>OZ018409.1:41110527-45910527 GCA_963969595.1 Neckera pumila | reverse complement strand
GGAACAAACAAGCTTTTCCAAACGCTCCCAACTGTCAAGCGAAACGGTGAACTGAAACCCCCATTCAAAGCTCAGGATTTGATTTCGACAGGAGCAAAAAGACGATCGAAATCAAAGGCTCCAAGCCTAACTTATCGAAAGGCCCAGGATTCGACGGTAACGTAACTTATACGGAACGCTCACTGATACGGAACAAAGACAATTTAATCAAAAAACAAAAGGTTCAGTAGTACCGGCTCAGTGAGGATTCCATGTTTTGTCGGCTTTTCGAGCAGGATCTCCAGCTGACCGAGATATGGAAGGAAGCTTCCGGCAGCTTTCGGCAGTTTCCAGGACGTTATTCGGCCTTCCTGCCAACGATGGTCGATTCCGTGCATGGGTGTTTCAAAGATCGGCATTGCAGGGGAGCCACGTGGCAGCGTAGGATCGCCTTGCCATTTGGCGAAATGGCCACATGCAGAGTCCCATCGTCGGACCCCACGGGCACCGGAGACCGCGGACGGGGGCCCTGCGAGATCGGCCCCAGCTCGCTCAACGCGTACCTTCTAGACGGATCGCGAGCCCGCGCGCTTGGCATGCGAGGATTGCGAGCCCACTGGGCGCCTCAGCTCACGCTAGCTCAATTGAGCAAGGACTCTGGAGTATAAATTATCCAGCTGTGCTCTGTGTTTTCATGTTTCCAGATAAGGCCGAACCACTTGGCTGGGATCAAGTTGCGATCCAAGTTGGTGAATTGAATTCAGTCAAATAATTCCAGTCAATGTCGCTCGCCGTGCGCGCGAGCTAGCGCTGACCCTGATCCATTCATTGTGTGCATGTATTGAATTCCAGCTAAGCGTGGTCGGTTGATGCGTATTGTCCGAGAGATTATTAGCCAGGAAGATCAGTTCCCGGATCAGGTACAGCCATGGTACTGTGTCGCCCGCTTTGTCGGAGTAAGTACGTCGACTGTATCGATCTGATCCGGAATTTTTTATCTTGGGTCGAGTAGCGTGAGCGTGCTTGGGGGTGAAGCGGATTTGAGGTTTTAATTCGGGAGGGATTAGGGGAGAGAGCAAGAGCTAGCTAGTGACTGCGACGGTGGTTTGCAATGGGGGTCCGATCGTTGGTCGTGGCGGCGCGGGAATTGAACCTGGACGTGACGGCGGCGGACTTGCGCAATGGACTGGCGGTGCTGCTGGTCGCGTGCGCGGCGACCGTGCTGGTGAGCTCGGTCGTGAGGCTGTTGAAATGCTACTTGTATGACCCGGTGATGATCAGTCGCGTCATGGCGAAACAAGGGGTGAGGGGACCCCCGTTTATCCCCGTCGTGGGGTCAGCTCACGAGTTGGCCGCGTTCGAGAAATCGTTCCCTGAGTTGATGCCACTCGATGAGCACTACGACTTGCTGCCCACTGTTAAATCCCAATTCCATCTCTATTTCCCCAGATTTGGTAAGTTTGAGTGAACTCCCGGTCTGTACTAGGAGACCATTCATCGCCGTTTTGGAAGCTGCCACACTGCATGATCAGTCCTTGCTAGCTGCCTTCGGAAACATGAATTTTGAAATTGCAATGATCGATCCTTCCAATCCTGGAATATATTTAGATGGGTGTATTCATTGAAGCATCCAGAATTTAGACTTTTCTGACTACTAGTTCTTATGTACATTGAATTCCGCAAACTAGGATTTTCAATCGCCCATGCCGGAGCATACGTAAATTAAAGCGATCAAGTGCCCAGTCCTGAAAACTAAGTTTTTAAGTGCCCTGAGCTAGTTTTGAAAACTAAGACTTGTACAGATGTGAGATTTAAGTCGGGCAACTGGAATCTATCATTCTATCTGTCAATACAGCCCAACGTGAGTCCCGAAGCCGCGTCAGAATGAACTCAAATTTCTAGGTGAGGTAGCCGGATGGCTAACATCTTATCGATAGCGAGTACATGCTAGTGGCTAGGTGTTTAAATCGGATTGGTATCCCGATATCAAAGTAACTGGAGTGTCGGTGTCGTTGGGCACTGGATCTGTGACTGCGCAGGCCAGCGCTTCATCTACTACTGTGGACCGCAGGTGAAGCTGGTGTCGCGAGAATACCAGTTCGCGAAGGAAGTGCTGTCGTCCAAGTATGGCTTCTTCGAGCGCCACCCGGACGATATCGCCATGCTTAGGGATTTTGTGGGCTTGGGCTTGGATAACTTAACAGGTGAGAAGTGGGCCATCGAGCGACGCACTCTCAACTCCTTCTTTTATCAGGACGTCTTGAAGGTACGTGCCGACGTGCGGGAACCAACCAGCTCACACCACTCTCAACACTTCATCAGCTGACAAAGTTGGCAAAGTTGACCTTCCCAGCTAGCTATTGCTGAATTTTCAGTTCTTCAATCTCGATCGAATGAATTCAGTTGGTTTGACGTGGAGGCGACGGCGGGGATTGCAGGCTATAGTGGACGGCATGGTGAGCAGTGTGAATTCCGTGTTGCATGAGTGGGAAGAGGCGTGTCGAGCTGGAGGCTCTGTGGAGATTAGCGTGGAGGACGACATGAATGCAATTTCGAACAATGTCATCGCGCACACGGCATTCGGCACCGACCGCGAGAAGGCGAAGGAGATTTTCCGAACGCAGCGGCAATTCGTCGCGCTCCTGTTCGAACGTCTGCACAGTGGCCTCTACTGGATCCCAGGGTTTAGGTAATTGAGCCACAAGCAATCTGGTCTCTTCCGCTAGCTCTAGCACTTACCTCAGTCCACAGCAGGTTGGGGTTTCAAGGATCTTTGTCTGACACTGCTGAACAGGTTCAAGTTGAACTAATTAAATTTCCTATGTTAAGGACGTTGGTTACCATTTGGTTGTCAGTTTGTGTACTTAAATTTTCCTTATTTTTCTTTCTTTGTGTAAGAGCATTCCTCTTCCTCTTAAACTGAATCACCGGATCGAATTGCCCCGCCAAACCCAGGTTCACGATTTATGACCAGGTTATGAACTAGGATGGAGTCTAGGAAGAGTTTAATTGGATGTGGCAAGAATGCAACAGGTCCTGCCATAGAGAATCCGGGGTTCCAAAGTTATAGTATTGAATGAAGGAGTTTCGTTCGATAAGCCGTGACTAATGTCTTTGGGGTTTTGAAAACATTGGTTAATATGAATTACGTTCAGAACAAGAGCGTTCATTATTACAGTTTGCTTAATCGTCAGTTTCGTTAAATTGGCGGTATTCCACGACTTTGACAGTTTCAGGCCCAGCGACCTGAAACGTATATCTAGACCTGGCCTGGTTTTATTAGAGCTTTGTGTGTGGATCTGTGTCACAATATCTGGCGCAGGATCACGCCACATTTAACGAAAATTCCTCTCTCCTAAAATTCTCTGTTTTCTACTCTTGTTCTTCATTTTACCTATTAGGGATGCCCTTACGAAACCCAGATGACCCCGCGTACCGAACCGAGGTTCGTGGAGAAGTTATGAACTGGGGTTGGCATGGGATTAGGAATATTTTGGTGCCACGGCAGATACATGAATCTGTATTGGCTCCTTAAACTGGTTGAATGTGCAGATACCTGCCCACGACGAAGAACAGAGCCATGGCGCAGCTGAAATCGCGTATGGACAAATTGCTGCTCGAGGTGATCTCCGACCGGCAGCAATCGTTGAAGCGAGGCGAGGCGAATTCCTGTGTGAACGACCTCCTGGGGATGATGCTGGCCGCTGCATCCGATGGAACGGACGAAACCGCTCCGGAGTTCAACCTCGCCTCGGTTTTCAACAACACCAAGCTCTTCTTCTTCGCCGGACAAGACACCGTCGCCAGCGCGCTCACGTTCACGCTCCTGCAGCTCGCGCGCTACCCCGACTGGCAAGACAAAGCTCGTCGAGAGGTACTGGAGGTGCTCGGCGAGTCGGACACCATCGATGCCGACGCCATACCCAGGTTGAAAATTGTAAGTTTTTTCAATTTGAGGTCCTTCAAAATTCGGATATCTGTAATAGTGCATTAGCTGCTCACTTAGAGTAGGTTTCAGAGTAGTCTTTTCCAATTGTTCGAGGCTCTCACCGGACATCTTGAATTTTCCACGTTATGCATTTGCCACAACTCTTTCAACTTTCGAAGTTCTCAGCTCAAGAAAATAGGTAACAGGTTTCAACATTAAAAGCTAAATAAGTTTTTGAGTGGTAACTCAACTTCAGCTTCTAAATACTGACTAGAAAATTGTGAAAAGGTGAGCCCCTGAACCGTATACAGTACATAGAACAAGGAGTCCTGCTTGGCATGCATCCAAGCCAACAAAGTGCGGACCACTGTACCTCCTCACTGGCTCACTTGCTCTGTGTTTGCAGTTTCTTAATCCTTTCCCAGTTGGAACTTGGAAGCACTCAATGTTAAAGTTTAAAGTCTTCAAATGTACAGACTTTGAAATTTCTCTATTCGCTATTCAAGTTAGAGTGTGCACATGAGGTGCTCGTACCTGAGTGGGGATCTGATCGATCAAGTGAACATATGTTGGCTGGAAATTAACGTACGTACAATTCGTTGCAGGTGGGGATGATTCTGAACGAAACCCTGCGAGTGTTCCCTGTGATTTCGTCCATCTCCAAAATGGCCACCACGGACATGCAGATCGGCGACCTTTTCATTCCGAAGGGCCTGGTGATGGAGGTCCCTCTGGCGGCGATGAACCAGGACGCTTCGATTTGGGGCGACGACGTGCATCTGTTCAAGCCGGAGCGCTTCGAGCACGGCGTGGCGGGCGCGTGCAGCCCTCCGCAGGCGTTCATGCCGTTCGCCATCGGGCCCAAGAGCTGCATCGGCAAGGACTTTGCCGTCATGGAGGCCAAGGTCGTGGTCGCCATGGCGCTCCGACGCTTCCACCTCGCCGTCTCGCCAAACTACAAACACCATCCCTGTCACAGCCTGCTCACTAAGCCCAAGTATGGCTTGCAGCTCATCGTCAGCTCCAGAAGATAACGGACTGACAGACCCAGGCTCCACCCACCGACTCCAAGCACCGCTGGGAAGCTGCAACCACAGGCCCCAGCCGGTATCTTCGGCAGCCTTCACAAACTTTCGCAACACAAATATTTTCACAACAGCAAAATTGGAGCATTGTCATTACCAGGAAACTCACTGGTATGTATCATTTTAATGCAACCTCTCAACAAAAATATTTGGGTTGGCTTTGGTAGGCACTGATATACTTTGAACAGAATCCTGTTTAACCAAGGTCTTGTCGAGCCCTTTTCACGTGATGCTGAAGGGTTAACCACTAAAGAACAAACCTGTGTGAGGGGCATAGTTTTAGGGTCAAAAAAACGAATTTCACATAGTAAATATCTTGGAGTTTGATTAAGGAATTATTAAGAAAGTATAGTTCCTAAAAACTACTTTTTGTTGTTGTAGTTTTATTGATAGTACGTGGGTGCAGATGCTCTAAAGCAGTACTATTTAGAAGCCATTAGTGGATTCATGATAGTGCACGAAGAGGACATGATTATAGTTACTGTAAGTTACACCATGGGCATAAAAGGTTGAAGTTCGAGGGTTGACACATTTGAAGTGTACGATGCTACAGTGTTCTATGGCTTTCTTTTTTAATTACACGTTCCTGTGCTTGCACGTGCTTCTGAAGCTCAGACAGACTAATGCAGCATTCTCCATATATACTGTGAGTGCCTTTCATACTAGACTTTCTTCTAATGTCCCCATGTCATTACATTCTTGAAAGACGAATCTTATGTCCCTTTCCATTTATCTCAGCCAATTTCACTACAAGTCTCAGAGAGTTTTGTTGATGAGTGAGCCTCTGTCGAGGCCACAGTCCGAAGTAGCGGCATGACATTCATGGAAATCTTGAATGCAACCCTCTCAGCTCTCTCTCCACTCAGCGAAAGGACACTCCCTGTATTGTACTGACTGAAGGAACCTTTTTCTAGCCTTCAAGAATGAGTTGCATTCCGGCTAAATTTACATTTGATAAGTTGCCCCTAACAGTGTCGTAATCACATGGTGGGCAGAGGAAGTGGTGTGCAAGCAGTGCGATTCGATCTGAATCAGAGAATTGGCGATGCATTTACATTTCCCTGATTAACACCAAGATACACTAGTTAGGCCTTCACCAAAGCCACAGGCCACAGCACCTAAAGCAGCTTGGTACTCTTAAATACCCTAAACTTCAAATCATTGACCTATTAGCTGGACTGAACTATCTGATATGTGGTAAATTAGAAGTTGGCACTACAAGAAATAGACTGCACTTCCGCAGTCTTTCACTTCAAATGGAAACCCAGCCGGAGGGGCAGTTATGATTCGGAGGCACTAACCTGGGCAAATACTTGTACATCGACAAGAACTACAAGGCGCTCCAGCCGTTGCCAACCCTGGGCTAAAGAGCTCGTCCTCATATCTCAATCTCGGTTTTGAAATCTAAAAAAATTGAGGAACATAGAAGTACAACGATTCAGATGGTCGATTCGAGCTCTTACACTGCTCGAATTGGATCGCCTACAGTGAGAATCCAAGGAGCGTTTTGGCGTTTAGGAGCATACATCTCCGCTCGCAAGAAAGGAAAACTAATTTCTACGAGTAAGGAACATACAAGAATGTAAGTACAACTTCAGTAAGCCAGTAAACTACCGGCACAATGCAAGGACATTAGGGTAAGATTGTGCACAAGAGAATAATAGGAGTCAAACCGACGAGAATGTCACAACAGTTTGAGTATCTTCTGTAATTTGACTCAATCTGTTTAGAAACAACAGCGTTCGCTGAACCACCCAAAGGATTGCGTACGACGACTATACTATTCTTGTCTTTCGGTTGCTCAATCAGAAATGCTTTGAACGTTTTTAACTTTTATTCGATGTTTGCATGTGTACTTACATTTATGTGATAATAAAACCGCATGAAAAGTAGGCTAAGGCAATCAAATCGCAATTGGAAGATTGTGAGAATAGTACACTTTCAGTAACACTGCATCAAGAACAAAACCCGTTCGGAAACGCCAGGAATCCTTTCATCTTTCACCATAAAAGAAAGCATCTATTCTGCCCAAGACCAATGTTATGAGGAAACCTAAACAAGAAACCCTTTGCAATGTTAAGTGTGCAGAAGAGACTCCCCGGAGCAGATACCATCGACGTGAGAAGTTGAGAACCTACTCAGCACGCAAAGTGAGCAAATCATTTCACAGGAAATCGTCCATTTTCTTCGAAGAAAGCTCCTGCCCTTCATCCCCCCATCACAGTTGGCGCACTAAAGCGTGAAATGGAGCTCCTCTGCTGCTTAGATCCATCCACTGCGCTCGCAATTCAATGAAACTCAAGGGTTAGGGCAAAGTAGAAATGCGCACGGGCCGTGTTGAGAGATCGAAGACGGTGTTCGTCAACGTCGACGTTTGGCATACAGCTCGGGCTGGCGTTAACGTTTGAAAGCGACGTCTTTTCCGGAAGTTGGCGCTTTCCCGCCACAATGGCATACCTGCCCTGGCGCCAAGCCAGCAGCGGCGGCGGCGGCGGCGGCGAACGTGAAATCAACTGACGCTGCCACTGCTGATTCTACATCGACCAACGAGACAACCTCCGACATCGGACATGGGCTTCACCGCTGAGGGGGAGTGAAGGTTTATAGAATTGTCCAGATTCTTGAGTACAGTTTCCAGACATACTGTGTGTCGCTAGTGCTCTCTCCAACAGTTAGTAGAACTTACTCTCTCCAACAGGTTTTCATTGATTTTGGTGAGGTTTTGTTGGTCGGATTGTTCTTCAATATTAGAAATGTTCTTTAATTTAGTCCCACTAATGCAGAAGTTTCATGTGGCACAAGATACCTTGACGCAGAAATTTGGAAGCTTGAAAAAGTGAATGGCTTTTCTTCCAATCTGGGTATGACTAAGTAAGGAGTGAACGGTACTCCCAGACCAAATTTGCAAAGGTTTGTTCTAATTCCTTTGTGATTCACAGATGGAAGTAATCTCATATTTGTTAAAAATGAGAATACTTTCAGTGAAAATTGGCACACTTTCGGACGGCCACCCAACTGGAAACGCAGATCCATACCAGTTCAAGTCTTCAGAGCTTTTTGAAATTTTTTGCCAGGATTTCAGAGTTTTAAAATGTACTCCGTACCATTTTATCAAATATGACTACAACTTTGACTCTACTATTCTGAAGGAGTATGTTCTGATGTGGTTGGATTATTATTACCGGTATATGATAAACTTTTACTCCGACAGAAACAATTCAGATCGAGTACCTTATACTAATCAATGTGAAGAGTCTCGTGGACTCTAAACCTTCATCCGGAGCATAACATACAAAGTTGCGAACAGAAACGAATGGAATGCAGACCTGCTTTGGCCATCACCAGGTACAGTGTTGTCTATTGAGTTGTAGAAAGCAAGCACCGGGGATGGTTGCTCGTTGTGACTCTAGCAGCTGCAATCGAAAATTCGAGGCGAGCTGCAATCATGTCTGAACCCTCAAGGACGAAGAATTCTAGGTTTGAAACTGACGGACAACATTTAGTCATATATTCTTCTTAGTAATGCAGTGCTTGCATCTTTTGAGCTTATTGTCATTGTCATTGTGACAAACTGAGTTTCACACTTAGCTCCAAAAAATTTACATTAATTTAAACTCATTTCATTTAACCTCCCCCCGAGTTAAAAATAATAATTCAAATTAATTTAAATTTAATTTGTCTCATTACCCCCCTCCCTTCCTCCCTTCCCCCAATTTGTGATTTTGAGAAGCCATTAGCTCTTTGGCATTCTATATGAGATTTATCCCCACCCATTGTATCTTGTATCCGTACCCCATTGCAATACAATATCTCGTATTCATATCTGTATCCATTACCCGTTCCAATATAATATCCCGTATCCATATCTTTATCCAATATCCGTTCCAATATAATGTCCCGTATATGTATCCATATCCATAACTTGTATAATATCTCATATATGTATCCGGTATTGGTATAGTATCCCATATTTGTATCCCAACTTGTTTTTTGAGATCAACGGCACAAGAGTTAGCAGAGAGCATTACAAATGTTGGTCAAAAAATAAATCAAACAAAAACAAAATAGAGCCCACAAATGACCTATTGAAATTGGCTCCGAAAATCATGAGGCCAGCATTGGTCCTCTAGGAAGGTAACTCTAAAGCTCTTGATGCAACTCTAAAGCTCTTGATGAAGATTGTGACTTGGATGACAATGGAAGCATGCCAAAGGATGCAAAAGAATGTTTTTTCATTCAATTTGTTTTTTGTTATTATTTCTTGTTGTCATATATAGATCAAAAAAATTCACTATGGGGGGCTTGCTTATTTTTGTGTGCACCTAGATGTGCATGCCATGGATCACCTTGTAGTATATTTGGCAACTTCCAATTGTTTGCTCTTGATTTAAATCTTGATTTAAACATATCTCTTTTAAATTTGAGCCCAAGTTTATCACATCTTAATTCCACTCTACTTTGAGAAATGTTAGAATTGAATAATTTATTTCAATTTCAATTTTGGAACTATAATGAATGCTGTAATAATTTTGTAATTGTAGAATATCACGGAAATTTACTTTAGACTATAATGTTCTACACCATAATGTACACTTGTAGTGAAATTTTTTGGAAATTTTGTATTTGAAATGAGTTTTTTTTAATATTTCTTCATTTTGATTTGGAAATTCCAAAGTATCACAAAGAAATTTTTTGTGATTATAGGAGACATATGTTGTCATCTTTGAAATTGAAATAAAAGAATTTTCACTAACTAAAATTCAATGGCAAAATAGAGAGTACATAGCAATGATTATTGCTAGGAATGTTGAATTAGGCATGGCGAGATTATTTTACCCATGCCAAGGTTGTGACATGCATCTTATAGAATTGTAGATAAAAGTGAATTGTTGCTTTGTTATTGGTGAGTTATTATTGCATTGAAGTAAGGTGCGTGCTACAGACAAAGATAAATTCTTCATTTCCAAGGTACCATAACAGAATGCAAAGTAAGAATATCTCATTAGAAGGGATTTGAGGATCTGGGGGGGTCCGAGTTCCCCTGCGTTCTACTGTGTTCCTAGACTATGCTGCAGTAGCTGGCTGACGTGGCACAACGACTGCCATGTCATTTTTTGAAATAAAAATTGTTTAAAATGATATTTTGGTAAAAAAAAAAATTGACACGTCTGTACCGACGTTCACGAAATCTGGCCAGACTAGGGAACAGGCTTGAAACGGCCCTCCAAGGCCCTTGAATCCCATCTAATGATTATACAAAAAGTATACATTACTAATATTTTATGAATTTATAGTTTGAACCTCCAATTATTATTGTTGAAAGTGCATCCAAAGTACTTTCAGTGAATACAATAATAGCCAGGCTTACTTTAGATGACCAAGATTAAAAACTTCAAAAGCAAGCTAAAAGACAATAAAGTATAGTTGCCTTTGCTAAGCAAATAAGACCAATCCAATAGTACGTCACTTTGTTATTATGTTACTATGATTTTGCTTGATTTGGAAAGGCATCTATATTCTTGTCTTTTGGTGAGCTATAGTTTAGTTATTAAAAGTCCAATTTTTGATATTGTTGATCTCTTCAAGGTATTTTGGGATGCAATTCCAATGATATTAATTCCAAATGCTAGTTATAACAAATTAAAAGATAGCGACATAAATGTTGTTGATTGCATAGTGGATGCCTTAACAATGTGAACACTTTCAGTTAATGAATCTAAATGTAAAAACTTGACTAAAACACTAATTTGGAAAGGCATCTATATTCTTGTTTTAAGAGTTTTGAATGACTTTGGTACTTCAATTATAATGAATCTCTTATAATGAATTTTTTTTTAAAACTAATTTTAATTGTGAAGGGTGGTTGCAAGAATGACCCGACCCGTTTTTGTAGAGTTTTCCACAGTACATTCTGATTTTATTTTTTTAAATTACTAGTTTAAATAGTATTTTTTTGGAGAGTACTATTTCATTAGAAAAAAAAAATTAAAAAATATAAAAACATGTTTAGTGTATATGTATTTTAGAATAAGGTACTCTACAAAGGCAAAGCATAGAAAAATTCTCTAAGTAGGAGAACTAGAAAAGTGCAAAATCTCATGAAAATAGGTATTTTCATATTTTAATTTGTCAAAAATAGGAAATATAATTTTTTTTTAAAACTAAAAATTGGCCATTTGGGAGAACTTTAAAGTAAAGAGATTTCACCAAAAGAATGATTTTGAAACCATCTTCAATGTTCAAAATGTGCGCACAAATGAATCC
Source organism: Neckera pumila (assembly GCA_963969595.1). Taxonomy (NCBI): domain Eukaryota; kingdom Viridiplantae; phylum Streptophyta; class Bryopsida; order Hypnales; family Neckeraceae; genus Neckera; species Neckera pumila. The sequence continues at coordinate 45,899,271 of OZ018409.1, read as the reverse complement.
TGTTAGCACGCATGTAGTAGATATAAAATAAAATATTTTAAAATTTCCTTTGGTAGAGATATGATTCCCTACTATAGATATAGACCATAGAAATTTTAGCTCTAGATCATTAATTTTGGATGTTCCCAAGGACTAAAAATCCCAAAATTGCAAAGTGTGACAAATTAGCTAAACTAAAATTTAAATATAAAATGATATTTGAATTTTCTTGAAAAATAAGGGATCTAAACACTATCAAGTTAGACATTTTTAATAAAAATTTCAAGTTAATTGGATTTGTACTTCAAAAGTTATAGCACATGACAACTTTGTCACTTCAAGTGTGACACAAAATAGTATCAATCATTCTTGCAATCACCCTGCATGCAATTTGATAATAGTATTTCTAATTTTTAAAATGTTATGGTTTCAGAGGTGGAAAAAGATGATAAGAAACAATTCTACCAAATAACTTGTTGAGATTGAATGGTTTTTTGTGGTATAAAGTTTTTTCTCTATAGATTTGCAACTAAACATATACTACCTTTGTCCCAAAATGATCTTCCTATTGGACAAAATATTCCGGATTAAAGCTAAAAATAACATTTAAAATAACATTTTGCGCTATAAGTAGACTTTGGTGAACTCTAGCATTCTAGAAACTTTGAGTTTTGAAGCCCTTTTCAAAGTGTAGTTTTGGAATATTGAAAAATAGAATTTTTTGGACATTTTCAAAAAGCTCCAGTGGTCAACTAATTGTTGAGTGTGAGGTCGTCATTTTGTAGGCATTCAATATATGCCCAAGCTTGTGTATGGCCCATTTTGTTTCGCCTCCCAGAGCTTCATCTCTTCAATCGGGCAATATTCAAAGAGATGCAAAAAAATAAAAATGAACTGTGTCGATTGATCCCTTTAATCATTTCATTTGTCTTTTGATTGATGATTGCATAGATCAAGGGAGATCTACTACTTGGAGTTGTTCTATTGGTCCCAAATAGCAATCAAAAGTCAAATATGACCAATTCACAATGTCACAAAGTGCAACAAGAAGATCGTTTTGGAGATTAAAAAATTAAGGCCAACAAGAATATCATTTTGGGATGGAAGGAATATATAACAAATGACACTTTCCATCAAAATAACACTCATTTTGTTTACGGAAGCAATGACATCTTAGTAGTGACTCTAATTCATTTCATAACAAAATATTTGAAATATGTAAAATGTCATAGTCTTTAGGATGTTTGAAAATCAAGCCAAAAGTTAATTGTCATCATGTTTCAACACTTTTATATAAAGTTACTTGATTGCAATGAATTTTTCAACCACTGATGAAGTTATTAAGTTATTGCCATTAGATAAGCTTGTTGAGAAGATCTCATCCGAATAAATATCATCTACTCTACAAGAGGCTTTGTCCATATAGCACCAATTCAATATTCGAGGAAGCTCCTACTCAAAAAAAATTCTCACATATAGCTTCTATCAATGTAAAACCTCCCGGCCTTTTTTGATTCGAAGCCAATAAATATTTTCTCTTTACATGAGTAGATGACAATCACTTTAATTTACGATAAGATAATCACACCCAATTGTCAACCTTTTCTAAAACCTACCCCTGTAAATTCTTGTTAAAATGTATTGCCTCTAATCATGAGGATCTACAGTCACTTTTGGATACCCTTGTTTTCAACACTTTAACCCCTAAATGCCCGAGGCCTATTTTGGGCTTCCTTGAATTTGCTCTAAATTAAACAAAATGCCAACATTTTAATAAGTGGTATCAATTTTTTTTTAATTGTAACCGTACAAATTCAAACTGGACATGTTAGAGATTTTATAGGAAAAGAAAACACAACAAATTCTCTTATGGAGTGAAAGATTATAATGTTTGACCATGAGGGTGCTAAAACTGCAAAAATCTTTCAATCTTCTTTATACAAATCAAATCTAAAAAATTGGCCACCAAAAAAATATGAGGTTAAAGGCCCTAATTTATATAACCCCAATCAATTTATGGCTTCTTAAAATCTAATCTACAATTTTTGAAAATGAATTTTGAATGTGATTTTTTCTCCAAAATCTAGTGTATTTGAGGCTCATTTCCAAGAGCTCTCAACACTATGGGAAGTCAAGATTGCAATGGGTACCCTTGTACAGAAACTTGAATAGAAAAATCATTATCATTTGTTTTCAAGATTGGATTTTTGATGCTAAAATTAGACTTCAAGAAGAACTTTCTAAAAATATAAACTCCAAAAAAATAACAACTTGGTTAGGTTTTATCTAACTTCAAAGTTTTGTGAACACCAGATTTGGGTGTCTTGGGCATTTAGGGGTTAATAAAAATTCATAGTTTAATTATGCAATGTCCACAAAAAGAGACTTACAGATATTTTGTTGACTTCCAGCAAGATCCAAAAAAAAAATGGGCAATTTAATAATAGGAACTCAAATCGCTTGCTCGGATGAATGAAAAATTGAATTCCGACGACGAGGACTGCCTGAACGCTTCAGTTCGTTTCCGTGTCTGTGTGTTTGTGGAGCTTTGGCTGTCTTCTTGCGAGCTATGGTGGTTGTAGCTCTCATCAATCCTTGACATCTTCCAAGAGTCCTCGAGGACGTGGCCCTATTTTGTTTCCGCTTTCTCTCCTTGTTCGACGACTCAATTTGTTGCTTCATTGTGAGGAGGCGCCATGGCAGGCATGCCGGATCCTCTGACGGACCTTCCTCCGCCTTCACGGTTCGACCCCGACGATCTCGACAGCTTTGCTGCCCATTCTGTGGAGCCCTCTCCGCCTCTCATCGTTGTTAGTCTCTTTCTGGACATTTCGTTTCCATGGTTACTGAATTTGGATTTTAAATTGGGATGCTGATGATTATCACTCGATCGTAATCGGCCTCTTTTTGGAACCGGAATTTTGACTAATCTTCATCACGGTTCATCACTGGAATCGAGTTTGAAGCTCTCGTGCCATTGTCTCGTCCTGTTTTCTTTTAGGGTTTTATTAGGGTTTATGAGGATGGAGAAATTCTTTGGCACATTGGGCCATTTTCTTAGTGCTCTCATAGTTTCTTAATTTTGATTTTAAGGTTGATTCTGATGATCGTCCCACGATCGTATTCTGGCTCTTTTTTGAGCTGGAATTTTGTCTAATCTTTATCACGGTCAGTCACGTGAATTCGAGTTTTGAAGCTATTGTGTGATTGTCTCGGTCTGTTTATTTGTTTGCTCTTGTAGGGTTTCAATAGGGTTTACGAAGATGGAAGATTCTTTGGCACTTTGGAGCATCTAGGTGATGCATTTGGTGAATGGAGAAGACAGAGTTGTTTTTCAGCTGCATTTTTTATTGTTCGCTTGACTCATTGCAGTGTTGTTGATTCGCAGTGGGCTCCGTGGGCCAAGAGTCTTCTGCAATCAGGTGTGTTGCGGCCGCAACTTGCTCTGTTTTCTGTCTCCGATGTTGGCAATCATCTTTTGCACCAGATTCCTAACAAGAGAATTCTTGGTTCTATTGTGATCCCCGAGATCTCTATGGTGAGTGTCATGTTTATTATTTAGCACTTCTTAGACTTTGTTTTGTTGCACATTTATTGCCTTATTTCTTTGCTCAAATTAGGGTTGCATGCATCGAGACAGTCATTGGTGATAGCGTTCACTGAAAATTTGTTGAACGTAAAGGGTATGTTGACCGCGTTTTTGTTGGCGGTGCTCTTTTTTAGGCATGGATACTAAACATATATGTGCTAGATAGATGGAGATGACTCTTTTGCTCTAATAATTTGTATTGCATCCTATGTGCAGGTGAATAACAAAATAAACCCGAATCCGTGCAACAAAGAATGCTACCTGTATGTGGTTGATTCGCAGGCATCAGTTGTGTTCATATGTATTCAGTACGCAGTTCCGCCGGAAAGTGCAACCATCTGGACGAAGACAGTTTTCCAAGCCATTCAGCCTGATAGGCATACTTCTGTTCCGAATGATCTTTTTCATGCATAGCTTGGTTTTGAAAACTTCGAGACTGACAGATGTTTGTTATCGAAGTTTGTGTAACTGAAATGTGATATGCAATGCCTTGAGCAACACATATGAATTGCTATACGTGCAATATCTTATCCGAAGTGGAGAGGATGCATTGTTGATTTCTAAAAACTGATGTTAATGGGTGCTAATTTGGTTCCAGGGTGCTAATCGTGGACTCGATTTCGAGCCTTCACTTTAGAGGGAAACTTTCAGCTGACGAGCCTCTTCTATTCCTTTTAGAGAGTAGTGCATCCAAGGTAAGTGGGCGACTTTTTTGCTGAATCTTTTCATTTTTAATCTGGATGGACATATTCTCTTTCTTACTGCATTTTATAACTTGCAATCCACCAAGTGGACAAATATGGGCCTGGAACTTTTAAGCATTTACCTCATTCACATTGAAGGCGTTGGCATAACGTGTGCAGAAGCATCTGTTACATGTGGATGAGCAATTGCTATTGAATGCATTGGTGGATTCAAAATCTTTAACCCTTGATGTCCAAACTAAAAATTTGGAAGCTAATAGTCTTTTGTAATAACTTCCAAATCATGTTTCTATTGTTAAAAAATGTAGGGAATGGTACTCCATTTTCTTGTGCATGTTGCGTGAAGCTTCCTAAGTAATACTCCATCTCTAAATGATTGTCCACTTTGAATGTCATGTTTTTTTAAGGTTTTGAGTAGGTCATAAGGAGACTTCTTTGTGGCTAATTTTATTTAGGTTGCAATGAACACAATGCAATGTTCTTCATTGATTCTAGTGATATAAAATTTGGAACCTTTCTTAATTATGTTTTTCACAATATGATCAACAAAATTGGCATAAAAAAATCTCAACAAAATTATGGACAATCATTTTGGGACAGAGGGAGTATATTTTAAGTATGACAAAGAACCAGACACTTTAGCCACTTGGACACCTAAGGGTAGAAGCTCAGTAGCCGACCTACTGGATTGCTTTAGGAACTCATTACTGCCTAGAGATTCATTGAATTCACTTCTTTTGAACTACAATCTGTCCCCCGTGTCACATGTGAATATGCTTGGTTTTTTTACTCCTCGCAGAAAGTAAAGAAGGACCAGACAACGATTGCGCCTTACTATCCTTCCGGAAGCTTAGTTGACGGTGTTGCAGCTGCCCTCGTCACTCATGTAAGTAATTTTTCCAGTTTTTTTCATTGTGATCCTTTAATGTCCAGATGGCATTGTGGAATGTTGCATGCTTACCAAAAGACTTGGTGTGTTTGTTGCAGTGCCAACTACAAGCTTTAAAGGCGGAGTTGTTGATGTCTTGGCCAAATGTGGATACGTCTGTAGTCCATCAATTGGCTTCAGCTTTGAAAAGTGTGTGTCAACAAGCAATTCCGAACCTTGTTGCCATAGACTTTGTTGCAGCAGGGAAGTCAATTGCAGGACAGAGATTACATGCAGATTCAGAGCTTTATATGTGACCTGAAATTTTCAAGTAAAGCAACCAGCTAGCATGTTCTCTGCGTTCAGATATCTTACTAGCATGTCTCGCAAATCATGTACACATTCCGAGAGCCACAGTTTAGAAACTTAGCAGAATAGCTGTCACATCGAGTGGACTCCTGATCAACGTCGCTATTAGTTTCTCGTTGGTAGAGACAGCATCTAATACTCTCTGAAGGTTTGCAACTTATACACTAGTTTCCAGCAGCAGACATGGACCCTTCCAAGGATGTTGCAATTGAGTACAGTTCAGTTCCTCTTTTGATGGGTAGAAGTGACTGACAATTACCAAATTTGAAATGTCAATATCATTCACGATGAAATGTGTCATGGTTTTGGAAGGTCATGGCCTTAATCGAAATATTTAACTGAAAGATGTTCTGGTTTTGAGATGTGTTTGAGTTGACCGTGTGCAGATTATGCTGTTTACTGCTTGGTCATTTTGCTACTCAAGATCACCATACTCAAGAGGGGAGAGCCTGAGACCAAATACAGTGATTGTCAATTGGTGTCAATGTCAATGTTTGTTCAATAGTTTCTCATCTATTTTTCTGATGTTTGGCTCAGGATGCTAGTAAACGGCAATCCTAGAATGGACCCTTGTGAATATTCTAAAATATAACTTTACAAGCTATCCACCCTGGTTTTCTGTTTTCCATGCCACAATCGTTCAACTGAAATCAGCGGTTCCTGTAAACTGAAGAACTTTGCAGTCTGAATTTGTTCAGCTTCTCAAATAAAATCTCAATGGTTGACCATCCATGATGGGCCATACACTTGGCATGATTTCCAGTATTTGCCAATGAGTTTTTTTTGGCCTTGCACGGAGTACTACATTTATCATCATATAAAACCAAAGATTGTCAAGGTCAATTAGCCAGTTATAGAGAGCTGAATTGTTGGGACCAAATTTCTGGAATTTTTTCTAATGGTTGATTACACATTGCATATATGCATGTCAAGTTTTTTCTTCACACAGGGCAAGCATCTACACAGGATATCTAACTTACAGCACTGGACAAGCATCCACAAAGCTACAACCCTTGTCAAAAAGTGCTCAAAAAGTGCTTGCTCTTAGTACTCTTTTTACATAGTATTATAATAGGGCTGCGCACATGATCACCTGTGAGGGCTCCATTAGGCATTGAACTTGATCATGCGGGCCCCCACCCCAAAGGTTCGTGGAAATCCTTCTTTGGCGCTTTGGTAACCAGCTCGGGTAAAAAAAAAGTCCTTCCGTCTGTGCTAAAGGAGAGAGACAAGAAAGTTGCCGAAGAATAGAGACGACGGAGAGACGAGGAAGTTGCTAGCAGGTTGCGAAGTTTTCCTCACCTCGGTAAAATACACAGTAAGAAAACCGTGAGGGCACAGGTCTCATAGTTTTTGCGCTCTGCCTGTGAGGGCTAGGTGAGGGCAAACCCGCGTTTCTGCGCCCTCACCTGCGACGTCGCACGGCCTCCGTTGGCTCCATGTGCGCGGCCCTAAGAATCACTCTTCAGTTATTTTCAGTTTTTCACAGGGTGGTGGTCAGGTCAAGCATGAAGGCACACAAATTCAGTAAGCTAACATAACATCATCATGCAAGAGGTGGCCCAAAGGTATTTCTGATCATTTGATGCCTCAATAAATATATTGTGCATTTACGCAAGCTGAATAATTTTATTTTATTTTTTTCTTGAAACACATGGACAAATTCCATTGAGAAAGGAAAAAGTAGAATGATATTTTATCACTACAAGAATTTTTTTTAAATGCAGGTCTCTGGTCATACAGAGACGATGAGAAACTTCACATCAATAACTTACAAGAAAGCCGTAAGCTCGGGAGGACATCCTGGGGCTCAGCCTTATTCTCTGGAGACCAATCTTCTCATGAAGTGTGTGTGAAGAAGATTACTTCAGTTAGTCATCACTAGACGGAGCGAGCTTGCATTGCGTGAGCTCATGGCTCATCAAGACCCACTGGCCCAGTAAAACTTGGGCAGGCAGGCCCATCATGAATGGCACATGGATAATAAAATCGTGGAAGCTAACTACCGGTATTGTACGTGAGTTGAATTTCCATGTCAGATTCTCAAGGGTTTACATCTTCTTGCATCATTCACAAAGATGACATGTGGCACCTTTTTCTTTTACAAAAAGGACTTAGGGCCGTTTTACACTTAAAGGCCGGGCCAATTCTTCTTCAAGCCAAATGCACAAAATTTCAACCCTTTTGGATTGGAAGCAGGCTTCAACTACCCATTCAAATAAGATTATAATGGAGGCCAATCATCTTCCATATAGAAAGACCTTGAGGCTAAGAAGCCAGGTCGATTCAATAAAACCTACAAAAGAGAAAGAAAGAAGGGTTGAAATTTTCAGGGCGACTTTACACCTAGAGGCTGGCCCAATTCCCTTTGAGGTCAATTGTACAAAATCCAATAGTAATGATTTGTTGAAAAAATAATATTTTATTAAAAAAGGTTTTTAAATTGAGATTTGACATTGGCCCCAAGGCCAAGAATTGGCCTCCCATTTTTATTGCACCCAATTTAGCAAGCTCGGACCATATCAAATCATGTCTTTTTTGAATTAAAAATTCATTCCACCAAATTGGCCCAACCTCTAGATGTAAAGGTTGGAGTTGATTTAGGAGTTTGGCCAATCACAAGTGAGGATTCTTGGCCTCTGACACAACAAATTGGCCCGGCCTTTAGATGTAAAGTGACCCTTAATTTGTGCCAAATATGAGTCATAAAAACTTCAAATTTTAGGTGGAAATTTGAAATTATTGTTACTTTTTTAAGGAAAAAGTGAAGAAAATTCATATCAAATACAAAATGTGCTCCAAAAAACTGAAATTTTCACTATAGGTATATATTACAGTGTATAACATCATAGTAAAAATAAAAAACATTGTGTCTTTTCAAAATTATAAAATCAGCAAACCATGGTTATAAATTCAAAATCAAATTGAAATAAAATATTGAGTTTTAAGAATTTATCAAATTTTATAATAGGAGTATAAACAAATATTATAAATTTTATTTAATTATTCAGGTCAGGTCAATTCAATAAAACCTACAAAAGAGAAAGAAAGAAGGGCTGAAATTTTCAGGGCGACTTTACACCTAGAGGCTGGGCCAATTCCCCTCGAGGCCAATTGTTCAAAATCCAATAGTAATGATTTGTTGAAAAAAATAACATTTTATAAATAAAGCTTTTTTCATTAAAATCTGACATTAGCTCCAAGGCCAAGAATTGGCCTCCAATTTTTGGTGCACCCAAATTTGACCTTCATGTAGGATTGTAACCTTGACGGAGTCCTCAAATGACTGAACATGGTTGGTTGCCTTTAGCACTATCTTACAGGACAACAAACATTTATTTCGATTTTTCTAAATGCAAGTAAGTTGCAATTTTTAGTGCAGTGACGAAGGTGCTCACTAAACTGTAGAATATAGAAGAAATGTCATTTATTCATGTAAAAGAAATTCACATTTATCCAAATATTAGTGATAGCATCTCATGATTATGGAGCATTTCTGTGATTTTATCTACTCGAAAATGTCAAATGTCAAACATTGCCTTTGAAAGCATTTGTATTGAATAAACCTATGAAGGATGGCCCATAGCCCCACGGATTTAGGCCTTACAATCCTGCACTTTGTTTGCTATCATTTTACAACTATATATAAATGAAATTCCATTTTTTGAGATGAAATCACATGCGTTTTGTAAGTCATAAAAATTTCAAAGTTTTGGTGGAAATTTGAAATTATTGTTAATTCTTTAAAGAAAAAGTGAAGAAAATTCATATCAAGTACAAAATATGCTCCAAAAATCTGAAATTTGGACTATAGATATATATTATAGTGTATAACATCATGGTATAAACCAGAAACATAATGTCTTTTCAAAATGATAAAATCAACAAACCATGGTTATAAATTCAAAGTTCAAATTGAAATAAAATATTGAATTTTAAGAATTTATCAAATTTTCTAATTGGAGTAGAAACTAAATTTATGAATTTTATTTAATTATTTGGGCTCCAATTCAAAAGCATATCATTTTAATAGGTGAAATTCACATCAACAGTATAGAATAAGAAGAATTCAAAATACACTACAAAGGTAATCCGTGGATTAATCATTTTCTTCTTTTGACAAGTCATTAATATTTTAATGAGGAATTATTCAATACTATTTACAAAAAATGTACTCAAGTAACTCCTCTTTCAAAAATGAGGATAAAATATCACTTTTCCATCCTACAGCTCTTCTTGAAAGCGTCTAACAGACACAACACAAAATGTCCTTAGTGTTGTTTCAAGGTAAACTTTCATTTTTGAAAGAGAAAAGGTGAATTCAAAGGCAAATTACTTTTGTATTGCTTTTGAACAAATAAATTCTTGAAGAAATTATTGCTTCAAGAGTTGAAATGAATTGCCTAATATATTTTAAGAATAGTAATAGATTGTCACCTAGAAACATGTTGTGTAAGTTATATACAACAATCAATATCAATTCTTGATTGGATTTTAAACTTCTTTCTGGACATTTTTAAAGTAAGATTGTTATGGTCAAAAGCTTTTTCTAAGAAAAATTGCGCAATAAATGCCTTGTGTTTGAAAATTTACAACAAGAAGAAAGAGTTGATGTTTTCATGAAGAAGCCTTTTGTTTTTCTTCACAAATCAATTGAAGCTAAAATTTTGGCCAGCCATGAAAATTTTTAATTACTACAAATATAAATTATATTTTTTGTGAAGTCTTGATAGAAAATGTTTAAATTTTATTTAAATCAATCTATATATGATTTAAAAAATAAGATCCGAAGTACAATTTAAAATCTTAATCTTCCTAAGCAGAGAATGATAAAGAGCTCCCCAATGAACTCCTACTAACAAAGACCCATTACAAGAATTCTGAACCCTGCAAGGAGTTGTGAGTTTTTTTATTTTCGGCACCCCTGTACAGCAATTACAGAAAAATTAAAAATATTAAAAAAATTAAAAATCTGGCATGGCGCTGGCGTGGCACCAGTAGTGCCATGTCAGCACCCAACTTTTTTAAAATAAAAAATGATTTTTTATTTCTATTTTTTTCCCTAATTGCACCTCAGGGGTGCAAAACTTGTGGCCCCTTCGAGGGCTGAAACTTTTCCTAATGTGTTGCAGTGAGTAATATTGAACTTAGGAGAATACGGTTTAGATAGCCAGTCAAAGTCTTATTGATTTGGATGAAATACATTCAAGATGGGATGAAATATTGAGGATGAAAATGTGACCATTTTTGTAACATTGGGTTGTGACCATCTGTACTTAATATAATAGATATAACCAAGGGCTGTTTTGGATTCTATCCAAAAAATAAGCAAAAAAATACAATTTTGATAAGTCTTATCAATTTTTAAAAAATTGTTACCGTACAAATTCAAACTAGATGTATTGTAGATGATATAGGAAAGGCAAATTCTACAACATAATCACTTATGAATTATGTAGTAAAAGACTATAGTGTTCAATCAAAGGATGGTTAAAATTGTAAAAGTGATATGAAGTCTTTTAATCTTCTTTTTACAAGCTAGTAAAAATCAAAAATTGAGGTTATGAAAAAATATGAGGTTAAAATACATAACATACATAAATATATTTTAACACCACTTCTCAAATTCTACTCTACAATTTTTTTGAATGTGTCTCGAGTGTGATTTCTCTGTAAGATCCAATGTATTTGTAGCACATTTCTAAGAGGCTTCTAACACTTTAAAAATCAAGATTTGCAATGGACATCCTTGCAAAAAATCTTCAATAAAAAAAATTGTAAACATTTTTATAAATTGAAAATAAAATATTGGATTTTAAATAATTTATCAAACTTTTCAATTAATGTAGAAATTAAACTTGATACACTTCATTTCATTAGTTGGTCTCTAATTCCAAAAAATTCATTTTTATGATAGAAATTCACATCAAGTGTATATAGGAAAAAGAAGTCAAGATACACTAAAAGGATGATCCATGATTAAGCATATTCTTTTGAAGTAAATTCAATAGTATCATAATGAAAAAAATATTCAATAACATTCATTAAAAATGCTTTTTTCAAATGGATGAAAATCTATTTGTTCAATCTTGCAACCCTTCCTAAAGTCCTCTTAAAGACACATAATGTCCTCAACAGCGTTGCAGGGTTAATCCTATAACATTGTTGTGGACACGAAGTGCTTGTTCGGATGACTTCACTAAAGAGTATAGGATGGAAACAATTTTTCATACAAATTTTTCTTTTGAAGTTGCATGAGTACATTTTCAATGAATAGTATTGTAAATTCCTTCATTACTATATTATTGATTTTCTTAAAGAAGAATTGAAGATGCTTAATCCACAGATTACCCTTGTTGTGTATTTTTGTCATTTCTTGCTATTTCCTCTTCATGTGAATTTAGTCATAAAAATAATATTTTTTGGACTTGAGTTCGACTAATGAAATGAAGTTTATGAAGAGCAGTTTCTATTTCAATTGAAAATTTTGAAGATTTCAATATTATATAGCAATATAAACTTTAGGCCTATAACCATGGGGCTTTAAAAAAAGATTAGAGGGACACGGTAATTTTGGTTTACATTATGATGTTACACACTATAATATACTTCAATGATGGAAAACAATAGATTCTTTTTAGTATATTTTGTATTTTGACATGAATTTTCTTCATTTTTTTCTTCAAAAATTCACAATATTTTCAAAATTTTCCCAAAAAACTTGAAACTTTACAACTTGTATTAGACATATGATTTCATCTTTTGAAATATAATTATAAAGTTTTTCATTCATATTTAGTTGCAAAATGGCAGCAAGCAGAGTGATGGACAATGAGGTTTGAAATTAGTGGTCATGGGCCAATCTTTCTAGGATTAATGTACTCTTGCTCACAAATACACACCAGAATCATTTCTCTCTTCCACCAACATGTCTTTCTAAAGGATAAGTTAGAGCCATCCATTATCAACTCACTACAAGAGAATGAGGTGTTTTAAATAAGTTTTTAAATGTAGTCCTAGACATACATGTGTTTCTATTCAAATTTTGCTAAAAATTCCCTTAAAGGTCATTACTTAAAACCTTATGTCTATGACTATACTTAAAAACTCACTTAAAACACCCCAATCTCTTGTAGTGACTAGAACCCCATTAGCAATCTATAGGGGATTAGAAAGTTCAACAAAGGTTGGAACTTAGTTTCTGACCATCAATTCTTGGTTTCGTCTTTCGATTGTTTGTATCACAACACATGTCCTTGGTTTTGAAAGTCAAAGTAGTCTTTGAATGAGTGGTTATAGAACAATTTAGACATTAATTATGGGTTTGGACCAACTTTTGGCATCCAAAATTTATGATGATTTCAATTTCATGAATAAAATTACCAAAAAAATAAGGTCCTTGATTTCTATCTTTCTACTAGGAAAAAATTTGCGTTGCCCTTGATAGCGCTTCTAATCATGAGCAAAAGCACTTAAGTGATTGGATATGGGAGAATCATTTAAGTGATGAATTATAGGTGGCTCTACCTCATAGTTATCCATAAAATCCTAAGAGGTACCTCATTGTAGGTGGATAGACAAGTCCAATTAACCCCTAAAAGACCAAGGCCTTTTTTCTGCCCAAAACACTCAAAATTGCCATTTCTATAGCAAAGAATTTAAAAAGCTTAAAACTGTTTTTCCTCCACATATAACATACGATCTTACACCTATCTAGTATGAGAATGTGTGGAAAAGATTTCAGAACTTTTGACTGCACAGATTGCAAGATATCTTTGTTAAAAGTTCCCAAAACAAGTTTTGCAGCACATTGCGGGACTAGAATTTATGACTTTGAACATTTTTAACTTAAATTTTTTGCAATACAGAGTTTTGAGCTTTAAGTATTTATGGTAGAGAATTGAGTTGAAAGTCTAGTATAAAAAAAAACTTCAAAGAAACTTAATTTTCATACTTCTAAGATTTATTAAGTAGAAGTAGGTTTGAGATAGAAGGTAAATCTAAATTATTCATATCTCTAGAATGAAATTAAAATGCACTACTTTTGATGGCAAGTTTTTTTTAGAAAGAAAACCACATAGAACTTCTTTTTCTGAAAAATTGTAAAAATTGCATTCAAAAATGAATTCAATAAGTTATTTTTTCAAGAAGATGCTCTAATTGCCCAAAAAACAAGATTGTCCATAACTTTCTCATAACAAATCTAAATGGAATGAATCAAAGCTTTCCAGATAGATAAAAATAGAATCTATAAGAGAAAAAAATTATTGACTTTTTTTTAAATTTTTGAATTTTTTTGCTGCCCCTTCTCCTATGTTTTGAGCTTGCTTCGGCATAATTTTTTTGTTCCCAAGCACCAATTGAAAAAAAAATTATATTATCATGAAGCAAATCAATTTCTCTATCTTCAAAAAAAAGCTTCAAAAAATCAAGGCAAAATTTCAGCCAATAGGTACCTGCCCAAAATCCCATTTGTCCCCCGAAGGAACAATGGGCCTTTAGAGGTTAATAATCATTACAATGGTTCTAAAAAGTCTAAGAGTTGTCCGCTATAGCTACAGATCAAATTTACAGAAGAAAATGTTAAATTATTATCCATTTCCATCTCATAATTTTGGCCCCCAATTCCATCTAGAAAAACATCCACATTTGTCCATTGTTTTGACAAAATCAATGAAATAATGCCTACAAAGGATAATGTGTCAATCTTTCATTGGTGAGCTCTTAAGTGCCATTAGCTACATAGAAAGGCGGTTATGGGCTGTTTATAGGATGTTTTGACTTTACTCTATTGAAATTTTTGTAATTTTAGGACAGACTACTTTAGAAACTCAAAAAAATTACAATTTTAATTGAAAAATTAGAATTTCATTAGGGTTTGATTTTTGAAACACACCCACACCTCTTGAAAATATATGCCGCTCTTGAAATTGGCCCCAAGCTATTCAGATTGCAAATCAAGGTTGTCTAAGGTTAAAATAGTCATTAGTGCATCTGTTTCCATTCTTGTATCCTAGATTGTCCCTAAATTTGTCCCTAGACTTCCCATTGACCCCTATAGGACCAACATGTGTTTTTTAGCAACCTAGAAATTTTGGGCAAGTATGTGCGACTAGAGATTTGCATATTTTAGGCTGAATCAAAAGTTAATGTATGATATGTAGTTTGTTTTTCAACTCTGGCAATCCAGGTAGATTAAAAAATATCACTTTATTCAAAAATAAAAATTTGAAATTAGATTATTAGATTTATATAAACGTGGAAATCTTCTAATCATTCCATTTTTATCATTGAGTCAAAAGTTATGAGGAGTTTTAGTTTGCGGGCAATTATGGACTCTCTACTCTAAAATAAAATTTGAAGTTGTTTATTTACTCAATTTTCAATACTTTTTGAAAAAAAATAAAATCATAGGATGTAGATTATTTATGACAACATTACTACCATTGGCATTGGCATTTTTCAATTTCAAAACAAAATTCTCAACAATTTAGTATTTTGAATCATTCTCTACTTCTTTCTACTTACTATTTTTTTCCTATATGTTGTACAATTTCAAATGATCTATAAATTTTCAAGCATGTACATTGAATAGGGATATTAAGGGGACCCATACTGATCAATCAACATCCCACATTATATAAATATCTACCATATGTCGTACATCTTGTCTCAAATATGTATAGTTTCTAAAGAAAGTCCCCTTTAATTATTTGGTCCCTTTAATGCCCCTATTTAGTGTAGATAGCTTGCCATGAAGAATGATTCCAAAGAAGCCCAACCATTGTGGAAATTTTTTCATAATGATCTGACCTTGTAGAGTGCAGTTGCCCGTTTTTTTGCAAGGCTAAGAAAAAGCTTTTTGCCACTTCAAACGCTAATATCTTGCAATCTACAAGGTGGAAATTTCTGAAATTTTTCCCACATCTCTTCAAACCGTAAACCACTTGCAGGAATTTCCCCGTACATTTGCGGGGAGGGTTCTGAGGCGTAATGCCTGATTGCGCGGGTTTTCTTGCGTAATCGGACATTATGTATTACTCATCCAACTTCGATTCTCATCTTCAATTTCTCATCTTTCTGTTCGTGCATTAGGAAAAATTTCAGCCCTCCAGAAGGTCGCTAAGGAATTGATTTCGGGGACCCCTTTGGTGCAATTTCAGAATGAATAAAAAAATAATTTTTCTTAAAAATAATTTTTTTTGAAAAAAAACATTAAAAAAATATTTAAAAATAAAAATCTGACATGGCACTACTAGTGCCATGTCAGCTCCCAATTTTTAAATATTAAAAAACAATTTTTGATTTTGATTTTTTCCATAATTGCACCAAGCGGGTGTCAAACTCACGGCCTTTTGGAGGGTTGAAATTTTTCCTAATGATTTACATTGGGCAATGGCTCCTCGTCGTCGGGCGTTTTGGGAAATAAAAGGCCTCCTTGTTGGCCCGTTATTTCCCAAAACACCTCTCTCCTCGGGCGTTGCCCTATACAGAAGTCCTTTATCTTAATCAAAACCGCACAGATTGCAAGATATCTATGTTTAAAGTGAAAAAATCAAATTTTCAGCACATTGCAGGATTAGATTATTTTACTTTTAACTTTTTGAACTTTCATTTTTTACACTATAGGGTTTTGAGCTTTTATGATGGAAAATTGAATTGAGAGTCAAGGAAAAAAAACTTTAAAAAAACTTAATTTTTATTCTTAACCCCTAAATAACCAAGGCCTTTTTTCTACCCAAAATCCCTCAAAACTGCCATTTCTAGAACAAAGAGTAAAAAAATTTAAAAATTGTTTTTTTTGCACATCTAACCATAGGATCTTACACCTAACTAGTATAAGAATGTGTAAAAAAAATTTCAGAATTTTTGACCGCATAGATTGCAAGATATCTGCGTTTGAAGTGAAAAAAACAAGTTTTTCAGCACATTGCGGGACTAGATTTTTTGACTTTGAACATTTTTAACTAAAATTTTTTGCACTACAGAGTTTTGAGCTTTAAATTTTTTTAGTGTAGAATTGAGTTGAGAGTCTAGGAAAAATAAATAAATTCAAAAAAACTTAATTTTCATTCTTAAAAAAATTGTTAAGTAGAAGTAGGTACAAGATAGAAGGAAAATCTAAAATATTAATATCTTTTAGATGGAATTAGAATGCACTAATCTCAATGATGAGATTGCTCTAGCACAAAAACTAGACCATGTGGAACTTTTTTTTTGAAAAATTGCAAAAATTGCATTCCAAAATGAATCCTACAAGTTATTTTTTTCAAGAAGATGCTCTAATTGCCCGAAAAACAAGATTGTCCATAACACTCTCATAAAAAATCCAAATGAAATGAACCAAAGCTTTCCAAATAGACAAAAATATAATCTATAAGGAAAAAAAAATTTTAAACTTTTTTTAAAACTTTTTTAAATTTTTTTTGCTGCCCGCCGTCTCCTGTATTGAACTTATTTGGGCATAACTCTTGTTCTCGGGCACCAATTGAAAAAAAATTATATTCCCACGAAGCTTATTAGTTTTTCTATCTCCAGAAAAAGTTCAAAAAAATTACGACAAAAATTCAGCCCGCAGGTACCTGCCCAAAATCTCATTTGTCCCCCGAAGGGACAATGGTCCTTTAGGGGTTAAAGAAATTGTTAAGTAAAGTACGTACAAGATAGAAGGAAAATCTAAAATATTAATATCTTTTAGATGGAACTGAAATGCACTAATTCCAGTGGTAAGATTATTTTAGAAAGCAAATTTAAACCATGTGGAACTTTTTCTTTTTTAAATTGCAAAAATTGCATTCCGAAATGAATCCTACAAGTTATTTTTTCAAGAAGATGCTCTAGTTGCCCAAAAAGCAATATTGTCCATAACCTTCTCATAACAAATCCAAATGAAACAAATCAAAGCTTTCCAGATAGAAAAATAAATAGAAAAAATAAAAAACCAAAAATAAAAAATAATTTTTTTTGCTGCCCCTTCTCTCCTATTTTGAGCTTATTTGGGCATAACTTTTGTTCCCAGGCACCGATTGAAAAAACAATTATATTCCCACAAAGCTTATCAATTTTTCTATCTTCAAAAAAAGTTTTAAAAAATTAAGACAAAAATTCAACCCGTAGGTACCTACCCAAAATCGCATTTGTCCCCCAAAGGGACAACTGTCCTTTAGGGGTTAAGGTAGACGTTCCCAATACCAACCACTGACCTAATACCATTTTCATTGTATAGGAGAAGCAATCCATTCTCGATCACCTAAGGAATTACAGAGTCTAGAACTTATTAATTTATAGCAACATCATTTTTATACCAAAACCTGAAAACTCTAGGAAGGGTCCAAACACTATTGCTGCACACAAGAAACTTTTCCACTGAAGAAACCGTCCTTGTATGTGCCTTTAATTTCTAAAGGGATCGAAAATGGGTCGTTGATTGGGAATGGGTTGAAGGTCCTACAATTGGGTGGTATTAGGTCACTGATTGGTATTGGGTACGTCTACCCCTTATAACAGAATATCTGATCCCAATTGACTACAGTACACTAAAAATGATATTTAGTGTTGGCAACACTAATTATGAACCTTGACACTAAATATCATAAGTAAGTAACACTAAATCTAATTTTTAACACTAAAGATGCTCTATGGTAAATCTGAAATTTGAAAAGGTTTACATTTAGTGTTAGAACACATTAAAAAAATGAACTAAATCTGCTACAATTCAGATTTAGTGTTGTGGCTGGTAGGGGGTAAAACACTAAATGTCATACTACACTAAATATCATTTTTAGTGTAGTGGGTGGCAGTGCCATGGAATGGGCCAGTGTGGAGTCGCCAACATGGGTGTTTCTCTTCCTCTTGCATGCCTGTTCCCTTGTCAGCTTCCCTGATGGGTATGGCAGCAAATGGAAATCAGCTTTGGCCACTGGCCTTGAGTTTGCACTGCAGACACATTCAAGACAGCAACTTCATCAGTTGCACAGCAATTGCATGGCACTGTCCGTGGAACTCAATTTTTGGAGTCTGCTGTTGGACCAGTAATAATTTTGAGGCCTCCCAATCAGTTTAGTTTTTTTGGACAAGTGTCGACAGAAGCCTTCAAACCACTGGAGCAAATCTGGAGGGAGGGCATCCGACAGGCTGAAACAGTCTCACAAGTGCAAAATTTTGCCCAAAAAAAAAACGTTGCTCCCAATTCTGTCAATACAAATATTGTATGTAATAAAAAAACCATCAATTCTTTCATGGTAAGAGGCCCAAAATGATTTCAAAATAAGGGATTTCATCCATTCCCGTCCACCACCCCATTCTTGCTTTGTAGACTATTCTCTTTCCGCTTAGCAGGAGAAGAACGGTCATTAATTACAGCATGGTTCCCAATGCAGTTGTGGCGCATTATGATTGGCTACAAGATGATCAATATTGCAATCAACCCTTGGTCAAAAATAGGAAGGTCTATATAACAGGTATAGGTCAAATAGAATCTTCAGCAAAAGAAATTTATAGTAATTATGTTTTGAGAAATAAAAATCTATAAAATTATGGGAACCTTCTTAACTCAATTTCTACACATGAGAAAATTCCGCTCCCGTGAAGAACTCCGCCCTACAAATATGCGTAATTGCTTAAATGGTTGACAATGGGTCGGCTCCCTTACTCATCCCAAAGCGAAGGAAAAAATCTTCATTTCTGTATACTTTTTAACAAATTCAAGTGTTGGATCTTTTAGTTCATCTTGTAAGGATAGGTCACCTTGCAAATCACCTTTTTGGATACAGTATGAATCATTTGCTTTAAAAAACCTAACAGCACTCATCAGAGGTCAAACTACTATGCAAGACCTCTCTTTTTTGTAGAAAATTTTGAGGATGAACATATGCACTTTTATCTTATATAAAAGGATTCTGTCATCCATCGGACCACTCAAGTCTCCCGCTTAATTTATAGTGCCATTACAAGGTTAACTTGTTCAAATACATCCTCCCAAAATTTTAGAGTGAACAATATCAACATGAGATTGCAAGTTCAATGTGCCTAAACTTAAAAATGTAGTGACTTTTGTAGGCCTTCCCAAAGGTATTTAACATATATTTGTAGGTAACTATCTAGTATGACATTGAAATAAAAGAATCCTTCTAACCTTTGCAATATTTATCATAATGATGTGACACAAAGCTTCATACATAAATTAGCAAGGATGATCGGATCCATCCAAAAAAATTCATGGAAAAATTCCAAACTATGAAGTCATTAGAGACTAGCTGAGTTAAAAAAAAAAAAAAGTAGGCTACTTAGTCCTTTAGGGATTAAGGTAGCTAACTAAAGATAGATGAATCATTGTGGACAAAATGACTACCTTACTTGTTGGTTGGATGATTTTCCTTATTTTTTTTGTTTCTTACTCACATACAAAGTTTTAGACAAACTGAAGAGAAGGTAACATCAATTGAAATAATATGTCAATTGAAATAATACGTGATAACATGAAGAATTTATATATTTGCAATGAAGTATGAATTTTTAATGAATTTTTGTATTGTGAGGCCCAAATATTTAAAATGAGTCAATAGACTTTCCAAACCAACATATAGTGCATCAATAATGGTCATGATACTTATTTAAATGGTTACAATAATTTATTTATATGGACTCCATTCATGGTGTTAAAATAGTCAGTTTTTTGTGATAGCTTTGTACACAAAGATGGAAGTTCTAATTGTTGTAATAGACCTACTATATTAATACTGCTCAAAGCTTTAATCATTGCCACTAATCATCTCATTGTGGTCTAAGTCTCAGTAATTTAAGATTGGTCATTCTACATTGATTGTATCATTGTAATGGGCATTGGCATTTTTAGCCACTTGGAACATTTGGACGGCTTTCTAACTACTTCACAACTACTTGTGATTGTGTTGCAAAATGAATCCCAATAAATTCTTGCCTAAATTGTACATTTTGGAACTTGAGGACCTTGAGTTGGTTTTGGATACAGTTATTGTCGATACTTTGAAACTTCATAGTCTATTTATATGGTGTTGAAAAAATATATAACGAGAGAATTTGTAATCATTTTTCAATTTTGAACATGATAGAACAAAACTAAGATAATTTAATAATACAAACATTCTTAAATGTTTATTCAAACCTTTTTTGGTGTAACGAGCTTACATGCTATCACAAGATGTAGAGTGTCCATAAAGAATCAAACAAATGAGAGTCATTCAATGTGTGAAAAGATGCACAACAAGATTTGGACTAATAAAATAGAAGTTTTAGAGTTCAATAGACACACGATTGTAAGAAGTTGTGTTTGAAATATAATGTTGTATATAAAAATGCCATTAAATTATTTTGTAAGATCAAAGAATGTGGTTCAAAATTCATTCTCTACTTGCTAAATTTCTAATTGATACATTTACATGTGACTTCTTAAAACATAACAACAAGTGAATTATTGAATAAGATTCATCTATTTTGTACATAATATTCAATAGTCAATGTACTTTCACCACCTTTGCTTTATAGGAGATAGTATAGAATATTCCACACCTAATAGTTATTCATGAGTAGCTAAATAGATAGGTAGAGGCTCAATGTAATGAATAGTGGGCATGAAGGCTATTGAATATTATATAGCGTTTATGAGAAAACCAAAATTGTGATCATTACTAGGAATTGTGATATTAAAGAGTTCGTTGTACACTTTGTCAATTATTTAAAAAAGCCCTTCTTATTTTATTGTAACACACTTAATATATTTACCCCCTAAAGGACCAAAGCACATTTCTAGAATAGCTTGTCAAAACTGTCATTATTTAAGATTTATGAGAAGTTAATGATTTTTTTTTAAAACTACCATGGAAATATGTGGAAATTTATTAGAAACTTTGACAATGTAAATTGAAAGATTGTAGCATTTGAAGTTAGAACATTTTCTTTTCCAATCCTATCCTACAAAGTCAATAGACTTTAACTCTTATTAAAGTAAGATTTTTGCACTACATATGTTTTTTTTGTACAATTTCATCCCACATTATATGAATTACATACAATATTATATGAGTTGTAAAGTTTGATGTGAAGTTTAGCAAAAGGGTCCCCAACTGCTTGAATTGTCATGACTTTTCTGGGCAACATAACTTTTGATCCGGACATCTAATTGGATAAAAAATTATACCCACCTAGGGGGGATTTGCCTACACATTGTAATCAAATTTAAAAAAGATCCCTTGAAAATTGACATTGTAAGAACCTGCTTCAATTTTCAAACAATTGTTCAATTACCACTTGGTCCTTTAGTTAGGGATTAATTCCATTACAATTAGAATACAATAGGTGATGCTTCATATTCATAGTAGACAATTATAATTTTCATGTTAAGATACTTTGATTATTTACATGGGACTTGTGAACGAGAAGAAAAGCTTGTGGTTGTACTAACAAATTCTGGAAGGACATTGAGGCCCAAAAGTGTATAAAACCTTTTTGAATTAGAAAAGCTCTTTTCATAATAATGAAATATGCAAATTATACATGATATCTGATTTGTTCATTCAAATATACATACACTCATCCAAATTGGAGTGACACTCTTTGAAGATTTTGTAGCAATTTAGCAATTTCACCCATTGCAAAAGGGAATTATATTGCCAATCATCCCCTCAAAACAACTTTGCATTGCTTCTGAGCAATAGACTGGTCAAAAATATCAATTGAAAAATACAAAGATGTCTTGGGATGTCTTTGATTTAGGTAAGGATAATGTTTATTTAGCTTTGTCATAAACCTCTAAAGTCATACCCTCTAATTGTAGAGCCAGATTCAACATTCTTGCTTTGAATGCTTTGTTTCAACACCATATATGAGTGCAAATTACTTTAATATTTCATTTTGACATGGAATCACACATCTTGTATGAGTAGAAAAAAACTATGTTTACTTTTTGATATTTCTTTCACTATGCATATGTCATATTGAAGAACATCTTAACCCCTAAAGGACCATTTGTCCCCTTGGGAGACAAATCGGGTCCGACAGGTTCCTACTGCTTCCATTTTTAGTAACATTTTTTGGAATTTTTTGAGGTTGTGTATTTTTACAAGAGCTTTCTGAATATATAATTTTTATTTTAGTTGATGCCCAGGAGCAAAAGTTATGGCACAATAAGCAAAATTGGATTTTGACGGGTAGCCCAAAAATCACAAAAAGTCAAAATAATTCTTTTCAAATTTTTTCTCAAAGACTATATTTTTGTCTACATGTGAAGCTTTGTGTCATTTGATTTGGACTAACTATGAGAAAGTTATGGACAATCTTAGCTTTTCGGGCAATCTAAGCATCTTATCAAAAAAATAACTTGTAGAATTTGTTTTTCAATGCAGTTTTTAGAATTCTCCAAAAAAAATTATTAGACAAGTTTGGATTTTCTTGCTAGAACAATCGCATTGTTGGGATTATTGTGATTCAATTCCATCTAAAAGCTATAAACAGTTTAGTTTTTTCTTCAATCTTGAACCCACCCCTACTTAACAATTTTTTAATGAGTGAAAATTAAATTCTTTTTATCCTAAATTTTTTTTGGAGATTCTCGACACTACTACTTAACATAAATAAGTAGAAAATCAAAGTCTATTGTGCAAAAAATTTGAACTAAAAAGACTCAAAGCTAAAAAATCTAGTCAAGCAAGGTGCAAAAAAACTTGTTTTCTTCACTTTAGATACTTTTATCTTGCAATCTACATGGTCAAAGTTTCTGAAATTTTTTCCACATATTCATATACTAGTCAAGTATAAGATCTTACAGTTGGATATGCAAGAAAAAACAATTTTTAAAGCTCTTTTCTCTTTCCAATAGAAATGACAATTTTGAGTGGTTTTTGATAGGAAAATCACCTTGGTCCTTTAGGGGTTAATATAAAAAAAAATTTGGTGCCATTTTACAATTAGAAATTAATAGATCATGATTATAGGCCTAGAATTACTAGACTAAGCCGATTTTAGGACTAAACCTAGAATAATTATTGGGTTGTGACTACAAAAACTTGAATTTTTCAACAAAATAGATTTTGATCAAAGATAATGGCACACACTGGGATGTACAACTAGAATACTCTGGTTCAACTTGGAATTGCTAACGCCACTATAATACAAGGAGCTACAATGCAAAGCACAATTCTAGCAAGGTGAAAACATGCAAAAAAATTTGTATGTCCCTTCTTGACAAGCAAACTTCTATTGAAAAAGTCCCCCAATGTGCAATTAAACCATCACCATACTTACTTGTAGTTGGTGGACTGCCAATTCCCTTGAATATGATTTACTAACCACGCTATGTGACAGTTTCAATGACTAAAGGAGCTTCCACTTTGAAAATTTGTAATAATTACATATCTTATCCAATTTTTTTATTTATTCATTATTTAAATAAATTATAATTTATGATTTTCAGTTGCTAATACTATGAAAATGTTTTTTTCCCGTTGAAAAAGATGCCTTGCCTCCAAGTATGCTGAATTGTTTATTTGATGGTTTTGGGTGATTGAATGACTCCAAATGATATCACAGACAGGATCATGTCCTGGTGGCTTCACCTAACTCCTGGTTCATACCGTAGTATAGAAATCATCCCCACCAACAAACTAACCAAATTCTCGGAAAGCCCATTTATTTGACTAAATGAAGCCTGAAGGACGACACTTAATTGTCATGGTTGTTCCACTAAGAGCTAAGCCAATGAAGAGTCCATAATATCATGGCAGCTGAGTGCGTCATTCCTCTCACTGGCTTTCAACAATGAAGGACAGAAGTGGATTCTTCATATGATGTGCGCAATGAAACTAACTTAGTGTGCCATGTTAGTATTAGAAATATGTTAGTATTCTGTCTTCTGAGTGGATAGTCACCCATGGGAACTTTTGATTAACTTCAAATTAACTTTAGATTTTCAAGTTATTTTTGGATTTTCTTTGCCCCCCCCCATTTGTATTTTTTTGAAGACAGTCCCCTTGCAATTGATATGGGATAATTTCACATTTCCGTATGTATATCGTATGCCAATATTTGTGTGTCCGTATGTTGGTATTCTGTACCGTATTTTAGTACTCCGTACTTATATTGTATTCAGATCGACGGCAGCGAAGTGGGTCTTGGATTTTTTTTTAAATTAGATCAACGGCTATGAATTTTGGACCAAAACGGAGGGAGGTTAATTGCCAAAATCAGGCTGTTTGCATCATTTCACTGGATAGTGTGCCCTGCCAAAAATAAAGTGCTGGTGCCCTTGCCGCAGTCAAAACAAAAGAAAAATAATTTTTCTAATTTTTTTAGAATTGAAAATTTTTCAAAATTTCATAACTTCTCCATCGTGAATTGGAACGCCATGAAACCAAGTCCGTGCACCACTCCTCACCAAGGGCTTTCCAATGGTACCGAGCACTCGGCCGGGGATGCATGGTCTGGGAGATCTCAATGTAACAAACCAAACCAAACCAACAAATTAATAAACCAAACCAACCAAACCAAACCAAACCAACAAACCATTAAACAAAACAAACCAACAGCTTGTCTTAACCCCTAAAGATTCATGACTATATAATCACCAAATACGCTCCAAAACTGTCATTTCTAATACAACTACCAAATTTTTGGAAAAAAACATTTTTGACACATGTAACCATAGGATCTTGTAGTATGATATTTTGAAAACATGTGGTAAAAATTTCAGAAAATTCCACCATGTGGATCATAAGATATAAGCATTCAAGGTCTTGAAAACCATTTTTTCAATCCTGCGAAAAACCGGGCAGCTGCACTTTGCAAGCTCACTTTTCAATGAAAAAATGCCAATAAAGGTGGTGCTTCTTTAAATTCAGTTTCCTAAACAAGTTGTCTATATGCTTGAAAATTTTCACATCATTTGGAGTTGTACAACATATAGGAAAAAAATAGTAAGTAGAAAGAAGTAGAAAATGATTCAAAATACTAAATTGTTAAAAATTTAATCATGGAATTTAAAAATGCCAATCCCAACGGTTGTAATGTTGTAATAATCAATCTACATACTAGGATTTTATTTTTTTCCAAAAATATTGAAAATTGAGTTAAATAAACGATTTTAAAGTTTTTTTTAGAATAGAGAATCCATAACTGCCCGCAATTCAAAAACCCTCATAACTTTTGAATCATTGATTGAAATGGAATGACTCAAAACTTTTTAAGTATATATAAATGTAGAGAACCAATTTTTAAAAGAAATTCCGGAAAAATGATTTTTTTTTATCTGCCCAAACTGCCCAGTTATGAAAAAAAGAAACATATTAGGTCATAACTTTTGACTCGTATTTTGAAATGTCATCAAACTTGGTAGACATGAAGATATTCCTCACCCCCACCTTCTATTAAAATTTCAGCCTCAAACATAGATATCTCTAGTCACACGTACCTGCCCAAAATTTTTATACGGCCAAAAAATGCATGTTGGTCCTTTAGGGGTTAAAGATATGGATAAATTACTCATTACAATTTCATCAAATTTGTCATAAAATAAAGACTGTTTTTCACCCTTTGATTGCATAGCATTCAAAAGTTGTCACTTCAAGCATGAAATTTTGAATAATTTGAAATCCATCCAAACTGTAGAACATTGTTCAAATTGGACAATTGGTAGAAATCTTGCACTGCATCAAATGGTATACGAATTGTTGTATTTCAAACAGTGAAAAATCTCCAATTACTACGTGATATAGAATATACTAATATTTTGTTAAAAATTCAAAAATATGCCACAATATATACTACAATAGGCTAAAATACTATTCTGCCTTATTGTATATATAAATGCAATTTGCATGTTATTTTTTTTTTTAAATCATAGAATTGGTTTTGGCTAATTGGATTCACCTTCTGATCTTGTAGTAAGTACATAAGCTGTTGTGCATGAGCATGCACCTTAACTTATTCATGGATTGTGTTTTCTAACTTTCAAATTCAACAAAATCTTGAAGTAAATATTATTGTTTGTGGAAGTTGCAAAGTAATTGAATAATGAAAAACTATTTAAGTTTATACTTTAACATACAAAAAATATATTGCAAAGTGCATTGATGGATGTGTAGTACATTTCACATTCCATAACATCACAAGTGTATTTTCCTTTCTACAATTGGACTTTATTTTTATATCCACAAAAGTCTATAAGAAAAAAGAAACTTCGTAAGTAGGTACTAAAAAAATGTATCATTAAAAAAACCCTGTAAAAATCCAATGGGTTAAAAATTTTAACATTACATTAGATGATGAGTTAATTGGATAAACATCATCTTCATAAAAGTACTTTGTTTATCATCCATAATATAGGTTTTTGGGTCACACAAACATCAATCTAACTAAAATAAATTTAAAAAAATAACTAAATCAATCTAATTCCTATTTTGAAGTGATCGTTTTTTAATAAATTCTTGTTTGAAAATCAAATGGGATGCCAATGCAACAATGAATGCATTGTTTGCATGAAGTCTTATCTTAAATATAAGAATTCAAATAATTGTTTGTAAATGAATACAAATTTTGATGCCTTGGAGGTGGATCCATTCTCAAAATCAACATGAATTCAGTGTAAAAATGCTGGCAACACTACAAGAGAAAGGGTGTTTTAAGTAGTGTCCTAGACATCACGTCTTTTAACTAACGTCTTTTAAGTAAGTTTTTAAGTAAAATTTTACTACAAATGAATAAAAGCTTTCCAAATAGAAAAAAATATTATCTATGAGAAAAAAATATCAAAAAATAAATTCAAATTTTTGTCCATTTTTTTTTGCTGCCTGTCGTCCCCTGTTTTGAGCTTATTTGGTCATAACTTTTTTCCCCGAGCACCGATTGTGAAAACAATTGTATTTCCAAAAAGCTTATCAATTGTTCTATCTTCAAAAAAAAATTCAAAAAATTACGACAAAATTTCAGCCCGTAGGTACTTGCCCAAAATTCCAAATGTCCGCCGAACCAACAATAGTCCTTTAGGGGTTAATCACCTAAAGTGGTCACAAGAATTTCTAGTGTAGAAGCCCATGAAAAGTCACTTTCTACAATGAAAAAGCACGTGTTTCTAATAAGGTCACTAATCACTCCACTGGTGTCAGATCAGACATTGATTGTGGCCAAAAAAATTGTCATGGGGTCATTAGGTGTCCATGGTAGGTCATCTAACCACAATGGGTTGGTTTACCTTAATGAAGGAACTTTATGTGTGTATGGTATTCATGTCTCAGGTTTAGAAAATTACAAGCACCTCAATGGAAATCATCCATGTGTTTCAAGAAAAAATAAATAAAAAAATGCAAGCACCTCCATGTGGACAAGCAATGACTCATGAGCTAACTTCTGTCAGTGAAGACAACCTAATTGTGGAGACAACCCAATTTCACTATTTTTAAGTTATTGAAGCAAAGAGAGTCTGTGTCCGTCTGCTTCCAAAGTCACTTCGTGTCAGGATGAGCATTGAACTTCCAATGGTTTTGAAGAATGAAATTGACATGCCAGTTGAATGGACACATGATTGAGTGAGTGGACAAATTTTGGGGTCACAATCAAATTCTAGGACAGTGGTGCAAAATGATACTCCATTCAAGCAGCAGCTATGTTACAAGAAGCTGCTGCTTGAGTAGCGGTGTCTCATTTTTCACTATACTCAAACTCACTCTAAGTTACTACTTGTAGGAGAAATTAAAAGCGGTCTTGGAGCACTAAGCTCGAGTGCAAGATCATACTCCCTCCGTTTGGAAATAGTGCATCCATTCTTAGTGCAATCACTATAGAGAATGGATACACTATTTCCAAATGGAGGGAGTAGTATTTTAAAGGTCGTGTGCACTAACCTAATGTCCATATACTATATTAGGACTTTGAAACTACGGCATAGTCTTGCACTCTAACTTAGTATCCATACAGACCTTTAGCTAGATTGAAAAAAGTCCTTGTAAATGTAGTCTTGTTTGTAGCCTTTGATGCTCCGTTACCTGTATTTTGTAAGTATTTACATGCATTTTTTTGTTAATGTAAAGCCTCCCTTCTCCAATCATACGGCCAAAAACTTGAATTGCTTAACCCTTTAACCTCTAAAGGCCCAAGGTCTTTTTACTGCCGAAAAACACCTAAATCTGTCATTTTTATAGCAAAGAGTAAAAAAAAGTGAAAAATGTTTTTTTGCACATCTAATCGTAGAATCTTACACTAACTAGTATAAAACGTGTGGAAAAAACTTCAAAATTTTTGACCGCACAGATTGCAAGATATCTGCGTTAAAGTGAAAAAACAAAATTTTCAGCACACTGTGGGACTAGATTTTATGACTTTGAACAGTTTTAACATGAATATTTTGCATTATAGAGTTTTGAATTTAATTCTTTATAGTAGAAAATTGAGTTGAAAATCTAGGAAAAAAAAGTAAATCCAAAAAAATTTAATTTTCATTACTTAAAAAAAATTGTTAAATAGAAGTAGGTACGAGATAGAAGGAAAATCTAAAATATTAATATCTTTTACATGGAATTAAAAAGCACTTATTCCAATGGTGAGTTTGTTCTAGGAAAAACAACTAAACCTTGTAAAACATTTTTTTTCGAAAAATTGTAAAAATTGCATTTAAAAATGAATCCTACAAGTTATTTTTTTCTCAGAAAGATGCTCTAAGTGCCTCCAAAACAAGATTGTCTATAACTTTCTCATAACAAATCCAAATGAAATTAATCAAAGCTTTCTAGATAGGCAAAAATACAATCTATAAGAACAAAAAAATTAAAAAAGAAAATTGCAAATTTTATTTTATTGCCCCCTTCCAACCCCCCTCCCCCGTCCCCTATTTTGAGCATATTTGGGCATAACTTTTTTTTCTCGGGCATCGATTGAATAAAATTTGTATCCTTACAAAGCTTAGTAGTTTTTCTATCTTCTAAAAAAGTTTCAAAAAATCACAACAAAAATTTAGCCCACAAGTACTTACCCGAAATCCCATTTGTCCCCCGAAGGGACAATGCGCTTTTAGGGGTTTAGGACGGGTCAACCAATTTTGGGTTGAAATTGCCACATTTACATTTTCAAGGTCAAATTCCTTGTGAATTGGAGAACAGGCCAAAGGGGACGGATGTGGGGTATTCCAACTCTACCCACTCGAACAAAAATTGGGCCAACCTGAGCCTCTATATGGATTCAGGGTTGAAATTTGTGACGATTATCTGGCTAAAATGACAACATTTGGAAACAGAGATGCATTATAATAAATGGAATTGCACTGTAGTTTGCCACAAAAATTCACCGCCATAGAGTAAACCATTCACCCTGCACTCATTGGTACGATCGGATCTTTGACAAGCATCGTTTTGCTTCAACCACAAAACGCATTGCCCACCCCAAAAATCAACCTTGATCCTTAAAGGATCAACCCCTAAATGCTCAAGGCACCTAATTTTGGTGTCGACAATACTTTGAAGTTAAATAAAAATTGACCAAATTGTTATTTTTTGGATAGTTTATATTTTTGAAAAATTCTTTTTGAAGTCTAGTTTTAGCATCAAAAATTTGATTTTGAAAATGGTTGATAGTGATTTTTCTATTCAAGCTTTTGTGCAAGGGTATGCATTGGAATCTTGACTTTTAGTAGTATTGAGGGCTCTTGAAATGAGCCTCAAATACATGGCTAGATCTTGAAGAAAAAATCACATTAGAAATTCACTTTAAAAAATTTGTAGAATAGATTATGAAGAGCTATAAATTAATTGAAGTTATGCATGTTAGGCCCTTTAAACTCATATCTTTTTGGTGACAAACTTTTTAGATTTGACATGTAAAAAAGAAGATTGAAAGACTTCAAATCCCTTTTGCAAGTTTTAACACCCTCTCATGATCAAACATTATAATCTTGCAATCGATAAGTAATATTGTTGTATTTTTTTTTCCTTTGTGAACTCTATTATGTCTAGATTGAATTTGTATCGTTTCAGTTCAAAAGAATTTTGTAGAAATGATCAAAATGTTGGTTTTTTGGTTAATTTAGAGAAAATTCTTCAAAACTCAAAAAAGGCCTTGGTCATTTAGGGGTTAATTTCTAAAGTTCCAATGTCATTCATTTACCAAAGAAAAAATTGATACAACTTATCAAAATGTTGGCTTTTTGCTCAATTTAGAGCAAATTTCTAGAAGCTCAAAAAAAGGCCTAGGTCATTTAATTGTTAATTCCTAAAGTCCTAAGGTCACTCATATATCAAAAAACACTCAAATCTGCCATTTCCATTCCAAAGAGCAAAATGTGTGAAAATTATTTATTGCACATATCTAACTATACGATCTTGCACTCAACTATTATAAAATTTGTAGAAGAAATTTAATAAACTTTGACCACATAGATTGCAAGGTATTAGTGTTCAATCCCTTAGTGTTGTGGCATCCAATTTCTAGATGATGAACAAATTCAAACTCAAATTTCTTTCTCGTTACTACTGGAATGAATGTCATTCCTGATTTGTGAAGATACTTTATCAAGTTGTTGTCCTATCTAATGATTGGATTTGGCATTACTAGAATCCATGATTTTCTAAAATTACAAATGTGGAAGTATGTCAAGTTGTTGACAAAGCCAAAAATATATTTACTCTTATTCAAAACTAGATTTGCAAAAATGTAGTCATAGGCATAAAGAACATAATAATTTCAAAAAATCATCATTTCAAGAGAATCTCATTTCAAATCTATTCAAACAAATTTTACTCAAAGATGATATTTTTTAAAATCTTGTAATGAAAATTGGAAATAACTTTGACATTTTGCTTTCAAATTTTATAAAAAAGATTGATGATAGCATTGGTGAATATAATTGTACGGATGGGGTCTAAAACTCAAAATCTACAACTTTTATTTGTATATCAATTCCAAATATTCTTCCAAATAGTACTTTATCATGACTTTATTGAAATTGTTAATTCCAGAGAATCTTTTGTACACTAAGCGGTTAAAGTGAAGAAAACAAATTCTTTTGGCACCTTGTGTGACTAGATTACGAGACTTGACTTTGAATCTTCTTAGCCAAAATATGCACTATAGATGTGAATTTTGACTAAAAAGCGAAGAACTAAATTGAAAGTCTAGTCACTCCCACCACTTGATTTTCATACTTAATTTTTTTATTAAGTAGAAGTGGGTACACGATTGAAGGAATAACTAAATCATTAATAGTTCTAAGATGGAATTGGAATGCACTAACTTCCAATAGGTAGATTGTTTTAGTAATCATACTAAACTTTGTAAAACTTTTTTGGGGGGAATTTTTTGAAAATTGAGCTCAAAAACAATCCAATATACTATGTTCTTAAGAAGTTTCCATGGTTGCCCACAAAACAAGAAGCTCCATAACTTTCACATCACTAATTCAAATGGAATGAATCAAAGCTTTTTATATAGGCAAAAATACAATCTATGGAAAATAAATTTTTAAATTTTAAATTTTAGATACTTTTGGGTTTATTTTTTTGCTTGATGACCTAAAATTTGGACTTATTGTGGCACAATTTTTGCTCCTTGACATTGATTAAAATAAAAATGACATTATGAAAGGTAATGTAATTTTCTATTTCAAAACAAAAATTAAAAAATTGTGCTAAAAATTGAGATCACATGAATTGCCCACACTTTTACTTGTTGTTTGAAGAAACAATGGGACTTTAGGCGTTAAATGTCTAAATTTTACTTGTCAGAGTTTCTAATATCACCTATATTTAGTTATTGTCTCTATAAGATTTTATTCGCATGGAATTTGGTACAATACAATACTATTTCAACCTATTCTACTTTGATTATTTTACAAATAATGTATTTTTGATAAATTAGTGTCGCTCACAATAGTAGGACAAATTATTTAATTCAAAATAGTGAAATTAGGTTGCTCCACACTAATTTCTCATATCTAACACTTTCAGAATGGTCAACTATAGTTTGGGGCAACCTAATTTCACTATTTTGTGTAGATTGTATTTAAATTAATTTGCATTTTAAATCAATATATGTCAAAATCCACATTTTGGATATTTTATCCATATCCATGGAATGATGTAAATAGAGTCATCACTCTAATGAAGATCAATGTTTTATAAGCCTCATGTCAAATTTCAAATGGCACTCAATATGCAATAGTATATACATGACTTTGATAACATTTCTGAACTTGATGTCCAATAATAAGATGTTAACTATGATAACATCTAATAAATAGCTTGCAAAAGGAGGGTTGCTAGTATGTGAGCATAGGAGTGTGAGCCCATGAGCCTAGAATACTAGACAATTTATAGATAAGTTTCAAAAGTATATATTATAGAAATCGTCTATGACTATAGGGTATATATGTTACAAATATCTATATTATAGGTGTTTATGATACATACACCTTCTATAGTGTGTGGTATATATATTATAGGTATCTATATTGTAGGCTCAATGCTCACAAGCTCGCATTATTGGGCTCACATACTAGCACCGTTGTCCCATGAAGTTCCAAAGTTCTCTAAAGGGACTTTTAGGATTTTGGGTTGGCTTGTGTGACTTCAAATTTTTGTCATGATTTTTTGAAGTTTTTTGAAGTAAAGAAATCTCATTAGTTTTTTAGGAATATGATTTTTATTTAAATCAGTACTTACGAGCAAAATTTATGCTACCCTTAGTCTAAAAAACAATTCTCTAAGTAGGTCTCTCAAAATCACAAAAAAATTCTTTTAGTTTTTTACATTTTTCTCGAAGATTATATTTTTTTCTACATGTAAAGCTTTGATTCATTCTCTTTTTACTAGTAATGAGAAAGTTATGGACAATCTTATTTTAGAGCAATCTAAGCATCTTCTTGAAAAAATAACTTATAGAATGCAATTTTCACAATTGTTTAGACAAATCGTTTGACAGGATTCAGCTTGCTTGCTAAAACAATATCACCGTTGGAATTATTGTCTTTCAATTCCACCTTAGAGCTATAAACAATTTTGTATTTTATTCAATCTTATACCTACTTCTATTTAACAAATTTTTTTAAGAAGTAATTTAGTATCTTTTATTGAATTTTTTCCCTAACTCTCAACTCAATTTTTTAATATAAAAAATTAGAAATTTAAAATCAATTTTAAGTTAAAAAGGTTCAAAGCCAAGAAATCTAGATGAATAAGGTGCAAAAAAAACTTGTTTTTTGCACTTTACACCCTAAGTGTCCCAAGGGACCAAAAGTGTCTTCACATAGTTCGGAAGTCCAATTTGAAGTGTTGTAACTTTTGCATCTTATGTCTAAACTCAATAAAGCTTGTTGGAGAATTTGTGCTTTCTTTTCTAATTTGTATGGTAAAATTTTCAATCCAAGGTGTACTAATTGTTTAAAAGCCATTTGAAGTTCACTAGATGGTTCAATTAGAATTCAGCAAACTGCATTCTGATGGTTGCAACTTTGGAGGCTTGTGTCTCCTTCATCTAATGTTCATTTTCATAAAAAATTATGAGGTTATATTTCCATTAAAGTCTAGTTATTGTGGTAAAATTTTCATAGCAATCCAATCTATTTTGAATGTTTGGGAACAATTCAAAGTTCAAAATCTGAATTTTTTTGGAATTATTGTGAACTCCAACGGCTTGTTTTTTCTTCACATAGTTTTTATTTCAATAATATTTTTTGAGAAAGTTGCGCATACGTGTAGTCAAAAGTTCATATCCATCCAAGAAGTTATGAATGAGTTAAATGCACTTTAGTACATGTGAGGTTTAGCGTTAGATGTGTTTTTTGCAACTTATCTTGTTGTTTATTGACATTGCAAAGTCATTTTGCAAACTTAATGAGTCAATTGAATGATACTTTTTTTTTATTAATGTATTTGTATGTTGATTTTGAAGTACTTTATAGTTTTAATTTTTTTCATTTGCATAAGTTTAGAAAACAAATTTCACCTTCACATGTGTTGTTAGGAAGATTTCAGCATCTTTTTCAACATTAAAACATTATAATCTTGCACATTTCAACATTATAATCTTGCACTCTATGTGGCCAAATGACTCTAAATTTGATTCACATCATCTACAACACGTAAACTACGAGATTGTACAATGGAGATTCTATACCTTAGTGACATTTAGACCTATAACACTTTAAAAGCAATGATGCTTTTAAATTCAAAAAGCATAAAGTGCAAATATCTTGCAATCTACGCAATTAAAGTTTCTAAAATTTCTTCTACACATTTTTATAATAGTCTAGTGCAAGATCCTACTATTAGATATAGGATGTTTTGTTTTGTTTTAACTTTTTTGCTCTTTGCAATAGAAATGATAAATTTGAATATTTTTTTATGGAGAAATAGCCTTAGAATTTTAGAAGATTAAAGTAAGAATATGATTAAATTTGACTAGATAGTCACATTATTTGTGGTTTTAGGTTTAAACATCTATATGAGATATTTGCGGATTTTGCTCTCAACAAGTGCAAAACAAATATTCCATTGATCAAATTAAATCAATTCTAATTGTGTGCAGGCTTTTAAAGTATCACATTCATCCCATTTCTAAAAAAAACCAACAACTGAACAAAGAAAAATATTTAGAGGTTTATGTAAGTCTCTTGAGGGTACCACATTTTTTTAGCCCTTTAAGGATTGGTCAACCATTTTTTGGTTGATTTTACAACTTTTTGTCTCCTACTATTCATAGAAAATCTGATTTAAAAAACTCAGGGAAGAACGCAATTAGAGTGTCTTTATACACTCCTAACAGAGACAATTCCAAGAGAATGCGTGCAAAATTGAGTGAGTTGTACTTGTTTAAACTTGAAATGGCCTAACCTTTCATATTGAAGTTTTCAAAGAAAAATGCATATTTCATGTAAAAGACAACTATACATACATGTGTGAAGGAATTAGCCAAAAGGTTTTTGGTCAATTTTCAAACCATATACTCAAATTTATGTCCAATTGTAGCAAACCCTAATTAGAACTAGTGCCAAAGGGTGTTTATGACACATCAATTTTCAAAAACTAATTACAAGGATGTGAACCATTGGTGAAAGTGATCCAATGGTTCACATTGTATAAATTGGTTCTCTGGGTCATCTCCTTGAAGC
Source organism: Neckera pumila (assembly GCA_963969595.1). Lineage (NCBI taxonomy): Eukaryota > Viridiplantae > Streptophyta > Bryopsida > Hypnales > Neckeraceae > Neckera > Neckera pumila. The sequence goes on along the minus strand of OZ018409.1, from coordinate 45,863,647 downwards.
AAACAAAAAAACTTCTAGAGCATTCATCAAAAAAGTTTGAAAAATTGATTTTTTGGAAATGTAACCATTGGATCTTGTAGTTAACTTGTGTGAGAACATGTGGTAAAAATTTCGTGAGGTTTGACCATATAGATTGGGAGATATTTGCATTCAAAGACTTTCCTTTTTTTTCTTTCCACTGTGCCCGAAAATTTCAGATGCCTTTGATCGCCATTTGCTGAATTTTTTTCCGCTACAGACCTCCAATTTATAATTTTTTCTTATGGGGAAACATGTTAGGCATGTGCATGCCAATTTTCAAGGCAATCCAAGACAATCCCGATATTCAAAAAAATTAAAATTTGACACTATGTCCCAAGAAATGACAATACAATAGGCCATTTTCAAAAAAAAATCCCATCACACACTTTTTGATCTAGGAAATCTGAATCGTGGATTGAAAGATGCACTTGTATTTTAGAAGTAGGAAAAAAAAATTCTGAAAAATTTCAAAATCTCTAACATCTACAAGCTCCTAAAGCCTCATGTGACCTCCCAATAGGCACAACAATAGCCTCTCTTGCCACCTCTTGCCACCTCTCCTCTCTTGCCACCTCTGCTGCCCCCTTGGGAGTCAAAGTCAGATTCCTGAGGGGCAGCAGATTCTCGAACTGAAATTTTTATTCAATCCATCATAACTTTTGGAAGGTAATTCGGAATTTGATGAAATTTATCTTCCCGCGAAGCTAATGAGATTTCCTATCTCCCAAAAAAGTTTCAAAAAATCATGTGAAAAATTGAGGTCACATGAGCCAGTCCAAAGTACCAAATAACCCCCACAAGGACACTTGGGCTTTTAGGGGTTAAAGGGTTAAATATGTGTGAGAGGATGTTTTGGAGAGTGCATGCAACAATGAGTGTTGGAAGGAAAAAGGGATATAGAATATCCTAGGCTCTACAAGGTTAAAGATAGATCTCTAGTTGCAAAGGACACCTTCTTTTATTTTTGGTTTTTAAATTGAAGGTTTGCAACAATTTATGATTTTCATATAAGCTATTTAGTCGAGAATGGCAATATCGTAGAACATTATATGGTAAAGATTTTGTTTTCAATTTTTAGCAATGTAATATAATTTGCAATCTCAATTAGATTACTACAGTTCTTTACATCTGATATATACTACTTATGTATGAAATGCCATTTATTCATCCAAATGCAACAATTTGGATGAATATTTCCAATTGTTTACCAAAATACCATTGAGTGGAGACTTGCCACAAATATAATCTCTTTGTCACAGATCCGGTGTTTTTTTCCATTTATTTTGGGCATTGTAGAAAGCAATCTTCACTGCAATAATGAAGCTATTTACATTCATGAAAATGCATGAAACCTACAATATATGGATAAAAAGTCGATTATTCATCCAAAATAAAGCGATATAGTCCCAAGATTCTAAATTATTCTCCCAATTGCCACTGAGTCCCAAATGAGTAAGATTACTATAATCCCTTCATTGCAGACCTCAAAGATCCCAAATGCGGCCAGGGTGAATTGACCCCCTCTATCGTTCTCCCTCAGTTGTTTTAAAGGTGCATATAACAAAAAAAACTTATTTTGTGCTTGATTAACCCCTAAAGGTTAATCAACATTTTTTGGGCAAGTACATGTGATTAGAGATTTCCATACTTTTTGCCCAAATTTTAATAGAAGGTGGGGACAAGGAATATCTTTCATATGCACTAAATTTCATGACATTTGAAATATGAGTCAAAAGTTATGGCCTAGTATATTACCATTTTTTCATAATTGGGCAGTGCGGGCAGATAAAAAAAAATTCACTTTTGTCAAAACAAAAATTTGAAATTGATTTTCTAAAATTATATATATGCAAAAAGCTTTGATTCATTCCATTTTGATCTATGAATCAAAAGTAATGAGGACTTTTTGTTTGCGGGCAGTTATTGGTTCTCTACTCTAAAATAAACTTTAAAGTTGTTTATTTTACTCAATTTCAATATTTTTTGAAAAAAAAAAAATCCTAGGATGTAGATTGTTTATTACAACATTTCAACCATTAGGATTGGCATTTTTCAATTCCATAATTAAATTCTTAACAATTTAGTATTTTGAATCATTTTCTACTACTATATACTTACTATTTCTTAAGTATATGTTGTACAAATCCAAATGATGTGAAATTTCTCAAGCATGTAGCCAACTTATCTAGGAAAAAGAATCTAAAGAAGCACCACCATTTTGGACATTTTTTCAATGAAAAGTGAGCTTGTGAAGTGCAGCTACCTTGTTTTTCAGAGGGCCTAAAAAATAATTTCAATGAATTTGAATGCTTATATCTTGCAATCCACGTTATAGAAATTTCTGAAATTTTTACCACATGTTTTCAAGTCAACATACTACAAGATCCTACGGTTACATGTGACAATTTTTATTTTTTCAAAAATTTGGGTACCTTTTCTAAAAATGACAGTTTTTGAGTGTTTTTGGTAAAAACATAGTCATGGAACTTCAATGGTTAATTTATATCCTACCTCTCCTAGCTAATTTGGGACATCTGACGGCACATATGAATTCAAAATTTGCAAATTTTCTCATTTTCTCATGCTTGACAAATAAGAAATTTCAGCGTTTTCCCTCGGGGATGAGCGAGGCCCAAATGCACCCCACAAAGTGGCCATTTGATGCCTTGACCAGAAATATTAGAAATAAATTTTCAATGCGTGGACTGTCGGTTAGGTGGGTCTACCACAGTAGGACCCCTTCTTCCCAAGAAGTAGCCTCCTTCCAAATTCGTTTCCATAACCAATTCCTTCCTAGGCCTCTTGCGTGCCGCTTTCCTCTGGGGAAGCAGCTTGGCTTGACCCACTTGACTTCCTTCTCGCGTTGCCCTTCCGTTTTTTTTTCTGTTTTTCAACCCCGAGTATCATTCGCCCTCGCCTTTCTCGCGGCCTTTAGGGAAGGACCGCCCCCTGGAGTTGAACATGCGCACCCGCTGGAACGTCTCCACGCTCCCAGTTGACCCCTGCCACGGAACACAACAGTATACTCGGTATCCAACGAGCCAATAACTTCTCGCAATCCCAGTTCCCGAGTTCCCGTTCCCAGCGGAAACTCACCAGTCGTCTGGCACGGTCAAATCCAAGTAAAGAGCCAAAAGCGGGCGACCATGGCGCAACGTTGAACCCTGAGTTGAAAAGAGACTCGCCATTCAACAGCGCTGGGGGAAAGGGCGAGGCCCGAATTCTAAATATGTGGGGAGAACCAGGCTGAGTTTCTCCAAACAGATGCATGCAGGATTCAAGCAACGCAACGATCGACGCCTGAGTGCTGTAAGCCTGATCACAGCTTGGTAACTTAGACGGACTCCGAGAACTTAACTTAGATCGATCGTTGCTGGTGGAAAGTTTGAGTGCGAGTGCAAGTTTTAGTTGGGGGAACAGAGCGTGGCAGGTACTGCATTGATGAGGATTGAGCAGCTGCGTTAAAGAGGTTGCAGGCTGGCTGCAGGACTAACTTACCAAGGCGCCGTGCTCTCTGACGGGGGTGCAGTTCTTGGCTGCTGGACATTCAATTCATCGTCGTCGTCTTCTGCTTCTCGTAATTGTCTGGCGCTGCAAGGCGCATTTTATTATCAGCCCACTGTGCGAGGTGCTTGCGTGGATCAGTGGGTGGAGTTTCAGTGAGATTAGAGCGGGTGGTATTAATTGGTTACACGGTTTTGTGGGTGGAGCGTAAATTGGTGGAGTTTGTGGAGGTGTGGGTGGTTGTTGCATTGGTTGTGTGCGTGCGAATTTTGAGTGCGAAGAAGTGTGGGTGCTATCGGAGGTTTGGAATTGGATTACGGGAGAGTGGGAGTGGGCCTTGTGAGCATGTCTCCCAGTTTGGTTTCCGAGGCGGTGCTTGTCGAGGCGGCCGCGGTGTCCCTGGCGATGAAGCCTTTGGACTCGTCCCCGTCGGACTTCCTCTTCCGTTCCAAGCTCCCCGACATCGACATCCCGTTCCACATGTCGCTGGCGGATTATTGCCTGGAGAAGGCCACGCAGTGGCCGGACAAGGTGTGCTTGATCGACGGAAACACGGGCAAGGAGCACAGGTATGGCGAGATCGAGCTCCTCACGCGGCGCGTGGCCGCGGGGTTGGCGAAGTTGGGCGTGCCGCAGGGCGGCGTCATCGCGCTCCTGCTGCCCAACTGCGCCGAGTTCGTCACGGTGTTCCTAGGCGCCGCCAAGCGTGGCGCCGTCGTCACCACCGCCAACCCGTTCTACACCGCGGCTGAGCTCGCGAAGCAGATCAACGCGTCGGGCGCCACCGTGGTGGTCACCCAGGCCAGCTACATTGAGAAGCTCAACGGCTTGGACGTCCAGGTACTCGCCATTCCCGCATACTCTGTTTCGCAAAATTATACTCCAAATTTCTCAGAAAAAGCCAAAGCAACGCAAACCAGTAAAGTTACCTGAAACTCTTCAAACCCATATTAACGAGTCACTCACAGGACTCAGCAGACGCTCCTTTTCCATGTGGCAAAATTTATCCGTAGTCACTTGCTAATCCAAGAATATAATTTTCATACAGTCAGCAGCCTTGGTTGTGGATGTCGCCGTATTCACGGCTTGTTCATTAATTTCCTCGGAGGCTACTATCTAGTACATCAACTAGCAACCCAATGTGTTGGTTGATAACGAGATCGGGCTATGTATATGTCGAACTTGGGCATGCATGTTGCAAAAGCAGGCAATAATCGATTGTTGTGTTCCTTTTTGACAGATTATCACAGTGGGCGCACACGTCGAGAATTGTTTGCACGTTTCGGTGCTGTTGGAGGCGGACGAAGCCGACTGCCCTTCCGTGGAGATCGACCCTGACTCAGTGGTGTGCCTCCCTTACTCTTCCGGCACCACAGGTCTGCCCAAGGGCGTGATGCTCACTCACAAGAGCCTGGTGTCCAGCGTGGCGCAGCAGGTGGACGGCGAATCGCCCAACTTGAACATCACGGTGGAGGACACGCTGATGTGCGTGCTGCCCATGTTCCACATCTACTCGCTCAACAGCATCCTGCTGTGCGGCTTGCGCGTGGGCGTCACGCTGGTGATCATGCCCAAGTTCGAGCTGCCCAAGCTGCTGGACCTGGTGCAGACGCACAAGGTGACCATGGGACCCTTCGTGCCGCCCATCGTGCTGGCCATTGCGAAGAACCCCATCGTGGAGAAGTACGACCTGTCCAGCATCAGGATGGTCTTGTCGGGCGCCGCGCCGCTGGGCAAGGAGCTCGAAGACGCCTTCCGAGCGCGCTTGCCGAACGCAGTGCTTGGCCAGGTAACAACAGATTGAAAACTGTTCCTATATAATCGTCTAGTTTTCTACACTTTTTGGATTTTTTTTGAATACATGTCGCTGGCGGCCATAACCAAGGTGCAGCAAAGAAGCACCCGGAATGATAGCTCTGTGTTAGGATTGATACCGTGTCAATGGTGGTAGTTGAATTGAACCCATTTCAATGGTTGCAATCAGTGATGTCGAGTATTGATTAAGTAGTAAAAACTTGCCGAATTGTTGGATTTGTTTTGGAGAAATATTGAAGTTGTACAATTTCATCTATGTTTCCATCTGTTTGATCATTTTCTCTTAAGTTTCATCCACACAACTGATTTCATCCGATTTTGACTCCGTAATTGTGTTAGTGGTTGGTAATACAAATTTATGGAAGACACTGGGGAGAGTTCGTTTGAATTAGTGTCAGTACTTCTGGTGAACAAGAAGACGGTGATCAATATCCAGTTTTCCGGTGCCTCAAGCAATAAATAACTGTATGGCATTAATGAGAGTAATTAATGGGTTGGTGGGGTGGCTTGAAAGGGATGATCAAGTACTCATCATTATTTTGTGGTCATGAATTTTTCGTTTCACAGGGATACGGAATGACGGAAGCAGGGCCGGTGCTGGCCATGTGTTTGGCCTTTTCCAAGATTCCTTTCTCAGTGAAGCCAGGATCTTGTGGCACAGTGGTGCGGAATGCCGATGTGAAGATTGTCGACACCGAGACTGGCATGTCCCTGCCTTACAACCAACCCGGCGAAATCTGCATCCGAGGTCCTCAAATCATGAAAGGTTGGTTATCTTTCATGAACTGGATTGGTTTGTATTTTAATATTTCAAAATTCCTTGTTGAAATATGCAATTTGAAGGGGAAGAACCTCAGTCCTAGAACCAGTTTTATTAAAGAGTCTTTTGGAGTTTGTCCTACTAAGAAGGTCATATCGACCTAGATAGCACATGCTGCTGGTCCTAAGACTGATGCGAGCAGAAGAATTTGTTTGCTATTCATGGTTTTACAAACTAGGTCACTTGAACTTCGATAACAATTACTATCCCCTGGTTCTAAGATCAGTGTGTAAACAGATTGTTCTAACTAGGCGACATCGTCGTTGTTGATAGTGAATGTTACGTTTAATGTGCTATGTGATTCTTTGCTAATGAGAATGAACTTTTGTCTGTCCCTTTGCAGGGTACTTGAACGATCCTGAAGCAACAATCAACACCATTGACGAGGATGGTTTCCTGCACACTGGGGATGTCGGTTTCATTGACGAGGACGAGGAGATGTTTATCGTCGACAGAGTGAAGGAGATTATCAAGTTCAAGGGCTTTCAGGTGCCGCCTGCTGAATTGGAGGGGCTGTTGCAAGGCCATGAACAGATTCAAGATGCCGCTGTGGTCTCGTAAGTTCCGCCACAGCCTTCAGTCATTCGTGTTGATGCTCACATGCACGATTAAAGCAAGACTTTAATCTTCATCGAAGTTGTAGAGAGAGTAGTGTACTTTGTACCCCAAACCAGCGCTTCGGAATATAGTACTTGCTAGGTTGAGGATAAATGAACTGACGATCTTCTCCTCTGTTTCTTATCTCAGACGGAAGGATGATGTTGCCGGAGAAGTTCCAGTGGCATTTGTTGTAAGAACAGCAGGCTCTACCGTCAGTGAAGAGGATGTGAAGACCTACATTGCAAATCAGGTAATTTAATATGTTGGTTGTATAATTGCCGGAGTTCGCCGCTTCTTGTTTCACCATTTTCAGTTCCGAGAATGCCAAGTAAACTCATATCAGGTTTTTCTACTTTCAGGTCGTGTTCTACAAGAAACTCCACAACGTATACTTCGTGGAATCCATTCCCAAGTCAGCAGCTGGCAAAATCATGCGAAAGGATCTGAGGAACAAGGTGTAGATTGAAGGACCATTAGAAACATTTTAGGTCTCATTTTTTTGTAAGTATAATGTAAAGAGCTCAATACTCGGAAATGGGTATCTACTCAGTACCATTCTTGAATAAGTGCGCCACCATCTGGAGACAGCCACAGCAGCAAAGTAGTAGGAAAACAACACCATCACCAACAACATTCAACTCAGCAGTTTTAACGAGAAGAGACGAGTAGAAACATGGAACTGGGTCAGTCCGCTATGAAGATCCCTGTGCTGAATAGAGGTACCCTGCACTGGCAACCCACTATAATTTTCCCTGAGGAATAGTGTGGAATGTCAGTCTAGTGTTGAGGTATGATTCATGAACTGGATCTGACGATAACGACGATGATGTTAATGTTCCCTTCTGGGCTCGCAAATATACTTATATAGCCAACACCCTTGGCTGTTTAACTATTTCATTGAATCAAGTGGTCAGCTTGCTAGATTTGCCATGCCAAGAATTACCATAGAATTATCCGTTGATTTGTGCATCGAGTAATTAGAGTGAAAAATACCTCTGGAGGGTCATCTTTCTGGGAGCTTAAATTAGAGAGGTCTTCATTGTGAAGGACATCAGCAGAGTATCTCTGGATCTGAAATTATGAACCTGGAATCGCTACTTGAAATGAGTGCATTAAATACACATTGCAGATGGCGATTCTGGGTGCCCATACCCTGAAGCAAGCAAGAATGATAACCGAGTTAAGGGTGGATCATCTAAATGGTTGAGAATGTCGATAGGAAATGTTATCCTTAGATTTGACGTTTTGAGCTATTGACATCCAGTATAAGAAGTAAATACTCCTTGTAGAACGTTGAGTGTTACTATTTTGAAAATAGGGCACAGATTTTATCATTCTATCGATTTTGAGCTCTGAACAGTGCTCACTGGGCACTCAAATCATCGTTGTCATGGTTGTCAGTGAAATTTGTGTGGGAACAGCGCACCCTAAAGTAAGACTAATGTGCATTGAGCAGTATCCAGGTGAAGCGCCCGCCACCTGCAATAGAATCTTTGATTCATGCCAACTGAAGATCTGAGTACTTACCATTCGTCGAAATGAATTTGTATTGTCATTCGTTGAAAATGGCATGCTTCGCATTGCTGTTGTGCAAGTGTACTTATTTGAGGTTTGAGTGGAGCACATGAAATTGCACAAATTTCTCTAGAATCTACCATTGTAACAAATATTAGGGTGCAAGGTTGCATTCTACAACATTCTGGAAGGACGGAAGATGCAAAAGTTTTGGATCCGATGGGTGACTGTCAAGACCTCTGCAGAAGTAGATCATTTTTGGCTTTTAGGGTTAATCTCTTTTGCTGATTCCAACGATTCATAACATTGCTTAGCTGCTCTGCAAGTGCCACCGAGGGTCCCAGGGCTTTTTTTTCTTTGGCTTTTTTGTGCCAGATTGCTCCAGAAAAAAATAACTTGGCAAAAAAAATGGCAAAAAATCATGAACTTTTTCACCATAATACTTCGAATTAAAAAAAGATCTTGGATGAAATCGCCAAATTGTGGATGAAAACAGGATTATGACATGTGATATGTGCTAATGTGATATTCTCTATCCAATATGTGGATGAATGCTAAAATTTGGAGCACCACTATAACATTTTGTATTGCCACTTTGGCACTTCGTTAAAAATGAAAAAGAAGCCGTGGTTCCAGGGAATATCTCATGCCAAGATACATATTGGAGTTGAGTGTAAGGTTTGATGGTCCATTGGTTGGGTGGTTTGAATCTTCCATTGAATGGACGCTGGGAAGGCATTTTGGAATTTGGTGGAAGCAAAAGAGACCCCAAACATTATTTAATCCCTAAATGCTGATTGAGTTTCTTGGTTTTTTTTCTAAATTGAGTAGAAAGCCAACAATATTTTGATAAGTTTGATCAATTCCTTAAAAATTGTAACTATTCAAATTCAATTTAGACATGTTAGAGACCAAATGGGAAAAAAAAATATATATATATATCACTTATGGATTGAAAGATTAGAATGTTTGATCATGAGGTATTAAATTTGTGAAAATGATTTGAAGTCCTAATCCTCTTTTCACATGTCAAAACTAAAAAAATTGGTCACCAGAAAAACATGAGGTTAAAAGGCATAACATTCATAACTCCAATTAATTTCCAGCTTCTCTAAATCTACTCTACAATTTTTTTAAATGAATTTCTAATGTGCTTTTTTTTCTAAGTTCTAGTGAATTGAAGCTAATTTCCTAGAGCCCTCAATACTAGAAAATTAAGATTTGCAATGGACACCCTTGCACAAAATCTTAAGTAGAAAAATCATAATCATTCAATTTCAAAATTGGATATTTGATGTTGAAACTAATCAGTGACTATGTTATTAGGTAATTTATAAAAATAGTAACTTGGTAAGGTTTTATTTAAATTCTTAGTATTATAAGCACCCAAATTTGGTGCCTAGGGTATGTAGGGATTAACTTGTCATGTTTCAAATTGTAAAAAAACATTTCGAATGGATATTCATGCCTTTGTTTAGTGCATTTTAATTTGGAGTGGATGAAGAGACACATTTTATGGGTTTTGAAGCTTTTTGAATGTTTTACAAACCATTTAAAGTTAAGAAAGTTTGCACAAAAAATTAAAATATTTTAGTAATAGAAAGGATGCTCAAATGCTTTAATTTTAGAAGGAAAAACAATAGCCAGTGGATGACTTCCTAGATTATTGTAGGAATGAAGAATTCATCTTCTGGTCTATAAATTGGATCATTTTTGACAAAGTACCTAGGTGAATAGGTCCCATTCTTTCAAGGTTGTTTTTTAACCATGCAATCTAAAAGTGGATGATGAATGACTTTGAGAGAAACTGTAGAAGGGTGGTTGCAAGAAACACTGGTCTTATTCTTTGTCACAATTGGAGTGATGTTGTTATCATCTGTTGTAATTTTTATGCACAAGTCCAATGAACATGAAGTTTTTGTTGGAGATGTTTAATTTTGTGGTAATTAAATCCCTTGTTTCAAAAAATTTAAAAAAAATTCAAAATTTAAAAGTGAATTTTGATTATTTATCACAATATGAAGTTTAGGGGTTTCACTACATTCTAAGTACCCAAATTAAATCATCTAGAGTTGAAATTTTTGTGGTTTATTTCCACACTAGGCAGGCATATGCCTACCAAGGGGCATCTAAAAAACATATTATTTTATTACCTCCATGTCCATACAAGTAGGGCTCCCTTGCACAAGCAAGTCTAAATACTAAGGATGGTTTCAAGATCATTTTTTTGGTGAAATCTCATCACCAAAAAGTCCTTCCAATTTAAGTGGCCAATTTTTTATTTCATTGTAAGCTGTTTTTCCTATTTCTTACAAATTAGTGTCTCATTTCTTCAAAATGTACTAATTCTATTTTGTGAATAACTTTTAATTACCTTTTTTGTAGGTCTCAAATTTTGGTGACATTTTATTTTTATTCACATTTTATTTTATTTTTAAATGTTTTTTTCCAAAAGATCATAATACAACAAGTACTATGACAAATACTTCAAAAACAACACGAGGATTTTTGCAATGACCTAGAAATAAAAGATGCACCTATTTATCCCAAAATCTAACAAATTTTGGAAGAATACCTTGGTCACAAGCCTTGCCCTTTGAAGGTTAGCCTTCTAAAATTCATATTAGAATGATGAGTGAAGTGTTTTAACCCTGTAAGGATGGTGTAGACTAAAGTGGTCCAATGGATGACAGAGAATCCTTCTAATATATAAGACAAAAGAGCATATATTTATCCTTAGAATTTTGTGTGAAAATGAAAAGTCTTGCACAATACTTTGACCTCCAATGAATGCTTTGGGTTTTCTTTAAGTAGATGATTCACATTGTACCAAAAAAGAAGATTTTTCACGGTACCCAATCTATCCTTACATGTTTAAAGAAATATTTCGGTCCGATTTACATATGGGCCGGATCAAAAAAGCATTCTTGGGTACCCACTTTGTTAGATGTGAGTTATGTGACCATGCAAAGCAAGAGCCCAAGACAGAAAATAGTAATGGTACTTTGCATGGTCTTGATATAAACTGTAGCCAAGCCATGTCTATTTATTATTAGATCTGATATTGTCAATCACAAGATCAATCAAATAGACAAAATCTATGCTTGTGAGGTTTTAGCATGCCATGGTCTCCTAGAAATCTGTTAGGCCTACTTCAAAGAGGTGGTCCAGAAAAAAGCTCCTAGAAACTAGCAAAACAGTATTTGCTTTGGCCATATAGGATTCCAAGTAGATTTTTCATCCATGAAAATGGCATGGGCCATGGCCAAAGTATAAATCCAACTGAACCAAGCCAATCTCTCTATCAATCCTTGCTTTGATAATTCAAGAGGACCTTTAGTCCGGCCATGGTGTAAACCAGCCCTTAGTACAAAAAAGAAGGTTTCTATTGTGACCAACTCGTCATTACAAAGTCAAAGAAATATTTAGTTCAAATTGAAACTATCAGATAGCATTTCAAAATAATTTTCTACTTTTGATGCTAAAAACTAATCTTATTTTTGTTTCCTTTTCTTCATAAAAATAGATGAAACCCGGGTACTTCTCTATACCTTGTAATCCATATACACGTGCATTGAAATTTTTTATTCTGGAGGCTATTAAGCTATTATTTCACAATAGATATGCCCCTATTCTTTTAACCTCTATTTTTTGCCCATATTTCTATATTCTATGGTAGTTAAAGCTAAAATTTGAGGCATTTAAATTTTTTACTATTATATTTCAAGAATTTATATATAGTTTTAAGTTGATTAGTACAATATATATAGTTAAAATATTATTAAGTGCAACTTACACAAGCAAAAAATATACAAACTTCATATATCAAACTATTCATACAAATGAATCATACGTATACAATAGGAGAAAAAACCACAAATACTAAAAATCCCAAAAATAATATTATTACAATATATTATATTGGCTAGACTTGATTTATGCAAAGCGTTCTTGAAAATTGCCTACTATAGATTTGAGTTGGAGCAAATGAACAAATAACAATAAAAAATGAGACACTATTCATTAACTTTTCTATTTGCAAATGGAAAAAGAAAGCTCTTCATGCAAGTTCCTCCCTTCTTTTTTAGAATATTCTTTATGTAGATTTATAAATTATACACTATGGATCATTACTATATATTGTATAGCAATTGCAATACAATAAACTTAAAAAAAATGCTATAGCAACTTGAATATTTTTTTAAATTATTAGCTCCAACATTTAAAATGTGCCTTATTTAAAACTGATGTTGTTTCTAAAATAACTGCTAGTGAAGTATTTGGGGATGAAATTGCTAAATTTGGATGAAAAAATGAATGACCACAACTAAAATCTAATTTGCTTAAAAGATGAATGAGCTTAGAAACACATTGCTTCACCAAAATATTAGTGATTGCACTGTTGGCACTTCACTCTTTATAAGTGAAAAAGTCCATACCATTGTACATCTATAAGGAAGCATTAGAAAAAAAATAGGGCTTCAAGAAGGCTACAAGACTTGGACTAGCAATGCCAACAGTGCATGTAAAAACAATTTAAAAAGAAAATCACATTCTGACATGATACCTAATTTTAAGAAAAATATTATTTTTATTTGCATTGTCGGGCTAGATTTAGTGGCCCTCTTGAGACCACATTCTTTTTCTAATGTATAAATAAACCCATTATAGATCCTAGCTTAATTAGAGCCCCTAGTTCAAGACCCAATTCTACTTTTGTGATGTACCAGTATTATAAATTGCATACAATGTGCAATTGGGGCTCAAAGGGTTGGGGTTAAATTGAAAAGTTACCATTCATAAATTCAATGAACATCACTATTATGCTTCTACACATGACAAAAATACTTATAAATATTCCTTGTTTTGCCTTTTTTTTGAAAAGGGGATCCAATAAGTGGAACTATACGCATTAATCAAAGAGTCTACAATGTCCCTCTTCAGATAGGAAGTCTATAAAGTGATTGGATTTTAAAAGCATTCTTTAATGTAGAGGTAACTTTTTGCTTTCTTCAATGTACCAATAGCATTTGTCAATGTACCAATGGTGAATATAATAAGGAGTGGAAGCTTTTAATGATCTTTATGGTTTTAACTTCAGAATTTAAAACTAATTTCACAAACATCCAAAAAATATTGAAGTAGATGCCAGTTTCTTTTGTATTTCAAGAAAAATATTTCAAAGAAGTTGTGAGTGATTTTTCCTGCGTGAAGAAAAAATCACCCCTAGAGTTTGGCTAAGGGGGAGTGTATGGGACCCCTAAACTATATTGCCTTCCAAGCAATGGACTCCTATAATCAAGGACAATGTTCTACATCAAAAATCATTCTAAAATCACCATTAGGACACCACAATGGCTCTTAATTTAGCCCTAAAGAGTAAGTGCAGCACACAATGGCATGCAGACCACACCTTCACATATATTGATTTAATTGAACTTCCAATTCATCATATATCCTAAGGTTTACCATTGGGACATAATTTTTTCCAAAAATCACCATAAGGGCACCACAATGGGCCTTAAATGAGACCTAACTTAAAAATTCAGCACTCAACTCTCATACAACCATTCCCTTATGCATTTGAACTTCGCTCCCAAGTAATCATACAACCATTCAACCCTAACCATAGTACCCAATTGGAATTCGATCAATTTATTGCAAAAACAAAATATTTTGTAATCATCATTACAATTCAAGTTGGTAGAGATCACAAGGAGCAACAAGAGATGGAGTTTAATTGACCGCCGTTAGGGCAACAAACCTTCCTTCATGAGAACAATCACCACCGCTTTGTCTATGCTTTGATTGGATCGATTTTAGGCTTTTCGGAAAGCCAGCTTGAAGACGCATCTTCCCATCAATTTTTCGCTCCATTTGCCAAACTATCCGTCGGCGATCGCTCTTCAAAGTTGCAGCTTTCAAAAATTCACAGCAGCAGACCTTCCTTCATGGAAACAATCATCGCTGCCTTGTCCGTGCTCCAATTGGGTCGATTTTAGGCTTTTCAGATAGCCAGCTTGAAGACGCATTTTTTCACCAATTTTTAGCTCCATTTGCCAAACTATCTGTCGGCGATCGCTCTTCAAAATTGCAGGTCATTTTTGAATCTCAAAAAAACCCTAACTTTCTTCCATCCTTCACATCAAACCCTCTTCACCTCCCATTTTTCACTCATTTTTTGCTTCCAAAAACAAGTAAACCTACTTGATAAATTGGTCCTCCTTTTGATCCTAATTCATTGCCATGATGTTTCTAACACTTTTTCTCCATTTTTCATTGCCATTTCTTCACCAAGCTCTCAAAACACACATACACACACAAGTTGAGAGAGAGCAAGCTTGGAACCCTAATTTTTTCCTATATCCCACACCCTAATGACTAATTTCTCTAATCACATTCATCCCACCTTAATTTACTGTAAAATTGCTAATTTATTGTAAAATGCACTAATTTAGTGAAAACTATGCCACTTTAGTGAAAACTATGCCACTTTAGTGAAAACTATGCCACTTTAGTGAAAATTGTGCTAATTTAGTGCAAACCCCCCTAAATTACTATTTTTTCCCCAATTTTACAGTTTTGATCCTATTTTAGTGTTTCTAACACTATCCTAGTATTCTAGTAGTAATTTAAAGTTTACTAACTTGTTTTGTATTTTTTCATATTTATTATTTTGTGGTTTTCAAGTTACTTTTAATTTCATTCCAACTTGTAGGATTTTACATTTTATTTTTATTTTTTACTTTCCATTTTTTTGGTTTTTATTTTTATGTTTTTTATATTTGGTACTTCTTTTTGGTTTCTAATTTTTCTCTAATGTCATTTTCTACTTGTAGGATTTTGTTTTAGTTTTCTAAATGTTTTACCATTTGCCTAATTTGGTTACTTTACCAAATCTTGCTTAAAGTCTTTTTAATTTTAACTTCCCATTTTTTCTCTAAATTTTTCCCCTTACTTTCTCCTAATTTCATTTCTAGAATTTCAACCTAAATTCCTAAAGTTCCTATTCTTATATGAAGGAATGCTCTCTAAATTGTGATCATGGCTTAATCCGTTGTCCTAATACTTCCGGACTTGGAATTTAATACATAATGTTTATGTTTTCTACAACCTAAAAAGTGAACCAATACAGTGGTTCATAGAAGTCAATCCTCCTGAATTATAAATCACCTCTTAAAGGGATGCTTTATGGACCTCACACCTTACTTCATTGTGAAAGATAAATAATCAAATTCATTCAACACTGTGATTTTCTAGGCTCTGGCCTTCACCTATGGTTAGCTTGCGAATTGTTTTGGATTGTTGATTGTGTAAAGCATCTAGTATACCTAAAATATACGCTTTTTTTTTAAACCAACAATTCAAAATATGATTTAGGAAAAAGAATCATAGAAAAATGTTAGCAAAATGAAAGCAAAAGTAAATGCATTTGGTTTGAAATTTTTTAAAGCTTGTATGAATTTACCACAAATTTTTAAAATTTGTATGAATGTACCACAAAGTTGAGGTCATATGAATACCTATTATTGACACTCAACTAGGGGAAGCAATCCATTCCCAACTACCCTCCCATTTTGACCGTGTAGCGTGTTCTCTTTCCGTGAAGGAGCAGATGAGTAGTTATTAATTAAAGCATGGTTCTTGAGGCAATTGTGGCACATTAGGATTGTCTCCAAGACTCTAATATTGCAGCCAACATTTGGTGGCTTTTACAACCAACCCTTGGTTGGAAATAGAAAAGTCTATATGACAAAAATGGGTTGAATAGAATCTATGACTAAAAAGTTCATAGTAAATGCGGTTTGAGAAATAAAAATCTGGAAAAATATGAAAACCTTCCTAACTCTATTTTTGCAGATAGGTAAATTTCCAAGCTGAAGAAACTCGCCTTGTAGACATATGTAACTTTTTAAGTGATCGGAAATGGATTGCCTCTCTTATCCTTAATTGTAGACATCCTTGAAGTACAGAATTGCTTCACATCTCATTGATTCCTTTATATAACTCTTCAACTTCCATTGATTCCTTTTAAAAACTACAATGTTGAGCAATGTTTTTTTCCCCGATGATTTGGTGCAAAATTGCACCAAATTTTAT
This sequence comes from Neckera pumila, assembly GCA_963969595.1. Classification (NCBI taxonomy): domain Eukaryota; kingdom Viridiplantae; phylum Streptophyta; class Bryopsida; order Hypnales; family Neckeraceae; genus Neckera; species Neckera pumila. The sequence goes on along the minus strand of OZ018409.1, from coordinate 45,847,272 downwards.
AGCCTGGCACCACACCTATAGAAAAAAATGGTACTAAAAAGGTGGAAAATTGCCAAAAACTTCAAATTAAAAAAAAACCGTGGATGAAATCACCAGATTGTGGATGAAAACTGAGTTATGGATATGTGATATGTTCTAATTATATGATATTTTCTATCCAATATGTGGATGAATGTTGAAATTTGGAGCACCACTGTAACATTTAATATCGCCACTTTGGCACTTCATTAAAAATGAAAAAAAACAGCCTAGTATTGAGTTTGAGCAAATACGTTATCATATTTGGGCAAAAGCAGCCGAATATAACTCTATTCTATTCTAGTTGGTGGCAAACTACTGTTGTCTTGCTGCAAAAGGGTGAGGATAAGGTAGGAGGCTCTAAATATGACCTTCTTCTTCAAACCGACCTTAAAATTAGTTGTAGAATGAATTGGAGGTGATCCTTGAATGGACCACTTTAGCTATTGAATGCATCAAGGAAAAATTATTTTTCTATTGCAAGAGCCAATCATTGACCTTGATTTCCTCAAATTACTTTAGAAGTTGCACAAGGACGGATTTTGGGAGACCTAGGGATCACAAATAGGTACCTACAACAAAAATCTTTGAAAATTCATAACTAATTCAAAAATGCTTCAAAAAATATGAAACCACTTGTGTTACGTTCGGCATCTATTTTTCTTTCTCTGAAAAATGAGCTAAGAATATTTCTGATCATGCAAACCTATGAAAAAGGCGAATGAGCCCTTAAAGGGTCGCTTTTAGAGCCTACTACCTTACCTTTCTTATTCTGGAGAGATCAAGGGGACTCAGCCCTAAACCTACAGAGCGTCAGACAGATTTCATCGATCCCTGCACGACGTCAGTCGGTCAGTCGGCAGATTTGAAATCCGTCCGAATCTCCGTTGAGCTTTTCCATCCTCGGATTGATGGATGGATGGTTTCTTCATCCGTTTCCAGCAAGGACACCTATCCGTGTCTGATCAGCTATTGGGTCCGGGGATTACAATAGTCTCCTGTTAGTTTAGACATTTGAATACGGAGAATACGGAGAATACGTATACCATTTTCATCTCGATCCATACTGCATGTATTTTAGCGTATTCTGAGAGTATCACTGCCGGCGGTCGCTCTTTTTTCTTCCGACCGGATCTGTGAATTTTACAGTTTGCCTGCTTGTCCTGGCAAGAATTTCAAACTTCGAAGGAGGAAAATTTCGAGTGAAGCTGCGACGCGGCTTTAGTTGCGGGAGTGCAATGCTGCCGCCATGCAGCGATCGATTCCCGATGGAGATTTAGCGATGATGACTGCGGCTCTCGATCTGCAGAGTGTCATACAGAGACCGTCTTCTCCAGCATTGTCCTCACAACGTCGGCAAATTTGAATTCGATTATTCTCACTCCCGCTTGTTGTCGGTCTGTACCTGTGAATTTAACAAATGTGAGGGGAAAAAAGAGTAAAGCCGGCGACGGCTATCTTGACGGAGTCAATGACAGCTGCGAGCCACGACCTCTTCTTACACTTGAATTTCGAGGTGTAGAATTTCACCTTATGGTGATGAAGTGAAAATCGGAGCAAGCAATTTCCAAGGCGGGCAGATGCTTTGAGCGGATCGAGCTGTTTTTGGCGACTATATGAGTAATTGCTCTCTGGAGTTTGGGAGATCGCCCTCCCAGAACGTTTAGTCGATGCTTTTTGTCTGTGTTTTTCTCTCGCAGCGATGGCGACGCCAATCTTAGCTTATAGTGCAGCTTTATTTCCGTCCTTCTACGATGCCATGGTCGCTTCGCTTCCGCCAGAATTTGAAGTGGCCGAGTCGCATGCATTTTACTGCAATCTGGCGCTCAAGCAAGCAGATGCTGCAGTCAAGATTCTCGACCTCTGTACCGGTACTGGCAGCATCCCGCGATGCATTGCCAAATCTTGGACGAGCAGATCGAAGCTGCGGATAATTGGTGTGGACAACAGCGAAGCAATGCTCGAGGTAGCGAAGCGGGAGTGGAGTGAGGTTCCGAATGGAGAGGTGGAGTGGAAGGTCGGTACGCTTGGCCGGCGAGGCGCGCTGGCCGGCGTGGAGGATGTCGATTTGGCGCTGATCTCCGCTGGATCGTTTCACCATCTCACCACGCGCGAGGAGCAGCTCGTGGCGATGGAGGAGGCGCGGGATTGCCTCAAAGTTGGTGGCGTTTTGGTGTTGAATATCTTTGCTGTGGACGAGATTGTTGAAGAATTCAGCTCTGGTGATCACGGCGGGGCGGATGTCTGGCATCTGAAAGACGGATTCTGGAAGCAGGTAACCATTTTTCAATATGAATCTCACTAGTGTTGCATTTGAGAATCTCACTATGGCGAAATTGTCTCTATCGGCATTTGCTACCAGTTGGTTTCTCTATTGTGCTTCTGTTTTGTGATTCATACCGCAGTGGATCGGCTCTCTTCGCTGTGGTCGCGAGTTAGGAAGTTTAATATAAGTCAATAGCTTTCCAACAAGACGTCACTTGCATGATTTGGCCTAGAAGTGAGCATGAACTCGAAAAACACGAACTGCTTGTGCATTTTTGCACTTGAAGGACGGATTCTGGATGCAGGTAATCCATTCTCGACTTTGCATGGAGAATCTCGCATCAAAATAACCATCACCATTTCCCTGCCAATTGGTTCTTGTCAAGGTTGATCTTCTGTTTTGTGATTCCTCTTCACACCGCAGTGGATCAACTCTCATATCATCTCAGTTAGGGCGCCTATTATAAGTCATTTGAGACGCAGTTTTAGTAGCTTTCCGACAAGGTATTACTTGCATGATTGGATTGAGAAAGTGCAAGAATATGCAAAATAATGAACTTCTTCCTTAAGCTCTCTTTGTAGTCCGTTTTCATATTGACTTTTGACCTTTGATTGCTTGCTATGATCTTAATAGTTGGAGTTTGGAAGCATGGTACAGGTCATTAGAAGCTGGTTATCAGTAGCTTTCCAGCAAGATATCATTCTGGTTGAGAAGCGGACGTGAAATCTCATTTTAAAATTTTAAGTGCAACCATTAATTACGCCATCTCTGTTTATTCGTGCCGTTTTGGTTTAATTTTGTATCTTGATGGCAGACACTGGACAAGGTAGTAGACCGTTTGGAGGACGGCGGCATCACAGGAACGGAAACCTTCAAAATCGGATGCGAGAACTGGAAGGAGGAGATGATCTGCTCATGGACATTGCGTGCCTTGTCGTGGGAGGACATACGCGAGCTCTGCAAGGAGGTAGGTTTGGTGATCCAGCACGAGTTTCGGACCTTTCGTGATGCATTGGACGGGAGGATTACTGCCATGGAGGAGACGGAAGAGTCCGGAGGAATTTTCGTAATTCAAAAACAGAAGAATGACAACCACGATGACCTAAGTTAAGATGCGCGAAACCAAGCGCCTATCAAAAAGTGTGCCCTAGTAAATCTAGATACTCATTGTAGGATGTACAATTGAAATTAGGCACGGATTTTGAAATTCTACCAATTGAACTGTGAACTCTTTGATCGTTTGCACTTGACACTACAACCTTCTCCAAAATGACATTCTAGAATATTTTGTACCCTTTTCACACTATCATATTGTATTACATTCAGTCTCTGTCATAGGGAAAAGTTGGGACCCTAGGTTGTAAGATTAAGAGTTTGAGTATATTCAAATATCTTGCCTAGACTTTACTAATGTTTAGCCTCCTTGTGTCCAAAACAACAGACCTCACTTGCACACAGTCATGGCTGTAAGTGAATGTCGCTCAGAAATAGCTAAACCTCCCTTAAAGGTGGCGACCGCTCCAACCTCGAAGTACAACACAGCGCTGTTTCCCGCTTTCTATGACGCCTTGGTTGCTTCCCTCCCACCAGAATTTGAGGTTCTGGAGTCTGAGACATTTTATAGCAATTTGACAATTGCAGCATCGCCGGACACTGACATTGACGTCAAGATCCTGGACCTTTGCACGGGCACAGGCCGAATACCGCGATGCATTGCCTCAGCGTGGTCAAAGAAGGCTGGCAAGTGCAGGTCGTGTGGTAAAACCAGATCGTTGCAGATATTTGGCGTGGACAACAGCGAGGAGATGCTGAAGGCGGCCAGAATAGAATGGATTGCAGTTCCGAGCGTGGAGATGGAGTGGAAGCATAGCGCTCTCGGGCAATCCGGAGCTTTGTTGGGGATTAAAGACGTTGATCTTGCACTGATTTCGGATGGATCCTTTCACCTTTTGGCAACATACCAGGAGCAGGTCAGTGTCTGGGAGCCACACTAGCCAGTATCTCTGTTATAAATTGGATTTTCATTGATATGGTTCGATTATTCCTTACAGTTTACTGGAAATTTATTTATTTTAATGAAATACAACTTGCGTAAGATTTCGATTTTGAATCTGCAATTTGGGAGGAAAATCAACCGGCCCTCATGTAACTAACTGCTGGCAGCTTCCCTTCATTGGAGCAGGTTGTCGCCATGACGGAGGTGAAGAGAGCCTTGAGAGTGGGTGGGGTATTTATCCTAAACCTCTTTGCCGTCGACGAGCTTGTTGAAGTTGTTAGCCTTGGCGACCACGGAGGGATGGATATCTGGCACATGAACAATGGCTTTTGGAAGGAGGTGAGAATCTTTGGCTTAATCTCTGGTTCGATTCTGTTGCGAGCTTGTACTGCTACTGCTGTGTCCTGTGATGTCTCGAAGTAATGGACACCCAAAGGCCACTATTAGTCAAATAGTTCTTCCTATATGATAGGTCAAATTTTGAGTCGCACACTCTAATTACGGCATCATGGAATTTTCTCATCGTCTGTATGATGAGTTTCGGTTGCAGACGCTGAATAAGGACGTGGAGACATTGGCGGATGGCGGTATAACCGGAACAGAGACGTTCAAAATAGGGTGCATGGAATGGGCGGAGGAAATGGTGTGCTCCTGGACACTTCGCGCTGTGTGGTGGGAAGATATCAGAGAGTTGTGCGAGGAGGTGGGGTTCGTGATTTTGCAAGAGTTCCGGAGCTTTGCCGATGCATTGTGCGGGAGGACTGCCGACGTCGAGGAGACTGGAGATGGAGGAAGAGTATTTGTGATTCAAAAACAGTGGTAACTAATGCTGCGTTTGGCATGAAGGACTCGGATAATTGCAGTATTGAACACGACCATACTCTGGGGATAAGAATTCTTGTTTTTTAAATAAGAATATCCAAAAGCAAGAATTAGATTCTGAACTGTCGTCACTGATTACATTGGGCAGTCATATGTGTTGGGTCACCAGTGAGCATGAGGATTATATCTTCTTTTGTAGCTAGATTATGATGATGCTGTGTTGTGCGCATGTGAGCACATGTATCCATGTTTTAAGTACACAAAGGTAGAATGAGGGAGGTCTGTTTTGGTCACAAGAAGGCAAATTGAGGTTCAGTAATAGTAAAGTTCAAATATGGTACTTGAATACCGAATGTAAAGTTTAAAATGGGCAGGTTTTCAAAATTAGTGCCTTAATTTCAATGTCGAAAAATTGCGCATTTCTACAATGAACAACTGCAGTAGATTATTACGGCATGCTTTTGGAATTCTTGGTCTTAGCACATCAGAGATAATAGGATCAGAAACTGAAGTATTTGTTTTTTCCAGAACATAAGCTCCCAAAGTCTGACCGGTAGGGAGATCATGGTATCGAATACTGCGATACAGCATCTTGGATTATGTAAACCACTTTAACAACTGTCAAATAGTGCAACTGCGGTCTATGTTGGTACTAACTCCACAAGGGAGCAGCTTCCAAATGGGCATTGTGACGGGATGATCCTACTAGTGAGTGTCGATCCTTGTGCAAAAACAATAATCTCCTAGGACAATTGAAGTGCTTACCAACTGTTTTGTTTGTCATCAGAAGTGCAGATGTTCCAAGGAAGAGTATCATTTTACATGGGGACTATCGTTTAAGACTACTATAGTTAGAGCGACATGGCGTTCATGAACTTCATAACCTCCGTGGAGATCATTTCTCTACAGTACAGATTAGTCACTTTCGGAAGAGTCACTCACTGGATACACGAGGCTTGATATTTTCCTTTCCTTACATGGGTTTGCTGTACCGTTAGGGTGCTCTTCTTTTGAGACCCTTGATTGAGAATGATTGAACAATTTCCAATCATTGAGGCTTGTCCAGGATTATAAAGTCTTGTTATGAGAAATAAGTCATACATGAATTGACTTGGCATGTTAATTCTCATACCAAGACTCTAATCCTGAAAGGTTGTTTAAATTGCTCTTGTTGGAATATTGTTGCATAATTCCATGTAGGTGCAGGAATACTGAATGATTGTGAAGAGGAGGCATTTGGCTTGTAATAGGTTGCCAGCTAAAGCACGGATGTGTTCTGCAGTGAATCAATGTGTTTTGTGTTTAGTCCACTCAAATTTGCATTTATGTGTCTTATGTTTTGATCATGATTTTAAAATTGTTGTAGTAAACTTACTATGACTATTGACATCTGTCTCTTTCAGTGAACACTCTTGAACATGAAGGCTGGGGTATCACTTCTACAAACGCACTGTTAGATGGAATTAATTCTATAGTGCAACAAAATTCAAGTTCAAGAGTATTCTTCAATTGGCAACAGCTTCAGGGGACAGCGATCTGTTGAGAGGTGAAAGGACCCAGCCCCTAAAGTTCCAATAATGTTAAGCAAGGAACCTTGGTTACCTCGTCATAAGAAGATTCGTCTGCCGTTGGAAAGCAGATTATCAAAACTTCTATATCCATGGTAGCAGTTCCCAAGTAGCAGGATTTGCAGTTTCGAGACAGAGGATCAGAAGAATTAAAAAAAAACAATCTTTATAAAATGTGACACCACAGAATTTGAGGCCCCTTTGCAAGCCAATGTGATTCTCCAGGAAGTCAATTCAAGCCAGCTTCGAATTATAAAAAGAGGCCAGAGTTCGTCTCTTATCTGCAGGTTTTGAGCCAAACCAAGCTTTGGTTACCACGAGGTTTGGCTCAAACCTAGCTTTGGTTACGCTCTAGCGTGCGAACCTTTTCTGCAGAGTCAGCCGTTAAGACGGAATGTGGCCAAAATGATTCTTGCTTTCACAGTATCCAAGTCACACAATTGCTGTATATAAAGAGAGAGTTGGATCTCAAGAATGTGAGCGGAACAAAACGTCTCTCTATCAACAAGACGCTAAAAACTACTCAAAACTTTGTAGTATAAGATATCCAATTCAGGTTCACATATCAGAAGTGCGTTTCTAAATTTCAGGAGTACTAGCACTCTCCATTTCTCCGTTTCTCCATCTCTTCTCATGGATACTGAATACTACAAACTACAAAAAGCCAGCTAGGCTAAATCCCAGCCGAAAGAACACCAGCAAATGAATTGCACCCGAGTGTATTTGGAGTGACACTTGCCCTGCATAAATTCAATTATAGGAGAGATAGAACATGAGCTGGATTGTAAGCCACCAGTGTAAGCGAAGCCTCGAGCATCAGGCGCTGCAATTTTTCTCAACTCTCTACGCAGGGTAAGTCATTCAATCGACTAGTGGATCACCTTACACCAAAACTTACACTTACACTCAGAACTGTCATTTCTATTGCGAAGTACAAAACTCTTAATAATTTGTTCTTTCTGCATATTTAATTTGTATTAGTATAAGATTGTGTGGGAGAAATTTCAAAAACTTTGACCATATAGAATGTAAGATATAAAGGCTGATGGTGAAAAGAAATTGCTTTTTTGCACCTTGAGTGACTAGATTATGAGACTTTGAATCTTCTTAACTTCAATTTTTTCCACTACACATTTTGATTTGAATTTTGAATTTTTTTTAAGAATTGAGTTGAAATTCTAGGAAAAAATCTTCAAAGAAAAAACACATTTGGTATTCACACTATAAAAAATTGTAAAGCAGACATACATACATGATAGAAGAAACACTAATAAAATTGTTAATAGCTTGAAGATGGAGTTGAAATACTGCCTAATTCTAATATTGAGATTGTTCTAGAAAGCAAACTAAACCCTGTGAAATTTGTTTTCTTTTTAAATTGAAAAAATTGAGTTCAAAAATTATTTTTCCACATAGTTTTTTGAAAAAAGATGCTCTGATCACCTAAAAAACAAGACTGTCTAAAATAAAAATTAATCACTAGACTAAATTATATGAATTGAATCTTTCCATATAGACATGAATGTTTTCTATAAGAAACAATTTTAAAATTTTGACTTTTTGTGACTTTTTTGTGCTTGCCTAGCAAGTTCCATTTTGAATTTAGAATTGCATAATGTTTGCTCATGGGCATCAATTGAAGTAAAAATAATATTCCTACAAAGATAATGTATTTTTCAATATTGAAAAATGTTTCAAAAAGTCATGCCAAAAAATGAGATCACTTCGAGTGTTGTCTAAGGGGACACTTGATCCTTTTGGGATTAAATTTCTAGATGAAATTACTACCTATTTACATAATGGACAACTATACTAAGTTCTTGTCTTTAAAGAAATAAAGTTGACTATGATCATGTTGAAACTAAGGATCTCAATTGTAGTGCCTTTTGAAGGTAATTCTTTGTCTAGCTCCCGCATGCAAGCTCATTGAATGTTATTCCTAAAATTCTCTTACAATAGGTAGACAATAAAATCCGTCATAGAGCCATTTTTGGATTAGAAATATTTTTTATCTACAAATGAGTACTTTATTGATTCAAATTTGATGATGTCATCTATATTTCCGCAATCTTCATCCATCATTTATCAACAAAAGATTCAATTTTGGACCCAAAAATGAATTTTGGAAAAAATCATCAAATTTTCGCCTTTGGGGAAAATTTCATTGGTTTACACCTAAAGGATTTGTCTGCATTTTTTGGCTACATAGCAATTTTGGATAAGCTCATGTAAATGATGATTTGCATAATTTAGGTTGAAATTTTAATAGAAAGTGTGGATGAGGTGAATATCTTTTATGTGCATGAAATTTCATGACATTGGAAATACGATTCAAAATTTATGGTCTAATATGTTATTTTTCTTGTAAATGGGTAGTTTGGGCAGATAAAAAAAAATCAATTTTTTTAGAAACAAAAATTTGAAATTAATTTTCAAGATTTATGTATACGTGGAAAGCTTTGAATCATTCCATTTTGATTAAGTGAGATGAAAATTATGAAGAGTTCTAGTTTCCAGGCACTTATGGATTTATAACTCTAAAATCTACTTTGAAGTCATTTATTTAATTCAATTTTCAATATTTTGGAAATTTTTTATTACAACATTACAACCATTGGATAAACATTTTTCAATTCCATAGCTAAATTCTTAACAATTTAGTGTTTTGAATCATTTTCTATTTCTTTCTATTTACTATTTTTTTTTCCTATATGTTGTATAATTCCAAATGATGTGAGTTTTTTCAAGCATGTAACCAACTTGTTTTAGAAAATGAATTTAAAGAAGCACCTCCATTTTGGACATATTTTCATAAAAAAGTGAGTTCTTTTTTTGCAGGGCCAAAAACATGGATTTAGTGTGTATTTAAATGCTTATAACTGTAGAACCTTATAGTATGTCGACTTACAACATGTGGTCAAGATTTTCTGCCTCATGGATTGCAAAGTTGTATGTGTCAACAAAAGTTTTTTTTGAATTTTTTTATACTTATACTAGAAATAGCAATTTTGGAGCATTTTTGGTAAAAACATAGTTATAGAACTTTAGGGGTTAGAAAACATTGAACTACTAATTCTATGATGGCTAGGGAAGATTGACCCCCTTATTGTCCCAAGAATAATGTAAAAATTGCCACCTATTTTTGTGCCATGTTAATTTTGTATTTCTTCACTTGACCTACCTAGCTAATTTGGGTCTCTACTTGCAAATATTAATTCAAAATTTGCAAGTTTAATCATGAATGGAAAATTTAAAAGAAATTTCAGTGTTTTCTCAAGGGTTAAAACACAAGGCAATACGATAGAAGGGGTCAATCCTCCCTCCCTGGCCCTCTCTGGACTATTGACATACATAACATTGTTAACCGACGTTGGGAGCGGGGCCATTTGCACCCCACCCCCCCTTCCCTGCAAAGCCAGATCCCCCTTAGCATTAAAATACCAGGTGAAGTGAACTTGTAGCTAACTAAATTCAAGCACCTTGCTCCAAATTGTAGCAACTATGTTGACATCTCTAGCATCTTGTCCATCTGTTGATGCCATCTGTGTTCCCTGGGTGGGCCTACCAACTCCCAATTTGTTCGAATTTGCAGATGCACTACTTTAAGGCAATCCCACAGACTCCCCAGAGCCAATTGGATACCTGCGATTATAACTTAATCCCCTCCCAGGCCTCCAAGGGGGGAAAAGATGGAATCCCTCTCAGTTAACCCACCCTATAAAGACGGACTAGTCTTCCTGGAAATCATCCTTTTGATAAAACATGCATCATCTACTTTATCCCTAAGAGACCTTGCCGATCGACAAAATAGCGTCCTTCAAGCTGTACCCTCTTTTGCCATCTCTTTTGCCAACCTTTTGCCAACCTCTTTCAGCTGTAGTGCTGTACCCTCTTTTGCCATCTCTTTTTTGGGCATCTCTTTTCGCCGTACTAGTGCTTTCTGCTCCTTCGCGAGCTGATGAATGTCATTGCGGAGTATGGACAGAATCCATGGCTTCTCCGTTACCACTGCGGACAAAGCCGACAGCAGGGATCGGTGGTCCTCCTGCTGCTCGTACTTTTCAACCTCATCCAAGGCAAACCAAACCACCCGGCTCAGTTGTTCCTCCCAAGCATCGATAGGTGTCTTTATGATCCAAGGATCTAAACCCTCCCTGCGCAACGCCCTCTCATAGACGGTAACCCGGTTTCTGATTCGGAGCAGATCGGGGAGCATCAGTTCGAGCTCTTCCCTCAACTGGGTCCAATCTGCGACACACCTCACCACCGTCCTCGTCCTCGCGATCAAGAGTGCAAGAGATTGTAGTAACTCGAAAATAGAGAAAAGTCCGGATCGATATAGTCTGGGACCCACCGGCACGAATTCGGGGCCCCACAGATCTTCCACGGTGATGAGCTCCCGCAGACCAATCTCTCGCACGACATCCGTGGGCTCTTTCTCGCGCATGCGCTCCCACAGCTGAAGTGCCTCTCTAAACTTATCCAACGTGCTCTTGGCATCCGTCCGCGCCTTTCCCTTGATAATATCCCTCCACGCCTTTCTCTCGATATCCATCGGCGCTTTCTCGGGCAGAGGAAGGCTTTCATGAAGGTATTGAGCTGGTAAATCCATTTGTAGGAGACGTTCCAACGTCTCGCGGATGTGGGAAAAGGAAGGTCGTTCATAAAGAAACAAACGGCCAAAATCCCAACATGATCCCAAAAGCCGTCTTAGTTCTGGAGGGCATGCAGCAGGTAATGTTGGCGTGAGTCTATGCCTCACGATATGGACCCCCAACTCTTTCCAGTTCAGATTTGGGTATGGGTATGGGTTTTCGCCAGTCAGGATTTGAGAGCAAATCACAGCAAAGCTATAGACATCAGCACCAAGCTCCCTCCACTCCGGAACATCTGAATCTACAACATCTGAAGAATCTGTGCACTCTTCGTCAGAATCTGATTCTGAAGAGGTTTCGCCTTTATCCTCCAACAGGAACACCTGTAAAATTTCCGGTGCTGTCCATCGTGCCATATCAAGCTTACGTGCCTGGCGAGAAGCAAAAGACGTGCTCTTCCGTCTTGTCCGCACTAAACCAAAATCAGACACTTTCACTGACAATGAGTTCCTGTCTCGATCGGTCGTACGAGTGACTAGAATGTTCTTGGTTTTCAGGTTTCCGTGTCGAATTCCTTTGTCAGCCAGGTATTCCATGCCACGGGCAATCTGCAATATGACGTCCAATGCTTCAGGCAGTTCGAAAGGCGCAAGTTTGATCGCCTTGCGGCTATCGAGGTCAGATTGATTTCCAGAGTTTGGGCCAGCTTCCATACTCCCCTGAGACTGCTTCCTCTTCTGCAAAAATCCAAGAAGGTCGTCGTCCATATATTCTAAAACAAGAGAGCAGCTCATGTTGTTCTCGGTCCAATCAAGTGTTTTCACAACGTTGATGTGATCCGCAAGCCCTACCAACCGAGCTGCCTCTCTCCTAAAAGTGCCGCTCGGTACTCCCATGAAATCTTTTCTTGCACACTTCTTCCCATTCAATTCCGTCTCGTAGCCAACACTAGCCAGGCCTGTACCAAGCAGGCGCTTGCTTGGTAAGTCTCTTGGTTCCAGCCTAGAGCTTAAAATTCCAGAACCAGAGCTTCCAGCATCGTGGTGCCCAGATTGAGAAGCCATTGTGCTGTCCTGGACGTGGTCTTGGTGGGATCGACCATACACTTACATAAATACACACGTTACACAATGTTGATGAGTGGGAAGCATATCTTAGCTGATATGCCACTCAATTTGATGTTCTTAGTGTCTAGCTATTGCTGAGCACATCACAAATGTACACCTGCACTGATATCCAAGGCAAGGATTAGCTTCAGGGACTGTATATCCAATTTATCACATTTCTGAATACTTCTGACTCATTAAGTATGTTAAAGCGAACCTAACGTACCAAAAATGAACTCTTCAGCTATGTTATGAGACAAGAGTAGTGAAGTTGGGACCACCGTGCAGATCTTGCACTACATAGGGTATTGGTGTATCCAAAGCATAGAGGAATTTAGTGTATTGCTAACAACCGAAGGTCAATGAGATCAAGTGATCAACCCTAAGGGACCCTTGTCTATAAATTCTCTATGAAACCCTAAGAGAGACAGCTTGCACAACCTGCCAGCCATTCCAAAGTTATCACAAACAGGTTTTTGATTTATGAAGGTCTGCAAAGTGACCAATACAACAATTGGGGTCCTTCATTTATGTGGTCTTCAAAGCATCGGGCTCCAAGGAAGGAGACCTATAGTATGCTAGTTTCCTCTTCCAGGTCCTCTATAACACAATCTAATCCTATGGTGTGCAACGCGTTGGGCAGTGATCAAATGCATTTAAACGCAACTATGGCACAAGCTCGAAATATCGAGTTCTTTGCCCTAACAACAAGGACACGCTTTTACCAGAGTTTGCACAACAGTGGGAAGGTTATTGTGCTTGATCAAATTTCATATCAAATCGCAAGAGCAAGTCTCCAAACAAATGGATAGATCCGCTTAGAAGAAGGGTGCTAATAAAAACTTGTAGGAAAGGAAAGGAAGCAATTAGATTTACGCGAAGGCGGCCTCTAGATTTCACTCGGCTTCTATGGTTGCTTAATTTTACCATGTATGAAGTCAAGTTTAGATCTGATCCTTGCGCTTCAAGACATCTGTAATACGAATCCTAAGAGGAAGGGTAAAATCCATACACTCGGTACTAGTCTAAATCGCTTTAGCTATTTCTGTAATGTTAAGGAATTTTCAGTGCCACACTTTTTCACCGAGAAGGGATTTTATAGCGTTTTGCAATTTCTATGAAAAGAGACGAGGTCATTATTAAATGAAGCTTACAGGGAGACAGTACGATTCAGTCCGGCTAGCTGCCGAGAGCGAATCAATTAGGTTTCAGTGCAGACCACAGATTTTAGAAGTAGTACAGAAAAAAACTCCAGACTAGAGATAATGAAAGTCTAATTACCTGGTTTGAAACCCATAACGAGTGTCTTATGCGCACCCTCTTCGCACCGATAAAGATTTGCTCCGACCATCGCTTTTCGCAGCAGAAGGGAATCATTTCAGCCGCAGCATGGGTATCCTTTCTTAACCAAACTGCTCATCAAGGGAGAGTCAAAATATCCGCTGCCGTAGTGGATGCATGCAACCACATAAAGATATAAATAATTTGGTATATTTGCCAAAACAAACTGTCCAGCTCCAGTTTAGAACAGAACTAAAAAGTGAACACTCACTAAGATGTCGAAGCACGTGTGCGCAGCCTTTCACCGCCAGTCATCCAATTCCGCTTCCCTACGGATCACTCCATTATCGTATCAGAAGCAACCCTTTAGCATATGACACTGCCCTTCCTGAAGGACCACGTCGCTGTGCGGTTTAGGATGGACCTAGCCATGCTTAATCAATTTCCTCTCAACAAACTTTGAAAATCACAAAACATCCACTTTTTGTGACCAGCTTTGAAAATCACAAACATGAACTTGGGTACCTCGTATTGGCTTGGTAAAAGGCAAGCTTACCTTATTAGTACGCGAGCCCAAATCCTTCATCCGAGATATCTCTAAGAGTTGCTTCGTCGCCATCGCGAAAAGATTGACGCATCCGATTCGGCAAGAAGACGCTGAAAGAATTGTGAACCAGGCAGAACTGACAACATCTCAGGAAGCTAAGTTGTGAAATGGTATGAAACACTAGGGTAGAGGGGAGGGGATCCAACCTCAAGCAGTCACTCGGCTGAAGAACACAAAAGTCTTTGGCACAGATGAAAGCCTCGAGTCGCTTTGGCTGGCGCTGAGCAGAGCAACTGAATACTCTACTCGGGCAACTTTGCGTGGAGAACCGGCTTAACCCTAGAAGGACTGTCCTGGACCCGTGTTGAAAGCATTCCAGAGCACCCCATGGCCGTGGTTTTTGAATGCTCCGATTGCCCTTTTTTTTAACCCTTAAAGGACAGAGCCCATGACCGTGTAGTCAAATTTGCGTACATTGAATGGACACTTGGTTGAGTCTAAGTTTCTTGCAGAGGCCATTTTGTCCCCCATTTTACCCCTAGGGAAAACGCAAGAACTTTTTATTTGCGTCGCGTGATAAAATTCTGAGTTCATATTTGCAATCAAAGGCCCAAATTAGCTAGGACTTTAGGAGAGGTGTAGTTGTGTAATGAAAAAGATTTATTAAGCACAAAATAGGGGCCTTTTTTTAACATTCACCCTTGGGCCTTCCGCATTAGGTTCGCACTCTACTAAGGTAGACTCAACCGTGCTGGATTCTATACACCCTGCAATGATATACCATGTGCAGCCGAAACTATGGAGCACGGCATGGTTATCAATGCAATGGACAAGCAACAGAGTCACGAGGACACCAAAAATGGGAGAAAGTGACCTTGCATGAGATGCTTCCAAAATGACATGGTCCCTCCAACTGCTTCCAGTACTCACTAGCACACAAACTTCCATGAAACCAAGCTGGAGTTCTAATAGTACGCAGAAATGGCAAGATGACCTTCAAGTCCTCACTGGCTTGCGCTCCAATCGGTCATTTAAAAAACGACCTTCCTTGTGCTGTATGCGAGACATTATGGAAGGTAGAGGTCCCAGTAAGGTAGGAGGCTCAGAAATGGAGCATCTAAGGACTGGACTGTCTTTTTCATGTATTTCCTTGGATGGGAATATTTCTAGCTCATTTTTCACACAAAGAGAAACCTGTGAGGAATCGAACCCAAGTGTTTTCGTAATTTTCCAAGCATTTTTGAATTACTTATGGATTTTCAAATGAGTTGGGTCGTAGGTCCTTATTTGTGAGCCTAGGTCTTTCATATTGAAAGGGTTCACTTGCAATTCTAAATAAAAATGGGGAAAGCAAAGAGAATGATTGGCTCTTGCAATTAATAATGCTTCTTTCCTCAATTCATTCAATGACTATACTGGTCAATTTCAGAATCAATTCATGTCCATTTCATAGCCATTTATAGGGTACATTCTTAACCCCTAAAGAACCAGAGGAGTGTCTAGATTTCCAAAATTGTGAAGATCTATTATAAAATGCAACTTAAAAGAATATTTTAATAATGACTCTCAAACAATAGTTGTAAAATGCTATTTATAGATCACATCCATACGGTTAGATCAACAAAAATATTTACTAATGTTTTTTAATAAAATTTGAAGCCAAAAATTGGAAATTCCTTCTAAAATCAATTGTAGGTTGAATATTTATGATTTTTAAAAGATTTTTTTTCACTATAAGTTCAAAATGTTAGATTCTCATTATAGTGATTTTGAAGATTTTTATTTGATTTTTTGATTCAAGTCATTTTTGAAGGATCATTTTTTGAACAAAAAAGGTTATTTTTTGAGGTTACCTCCCGATACCTTTTGAATTATAGAATATTTGCAAAGCAAAATCTTCATAATTTGTTAAAGAACTAATATAAGAATCTTCAAACAAAATTGATGGATAAAAAAATCCATTTCAGTGAGTTTAGGATGTGATTCCGTTCATTCATTGTTCAAAATCTGCACTCATGGTCCTTTAGGAGTTAATGCCTACCCTGTTTTACAGCCTCCTACCTTATTCAATCATTTAATCCCTAAAGGATCTAGACCATATTCTGTCAAAAACCACTCAAAACTATAACTTCTATTGCATTCATCTAAGAAAACTAAATTTATTTTTTATGGAATTAAACCATAATATCTTGTACTTTACTTGTCTGAGATCATGTCGTAAAAATTTCATAAAATTTGACCGTACGGATTGGAAGATAATAGCATTCAAAGTTGGACAAAATGTTTTTTTCAAGAAGATGCTTAGATTGCCTAAAAAACAAGATTGTCTATAACCAATAAGAAAAATTTCAGGCCTAAGGAGGGCCGTTAAGCATTCATTTTTCGGCAACCTGTGATGCAAGTACCAAAAAATAAAATAAAATTAAAAATATATATATATATATAAAATTTAAAAATTTAAATTTAAAACATTAATTTATTTTTTAAATTAAAAAATATATATGTATACAAAATAATATATAACCTGACGTGGCGCTAACGTGGCACTACTAGTGCCACATTAGCATCCAAATTACAAAATAATACAAAATAATTTTATTTCCTCTTTAATTGCACTGTGGGGTTCAAAACTCACAGCCTTCCCAAAGCTTGAAATTTTTCCTAATGTTTCTGATTATTAATTCAAATAGAATGAATCAAAACTTCACATATAGACAAAAATATAATAGTTTAGGAAAGAATTAAAAAAAATTATTATAACTTTTTGTGTTTTTTTTGGGTTGCCCGCCGACCTTCATTCTGGGCCTATTGTGCCATAACATTTGCTCCCGGGCACTGATTGTAATAAAATTATATATCAATGTAGTTCTTATAGAATCGCACAACCTCAAAAAAATTTAAAAATGTTCACTACGAATTGAGACAATAGGAACCCACCTATACCCAAATTGTATTCTAAACCCTACATAACCACATTTGGATGACAAAGTGGACGTCTTGGTCCCAAGGGTTATGATTGTTTCTTACACAATTGATTGTTGTTGAATTCTAATGGTTGATTCAGTTCACATGCTGGATTGCTAAGTCTATAATTTTTCAACTTATACTAGAGGTGGCAACCAATACAACAAGGTTCTTGATTGAGTATGTTTTCATTTAGAGCATCATTTAGTTATGTTTCTTCATTTATCAAGCTGCTCTTGCAAGGATTGAATGCATTGTTCAATTCATGTTGCTTTTCATTTATTCTCATTGAGATGAAATGTGAGCAAGGAAGTCCGAGTAAAAGGCTGCAACATGCTTTCTTTCCTTTTCTCAATAATAAGGATGAATTTACTTTGCAAATCATAGCAACTTGCATGTGGAAACACCCAAATGCTTCCATCCGCAATGTTAGGCTCACTCTTCCTTTATTCTTTCATTGCAATTGTCACCGCACTCTTTCTTTGATCCCCCATCAACCTTAGGTGAGGAGAAAACTAAGGATTGCAGTAGACTTACAACAAAGCAAATGAAGAGGACAGGTTAGGGCGGGAAGATTATGTCAAACTTCCGGGGAGGTTGGATGGAGCCCAATTGGTGTGAATTGCTCAATGGAGGTACGTTAAGAGCAGGGGAGGCGCATTCGGCTCATTTGGAGCTTCTTTATTTTGTAGAATCCGCCGGGGCAATTATGCTGCCGATTCTGCCAAGTGCCGAATACGTCCCCCCTACTCTTAACACAAGAGAGCGGGCAAAGGTCTGCAGAATCTGCAGACCCCTGCCCGTTCTCTAGTACATAACGTCTTGTGCATTGCACATCTCATATTGCTGGAAAACTGGAGGTGCCTTTATAGCTGGCTAAAAGGTTCAGCAACAATACATTGTAGCCACCACATTTGGGATGATTGGGAACAAGCTGCCAACAAGCATATATGGTAGAAATTGAGTATTTTCCATCCCAAAGAGTAGCACCACCAGGCCTTGTCAATAGCTTCGGCATGGGTACTCTAACCCTTGCAGCGCCTGTCTATCACCAAAGTTTCACACCAACATCCCTTCCCAGTACAAGTTTTGTCGTTCCTCCCATCACTTCTACATTATTGGTTGTTACACCTTCTAAGAATGAAACTTCTACAAGAGATTGAGAAGGTATGGAGTGAAAAGAGGAGTAAACCAAAAGCCCTTCTCTATAAAGAAGGTGTGCTACCCTTTAAGTGTTATGTAGAGAATAGAGAGAAGTGTACACTTGCAATTCAAGATCAATGCAGTAATTTTTCAACAATCCAACATTCAGAGCGCATTCATATGAATTCAACAAAAATCAAGGGGAGAAAGTGGTGCTTTTGGAGTGAAACATTTTCATGCAAAAACTTCTTTATACTCATTCTTCACCTCCAGAAGAGAAGAATTTCCATCCTCAATATTTAGAGAATGGACCCTCTGCAAACCTGTGCAAGCCAACAAGAAAGAGCCATGTCTCCGTTCTTTGAAGATTGAGAATGGGGAGAAGAAGATATGACAACCCCTATTTGTTCGGCAATGGAGTTTTACATTCATGCTAACTTGGTCAACTCTAACTATGGCTTCAGTGGAAGCGGATCTGATTTTAATGGGTAGTTGGTGTGGAAGATGCATGGGGTAGCCACGACAATGCCACATCTCACGCAATAATAAGTGCCTTACTATCAATTGTTGCCATGGCCAACTATAGTGCAATTGGCAGTAATGCACTAATGGACACTAGGAATGACAAACAAGCATCTGTTATATTGTCCAGCAATACCCTCACACCATTTACTTCCACGTTTTAGCAATTATATCCTTGTTCCATGGACCATAGTAGGGACTTCAACAAAAACATTAAAAGATAAGAGGCAATTTGGAGCCTTGAAAATCATGAATCTCCCTTCTTTATAGTGAACCCAAAGACAAGCTAGAATATACAATTTGCACAACATATAAAACTCACAAAAACCATACAAGAACTTCAAAACTCATATACTTAGACATTCTTGTCATAAAACATGAAATACTTACATCTGCAGTGATATGACGCATATGTAAACTCCATCACATCCAAGACACATATGACAACACTTGTAACAACTTATTTTGTACAATCTTCTAGCCTTTCCGACATGCAACATTCTATAAATGTGCCATAAGCTTGGAGAAAAATTGAGTAGCAACCTATTACTTACTTTACAAATCCTTTGATAACTACACATAAAAAACAAGATGTGATTCAAAATTGGTCAAGAATTTGAAACAAATATCCGAGTGCATTATCCAAGAACTAACAATACATGTATCAAATAGGAAATGAAATAGACAATGCCACCATTTGTAGCTTCATATCAATATCTAATAATTTTCTTGTATTTGATCTACTCTATCTCCCCTATGCATGTTTATTTGATATTGCAAATGCATGTTTATTTGATATTGCAAATCCTCCTTTCATTTTCTTCAACATCATTGTTTTTTCATTAGAAAGAGTTGTTGGACTAGCATGAGTCGAAAACATAAGAACGGGTCTTTAATTTGTCTATCTTGACAAGACATATCCTTCCAAAAAAATGCACATATCAATATGTCCATCCTTTTTTTGTAGAAGATTATAGAACTATCCTACATATTCCTTGGTAAATACTTTTGATCCACTTATAGAGTGACAATTGCCATGATTTCCCATTGTAACAACTCCAAGAAAAGAAGAATGAAAGTAAAGAAAATATTTGTAGTAACAATGTGCCCTACATATGCAAAATCTCTTGTGGGATCCTTTGCCATCATTACCCCTTGTAATCCAACATCTTCCTCTTTTGCATCCTTCTTGTCCATTCATAGGAGATCCACAAATTTCTCCTTCATAATGTATCTTCTAATTATATTGTCATTTATCTTTCACCGTGGACTCATCTATAGTAATTTGTTGATTCAATACCCACATTTGGTCGCATCAATATAAAGGGCTTCTACAAGCCATTTAAATTTCTAATTTTGTCCCCTTTTTTCTACATTCTCCTTAGCAATGCCTATATTAGACACATAGAGACATCTCAATATGCTCTCAAAACGGTCCCTAGTCAAGAGTTGTGAAATAACTAAATAAATGAAATGATGTTCTTCCTTTGTCTAATGACATCTCATGTTCAGCACCCATTTCACCCCTACATAGAAAGTGATGGTTAAAAAAGTTATAAACTCATAATACTGAAGAAGTGTCCATTCTAACCACCTTTGTTTATTTTTTCGTTTTTTGTCTACAATAACAAATGCATAATAATTTTTCTTTATTTAATTTACACCATTGTTGTCGGGTTCAAAAATTTCTCAAAACACCTAGGCATGAAGGATTAGAGAAAAAACTAGCCCTCTAGAGGGCTGCTCCACAAACCCCTTTAGTACCCTGAAGTTTAGTTTTAAGGGGCTGAAAAATTAGTTTTTTTCCTATTTTCACGCAGCTGAAACTGCTATGACAATGGCGCAAGAACTCAGATTTTCAAATAAAAAATTATTTAAAATATTTTAAAAAATAAATATAATCTTAATTTATTTTTTAAAGATTTAATAAATAAATAAATAAAAAATCTACAAATTCTGACTGCTCCGGCAAGTAGTCATATACTCTGACTGCTCACCAAGGGCACTTTTCCAAGTTGACAGGCCATGCTTGAAATAGCATGACATGTCAATTTAGAACGGCCCTCCCAAGGGCTGCTTTTCTCTAATGGCAACTTGCCATAATCAAAGGTTCATCTACGAAGTTGCCCTATAAATGAAAAAGGTCTTCTATTGTATGTGTTGTTGTTGACTTCCCACGTCTCCAATGCAAATTTGGCCTTATTTGTCAAGCCCGTTGGTGATGCTTTTATGATCCTATTTTGAATTGAAAAAGGGTGGAACATCCATTTTTGGAGTTTTAGAGAAATAGAGAGTCTCATTCATGGTTTCTTAATCCCTAAGTGGTTTCGAGGACACGTTGTGTCCTCGAGATTCACACACGACCTGTATTTGCCAAATCCCATGAAGTATTGGCCAAAAATGTAAAGTACAAAATCAAAGGTGCAATAGTCATTGATTTTCATATGTTTTAGAAAAATATTGTAGTGCTTGTTGTTGAAATGAAATGTTGTCGAACATGCAAAAGTGTGTATTTCTAGAGAAATATGTGTACTAGAAATACAACTTCACAATATTTGCAAAATTTGTAATATGTCCAATGTAGCCAGAAAGTGTGTAGTTCAATAGAAGACTTCAATGCGCATTCAACAAAAAATAAATGAAAATTAAATGGATAGTAAACCATTCACATGCAAGGCTATGTACTTTGCACTTATTGTATGTACAGATGCATTGAAAGACACCCAAAACCACTTAAGGATTAAAAGGCCACCAGCAAGGTGAATATGAGTTGTAATTTCTAATTGAATGAGGCTTCCTGCTTTTGCTGCAACTTGTCTTTCCTGAGTACCTTCAATTGCCTAGTACCATTTTTTTAAGCTCCTGCATATATTATCCATACATGTTTTATTTATGATGAATAATGAAGCGCAAATGTTGAACAAACATGGTTGCACATCTTGAACTTGAGGTAGGACGATTTTTCAACAGATATTGTACTGAAGTTGTGAATTCATGCCTACGTACCATAATTGTACATATTCCATGTATTTTTATGCACTAAATCAGTGTTGTTAAAATCTTTATTAAAAGTGTACAATTTATATACTTTAAATATACAAATGTGGTATCCAAAATGCACCTAAACTGTACTAATATCAGTACAACAATCGTACGTTATTGTTGGGCATTATTTACGCATTGATTCAGTGCATAAAAATACATGTAATATGTATGATTATAGAACGCAAGTACGAATTCACGACTTCATTGTTGTATTTGTACAAAGCTACCGTAGTGTGACATGACATTTATTTATTTATTTATTAATTCATTGGTATCAAAATAGAATTTTTATAAAAAATTAAGAAACCAATAGAAAAATTTGTAGAAAATAAGTTAGAGCCAAAAACTTCACTAATACAAGGCTAGAGTTGAAAGGATTTAGAATTGGTGGCCAACATGACTTCAACAGTATATGTAAGTATTTAACCCTTTGGCACTTGTTCATATTAGCAAAAATTCGTGCAACATATGGATCACACCATTTGGCATTCATATTCACAAATATCAAAATATTTTTGATAGATCCACCGTCTATATACATCGCATATTCACTATTCATTTGATACTTAACTCCTAAAGGACCATTGTCCCTTCGGTGATAAATGGGAATTTCGGGCAAGTACCTATGGGCTGAAATTTTATTATGATTTTTTGAAACTTTTTTTGAAGATAGAAAAATTGATTAGCTTTGTGGTAATATAATTTTTTTCAATCAGTGCCCGGAAACAAAAGTTATGCCTCAAACAACTCGAAACTTAGAAAGGAAGGGAAAGAGGGCTGCAAATTTTTTTTCCAAAAGTTTGGATTTAATTTTTTTTCTTCATAGATTCTATTTTTGTCTACCTGGAAAGCTTTGATTCATTCCATTTGCATTTGTTATACAAAAGTTATGGACAGTCTTATTTTTTGGCAATAAGAGCATCTTCTTGAAAAAATAATTTGTAGTATTCATTTCTGAATGCAATTTTCACAATTTTTCAAAACAAAAAGTTTCACATGGTTTAATTTGCTTTCTAGAATAATCTCACCATTGGAATTGGTGCATTTCAATTCCATCTTAGAGATAATAATAATTTAGATTTTCCTTCTATCTTGTACCTACTTCTACTTAATAATTTTTTGAAATATGAAAATTAAGTTTTTTTGAATTTTTTTTCCCCTAGACTCTCAACTCAATTCTCCACCATAAAGATTTAAAGCTCAAAACTTTGTAGTGCAAAAAATTAAAATTAAGAAGGTTCAAAGTAAAATAATCTAGTCCCACAATGTGCTAAAAAATTCTCTTTTTCTTCTTTAAACGCAGATATCTTGCAATCTGTGTGGTCAAAAATTCTGAAATTTTTTCCACACATTCTTATACTTGTTCGGTGTAAGATTCTATGGTTAGATGCGCAAAAAAAAAATTCAAGTTTTCTTACTCTTTGCTGTAGAAATGGCAGTTTTGAGTGTTTTTTGGTAGGGAAAAGGCCTTGGTCCTTCAGGGGTTAAGCATCTTTTCAAATCTAAACCTGACGCTTTCTCTTCCTTGCTAATTGTATCAAGTTTAGACCTCTCAATTCAGGGATGGGTATGTTAGACTCACTAAAAGTTAAACATGTATAATAATTACAACGTTTCTGCTTTTATGATTCTCTTAAATTTGAAAGGACATGACATCTTGTTCACAATGAAGAAATGACGAATTATGAAATAATTAGAAGACTACAAAACCAAAATCATGTTTAATTCATATAAGTGTAAACGAAGTACTTTGGGTAAATTTTTTGTCATTGCAAAGACGAAAGCCATGTCTTACTCTGCCTCGGGTCTGTATTAGGGCAGACCTCAGCGGGGGGGGAGGAACCCAATAAACAGCCCGTCTTGGTTCGCTTCCTCGTTTGCCTGTCGCGGAACTCGCATCGTGCAAAGAACTTGCAGCCGCGCTATCAACTCTGCCAGCTTGTTCAACGCCTTGTAGTTTGCTTTGACAGCTTTATCGTATTGCTCGCATCCGCATGGATCTGTTGCTCTCTTCGTCGAAGCTGTCACCGTTGACACTTCTTTCGGAAGGCAGATCTTTATACTCGTCGCTCTCATCGTCCCCAGAAGAAGAGTTCGTTTGCGGATATGTAGCGAATAGAAAGCTTTGTGTATCGGGAAGGGAGCTAATAAGATTGTAGGCATGCAAATGTCGTTGACGATCCAAGGTTGCCCCAGTCGCCAGGTAAGTTTTCTGCATCTCTTATTTCGAGATCAAATGAGAGACGGTCAGATTTTCAACTGGTGAACGCTTTCCCTTTTTCAAACTTCTGTTGTCAAGCCTCGATTTACAAAAATCATGAAGTGCTGCAGTATATTGGTCAAGCTGGGACATAGCCTTGAGCTTCATCAAGCTGGATTTTGATTTTTTGCTACATTGTTATGTTCAGAAGGGCGCAGGAAGGGAGGTCTCACATGCAGTTGGATTTGTGGAGCTAGAGGTAGCAGAGTACTGCCCAGTGCTACACTTCTTCTTTCAGAGCTTAAAAATTGATACACTCATGTGCACAAAGCTCTATAAACTAGACCTAGTAGAGATGTGAGGTTCGAGATGGGTGTCCGAAAGAGAGCCAATTTCTTGAAATTTTGCCACTTACAAGAATATGGTGTTTCTGTCTTGTGACAGTTCAATCTGACCAGGATGTTACTGATGGTTTGAAATCGGATTCCAGAGCCACTTGTGTATCTTATTAGACATAAGGCCAGAATTGGGAGAGGGTTAATGTAAACGCCAGCAGCGGGGAGATCAGCTAGCGCTTGGAGCCTGTTGCCTTCTAGCTCATTCAACAACACACCATGAAGGTGCACTGGGAGCTTGCGCAGGACTTGAGAAGACGTCTCCTTGAACCTGAGTACGGTCGCATTGGTTGTGTTGAAGGCATACCGTATGCTCATACCGTTTGTTCAGCTGTTGCAGAGCGACGGAATACTGAATTGGATCGACCCGAGTGCTTTATTAGGCTCTCATGTGAGTCCTTGCTTGACCTTGAACAACCACAGTTGCTAGTCTTGAGAGACCTGTGCCATGCTGCTCATCGTTCGGAGGAGTTTTTCTTCTTTGCTAACGCCACAGGCCAATGGTTAAGAACTGTTGTCGGGCATGAGGTCCTGCATCCGAAAAAATGGATCGAAGCCAAGGAAGTCATCCCTGACATCATTTTTCAAAGTAACGTTCTACCATATGACCCATATTGGTCAAAGCCTCGGGCCACAGAAAATGGAGCAAACATGACAGTACATTTTCCTTCACGTATGCTCGTGGAGGCACTGAGTAATCGGAAAACGTTGAAGAAGACGTTGCAGGAATGGAGGGATACCGGGAAAGAATTGTGTGACATTGGCAGCCATGAACCAGGACGATGTGAGCACCCGAGCCTGCCTTCAAAGTTGTTTAGCGAGATACAGACTGCTGATGTGCAATACGTGAGGGTGCTTTCTGAGTATGGTGATGGTGGCGCACTAATACGGTTGATAGCATGGAGAGGTGGCCAGTTTATTCAAAAGATTTTCAAGGATTCTCAAAGTTTTGACACGGAGCTTAAAGTTTTGGAAAGGCTTTCTCACCCACATCTGATCTATAGCTTCGGCAAGCTGGATGGAGTACGTGAGAGCTCGTATTTCATGGAGTGCATGTCGAATGATCTTTCCAAGTTCATCCTGGAAATGAATCGTGTCCATGGTGGCAAGCAGCCACCGTTTATGGCGGATGCCACAGTTGACATCCTATTGCAAGTTGCAAAAGCAATGCGACACATGCACGAAGAGAATGTGGTACATTGCGACTTGAAGTCTCAAAACATCCTGATCAGCGAGATTGCGACAGCGGATGCTGTGAAGCATTATCTTGTTAAAGTCGCGGATTTTGGTAGTGCTCGCTTTGGAAGTTCTAGGTCTGAGGAAGCAGGTAATTTCATTCCAGGAGATGGAACCACTAGGTACTCTGCACCGGAAGTCTTACTGCAGCGCATAGTCAAGACTCTACCTATCGATTATCCTCACAAAATCGATGTCTACAGCTTTGGGATTGTGGCATTCGAGGTTCTTACAGGGACTACCAATGAGCCGGACTACCGGGTTTCTCCTTCAAAGTTTAAGGATGGCGTAATTAAGGGCACCCGGAGACCACCTCTTCGTGCTGACTGCAAAAGGCACAAGTTATTCATACAGGACGAAATGTTACTATCGCTCATTGAGAGATGTTGGCATGAAGAGCCCGAACAGAGACCGGATTTTGTCGAGATATGCAAGGAACTCGACGAAGTGAGGATACAAATATCGGTAATATACTAATTACATACTTCTTATCAGATCGAATACCGGAATTGCATGATGCGTTTCTTGCAGTGTGCTCATGATTATCATACAGCTCCGTGACTTTTAGATATTTTTTGCCCATCCTATGACTGAACAAGTTGCTGTTCTCTTCTTTTTCACTGCCAGGAAATACTAGATGCAGCTGACGATCGTTTATGTGTCCGATCTCGCTAATTCATTTCGTTCATTTCTACAGGGACGCAAATTGCAAACCGACCCTCCTGGTCGACAAAATCCAATTATGACAAGTCTACGGCAAGGTAATCATAATGAAAGTTTCTAGCATTCGTTGCTAGAAACAGCTCAATGTAGTTATACATTTCAGTGCCTAGAGAGAGTCTGTCCGTCCGGTTTAAAAGAAGTCATCTGGGTTTAAATTTACTTATCACGCAGGGAGAGGAGACTGTAACTTTAGTTTAACCCCTACGGGACTAAGATTTCCTGGTTTTAAGACGACCTGTCCAATTTGATTGGTCATATTGTGAAAACAATAGAATTTGGATGGGATCAAATGAAGAACATTGCAAGTGTTGCTCTAAACCAAATAAAACTGACTGAGAAAAGCCCCCATATATCACCCTCTCAAAAGTGCTAAAAGAGCATGAAATTTTTTGGGCTCGTGAGCAGTACTGAAAGTAGATATGATCTTCAGCGAGCACAATGTGTTATTACTCGTGATGATGGTGTATCTTTCACTCGTCCGAAGTAATGTACTATCCAGTCTGGCATGTTTATTTTCGAAAGCGGAAGTGGTTCTCTGTCCATGATATGCAACTACTTGATGTATCGCTTTTGAGCGGTTTTGCAGGGTTCAGTTTCTTCGGATGAAAACAGCGCTAAGAGACGAGGATGGATTAAACAGAAGGCGGTTAAGGGAGCAAGGTTTTTATTTTTTATTTTTAGGCCACATCCACAGGAAAGAGACTGTGTTAGCCTCCACGCCACTTCCCAGGTGAAGGTCAATTTGAGCCTCGCCACTAGATTTACTAATTGACCGAATAGATAATCTGGAATACATGATGTAGCACCCTGAACTTTGAGAGGTCTTAATAGTTACACTTGTAGATATAGCTGGGGTCTGTAGAGGAAAGTATATAGAGACAGCAAGTTCAAGAACACTTTTGTTTAAACATTTGCACGTAGAAAACAGAGCCATTCCAGTGGAGATTTCATCAAACTGTTGATAGCACTACTGCAGCTTCTTTCAAGCTATAATATTCTCTTGATTCTGAGAGTTACAGACGCTCTCCTTGTTTTTTTTTAATTGAGCTCCTTACTAATTAATGTAGAAAATGATTTAGGTCATATTTAGGTCATGTTATGTTCTGTTGCTCAGGAAGTATTTGTGCAGGCTGAACGCTGCAATTCATATGCACAACTTCCGTGTTCATTCCAGAATTAAAGATTACTGGGTTAATATCCTTGTAGATCTACAACTCTCCCATTCATGCATACCGACCCCTTTAATATTGTCAATGTATTTGTACCTTCAGGCCCCGCAAGCAGGCTCAGAGCAGTGGATACTGGACAGTGGTCTCGAAATCTAAACAGACACTCGGCTTCAAAAAGAAACTGGGGTACATCTTCTTTATTGTATGCAAAGCCCAAAAAAATACAGACTTAACTTTCGTTAACTCTTGTAGCGTGCAAGCCTAATCTGGGGGTCCGCCAAAGGAAAGCAATGTACACAAACCTATTATCATTTTTCACAGTACCCAGGTCAAACGATTGCAGTATATAAGACAATTGGATCTCAAGAACGAGAGCAAATAAAAAAGTATCTCTATCAATATGACAGTAGAAAATTTAAGATCTCTGATTCAAGCGCAAGGAAATTTCTACACAGCGAATGCAACTGAGTTCGTATCCCACTTCAATTCTCTCTGAAAAACGAGCGGCTGATGTACACCAGAGACCGCTAAATCCCAAGTGAGAATCATATAGCTACAGAATCCAGTCTCAAAGTACTAGGCCCCTCGCAGATGTTTCAAATCGTCGTGCCCAAATCTTCTCCATTATCAGAGCACAAGTATTGAACGCGGACACCCTTATTAAGTTTGCTTCCTGAGGATGACTTTTGGAACAGGGTCCCTTTCACGAACATTAGGGAAAAACTCAGAGCAACCAACTTTTGCTCGACGTCCACCCAAAACCCAAGTGATAAAACCTAACGTTGCCCACATTGAGAACCGGAAGAGAATTCCTGTGCGTACCACTCCTCGAGTTATGTCTTCTTGTTCTACTAATTCATATTTTTCCTCGTCAGGAGTCTTCGCATCCGGTGGCCCAAAGAGGACCTTCATAACTTCCTCTTTTACCTGCACCCACAAGAGGAAAGCATTGAGATCACTTGGTAGAACAATCAGATCATGGGCAGCATAAAAGAATTGCTAACGTCATTTGAAACCCTGACAACCGAGTATCAATCGGTCGCTGTGATCTGAATACTGAAAACAACAATTGGCTTGGTAGAAGCGCATCGTGCATGGTTTCCCGACAAGCTATCGCTTGCATGATTTTGACCGAACAATGAGCAAGAAATTCAAAATAAGGAAATGCTGGTTGGCTTTGTGTGTGCTCTGCTGCCATATTTGCCACGCTGTGATCTTGAGTTAAGAGGCGTGTTATAGCAAGATACTACTCAAACAATTTGATGGAGAATTGAGCACAAACTCTAAATTCAAGTGGAACTAATGATAGTAAGTCATCTCTGGTTACCAGAACCTCTTATACCCGGAGTTCCGGTTCAATACCACAAATGACCTGTCTATTGGTGAAACTCACACGACTGATATTCCGTAAGAGGGATCCACAAATGCAACCCTAAAATGATGCACACTTGCCTTCCCCTAAATGCTTGGCAAACAAACCAGCGACCCTTACCCTAAACAAAGACAGCGACCACACAACATTTCTATACACGAACTGTGAAGAAGCTAGCAAATCAAAAGAATGAAACACCTTGCACGCCGGATATTCCGAAAGAGGGATCCACGAGTTCAAACCTAAAGTGAGACATACCTGCCTTAAGGAACGCTGGACGAACATAACAGCAACCCTATTTCAAAGACAATGATCATATCACACTTCTGAACACACGCTATGAAGGAGCTGTGAATTAGTAAAAATTAATACCTTAGACCTCATAGACAGAGATTTTTCGTCTTCCTTCCGATGGACCGCAGCAGCGTCCATGCTCAGGCGCTTCAGAGCGTAATTGCTACGAGGCGGAGCTCGAAGCTCGTAACCGCAAATGTCATACCCGTCTCCCGTTTGAGTACGTTTCACTTCCGAATCAGCAACGGTGGTCTTCTCCGTCTTTGCATTCTCAATCTGCCTCCGGTCATTGTCAATCCGCCGAAACCTTCTGCCGGTCGGTGTTCTTTGCACTTCACCCTTCCCTTTCAAATCCCCGCTTAATGTCACCTCTTTATTTGGCCCTGCTTGGTACTCGAGCTCTTCCGACGAACTCCCGCTCCTGTCCGTCACACAATCGAAGTAATCGCTTCCGCTTTCACTCAAATTGCTCTCCATGGCTACAGGTATGCAAACCCTCCAATTCTCACATTGCAAGCTGAGGAAAAATGGACTACCCTGGAGAATTATAATCCCGAAGTCCTCGTTTGCAAACCAAAAGAAAACCCTTGCAAACCAGAGTCACGGTCAGGGTCACTCTTGCTTCAATTCCGGAGAATTACAATCCCGAAGAACCCTAATTTGAACCTCACTCTCATCAGCAATACAAGTGCGATTGTGTGGCAAGGACTCTGAGGATCGGCGTTCAGAGGATGTTGTGTGGATTTGGTAAGTTTCTCATCCATTTCAGTTACACATCAGGAAAGTACCTCCCCATTGAAACAGTATTGTTTCATAGGGTCCATTGAAACTATACCATTGAAACTATACTGTTGCAATACTGTCTCAGTATTGTACCAGTAAAGTTTATGTATTGGACTGTGGGTCCTATGAAACAATATTGCAACAACACTGACACAATGGGGGGTAGTTCCCGAGGCAGTACTCACTCTAGTGAGTACTGATACTC
The DNA here is from genome assembly GCA_963969595.1 of Neckera pumila. NCBI lineage: Eukaryota > Viridiplantae > Streptophyta > Bryopsida > Hypnales > Neckeraceae > Neckera > Neckera pumila. The sequence continues at coordinate 45,817,022 of OZ018409.1, read as the reverse complement.
CGTCCGGTGCATGTCTGGTCATCCATCCGGACCGCCTCCTTGCATTCGTCGCCCGACCACATTTGGTCTTGTGAGGAATTACAAGAATTTTTATCTACCCTGGGTGAAAAAATTTGAAAATTTGGAATGCATAAAGCGGATATACCCAAAATCGCACTTTGCCTAAAACTACCATCATCACTTTGGATACATCTCCAAAATCAATATGTATGAATGTTAGAGAAACAATTTTAGAACATCTACCAAAAAACTTTGACTCTTCATAATTTTTGCACACAATATTCAAATGTTGCGTTCTTTAGTGAGTTGGAACCTCCTTTCACTTGCCAACAAGAATATGAAATATCATTTAATTGGTATAATAATAGTAATTAGGCACAATAACAAAAAGTGGTGGTTTGGGGCGAGTACCTACATTATTTGGTATGATGGACTTTAAATTCTATTTGTAAGGTCATTGAATATAAAATTAACTGATCCACCGTAGAGGCCAAAATTCTACATGTATTTGGCCAATGAAATTTATTATAGCTTTGGAAAAAATTATCAAAAAACCAAATCAATCTACTCTTAATAGCAAGGAGGGATAATTATATATGAGTAATTTGTTGGCTTTAGACCAAAGGAGGGGAGGCTTTGTATTGACAAAAGCTACCATAACTCCATGAGGAAGTTTAACCCCTAAAGGACCGGACTGTGTTTTTTGGACTTATAACTTTTTTGGGCAGGTGCATGTGAGCAGAGATTTGCACATTTTGGGCTGAAATTTTAATAGAATGTGGGGACAAGGAATATCTTTCATATGCTCAAATTTCATGACATTTGGAAATACGAGTAAAAAGTTATTGCACAATATGTTGTTTATTTCTCAACTCAGGCAGTTCGGGCAGATTTGGAAAAAACACTTTTTAAGAAATAAAAATTTGAAATTTGTTCTTTAGATTTATATGTACTCAAAAAGCTTTGAATCATTGCATTTCAATAGTTGAGACAAACGTTATGAGGCTTTTTAGTTTGCGGGCAATTATGGAATCCCTATACCAAAAAAAAACTTTGAAGTCCTTTATTTTCCTAAAATTTCAATATTTTTGAAAAAAAATAATACTATTGGATGTAAATTGTTTATAACAACAATTCAACCATTTGGATTGGAATTTTTTAATTTTGTAAATTATTTATTAACAATTTAGTATTTTGAAGCATTCTCTACTTCTTTCTACTTACAAGTTTTTTCCTATATGTTGCACAACTCCAAATGATTTGAAAATTTTCATGTATGTAGCCAACTTGCCCTGAAGAATGAATCCAAAGAAGCACAACCATTTTGGACATTCTTTCATAATGATTTGACCTTGTGAAGTGCAGCTGCCCGGTTTTTTGTAGTGGTCAAAAAAGGATTTTTGCCACTTCAAATGCTAATATCTTGCAATCTACATGGTGGAAATTTCTGAAATTCTTTCCACATATTCTCAAACTAGAGTACGACAAGATCTAACGGTTACATATGTCAAAAAATGATATTTTTCAAAAAATTGGTACTTGGACTAGAAATGGCAGTTTTGGAGCATTTTTGGTGAGAACATAGTCAAGGAACTTTAGGGGTTAAACCCTAAAGGACCATGACTACAAATTTTGAACAATGAATGAATGGAAATACATCCCAAACTTATCGAAATGCATTTTTTCATCCATCAATTTTGTTTGAAGATTCTCATATTAATTCTTTAACAATTGTATAATTCAAATTATGAAGACTTTTCTTTAAATACTCCGCCCTAGTTGATAAGAATAGACTAAAGTGAAAGTGAATTTCTATAATTATTCTACATAAAATAAACGTTAATTTGTACTTGAAGTATTACCTAAGGTGAAGTTTAAAAAGAGCCTTAGGTTCCTAGATTACATCCATTTGACATAGTGTCACATATATGTTGTCATGTCCCATGAAAGTTGTTCTGTAAATAAAAATTGTTACACACAATAGATCGAGTGACATAGACATTAAAACCTCTCTCTCAAGCATCCTTTAGATGAGAATGTCGCCCCAACAAACATATAGGACTACTTAATAGATGTAGTGGAATTTTGATGTCATGATAAAAAGACAATGCATCATTTTTTCACATATAAGTGCAAAAATAGAGCTTCCAATCCGGCAAAGAAATGCCCCCAGCACGCCCTAAGAATTGATCTCGCACTAAGCCACGGTGATTGTCTTCATCAAACAACACATTGAGAGAAGGAAATGGGAAGTCTTATAAATTGAAGGTTTGGTGTTTGATCCATTGTGACATCGAGATTTCTGTCCTTTGCAATCTTCTTCCACTTATCTTCCGACTTCTTGCTAAAAAACAACTTCCCTTTCTCGCAATCTTTGTATGCCTTCAAGATTGCTTCGTAAGACTCCTCATCCTCATTCCAAACATGTTGTGTGTAGTAGATCATCTTTTTAGACAACTCTCTAAACGGCATATGCTTCGTGTGAGCTCCCAGTTTGTCATTTGGGACTCACGGTTTCCTTTTTTTTGTTTTTTTTATTATTTTGAGTTTAGTTTTATATACAAAAAAATCAAAAAAGAGTGTAAAACCAAAATAGGTATGTCACATGACATTATAGCATTTGGTCCTAAATCGGATATTTTCCTAAAATAAAATCAATTTCCACATATAAATAGGATGAAAACCCGTAAATTGTACAAATTATAAATATTTAGTAGAAAAGGCCCAACTTACCTACGGTTACCATACAAGTGACAAAACTTAGCTAAAATTGGTCCAAGAGAACTTGGTAAGAATCCTAGAAGCTAGTTCACGAATAGATTTCAAGTTTCCAATCGATTTCCACTTTTTGTAGAAACCCCAATTGTTGGTTTGCAGATTGAAGAATCTCCCTTGACCATTGTGTAAAGTTAAAAGATGGTCTTGCACACCTTTTGTAGAATTCAATGAGAGATTCTACAAAAAGTTTTGGAATTTTCTGATCCTCAGAAGACGCCTTTCCAAATGGCCAACTGCCTTAACCTACGACGGGAAATTCCTAAAAATTACCCAGATTGCGGTAAAATCTCACTAAAAATTAGATTATCTTGTTTTATATTAATAAAACGCACCAACAAGTTTCAAAACATTCCGATAGCCAAAAGTGCCCGAACTGACGAGATTCTCTTCGTACCGGCAAAATTGAAGATTACGATGGAGTTGACCGGTGTCTCGGGAGCATACGAATTTGGAATGAGGTCAAAATTGGGTCTTTTCTTATTCCCTTACACCTTCTAAAGAGCATAGGCTAGTTACTTTTCTCAAAAAAGTCAAACTCCAAGAATTGAATTTTTAACCTTTTTGGTATTCAGTTAGCGCTAAATATTATTGCATTTTTGACGTCAAATTAGGGGGTAGGGGAGCTTTTGGACTAAAAATGGCCTTCTAAAGCCAATGGCACAATCCGTTTGTGATTTGGAATTGTTCTCCAAAAGTTAGAAATTTGATCCAATGTAAAAGTCAAAAATTAGAAGATTAGGATGAAAATCTCAAGAGATAGGTTTACCAAAAAGAAATGAGAGGAGGTGGGTGCCCTTGGAAGAGTATTTAAGGAGCACCTCTTCTCCTCTCAACTCACCCCTTCTAGCCATTTTTTGGCTTTGTAACACGTTGGTTCATTTAGTTGAACTTTTTTGGTCATTTTGAGATCAAAGTTGTAAACGTGTGTTTTTGGAGCATATTAAGCTCTGATGTTGCTAATTTTCAAGCTTTCTTTGAAGGACATTGGGGTCCCTTCAAAGATTGTCTTTATCTCTGAATTTTTGACTAACTTGGCCTTTGTTATAGCAATTTGAAGTTGTTTTTACTAATCCTTGTACTAATCCTAGTTCCCCCCTTTGTGCCTGGCGTATGCCGCCTTGGGGGGCATTCTAGTGTTTTCCTTGAAGGTCTTCTATGTTTTAATTACTCTCTACTAACGTGTATCCGTGTTTTAGAGACGTACTAACCAAGTTGTACTAACCTACCTTTGTCTTAAGTTATTCTAAGTTTCTTGCAAACCTTTGCATACGGCAAAGCTTTGGCTTTGTTTTGTTAGAATTGTTTAGCAATTTGGAGATCCCCAAAATAAGGTGAAGCTTTGGCTTTGGAAAGATTTAGAATTGCTAGGATTTTAAGGTGTTTAGAAAATACAACAAAGCTTTGGCTTTGGAAAGATTTAGAATTACTAGGATTTTAAAGTTTTTAGAAAATACGGCGAAGTTTTGGCTTAAAGTCCCAACTAGTCTCCTAACAAAAAATACTTCTCGTGAGATTTTTCCAAAACAATCCAAATTTTTGTTAAATTTCAGAGCCAGCCTCGAAGGCCAGCCCTAGTTCGCTCCCTGCCAGGGCGGCCAAACCCCCAGCATGGAAGGCCAGCCCTGCCAGGGAAGGCCAAGCCCCCGGCAGGATGGCCACAAGGACCGGGTGGCCAAACCCCGGCCTTCCGCAGGCAGGCCAGCCCGCCTACCGGCTAGGGAGGGGAAATTAATCACGCTCCCCTTTTTTTTTGCATAGAGTTTGTTTTTTGTTTTAAGAAAAAACAAGCAAACAAATAGAAAACAACAAAACAAAACAAAACCACCAAACTAAAACAAATAGAAAGTAGAAACAAAAAAGAGAGGTAGAGGAGTAGAAGGGAGAGAATTAGACGGAAGGAAACAAAATAAGGGAGAAGAATTTGATCAAGAAATTAGAGAATAGATTATAAGGGAAGAAAGATAGATTAGAGAGGTGTGATTAGTATGAAGAAGTGCAAAACAAAGTTCTATCTCAACACTCTTTCAACTCTTTTAGCTTAGACTAAGTTTGAGTTCAAAAACTCAATAGAATGATAGTTGTGAATTGAAGACAAAATTGTGAGATTATTATAGTTGAAGCTGGAGAAGAAGGAGAAATCTCAAGAATTTAGAACAACCAATTAGAATTGAGATAAGGGAAGTTAGAAGAAGATTGATCAAGCGTATTGGGTCAATTTATGCATTTTTTGAAATATGTGAAAGAAGTGAAAGAAAGGGAAGAAAAGAAATAATAAAATAGAAGATAGGAACAGAAAAGAAGGGGAGATAAGGAGGAGGAAAGGAGTTAGAGAAAAATAGGACTTAGAGTGTATCCAAACCCCTCTTTAAGCCGTGGGCTAAAATTACAATCAAGGTTGGAAGATGGCGGACAACGGAGCACTTCATGACGCGGACAACTACCTCAACGATGAACCCAACTACGAGGTAAGAACTTGAAATCCTACCGTACTTTTGAATTATTACAAATAGGTTAAAATTATCATATAACCGAATTAACAATAGGATTTAGAGCATAAAGAATAAGCTTTTAATAAAGTTAGTACAACCAGATGGTAGATCTTGCTTAGAGGTTTCCAAAAACGTCTCACACTTAGAAATCTGACTTAAAAGAAGAAAGATAGGAGTGGATGAAGTTTAGAGTAAAAATTGGATGAAAGTTAGATAAAACCAAAAACTTTGGAGCAAGTTGAGCAATTTAAAGGAAGGTTATTATTTAGTATCCAAAACCAAAAGAAAAACTTAATTTCAAGTTGTAGATTAGGAGATATTAGTGGATGAAGTTTGAAGAACCGATTAGCGGTCAAACTTCATCTACTCATATCTTTTGCTAGGAATGTCCGATTAGGGTGAATTTTATAGTTTTGGAAAGTGAAATTAATCATCTACAAGATGAAATACTTAGTTTTTGTCTGAACCACCTTTTGCAAAACGACCACAGTAGCTCATTAGAATTTGCAATCACTTGGCAAATCGTAATTTAAGTCTTGTTTTTATTGGATTTTGCTATATTTGAAGTCTACTTAGGATTTAGAAAGATCCATTGCTTGGAAGGCACAATGGACCACGCTTAGGCACCCGACTAGATTGAAAGAAAATCAGAATCCATTAAGAACCTAGTTGTGCACGAGTATTTACCACGGGTGGGTTAATTTAACGCTCACACTTCGGTAAACCCTAGCTCAAATGCAATGCACTTGTTGCCATTGTCAATGCCTTGGCTCTGTATTCATCATCGATTTAAGAACCCACACTTGGACTCCCACAAGCTTTCCAAATGTCACACACTTTTATATTATTTTGTAGTACGTGGTAAAGAACGTCAAGTCAAATTCCCTTGCATTTATTTTGGCCACCGCTACAATATAGAACTGTGGATTATTATACACCATGAACTTTGCTTTCCACATTGCAAACTGCTTTTTGTATTCTTCATTAGACATCTTGCCCTCATTGTTCTCTCTTTGAGCTCATTTGCATATAGCTATAATATTGCATAGGAGCCCGTGGATGGACAACATATTATAGCTGTATGTAAATGAGTTCAAAGAGAGAACAATGAGGGCAAGATGTCTAATGAAGAATACAAAAAGCAGTTTGCAAGGTGGAAAGCAAAGCTCATGGTGTATAATAATCCATATTTCTATATCGAAGCGTCGGTCAAAATAATTGCAAGGGAACTTGACTTGATGTTCTTTACCATGTACTTCAAAAAAATTATGAAATTGTGTGACATTTGGAAGGCTTGTGGGAGTCCAAGTGCAGGTTCTTGAATCAATGATGAATACAGAGCCAAGGCATTGATAATCACAACAAGTGCGTTGCATTTGAGCTAGGGTTCACTAAAGCATATGCCGTTTAGAGAGTTGTCTTAAAAGATGATCAACTACACATGACATGTTTGGAATGAGGATGAGGAGTCTTACGAAGCAATCTTGAAGGCATGCAAAGATTACGAGAAAGGGAAGTTACTTTTCTTGAAATGTCTAATTCTTGTCAAGTGATTAGATACATAGATCTATACACATATTAGGCGAGCTGTTTCTCACTCCACAAAGGATAAACCCAAAAGTGCAAATATAAAAGAAAGTGAAACTTTACAAAAAACAAATACAGTAGTTCCAATACTATATATATATATTGCAAACACCTACAAGATTCGACTTGACAAAGAATGCCAAGTCAAAAGAGCCTCAAAGCTTTAAATACTCCAACCTAGTTGACAAGAATAGACTAAAGTAAAAATGAATTAAAAATAAAAGTAAAAGTGAACTTCTATATTTATTCTACATAAAGTAAACATTAATTTCTACTTTGAAGTACTGCCTAAGGTGAAGTCTCAAATGAGTTTAAGGTTCCTAAACTGCATCCATTTGATATAATGTCACACATGATGCCATGTCACATGACACTTCCTTGCACCTAGAATCAGCCAAAAGAAATTTTACAATGCTATTTGGAAATGTGTACTAGCTGTAAGTGGAAAATTGAAATTGTAGTCCATCAAAATTTTGGAAAGAGGTTCATAAAAAGCAAAGGAGGCTAAATTTTGACTTTCACAAGACTATTTTAAACATTAATTAGACTTGAACTTATTGGTGGTATTTAGTTAAAATGTAATGCAATTTTTCCTTATTCATATAGAAGTGAATTATAGAACTCAACAAAGATATGTTCTAACTTTGCAAAACTAAAAAATTATTTTAGATTCTAATACAATACACAAGTTCATTCTAAAATGCTATAAAAGATATATTTAAAGTTGTTGAATTTGAGCTCTTAGCAAATTAGTTAAAATCTTTGTCATTGAATATAAAAAGTAAAGATGATTTTGTTAAGAAGATCATGGATTTGAGTCCAGAAGGATTTTCAATCCAAGCTCTTAGTTGTTTACCCTATAACTTGTGATATATTGTAGCATATTAAATAACTAATTTGAAATTGATTTGAATGATATTCATGAATATGCCATCTAAGAACCATTTATATGCTACTTTATTAATATTCATGTTCAACATCTAAGGTAGAGCCACCCATAACCGACCAAATAAGGAATTCTGACATGATTTGGAGTAGTGAAGGCACAACAAATATTCTTCAGAGGTACATTAATAGAAATGACAAGGATTGCAAAAAATTTGGAAATTTTATCTCTTGAATTGAAATTACTATGAATTTTGGGAGGCAAAAAGTGCTCTGGACCCATGGCCAATAACTAGACTATTCCAATTGCAATCAATCAATAACTTTTTTCCTAATCATTATTTCCTACTTTTTTTCTCACAACTTGGAACATGTGTCATGTATTTATTAGTTCCAGCCTTGAAAAGCAAAAAAAATTCATTTTAAGCTTAGTCAAAAATCCGTGCACCTATAGGTCAAGAATGGGTCACTGGTTGGGAACGGGTTGCTCTACCTTAGTTGTAACTTTTTATGTGTCAACCTTTAACACATATTTGGAAGCAATGTGCTAGAGCTCCTATCTTAAGACAATATTCTTGAACTATTGAGCATTTTTAGTGTATAAAGTCTTCAAAATATTAAACACTTCAAAATAATAAGAACAACCAAATTTTAAATAAATGTATCTAATAATAGAAATATGATTGGATCTAAAACCATGTACAAGTGATGGATGACAAATAATTATTTTACCTCACTTACGTTTTATGATGTATGGGGTTCCATCCAAAATGAAAAATGTGGTTGGTCTAGTTTGTCATTAAGCCTTTCAACTCTAAAAAAAACAAAAAACAATTAAGCACTTTAAGTTAGAATTACTCAAATTTTATTTGGTACATATTTTCAATTTAAAAAACTTGCTAATTGGATATTGCCTGTGAGCTTCTTGAACCATCAATAGTTTGGATTGAGGCTTATTTAGTATCTATTACTTAAGAGTAGGATTTAGATGTAATCTATTATAATAGTTAGAAATTAAATGGTTGGGAAGTTAGAATCTATAGTTTTGATTAATTATAGGAATTAGAAAGTTAAAGATCTAGGAGGATTATAAATTAGTAGGTTAATGTATTTGAAGATTAGGCATTAGGAAAATTTTGGGGGACTAAAGGGCCATTTCAGGCTTGTTCCTTATGCTGTGAACCAACCACTGATGGTTAGATTAAAATATATTTTAAAATATATAAAAATTTGAAAAATTAATATTTTCAAAAGAATTGAAAAATTAAAAAAATAATACTATATGACATGGCAGAAGTTCTACCATGTCAGAATGTTGCTGTGGCAAAGTTTCCACAATTCGAGAACTTAGGGGAACTCACAACCCTTTACAATTCAAAAATGTCATCTAATGATGAAGATGTGGACTAGGAAATGAAAATGAAGATGAAGACTAAAAAGGATGGACATCAAAAGAAAGGAAAAGGATGAATGTAGTCACCTAGGATTTGAGGGTGAAGTGCGGTGGCTTAGAGACAAAAGGATTGTCATTCTCTCTCTTCTCGTGTTATTGGCCTATTTTTGCAAAAAATGAGAATTAGAAGGTGTTTTTTAAGCACCCAAGCTTGATAGTGTAGTTAGAGTAGTAATCCGGGCCATATCTTATATTATGCTTCAATTTTAATCAAGGATTTATGAACCCTATTGTTCACTTCTTCTTCTCTTGAAATTGTACTTGTGGCTTGTGGATAACGACATTGGTGTAGATTGTTGATACTTAGGGGCAAAATCAAAAGTTGCCACTTTCTATAGTAACTAGTCCTTCCATACTTCTATTGTTGTTAATCTAATTTGTTGCATGTCTTTTATAAGTAATTCAAGTCTTAAGTCAAAGGCTTAGGTTTGGACCTAGGCCTATTTCTTTGTCCTTATACCAAAGGGCCAAAGTTTTAGCTTTAGCTTTGGCTTGAAGGAGATGGGTTGAAACTTGGCAAAAGATGGCACCTACTCCTCTCCCATTCCTTAGTTAGGTTGCTGAATTCCTTCACTTTAAACCACACAACCATCACACATGGGTTGTGATTCCGATATTTTTTTCAACTTCTTTAATTCAGTAAGCGCTACTACTGTTTGACTTCTAAACATGCATTAGTTTATTATTTTGATTATTTTTTAAATGTATATTTATTTTTGTATTCCTCTTCCTAATAGCTTTCTAGGAGCATGTGTCCAGCTCCAATCTGATTTACAGTTTGATTGCAACAAATCTCCAAAGTTGCCCCTATGATTGCTTGGGAGTTTATGTAAGAATTCTTGAGCCTTTAATTAGGGAAGTCCAATGCTTAAAGGCTAGGTTAGAACCCATCTCGGTTGATTTGTGATGCACTTTCTACTTAGGGAGAGTGATTACTATCACATTGCAATAGTTTTTTTTATATCTTAATGTAGTCAATTTATTCAAGAATGCAATTTCGTGCAATTAAATTTGAATTGGGATGTTGGGAGTGGTAGTTTTTACTATATAATTGAGATAACATTGGTGTTTTTGAAGTTTCAATAGCCAACTTTTTAGATATAGTGGAGTATCCTAAAATTGGCCCTTGTTCTTCAAATTGCATCTGTAATAAATAGTGCTAAAATCATTATTAAAATGATATAGAAATACCTAACTTTTAGGTATTTCTATATCATTTTTGAGTCTTTTAAGATTCAATGAAGGGCAAATAGTGAGTAGTTTTCCTCTCCTACAATTGATCTTGTCGAATGCAAGAATACAAATAGGAATCTATTGGTACAAGCTTTAGAAATTCATAACTAATTTCTTAGAAGTCCATAAAATATGAAATAATTTGAATTAGATGAAACTTCTCTCAAAAGAAAATTCAAAAAAATATTTGAGGGGTTCAATACACCCAGTAAAAGATTGATGTTTAAATGGATACTTTAATTTGAAAGGACGGGCCCATGACCACAGATTCAGGCCTCTCAATCCTTCACTTTGTTTGTTGCCATTGTGTAAATATATATTAATGAAATTTTTATTTTTTTATTTTTTAGAGATAAAATAATATATCCTTTATATCGTAAATTTTTTTTTGTAAAAATAGAAATTATTATTAATTCTTTAAAGGAAAGTAAAGAAAATGAATATGAATTATAAAATTATAAAACCAACAAACTATGTTTATGGATTCAAAGTTCAAATTGCAATTAATTATTGGATTTTCCAAATTTTCCAAAAGTTTTAAGTAGAATAGGACTACATTCATTTCATTAAATGGACACAAATTCAAAAAATATCATTTTTATAGCTATAATTCACATAATTAGTATAGAACAAGAAAAGCCCAAAGAACTACACTATAAGATGATCTATGGATCAAGTCTTAAAGGACGTTTGAGGTCCTTAGAAGGCTTCTAAATTTGGATTTCAGATGTTCATAAATGGATATCAAGCAACTTGTTCAAATGACCAATCAATGCTGAGCTTCCACCTTCCTCAAGGCCATGGGCAACTCCAAAGCTACTATTCAAATTTTTTTTAATCAAACTTTCTAATGCAAGAACTAATGCACAAAGATTAAATTGTAATTCAAAACTCCAAGACTTAAATTGATAGATGCATTTTGTGAAGACAAAGAAAATGATACTAAGAAAGTTTACATGTAGTTGACTTCTGGAGGAGTTTTCTTGAAGATTATCTAAAATCCCAATTCCTTGGATTGGATCTATTGTTGAAGCGTTAAGCATCTTCTTCTTTTGAAAGATCAATAATACAATAGTGAGGGCATATCCAATACTATTCACTTAAAATGCACTCAAGCAACTTTTCCAATTTGGATGAAAAACTATTTTTTTTTCCATCCTCCAGCCTTATTGAAATTATACGATGGATACAAAAACATCCTCAAAGTTATTTCAGTTTAAAAGATCTCAATACCCCACTATAGTTTAACTGCAGTTGGAACTATAGTTGTAGTTGTAACCTTAGTTCTAATACTTTTTTAGGCAATTTTATGCCCAATCGCCCTAAAAAAAAGGTAGGCAACTTCAAATAAGGGAAAATAAAGTGGATATATATGTTTAAAAATGCTAGTTTGTAATCATGGCCCTACATACCGATGTCACAATGTTTCCCAACCTCACTTCATCCATTGTGTAATCGGTAGAAAATACAAAAATTGCATACAAAAATTGCCATCTCAAAAATACATACTCAAAATTGACCACCTTCAATTCCAAGCCCCCAAAATAAAGGATCCAGAAAACTTTGAATCTGGCTCCTGGAAAGAAAGGCCACTTAACTGTTGGTACAAAAACCAACCCAACCAAAACCAATTTTTTTCTTTTTGAGCTATTTTTCACTGAAAAGTAAGGATTTTTTTTCCAGGGAATATTTTGGCAATATGTTCTTGCTTTTGTAGTGGATAAAATCATAAAATACTATAAAATCTTGGGACCATATCATTCTAATTTGGATGAATGTATACTCCTTTGAATGAAGAAATAAGATTTCATCCATAAATTGTAGGTTTCATCTATTCTATGGATGTAAATGGCTTTCTGACAACAGTGAAGATTGCTTCTGGCATTGCTTGGAGAAAATGAAAAAAAAAATTCTGATTGAAACACTGCTTGGTTCCATTTGACAATTATCCAGACATCCAGGAGCGCAGGGAAAAGGACAGTAAAGTAACTGCATCTTAAATTTCATAGTTTAGCAGTTCAGCATGGTTTTCACTATTATATTGAATTTTTTGGTGGAATCCCATTGGTAGTCAAAATGGGATTCTAGATTATCTTAGAATGCATTTTTTGGACACCGTGTGAATAAACTACGAATTTCCAAAGTGTTGAAAATAGGTGCACCTAAAAGTGATCATAGAGTCACATGAATAGTGGGAGTACATTTTAGGCAAGAATATCCAATGTGCAATTTTAGAAACATAACATTATTAACGTTTAGTGGGGGGGGGTCCCTTTTGCTCCCCCAACATTAGGACCCCCCAAGCCACTGATGTGCATCTCGTCAAATCTACAGTACTGCGTGAACCAATGGAATTTCTTGAATTATAACTAAAATCCCCCCAAGCATCTAGGGGGGATTATCCCTCATGTCAGAGGGAAACCAAAGGCTCGGTTAACAATGTTACGAACCGTGCTATTTTAGGTGTAGTTACATTAGTAACTTACTGTCTTACCTTTTGCTCACCTCGAGCCGCGTCCAGCAGTCAAGTTGGCCCAATGTCGGTGCCTGTGTCATTGAAGAGGCCAGGGAGTACCGCTCGTACTCCAACCCACGTTCTCCATGTGGTAACTGACGACGGGAAGGCACCTCCTGCAGTGTCGTTGCACGACCTCCCCGCCGCTGTCGCTCGTCTGCGGCAAGCGTCCGCCTCCTGCGTCCCTCCACGTGGAGCCCTGTTACGGAGCCTTTCCAAATTTCCCTGCCTTTCCCGCTGCTGCTGTTTCACGTTTCCAATTGCGCTCCTGTCCTGCAGTTCAGCTCTTCCTGTTCCATAGCTGCCTGACTCCCTTTCGATCTGAGCTCTCCCGTCCCCACACACATTTGATTGTAACTTATTTCATGATCTGCACTGACTGTGCAACGTTGATTTCCAAATTGGCCGGTCTTGGTAGCGTGTACGGTGTCCTTTGGAGGACTGAGCGGAGGCAGGGGTTTCGGAGCGGAGCTTGGTTTGGTTCTTGAATGCGGTTATGGTGGAGTGAAGGCAGGGATGCAGAGTCTTGCGGACAACGTCTTAGGCAACGCGAAAGAGTGAGTGCTGGGATGGATTACTTGCTCTTGCTAATTGGCGTTTCTTGATTGCTTTGCGGCATTGGGGGGAGGGATTATGGAAGGGAGCTGGTGTGTGTAGGACTCCGGCACAGGGAAATAGAGTGTTTGCTTTCTTCGATTTTGTAATTCAGCAACGGTTCGAAATACCGTATTCGCGTAGAGTTTTTCGATCCTTCTGTATGTACTTAGAGCTTAAACTGCATAGCTTCTCAAAACTTAATCGGTAATAACTTAACCTTGTAAGGATACTACAATCAAAAAGTGTCCGATGAATGACTTTCCAGATTATTGTAGATATGAAGATATGCATCTAATGTTGCAAAGATCAGATCATTTTTGGTAAATTAGCTTTGTGATAGGTCTTCGTCCTTTCAGAGTTAAATGCCGTGTGAGGCAATGGAAATTTCATTTGCATAATTGTGACGGGATTACTCTGTTCTCAATAACTGACGTGTAGGATCGATGGATTGACGAGGGGCAGCCTATATGGCACGGGATTTTTTCAAGTTTAGATGTCGTTTTTCGATTCCTTAATTTGAGAGTTTTGAGAAATTTTCTTTTCGTACAATATAATAGGCGCCAAAACGTTGGTAGATTTGAAGCATCCATCTCTCGAAATCGGGTTATCTATGAATATTTTTTCTTTCGATATGTTGTTTTTCCTGAATTCGATTGCAGTTGCCAACCTAAAATATGCATTTTACACACATTTGAAGCAATGACGCGCGACCTCTGTTATTATGAGCTGAAACGTGTGAATGAAATTCATATTGTGCGGGCAGGTGACATGGAATTTGGAACGTTACCGAGGGATCCTGTGTGTGGCTGTGAGGTTGACAACTATAAAAACCGTATTCTGCAAGCTCTTACAGCATAGCGGCCATAGCTCTGTTCAGTTCCGTCGTAAAATGTTCTGTTCTACAGCATTGCGCCAACACGGGCTGATTTAAAAAAATACATAATATAGAATAAATTCCCAGTTATATATGAAGATGTTGGGTTTCTTCTTCTTATAACATGTTGACGAGAGGACGTTTGAAGATTCCAATTGATGTTGATCGCTAGAAGAGTATTTGTAGCAGGAGTTGATCTTGGTGCTCTTGATATTGCAGATCAATAAAGACATTCACACAAGAGTCGTTTCAGAACACCGTTAGGGTGATCAATGGATTTTCAGCTTTGGTACTTTCCTTCTTGCCTGGGAAAGGGCCGGCATCGCATGGAATCGCGTCGAATTCTACATTTCGTGCCCCTCGGATGCCACATTGGATGGCAGAGTACGTTTTCTGAAGCCCTAATTCATCTTTGCAAATCATGAGCTGCTGCATGGCATTATTTGTGATTTTCACCAATATTGAAGAAAAGATTGGGCTTTGCAGGGGTGTGTCTTCATTCAACACATTCTTAGCCGAGTATGACACTGACAGTGAATCAGATAGTGAATCTGAATCCGAATCTGAATGTGGTACTGAAGAAAATGACGGCATATCTCTACCTTCACCCTCCTCAGAATGTTCCCACTTGTCACGAGCTGGTAGTTCTGGACGGGGCTCTGGAAGACGCCACCGGCGAAGTAAGACGCTGGTACAGCGCCTACTTCTATGTATTCTGTGGCCGCTACGCCTTCTTGTACATGTGTTCCGCCTTTGGTATGTTATATTTATTGCTTTGCTATTTTTTTCACATATTCCTTTGGAGCTTTTCAGTCAAAGATACTTCATTGAGTTGGCAGCACGATAAGCTTAATTCAATTAGTACAAGAGATTGAAGAATGTGAGACCCGTTCACAGTAATTGAATAAATATGGATGAGTTTGATCTAATTAATGTGACAATTTGCATGAGTTTGGATGAATTTGGATGAACGTTGGATGGACATCGATGAAAGTGTGACAAAAGTTGGATTAAAATTATACCACATTATTTGTGATAGAGTGAAAATAGTTTACACCACATTATTTTGATTACTCTAAAAAGTGCGAGTTAGTATTATTTCTTTGGGACGTACTAACTGGATTAATCGAATTAACTTGAGTTGTGTTCCCGATCAGCTAGCCAGTGCTGATTGGCAGGGTGTAATTGCATGGCAGTGCATAGATAGTTTGCGAATTGTTTGTGTCTATTTTATTTGTTCATTAGGATATAGCGTCTTGTCTAATTGAACTTAACATTTTCTGCAGAGAGGGCCTAGGGTCCTTGTAGATTTCTATCCACAATTTATATTTGTTCATGGCTTCGCTACTCGTTGTGACGTATGTATATATTGTGTGGTTTAGCATGAGGCCAGGGAATCAAGGATCGAAGCGACTTCAGGATATTACAGAAAACCACCGGTCAAGTTCGGGAAGGTTCAGGAACTTGGCCAGTCGCCCAAGTGGCAGCTCTGATTTAAATGGAAGCAGAGAATTTGCAGTGCCAAAGTCTGTAGCCGATCGCAGACGTGGTATCATAGAGGTACGGTCTCGAAATCACTATCGAATTCACCTTAGTAAATGCGTTTGAATTGCTGTATTGATGTTGGGCTTTCTTTGAGCTTTGAGAGGTCATATTGTTTTTACTTTTGAGTTTTAGTATTTTTCTCACTTATTTTGCATACATTCTCTTGTCGCAGGACTTGCAACTTGTTATGGAGCTTATGATAGAGCGGGTGTTTGAGGTAGTGCGTTATATAGTACATCATATTCTGTCACCATTCAAAACACTTAGAGAATTTATCCACTGGGCCTTTTTTCGTGATACAAGTTACCATGATGACACAGACATCGCAGACATGGCCACTCTAGGTGACTCGGATCCTGTTCCTCAAAAGCAGAAGCAGGTTCCTCAGCAACCTCTGAATACAGATAATCGTACATGTCAGGATATCATCACAAGTTTCGGGTTCGCTCCTACTTCCTGGTTATTATTTTTTGTTTTGGTGCAGCTTATCTCTATTACCAGGACATTACCTTTTTCTTCACAATACGTTTGTCAGTACTTATTGTTGGAGTTTGTATAGTTACTTTACTTTGTTATAATCAAATGGACTTTTTTTGGGCATCCTTGCAGATATCCTTATGAAGCGTATCGTGTGGTAACAGCAGACGGGCATGTCCTCCTGCTTGAAAGGATACCGAGGTAGATCCATTTTATCGAAGATAGATTGGGTTAGGTGTTCAGTTTTATCTGGAGTATCTTGGCGTTAGCTATCTATCTATCTTGGAAAGTCGCTGTCATCAACTGTGTCACTCACATTAGACTAATTTTAATTTTGGTTTCAGCATATGTAGTCAATATAAAATGAATTTTGCACCTCGATCCAAATCTAGTCTTGTACCGACTTGCAACATAGTATCTGACTTGTATAATGAGTTCTTAGGAGAAGCGATGAACGTGCTACGATTTGTCTCTCATGCTATGTTTTTGTTTCTTGCAGGCGGGAATCACGGAAGGTCGTCTTTTTACAGCACGGAGTTCTCGATTCTTCAATTAGGTGAGCTGCATCCTGTTACTATTGTCATATGGCATTGTTTTATACTGATAAATGTCCTCTCTTGACGTGATTATTTTTGAATATTATGCTGTGTGCATATTAGATAGGATAATAATCTGTTTCTGATCGTATGTCATAAAAATCTGTTGAGAAATTCTATTTTTCTAGCCTTCGAAGATTTTCTACGAATGACCGATGAGAATTTGAAATATTGTCCTCGTCATGCTCACCATATCCTGTCGTGATACAGCTGGGTCTCTAACGGAGTCGTTGGGTCTCAAGCCTTCGCTGCTTTCGATCAAGGTAGCAGTTCCAGTTATTAATTTTTGTGGGACATTTTCTGGAGATTTGTCTTCGATTATCTTCAGGCCTCTGGTTGTTGATAACCCTACAAAATTACTTGGAACGCTAATTTGCTTTAGAATTCGAGTATATATTGGTAAAGGTTGCAGTTGCAGTTGTTTGCTGGGGGGAGGATACTATGTAAATATATTTGTGCAGGTCAACTTGGTGTTCTTCCTATACCATGCTAGTATCCTTATAGCTGACATTGTCAAACTGATCTGTCATCGATTTGTAGGTTATGATGTATTCCTGGGAAATCTAAGGGGCTTGGCATCAAGAGAACATGTGGATAAGCATATCTCATCTCAGAGGTAAGGTTTTGTTCACCCTGCTGGATCTTGTATGTTTACTCATTGCATTGGCGAAGAACTTTGTGCTAGGTTTTCGATGGCTATGAGTCCTCAGACATTTCGTGTTATGAGTCTGTACATTCTCTCAATTTTGAGTGTATGGGGACGCTCGAGTAAAATAATTTCCCTTGTGTTGTTTTTAGTGGTTGTTTCTAAGCGTTGTGATAGAATTGCGCAGGTACTGGAATTTCTCAGTAAACGAGCATGGCACACAAGACATTCCAGCTATGATGACCAAGATACATGAACTAAAAATGCTGGAGTTACCAAGTCCATCACATTCAGAGTTGGAGGATCGTGGTGAGAATTCTAAGCCAATGGTGGAGTGTAACCCCTCTGAAAGGCTTCCTTACACATTGTGCGGGGTAGCACATAGCTTGGGGGGTGCTGCGATTTTGATATACGTGGTGACACAGTGCCTGGAAAAAAGGCCTCACTACCTTTCGAGGGTGATACTTCTTTCTCCGGCTGGATTTCACGAAGATGCTCCCTTCTCGGTGCAAGTGTTGAAGTATGTGGTCCCGTTTTCAGCTTCCTTTCTCAGTATTTTCATGCCTGGTATTTACATACCCACGAGGTTTTTCCGGGCTCTATTCAACAAGTTATCTCGAGACTTTCAGAATTATCCGGCGTTGGGAGGCCTAGTGCAAGCGCTCTTGAGCTATCTTATAGGTGGAGACAGCTCCAATTGGGTAGGAGCCATCGGGGTATCACACTACAACATGAACAACATGCCAGGGGTGGCGGTTCGTGTGGCTGTCCATCTGGCCCAGATGGCGCGAGCCAAGCGCTTCATTATGTACGATTTTGGGAGCGAGGAGTTGAACCACCGGGCTTATGGCACTCCCTCTCCGCTGGACATAGGGGCAAATTATGGCGTGATCGATATTCCTGTGGATGTGGTGGGCGGGCGTAGGGACAGGCTCATTCCCCCGAGCATGGTCCGGAAACATTTCGATGCTTTGAAATCTGCGGGCTGCCAAGCGTCCTATTCGGAGTTCGAGTTCGCTCACCTGGACTTCACTTTCGCCAACCGGGAGGAGCTCATGGCCTACGTGGCGTCTCGACTGTCCCTCGTGGCACCAAGTAGTGCGAGAAATATCATTCAGCCTCTGGAAGAAACGCAGAGTTCTCGGAGTCTTAGCGTGGCGCTTTCTAGCAAGTCCTTCCGATCGAGGCGTGGACTTGGCCAATCTTTGAAGCATCGGAATGGGGAATTACAGAATAATAATGCTGAAAATTTGCTGGAAACCCCATCATACAAGCGGAAAGGTACATCAACTACCGCTCGATCACCGCTTGCGTAACATTGTTAGGTTCCGTGTCTCTTCAATGGGACGACAGTCAATTATGGTCCAGAGGAAGCCCTTGTATGAGTAGCCGGTTTTCTGTGCGTTTACAATCATAAGTTATGATTTAATTGGTCCGAGGATCATTCATTTGGCGAATCTCAGAGGTGAGCAACAGCGCGCAATTCCAATTCATTGTAGCGCCAGAGCTCCCCATTTTATTGGCTCTGGACAGGAGAGGTGGATTTGCATGGACAAAAGCTCCATCAACAATGAACGGTAGTTTGAGTACAGTGCTTCGAGAAAGGGGCCAATGCTACACTTCGTGGCAATGTGCTACAATTTGCAGCCTCTACAGTAGTAGCGTATCCCTTTTTAGGCATGGAGGGAATATGATCGAGTTAATTAAGCTCATTGGGCACTGTCCCCTTGATAAACTTCGGCTCAAATGATTTCATTTTTCAATTTCTTCTCGTTTTCATTTCATTTCATGATTTATTTATGAATTTTTACTGCATTTCTGAAACTCCATTGATGAATTCAGTGGATGGAGATTGTGCACTGAGGATGCTCTTACGGCGTTGGTGATAGAAAAAATTGCAGTACGGGTATACAATGAAGTATGCGCGTGTATTTTACTTCCTTTGGTTTGTACCTCAACTTCTTTCTTGTTTTTGACGCGGTGATCTAGAACTTGACAAAGCATCATGGAGTCCGCCAGTTTATATTTTGGAGTTTTAATTAAGATCAACTTGTTGACCACCTAGAGGATTTGACAGACCTTAAGCAAGTTTCATCACATATAATCTCCGAAAACAGATAGTACCTTCTGGACTGGTGTCCAAATAACTATTCTACACACGATAGCAGGGACGCAACTTAAGGCGACTCTTACGCCGATACTTCTCAGCCAAAATTTGTGCTGGTAATCAAATATTGTTGATCGAATTTAGTAGATCGATGTCATTTTTGTGTCTCTGGATGTTCATGAACCGTTATTTTTGCAACTGTCTCTGATGCATGATCGTAGAGTAGAGAGTAAACCATCAACAATTTTATTATGAAGGAGACCGAATTTCCGCGGCATTCTGTGTTCCATTTTTGACATTTAATTACATTCATCTGGCTTGAATGTTGTGCCGATAAGATATGCAAATTCATTTCATTTACATTGGGGGTAGTTAAGCTAAATTTTCACCGTCATCGCCCTCCCTTCCCCTAAATCATTTCATTCCCTTCCTTCCTTCAGTATCCACCTTCTAATTTGATCGGAATTGCGGGCAGCAATTGACATTCTGTACCTAGAACTTGACAGTGTACACTCGAGCTCCTTGTATGAGGATTGAGGAGTATCCATTTCTATCACAGACCACACTATTCAATTTAAGAAATGCCGAACTACTTCCATGATGAAATCAAAGAAAGTTGGAGCATAATGTGAAGAAGTAAAACTGTTGGTCCATGACAAGCTTGAATGAAATGGAGAGAAATTTGAATCAATTAAAGTTTGGCATAAATGAAGAGTTTATTCATTGACTACAACATAACATTCAGTAGCTTCTGTTGATGTTGCCTTGGTTCTACAGTGATGATGTGCCTCTATGATCTCCACCTGTCTAATTCATCAGTAACTTTTGATGAAACATTGTTGGGGTGTGGAATATACCACACCATCCCTGTAGAGCTACTGAATGTTATGAAAGAGAAGTACTAGTGACATTAAGATTATACACTTTTGTTAGAAGGGAGAGATTATATAAGGTAAAAGACCCCATTGCGGTCAGAATTAGGAGTGTGCCTACATGCTATTGCTAAAATTTTTCAAATTTTTTCCCACACAAAGATAAGTGTGAGAGACAGTGAGAGCATTTGAAGTTATATTTTTTGGACCAAGTATGAATTAGTTCTGAATTTTTGAAGTGATCAGCCCATAGGAGTTTGTAGGCTACTTCGTGACCAACAAAATCTGAATCCAATATGGTCATCTTCCTACCCAATGTAGTCACAACATTTTCAAACATGGGAGACCTAAAAAGTCAGTTTTTACAAAGAATTTTACACTGAAAAGTTGGAAGTACCTATTGAGGTTACTAATTACTCCATAACTACCATGTAAGGCATTGATTGTAGTCTAAAAAACCACAATGGGGTCATTAGGTGTCCATCATGGGTCATTTGACTGCAATGGGGTCATTTACCTTACGTCTTTGAGAAGGGAGATATTATATACATCTGTTAGAAGGGAGACTATGTGGTAACTATGACATGATTGAGGGTGAATTGAACAATTTGTTGAGATAACTAGTTTTACATAAGAAGAAACTCGGGGGGTGCACTTAGTGTATCTAATCCAAACAACGTGCAAACAAAACTTTGTACCCCCTATATTATATCCTAAAATTTAAGTAAATGAAAACAAAAAAAATATGAATATATTCTCCTAATTTGAAAGTTTATGTTTGGAATTATTGATATTTTTATTTGCTAATGATAATTAGTTACAAATTTTTGAAGTAAATAGATACACTGCAGAACTGAAAAATAACTTTCACACCCCTATATTATATCCTCAAAAATTGTCTAAAAAATGAACAAAAAAATCCTAAAAATAATTCTCTATTGAAAGCTCATTTTGAGTTGAATATTGATGCAATAGTCATCTAAATGTGGTCTCTATAAATATTTGAGTTGAAAAATATGCCATTTTAGGTTCATTTTCAACCTCTTCTAGAAATCATTCCATATTTCATTTGAGTTGGAAATTTTGGCAATAGAAACCTATAGTCATTACCAAACAATGCTCAAAATTTTAGGTTGAAATTATAGTTTATTAGAAACCACTTGTTCGCACGTGGTTTGTAGTAGTAGAACCAAGTGCCCTCCCCGAGAGAAGAAAAGAGAGAATCCCTAGAAAAAGAGTTCCAACCATTTATTTCATTTGTGTTGTTAGCGTACATCAAAAATTAGCTCATCCCAGGCTCCACAAAGAGGCTTTAAGAAGTCAATACAAATGACATTAGGACTACATAATTGCACCTAATAGAAACAAGTTGCAAAATCATTCCATCTAGATCTTGTATTAGAGAAAAAGTGAGGCCTTTGGAGGGCCACTTTGCAACCCTCCAAGGACCCCTAAGTTTAGTTTTCTTTTTGGCTCAGGAATTATTTTTTCCCTTATACCTGCTTAGCTTCCATTAGTGTGTCGAATGGCTGTTACCATTTTGAAATCCAAATACAAGTGTTTAATAATCAAAGTTACAGTGTTCAAAGTCAACTTCATCCTGATTTTTGAATAAATTAAACTCGGATGCACCTTGCACACTAGATAAATTGTGGAAAACAAGCAAATGTCCAAAATATTCCAATGACCATCTACCTTCAAAAGAAACTTTTTATAGCAATGTGAAACACTTATTTCATGGACATTTGATGGGATTGAAGATGATAAGAGAAGCATTTTATATAAGCTGAGTAGTAGAAGTTAACACAATCCATGTGGGATATGTAAATTAGGCCTAATAGAAGCTCAACAACTCATTTAAGTTAAGATAAGAATTGTGCTCAAAGTCAAATTTCAAAATTCATTTAGGCATAATAGAATGGATTTTTTCTTGAAAATTTCAACAAATTTTTTTTGGGTATTTAAACTAAATTTTATTTCCAAAAATTGGTTTGAGGTTGCTTAAAAATGTCCCTTCCAACCCCTCTCTGAAATTTGGTGGTAACTTTTAATTGGAGTCTTCAAATCTCAAATGGATCTTTGAAGAGGGAAATTAAATTGATTTCCTACATTAATTGGTTCAAAGTTGTCTGAAATTTTTTATTCTACTAATGCTTAACCCTTGAACGCCAACGAGGATGTTTTGCGTCCTTTGAATGACAAAGAAGCTTTCCCTACAGGACAGAAGTGCAACTTTTCATCCTCGGTATTAGGAGTGGGAAGGAAAGATCTACAACAATTCTTTGACTTCCAATGAATATATTAGGCTTTTTCAAAGTAGATGATGTCACACAGAATCACAACACATGATTTCCACGGCTACCAGTCCGTCCTTCAAGGGTTAAATGAGGTTTAAAATTCAACTTTTAACACAATTCTTGCATTTGACTTAACTATGAGCCATTGAACTCTTCTTAATCCTAATTTATATATCCCATATGGATTGTTTGGCCTACCACTATCCACTTGTATAAAGAAGTTCCTCTTTTAATCATAGATTCACAAATTAAAGTAAATGGTTATTGCAGCTATCTTACCTTCCAAAGCAACTATCTTCAAAAGCCATTTAAATTGATTTAATTAGACTAAATTGGATAGTTGGATTTTTAATTTTCAATTTAAAACCTTGTTTAGTGTTGGCCTTTTTTTTTGAGATCTGGAGTTTATTCCAATGTGAGATTTTGCATTTTGAAACATGTAAATAATTATTTTGGTGGTTTTTTGGTGACCATCTCTATAGAATTGCTACAAATGGCCACTTTTAAATTTTTAATGTACCACATTTCCAATTTTAAACTAATGAAAATATGAAAGCATGTATTTTCTTAAAATTTGGCACTTTACTAGTTCTCCTACTTAGAAAAAATTTCTATGGTTTTCCTTTGGTGTTTACCTTCATCTTATAGGTGTACATGTTGACCATATTTTTAACAAATTTTTAAAATGTTTTACTAATTTTAAAATATTTGAAAAAAAAAAATGAATACTACAAAACGCAACAAAATCTACAAATGTTGTGTGCAATCACCCTCTTGAAATTGTAATTTAGACAATTTAGTAAAGAAAACCAAGTTCAAATGATTATTTGGTAATATCAGATATACTTGCCTTTTATAACAAGAGAAAGAATACAATAGTACCTTTCTTACTACATAACTTATTTTCTGAGTGCATAATATATAGTAAGGGAGATCGTATTTTGGAGCATTTATTTCTAAAAAGTGAAAAGTAATTGGAGGCCCTGTAGTTAGAGGTCACATTAGCCAGTGGTTATTACTTCACTTCTTTAGGGCATCCTTAGTCCTAACAATATATTGGCCCACACGGTACATTTCTAACTTTTGCATGGTGTATAATTAAAACTTGAAATTTGTATCGTTGGAAGTACATCCGAAAGCACTTTGAGTAAGTGCAAGAAAATTCAAGTTTAAACATTGGACAATCACTTCAAAAGCAAGGTAAAAGTGAAGAATTATAGAGGTCTCAACAAATCACGGTTATTAAAGCAAAATTTGGTTGTTGACATGGTAATTTCTCACTTTTACCTTGCTTTTGAAATGATTGTCCGATGTTTAAACTTGAATTTTTTTGCACCTATTCAAAGTCCTTTTGGATGCACTTTCAACAATACAAATTTTAAGTTCTAACTATACAGTATGCAAAAGTTAAAAATATACCTTGTAGGCCAATGTACAATTAGGACAAAGGATGCCCTTAGTGCATTAAACCTCTCCTAGTACATAATCCCAGTACTATGCACTAAGTGAGGTTCTATTGTCCATTACTTTGGTCTAATGCCTACCTAAAATTTAAACCACCATCAAAAAACAAACTAAAAATGTTGTTTAGGGTATTCTTTTTACATCATTCGATACATTAGGTTGCCTTTGTCTCTCGCTTTGTCTATACTGTAACCTCATCATACTAGGATTATTTTATAATTATAGACCTAAAAGCTTTGTCTTTATGGAAATCATAACTTGCTGCATTCAGGGAATTGACCTAAAATTGTTAGAATTGGTCATTATACTAATAGTGAAATTGGGTTGCCTTAACAATTAACAATTAGATTGCCTTATCTAGAGAAGTTACCTCATGACCAGATGGAAGTAACTAGGGCCACTTCACACTACGACTGTCAGTTTCCACCAATCAAATTTCAGAAACCCCGAACTTTGGCTTCTCGAGCCTTCACACTAGGCGGCACAATCCAAAGTCCGTCGCCTTCAAAACTGCCTACATGGCAAAAAAATGATTACATGTCAAAAAAAATTGATGGACTCTCAAAGAGAGTTTGGGTCCTGCATTTTGTAGGATCCAATCTCTCCTCGAGAGTCCGTCAAATTTTTTGAAAAAAAAATTCTCATAAAAATAAAAAATTGATAAGATCTCAGCCGCTAGATCTTTGTGGATTGTTTTTCGCAAAACAAAGAGTAGGATGCGGCTTCTTCTTTTCCTCTTTCTCTCTTGCAATTTCTATTTTTGTTGGGCTGCCCTCCCTTTGTTATTTGTTATTTGTTATTTGCCCCTTATTTGTTGCATTTCCTTTGCATAGGATGCCCCCTTCTTATTCCAATGCCATCTTCTTATTCCATTTATACCCTTCATGTTCCTTGTTTGATGATGAGAGCATGTGCTATGATTTTTTTTCCAAGGCCGTTTATGACCCCTTTCTCATATTTTTTTAGCTTTTACTTGAAAACATTGCCATGTGAGTGAGGCTTTATAGGGAATTTCATAAATTGGATGGACAAATGTGGAAAGAAAAGGATAGAAGTGAAACAAATGGTAAAGATTTGGACTTTGGACTTGGGCCTTTGGAAGCTTCACACTATGGCCAGCCAAAGGCTCCAAAACCTATCATTTATTGCTCATTTCTTTGGACTCTCACCGAAAGTTTGGACTCTCAATCCCACAGCCTCTTGACTTGGACAGCCATAGTTTGAAGAGGCCGTTACCTTAAATAAATTATTTCATGACTCAATGCTTGTCTACATAGAGGTGCATGCAACTCCCTAAACCAAGTCTTGAATTGATGCACTAATCTACACCATATACATGGCTCTGGATTGAATGCATTACTGTACAGTCAGATCCAGCTGAACTACAAATTTTTGGATCCTCCTAAGATTAGGAGAACATTAGGAGGCCCATGCGCGCTCCAAAATGAATGGAATTTTGAATTTTGTATTGCGTTGGAATTGCACTGAAGTCTATTTTATCATTGATACAAACACACATATGTAATTGAAAACCATACAAAGAGTTTGATGTTTTCTATATACTATGTACTATCTAGTATTGCCAACATTTGTGAAAATTACAACTTGTTTTCAACGGTACATATAAGAAATGAACCTTCACAGTTGCTTTAAAGAGATTTAATTTCATACCACTTGAATTGCTTATATGATTTCTTTCTACTTCTTCACCCAAATGCAAAAAACCTTTGACTATCTTCCAAAGAATCTCTATGAAATGGTAGATAGTGTATAAAAGGAATCCAAATTGTTGTATGATTTTCAATTATTCATTTTTCACTTGTTATGAAGCTAATTGCACTTCATTACAATTCCAACACAATTTGTGGTTTCAAGATCAGTTCACTTTTTAGCATACTTGAGCTTCCTAAAGTTGTTACTTTTTAGTAAACATTGAATGAAAAAGTCGTAAATGAGCTGGACTTGACTGTACAAGTGCAATGAATATTTATATAGTGTGGACTGTTGAGAAAATAATATAGGGCAAGCTAATTTCACTATTTTGTGTAGTAATAAAGTACAACAAAGTTGGATGGATCCCAAAGCTCTTATACGCCATGACATCTCCTAGTGCAGTCCTAATCCTTTACTAATTGGAAATGTATATTTCACAAAGTTCATTGGTTACAATTTTCTGCTCTCAATATGTAGCTGTGCTAATGATTCCATGATCTTGTTTGTTGCAAGACATAGATTAAATACTGAATATGAATCCTTGCTGATGGTCAAGCAAGACATTAGAGCAAAAATCAGCCCTCCAAAGGGCCGCTCCAAGTTGACATGCCAAGCTATTTCAAGCTTGGCCTGTCAACCTAGAAAAGTGCCCTTGGTGAGCAGCCTAAGTGTATGACTACTCACTAGAGCAGTCAGATTTTGGATTTTTTCTTTTTCTTTTTCTTTTTTTTTTTAAATTCGAAAAATCTGGGTTCTTGCGCCATTGTCACAGTAGTTTCAATTGCACGGAAATAGGGGAAAAATTACTTTTTCTGCCCCTTAAAATGAAATTTCAAGGTACTAAAGGGGTCCATAGAGCAGCCCTCGGGAGGGCTGATTTTTTCTCTAATGACAAGAGGTTCTCATTGCTTGTCTATTCGATTCATGCAAGTTTGATCCAGTGTGTGTCTACTACAAGTTTGTATTCCTAAAACCTAGATTATGGACTATTGTAGGTAATTGGCATGCAGCCCCTGGTTATTTTCTATAATTAAGGGTTGCATGCCAATTACCATATATAATCATGATGCAAACAATATTTTATAATGAAAATTAGGTTTTTGCCAAATAATCAATTAAAGTCCAAATTCCAAAATGAGCTTAGGCTTTATAAGTGAGATTATTGATATATTCGGCAACCAGTTCACATAGATCTTATGTTGTGAGTCAATGATGATGTATAGATATTCTCTTCATAGAAGTGGGGTGGTGAGAAGTAAAACAACCTATATGAGATATGTAAATTAGGATTAGTAAAAGCTCAAACACTTATAGTTTCATACCTAGTTGAGTCAAAAGTAGGAATTGTGTCAATGCAGAATTTCAGACCTCATTTTGGCATAATAGAACAACTTTTTCCAAAAAACTTTGAACATTTTGACTTGCTTTCACAAATATTTTTTTTTGGATTTGGCAAGGTGACTTGCTAATTTCAAAAATCTTTTGGCTTTGAAATTTTTAATTTTTTTTTACCGGAGGTGACCTTTGGCTACGGTATAACCGCTTTGGTCTAAGTCTAGTTCAAGATTATAAATGATTTTAGAATCACTTTGGAGTACAATCCATCAACCAAGCAAGCAATTGTCCTCCACAACTTCATTAAGATTGAACCATTGCCGCAACATAATACAACATTCCTTGGATCCAGTTCCTTGCAAATTGCCGTTTTTAAATCCTTAGAAGTAGAGCTAACAGCAGCCGTCAACTTCACTAAGAGCATCTCCTGCAGCCCTCCAAACAAATTGTTCCTTCAATCGAGATTTGTCTAATTTGAAGGGGATGGACACTTGAATCCCCAATAGTACAATTCACTAAATGTACTTCCAACCAATCACAAGTCATAGAACTTGCAAAAGCAATAAGTAAGCTATGACAATTACTGATCCCAAGAGAAAATATAGCATGTGGTGAAAACACAAAGGTCAAGCTTCACACACACTAGAATTGATTGCAAAAATTAGAGGAGAGGGGATTCTTGGAGGGCTGCAAAAGATGCTCTAACCATGCTCCAAGCTTCTCATTATTCACAAAAGTTATTATTCATCCCATGATAAGAAAATCACTTGTCTATTAATGGCACAACAACCAACCAATTTGTGCAAGTACATAAGTAGAACGCCTCGCCTTGCCTCCACTTGTCTCTTAAGGGTTCAAATTTGAGAGCATCATTGCAATGCATGTAACGAAGTCCAATCACTTGGCAATGTGAGGTCCATGAACTTAAATAACGTCAGGTATCTCACAACGAATTTTTATCGCAAATTTTGTGCAAGAACAAAGCAGAATGTCTCCCCTCGCCTTTGTTTCCCTCCCAAAGGTTCAAGAACAAGCGCATCATTGCGACGCATGTAACAAAGTCCAATTAACTAGCGAGGCAAGGTCGGGAACTCAACATCAGATGTCAATTATTTGTGCAACAAATTTTATTTGCCACTTC
The DNA here is from genome assembly GCA_963969595.1 of Neckera pumila. NCBI lineage: Eukaryota > Viridiplantae > Streptophyta > Bryopsida > Hypnales > Neckeraceae > Neckera > Neckera pumila. The sequence goes on along the minus strand of OZ018409.1, from coordinate 45,788,418 downwards.
CGCTCAGGAAACAAGTAGCATGTCTCCCCTTGTCTTTTAAGGGTTCAAATTTGAGAGTATCATTGCAATGCATGTAACGAAGTCCAATCACTTGGCAATGTGAGGTCCATGAACTTAGATAACGTCAGGTATCTCACAACGAATTTTTATCGCAAATTTTGTGCAAGAACAAAGCAAAATGTCTCCCCTTGCCTTCGTTTCCCTCCCAAAGGTTCAAGAACAAGCGCATCATTGCAACACATGTAACAAAGTCCAATTAACTAGCGAGGCAAGGTCAGGAACTCAACATTAGGTGTCAATTATTTGTGCAACAAATTTTATTTGCCACTTCCGCTCAAGAAACAAGCAGCATGTCTCCCCTTGTCTCCGTTTGCCTCTGAAGGGTTCAAGAACAAGTGCATCATCGCAATGCATGAGACAAAGTCCAATAAACTGACAACTTGAGGTCAAGTAACTTAGCATCGAATGTCAGTTATTCTCACAACAAATTTTATTCGCCAATTTTGTACAAGAAACAAGCTGGGCGCCTCTCCTCACTTCGAACTGTCTCCCAAGCGTTTAAGATCGCAATGAACATAGCAAAGACCTATCTAACTTGACAAAAATGCAAGGTTGGAAAGATCTGTTCTTGTTGTGAGAAGAAGCTTGACAGAGTTGCAAGCGGACTTGTTGTTGCAAGAGGAATTCCTCCTAAGTCAGTAGCAACTCTGCAAGCAAAGTAATCTTGGGTTTGGATGGAAGCCCGGCCCAATTTGTCTATCCAACCCCAATTCAACAATCTGGCTAGTTAATGTAAAATAGTGAGGCCCAATTCTACAATTTTTTTATTCATGTGCTCTTGGATTTTTTTCATGCTCAATTAAAAAAAAGAATATAAAACAGGCATCTTTTCAAGTTTCTTCCTATTTTTACTGTTTCAAAAATAAAGAGAAAGTTCTATTTATTTATTTTTGAACATTTTCCTTTATTTTCTATCTTTTCTATTTCAAAAATAAAAGATAGAGTTTTTTTTTACATTTTTTGAACCTTTTCCTTTCTCTTCCTATTTTTCTATTTATTTTAATTTTTCAAAAGTATATTTAAATGAAAGTGGGCTTTTTTTATTATATATTTTTTGGTTACTTGTTTAATCATTGCATGCCTCTCACAAGTTATGAACTGTTCAACATATGGTTTCTTGCACTAGTTGAAGGCACTATAAGAAAACAAAGTTTTTTTTAATGTCTGGAAAAACGCGAAACGATGTTCATTTTGACATGGACGTTGTCAACATAGATGTCGCTTAAAATCGTGTTATAATTGGCAGGCAAAAAACATCCTAAATCACCAAAAACAGGCCCAATTTGGCCTTGTTTTTATTTTGACATCATTCATGACATGCTCTTTGAAGGTTCCCAAAGTGTGCCATTTGGATGACAACTCAGCTCCACATAAGTGCCACGTGCGCGAGTAGTGCCACGTAGGAAAAAAATTTCATTGGTTTGTTGTTGACGTGAACCAAGGGAAAGTGACATGGACCCGCCAATATCTGACATGGCATGCTGTCAGGATTCCTTCATACTGCATTCATTTTTGTTGACACTCCTTCCGTTTGTATCATCATTCAAGTTTCATCTTCACGATAATGGAAAGTTCATTGCTTGCTAATTCCGAATGCTTACATCACCATGATCTGAATAAGAAAGTAACCACTCGGATAATGCTACATCGATATCAACTCAGCTCAGTAATCAGACTTATAACACAAGGTGAAAACATATGCGGACAAACATGCTTGTATTAACAGAATGTTGAGTGAGGGACATGGCTCCCCTCACTGAACATTTAAAGACAAAAGCGGACCTTCTAGACCTGTATCGTAACCGTCATGAGGGTAACCACTTTAAGTAACCCCCTCTCCAGATAACGAGTCTTCCTGCAGCCTGCTGTACCGATCACGTCCTGCTGTTACGACTGAGTCGTAATACATGCCTTGTCAACATACTTTCATCTTATGTAAAAAGTTTTAATATTGTTTTCTAGAAATGTCAATGTAGACATTTGCTTAGACGTCTTTTGAGACATCAATTGCTGCATATTGTACCCATAGGACAAGGTCATTAAGAAAAATAATTTAAAAAAAATAGAAAAAATAAACAATAAAAATGACAAAAATTCAACAAGAATTCAATAAAACTTACCATCTACCATCAAGAGAATTTTTGATGGCAAAATGAAGGAATTCATTCATTAAAAGTTAGTGAAAATGAAGGATAGAGAGGTCCTATTTATTTTCATTGTCCGTCCATGGTGAGACAAAAGATATGGGAGAACTGAAATATGGGAACTTGAATCACTTGACCATTGCAAGTTTTAACATTGTTTTAGATGTTAAGACATTGTTTCAGACATGTAGATGTTGTTTTAGACATCTCAATGTTGTTTCAGACATCTGGATCATGTTATTTTGGACATTTTACATTGAACACAACTCGTGCTTTACGTATCCCACATGGATTATTTCACTTCCTACTACCCCACTTGTATAAAGACCATCTCTTTTCATCCATGGCGCACATCCATCCATTATCTTTTTTTTGCAAAACATGCCATATGGCTGCCCTTCCTCTAAATTTTTTACATATGATCAACATTTATCATTGCCCGTAGTAATTTTTACTAAGATATCCATAGACAAAAATGGGCCTATTTGCTGACTTGGCAATCTATGTTTTTTTGGACGTCCCAAATAATATCAGTATAACTTCAGTCATGTCAAATAAAATGTCAGCGTCAATTATAACAACAACCTAGATTTATAGTAAAAAGCCAATGTTTTTTGCAACGTCCATAAAAATATACCTTGTCGGGCCACATGTCTTTTGAAATCTTCATGTTTTTTCGGACATTGCGCGTTAGAGGTAAAACACTGCCAAAAACATTGTTTTCTTATAGTGGGGTCTTGTTGTTGGTCTTGAAGCAATCGTCTTCTGGGATTTGCTAGCCGAAGATTCAGGCTTTTTCTAGGCATTCTAAAAAAAGTAGACTTAGACAATTGATTTCAATTTGGCATACATTGGCAGAAGACCATCACCAAGAGAAGTTTGAAAAGCTCAAGACATTTGCAAGAGTGATAAATTCACTCATACAACCTTTGCCTAACCTTGGTGCACTAGGTGCATTTGATATGGAAGCGCAATATCCGTATTCAAATTTTGCCTCTACCATCTCTATTACGTCACACTGTCCTAGTGGCACCTCCAAAGTTGTCACCCATCTTACCAAGGATGTATGTGAAAGGCATACTAATATAAGAGTGAGAGTCCTCGGGATAAAGTCTTCAATAAAACTCCATGCATCAATTGTTAGGGACCTATGGTTGTTGCATTGTGTACCTTTTGAGATTGTTGAACTTGCAAAGCATTGTATACAAAAAGAGAATAGATGTTTCTTTCAACTTGGAGGTTATGTAATTCTGTATTATAATGGTGAGTTCTTACAAACGTTGACCTCTTATTTAAATAAATGTTCTTCAATCATTTGAGATACAAAAATTGTCATTGATTAACTTGAGCTATTAAGGCTATACTTGAGTGTAATGTGTTTTTAGTCATAAGCTTACAACAACATTTACAACAACAGAGAATAGAACATAAACAAGAGAGATGCAACATTGTACACAATGGAGCATGTGTATTATAGTTGTTGTTAAAGACTTTCACAATTCTCTTCATCTATGTCAAATTACATTAGAGTTACAATAATCCTAACACCTCTCCGTATCGTTTGCAGCTTCTAAAGAGCATGTGTAATTCTTATGTATCCCAATTGTATACATCTCTTGACAATAAGTCTCAATGGTGTATTATTCATGCACTCTAGGTGCTAGCTAATGTGTATGCTCTTTATTTTTGATCTTCTATTTCCAATGCTTGAATGCAGCTAGTGAAGTTCAAATGTGCTTCTTGCAAAGAGGCAATGCACCGCTAAACTGTTCAGCAAGTTGGCAAGATGGAAGTAAGTCACTACAAGAAAATCACAGAATAAATAACTAGGAAATACGACTAGAAAGCAATCGTTTTGGACAGATATGACTGCAATTAGACTAGAGGGCCTTGTAGTCGTTTAGGACAAGTCATTTATGTAAACGACTGCCATTTTATTATCATTATCCAAATGTACCTTGGATGTATAAATGGATGACAAATAGTTTTCATTGAATTGATAAAGAAAGTTCAGCTTGAGGAAATGGCTGTTGTGCTGCCATGTGGACAATGCTTCTACCTTCCATCCTACATGGACAGTCATTTGCAAGTCATTTCGAAGTTATGACAGACCTTTTATAAATTTGACGTGGACAGCCACGTCGGAAGTCATTATATAGTCATTTAGAAGTTGCAAGGGAATCTTTGTGCTATTCAAATAGATTGCCACGTAGCAAGTCATTCCATAGTCATCCTAAAGTTACTTGGATTTAGGGTTCAGATCACTCCCCAAGGACAAGGATAGTCATTTTTATGTCATTTTTAAGTTGCAATGATGTATGCAAGGAGTGTAATGCCCATTGCATGGAAAGTAGTCATTTTAGAATTGCATGAGTACATTTAAAGTTCCACAACAATATTCCATATGCAATACGCCATACACAATACACCATACACCATATTTGACAAAATGTGTCGTATGACTTCCAAAGCCACTTAGTGTGTGAGTATGAAGAAATGAAATGACAAGCCATTTATACAAGTAGGGTGGTAGGAGGCAAGACAAACCATGTGGGATACGTAAAATGCAGGAATTGTATTCTAATTAATATTTCAGATCTTGTTTAGGCATAGTATATGATTTTTTTTCAAAAAACTTTGAACTAATAAAAGTTGGGAAATAAATCCTTCTTTCATTTCCAAATATCTGTTTTAGATTTCAAGACTCAAAAGTTATGGATAAATTAGACAAAGCCAAATGAAAAGGATATTTTTTTTGACATTTTCTAACATTTTTTCTGAATTTGTCTATCCTTGTTGTATGCGCAAGGTCAAATGCTCCCTAGAGGTGGCCAATTCTAGCAAAGACAATTTATCTGATAGGAGACATCAAATTGTTGTTAGATGACAATTTACTAGTACTTGAAGAGTATTTGGGTCACAAAGATCAGTTGCAAAAAACATGTGCATATATAGTTGTCCTAGCTTTTTGGCGGTGATGGAAAGAAAGTGGCATGCAAGGTGTATCTACAATGCATAGTGAATAGAACTGTGAAGGACTTCAAAAATGTTGTACACTAGGTACTCAGTAGTTTATGACTTTTGCATTACCATCTTCCATCGCCAAAAGTCATTCTGTAGTGGCAACAGAGTCATGACGCAATCATCCATGGAAGGCAAAAGTGCATATGAACAACTTCCAAAGGCATTGCCAATGTCAAATTTTGTATTGGACTATTGAAGACACATAATTAAGTAAGCCCCTATTGTTTTAACATTCACATTGAAATAAAGCATGGTTGCAGGGCGTGACTTTGTTCTACGTATTGTTGTCTATATTCTAGTCCTATTATTAAATGCACTACTATGAGAGCTAGCCTTGGAGGTCATACATACACGCGACCACAATGGTCTGCATAGTAGTTCTGCTATGGAGATTCATTACTGTAAATCATATCATTGTCAAGCATTTTTGTAATAATTCCAGAATGCCTAAAAGAATTGATATAAGAAATCCCTCACAATGTGCTTCTTGTGACACCTATAGGTTCAAAGCTAAATCACATAAGCTATTCAAATGTTATTTAATAACAGTGGCAAAAATTGTCAAAAATAATTGCTTCTATATTTGTAGTATATTGATTATAAAAAAATCCAAAGAAAAAAGCAATATATACCACTAAAAGGAGAAGTCATCATGAATTTGTCAGTTAAGGGTGGTCTTACTAATCTATCAAAGTCACACTCTAATCTTCAATGAAATCATCATGCAATGCAAAAATCTTAAATTTTTCTATTATTTCAATGAGTGCATACTCAAAGTAACTAAGATCTAAGGCATTGTAATTAATAGTATTTATTAATTTATTTGTGGACAACACATTGTTTGCCAAATTTGCATCTATTAACAACATGGCACATAGAAACATCTTAAAAAATAGAAGTGTTTTGTGCCAAAGTACCTAGTAAGGTGCAGTGACTAATCAGTCATTCCGTAGTGGACCTGCAGTGAAATCCAGGTTGCTCAGAACATCTTTTTTTGCCACGTCTTTTGTAGTGGCGTCTGTCTTTTTCTTTTTCCATCAACAAGCCAAAACTTCTAGAATTTGTCTACTAGTTACACTTTAGTCATCTTTTAGTTGTACTACAGTGAAGGTAAGTTGCAATGGAATGCTACTTTGCTACATCAGAAAGTCAAAAATGCTATGAATGGAATGTAATGGATGAAACTCGCCCCTCATTCACTCTTCATCTTGTAGTCGCAAACGTGAATCTGCCTTCACTTGGACGCTGTAGAGTTAGCAGAGCTGGTGCAATTAGAGAGTCCTAGTTGTTTTAAAGTCACATTTTCCATGAAGTCGTTCTTTGCAGTCACATATTTGCCCATAATCTTGTAGTGAGTGAATTTAGAGTTTGACCTCTAAATTTAACATGGATAAGTTGTGTGCATCCTTGTACAATCGTGTCTTTTTGGAAATGTGGAAAATCTATAATTATGAATGGTTCCCTGTAGCAATTCTACTAGATAAAAATAGAACTTATTTTGAATTCTTGTTCTTGATGGACAAAGAATGTTGATATGGAAAGTGGATTTTCATGATACTTTGTCCAATCGGAGACAGGCATCACGATGCGTGGATTGCATTTGACCGGTTCTCAAGTCAAAGTTAGGACCAAGCAAACCAGTAAAATTCTTTGAAGTGCTGGTCCAGCAACTTAGGTGATCTCTAGCAGCTCCAATAACTTTCTCAAGCTGATGATGACGCATGATAGTTAGTTGAAAATAGGAATGGATAATGTAAATGAAAGTTAAGATGCATTTTCTTCAATCAATTACATTGATGGCTATATTTGTGCATATTAGGGAACTCAATTTGGCCTTGACGACCTCTACTTGACTACTTGGGAATTTGACGTTCTAGGAGAAGATTCACTCATTTATGCTTGTGGTTAATGGGGTCTCACTCATTCGTAAGGAGTAAGGCTTCATCGATCTATTCTCCACTAAGAAATAAGGCCCCAAATCCTCCAATAGATTTGTCACATCTTCCATAGCATTTGTGCTTCATTCACATTTTTGTGATTTGGAAAATTGAATCATGGCATGCAAACTGCTAAGCAAGAATACTAAGTATGAAAGAACATTTCAAAGTTAGCCTATAGAATCTCACTTGATCCATACATGCTCTAAACAATTCTAATTGTATTGTGCATTTTTAAATCTCGAAGTACACAATTTTGATGGATAATGTTGGGAATGAGTAGCAAGTACTATATGAGTAGGTCACTAGACGTTTGAATATGGAAAGTGCTATTTAGCCAAAGTGCTAATCTTACTTTGCAAATATTTAGTTTGCTTTGTAGTTTTGGTATGATCATTTATAATGTATACATTTACAAATACTACTTGAACATTTCAGAGGCTGACTGTTCAACTCAATGGCTACAAATCTCAAATTCTGCAAAGAAGATGCTTCAATCATTGTTGTTTGGAGTTGAAGATTGCCAATCCAAATATGCAGTAAAGTGGTAGGTCTTCTAGTGGATAAATTCAATGGCTTATGACTTCAAATGCTTCTAAGCAATTGCATAAGAAGAAAGTTGGCCAATTTTAAATTCACAAGATGACATGAGACTAATATATAGATTCTTGAGCAATATGTTAAATGCTACATTTAGCATGATTATATATGATTGTTTCAAAGTTAAGCTTGTAAAACCCATCAGAAATCAATCATGCTTAATGGCTTTGTATGTACTGCAGTCTAAAGTTGGAATTTGATCCCGAGCAACTCAAACTCCGTGTTCAACAATTGGATCCAAAGCAACTTGAACTCGGTGTTCAACACTAGAAGGGGTAGGTCTGTGCCAAATGCAATTAGTTAGAGCACAAGATGCTTCATGTAGAATATATTAGCAATATCATGAGAAGATTTATTGACTATAGAAATTACATGGACAAGTTTATTCAACCTACATCCTTAAGAAGATACTTTAGGACCAACCGGATTCTAAGTACTAACTCATCAACTTGCTTGCAGTTTGTCAGAGATTGAGTTGTTCAATATGAGGAAAGAAGTGTTCCCGCTCTATTTGTAGGAACAAAGAGCATCCGAATTCATTGGATGTGTTGGTCCTCCATCCCCCCACTCCTCGCCCCACTCTCACTTGAACTTCATGAAGGACAAGAATTACTTGGAAGGTTGGCAAGAAGGACTGCAAGTTTTGAATGAAGTCATTCATCGGAACTCAAGCGATTCATATAATTCTCATACACACATCAGGTACAACATACCTTAAATTCTAAACCTCTTTTTTCTTGATGATGCTTTTTGGTAGTCCTGAGCATGTTAATTTTGACTCACCAAAACTGAACCTGGATCTGGGATTTGTAGAGTTTGAGGAGGTATCCGGTTTTTATGTGGGGACTTTGAGAGTGCACTCCAAGACTATGACCTTGCTCTAAATCTCAACATGGGAGGGCACCAATCCATAGTCGTGCTTGAACGTGCTTTAGCCCAATGTATGCATGGCAGATATTCAGAGGCCATGCAGGACGTTGTTGCAGCTATTATGCTCCATACCTACCCACAAACTAAAACTCTTCATAACTTTTGAATCATAGATCCAAATTGAATGATTCAAAGCTTTACACTTATATATAAATCTAAAGAACCAATTTCAAGTTTTTATTTAAAAAAAATTAATTTTAAGAGAAGTTTTTTGAGCTTCCCGCTAACCAATGAAAATTACATATCATGCAATAATTTTTTAACTATGCAGTCAAAAGTTATGAAAATTGTTGGACCTTTAAGCTACTCTTTGGGCACAAGTTGTATAAAATTTTAAAATAAAAAAAATAAAAAGTCCATTTGTAGTGAGCCAATATTGCTATGTTGCCAAAGAACGCAACTTGGTCCTTTAGGGGTTAAGTGCAGGTAGTATACTATCTTTTTTTAATCTAGATGCCTGGTTTTTGAGGTGGAAGATACAAATTTTAGTAGCTCACTAAACTTTTGTTGTTGTTTGGAAGCATAGACCTGACTTACTCATTGGAGATGAGTGGCATTCTAGAAAAATTGGATCAATCCTTTTGCCTCATATCAGACGACATCGGCACGACTGGAGGTTTGGCATCTGACCCTCCATTAAAACGTCCATGTGACTAAGTTTTGTTGATTGGTTTTATATTTTGATCATTTTGTGGATATAAAATTTTACATTAATATGGTATTTTTTTATTTTATCTAGTTACAAGAGGGTTATTTGGTGCTTCCCTTTGCGACATTTAACAACTTTTTATGATTGTAACTTCAGGAGGAATGCTACACTACTAAATCCGTGGGTGTAGCTCAAGCTGCTGTTAGGTCCATGACATCTTCAATGGAGGTATTAAAATTGCCACTCAAGCCCAGTAATCAATTTAATTATCTTGAGGCAAAACTGCAGATTTCTACAATATGAATTGTCATAGTCTTGAATCAAACCATGATAGACTTTTTTCAATAAATGAGATTTTGGTTATTCTAGGTTGAATTAGTAATGGCTCATTTCAATATTGTATACAAGCAATTACTGCCTTATTTGAGGTTATAGTGATTGTGACAAACCATGTCAAATGCAATAAAAATATATACGATTTACAAGAAAGATACACATATGAAATCCATTTTCATTGGTTGTAAAAAATTTATACAAACTCTAAAAGGGGTACACTATTCATTTTTCTATTGAATGTATAACTTTACAATCAAAACTAAACCTTAATATCTTCAACAACTTTGTCTTTAATCTCATGTCTTCTTCTCCTTCTTTGTCTCTTCTTGGCTCTTGAAATTGTCCACAAATGAAGAAAAAACCATTTAGAAATACAAAAATATGTGAATTAGAAAGTATTAACAACAAAAATAACAAAGTCTACAACAAATAATAATTCTACAACTATCAAGAAACATGTGAATTTTGAGTAGTCTCATTCCACCCCAATCCAAAGCATTCGCATATTCACAAATTAAGATAGAAGTTGTCAATCTCTAACTCTTTCAATTCACTTCCAAACTCTATACACAATGATATAAGTTGACTAATGAAAACATTACAACACAAAATCCTCCTCTACATGCATCAAGTCGGTTGACTACCTTCACTATAGAAAAATGGGCACATTTGTAATTATGAAATACAACTTTGTAGCAGTTGTTTTGAAGTCAAATGGGCACAAATGACTGGAAAACGACTTTGGGGCCTTGCAGTCGTTTTTGTGAAGTTGTTTATAAACAACTTCAATTTTTATTATCACCAACAATGAAGGGTCTTGGATGTAAAAGTGGGTGACTGATTGTTTTTGTTAAGGTGATAAAGAAAGTTGGAGTTAAGGAAATGTCTCTTGAGCTGCCATGTAGGAAGTGCATGTGCCTTACGACCTAGGTGGCCATCCACGTAGACAGTCATTCAAAAGTAATTCAAAAGTCACGACAGACCCATTAAACATCTGACGTGGACGATGATGTCGGACAATAATGTCGGAAGTCACTTGGAAGTTGTTAAAGATTTTTTATACTATTTTGGTAGGTTGCCACATGCCACTTCATTCCATGGTCATTCTATAATCACATATGAATATATTCAAACTTTCACAACAATACACCATACAAAATATATAATACACCATATGTATACAACACAACATACACCATACGCCATATACCATATTTAGCTTAATAGTCCACACAATTCCAAAACCAGTTAGTATGTGAGTATGAAGAGATGAAATACAAGCCCTTTACACAAGTGGGGTGGTAGGAAGCATGACAAACCATGTGGGATATGTAAAACGCAAAAACTAAGTTACAAATGATATTTCAGACCTCATTTAGGCATAGTAGATTAATGTTTTCAAAAAAATTTGAACTAAAAAAGTTGGGAAATCAATCTCACTTTCATCTCCAAAAACCCATTTTAGATTTAGAGCCTCAAATTGAAAGGTTATGAACAAATTTAAGAAAGGAATCGGAAAGGATATTTTCTTTGACATTTTTTGATAATCCTCTTTGAATTTTGTCCATCTTTGTAAGATATGGCATACATGAAAATGTGCTACGGATGCAAGAGAAGTGTGATGAAAGGATACATAAAATGTTTGGAAAAATTTGCATAATGCATCACATTGCGCAAGGCGCCAAAGCTATAGTAGAGTAGTTATGGAGTAGTCCAAGACATTTTCAAGTCATTTTGCAGTCTCCAGAAGTCATTCTACAATCTCAAGCAGTCATTTTGCAGTGGCACTAGAAAAGCAACGTTGTTGTTTGTATTAAAATCAAAAGAACAGGCAAAACAGAAATAGGAAGAAATTTGGAGAACAAAAGGAAATTCTAGAATCTTGAAAGGAAAACAAAATGAAATAAAACAAAAAGTGAAACAAAGATTCCAAAAATTTAGGAGAGGGAGTCCTTCAAATAAAGGTAAAGAGAAAAAAATGGAAACAAGCAGAAAAAGTTATGAAATGTTCATTTTCAGAAATAAAAAAAGATAAATGAAGAAGATTATTTTAATTTTTTTGAAGAGAGCATACTAAAAATAAGTTGAAGTGGGAAAAATTGCAAAAGAAATTTAAAAGTAATTAATGAAACGGTCAATTTTTACAAAAGAAAATAAGAAAGAAAGAAAAATCATAAATCAATAAAAAGCTCAAAATTTTTGTAGGAGAGAGTAGAGAAAATAAATTCAAAGGAAAAATGCCAAAAACAATTACAATTAAGGAAGCGGTCATTTTAGGGGAAAAAATAAATAATCAATAGAATAGAATATGAAAAAAATTGAAGAGAAAGTTGAAAAAATAAGTTGAAATCCAAAAGCAAATGGAAAAGAATTTGAATTGATAAAATGGTCCTTTTTGAAAATAAATAAAATCACAGTCATAAATAAAAGAGAAGATGAAAAAAAATTTATAAGAGAGATCAACCAATAAAAAGCTAAAGAAGTGCAAAGAAATTTTAGAAGTTATGAAAATGGTCATGTCTACAAATAAAATAAACTACAATAATAAATAAAAGATCAAATGAAGAACATTAATAATAGAGAGTATAGAACAAAAGCTCTCTCCTCAAAAAAAAAAATTAAAACAATGAAATGGTCAAACAAAGACAAGAAGAAAAGAGAACTAAAAAAAATATAGAAGAAGAGGCAAAAAATTAAAAAGATAAACAATATTCATAAACCTAAATGAAATCAAAGAAGGTTTTTGTAAATTAAGCCAATAAGAAGGCAATCCGGGAATTCAAAAGGGAAAGGAAAAAAAAAGTGAGAGAAAGTTCTTTTAAAAATTGAAAGGTTAGAAATAAATCAAAAGTAATGAAGCAGTCAAACTTGTGCCGCTGAAAGATGCGTAAAATAAAAAAGTCAAAATAAAAAAGACAAAAAAAATAAAGAATACAAGAAAAGATAAAGAAAACCTACATCGTTGGAGTAGGTAGTATTTTGGCAATTTTGCGGAACTTACAACAAAGTTGCCATAGAGTGACACAAAGTTACAATGCATGACTGCGTTGTTGAGTTCAAGTGACTTGGGCCTCAATGGTGGGCTTCTGTGTATCCATGTCATCAGGTTAGTAACAGAGTTAACAAAATACAATGGATGAAGCTCCTTGGCCAAAACTGCTCATCCCGAAGTCGTGCCAGCGACTGCAAGATGACTTGGAGGCTGTGTAGTTCTTCTCCACCGGTCACTAGAAGAAAATGAAGGGTTCTGTAACTGCAAAGAACAACTACTTTTTGAATTGTGTGACTCATTTCTGACTAGTGATAATCTGGAGACTACAGTTGCAATGGACAAGCCGCATGCAAAATTGTAGTTGCAAAATCTCAAGAATCCAACAGCCTACGTGGAACTTCATTGATGAACTTTTCAGACATGGTTGCTGATGTGCGATTCAATTGTGACTAATTTGTAACTTGTAGAATTTGTAGATCTTGAACTTCAAATCTCAATGATTTATAGATTTTAGAATTTCAAATCTAGCTATTTTTTAGATTTCAAGATTTCAAATCTAGCTATTTTTTTAGATTTCAGGATTTCAAATCTAGCTTTTTATAGATTTCAAAAATTGAATCTAGCATTTTTTTAGATTTCAAAAAACATCGGTATTTTATAGATTTCACTGGTTTAATAGTTTCAAAGGTTTTAAAATTTCTTGGATTTTAAATGTTCTCAAATTTCTACAAATTGTAGAAGTCTACAAAGTACAAATTGTAGAAGTCTACAAATTGTAGAAGTTCTACAAATTGTAGAAATCTACAAAATGTAGAAATATACACATTGTCAAAATCTTAAAACTCTATCAACGGAATTTATTACATAAGTGTACAAGAACTTACAAGTCTTATAAGTCTAACCCAATGGTATTCTTGACAATTGATATGAGACAATTGATATAAGACAATCTGGAAACAACTACAAAACGACTATAATGCAACTAGGATATAACTACCAAACAACTAGGAAACAACTATTGTCATTTTATAGTTGCAGTCATTTCCTAGTCATTTTCTAGTTGTTTCCTAGTTGTTTTTTGCGACTGCAAATTGACATGGTGGATTCCACAGAGTGTAGAGTTCTCGACATCGACAACTGTGATGAATATTGGATGGAAAATAGCTTACATTCATTCTAAATTTGAACTTAAGTACAACTTGTAATCATATACTTCATTCTACAACTACTTTGCAACTATCACAACTTAAACAATATATAACACTTCATTCTACGACTACTTTGCGACTAAAACAGTGTGCTGATGATGTAAAACAATGTCGCAAAACAATAAAGTAAGGTTTGGTGCAAATAGAGAGGATTGTAGTTGCAGGATAGTTGTACGGACACTTAGTTGCAGTTAGCCGGTTGTGGCGGACACATTTTTCTTCTAGTGGGTGCAATTAGAGAGCTGGAGTCATTTTGTAAATGTTCTGGACATGAAGTCACATTTTTGCAATCACAAATGTAGCCATTTTCTAGTAGTGCATTGATCTATGAGGTAATTTAATTCAGAGAAGGCAACCTAATTGACAAGGCAACCTAATTTTACTATTTTGTGTAGACTTCCTTTACATCAGTTTCAGGAAACATATTAAATCATGCCATCCTTTGTGGGCCCTGTAAAATAAATTTGGAGTTATTGAGGATAAAGATAAAAATAAAAACCTTTATTTGAGCCCAGTCTAGGAATGCCTACTAGCCCCCTAGCTAATTTGGGGCCTCTGATTGCAAATATGAATTCAGATTTTGCCCAAAAAAAATTTGTGGCAAATAAAAAAAACCATTTTTTCCCTAGGGTAAATTTGACCCACATCACCAACCAAAGATGGCACAATTTAATGTCTTGCTAATTCAATAGGATAACACCTTCAATCTTCATCCCATTCTTGACTTCAGATTCTTTGATTGATGGCCCCTGCTAACAAACCCTAATTTTGCAATGATTTTGGGTTCTCATTAATTTGTGCCTTACCTTCTCCGTCTACTCTATCTACTACTTTGCCTTCCATTGTGGCTTTGCCTTGAGTTGTCCACTTTGCCTCCTATTGTCTGCTTGCCTTTCGTTGTCTACTTGACCTTTTGTTGAGACACACAAGTAATCTCTCAAAATGCCTTCCATTATGAAGTGGTTTAGGCCTTTCTTCGAGAATGTAATTGCGTTTGTGATTTGGAACCTTATATGGGGGTCTTGGAGAAGGGTGTATTTGTGGTATTGTCCTTCTGAGGAGTATGGAATAGGGGAGGAACACACAGTAGGGGAGGAGCATGGAGTAGGTGAATTAAAGGCTGAAATCTCTAAATTAGATGTTATAGTATTGAGGTCTCAAGATGAATTGACCACTAGTCCACTACAATTTTGGAGTCCCAGGAAGTTCTTAAATTAGAAATTTCTAAGTTGGGGGATACATTATTAGAGTCCTAGGATGAACTTAAGAAGTCCATTGCCGATTTGCTCAAGGTGATGGAAGACATTTTGGCAAACTTTATTCCTGCCAATGTCAACAAGAATGCTGCCAATCCTTTCACGCGCAAGGGAGGACTTTCCGTTAACCACGGGGCTCCATCTTTTAAAGCGCCACCATTGGCGGCACTACTAGAGGCACCAGCAGAAGGAGTCTTCAGTAAAAAATTTTAGGTCACCTGGCCGCAGCAGCACCAGGTTAGAAAGCCTCCTTTTCAAAGGAATTTCAAGACAAAAGTGGCTGACAAGATTTGCATAGAGACATTGTCCGTTTAACCTGTCTGAACTATCTGTCCGAACTATCCGTCCATCCAAGACATCCAACGATCCTAACTTGCCAACTTGATGTAATATAATGCTAATTTTTGGTTAGTTTTGAAAATTCACAATTTTCAGCCCCATTTTTTTTATCAGAAATATTAGATAAAGTTTCATTTATACAATCAAAAAATGTGAGTCTTGTACTTTTGACACATCCTAATCCATTATCATGTTTGGATAATGAAAATCCTCACTTCAACTCCAGTTAATCCATTGTATAGTCTAATTTTCAAGTGTTCAAAATGAAATACCGTACCATTAGGAGACGCAACGGCTGTGGGTACCGGCGGGGACAACCACGACCAAGCAGAGCAAGACTATGGCCAAATTGTTTCGGTTGTGAGATCGGATGTCGCACTGAGCATTGCTCACATTATCTTTCAAAGTGATTTCGGAAGCATCTTGCCATAGGTAACTAATTAAGCAAACTAAAACTGGAGAACATTGTACGTAACATGGAAACAATTAAATTATTGTTATATTGTTAGTATGAATCAGTCAGTATATACAGAACCGCTGTTTTGTTAAATTGGCATGATTTTTGCGTCAAAATTGTGACCTATGTTTTCACATAGGTCACAAACTAAATTTCTGGCCACAAACTAGGACAGGTATGGACTTATGTTTCAGGACGTGCGTTCTGAAACGTGCCAATTACCGCCAATTTAACAAAATTGACGTTGAAGCCACGAGCTTCTAAGAAACAAAGTAACAAGATATCTTGTAACGTAAAGTGTCGTGCATCGTGCAGTAAGGGAGAGGTCCCATTGACCACCCAGGTGAACCTTGAACTTTTTCCTACAACAATCTAGAAGCTTGCACCATCTTGAAGTTTTAGCTTGACATACAGTTCTCTCATTGTGCACTTGAAGACTTGGTGATTAATTGTTCACTGGCTAATTAACTTCAATGCCTGATATTCATGCAGGTTACAGTGCCTTGCTATGTAGTTCAATGCCAGAAAGATAAGTTTGTTCCAGTTGAAGTGGCGGAATACATGAGATGCAATTTGGGAGGTTGGCATCTGTTGAGATCTTGTCAGCTGACGGTCATTTACCGCAAATGGTCACCCCAGAGTTGCTCAGTCCGGTGCTCCTGTGCTGTCTTCAAGCTTTCATTGAATCACAATGCAGTATAATATCCATACCAGTAATTACAGTGTCGGCTGGAGATCAATGTGCTGTGGATTTTAAGGTTTTCCCTGTTCAATAGTCTGTATTCTTCGGTACTCTGAATGCTATTGATTATCAGGAAAAGACCTGAAATCTGGATGTTGTCGGTAGTAAGAGTAAGACCGTCCATTTTCGCCATTGTGAGGTCGCCGCAAAAACAATTAAGCAGTCATGGCATTTGACCATTTATAAATAAAGAGTCAGATGGTGTATTCTGGTCCTTTGTTTTGTCTTCTGACCAGGCCACCTGTGGCTGTCCTATAATATTTACAACAGCTAGCCTCATTTTTGTGTTTTTGAACCAAATATTAGTGTGCAAAAATGTGAGTTTCATGGTCTCCGATGGGATAACTTTTAGATGCCCAACTGAAACCCCACAGCTTTAAAGTCTAGATAGGATGTGTAAAGATCTGAGATGTCAGATGAGTGAATCAAAACTGCTCTAGTTCCGTAAGTTTGGGCGTCTTGAACTGCTTTGGTACCCAGCCAAGAGTCATTTTCCGAAACCGCAAAGCTCTATAATCTAGAGTGGGTATAGAATTGAGAGCCCTACTTCCTGCTTGAGCCAGTTTTGTGCAATTTACGCCAATGTAACAAACAAATACGACCTTGACAGGCCGGGGCGAAATTGAAGCAAATCCCAAGCGCAGTGTGCAGCTTGTTGTACCTGGAACAAGATAACCAGGAACTAGAAAAGAAGATCTTAGTGACCACTGGACATCATTTTTTTTAATATCATGCATGGGATCACGCAGTTCATTCCTTGTTGTGATAAATCAAGGTGTTTCCGCTATGTCCTCCATGTTGAGTTCTGAATTCGACTGCTTGCTTGCTTCAGCAGACACCTTAGTTTGTGGCAATTTATTCTAAGTTTGGTATAGTGATGTTTCAAACCTATTAGTAGTCTTTATGCTCAGTGTAATGAAATTTCTAATACCACGTTATTCTTCTTGGACTTGCTAGGTCATACTCTATGACTGTCAGTGTTGGTCTTCTTGAATAGGACATATGGCGTGAGATGAGTTTGGTAATTCAATCTCGTGGAGAGTCGTGATACTTTTACTCAGTATTGCAAGATCGTTTCTTAGAAAATTTCGATGGTCAGTTCTGTAATGGATTCGATGGTCAGTTCTTGAAATCTCTATGGATTATATAAATTGTTTGATATTTAGTCGGGATGCTCAGGGTCGTTATCAAGCAGACCTGGTTGGCATTATTGCAATTGTGAACATTGAGATCTCACCTATTTGATCATTTAGATTAGAGGGTACACAATTAGAGAGTTGTTAGAGCATCTCCTGCAGCCCTCCAAGTATCCCCTCTCCTCTAATTTTTGGATGATAAGCAATCAATTCTAGTGTTTGTCAGGCTCAACCTTGATGTTTGCCCCCCAAACTTGCCATACTTGAAGGGAACCTTTGTGTTCTCTACAAGCTATATTTTCTCTTGGGATTAGCAATTGTCATAGATTACTTATTGCTTTTGCAAGTTTTGTGACTTGTGATTGGTAATTGGTTGGAAGCATATTTAGTGAATTGTACTGTTGGAGATTCAAGTGGCCATCCCCTTTCAATTAAGCTTAGATAGATCTTGATTGAAGGAGCAAGTTGTTTGGAGGGCTGCAGGAGATGCTCTTAGGTCGTTATATAACCTTCATTTGACCCTAGAGGCCAATCGGTTATGAAATGCCATGTACTAATGTGTGCTTTACCTCTCGAAGAGCTCGTTTCTTTCAGGTGCTTCAATCCAAAAGAATCATAGTTTTGAGGTCAATGGGGAAAACTTCATCAAAAGTTGTAGTTGTTGAAAAGCAATAGAGGAATTTTCAAGTCATTTTATTCGCAACAAGGATTTGAACGACGCGTATATCTTGAAGTACGATGTCCCATCCGTGTGCCATCGGTGTGTCTCAACTATGTTTGCTCATGTATTCGGACTGCGTATATCTTGAAGTACGGTGTCACATCGTCGAGTGTTCGGCCGTCAAGGTGGTGGAGACCACCGACGAGCAGGGCAAATGGAGCTGGACCTTGGATCCAGCTTGACCAAGACGCAATCGGTGAATCATGGCGCTTCTACCGGAAATTTTCTGAGCAAAATGAACAAAATTTTGCTCAGAGGCGGGGATGATTGAGATCAGGGGAGAGGAGAATATTATTCACTTCGGTTTTGCGTAATTATGTAGGAGTTTGATTTCGTGGAGATTGGTTTCGAGCTGTGACGAAATCGCCTTAGGTACAAGAGCCAATCTCTCTGGAAATCAGATTTTTTGCATTATGTATGGATCTCTTATGCAATTTCAAATTCACGAAGACCTCCGTAATCTGACTGGGGAGATTTCGGGGGAGATCAGTGTAGTGCTGTGGTCAAATCACTTTCGGTAGTAGAGATCTCTCTGGAGATCAGTCACCTTTCAATATGTACAGAATTTTTTATGCAATTTCAATTTGCTCATTGACCTCCTTAATCTGATTGCTTCATATTCAAACTTTCAAATGGACAAGCTCTTGGGTAGAGGCTTAGATGATTAAACGAGGTGGAGGGTACTATTTGCTTCTCTCTGAGCACATGTAGGAGTTCGGTTTGTGGAGATTACTGTAGAGCTGTGGAGAGATACTTTGGGTACAACAGTCAATTTTTTTTCCTACCGCACGTTTGAATTTTTCTTATGCAATTTTGATTTGTGTTCTTCCTTACCGGTTATAATTGTGGTTGTTTGAGCAGCATCATGCAGGCAGATTTGAATCATTTTCCACATTCAGTCACTGTATTGCATGCATTGCCGTTGCAATCAGATTTTCAATTTTTTTTGTTGCACTCAAACAGCAAATCAGAAAAATTCACATGTATTTGGTCAGCACATTTTTGAACACACATTATATATGATCGAAGCAAAAACGTATAGCTTCTCATTTGCTATCCTTTGGCGTACTAATCTCGTTCATTTCGATTCTAATATATAATTTGACTCAACTCCCACACGATTGCAATTGTGTCCGATACCGTCCTCAAGATTGAGGAACAATGAATGATATCTGTGAGATCACAAGCTCCGATGGCCCCTGGAGCAAGTGGAAGACGGGAGGTATTTGGTGGGCAAGCAGGAGGGAGAGGGGGCAGAATGTGAGGTTTCAGTTTGAAAATAGAGGTGGTAAACTTGAGCGCGAGAGCTGTAAGTTAAAGTTGATGCAGTGGCAAGAATTTTCGAAACGAGATTTCGAGCTCAGTATCACACGGAAAAATTTGAAAAGAAACAGTGAAATTTTGCAGAGGAGAATGTTACATTTACAACGTTGAATGGATTATATGATACAAAGATAACGTTTCAAAAAACCTAATTTGGCATTGACAGCATCCCTATGTTGCAGTAGAACAACCCTAAACTCAACAATTCTGCACTCAACAATTGGACTAAGTTAAAACAAACAAACAAATAAACAAATAAATAAATTCATTAATTGGAAAATACCATTGTCTACTTCCAAATATTCGTGTTTTGTACATAAACATTCCAACATAACCATGCCAGAGACGACTCGCACCTCTTCGACCGTTCACACTCTCTTTCGACGGTACTGCTCATAAAAGTGACCCATCTGGAATCTCCAGAGAGACACAACCACCACCACCACCACAATGAGAACGATCAGCCACACTGGATCGCCTTGACCAAGCTCCGCTGGAAACTCGATCTCCAGAATCTCAAATTCTTTCCTTGACTGTTGTGCAAACATGTCAAGAAGATGGGAATGGATAATAAAGGTTGAGCCTTTCTTCATAGTGGCTGCTGTTGTCACATCCGAATAATTAAGAGGAACAGTGTCAACCACATTGGCAGCAATCCAATTGCTGGCACTTCCTACAAGCCAGACTTGCGCAGCGGAGACAACCACAAGAGTGCCATCTTCACGAAGGACCATGCCATCCGCCATTGGAAGATTCTCCTTCATGATCACCTTGTGAACACTCTGATCCTCCACGTCAACTCGGAACAACGCTCCTGAATTCGATTGGATGGCGAGGAGGTATTTCCTTGGTTCATAGACTATGCCGTTGAAACCAACGTGCTGGAAACTGTCCACAATTATTGGTTGCGTGAAGTTCTCGTTCTTTACGAACACAGACGGTGTCCCGTCCTTTGTCACCTTCCACAGAAAATTGCCCAAGGAATTCGTCACATAGATGTCCCCCGTCTTGAAATCCACAGCTACATCGTTGGGACAGAACTTCTCTCCTGCAATGTCCGTCGCCATTCAGCACACATGACCTCATTTTCAACAGTAAATGACAAGAGAAACGATCATATATAAATTCCAACAGATATTATCGACAATGATTGATGATACTGAAAATCGATTAAGATAAGGAGCTCTTACGAATAACAGTCCCTATAAAAGGGAGTA
This sequence comes from Neckera pumila, assembly GCA_963969595.1. Classification (NCBI taxonomy): domain Eukaryota; kingdom Viridiplantae; phylum Streptophyta; class Bryopsida; order Hypnales; family Neckeraceae; genus Neckera; species Neckera pumila. Next base: position 45,767,347 of record OZ018409.1, on the reverse strand, counting down.
CAATGGTCAAATTGATAAGATTAATGGTCCGGTCATCATGAGGAAAAACATTCAAACATGGTCCAAAATAAGAACATGCGCATATAGGGAATTCATTTATGAATATGGCCCTGTAAAACGGGCAGAGAGAATATGAAGTTGACAAGCAAAAGGAATCCAATACTGATTCATAAATTCCAGAGAGGTTTGGTTTCTAGAGAGTGTAGGAAACAAATGTGTCAAAACTCATTCTTCATTCCATAATTGTCATTGCACGAAAATTCTCTCCGAAATCTTAATTGTACTTTTTGCTAAAACTGATTGTTAATTCACCCTTTACCTTACTGCTTCAGGTTTTTATCCGAGCACCTTGATGATCGTTCGTTCAGGGCAATTTTACAACCAGACAAACTTAGGAGGAGCTCTAATTCGAAGAATTATGAAAAGAAAAACTCAATCGAGAAGAGGAGGAAAACTTGGAACCTTCGCCAACGCCAACGCCGTCCAAGCGGGTGAAGTACACCCGTTCCTTGGTGTCCAAATCGTACGCCGCGACGCCACCATAATTCCAAGCCGCAGTCTCCGTCACCGTGACGATGACTCGATTGCGCCGGCTATCCACTTTCACTCCCGAAACGCCGGCCTTGCCAGCATACTCCTCGTCGCGCACAAACTCCGTGAACGAGCCATTGAAAGCAAGCCCCGAAATCGTGCCGTGAAACAAAGATCCGACCAAAAATCGATCGTGGACGCCATCCCAAGCGAAACTCTCCGGGAAAAGATCCGGCGCTTGAAACTGGAAACTGCGGAGCGATCGTACCCTCGCCACTCTTTGCGACAACAGCAGCACGAAGCAGAGCAGCGACCACCGAATTGGGTTCATCCCCACCACCACTAAAAGCTTGTCGAATGCTTCGCTCACCAATACTAATATCGAGAAATTGACGAATTCCGTCACTCAACTGTCACAAGCTCAAATCCGTCTAGGGTTTGGAGCGCAATTGGAATTCTGCACTCTTCAGTTACCGGCACACTTTGCTTTTGGAGGGCATCTCGAGTTCAACCTTCAGTCTTCTGCTGCAACTGAAGCTTGCATTTCCCAAGAGTAGGAACCAACTGAACATGGTTATTACAAAACCAACCCAACTCTTGAGGTTACCATAGTAAAGGCCAGTTTATACTTGGCCTGGGGTCGGATGGAAGGCCGGCCGGATTTGCCTTCAATCCGGCCCACAATCCGGCCCCAATTCTTCCATCAAGCCCCAACTAATGTAAAGCCCTTGGGCCGGATTCTAGGGCCGGATTTTGAATTCTTCCATTCGGCCTCAAGTACTGTAAAGCCCTTGGGCCGGATTCTAAGGCCGGATTTCAAATTCTTCCATCCGGCCCCAAGTACTGTAAAGCCCTTGGGTCAAATTCTAGGGCCCAGTTTCCAGTTCATGAGCTTTTGGATTTTGTCAATGTTCAATGCAAAAAATATGAAAACACACATATATTCCTTTTTCTCCCTTTTTTCCTATTTCACAAAGAAAAAGAAAATTATTTTTTTTTTTTCTCCTTTTTTTTTTCTACCTATTTATTCTATTTCAAAAGTAGAAAAGAGAGATTTTTTTACCTTTTTTTATGTAATTTAATTTTTAAAAGACTTCCTAAAGGTAAGTACAAGCAACATCTTGAAAGCCTATTATTAACGCCTAAAGGACTGGGGGTGTTTGTGCATAGTCCTTGTTTTCTTGACTAGTTGTTGTAACAAGCATAATTCTTCATTTGTTTGGAATAATTTTGATGATCGCACCGTTGAAATGAAAGAAGAATTATTTAGCTTTTCTATAAAAAAAATGAGAACATGCCACCGTTGACAAGATTGATGAAAGATGTTCAGTTAGGGAGTACTTTGTATGTACGCTAAAATCAAATGTTGAAATCGGAATGCTCAAAAGTGCTCCAAATATTCTGTTTTTTTCCCACATGTGCATATCATCATAATATTGATGCGTAATTTTTATCAAATTGTTTTGAGGTGTAGAAATAAAGATATGAGAATGTGAAGTAACAGCCACAATGCCTTCTCTATTCTCAAAAAATTCACCAAAAATTGCACACTCAATCATTTTTCAATCAAATTGCACCAACAAATTCAGCAAAGAAAATCATCTAAGGTCTCTTTGTTGCTTACAGATTGTTAGTGAGGTTCACATATCAAATTTTTTACAAATGTAGTTGTAGAAGCCATATAGTGGCCTTATGGTCCTTTACGTGTTAAGTACATCTAAACTTTTATTTACCAAACTTATTTTATATGAGCTCAAGAAGAATACCAATTAGATCACAATGTTAACTTATCATTATTATCTTCATTTTTGCTAAAAATTTCCAAGTATGATATAAGCATTTAAAAAAATACTATGATTTTTGCAAATAATTTTTTATTTAGAAAAAATAAATTATAAAGTACTCCCAAAAAAATCATGAGTATTGATTGTGTAATATGCTACAAAATTGCATGATGTTTCTTGCAATGACCTTCTTGTCAACTATACGAGTATAGGGGTTTGAAAATAATCGCAAGACTAAACATACAATTTGAGAGACCATCTCCTTTTTATCTCTTTTTTGAATCTATATTTTTAATTTCAGTTTTTTTTCAAATGAATTTTTTTTATGAGAACTTGAATGAATTATATGATAATTGCAAAATACATTTAACCATACATGTTATTTTTAGTATCGCAATAGTGTTGTAATTCTTTTTTCTTTTGTCATCAGAATTTGTAAAAAAACACATCATCTCATAGATGTCAGAGTCTGTGGCTTTACTTCGACAATGACTTCAATTTATAGATTTGTATCTGTGGAATGTAAGGTAGCATGACAAGAGATGTACCAGAAAAATCTAAATAATTAACATATACCAAGTAAATAAAACAGGTACCAAGTAATAAAACATGTACCAAATAAATAATTCATGTTAACTAATAAAGAACAAATGTACAGAACATTCAGAACATTCTCTAATCAACAAATGTACAGAACATGAAAATATGCTCCTAAAAAACAACATATACCAGTGCTCCAAAACAGAACAGCACATGCTCCCAATATGTAGGAAAAGCTCCAATGTAAAACCTTCTCCAAAAACATCCCCCAGTGCTCCAAAACTTTAGCAAAAGCAGATGGGAGGAAATTCATAGGCATTTTCAAAAAAAAAAAAAGAAAGACGGTAGAGATTTGTACAATCCAACGGAGGGGCTCCATCCGGCCCAAGATGGGAGTTCGGGCCACCCAAAACCTTGTCCCAATTGCTCCCGTGGGGTCGGATGGTTTGGCACCAAAACCATGCCACCTAAGACGACACATAGGATGAGTGATGGTTCCATCCGGCCCTAAGTATAAAGCCCTTGGGCCGGATTTGGAGAAATTGGGAGATTCTATTGGTTCAAACTTGGAGAGTTCACGCCGGCCTTCAATCCGGCCCCAAGTATAAACCGGCCTTAAGGTAGAAGCACCAGCAAATAAGCAATTTGGGAGCAGATCATGCACAATAAAAGGTCGTTGAAATTTTTCCCATGTAGGAAGATAGGAAATATGGGATTGCAAAATTTTTAGAACTTTATTTCAAAATTGAAACTACAGTGAATTTTGGAAGCCAACTCATAACATTCAGTAGTAGAGAGCTAGGCCGCCTTCTCCTAAATGGAATGGTGTGGAATATACCACACCATCATTAGCTAATTTACACGCGTCAATTTTGTCAGAGTAAATCAGCTAGCCGCAACTACACAATGTACATTAAAAATTAAAACAAAACCAAAGTTCATACACCCATTAAACCAAACACAATAACCAATTTGTAATGTTACAAAACACAAAAAAAATTAAAAAAATAATGAACCAAACTATTCGCTTGCATTCATTCAAAACCAATAATATTTTGAGTTTTCAATGGAAAAGAAAGCTATATATATACACATGGGGTGGTAGGAGGTAGAACAACCCATGTCGGATAAATAAATTAGGATATGTAGTTTCTCAAGCACTCTAGTTAAGTCAAAAGTAGGAATTGTGTTTAAAGTGGAATTTTAGACCTCATTTAGGCATAGTAGAATAACTCTTCTCAAAAAACTTTGAACTAAAAAAAGTTGGTAAATAGAAATAGGTTTCACCTCCAAAAATCCATTTGGCATTTTGAATCTCCAATCAAAAGTTATGAACAGAATCAAGAGAGGGGTTGGAAAAATGTTAAAGAAAATGTCTATTCCAACCCCTCTCTCAAATTTGTCCATAACTTGTGATTGGAGATTCAAAATTCCAAGCGGATTTTTGGAGGTGAAACTTTTCTTCATTTACCAACTTTTTGTAATTCATAGTTTTTTGAGAAGAGTTATTCTACTATGCCTAAATGAGGTCTGAAATTCCACTTTAAACACAATTCCTACTTTTGACTTAACTATGAGTGCTTGAGAAACTACATATCCTAATTTATTTATCCTACATGGGTTGTTCTACCTCCTACCACCCCATGTGTATATAAGAGTTGTCTTCTCACTAGAAAATCCAAAATGAGTCATTGATGGCAAATGGTAAGATTGCATTAGTATATTATTCATTGGATTGTTAGTGTTTTTGGCAAACCATCTTTCTCTACAAATGTTTGTTGATTTTTATGTTTTGTCCTAAAACTAATAAAAAAAAATAGAGAATACCATAATTTATTGCCACTATCCCGGTACTGAAGCTTACATTAATGCAAAGAGGATGAAATCTATGGATGAGGACTTCAGAGAGGAAAAGGCAGCCTCTTTGAAGGCTAATGAATGTAATGACTGGAGAAGTGCACTTCACCAATAGCTAGTGTCTAGACACTTCCAATTTCAATCATTCAAGGAATACTTTCACATTTACTACTTCCTACTTTCTCGCTCACCACTTGAGGACATGTATCATAACCTTATTAATCCCAACCTTGAAAAGGACCAAAAAAAGACATTCCTAACTTCCAATGGAAAATTAATCTACTCCAACCTTGGTTGGAAATACTCCATCTCTAAAGGTTGGTACTGAACGTGGTTGACTACTGGTGCTTCTACCTTAGAGTTAATCATTAAATTCTTGCCAATTTGTAGAAGATGGTCTAACTAAGAAACTTTTTGTTTTTTTAGGCATTTAAAATGCTTGAAAGTACCAAAAAAAATTTAGGGAGCACCAAGCCTTAAGAAAAAATTTGAAGAAAATTTGGATGATGATGCCAAATTCTTTCAAATGTTGAAAATAATTTGGATGAAATTTCCAATTTTAAATGAAACTCAATCAAATATGGGGATGAAAAAATAGTTCTATTCAAAACATGGATGAATACTAAAATATTAGACTATATCATTTTCTTGTATATTGCCAATTTAGCATTTTTCTAAAAAATCAAGAAAAGCCTTGCCAAAAGAAACATGGCACTAAATTCCATCACACCCAGTTTAGATGTTGTGTTTAGTCTTATTTTTTATTCCAAATAGTTTTGTCTTGTAATTTTTTCAAACTTTGGTTGATAGCCACTCATTTCACATACTTTACAATTAACTATTGTGTAAACAGATTTAAATTTTTTGTCTTAGAATTGCCTTTGTTTTGCCCAAATAAATACCCAAAACATCTAAAATCATAGTGCCACAATAGTTTGAACAATAAGAGGTCAAATTATTATTGTTGTTTAACAATTTCCTTCTAATAATGAAATATTTTATATTTTTTGATTTTTTAAAAGGTAATAGCTAAGCTTTTTGACTACAATAAGTTTCAAAAATTTCAACATTTTCAAAAATAATGAAGTTTTTATAGAATGTATCTAAGATACAATAGATGCATACTTAGTGGATGTCAAAGTTGGTGAATATTCACTAGAAAATCCTAGTGAGGGAAGTCTAAGACTGAAAGTACCCAACAAAAGATTTTCAAGGATATTGCAAAAACAAAGAATTCACCTATTTATCCTCAAATCTATTAATTTTTTTGGTTTACAACCTCGGTTAGAGTTAACCCCTAAACGTCTCAATTCTTTTCTGAATTTTTGCACATTTATGCTTATATCTTTGTACAGAAATATCATTTACCAGAATTTCATGAATTTGGTCATTAATGAAGGTTGCCTTTTCTAGATTCAAGTATTACATTGGATGAATGAGAAGTTAGTTGGATAGAATGGTGCCTGAAAGCCCTCTTTTCATTGTCCAAAATATGGACGTCGGCGCGCTTCAAGGTTAACCCTGTAACGACGCAAGAAGTGACCTTGGAAATCATGCATTAACCGTGAGAGTCATTGGAATAAAAAAAATCCAAAAGTACTCATTGGAAGTCAAGCTACTGTAGATGTTTTCCACTTTCCACAAAAAATTCCAAGGATGAATAGTTGTAGTTTTGTTCTACACTGGAGAATTCCTTGTCATTCATTAGACACTTATTGTCCGTGGCGTCCTTCTTGAATTAAAGAGAAAAAGTTGATACAACTATCTGTATATAGGTTGCACATTTAACACCTAAATGCCCAAAGCACCCACAACTGGTGTTTGCAAAACTTTGAAGTTAAATAAAACCTCAACAAGTTGCTATTTTTTGTAGTTTATATATTTTAAAAGTTCTTCTTGAAGTCTAATTTTAGCATCAAAATCCAATCTTGGAAAGAAATGACAATGATTTTTCTATTCAAGTTTTTGTACAAGGGTACCCATTGCAATCTTGACTTCATTTAGTGTTGAGAGCTCTTGAAAATGAGCCTCAAATACATTTAATCTTGGAGAAAAAATCACATTCAAATTTCATTTAAGAAAATTGTAGAGTAGATTTTAAAAAGCTATAAACTGATCAAGGTTATACAAGCTAGGCCCCTTAACCTCATATTTTTTTGGTCACCAACTTTTAGACTTGCCTTGTGTAAAGAAGATTGAAAGATTTTTGAGTTTTAACACCCTCATGGTCAATCATTATAATCTTTCACTCCATAAGTGATATTGTTGTGTTTTCTTTTCATATGAGATCTCTAACATGTCCAATTTGAATTTGTACGGTTACAATTCAAAAAAAATTGATACAACGTATCAGAATGTTGGCATTTTGTTCAATTTAGAACAAATTCCAGGAATTTAGGCATTTCAAGGTTAAGCTCAAATTGCTTCTTATCAACATATTTTTGATGGAGGTGACTAGCAGCCAAACATGATCCAAATACTATAACTATACTCGCCATACCAAATATAAATTGGTACCAAAATTTCTCCCCACATATTGGACCATTTGAAGACACACACATCATTGCCCATTTTGCTGCAGACACTATTACATACAAGGAACCAACAATCCCCCCTAAGCTAAATAGACAACCACGTACTGAACCCCTTGCCATATATATTCTCTATACTCACCACCAAAATCACAATATTGGTCCACCTAACCAAATAAATACTCTCACAACAATCCTCCGAAATATGCAAATAACACAATACCACATATGAATTGCTACTCCAACATCCAATAATGTAGCAGTGAACAAAAATTCCAATTGGAATAAACTCACATACACAATGATTCTCAATTCAACAAATTTAATCACGCCCCCATTACCTACTTATACAACTACATATCAAATGAAATTTCCATTGCAACACAGTTACTACATTGATGGATCATTTATACCACCTAAACAACATCAAGCTGGCCACTAGATACGTGAAAAAGCGGGATACGGCATATACAATCCTTTCAAAGAAGAAATCCAAATTTCTAAATGACTACCAGGTCTACAAATTAGTTTTAGAGCCGAGCTAATGGCTGTATATAAAACACTATGAATAATCACTACCAAATATTCACATGAACCAGCCTATATATATATTCACCGATTGTCTAAACTATGTATTTGTACTCAACGCAATAAATATCGTACGCTATACCGTAACCATGCAGATAAAGTCATATTAGAATCTATGGTAGAAATGCTACAAAGCCATACACACCCAACAATGATTTACATACTAAAGCCCACGTTAATATTGTAGGAAATGAAGAAGCAAACAAACTTGCAAAAAATGGTACTACAAAACAATACAAATTTGCCTCAAAACCTTGTGAATTTGCACACACTACACTATTTTACTACCAAAAAGACAAATGACCAGGCCCAACCCAACATCTTGATAAAGGCCTTGTTAGATGCCTTCAAACATACATCACCAAATACGATCATGATAAAAATCTGGACATATTGGCACAACAATTTTCAAACATTAGTAAATAGACACTTAATCCTAACATTGATAACGATCTCTCTAATGCATTTTGGACCAGTCCCGATATAACCGATTCACAAAAAACAAGTTTATTAAAATTTTGTACCGGTCAATACATGGAAAATGCTAGAAAACAATTGTTTTTTGGTATAGTAAGATTTCCATCCATCACATGTTCCATATGTAACTCCCAAGACGTAGATATATGGCTACATATACTACTCAAATGCAATCAACACCACATTCACGCCCTCAGAACCAAAAGACATCACAAAGCAGTATGGGAGCTAAGAAAGCTAATACTATCCACCAAAAAAACTAGAAATGACACTCTCATGAATGCAAGAACATTCAACAGCAATCCACAAGAAAATACAATCCCTCCATGGCTTCTACTGTGCTCATGTGCAAGTCAAAGATGTCAGTGTAGCGCTAGATTTAAACCCGATATCCTATGTGTTAACGGACTCCTCTATCACAGCAACCCACCAACTAACCCAGATAATAATCTCACAATACAATTTATCGAGTTCACATACTCTAATGATAAATTCTCGCAAATAACAATAGACAATAAAACCCAAAAATACCAACCACTAATAAATAGTATCATTGCCCAAGGATGGAAAGTAGCCCCACTAATTGTCATTACAGCAGAAGCTAGAGGAACAACACATACTCCATCAATGAAACTCCTTGAAACCAAACTCAAATTATCCAAAACAGCTCTAAAACACACTTTTGAAGCAATAAATACCATTGCCATACAATATGCTGGTTCAATCGTATTACATAAAAGAAAAATAGAAAACAACCAACCACTTCCAATGGAATAAGAAATATACAAATTAAATACATCACAACAAAAACAAAAAACACAAAGAATATTGTTGAATATCACTATTAATTTGTATTACAATTGGTTGCAAGCACTTCTCTCAGATAAGACATGGAACCGGTTGGTTGGTACACTTTTCCTACCTATTGATCACTCACCAACAACACCAAGCCATGTCTATCACGCTACTACTCAAACGGGCATGATGGATATCAGATCCGGACCACATAGTCATGATACTTAGTTCTTCTCCACCCAACCTTTGATCAGTGACTTAGTGACCCTCCGCCACTACACTCTGCATTTATAAACTATATTCATCAAACAACCTTACTTTTGGTTACTTTTATCTGGTTATTGGTACTAAAGTGTTTATTCTCAAAAGGGGAGAGTTCCAATATCTTATTAATATTTATTTTCTAAAAAATCTAATTTTAGAAAAAGAAACTAAAGAAGTATAGACTGATTCAAAATTTTAAAATTTCAACACAAAGGCATTGTGACCTCTAATATGTAGGTGACTAACAAATAGAAACTCAAATATCATTTTCATTACTGCTTGTATGTAATCACTATAAGAGAATGGGGTGTTTTGAGTGAATTTTTAAGTGTAGTCTTAGACACAAGGTTTTAAGTAATGACCTTTAAGGCAATTTTCAGCAAAGTTTGACTAGAAACAACGTATTTCTAGTAAAATTTTGCTGAAAATTGCCTTAAAGGTCATTACTTAAAATCTTATGTCTAAGACTATACTTAAAAATTCATTTAAAACACCCCATTCTCTTGTAATGAATTCATCCTAATTATTGGAGGTACTTTATGAAGTTGTTGTAAACTTGTAATATGTAATGGTTGGATTTTGTGTTAATAGAGTACATGTTTCTCTATAGATTTAGGGTTAATGGATGACTATGCCAACTTTGCATTGATTCTAGCTAAAAACACTGAAGATTTGTGGAAATGATGTCATACATTTTAACAACCAAAGATGCTTGTTAACCCCTAAAGGACTGTTGTCCATTTGGGGGACAAATGCATTTTTGGGCAGGTACCTACGGGCTGAAATTTTGTCGTGATTTTTTGAAACTTTTTTTGAAGATAGAAAAATTGATAAGCTTTGTGAGAATATAATTTTTTTCACAACCGGTGCTTGGGAAAAAAAGTTATGACCAAATAAGCTCAAAACAAGGGACGGTGGGCAGCAAAAAAAATGGATAAAAATTTGAATTTTTTGTTTATATTTGTTTTTCCTCATAGATTATATTTTTGTCCAATCGAAAAGCTTTGATTCATTTCATTTGGATTTGTTATGAGAAAGTTATGGACATTCTTGATTTCTGGGCACTTAGAGCATCTTCTTGAAAAAAATAACTTCTAGGATGCATTTCTGAATGCAAATTTTTTAATTTTTTAGTTTTTTTTTTTTAAATGGTTTATATTACTTGCTAGAACAATCTCACCATTGGGATTAGTGCATTTCAATTCCATCTAAAATATATGAATATTTTAGATTTTCCTTCTATCTCGTAACTACTTCTACTAAACAATTTTTTAAAGAATGAAAACTAAGTTTTTTTGAATATTTTTTTTTCCTAGACTCTCAACTCAATTCTCCACTACAAAGATTTAAGGCTCAAAACTCTGTAGTGCAAGAATTTTTAAGTTAAAAATGTTCAAAGTCAAAAAATCTAGTCCCGCAATGTGCTGAAAAATTTGTTTTTTCACTTTAACCCCTAAAGTCCCAAGGCCATTTTTCTGTCAAAAACCGCTCAAAACTGCCATTTTTGCTGCGTTCATCCAAGAACACAAAAGAATCATTTTTTTAGAATCTAACCATAGGATCTTGTACTTCACTTGTTAAAGATCATGTGGTAAAAATTTCATGAAGTTTGACCGTACGGATTGGAAGATATTAGCATTTGAAGTTGGAAAAAGAAGCTTTTTTGAACTCTGGCCTGTAATTTCAGATGATTTTGACCGCCATTTGTGGAAAATATTTGCACTATAGACTTTGAATTTAAAAATTTTTATGTTGAAGATGTAAGTTGAGAGTCTAGGAAAAAAATTTCAAAGTAAAAATACTTGATCTTCATTCTTTAAAAAATTGTTAAGTAGATGTAGGTCCAAGATTAAAAAAAAAAAAAAAAATCGTTAATGGCTCTTAGATGGGATTGAAATACAATAATCCCAACGGTGATATTGTTTTAGCAAGCAAACACAACATTCTCAAAAAAAAAATTGTGAAAAATTGTGAACATTACATTCAGAAATGAATCCTACAAGTTATTTTTTTTAGGAAGATGCTCTAAGTGCCCCAAAACTAAAATTGTCCATAACTTTCTTATAACAAATCCAAATGGAATGAGTCAAAGCTTCAGATTTAGACAAAAATATATTCCTTCAAAGAAAAGAAAATAAAATAAAAAATTGACTTTTTGCAAAAAAAAATTTTGCTGCCCGCTGAGTTTAGTTTGAGGGTTTTGTGGTATAACTTTTGCTCCCAGGCACCAATTGGAAAAAAAAATTATATTCCCACAAAGCTTAGCAGTTTTTCTATCTTCACAAAAAGTTTCAAAAAATCATGACAAAAATTCAGCCCGTAGGTACCTGCCCGAAATCTAATTTGTCCCCTGAGGGGACAATGGGACTTTAGGGGTTAAACATAGATATCTTGCAATTTTTGCGGTCAAAAATTCTAAAAAATTTTCCGCACACTCTCATACTAGTTAGGTGTAAGGTCCTATGGTTAGATGTGAAAAAAAAAACATTTTTCAACTTTTTTTACTTTTTGCTATAGAAATGGCAGTTTTGAGTGTTTTTGGCAGAAAAAGAGCCTCAGTCCTTTAGAGGTTAAATCACCAAATCAAAAAAAATCTCCCTTCAAATCCATTGCAACCAAATTATTAAAAAAAATACCATATTGTACTTGTAATTAAATTTAGAATGAAAATTTAGAAATTTTCCTCTGGAAATATTAAAATTATTGTTAACAACATCCGGAAATCTAACCGCCATATGAATGGAATCTGAAACTGAAAATTTAGAACTTTTATTTGTGTAGCAAGTCCAAAGTATTCTTCTAAATAATACGTCATTTAGATTTGTTTGAAAACGCCTATTTTAGAAGAAATAAGCGGTTACAAAATTGGTTATGGGATAGTGGGATACAACCAAGACAATCTTGCCCCTGCAGTGCGTGCAACAGCTGAGATGGGGAGTGATCCCATTGTTGTTGCTTGTAGGGGCCATGAAAAAATGTCCAACATGAGGCTCAAAAAACTACAAAATAGAAATCGTAGATAGTAAAATTAGTTAATTTTCAACATAGGTTCTCGCATGTAGCCACAAATGGTTACAAGTTGTAAAGACCAAGTGAAGAGGAAAAGTGCCAAAAAGGACAAGTGCAAGGGAATTTATAGTTTGGCAACCGTGTGTGATGACCGCCGGTAGAGGAGGCGCATACAGGTTTGGAAAGCCAACCTTGGATTGGATGTTGTGAATGCTGGTGGAGAGACCGCAAGTGTCAGGGGGAGGGACCTTGGGTGCGGGTAACACTTGTAGAGAAATAGTGTCTAAATCAACAAAATATCAACAAATTTTTGTTGAATTGGATACTATATTGTCCATTTTAACAATATTTTGTTGATGTTGGTACACATTAATAAAGTCAATACTTTTTTTTGTTGATTCAAATACTTCAATTCTAAAGTAACAAAAAAATCAACACTTTTTTGTTGATTTGGATACTTCAAGTACAAAAACTGACACTTTTTTGTTCCTTTTGACTTACAAGAATCTCAATTAAGTTTTTTCATTTGAAAAATGTTTAAATCACCGTAGTTGGTATCCTATGTTCAATTTGTTTGTTTTTTAGAACTTAATCATTCACACTTCGGCATTTTCTTAAATCAGCAGACTTTAGAGGCCATTTAGGCGTAGTAAAACAACTTTTTTCAAAAAACTTTTGACTAGTAGAAGTTGCAAAATCAAGTTAACTCTTACCTCAAAAAATTCTTTTGCAATTCTGAGTCTCTAGTCAAAAGTTATGGACAAAATTCAGAGAGGGGTTGGAATGGACATTCTTTTTAACATTTTAAAACACCCTCTCTGGGTTTTGTCTATAACTTTTGATTGGAGACTTGGAATTGCAAAAGAATTTTTGGAGGTAAGAGTTTACTTTATTTTGCAACTTTTGTTAGTTAAAAGTTTCTTGAAAAAAGTTGTTTTACTATGCCTAAATGGCCTTTGAAGTCTGCTGAGTTTGAAAAACACTGAATTTAACTAGCAATAACTAAATAAATAGAAACGGAAACTCACATGAGCACATGTACATGGATGCTTGGTGTGTTGGTAAAGGCCTTGTACTATAAGCAAAGGATGCAAGGTTCAAACTCCATTGTCGCCCCTTGCTTAGGTGGCCGCTTGCCTAGGTGGTGGCTCCCTATTGTTTAACCAGCCTAGGTGGTGGCTTGTCTAGGTAGAGGCTCCCCATTGGTTTGAATTGCCAAGGTGGCACTTTTGTGATGATGTGGCACTTGCCATGTGTCAATTTTTGTATGGTCATGTTTCTTTAAAGTTTTTATTTTTTCTCGTTCTTGAACTAACCAAATCAACAAAAAAATCAACACTTTTTTTGTTCACAAGTACCCAAATCAACTTGTCCAAATTAACAAAAAAATCAACACTTTTTTGTTGAATTTTTGTTGACCTGGTCACTAAATTTTCTACTAGTGTAAGTAGACCGCGGGTGCGTGTTCCTAAACTGCAAGTGTAGGTAAGTAGACCGCGGATGCAAGTCCCTAAACTACTAGTGCGGGTAAGTAGACCGCGGGTTGGATGTTGTATTGGAGGCGTGACTATGGATCTGGTGGGCTGACCGCGGATCTCCACTAGTTCTGAATGGTGACCGCGGGTTGGGTAATCAGAACTGCGGGTCTCTTTTCTGAACCGCAAGATGAAAGAAGGCGATTGCGGCTCCTACTTGGGCGACTTTTGATCTAGTTACTCGAGGTCGCCCCAACTTATACCCGAGGTCGCCTGAAACCCAAAGTTACCTTTCACCCAAAGTCGCGTATATCCGCGGTCGCCTTGACCCAAAGTCGCCCTTCTATGTTGGACCCGCATGCGCCCTTCCACCGTGCCACGCGGACGCCACAAAGCATCCATGTAGACTGTGATAAATGAGGGTAATTATTAAAAAAGTCAGTGATAAAAGTTGACCTTATTAGACGGACGGAGGGGCTACTGTTCGTCTTGGACGTTGCGTATGTCGAACTGTCAACAGGTTCCGGAAGACAACCTTGCCTAGAAGTGCACCTATCTATGTAATATGCATCTTTATGGTTATATGGTTCATGGCAAAAGAGTATAGATTACTGAAATGATTGTAGTTGTTCACCCATTCAATATTATTGTTCAAGGGATCGAGAGTCTAACAACTTCAAGCTTTGCACATGAAACTATTGACATACTTAGAGTCTCTACATCTAGATATAATTGCTAATTGTTCAAAGATACGGTATCTACATTAATTAGTTTATGCAATTATTGTACTCTTAGATCCCGTACTATTATTAGTATGCAATGGACAAAAACTAAATGCGCCTTTTCAATGCCCTCGTGACCCGCTTTGATGCACCCCTGTCCAATGCAACCTCGTAGTTAGCTTGCAATTTCATTTCAAAGCGGAATTGAAATGTACGTATGTAGTACCTAGCTACAGTAGTACTTACAAGTGGAGATAGCATGATTTGCCTGGTAGGTAGTCCAGGTTGTCCTCCTTGTCTGCCCTCCTCTTGCAACGCTTGATCAACTTGCAGGTTTGCATTGCATTGCCTGCATCACCCATATTTACTGCGTTTAGTGCTTCATTCACCGCAATTATGAGACTCTCTGAAATTTATCTGATCCATCAATTTAGAAATGCAAAAATTCCGCAGTGGGAGGTCCGGCCTCGCAATCCATGGGGACTCAATATCGCAACCCAATTGAAATCTTAACAATCTTAACCCAATTCACTCAATTGCCACTACACTTATTCAGTGCCTATGCATGAATGATCACTGATGCTTCTACTAGTACTTGATCACCAAATACATATTGTATGACATTGTCCTTGGATATTCAATTTGAATGTTGCAAATGAATAGAAGAGTATGAATGAGAGCATTAACTGGTGAGTTGTTGACAGTAAGAGGGATTTGTATTAGAACAATTTATGTTCCTAACAAGTGCAGAATCTTATTTGATCAATAGATTTACTATCTTTTTCCAAAAACAAATCACAAATTGAACCAAATTTGCTGCAAGAGAGGAAGTAAAGTCATAATTTTACAATGGCTCATTGAACATTTCTTTTCATGGATCAGATTACATTCAAGTGCTGAACGCTCGAAGGAGCAATTTCTATTTTATCATATGGAGATTTATTTATGTCTTATTTTACAAAATACTATGATTTAATCACTTATGATTGTGATGATATATATCTCATTGAAAAGAAGACATTGAGAACTTTTAGAATATGTATTTTGGATATAAAAATATATATTATAATTAGATAAAAAATGTAATTAGTGAAAATAAAGCATTTTATTATGCAAGGGTGTGAGGACAAAAAGGTCCTTGAGTTTTAGAATTTATTATAAATTTTTTTTTATATTAAAGGCCATAGTTGTCACATTGGACAAACTGTCCGTCCAAGCTGTTTGATTTGCCCACCCGTTTGGAATGTCCAGTGATCCTAACTTGCCTAGTGTGGCTATTTTAAAGTGGTCACATTGTCCGTCCAGTTTGTCTGAATTGTCCGATGTATCCTCCTATCCAGGATATCTGGTGATCTTAACTTGCCCAATGTGATAACAATGATAAGGGCATAATAAGAACCTTCATTCATTATTAGTTATTATAAATGAATAAATAAGTCTTAATTGTCTTATTATAAGTTAATATAAATGAATCATTAAGTCTAAATTGACTTATTATGTTGCACAGTCCTACTTATTATAAATGAGTTGCCCCCCCGGAGCTGAACAAGTGCGAGAATAGAAATGTATGAAATGCCGTAAAATAGATTACAGTCGGTGACATTTGAAGAAGAATCAAGCCTTAGGAAGATTGCGAGTTCTCGGCCAGCATTCCCTACTACCAGAAGGGAGGAAAAAAAATTAAAAAAAACCCATTGGATGATGCAATACTGCATAGAATAAATGCAGAAAAGCTAAAAAGCTAATTCATTAAAAAATTTATTTTTTGAAATTACAAAAAAATGAAGTCTAACCTGGCCAAATTACTGCCCTGTCATCATCAATTTTTAAATTATTATTTTAATATTTTTTATTGTAAACAATATTTTTTTATATTGTTTATTATAAAATATTGATTTTTAATTTTTTTAATTTTTAATTTTAAAAAATAATTTTTTTTATTCTAGCTATAGTGGCTAGTGAAGCTCACATTCTCAAAGGTCCCTCCTTTGGGGAACCTCTTTTTGGCAGCCCTTTGGAGGTCTGGAGTTTCTACTAATGAGACATAAACAACCGCTAGCAAATATGTCGTTCAAAAGGCGGGCGGGTTATTTCGTGCAATCATGTCGTGATCCAACATATCGCGGGTTTCCATGCATAATCGTGGATTATAGATTCTTCATCTACAATTTTCATCTCGGACCGATTCTCTTCATTCAATTGTGGTTTTATAGCAGTAGTTTACGTCGACAAATGCCTCTTGTCATTGTGCATTTCGGGAAAAAAGTTGCCTCCTCGTCGGACTCTGCCCTCTTCATTGGCCCCCCCCTTTTTTTTTCCCCAAAATGCTCTCCTCCTCATACATTGCTCTATACAAGAATGTCGGAATTTGAATTTAAATTTTAAAAATCTGCCGCCAAACTTGAATTATCCGATTCATGGATGGAAAATTTTTGTTGCTATTTAAATGGATGAAATATGGAAATACAATTTGGAAATTATGCAAGTAGACTATAGAACTGACGACCTCAACGATGACGCCTAAAGAATTGTTGGGCACCCTCCACGCACGTGATGAACAAGCTTGTAGCAAAGCACCAATAGGCGCATAGCTACAGTCCTTTGTATGGTTTGTTAAAGGGTTTAGAGGTTGATTGGCCAAATCTTTTTTTTTTTTTTTTTTTTTTAAAAAAATTGCAACAATCACAACAAGGAAGAAACGTAAGAAGAACTTGTGCACTGTTTGTCAGTCGCGATAGAGAAGGGGGGCAGGATGAGGGAACCCAAAGTTCTCTCCGGCAATGGCAAGCGAGGTCGTCAGTTCTACAAGTGTCCCAAATTATGCCACCAATTATGAGAATAAATAATAAAAAACTTAGAAATTAGTCAAATTTTGCGAGGTACACTAATGTAGAAGTTCATAGAGTTCTAGATGTATTCAATTTAATGTAGACTACATTGCTTTTATGTTATGATCTCAATTGATGTGATTGTAATCCAACTTTCAATACATTTTCATTCATCTAAAATTAATCCAAATCTGTGTTATAAATTTTCATATCATTAGAAAAGAATTGAACCCAAAAAGAGGCCTTGAGTTTTCTTACCAATTTTATTACTAATTGCATGTAATTGTATGAGTATGAGAGCAATCATAGATTCATTACAACCACCACTTTGCATGTGCTCCATCCTTCATGAGGAAACCATCATGAAATTTATGATATCTTGAAGTTAGATTGGATAATGATGACAAATTTTTGAGTTCATAATGCAATTCTTGGCCAATTAGTGAATTAAGAAGGTTCTTCCCACCCACTAGTTTGAGAGATCATGAAGATGGATTGAGTAATGATGACAAATTTTTGAATTCATCATAGAATTCTTGGCCTAATTAGTAAGTTGTGAAGGCTTTTCCCACCCAAATTTTTGCATTACAAAGCGGCCTCTTTTGGGGTTCAATTCTTTTCTAATGTGTTTCAATTCTTGCACTAATGAAATTAACTTGTATTAAGGTGTGTTTGTTCTAAACGAGACTCTTGTTTTGGGGGCAAAACTTCAAAAGCGGCTTTAAATTTCTTTTGGTGGTTGCACTCAGCAAATACATATGAAATCAAAATGCATTTTTTTAGGTTTCAAAAGTTTTAAAAAGTATTATGAATATCTTTGATGGATGACTTTATGTAAAATTGTAGGATGGAAAAAAATCCTTTTTCATCCAATCTTTTTTGGGAATTTGCTTGAGTATATTTTTAGGAGATAGTATTGCAAATTCACTCATTATTGTTTTACTGACTTTTCTAAAGAAGAAGATGCTTTCTCTACATATCACCCTTGTAGTTTTAAGAGGACAAAGAGATGCTAATTCTCTCGGTTGCCAAAATGACCTTGCATGAGACTTAATTTCATCAAAATTACTTTTAATGGTGACAAATAGTAGCTACGTTATTGGTCTGGTCCTTGAATAAGAGCAATAATACTCACAATGTTCACTTAGGCGTCTAAAAAAGGCCTGACCCTAACTCTGATTATAGGATGTTTTCCAGGTGTTAATAAATGGTTGCTATTAGAGAAGGGTGTGAATACCTTAATGGCATACCAATTTTTGAAGACAAGGGAAAAATAATCCCTAATTTTGCATCAATGGTCTTTGATCCGTGGACACTGGCCCATTGTCATTACGAACACACTTTATTCACACTGGCCTTCTTATGAAGACCGGAGTTTCTATCTATCTATCTATCTGGAGGTGACTTTTATATACTGAAAAAGAACACGTGTCTGTTTTTCAGAATCACAGAAAGCGTGCCGAGAAAACATTTGTCGGGATGTATGAAACTAAAGTGCGCTGCGTGGACAGGCTTCCTCCATATCCCTCACGTTCCCAGTGAAGGGAACAAGGGGAACGTCGTCTCTCTCCTGTAATCTCATCCAAGGTCGAGAAAAGCTTGCCTTTGCTGATACCATTATTGATACACTCGCGCGCGCCTTCTTTTTCCTTTGAAAACAACCACTTCCTCTTCCTTCAAACCGAAGCTTCGTAACTGAATTGTGCAGCAGCGTTTTCGGTTTCGGGGACGAAATTATGGCATTGAATGTGGCGACTAGTGTGGGAGCTGTGGGTGCGTTCTCGGCATCCAAGGTGTCGGTGTCGCAGCTGTATCAAGCCCAGCCTGGGGTGCATTTTCGGAAGAGGGATGGAGCTTGCGTTTGTGAGGCCTCGGAGTCTAAAGAAGGGGACGCAACAGGTGTGGAAAACGTCTGTAATCTTGTATATGATTTGGAACGTCTGTTATCTTGTTAGATGTTCAGCGTCAATTCGTGATGATGGCGAAATTGTACGAGAATTAGCAGTTTTCAGGCACGCGTTCGGAAGCTTAAATCTATAGTAGACCTAGTTTTCCGATGTCCGAGCACTGGATGTTACGAATTTGGTGCTCTGAAACACGCCAATTTAACAAATTTTGACGTTATTGAATTGAGTTCCGGTAACATTCCCTAAAAAATGTGCTGACTTTTTTACAATTTGTGTTCGCAAAACTCTATAGCATCATGAATTTAGGTCATTTTTGTCCTTTCTAATGATCTGGAAATGCTTCCCTGTTGTGCCTGGGGCCTCGAGCTTTACGGGAAGATTGAGAGCAAAGAATTACTAATGAACCAAGTTCTCCAGGGTGCACATACATGCTTGGAGGCAGAGTAAAATCAAAGTTGGGGTGTGAAAGATTGAATAGTACCTAGAAGTTAGAATCCAGGACAAGGAGGAAAAATGAACTCCTGCACTAATGAACACTGGTACGCTATATAATGTTATGTTGAGATGTAATTATTGATCAATTTGAAACAGAAGAATTCAGATGGATCTCACATTGAGCTCCCTGTTGTGTGGCCATGGCCATTAGGTATTTCTTCTTAAGCAGAAGTGCTGAGATTGGATGCTTGAAAAGAATATGGTGTAGTCTTTAGGTGGAAGGCATGAGAATATCGAGCTTAGTCTCGTTGTTCTGCAATTTTTGGAGCTTTATTGAATTAGTTATGCATTGTAAAGTCATTGTGGTGTCATTCCTAAAACGAAGTATCGGACTATGGTTAGAACGTTCCTTTTTCACTCCTTAATTGTTCCATGAGAAGTCTGTAACCAAATATGAAAATGTTACAACCAAATCTTAGCATGTGTTTTTATGTTGCTATGAAGATAGTTTACAGTCACGACTTAGATAATTATTGTAGACCTCGCTTTATGGAGCCGAACTGATTTGGGGCATCTCTTTTTAACCTCACTGATTTTAGGGTGCAATGAACTGCAGAGAAGCGCGTGGGGTTGCGTCAGGCTATGGCTGCAGCTCTTGCAGCTGCTGTTCTAGGAACTAGCATGGATGCCTTGGCCGACTTGAATTCCTTTGAGGCCAACACTCGAGGAGAATTTGGCATTGGCTCAGCAGTTCAGTTCGGATCGGCAGATCTCAAGTACGTGAAATTGCAAATCATTTGTAATCTCAATTGTTTGCGTTCACTGGAATTCCTATTTGTCAGCCTTCACTAAATTCTTCTTCTTTGCTCTTTATAACACATCTTCATATGTTTGGTAATAGAACATCTGCTTATTTTTGTGATCACTCATGGAATTTCTCTAATTTGTAACCACCTTCTCCTGTCTGTTGCTAAACATTCTAGAGAATCGTTGGTGAGCATCCTTTGAGTTGGCACGAATAGAAATCCTTGACGCCTTGGTTTGCAAACTTGAGCCCAATTTTAGCAAGTGAAAGCTCCTCATATATCAATGAGCCAGTATCATCACATATGAGAGTGTGTCAGAGCTTTAATTTCTCTTTTGGCCGTCTTTCGGCATCGTTTTACTCCATCCAACCCTAAATAACTTCAATCTTTTTATATTGAAACGACTGAGACTGCTAAAATTGTGTCCCTCGATTGCACAAAGCTCTGAACACTTCGGATTGAGAAAGATTTAGGTTAACAGGGGTCTGCCCTACTTAAACTGCCAGTGTCTTGAATATCTGCCCATAGAATGAGATTAATGCTTTTTCTCAGTTTTCTTTTTTTTCAAAAGGTGCCATACCATGTCTACTGAAGAATATAGTGTGCTTACTCACTGTAGGAAGACCTTGCATGCCAATGAGAATTTTCGACGAGGGAACTTCACATCTGCCGACATGAAAGAAGCTGACTTCAGTGGGAGCACGTTCAATGGAGGCTATTTGGAGAAGGCTGTAGCATATAAGACCAACTTCACAGGTATCACAGACATCTTCTATTATACAAACATGTAAAGACAAAGGATCTTTAGTATGGTTTTGAAATGATCTTTCTGATTGATCATTTTGTGGAAAGTACAGTTTAAATGCGGAAAAAAATTCATATCATAAGATTGAGTGAAGGACATTGTATGTGTAGTTAAGAAAAATATCTTTTTGAACAAACGAATATCCCGAAAAAAAACTCTTCAAAATTGCTAAAAAAACATGAGGCCAAACCACAATGTCACGACCCTCTAGCATGCTATCATCTAGTTGAATGGTCATACAAACTTTCACTCAAATTTTGGAAGTACTATTGAGTTTAAAATCCAGTTCTAGCAAACTAAAGAAAAATTACAATGTCACGACTCTCTGCCACGTTCTCATCCAGACAGATGGTTACATTTTCATCCTTACAAACTTTCACCCAAATTTTGGAAGTACTTTTGAGTTCAAAACTCATTTCTAGGAAACTAGAGAAAATATTACATTTTCTTGTGCAATGAGGTGTTGTTGCTACGGTTGTTCCTCTAGTATTTCTTATTTGCACATCAAGATTTGCCAATTCATTGAACGCCTGCACATCAAGTACCCAACAACACTTTTCCAAAATCCTCCACATATTTGCGATGCTTGAGGGGAGCGGTACAGTTCTACGTTCGTTAGGCCGTAGCAGTATTGTCTGTGTTGACCATCAAAATGAGAGCCACTGGGCTGATTTGAGTCCCCCGATCTCCTATTTCCTGTGCAAGAACTTTCGGTTCACATCGAAAGAGAAAATCATGAAGGACAGTGTGATCAAACAGCCCTTTTCCAGGAGTGTACAAATCTCTTGTTCATGATCATCATCTTCTCGGTGACTGATGTACAAACCCTGTAGTATTTCAATAGTTACGCACAGCTGCTCTGTCCATCCAGTCCGAGTACCCGAATGGGCTTCCAAAGGGAAGCGTGACGAGAGCTGCAATCTCACTTCTTGTGGACCTGTGCAGGTGCCGACCTGAGTGACACACTTATGGATCGCATGGTGAGTGAAGTTGACCACTTCATACGGCTGAAATGTTTATTACCACAAAAATTTGTTGACAATTTCTGGGCAAGTAGAGTTCGAGGATCTGTACCTTATCATCCGCAGATTGAGCTCTTTTAACATGGAGTACAATGCGGTGACTTTGCAGGTTCTGAACGAGGCAAATCTGACAAACGCCCTTTTGGTGAGAGCGGTCTTGACACGAAGTGATTTGGGATCGGCTATCATCGAAGGTGCAGATTTCAGTGACGCTGTGTTGGACTTTCCACAAAAACTGGCAAGTGACGTCCACCTCGTACCCCCAATTATCATTTCCTTGTTCTATATGTATATAGGTCCTGCTCACCACAACCAAGTGGCGCGGATGGGACCCCAACTTGGACTAGTTAAGGGCCCATGAGCTAGTTGGTGTGGGTGGAATTAGCGCTTCAAACCATTCGTATATGCATAATTACTTCACTTCTACAAATTAGGGAGCTAAGTTACTAGGGGAAAGCAATGTAAACATGAACTCATTCTGAACCTTGCACAATAGTCCTGAAGCACCAAGTGACCATGCTAATTGCATTGTTGAAAAATTGACAAAAAATTGCTTTTTCAACATACTTGGATGTACTTCATCCATTTCTTGTAGCTGCACCAGTAAGCTCATAAGCCACATAGTGGATGCCGACTCTCTTAGTGATTAAGTTTACTCCGTAACGCAATTTTGACAAGGGTGTTCAGGCCTTGTGCAAGTACGCCAGCGGAACCAACCCAGTGACAGGAATGAGCACAAGGACGAGTTTGGGTTGTGGCAATGCCAGGCGCAATGCGTATGGCACTCCCTCTGCCCCGGAGCTCAGTGCACCGCCTCCAATGTTGCTGGACAAGAACGGCTTCTGCGACAAGGCAACAGGGCAGTGTGATCAGTCTGGGGTGTCGTAATTTCACCAAGACTCGATCATAGAACTTGATGTATGGTGATGAATTAATCGTTGTTGCTTTTTCTTGTAACCTTAGTTAGTGTACGTGGATACAAAACGGGTTTTCGTAGACTTGATTTTGAGTCAGAAATTTTCTTGAGGAAATTTATGGTGTCAGTATTACGTGGAGGCGACGGGGTTAGTTAGTATTGGCTGAGATCTCTTATTCGTTAGGCTGAATTGAGTTTCTTAGAACATATGCTTGTCATGTGTATGATATTTGCTTTAATCGCTAATGATTTTGTAAGTGATCTACCTATTGCTCGAGATTGGAGTGTCTGTCTTCATGCAATCAGTCTCGTTCATTTGGGTACTTTGATGCTTCAGTTTGTGCACTTCACAAGGCTTCAGTGTAGATTGTTCGTCACCGATATCTGGATGCAGCTGAACCCTGAAAGGACGGAGCCTACCATGTGAACAATCTGAAACAATCAATTGCTTCACTCTTGGTTTGTGTAATCGATTTTGCCACTAAATATGGGTGGGATTTTTTGTATTTTTGAAAGATGAGATCACACTTCTTTTGTAAGTCATAAAACAAATTGGATTTTTTGTGAAAATATGAACTGAATGTCATGTATTTTTCAAGTAAGAGTGAAAGGAAACTCTTATCAAACACAATATACGTTCAAAACTTATGACAGTTTTACCACTGGTGTATACTACAATTTGGACATCATGGTATA
Source organism: Neckera pumila (assembly GCA_963969595.1). Taxonomy (NCBI): domain Eukaryota; kingdom Viridiplantae; phylum Streptophyta; class Bryopsida; order Hypnales; family Neckeraceae; genus Neckera; species Neckera pumila. The sequence goes on along the minus strand of OZ018409.1, from coordinate 45,743,359 downwards.
AACCAAATTTCCATGCCTTTCTATAATTAAAAAATCAATAGCATGTAGATAAATCCAAAGTTCAATTTGCTATATATAATTTAACTTTAGGAATTTTCCAAACGTTTCAAATTAGAGTAGAAAGTAGACTTCATTAACTTCATTTCATTAGTTGAATTCAAATTGAAAAAGACCATTATTTTGGCAAAAGTCTGGATTTAGAACAAGGAGGTACAATTTGCCAAAGCACTAAAAAATATCTAATATGTCCTAGTGTGCTAGTGTGAATCAGTTGAAGCAACAATGATATTACATGTCAAAGCAATAGATGCCCTTTCTAAAGAACAACCTGGCCTAATGAAGAACCTGTTAAGTATTACCTCTACTAGCGAAGGTTTCAAAGTCCTATAATGGATTTCTTAGGATCTCAAGCAAATTCCTAAGATATCAAATTTTTACGAGCTTTTTTAAGAAAAAATTTTAGAGATAAAGAAATGTACTGGTATTCTAGGAATTTGGTTTTTATTTCATTTGGTACTTCAAAGAAAGTTATGCCCTCTAAACATAAGATGCTTGTCGAGCTTGCATAGCCAAAAAAAAAGAGAACTATGGCTTTGGGTTTCTACGCACAATAATTGATGATTGTACTATAAGGGAGACTTCAATTGTTTTCCTTTTATGGGAGGGAGCTTTACAAAGTAAAAGTACCATAAAACCATTTTGATGTACCTCAAAAACCAATAATGCAGTGTCTAGAGGCCTTTTACTATTGTATTGCATATCTTGCATATCTTTTACAATTTTATTGCATGCCACAGTATTGCTAATATTTAGTTGGGCCCAATTTTGGTCCGTGTATTTCATTCCTTAATTCTATCACCTATGTATTGATAATCAAAACTCATCATACCCCTATTGTATTACTCCATATTCATATCAAGTTTGCATGTCTTGGTGACTTGGTCTAACTAGAAAACCAGTACCTTCAACTGGCTAAATTGTCCAAGATTCATCGCAGATTTTTCAAATGTATGTTTAGAGGACAATGTCTAAAATGTTCATTGTACATGATGTGTTTGCTTACGGATAATTCGCTGAAATGAAACCCGCTTGGTTTACTTGTCCATTACAGCCTACCAATATTTTCAACCAGCACATACACAACCATAGATACTCTCATCTGAAACTAGCAAATTCAGAGATACAAAGGATTACCAACTTACGCCCATGTAGTTTACAGACACGTGCATGCAAAGGATGGTTCATCCACCACAAATCCCAAGTCCAACCAGCTCAGAGGTGCAAGAAAATCAAACAGGTCATCGATCATTGCATTCAGATGAAAAAAAGAGTACACACAAAGTCAAATTGCTCAGAATGAACGGTTTACTCATGTTGCATTTGCTCCCATAATACCTCCGCCCATTGCCTCCTGTAATCATCGAATTTCTCGTTGAAGTTGGCCTGCGTTTAAATAAAACACAAGTTAGAGAGGCCTTATTTGTTCGACAGATTACCACAGAATAATTCTGGTTGTCGGCAGAGACCACATATTGGTCCAATAGTAGATGCAGCAATCCCCTGCAGCTGCAAGCAAGAAGACACTAGAAAAGAAATACATGGTATACATAAAACATATTATTTTTTAAAAACAGTACCTTAACAGTCTCAACGATCTTGGAGAACTCATGCTTGTCCTCGTTTTTCAGCCATTAAACACAGCGCAGTAGCGGTCTTGCCGTGAACAATCTGCACAACAATATCTACTTTAGTTTACTTTGGAAACTACATAATTGACAAACATGCTTGAGCTACTACAAATCCCAGCGTTAGTGTCGTAACAACCACTCAACGAACACTTGTGCCACAAAAACAGTGATGGCAAGAAAACAAAGGAAACCACAACGCTTCACCTGTCCCAATCGCGACTTGCCCTTGACGATCGCGTAAGGCACTCTTGCGGCAAAGAGTGGGCAGAAATACGACCAACTCAATTGGGTCCACATCGTGCGCAATAACCACAGCTGGGCCTTACCCTGGATCATTTCAGACACACACTTCATAATATACTGCTCTCGGAGAACCAAGCTCTTCTAGTCTGTCAAAATCACCAAAATTCTTTCTAAATGTATCTCCCCATGCACTGTACAGATTACAAAACACGAACACGCACCTGCTGAAAAAGATACGTGATGTGGTTGATGCCGTAATTCACAACCATAGGCTTCTTGGACTCCAAGGTCTTGCTCTAGCTCAGCCTCAACCTTGTTCAAAGGACGTTACTCCCTGGCAGCCTTGTCCTCAGGTCAGTACATCGAAAACAGCTTGAACAAGCTGGTGGCTCGACAGTCACGCGTTCTTCAATTGTGGATTCGAATCATAAAAAGAGTATAATTCCCCATTACAAAAACATGGGTCGAAAATCAACCTCATTAAAGCAAAGAAAAATCTTTCCAAGGTTCTTATCGAGCGTTTTCGTGAACTGGTTAAGGGTAGGAGGCACCTTCAAGCCCTGGTTCACACACGTCGATGCGCTCATACTTCGGCCACTTCCGAACCTATTGAAGGTCACGCTTGGGTGGGAGAGCTCCTCCAATACCAAACTGCTTGGACTTCTTCTCGAACAGAGGGTTCACGGTCTTCACTAGAGCCTGCTCACATCCCCAATGCCACGACGATTGTGAAATCGGAAACCCTAAACCACAATACTTGAAGAAGAGAAACATACAGAAACAAAACAATAACCGAATACTAGTTAGGAATCTCACCTGCTTCTTCTGCACGGGGGCAGAGAGAATTAGTCAGATCGACGTCACCCATGAGGAATTGCAGAAACCCAAACCCTAAACCCCCAAAATTCAATCTAGGGCTAACCCTCTATGATATAAGCTTTGACTTGTACGGAGTATCATCGACAGAATCGAGGTGAACCCTTTTTAATATAAATATGATTGATGTAATTTTTTAAATAAAATATATTTTTTACTTTTAGGAATTTTTTATTTCAATTCTGCATAGAATGTTTAGACCTAATTATTTGTTTAATAGGGAATTTTGCATGAATTTGGGACTTCAGGAACTTAAAAGTGACCAATCTTAAGTACCTTAATACTTTAAACATCCTAAATTTAAATTGTTTAATAATACAAATACTTTAATGTATTATAAATATATATATGTAGATTATTTATAGATTGAAGAGGATTCAATTAGGTTTAAAGTGATGTACACTAAACAATGAAACTGGGTTGCCTTCACCAAAGAAGTTACCTCGACTAACTGCCCTTGTCCAAATGGAAGCATATGCATTAGAGAAAATCTACCCTCTCTGAAGGATTGCTAGAATGTGACAAACCAAGCTATTAAAAGCTTGGTCTGTCACACCAAGTTGACTGCTGCAGTGAGCAGTCAGCTTTCGCAATTTTTTTTTTTTTTTTCTAGATTTTGTATCCAAGTTTTAGATGCTTGATACGATTTTGGTCAAGAAATAATGTTAATATAAAGAAATCTCTCCAATTTTTTTCATATATGTATTTGGAGAATTTGTAGATCACGGTGATATGATCTTATGTCTGAGATATTATCTCAGCTGAGTTATAAAAATCGTTGCTTAGGCAATCACTAAAAATTTGAACATCATTTTGACTCATGCGTTCAAATGTTCAATTAAGCAAGACTGTCCATAATTAAGCTAAGATTGGTACATGATACCAGTACTGTTTCCAATTATGCACCAAATTAGCCCCCAAATATGGGCGGTTGAAGCTGGAAGTAAATAGGATGATCCCATCCTACGATCAATTAAGCCATGCTTTAAAAGTTCCGGATGCCATGCCTCAAATGAGCTGTCAGGTGGCCCCTGGAAGACGTAACCACTCCTAGTTCCCGTCCCGTTCAATTGACGGGAAGCTTCTGTGCCATAATCCCCAATTACGTGGGCAAAACCGCATAATCGGGGATTACGGATTTTTCATCCGGCTTATCGCTTCATCCAATTTTATCTCCTCTTTCAATTGTGATTTACGTCAAGCAATACCCTTGTTGTCGGGCATTGCCCTATACAAAAAGAATGGCAGGAAACACAGCTAGGCACAAATCACGGCCTTTATGCTACAGATCCCAGGTTCCAATAAAAGGACCAGCAAGGGCAAGAATTTTTAGAGCCAGTTGCCATTGGGGAGCTGGAGGGATTTAGGCCTGGGACCTCCAACCTCCATATCTGTAAAATTAGAAAACAGGACTGGACCTTCCGGAGCCTCCGCCGGACCTTGCTTTGTGAACTATACATGAGGGGGAGATTTCAGATTTTTTTGCACGCTCTGCCTGTGGTCAAGCTGGACGGGCCTCCAGTTCCTGCTTCCAATGACAACAGGCTCTTACTCAGCACCCTCCTGACTGAGAGTCGATCCTACCACTCTGAGCTCGACTGCGTGACTTGTTTTTGTTCCCGAGACTACTGAGCTGGTTACTTGGAGTTTTTTCACTGCTTGAGTGTGTTGAAACTTTTTGGCGGATACTGTGCCTCTTTTAGCAATAGCTCTGGACAGTTCGTTTTGGTAGATACAAGCTTGAGTATATGGCGTCTTCACAGCGCACCACTTCTGACCAGGTTTTTTGACAAAGTTTTTCTGAATGGATAGTGTCTCTTATGTTACTTTGCTCCTTAAGCTATTTTTATTCCTTGTGAAAGCAATAACACTTGTACATGGGCTGTGACACCTGTTGCACCTCACTAACAAGACAATTTTGTTGTTTTTTGTTCTTGGGATGGGCACAGGTGAGGCCCATGACCTCTTGGAATACTTGGAGACTTCTTGGGCATAATTCTGACCTTCCATTGTTCTGATTTTTTGTCAAAAAGTACTAAAGAACCTCATACTTTGCTAGTGAGATGTTTATACTCCCTCTATTATAGACATTTATAAACATATTGGAGCCTTGCTACTCTATAGAAAAGTGGAGCACATAGGAAGTAGACAAAATGTAAAGACTACATGTTGTGTTTCAAAAGCACTCTGGAGATGTTGATATTTGATATATGCCTAAAGCTATATGAGTGGAAATAATTTGAATATTGCCCTAGAAGGGATGTACCAAAAACAAGCTTTTTTTTTAATTTTTTATTTGAAATTTTTGGTTCTTGTGCCACTGTTGCTGCAATTTTAGCACGGCAGAAATAGGGGAAAAACGATTTTTTTCGCAAAAAAACAACAAATTTCAGGGTACCTTGGAGGGCCGTGGAGCAACCCTCTGGAGGCCTGAAATTTCCTCTAATGGCCGCTCAAACCATGAACCACTGCACCAATCCATGCAACCCGCATGGTTCCCATGTAATTATTGTATCCTTCTACAGTAATTATACATAGTTATATAGTGTATAATGCCAAAAAAACTAGTGTGGAGCAATCTAATTTCACTTTTTAGTGTAGCTTTTGGATTTTGAAAAGTCCAGATTGAAAAATATAATGTTTCACTCTAAAGGTAAGGTAACCTATTTCCATTTCAGTTCCACTTTCTCTATTCTAGCTAGTTTGCCTTCCTCTCACAGATTGACCCCCGCATGAGTTCGTTTGTTGTCTTCAATTCTTTGCTGACTGGTTACTTCAATCTTCTCTCAGGACACGTTCTCTTTTGACGTTGTAACTGGGACTTGAACTTAATTTCGAGATCTAACTCCCAGCAGCGAACTGTTAAAATTCTCGCAGGTAATTTGCAATTGAGATTGCTATTAATGCATGTGCACTCTTTTGAAACCCAATTTAATAAATTTCGTACACGTCGCATGGATACTTGCTTGTCCATCACGCTGGCAATCTCGGCAACTAATATGCTTCTGCAATTTTACCGCTTTCTCTCCAAGCTGCCTGTAGTAGCTGTCAGTTTAATTTATAGTATAGTAAGTCCTTTGCTTGGAATGTCGATCTGCAGGTACAGATAAAATAAAACCTCGAAATCGAATTCTCGAGATTTCTCTGTCTCTAGGTAGAGATTGTCAATCCGCTCTAGATGAAGCGGTTACACTGGCAGTCTATTGAATAGAAGAAAGAGCATAAACGCTTGGCCTCTGAATCCTAAATTAAAAAGCCGATCGAATTCAACCCCATCAGTAAGTTAAGATACATACTCCGCCGGCTACGTTCTAACGCGTCTTAATTAATTTTCATTCGTTGTGACTGGCAGAGATGTCGAGCGCTATGATCATCGACGACCTCCCCATGACGACTGACCCACCTAATGAACAGGCTCCTTCGGAATTCGACTTAGCCTTCATCGGCGACTTGACAATATTGCACCAGATGCCCTTCCTCTCGGCCCACAGGCTCATTCAGCTCAACTGCAGCTTATATCCGAGTGGAATTCCAGCAACATGAAGCGTATCGCGGAGGCTCGCAGACTGGATGACACCCGAGATTGGTACTTCCCGATCACCATCACCAAGTGGATCCCCACGCCCAGGGAAAATTTACCGCCCGAGGTCTCCTGGACATGGTCCGGCATCTCGCACTCGACAGCACACGAAGCAACTGAAAGGGTCCGCCCCCTTCCTCCCATGACCCGCATGCGGCAGGACTGGCGCTACGCCAGCTTCCCGATCTGCGAAGTCATTGCTAGTGCTGGTGGCCTGCTCTTGATCAAAAGCAGGAGTGAGGCTAATTTGCAGGTACGCCGCCGCAGCCCTCGACTGAACAAGTCCGGGGCCAGCTCCAGCAGCTCGCCAGCTCCGAATTCGAATTCGCCGCCCGCTACTGTATCTGGGAACTCGGACGAGTTGCAGCCCCATGACTGGACTCGTCTAATGGTGTGCAACCCGATGACGAGAGAATGCAAGGAGCTTCCTGTAGCGAATTGTGCAGAGATGGGGTGGGAGTCGTGGAATCTACTCTATCGTTTCGGCGTGCAAGTACACATGGAGGTCAACGTCGAGGCAAATTCTTACCTAGTGATTCTGATTCTGCAGAACTTTGTGGCAGTTTACAAGTCCACCACCAACAGTTGGAATTCTCGGCGATTGAGTCGTCCTGGGTTTCCCCAATATTCTCCCTGGGCGTATAATGGTGCAACCGCATATGTAGGTGGACGTCTCTACGGGAGGTCGATATCCTGTGGGGTATTATTTTCAACGTGTAACTTCACCCCCCCTGAAATTTCTGTTTTAAGTAAGATTTGGGGGGTGGGGGAAGTTACATGTTGAATATAAGACCCCCCGGTATCGACCTCCCGGTCTCCCTGTGTATACGCAGCAGACGTACAGTCCGATCACCGTGTCAATGCCCATGCCGAAGTCGACGCAGCTCCTGTCGGTGCTGTATATACAGTATACGCTTGTTCGATGTCGACACAGAGGCCACTCCGCAAGTTCCATTTGCCAATCCTGAATCCCTACCCCGAGTTCATCCCCTTCGACATGACTGTTCTCCAACACCTGGTGCTTGTGGTATGCATGGGAGAGTTGTACGCTGTGATTCCAGCCAGACTGCACGACGTTTTGATTGTGGGACAGAAGCAATCGAATTTCTGGAAGGCGGAGGTTCACAACTTTTCTGCTATGGGAAAGCGATTTGTTCACCAGAAAAATGCCCTCGGGAACCCTGCTGAGTGTTTGATGCGTAGTACGTGAGAGAGGAGTGAAGCATATATATGCCGCTGGTGTTCTACGTGATGCAACTGCGGGGAGACGGAGTCGGGGTGGATCATGCGGTTCTACGGATTCCGGCTACAGGGTCGATTCAGAATTGGACAATGAAGTATCATATGCAGAGGATCGAAATGTACAACGCTACCGACCCGACCGCCACATGCATGGCATATTGGCATAGAAACTGGTTCGGTTGCGAGGCGCGAGGAAGCGTGATCTGGGTGTCGTACAAGGACTATCTGCTGTCGATCTTTTGATGTGGTGTCGCGGAAGTCCACCGCGCAAATCATTCATTTGGACGGCAGCAACGATGACATGTCAAAGTACTATTCTTACAGGCCCAGCTTCCACATGAAACCCTAAATTAACCCGGCCGGGGACGTGGTTCATTCAGTTATCAAACTTGATTACTGAAATTACACAACTTACAGACGGAGGTGTTTTCCAACTTAGTTAATCATAATTAATGACGGGATAAGGGGATAGTCACAGGAAGAACGGAAGGTCGATACCCGGGGGTATTTTTTTCAACGTGTAACTTCACCCCCCCAAATCTTACTTAAAACAAAAATTTCAGGGGTGTAGTTACACGTTGAAAAAAATATCCCCGGGTATCGACCTCCTGTTCTTCCTGTGTTAGACGACAGGAAGACATCATGAATTCGCAGTTCTTTTGAAGAGTTCACGCTATATTCTTTGTTAAAAAATCAGTAAGGAATACATATCGATAACATGAATTCAGTGTGAATTTGTTGCAAGATTTGTAAAAGTCTTCAAAATCGAGATAATCAAGAAAATTCCACATAAGTCAAGTTAAAGCCAGTCATGAGTTCTCAGGCACCAGTAGAATTTACCATATCCTAGATTCCTAGCTGCAATTCTCATATGTCAAAAATCACTTATAAAATAGAAGATTTAAATTTGATATAAAATTTATTTTAGCTTTTAAGATAAAGCTTGAAAAATTTGGATTCTGACTTTTTTTTCAACAACTTGCGTGCATCATCATGGTATATCTTCTATAAATTAAATTAGCTACATTTTAGACAGGTACCATATTTTATTTGTTTGATACGATGAGATCTTTTGAACTATGTTTGGTACATAACATTAAGAAAGCTCTTTGCAAGGAGGGGTGCACAAACTTTGTTTCATGCCGTTTGGACCTATGATGTGAAAGTTATGGATTTTTTTGTTATTTTTGAATAAAAAATTAAAATGAATTTATTATCTTTTACTTGAAGAATATGGAGGTCTCATTATCTTTTATTTTGGGACAACGACATAGTGCTACACTAGTTTTCATTATATATATATATAAATTTTAACTTTAATATAATTCTTGTATGCTAATTGCCATCTATACCTAACTATATAGATACCTTAAATGAAGTTGTTTGTTTTTATTTGTTTTGTTTTGTTTATCATGCATTTCCAAGTTGCGTTCAAGGTACCATTAACAAGCTCTCTGTGAAAAGAAGTGCATGGACTTTATTTCATATCGTTTAGATGAACGGTATAAAAGTTATGAAATTTTGAATTATTTTTTTATCTTGAATTATTCTGAACTGTGAATATTTGGAATTGGACGTCAAATTGGTTGTATTCTTGGTACTATTAAAAATCTCTTTGCACGGAAGGGTGCATCGACTTTGTTTTGTGGCATTTGGACATTTGGTGTGAAAGTTATAGATTTTTGAGTTATTTGTTAGTTCGATTTCCAAATCCAGTGGCACATGGTTGATTCATCAACCTAAAAACTAGGCCAATGACATAGGCTACATTGTCAATTTTGAATTTTTATAAATGAAAAAATGATTTTTATTTTAAAGCATATATAATATAAAAGGAAATTATCCCTAAAGGACCATGAGTGTAGAATGATTTTGACCATTGAATGAACGGAAGCACATCCAAAACTCATCGAGATGTATTTTTTCATCCATCAATTTTTTCTAAGATTCTTGTGTTAGTTCTTTAACAATTGTATGTATAGACTGAAGATTTTGCTTTGCAAGTATTCTATAATTCAAAAGGTATTGGTAGGTCTAGCCTCAAAAAGTAACTTTTCTAGTTCAAAAAATAACCCTTTGAAATCAACTTGAATAAAAAAAAAAACTTCAAAAATCACTATAATTAAAACTCACCATTTTGAACTTATAGCAAATTTCATTAAAATGGCGCCATTCTGGAACTTTGGCACTTTCACAATTCAGAATAGCCATTTTGAGAACTGTACCTGCCCTAGATGATTTAGAACAGCCGTTCTCAATCTATATCCATCCTAAATGGTCAAAATGGCATGTGGAATACCGCTATTTTAACAAAATTTTCCATACTTATAGGAAAAAAAATCTTGTAAAAATCATAAATATTCAATCTACAATCAATTTTAGAAGCAATTTTCAATTTTTTGGCTTCAAATTTTATTGTAAAATATTGGTTTGTGTATTTGTTGATCTGACCGCATGGACGTGATCTATAAACCATATTATACAACTATTATTTGTGAGTCATCATTAAAATATTGTTCTAAATTTCATTTTATAATAGATCCTCACAATTTTGGAAATTTAGACAACCTCCCTAGTCTTTTAGGGGTTAAAGAAAGCTTAGACATCATTTTGTATTAATTACAAACAGTGACATTTCAATGGCTATGACAACAACATTCTAGCATACTAATATTGAAATTCAAAGAGATCTCCAAATAAGTTTGATGGAAAATTTACATCCAATTATCATCAGTAAAATAATAAAAGTGATGAATTAAATTCACTCCTACAAAATGAGTATAACCTCTTATAAATTTAATGAATTTAGTGCATAATCTTTCTACATCTAAAAAAATAAAATCACAATCTTACACATTTTTTTCAAAGTTAAAGCAGTAAGGATGAATCTAAAACCAAGACATTGATTAAATCCAAGTTAAGAGGAAATAAACCATTCACTATAAATACATGTATTTATCCACTATAAAATTAAAAATATTTATCATATAAAAAATAAGGGACCACATCTCAAGATTAACTATCACTAATTTTAAAAAAATTTTAAGAATAAAACTTAAAGCTTTAGTATATTATATATTTTTCCAATCCAATTCCTGAATTTTGTAATAATAGCAATTTATAACTTTGTGCAATATGAGCCGTAGTATGGTAGTAGTCTATGTTCATGATAAAATTATTGCTAAGAATAATTGTTGCTAAGAATATATTTTAGAATATAATTTATTTTTAGGTTTAAAAAATAAAGATACATGGCCACTAGTTAGATTGTGAAGCATATAAAAAGGAGTCCAAGGCTAGAAAGAAATATTTTATATTTATGATCATTATTCTCAACATATTTGTGAATGAATAGACCCTTAGAATTACAACTCAGGACTTTACATATGATTCTTTTGTTGTAATTTAGAGGTAAATTTTAGAAGAATATTAGAATAGAGATTGCTACACTATAAATTGTAAAACTCCTTCAAAGAAACTTTACATTCAAAAATTGTAATTCATTATGTGATTTCTATTAATAAAAAGATGTCACTTATCTAAATTGTACAATCAAACTTAAGTTTTAATAAAATGATTATAGACTAAAGATTCTAGTTTACGACAATGCAAGTGCGTACCAGTGCGAATTAAAATTGGATTTTTTTGGTACTCTTTAATCCAATGCACTCCTTTTGTAGTAAAATGGGCACCTTTCAAAGGCCACTTTTTGCTATTGTGCCTAATTATTATTATTATCTTGATTAAATTTTCATATTGTCTTGTTGTCAAATGAAAGGAATATCTAATGCACTAAAGAATGCAACAATTGGATAATGTATGCAAAAATTATGAAGGTTAACTGAAAAGTTTTTGACTATGGATAGAGGTTCTAAAATCATTTCTTTTACATATGTAGATATTGATTTTGGAGATGTACAATACAATAGGGTATCAATCAAAATAGCGTTTTTGCATTCCCAAGGAAAGAACTTTCACTACTACAAACTTTGACACCCTCTCGGACTCCCAGAGGCTAAAAGATTAGTTTTTTATCATGAAATTTTTTTTGCAAGATCATCTCTATATTAGTAACATGTTTATCAAATTTCAAGGTCAAAATATTCATACAAAAAAAGATATACAAAAACTACCAACTTGAGTAGTTGTGAAAAATTTCACTACTAGCAAATTTGACAACCTCCCAAGGGTTGAAAATTGCTTATTTATCATAAAAAACACTTTGTAAGATCATCTCTATATTGATAATATATATGCTAAACTTCAAGGTCAAAAGATTCATATACAAAACAATATTTGAAATCTACCAACATGTGTAGTTGTAAGAAAATTTCACTAGTGCAACTTTGACACTATTCCAAGGGATGAGAAAAAAACAATTGACCACGAAATTTTTTTTCCATGAAATCACCTTTATGTTGGTAACATGTATGTAAAATTTCAAATTCAAGAAGTTCACACAAAATAAGATATTCTAATTCTACCAAAATGTGTAGTTGTGAAAATGATTTTTTCAATCCTTGGGAGGTTGTCAAAGTTGGCAACAATGAAATTTTTCCACAGCTAAACATGTTGGTAGATTTTGTATATCATTTTTTGGTGAAATTTTTGGCCTTGAAATTTGGTGCACGTATTATTAATATAAAGATGATGTTGTGACAAAATTTTCATAGTAAAATATCAATTTTTCAGCTGTAGGGAGGTTGTCAAAGTTTGCTTCACTGAAATTTCTTTCATTGTATATTTAATAACGCCATTTTGATTGGTACCCCATTGTACAAAGTTATAATGGCGGTTTTGGGTTGGTGGTGCAATTAAACGTGTCCGCTAGAGAAAATTTCAAGCCTCCAGAGGGTTGCTCTATAGTCCGCCACAGTATCCTAAAAATTTGGTTTTGGAGGCTAAAAAAATCATTTTTTTCCTATATCTGCTTAGCTGAAATTGTGGTGGCAGTGGCACAGGAATCAAGTTTTAAGAGTTAAAAATTTATGACAAAATAATAATAATAATAATATTAAAATATCAATTTTTAATTTTTAAAAGAATATTAAAATAAAAAAATTGCAAAATCTGATTGTTCTGGCGAGCAGTAAGCTTATCTAACTGCTCACTGTAGCACTTTTTCAAATTGACAAACCAAGCTTGGAAATAGCTGGGTTTGTCAATCTGGAACAGCCCTTTGGAGGGCTGAAATTTTTGTAATGTTGGATCCATAATAAGGATTAAATTTGTATTATTAAATAGTTTTTATATCTTCAAAATATTGAAAACATTTATAATAGGTGCAATAATATAGACTATCTTTTAGACTATTTGTAATGAATGCCTAATGTCTAGATCTTTTTGCGCAAGGTAGAATCTCTACAACGTCTTTTTGTATATAGCTAGAGGTTGAAGTATTGGTTGTCTGTAACATACATTTAATTGTAGAATCCTTCATTTTTTTGAACTAGAATTTGTTTATATTTGAAGGATAAATCTTTCCAATCATCATTGTAGAAGTTGAATGTTATTTTGAATTTGTAGGCTTGAAATGATAGTTTTGCCATAAAGTGTTGGCTTTAACCTCTAAGAGACCAGTATACATTTTTCGACAACATATAACTTTGGACAAGTTGGTGGCTTGGTGCAAATTATAATCTACATATTTTAGGTTGAAATTTTAATAAAAGGTGAAGACGAGGAATCTCATTCATATGCACTAGATTTCATGAAATATGGAAATATGAGTAAAAGAATTTGGCCTAATAAGTTACTTTTTTTGTAAATGGACAGTCCGAGTAGATAAAAAAAATTATTTTTTCAGAAATAAAATTTGAAATTAATTTTCTAGAGTTATATATATGTGGAAAGTTGTGAATCATTCCATTTTGATAAATGAGTCAAAAGTTATGAGGACTTTTGTTTGCGAGTATTTAATGGTTCTCTCTTGGAGGGTTCACACCCCTGTACAATTTGTAACCACGTGCAATAAGGGGGTATTTAATTGGGGGGTATTTATGTCCTTCAAATTTTTTTTTCCCTCCCTATTTGTAGAAAAAAAGCTACCGATGCCTATTTTTCAGCACCATATTTTTTTTGTAAATTCTTGGAGGGACTAATTTCCAACACCCTATTTTCTTTGTAAATTTTAGAATTGTAGAATACTACAGTCTTAAAACAGTGGAGAATGATGCAAAAATAAAACAAAGTATGAGATCCCACATAAGCATTCCAATGCATGAACAAGAATGAACACAATTGCATAGTATATGGGTTTAGGAAAGATCCATGATAGAAATCCAGTGTTTATAGCTACATGATTGAAGTTAGAAGCTCACAATCATTTGATAAGAATTTGCAGTGCAACACAAGAGCACAAACTTGTGGCAAGAAATCCTGCTGCTCTAGTCAAATTCAAGGAAGGACCCCATTCAAATACATTCAGCCATTGAAATACAACATTACCGCTAAAATTTTCAAAACTTGAATACAGTTTCTGTGTTTACAAACATAGTTATCATTGTCAACAAAAATTCAGTAACAACAGGGTTCATTGTTCCCAACCATCCCCTGCCTACATCTACCACTGCACATATGTAGAAATTGGAAACCCAAAAAATAAAGCATTTACAAAGAGCCTGTTGCTGCTTAAAATTTCAATAGTACAACCTTCAGTCCCCCAGCATTGAAACTGAATAACTGCAGTAGAGGCCAAGTACGTCATGATACTAAAAATAGACTATCATAGAGCACCAAATCCAGCCACTTCAACAAGCACCACCACAAGCTGAAGGAGTGAACCATAGATGAGTTGCTGGGCGGTTCACAGCTGGATGCACCCACGAAACGCACTCCACCCCATCCTTCTGCAGAGCAACACTTAAACCAAGTAGATCTTCTGCTATGAGTTCCCCAAAAGCATCAGTGTGCCAGGTATCTTCGGGGAGAGGATGTTGCAGCTACCAGCTCCAGACAAAGAGACCATGGTATCTCTCAAACCGAAACAAAATGTATTCCTCCTGCTTGACCCAAAACGGCCTCTCTTACAGCTGAAACTCATGTCGTGCCAAAATAAGCGCTCTCCACTCGGCAGTGCCCTCTACCATGTCCTTCCACAACGTGCAGGTCCCTCTCAAACTGTGCAAAGTGGCGAGAGTCACCGGCTGCTGTTGCTGGTCCCAGTCCCAAGCATCGACAAACTCCACCTACGGCACAAGAACTGGCAACACAACATCCCAAAATGTGTAGTCCAACGAACTACCACTTGCATGGAATGAAACTAGCTCCATAAACAGGTCGGAGAATGTACTAGGGTCACCATCACGCAAGCTCAAACAAGCTGCCTCCACGCACAGATTGTTACAAAAAAAGGCAGAAGCACCCATTGTCAAGTGAAATACAAACTGACAAACAAGCAAATGCAAGTACAAGCAAAACAAAAACGCCTCAAAAATCACAGGAAGTAGAGCAACGGCGACAATCCTACCAAAACTACCAATATCAATGTAGCACTACTCAGCAGTTCAGTGTCCTAGATGCAAGCATCAACAAGAAGAAAGAAGGTGGCACCACAACACTCTAGCAGATTTGAAGTCCACACTCGGGAGACAAAATGCAGCGGACTGAAATTCCTCGGCAACAACAATTAAGCAACAACGGAGCAAAGATGGAGGAAAAACACAGCAACACAATGAAGCATACTAAGCGGAAATCACAGAGGAGAATGGGGTTGAGGGTGGCATAAAAAATGACACAGTACACATGCTTGGGCCGCATTTTGAACTCCTCACCTACAATGCGTCCTAGTTGACAACCAAGCTAACTCACCGAGGGAGCTTCCAACAATTCAAAATTTGGGGGCCAATGACCCTAAAACCTCATATCTGCCTTATCAATTATCATTCGTGATCTTGTTGTTACAATCCTCAAAAGCGCTTGAAATCCACCTTACTGCTGTGAGACTGAAAATCGCATTTAGTAACAGAATCCTCCCAAATATGTACGTGCATGAGACTTCCAGTGGACATTAATGAACTTGATCTGCACGGATTTGGGAGCCATTTCTTCATCCGATGGTCAGTCTTAGGATATGGAAATTGGTGATGAAAATTGTGGGTGTGGCAAGTGAATTTACCCTCAAATAAACAAAAATCAAGGATTTAGGATAAACTTGACATATTCAGGCCACACCTAGAAAACCCCACCCTATCCTCCATTCACCCCTGCATTTAAAAGTAATAGGGATAACTTCAAGCAATACAAAAAATCAGTTGGACTTTTCAATGAACTCATTTAGGGACTCTGCATCCACTTGATCCAATTCAAACACTTCATTGTCTACATTAAATGACATAGTAATTGTGCAAATAATTGTATCCACATCTACCCATATAGAATCCGAGTGGTCATATTTTTATTTATAGAAACCAGGGACCTTCCTAAAATATTTCAAGAACACCATGAATTCAAAACCGCCACTACCTGTCTTCTTACCTCTGTTGACATCACAATTTTGCAGGTCAATAGGCTGGGTGCAATTCCCCCATCTACTGCCAACCTTTCTTTTCATTTTCTGCATGCACCCGATACACTAGGTGGCCCTCTCTATTGCATTTAAGACACATGTTGCGTGCCTATTTTGAGCAGGTCTACCCTTCTTCCTCTTCTTCGCTGCATTCACAAATGACAAAATACTAGTGGCACTACAAGAAATTGGGGGTATAAATGACTGCGAAAAATGACAGTTTCACAACTTCCATAAGTCATTTATCAAAAATGGGACTCGGAAATGACTGCAACTGTCGCAGTCGTGAAACTGTCATATATTTTGGCCTAAAATCTACGTTTTTTGAAGTACTTAAGAGAACTATTATCACCATCTTTTTCTTTCTAGATGGAAGATGAATGATAAAGTCTAAGGTGGAAAGTGCGACGATCGACCATGCAACGTAGACAACCACTTGTCCGGTCATGACGCAGTCGCGGCAGAGTTGCATCGAACCTATGATAAATTTGACGTGGACGGACACATGGCCAGTCGCTATTGGCACTTACTAGTTGTGTTGGACCTCTAAAAAATCTAACGTGGACAGTGACATCGGGGTGAGGGTCACCATCATTTTGAAGTTGCAAAAAAGTCGTGCCGTAGTTGACAATGAGTTATAAGTGGCCACTATTTGAAGTCATAACAAAGTCGCAATGGAGTTGTAGGAAAGAAGCAAGAGGAATGCATGAGTCATTTTGGAGTCACAACCCGATTACAATGAAGTGAGTGGACTGGGTGGTGGAGGCGCATTCATAACTATATAAGTCATTATGTAGTTGTATTCTAGTGCGGTTCTTGTTTTGGACTACTCACTTATGACTCACATTGTAGTATCGTCATTGTGGCAACTTTGTTGTGTATGTAATAGCGTCTCACGGACATGCTATGGAATATCACTACAACACTCAATGAAGACTGCCTCGAGCATCATTCCTTGCCTTTAGACACCCTCATTCAATGGAGATTCTAATTGCACTCCCACATTGCAAGACGTACAAATAGTAAACAATGACACGTGCGCAAACTTATCAAGCAATGCATTCAACTGAAGACCATTGATGGATTTGATGCCAACATGAGAGTTCTGCATTTTCAAAAAATAGCAATGCACTGGCTCTTAGCACTTACGAAGACGTCTTGTTCAGTTCTTTGTGTTTCATACCCTGATCTACTCCCTCGCCCACACTGAAGTGTGGTTCAAGTGGTGAACTTCACATGCTTCCCATACCATAGTACGGTGCTCCTCAACGCGTGTTCTATTTTCTACATGTCAGGGTCTAACGTTGGAAACATGAATGCAACTCCAGGATGCAAAATTCCGGAGACGTCAACCTTCACTTTGAACTCCGGTATATCCTTGAAGTGGAATGTCTATTGAAACGGTAGTCCACTGCCCTTGCCCTTTGCCACTTTTTGTCGCACAAATCGAGGTTTGAAAAGGAAGACTTTGTCGTTGATATTGAGCTGTAGCAGGAGGCACATTAGATATTGAAATGCTAATACCACATTGAAACATAAAACAAAAAGCAAGTTAGGATTTGCGCTACATTACTTCCCTGCCACTTCCGTTGAGCAATACATGACCTTGATGGCACGATCGCTCGATTCCTCCACGACGTGATCTTCTCCACGACTGAAAATCACTCACGGATGCTGGCTTTGATGGAGTGTCCAAAAGACCCCACGATGAACAAGGCACTCCCCCAATCGTGGCTCCTCCAAATTGGTTTAGGTTGAGTTGCGACTGAGATGCAACTAAGAAACGACTCATATGCGACTTCCCTACAACTGAGACCTTTCAACAATACTAGAAATGCACTGCATTGCTATTCCCTCACAACTTCAACACAACCTTACCGCCACAGTTGACAAACTCTAATGGTAGAAACAATCAGAGCTACTGTACCAAAATGGAATTTAGGAAGAGCATCTTCTTAGACCACGCATCACGCTTTTTCTCTGTCTCCGCCGATGCCTTTGCCCTCGTCTTCTACTGCTAATGTTTTGCCTACTACAATCTGCTAATGCTCCCCGTAGTCAATTTTTGCTTCACAAAAATCAAGGATCAAGGATTCATGAGGAAGAATTTGTTGCCAACATTATATTGCAACAAGCAACACATTAGCCTTTGCAATCTTCTATGAAGTACTTACAAAATTGCAAAGTAATAAACTCTCTACTGGTTTCCTACTTTTTTGTGACTACTGCATGACTTATACTTGACTTCATGAGTTCATGACGACTTCTTACTTGGACCAAGTGCAAGTTTGCTACCCTGAAATTTGAAAACAACATTTGAAACTTCAATACATCACTGAGGATTAAAAAAATTCTCCAATTCAGCAGCATTTAGGCACCTGATGACACGATTGAAAAACAATACCACGTTATAGCAAGAAGAACATTAGTCAACTTTGTAAATCTTGATCTAAAGAGGAACAACATAAGTGCAAAAAAGGCCAAACCTTTGGCAATAACAAATTCAAAAAATTGCAACTCCAAATGCTAAATAACTCCCCTGGCTTCTAAACTACAAGTTCCCCTAATATTCTTACATAGAGAATGAGTGACTACAACATAGAGAAAGAGTGACTACAAGAGCCAGGAAAGGTTTTGCAACTTAGTTTCAATCATTCCTTCAACAAAACCCTAAAGACTATTAGCTCCTCTACAAGACTACCCCATGATCAAGAATGACTACAACACAAGACATCAAACCTTAAGCAAAAACTAGTTTAGGGTGTCCTCATTGATTCCACTGCAAAACCCTAAGCCGCAAACACAACATAGGAATTGACTGTACCTTCTTCAGAGGACTCACAAGCGCTCTTCATCTCCTTTAAATTTGACCCCTACTAAGAATACTCTATTCCACATAAAGAGGCAAGAGGGGAAGAAATTGGTAGAGTTTGAAATCAAAAAGACACTATGATCTACAAGGGAGGATTCAAGCAATATGAGACACCTGCAGAAACAAAGGTAGAGATACAATGATAGACAAGAGCACAAGGATGAGCCCTTCAAACCGGGAGAGACGAAATCTAGACCACTGAAAATCTAAGATTGGCGCTTGTAGGTTCTGTGGTCGCCACGTTGCACCACAGCCATTGCATTTATTGAGCTATAAATGAACTAGTTGATGACGTGTCAAATAGTGACTACTACACAACTTGACCAATGACTTCTCTGGAACTCAGAAGTGACTACCGGCCAACTAATAAATGACTGATGTGCAACTTGGAGGACATCTCTGTGCCAAACATGACCAACATTGTAAGCAGAAGTTGTGCAATCTAAACCCATTGCCACACTCCTTTCTTGTAGTATTCACAAAGTGCTAAAAGATATGCAAAGGAACAAGAGTAGCAATTACAGGTCAATGCGGGCTTCTTGGATGGGCTTCAATCTTTCTATTAATTCCGCAACCCGCCTATTCATGCAAACTCATGTTCACATTTTTTCCCTTTTTGGCTTGCTTCCATTCTTCAACCTCTTATACGCCCATTTTTATCTATTGTATGACAAATTGCAGGTAGTGAGGTATGTTTGTAGGATCCAGTGAATGACAAAGTATGGACAACTTTGAAGCAAAGAAATGAGATTCTTCAAGACGCAGAGAAGCCATATATTATGTCCATTGCACTACGAGATACAACACATTAGTACGTGTTCATGAACGCTACAGTTATGGAAGATTTCTATATGTGAGTGCCTCCTTCACCTTCCAACAATTAAGTTTCTTCTCCTCACAATCAGACACAAGTATTTGTACCTCATAGACTTGTAATCTTATATGGCAGTCTTCTACTTCATAGCAGTGATCTAAGGAATCTAGTCCCTTTGTCAATAGTGAAAGAGTAATGGGAAGTTGTGATGGAGTCGTTTTGAAGTCATTACATGTCAAGGAGTAGTGTACAGTAGCAAAACGCAACTTCACTTTAACAACTTTCAGCCAAGTGGCAATGCTGGCACTGTTGTGGCCTAACTATAGGTTGCTGCAAGATCGTAAACTATCTATCCATTAGAGTCTCATTTGTCACATTCATCCTACGATTGTCTAATTATTAGCCGGGTACACTCACAAAATATGATAGGCTAAACATAGAGCAAATCCAACCAAGCCAATTCCCCTAAGATGGCAAATTTTGTCAGGGCCATTGAATTGTCTAAGGAAGAGAACTTGTTGGTGCAAGAATGTTACTAGTGGTCACCTCGGTTGTGTAGTCATATCATAGTATTGTAGAAGCCTCTACTTAGTTAGAAGAGTCGCAACGGAGTCGTGCTGTGGGCAAAGATTTCTAGCGCTTCTAAAATGCACAACATTAGAGAGTCCTATAATGTTCAATCTGGACCACTGGAAAAAAAACCCCGCTCAATGTTCAATGTTTTGCAATCTCTCAATCCTTAAATCATCCCCATGAATTGTGTGTAGCATAGCCGTAGTGAATTGTGTCGTATTTCTTTAGCTTGCCTGCTTTGGTAGCTTTGCAATGTGAGAATGATTACTCCCCACCCATCATAAGGCACAAAAGTACTCTCAAGTTGATTTGTAGTTCTAAAGAACTCATGTCCTAGTCGTCCCAAAGTGACTTGCAGTGGCATATGGCGACTGACCATGACTATGAAGTGACTCACTCCTAAACCATAGACACGTCAGCGCAGCATAATCCACGTAGGCTCCATCAAATTGGCTCTAAAATTGCCTTGAGTGACCAAAAAGTCACGACACAGTTGTATCTTAGTAACGCCAAGTCCCAAAAAATGACTTTCACCTTCTTGCAGGAAAAGAAATGAACCGGGAAAGAAAACACACACACAAAGCTTGCTTTTCTTTCCAGTCTTCATCCCCCAAATGCGTCCGCAACTGCAAGGTGATTGGGACCTGATCCACGAAGGGCAGAGCGTGCAATTAGAGAAGGATAGTCGCGGCAATGACTGTAGTTCTAGATTAATGAGACTTCGCAGTCACATTTACCTCCATTTTCTTGTAGTGTGGTAGTCCTTTGCATGAAGTATACTTAGTAGTCCATGCCAAGGCCCAGGAACATTGTCTCCGTAGAAGATGAGGCATTGATATAGTCATCTCAATTATTAAAATAAATTGAACTTTTAACTCTAGAGAGGCAATCCTTAGACAAAAATGGATTATAATTCAGTTGAGAAACTAGTGTAGACTTGAAAATCTTGTGGCCACCAAATTCCACAAAAAGGATTACCTTCTCAGTGGAGACTTGATTGTTGATTTGGGGCTCTTCAACAGTGAGCATCTCCAAAATAGCATCACGGGTCTCAGATTCAACCTCACCTAGAGTGGCCAAATTGTCTTCCACAATGTCTTCTTCCCCAGCAACAGGTGGGCTAGAATTTGACTCACTGTTTCCTCCAAAAGCTGCAATGGATTCCAAATCACTCCGGAGAACCTCCCCATCTCCGTCTTCACCCCTTACTGGCGTCTTTGCAGGAAAATAAGCAAAGTTGTGTAGATCAGACTTCTCAATCAACCACGGCATCAGAAACCATGCCATGTTGGCACATTCTATAGGGGGGCTATATTCAAAACACGGAGCATGCCTTGGGCCAATTTGAAGCCCTCTTTCTAAGCATCCGTCACTTGATCAGTAGTGGCCACCATCGAGTAATTTGCGAGGTTGCATTGTTGCTCACCTTCCTTCTAGGGATGGAATGCTGCCCAGACATTTTTCATTTTGTTATGTACTTTATCAAATTCTAGCCCATTATCTGAGTATTCAATTGGGCTTAACCGATTAACAGTGTTTGCTGTACTAATAAGTTGATGAAAGTCGTACGCACACTCATTCCCCTCCATTCCGCCAATCTTAGAAAAAAAAAATCTCACATGCATCACTGCCGGTCAAATGTAGCGGAATTGGCAAATGCGGTATTTGTCCCGGAAGTGACAAATGAGCAAGACCACAAAATGACAAGACATTTGTACATCAATGAAACATTACTGCGATACAAAGTTTACAGTTGCACTCAATTTTTTGGAGTTCCCACCCACTGAATGGTCCCCAAATTGAAACCACAGTCTCCAAAGACAAAAAAAGAAGGACACTTTGGACACTAGAACTAACCTTGACATCAAATCCAATGCAGGTGACAAAAAAACCTCAATGTAGTTGACACAGACCTCTAGATAGTATTCTATTCCTAGGGTCTGCTCTTGATGTACCTCTTTTTATGTGTGTAGCAGCTTCAAGCAATCACAAGTTTTCTGCTGGCAAATTCTTTGTGCCAAGGCCTAGTTCTAGCGATCCTTCCGATTTGTATCTTCTAGTTTCAGCCCGTGCTGATCACAAGTGAACCTGTTGTACACCAAGCCCAAATGAGTCAACGTGACTACATCAGCACCCAACTAAGGCATCCTCACAAGTGAATCAACTGGATTTATGAGCTTCTTTCCATTATGAATAAAGTCTTGGTCAAGCAAGCCAGTTGCGTTACTGTGACAGTCCAATTTTGCAGTGAACATCCAACTGGGCCAATCCACTTGTAGACGTAGTCCGTCAGTGGATTTCACTATAAGAAACCCGTGTTTTTTCTGATCCTTGAATTTTGCATGTTGATGTTCTAAGTCATGTCTTGAAGTGTCTACATGGACGTCCAAAATTTTGCATTGACTAAGACATGACTTTGACATCAGTTTGACGTCAAACATCAACATGTTGGGGACCTGATGTCCAAAAAAACATGGGTCAACGGGGTCTTCAAAGGCCGCCATGTGGCTGCCACCTAAGTGCCATACGAACACGGGTAGCCATGTAGGAATGTTTTTCATCCATTTTTGTCCATGACATGGCATCTGAGGTGGCCGTGATGTGGCGGTGAGAAAAGTGACGTGGCATCCAGCAAGGATGAGTGGCATGCCACGTCAGCATAATTTTTTGTTGTTTGAGAATTTTATTGTTGTCTTTGAAGACGTCAACTTAGACATCTGTACATTTTCTGAGACATCAATTCAAACGTCTAGACATTTCCATAGACGTATTTTGAGACATCACCTTAGACGTCCAGATTTCTTGTGACATCAATGGAGACACCTAATTTTCATTATCAATATCTTTGGCAATGATTAATATGATTTCAAAAAATAAAACAATATCACGTTAGATGTTCATGTCATGGAATGCACCATTTGGCATGATGTTAATATGGACAGTCTCACATGTCCTCCATGACATCCACATGCATATTATAATGTCCAATATAACAAGCCATATAGAGTAGACCATACATTATACATCATACATAATGTGCCATACATTATACATCATACATAGTATACCATATATAATACGCCATACAAAATACATCATAATTGACAATTATGTCACATGGCTTCAAAAGCCAATTGATGTGAGTATATAGAGGGGAGAAGACGAGCTCTTTATACAAGTGGAGTGGTAGGGGGAAGACAACAATATGGAACATTGAAAAGGCTGGAGTTAAATTTTTGGAGAGCAATACACAGACGTCCAGCAAGATGTTTTTTGCATGTCTCAAAGGCTCCTCTGATGACGTCTCCATAGACGTTATACCGACTGTGACTATGTTTTTAAAACATTTAGAAGTCTACAAAAACGTCCAATAAAACATCTCAAAGTTTCACAAGATGTCTCTAGTGACATTTCTATGTCTCCCGCTATGTCTACTTAGACATCTTCAATATAAGTGTAGAAAACACAAAGAGACAGCCTACTATGCTGACGTGGCAGGCCACATTAGCATAAATTTTTGCCATGTCACACAATTTACACATAGCATGCCACGTCATATGCCACATCAGTATATTTTCTCCAAAAGCTGCTCGAAGGCTGCCCAATCCCTTTTTTTAACCCCGGTCAGACTTTTATCCAAGAAAAAAGTAATTTCCACAGAATTACCTTCCTTGAAATTTTTTTTTCCAAAGTTGACGTGGCAGACCATGTTCTTGCGGATGGCTTGCCAGACATCAATGAGTCCTTAAAGATGTCATAAAAAATCCCAATGTCGATGGTAATACCAACTTGTTCCATTCAAATTTACCGCAGTCACCTGGAACATCCTCAAAAATTTACGCTAACTAAAATCCTCTTCTTTTATGTCTTGATGTCTCCACGGACATAGTATGTTTGGCCTTGGACATCACATGTTTTTGCTCCGACATCAGAAAAAACACGCATTTCTTATAGTGCTTGTACTCACGAAGCATGAGCTGACGTCACCACAAATCACCATCACTCACATGCCCAATAATGGGCCCAACATCACACAAGCAATGCTTTGCCCACAGCTGGTCAATTGTAGCCCACTATTTTTGAACCCACTCGGCATCAAAACAGTCGCAAGTGCAAGAAACGCACAACATTAGCCAAGGCAACTTTGTGTGCAACGGGCTTACCATGATGACCAGTGCAAATCCACCAACTTTATCATCCCAAAAACACTGCAACATTGTATTATAGCCTACCTCCCCAGTGCCAACAATTGGTGTATAACTTGAAATACAAACATGATTTTCCTTTGCTCCACAAAAACCAACCGGTGTGTCAAAGCGTTGTTCATATGCAACTTGTGATCTTACCTTGGTCTTGTCCTCAGCTAGTATCACTGGAACCAGACCAGTGATCCCATGTGCACTTTTAGCATCCTTGTAAATGTTAGCGAACGCAGCAAAGATGTGACCATGTTTGCCCGGCACGTGCTGGACGTCCTTCTTGTTATATCTTTTCATTGTACTATAACTGGAGCCACAATAATTCAAAGCAAAGAGGTCACATATCCTCCGCCCACCATATACCTTCATGGCTTGGGCAAGTGCCTTGGAATTTTCGGAAAATCAAAAGCCTTCCTTCCTGCAATTCAGATTAGTAGCCACATCCCACATAAAATCCCACAAAGCTGGCCATCCTCCAAAGGCACCGGACCTATGAGCACTCAAAATGTCACCAAAAAATTTCTATACATCATTAGAAGAGATTTTGGGGGACTAAAGGGTCATTTCAAGCCTGCTCCCCTGACACTGTTTCCCTGGCAGATCGGGAATGTCCGCTATCAAATTTTTTTTTTTCTTTATTGAAAAATCTAAAAGCAAAAAAAACAAAAAACAAAAAACAAAAAACAATGGTGACGTGGCAATCGTTCTGCCACGTCACGCAGTAGCTGCGGACTGCTCCGAGGCTATTCCCCCAACCTTAGCAGCCCAGGGAACTCACAATCCTTCAAAGGAGGTGAAAAACAACTAATGTGTGTTCATTAGAGGCAACCATGGCTTGTTCTTTAAGCGTAGGACGCTTGATCTTCAACTGTACTATTTGCAGCTTAGCCGCCCAGTGGTACATGCATTCGGCTCTATATTTCTAAGACACTACCCTACTATGCATTGTAAGTTCTGGCAAAGACAGGTAACTAATTCGACATCCACCTTCTATGACTTGGCTTCCTTGTTTTTCAAGAGCCATGTCCTCCCTTACCACCCTCAATCTGAAGTTGGTCTCAAACGGAATGTTAGCGCACTTGTTGCAAGTCAAATTTTCCCAAGGTTCACTGTTCAAGGACATTTGCAGGCAAGCACAATGTCTAAAAATTCCATTAATCTGAATACAAACACCATTCAAAACAACTACTTCTTGTAGCCAAGGTTTAGCAAACTAGCTTTGACCGGGCTTTACATCCCACAGCAAAGCTAGTACTTCAAAACATTTTCCAGCGTA
This sequence comes from Neckera pumila, assembly GCA_963969595.1. Lineage (NCBI taxonomy): Eukaryota > Viridiplantae > Streptophyta > Bryopsida > Hypnales > Neckeraceae > Neckera > Neckera pumila. Next base: position 45,717,490 of record OZ018409.1, on the reverse strand, counting down.
CACTGCAATAGGATCATGGAAGCCCCAAACATGGGCAATTTGAGGAAATTTTGGTCAATAGAATGTGAATACTATACCTGCTGGTTGTCCACTACATGTCCAAAAAAGCTATTGCTTGTAGACTTGGATGGCCTGCCTCGCTTGCTAGAATTCACTGAAGTCCTCGCCAAGTTTGCAGCCTATAAAACCTTCTCCACATGTTTACTTCCACCTGCATGGTTCCTGAAGTTTGCTTCTAAGTTCTTCTTGGATGGACATAAGCTGTTCACGTCGTTGGTGTGTGGGTCACCTCCAATCAGCTCAAAAGTATTGCGTGCAGGATCAAAGCTGTCATTCATAGATTTTAAAATTTTGACACCCTCCAAAACGAGCTAGTGATGGTCTTCTGCAGTGAGGATAACAGGTTTTTTTCCCTTCGCCACAGATTAGGGGTGATTGCACCAATCTACCCCTTTCCGTAAGCACCAACTCCTAATGTGTTGGTTGCTCATAATATGGCTCTTGCGGAAGTTGAAGAACAAGTTGGACACTCTATCCTTGCTGTGCTAGCCGTCAGTTCCTCCCAAGTCTTTTCTGCATTCCAGGCAGTACAAAATGACAATAGCCTTGTCGTACCAATCGTAGGACTTCAAGCATCATTCATGATCTTCTAAGCACACGTTCTTTAGTACCTTCTTCAATTTCTGTTCTCCATCTCTATAAATGGCTAATAGCTCAGCAGACAAAGTTTGTGATTTCAGCAGGAGTTTTGAATTGGATTCACTCACATGTGAACAGGAAGGCAGATCCACTGGGTTTTCTTCATAAGCCTCTACGGGTGGGAATTTTGGGACTTGACCGCAGAAGTTGTCTTCAGACCTTCCTTCTTCAGTTTGTTGCTGCCCTCTAATACGTTGTTTTTTAGATGCGGTTTTATCTCCGTCTTGTACATCATTGTTGTGTCTCCTGTCAATAAATTCTTCCTCTACTTCAGCAAGCTAGAATCCACAGGCTCCGTTGTCAAACTCGTCGTCCAAGGTTGGGATCATGAAGACAGCATCCTCTACGTCATTGAGAGATTCAAGACTTACAACCACTTGACAGCACTCATGTGGATCCCAGTATTGGAATGAGAAATTTAATACTTTTTTTTCTTCAAGCCGCACTCTCAAATCAGCCAAGGATTCTCCAATGTCAGCCTTCATGGTTCCAATGCATTTCAAAGGTGCACCTTCATGCGCCAACATATAAACCTTAATCTTCCTCATCCCTGCACAGATTCCACAAATTAATGGCCCTGAGACTCTGAGAGAGACCCGCAATTCAAGGAAGAAGCCGTAAGCATTCACAAAGTGTATCCAAAAAAAAACTACAAGCCCAATTTGCAAATTCCAGGGCCTTCCGAGTACCCATGCCTATAGATTTGGTGGCCTCACGATGCAACTACGAATCCTAAATCCTAATGGATGAACGTAAGCATTCACAGAGATATATGTAAATCCTAAACCTACCAAGCTGATTTGCAAATCCGATGGCCTCCCGCGTACCCTGGTCTGCAGTTTCTATAACTTCTGAATGCAAATTAATCCCTAAACCGTAACGGAAGTACCCAAATCAAACCCGCAATATGCACAAAATTCATGAGAGCTGCTTGGCACTAAGCCTAAATAGATCCAAGAACCGTAGCAGGAGTGAAGGGAACGTCATACCTGTCTCCAGCACCCTCGAGAAAGGAAGGTCAGCTGGACAATGTTGGTCCGTACACTTTGCAAAAACCGAAATTGCACACCAAGAACGTAGCCTTAAGCAAAGAAGCAAGTCAGTAAACACAAAACCCTAAAGCAACAAGCAACCTCTAGGAACGCAAAGCACAAAGCAAACTCCAAGTTGCTAATTGGAATCCTACTGCGTCGGAGGGTACTAATGCAAATCGGGTGTCGGAAAGCCAACTTGTTCCACGTGCGCCCAAGCAACCGTTGAGATTTGCATCCGAAGCTTATTGGCACCTGACCAAGTTTGCCAACTCATTTTCCACCAATCCCGTGGGGCCTAATTCAATGCAGGGCAACACTTATAGCTCCTTAGACAAATTATATTTCTGAAACTGAACCTACTAAACACTTTGGGGGGGATCCAATGTCCGGCACCCTATTTTTTTCTACCATATAGAAAAATGTGTCCTTCTTAAATACCCTATTTTATTTATAATCACTTTGAATACATATTGCCAATGCTATAGTACATCTACCAAAAATATAAATTTTCCCTCTAATGAATTAAATTGACCCTATTTTTTTATCTCACGACACTTTCTACAACACCGGTGGTCTCCCCCCAAGGTTCTCTACTCTAAATTAAACTTTGAAGTCCTTTATCTTACTCAATTTTCAGTGTATTTTGAAAAAAATAAAATCCTAGGTTGTAGATTGTATATTATAAGACTACAACCATCGGAATTGGCATTTTGCAATTCCATAATTAAATTCTTAACAATTTTGTATTTTGAATCATATTCTACTAAATTCTAAAAACTATTTTTTTTCCTATATGTTGTACAATTTCAAATGGTCTGAAAACATGATCTAAAATTTTTCAAGCATAAAGCCAACTTGTCTCGGAAAATGAATCCAAAGAAGCACCATCATTTTGGACATTTTATCATAGAAAAGTGAGGTTGTGAAGAGTAGCTGCCCTATTTTTGTCTTCTCTCACGTCTTTTCAACTTCACTTCAACTTGAGTTCAATGTTCTCCAGCCCCGGTCAATAATTCCAATACCGCGCTGATAGGACCCAGATCCACCCACAAAAAGGACTGCGGCAATAGGCCCCACATGTCCACATCCACCCACCCAATGACCCAATTAGGGTCTCCCAGGCTCCCTTCCAGAATTTGAATTTCCGTGTTCCCTCGCACTAGGGGAACGTCCATCCTCAGCCGCACCCTCGGCGCCGCCACGGGCGCGGGTCGAGCATCTCATACGAAGCCCAGCATCCTACCCCCACGCCCGCGCCCGCGCCCGCGTCTCCCCCTCTCCTCCCAAGTTCCTCGTTCGGCTATGGCGTTCGGTGCTCGTTGCCTTCCCCGGTTTCCTGTTTTCTCTGCCCGTTTTGTCTCTGCGACGGTCTCTTCACCTTTGACCGGTTGCTTCGAATAATTTTTTCTCTCGCTAGTATGTTTTTCCCGGCTCGTTTTGGTTGTGTATCGTGAATTTTAGGGTGTCTTGGAGCGCAGCTTGCCTGTAGTTTGTTGGTGGAAAGATTAGGGTGACGTTAGGGTGCGGGTTTTTCATCTTAGGTTTTAGTTTTCTTTATTTTCTTCGTTTTTTTTTCGATTAGCTGGTGATTTGATTAGAGTTTGGTTCACCTTGGTTGGGGGTGCTGTTAGGGATACGGGCTGCATTGTCGGGGCTAGTGGATTGGTGCGATAAGAGAGCGAGGAGTGTGTGATTGAAAACTAATCAGGGAAAAGGTGAAAGAGAGAGGGGGCGCTGGTTTCGTGCGGCCCCCGGTGACCTGTCAGACCTCAAAGAGTGTCGAGATGGAAGAATCCGGTGGAGCCATTGTGGAGAAGAACAACTTCGCTCGGAAGTTAGGATCTACAGATAAGAAGACGCGCGAGAAGGGGCTGTCCTTGCTAGTTCTCTGGCTTTCGTGTCAGCAGGTAAGCATACCTTTCTTTCCGCATTGGTTTTCTTAGGGATGTTTGAGTACTCGCTAATTTAAGGACTGCTGATAGATTTTGAGATTTAAGTGGCTTTTATGAAATCAGTTTTACTCTGCAAGCAACGGTAATCTAGGATGAAGCTACATTCTTGACATAAGTGTAGCCGTTTCGTGAAGTCCAATATCTTCAGGGTGGCCGGGGTCTGTACTTTGCCCTGCTGTCACTGTCGACGAAACCTAAGGTTAAAGGGTGTCCGCATTCTTTCATATGGACGCTTACTCTACTACGAAAATAAGTCTGCTGATAGACTTGAATCCGTACGGTCTCTTGGTTTATTAGTTTGGGAGTGCTCGCCTTGTAATTATCAACTTTTAATGTGATCCAATGGCAGGGCATGGGAGATTTCGTGGATTTTTTAAATCGCCGATATTCTGAATGCAAACGTAAATCTAATGATTAGAGGATGGAGCTTCTTAGAGTGAGACCTCGTTAACGAGGAGCTATTTTGTGAGGTTCAATCTCTTCAGGACGGCCAGGGTCTGTATTGCCCTAGGTGCCACTGTCGATAAAAACCTAATGTTCAAGGCTCACGTAGGCGATGACGCTCCGCGGCAGAGTTATAGGTCATCAGTTAGGGGAAGCCGACTTTATTTCTAATTTAGGTATAGCTCCTTGTTTGCTTATTTATAAGAGTGATGATGGGTGGAGGGGTTGTCGAATGGGAGTCATTGTAAACAAGATGAGAGACTCGTTTGTCTAGTTATGGAAAGCGTGGAGCACTGGTGTGCATGCCTGACATGGCATTCTGGGGTTTGAAGTCGTATTATGGTTTTGGCAGTGTCTACAGGCAGTACAGGCGAAGTATCTTCCTTCTTGAAGGGTACTGTGATCCTTTTCAAGTCAAGACGCCTCTGCCTTTGCAGCTGAAGTTTGCGAATTAACCTTTGTGTTCATATTATGTGCTACCCCGTCGGGTTTTATATAGTCGTTGTTTCTCTGCTATACTACCTGCTATTATAGTAAGTCTAGTTCGGTATTGTAAGTGATCTAATGCGTAAATGACTTCAATTTCTTGTAGTAACTTTAATAAGTGCGTGGGATTGGTCGGAGATATGCTAGCGCTGACCAAGGGTTTTAGGATTAGGATTTTAGCCCTTCAAGATCCCAGGTTGCCAATCTGGTCATCAGATGCTTGAAATTTCGATTTCTGATCCTTCAGTATGGCTTTAACCGCTTTAATTCACTCTGAATTGGAAAATTTTGGTATGTCTCATACACGCTTTTTATTGATCTTTTATCAATCTTTCGGTGTAGGATGTTGGGGAGGACGAGCTGAAAAAAATATGGAAAGGCTTGTTCTATTGCTTGTGGCACTCCGACAAGGCGCATGTGCAAGGGGATCTTATCAACAAGTTAGCTGGCATTATGGAGAGCCTGGACGCGGATACTTCCTTGGCTTTCTTCGAAGTTTTTCTCACCACTATGAGACGAGAGTGGAATGGTATCGACAGGCTAAGGCTGGACAAATTCTACCGCCTCTTGAGGCAATTTCTGGTAAGAGTGTTCACGCTTCTGCAAAAGAGCGAGTGGGATGAGGAAACGATTGCGAAATATATGGATGCGTTGGTTGAGAGGTCTTTGCTCGCTAACGACCAGCATCCAGCCTTGGGTGTGAACCTGCACTTTGTAGACATTTTCCTTGGGGAGCTCCGGAAGTTCCAGCCGTTATCTGCTGGTACTCTAAGACTGATGCTGCAGCCCTGCTTCTCAACCCTTGCCGGTGCCGCTGACAAAACCTTGTTGAAAAGAGTAAAAGAGAATGTGTTTATGCCTCTCTTGGAAGAAGCTCGGACATTTGTGAATAGTATGCAAGCTAGTGGTGAAGTTGATGAGAATAGCTTCGGGGCCCATGTCGTATCGCTGCCATTGGGTGCCCGGCTTTTTGAACTGGCTTCATCGGAGGCCACTCCCCAGGCAAACCGCAAGGTTTTGTATGAAATTCATGCCGAATATGCCAAGTTGGATAAGCTGGTTGCTGCTGCAGGCATTGACTTGAGTACCATAAAGATTGGGAGTGGAAGTAACAGTGACATCGAGATGGCTGAAGTCCGGACTCACGGTCCTACTAGGCAATCAGCAAGGCAGGCTAGAAAAAGGGCTACAATGGATGCAGTGGACGCAGTGGAAGCAGAGATTACTGTCCCGAAGAAGAAGAAAATGAAGCAGATTTTGGATGTTCCAACTCCAAATGACATCCCTACGGGCTCACCTAAATTGAATTTGGGGGAGTCAGCGGTCTCAGATATATCGAGTGTCAAAACCAAGAAAAGCACAAAGAGTAACGCGGCGAGACAGGTGAAGTCGAAGAAGCATGAACTCTTGCCAGTGAGCGACGTAGAGAAAACAAAGGAAGGAATTGGAGCTGAGAAGGTTGATTTTGAGAAGAATGGTGACCAGACTGAGAAAGTTGTTACGGAGAGAAGAAAGAAAGCCAAGAAGAAAGCCCTTACCGAGACTGCCGAAGTCCCAGCCGCCGTGAACAAGAGTAAGAGCAAGAAAAAAGGGTTGAAGGGTGTGGGTGAGGGGAAGGTTAGTTCTGTGCCAGCAGGTACGCATAGATCTCAGGCATAGGTTTAGGGCACACTGTCTTTTCTGAGTTACTGGTCTGTCGAAGCTTTGGCATGCCCTTTTTTTATGAGTGGGAGCTAAGTATCCAGTGCTCTCAGGGATTAGACGTTTAATCAAGGCTATTTTATCTGGGTATAGTGAAGTATTACCGGTTCAAGATAGGAAGGTCTTGAGACAGACATTGGGTCGCGAACATGGAGATTTATGTCAAAAGGAAGCTTCTAAATTTTGAATTCAAGCTCTACGTCTGCAACTATGTTGGCATGGTTGTTGTTCGTGTTTCATCCCTATGCTTTGTAGTCAGAGCTGAGGCAAAGTTTTACTCTAGATATGAGATCTACTGGACTAATTCCCAATTTTCTATGAAGCAGTCGAAACAGGAGGCACAGTGGAGATACCCAAGCAGAGTTTAGCCGTCCCGAATGGTGAAGCGCAGTCGGGAGGTGCCGAGAGCGCAGCTGGAGATTTGTCGGGAATTAAAAGAGATGCAGACGCAGTGATGAATGTGAGTGTGGACGATTCTGTGATTTCCAATCTGGAGGAAAAGTTCGCTTCCATTGCGGCTGAGACAGATCAGGAGGCTCATAGGTCTAATGGTTCACCTGCAGAGGCTTCTCCTACGGAAGCTTCCTCTGGCAAGAAGAAGCGGAAGAGAGGAATCAAGTCTGCCTTGGAAGTCACTGAACCCTTGAGCTCAGGGTCATTAACACTGACACCGCTTGCGAAGTCGAATGGAGTCACGGATCAGGCCACGCCAGGTTCCACCTCCACGAAGAAGAAGAAAGTCAAATTCGTGCTGAAAAACAACATTGTGTGGAAGCCAAACAACCCTCTTCCCCCTCAGGCCATGCGAACTCCTCCATCGGCTACACCTCGAGGCAGCGCTTTGAAGAAGGGCGTGCCTGCAGGCCCCATTCGTGTGACTCCCTTGCGCAAGGTCGGTACCTCGGGTTCCAAACGCCGGTCCCCAAGTACCACTCAAATTTTGTCCATTACCAAACAGAAGCCGACTGCCAGGTCCCCCAAGAGCCTGTCCAAAGGCGGCCCAAGGTTTGCACGGCGGGTTCGTAAGTCACCTGGACCTCCATTGTAGAAGTTAGTCATGTTAGTGCATCAGCGGTAAGCATTAATTCTTTACTGTCAGATTGGGAGTTTTTTTCGTGGAGTGAGAATTGTAAGCCGCGGTCTTTATTTCCTCCATTCCTCAGGAAGCCTCGATCTTTAACTTAATTGCTCCCTGCCTCCGACCCCAGCTGATATTCCGTCTCTAGTCGTACTGCATGCATGCATTGTCAGTGGTGAAATCATTTATTAATTCCCAGCTTGTACGAGAATGACATGGTCGTTGATGTCGTCGTTCCCAGCTAGGTTTCTTGAACCTTTAGATAGGTTTCGAGTCATCTAAGCAAAGTTTAGCGTGAGATTGTTGCGCTCCGAGCCTGCAAATACTTCGATGGCTTTGTACATGTATTCATGGCCCTGCATGCATCTAACGTTTTCAGGGGATTTTCCCAACATCGGTTTCGTCTGCTCAAACGACATTTGAAATGGGGTCTAGTGACCCTAAACTCACGACTCAACATTCATTGTGAGATTGCGAATTGTTCTTCGAGGTGACAAAGAAAGCATTGTACATTAACCAATGGGACGTACACACGAGTGCTGGCTGGACTTGTAGATAATTTGTAAATGTATTTAAAGCCTCTATGCAGGGGTTCAAAGCACTTCAATATCTCAGCCATCTATCACTGCCAATCCCAGCCACTCCGTCACCCCCAAACCAAGTCATTTTCATCCAAAAAATCAAGTTCGTTTGTGTAATATTATTTTTTGTAAAATCTTAGCCTATTTTTCTAATTATGCCCTACCTCAAAAGACCCAACTTGAAAATCCCATTAATTAGAGATTAGCTTGAAAAAGGATTATGATACATTGAGTAGGGGTGAAGTTACAAAGACTCTACAGTTAGAAACTACTCCTTCACCTTCCCTGTGGCTGTGGGTTAAATTCATTGCAATTCTTGTATGATGAATTCTTTGTGTCTTACATTCTATTCTTAAAAGCCGTAGGTATATGCCTAAGTAAAGGTAATTGCATTGTAATAAGCTTTGTGCCACTGTGGATAAGAAATAGAAATACAGAAATATCCTTAGAAGCTGCAAGGTATATGAATAACTAAAGGAACTGCATTAATAATAAAGTTTTGTTTGACAATGGACAAGAAAAAAAAATTTAGGAATAACTTTTGTACATTGGCAATTCTATTTGAAGCAAGTGGTTGGGCAGTTCAAGAAGCACAATGAATTTCTAAATTTGTTACAAATTTGTTAATAAACCCCTAAAGGACAGAACACCGTCTTTTGGCAACATAGCAGTTTTGGGCAGCTCACTACAAACAGAGTTTTTATTTTATTTTTTTGAAAATTTCACGAAACATGTGCCTGAGGAGTAGCTTTAAGGTCCAATAATTTTCATAACTTTTGACTACACGATTAAAAAGTTATAGTGTGATATGTGGTTTTCGTTACTCAACGAGCAACCCGGGTAGCTCAAAAAACTTCTTTGGAATCCAGAGACTTCATACCTACCTACAAATTGGAATCCCTAATAACTCTCACCTCATTAAACAAAATGGAGTGATTCAAACTTTTCCACTCTTAAATATTTCTTTAGAACCGTTTCCAACTTTTCATTTTTCAAAAAAGTGATTTTTAAAGAAGTTTTTTGAGCTGCCCATGCTGCCCGCCGAGTAACAAAAAACACATATCACGCAATAAATTTTTAACCGTTTAGTCAAAAGTTATGAAAATTGTTGGACCTTAAAGCTACTCCTCAGGCACATATTTTGTGAAATTTTCAAAGAAAAAAAAAAAAATTCCGTTCGTAGTGAATTGCCCAAAATCACTACGTTGCCAAAAAATGGTGTTCTGTCCTTTAGGGGTTAAAGTGTAGATTATAGAATATAGATAGCTTTTTGTTGAAGAACATGTACATATTAGTGTAGACCATGTACATTCAGCCCTAGGAGTAGCATTAGACACTTAGTTAGTGTTAGAGTTCATTGAGTATTGCTCATAGTCAAAGGCAGCCCATAGTGGTTAGTTATCCCACATGGTTTGTGGATAACTATGAAAGGCTTCTAGTATAAGATCAGCCCACTCATGGGTGTTTGTATCTTCCTACCATCTAAGTAAAGCCTTTCTTCCATTCACTACATTGTAATCTCAATATGTTATGGGCCCACGCACTTGGAGTTGCGCTTGAGGGAGAAATTCAAATCATTTGGAGCAGATCTTGGAGCTTGGAGGAGCAACCAGCCATTTGTCACTTTGTCACCTACAAACCATATGGTGTGAGTTATTTTTCAAAAGAAAGCTTTGAAGTGCATTTTAAAAAAATTCTTTTGGGGCTTATGTTTGCTGATTTGTGAGGTTTTGAGTAGATTTGGGTGAGAGGTTGCTCATGGTAGTAATCAGACCTAATTAGGGCTGGTTGCATGCTCCATAGTTGAGTTTGTGCTTAGAAGTGTACATTGGGAGCCATTGAGGGCTGATTGTGCACTTGGGTGCATTGTTGATTGTGATTGTGGCAATTGCAATCTAGTGAGAGTCCTTTGTGAGCCTTGGAAGCATCATTGAGTTGCTTGAGGTGTTTGACATCCATTGAGGGCTGATTAGTGCCCTTGTGAGTGAGTGAGGCAAATTAGTGGACATTGTGAACCATAGAGGGCTGATTTGTGCCCTTGTGAGTGAGAGAAGACTGATTTGTGTCCTTGTGAGTGAGAGAGGGCTGATTTGTGCCCTTATGAGCTTTTTTTGGAGTAATTGAGAGTCAATTAGGGTTCTTTGGTGACTTGGTGATCCAACTAGGGGTGTTGGAGGCCAATTGTTATCCTTGAGGTGCTCATTGTGAGTAGTAGCTTCCATCTAGGGCTGATTGGACGTCTTGAGCTCCTTGTAGGGTAGAGTACCCTAATGTGAGGAGCATTGTGAGTTTGCTTGCTGATTGGAAGTAGCACTAGCCCATGATGTCCATGTGGTGGCTTTGAGCTTCATTAGGGGCTGAATTAGTATTGAGAGGAGGTGATGCACTTGTGAGAAGTATTTGGTCGTTCTTAGGGCTTGGGAGAATCTTGGAAGGTCCTTGGAAGGGCTGATTGGTGCCATTTCAACCCAATTGGCTTCCAAGGGATTGTTTGGAGGCTGAATTGAGTTTGTCAACTCTCTAAGACACTTGGGGTGCTGCCAACAAGTGGGAGGTGCTTCACCATGGCATCAAGTGGAGGAGAAGGCGTGCGCATCATTGACAAGTTCAATGGGGAGAACTTTGGCATGTGGAAGTTCAAGATGGAGATGATCCTTGCGGAGAAGGACTTGTGGGAGGTGGTGGATGGGAGTGAGGAGCCTCCAAGTGAAGATGCGGATCCGAAGACCAAGAAGGCCTTTGAGAGGAAGGAGAAGAAGGCCTTTGCTCTCATCGCCATCAACCTTGTGGACCGGCAAATTGCTCACATTCGACATTGCAAGGGACCAGCCCAAGCATGGACCACCCTTTGCAACATCCACGAGACCAAGAGCCTCTCCAACATCCTCTTTCTTCAACGCAAGTTCTTCACTAGTAAGATGGAAGAGGAGGAGTTTGCCTTTGCCACCTATGGAGGAGGGGAGAAGGCCAACATGTTCACTTGGATTGTGGACTCGAGGGCCACTCAACATATGACCAGCCATCGAGATGCCTTCCACACCTATCAGCCCATTTCAGGGAAGAAGATTTATTTGGGAGATAATGACATGGTGGAGGCCCTTGGCATGGGGGAGATCCTAGTGGAGGTGCAAGTGAAGGGAGAGATCAAGAGGATCCAAATCCGGGAGGCACTCCATGTCCCCAAGTTGCATGCCAACTTGCTTTCGGTGAGCAAGTTGTCTTTGGGAGGTTTGAAAGTGCAATTCAACACGGTGGGTTGTATTGTGAGGGCACCAAGTGGACTTGTGATTGCATCAGCCCCTCGTGAGGGCAATTTGTACAACCTCCATTTCACCAAGATGAATGGCACTTCCGTGGCTTGTGTGTTGCCCAAGGATCAGCCCATGAAGACCTTGTGGAGCTTTGGCATAGGAGGCTTGGGCACTTGAATGTGAAGAGCATGAAGAGCCTCCAACACATTGTGAAGGGGCTGAACCTCTCTTCTTGCAAGCATGATTGGAGTTCTAGGGTGTGCAAGGGGTGCATTGAGGGCAAACAAGCAAGGCAGCCCTTCTCCAAGGATGGAGCAACCCGGGCCACCAAGCCATTGGAGCTTGTGCATTCAGATGTGTGCGGGCCGATGAAGACCACAACCATAGGAGGAGCAAGGTATTTTTTTGACCTTCATTGATGATTTCTCTCGCAAGATTTGGGTGTATATGCTAAAGTGCAAGAGTGAGGTTTTTGGGCGTTTTGAGACTTGGAAGGCCCTTGTGGAGGCCCAATCCGAGTGCAAGGTGAAGGTGCTGCAATCGGATAATGGAGGGGAGTATGTGTCCAAGGCCTTTGAGGAGTACTTGAAGGCCCATGGCATTGAGCACCATACATCAGCCCCTTACACTCCTCAACAAAACGGTGTGGCGGAGCGTGCCAATCGAACCATTGTGGAGATGGCAAGGTCCATGATTCATGCCCAAGGTCTCAAGTTTGAGCTTTGGGGGGAGGTGGTGTCGAATGCGGTTTATACAAGGAACCGGTGCCCTACACAAGTCTTGACAAGCAAGACACCCCAAGAAGCTTGGAGTGGGACTAGGCCCAATGTGTCTCACATGCGCATCTTCGGGTGCATTGCCTATGCATTGGTTCCAAGTGCCAAGAGGACCAAGTTGGATGTCAAGGGCATCAAGTGTCTTTTCCTTGGTTATTGTGAGGGAACCAAGGCATATAGGCTGATGTGTGTGGAGAGCAAGGCCATCATCAAGAGTCGAGATGTGACCTTCTTGGAGGATGGAGGAGCTGATCCCAAGCTCTTGGAGTTGAGCCCAAGTGGGAGAAGTGGAGGACCAGCCCAAAAGGTGGGCACAACTCCAAGAGTGCACATAGAAGATGAAGGAGATGAAGATGAGGAGCAAGGAACAGAAGATGAAGACTTGGTGGAGCCCAAGAAGAAGGTGGCTACACCCCAAGTGAAGAGATCAGGGGCCCCTTCTCCAAGCACTTCACCAAGGGAGCAAGAGCATGATCAGCCCTTGGAAGAGCAAGATGAGTCCACGGAGGAGCCCCGTTATCCCACAAGGACCTGCAAGCCGCTTGGAGATTGGTGGTTGAATCACATTCTTCCTCCACAACATGAAGAACAAGCCAATGTGGCTTTCCTTGGAGATCCATCCACACTTGGAGAGGTGTTGCGTTGTGAAGATGCAAGCAAGTGGGAGTTGGCCATGCAAGAAGAGTACAAGGCCCTCATTGCCAAAGGGACATGGGAGCTTGCACCCCTTCCTTCCAAGAGATCAAGTGTGGGTTGTAAGTGGGTGTTCTCCACCAAAAGGGATGCTTTGGGTCACATTGTGAGGTACAAAGCAAGGTTAGTTGCTAGGGGGTTTTCTCAAGTGGAAGGTGTGGACTTCAATGAGACATATGCCCCCATTGCCAAGTTTAGCACCATTCGGTGCGTTGTGACTATTGGGGCAGCCATGGACTTGGGATGCACCAAATGGATGTCAAGACGGCGTTTCTCAACCCCAAGTTGGAGGAGGTCATCTACATGGATCAGCCCCAAGGCTTTGTGGAGGAAGGCCAAGAGCATCTCAAGTGCAAGTTGAAGAAGGCACTCCCCGGGTTGAAGCAATCGGGGAGAGCATGGTATCGAGATATTGATGCCATGTTTGCAAGGAAGGGCTTCCAAAGAGGCCATGCGGATCACTCTCTATACATCATGCAAAGTTGTGAGCATTTGGTGATTGTGATCTTATATGTGGATGATCTCATCATCCTTGCAAGTAGTATGACCAAGATGCTTGAAGTGAAGACTATGCTCAAGATGGAGTATGAGATGACGGATCTTGGAGAGTTGAGCTATTGCCTTGGAGTGGAGTTCAAGAGGGATAGGGCTGCTCGTACCATCACCATGAGCCAACGCAAGTATCTTGAAGAGATTATCAAGCGGTTCAACATGCAGGAGTGCAAAGCCATAGGTATACCACTTGACACTCATGAAAAGTTGCCCAAGCTCACCGATGAAGAGTTTGAAGAGGTGAGGGCTGAAATGCAAGGTGTGCCTTACAAGGCAGCGGTGGGTTGTTTGATGTATGCCATGGTAGCCACAAGGCCTGATTTGGCATTTCCGGTGAGTGTTGTGAGTCAACACACGTCCAAGTATGGCCCCAAGCATTGGACAGCGGTCAAGAGGGTGATGAGGTACCTTCAAGGCACACTTGGGCTGAAGTTGCAACTTGGAGGTGCCCATGTGACCTTACATGGCTTTTGTGATGCGGATTGGGCCGGTGATGAAGGAGATAGGAGATCCACCACCGGCTATGTGTTTATGCTTGGAGTGGGTGCCATTACATGGAATTCCAAGAGGCAGCCCACCATAGCTCTTTCTACAATGGAGGCGGAGTACATGGCCATGAGCCAATGCACAAAGGAGGCCATTTGGCTAAGGCAACTCTTGGCTGATGTTGGCCTTGTCCAAGAGGGGAGCACACAAATCTTGTGTAACAACCAAGGGGCCATTGCTTTGGCCAAGAATCCCACCCACCACTCTCGGACGAAGCACATTGATGTGCAACACCATTTCATTCGTGAACGAGTGGAGGATGAGGTGATTGAGCTCAAGTATGTGCCTACCCAAGCTATGGTTGTTGATGTGCTGACCAAGGCCCTTGGGAAGCCACAACACCACAACTTGATTGCAAAGATGGGCCTTCGAGCCTTTGACCACTCTCAAAGTGGGAGTGTTGAAAAACATGTACATATTAGTGTAGACCATGTACATTCAGCCCTAGGAGTAGCATTAGACACTTAGTTAGTGTTAGAGTTCATTGGGTATTGCTCATAGTCAAAGGCAATCCATAGTGGTTAGTTATCCCACATGGTTTGTGGATAACTATGAAAGGCTTCTAGTATAAGATCAGCCCACTCATGGGTGTTTGTATCTTCCTACCATCTAAGTAAAGCCTTTCTTCCATTCACTACATTGTAATCTCAATACTTTTAACCCCTGAAGGACCATGAGTGCATCCTAAACTCATTGAAATGTATTTTTTCATCCATCAATTTTGTTTGAAGATTTGTATATTAGATATATGATTCAGATTATGAAGATTTTGCTTTGCAAACATTCTATATTTCAAAAGGTATTAGGAGGTCTAGCCTCAAAAAGTAACTTTTTCAGTTCAAAAAATGACCCTTCAAAAATGACTTGAATAAAAAATAAAATAAAAATCTTCAAAAATCACTGTAATTAGAATTCAATATTTTGAACTTATAAAAAAAATCTCTTAAAAATTATAAATATTCAATCTACAATTGATTTTAGAAGGAATTTCCAATTTCTGGCTTCAAATTTTATTGAAAAATATTGGTTTATGTTTTTTTTTATTTAATTATATGGATGTGATCTATAAATACCATTTACAACTACTATTTGAGAACCATCATTAAAATATTCTTCTAAATTGCGTTTTATAATAGATCTTCACAATTTTGGAAATTTGGACACCCCTCCGGTCCTTTAGGGATTAAATGTAGTAATCTAGGTGAATTCATTATCTACACAATATATATCAAAAAAGGTGTCCATACTCTCAAATTATTTCTAAATAAGAAGTTAAATTGAAATCAATTTATCAGAAACCATTGCAGTGCAAAGACTATACAAGACCTTATTACCATTTAAAATTCCAATCACGACAATGGCTCAAGACTCCATTTTATTGTAAGTTTTTTTTTTAGCCATGCTCTTAGATAGACTTTTTGTATTTGTTATACCTAAAAAGACACCGGTTTATGACCAGGGTAGTTGCTCAAAAATTATTTGATTCTTGGACAAATAGGTGCATTCTTCATCTCTAAAGTCATCCATATTATTTTTTGGATTAACCCTTGAAAGACACTCCAACTAAAATTAAGCCCAATGGATTTGGAATGTACTTATTGGTCCGAGAATCAAATCATTTTTTACCAACTACCTTTATCATAGGCCGGTGTCCTTCCAAGGTTACACTGAAAGCACAACAATTTAAATTCTATGAAAAGACATGGCTTTTTAATATATAACTTATCTGTGAACGAGTAATTGAAGTTTGTATCCTTTGGATTTGTCAAAATTGGCAATATATACCCAAAAATCTCCCTCCAAGAGTAGCACTTTCTAATAAAATGTCAATGAATCAATTTTTAATCGTATTTTTGAATTTGTAACTCCAAAATCTTATTCTTGACTAATGTTAGGGTCACGCATAATTTTGTTTTGTCTTTAAGGCAATAAATATGTGAGAATGAAGCTTGCAATTGAAAGTGGATCAATTTTCTTTTTCAAAATTGCTTAGGCTTTTGACAGGTGGCATTGCCAAGCTTTTAAACTCCATAATTGAATTATCTTTTGCCACGGGGACTTCAATCATATTTGAGTAGGAGCCTCTATTAACCCCTAAAGTACCATGACTGCAGATTATGAACAATGAATGAACGGAAACACATCCGAAACTCACCAAAATGCATTTTTTCATCCATCAATTTTGATTGAAGATTCTTATATTAGTTCTTGAACATTTGTACGGTTCGGATTATGAAGGTTTTGCTTTGCAAATATTCTATAATTCAAAAAGTATCGGGAGGTCTAGCCTCAAAAATTACCTTTTTCAGTTCAAAAAATGACCCTTCAAAAATGACTTGAATCAAAAAATCAAATAAAAATCTTCAAAAATCACTATATTTAGAACTCAATATTTTAAACTCATAGGAAAAAAATTCTTTTAAAAATCTTAAATATTCAATTTACAATTGATTTTCAAAGGAATTTTCAATTTTTAACTCAAATTTTATTGAAAAATATTGGTATGTATTTTTGTTGATCTAGCCATATGGATGTAGTCTATAAATAGCATTTTACAACTATTGTTTGAGAGTCATCATTAAAATATTCTTCTAAGTTGCATTTTATAATAGATCTTTACAATTTGGGAAATCTAGACACTTCTCCGGTCCTTTAGGGGTTAAGGACCCAAAATATAAAAACAACGTATAATTTTTTTCCAATTGTTGAATCTTCATAAAAACTTGATTCCTTGAAAGTTTCTATGTTCTCCTAATTTCTAAGTAAAAAAAGAAAAAAATCTAATACCTAAATGGAAATTCCCAATGTTTTTAAAATCCATTTTGGTTTGAAAAGTATTACAGGCTAACTCTATAATGACAAAGCTCGTAACCATACAACCCTACTTTAACCTTGTAACGCTACTATGGATACTAAGTGTCAGATGGATGATTTCACCTCAAAATGTATGATGGAAAAAAAAAATTCATATAATTCTTTTTTGTTGAAGGTACTTGACAACATTTCACGTAATAGTATTGCAAATTCTTTCATTGTGGTATTATTGACTTTTCTAAAGAAGAAAATTATTGACCCATGGATCACTCTTGTAGTGTATTTTGGCCAAGTCTTGCTATTTACTCTTGATGTAAATTTCAGCCATATAAATGATGTTTTTTGAATTTAAATTCAACTAATGAAATTTAATTTTTACTCCAATTTGAAATTTTGAAAAATTCATAAATTCAATATTTTATAGCAATATGAACTTGGGGCCTATAACCATGGTTTGTTGATTTTCTAATTTTAAAACGACAATGCAACTTTGATTTATATCATAATGTTTTTCACTGTAATATACATTTGTGAAGAAAATTTGAGATTTCAATTTTATTATGGATTTTATATAAACTTTCTTCGATTCTTTTCTTTAAATATTCATTGCAATTTCAAATTTTTCTTAAAAAAATAAAAAATATTATAAATTATAGTAGATATGTGACTTCATCTTTGAAAAATAAAATAGTTTTTTTTTTATTAATATTTAGTTCCAAAATGGCAGCAAATACAATGATGGGCATAGAGTGTTGAAATCAATGGTCATAGGCCCGTCCTTATAGGGTTAAATTTCTTCAAATTATATCAATGTTATATATTTTTTGAATGACATGAAGTCACATATTTATATTTGTCATAAATTTTTCAGTTTTTTTTGTAATTGCAACAAATTTTAGAGTAAAAATTGAAAGTCTTTCATTTATTGTACAAATTAAGGTAAAAAATAAAATAAAAAATTCAATATTTTAAGTGTATATTATACTAAAGAAAATTGCAATGTAGAAGAGTTTTTCAAACTATTCTATCTTTAGAAAGTCAAAAGACCATGGAAGTAGGTCCAAAGTTCAAATTGCAATAAAATGTTATAAAAATTATTTAAGGAGTTTTCCAAATTTTTGAATTGCTATAAGAATTAGACTTCATAATTTGAATTTCACTATACTAGTCGAAAGGGTGTCCTAAAGCACCAGACTAGACATTGTAGTTTCATATTGCAAGACACCCCTTCTTACTACCATAATGCTATTTGGAGTCAAATTCAAGAAAGATCATTTTTGGTAGCTAAGTTTTAGATCAAGAGCCAAAAAAATGATCATGTAATATCCATTTGAATTTATCCAAATGCCACTTGTACTATTGTAGGTTGTTAACCCCTAAAGTTTCACAACTATGTAATCACCAAAAACGCTCCAAAACTGCCATATTTAATACAACTACCAAATTTTTGGAAAAAAATAATTTTTGACACATGTAACCATAGGATCTTGTAGTATGATATTTTGGAAACATGTGGTAAAAATTTCAGAAAATTCCACCCTGTGGATCATAAGATATAAGCATTCAAAGTCTTGAAAACCATGTTTTCAATCCTGCGAAAAACCGGGCAGCTGCACTTTGCAAGCTCACTTTTCAATGAAAAAATGCCGATAAAGGTGGTGCTTCTTTAAATTCAGTTTCCTAAACAAGTTGTCTATATGCATGAAAAATTTCACATCATTTGGAATTGTACAACATATAGGAAAAAAATAGCAAGTAGAAAGAAGTAGAAAATGACTCAAAATACTAAATTGTTAAAAATTTAATCATGGAATTTAAAAATGCCAATCCCAACGGTTGTAATGTTGTAATAATCAATCTACATCCTAAGATTTTATTTTTTTCCAAAAATATTGAAAATTGAGTTAAATAAACGACTTTAAAGTTTTTTTTAGAGTAGAGAATCCATAACTGCCCGCAAACCAAAAACCCTCATAACTTTTGGCGCATTGATTGAAATGGAGTGACTCAAAGCTTTTTAAGTATATCTAAATGTAGAGAACCAATTTTTTTTTTTAAATTCCGGAAAAAATGATTTTTTCTGATCTGCCCAAACTGCCCGGTTACGAAAAAAAGTAACATATCAGGTCACAACTTTTGACTCGTATTTTGAAATGTCATGAAACTTGGTACACATGAAGATATTCCTCGCCCCCACCTTCTATTAAAATTTCAGCCTCAAGTATGGATATCTCTAGTCACACGTACCTGCCCAAAATTTCTATACGGCCAAAAAACGCATGTTGGTCCTTTAGGGGTTAAGGGTTCAATTAGCAAAATATTATTGACAATGATATAGACTAGGTGATGGCAAATCGATTAAGCTATAAAGAATTACTTTAGAAAAGGACCTTCCAAGCTAAGGAAGGAAAGTGGCAAAAGAAATACTGAAGTGTCCTTTGCTAATCTCAATGCAAATAAGTTTGAGCCTTTTGATTGCATAATCCTTTAGTGAAGAGCATAGTAGGAAGGAAAATATATATGAGGTGTTGTAGAGGGAAAGTATTTTTATGGTTTCATAGGATTCTAGCTATGAAGTATTTATTTTTGAAAATTTTATTTTTCTTTTATCTAGAATAAAATCAACTCAAAACTTTGCACAAAAATTATAAAGCATCAAGTGCCTAAGCTAGTCACATCCTGGCAAAATAAGCCTTAATTTTTTCACATACTTTGATATACTTCATCTATAATTCCATATAGCTCTTGTAGTGAGCTCTTCAAAACATTCATCATCCACCCATTCTCTTTGAATTTAAGATCTCAAATATTCATACAAGAAACAACAAACAGTAATAATTATGATCTTAATCCTTAAACAACAAGCCAAAATCCTTATTGTATCAAAGGTTAATGTTTTTTGCTATTGTATGAATACTTAACCCTAGAAAGACATTGAGGCTCAAACCTAGCCAATGCATAATATTGAAGATTATTGTAGAAATAAAGAATGCACCTATTGGGCCAAAAAACGATCATTTTTGGCAAAGTACATTGACAATAAGTCTCGTCTTTTCATTGGGTTAATGCTATGGTATACATATAGGTAATATCCATTGTCATAATTTAAGCATTTTCATTCACAGCTTGCGACTTGGCAAACTATTCTATGTTGACATTATGTATAGACCCTTTTGCCAAAAAAATAGCAATACACTCAAAATTACACAAATGTCCATGCATTATGGAAGATTCTTCGTATCACTATAAGAAATCTGCATTTTAGATGACATTAGTATAATTTTAGCAGACGCATTTTAGTAGATGCAAAATAAAACAACTTGTGTTTTTATGTCAATAATAATGTCCAATGTAATGTCCAAATGTTACTTTGGACGTTATTATTGACATAAGTAGTTTTATTTTGCGTCCACTAAAATGCATTTGCTAAAATTAAACTAATGTCACTTGAAATGCGGGTTTTTTATTAATAGTATATAGAATATAATTGTAACAACAAAATTTAAAAGCTTTTGTTCAAATTAACACTAGAACCTTGGACTGGTCACCATGGAAATCATCCTTTTGGATATTGTGTGAGTCATTTGCTTAAAAAACTCAAGAGCACTCATTTGAGGTGATTAATAGGCTGGTATTGGAAAAAATTGTAGCTTTAAGAGGGCTGTCTCTCTTGTTTTTCATTATATATGTATGCCTTAGGTTTTGAGTATTTGTCATCTATCTCAATTACAAATTGTTATCAAGCACCAAAATTTAGAGGCTTTGAATGTTTTCAAATTTTTGAAATGAAAGACTTCGTTTGCACCACTGAAGCACTTTTTAAAACATTTTCCAATGATTTACTATACAATAGATTCTATGAAGAATTTCTCTAGCAATCACCATTCAAAGTTTCAATATTTTTGTTGCTAGTACATGGATGAAACAATGTTTTGACAATCATTTCCTTTACCTACATTAGCTCGAGAAACTTCTTGAAAAAGAAGGCCTTTAGAAGTTTCCAAAGTTGTTCTAATTTTATTAATGAAAATGCTACTAATTTAAAAAAAAAATTCTACTACATCTTTTTTTATTGACATTTATTTATTGCATACAATATTGATTTTCCATCTATAGTATTGGAGGATGAACGTCTTAGTTTGTTTTTATAGAGCATATTTAGATGGAAATACAACATTAATTTAGTCTTACAACATTATGAAGAATAGATCTAACCATTAATGTAAGATATCCAATCATTGCATATTAGGTAGGATAGCCATATACCATACCATTACCTTACACCTTATAATCATCCTTTAAAGTTTTGATGTTTTTGTTGCTAGAGACAAGACAATGTTTTGACAATCATTTTCTTTGTTAAGATTAGCTCCGGAAACTTCATGAAAAGACAGGCCTTGAGCATTACCATATATTTTTGTACCCATAGCAACTCCACCACTAAAAACAAAATACAAACTTAGCTCATATAGTGGAATTACCAAATGCCAACACTACTCAAGATTTGTTAGTAATAAGAACCCTGGTCCTAACATCTCTATAGATTATGATAGAATCACCGTGGAAGGATGAAAATGTCCTTAACTTTGACATAGTACAAATTGAATGCATACATTTGCTATTATAGAATGTTACTAAGTTCGACATTGCAAGTTATCTTTACCCCCTAAAAATCGGCCCAAGTATTCTTTTGGGAGACTCTTGATAGTTCAAGGTAGCTCTTGTGATCTCAATTTTTTGATATGGTTTTTAAAACTTTTGTTCAAGATAGAAATATATATAAGCTTTTTGGTAGTATATAACTTTTATTTCAAATGGAAGCACAATTTTGCCCTCCTAAACTTAAAATAGTAGAAAAAAGGCAACCAAAAAATTCACAAAAACTTGAAATAATTCAAAATTTTTAATAGATAATACTTTTGCCTATATAGAAAGCTTTTAGCTTATCTATATTTCCATTTAGATAAGTCATGAAAAAGTTATAGAGCATCTTATATTAGTACACCAAAGAATGTGATAGTAAAGAACGTGACATTTGGATACTATGTGCAAAAGTTATAATGGGTCTTTTTGGATAGAGTTTCTGAAATCGTTTGTACACATAGGTACATATTGATTTTAGAGATGTATTTAGAGTGGTGATGGTGGTTTTGGGTTAGTAGCACATTTGGTGGTGCCCACCTTAGGGATTAACCCTAAAAAAAAAGCCTATGGATAATAAGTGTTCAATGGATGACAAAGAATCATTTTATATATATAAGACAAAAGTGTTCATCTTTGAAATTTTGTGTGAAAAAAAGAAGCCTGCACAATATTTTGACCTCTAAATGAATGAGTGCTCTTGTATTTATTTGAAGCAAATGATTCACACCGTACCAAAAAGGATGATTTGGACAAAAAAATTACATATATGAATTTTCTTAGATTTTCATGTGCAATTTTGTGTACAAGAGGAAATGCTTTATTGTGGAACTTGACATTTACATCATAAAGAATAAATCTAAGAATTGATTGAGGTGAGGTGAATGTATGCAAACACTATTACGTTCCTTACAAATGTTAATATAAGCTTTGTTTGTTGTAGTTTCATGGGTTTCAATCTCAATTTAAATAAAGTGAGATTTTAAGTGACTTAGAGGGATGACCCTTTTCTTCTATCAAGATGCAATATCCCCATTCACAAGAGATCCAGAAGTTACACGTTTTTCACAATATTATAATCAAAAAATATTTGCACAATCCATGATTATTTCCTTCCAATGAAATTTCTTTGGTAGCACAAGTCAATGTCTTTTCCTATCTCCAAGTTCCCAAGCATGGATTACAAATAAAATCTTGGGCAAGAAGCTTAGGGAGAACATATAATCAAATATAGCTACAAATGGGGCCCAAGAACAAGGTGCCTCCATCCATCACGCATTCTTTCAAGGCAAATTAAAGTAATGTAGGGATTATCTTTCCCTTGTCTTCAAAAATTGGTATGCCATTAAGGTATTCACACCCTTCTCTAATAGCAACCGTTTATTAGCATCTGGAAAACACCCTAAAATTGGAGTTAGGATCAGGCCATTTTTAGACACCACACATATTGTTAGTAAACATTGTGAGTAATATTGCTCTTATTCAAGGACCAGACCAAGAACTTAGCTACTACTTGTCACCATTAAAAGTAATTTTGATGAGATGAAATCTCATGCAAGGCCATTTTGGCAACCAAGAGAATCTGCACCTCCTTGCTCTCTTAAAACTACAAGGATGATATGTAGAGAGAGCATCTTCTTCTTAGAATATTCAATAATACTATAATGAGTGAATTTACAACTCTATTCACTAAAAATGTATTCAAGCAAATTCCCAAAATCTATTGTATGGAAAAGCATTTTTTTCCATCCTACAATCCTAGGTGAAGTCATCCATCAAAGATATTTGTAGTACTTCTAAAAACAAAATAAATGCATTTTGATTTTATATGTATTTGCCGAGTGCAACAACCAAAAGAAATCTAAAGCCACTTTTGAAGACTTGCCCTCAAAACCAGTGTCTTATTTAGAACAAACACACCTTAACACAAGTTAATTTCATTTGTGCAAGGGTTAGAACAATATGAAAATTTATAATCCAAATTTGGGTTAATTTTAGATGAATGAAAATGTATTGAAAGTTGAATTACAATCACATTAATTGAGATTATAGCATAAAAGCAATGTAGTCTACATTAAATTGAACACATCTAGAATTCTATGAACTTCTACATTAGTCATTAATGCACCTTGCAAAAGTTGATTAGTTCCCAAGTTTCTTATTAATTATTCCCATAACTAATGGCATAATTTGGGACACTTGTAGAAGCGACGACCTTGCTTGCCATTGCCGGAGAGAACTTCAGGTTCCCTCATCCCGCTCCCCATCTCTATCGCAACCAACAAACAATGTGGTGGATTTTCCATTTGTTTCTTCCTCGTTGGCCGTTGCGATTATTGCAATTAACAAAAAAAATCCAAAAGACTAGACCAATCAACCCCTTTAATAAAGCCAACAAAGGACTATAGAGATACGGGCCTATTGACGCTTTGCTACAGCCTAATTCCTACTCACTCCACTCCGTAGGGTTTAGATAACTTCATCCATTTTTATATTTGTGACCCGGATGAAGTTCATTTCGTGTATAGAGGCTGCCCGGCAATTTTTTGGGCACCATTGTTGAAGTTGTCGATTCTGCAGTCTACCAGCATAGTTTCCAAATTTGTATTTTCATATTTCATCCGTCTATGAATCGGATAATTCAAGCTTGGCGGCAAATTTCTAAAAATTGAATTCAAATTCTGATGTTCTCGTATAGAGCAATAATACTCAATAGGAGGGCATTTGGGGGGAAAAAAAAAAGTTCGACGAGGAGGGCAGAGCTCGATGAGTAGGCAACTTTTTCCTCAAAATGCACAACAACAAGAGGTATTGGTCGACGTAAACTATTGCCAGGAAACTGCAATTGGATTAAGACAATCGGTTCGAGATGAAAATCATGGATGAAGAATCCATAATCCACAAATGGCCAATTTCATTAAAATGGCGGTATTCCATGTGCCATTGTTGATTTCAAATTCCATTAAAATGGCCACATTCAAAAGTGACATCTAAGACTAATATAGTTTACAAACATCTAGAGTGAATCAAGATTGTCACTATCACGTCACGCATTACATGAGATTCGGGGGTCACGGAGGGCCGTTTCAGGCCCGTTCCCTGATCTGCCCAGATCCAGTGAACGCCGGTACGGGTGTGTCAGAATTTCTTTTTTTCAAAAGAAAAAAAAAAAAAAAAAAAAAAAATTTTAATCAAAATATCATTCTAAGCAAATTTTTTTTTTTTTTTTTTTTTTTTTTGTGAAAAAAGTGACGTGGCAGTCGCTCGACCACGTCAGCCAGCTACTGCTGCACGTTCCCAGACTGCGGGAACGCAGCAGACAGCAGGGGAACTCACAGTCTTCTAAGACCCCCGAATCTCATGTAATGTCTAGACGGATGTGATTCTGACGAAACGTCAGGATCCAGTCCCAACATCCGTTTGTATCCAAAAATAAATAAAATTATTATTATTATTTTTTTTGGACGGTCTGTCTGTCCCATCGATGACTGGTCCGTCCACAGTCGGACCGTCCCTTTGACGGCTGGTCCGTCCCAAAAAAAAAAAAAAAAAAAAAAAAAAATTTGATCTTGACGCATTCGAATCATCGTTGACGGACACCTCAACGTAAAAAGCCAACGTCACGTCAAGATGGACAACCCTAGAGTAAACATAGATTTCAGAAGTCTAGTATTGTTATAGATTTTGAATATCTAAGAGAGATATAGATTTCAGAGATCTAGGGCTCACATAGATTTCAAACCACTCGTTATGAACTGAAATATGTGCCAGTAACGGAATATACTTGCAACATTGATTTCAAATTGAATATCGCGAGTAGGACATACTGTATGTTTTTGATGATATACTGGTAGAAGTATTGGCTTGCATGGGCATTGAATGAGCAGGGCAATTGAGTGAATTTGGGTGAGATTGAAATTGGAGTGAATTTGGGTTCAGATTGAAATTGGGTGAGATTGATCGAGTCCCCATGGATTTTCCGCAATTCCGAATTGGATCAGATAAAATCTCAGATAGTCTTATAAATGCGGCAGATGAAGCACTACGCATACTACACGCAGTAAATGATGCGGGTGCTGCGGGTGATGGGGGCGACGCAGCCGGACCAAGCGATGCAGGCAACGCGGGTGACGCGGGCGACAAGGCTAGACCAAGCGATGTAGGTGACTCAGGCGATGCGGACTTCTTGGCCAGACTAAGCGATGCGGGTGATACACGTGATGCGAGCGACGAGGCCGGAACAAGCGATGCAAGCGACTCAGGTGATGTGATCACGCGTCACAAGAGGAGGACAGCCGAGGAGGAGGACCCGGACTACCTGCCAGGCACATCAAGCTATATTGACCGGTAAGTACGTACTATTGTAGCTAGGTACGTTTCAATTTTGCTTTGAAATGAATTGGAGCTAACTACGAGGTTGCATTGGATAGGGGTGCATCTAAGTGGATCACAAGGCAATCAACTAGGCGCATTTAGTTTTACTCTTAGCGATTAGCGATTAGATCTGACCTCAAATAATGGATTAGTGATTAGATTCAACCTCAAATCAGGATGCCTTCCACCCTTTCAGAATGGTGTATCCAGCAAATTGGAAATCCTGAAGGCTTGCATAGTTTGGAAAGCAGCCGAGACAAGGCTGGATTCTCTTGCTCCAACTGCAGCCGTATGTACTTCATTCTCATAGTGTTGCTCCAGTCCAAAAGTGCACCACCCTTTTTTGATAGTACAATTTCTTTTTGTTTTGTAATAAAATGAGCTTTTCAATCAACTTTGTGAGCTTCAAAACAGTCTTTCAGAGACCATGTGACACTTGGGAATTGTACAAGATGCTACTAAATGTAGGGTACATCGACGATGTCTGATTTCTCATTCTCTATATAAAGATGCAACAATCTGAGAAAGATTAAAGGATGTAATCATAAAAGTAATGTTTTTTAGTAACATCAATTTTGTGAAAATAGCAAAGTTACATGACATTGGCACTTTTCAAGGGGTGTGACCTGAACATAACTCTGTACCAGTTCTAGTTTTTTAGATCCTGTGTATGCATAAATATCAGAAATTCTTGAGACCAAAATTTCATCAATTAACAAAAGTGATGATGGGGGTTTAGAAGCAAGGAATAGTAACGTCAATTTTCATGAGATTGGCCATATTCTACAAGCCAAAAATTGTGACATAATCTTTCCCAAAAGTCTAATTTCAGACCACAACCTAGGACATGTATAGATTTTGGTTTCAGACCGCATGGCCTGAACTGCGCCAATTTAACGAAATTGGTGTTTAGTATTTTGTCACAGCATATCTCAGCAATTGGAAAAACGAAATTAATAATTATCCTCATGAAAGGCGGGGGTCAGGAGAATTTTGGGTTTGCATGATGACAAATGCACCATTTGACAAAAAAATGCCTTCCTAGCAGACAATATGAAGCTTGATTTAACTAACCCTTAAAGGGTTGTGAGAAATGTTGGAACAGTACCATTTTCAACTCCTAGAATATGAATTATATACTAACTCATGGCACAACGGGCACCACTGAATTGATAATGCAACAATTAGTCATTGACTCTGTCTCAGCCAAAAAGAATGGCACTACTATATATCTGAATACATGCATATTCTATGTCAGATACACAAAAACCACCATGCAGACTACAATTGGGCTTCCCAGACCTTGAAGGGTTCCGTGTATGGAAGTGATTGACCAAGCCTACAAAATGTTCTGCTAATGTAGCACGCAAACATGATGGCTTTCTTGGTGAACAAATGCATGCAGTGAGAGCACTTGAGCAAGGTAAAGGGATTTAATTCACCTTCTACTCTTTGAGAATGTTGTATCCAGCATACTGGAAATCTTGAAGAATTGCCCGAAAACCCGCAACGGCCGGGGGCTGATTCTTCAAAGTCTTTTGCACCATTTACCATGTGTACCTCATTCTTCTGGTGTCGTTCCAATCCAGAGGTGCACCCTTCTTTTCTTTGGCAATTTCTTGTTGTTCTGCCAAATGAATGAAATACCACCATGTCAATGAACTTGTAAGCATCCTCAATTCCTCCTCGAGAATATTGGGAAGCTAGAGATCTTTATCCTCGTCACAGAAAATCTAAAGGAGGACATCAATCCTCGATGTGCACCTCTCTGTTGTTGGCCTCTACAGCAAATAATGGTGGACATTCATTGCCTCAATTGCGCCACAAACATTGTCTTAGTAGAAGTTGAAAAAATTGTTTGGAAGTTGTCCTTCTCTAAAGGACATTAAATCGTCATTTTGAAAGCCTTCTCACTTTTCTCCAAAAAACATTTATGATTTGCATTTAAAATTGAAAAGACAGGTTCTTTATATATATGAGGGGGAGAAGGAGGTAAAACAACTGATATGGGATATGTAGTAGGACTCAGTCACGCAGGACGTCAAAAACAACACTCTAAACACTAATCCGCCGCCGTAAACCCTAAAGCCGTCGTCGTGTCTGTTCAGTGCAGGACCTGTAGAACAATGACTTTGTACTGCAATCTTATAGTTTTGTGGGAGACACAGTTTTGTAGTTCCACTGGGGTCATGGTCTTGCAGTTGGGCCCTGGGACCCGCGATCTCGACCAGGACCCATTCATCTGACGTATTCAATTCACATGACCCACTTTCGTGAGCACAATTTAACGTCCTGTAGAGAGTCTGACTAATGCGGAATATATACTATGCACCATGCCAAGATGTGAAACGAACTGTGAAGTACCATCAATGTGTACTCCAGCGTCTTCTCCAATTGGCATCCCAATGCTAGCTGTTTCATGAAACTGTTCTGTTCTGCTGGGTTGTTGTAGGGTATTAAGGCGGATCTTCACAACGGTTTTCAATCCGGAGGGACTTGAGAGGTTTGTGCCGAGAATTGACGCGATCGCTTGAGACCACATTACGAAGTACTGGGATGGGAAGGAGACCATTCTGGGCGTGCCCACTATGAAGGAATTAACTCACATTCGCCGTGTCGGATTTGAGTTTGGCAGACCATGAGGCGCGGTTCCGTCCTCTGGAAGCTGCTGTGGAGGATTTACTGACCGGCCTTTTTCAGCTCCCTATCGACTTGCCATGAACAGCTTATCACAAGGGGTGGCTCGGACGGCAATCCATGCTTCGTATCTTACAAACCCTAGTTGCGGAGAGAAAGCAGGTCAGATGGGGTGGAGGCTCACATCAAATATATTCCTGAATCTTCCAGAATCCAGAGCATATATATAACATTTTGAACGTGGGTGCTGTGGCGATTCATTCATGCCTTCAAGAACTGGAAAGATCTGATGGCGATGCTACTCACGGCTACCAGCGAGGACGGCGTGGCGATGACGGACGAGGTCATCCAGGACAATATCATCACGCTGTTGTTCGCTGGTCACGACACGAGCAGCATTACTCTGGCTTTGGTGCTCAAGTACCTCCCCACTGACTGAGCAAGCTCATCCAGGTACCTGCCGCCCTGCTCTTCAATTTCTCACTAGTGTGAATCTTCTCCCGCCGACATTCAGCCACCACCAGCCCATATCTGTAATTAGACTCTAATACTAATTAATCAGTCAGATGTTCATTGATAAATCTGTTTCAGACAGTTCTTTTGTGTGCTTTTGATTCAACATTTCTCCAAGGTTTGCCTCAAGTTTTTGATGTTGAATCAGCAGTTTAGGATAATGAATCGGCTCATGCGATTCAATTCGTACTCTGTCTCTTTTGGTTTAGTCGCAATTGGTTCAACTTCCCAGTACTTCTGGTATTCTATAAGTTACTTAGGCCATCCTCTATGCAACCTTGTATAATTGACCTCTACAGCAAATCAATGGAGAGGATTTTCTATCACAAGACTAGCAAAACTAGCCGAGAATGTCCACCATTATTTGCTGTAGAGGCCAACAACAGAGAGGTGCACATCGAGGATTGATGCCCTCCTTTAGATTTTCTATGACGAGGATAAAGATCTCTAGCTCCCCAATATTCTCGAGGAGGAATTGAGGATGCTTACAAGTTCATTGACATGGTGGTGTTTCATTCGTTTGGCAAAACGAGGAATTGCCAAGGAAAAGAAGGGTGCACCTCTGGACTGGAACGACACCAGGAGAATGAGGTACACGTGGTAAATGGTGCAAAAGACTTTGAGGATCCAGCCCCCGGCCGTTGCGGGTTTCCAGGCAGCTCTTCAAGATTTCCAGTACACTGGATACAGCATTCTCAAAGAGTGGAAGGTGAGTTAAATCCCTTTACCTTGCTCAAGTGCTCTCACTGCATGCATTTGTTCACCAAGAAAGCCATCATGTTTGCGTGCTACATTAGCAGAACATTTTGTAGGCTTGGTCAATCACTTCCATACACGGAACCCTTCAAGGTCTGGGAAGCCCAATTGTAGTCTGCATGGTGGTTTTTGTGTATCTGACATAGAATATGCATGTATTCAGATATATAGTAGTGCCATTCTTTTTGGCTGAGACAGAGTCAATGACTAACTGTTGCATTATCAATCCAGTGGTGCCCGTTGTGCCATGAGTTAGTAAATAATTCGTATTCTAGGAGTTGAAAATGGTACTGTTCCAACATTTCTCACAACCCTTTACGGGTTAGTTAAAACAAGCTTCATATTGTCTGCTAGGAAGGCATTTTTTTGTCAAATGGTGCATTTGTCATCATGCAAACCCAAAATTCTCCTGACCCCCGCCTTTCATGAGGATAATTATTAATTTCGTTTTTTCAATTGCTAAGATATGCTGTGCCAAAATACTAAACACCAATTTTGTTAAATTGGCGCGGTTCAGGCCATGCGGCCTGAAACCAAAATCTATACATGTCCTAGGTTGTGGCCTGAAAGTAGACTTTTGGGAAAAATTTTGTCACAATTTTTGGCTTGTAGAATATGGCCAATCTCATGAAAATTGATGTTACTATTCCTTGCTTCTAAACCCCCATCATCACTTTTGTTAATTGGTGAAATTTTGGTCTCAAGAATTTCTGATATTTATGCATACACAGGATCTAAAAAACTAGGACTGGTACAGAGTTATGTTCAGGTCAGACGCCTTGAAAAGTGACAAAGTCATGTAACTTTGCTATTTTCACGGAATTGATGTTACTAAAAAACATTACTTTTATGATTACATCCTTTAATCTTTCTCAGATTGTTGCATCTTTATATAGAGAATGAGAAAATAGACATCGTCGATGTACCCTACATTCAGTAGCATCTTGTACAATTCCAAGGTGTCACATGGTCTTTGAAAGACTGTTTTGAAGCTCACAAAGTAGACTGAAATTCTTGTTTGGTTGCTGAACAGAAAGAAATTGCACTATCGAAAAAGGGTGGTGCACTTTTGGACTGGAGCAACACTAGGAGAATGAAGTACACACGGCTGCAACTGGAGCAAGAGACTCCAGCCTTGTCTCGGCTGCTTTCCGAATTGTGCAAGCCTTCAGGATTTCCAATTTGCTGGATACACCATTCTGAAAGGGTGGAAGGCATGTCTGTGTGCACTTGCTCTCATTATGCTAAGTTCCCTAGTCTTTGCAGATGTCCCAAGTCATTATGGTTGACAGAGAGGGTTATACCAGTACTATGATGAATGAAAAAGTACACTCTTAGTTGTTCCACAAGTTCCACAACCATTCAGTTTATATTAAGGAACATGAAACCAAGGTATGCACTACCATTATGGACTTCTACACTAGTCCAAAATTTCAACCCAAAAAGCTTGGGCAGGCACAATTGGGTAAGGGTCTACAATGCGTAATCACAGTCTGGCAATGGAAATAACATTTCTTTCCACTCCTTTAGCTCAACATGTTTATTTCTCAAATAACAAGGCTGTACTTCACGTTACCCAGTCCATTGCAAATACATATATTATTTTATTTCTGTTTGCCAACCCCAGACAAATCCTTCAAGAAGTTTGAGATTCAAATAACTCCCTGATATGATGTTTGACATTCCAGTGGCCGTGGGGTCCTGATGAGCCGATGAGCATTGACCCTTTTCCAATCTTCAGGAACAAACTGCAGTTGAAGATTTGGAAGAAAGACAGAAAGATAGAAGTGTAGAACTGTCGGAGCAGCTTCTGAGTTCATTCCAAGGATTTGTGACACTCAGCGTTGGGTGCTCACAAATTAAATTAGTGAACGTCAAGACAAGACGATACATTAAATTAGTGAACGTCAAGACATTATTTGAGGTCGGAGGACTCGTCATGTCCACGGGTACCACGAAAGTTGCTAATGTTCTTACAATTTATGACTCCTCCGTATCAAAGTACCAAAATTGAGTCGCATACCATATCTGCTTGGTACACCGCAAGAAAAGTTGTGTAGAGTGCAAGCTACAGTATAGTCTGACATTACAACGTTACCGAGGAAAAAATCACTGTAAAACATCATGACATATTAGATATATGAAAGCAAATTTCAGATCGCCAACTCATTCGAACATAAAACTCTTCAGCAGTTTGGAGGACTGACCCTTCTCCACTATAAATGGCAACCAAAACTACATTGTAGCGGCGTTAATGACCAGCGCTTTAGTTCTTCATGTTGGTTCAGCGGAGGACGGGCTCCGAGATGAGGACTTGGATGGATGAATTCCATCTAGATGACACAAATTTCTGTGGACGACACTTCACTGCAACAGAAATTCTAGACATGGAGGTTGATGGAGACTTCAGTTTAACCCACTGAGGATTTTATTTGCCTCTTTTGCGGTCTTGATAATTGGAGTGGAGTAGCTATTCTCATCCATGAATATGCACAAAAATATGTCACAATTTTCAAAATCTACAGAAGGAGCCCGTTGCTACATAGTTTTGATGTTTCAAACTTTGCAACAAGGTGCACCAGTATTGGAATATTTACCCATTCAATTGATGTATTGTACAATCATCCACAAGTGGTGATATCATCAATTTTGGAAATTGATTAGGTGGTTTTTGAGGATTTCACCATTCAAAAATGGATTTTGATTTTATAAAATAGTTCATCCCTCCAAAACAATTGAACACTCTCTAAAAACTTGCTAAAAACAAAACCTCAAAGAATATAGCCCTATCATTGGACCTATCATCAAGGTAGTCAATAAAGAACTATTAGATTCTCATATTAATAGGTCTATTTTTTACTTTATAGTTACTTTGAAAGTCATTCATTGGACACTTTAGTCCTTGGCATCCTTCAGAGGTTAAGGGAAGTAACATAATGTAGAAGAGATAAAGAAATGATGTTTTATTTCTTTGAACCATAGAAATATATTTTTATTATATACTTGACAATTAGCAATTAAAGTGAATATTTTGGTACTCAATTGGATATTGTAGATCCCATTCTAGATTTTCTTAGAATGTATTTTTGGACATTGTATGAATGCTAAACTATGAGAATAAAAAAATGTTGTTAGAGTACAACATCACTAGAGTGTGAGCAGCAAACACCAAGCAAGAAGCATTTAGACTTGAACTCTCATTAAGACTTTTTTAACTAAACATAGACATGTCAGAGTCATAAATAGTGATGTCAAATTCAAAAATAGAATTGTCAAAATTACCAAAATAGAAATTATTAAAAATAAAATATTCAAAAAATCCATTTATTGCTTAAAAAAAGTTTAATTTAAGGTAGTTATTTAGCATTCAAATGTTGTAGGTAGGGACAAAAATGATAACTTAGCCTCTCTTACAACATAAAAGGTAGCACCATAGAGGTGATGTGCAAATGAATTTCATCATGTCATCCATTCATTTTTTGAAAAAATTGTAAAATAATTCCAAATACTTTGACAATCAATGAATAGAAAAATATTATTTTTTTATGTAGTAGACGGCTTATTGGACATTGGTTCCGAGGAGACATTTCTTGTTGTCAAACCGGACCTTCTCTCCATTAATTTGGGGGGGTATTTGAATTGTAATTTAAAAGAAAAAATTTCAAAATTATTTCACAAGATTTTATTTTATTTTTCTAATTGAAAATGTTTTGTTTTTTTTTAATATTTTAATCAGCAAATGGCTCTGCAAATCTAAGGAGCGATTATACATATCCTCGTTAATTTTGGTCCTAAAAATAACAAGAATTAGAGCTTGCATTTGCATACTACATCTTGTGGTACTATTGAATGCCTTAGAACTTTGAAAATTAAATTGCTACCAAACTATCCTTCTTAGAAGTATAGTAGAACTTTTCTTAATGCATAGTCTCAGGACTATGCACTAAGAGAGATTTATGCAGTTGGAGAGGTTCTGTACTGAACTTTAGCTAATGTGGCCTCTCACTATGGGGCCTCTAACTACTGTTCACAAATAAATGCTTTACAGTACTGCCTCTCTTACTGCATATTATGCACTAAGAGAGACTCTACTGTACAACCAATAACAAACCACGCATGACAATTGTTGGCGCTGCCACAGTCAAAGTTTATTTCGTAGTCACCGGATGCAAAAGAAATTGGAAGCAAGGATAGATGCAATCTCCATCAAATATAAAAATTTGATAAGTGCAATAAATGAGAAGTGTCCACAGGATGTCATGGATATATAGGATTACATGACATTAATTTGAAATTCAATCTCGCTTATTGAATTAATTTTGAAAAAATTGAAATAATTCAAGTACATTTTCTATTGCTATAGAAAGCTTACCTCTAAATTTCATGTTCATTCAATCATTTTTGCAATACTTATGGCACAAAACAACTTCCGTGTTGAACGTGTGACAAAAAATAGGACAAGTGTTTCTTGCAAGCACCCTTGGATCCAAAAATAGACAAAGGACCAGAACGTGCGCACTGCTATGGCTATCAACAAATTTGGGCCTGGGCTTATCCAGAGACTGCCAAAGTATGTATTCACTAATGCTATTTTTTTCCATTAGATTGGCAAATTTCAATTATAATGGTGAAGTTTAGAAATTTCCTTGTGTACATAAATAGAGTTTGGACAATTTTCAAAATTTTCAGATTTTTTGGGTTCAAAATAAAATTATTATGAATTAATCAGTTGGAGATTGTGTTCATTCCATATTTGTGATATAGGTCTTGCTATTTTCAACCAACACTATAAGAAACTTGTATTTGGATGACGAGCTCTAATTTTCCTTGGCGGACTTTAGTGGACGTCCAATGCAACAAACCCATGTTCTTATGTCAACATTGATGTTACAACATGGATTTGTTGCATTGGACGTCTACTAAAATCCACTAAGAAAAACCAAAGCTTGTCACCTAAAACACAAATTTCTTATAGTGCAAAGCAAAATTGAACAAGGGTTGGTTGCAATATTGAAAGTGTTGTAGCCAATCATAATGCGCCACAAATCCACAATTGCCTCCCTTACTGACTGAGAATATCATTTTGCAATTTGGAGAGCTAATTGATTGATGTGTAATGCAGATGCCGATTTGGGGTCTTCCACATGTTGAACAATGATTATACATGGCCGTATTCGTTAAAATGAGACAAAATGGTCATTTTGAGACTTCAATTCTAAAACTGTTTTAGTGATATCATCGAGTCAAAGATAAAATGCAAGTGCAACCTTTGGGCAATCAAAGGTTTTTATATATATTAACATATGAAAGTCTCAAATTACCAAATAATCTCAAAAATAAAAAGTTATAACAATTTATCTTTGAGTCAAAGATAAAATTGAGACTACACTTTGTCTCATTATAATGAATATGGCCTTATACATCAGAATGGGACAAGTAAGGTAGGATGCTCTAAAAGCGACCATTTAAAAGTTGGTCCGCCATTTTTGTAGATTTGCATGAATAGAAATATTTTTCACTCATTTTTCAGAGAAAGAAAAGTGAATGCCAAAGGTAACACAAATGGTTTCATATATTTCTTAAGCATTTTTGAATTGGTTATGAATTCCCTAATATTTCTATTGTAGGTACTTGTTTGTGACCCTAGGTCTTCCAAAATGCGTCCACTTACAATTTCTAAAGTGATTTGAGGAAATCAAGGGCAATGACTAGCTCTTGCAATAAAGAACATTTTTTTTATGAAGTCAATCAATGACTAAAGTGGTCCATTTAAAGACCACCTCATATCCATTTTGTACCATTTTATAGGGTCGATTTGAAGAAGCCGGTTGCTTTTAGAGCAAACTACCTTACACTATTGAAGGGAGCAAAGACCCTACCATCCTCAACCAAAGCAACCTAGCTTTCGGGAAAGACCACAAAGAGGTCAATCAATGGGTTCCTAGACTCTTGGCCAAACTTGAACTCCATTGTTATTGAAATGGCAGAAATTTCACCAAATTGGCAAAGGTTCAATTACGTTAACTCCTAAAGGCCCAAAGTCCCCTTGAGGGGACACTTGGGATTTCGGATAGGCTCGTGTGACCTGAAATTTTGGCTTGATTTTTTGAAATTTTTTTTGAAGATAGGGAATCACATTAGCTTTCTAAATAATTAATTATTTTCAATCGATGCCCGGGAGCAAAAGTTATGGCACCCAAAGTCAAAAAAGCAACTCACTGGGCAGAAAAAAACCCCTGTAAAAATTTGTGTTTTTTAAAAAAAAGTCTTCTCAAAGATCGTGTTTTTGTCTACACTTGAAGCTTTAATTCAGTCTATTTGGACTAAGAATTAAAAAGCTATAGACACTATTGAAGGGTTTGGGGGGCCTTGGAAGAGTGTTTCAGGCCCATTCTCCAGTCTGCCCAGATTCAATGAATGACGGTACGGGTGTGTCAGATTTTTTTTTTCAAAAAAGAAAAAAAAAAAATTATCAAAATATCATTTTAAGCAAAAAAATTATTATTATTATTTATATTTTTTCAAAAATGATGTGGCAGTTGTTGTGCCACGTCAGCCAGCTGCTACAGCTGCGTTCTCGCAGTTTGGAAACTCAGGGGAACTCGCAAACTCCCAACACCCCAAAATCTCCTCTAATGATCTTGTTTTTTGGGCAATCTAAACATTTGTTTCAAAGAAAAACTTATAGAATTCATTTTTAAATGCAACTTTCAAATTTTTTCAATTTTTTTTTTGAAAGGTTATGTTTGTTTGCAAGAACAATCCCACTGATGGAATTATGTTTTTTTAATTCCATCTAAGAGTTATTAATGATTTAGTGTTCATTCAATTTTGAATCTACTTCTACTTAATAATTTTTTATATGTGAAAATCAAGTTTTGACATTCTGAATTTTTTTCCCCAATTCTCAATTCAAGAGTTCAACATAAAAAAATTTAACCTGATGGTGTGTAGTGCAAAAAAATCTACACATGGGCATCAAAGTCACCTGAAATTGCAGACCACAGTCCAAAAAATCTTCTTTTTCCACTTCAAATGCTAATATCTTCCAATTCGTACAATCAAACTTCATGAAATTTTTACCACATGATCTAAAACAAGTGAAGTAAGAGATCCTACAATTAGATTCTAAGAAAAAAAGTTCTTTTTTATTTCTTGAGTGATCGCAGTAGAAATGGTAGTTTTCAATGGTTTTGGAGCCAAAAATGCCTTGAGCCTTTAGGGGTTAAATTGGCAATATTCCATTACTTTGGCATGTAATGAATCCAAAATCTATACCCGGCATAGTTTTGTGTCCTGAACTCAGACCTTTGTATATATATATGCATGTCAAAATTTCTGACGCATCGATTACCGCCAATTCAACGAAATTGAAGTTTCACATTTGCCAAGACTGAGCAGATATTCCCTAGAAAATTGACTAGGACAGGTCTAGATCACAATCTGGTCCAATTTGCAGAAAAGTCTGCCAAACCCACTGAAACTTGTCCATGTAATCACCGTTTGTGGGTTCCAAAATTTTCTGAAGCAAGCCAGAGCGAGTTCGTTCTGGTGCCTAAGTTAAATGGTTGAGCGGCCTATGACTTCAGACGTCATTTCGCTAAGTGGCGCCATTCCAGCACCAAAATTTGTGACATACATTCACATAGAGGTCTTAAAATCTAGGACTCGGAATACGAATTTGTAAGTATATTTCGAAATACCGCCAATTTAACGTTATTCTGACGTTATTCTGCAGGTGACGAAGCGCATCGACGACGGCGGGTCAACTTACGGCGGCTGGAAGAAGTGGAATTGGGCGTCCAGCGGCGACGTGTTCCTCGGCGGCCTCCTTCTTCACGGACTCTGGAGCCAAGAAAGCCAGCTTCGCGGGCGCCTACACCGAAGCCTATAGCACCTCCTCACGCCCGGGCTCCCTGGTGCCCGCCCTCACCCGAAGCGCAGGCAATCTCAAATTAAGAAAGAAATGGAAAAAAATAAAAAAAACGGACTAGCTTCGGGAATAAGCAATGGCCAGATTTCGATCTAACTTAGCGATGGCAACCTCCTCACATGAGCTTGCGCAAGGATTTGCCAGTTTGTGAGTGAAAGAATTGTGCAAGACTAGGTGGAGAGAAGAAATAGCTAGGTGCAACCGCCGCTGTAGAGGTGACTGTGTTTGCATTTGCCTCTGGTGGAGGAGTTGATTCTTTTGTAAATTTTCCTTCCTCTTTGATGCATTGTCCTCGTTCAACCCTAAAATTTGTCCTCGTTTCCTCCCAATTCATTTCTGTTACACTTAGCATGAAAATAGGAGGGTTACGGAGCAAGCCCTAATACTGCGCTCATTCTTCGTCTCCAATGTTCCATGATTTGGGGTACATTCAATTTTGTCATATCGGAGGACATTCATGACATTAGCACTTTCCAAGGCGGTTTAGGCGCTTGGAATTGAAAATCTCTACCGATCCTAGTTTTTAGAGCATTGTGCAGGTGAATGTCGCAAGGTTGGCGCTCTGGATCTTGCCAACAAAAAGAAATTGACTTCCGGTTTTCAGCCCGTTCATTGAAAACATTAATTGTGAGCTACTGTACTGAAGTTATAGAAATGAGGGGATGGGAAGCATATAACTGTGACTCCCGGAAATGTATGATCATGCGATGATTGTGCGATACTATGGAAGCCCTTTGTTATAACTGTTAGAACAATTTAATGGATTAGGATTTGAGTGAACGGCTATACAGGCGACGAATGCTTCTCCTTAACATCTGGATCAGTTTCAGGGGGACGCTGTTCAGACGGTTCGAGAGCCGAGACGGAACATCAGTGTGATGTACTCATTAATCTTCTGCAAAGAAAATTACTCTAGAATGAAAGAAATTACGTACACTGCCCTATACTTTTGAACGATTGAAATCACTCACGTATTCGAAGAATGCATCATTTTGGAGAAAACAAAGGCAACACAACATTGCCAGTGGCATTCAGTACTCAATAAGAACACGAAACTCAGGTTCTGAAGTATCAAGGCAACTAGTTTGTTGCGTGTCTAAAGACCAGATATAAAATAAGTACAGAACTCTCCGCCATACTCTCGCTGCTAGTTCCAATTCCCGCTAACCCGAGGCCTGATTTGTGATGAAAGGTATGGTTCTAGCACTGCTTGCCCAACGTTTGAACCAAGTACGGATTTTTCCCCTTGCAGACATTGTCCCGAGGGATTGAAGAATAAATGTACATTAAACCAATGCAAGAAATATTCTAAACCTGCAAACTATCCAACCTTGTATGAATGCTTGCCGCCTGATGGATCTACCTCCAAACTATCTCGAAAAGTGGAAGGGCAACTGTTATCATGCTTTGCACGATCCCTTTTGCAATTCGCAATATAGATGTGAAACACAGAATATTTACATGACTGATTGAAATTCCAGATCACCTTTGGGAGAGCGAGGACTGAGGTACCGCAAGGACAATTCGTAAGCAGAAAAGATGGCCCCATTCACCAGAAATGCCCTGGCTAACGAAGGCCCTAAACCCCGCCGAAACACCTGATTACCTTCTTCTCGGGCACTGGTGCGAATGCAGTCCATGATACCTTTATACTTGGGAGGGGCACCACCTGCACATTGCGCTTGAAGCCTCGATTTCACAACGTCCAAGGGGTAGCAACACAGCCAACTCATAGAGCCGGCCAAACCTCCAGACACGAGCATTGTCGATAAGGACTCCTGGCCATCCGTCCTGCAGCCAGGATGTAGCAGTTCTCGGATGTATTCGTAGGTCCCAAAATATACTGCACATTGATTCGAACCCAAACAACATTAAATTTGATTGTAAGAAAAGTGCACTATGAGAGCTGACCTTGCAGAACTAATTTTGCTCACGATGTCCTGAGTTCAGAAATATTGAGGATTATTGAAATACTCTACAAACCACGAGACGTAACACCGAATATTGCATCAGATCTACTTGTTTAGACACTACATAACTTCATCTCGCAATTTCTGGTTACTAGAAGTCAGTTTCATAAATTAAAGAGGAGACAAGATATGCATAAATTGCTGATGGTAAGATATGGATCGGAAACCACTTCTCGACAGTAAACTCCATAATTAAATACATGTGCTTCGCTTATGGGCGAGAGGAAACACTGACCTGCATGTGCAGGTGCATCTCGAATGACCGTAGCCGTCCAGCCGCGATACAACCCTTTAATACCTTCTCTCCGGACAATGTTCCGCACAAGCCCCAAAGGTCCAGCTTGCGGAGATTGCAGAGATGACCGCTGGGCGCGTCGATCTGTAGCTATTTGCAACCTTATCTTTATCAAATCTACTGGCGACAATATGGCCGTTTGTACGGTACCAGCTGCTATACCCGCAATAGCAACGTTTTGAAACGAAAGAGGCTCAAGGCTTGCAGGATCTGCTAAGGCTCGTGAGAAGAGAGCGTAGGCTTGGAAAGCGACAGCGTTCTGCCAGACGAAAAATGAATTCACAGATTAGTCAAATACGAAACTGAAGGATGTCTCAAAACTGATACAAAGGAAGCGCTCAAGTGCTTCGTGCAATTGACCTACCAACGAACTTGACAACTTAGCATGACAACATCCACGGAGGAAAAATTTAAGGCTACGAACCTGAAAGGCAATTGTGGCCAAGGGGGTTGCCATGCCCTTGAAAAGAGCCATGGCCCCTTCAGTTGAAACAATGTGCTTAATTAGCCCTGTCGCAGTCGTTGGAGTCGCAGAGGCCACCAGCCGCGGTTGTTGTAACCGAATCCTTACAGTGTCCAAAGGATGACCCGCCACTACTCCTGCCATTCCTCCCATTCCTCCAGCAAGAAACTCGGTCCCAGTGGTACTCGCAAGAAACTCCGGCCAGAACTCCATTGGAACAAAAACGTGGTTGGAATCCGGAAAAGGATAAAGCTCCTCCGTCGCAGACATCCTGCAGCAACTCTCTTCGTTAAAGGAGCCGCGGTTGTTGTAACAAATTCTAAGATTAGTGCTTTCCGACCTCGTTTCTGTTTCAGAAGTCGGCTTGAGGTATGTAGAGCCTGATGATTCAGCTTCTCCAAGCGACTGTTCCTGAACTCCGAGCTCCAGTAAATGTGGTGTTATCCTTGAGGACACCGCATAACACACGCACACAATGCTTAACAAAATTTAATATCAACTATGCTTCTAACTCGGGAAAACTCTATGCTAAACAAAATTTCGTCAATATCTTGTGAGGAAAGACTTGGCGCCCTCTCTCACAGTAATGATACAGGAAAGGAACAACCCTGGTTACGCGAATCTATTACTCAAGGTTAAAGATCTCTACGTAATCCCCTCAGCGAAAACAATTCTTTCCGATCTCCCTCATCCGCACTTCGTGAGAACCAAACGAAAAATTTCGATCGGACAGACTTCTCAACTAAAAAGAAGCTTGTGTCCGACCTAGGTCACTGCTCTCTTCTGTACAAATACACTCAACCACCGAGACTACAACGCTAACTAACTGATACACACATGCATATCACCGAGATAACACCGTAAGCGGTGTGCCAAGAGATTCTAATTCACACCAAACACGCTCCTTCGTCGTAAGTAAATTAAATCCAGGTAACACGAGTACTTCACAAAAATCCTGTACAGAATCCTCAGTTCCTCTGTTTCTTTCAGCTACTCCTCTTGAGCAGACTGTGTGCCCTCACATGCTTATTAGGGAGACGGACGGAAACACCTCGGAGCTTCTGACACATCGCTACAGTACTGCCTACCTCTGTTGAAGAATCAACATAAGCTGCAGGTAAGAGCGAGAATTACTTGGATCCCAAACAAAGAAGAAGTCAGCTTAATAAGAAAGCCTGACACTGCAGGCAGGGAAGGCACAGTGAAGAGAATCCTGAATCTGCGGCAAGCAGTGACCTTCAACCGCCTTCACCACCCGGACTTGCAATTAAATTACATCCAAATGATATCTCAAATGCCTAATTAAGCAGAATAATGTCCGATTCACTAACTGAACAATTGATAGCAATTTCAAGAAGTCTAAACAGATAATCGTTTATATAAAACACAAATTCACTCTAGAAATATCTAAAACCAACGCGTAAACACCAACGAGCG
Organism: Neckera pumila; assembly: GCA_963969595.1. Classification (NCBI taxonomy): domain Eukaryota; kingdom Viridiplantae; phylum Streptophyta; class Bryopsida; order Hypnales; family Neckeraceae; genus Neckera; species Neckera pumila. The sequence continues at coordinate 45,675,864 of OZ018409.1, read as the reverse complement.
CAATCAACTATCACGCTCCGTCATAGTTGTTCACTGTACCTACGAATTGGAAATTTGGAAATTACCGCGAAATGAAAAGCTAAATTAAGCAGTAAAAGTCGGATCAACTACGCAAGCCTGGACCTCCGTCCGTACGACAGTTTCATCAGTCGCAAATTTCAAGAACAGAGCAATCACGCACGCAACACACGATTTCTCACGGAATTTTTTAAAAAGAACGACCAAACCGTGCCCGAGCGCAAAGCAACTATGACTCTCCGTTCCTCTGACCACATATGTTAGGTGTGTTGCACTGCACCACTGTCCGCATTGGAATTTTAAAACGAATAATAAAAGGAAATGGAAAATTAAATAAAACGAATACAGTAACACGCTCGGAATCAGCCAGGCACTCATGCAAGTGTGACACCAAGCGGAACTCAACCAACCAAGAAACCTCACGCACCCCAGGCCCGGGATTGAAATAGGGAGAGAAAGCGAGAACGAACCGAATTCGGGGCAGGGGCCACTACTGTTACCCCATGACCGAATCGTAGGACTGCACAGGTAGTAGAGAGAAGGGGATCGGGTCCGCCACTTCGCAAGGCCTGAATCATGAGGGCGAGAATCCACAGAGAATTCATGAACAAGAAAATCGAGTGAGCAGTGCGAGGGCGCCGCGTCCCGAAGGAGCGGACCAGAATGTGCGAGAGCGGGAGGCCTGGAGCGAGCAGTCACGGTTCAGGCAGCGAGGGAGAGCAGTCAGCTTTACGGTACGGTAGTTATCTAAGCTCAACATCTGGGTGGTCCGGATAAGGACCGATACATTCGGCGGGTATGCCTCATGGTAATGATGGTGTATGGAATTAAGTTCGTGCTTCAGGATAGTTCGCCTGCGGTGAGTCTACGCGTGGAGCAGGTGGTCCAGCTATCGACCGGGTATGCATCGTGGTATGGGATTACTGCTTTACCTTTAATTGACTGGTTGGCCTCATTTGTAGTTGGTGCGGGCTTTTCTTTAAATTTGCACCCTGTGTTGTTTCCAAATTACTAGCTTGCAACTCGGTATCTTCGAAGAAAACGGACGATTATTATCGATCTTAATAATTATTCACCTTCATTAGTCTTTAGGATTTTGTTGTAACCTTCGTTGAAAATCCGTACATTAGTATAGTAGAACCTTGTGCAGACTCTCTTAGTGCATAATATGCAATAAGAGAGATCATATACTGAAGCATTTCTTTATGAACAGTAGTTGGAGGCCCTATAATGAGTGGCTACGTTAGCCAAAGTTTGATACAGAACCTCTCCAACAAAGTTTAGTGTATAGTCCTAACACTATGCACTAAGAGAGGTTTTACTGTAATTGGTTAGGCTTGCTTGGTACTGGTTTCCCATCTTATTTAGAAAACAAGTATATAGTTGTGGAAAATTGAAATTTACTCTCTGTGGATTTGCCAGGGCTGGTTCTTTGTATTGTACTTCTTTTAATGGAAATGGTCCATGTTTTTCAAGAAACAGAAAATCTTTGCATTAAATTCGGTTGTTTTGTTTTGTTTAGTTATGTTAGTGTGAGATCTCCTGGATCATGTGCCCCTGGTCATGTTTTTTGGTATCGTTGTAAAGTCCTTTGCGAAGAAGGGTGCATGAGTTTTTATTCGTGGCGCTCCAGTTCATGCCAAAAAAGATATTGAATCTCACAAAGTTTTTATGAATGAAAAAAATAGAAAATTAATTTTACTTTATTTTTATTTTATTCATTAGGGGAGATTTGAGGACATTGGAGGGCCGTTTTAGGCCCATTCCCCAATCTGGCCAGATTTGTAACTAGCCATATGGGTTGTCAGAATTATTTTTTTTCAAAAATAAATAAATAAATAAAATTCTCTCCCAAATATCATTTTAGGCCAAATTTTTTATTTTTTCAAAAATGACGTGGCACTCTCTCGACCACATCAGCCAGCAGCTATTCTGCGTTCCGTAGTCTGGGAACGCACGATAATTTGCAATCTCTTAGAGGCCTCAAATCTCTTCTAATGGTAGCAACAGCCCAAGGTACATTAGCTTGTTGCATATTGCAAGGCCATTACCATAGTACTACAAATAAGCTTACTTTGGCATTTTTTTAATTAAAAGTGCATAATTGATGCTTGGACCTTTTAAGCGATTCTTTATAGTGAGGTAAAATTTCATTTTCCTTGAGGTTGGCAGCTTTGCCAAACACTATACTAATAATGAAATTTAGCACTATCACACAAATTGATTTGAAAATTCTATAAATTTTTATTCCTAATGAAGATTTTTTTCAAGAGCATAGATGTCAATACTATTCAAAGAAAGGGTACAAATATTCATCAAGAGTAAATACCTATAATCATCATTTTTAATCATATAGCATTTTTAATCAATTAGTGTGATTAATGCAAAATTTCATCATTAGTATACCTTTTTTTTATGTAAATAGTTTATTGAATTAGCTTTGATGAAGATTCTTCTTGTTTCATTTTGCACACTAGGATACTTGCAACTGATTAAATAGAAAATTGCAAAAATGGGACAATAAGTAATCCCGATTCATTCTTCCATATCATCAAACCTTCTATTTTGACAATAGAAACTTTTGTAGGACCAAAGGTGAGGCTCTAAATACTTGAATTTTCACTCTTTGGTTTCTCACCTTGCATGGATGATGAGATGCCTGAGTGTAAGACATACAAATTTGTTGAATCCAAAGTCTTGTTGTCACTTCTACAATCGCATGGTATTTCAAATATTCATTCACAGGCATTTGCTTCTCTTATTGCTCAATGTTAAAATTATTCAAAAATGGTGGTCTTGGAATAAAAGGTCTTCCATTGAAGAACATGGTTTAGGAAGAATTGTAGATTTAGAGTTTCCTATGTATAATAAATTATGACTTGAGAAGAATTTAAATATACGATCTTCATTTTTGCAAATTTTTTTGCTTCCCATTTCTATGTGAGCCTTGAACAAAAATTATGAAATATAGAGTGACTTGCCCCTTAAAAGACATTGCAAGTATACAGGGAATTTGGAAAGTGAAACACCATGATGTTTATCACAATTATATTCAATTCTCTAGAAAAATTACATACAGTTTTAAGGATTTTGTAATTACAACAACTTCTACAAAGAAATTATTTTAAAGATCATATAAAATTTATTTTTATATTTTTAATTATAAAAATTTGGAAAATTAAATTTAGTTTCATATTACTATATGAAAAAATAATCAAACTTTCAAAAAAAATATTTTAATATTAAAAAACAAAGAAGTTTGACCAAACAAGAAGTTGACTTGTCCTTTAAGGATTAACTATTCACATTATAAACCTTGGAAGGATGATGTGGATCTAAAAGGTCTAATGAAGGACTTCATTATCAATTGTAGAAACAAAAAATGCACCTAGTGGTCCAATATCAAGAGTATTTTGGTGACTACTTTGGTCATGGGAGGTTGCATCCTTCCAAAGGTTACCCCCTAAGCGCTCCAACATCCAATTTATAAATGAAAAAACTCTTGACAGATTGAAACTCTTGTTTCCTTTTCATTTTGCTTACATGAAAGTCATACTAATTTGTAGAGGTACTATATCAAGTTGTTGTCCTTTTTAGTGGCTGGATTTGGTATTAGTAGGGTACATATTTTTCTAAAATTACAAATGTGCAAGTATATCAAGTGGTTGACTAAGCCAAAATTGCATTCATTCTAGGAATTTAAAAATGAGGTCGTAGATTTTAATCCCTAAATGCCCAAGGCCTGTTTTGGGCTTCCTAGAATTTGCTATAAATTGAACAAAATGCCAACATTTTGATAAGTTGTACCAATGTTTTTTGAATTGTAACCGTACAAATTCAAATTAGACATGTTAGAGATCTCATAGGAAAAGAAAACACAAGAATATGACTTATGTAGTGAAAGATTATAATGTTTGACCATGAAGGTGCTAAAACTGCAAAAATCTTTCAATCTTCTTTACACAAGTCAAATCTAAAAATTTGGTGACCAAAAAAATATGAGGCTAAAGGGTCTAACTTGTTTAATCCCAATCAGTTTATGGCTTCTTAAAATCTACTCCACAATTTTTTTAAATGAATTTTGAATACATGTGATTTTTTCTCTAAGATCTCGTGTATTTGAGGTTCATTTCCAAGAGCTCTCAACACTACCAGAAGTCAAGATTGCATTGGGCACCCTTGTACAAAAACTTGAATAGAAAAATTACTATCATTTATTTTCAACGAATCGGATTTTTGGTGCTAAAATTAGACTTCAAGAAGAACTTTAAGAAATATATAAACTACTAAAAATAGCAACTTGGTTAGGTTTTATTTAGCTTCAAAGTTTTGCAAACACCAGATTTGGGTGCCTTGGGCATTTTGGGGTTAAGAACACAAAAATTTCAAAAAATCACCATGTCAAGAGAACATCCTTTCAAATCCATTCCAACAAATTTTACATCAAAAATGATACAAAGTAATATTTTGCTTGTTGTAATCAGATTTAGAAGGAATTTTGAAATTTTCCTTTCAAAATTTTTAAAAAAATAGTAGTGATAGCACTGGTGAATCAAAACGTACGGATGGAATCTACAATTCAAAATCTACAACTTTCATTTGTACTTCAATTCCAAAATATTCTTCCAAGTCGCAAATGTGACGATTTTGACCAATTTTCTTTAATTGTGAATTCTTGAGAAGACTCTTGGCGTTTAGGGGTTTAAGAGTAGTCAAATTTTTCTTTTTCAAAATATTTGGGTGCACTTCATTGGTTACGTGTTGCTCCCGCAATATGCTCTTGAAAACATTCATCATATACCAATAGATGACAGCTCGCATAGATAGGAGACAGACCAAGAGGCATGACTATAAAATTGTCTGTCTGTCACTTGCCAACCCCAGGCCGTTTGCGGCTGGGTTCTTTTGTTCTCTTTTCTTGGCAGTAAAGGTTCCTTTACTTGTGTCAAAAAAATAAAAATTGTCTGTCTGTCCCAACTCTGTGGCCACAACTCTAAAGAAAGACTCCCTTGGTAAGGAGTATTTGAAGTTATGAATAGGTGGACCTGGCTATTAAATATCTTTTTTGACCCCCATGAGTCCATGAGGATTGCGACCATGATAAGCACTAGGCTTCAATGGAATTTGTCCATTTGTTTCAAGAAAAAAAAAAGATAAACACAAGGAGTCCGGCCCCAACATTCACACATTCAAACAAGTCTCCATCTTCCAGGAGTGACTTGCAAATCGATAACTTATGTTAAGGTAGTTTGCTTTTAAAGCGACCATTTAAGAGTCATTTGCCTTTCTGGGGAAGGTAAATTCCTTGAAACAATTTTCAGTAAGTTTTTTATAGGAAGAAAATTGGAATTCGCACCTAACCCTAGTTGTTTCATATTTTTTGGACCTTTGTGGAATTAGTTACAATTTTTGAAGTTAAAATACAGTGGTCACTATAACCAACCACCTCTTGAATTGTACACCATTGTTACATTGAAGAAAGTAAAATATATATGTGCGCCATGATCAATTTTAGAAGCCAGTCACTTTTAGAACGGACTACCTTAATCTTCAGATTTCATGCAACTTCAGTTCATTGTTGTACCACCTGGCATTGTTTCAAAGGTACCCAAGTGTGCTTCCTTCCATGTGTGAACTATCATGGACTTCACACATCACAAGTCACACTTATATTATGGACCATATCATGCTTGAATGAGAGCTTGAGAGCATTATGGGACATAATGCTAATGCCAAGTCTAATCGTTCATCACAAACGTCTATATCTATATTTTTTGCAAATCTAAGGGTGTAGACAGAGAGGTTGTGTTATAAATTATAATGCTTTTTCTGACTGTGGTGGCAAGTCTACTTTGATAATAGGACTTGGCATTATGTGATCAACAAAGCAATCTAAATGCAAATGATATGAAGCATTCCTAGATGTCCACGGGACTTGCTAAATGTTGATTATTATGCTTTCTTTTAAATGTTGCCTATTTGCTCCAATTACAATATAACTAGTGTGCCTTATACTGTTGCCACTGCAAAAATGAAAGTAAAATATCTTTATAAGATTTGAATTTATTAAAAACTTTGAAATTCAATAGCTTTTCTGCCAGAAGTCGGAATGCCACAAAACAAAATCCACACAAAGAGCTTTTTGATGGTACGGCAAGAATGCAATTGGAAGGCACATGGTTTTAAAGATCTCACCATAACATACAAAACAAAACAAATAGCCTAATTTCAATTATAGACACCAATAGTTTATAGTCCAATAAAAGTCTATAATAGGAATATGTTTTACCCCCTAAAGGATAGGCCTATGGCCAATAGTTTCAAATCTCACCGCCCATCACTTTGTTTGCTACCATTTTGCAATTAGATATGAATGAGAAAAAGTATATTTATTTTTCAAAGATGAACTCACATGTCTCCTACAATTCATAAAATTTTCAAATTTTGTGAAGGAAATTTTCAAATTATTGCCAAAAAAAATTTAATACAAAAAATTCTTATCAATTGTTGAATATATACTTAAAAATTTTGAAATTTTCACCACATATGTATATTGTATAACATCGTAGTATAAACCAAAGTTACTATTGCATGTTATAGTGGCCTATAAAAGCAACATCTTAGAGTCATTGCAAGAAACACTTGCTGTTTTTGACTCAAATCAATCTAATACTGTGAGTACTGGACTTTTGGAATAAATTTTTTGAAAATGAAATAAAATGTAAATAATTTGTAAATAGTATATGTGTGAAAATATAGGCCTAAAAAAATTCATCTTTAAAAGTTATGAACAAAAAAAGAGTGATGAAAATACAAAAATAGATAATTTGGAATTTAAATTTTTTTAATGTAAAAAAGAAAAAAAGAAAAAGAAATGATCCATTTTTACTAACTTGAAGATGTTTCTTCTCAACCATTTGTATCTTCAAGAAAAAAATTGTGTTCTTAGTACGTGAACAAAGGTAGTGCACTTTGAGCACATGTGGAAGATGGATACTTTGTTATTTTTAGAAAATCTCTTCATAGGCTTGTGTAACTTTAGTAAAAGTCCTTATATCCCAATTTTGACCTTCAAATTTGCATTTTTGGTTTGAAAAACAACACTACCCCCCCTCCCTTTGAAATGGCCAAAGTAGACATCTTATCAAGGGCAATTCAAAAATAATAAACTAATTTTCAACAATTGAAAAATCTATTCAATGTCTACAACTACCACATATTCTTTCATTTCAAATTTTATTGAAAACAAACATACAATGCAAAAGTTATGAGAAGAAAAACAAGGCATATTCAAGGCCAAGGGGATTAAAAAAAGACAAGTCAATTTTGTGCAATTGACCTGTCACTTTAAAATTAGACAATAAAAAAACCATGGTTATTGGCTATGATATATTGGAATTTATGAATTTTCATATGATTATCAAACATGAAGGAAAGGCAAGGGATTCATTCATTAGAAGAGATATGAGACCTCTCAGAGACTGCGAGTTATCTTGCGTTCTCGTAGTATTCCCAGACTGCGAGAACGCAGGACAATTGCTGGCCGATGTGGCCAAGAATACGCCACGTCATTTTCAAGGAATAAAAATGGCCTAAAACGATATTTGAGAGAACAAAAAACGAAAAAAAAAAAAAGGTTGAAAAAATTTAATTTTGATAGCCCATACCGACTGTTCACATAATCGGACCACATTTGGGAACAAGACTAAAATGGTCCTCCAATGCCCTCAAATCTCCCCTAATGGCATCTACTAAGCTTATAAAAATTGTCGCCTCTATCATTCCAAGGTGGAGCTAGATGAACTAGAGCTAAGTTGGATTGGCTTTTGTATTTAGTATTGTCATAGAAAATAATAATAATACTAAAATCGAAAATCATAATACGATATTAAAAATTATTATTATAAATAATTTGAACTGTTCCAATATATAGATATTATTTATTTATTCAAAGATTTATTTATTCCTTTTGATGATTATTTTGTGATTCATCTTGAAGCTTCATCAATGAATATTAATTGGATGAAGATCACTTTTCAAAGTTTTCATTATCCTTCAAGTAGATGGTTGAACACTTATAAGTTGACGATAGCAATATAGTGCCATTGACATTTACAAAATATAGTAATGAAAAAAAATATATTACATTAATCCCTAAAGGTCAAAGACTAAATTTTCACCAAAAATGCTCCAAAATTGTCATTCTAATACAAGTATCAAATTTTACAAAAAACACATTTTTGGACACATGTAACCATAGGATCTTATAGTAAGCTGGTTTGACAAAATTTAAAAAAAAATTCAGAATTTTCCACAATGTAGATTGTAAGATACTAGCATCTGAATTGATGAAACTCCCTTTTTTGGCCCTGCAAAAAATTGGGCAATTGCACTTCAGAAGATTACATCCGTATGAAAAAATGTTCAAAATAATTTTATGGTGGTTATTCTTTGGATGCATTCTTCAAAGCAAGTTGGCTACATACTTGAAAAATTTCAGATCATTTGAAATTGTACAGCATATAGGGCTAAAATAATAAGTAGAAAGAAGTAGAGAACACTAAATTGTTAAGAATTTAATTATAGAACTGAAAAATGCCAATCCCAATGGTTGTAATGTTTTAATAAACAATCTACGTTTAATATTTTATTTGTTATTTTTAAATATTAAAAATATTAAAAATAGAGTTAAATAAAAGACTCCAAAGTTTATTTTAGAGTAGGAATCCATAATTGCCTGCAAACTCGAACACCTTATAACTTTCATCTCATAAATCAAAATGGAATGATTCAAAGCTTTCTATGTATATATAAATCTAGATAACCAATTTCACTTTTTAAATTTTTTTAAAAGTGATTTTTCAGAATTTTTTTGAGTTGCCCACCGACCATTGAAAATGACATAATTTTTTAACCATATAGTCAAAAGTTCTGAAAATTATTGGGCCTTAACCCCTAAGGGCCCATTGTCTCTTTGGAGACAAATGGGATTTCGGACAGGTACCTACAGGCTGAATTTTTGTTGTGGTTTTCTGTAAAAGAAACTGAAGAGAAGAAAATTGCTAAGCTTCAAGGGAATATATAGTTTTTTTCAATTGGTGCTCGGGAAAAAAAGTTATGCCCAAATAAGCTCAAAATAGAGAAATTTGCAAAAATTTAAATTAAATTTTTTTTTTTAAAGATTATAATTTGTTTATCTCAAAAGCTTTGATTCATTTCATTTGGGTTTTTTATGAGAAAGTTATGGACAATCTTATTTTTCAGCAATTAGAGCATCTTCTTGAAAAAATAACTTGTAGGATTCATTTCAAAATGCAATTTTTGCAATTTTTCAATTAAAAAAAGTTCCACAGGGTTTAGTTTTCTTGTTAGAACAATCTCACCATTGGGATTAGTGCATTTTAATTCCATCTAAAACATATTAATATGACTGTCCAAATTTAGATTTTCTTTCTATCTCATACCTACTTCTACATAACAATTTTTTTAAGAATGAAAATCAATTTCTTTTGAATTTGTTTTTCCCCCAAGACTCTCAACTCAATTCTCCACTATAAAATTTTGAAGCTCAAAACTCTATAGTGCTAAAAATTCAAGTTAAAAGTAATCAAAATTATAAAATCGTCCCACAATGTGTTGGAAACTTATTTTTTTCACTTTAAATGCAGAAATCTTACAATCTGTGCAGTCAAAAAATTTGAAATTTTTTCCACACATTTTTATACTAGTTTAGTGTAAGATCCTATGGTTAGATGTGCAAAAAAAAACATTTTTCAAATTTTTTACTCTTTGCTATAAAAATGGTAGTTTTGAGTGCTTTTGGGCAGAAAAAAGGCCTTGGGCTTTAGGAGTTAAAGCTACCCCTCGGGCACATGTTGTGTGAAATTTCAAGAAATAAAATAAAATTTTTGTTTATAGTGAGCTACCCAAAATTGCTATGTTGCCAAATAACGCCATTTGGTCCTTTAGGAGTTAAGTAAATTGCTAATGATAAATTACCAAAGATATAGTCTAGGATATGGTCTAAGACAAATATTGATGTCTAGGATAGGATTTAGATAACACAAGTGTCGCCCTGTGCCGATGCCACAACCAAAACAAAAGCAAAGATAATTTTCTAATTATTAATGTCATAATAAAAACTTTGAAATTCAATAACTTTTGCACCGTATGCCCAAACGCCAGAAAACAAAGTCTGTGCCCCCCTCCTTGCCAAGAGCTTTCCAATGGTACTAAGCACACGGCCGGAATCAAAGTAAAAATGATTTTCTAATTTTTTGATCCGTAAATACTTCAAAATTCAATAACTTCCGCATTGTAGCTCCAAACGCCACAAAACCAAGCCCATGCACCCCTCCTCGCCAAGGGCTTTCCAACGATACCAAGCACACGGCCAGGGGACGCATGGTCCGAGAGATCTCAACGTAACAAAACAAAACAAACAAAACAAAACAAAACAAAACAAACAAACAAACAAACAAACAAACAAACAAACAAACAAACAAACAAACAAACAAACAAACAAACAAACAAACAAACAAACAAACAAACAAACAAACAAACAAACAAACAAACAAACAAACAAACAAACAAACAAACAAACAAACAAACAAACAAACAAACAAACAAACAAACAAACAAACAGCCAGTCAAACCTAAAGTATGGAAAGTTTTTGGTAGCAATTTGCCTTTTTATTTTGGTACAAGCCGAAAATAATAATTCTAATCTAATTACATACTAGTGTGGCCGTTGGCCCAATTTTCATCTACTCCCGGTTCCACTCCTGGTTCTACTTCTGATTCTACTCCCAATTCTACTCCCGGTTCCACTTCCAGTACCAAGAACGCCACCAAAATCAAAGTAAAAGTAATTTTTTAATTTTTTAATCAATAAATACTTTGAAATTCAATAACTTTTGCACCACCACTCCAAACGCCACGAAACCAAGCCGGTGCACCCCTCCTCGGCGAGAACTTTCCGACGGTACCAAGCACGTGGCCGGGGGACGCACGGTCAGGAAGTTGTCCACGCTACAAACAAACAAACAAACAAACAAACAGCCTCATTTAAGGTATTGATAGTTTGGCCCGGGATCCATGTTAGGAACAATAAATGTACACTCCCATCAACTTTGTGTCATGTCCAAGGATCCACTTGTACTTTATAAAACCTAGGTTTGGAGATGCGAGTTCATCCAATTTTTTTACTGCCATGTTTATATAGAAGGAATGAATCCTTGGCCCAGAAGAGAGTTGTGATAAAACCTAGGGGACAAAAAAAACTATAGGTTCAAAAATCTTTAATCCTTAAAGGTCCTCGCATCCAAAAAGTGGATGCCCCTTGGTCAACCTTGATTGTAACTTTCAAAACAAATAATTCTAGAATTTAATTTAAACTAAGAAAATGGAGCTTGACAAGTTTTGTTTCTCCTCCATTTCAAAATTTGGAAAAATGTCAAAAATTGAAAAAGTTATTGCAATTGAAAGCTCCATGTCTTAAAATCCAAATAACACAATATGGTGTGTTTTTCATTCATAATTTCTTTAAAAAGAATTATTTTATATTAGAATTATAGAATTATGTTTCTCATTCCAAATTTCATTTATGGTTAAACTTACAGATTATTCTAATATATATTATAATTTATATAATTTGTTTTCCACCTTTAGCTTTAAAAAATCACGATAATTTGATTTTTTCATCAAAATTACTGGAAAAAACAACATAAATAGAAAATGCATTTTTCCACTAGTAAAAAAAATCAAAATTTTATACATCTATTAAATAAAAGGATAAATTTGGTTTGATAGTCGAATTTGACTTCAAGGTCTTTGTTGTGGTTGTTTTGGGTGTAAAAAAAAAAATAACCAATTGAAATTTTTTCACAATAATATCTATTGCTACTTGTAATTCTTTAAAAAATTTCAAATCATTTGGATTGTTTTTGTTATTTTTACTTGTTTAAGGTCAATTTTTGCAACCAAAATGATAACAATTATAATTTTTCACAAAACAAATTGAAATTTTCCACAATGATATACAATTTAGAATCTCAAGTGATAAAAATATAAGATTTTTTTTTAACACAATTTGAAATGCTAAATTCAGCTCAGAGAGGAAGTTTGACCATTTCACAATGGACCAAGGCGTTTAAGGGTTAAAGGAAGAGGAGGTAGAGGAGGGACACACATGAGAAGAGGGGAGAGAGACTAGAGTCATGGAATGGAAAGAAAGATAAATGGAGAAATCTTGTGCCATTGGAGAGACTTGTCAATCCCTTAACAAATGATAGCATATATTGGTCAAGTTTTAGAAACAATGCCTCCACCAATCCAACTTAATCCTTTAACACTCAAATCTTTTATACAAAATTTATAGATAATTTCTTTTATGTTTGTACAAATATATTGTTTATTGCAATGTTATCAAATTGGTAATTAATCCCTAAAGGCCTAAGGCCTTTTTTCTGCCAAAAAACACCCAATACTGCCATTTTTATAGCAAAGATTATAAAAATTTGAAATTTTTTTTTCTTGCACATTTAATCGTAGGATCTTACACCTAACTAGTATAAGAATCTATGGAAAAATTTCAGAATTTTTGGCTTCACAAATTGCAATATATTTGCGTTTAAAGTGAAAAAGACCAATTTTTTAGCAAATGCGAAACTAGATTTTATGACTTTGAACATTTTAACCTAAATTTTTTGCACTACAGAGTTTTGAGTTTTAAATCTTTATAGTGGAGAATTGAATTGAGAGTCTAGGGGAAAAAAAGTTTAAAAAATTTAATTTTCATTCTTAAGAAGATTGTTAAGTAGAAATAGGTATGAGATAGAAGGAAAATCTAAAATATTAATATCTTTTATATGGAATTAAAAAACACTAATCCCAATGGTGAGATTATTCTAGCAAAAAAAATAAATCTTGTCGAACTTTTTTTTTTTTAAATTGCAAAAGTTGCATTCCAAAATGAATCCTACAAATTATTTTTTCAAAAAGATGCTCTAATTGCTCCATAAACAAGATTGTCTATAACTTTCTCATTAAAAACCCAAATGAAATGAATCAAAGCTTTCAAGATAGACAAACATATAATCTACAAGAAAAAAAAATTTAAGAAATTTTTTTGCAAAATATTTTTTATTGCCCCCTCTCCCCTATTTTGAGCTTTTATTATTTGGGCATAACTTTTGTTCCTGGGCAACGATTGAAAAGCCTTGGAACAAAAGCTTAGCAGTTTTTCTATCTTTAAAAAAAAAAATTTTAAATCATGACAAAAATTTAGCCCGTAGGTACCTGCTCAAAATTCCATTTGTCCCCCGAAGGGACAATGGACATTTAGGGGTTAAATAAAAGGTGATATCTAACATTCAAAAATTTCTTTGAATGACAAAAAAAAATGGGATAGACAAAACATCACCCAAGGACTTGATTTGTTTGTCATTGTGAATATGAACTTTGAAGAACTATAATAGTGAATACTAACTTTAGCATTTTCTTTCACTTCTCGATTATTTGCACCAATAATGATTTATATTTGTATTTTCCTTTGCAAATGAAGGTTTCTCATTTTAGTCATCTGTTTATTTTTTAAAAGGATAAAGTTGTTTTATTCATTTCAAATATAAGCATAGAAGCAATTTAACAAAAGATAACCATTTTTAGTATCTTGTTCACTTTGGTGTAGAGTTTAGAACAATAAATCCTTGATTTCCATCAATCTAAAAAGAAATAATTTTTTGGGAAGTGAACAATCACCTATTAATTTCAAATACGCATCTAATAATCTTTATTCGAGAATTCATAGGACAAAAAAGTATTTTTAATTATATTGTACAATTTATTTTTAAATTAATCAATAAATTTATGGCATCATGGCCAATATTACTAAAAGTCATTGTAATCAATGGAATCAAAATTTTGACTATATATATATTTTTAAACTATTCATAATTTAGTAATCATTACTTACAAGGCAAGTTTTAATTCTGATTTCCAAATTAAGTTGACAAAACGAGTTGGAGTTAATTACTAGATTTACAAAAAAGAAATAGTACCCAATGTAGGAAAATTTCCTTGCAATTTCACCACAATTTTTTTCAATATTTTTATTGTAAAAATTGAGTGCATTTCTTTCATTCAAAACATAGATTGTGATGCATTATTGTTAATGATATCTTGGAACAGAACATATTGGTGACATTTTCTATAGATAAGAATCTAGCCTTATTATAATTGAATCCTCAAATTATGAAGTCCATAATTCAATATTTAAGAATTTGATATTTAAGACCAATATAACCCTAAAGTGTTCTGTCGTCCATATTTTGGACGATGAATAGAGGGCTTTGAGGCATTGTTTCATCCAACTTGGTTTTCATTTATCCAATGTAATACTTGGATCTAGAAAAGACAACCCTCCTTAATGACCAAATTCATGAAATTCTGATAAATGATGTTTTTGTACAAAGATATAATCCCAAATGTGCAAATCCAGAAAATGATTGAGACGTTTAGGGGATAACCGGGATTCTTTTATTGATTTGAAACTACTTTTTGTCTAATAAATAATAAAATCTACTATTAACAGTGTACACCTATGAACATTTCAGTTCAATGATTTGTCTAAATAAAAATTAAAAAACTCATTTTGATCTTTTATTTTAATCCTTGAAGTCCGTAGCCATAATTGTCCACTCAAGGGACAAAATGGATTTTGGGCAGGTTCGTATGAACTTAGTTTTTGGTGAAACTTTTTGAAACTTTCTCATAAGATAGAAAAATTTATTAATTTTCTAGAATATGAAATTATTATTTCAATTGATGCATGGGAGCAAAACCAGATCACAGTAAATCTGGAATTAAGTAGAGTAGGCAGAAAAACAAATCTACAAAATGTTGAAATAAAAATTTTAAAAATTTGTTTCTCAAATATTGTATTCTTTTCAATATAGAAAGCTTTTATTGATTTTATTTAGATTTGTGATGGGAAAGTTCAAGGGCATCTCCTTCTGCCAAAAAATAGAGCATCTTTTTGAAAAAAATGACATGTAAGATTTGTTTTTGTGATCAATTTTCACATTTTTTCAAAATAAAAAAAGTAAAACAGGGTGAACTTTGATTGTTAGAACTATTTCACCATTGAAATTTATGGCTTTTTAATTCCATCTTAGAGCTATTAACAATTTAGTGTTTTTTTCTATCACATATTTTCTTCTACTTAGTAATAATTTAAAGAATGAAAATCACATTATTTAAAAAAAAAAATCCAATATTCTAAATCCAATTATCTTTGATAAAAAAAAATTTAATTCAAAATCTATAGTACAAAATTTTTTAGTTAAAAGAAGATTCAAAGTCTCATAAGCTAGTTTTTTACAGTTTCAATAACCATGATTTCTTCACTTTGAACGCATTTATCTTGCAATTTAAGCGGTCGAAGTGTTTGAAAATTTTCTACACATTCTTATATTAGTCTTCAATAAGATCCTTTGGTTAGATATACAAAAAATATTATTTAAACTTTTTTGGCTCTTTGTCCTAAAAATGGCAATTTTGAGCAATTTTTGACACAAAATAAAAAAACGCTTTGGACTTACAAGGTTAATTCCTAAAGGATCAACGTGCTTACAAGCCCAAAAGTGCTTCAAAATACTCATCCCCAAAGCAAGGAGAACATCTGTAGTCTGAATTTTGTCTATTTCCCAAAACTCAGGACTAAGTATAGGGATTCCAAAATTTATAGGGAATGGTCAAATAGTCTAATGTTTTGCAATTAGAAGTCACTTGTAAGTCAAATTGATATGGGATTTACTCAACAATTTTACTTTGAAAACAAATTAAAAACACTCTTATATCCCAAGGGTGAATTTGGTGGTCTGTCCGTTAAATAATGCTATGGGCACATGAGTGCTGTCTCGGTCCTGCCTAGTATTCTAGGGATATTTCAAGACAATTTGTCAGGTTTATAAGAACAATTTGTTGTGCATGATCTAGAGTTTTAAATGCAACATTCTCTCTCTCTCTCTCTCTCTCTCTCTCTCTCTCTCTCTCTCTCTCTCTCTCTCTCTCTCTCTATATATATATATATATATATATTCATTAATTACCATGAAGTTTTTTTACCAAAACAATTTGTCCCGTCACTACTTAGCTAGCCAAATTACTAATTTTATATAAGTATCAAAACAGTCCCGATCTTCTACAACAATATGTCCCTATACTAATGCAGGGGGAATGAGTGTGTAATGCATTACAATTTACAACAACAACCACAACAAGGCAATTTATCTAATACAAACTTCAAACAATCACAGCATTTCCAGATTTATCTTACTTAACAATTCAACTTAAATCTCATTCAGGACAATTTGTCTTCCATTATACCCTACATAGTACCTAATTAATTGTATTTACTTAATATCATATGTTCCTTCTAAACTCAGTCAACAAATCAGCTTTCAATATACTCAGGTTGCAACAACAATTTGTCTATACCTTACCTACTGTCCAATTTGACTACTATAGCAATTTGTCATGTGATACATAATCACTGTGAATGAATTGCTTCAATGATATCACCAAACCGAGGACAAATTGTTAATTAGATCCTCGATTCAAGATCCAATCTAATACCTAGAGATCCAAACAATTTGTTTAATTCAACACACTATATAACTCAATCATACAGACGTGAAGTTAAGGCAATTTAATCTCATACATCAAACACCCAAAAATATGTCAAATTGTCATACCTGGATCCGCTCATTCAGTATCCAATTCTTTAATCTCCAACTTTAACACACGCCAAATTAAAATATACAACATAACTCACTGATTAGATTCATTGTTAGAATTCTAGACAACTTGTCATGAATTTCTTCCAGATATTAGTAACTGGGTCTCATTCTCTCTTTTGTGATTTACCTTTATTATTTTGACAATTTGTCTAACTCCAGTCCTATACTGAATCTCTTATACTCATCTCAAAACTATTTAACTCATAAAATAGAAGCAACTTGAACTTTACAGAGACATAAATTAATTTAACAAGACAATTGGACAAAGTTACGAATTAGAATAATTCAAAAACTTATCTGGAAGTCAGTTGATCTTCCACACTACATCCCTTCCTCGGCAACGGCAAATTGTCTCGACTTGCTCGTAGTCGCCGAAGCTCTAGCACTGACAAACTAACTGGTCAATTCGTCTCCTTCAATCGATTTACAAGAAGCTCACAGACAAATTGACTTCCGATCATTGTAAATTACTCTCTATTTCCTCACCGTAACATGAAGACCATGCATCTCACACACTCATGGCGCAAAACTGATCCAGTCAATTGGTCTAAACATGTAATCACAATCACACAATTTACACAACATAGTTTCAATAACTCAATCCATCATTCATGTTCCACAATTCCAGCAGTCTAAATCACACACATTATTTCACAGAAAATTTGTTACTCAGATCATTCCAACAAACACGAATTCATCACAATAAGTCTGCGCACAATTTTACACAAGAATTTACACATCGAATGCTCTCACAATAGTTCCTTCTGATCACTGAATCGTAATGAATTTTGACAATTTGCCAAGTACTACGATCCACTCACTGGATCAAGACAAACAAGTTAATAATTTTATAATTTCCACAACCAACACACAAATACCAAGAATACAGTTAAGCACAAATGAATAAAGAGATCCAATCACTGGATTCTCAAGACAATTTGTTAAATTATTTCACAATTCAGAGGATCCAATCACTGGATCTTGATTGCAAATTATAAAATGCTCAATTTAATCCAATCACTGGATCTAAATTTAGAGCTTATAAGACAAATTGCTTATAAGAAATATTAAATTATTGAAGGAATTCAAAGTACATGGAAACGAAACAACTTGACAAAACTATTTGATAACCAAAAAAGTGAGAGAGAGAAAATGACAAATTGCCTGGCTATATGCAAAACAAAAGACAACTATTCAAACCCGAAGTATAGATTCAACTTGCCTTTTGTCATCCTAAATCTTTATGTTTTTTTTACAAATCCTTTCTAATCTGACAATTTGTCTATATTACTACTCCCTTGTGTGAACTCTTTGTCAATTTGTCTCTATTTACACTATTCACAACAAATTGTCAAAAGCAAAAATTTAAAGAGACTACAACATCTTCATCAATATTTATATTTTAAGAAATCCAACTATAGAGTCCTTTGGTTAACATGTTCAAGTACATTGTCTCAAAATTTTAGAATGAATATCCACACCAATTCGGCAAGTTCAATGTGCCTAAATGTAGGCTTTTCTAGCCCTTCCAAAAAATGAAGGTTTGCTATCAATATTTTAAGAAAAAAACATGTATGAGTCGTATAACTTGTGCGTGTTAGTCCATATGTTGGAAAAATGGGTTCAAATATATAAAAAAACTTTAAACCAAAAATACTTTTATATTCATTTTTTAAAAATTGTAAAATAGAAAGTAGTACAAAATGAAAAAAACACTAATTTGCTAATAACTTTGACAAGAATTGAAAATTCTTAATCCCAATAGTGAGAATGTTTTTGTAAACAATGATTATCATTTATTTTTATTTTTACTTGAAAATTTTCAAATTCGAGAGCTTTATATGTTTATCCTACCTTCATTGCCCGCAAAATAAAACTCCTTATAACTTTTACTTCATTATTTGGAATTGAATGGTTCAAATTATTTTGAGTAGGTATTGATGTATAAAATTCTAAAAAAATAATGAATACATTTTTGGAGTACATTTTTTGCTGTCCAATTGACATTGAAATCATAAACAATCTTCTAACTTTTACAATTTTTATCAAAATGAAATGAAATAAAGCTTCACATGTAGATTATGATGAGTAACAGCCCATCATAAAAAAATTCATGCAAAAATTCCTAATTATGAAGTCAATAGAGGCTGTCCAAGTTCTCAAAAAACCCATATTATGGGTTCCTTGGTCCTCTAGGGATTGAAAACAAGGTTAAAGACCTATGCCTTATGCAATTGATCAAAGGTTTTAAAGTTTTTCTTTTTTTTTTCTTTTCATGTCGTATATTATTTCATCAATAGTTGGTGTAAGGGTTGCAACAAGCTGTGATATCATATAGGGTGCCATGTGGCGAACTCCATTTTTGATGTAAAGTTTTCATCATTTTCAACCACTGTCAGTTCCATCCAAAGAACTATTTAAGAAAAAGAGTCTCAGATGACTACTAACACATGGAACCCTCCAAGCAGTTTTAATATTAATTAATTAAATGTGGGTTCCCTCCTGTAAGTATATTATGGAGTATATTATCCCATGGTTCATCTGACTTGCATGATGTGAGATTCCTTTTGATCATCTGATCAATTAAAAGGTCATAGTCATAGTGAGATGCTGGGATGCCATTTCATTGCTTGTAAACAGGTGCCGTATGAATATTAGAGTTCCTCCACTCCACTCCACTCCACTAACTTGCTTGGGCTTGTTCTGATTCTTTTACAGTAAGTTAGATGCTTCTGGGTCTTGTGCTTTGAGCCGGAGAGAGGTCCGTACCGTACGGAAATTTCTGAGGCCTGCAAAAGGCCGCCAGTTTCTGATTTTCGACACCCCGACAGTGCAAGTACAGAAAAATAAAAAATTATTTTTTTAATAAAAAATTATTGTTTTACAAAAAAAAATGTTAAAAAATTTAGATGTGCTGACGTGGCTCTGATGTGGCATAAGTAGTGCCACATCAGGTCAATTTTTTAATATAAAAAAATTCTTTAGTTGCACCAAAATTGTGAAGGGGGGTACAGAACTAATGGCCTTATTGAGGCCTGAAAACTTTTGTAATGCTGGCTTTACATCAGCTTCCTGCATTGGTCCTTGTTGTGGGAAATTCTGTGGGATGCACATGATGGGCCAAATATCAACTGAAGCCGGCTTTGGGAGGGGGGCCAAAGTATCTCAGTATCTGTCTTTGAACTTAGACTTTTTATTAGTTAGCAGTACTGAAGATTTGAACTGGAACAGTCCCAAGCAGTGATCCCAGAACTAGTTGTTGGAATGCAGTGCAATATGCTACCTTTAAGACACACATGCATTTTTATTTATTTATTTATTTATTTATTTACTTTTACAAATGGAGAAACCATTGCATTAAAACAAACCCACAATACAAGACAGCCAAGCCAAAGGCTAGACAATGAAGAGAAATGAGCACATACAAGAAAAGTCACAATTGAACTATAAAAAGGAGCTAGGAGGAGGAGGAATCTTGTTCCAAATGATATGGTCACCATTCCTATAAGCAAGAGCAGGGGAATGAATTTAGGTTTTATCAAACTTCCGCCATATTTAGATGATCCACAAAGTAGAGCCTCGGAGAAGGGTCCAAATAGTTTTGAGACTATGAAATCATCTAGGAAATGCAGAACCAAAGACACACTGGGTGAAATCAAATCAAGCATGAAGACCCGTCATTGGTATATCTCCTAGGATATGATGGATAATCGACTAGGCATATACCCATATCTCTTGGGCTTGTGGACAAGTAAAAAAGCAATGCACCAGAGTTTATTCAATCCCAAGTAAGCAACAATTGCATGTGATGTCAATGTCTAGGTTAATTGGTGCTCTCTATGAAGGCAAGCATCAACTTTGGCTACCTTGAGAGTGAAGAGTATAAAACAAAAATAGAAGCAAAAGGATTTTGCAAGTTGTGAAGGATTATTGGGAGTTCTAGAACAAAAAATTGACTAAACATATGCTAATTCCAATGTGTAGGAAGTTGCAAATTAGCTATCAAATTCTATTGTTCATTGCAGTTTTGACTAAAAATCTCCATTGAAGACCCTTTTTCACAATGTACTAGTGACGCAAGGATTTTTAAGACACTCAGCTAATTTTAGTTAGTTTAGGGAGCGCTGGTCGCAAGCGGCTTTCCATGATGCATTGCAAATGGAGACAAACTGAACTTCAGCAGCTTTGGGAGGTGGGCGGGCTTGAATCAAATCAACAATTTATTCGTCCAAGAGCTCACAGAGACCAAAGTCTACAGGACAGGACAACAGGAAGGGACTTTTACAGGACATTGCCCAATCAAGAGACTAGCTTCTTACTATGGTTTAGCATAACATTCAGTAGCCTTCAAAGAGTCTGCCTTTTCCTCCCTGGACTCCTCATCCACGAAATTCATCCTCAAATAATTAATGTCAACTTAGGTGCTAGTATAGTAGCAGTACATTATGTTTTGTTTCATTTTCTTTGTTACTTTTTGGACCAAACATACAAATCGACAAATAGTTGTAGAAAAAGATGTTGGCAAAGGATCCAATGAATAATGCATTGCAAACATTTGTCATCAATAACAGATTTTGAATTTTCAAGTGAAAAGACAATTCTATATATACACATGGGGTGTTAGGAGGTAGAACGACCCATGTGGGATAAATAAATTTGAATTTTTAGTTTCTCAAGCACTCATAGCTAAGTCAAAAACAAAAAATTGTGTTAAAAGTAGAATTTCAGACCTCATTTAGGCATAGTAAAATAACTTTTTCTCAAAAAACTTTGAACTAAAAAAAGTTGGAAAATGAACATAAGTTTCACCTCCAAAAATCCGTTTGGCATTTTAAATCTCCCTCAAAAGTTATGGACAAATTTGAGAGAGGCGGTGGGAATAGACATTTTGTTTAACATTTTTAAAAATCCTCTCTTGAGATTTGTCCATAACTTTTGATGGAGATTTAAAATGCCAAACGGACTTTTGGAGGTGAAATTTATGTTCATTTTCCAACTTTTTTAGTTCAAAGTTTTTTGAGAAAAGTTATTTTACTATGCCTAAATGAGGTCTAAAATTCTTTTCTTAAAACAATTTTTTGTTTTTGACTTAACTACGAATGCTTGAGAAACTACAAGTTCAAATTTATTTATCCCATATGGGTAGTTCTACCTCCTACCACCCCATGTGTATATATAGAGTTGTCTTTTCAAATGAAAACACAAAATATGAATGATAATCACATCAAAGTGATGCAATTCAAGCATTGAGATAATTGATCTCTATTTTGATTGCCATTTTGAATAAGTTTGCTATTTGAATTATAGCTTTAATTCAAAGTACTTAATTTGTTGTTAATACCAATGTGCATCTGTGACCTTGTAATTAACTCAGGCCCTTTCTTGGACTCTGACAAGTTTTGCCAAGTGTCCTTGTAGTTACTGATTTGGTGTGGAACAAACCACACCATTTCATCCCTCGGATGAAATGATGTGATATATTCCACATCATTCCGTCCAGGGATGGCAGTCACAGTGACTGCTACTAAATGTAATGAGAGGTAACCAAAGTGGAACCACCCATAGACTATCACTTAATCCCTAAATGCCCAAGTCACCAAATTATGGTGTCGACAACATTCTGAAGTGGAATAAAACCTTGCCAAGTTATTCCCTGTGTTTTAACCCCTAAAGGTCCAAGGTCTTTTTTCTACCAAAAAACACCCAAAATTGCCATTTTTATAACAAAGATTAAAAAAAAATTAAAAAAATGTTTTTTTTGTACATCTAACCGTAGGATCTTGCACCTAAATAGTATGAGAATGTGTGTAAAAAATTTCAGAATTTTTGACCGCATAGATTGCAAAAAAAATCTGCGTTTAAAGTAAAAAAAACAAGTTTTTAGCACATTGCAGGACTAGATTTTATGACATTGAACATTTTAAACTTAAATCTTTTGCACTACAAAGTTTTGAGCTTTAGATCTTCATAGTGAATAATTGAGTTGAGGGTATAGGGGGAAAAAAAATCCAAAAAACTTTAGTTTTTATTATTAAAAAAAATGTTAAGTAATTCTAGCAAAAAATCTAAACCTTGTGGAGCTTTTTTTTTTTGAAAAGATTATAAAAATTGCATTCAGAAATTAATCCTAGAAGTTATTTTTTCAGGAAGATGGTCTAAGTGCCCAAAAAATGAGATTGTTCGTAACTTTCTCATAAAAAATCCAAATGAAATGAATAAAAGCTTTTCAAATAGACAAAAATATAATCTATAAGAAAATAAATAAAAATAAAAAAATAAAATAATTGCAATACCCCCCAAAGGTTGTTTTGAGCTTATTTGGACATAACTTTTTTTCCCTGACACTGATTGATAAAAAAATTATTCCCACAAAGTTTAGCATTTTTTCTATCTTCAATTTTTTTTTGGGAAAACCATGACAAAAATTCAGACCATAGGAACCTGCCCAAAATCTCATTTGTCCCCTGAAGGAACAATGGGCTTTTAGGGGTTAATAAGTTATGTGTTTCCAAAATGTATTGAACTTCTTCCAAAGCAGATTTTGCATTGAACACAACAAACACATCAAGTTGGTTTTGTTGAAATCTTCTAGTTTTCTTCTAGTTTTCTTTTAGTGAGTTTCTAACAAAAAACATTAGCTAGATTTTTTTGAAAGCTTGTTGAGAGCTTATGGAGAGCAACATAGTTTTCTTCTAGTGCTGCATCCTTTCTGCTACTATAGTAAACTTGCCAATCACCACACATGCAAAATTCAAATACTTCTCCACAATAAAATAGTGACTTGAATTCTCTGAAATTTGGTGTGATTCTTAATTGTCATGTTAAGAGTCACCTTCAAAAAATAGAATGCCAAAAGGTTTGTCCCTACAAATTTTATAGCAATATAATGGCAATGATTCTGAAATACCCCTGTATACTTCTGACAGCCCTTGACCGCACAGTGAGCGGTCATTGCCAAAATGTCATCTCATTGTGTTCAAATTCATTCCAGAACATTTGCATCTTGTGTGGAAGTCCATGTGCGGTGATTAGCTTTGTGCGGTTAATGGCATGGTTACTCTATATTGAAATTCATAATATCAAGTCTAGTTCTTACACCAATTCAAACACTTGAAAAATTCCTAAAATTATTGTAATAATTTAATGTAGTTTAGACTTTGAGCCTACCTCCATTGTTTATAGAATTTCTAATTATAAAATGAATTGGAGAATTCTTTTATGCTACAACGTTTTCAGCATAATATACACTTATGCTAAAATTCTCAGATTTTTTGACCATAATATATATGTTAGATATGAATTTTCTTCAATGTTTCTTCCAAAATGTGCAGCAATTACCAAAAAATCTAAAAAATTTATGACAAATATAAGATGTAACTTCATCTTATTCAAAAAAATAGCGCATATAGTTTGAAGGAATTTGAAGTTTGGTTCCATGGTCAACAGCTTTATCATTACAAGATTAACCTCTAATGATGTGCAAATCAAAATGAATTCTTAGAAATTTGGCCATCTACATTTAGGTATTAGATTTTTATTTTTCCTCATTTGTTCTTACATTTATTGCCCTCAAGATTCAGTTTTTTTATATGTGACCATAACATTAGTCAAGAATAAGATTTTACAAATTGTAATATATAATTAAAAACTGAATACAATTGCCATTTTATTAGAAAGTGCTATTTTGGAAATAGTTTTGGGAGTGTCTTGCCAATTTTGACACACAAATCTTTACACAAAATAGTGAAATTAGGTTGCCTTGTCAGTTAGGTTGCCTTACTTGAGATGAATTACCTCATGAATCAATGCTTGTTCCACATGAAGGCACATGCCAATGAAACATTGTTCTTACTCATCACCGCAGGCGTCAAATTCATACCCTGAATCCCTGACGTGCTGGAAAAAGTGTGTAGAAAGCTCCAAGGCAACGATTTGTGCGTTGCAAGGGACTAACTTAACTTAGTTTTGAGAGGAACTTCACGAATTACAGACTGCACTTACATAACGTGCACGATTCTGACAAGTCAGAATATAATCAGACGCAATTCATAGACCCCTCTACAGTACACCATTTGACTTGATAGAATGAATTGAAAAATATGAAGATATAGCTGACGAAGCTTTACTGCACCAGCAAATGAAATAGGATTGAATTGTACAGTTGATACCGATGGGTGCATGGAAAAAGACTACGCTGTGATATTTCATTGTGATGTTTCAGCTGAATATTGTCTAGCTCAATATCATATCTCCAAGACCTGCTACCAAGACCAATAACATTGTACACATGATAGTGCCCTGAAAAGGAACTGATTTGGAGATGTTCTAAATACGAGAACCAGGCACGGGTTTACATGCCCGCCGGATGTTTTGAAAGATTGTTCCGGATTCTGCCCTAACCTTGATTTGAACCCTAATAAATTTCAATTCGAAGGGGAAATGACTGCAATCGCCGAAATATACAAATCCTTCTTCTCAAGATACACTGCGGCCCACAATTGATGTGTTGACCAAACAGAAATTGATTCGTGCACAAGCTGGATTGTTGAATATGAGTGCAGTTTGAAGCAGCACATACTTACTTACTACGAGTCGATTAGCATCTTGGCGCTAGGAACCTTGGTAGCCTTGGTCCGGTTCATAAATCCTTGAATCCACTGAGGAGTGATTTTCTGAATGATGGGGACACTGTCTTTGGGGTCAAGTGTCCTATCGGTGAAATCTGCATTGGACACGCGCAGGATGTGGACAGCAATCTCTTGCAGCAACTTGGGTGAAACCTTCACTCCAGTCTTCCGAAGTCGGTCAGTCTCCTCTAGAAGCTGGGTATGCAGCCAGTTCACCCACGCAGCCCGCTTTCGTCCCCGGCCTGCCCTTGCTTTCAATCTCGCCTGGGGACGACTCCCAACCAACAACACCAAGCTGTGCTCCACTTCCAGATCGTCCTCCTCGTCGTCATCTTGCAGAATCTCATCACGCGCTTTCCACCATCGCGAGACTTTGGCGAGGTTGGCTTTGTCATTTCCGCAAAAATGTTCTGGAAAAGCTTTTACAGTCCGTGATATGAGACACTTTTCCCCGTGAACGGCCTCATCCTCAATCATCCAGTTCACCACAACCTTCCTCGTCGCCATCGTCGACACATGTTGCAAAGCACGCTTGCCATTCTTGCTGCCATGGCTGGGAACACGGCCACGCCTCGCCCGCTTCGCATCTAAAACTCCAAGCACGGGAGCACGGATGACTCGAGCTGCACGCTTCCGTCCACGCCCTGCCCGCGCTTTCAAGCTACCTCGACTGCTCACTCGTACCCTGCATGTCACTTCAGGGTCATGCTGCTCATCGTCATCTTCTAAAATTTCCTCACGCCTCTTCCACCAACATGACGCTTTTTGCAAATTGGACTTGTCAGCTCCAAAAAAATGCTCCGGGAAGGCTTTCACTGCTCGTGAAATGAGCAGCTTCTTCCCGTTCAAGGCCTCGTCCTCGATCATCCAACTCACCACAGCTTTTCTCGTAGCTCGTGTTGAAACATGTTGCACAGCTCGCTTGCGGTTACTACCTCCTTCCAGGGGAGTGTTCACATCCAATACTGCAAGCACAGGGGATTGCACACCATTTTCCGCCATGGCTTGAAAAGCAACAGCTCGAACAGCATCGTAGTTTGCTGCATCTGGTTTGACAAAATCAATAAGGTGCTTCTCATGTCAGTTATCGTCTTTCTTATGCTTAAGTGCCACCGGTACAAATCAGAGAACAAGAACAGATCAGGATTGCTCGAAACAGTGTACCTGCCATGACGGCCTAGCAAAGTCTGTTCCAATTGCAGTTGTTCCCCCGCACTGTTAAATCCTCCAGATGAATGAACCTAGAGGATGCAATAGTACAACACCATAAGACCACGAATATGTGCCAGCAATGCGAAACTATACTCTACAATTAAATCCGCATCACTTGAGACTTCCGATTGAACCACCAAAAAATTTCATGCCCACACCAATTTGCATCATTGTTCATTAAGTTCACTCTAACGAATCAACGTCAGCACGCCCACCTGAGTGAATTTTTAAGATAACTCTAACATCAGCATACTTTTCGATGTCCATAACGATGCACTTTTCACTAATCTATCATCTAGCTATTCTAACAAAGGAGGCAAAATTTGCCAATGTGCAGAAAAAATAGATTCTCTTACATGTGGAATTAAAAGAGAGCACAAAAAAAAAAACCCTGAAACCACACTAAACTTAAATTCTTAAATATGAAATCAAGCCTAGACATCAAACCCGGCATTGACCACTACAAACTCTCAAAACTAAACGAACATTAACAGAGAATAACAGCGAAAGTCCAGTTCAGTAACACACCTCAGCCCTTAAAGCAGCTGTTTCAAGATCAATTCTTTAAGAGAATTTGAGATATTAGTGACTTGTGAGGTTACTTACATGTCCCCCGATCGTCCAAAACATCGAAAAGAAATCCGGATCCCTGCATCCAACAAGCATGTTTTCTTGTTAGCTAAAATACCAGAACAAGACACACCTGAAGTATCATCACCTGGAAACCAAAAGAAAAAACAGCATTCCTCCGGTATCACCTAAAAACTATACAAGCCATCAAAACACGCAAAGAAAAGAAACCCTTATCAAATTGCGCTCAATAGCAATGCGATAATCAAACAGTCAAACTACTAATCACGCTAAACCACAGCCAGCCACCTCGAAAACCATGTTACTGACCATCAAAGAAAAAAACACTCAAAGAACCCCATCTCCTCGAAACCATCGCACGATCGATCATTCCCAAGCTCACAGAAGAACGAGGATAACCAAACGAACCATCAAGACAGAGAGCATTGGACACACCGAGTCCAGTAAGCTCCAGCACAGGCAATGCTTTCCAACAGCGACGTAACGAATGCGCATCAACAAAGTGAAGAAATAGCCAATCGAAAACCCACAATTGGAAACGAAATCCAAGCGAATACCTGCGCTCCCGAAGCTGAAATTCGGCCCCCAAAACGCACGCAGCGAGCTAAGCTTAGAAGGGAAGGGTCGGGCGCGGGGGGGAAGTGAGAGAGACGGCCCAGGTGGCATGAGCCCACACTAAAATCAAACCTAAATAGTGTGTGTCGACTGGACCACCAATGAGGGGGCGGCAGTTGTCAAGTTGGAGGGTTGCATGCGGACTTGCCTGACAAAAGCCATTAGACTTCATTTTTGGAGCGTCTCCCAATTATTGTGCACCGGGTGTTATAATCTTTGGGGTACAGGCCACTCTAAATCGGACAGATCGCACTATTCGAACCACAGCAATTACGAATGTTCAATTGCTGTGGGTAGGGAATTAGTGTGTACGGGAGGCGGGGGTGCCATGTGGCCGTGGGAGGGGGTTAGAGTGGAAATATCATAGGCCTGAATACTTTTATGATAAATGAACCAATTCACTCATTCGGTGCTCTTCACTTCATGTTGTACCACTGATGGGAATAGGGGAATTGATTAGCCCCCTAACAAACAAATTAAATAGTTAATTTAGAGGGGATTCTTTCAAACTAATTAAAAAATTAATTAATCACTTCTACTATTAAACTAAAAAATGGAATTAAATGACCACAAGGAAGTAGGATGTTCAAATTAAGGTATTTGTACCTAAAATTGTACAAATAAGCAATTCAACATGGTTCCCATTGTTATGTTAACTCTTAAAGGACCAAGGTGGTTTTCCTATCAAAAAACACTCAAAACTATCATTTCTATTGCAAAGAGAAAAGAGCTTTAAAAATTGTTTTTTTTTTTGCATATCCAACCATAAGATCTTATACTTGACTAGTATTTGAATATGTGGAAGAAATTTCAGAAACTTTGACCATGTAGATTGCAAGATATATGCATTTAAAGTGAAGAAAACAAATTTTTTGGCACGTTGCGTGACTAGATTTTTTGGCTTTGAGTCTTTTTAGTTCAAATTTTTTGCACTATGGACTTTGATTTTCTAATTAATCATGTTAAGTAGTTGAGTTGAAAATCTCCTGAAAAAATATAGGTTAAACGCACTTAATTTTCACTCCTTGAAAAATTGTTAAGTAGAGGTGGATTCAAGATTGAAGAAAAAACTAAATTGTTAACATTTTTTAGATGGAATTGAATCACAATAACCTCAACGGTGAGATTGTTCTAGCAAAAAAATTCAACCTTCTCTAATAAATTCTTTTGAAAAATTCTAAAAATTGCATTGGAAAACGAATTCTACAAGTTATTTTTTCAAGAAGATGCTTAGATTGCCCAAAAAACTAAGATTGTCCATAACATTCTCATAATTAGTCCAAATTGAATGAAACAAAGCTTCGCATGTAGACAAAAATATAATCTTTGGAAAAAAAAATTGAAAAAAAATTATTTTGACTTTTTGTGATCCTTTTGGGGCTGCCCGCCAAACTCCATTTTTACTTATTGTGCCATAACTTTTGCTCCCGAGCATCAATTAAATTAAAAATTATATATTCACAAAGCTCTCGCTAAAATACACAACCTCAAAAAATCCCAAAAAAAATTACTAAAAATTGAAGCAGCAGGAACCGGACCCAAATTGTCCCCCGAGGGGACAAATGGTCCTTTAGGGATTAAAAAGAATTGTGGGATCTTGTTGATAGTCTAAAGGGGATTCTAGATTCTCACTTAGAAAGCATTTTTTGGACACCGTGTGAATAAACTATGAATTTTCAAAGTGCTGAAAATAGGGTTTAGGGAAACTAACCTTAGACTCTCTTGAATATGGGAAGTACATCTTTGGCAAGCATCTAGACTGTGCGTTTTAGAAAGTGGTCGAAGTAAGGTGTAATTATCTTACTTCAAACTTGTTTCAACTCAAGATTTTTCTCACAACAATGAAAAACCAAAAAAAACTCTTGAATATCGTCCCTTTAGAGGAGCCACCATTTGGCCAAATTGCACCATTCAAAATATTTCTTCATTTTTGGTGATGAAGAGTAATGCTTTTTTGTCTTTTGAAAAAATATTCAAAAATATATAGATGCTATTTCCTAAATTTGGATGAAGAAGTGCATGGATATAACTAAAAGGAGATTATTTGTTTTGAAGAGGGGATGAATTTAGAATGACATTGCTTCATGTAAAGATATTAGTGATCTCCATCTTGGCAAGTGCCTTTTCCAAAATGGAAAAATATTGTTGCGTACAAAGAAAATAAAGTAAAGAGTCTATTTTAAAAGTCTAAATTGTAAAATTTATTTTGCAAAAAAAGAAATGAACCAAAGTGTAATGCTAACTTAAAATTTTAATTATCATCCAATTTTTTTTTTTTATTCCTCTATTAGAAAACATACAAAATGGTGAATTCTGTTAATTATCTATTGCCACATTCAATGTTATTAAAAACATTCGAAAAGTCAGAATTGAAAAAGCTTACATGAGCCGCCCTTACAGGACCACACCCTTTCTTTGTCAAAAACACTCAAAACTCCCATTTCTATTGCGAAGAGCAAAAGACCTTAAACTCTTTTTTTTTATTATCTAACCTTAGAATCTTGCACTAGACTTATATGAGAATGTGTGGAAGAAATTTTAGAAACTTTGTCAACAAGGATTGCAAGATTTATACATTCTAAAAATAAATTATTTTTGCACTTTGTGCAACTAGATTATAAGACTTTGAATCTTTTTAACATTAATTTTATGCACTATAGAATTTGGATTAAAAATTTCTTACCATAGAGAATTGAGTTGAAAATTTAAGAAAAAATAAAATAAAAAAAGAAGGTATTTTTTATACTTTAAAAATTTGTTAAATAGAAGTAGATACAAGATAGTAGGAATTGTTAATAGCCTGGAATTGAATCACATTATAGGATATTAATTTTGTTAATTCCATTAAGTCTAAGATGGAATTGAAACACATTTATCTCAACAATGAGATTGTTCTATTGTAGAAAACAAACGAAATCTTGTGGGGCCTTTTTTTTTGAAAAATTGTGAAAATTGAGTTCAAAATGATTTCAAAACATTTTTTTCTCCAAAAAATGCTATAATTGCCTGGAAGACAAGATGTTTTGCTTTAATTTCAATTCACTAATCCAAACGGAGGAATAAATTTATTTTATCCAGATAGAATTACAATCTATAAATAATAAATTTTGAAATTCTCGCGTTTCAACTTCTTGTCAATTTTTTTGCTACCCGTCAAGGTGAAGATTGTGCTTAGGATGGAATAATTTTTATTCCTAAGCATTGATTGAAATAATTATTATACTCCTCCAAAGCTAATGTGTTTTTATATCTTAAAAAAATTGCAAAAAATTGCAAAAAAATGGATTCCAAGCAAGCTTGGAATCCATTTTGTCCATGCATTCATTGTATCACATATTAGTAAAATTTTGATATACTTGAATAGAATGCATGATAATGGTTTCAATAAGTCTTTGAAATAATTAATTTTAATATTTTGTAAGAATATTTTCAATCAAACATAAATAAAAATAATATTTCCACTCAATGTTATATTACAAAAATAGAGTAGTAGTTTATAATCACCTCTGTAATATCACTTTTACAACTTTTATGATTTCAAAATTCTATTTCTGCTACCAAATGATTTGAGAAATTTATTCAATTGAAGCAATTTTGGATTTCACAACAATCAAGTTGTTCATGAAGTTTTTGAAATTTACAAGTTTTTCTTTCAGTTCACCAAGTTTTTGGGTTGCCATTGTTTGTAACAATTGAGTCAACTTTTGAATGCATTACAATAAATGTATATCTTTACAGTATTCACCATTGCATATATTTCATTTATCATTCAATAAATTTCTATTGTACATTTCAATATATGCATACTTATAAACAAAAATATACAAAGATTTTTGTAATTTTTATTTGAAGATTTATTGAAATTTTTGTTCTGCATTTTATCTACTATATAAAAATTCTAATAAAATTCTAATGATGAATGCGTAGCATAGCAAGCGCCAACCGCTAGTTACTCTTTAAAGGACTAAAGTTCCTATAGGAGCATAGCAAGCATGAGCCCCTATTATTAATGGTAGCATTTATGATTTTACAGAGGAAGTTATGATTTTAGTAGTATGATTCACAAACTAATCAAGCCTAAATTAGGCTAATTGATAAATATACAGAAAATTTAAAATATCTGATTTTTTGATTTTTTGGAATAAATACAAAACAATATATATATATATATATATATATATATATATATATATATATATATATATATATATATATATATATATATATGTGTGTGTGTGTGTGTGTGTGTGTGTGTGTATGTATAGGGGGTCATATTTCAATCAATTTTTTTTCAATGAAGAAAATTCAAGAATTATAAAGTTCTTATTATGTGTTCCAAAAACATATCTCCATTACTTTTACTAAATAATCTTGTAAATATTGTATATAAGCAATCAAAAAATTTTAAAAGTAGAAAAATAAATTTTATTATTTTGGTTCCTAAAATCTTTCCAAAACTTTTGAGCTTCAAGAATTATTTAAGACATCAAAAAATTCAATAGTCCAAAGTTTACAATTGTAGAGAATAAATTTTTGCATACAAGTTTTAAATCATTTTGTATTTGTGCAATACAAAAATTTAAATCTTGTGTGGTGCATGCTGACAACATTATTCAATAAAATTTATCCTATAGGTCTAAAATATACAAAACAAATTTGATACATCTTTTCTTACTTACAATATTTTGACAATCTTTCTTATTTTCTCATTTTTGAATAGACTGATTAATTTTGAAATTCAATAAGTCCCAATATATAGTTCAAACCATGTCCATCTAATTTTGGGCATTCATCCGTGCTAAGAGCTTTTCAATAGTACCTTGTGTACCCATGTCATTTTTTTGTTGAGTATATTATTTTCAATTTATAATTGTTAGATCAAAAAATGAATATTTTAATATGACAACTTGTATGGCAAACATTTGTAAAGAAACACTTGTCTACTTGGTAGACAAATGAAATCCAAAGAAAACGCATATGACCTCAAATTATTTGTGCGATTTCTTAAGATTTTTTTTCAGGGTGGAGGGACATTTTAGTTGTTAAAATAAATAAAAATTGGTGGTATAGAAACAAAACTTATGCCATTTAATGCAAAAATAAAAAAACTCAAGTAGCAAAAAGACAATTCAAAAAATCAATATATGATACATCAAAAAGATTTCATAGAATTTATTCATATCTACATGAAAAGCTTAAAAAATATTTATAAATCTTTGTCAAATGAATAAATTATTACATCTAGAAATAAAATAATAAAAATTACAATTTAACAATTTGAAAATAAACTCTAAAATTGAACAATGTTTAAAAAGTGTTTATTAAGTCTTTGAGAGTTAATGCAATAACAAAACTTATAAAACAAAAAAACTACCATCCTTAACAATATTGATTGCATTGTGTTATATTTCTCAAAGCTTATAAATATATAATTTGAATACCTTAACAGATAGAAGCGCCTACTTTAAATCAACTAGTCATTTATTGATAACCAGTAATGACATAGCTAATAACGGTAATGTCTCTCATCGGATTTTTGTTTGATTGAAGAATGAGAAAAGCTTTCAATCAGATTAATTGCACCAACTTTCAAGTATTGATCTATGTCTATATCAATATATATCTCTGTCTATCTCTCTTTCTTTAATGTATATAAACTTCAACTAAGGTTAGTTGACGTAAATTAAGAGTTTGTTTATCATGGATCCCATATGCACCTTTGGGGGATTACATGAACAATGCTATGATTATGTACTATGTATCTTTGTTAGAAGAAAAATTCTTTACAAATTTTTTTATCATATAGGCCTTTATTGGTTTATGGTTTATGTAAAGTTTTGTGTGCGTAGTATAAATCCACTTTAACACAAGCATTCAATGATCTTCACGCTAGAAAGATACATTGTATTCAACACAGTAGAAATGATATATGAAACTAGTTTGGATGTACTTCTCTCTTCCTACGGTGGGATGATCCATTGTCTTTTTTATTTATTGTTGAGCATATTTAGACTGAAATTTTTGTCATGTATAAAACCACATGGTTGTATTCAAAGTTGCATTTTGAGCATACAGAGATAGATGGACCATAAACAACAAAGGAAAAGGAGCAAGCAAAGAGGACCTTGCAGAGTGGGTGTCTTTGGGATTAAAGAAAGCACTGACCTCAGAGAACATTAAGAAAGGATTCTCTGCCACTGGCATCTAGCCCTTGGATCCAACTGCAATAAATGCTTACATGAAGCCCAGCCAGTGCTATGGAGAGCCTTCCCAAAAAGACGATGACATGCAGGAGGAGTTGATCTCCAATATTGACGAAGACAATCCGGACTGTATCCTGGAGATTGCGGAAGATCAAACCGATTGCATCCCCGAGAGTGCAGAGGACCAGATTGATAGCATCCCCGGCAGCAAGTCTCCACAGCCGCAATACTTTGTGAAGTCTGGCACAGACTCCGGTCTTGACTCCTCCGAGAGCATGGAATCGGAAGGAGAGGGAGCAGATGCTTTGACGTTGGCCAATCTCTTCCCATTGCCGCAAGTGCATCGTCGAGCTTCTAGACCACCGCAAGCTGGAGAGTCCGTAGTTGATTACTCAAAGTCGATCTTGATGACCTCAGAAGACTATATTGCTGCAATGACCGCGAAAGCAACAAAAAAGGCAGCCGTCGCAAGAGAACGAGAAGAACGTAAACTCATGGCGGAGCAAAAGAAGGCGCAACGTGAGTAGGAGAAGGCTTGTTGAGAAACTGAGAAGGTCATGCATCGGATTCAGACCAAGCGCAAGAAGGCAGATCGTGAGCGTGAGAAGGTGCGGAAGGCAGCCGAAAAGGCATAGAAAACTGCGGAACTTGAATCGCGAAGGCACTGACGCTCCAATAGCTCAAGACCAGAGTTTCAAGCGAGCGGAGCACCCAAAAGCAGTTGACGACGTGAAAGAATCCAACGGTGCCTACAACGGCTATCATCCTCGACTAGGACAAGATCAGAAGGAGGCGGGCGATTGCAGATCAATTGTAAGGGTGCCTGGGTCCCATCGAAGAGGCCGATGCAAGTTGCTGTTCAAGGCGGGCTGGGTTGAAGGTAGGCGACGCAGGTGAGGCAGCATCGACAGAGCAAGGTCTGGCATCGACGGGAGTCAGACCCTAAACGACAAAGGCAGGATCAAGACCGTTGGAGGTGGGTCAACTTGTGGTGGTCCCAGGCCACCTTTTAACGTGTGGCAGGGTGGGTCAAGTCGGTTCAGTGATCGCACATGGCTGGACTCAGTTTTGGCAAAGGTGCTTTTAATTCTTCAACTGCGCGGTCTTGGAATACCCTTAGCATGGTATTTCGGGCACTTTACGAATGGATTATTGTTCACCATTGTTCTATTATAGACCCTATGGAAGTTGGTTTTAACTTAGCAGAGAGCAGTGAAGTACGCAACTTCCTTCTATTTTAGCATAGCCTACAGACGAGTACATGTTTTTGTTAATTTTGTACTTTGAAATTTTTTTGTGAACACATGGCTGCAATTGAGACTCAGCAATTGATGCCAACATTTTTTCTTTTTTCTTGCTTACTTACAATATAATTTTGAAGCTTCATCAATCAATTTTGATACACGAAAGTCCTTAATCTCATGGTTATGGGTGTAGCTACCTTATAGTATCATCTAGAGAAGGGAGTCAAGTTGGGCCCAAGGAAAAGGCTTTAGATATGGATAAGGAATTATTGTTATGCAATAGGAAGGACATTTGCTTAGTTGCTGCCCATATGATTATTTCTAAGGCAACTCTACATTGGCAATTCTATAACAATGATAAGTGTTACTCGAATGCAATCAAGTTATTTGGACAAAAAAATTAGCATCGCTTGTGTTCGATTTTGCTTCTCAATGTTAGATCCAGTACATCCATCACAGTTTCAAGATGCAATGGACTTGATTCACATTGACAAGAAGTGGTTTTATCTCACCGAAATCAAAACAACCTTCTACTAATTGCTTGACAAGGAGTTACTATTGAGAATAGTAAAGAATAAAAGTTTTATTCCCAAAATTATGTTCCTTGCTGCTATGGCTTGTCTTTAGTGGGATACATTCAAGAACCAGATGTTCAATGGATAAATCAGATTTTTTTTTTGAGAGAGAGTTGGCTAAGAGGACCAACAATAACCAAGCACGTGAAATACTAGAAATCAAACCATTGAGAACATTACTAAAGAGGCGATAAAGTCGATGTTCATTAAGAAGCTTATCTCGACAATCCAAATGAAGTTGTTGCTTGTATAGGTTGGCAAGATCACAATTGACAACAATGCTATATTTCAACAAGACAATGCCAAACTTCATCCCAACGGCAATGAAGCTAATCTTGCCGCCTCCCTAAAGCAAGACAATTCTAATATCAGAGTGACTTGCTAGCCTTCTAATAACCTCAATATGAACATTCTTGATATTAACAAAATCAACTTTCACAGAAGGACATTGACTCTTTGATTGATGCTATGAAGAAAGCTTTCTAGAACATGGGCAAAAAAAAATTAAACAACAGTTTTTTGTCTTGGTAGAATGCATGGTTCATGTCATGCTATCATAGTAGCAATCACTACAACTTGTTGCACATAAGCAAGGACAAGTTGTAGCGTCGATAATAATTGCCAATTACTTTGCAATGCCCAAATGACAACATCAAATGCGCCCAATATTAGATTTTTGTCAATCATTACAACAAACTTAATTTGAGACAACCAATTTTTTGCCACCTTGGATTAATTTTGAAACAAAAGGATTAGTAAGTTCAAATTAAGTTTCACAAGAAGCCCCATCCTATGATACAAGTTTTCAACTTTATCTCTTAATGGCATGGAAAACTCAATTGTG
The DNA here is from genome assembly GCA_963969595.1 of Neckera pumila. Classification (NCBI taxonomy): domain Eukaryota; kingdom Viridiplantae; phylum Streptophyta; class Bryopsida; order Hypnales; family Neckeraceae; genus Neckera; species Neckera pumila. The sequence goes on along the minus strand of OZ018409.1, from coordinate 45,639,133 downwards.
ATTACAACATAAGGTAAGAATTTTTAATTGTGATCCCTACCTTATTGCATCACAATGCATACCCTAACTTCATTGCATAACCTAAATATGAAGTTGTCATTCTTTTCTTTTTCACGTGAGACAAGATTAGTATGGCTATTTTAGATTTCATCCCTGAAATAAAGAAGAGTGTACATAATGACATAGTTAGGTAGGGGTTACAATAAGATTTACTTACCTCAAGAGTTTTTTGTGTACTCAACATCTAAATGAAAGTTGCTCATTGTTGAATTATCAATCCAATGGTGTATGTCTTGCCGTATTTTCATACATAACTCATATTCTTTAAGTCAAATCCAGTGCAATATTTATGGTCCCCTACAGCCTTTTCAGGATTAACACTCCTCAATCTAAACTTGATTTCAAAGGTTTGTGAATTTGGAATTTAGATGCAAATCTCCTTTTGGTGTTTCACTGCAATTTCTCGTGCAGTGTTCTGTTCATTTGCACGCTCACAAGACTCGAATATATCTTCGTTTCATGCATCCAAACGTAAATTTGAAAGATTTTTTTTTAATCTGCACTTGAATTGTGATCACATTGTTGCGAATGTGTCAGGATTAAAAAGACGAAAACAGAAATCCACCTTAATTATTTTCTAGCTATTGATCTCCCTTTACAGTACAATGCAGAGTCCCAATTAAAATCCACATCCCGGTGTAGGGGTCCTAGTTCCAGATTCTAGCCGCAAAACTCTTGTTTGGGTCCAAATCTGAGCTCCCAAATCGCACATGTACTAGATCCCTTGTAGAGATTTCAAATCACAATTCCCTTCTTTGGAAAGCAAATGTCAAATCCTAACACTTCCTAATCATCTACCTCGGTCAATGAGTGTTACAGAAAAATCCAATAAACAAGCATCGAGGACGGCTCTACATTACTACTAGGGGAGTTCCATGGTTGCACCAGACTGCTACAATGGTTTGCTATCAATCCCCTCCACCCCATGCAACACATCAGATCAATACCCGTCTGGCTCTTTTCCCCTGCATGGAAAGCGCCACTTATTGTTTCCTGAATGCCTAACTTTGAGGACTAAACTCCTCTAATCCCAGTTTTGTACTACAGTAGTGGCAAGACGCTCTTACATAGTGAAAACCAAAAAATAGCTTTCGAACTAGCTAAGGATTTCCAAAGCATTAGAATGTCACGAGTTCCTCCACCTACCATGCCACGAAATAAGTCCAATTTGTTATTTCTAGAAAGAATAGTTGAGGATAAAGAACACATGGCTTAGCTTTCAATGATCAGCTCGTCCTCTTGGCAAGCTCTCACAAGAATGTCAATCGAGTTGTTCTGCCATGATTCCACCCTCCCGCACAGCCTCCGAGACTGGAACATCAAGAGCACAATTTTAGGTTAACCTGAGATTCTCATTCTGGTGTCAATTGAAGCAAAATATGACACTCAACATTAACAAAGACATTACTGACGTAACATTTTCATGAAGATCTACTAAATCTCGCCGCCAGAAATTTAAAAACAGCTCATACACCCTCAAGGAAAGGATTTCTTTGATCACTGCAAAATGAATTTAAGCAAGTAGTTTCAAAGCTTGAGACCAGAATGCATCAAGAATTTGAACTCTATATGAACCCAATGCTATATATTGACAAGAGTGTCAACTTTCCCCTCATGGGGGTTCAAAAACCCATCTTTTCACAAACCCATCTTAGTTGAATAACGGACGACAATGGCGGCAGGCACCACACTAGCATGGAGGATGAAACCTTGACATCTTCTCCCAAAGTTGAAACAGTTATAGTCAAGAATTAATTACCTCAAACCAAGAGAAGTCAAGGGGATGCCTCCGAACACGAATATTCTTCACTTGGTGCAATCTTGTGTCACAAGCTGTCAAATTCGCCTGCCGATGATCCTCCTTCACGTAGACGGATTCTATCAACCCTTGAGAAGTGCGATGGGGTGTCTGATTCTTTACATAAAACAGGACCGGTTTTTTACAAATCTCTGTAGGAATCTCCCGGATGTTGAAGGGAAAATGAGACCGAGCGGTGTCACCATACCATGACCTAAACGTCCTGGGCACCTGTTCTAGTTCCCAAGGGGCAACAAATCCTGCATATGCACGCACTACATACCCGGAGGAGATGGAGAACGAGTACTTCTGCTGACGTCCATACACAATCGTCTGCTGAAGCATGCTGGCTTGCTCCACCTTGGCTCCCTTCATTAGCCTCTGCAGTGCCGCAACCCTCTTCATGTTCGGAAAAATTGGGGCTATTACATCCAAGTGGTGGATTGATAACAAGGGTGTCAAAGGGTGCGCCGCCATCAGCCCCAGTGGATCTCCGAAAATGTCAAACTGGCAGTTCATCCATTAATACATTAGACACTGACCTAGCAATTAGGGCGACTTTTCTTTTTTCTTCTTCGAACACAGATAAAGGCTTTGCCTCAAGTTCATGTTTACTTCAAGTATATCAACAGAAAACTGGAAACCGCTCAAGCAACATTTTCAAATTTTTATGTTTATTGAAAGAAGAATCCTTAACTTGGTCAGATGTGATATCATTCAATTGTGTCGCATTTCACTAAATAAGCGTGCTCAAAGGAATGGACCTGAGGTAACCTGTTTTGATTCTTTTAATTACCTGATGAAAGCCCCGATTCTTGATGATGGGAACTCCGAGCTCCGTAATGCAAGCGTGCATCCGGTCATCGCTTCCAAACAATTGCGGATACCTGGTACCCCATATAGCACAAAACAGAAGATTTAGGCCTAAACTACTCAATAAACCAACTACAGAATCTTTAGCACTAACAACTCTATGATAGTCTGCCTTCATTTATCACTCAAAAACATATTCTCCACAAGCTAGGCATGAAGACACTCAAAAGACAACATGATTACGAATCATATCCAACTAGAACTTAATATTCTATCCCAAACAACTTAGAGATAAATCTCAAACCACTTATCACTAGTATTACATTCTTGACATTTACAATTAGTCTATAGTGGTTTAAGGTTTCCTTAACAATTCTATACTACCCCAAAAAGGCCAAAGGGCAAAGGGCCAAGAGGACCAAGTTGGGTCTCCTCCTTTTAACTAGTTATGAGTAGGTCATATGGGGATTTTATTTTGTTTAATTTTCATTTATTTTTTGGATTAAGAGATTCAATGCTTTTCACAAACTATTTTGATGTAAAATTTGACCCCAACTGAATTATATTTTGCATAATATAATCACCCGAAATTGGCCGATTTCAAATCATGTAATCCTGGTCCTGTAGGGGCCAGAGCGACTCAAAATAAAAATCTCCTAAGTGACTAGAATTTCAATCGGTACCTCTTCAAGCAATCATCCTGCATCTTTGACAGCGCTTTAGCAAGCGGGAAGCTAATAGCAAACCCACCCCCACCATACGCCATCCCATATGAAAACTCCGTGTTCTGCCGATGGCTCTCAGACTGGCTCCCAATGTAGTACATCTTTGTAGGGTCATACTTTGACAACATTCTGACCAGATTGTCGGTGAAGAAAACAGTGTCGTCGTCTCCCATGACGAACCAATCCACTTTTGAGAGGTTGAATCTGTACCAGTCCTTAAGTTTAGGAGAGTATATCGTGGAAATGAAAATATCAATTTTATAAAAATGATAAAGTTAACAAAATATCGTCTCTTCTTACCTTTTCTTCTCTGAAAAATAAGATGATTTTGCCAATTTCAATGAATGACAATATATTCTATGTTTGTCAAGAAAACGTGGATTCTTCCCAAAATTTGGGTGAGATTACAAAGTTATGACCACAATCATTGTGGCTAATTTCATGACACTGACCTGTACATCTCCGTCACGATGCGTGCGAGACGAATCGCAGAGCGGCTACCCACCTTGTGCGTGTACTTATACTTGGAAGTGTTGGCAGAGATCTGGTAAAGAGGGACATCAACTCCCCAACCAGTCTCGTTCAGCACGGGCTCCTCTAACCAGACATACCCGCGCATTTTACCTGGTTTCCACCATTCCTTCACGTACGGCTTGCGGAGTTTCCACAAATTTGCTGACGCCGCAATGCCAAAGACTATTTTGGCCAAGCTCGTGTTCTTTGGCTTCCAGTTGGGCTCCAGGGTCGTAATGTTAGCTACATCATGTCTCTGCAAGTGACTACCTGTCATGGTTGCATTGCCACCTTCACAGAGAGGCTTTTCACACAGGGTGTTCCAACAAGGTTTCGTGCTGATGAACATAAGGGAGCATGCATAGATGCATGAACATAAAAATACAGCTGTGATGACAAAGGCCATCTTGGTCCGCCCATTGTCAAATGATTCTAAGGTGGTGTGCTTGCTCCCACAGGAAGTAGTGCTTCCCGATTTCGCCATTGCTCCTGCTAATCTCAGCAACAAAATATAGCTGCTGACGGTCGAGCTGAATAGGAACCAATTGAAACAGCATTCATCAGATGAGACCTTGTTAAAAACAAGTGAAGTCTTTGGTTTTTTCAATTCAATGAGAGCCATGTTCGAACTTTACAACCTTATTGGTATTCCATTTCAAACTAGCAACTCCTAGGTGTATTCTGAACTACGTTTACAATTGAGTTCCATCAATGATGGAAGGATATGTTTACAAGATTAGCATGTGTATCGTTGTGCACAGTTTCTTCTCCCCTAGTTCGCAAAAATATCAATTACCTGTTCAGTATCAGCAAGTCCGGCTCACTTGTCTGTGCGGCCCTGGCATAACTTCTTCCTTGCCCTGAACTCAACTTCTGCTGACACTCATATCCACTTCTATTCAGTAGACTCGTGCAAAAGAGTAGGTGATCAAAGCTAGGCCTGCTCTACTGCCATAGCTAGACAGCATCACCTTTAGAGCCCGAATGGCCAAAAGTATTCGCTTCCATATGTATAAGAGTGGACAGTTACATAGCTTCAAGATTCAGAAATGCATCAATAGAAAGTAGAAACCACACCGTAGTTTTGAAATCACACCCTAAAGAAGAACGACAAAACCATGCTTTGAAAGTTACTATAATCAAGTATTAGTTCCAAGTGAAATTTCGATTTTTGGTTTGGGCACTTATGAAGGGATAAGAGCCCCTTTTCCATCACATAGTACTTGTCTCCTCTCGACTAAGCTCCGGATTCAGTTCATATTCTATCTCATCAATATTATTACATCTCTATCCTCGTACTCTGTATTGATATCTCATATTTCAAGCCAACAAGCTGGAGCAACAATAGAAAAGGATGGACTACCTAGATACTGTGAAAGTAGAGCCTTCTTATGAGAAATAATACTGTCAAGCTACTCGAGTTGCTAGACATGTGATTCCAGAATGAGGCGGTACACTTATCATAAACATTCGTGTTGTTGATATAATTTTAAAATGGGTGGAACATTGGGAATAATCTAACATTAGAAGAAATTCTACTGACAAGACACAATACAATACATACAAGGAGACATTCAATACACCGAACTATTTGAAAATGGATATTACAGAGTATCAATATGTTCAATTGGAATCAGTGCAGCACCTTTCACTTTCTTCGAAGGAACAGCATCGAACGTGGACTGTACAATGTTGGCAAGATAATGGTCTTCCCTGAACACTGTCACCTACATACAATCAATCCATATGATATCAAAACTACCAACTATATCATCATGCAATGGCGTGCAAAATCCAAACACTGACAACTGCAATAGCTAAGTGAACTCGCTGTATTAATCCGAAGAGGATCCACGGGTTTACAGATGCATAAAATGGGAAATTAAAAATGCCTCCAAAAGACCTCCTCAAAACTGCTAACAAATATGGCACCCCAATTTCGACCCTTTGGGCTTTAAAAATTAAAAATCCAACGCTTTTGTAGGAACCACACCACAATTCACGAACTGGACAAGTTCGTAGAGGCTGCTGGACTCGGAATATTATGCTCCCCAATTTGAAAAGTTCAGTGTAGTAGGCACATTAGCAGAAGCCACGGGTCGTCTTTTTCCACTCAAACAATTAGTAAGTTACGGCTGGACAACCATTCTATTTACAGATTACGAAATTTACTAAAGTAAGAAACTGCACCTTTTGGCGCAATCCAGAGGAGCCGGGCTTCTGGCCATCAATCGCCTTAAGAGCGTCTTGCTTCACGACTGCAAAGAGCACCATCCTCCGAACTCTGCACAACAAGAGCCTAACCAAATCCACAGACTATTCCTCCTCAGTAAGCCTCTGTTGCTTCCAAACCAAGATCTCACACTAGAATACTAACATGTCACCCTGCAAATTCACAACAAGCAGCCAATGCAACTCTTCACTACGTATCTAACACCTCCGAGGCAGAGGAATGTAGGTAGCAGTGCAGCAATGTTGAAACAGATTGAGAAGACTCGTTGTGACCTTGATGGATCTAGTACTACATATCAATTTAGCGAATGTTCGCCACCTGAACACCAGCTAGAACAAACTCGTTTCCGTTTTAGGTCAACTTTGAACTCTCATAACGAACTCTCATAACTTTTGCATGCAGTATCCAAATGACGCATATTTTGGAGCCTAAGAATCCCCTTGCAATGTAATGTAATGTCGCAACAGATAGAGATCAAGACACGTTTGTGGCCTTGATGGATCTAACACTACATATATATCAATTTAGCGAATGTTCGCCACCTCCACACCAGCTAGAACCAACGCGTAGACTTCGGTTCTAGGTCAACCTGGCCTCTCCTAACGTCCTTTTGCATACAGTATATCCAAATGAGGCATACACATTCTTCGGTGCCTACGAATCCCCTTGCAATTGCGAATACGAAGGAACCGATTGCACATTTGTTTGCATTCTAACAAAAGAAACTCTACTCGAGCGCGTGTCATCTTCGGTGAGGTTACCTTAGTTTACATACTGGTTCCCTTTGTTGCTGCAGCCTCGGAGCTCGAAGCAGAAGATTCCGGCAGGGCAGGGCAAGGCGAGCCGCGAGCTAGATGTTGTCGGCAGTGCGGGTGGGGTCCTGGTCCCGAATCTAGGCTAGGGTTGCACTCCATGGATCGGGGCAACTCCGTCCTCCATCGCCGCGCGCAGTGAGAGCATCCGAACATGCGAAAATGCAGGATCGCAGGCAGGCTGGCCTTCGCCCAAAGCCCCAAACCAAGCGAGCCTAGCCCGATATACTGATAGTAAGCTGAAGGCCCTTTTGGAACATTTAGTGCCTGATGACATGAAATGAATTATTGGTGTACCAGGAGGCTGAGGTGGCAGAATAGGAGCTGCAGGCGAGGAAGGGGCTCCTGGGAACAAGGGAAGGCGGGTACCTCGCGACCGACACTCTTTGTTGCTACTGGTTAAATTTTCATACTTTCTTGTTGGGAAGGGAATGGAGGTTGTAACGCACCAAAGAAAACCACATTTGGAGTCCGTATGCAAAAGTTATGAAGGATCAAAGTTTTTCTTGGTAGATGTTCTAAAATCGTTTTTACAATTTGCATACGTACATACTGATTTTGGAAATGTGCACAAAGTGATGATGGTGGTTTTGAAGCAAGATGCAAGTTTTGGGATGTATTGTGGAGCCTGTAGTCATTGCAAATATTTAGATAGAGCGGTTTCACAATTTTTTGGTTGCAATAAGGTAGGAAGACAAACAGTGCCAAGACCTTAAACGTTTACAATGTACGTGCTTGTCATTTATGCCATGAAATGACAAAAGCATGTACCTTGTAACCGTTTATGAGTGTGGCACCATTTATGATAATCCTACCTTAGAACGGCACATTTGAGAGTTTTTCACACATAGTTCAGTCAACTCATTTTTCAATAAATAAAAAAACACAATGTAGGTAATGAAAGCAAAAACATCTAGCTTTCTATTCTTGTCCGGGGGGGGGGTATTTTTGTCCTTTGCAATTCTATTGTGGTTTTGTGGACTCTCGAAACGGTTGCAATGGTAAACCAAAAGCGTCTCTTCAAATGGTAGAATAATGAAGGAACCTTTGTCCATGTGTTTAATTCCTCAATGTCCAAGGCCTTTTTTCTGCCCAAAAACACCCAAAATTGCCATTTTTATAACAAAGAGTGAAAAAATCTTTAAAATGTTTTTTTTGCACATCTAATCATAGGATCTTACACCTAACTATTATGAAAACGTGTGGAAAAAATTTCAGAATTTTTAACCCCACAGATTGCAAGATATTTGTGTTTAAAGTGAAAAAAACAAGTTTTTCAGTACATTGTGGGACTAAATTTTTTGACTTTGAACATTTTTAACTTTAAATTTTTTCACTATTGATAGAGATTTGAGCTTTAAATGTTTACAGTAGAGAATCGAGTTGAGAATCTAGCAAAAAAAAATTCAAAAAAACTTAATTTGCATTATTAAAAAAACTGTTAAATAGAAGTAGGTATGAGATAGAAGGAAAATCTAAAATATTCATATATGTTAGATGGAATTAAAATGCACTAATCCTAATAATGAGACTGTTCTAGCAAATAAACTAAACCACGCAAAAAAAAAAAATTGAAAAATTTGAAAAATTGCATTCAGAAATGAATCCTACAGGTTATTATTTTCAAAAAGATGCTCTAATTGCCCAAAAAACAAGAATGTCTATACCTTTTTTATAACAAATCCAAATGAAATGAATCAAAGCTTTCTAGATAGACAAAAATATAATGTACAAGAAAAAAAATACTAAAAAAAAAAAAATTTGCAAATTTTTTTGCTGCCTGCGCTACCCCTTCACCCCTTGTCCCTTGTTTTGAGCTTATTTGGTCATAACTTTTGTTCCCAGGCACCGATTGTGAAAAAAATTATATTCCCACAAAGCTAATCATTTTTTTCAAAAAAGTTTCAAAAAATCAGGAGAAAATTTCAGCCCATAGGAACCTACCCAAAAACGCATTTGTCTCCCAAAGGGACAATGGTCCTTTAGGAGTTAAACGGCATGGAGGTTGGCTTCAAAGTTGTAAAACGGTGGCTACTCAACCCAATTCCACCCCTTTGACCCCAATTCCACTCTTTTTACAATTTACTACATTAGATTTGAAGAAGGCACACTAATTGGGCACTGGATAGGGTGCCAATGGTAGGGGGCCATTTTGGATACACATAGCTTAATTTATATGCATCGACAATCACTGATGCCCAATATGTAACACCTAAGGTAACAATACCTAAATGCTTTTGAATAAAGATTTGAGCATGGTTCTCATCATTGGAAATCCTACACAAAATAGTGAAATTAGATTGCCCCTCACTAGTTTCTCAACACTCTACAATATATAAATATTTGTTGTTTCTCTACAAGAATGCGCTACTTTTTATTTAAGTATAGTTCTAATTTGGACTCATGAACATCTATGTGTACAAATAGAAATATCTATAGAAATATTTGTTGGCTTTGATGGCTTATAAAGTAATTTTCTTGAAGTAAGGCAACCTAATTGTCAAGGCAACCTAATTTTATTATTAGAATAGATTTTTTTAGAACGCATTATGAATAATCAATGAATTTCCACAAAGCTGAAAACATAAGTATCTAAAATCAAATTTGAACTCTCATGTATGGAGGTTGTACATTATAGTCAAGAATTTAGATGGGAGAGTTTTGCAAAACATTCACAATTAGGTGTTATTATCCTATATTTTAATAAGATGTAACAAGGGACACTAAAATTTAGATATTGAAAACAGAAGATGTAATCATACTTAGAGCAAGAGAGCAAGAGCCTAATGTTGGTGTTTGAACAACATTTTGAGAGCTTATAATTTAATTGTATGGTGTCCAAATAATGCATGCTAATGTGCACTAGAGTCCTTTTTCACTTGCCAATAAAATTGAATAGAAATAACTTAATTTTTAAATTAGTAAACATGCGTAGTTGCTAGAAGTGTTGAGTATGGATGTACCTAATGCACAAGTTATCCCAATAAGACAATGAAGACTTAAAATGTCTGATGAATGACTTCTAAGAAAATTGTGGAAATAAAGAATATAACTATTTACTTAGGAATATGATTATTGTTGGTTGATTACCTTAGTGATAGGGTTGTGTCTCTCAAGGCTTAACCCCCTTGAAGAGTAGAGATAGTCCAAATTTTCAAAATTGTAGAGATGTATTATAAAATTTAGCTTAGAACAATAATATAATGATGACTCTCAAATAGAAATTGCAGAGTACATTTTCTATATCATATTTACATATTTAAACCAACAACTACATTAACCAATATTTTTCAATAAAATTTGAAATCCAAAACTGAAAATTCCTTCTAAAATTAATTTTGGATTGAACATTTGTAATTTTCATGAGATTTTTATCTCAATTCTAAATGTTAACTTCTACTTATGGTGATTTTTCAAGATGTTTATTTTGCTTATTTTTTGAAGGCATTTTTAAAGGCATTTTTTGAATTGAAAAGTTAGATTTTGAAGCAAAACATATTTGTGCATCTTAAACTATAAAATATTTGCAAAAAAATGTTGGAAACATCTATACTACACTAATGTAAGAAACCTAGTACAAGAATCTACAAACATTCAAATGAATAAAATAAATAAAGATTCTATATATGTGTTTGAGATATGCTACTTTTTGTTCATTTGCCAACTTTAATTTGTTATTCAACATATGCTTTAACCCCTAAAGGACCATTTGTCCCCTCGGGGGACAATTTGGGTCCAGGTAGGTTCCTACTACTTCAATTTGTAGTAATATTTTTTGGAATTTTGTGAAGTTGTGTATTTTTGCAAGAGCTTTGTGAATAAATAATTTTTATTTTAATTGATGCCCGGGAGCAAAAGTTATGGCATAATCAACAAAATTGGAATTTGGCGAGCAGCCCAAAAAAAATCACAAAAATCAAAATAATTTTTTTCCAAATTTTTTCTCAAAGATTATATTTTTGCCTACATGTAAAGCTTTATTTCATTCAATTTGGACTAACTATGAAAAAGTTATAGACAATCTTAGTTTTTTGGGCAATCTAAGCATCTTCTTAAGAAAATAACTTGTAGAATTCGTTTTTCATTGCAATTTTTAGAATTTTTCAAAAAAAATTGTTACATAAGGTTGGAATTTCTTGCTAGAACAATCTCGTCGTTGAGATTATTGTGATTCAATTCCATCTAAAAGCTATTAACAATTTAGTTTTTTCTTCAATCTTGAACCCACTTCTACTTAACAATTTTTTAATGAGTGAAACTTAGATGCTTTTTATCCTAAATTTTTTTTGGAGATTCTCGACTCAACTAATTAATATAAATGAGTAGAAAATCAAAGTCTATAGTGCAAAAATTTTGAACTAAAGAGACTCAAAGCCAAAAAATTCTAGTCAAGCAAGGTGCAAAAAAACTTGTTTTCTTTACTTTAAATGCATATATCTTGCAACCTACATGATCAAAGTTTTTGAAATTTCTTCCACATATTCATATACAAGTCAAATATAAGATTTTATGACTGGATATGCAAGAAAAAACAATTTTTAAAGCTCTTTTCTCTTTGCAATAGAAACGACAGTTTTGAGTGGTTTTTGATAGGAAAATCACCTTGGTCCTATAGGGGTTAAGATAGAAAATCTTATTGTTTTTCATCCAAATGTGTAAAAATATATAACTATAGTACTCAAATTATTTGACACTTGTTCTTTAGAAATTCTATTTATCAAATTTGACCATTGAAAACAAGCACTTGCAATTCAATCAATGGTTGTACAAATTGTCAAGGAACCACCTCAATGCAACCCACCTCATTAATTATTTATTATGGTTTGCACATACAAAAATCCCCCCCCCCCCTCCGTCCACTAAAGAATGTTGACAGATTTAAATATATTATATCACTCTATAATCCACAAAGCATAATTCCTAAGCACTATCAATGAAGTTTAGTTTTTGGGATGAATGATGGACAGATGTTTGAGGGCATTGTCTTTTCCAAATTCATCAAATGTAATATTTGAATTTTGAGAAGACTATTTTTCTTAATGAAAATAAAGATAAAAATAATAACTCAAAGATGTATTTAAAGGTTAACATTCCAAATCACTTTGGTCAATGAAAGGTTCTAGAAGTGAAGTATTTATAGATACACAACAACAAAACATTCACATAGGATGCACTTGGTCACTGATAATTAACGACATAGCTTATAATCTCCATTGCAATGATAAAACTATTTGCTTGTACATCCGTGAATATGTAAATTATGTGAATGAGACACCATATAATTGATCCAAATATTAAAAAACATTTTATACTTTGAATTTATTGGGAGCAATTTTGGAAACTTTATCCACTTGTATTAAAAGAACATTCTATAAATGTTGTAGTTTGAATTTTTTGCATTTTCATTTGTCCAAAAGTTTCTCAAATAAAATAAAATGCTAATATTGGGGCCATTTTCAAAAGAACTAAGGATACATTTTGATGATGTAAAAACTTTAAAGACAAAAAAAAATGTATTTTGAGAATTGTTGCGCTTACTCAAGGAGTCAGAAAAAGCATGATTTCCACTCACTTTAACCCCTAAAGGACCAAGGTGATTTTCCTATCAAAAACCACTCAAAACTGTCGTTTCTATTGCAAAGAGAAAAGAGCTTTAAAAATGATTTTTTCTTGTATATCCAGTCATAAAATCTTATACTTGACTTGTATATGAATATGTGGAAGAAATTTCAAAAACTTTGATCATGTAGGTTGCAAGATATATGCATTTAAAGTAAAGAAAACAAGTTTTTTTGCACCTTGCTTGACTAGATTTTTTGGCTTTGAGTCTCTTTAGTTCCAATTTTTTTGCACTATAGACTTTGATTTTCTACTCATTTATTTTAAGTAGTTGAGTCAAGAATCTCCAAAAAAAATTTAGGATAAAAAGCATTAAATTTTCACTCATTAAAAAACTGTTAAGTAGAAGTGGATTCAAGATTGAAGAAAAAACTAAATTGTTAATAGCTTTTAGATGGAATTGAATCACAATAATCTCAACGATGAGATTGTTCTAGCAAGAAATTCCAACCTTATGTAACAATTTTTTTGAAAAATTCTAAAAATTGCATTGAAAAACAAATTCTACAAGTTATATTTTTGAAAAGATGCTTAGATTGCCCAAAAAACTAAGATTGTCCATAACTTTTTCATAGTTAGTCCAAATTGAATGAAACAAAGCTTTACATGTAGATAAAAATATAATCTTTGAGAAAAAGATTTGAATTTTTTTTTTGACTTTTTGTGATTTTTTTTGGGCTGCCCGCTGAACTCTAATTTTGCTGATTGTGCCATAACTTTTGCTCTCAGGCATCAATTAAAATAAAAATTATTTATTCACAAAGCTCTTGCAAAAACACACAATTTCACAAAATTCCAAAAAATATTACTAAAAATTGAAGCAATAGGAATTTGCTCAGATCCAAATTGTTCCCCAAGGGGACAAACGGTCCTTTAGGGGTTAAACGATATAATCTTGCAATCTTTGCAATTAAATAATCAAATTTGGTCAATGCACCAAAAAATAGCATTTTTGGGGCAATTTCACTTAAAAGACACCCTTTGTTGTTCTTTGAAAGATAACTATTGCAAATACATTAAAATCAGAATTAAAGAAGTATTTACAATTATGTCATATAAGGAAACATTTACAACATGAATGATTCATGCAATTGCCATAGACAATAAGTCAATAAAATAAATCAATGTATCATTATTTAAAAGTAATTTTAGAGATAATAATTCTATATGTTGGTTCAAATGCAAGAACAAATTAAAACAAATATAAGCTAAAAAAATGGCACTTTGTTTGGGTATACAATTGATTTTTTGATACAAAAGCCTTTTTTGACCTTCTTGGAGTTTACTGGAAACTACACAATGAAATGAAGAGACCAAGTTTTCATAAGCTATGTCAACCAAAAAAAATTGTAACTATACAAATTTGAACTAGAGGTGTTATGGATCACATAGGAAAACAAAACACAACAATATCACTTATATGTAGAAAGATTGAAAACTTGAAAGATTATAATGTAGGATCAAGAGGGTGTTATAACTGTAAATTGATGTGAAGTCTTTCAATCTGCTTTCTATACGTCAAATCTAAATTTGAGGTCAATGAACAAAATATGAGGTTAATTAAAAGACGTAACATCTATAAACCAAATGGATTTACAACTTGACAAAATCTATTCTATAAGTTTTGTGAATGAATTTCTAATGTGATCATTTCCCTAGAGTTAGTGTACTTGGGGCTCATCTCAAAGAGCCTCTAATACTACAAGGTCAAAATTTTCAATGGTCATCCCTACAAAAAAATTTCAAAAGATTTTATTTTTATATTTAAATAATATTTAGAAACTCATAATCAAATTTAAAAGATATTTAATTTTAAAAAGAAAGACCAAAAGTATTTCTTGATAAGATTTATTTAACCTCAAAATTTAATCAACACCACAATAGGGTACCTTGGTCACTTAGTGGATGATATAAAAATAGATTTTCTTCAATTAGATTAGACTACAAAAGAATGAGGTGTAAAGAATTTCCAATTCAAGATAAGTTTTAACCCCTAAAGTTCCTTGACTACGATGTCACCAAAAAATGCTCAAAAATTGTCATTTCTTGAAAAAGTTCCAAATTTCGGAAAAAAAAATGTTTTTGACACATGAAAACCGCAAGATCTTTTAGTATGCTGACTTGAGAACATGTGGTAAAAATTTCAGAAATTTCCACCAAGTGGATTGCAAGATATAAACATTCAAATTCACTAAAATCATCCTTCTGGCCCTAAAAAAAACAGTTGCACTTGCTTTCTATGAAAAATGTCCAAAATGGTATTGCTTCTTTTTTCTTGACAAGTTGGCTACATGCTTGAAAAATTTCACATCATCATTTGAAATTATATGACATGTAGGGAAAAAATAGTAAGTAGAGAGTAGTAGAGAATGATTCAAAATCCTAATTTGTTAAGAATTTAATTATAGAAGTGAAAAATGCCAATCTCAATGGTTGCAATGTTGTAATTAATAATCAATCGAAATCCTACAATTTTTTTTTCAAATAATATTTAAAGTTGAGTAAGACAAAAGACTTCAAGTTTATTTCAGAGGTGAGAATCCATAACTACCCACAAAAAAAAAACTCGTAACTTTTGGCTCATTGATCAAATTCAAATGATTCAAAGCTTTTTATGTAATATTGCTCTAGAAAACCAATTTCAAATTTTAGTTTTTGAAAAAGTGACTTTTTTTTATCTATCCCAATTGAAAAAGAAACTACATATCATGCAATAACTTTTGACTTATATTTCCCAATGTCATGAAATTTCATGCGTATGAAAGGCGTTCCTTGTCCCTACCTTCTATTAAAATTTAGGCCAAAAATAAAGAAATCTGTAGTCACACGTACTTGCCCAAAAATTCTATGTAGCCAAAAATTGCATGTTGGTCCCCCTTTAGGGGTGGAATATTAGCTACATTTCTATACAAGTTCCAATAATTTAACCCTATCTATTTGATAATCAATAGTCATAGCCAAGATATGAAAAATAAATTAAATAAATTCATTATAATTGCCTTTTGAAAAGAAATTTTCAAAATTAAGTGTGATAAATGAAAGACAAAATAATATTAAGAAATTGAACGTAATTTATTAAATAAAATGATAATCACAAAATAGTGCAAAGCGGCACTGTACCCAACTTACATCCACATTAGAGGAAATCTCAAAAAATTGTTTTTTCCCTATTTCTGCCCTGCTGAAACTGTAGCGTCAGTGGCGTAGGAATCCAAAATTCCAAATAAAAAATTATTACTCTTATTTTTTTAATCTTAAATTTTTTTTTAAAAATTCAAA
This sequence comes from Neckera pumila, assembly GCA_963969595.1. Lineage (NCBI taxonomy): Eukaryota > Viridiplantae > Streptophyta > Bryopsida > Hypnales > Neckeraceae > Neckera > Neckera pumila. The sequence goes on along the minus strand of OZ018409.1, from coordinate 45,623,281 downwards.
ATTTTTTTTTGCAAAAGTTGATTGCTCTGGCGAGCAGTCAGAGACTCTGATTACTTACCAAGTGCAATTTCAAAGTTAACAAGCTATGCAAAGAATAGCATGGCATGGCAACTTTGGACGGCCCTTCAAGGGGCTGAATTTTTTTCTAATGACTAACAAAACTAAGTACAAATTTGAAATGTATTCATTCAAACAACTATACCATCACTAGAGGAAAATTGCATTTTACTTGTCAAATCTGCATTGTAATTGACAAAAATTGCATTGTACTCAACAAAAAGGTATGAAATTGGTTTTGTTGAGTTTTCCCTTTGTAATGCAAAATTTTGAGTTCCAACATTTCAATATATAATTTGACAAGTAAAATGCAGATTTTAAACAAGTTAAACGCAAAATTTTGTCTTAGAATGCGCAATTTTGCGTTACAAAGGAAGAATTCAACAAAACCAATTCTATACTTTTTTATTGCTGTCAAACATAATGCAATTTTTTCTGATGCATAAGCATCAATGGACACAATTCAAAAGTAGATATATAAAAGTTGTCGTGTGCAATTTATTACATGCTACCATAGAAGTTTGGAGAAAAATTTAATTGAAATGTGAAAGAAAACTCGTTTCAAAGTTATCCCTGTCTAAATGTCAATTTTATTCGCTATAATCTGGAATTGTATATCTTTTGTTACTTTTTATTTATAAGCCTGAATAAAAACTTTTTGTACCTTGGCATTTTGTGAGCTCCCAATTTGCCACTCGGGACTTACTATTTTTTTTCCGATTCTTGCAAGTTTGAGTGTATTTTTATTAAATAAAAAAGCCCAAAAAAGAATGTAAGACCAAAATAGGTATGTCACATACCAATATAGCATTTGCTCCCTTATCAATAAGTTGCCCTCAACTAAACCCAATTTTTGTTTGTAAATAGGTATAAAACCAGGATTTCACGTGATTAGAAGGTTTTTTAGTAAATAGGGCTAGAACCACCAAATCTATGGTGTATGTAACATCTTAGGTCTAGATTTGGTTTGAGGAAATACCGTTGAGGTCATATATCCATTCCCAAATATAGGTTTCACTTTCCTCATTTTATCAACAAAATAGCAAAAAACCCAATTGTTAAGCCTACAAGAGTTACAATCTCAAGACGTACATTGTAGTTTGATTTTCTATTTTGTTCTTATCCAATTGGTAGTTTGGTGTTAACTTGTGTTGAATACCAATTGGATGTGTAGTTTAAGGGCTTATTAGCGGTAGTTACCAATTAGAATCGGGACTTAATTGATTTGAGATGCTAAGGAGCAAAATTCAAATGGTAGTTAAGTCGGTTGGTGGGTTGGACTTGTAGGTAGGTAGCTTCCAATTGGCATTTTTGTTGACCTGAGTGAAAGGGACTCCTTCCAATCACCGGAAGTAAAGTAGTTGGGATTTTGTACTTTGTGAATTTGTGTAATGCAAGGAAGTTCGGAAATATATGCTGTGCAATTGTATGAGTGTTTGTGTTTGATTTATGTGATGTGGATGTATGTATGATTGTTCAATTGGAATAATGGAGTGGTTGTGAGAAATGTTATTGATTGTGAAGAGATGAACTATAAAATGTTGAGAGAATGAATAAGAATTAAATAAAACCAATAGGAAAATTAATGTTGAGTGTGAGAAAATGAAATTGTGTGAGAAGTTATATGTGAATTACCAATAGGGAAATGAGAGATTGTGTAGAAGTTTGATGGAGAATTTAGAGTGCAACAATTGGAGTATAATATGCTCTGGTGGGAATGTGAGGTTGATTGAGAGATAGAAAGTCAATGGAAACTAATGTATGAAGAAATTGAGGATTTAATTTAAGGAAAGTATAAAAAATGTGAGTAAGTAAAATTGTGAGAATCAATCCAATTGAAATAAAGATAAAATTATAAAAGACATACTTTGAGAATGAACTAATCGATAAGGAATATAAATTGTAAATAAACGTTGAGATTGAAATACATGAGTGAACATAAATACCGATTGGTAAAGACTTGTGAGGTTTATACTGAGAACAATTGGAATATTTCAACATGTACCAGTAAAGTCATACAACTCCAATTGAAGTTACAACCGATCAGAGATAATAAAAAAAGACTGAAGATAAGATAAATAAAAGCATACAAGATTTGAAAGAGAAAACAATTGGAGAAAAGCTTGAAGATCAATGGCCAACAAATGTGGTGATAAGTAGTACTAAGCCATAATGGTTGATATAATAAGAAAGAATTGTCTACTTCATAATCATGCAATTGGTGAACCTTAGGTTATTAAAAATCTCGGTTTAAATAAATTTACCTCCTAAAGTTTGAACTCAACTTTGGGTTTGTTTTTAGAAAATGAATTTAAAACCTGTTTACATACACCTAGGAGTAATCTAGAGATGTAGTATATTGTTTTTGGGTGGAATTCAAACTTAAAGATCAACGGCAAAATCGGTTTGCCAAGATTCCCCTCTACGCAAAAGATTCCCTAGTTACCGGTTTTAAAAGGAAAAGACAAGATTTCATTTTCTTATGACCTTTGTGCAAAGTAAAAATATGAGCTTGCTCATGTTTTTTGGAATTTCATGAAAGATTCCACAAAAAGATTTGTAATTTTTTGACTTACAGAAAATGCCCTTTCGAATGGTCAACCGCCAAAATTTTCAATGGAAAATTTTTGGAAATTATCCAAATTGGGTTAAAATCTCACTGAAAATAAGAAAAAGTGTATTTTATGCTAATAAGATGTTGCAATAAGTTTCAAGACATTTTGATATCCGGAGGTGCCTTAGCCGCCGTGATTCTCCGACAATTGCCAAATTTAAAGAAACTAGTGGAGTTGACCGGCGTCCCAAAAGCACACAGAATTGGAATGAGGTCAAAGTTGGATCTTTTCTTATTCCCTTATAGCCTCTAAAGAACTTAGGCTAGTTACTTTTCTCAGGAAAGTCAAATTCCAAAGACTGAATTTTTACCTCTTTTTGGTGTTCAGTTAATGCTAAATATTATTGATTTTTTGACGTCACAATAGGTGGTTGAAGAACTATAGTACTAGAAATGGCCTTCTGAAGCTAATGGCGCATTTTATTTGTAATTTGGAGTTGTTTTCCAAAAGTTAGAAGTTTGGTTCAACGTAGAAGTCAAAAATTAGAAGATTAGGATGAAAATCTCAAGTGATAAGTTTACAAGTAGGAAAAGAGAGGGGGGTGAGCACCCTTGGAAATGTATATAAGGGACTCACTTTTCTCTCACAAACACCTCTTGGGTCATTATTTTGGTCTTCTAAACATGTTGATCCATTTGTTTGAACTTTTTGGCCATTTAGAACCAAAGTTGCAAACGTGTGTGTTTTTGGAGCATTTTAAGCTCCGTTGTTGCTACTTTTAAAGCTCTCTTTGAAGGACATAGGGGTTCCTTCAAAGATTGTCTTTACTTTTATGTTTTGAATTTGTAAAACTAACTTGGTCATTTGTTGAAGAGTCTTGGGAGTTTTCACTAACTTTTGTACTAATCCTAGAAGAACCCCCCTCTGTACCTTGACGATGCCACTTAGGGGGCCCTCTAATGTTTTCCTGGAGCCATTATGTTTAGATTGTGATTCACTAACACATATTCTGTTTTCTTAAAATGTACTAACCACATGTACTAACAAACCTTTGTCCAAACTTGTCCTAAGTTTTGTGTGAATTCCACATACGGCAAAGCTTTGACTTTGCTTAGTTCTATTTTCTTACAAATTTGGAGATCTAGCAAAGCACCGCGAGATGATTGCAAGAAAGATCGGTACTGAAACATTGACACAAACGCAGTGCCGAAGCTTCACTTTGCAATAATTTTTGAAGCATGACTCGCATGAATTTGAAATTTTTATTGGAGACTCTTCTTATGAATTTAATCATATCTCATATTTTTTAGAAATTTTCATAAATCATTTTATATTTAAAAATCATTTAAACTATTATATCATGTTCTGAGTTTTAGGGTTTTTTACTACATAAAGAGTCCTCAATTTTAATGAAATGGAGCTGGAATTTCTATGGTCTATTTCCAAAGTAGGAAGTCATATTTCTACAAAGAGGCATTAAAAATAATTTTATTTTATATCCTCTACGTCCATGCAAAGAGGGCTCCTTTGCGCATGCAATTTTGAACATTGAAGATGGTTTTAGAAACTTTTTTTTGGTGAAATCTCTTTATCATAAAGTCTTATCAAATGCCGTTTTTTAGTTTTTTTTAAAATTACTTTTCTTATGTTTTACAAATTAAAATGTCAAAGTATGTATTTTCTTGAGATTTTGCACTTTTCTAATTCTCCTATTTAGAGTTTTTTTTTGCTTTTCTTTCATAGGATACCTTCTTTTTATAGGTGTATACATTTATCATATTTTTTATTTATTTTTTAAATTTTTTATAGTACTCTCCAAAAAATGGTTGAAAATGGCCAAAGTAGAACAAAAACGGAAGGTCATTCTTGCAACCACCCAGTGGACTTTTGACTTTGCTTAGTTTGATTTTCTTAAAAATTTGGAGATTTAGCAAAATATGGCAAAGCTTTGACTTTGCTTAGTTTGAATTTTCTTAGAAGTTTGGAGATTTATCAAAGCATGGCGAAGCTTTGACTTTGCTTATTCCAAAAGCTCCCCCAAATTAAAAGTTGTCATTTTTTTTCCAGGTTTAGTTTCCAAAACATTTGTTTTGGAATTCCAAGTTTAGTGTCTAGAAACTAATAATTAGCCTCCAAGGTTTATATATTAGTTAGACCTTTAGCCACCCAAAAAAGAAACAAGCCTTGGTATAAAAAACATTCAAGGGAAAAAACCAAACGTAAAGAATCAAGCGTTTGTCTAAGCCCTAAGCAACTCTCCAGGCCCCAACATCAACTGTTGGTTCAATTGTCCAGGTCAACAGCATTGTCGGTCCACAGTACTACCGGCCCACAGAACCCCCGCTGACCATCCACCAATCAGGAGCTGCCACGTTGTTGTGCCACATTAGCGGATGGAGAAGTGTCTGGACTAGCCAGTGGCCGCCACATGTGGGAGAGCACCGGTCGGGGTTTGTAAGAGGGGGAGCTCTAAAGTTTTGGACTACCGTTCTAACTGCTCTTTTGTACTGCCTCATTTTGGACTACTCATTCTGGGAACCAAGTTGTGAATCAAAATTTTGGGGGAGTAGATTGGTACTCAAAAAAATTAGACTAAAAAGGCAAATTTAAGCACTACAAACAAATTCCGCTTGGCATTCTAGGAACATAGAAAAAAATATGCATTAGTGAAATAGAATTAGCAAGTAGAAGTAGGATTTAGTAGATACTAGGATAGGAATCATGAAAATAAATCTTAGGTGCAAAGTTTCTATTGCCGAAACCTTTTTGTTGCAACCATATTTTTGGTTTTCCTTTGCTTACTTAAATATTGGAACGGAAACGGGTAATTAGGATCCGGATCTTATTAGAGGGGTAGAAGAAGACTAAAGATAGACAATGCTAATCCAGTAAGAAGAAAATTAGATCTGATCCGGTCAGAATGTTAGTATTCAGGAGCGGAATCACCTCTGAAACTTATCTCAAATCGGATTAGGGTTGAACCGAATTGATATGGACCGGACCAGAAAAGATCATGATGACCAGCCAGGGTTCTTGGGACTATATAAAGGCTGGTCGTCCTCATTTTCTCTCCTTTACTTCCCTCAATTTCTGGAGCTGATCTTCAGCCCTTTTACGCCTCCGTCTGCGCCAGAGCTATTGTGTGTGTATAAACTTCAGGCTGGGTACGTTAGAATGTGTAGGAGAGGTAGAGATTGTGTATTTGCAGGTTTTGTGTCATCTTCCAGTTGAGATCGGACAAGAGGAAGTGAGGAATGAGACGTGCAGCTAGGAGAGAGTGAGGTAGCGATTGGTTAGGGTCCAGTGTCTGTTTGTGTCCATGCCTCAGCTACGTAAGAGCAGACCGGGAGCGCCCAGTTCCTCCTCCGACATCAAGCTCCGGAATGTAGTTCCGGTCATCCCAACTGCGGAATTGGCAAGGACTGAGCTCATGGACAATCTCAATGCGATGGGCTGTCTGGTATTGATAGATAAACCCTAGGAGTTTAGGGAGGAGCGGATGGTGAGAGAGCTGAAGTGCAAGGTGTCGAATGAGTTCAACAACACACTCCAGGGCCGCCCGACCAAATGGGAAGAAGAAAGGTGGAGGGAAGTTTACAACTTCCGGATGGGAGGTTCTGGCATGGCTAGATGGAGAGCCGAGTTCATCCATGGTAAGTTTCATGGAGAGCCAAGCAACAAGGATGGATACGTGGTTGCGGATTGCAAGAGGGACTGGCACCGCAGATCATCCACCCGGAGAAGCCGATGAGGGTGAAGATGACCATCGGCAATACAATTTTCTGTTCCCTGAGCGGGGAACAAAAGGTGAACTGGGCCCAAATCTTTTCTGATCTGGTGTCCCAGCTGTTTTCTGATCTGGTGTCCTAGCTGGTGATGAGGATTGGGAAGAATAGGGCCACTTCTTTGAGTCCCTATCTCTTCCACCTCACCATTGCAACCAACTCCTCACCAGAGTTGTCATATTAGACAGAATCGGACGAATTGGACGGAATCCGGATTGACTGGCTGCAAACTTTGGAGGCCAATAACTTTTGCAAAAATTATCCAAATTGGACATATGAGATGTTTTTCGGCATCTACAAAAATTGTTTGCAGCTAGTCAACCCTGATTCCGTCCGATTTGTCTGATTCTGTTTGATATGACAACTCTGCTCCTCACGGATACGGAGGAGAAAACATGGAACTTTCAGGAGTCTATCTTGAAGTACAGAGAGTCGGGTTTAGATGACGAGCCGAAAGATCCAATCGGATCCGAACCCGAGACAGAAGAAGAAGACGAAGAGGAGCACCTCTGGACGAGGAAGGGGATGAAGACGACGCCTCCTCACAAGAGAGGAACCCCTCCTACCAACCGGTCGACTCCAGAATAGGGACTGGATGTGGAGATGCCAAATTCCGAAGATCCAACCGACCCATTCAATTAGCTTACTGTAATTCTGTGCGGGATACAAGCAAATTGGGAGGTCAAGAGGAAGATCCTCGCTAGTGTCAAAAAGCTGGAGGGTGCACCGGGAGATAATAAGCTACCGGATAAGGTGGCAGAGTATCTGTCTAATCTGGATGAGCACCGGAAGCAGGAGGCAGAGATTTGTTGGCTTCAAGAGGAAGTTGACACTCTGAAGGTCGAGATGGTAGCTGTGGGAACCTGGAATCCCTATCTTAATAAATATAATTATAGATAGAAGAATAATATCCCTCTTTGCAGTAATTTTTTTCGTTTTGTAAAGTAATTATAGACCGTATAGTGATTAAGATCGGAAATTGGAAGTTGACTGATCAGGAATAGATATGACAGCTAATCATCGGTACCTCAAAACCAGAACTGGAACCCAGATTAGCCTATATAGGATCAGGAAACTGGAATCGGGAACTGAAACCCCAACGGTGACCTACCTAACTTAGGAGGACGTTCTAATCATGGGCGAACCGTAATAATTAACGGGTTGGGTTAACGGGCAAACCCTGAATTAAGGGAATCATTAGGAAGGAATGTGGTTGGCCTTCTTAATGGATCAACTATTCAGATATTAGCCATCCAAATTTCCCTGCCCATATTGTAAACTTGGAGAGAGTATATGCTTTCTGTTTCCGGTCTCCAGTTAGTATCGACGCAGAAGAGCGCAAGTACAAAGAGAGAGAGAGAGAGTTTGTGGAGAGCTTTAGTGCAAAGGGAGTATCTGCAAACAGAGAAGTTTTGTGGTAAGTTTGTGCAGCTCAGAGAGAGAGAGAGGCATACTCCTATTCCGGGTTGTAAATTTTAGACCGGTAGCATCCATGCACTAATAGAGATGGCCTCGACCCAAGGAGAAGGATCCGTTGTTGTATTACGATTTGTGACGCCTCCATTGCCAAAGGATGAGCGGGAAAAGAGGAGTTACGGGCAAACTTGGGGCAGATGGGGTGCACCAGATTCCTGACCCAACCATGGATCTTCAAGAACGAGGACATGGTGAGGGAACTGTCGGGCAAGTTGGCGAGCCGACAGAACAAGATCATCCGAGCTCAGCCGACGAAGTGGACAGTCCCGATGTGGAGGCAGGTCTACCTTTTCAGTGAAGAAGGTGAGGGACTCGCATCCCGGAAAGATCAATCCGCATTAGGTAAGTTTTGGAACCCTCTCAACCGCAAGGATGGGTTCTGGGTCAATGACTGCATAGACCCAAGAGAGAAGAGGTTGTTGCAGTATATCCTCACAATCCTTAGTCTAGAGAGGCCGAGTCGAGTTTCTCGAACCCTAGCCAACACCATCTTTGGTGCGTTAGCAGGGGACCGGAAAGTAGATTGGGGAGTGATCATTCAGGATCAGGTAGATAAGATGGCAAAAACAAAGAAGGCTAAGCCATCCCCTATCTGTCCTTTTCTCTATCATCTTTATCAATCTGAGGGAGTTTTGACGAAGGATGAGGAGGTAGGGTATGAAGCCGCATCCGCCCTCGTACAATTTGAACTTCCGGACTTAGAACCTGAGACCGGAATGGAAGACGAGTCCTCAGATGAGGAAGAGGAAGAGGAAGAGGGTAAGGATGATCTGAGTGAGTCAAAAAGGGAAGGTGACGATGAGGGAAAGGATACGAGAGGAAAGGATTGAGTGGAAGAGGAACAGACCAAGGAAAGTGCTCTGGAGAAATGAGCCACTTGAGAGGATTTCACGAGAGTTGAGTGACTTCAAGGACCAATGTATGAAGAAAAGGAGAGTAATGCAGACCATCTGCACCACTATAGGGGTCACTCACCCTAGCCAAGCCTTAACTCAAATAAGTCGGCTTATTCGGGAAAAAGAAAGTCAAGAAAGAAAGGTGGAGCTGGCCAAGCATGCCAGCCAACTGGCAGCCTTGAGGTAGGAGCTGCGGAAGAAGGATGAAGAAGTGGAGAAGGAGAAGAAATTCTCCACCCAGACCCGGGATACCCTATCCCGAATCCGGAACTTCATCAAACATCCGGGAGAAGTGGTGAACAAGGCCAACCTCTTTGACAAACAAGTGATGGAGGACAGTAAGCAGTTGGCCCCAAAGTTGGTTTTGGCAATGGTAACTTACCACAAGAAGATGGAGTCTACGCTGGAGCAACTGCGAGAAGTAATGCGAAAATCAGACCACAAGGTGATCCTGTACCGAGACTGGAACCGGAAACCGAGCCAGCTTCGCAGCCAGCCAAGGAAGACAAGATCAAAGGGAAGATTCCTCAGGTATTACCTAACCCACCTATTTTGGAGGAGCACGAGGTGGCCAAGACCAATCAGCCGGAGGAGACCGAGGTGGAGATCACCAAGGTCACCGAACCGGAACCCGATACGGTGGAGATAACACAAGTGACTGCGTCGGATCCAGCAAAGTTACAAGGACCGGAACCAGCAACCGGTCCAAGCGGGTCAGTCCTAGGGGAGAGCGCCAAGGCCAAGCAACTTAGTACCCTCTCACCTTCTAAGTCTTCTCCTAAGACTCCTGGAAAGAAGGTGTAGTTTGGAGAAGAAGGAGGGATGACTAGCCAGATCCAGTCCATTGTCAAGACTGAATTGGGAGCCAATCGCGAGCAGTCATCAAGATTGCACGAGAGGGGAGTAATCCGGAAGGCAATTGGAGGTGAAGTAACACCTCAAAGCAAGGCGGTGAAACTTGTCCCGATGGTGCATAAGAAGAAGGCTTCGGAACCCCCGTCGGCCAAGAAGAAAGCGGCCCGAATTCCGGAGGAGGAAGAAGAAGATGACACATCGGATGAGGAGGAAGAAGAGTCCAGGTCGGAGCAAGAGTCTGAGCCTTATTCTGATCCAAACCTAGCATTGGCAGACACTCGAGCGATGAAGGCCAAGGCAACTAGAGAGAAGACCAAACTTCGGGCCCAAAGAGCTGCCAGGCTGCAAACCAAAAAGAAGCCACTGGCCCGGAAGGAACCAACCAAGACGGGCGATTCATCGGCAAAGAAGAATAGGAAGTAGGTAAAGGACTGTAGCATAGACAGTAGGGCTACATGCCTAATTTTGGTAGTAGGAAAGTTTTAGGCAAGTAGGAGTTAGGACTTGGATTAATTCTGGAATTATAGGATCTAAGATCCACTTTTGGTGGACACTTTTTTGGACTGTAGTTAAGTCAACTACTCTAGCAGTCCGGGAAGGAATGAAACGTGTCGTTCCTTTGGCTGAGATTAGACATAGGCACTTTTTGAGTTAGATTGGTAGTTTAGTATTTAAGCTCAGATTTTTGATGTGATCCGGGTTCATTTCCATACTTTGTTTTCCTAATAGAATATCTACAAAATCCATTGGTATTTTCCAATTCACAATTGTGTGCTGCACGCTTTTGCACTTGTCCGTGTTTTTGTTTGAGCAGTGTGATTGCAGACTTGGGTAAGGAGGGAGTGAGCCCGGATGCAGGAAGTATCCGGTCCCTAAAGAGATTGAATAGCAGACAGGATACAGTAGGATTTCCTTTGAGGATTAGAGCGGGCTTTTGTCAAAAAGCACTCACTGCTCTTCCACTATTCCTGACTCTCCTTCTCTATCTAGATTGTGGATTGTCCGCAAGTTCGCCGTTGTAGCCTTTGGTAGGAGAACTCAGACCGTCTTGCATGACCTGCTAGCTTGTGTAGCCCTTCCGGTCTAGTTGTGAGGAAGGTCTTGTTTTCAATGTTCTTTTCCAAGTTTTCTTTTCCAAGTTTATTCTATGGAAACTCCTGACACATTAAAATCGGAGGGTAGGAGTTAAACTTCCTTCCTTAATCCCAAAGTTGCGGATCCCTCTTGGTCCAGCGGTTAAACTTGAGTTTAAATATATATAGTAATTACCCTAGACCGGCAGTATAATCAAGAAAGTGTTTTCCGGTTCCGGATTATTGGAATTGGATCCGGTCTAGACTAGTACTTGGGCTTTGGTTTTGTATACCGATTAGTAGCATTCCGGTCAATTAGGAGAACTACAACCCAAATCTCTGTAGAACGATACACAAGTCACTTTAGGGCCAATTTGGACCTTAGAGAAGCAATTGTGCTTTCTGTGCTACGACAGTAGCCCTCAGAGAGAACAAAGCTGCAGTCCGGGAAATGGCGGAAGCAACCTGGAAGGTGGCCGAGTCTATGAAGGCTACTCCCGAAGAATCCGGATCCACTACAATCAAGGCGAAATTATTTGACAAAAAAGTGCATGAAGAGAAAAAGGTATTCGGTTCCCGGATAGTTCGGATCCTGACCGACTTCACCGATCGGGTGGAAGCGTCATTGGTAGCGGCAAGGGAGGCAGCCAACCTGATGGACATCAGCAGCTGGAAGTTGAACAGGTCCATGTACTCCCGGGAGATCCAACTTTTGGACCTCTCGCTACCGGATTCGTTCCCAGCCGGAGGATTGAATCCAAGAAAGCCCAAAGATCAGACGCCCGAGTCAAGAAAGAGTCACCAAAGGCTTGGGCCTAGATAATCAATTCATCTGGATTCATCGCCAGGATCAGATCTTTTGGATCCTGCTGCCAGGGAGCGGAGCAGGAACCTAATTGAAGTTTTCAACCAACTGCGCGCGGAATCCAAGAGTCCTACGCTGGGTAGAGGAGTTGGAGAGTAGGTAGGTAGGAATGTAATGTTTGTAAGATAGTTAGGACCGGATTGGATGTTGACCCGGTTTGGCCGATTAGGATCGGACTCAAATGTCCAGCACGGATTTCCAGGGGCCTTCTTGCCTTGTAATCAAGTTGTATATAAGTCAGCCCCTACTTGGAAGCTGCAAGTCTTTTTGCCCAAATTTTGTGTATCTCTTCTCTTGGCCTCTTATTGCGTGTCTCTCTCATGTGTGGCAAGGTTGTGTGGTGAGGAGTTAGGAAGGCGCATGTTGGTGCAGGTGTGATTTTTCCCTTTGGTGTTCTTGTTTTGATCTTATGTGCAAGTGAGCGGGTTGTGAAAGAGTTGGGAGTGGATTTCAGTTCCTCAACATCTATAAGGTTTAGGAGTGCGGGTGAGACAGCTGTTGCTAGGCTAGGTGGATAGGGAGGGATTCCTTATTTGCGCTAGAACTCTTGGGTGGGAAATCCAGTTGAATGTCTAATCTCCTGAGAGACCTCGCTGCCCTAGTTGGCAAACGAAAGAATTTTAGTTGATGTTGGAACAGATGGGTACACTTGTAACCACGTGACTTTGTACAGACGGAACTTGGCGCTAAGGTTGTTGTAGTATGAGAGGATCGTACGGGTGGTCTTTGTGTGACTTGTGATCCGGAGAGTTCTCTGGGTTGTTGTGAAGGATCAAACTGGATCTGGATTAGTATAGGAAATTGGAGAATAGATCAATGGGTCTTCAGCCACTATAAGTCACAGAAGGAGCGGCAAGCCTGCCACTCTCAAAAGCAAGGGGCGGACCCTCTGATGGTGAAACAGAGGTAAAATTAAACCGGATGGAAGTAAGAGTAGAGCTCAGTTGATCAGACCGGATCGAAAAGTTGGCCAGATCGAGAAAGGAGAAGAGGGTCTGATTGTAGTTTTTGGTGTTGTGGTGTTTCCGATTGTGGTGTTAGGACTTAGGACCGAAAGAGGAAATATAGGTACTGACTAAGCTTAGAGACCAAATAAGACTAGATACATCATAGAATCTCGCGGGTTTGATCTTTAGAGTCACTTTGTTATACTTTAAAGTGGTTTTTGGTAGTATAACTAGGAAATTGCTTGCCTTGTGCTACGATACTTCCAAATACCATAGAAGCTCTCAAAACTCCAAGAGAAAAAACCTCAAATTGCAAATGAAGAGATGAAGAGACAATTTTTGTAGATGCCGAAAGACATCTTATATGTCCAAAACAAGATTAGAAGAAAATCTTTGAAAAACGTTTTGGACCATTAAAAGGAGATAGAATAATAATTGAGCAAGATAGGATAGGGTGATGAAGGTCAATTACTGTATGGAAGGTTGACTTCAATTATTTATTCCAAAACTAGTCAATTTTTGGAATAGCTTAATAATTGAATTAGAATAGTACTATAAGAAAAAGATGGAGTAGAGTCGTAGAGATAGAAGGGAAAAAAAGAAGTTGTGAAAATCCCCGAAAATTGTATCAAACATCTATCTTTACTTTGTGAACAGAAATCCAAAATAACATCTAAAAATGGCGGACCGGGAATATCTCAAGGAGCTACTCCACAATATAGTGGATGAAGCTCAACTTGAGGTAATTCACTGAATTCTTCCTCTTCTTTTAAATTGTTTAGATTTAGCATTTTTATACTTAGCCAAAATTCAAGGTCGACTCAAGGAGTCAAGACTAGGGTTTTTCTTAAGTTTATCTTTAAAAGTCTATAGATTAAAACTACGGCATTCCGAAAACATATTACACCTAAGATTTAGAGCTAAAACAAATAAAAATATGGAAAGATGAAGTTTAGCACCTAATTTAGATGAAAAATAAATAGAGGTGACCAAAAGGAACAAAATTAAAAATTGGTTAAGTAGAATCAATCTAGATCTCAAAAGTGAAATTAAAAGTTAATTTCCAAATTAGGGTTAGTAGTAATCGATAGATGAAGTTTTGAACACTAATTAGCAATTAAACTTCATCCATCAATAAGTTTTGATAGGATCGGTAGATTTTCAAGTAAGATAAAATTTTGAAAAGCTTAGATTAGCTTCTTCAAGGAAAAATTCTAAAAACCCTAAAAATAATAACTTGCCAAAGTTCAATCTAAACATTAAGGAACAAAGGTAGAAAGGATTAGGTCATTTCAACTGGATCAAAAGAAGAAGTCAGCACTAGGAATTCAAAACAAAACCCTCAAGTAATTCCAAAATAATTTGAACTTCAAGAAAGACTAAAATCCTAGAAGATATTTAAGGATGAAGTTTGGGTTAGGAAATGGATGAAGTCAACCTAATTTAGTCCATTCAAGTCAAAACATAGGATGTAGACAAGGCCTAACCCCTTGGAATGAGGGTTTAATTTTCAAGGGTAATTGAATTAGTGAGCACGTCCTATATCGTAGATGAAGTTTAAATAAGCCTCAAAAGGGCTAAACTTCATCCGTCCATAACTTTTGCTAAGGGAATGGGATAGGATCATTTAAGATTGTTAAATTTAGACTGTAGCTAGTTCTAATTCAAATCCACCGTGACCTCTTTTTATTGAAGAAGTGAGGGTAGAAGTTGCCAAGTATTGCATTTCATCGGTTTTCATGTACATTGTAGATGGTAGGAACTTAGAAAAAGATCCATTCCTTGGAAGGCACAATGGATTGACTAGGCACCCGTAGGTTGATAAAAAATTCACACAAAAACTAGAGCCCGGTTGTGCTCCATTATTTAACAAGGGTGAGTAAATAAGCGCTCATCATTCCAAATTATTGTATATAAAATTGAAGGAAGTTGGCATTATAGAATTCAAAATATCAACAATTTGACAAACATGCAAATGATGTTGGTTTTCACTATGTTTGAATTTTTTTTGGAATTGAGAACATGGAAGTATGGGACTGCATTAGCCATTGGAAAGAGAGTACAAATTGCAACATAGACCATTGTCGTATCTTAATGCCCTTGCATTTGAAATATTTGTTGAAATAGACAATACATTTAATGTGTATTTTACAACTATATCATATGTTTTATGAATCAAAATTTTGTATGAAGACCGGGGTTCATGATGCACATATTTGAACCAAAAATTTGAAAAAGAAAAAATTATCATTGTAGTTATCATCAAAAAACCATCAATTTTGTTAAGGTTAGCGTAATCTTTGGCAATTTTTTAACTTTTTTTAAGATATTGACAATGATGATTTTTTCTTTTTCAATTTTTTGGGTTAGTTGTATTTATCATGAATTTTGGTCTTTATACAAAAACTCAAATGCCAAAAACACATGATATAGTTGTAAAATATACATTGAATGTACTGTCTCATTTGTTTGTTTCAACAAATATTTCAAATGCAAGGGCATTAAGATACAACAATGGTCTATGTTGCAATTTGTACTCTCTTTCCAATGGCTAATGTAGTCCCATTCTTTCAATTCCAAACAAAACTCAAATATAGTGAAAAGCAACATCATTTGCATGTTTGTCAAATTGTTGATATTTTGAATTCTATAAATGCCAACTTCCTTCAATTTTTATATATGACAATTTGAAATGATGTATACCAATTATACCAAGGTATAAAACATTTTTTAGATTATAAGAAATTAACAGAAGACAAAGTATTCCCAATCATGGTAAACAAAATTGAGTTTTAAACATGGCTAATTTTGAAATTAATTTTTTTCAAATCACAACTAATGTTTTCTTCATACATCTATACTAACGTGTAGTATGTTGCACACTGCAAATTTGGTATATCCACTTTTGAACTTTGCCGTTGATGCTTATGGTATGGAGGTTTGAATGAAAATATTTCATATTTATACTCGGTTTTGTTAGTGGTTGTATAAACACTAAATTAGTTTTTTTGCCCAATGCATTTGGAAACCTAATGATATACTTAAGGTGTTTGGACCATTAGAGGATTTTTAAGGCCTTTGGAAGACTGCAAGTTCTTGGATTGTGGGAACTCTAAGAACTCTATGGGAATTATGAAAACTCTGTAGAAACTGTAAGAACTATGTGGAAACTCTGCCGCATCATCAATTTGATGTGGTCAAAAGACTGCCACATCAGTTAGTATTACTTAATTAAAGGTGGAACGTTTTTTATTTTTTATTTATTTTTTATTTTATTTTTAAATGTTTTAAATGTTTTAAACGTTTTAAATTTTTCAAAACTTAGTTTTTTTCTTAAAAAATTTAACTTTTTATTAATTTTTTAGCTTTATGTATTTTTAACTTTTTTTTTATTTTGACATCAAGGCACTAGTTCATAGCAAAAGGAACAACCCTAAAATAGTTTGGAGGCATTTAATTTCTCCTAATGATTATGTTTTTGTAATCATGTAGGCCTGAAGTAGAATCTTGAACAAATTTTTTGCCCAATGCACTTAGACATTTATTATATACAATGAGCTTGGCCTTTGAGGCACACTTGCAATCATGTGGGCTCAATGTAAGATCTTGAACAAATAGCCAATACATAGGCTTGGTGTAGGATCTAAAATAAGTTGTTCTTTTCTGTATTTGGTAATCCTAAACCCTTAAACCCTTAAATTTTCCTTATTTTCTAAAGCACTTTAATACGTTTTGAACCGCCATTTAGTGAAGTAATCAACTGGTTTCTCTTTCTCTTTGAAACATGAATATCTCGATTTGAAACATTCTCGTGAGGAGTTTTTGGTTGCAAATCACCCACAAAAACTTGTGAAGTTGTTTGAGAAGACACACTTGGATTGGATTTGAAGTAAGCATCAATCATAGACTTGAGGTTTCGATTGAGAAGTAAATCTGCAGCACTACATCTTAAAGACTCACAATTGGGGCATTTTTTCTCCACATGTAGGATAACCTTAATACAATTGTGACAAAAATTGTTGCAACAACAAGGAATCAACACTAGATCTATCATAAACATCACCTATGGTCTCCATCTCTTTCTTTTTACCTATTCTAAAGTCTTCTTGAACTAATTCTACATCCTCACTACTTACAACACTTGCAGTAGGCCTTGAACATACACCTTCAATGACACCTTTCTTGCTACTTTTTCTACTTTCTTTTCTAATGCTTTCCACTTTGTTACTACTCACAGCACTGACTGTATCCACTGTGCTTACAGAATAAACATCTTCTCCAAAACCATCATCACAGACAACATTCTCTAGACACTTGTTAACAACTTTCAAACCTCTACTTGCAACTACAATAGGTGGTTGATTTTGTTGAGCAAGAACATAGGCTGGAACTCTATTCACCAACACAGAAGCATTCTTTCTAATCCTAGTACTTGCACCTACAATCTCCTCTTTTGTATCAGCATCATAAACCTTAAAGTCAAATTTCTCCCTCATTTTCTTTCCATGCAAAGCTACTACAAGTGGTGCAGCAATTGCATCCTTCAATTCAAAGAGCAAGATGAAATTTCCCACACACGGAACGGACTTGACAATGCCCTTAGTAGCAGTAAAGGCATAATGTACCGCCATGGTTAAACACTCACAGTCCCAAGCAAAGAAATAGAAAGATTACACTGAAACAAAGCAAAGGATGAGGAATATAAAAGAAACGCAAGCAAAGAGATAGAAAGATTACATTGAAACAAAACAAAAGATGAGGAATACGAGAAAAATACAGAACAAGGCAGATATAATAAGGACAGGTAAAATGGAGAGAATGAGACACAAAAGGGACGAAGCTTTTTATTTATACCAGCCAATGTGCCTTGTACAAAATAAAAGTAAGTAAAAGTAAAAGTAAATAAAATAAAAATAAAAGTAAATTTAAAAGTAAAAATTTTCTCAATTTTTTTTCTTGGCAAATCCAAATATCTAGGGAGGGAGAAATAACCTGGAAAACGCAAATAGGCAACCAAAGTTCTGCCTTTTCACAAGCAATGAAAAAATTACGCTAGTGCCGACATCCTTTGTGAGGGCTTCATAATACTCTTTCACCGCAAAACCTCCAGTTTTGAACTATGCACAAGACAACATACAAAATATTAAGGTATGATTAAATATCAAAACACATTTTCACTTCTTGAGCATCCTCAGACTAGGCTAGCGAATTGTACTAAAATCCATCAATATGTACATGAGTATTTATATATAACGATGATCTTTTAGAAATGCACCATCAATATGTAGACCTTGTAATAATATTAAGAAGGAAAAAATGTACAAGTTCCAACTTATTTGCATATAACGCAACAAATCTTTGGGTTGTGTAGGATACCATGTTCCAAACATGGTATATATGTGTCCAGGATCAAATTGGCCAGTGCTCTAAAATGTTGTGTCACTCTAATTTGCTTACAAAAGATGTCGTAAATTAGAAGTACTAGAATACACACACATGCTTTAAACAAATCCACACAATGGCAAGACATGAATGAACAACCATCCAATTGCCCCTCTAGCTGAGTAAAGCTCCCTCGCAACTCAGCTAACAACAAAAATTAAATGAATAACTTCTACTACACTCACTATACAATCAACATGTTGAAGAAGATAGTTGATAGTCCTCCATTTGCAATCTTGAATCAATCATAAGTGAAAGGTAAGCTGGGTGCAATCAAGCCCCATCCTCAATTCTCAATCGAGCCCGATCTTCAATCTGGGTGCAATCGAGGCCCATCCTCAACTGCTTCCAACGTTATAGTTGGACTCCACAAAATCTTCATCCAAGCTTCAACATCAAGAACCACCGCTTATACTCCAACATAATAGGTCACAAAGTGACTACATCCTCCATCAATAAGAAAAATCATCCATAACCACTTGAAAAAGTAGCCACATGTGATCATTTCTTACAATGAAGACAAATCCAACATCCAGTAGGAAGAATACTTAATGGTGGTCAAAGACATGCCATATGCCAAACTTGTTGACATGAATCACATAGCAACATTATTGCAGCACCTTTGCTTTCTTTACAAACATACCATTTGTATCCAAATGGAACTATTGCCAACTCTGGATCAACAATGTTGTTTCGGGCACGTTATTTTGGCCAAGGATCAACTCAAAACTGTTGATTTTTTTTTGTTGTTTTGGCCATTTTTACAAGGGATTTTTTTTCTTTTTTCTTTTTTGAATATTAAAAAATATTTCTTTAAGCTGCCCAAAGATGGCGGGCAGCAACCATGTGGCACCGCCATCTAAGTGGCCCACCACATGGCGATGCCACCTAGGTAGCCCGCCATGTAGGCGGGTGCCGCCATGGAGCCTTGAACCTTGGACCTCATGGTTGAGGTCCAAGGCTCTTAGCCATTGCCCCATGCAAAGTATTAAGTGACTACATTAGATGTAGAATTCTATATAAATAGTTTTTGCGTTGGTTTTTATTTGCTTTGTAAATTCAGCAGACTTTGGAGGCCATTTGGACATAGTAAAACAACTTTTTTCAAAAAAATTTGAACTAAGAAAAGTTGAAGAATCAAGCTAGCTTTCACCCCCAAAAATCCGTTTATGGTTTTGAGCCTCCAATCAGTAGTCATGGACAAAAATCAGAGAAGGTGTTTGAAAATGTCAAAAAAATTGTTTCTTGCTATACCTCTCTGATTTTTGTCCATAACTTTTGATTGAAGGATCAAAACCACAAACGGATTTTTGTAGGTGAAAGCTGGCTTGATTCTTCAAATTTTTTTGAATAAAGTTATTCTGCTATGCCAAAATGGCCGCCAAAGTCTACTGAATTGAAAAAAGACTGAATTTTTGAATGATTAAGTTAAAAAATTAAAAGTCATTATATTTAAAATTTCAATTGTGGTGTTTAACTTTGAAATGGTAAAGGCACCAAATTTTGGTGTCAACAATATTTTGAAGTTAAATTCAAAGTTATCAAGTTACCATTTTTGATAGTTCATGTTTGTTTTAAATTCTTTTTAAAATCTTGTTTTAGCATCACAATCCAATTTTGAAGTTGAATGACTATGATTTTTCTAGTTTTGTGCAAGGGTGTATATTGCTAATCTTCATTTTCTAATGTTGAGCACTCTAGAAAATGAATTGTCAAATATATTGGAACTTGAAAAAAAGATTTGTGCTTGAATGTCTTCTAACTTTGGAGATTTTGTTAATTAAGAATCTTGTTAAAAGTATGTAAAAAGAATTTCAAACCAATTACACCAATTTGTCATGGTTGCCTAATCCACTTGTTTAAGAAAAAAAAATGACCTTTTCAGATATATGGAGTAACTTTTAATCACCACTTAATTGGATTGGTCTAAAATTTTATAGACATTGAGCCAGTAGTAAAACACATCTTTAGAAAAAATATTTTACAAGAATTATATTCAACAAATATTGCATTGTAGAGGGTCCATCCAAAAACGGAAAATGGATTGAAATTATGCTTTAGGGCTTTAAGGACTAGTTAATTATTTGACATCAATGTGCTAGACTTGTCCTACATAATGCTAAAGGTACAAAAACAATCCACAGTCTTCCAAAATCTTATAAAATGTACTCCGGATTCAGTTGAATCTAAATATTTTCAAAGATTCCAAAAGATTCTCAAAGATTCCAAAAGATTCCAAATTCAACAAGATGTTGTTGATTTGGTCATTCCACTATTCAAATCAACAAAAAATTGGTAGCCTTCTGTTGATATTAACAAAAAGTTCAAAAAATAGTGAAAATAGTCATTCTAGTGCATGAAACAACAGAAATCAGTTGATTTTCTATTGATTTGGTCATGGTTTTCTAGTAGTGCAAAGAGCACAATTCTTTGTGTTGTCTCTACACTCCTATCCATCCTTTCCCTCTAAAAGAAAGACTCCACTGGGCAAAATTGCCTTGATCCTTGCAATGGTCCGCCCTGCCCGTACATCCAAGGTTGTTGGTGCTTCACGTTGTAAAATACGTAATCTCCAACCTTGAACTGTTGAAGTTGAGGCCTATAAGCCCCACTTCTAATACGCGCATATCTGAAAGTATCTCTATATTGCACTATTGCCAAATTTTCCATGGCCATGGACATGGTCCTTTGGAAATACTTAGCTCAATCCCGTAGCACCTCTGTCCAAACTCTTGGGTCATCTATTGCACTATACACCATAGGGTTAAATTTTTTTATGTTGAACATTTGAATTGAGAGTTAGGAAAAAAACTTTAGAATGTCAAAACTTGATTTTGACATATAAAAAAATTGTTAAATAGAAGTAGGTCCAAAATTGAATGAAACACTAAATTGTTAATAGGGTGGTGGAATTAAAACACCATAATTCCAACGGTGGGATTGTTCTTGCAAACAAACTTAAGCTTTTAAAAGAAAAAAATTGAATATATTTGAAAATTGCATTCAAAAATGAATTCTATAAGTTGTTTTTTGAAGACATGCTAGATTGCCCAAAAAACAAGATTGTCTATAATTTTCTCATTTTGAGTCCAATTAGAATGAATCAAAGCTTCAAATGTAGAAAAAAAATCATCTTTAAAAAGAAAAAAATTAAAAAAAAATACAACTTTTAGTAAAAAAAATTCTGCCCGGCAAATTGCTTTTTTGTCTTTGGGTGGCATCACTTTTGCTCCCGGGCATAAATTGAAAAAATAATTATACTTTTAGAAAGCTGATGTCATTCCCTATCTTCAAAAAAAATTTCAAAAAATGAGACAAAAATTTCAAGTTGCACGAGCCTACCCAAAATCCCAAGACCCAAGTGTCTTCCAAGGAGACTTTGGACCTTTAGAAATTAAGATAACAATATTTAAATGCTTTTGAATAAGGATTTGAGCACAGTTCCGGCATCATTGGGAACTCTATACAAAATATTGAAATTAAGTTGCCCCTCACTAATTTCTCAACATTCTACAATATACAAATATTTATTGTTTCCCTACAAGAATGCACTACTTTTGAATTAATTATTGTTCTAATTCAGACTCATAAACCTCCATAGAAATATTTGTTGGCTTTTATGGCTTGTAAGTAACTTTCTTGAAGTAAAGCAACCTATTTGTCAAGGCAATCTAATTTCATTATTCTGTATAGATTCTCTTGGAATGCATTATGAGTAAATGTAGAAATAGGATAATAATTAATGACTTAAAAACTACCCAATAGTATAATAAATTTGTCCTAGGGAGAAATTTGATTAAGGATTTACAACTAGTAGAAATTAACAATTGGGATACGCACAACTTAAGGTTTTATTGACATTCTTTCCAACTTAGTCTAATTGCAACTACTCTCCACTCTTAAAGGCCACAAGGGTTAAGAATCTCCCAAATTGGTGCTTCTTTATTCTTTTAATTCATATCCCTTTTCCTAACTAACTCCTGCTTTCAAATTAACTTCACAGCCAGGGAACAGCAGTGCCAAGTCGGAATTGAGCCGGATGTAACTAGAGATGGCTTATCAACTTGCTACTTGGACTAAGTCACTCCAACTTGATTCTTGTCTTCACTTAAGGAAACCACAGTATCTTTCTTTACCGATTTGGCATTCACATCTATAGTACAATTAGGCTTAAGGAAACTCTTACACTTACAAAACTGGCATTCCTTCACCAACTTGGACTTGACTTCTTTCAACTCAAGATTCTCCATTATCAAGCATTTAATAACAAATTCAAACTCCACATCTGATTTCTAATTTGCACACTCTCAAGCAACACTACAACGACATATACATAAATCCAATTTGATTCATAATATTTCCATTAAATTCAAATTAGTAATAAAAATCATTCTCATACAAATGTTTAGTTTGCTCAACATCATCACATCATCCTAATGGTTTAACATTTTGCACCGCATTCAACTAGGATCTACAATTGATTTCTATCAATTTACACTAATCCATATTTTAAACTCTTGTCAGATTTCAAATTGACTGCACCATTTTCACTTGAACAACCGATTAGGATTCACAAACTCTTCTCATTACACCATCCCAATTCGGCTTGCTAACAACTTCATGTTAAATTCATTCACTTCCTCCTCATTCAACTTTCCAACTTGGACATCACCACAACATACAAACCAACACAAATCAGCCTAGCTTCACACACACTCCACATCATACACAATTCCCATTAGAGATTAATTGCACATCAATCGATTAGGATCAAACAGACACACTTGGACTCAAAATTCCAAACGCAAACACACACATAAATTCACACACAAAAATAAACAAAAACTACACAGCACAATTGGCTGGGACACGCACTGGACTTTCACTTAACAGCCGGTAAAGAAAATGAGGAAGAAAAACAGCACAAATAGGAGCTGAAGATGAAGACCAACCGCAACAACCAAATCGGCAAAGTCAACTAATTCAACTGACACTCCAACTTGGAACTACAAGCTAAAAATGGAATTCCAACTTGGCATCAAGAGAGGTACTGCCAACTTGGATCACAACAAAAATAACATCCTAATTGGAATACATACGAACCAAATCGACTTGGACTCACTTAGTAGTAACATCCTGACAGAAACCAACTTAGACTAAATCCAAATTGGCACATGGCTTAGACGCACACTCCAATTCACTTTAACACCTCAAAAGCATCCTACTTGGTAGCTCAGTTCAACTCCAACTAGCTAAAAGCCAATTTTTACACTCAAAATCATCTATTAGACTTCAAAAAGAATTCTGGTAAAATTTCTCATTGTCTACAGTAAACAATGAATATCCACAGAGCTAAAAACATAAGTATCTAAAATCAAATATGAACACTTTTGTATGGAGGTTGTACATTATAGTCAAGAATTTAGATGGGGGCGTTTTGCTAAATATTCACAATTAAGTGTTGTTACCCTATACTTGGAACAAATGTAACAAGGGACACTAAAATCCAGATATTGAAAATAGAAGATGTAACCATACTTAGAGCATGAGAGCAAGAGCCTATTGTCGGTGTTTGAACAATATTTCAAGAGCTCATAATTTCTTTGTATGGTGTCCAAATAATGCACGCTAAAGTGCACTAGAGTCCCCTTTCACTTCTCAATAAAACTAGATAGAAATAACTTAATTTTTAAATTAGTAAACATGTGTAGTTGCTAAAAGTGTTGAATATGGATGTACCTAATGCACAAGTTATCCCAATAAGGACAATGAAGACTTAAAATGTCTGATGAATGACTTTTAAGAAAATTCTAGAATTAAAAAATGTAATTCTCATTTAGGAATATGATTATATTTGGTTGAATACCTTAATGACAGGGTTGTGTCTCTCAAGGCTTAACCCCCTTGAAGAGTAGAGATAGTCCAAATTTTCCAAATTGTAGAGATGTATTATAAAATTTAGCTTAGAACAATAATATAATGATGACTCTCAAATAGAAATTGCAGAGTACATTTTCTATATCATATTTACATATTTAAACCAACAACTACATTAACCAATATTTTTCAATAAAATTTGAAATCCAAAACTGAAAATTCCTTCTAAAATTAATTTTGGATTGAACATTTGTAATTTTCATGAGATTTTTATCTCAATTCTAAATGTTAACTTCTACTTATGGTGATTTTTCAAGATGTCTATTTTGCTTATTTTTTGAAGTCATTTTGAAGGGCCTTTTTTGAACCAAAAAAAAGTTAGTTTCTGAAGTAAAATATAATTTTGCCCCTTAAATTTAAATATTTGCATAGAAAAGCTTAAAACATAGATACTATACAAATGTAAGAAAACTAGTACAAGAATCTACAAACATTTATATGAATCAAAAAATGAAGTTTCTATATATGTGTTTGAGATATGCTACTTTTTTATTCATTTGCCAACTTTAATTTATTATTCATCATACGCTTTAGAATAGAAAATTATATTATTTTTTCATCCAAATATGTATGAATATATAATTATAGTATTCAAAAATTTTGACACTTGTTCTTTAGAAATATTATTTATCAATTCTGACCATCAGAGACAAGCACTTGCAATTCAATCAATGGTTGTATAAATTATCAAAGAACCACCTCAATGCAACCCACCTCATTAGTTATTTATTATGGTTTGCATATACAAAAAGCCTCCTCCGTCTGTTGAAGAGTGTTTACGTATTACATTTGATGAATGAAAAGCAATTTGGAAAAAACATTGCTTTCAAACATGTGTCCATCATTCATTCAGAAAACTAAACTTCATTGATAGTGCTTAAGGATTATGCTTTGTGGATTATAGTGATATAATAAATTTAAATCCTTTGAATTTTGGAAAGACAATTTTTTTTAATGACTTATTTCATGATATTGAGGAAAATAATATAGTTAAACAAAGACGTAAGTGGAAAAATAAAGTAAAATTAAAATAAAGACAAAATAAAAATTTAGAGATATATTTAAAGGTTAACATGCCAAATCATTTTGGTCAATGAAAGGCTTTAGAAGTGAAGTTATTATAGATACACAACAACAAAACATTCACATAGGGTGCATTTGGTCATTGATAGTTAACAATATAGCTTATGATCTCCATTGAAATGATAAACTATTTGCTTATACATCCATGAGTTCATTTGTCCAAAAAAATTTTGAAATACAGTAGATTGCTAATCTTTAAAGAACTAAGGCTACATTTTGATGATGAAGTCATATACTTGGTGGCAAGGGACAAGATTAAATTTGAATGAATGAAACTAGGATGGTTTGGGATGAAAGAAGGTAAGATTTTGAGTGTTTGGGTGAATGGAGACTATAACAAATATGAATGAATGAGGACATGAGAATGAATTTGGATGAATGAAGACATGAGGATGAATTTGGATGACTAGGGACATGAAAGTGAATTTGGATGAATGGAGATTTGAGAATGACTTTGGATGACTGGGGACATGAGAACTAATTTGATGACTGTAGATATGAGAATGAATTTGGATGACACGAGAATGAATTTGGATGACATGAGAATGAATTTGGATGACTTGGGGATATGAGAGTTCATTTGAATTAACAAAATACTCCCTCTTAATACTAGTGAATCCTTTGTAGAATACAAAAGACACACTGCATTATGGTATTGTGTTCAGCAACAGAGGGAGTAATAAAGTATTTGGATGAAGAGACGGCGGGAATTAGTCGGTAAGTGTCCAGTTCTCAAGTACTTAGTGAAGCATGTTGTTGAATTTGCCTGTGCTTCAAGTGAATGGTGTGACATCCAATTCCAAAAGCCCTATTAATTTCAATCCTAGGAAATAAGTTCTCTACAATTTGGGTCGAATTTTTGGGACTCAGTTGTTGTTCCGCTCATTTAGTAAGTGTGTCGACAATTGTCCCGTTCTCAAGTATGGAGAAACTAGTATGCACTCTAGAGTTTGCTTGTGCCTCAATCAAATGATGTGATATCCGATGCCCCAAAGCTATCTTGAGATATATATTTTTTCAATATATCTCAAGATTATCATAGTGCTGAACATGGAAATTGTGGAGTCAAAGGCCGAAATTATTGGTGATCTAAAGCACCTGAATGCAGGTGGAGAGCAACAAGCAGCTCTTCCTAATCTTTGCCCTAGTCCCGGTCCTTTGGGTCATCAGCAGCAGCAACCAACGGCATGTGTTTCCGCTCCATCTTTTGTGGCGGATGCCGTGAACAGCAGCAATGGATTCAGGTCCGCTGGAAGTGGTTTAGGTCAGACTCTGGGGACAAGGATGGATAATGGTGCAGGAGGATTTAATATTGGCCAGGCACCTTCAGGAGGCTATAATCCATAAGCCTCGGCTAACCTGAGCCTGACGTATCAAAGGGCGCTACTGAGAATGGAGCAGGAGCGGGCTATGGTCAGCAAGGTCAGCGACAAATCACTTTTGGGCGACCCATGGCGGCCCACCAGTCTGCGCCCGTTTACGATAATCGAGGGCCGACTATGAAGAATGAAGCACCTGCCATAATTACTCCGATTGTTGCTTTGAATCCTTACCAAGGTTGTTGGATTATTAGAGCTCGAATTACAGCTAAGTCAGAATGTCAGTTCTATAACGCAAAAGGAGACGGTAAAGTTCTCCTTCAATATGTTGGATGCAGATGGTGGAGAGATTCGAGCAACGTGCTTTAATAACGTTGTGGAACAGTCTTACAACCGAGTTGAAGTTGGTAAGGCGGCACAGAAGACATAGAACCATCTTCAGAATGACTGGGAGATATTTCTGGAATCACAGGCGACAATTGAACCGAACTATGTTATGTGAGGATTCATTGATTCCCAAGCAACTATTTGACTTCAAGCCAATTTTTGATGTTAATTGAAACTCTGGAAAACAACGCTTGATAGATGTTATTGGAGTGGTCGTGTCAGTCAATCCAACCAACCCTATATTGCACAAGAATGGCATTGAGACACAGAAAAAGAGTCTTCAAATGAAGGATTGGTCTGGCCAAAAGTGTGGAGCCTACAATGTGGGGTGCTTACTGTAACAAGGAAGGGCAAGAGTTATAAGACTTATGTGATTTAGGAGAGTATCCTGTGTTGGCAGTGAAATCAGGTCAAGTCAGTGACTTCAGCGGCAAGTCTGTGGGCACTATCTCTTCTACACCATCCACCCTGATCACCCAGAATCACATAAAGTGCGGGAATGGTTTGATCGGGGGGTAAAATCTCAGCAGCTGTCTCTATATCCAGAGGAGGTGGAGGGAGAGGGCGTCTTGATCAGCGCAAAATTGTTGCTACTATCAAGGATGAAGGATTGGGTACGGAGGTGGTGGAGGTGCTGGCGGAGGCGGTGGCACTTGTTACAAGTGTGGCCGACCAGGACATTTTGCTAGGGATTGTCCAACTCAATTAGGAGGTGGTGGATGTGGTGGAAGAAGCTCTGGTGGAGGGGGCTATGGTAGACTTGATTAGACACCTGCAGCACCGTTGGCTGCGCCGTTTTCTGGGCCTCCTAAATTCAGGTTTTTGATCCAGCCTAGCATTAGCTTACTCTCTGCAATCCAATCAATTTGGTCTACTTTGATCAACGTAGACTTGACTCTTTGCTCATAATTGTATGTTCCCTCTTTAACCTTTAACTTGATCACTTGCTTTGTGAAAGTAAGCTTCTGTATAGCTTTGCTAAATTTTTGTGGTTCATCTTGTATAGCTTCGTTAGTTTTGGTTGGATTGACTAACACGACCACTCCAATAACAACTATCAAGCGTTGTTTTCGAGAGTTTCAACATCAGAAATTGGTTTGAAGTCAAATAGTTTCTTGGGAATCAATGAATCCTCACATAACACAATTCGGTTTAATTGTCACCTGTGATTCCAGAAATATCTCCCAGGCATTCTGCAGATGGTTCTACGTCTTCTGTGCCGCCTTCAAAGACCCATCACTAATCAAGTATATCTTACCAACTTCAACTTGGTCGTAACACTGTTCCACAATGTCATTAAAGCACATTGCTCGAATCTCTCCACCATCTGCATCCAACATATCGAAGGAGAACTTTACCGTCTCCTTTTGCGTTATAGAACTGACGTTCTGACTTAGCTGTAATCCGAGCTCTGATAATCCAACGACCTTGATAAGGATTCAAAGCAGCAATCGGAGTAATTCTGGCAGGTGCTTCATTCTTCATAGTCGGCCCTCGATTATCATAAACGGGGGCAGACTGGTAGGCTGCCATGGGTCGCCCAAAAGTGGTCTGTAGCTGACCTTGCTGACCATAGCCTACTCCTGCTCCATTCTCAGTGGCGTCCTTTGATACGCCAGGCTTATGGATTATAGCCTCCTGAAGGTGCCTGGCCTATATTAAACGCAATGTCTACAAGAAAGAGATTGCAATATTCTTTATGATCTCTTTCTTGAATGCCTATCATTGCAAGACAACTGTGACTGCGATAATTTCTGCAGCCCACACAATTCAGCTCATCCGGTAACATCATATGACTTCGAGGATTTTGATTACTACTGCATGTTGTGAGGTTGTGGGTTTAAGAAGTCGCATGTTTCGGCAAAATTTGAGTGAAGAATGTGCTGCTTGCGAAATCTCACCGAAATCATGAATTACGTGGTCCATGTTATGAATGTAAAAGGACCATTGACTTATTGAACTGAATCAATTGGTGAGTCACGATAGGAACATGTAATGAATCAGACCACCACCTTCAAATACCAGATTACCAGTATGCTGTAGAAAGCGTGCCCTGATCTTTGCATATTTTTTGTTTGCACTGACTTGCAATAAAATCCCTAAAACTAGTAATCAGCTGTATTAGTATAAGAGTTTTCGCTACTTATAGAAGGATTAGGTTGTTTTGCACCCTGCGTTTTATCCCTGGGGAAAACGCAGGAATGTTTTACTTGCGACGCATGATAAAATTTGCAAACTCTGAGTTTATATTTGCAATCAGAGGCCCCAAATTAGCTACGATAGGAGAGGTGTTGAGAATTGAACATAGATAGGGGGTCTTTTTCTTACATTCATCCTGGGCTTTACCTCTGCAAGAGTTTTGTTGCACTACTATAGACTTGACCTTACAGAAGGAGCTTTATTAATCCTTTATCCTGAAAGGACGGGCATATGACCATGGATTCAAGCTGCACAATCCTTCAGCCTATTTGCTGCCATTTTGCAATTGTATGTAAAAAAAATTTATATTTATTTTTCAGAGATGAAATCAAATGTGTTTTATGAGTCATAATTTATTTTTATCTGAAAATTTGAAATTATTATTAATTGTTTAAGGAAAAAATGAAAGAAAAATAATATTAAGTATAAATATGATCAAAAAATCAAATTTTTTTACTACAGGTGTTTTGACATCTTGGTATAAACCAAATTAATTGAGTCATTCTAAAGTTATAAAATCAAACAAACAATGGTCATAGGTCCAAAGTTCAAATTGCAATAAAATATTGAATTTTAAGAATTTTCAAATTTTCAAATTGGATTAGAAACCAAACTTGATAAATCTCATTTCATTAGTTGAATTCAAACTCAAAAAACATTTTTTTAATGGCTAAGATTCACATCAAGAACATATAATAAAAATTTGCCAAAATACACTTCAAGGATGATCCTTAAATTAAGCATCTTCTTTTCTTGAAAAGCTAGATCTTAGTGTATTTAACAAAACAAACAAACAAACAAATTTAAGGTATAGATTTCAATTTGCTTTTGTAAAATTTTTAATTGTTGTCATTTTTGTTGCGAAAATTAAAAATGAATAAGTACAAGTAGCAAAAAACATTCAAACTTTTTTTCAAGAGATAGAAGTAGCAATGGAGATTAATGTAAAATATTTTTCATTTTTTTTTCCACCCAAAACATCCACAACAAAAATCTTGAAGTCAAATTTGGCTATCAAACCAAATTCATCCTCTAATTTATTTGATGTATAAAATTTTGATATTTTTTTGCTGTAGGAAAAATGCATTTTCTATCTATGTTGTTTTTTACCAAAAAATTGATGGATAAATCAAATTATTGTGATTTTTTTAAGTTGAAGGTGGAAATAAAATTAAATCATTTGTAATAGTCCTTTTATTTGTAAAAAAGACCTATGTTTCCTTTGTGCTTTACTTAGTACAAAAGAAACATTGATCTTTTTAAGAAACAGAGGTAGCACGTGTAGATAATCGAGTTGAATAGCATTTTCATAAATTTTTGGAGCTTATTGGAGGGTACTTTGGAGTAATTTGGTAGTGAATTGGTCTTTTATGGTGTCTAATTTGGGTTGTTTTGATTGTTTGTTTAAGTCCATTTGAGGTCTTTTTGCTACCCAACTGGATTGTTTTTCAAGCAAGAGTTGATGTCATGGTTTTGTGAATGTCCCAAGTTGTGAAGAGGTAGTAAAGTTCAATTTGGTATGTAGTGAATTGGAATCAACGGTTGTCCAGCCAAATTGGATGAATTACTATCAAGTAGAGTCAATTCATTTTTGGAATGGTAGCTACGTCTTTTAAAATCCAATTTGGTAGTTGAAGTCAGTTGGTCATCCTCTCCAAGTTGGTAACCGTCATGGCAAGGAATCCTATTAGGTCCTTGTGGCTTTCATTTTTCTTTACCCACAGCAAGTGAAGCTAGTGCGAGTCCCAATCGGAGAGGCTGGTATTTTGATTTTGTTTGTGATTTCCTAGTTCGGAAGTGTGTCTATATTGATCTAGGGTTGGATCGGTGTATTTGAGTAAGTCCAAGTTCCTAGTCAGAGATATATATATGTGCCTGCGTGTGGCAAGGTGTTATGTGCAGAATTGTGAAGATTTTATAATGGAGAAATTGTCCAAGTCGGGAGTTGATTTGGAAGAGTGTGTGTTAATGATGGAATTTATGAAAGTCTATGTTTAAAAGAATGAGATGTAGTGGATGTATGCAGTAATTTCAAGTTGGAGCAAGTAGTTGAATTTATAGATTTCAAACTTGGATTGATAGTTGTGCAGATGATGAAATCTATTTGGAGAGATATGTAAGAAAGAGAACCAAATTGTAATATTTTGATTGAATGTTTTGAGCTTAATTGGAAATTTTTCTAATTGATGGAATTGGATTTGTAGTGTCGTTGTAATAATGTTTTTGGTGATGGAATTTCAAATTGGATTAACTAATTAGCATAGATTTCCTACTTGACTGTCTCCCTTGGAACGAACTTATTATATTAATAGGGTAATTTCCGAATAGGTCATTATCCTTCTTCAACAGCACGTCTTAAGAAAATCTGGAATCTTTACCATAAATGAAGATTAGAGTTACAAACTTAATTTTTAAATTTAAATTTTAAATCTATTTAAAAATTATATACAAAAACAATAAAAATATAACATACTATATTATTTGGACTCTAATACAAAGAGCTTTCAATCTCAATAATTTTTTTAATTTTTACTTTTTCAAAATTTAAAGATGAAGTAGAAAGAGATCTTGTCAAGCTTCAATTTTCTTAGTTTAAATCAAATACTAAAAACGGTTATATTGAAAGTCACAACTAAGGTTGACCAAGACGCATTTACTTTTTGGATGCATGGACCTTTAGGGGATAAAGACAGAAACCATTGCCATAAGGTCAAACATTATTTTTGAACTCTATGAAACCTTTAGTTTGCATTAAAAGTTCAATCTTACATTTTTATTACACAGAAACATGTATTGTCTATTGATGGAAAAATTTATACTCATTTTGTGAAGATTGTCATTGTTGTAATTTACTAATTAAAATAGCAAATTGTTTGGGATATACAAAATGGAGGCAATTTAGTTTATTTGAAATATGCTTCCAATGATAGAAATTTCAAGTTCAAATTATAAATTGATAAAAAATTTAGGAGTTTATGTGGAGGGACACATTCCAAGAGTGCATTGAGGATGCCCTTAGAGCAGCTCCAATAGAGTTGTTACCCATGCACTTGGCATCATCTTTGGGCTTGAGGAATTTAAATGGCACCCAGTGGTCCATTACTCCAACCTCTACTCTAGCATGTATGAATGTGTAAACATTTTCACCCTTCATTTGACAATGGTCATTAGGAATACACTTAATCAATAAACATTTTCATCATTTGCTTGACAATGGCTGTGAGGAGTATATGTGACACTCTGCCAAAAAATCTAAATCTAAAATCATGAGCCCTTAACCCCTAAAGGACCAACATGCATTTTTTGGCAACATAGAAATTTTAGGCAAGTACGTGTGACTGGAGATTTGCATATTTTGGGCTGAAATTTTTATAGAAGGTGGGGACAAGGAATATATTTCATATGCACCAAATTTCATGACATTTGGAGATACAAGTCAAAAGTAATGGCCTAATATATTGTTTGTTTCTCAACTTGAGCAATCTGGGCAGATCAGAAAAAATCACTTTTTTCAAAAATAAAAATTTGAAGTTGTTTTATTAGATTTATATATACATGGAAAGCTTTGAATCATTCCATTTGGATCAATGAGTCAAAAGTTACAAGGATTTTTAGTTTGTGGATAGTTATGGATTGTCTATTCTAAAATAAACTTGGAAGTCGTTTATTTCACTCAATTTTCAATCTTTTTTCAAAAGAAATGAAATTTTAGGATGAAGATTGTTTATTAAAACGTTGCAACCATTGGGATTGCCATTTTTCAATTCCATAATTAACTTCTTAACAATTTAGTGTGTTGGACCATTCTCTACTTTTTTCTACTTACTATTTTTTTCCTATATGTTGTACAATTCCAAATAATTTGAAAATTTTAAAGCATGTAGCCAACTTGCCCTGAAGAATGGATCCAAAGAATCACAACCATTTTAGATTTTTTTTCATAATAATCTGACCTTGTGAAGTGCAGCTGCCCGGTTTTTTGCAGAGCCAAAATATGGACTTTTGCCACTTCAAACGCTAATATCTTCCAATCTACACAATGGAAATTTCTGAAATTTTTTCCACACATTTTCAAACTAGAGTACTACAAGATCCTACGGTTACGTGTGTCCAAAAATGATATTTTTCAAATATTTGGTACTTGTCCTAGAAATGGCAGTTTTGGAGCATTTTTAGTGTAAACGTATTCAAGGAACTTTAGGGATTAATGTTCAACCATCTATTGTAACATTTGCGAATCTTTTTTTTATACTTTGTAATCATGTTTCAAAAGCAAGCAATATTATCTTTTGAATAAATTCAATCACGCATAGGTATAACATTTATTGAACAATTTTTGGGTTGATTCATATTCATTTTGTAAAATAAAATCAATATTCTTGCTTTAATACAATTGGAAAACAACCATAGATAATGACGCAATTACAATGGGCATCAAGATTTGAATATGATTTAGGTTTACAAATGTTGGCTTGGACATGTGTTGCTCTACAATTAATAAAAATCACTATTGAAACTTTCTTATCCTAGAAAATTCAATTATAATAGGTACAAGAAAAGTTACAAAAATAGAGGTGGAGGTGAAAGTTTTTGAAAATTTTAAAAAGATGCCCAAATCCAAGAAAACGCTTAAAATCTTACATCATTGGTTGATTTTAATGAAAGTTCATTATTGCTGAATTAAACTTCAATGTAAATAGAATATCAATTAACTTTGTACAAAAAATCAAGTAAATCTATATATAACCATTATATAAACCACCATATGGCAAGTAAATATAGAAGAAGACATATTTATAATATACTGTTACAATTAGTTATTTATTGAATACTTACCTAGAAGTAATTTAATAATGGGACTTGGACACACAACTATTTATGAAGTTATTAAATCCTAAAGGATCAAATGTCCGCTGTTGGAATTTGGATAGGTAATGATGATGTAAAAAATAAACAAATGTTATTGAAAATTTAACACACAATGGAAATTTCCGTTTGTAGAAATGTAAAAAAAATTTCAAATAGACACCTAGATACAAAGCCATCTGTTAGCATACATCCGGCAAATTCAACCAATTTTGGCATCTTTAGACTAAATTCCTCATCTACTTTTAAATTTTGGCATGTATCAAATTAACGAGATATAATATACAATTGTCAAAAAAAATACTTATACTGCAAAAATCTCAATCCAAGCCAAGCCAATATAATTACTACTAATCCTATCAGGTAAGTTTGAAAAAAATATTTTTGTCTAACTATAGTTGCTTTCAAAAGTTTCAAATACTTAGAAAACTTGCCTTAGCTAAATTAGGAATAAAAAAATTTCAATAATATTTAGACCAATGATACTAACATGTGAGCGTGTGAGCGTGAGCCTAAGAGCGGTGAGCAGGGATTTGTGAGCCTAGAGCCTAGAAATTTAGAACATGATGTTATTTCTAAATTTTTTGGTTAAAAAGTTAAAAGATTGTTGTTTTTCCAATAAAATTTATTATATTTAGAAAAATACAACCTGTTACCACGGGACCCATGACCGTGGATTTTAAATCTAAAATCATGGGAAGTTGGGGCTTTTGCATCTTTTGAAATTTATAGCCTGTTTTGCAAGGCCGTCCTAGAGTAGGCTAATGAAGTGGGAGTACAAATAATTTAGAAGCAATTCTAAAGATGAGAAGAAGATATGTACAATTTAAATATCAGAGGATTTGGAACATTGTGTATATAATAAAATATTCTTTTATTGTAGCAAGGAATATATATAAGAATATGAATATAATTTTTTGCTACTCGAATTTAGAGATTTTGAAGATAGAATAACAGTGCTACGTATCTACTAGTTATATCATGCTAATATTTATCAACTAACTTACTTGAATGTCTTGATGATTTTGGCAATAACAATCGCTTACTTAACTTCATCCAAGCTAAGGATAGGAATGTGGATGAATGTGTTTATCTTATAATCTAGTTTGTAGAAGTAACAAAAGATGTAATAAAGGTGTTTGCAGTTTACTTAGTACATGCCATACTTCTAATGGGAGTCCCATCCATACTTCCATAATGGAGACATGTACAAGATGGAAAATTGAAAAGTGTAATGTTATAAACCTTTTGCTGAAGTTTAGTTCCAAACAAAAGTATAAGAAATAGCATTAAGTTTAGGGCAAGAAAGGAAGTTCACCCTAATCGTATTTGCAATAATATTCCTTGCATTTTCCTACATACTGCGGTGATTTTTAATTACTGCTTTGACAAACTTGCTTGCCATTCCAAATGGAATAGATTCTTTCAAAATGTGCTGGTCAAGGATAAATCCGCAGCACATGCTCAAATATTCTAGGCGAGGTTAATAGATGTCAAGGTGACATTGGCTCCGTAGATTGTAGGCGGAACCAGCTTATTCAAGCTCAATGATTTTGGTACAAGTAAAATTGGTATTGGTAAGAACAAGCTTAACCTTGGGGATCTCTACTCTAGTAAGAATATGAGAAAGCTTAGGTCCCATGAAGTATCATGCAGTTTGATAAGCACAAAACCAAAAATCTTGATTTGAACTGCCATACCTTTACATTCACTTTTTTGCCCTTTGTAAGTAAGGGCAACAATGGGTTTCCCATGCCTAACAATCAATAGCTTGCATTTGGCCTATGTGTTCTTCTAAATGGCATGACATGCTTTCCTTGACTTGTCTAAAATTCTCGCTATGTGTTCCAATGTACCGCAATCCGTTTCTACCACAAATTAGGTATGAGACATATTTGCTTTAAACTCTTCAACTGTACAACCCCAAGTTGCATTCTAATAATGGACGATCAAATTTGAATCCAAGGATGAGAGAAGTTAACCTTGTTGAAGTAATGAATATCACCTTCAAAATCAATTAGAAGATCTTATTTCCTTTTGCTAAATCCAAAAATCCTCTTTTCCCTCCAAGTGCGGAATTTGAATGCCAAAGTCTTTTGCTTCAAGCATCTTGTTGAAAGCGTTTGCAATTTTCTTTCCGTTTGCAAATGCCATAGCTCTCTTTAATTTTAAATCCTTTTTGGAGGGTTTTTTCCCAAAAAGGCCCCCATAGAACAAGCCCTATGGTTGGTCATCTGCGTGAAGGCTCAAATCCAGTCATTTACATGGCAATTAACATGTTAGATCCACATTTTCCGGAAGCTTGTATTTTTTTGTAGTGCACTGTTTCTTTGAGGTTGCACATTGGGAATTTGAGACATCTGTTAGTTCCTCTATTTTTAGTTTCTGCAAAGATGATAAATGAGTCAATATTCAAACAATTTTCAATTTATAGTATAGGGTAAAAAAATAGAAAAAAGAAATGAAGTTAAAGGTAATACCATTTCCATGAATCCACCCCATTAACAGCATCAAAAATACCAAAATGCAATTTAATCCTCCAATTTTCAAATTTCTAATTCTAATGCAGCTCCAAAAGAGTACCACCCAAGCTTTGGTTTCTAGAATCATCTTATCCACTTCAAACATTGATGATCCATCCTTGTACTGTTTGTAAAGTTGGATATGCTAGTTCTATAATTCTTTGGCAATTAGCTTCTTTGTGTGTTTGTACATGTTTATTGCCCAGTGGAATAAGCAAGTCCTTTGATGGTTTACCATTAGAACAAATGGAACCCGTGACCCATACACAATGCAAACTACATTAAAGTTGGCTTGAGCACTATCACACATGAATCTTTGAAAGGTTGGATCCGACACCCCATTTTCTACCATGACCTATTTGGATAGCGCCAAAAATGAGCTAACCTTTGGTGCCCTCAGTATGTGTATCACAAACAACAATGGTTATGACTTTGCAATAAGTGGAGCCATAGATGTGATAAGCAATAGTTGTCTATGATTTCACCCTTTTCACATGGTCAAACATGACAAAGCAATTATCAAAGTTGCCACTTGATTGCATCTGTTTTATAAGATCAACTCCACTTCCAAGTCCATCCACAATCATCTTGAACAAATGCTATATTCAGATAGTAAGCTTGGCTTAAAGTAGCTAAAAAAAAGTGCCATCTTTTTTGGCTAAATCTAGGACCAAATAACCAAATTTTCACATGAATGCAAAGATGGTTTGCCAAAAATCCAAAGAATCCAATAACAATTCATTGAACCTTATATTAACTATTATTTGACCATCTATTATCAAGAATTTTTTTTTATGGTTGAATGAAGGAATTACTTCATTGATATTTAGTGAGATTGAATGATTGAGAGGTTGTTTTAATAATAAAATTCACTATCCGTCATGAATCCGCAAAGAATATAAGACAATTCAAAAATGAAAGCTTGACCACTCATTGTCAAAATGTAGGAATTGTGTTCAATGTAGAACTTTAGACCTCATTTTGGCATAGTAGAATAACTTTTTCTAAAATCCTTGAGACCAAAAAAAGTTGGTAAATCTAGATCATTTTCATCTCCAAAAACCCGTTTGTGATTTTGAGCCTCCAAAAAAATGTTATGGATAAAATTTAGAGAAGATGTTTGAAAATGTCAAAAAAATGTCCCTTCGAACCCCTCTCTAAATTTTGTTAATATCTTTTGATTTAAGGCTTCAATCTCGAATGGATTTTAAAAAATAAAATTTAACTTCATTTACTAACTTTTTTCAGTTCAAAATTTCTTAAGAAAGTTATTTTACTATGCCAAAATGAGGTCCAAAGTAGTACATTGAATACAATTCCTGCTTTTGACTTAACTAGGTATGAGTGGTTGAGCTCCTGGTAATCCTAGTTTACATATCCCACATGGTTTGATTTACTTCCTACCATCCCACTTGTATAAAGAGCTTGTCTTCTCTTGTAGATGCACTCACAACTAGTGGCCTTCAAATCTACATGAGTTTGCTTAGATGTTGCCATATAGCTTGCAACACGTGCTAAAATTTGGTCAAATGTTGAAATTAGTTTGCCTTCTTAAACCCCAGCCATTAACGGCTATGGTTTTGGAGGTTCAAAATTTCAATTTTTTTTGCAATATTTAATACAATTTGGTCAAATGTTAAAAAAAAATTTGCCTTCTTAAATCCCAACCATTAATGGCTATGGTTTTGGGATTCAAATTTTCTTGCAATATTTAATACAATTTGGTCAAATGTTAAAAAATCCTCCCTTCTCAAACCCCACCCGTTAATGGCTATGGTTGTGGGGTTCAAATTTTTTGCAATATTTAATACAACTTGGTCAAATGGTAATCAATTTGGTCAAATGGTAAAAAAAAATTGTCCTTTTAAACCCCAATTGTTAACGGCAATGGTTTTGAAGGTTCCAATTTTCTTGCAATATTAAATACAATTTGGTTAAATGTTAAAAGAAGAGTTGCCTTCTTAAAGCCTTGCTGTTAACGACAACAATTGCAGTATTTAATACAATTTGGTCAAATGTTAAAAAAAAATTGCCTTCTCAAATCCCAGCCATTAACGGCTATGGTTTTGGGGATTCAAATGTGTTTGCAAATTATGCTAAAATTTGTTCAAGTGCAAAAAAAATTGGGCTTTCTCAATGCATAGTTGTTAATAGTTCTTATATTGAATACATGTTGTACAATACATATTCATTAATTAGAATTTTTTAATCTCGCTTTTAACATTATTTCAAAGATATTGACACAAAAAGATCCACAAGCACAGAGATTAATTGTTGTACTTTAGCTTCTTTCTGAAAATCAGCCAAAGTTACATTTGCATAGCTTTTTAAAGAAGGAGATTGTAAACATTTTTCTTTGTCTTAAAAGGTTAAGGTATCAAGGGCAAAATCAATTTTAAAGTACCAAGGGCAAAATAAAAAATCGGTATTTTTTTATTATGTTTTGGACAATTGTCAGGACTTTTTTGAAGAATGATGTCATAAACCTTGCTGCACACTTTGTTACTTGTGGTTATATGGAAGGAAATGGAGTTTTCTATGTGGCCTTGGAAAACAATAAGGGGAAGACGATAAATGTCACATATGATATTATTAAATCATGGAGTGCTTACTAGGTGCAGGCAAATGCTGCATTTGAGAAAAAAATTCAAAAATGATGAAGATCTCAAAGTTTTTTCTGGCAAGATGTTTTTAGTATGGAATGGCAACCACCATTTACAAGCATGGGTGCCTATTATCAAACGCAATCATGGAGGCAACTTCATGTAGCATTATGCTATTGAAAATACTGTTTTGGAACTCAACAAGGACATTGCAACTATGTTGGTAGGATTACATTAGAGAAAATCTGGACTCACTACAGGGCTGGTTGGGGTGCGTGCCAATGTGCAATTAGAGAAAAAATTAGCCGAAAAGCTGCAACAGTCAGTGTAAGATGAGCAGTCAGCCAAGGTGCCCCGTCGGACTGCCGATTAAAAAAAGATATTTAAAAAAAAATTAAATTAAATTAAATTTAAAATTTTTTTTTATTTATTTTTTATTTTTTATTTTTCCCTGTATTTGCACTCCCGCCGAAAATCTGGACTCTCCCAAACAGCCCTCTGGAGAGTCCAGATTTTCTGTAATGCATGAAGTCAATTGGTAATTCCTTATATTTCATTATCATTTTTTTAGAATTTCTTTTCACTTCTTAGTTTCCAAACTTTGTTAGTTTTGGACCATTGCAATTGTTACTATTATACAATTTTATTGTTTGATGTTCACATATTTTATGACAATAAATCTTGTTTTGCTAGGAGAACCAAAAAAATCATGCTTTCATAAATCTTGTTCACAAGCTTTATTGCATTCAAAGTATTGCTAGGCAACCACTCTCATATTTTGAAAAACTTGTCTCCACAAACAATCTTGTTGCAACTGAAGCTAAGGAGAAGTCAAAACAAAGAACTTGGTTCACTTTGACTATTGAGGCACTAAATGGAATTTTATAATAGGTTCATATAAAAGTTTTATTTTTCATTTCATATTTTTTTTCAATTTTTTTAGGTCTTCACTCTGTTCTTGTTGTTAATTTGAATTAGTATTATGTTGCTCTACTATACATAACATTGTCATCATTTAAAATTTTGCTCATTCTTATACATCATTTACTTTGCGCAACAAGAATTAGGGGGCATTGCTGTTGCAGCTCAAAATTTTTTTATGAGAAGTATTCCAATCCAGTAGATAGAACTGCAAGTGCACTTGATGAATGGAACTCTAAAGTTGTTGAAAAGTTGAAGGTAGCTTTCCATTTAGAATTAAAGAATTAACTCCCCATTGCAAATTCTAAGCACCACGACACCATTCTTAGAGTAGGTGAAGTGCCACTATGAAACTCATAGTGAAAATTCAAAGATGACTGAAGAAAAGCTTTAGATGTTGGCAACTTCAACTATGGACACGTCTATAAAGATTAAGTGGCAAGAAAGGTGGAGTGTATGGCAGTTGGCTATTAAGACATAAAAGCTTTTTAATGCTACAGTGGCTATTTGGGCATGTCTATTAACTATCTTTCAGATGGTATGGATCCTTTACCCACTGTTTTTGATTATGTGGAGACAATGCGCATATTGTTGTGGAATCCTGCATTCTTTCATAAATCATGAGCATTGAATTGCACTTCACCACTGAACTTTATAAAATTCCAAAAAGCGGAGTTTAACTTGAAATTCTATAAAACTACTACCATTGGATTCATTATATACTTTATTTTTTAGAAATCATTTTTACTTTCAGAAAAAATAGATCTAAAGAAACTTAGCTTAAAAAAAGGGCATTGACTAGAAAATGGTCCTTTAGATCTTTTGGGGTTAATACATTCATTTGGTGTATAATATATGACTACTATGTTTATTTTAAATATTTTATGTCCAAGATATTTAAAAAAAAAATTTAAACATAGTTATAAAAAAAATAAAATAGGTGGACCATTTTCATCCTTTAATTTTGCATAAAGGCCATTGATTAAGACTACATTTATCACTTAATCATTGTTCATGATCTAATGCTTATAATGTTTAGAGCCTTTGCTTGTTGCCACTTGCTAGATTATATTTATCTTCTACGGCCCACGTTTGTTGCTCCCTCTATTTTAGACTTCATAAATGTCATCCTTGTGATGTTATTATTATGTATTGCAATTTACATTTATATGCTTTGTAGTTTGTAGTGAGACATCCTAAACGACTACATTTATTTTCATCATGTACTTACAAACATTATCTATTTTGACTATTTTTTAATTTTTGGAAATATATTGGTTTATTTTTTTGGTACAAAATTGCATTGTGGCATACTCATTTGTTGTTCATTTGTACCAAAGATCCTTACATCAAATTCCACGGTCATAGGTCCTTGACAAATTTACAAATCCTAAATGGAATAAAAAAATGAAGGCTCACAGGCTCATGGGCTCATGCTCACAAGCTCACATGCTAGCATCCCCAATATTTAGACATGTCGAGGGACAAGCAACACATTTACATAAAATATTTTTTCAAAATTTTAAAACAATCCTTGATTTTCTTATCAAATTTATTAGTGAAAATAATTTTGATGCAAATAATTTTTTTTCAAGATTCTTTAGCAAGTGGAATGAGAAGTCTTCACAAAATGTTTTAGTGAGATTTTTCTAAGTTTCAAATTTTTATTGAATAAAATATGATTAACTAAAATATAGTTCTAAATATTTATGTTTATAATTAAATCCAAAAGATTATAAAAAATTGTAATATTTTTGAAAAGTATAAAAATATATAATATTTTATAAATTTTTGGAAATTTTTGGAGTGAACTGAATTGTAAAAAATATAGCTATTTAGGGTCATATTATAATTTGTAAGATTTTACTAAATTAAATTCTAAATTTCATGAAACTTTTGTTGTAAAATTCCAAAAATGAATTCTCATTCATTTTACTAAAAAGAGATTTGAAAATTATGTACTTGCATTAAGAGTTTTTTTCTCTGATAAGTTTAGTTAAATTAAAAAATTTATAAAAATTTTATTAAAATTATTTTGTTTAATGATAAAAACGTGTGTTACCTGTACTACAACATGCCTAAAAAAATGTTGAATTCATCTAATTTCTCAAATTAGTTATGGCAATTTTTGAAGTGTACAAAAGTCTATGAAAGTCATTTTATAAATGCTATCATCTTGAAATTTGCACTCTCAAAGTTCTTAAAAATTTTGCCAAACATTTCAAATATTTGTCTTTAAGTATCATAGTTTGGATTCAAACCAAAAAGTTTCCTAACTACACAAAAAATGATCAAAAAATGGCTAGTGTGTTGCCAAATTACTTAACCTCCTTGTATTCTAGGATAATTTAGAGTAAGGTAAACCTCTCATTTGTTGTAAAACATTTATAAGTGTACCTAAAAAGTTGTATTATTTGATGTTTTTGAGGTTCAATTTTTGCGTATATCAAAAATCTCATTTGAAGAGGGATTGAAGTCTGTTGTCTAAGTTTGACAAAGTTGAAGAAAAAATTTCCACTTACTTTGAATAATATAATCCTGTAATCTTTGCAATCAAATGATGAAATTTTTTTGGTAAATTGCCTTAATGGATAATCAATTTTATTACAGTTGGGATTAAAAAAAATAAAAATCATCTTCAAATTTGATCAATGCACCAAAAAATGGTAGTTTTTGATAATTTTACTTGAAAAATACCCTCTATCTTTTAGGAAGTAACTGTCACCAATATATAAAAATCAAAATTTTATAGAAGTAATCACAATTATATTATGTAGAGAACTATATACTACATGAATGATTTATACAATTGCCGTAGATAAAAAAAACTAAAATAAATTGATAGTAAGTAAAAATAATTTCAAAGACAACAATTCTATATAAAACCAAATACAAGACAAATGAATGACACCTCACTTGGATGTGTAAATGATCTAAAGTCTTTCAATTCTTTTTCTACATGACACATCTTAACTCCTAAAGGCCCAAGGCGTTTTTTAGGTCCGAAACCACTGAAAACTGCCATTTTTGCTGCAATCACTCTCTAAACAATTTTTTTTTTCCTTAGAATATAAACATAGGTTTCTTGTACTTCACTTGTCTTCAATCATGTGGTAAGAAGTTCATGAATTTTCACTGTATGGGTTGGAAGATGTTAACATTTGAAATTGGAAAAAGAAGTTTTTTTGAACTGTGGCCTGCAATTTCAGATGACTTTGACGGCCATTTGTGGATTTTTTTTGCACTACGCACCATAATTCCAATGGTAGGATTACTCTTGCAAACAAACTTAACCTTTTCAAAAAAAAAAATGAAAAATTTGAAATTGCATTCAAAAATTAGTTCAATAAATTGTTGTTTTTGAAGATGTTTAGATTGCCCGAAAAACAAGATTGTTCATAATTTTCTCATTTTGAGTCCAAATAGAATGAATCAAAGCTTCAAATGTAAAAGAAAATATGATCTTTGAGGACCTTTTTTTATCTTTTTTAACCCCTAAAGGTTTTTGACTATGTTTCCACCAAAAACGCTCCAAAACTGCCATTTCTAATACAAGTACCAAACTTTAGAA
This sequence comes from Neckera pumila, assembly GCA_963969595.1. Classification (NCBI taxonomy): domain Eukaryota; kingdom Viridiplantae; phylum Streptophyta; class Bryopsida; order Hypnales; family Neckeraceae; genus Neckera; species Neckera pumila. Next base: position 45,579,922 of record OZ018409.1, on the reverse strand, counting down.
AAAAAACATTTTTATACCACATGTAACCGTAAGATCTTGTAGTGGACTGGTTTGAGAATATATGAAAAAAAAATTCAGAATTTTCCACCATGTAGATTGCAAGATATTAGTGTTTGAATTGAGGAAAATCCTTTTTTTGTCCTTGCGAAAAATTGGGCAGCTGCACTTCACAAGGTCACATTTGTATGAAAAAATGTCCAAAATGGTGGTTACTCTTTGGATTCATTTTTGAAGTCAAGTTGGCTATATGCTTGAAAAATTTCAGATCATTTGGAATTGTACAGCATATAGGAAAAAAATAGTAAGTAGAAAGAAGTAGAGAATGATTCAAAACACTAAATTGTTAAGAATTTAATCATAGAATTGAGAAATGCCAATCCCAATGGTTACAATGTTGTAATAACCTATCTACACCCAATGTCTTTGTTTTTTTCAAAAATAATGAAAATTGAGTTAAATAAAGGACTTCAAAGTTTATTTTAGAGTAGGGAATCTATAACTGTCCGCAAACTAGAACACCTCATAATTTTCATCTCATAAATCAAATGGAATGATTCAAAGCATTCCATGTATATATAAATCTAGAGAATCAATTTAAATTTTTTTTTTTTATAAAGTGATTTTTGAAGAATTTTTTGAGCTGCCCGCCGAGCACTGAAAATCACATATCATACAATAGCTTTTTAACCATGCAGTCAAAAGTTATGAAAATTATTGGGCCTTAAAGCTACTCCTTGGGAAAATGTTGTGTGAAAATTTCAAAGAAAAAAAATAAAAACTCCGCTTGTAGGGAGCTACCCAAAAATGTTATGTTCTCAAAAAAGTATATTTAGTGCTTTAGGGGTTAAATTCAATTTTTTAAAGCTTTTTTTTTTGCCTGGCAAACTACTTTTTGACTTCAAGTGGCATAACCTTTGCTCTTGGGCACTAATTGAGAAAAAAATCATATTTTTTGAAAGCTAATGTAATTTCCTATATTCGAAAAAAGTTTCAAAAAATTAGGTCAAAATTTGAGGTCACATGAACCTGTCCAAAATTCCAAGTGTCCTTCGAGGGGACTTTGATACTTTAGAGGTTAAATTAAGATCATGGGCAAAATATGAGGTTAATTAAAGGACGTAACATCCATAACCACAATGGATTTACGGCTTTACAAAATCTACTCTACTATTTTCATAAATGAATTCCAATGTGATTATTTCCCTATATTTAATGTACATGGGGCTCATCTTGACGAGCCTCTAATACTACAAGATCACGATTTGCAATGGTCACCCTTGCAATAAAGTCTTCAATTAAGAAACATTAGTAGAGTTTTGAGGGACTACTTTAGCTCTGTTTTCCTTAGTGGGAACAATGCAATCAGAATATTAAATAAAAATAAAAAAATAAAAAATTCAAAAAAAAATTCAAAAAAAAAATTCAAAAAATTAAGAAAATTTTAATTAAATATTAATATCTAACATAGCATTCACACGACCACGTCAAACTACAGATGAAGTAGTGATCCTAAAGTTCCCATGGTCCATGAACTTGCAGTCTTCCAAAGCCCTAAAAAATTCTCTAATGATACAAACAATTTTTTTCAAAATCACATTTCTAGAACTTATAATAGAATTTAAAGGATATTTAACTTAAAAAAATACCAAAAATATTGCTTTGGTGAAATTTTATTTAACTTCAAAGTTTTGTCAACATCAAAATATAGTGCCTTGGACAATTAGTGGATAACATAACAATAGACTTTCTTCAAATAAACTACAAAAGAATGAGGTATGAAAAACTTTCAATTCAAGATAACTTTTAAGTATTAATTGAATTTCTAACATGTCCCAATAATCAAATAGTCGTATCCAAGACATAAAAAATAAATTTAAAACATATATCATAATTACATTTTGAAAAGAAATTTCTATGAAAGTAAAATAGACAAATGACAAAATTATATTAAAAAGTTGAATGTAGTTTATTAAATAAGATAATAATTACAAAATAGTGCAAAGTGGCACTATACCAAATAGAGTATGTATTGAGAATCATGTACATATACCTATATACACTACATTAATTTTTTTTGCCTAATGCATCTAGACACCTAATATATGTACAAGGTATTTGACCTTTGTGTTGCTCTTGCAATCATGTAGGCTTGATGTAAAATCTATAACAATGTGGGTTTGATGTACAATCTTGAACAAATTTTTTGTCCAATGTAATTACAATGTCCTTAGCCTTTGCATTGCTCTTGCAATCATGTGGGCTTGAGGTAGGAGCTTGAACAAACAATAAAAAAATTGTTCTTTTTTGTGTTCAATGTTCTAAAACTCTTAGTCCCCAAGATTTCCCTAATTTTCTATAGCATTCTAGTACGTTTTGAACTACCCTCTAATGAAACAATTAGGGGTTTTCTCTTTCCAAGTAAACCACTTCCAACACTCTTAGAAACATGACTATCTTGATTTGAAAATATCTTGTGAGGAGTTTCTGGTTGCAAATCACCAACAAAAACTTGGGAAGAAGTTGTTTGAGAAAGACACGATCCACTTGACGACGCACTTAGATTGGATTTGAAATAAGCATCAATCATGGACTTGAGGTGTCGATTGAGAAGTAAATTTGCATCACTGCATCTTAAAGACTCACAACTGGGGCATTTTTTCTCCACATGTAGGATAACTTTAATACAATTGTGACAAAAGCTGTTGCAACAACAAGGAATCAACACTGGATCTTTCATAATGTGTTTGCACAAAGTACACATCAAATCTTTTGGAATACCACCCACGCTCTCCATCTCTTCTTTTCTACTTATTCTAATCTCTTCTCGAATTGTTTCTACTTCCTTACTACTCACAACACTTGCAGTAGGCCTTGAACAGACACCTTCAATGACATTCATTGCTTCTTTCTTGCTACTTTTCCTACTTTCTTTTCTAATGCTTTCCACTTTGTCACTACTCTCAACACTCACTGTGCTCACAGAATAGACATCTTCTCCAAAACCATCATCATAGACAACATTCTCTGGAAACTTGTTAACAACTTTCAAACTTCTACTTGCAACCACGACAGGTGGTTGATTTTGTTGAGCAAGAACGTAGGCTGGAACTCTCTTCACCAACACAGAGGCATTTTTTCTAACCCTAGCACTTGCACCTACAATCTCCACCTTTGTATCAGCGTCATAAACCCTAAAGTCAAATTGTTCCCTCAGTTTCCTCCCTTTCAAAGCCGCTACAAGTGGAGCAGCAATTGCATCCTTCAATTCAGGAAGCGAGATGGAATTTCCCACACACGGAACGGATTTGAGAGCCTTTGAAGCAGCAAAGGTGAAGTGTACCGCCATGTTTTAGAAGCTTACAGACCAAAGCAAAGAGAAAGAAAGTTTACACTGAAACAAACTAAAAGGTGAGGAAGACGAGAGAAACGCAAGGACAGACGGAACAAGGCAAGGGAAAACGAAGAGAACGAGGAAGACGAGAGAAACGCAAGGACAGACGGAATAAAGCAAGGGAAAATGAGGAGAATAAGAAATAGAGGGGACGAAGCTTGTTCTTCGTAGCCAGTACAGGCTTGGCCTTGACGTGCACTCCAAGGCCAGGCAACGAACGTTCTGGAAAGGGAGCACACGGTTTCAGGGTGCTGCCCAAGCTGCTTCGAAGCTACAGTACGCGAAGTTCGGTAGATTCTGAACTGGTACCTCAGTACCGCCAATTTGATGCCACGTGCACATCCTGGGGCCATGATTACACCCATATTATAGAATATACCGTTGCCGCAACCAAAAGTATAGTAAAATTTTTTTCTAATGTTCTAATTCATCATAAAAATTTTGAAATTCAATATCTTTAACACCATCATTCCAAACGCCACGAAACAAAGCCGGTCCATCTTTCCTTATTGAGCACTTTCCAATGGTACCAAGAATGCGACCAAAATCAAAGTAAAAGTAATTTTCTAATTTTTTGATCCATTAATACTTCAAAATTCAATAACTTCCATACCGTAGGTTCAAACGTCACGAAACCAAGCCCGTGCACCTCTCCTCGCCGAGGGCTTTCCGACGGTACCCAGCACGTATCCATGGGACGCACGATCCGGGAGATCTCAACGTAACAAACAAACAAACAAACAGCCAAACTAAGGTATGGATTGATTCAGGAGGGACGCTTGTAGGAGTTTTGCAGTAGGGGCTCCTGGTCATTGGCGCGCTCTATTGATTCTCATATTCTGCCCAAAACACATGAGTCATGACCCTCAAGCACTGAATCCAATAATAACTTCTACAGTATTTGCCGAACTCCACATGCTTTTCCTTCGTCAAAATTCCAGGCTTTGGTATGTAGGTTGCATTCCGTCATTGAGTCTTGCTTCGCCCTTGAATAGTGTGAATCACGCACTTTGTTGTTCTCTCTCATGGTTTGCACGACTCTTTTAGGACAACTGAAAGCAGCTTTCGTGTGTTGGCTCTGAAGTTCTTTTGCCTTTTTTTCATCTCCACCAGTCGCTAGTTGTTTGTCGCGGTTGGGTTCCATTGCTGCTGTGTCCCTCAGAGCTCTTCGCTGTGTTTCCTTGCTATGCCTGTTGAATCACCTCTACAAACTGTGACATGCAGATTCGCGAGTTTTATACTTGCAGAAACGGCACCTTCAGATCTTCACTTGCTTTTGGACTTCGAACATGTTGCAGCACCTGAAGGAGGGTTAGAAATTAGTGGCTTACACACCACTTGGCTATTTTCAGTGGATTGTATGAGTGCTTGTTGATGGTGTTACCTTAGTGGCAGGAGCTGGAGAATCGTATTTCTCTTCCATCAATAAGGACATATTAGTTGAAATTATTCTGGGTCCGTTGAGGATCAAGGAGATGATGCAAATGAAAATTGGCGAGTATTGGTTCCGTGACCTGCTCTGATTCACCAAGTTTTACGGTACTAGCTTGGTGGTTACTTTCCTTGTAGCTGAGAGACCTCCAGTGGTATCTATCTAGCTAGGATTCAGTGATGAATTTTTAGGGTAAGATCCATCAACGGGGGAATGATCTGTGTAACCAACTTGCAAGCAGGGCTCCAGAAATCATGAAGTTTCGAGCTGACTCGGTCAAGTTTCTGTGCATGACGGCTTGTGGCGTGGCCGGGATATTCTTGGTAGCGCTTTGTGCTCTCTGTACAGTTGCTAGCGTCGATTTTGGAGTTCATTCTAATGGTCTGCAGGGTAGCAGTTTGGAGTGGCTACTGGGCTCAGATCAACCAAGTGGAATGATACTTCCACACCATGAAAACCCTCCGGCTAAACCCGCAACGCCGTATCCCCCTTCCCCCCTTCCAGAAAACACAACTCGCAACGAAGAATCCAGGGCCGCAGAATTGGATTTTGAGGGGAAAAATGAGCTTACAGAAACTCAACCTAGTGCAACTGAAGAACCTGTGAGCTTGGATTCCAGTGACGGATCGATCAAGTGGAGTTTCGACGTGTGTTTGGTGGTTCGAGTGGGAACCGAAGGGCGGTCAGTGCTTCCGTATGGCGAGCTTTACAGACTTTTCAACGCCACAAGGAGTGTGGGATCGAAGAGGAAATTGTGGGTGGGCACGGACGCTACTGCCATTGTTTGCAAGATGGCTCGCGATGCGCTCCGCCCGGACGTCCAGTGCTCCAAGTCTGATAACAGCGGCGTGCACAAGACGAAGAAGAAGGTAAACAATCATGCTCAAGCCCTCGAGCCCTCAATGTGCCCATTTCGTTAAGTTGGTGAATATTCGCCACTTTGGCATCGTTCAATTTGAGACCTAAATATATAGCATTCCTTGTTTTTTGAGGTTGCCATAATTTTGCCGTTTATACCAGGATTTTATCTCGGGTTTCTGGATTGTGGTTCCCGGTTTATAGCGAACACTTGTGCCGCGGATTCCCGCTATTCACCACTTTTCCATGGTTCCCCCCTATCCTGTGCAGAATCATCTGGGAGACTTATGATATTCTTTTAAGGAAAACAAGGACAGTCTCTCTGCGTTAACATATTCAATTTCGTTAAATTGCCTCAATACTGGAAAGTTTTCTCTAGACCTTCGTTACATTGACTCACACTTTGTGGCATTCATCTGCACAATTGTCTAGAGAAAAATTGCATTTGTGTTTACAGGCCGCTCGTCCTGAAAATGTCAAAGTAATGGAATTCAAATTGACGTTGATTCATCTTTGTTATTTTGGCGAATTTCATCGTGCTCAAATGTGACGTTCACCTGGTGAAAATGAGGATTTTCAAGTACTCAGATGTGTATGTAGTTACCTTGCTGAAACGACAGAATCTTTAGAATGGTATAGGCGTAAGATTTCAAATGAGTGTCGATCCGCTGCAGTTTTGGATGGGTATCCAAAACCTGTCCAGTGACAGTTTTTTTGGCAAGGACTTTTGTCAAATGGGTTGAAGAGAGAAAATTCCTTTAATTTCATTAAGAGAGCTGTTGTAGATAATTGCATAAATATTCTTGACCGAAGTTCATTGTTTTCAAGGGTAGAACGGACGACACAAAATGTTTTGCTACCTCCAGAATATCCCACTAAAATATTCCATGTTTTGCCTCCTCTGGAATATGCTCCTTTGGTAACGTACTCTTTCAGTCCTAAAACGGAGCCTTTTGTCTTGCTGAATAATGTTAAGATTCAGGGTGTAGCAGGTGATTGCACCTGGTTTTCTATTGCAAGTACACGTAGTTTTTGAGCCTTTTGTTTTGAAATGTTCCGTTTCAGTGTAAGCATCTAGTGGTAGGCGAAACGAAGCAGTACGCGCCACAGCCATCGCCGGATGAACTCCAAACCTTCAATGTGCACTATGAAAGCATAAAAGTGGTGGACTTGGACACCGAGGACCCAGCCCGAATGCTCCCCTCGTTCCCCGAATCGGCGTGGCGACCCACCATCGTGACCACCTTCAGCAGCAATCATGTAGAAGTGGGCCTGCTGCTCCTCCGGTCTCTGGGCAGAGTGGCAAAGCTGCAATCGGAGTTCAATGTGTCCGTAGTGGTGTGGACTATGAAGGACTTTCCTGCCGTGGCTGCCGCCGCTTTGAACTGCGTGGTGGAGGAGCTGCGGGCGTTGCATGGTGTCCCGACCGAGGTGCGAGAGTTTGATTTCGACGCCTGGCCCCAGTGGATGCGCATCAATCAGAAGCTGGGGTACAACGGCGGAAGAGGTCAGTCCGTGGCACCCTTCAGTCCCATTTCCTAGCAAGGCATTGTAGTTCTTAAACCCTAATTAGTTTTGGGTCTTGTGGCACCTTCAGTCTCATTCCTTACAGTGCATTTCTAAACGCTACACCTTAAACCCTAATTAGTTTGGGCCCTGTGTCACCTTCAGGCTCATTCCTTACAGTGCATTTCTAAACGCTACACCTTAAACCCTAATTAGTTTGGACCCTGTGTCACCTTCAGGCTCATTCCTAAAGAAGCATCTTAAACCCTACACCCTAAAACCTACGGTCCTGGGGCACCTTCAATGTCATTTCTTACAGAGCATCCCAAATCCTTCAATTAAACCCTAATTAGTTTTGGGTCTTGTGTCACCTTCAGTGTCATTCCTTACAGAGCATCCGAAAATCTACAGTTGAACCCTAATTAGTTTTGGATCCCGTGATTCCTATCAGGTTCCATATCCTCAATCCAGGGTGTCTTCATAGACTGGCAGACTTTACGTCCTCGTACAAACTCTATAGTAGGTACTTTATTCATGTAAAAAATTATGTTACGAAGAATTATGCACAACAAAATAATCTCATAGAAATTATGTGGAGAAGATTTGTGAAGGATATCTTAATTAGTTTTTCTTGAGGTTTCTTTCTTAGTTTTTCTTGAGTAAGTTGTTTACTCCCACCGTGATGTTCCTGCTATATTGACGTAGATCTAATGTTTGTCTTTGGAGTCACTTTTGTGTTAAGTCTATCTTTTTCTAAGTATCGTTTCAATCCAAGTCTGCCACATGGGACTCCCTTGATGTGGAAACTGGATCCCTTATAAGAATCGCAGAGGGACTCAAAAAATTAATGTGAGCAAATAGACCTGAGCAATGCTATCAAGTATCAATTGCTCCTTAGATGCAATTTCAGTCAATCGGTCCCCAAAACGTGTAGTTTCTTATATCACAATTCTTAAACTTCGATTTACTTGATGACAACCGTACTTTTTACAAGAGAATACCTTGCTCACTCAGCTCTGAACCTTGATGAATCTATGACTCTCTGGCTCCGAATTTACAACTACTTGTGAACTCAATGGAACCAAATTAGCAAAGTTTTCTCAATGACGAGTTGCAACAGACGATATTACAATGAAAATTTCGAGGTGATTAAACTGTGGACATTGAGTGCTGGTGGATGAATTGCAGGTGAGTATGCGTGGAAGGCGGTGATGATTCACACGGTGTTACTAGAGAGGGGATTCGTGTACTGGGCGGATGCAGGAGACCGCTTCAAAACCGTGGACGGGCTTACCCACACCTTTCGGAACTTGAAATTGAAAGGGTTTGCATCCCGGCTCTCCAGCGGGCAGGTCAAGCAGTGGTGCCATCCTAGGCAGCTCGAGTATTTCAGGGCGAACGTTGGACGTATTCGGCAGCTTCCCAATTGCGACGCCTCTGGCATTGGCTTCACTCTCCACAAGTACAGCTTCCTCTTCTTGGGACAAAAGAAACCCTAGGAATTGATCTCTTTGAGCTTCGGTGTTACAAATTCATGCGGGTCCTTTAATTACTTCAAATAGAATGCTAAATTTGTTACCATGGCGAAAATTCAAGAGATTGTTACTTTTCGGTGCTCGTTTGGAACCCTAAATCTGTGCGAGTCCTAGTTTTTGAGCTTAGAGCACTTGGATGTCACAATTTTGTCACTCTGAGTCATGCCAAGTTAGCCATATTAGTCCTAGTTTTTAGAGCTCTGAGCATTTGAATGTCTCAATGTGGCACTTTGAGGCGTACCAAGTTAGCTAGTCTGACCATATAGGAGTTTACTGCCTTCCAGTAGCTGATCTGCACAGCGGATTGGGGTCCTCTATAAAACTCCTGTGCCTTGATGTGCAATTGATCAAGTTGTGGGATGTCATGGTGTGCAGGTACAGTGAATTGGCAAGGCCGTGGTACGAGTGCTCCATTACACGACAATGCATAGCGCCGGATGGGTCCAGTCGGAGGAACCATCGACAAGACCAGTCGGCTCTCACCGTGCTGGCCGCTCTCACTGGCAACCATTGCGAAGGTGTGCATCAAGGAATCCACAGAAACCTCGACAGCAAACCGCAGAGTTATATGATGGGTGTGAATGCAACCAAGTGCTACAAGGATCCCCTCCGCATCAAGTGGCAATGACACGAGTTCTCGCTTGATGAATTCTGTATTATTCTGGAATTTGTCCATTCATTCATCAATCTTGTCTTTGTGATTGCAAGGGCAGTTTTGTGTAGAATTTTCTGGTTCATTTGAGTTTCATTTTAACATTGACCTGCAGTTGAAAGTGCAGTTGGGTAAGGAGTAGTTATAGAGGACCTTCTGTATTCCTAAAAAACAACGAGAGCAACCCTAAGGGAATTCTTGTTGGCTGAATTTTTTATTAACCTTAAATGGTATTGATTGCATGTCCTAGCAACTCTAGCCATGTTCATTAAAATGGCAAAAGATCAAGAATTTCTCCAGACTCCGCTTTGGGGCCTCTTAGCTCTGGAATATGGACTTAAATGTCAGTTTTGGCGCTCTGAAACCTATCATTTTAGCAAATATGACTACAACTCTTTTTTTTAATTTGCAGACCTTACTGTTCCATAAGGCTTGTGATTTCTGACTGCAAATTTTACGGAGAGAATACACCAGAGGTTGACATTTTGGGGGTGGAATCTTTTGGGGTTTAGGGTTGTCCCTTTTTGAAACAGCAGAGGATACTTCCTTGTGTATGCACACGTGCCAACGAGCTTACCCATGGTAGTGCTCAAATTTAATTTAATGTGGTTCCCGAGTTTTATCAATGCATTGAAGTAGCTGCGAGTACATTAATTTTCTCACCACCTAACTTACTACGAAAAGCCGCTTGTTATTGAAGTCTAACTCTGCCTTACTAACTGATCATGTAATAAGAGTCGAACACATATGCTTAACCCTAAGAGTTTGAAGTGACTTCACAGAGAACTCAATTCAGAGCTTTCAGTACGTGCGAACTCTGGCCAACGATGACCATGAAATGCACAAATTTCTTGCCCCACCTTTAGGTAACCCACTCCACCTTTGAAACCGTTGATTTTCTGCATTGCGTAACGATGATTCTTGAAACGGTGACTTTGTTGAAAGGATTTCTTGGTCACTCCGGCCAGTTTCGTAAACAAGGACTGGTTCCAAACATGCAACTTGAGAACGTATCAAATTGTTGACGTTTTGCCATTTTAGTGAACATGAAGATTATTGTATTTTGTGCAAGTATCGATTTCCTGGGTCTCCAGTAACTTTTGTTGAATATTCTTGGCAAAGTTTCATGCTCGAGCTTACTTAGGCAATAGATCTGATTCGTCAAACCCTTTGCAGCCTCTTTTGACGAGAAAGAGTCACCCGGAATAAGCTTTACAAAAACCATCAGCAGTGAGTTTTATCACGTCTGTGAAATGGGTGAACTTGGATGAGACAAGGACATTCTTACACACAGTTTGCAAGGCTAAGTGTTTAAGAGTTTGACGTCATTTTCTATTGAGGTGGCTGACATTTCTTCTACTTATGCTGAATAAGCTCCTCTTTGCCACGGAACAGTTTTGACGTCGTTCTCCAGTTTCAACGGTACCTGTTGCATCAAAACCAAACAGAGAACGAAAGCTTTCATGTACAGTACAGAAGCAAGTGGAGATACTGACTTGCAAAAAGTTGGCCCAGGACACACAATAATTCACTGTTAACATGAAACAAAACTCTTCCAACACATTTAAATCGTGCATCAGAAAATTATTCATCACAACACGGACGACAAGGTCATGTTCAAGTACACAAAAGCTGCAAAACTGTTGTTATATATTAGGGTTTCATCCATCCCTGATGGATATCATCCGTGACACATGGATTAGGTTTAGGAACTCCTGTACATAATGCTAAGCTAATTGCTTTGCTAATCATTCTCTCACTACATGGTATCCAAGCGCAGTTCTTTCCCTCTCCAAGTAGGCATAGTCACTTGTGCAGAACTAGCGCTAGACAATCAGAGTCCATAGCAAGTCTCTATTGTAACCTAGGTGATGCCGCTAGTCAAACGTTCAAGAAGAGTCACTACAAGAGAAAGGGGTGTTTTAAGTGAGTTTTTAAGTATAGTCCTAGACACATGATTTTAAGTAATGACCTTTAAGGAGATTTTTAGCAAAATTTTATTTAAAACACATGTGTTTTAAGTAAAATTTTGTTGAAAATCTCATTATAACAAACAGATCATTTGGAATTGTACAACATATAGGAAAAAAATAATAAGTAGATAGTAACAGAAAATGATTCAAAATACTAAATTGTTGAGAATTTAATTATGGAATTGAAAAATGCTAATCACAATAATCACAATGTTGTAATAAACAATCTACATCCTATGGGCTTTTAAAATTTGGTCCAAAAATATAAAAATCTCCAGTCACATGTATCTGCCCAAAATTTCTATATAGCCAAAAAGAGCATGTTGGTCTTTTAGAGGTTAATATAGACTAGTGTACCCTGTGCCATTGCTACAATATGATAAAGTAAAGTAAAGTAATTTTCTAAATCTTTAATTCTTAAAGACTTAAAAATTCAATATCATTTTTGCCATGCACCCCTCCTTGCAAAGTGCTTTTCAACGGTATCAAACATGTAAATAGGGGCACATGATACTAGAGATCTCTATGTAACAAACAAACAAATAAACAAAACAAATACAGTAAGTTAAAGTATGGATTCATGTGCCCTGTGCTATTTCTACATCCAAAGTACAAAAAAAAAAAAAAATCTAATTTTTTTAATTCATAAAAACTTCGAAATTCCATAACTATTACACCGTAGGTCCAAATGCCACAAAACAAAGCCTTTGCACCTCTCTTCGTAGAAAGCTTTTCAACAATACTAAGAATACAATTGGTGAACCTACGGTCCAAAAGATCTCAATGTAACAAACAAAACAAACAAATAAAACAAAACGAGCAACCTAACTTCAAGTTTGTAATACTAGTGTACCTTGCGTCATTGCCATAGTCAAAATAAATGTAAAAGTGATTTTTTATTTTTCTAATTTAATAGAAATCTCAAAATTTATTAATTTCTATAGCATAGGTCCAAATACCATGAAACAAAGCTTGTGCACCTCTCCTTACAGAGAATTTTTCAATAATACCAAAAAAGCACCACTTGAAGGGATGCACAGAAATCTCAACCTAATAAACAAAATAAAAAAACAAATAGTGTGACTTAAGGTATGGACTAATTTACCCTGAGCTATTGCCACAACCAATATAAAAGTAAAAAAATTCTGATTTTTTATTCATTAAAACTTTGAAATTCAATAACTTTTACACCATAGTGCGAGAATTTACGTTCTTGGTACAAATAGAAAGCTTTATGCACAAAGGAAAGCAAAGGCTTTGTTTTGTGGCGTTTAGATATGCAATATAAAAGTTGTGGTTTCTCCAAACTAAAAGATAATTTAATTCAATTTTGGAATTCAAAAAAACTTTGAAATTCAATAACTTTCTCAGAAGGAGGTTCAATGCCGCGAAACAAGTTAACCCCTAAAGCACTGAACATGCTTTTTTGAGAACATAGCTTTTTGGGGCAGCTCACTACGAGCAGAGATTTTAATGTTTTTCTTTGAAATTTGCACACAACATTTTCCTGAGGAGTAGCTTTAAGGCCCAACAATTTTCATAACTTTTGATTACAGGATCAAAAAGTTATTGCATCATATGTCGTTTTCATTGCTCGGCGGGCAGCCCGGATAGCAAAAAATACTTCTTTAAAAATCACTTTTAAAAAAAATATAATTTGAAATTGGTTCTTTAGATTTATATGTAGGCGGAAGCTTTGAATCATTCCATTTGGATCTATGAGTCAAAAATTATGAGGATTCTTAGTTTGAGGGTAGTTATGGAATCTCAACTCTAAAATAAACTTTGAAGTGCTTTATTTCACTCAAATTTCAATATTTTTGAAAAAAATAAAAAATTTGGCTGTAGATTGTTTATTACAACATTAAAACCGTTGGAATTGGCATTTTTCAATTCCATAAATAAATTCTTAACAATTTAGTGTTTTGAATCATTCTCGACCTCTTCCTATTTACTATTTTTTTCCTATATGTTGTACAATTCTAAATGATCTGAATTTTTTCAAACATGTATCCAACTTGTCTAGGAAAATGAATCCAAAGAATAACCACCATTTTGGACATTTTTTCATACAAATGTGACCTTGTGAAGGGCAGCTGGACGTTTTTTCGCAAGGACAAAAAAAGGATTTTTGTCAATTCAACCACTATTATCTTGCAATCCACACGGTGGAACATTCTGAAATTTTTTCCACATCTTCTCAAACAAGTTTATTACAAGATCCTATGGTTACATGTGTCCAAAAATGTTTCTTTTCTGAAATTTGATACTTGTATTGAAATGGCAGTTTTGGAGCGTTTTTGGTGAAAACATAGTCAAACCTTTAGGGGTTAAGCCCGTACATCTTTCTTTGCCAAGGGCTTTCTAATGGTATTAATTAAGAATGCGATTGGGAGCCCCATGGTTCCAGAGATTTCATTGTAATAAACAAAATAAAACAAACAAACAACCTAGCTTAACCTCTAAAGGACCAAGGTGATTTTCCTATCAAAAAACACTCAAAATTGTCATTTCTATTGCAAAGAGAAAAGAGCTTTAAAAATTGTTTTCTCTTGCATATCCAACCGTAAGATCTTATACTTGACTAGTATATGAATACGTGGAAGAAATTTCAGAATTTTTGACCATGTAGATTGCAAGATATATGCATTCAAAGTGAAGAAAACAAGTTTTTTTGCACCTGGCTTGACTAGTTTTTCTGGGTTTGAGTCTTTTTAGTTCAAAGTTTTTGCACTATAGACTTTGATTTTCTACTTATTTATGTTAAGTAGTTGAGTCGAGAATATACCAAAAAAATTTGGGATAAAAGGCACTTAATTTTCACTCATTAAAAAATTGTTAAGTAGAGGTAGGTTCAATATTGAAGAAAAAACTAAATTGTTGATAGCTTTTAGATGGAATTGACTCACAATAATCCCAAGAATGAGATTGTCCTAGCAAAAAAATCCAACCTTGTCTAACCATTTCTAAAAACTGCATTGAAAAACAAATTCTACAAGTTATTTTTTCAAGAAGATGCTTAGATTGCCCGAAAAATTAAGATTGTCTGTAACTTTCTCATTATTAGTCCAAATTGAATGAAACAAAGCTTTGCATGTATTCAAAAATATAATCTTTGAGAAAAAAATTTGAAAAAAAATTATTTTGACTTTTTGTGATTTTTTTTGTATTGCCCACCGAACTCCAATTTTGCTTATTGTGCCATAACTTTTGCTCCCGGTCATCAATTAAAGTATAAATTATATATTCACAAAGCTCTTGCAAAAATACACAACTTCAAAAAATCTTAAAAAATCTTACTAAAAATCAAAGTAGTAAGAACCTGCCCGGACCCGAATTGTCCTTCGAGGGAACAAACAGTCCTTTAGGGGTTAAGGTATGGATTATTAGACTGGTCAGATGTTCATATTTTTCTTGTTTGCAAGTGAAAGGAGGTTCCACCGCACCAAAGAATGAGACATTTGAATATCCAATGCAAAAATTGTGGACCAAAATTTTTTTGGTAGATGTTCTGAAATTGTTTCTTTCACTCACATAGGTTTATATTGATTGTAAGTCAAATGTTCATATTTTTCTTGGTTGCAAGTCAAAGACATCCCACTGCACCAAAGAATGTGACATTTGGATACCCAATACAAAATCATGAAAAGTCACAAATTTTTTGGGTAGATGATCTGAAATTTTAAATTGTTTCTTCTACATAGGTACATATTGATTTTAGACATGTACCCCAGTGATGATAATTTTGGAAGTACCCACCTTCCTTCCAGCATTGATTGCATCTGACAGTCAACTGAACTACTCTACTGTAGATCTTTTTGTCATGGTCGTCCAAGGCGGCCAGAATGGCACATCTTCACACTCACTTCCAGGGAATCAATCACATCCAATTTTTTGTTTTTTTTCAAAGACGTCTAAATATTTTGGAAACAAATGAGGAAATGACATGTATGCCGTTGGACCAGCCCTTTTCCTATTGGCTCCTTGGTGCCAAAGTGCACCATTTCAAAAGACCTCTCATTTCTTTTTGCCAAAAAAGTAAATTCTTTTTGCTATTTTTTTCCATATGTATTACAAATATGGACAAAGTTGCCAAATTTCAGGTGAAAAAATGAATGTATGGAATGGAAAAGAGTATTTTGGTCAGAAAGATGGCTGAATGTGAAAACACATTGTTTCACCAAATTGTATTTGACCACCACCTTGATTTTTTTCTCAAAAATATTACTCCCTCCGTCCCAAAATGATCTCTTTGTTGGACAAAATGTTCTGGGTTAAGGTTTAAAAGAACATTTTTTCAAATTTCTTTGAGCTATAAATAAAGTTCAGTGTATTCCTATCATCCTAGAATTTTGAGTTTCAAAACCTTTTATAAAGTGTGGTTTTAGAATACTTGAAAATTGGATTTTTTAAACCATTTCCAATAAGCACCGATGGCCAGTCAATTGTATGCTACAATACAAGAGGATATAAAAGTGGCCCACTCAAGCAATGTCATTATATAGTCATTTGCTAGCTCATTGGTACAAGAGTGCTATTGATATAGGAAGGGCCATCGGGGCATATTATTGACTTGCTATAGTAATCCACCCCCTTCTAGTAGAGCAAAAGCTCCATGCAACCTATATCTTTGGAATTGTTTGCTAGAAAGTTGCAAATGAAAGAATCATATGCAATAGAAATGGAAATGCTCCCTATTTCATGGATTTGAACATTGCAGTTGCTACAATAGGTAGGAAACCGTTGACCAATTTCCTTCCTCCTATAATAGGAAGATCTTTTTGGGCCAAAATTATGGCCAATAAGAAGAGCATTTTGGAACAAAAGGAGTAAAAATAAGATTGATATGGAATGAAAGGATATACTAACAAATGTCTCCAATCATAACTGGGAATCCTAATTCATTCATTTGCTATTGACCAGGGTTGCTATTCTGTGAGCGTGCGAGCGTGAGCCTGTGAGCCTATGAGCTTGTGAGTATACAATTTTTTAGAGAAAATTCTATGGTGGAACCTATGACCGTGGACATTATATCATTCAAGATTTAGGATTGAAAGACTGAAATAATCTACTCATTTTGTCAATAAATGGAAATTATAGATGTCTTCCACTACCGACATTCTTCCAAACCATGCTTGGTGCTTCTAGAAACTAATGTCTATCTTCATCCACCATAGAAGAGACCGCAACAAGTTGTTTAAAAGACTAGAGATAGAAGCCACAAAGCTAATTTTTTTGCAATCTCTATAGGATATTTTCAATGGCACAGTTGTTGTCTTGTCGATAGGCTCATCAACATTGTCGTCTGAACCATCAGCATTGTCCTCTGAAACATTTCATTTCTACCATAGAGCAGTTGTTTAGTGGCATAGGACTTAAGTTTCACAATTTTTTTGCAGAAAAATTGATTTAGATCAAATTTGAAAAAGGAAAAAAAAAATTAAGGTCCAACTGGTTGATGCATTTAATAACATTTGCTTACTACATAACATGCAAATGTATGATTGTCAATAAGATTAGAAAATTTAAAGCCAGTTCCACGCTAGATTGTAATTATGGGCCTTATTGCACAAGAATAGCTAGTGTAGAATCAAGTTGCAAGTCTAAACTTTTAATAGAAAATCTTGAATACACAAATAAGTCTTCAAAATCATCATGATTAAACTAAATTATAGATTTATTCTTTTTTTGATCCTAGTTATTGGAATGTGGGCTCCCATTGGTGCCAAGAGCTCTTCCAAACAACCTAATATGTGACCAAAAGAAACAATTGACTCTTGCACAAACACAACTTGATCAAACCCAAGCTTCAAGCCAATTTTATTATTTAGAAATCTTATTTACATGAACAAGTCCTTCACAGCTAAATGAATGAGCTAGAATATAAATTTGTTTTTTTCTTAATCACTTGTTAGGATGTGAAAAATACCTTTTAACACCGTTGGTAGCTCTTTGGTGGTGGAATCAAAAGACAATAATAATGATTATTTTTTGTTTGTAATGAAAGGCCTCTTGTAGGTGCCCAAAAGTCCTGCTCACATCTTAGCAAGTGATCAAGGAAAAAAACCCAATCCTTACAAATGTGCAAATCCTACAGATCATTTTATTCAAGCTAGAATAATTTATTTTTTTTGGTCATTGGCTTCTAAGCTAAGGACTCCCATTGGCGCCAAGAGTTCCTCTAAACAATCCAATATGTAATTTAAAGATAAAACCAACCTTTGCAAAAGCAAAAGCAAATTGAACACAAGCTTAAGGCCAATTTCTAATTTAAGAATCTTGTGTACATGAAGAGATCCTCAACATCTAGATGATAGATTGCATATAGATTTTATTTTCTCTTGATCATTTCCTAAGGTGTGAGGAGTACTTCTCGGCAAGGAGAAAAAAAATATAAATAAACAAAAAAATAACAATAAAATAAAAAATTGTGTCTAAAGGTCTCCTTTTGGCATCCAGAGGAACCCCTATGAATCTCCTTTTGGCATCAAGAGATACCCCTTACATCCTAGCAAGTGCTCAAAGATAAACACACCACCTTTGTACAAGCTCAAGTCCTACAATCATAATGGCTAAGTTAGAGTACAATTTTTTTTCATAATATTGCCTAGTGACTGTAGAGCTAGGTGCTTCCATTGGCATCACAAGGTCCCCTCCAAATCCTAGTAAGTGATCAAGAAAAGACACTTGACACTTGTAGAATGGTTTTGAGCTACCTATGCTTATGCATGGGTCGGGTTATATTTCTTGATCACTTGCTAGCTTGTAAGGGGGACTTCTTGGCGCCAATAGGAGTCTCTAGCCCTACAACCAATGATTGTGGAAATCAAATTGTATTCTAATTCAATCATGACAATCTAGAAACCCTATTCCATTTTTAAAAATTTGAAAAAATAAGAAATTAACCTTGTATTTAAAATGTGCTTTAGCTATGCTTGTGCGAGGATCGAGTGTTTTTTTGGATCACTTGATAGGGTGTGAAGGGGACCCCTTGGCGCCGAAGGGAGTCCCCCAACCTCCCAGCTAGTGATCAAGATTCAAGACATGATAAATTTGTACTCTAGCTCAATTAAGATGATATGTAGGATTTGTGCTTTTGTGAAGGCCAGGTTTTAGGGTTCATGATCACTTACTAGGATATGACGGATTCTCCTCGGTGCCGAGGGCAGCCTCGCGTCACGGAGGGAAACAAAACAAAAAAGAAACGAAAGCTTTTATTTTTATTTTTTGAAGACAAGGTAGCTCCCCTTGGCGCCAAGGAACCCCGCACATCCCAGCAAGTGATCATGAATCCTAAAACCTAGCCTTTACAAAAGCACAAATCTGACACATCATCTTAATTGAGCTAGGGTACAAATTTATCATGTCTTGAATCTTGATCACTAGCTGGGAGGCTGAGGGGCTCCCTTCGGCATCAAGGGATCCCCCTCATACCCTACCAAGTGAACCAAAAAAACACTCAACCCTTGCACTGCATAGCTAAAGTGCATTTTAAATACAAGGTTAATTTTTTATTTTTTCAAATTTTTAAAAATGAAATAGGGTTTGTAGAATGTCATGATTGAATTCGAATACAATTTGTTTTCCTCAATCATTGGTTGCAGGGCTAGAGACTCCTATTTGCGCTAAAAAGTCCCCCTCACAAGCTAGCAAGTAATCAAGAAATATAACCCAACCCATACATAAGCTTAGCTGACTCAAGACCGTTTTTAAACATGGTATCTTTTCTCCCATTTTTTTGGATTTATTTCTTTTATTTTGATTGCCTTTCAATTTGAAATGCCTTTTTTATCAAGCAAATATTTCTACAAAGAGACTTTGAGATCAAATCAAGAGTAGGGTGATTTAGCTTTTAAGGTCAAGAGGTAACTTGATCGCCTGTTGATAAGATCCAAAACTGCAGCACTATGTGAAGTGTAATGACATTTTTGAATCAAATTAGGGAGGAGATAACTTGTTTTTTGGGGCCGAGAGGTGTCTTCTTAGCCTACTAAAGGGATCAAAATTTGTATCACCATGCAATATCCAAAGAAATTTCACTCTTAGGATTTTTAGAAATTTTTTTGTAAGCCTCATCACATTATTTCTCTTGCAAGGATTGAATGCTAAAGAAATTGCAGACATGCCATCATGCAACCTATCCAAAATAGATCCTACAAATGGTTGTAGCAATTGGGTGTTTGACGTAATGATTTGTTTGCTGCCACTTGTGATGACTCCATTTGAGCCTTCATATACATAACAAATTATTGAACATTCTTCAATGGCAAAACATCAGGATCAGATTCATCTAAGGAAGAGCTGAAGTTAAGAGGCGCTATATGCAATGGTAATTTGAAGAAGATTGTAAAAGCATTGAATGTCTTTTTTGGAGCATCTAATGTTGCAACGTGTATTCCATACTTGCAGGATGAAGAGGTATTTGGCAATAATAAGCTCAAACTTGACCTCCCTATTTGTTTGGATGGTGACTCCCATCAACTAGATAAAATGAATTTTTCTTGGCCAAGAGTATTGATTTGGTCTACACGCACACCTACAAAGTTCTGTGAGGAAGCAGAGAAGGTGGCTAACTTTAAACAAGTTTTACATGTCACTACCACATTGGGGAGCAATGTTGACACTTTACAATAGCATATTGCAAGACTGTCCCACATGTTGAATTGCAAATGTCAAGCCCAATAGCAAGGATCATACATCACAAAAAGATGAAATGACATTCTAGCTCCAATATACCGTGGTAGAAAGAAATAGTATAGTGGAAACAAGGATATTATGACAAATTTTTGGTTTTGCCCAAATAATATTCACCATTGTATTCAAGGCTCTAAATGCGCTTGGATAATTGACTAGCCTAAAGTACTAGACATTTGGCCTATACAAATGGAAATTAACCCCTAAAGTCCCATTGTCCCCTCAGGGGACAAATCAGATTTTGGGCAGGTACCTACGGGCTGAATTTTTGTCGTGATTTTTTGAAACTTTTTGTGAAGATAGAAAAACTGATGAGCTTCGTGGGAATATAATTTTTTTTCCAATTGGTGCCCGGGAGCAAAAGTTATACCACAAAACCCCTCAAACCGAACTCGGTGGGCAACAAATTTTTTTTTGCAAAAAGTCATTTTTTTTATTTTTTTTATTTTTTCTCTGAAAGAATATATTTTTGTCTAAATCTGAAGCTTTGACTCATTCCATTTGGATTTGTTGTGAGAAAGTTATGGACAATCTTAGTTTTCGGGCACTTAGAGCATCTTCCTAAAAAAAATAACTTGTAGGATTCATTTCTGAATGCAATTTTCACAATTTTTCACAATTTTCTTTTTGAGAATGTTGTGTTTGCTTGCTAAAACAATCTCACTGTTGGGATTATTGTATTTCAATCCCGTCTAAGAGCTATTAACGATTTAGTTGTTTTTTCAATCTTGGACCTACGTCTACTTAACAATTTTTTGAAGAATAAAGATCAAGTGTTTTTTCTTTGAAATTTTGTTCCTAGACTCTCAACTCACATCTTCAACATAAAAAATTTTAAATTCAAAGTCTGTAGTGCAAAACTTTTCCACAAATGGCGGTCAAAGTCATCTGAAATTACAGGCCACAGTTCAAAAAAGCTTCTTTTTCCAACTTCAAATGCTAATATCTTCCAATCCTTACGGTCAAACTTCATGAAATTTTTACCACATGATCTTTAACAAGTGAAGTACAAGATCCTACGGTTAGATTCTAAAAATATGATTTTTTTTGTGTTCTTGAATGAACACAGCAAAAATGGCAGTTTTGAGCGATTTTTGACAGGAAAATGGCCTTGGGACTTTAGGGGTTAATGAGGGTCTCCAAATGAAGGTCTTTGATATACGCAAAAGTCTAAAAATCTATGAATGCCTGTGATCCGAGTTTAAATAATGTTGACTAAAGTTACACATGTAGCTGCAAAAGTGTCAATTTCTCTTTGAACAAATATTGTAATTATTTAATGGAATATTCTATACAACCTTCTTTCCATCCTTATTCATTTTTCACATCTAAATTGTTTTTCATCTTCACAATATATTTCCAATATCATAGGCAATATAAAAAAAAACCCTTATACAAGTAGTATATATCCACGGTAATAGGTCCACAACAATATAGGTCCTAAAATTACAAGAAAACCAAAAATATTGACAATTTTTTTTTATGACTACCCTTTTTCCTGATATTATTGAATTTTATATTATTTAAAAAAAATTTGGAACTCACTGCTCACATAATCCCTACTCACTGCTTACAGGTTCACAAACTAGCACCGCTGATTGTAAAGATATCTCTTATTTATAAAGATATTGGTATTTCAATTCACGACATAATTATATGATACTAATACTTCTATAATAGTTGCAAAAAAAGTGTGCTACTTTTAGAAGTATACTATTAAAGAAATTGCATTTAATTGCAATTCATTTTTAAAACCAACCCCTACATATTTCTTATTTAAAATGTATATACTCTATAGAAAAAATGAAAGTTTAGGCAAATTTCCATGATTTCAAAATACTAAAGAAATAATTTGAAATCCCTTTATGCCCCCCAATAAGGCAATGTAATAACAAAACCATATTCAATAGCATGTTTGGACAATTTTAGGATATCTTTCCTTGGATTATTCATTTATAATACAAAACTCAAATTCATTAAACCCAAAAGGATTAGATGATATTTGGGGGTCTTGGAGGGCCGTTTCAAGCCTGTTCCCTGATCTGCCCAGATTCAATGAACGTTGGTATGGGTGTGTCAGAAAAAAAAAATTTCAAAAGAATTTTTTTTTTTTTTACCAAAATACCATTTTAAGCAATTTTTATTTTTTATTTATTTTTAAATGACGTGGCAGTCGCTTGACCACGTCAGTTAGCTACTGCTGCTGCGTTCCCGCAATCTGGGAACGCAGCAGACAGCAGGAGAACTCAGAGCCCTCCAAGACCCCCGAATCTCATCTGATGCCATTGTTTCTTTGTTGAACAAATGAAAGTTCAGGCAAATTCCAATGATTTCAATTTTTGGTGGGATTTTCTAAACTTTAAAAAAAAATAAAGGAACTCTTTTCTTAGAAATAATATTTTTACTTCACTTGGTGCTCAAGAAAATGTTATGCCATGCTAAGCTGAAAATACTTTCAATAAAGTTGTTCAAAGTTCAAGTCCCAACTTTTTATATATCTATTTATTTAGCTATTTATATAAAAAAATTATATGCTTCCAATGATAGTACTCTTGAATTCCAATTCCATATCAATTGTCCAAATCTTATTCTAGTGACAATCTGTAGAAGTGACTTTTGGGATTCATATATTGACATATGTAGGATCCACCTTCCAACTATATAAAAAGACTTTTGAGATACCATGACTAAAATCGAAGCATATATAAAAATGGTGAAATGAAGGGGAGACAAAAATGGAGAAATGAAACTAAGAAAAAATTAATAGAATTTTGAATTTACAAGATTAAAACTGAAGTCCATAGGGACTTTTCAATTTAGGGGGTCAAAAGATTTGAAGGAACTAATGAGAACCTTAGGGGTTCAATTAATATACAAAACAAAGACGGGAAGAGTTTGGAATTTAAAAAAAGATGAGAGTTGAAATGTTTTAGAGACAATCAATGGAGTATGTATCTTTTTGTATTGACAAATAAAAGGTCCAACATTTGCTATTGGCCAACGTATACCTCCAAAGTCCACTATAACGAGTTCAAAATTGCAAAGACTTCCATGTCAATAAGTCTACATAGTGTGTATCCTCAAAGGACAAGCCACTTACTATTTTTTCAAATTTCATTTGCAATTATCTATGAATGTGATTTTTTGTATTTATTTATTTATAGATGTAATTGCATGTCTTCTATTAGTTGTTAGTTAAAAAAAAATTTACATTGAAATTTTTTTTTGAAATTACCTTAAATTTTTGAATATAAAGCAAAACAATTCATATTAAATACATCTGATGGCCAAAACATTTGAAAATTTCTTCATAGGTTTAGAACATTATGGTGGACAATAAAGTAGAGGTTATAGGTTACAATTAAATCCGACTTCAATTATTTTTTAAATTTCCAACCCCCACCTCAAACCCAACCTAACTCGAATCCAAACCAACCTCCCTATTTGTTATTTCACAATGATATAGGATATACAATTGATATGGGATTTCGTATCTCTTGTTTCCGTATTTGTATTATATATTCCTATTAGTCTTTTAAACCCATATCCATACTTGTACACATGTCCTTATTCATATTCCAGATCGGTGGTAGAAAGATTAACGGTTGGAATGGAACAACCAATGGCTGTTATTTATTTTCAAAATTCTGATCGATGGTAGGGGAAGGGGGCCCTTTTTTTTCTCTGGCTAATTTGATGGCTATCAATTTTTGAGCGGGTAGAGCAAAGCGGGGCTATGGACGGAGTTGTCATCTTATGAGATAGTATAGAATACAACAGTGCAATTTCTCTTATAATTTCAATTTCAAATTAATTAATAAATCAGCACTCCATAGCAAGTTCAAATTACGGTAAATTCCAATGATGACTTTGAGATTGGAATTGGTTTAGGTGATTTTTGGAAGATCTTTGGAGTTTATGTATTGACAAATATAGGATCCAATTGTGACCATCAAATTTGTTGGAAGTCACATCTTTAAAAAAGAGTAGAATGAAGCCACAATGAAAAAAATAGAATTTTGAAAATATGGCAAAAAATAAGGAGTTTCAAAGTTACACTACTAAAATTGAAGCCCATGATTATATAGAGAAATTGTCTTTTCAAATGAGGAAGTTGAAAAGTTTCTAAAGGAACCCACTGGAACCCTTTCAAATTCAATTAATTTCTCAATCAAAGGCCATAAAAAATTTAGACTTAACCCTTGAGTACCCTACAAGCTAGAATCTAGCCTCTCAGTTTTGAAGGATTTCCTTATTTGACCATTATATTCTTTTCAATTGTACCGTCAAAAGGCCGACGTGTCCCTTTCTTTGGAGCTTTAGGTCTATCTCTACTACCAATCGGTACAACCACTTTATGTAAATCTTTTTTTAGGTGATAGTTTGATTAGAATGAATTCTAAAGGATCTAGATTTTAGTAAACTTGCAGTGGGCGCCCAGGGCTATGCGCCCAGGGCTATGCGCCCAGGCCCATCGCTTGAAGGACCAACTAAATTTTTTGCCAAAAAACTCTTAAAATTGCCATTTTTATAGCAAAGAATAAAAAAATTTGAATTTTATTTTTGCAAATCTAACCATAGGATCTTAAACCTAATTTATATGAAAATGTGTGAAAAAAATTTCAGAAATTTTGACCGTACAAATTGCAAGATTTCTGCGCTTAAAGTGAAAAAAACAAATTTTTCAACACATTGTGGGACTAAAAGATTTGACTTTGAACCTACTTAACTTTACTTTCTTGCACTATAGTATTTTGAGATTTAACTCTTTACGTTAGAAAATTGAATTCTAGGGAAAAAAAAATTCAAAAAAATTTAATTTTCATTCTTTAAGAAATTGTTAAGTAGAAGTAGGTACAAGATAGAAGGAATACCTAAATTATTAATATCTCTAAGATGGAATGAAAATTCACTAATTCCAATGGTCAGATTGTTCTAGCAAGAAAACTAAACCATGTGGAACTTCTTTTTTTGAAAAAAAGTAAAAACTGCATTTGCAAATGAATCCTACAAGTTATTATTTCAAGAAGATGCTCTAATTGCCCCCAAAACAAGATTGTCCATAACTTTCTCATAACAAATCCAAATGGAACAAATCAAAGCTTTCCATGTTGACAAAGATATAATCTATGAGAAAAAAAACTGAGAAAACAAATTCAATTCTTTTATTTTTTTATTGCTGCCCCCTTTCTCCTATTTTGAGCTTATTTGGGCATAACTTTTGTTCCTGGGCACCAACTGACAAAGAAATTGTATTCCCATGAAGCTAATCAATTTTTCTTATCTTCCAAAAAAGTTTCAAAAAATCAAGACAAAAATTCAGACCGTAGGTACCTACCCAAAATCCCATTTGTCCTTCGAAGGAACAATGGTTTTTTAGAGGTTAAATTTGGAATACAAAAAATATGAGAACAAAAGGATTCGCTTTGTAACCATAGGGTCCGGATCTTTGGAGGTTTTGTATTCATAAATATAGAATTCAATATGAGATATTGGTCAACATACACCTCCAAAGTCTACCATAATAAATTCATAGTTGCAAGTCAATTGAAGTCTAAAGACTTTTAAGCTTTAACCCCCAAAAGAAGGGTTTATAATTATTTTTTCAAACTTCATTTTGCAAATACTTATGAATGTGTTTTTTGTATTGATTTTTTGGTGATGTTGTTACTTGTTTTCTACTTGTTTTCTATTTGTTGTAAAAAAATTCACATTTTGGAGGAAAAATTTGAATTACCTTGAATTTTAGAATAAAAAGTAAAATAATTTATACCAAATGCAATATATGCTCTGAAAATCTGAAAATATATCCTTATATGTTCATATTATTGCATAAAAGATCATGGTGCATTTTTCACTGAATCAATCTAAAATTAGAAAATCAACGTTCTATGGTTGTAAATTCATTTTTTCTAAATTGGTGGTCAATAGTTTAGAAGATTTCTATATTTTAAGTAAAATTATAATGAGTAGCCAAGAATATCTTCAATGAAAAATTGCTTACCGATAGAATTCTAATGTTATGGGCTCCAATATCTACATGGAAGTTCCCATTGCCAAGGTCTCTCGCCCTCCAAATGGCCCCAATCCTTTAGTTAATGGTAGAACAAAGAGTAGTTTATAAATCAATATGTACCTATTTTTGAAGAAACGATTTTAGGATATCTACCACTACAAAATTGATTCTTCTTGACATTTGCATACATTTCATTGCAGACAATGTGTTGTTTGGAGCATTGAACTTTCCTATCACTTACCAATTGGAAAAATATAAAATTTTAATAATCTAATAATAGAAGTGGTCTATAGTAGAAAAGTGGCAATTTAAGGTGTCCCTACTTCTACAAGTGTAGAAATAATATGAGTGGCTCCAGAATTGTCTAGATGAAGCTTAGTACTAGGGGTGGGATAAGGTGTTGATTTATTGGCTCTAAATAGAAAGGAGAGGAGGGCTTTGCATATATACAAGCTATCCTTAGAAAGTTTGAATAGCTATCTCACTCTAAATGCAAGCTGGTGCTACAAGGACACAACCTCTAGCTCGTACTATAGCCACATGTTTTTCTTTTCATTGCATGGGGACTTTGGGAAAAAAAACTTATTACTTTGAGTGGTTCATTTTTAAAATTTGTGAGCTCTTGAACGTCTTTCAAAGTCTTGGATTTCAAATATGAGTTCAAGTTTTCCAAATTTGATCATTTGTAATAAATATGTAGTAATAAACTGGCTTACATTATTCCCAACGTAATAAATTCAAGTTCTAAATTCCCCCCTCTAAAAATGTGTTCAAAGCACTGCTCCCAAAAAATTTAGTGGGTCCTAAGGTAGGATGCTCTAAAAGCGATCACTAACACAGAGGTTTCATTTAACTTTCTCTAATGTACCAGTAGCATACATTTCAAGAGGAGGGTGGTGGCTTTTAGAGCATTGCGTTTCAACTTCAGAAATTCGTAACTAATTCCACAAAGGTCCCAAAAAACATGAAAGGACTTGGGTTAGATGCCAATTCCATTTTTCTTCCTATGAAAATTTACTGAAAATTGTTTAACACAAATTAGCTTCCCCCAAATGCAATCAGTTCTCAAAAGGCGACTTAAGAGCAGACTACCTTACATCATTTCCTGTGGGGATTGTTACTATAGTGAGAGGCAGTCGGATTTGCCCACAGAATTTTGCATTGACCTTGCATCCTGAAACTCTCGGCAGTATCTTCCTGGCAACAGAGTCTTAGGCTTCGTTGCAGTTCGCAGCAATTGATGTTGCCTTCACTTTAGACTTTTGTTCGTTCAAGCCAAAGCTCCATCTCTCTTTTCCCCGGCGCTCAAAGTTTGATTCGACGAGGAAGCAGAAATGTTCAGAGCTTTGTATAGGGCAATGCCCGCAGAGGAGGGCATTGCGCCAAATAATCAGCCGACGAGGAGGGCGGAGCCCGACGAGGAGGGCCGATTATTTGGCACAATGCCCGACGATAAGGGTATTGCCCGACGTAAATCACGACTGAAAGAGGAGATAAAATTGGATGAAACGATGAGCCGGATGAAAAATCCGTAATCCCCAATTACGCGGTTTTGCCCGCGTAATTGGGGATTACGGCACAAAAGCTTCCCGCCGATTGAACGGGACGGGAACCAGGAGTGGTTTACGCATATTGTAAGCCCCAAGTTCCAATTCCTTTTACATGCATACTATGATA
The DNA here is from genome assembly GCA_963969595.1 of Neckera pumila. NCBI lineage: Eukaryota > Viridiplantae > Streptophyta > Bryopsida > Hypnales > Neckeraceae > Neckera > Neckera pumila. The sequence continues at coordinate 45,552,188 of OZ018409.1, read as the reverse complement.
GTGTTTTTGGACATTTGGAGGAGGGCAAGGGCAAGGGAAGTGGACTTGAGCATTGAATTGGGTTTCTATTTTGCTAGACCCTTTAATAGTAGCTCCATAGCAACACGGTGAAGCAACACTGTAAAGGTTCTGCACCATTGATCTTCTAATCTTTAGAAGATCAATGATGTATAACCTTTACCGTGTTGTTGTAGGGTTGCTCTAACGCTTGTTCCAAATCTTATTTTCAACATCATTTATTGGCATTGGTCTAAAGGAGAGCAGGCTTTGTATTGAAAGAAGCCATCCTCACGAAGTTTGAGTGGCCACCTTACTCAAGAAGTGAACCACCACTACGAAGGCAATGTCTCTATAGTTGCTTGTTGTTTTAAAGAAAATAAACAATAATCTTGAGAAGATTATTGAAACTTGAGACTTATGTGTAAGATGACTCCACCAAATTGTAATCTTTTTCCAAAACCGACCCCTACAAATTTTCACCTACAATAGAGTTAATTGTAAAGTGAAAGAAAATTAGGAGGCTTCAGAGGTTCCTCAACATCAACAATGAGAGAAAGCTCACTCAATCACTCGATTTCTTCCTTACTGAATAGCAATAAACAAAGAACTTGAGGTCAAACTCCTTTTAGATCCAAAATAGAGCTCTTTCGAATTGTGTCCCTAGTTTTGCTTCTATTAGTGAGAACTCAAGAGATTGTAATTCAGGATAAGAACCATAAGTTTAGAGCTTAACTCAAGATGAAGTGGTGAACCACAATGCATTTATTGTTGAGGACCAAAGCTTAGAACTCCAACCAAGTCCCGACGACTTTGCGATTAACTCTAATGTTCTTCCTTCAATGTTTGTGTCAATATAAAACTGACAACCTATTTTGAGCACTTTGAATATTCATATTGTATTCCTACATTTTTTACTACTCAAACTACATGTTAAAAGAATCTAAAAGTTCTTTTGTGACTTCCAACACAATCCAACTAAAATTCCAATATTTCGTTATTAGCAACTATATTAATGCTCAAATGCTTAACATTCTGACTATTTCAGGTTGAAGAGACCCTGCCACTATAGCATTACCTCTTGCGGCAAGGCTGCTTTCGCTGACCTTTCCGGAGTCCTACAACAATGAGCATTAGATGCCCAATTCCAGTCAAACTGTTTCCATTTCCAAGTCAAGGAGAAGCCGGACTCCCTGCTTTGCTTTGCTGGGGTTTTACGAGAGCCGAAACTTGGAGTCAGTCCACCCCGGACAAAGTTCAGTTCGTTGGTGCCACTTGTCAACTGGGTTTTCTTCCAAGGACCTCCCTGGCTGTTCCGTGACTTCCGCCTTTACTCAACTGACTGAGGTGCGCTTCACAACACAAAGAGACAGGATGTCGGAAAGGCCACCGCTCTTGTAGCTTCTCAACATTGAAAAACACTTTATGTATATGCTTGAGTGGAAAAACACAATTGGCAAGAAGCGCTTCAAAGCTCCAACGTTTAAAAAAGTGCTGCGTGTTGTAAGAGCATCCCCATCAGGCTGGGAAAATGCAAGCCAGGTTGACAAGCTGGGAAAATGCAAGCCAGGTTGCAGCCTGTCAATCCGTTTTGCAAGTCAGGGAAGAAGGGCCGCCCCACCCACGGCTTGTTAAGAGGCCATTGTGATCCAATGAGCTATGTCCACATTCACTCATCAAGTCCATGTTTGTTGGGAAAGTGCAAAAGGAGCTTGTCTCATGCGGTTTGCAAAGCTGGTTTGCAAGCTGCCCTTTGGCTTGCAAAAGAGCCCGGTTTTGCAAGCCACCGAAGGCTTTTGGCCCGGCCTCTTAACAAGTTCATCCATTATGCAAGGTGGGTGGGGCAATTTTGCAAGTCGGTGTTTACAAGTCATCGTTTTACAAGACGGGTGGGGATGCTCTAAGCCCCTTTCAGCCAAAAACCTCTCGAAGAATTTTGTTGCTAATAGCTGGTCACATAGCAATTTTTTCATCCAAATACTTCCTTCCTACCGCTCTAGTGTGAAATCCGACATCCATGCGCAACCAATTACAGCAAAGAAATGCTCTTGCCGCCCATCTTCCTACCGCTCATGTGAAGCAGGCATGAACTACTTTATTGTGAAATCCCTTGATCTACCAAAAAACTTGGACATTTCATAAATTTTACATGTAGTTCTCAGATGTCGCGTTCTTTAGTGTGTTGGAACCTCCTTTCACTTGCCAACAAGAAATACAAAACTTGACCAATCTAATAATAATAACTATGAACAAGTAAAAAATGTGACACTTTAGGGGGGCCCTACCTTAACTTCGGAAGGATTGATGGCCCCTGATGGCCCCTTAAGACACTGTAGCCACCAAAATATCCCAATTATTGAACCAATAGGTGCATTCTTTGTATTTCATCTTTGTTGAAGTCATCTGTTATACCTCTTAGGGTTCCTTTGTCCTTTCAAGGTTAAGATGTCCCCCAACTCACTTAATCCGTAAAGGATGCAGTCCCCTGTGTGATCAGTATAAATCCCCATCATAAAAATCCTGTTCATTTTGCGGGAGGATTATTTCCAATAATCTCCTCATAGTGTGTGAAATCCAAATAATCAGTGATTGCAAATTTTTCATTCATCAATCACATATTTCATCCATTATATTTACCATGATTATTTTCAAAATTTCCTCAGCCTTGGTGATTTCCCTATACAAAATTGAGCACTCCAATTATTGGACCAATGAGTGCATTCTTCTACTTCTACATTGAACAATGAAATCATCCGTCGACCGCTTTTTGGCCTCAAACAATCTTCAAGGGTGAACTCCTTGTCACTTATTTACAGTGAAAATAAAAAAGGAGTTTTTAGTTCCCTCCGACCTTTTTTTTGGCACCATGGGCCAAATTGCACCATTTCAAAATAAATGTCCTACTTTTCACCAAACAAAAGTAATCTTTTTTTGCCAAAAAATTTCCATTTCTATTAAAAATGTGGATGAAGTTGCCAAATTTGGATGAAAAAGTGTATGAAAAAGATTGAAAAGTGCCATTTCTTGGTCCAAAAGATGGATGAATGTAGAAATAGAATGCTTCACCAAAATTTTAAGTGATCCCCATCCTGGCACTAAAAGAAAGGGTTTCTTCCCCCAGTTGGAGGAAGTTAGAAAAAAAGAGGTCGTTGCTGTTGACCTTGGGTCCTTTTTCAAGATGCAGCTGCGGCTTTTTACACGCGCAGCCCCCGTGCAGCAGCGTTGGGCCCCGGCGTCGCCATTGACCAAAACCCGCGTCTTCGCCCCTCTCGCCATTGCCACTGCGATCACTGCACATGCTCATCACAAGTCACAAGCCCTATCGCCATAGCTCCCCAGTCCACTCGCTGCACTCCTCAGTTAGCTCTCTCCAGAGCCATCTGCACAAATCGGCTTCTTGCTAAGCTTACCTGCCAGTGCTCAATTCCTTCGTAGTACGAGTCTGAAGCGATTCCAATTGGATTGAAGCGAATTGAATCCCTTCTGTGGAGCTTTCAGTCGAATTGGTTGCCAATTGGGGTCCGTGACGGATTGGTGGTGCTTGGAAATTGTGGGGGGGTTTGTGGGTTTTGTGATTTGGGTGGGGGGTTGGGGTTTAGGAGCTGAGCAATGGCGTTACGCGTCTGTCCTGGTGAGCGAGTGATGAGCTTCGAGATGCTGGGCGACGTAGCTTTGAAGCGTGACGGATGGGGGAAGTCCGCGACGCAGAAGGTGGTGGTTCGGCGGGTTGGCAAGCGGAAGGAGTGGGTGCAATCCGTTCGCGCCTCGGCGCCTTCGAGTTCGTGGCCCGCGTCGAACGCATTTCTGCAGAAGGTGACGCAGAACGGCGCCGTGGGGAAGGAAATGACGGAGTTGCCGACGCAGGTGCAGGAGAAGCAGGATCTGAGCATGCAATCTCCCGGGAACGGCACCGCGATGGAGGTTTCCACCAGCCACATGCGCAGTCTGCACTTGCCGAAGCCGCTGTCCATTACCGAATTAGCGCTTCCGCCGCGAGAGAACGCGGATCTGCGCGTGGCCTACCAGGGCGTGCCCGGCGCGTACAGCGAAGCGGCGGCCGCGAAGGCGTATCCGCGTTGCGAGGCCGTGCCGTGCGAGCAGTTCGAGGCCGCATTTTCCGCCGTTGAGCTTTGGTTAGTCGATCGCGCGGTGCTCCCTGTCGAAAATTCTTTGGGAGGATCCATTCACCGCAATTATGACTTGTTGTTGCGTCACCGGCTGCACATCGTCGGGGAGGTTCAGCTCGCGGTTCATCACTGTCTCCTGGGCGTGCCGGGCGTGAAGAAAGAGGAGCTTCTGCGCGTGGTGAGTCACCCGCAAGCGCTCGCGCAGTGCGAGGACGCGCTGACGAAGCTGGGCGTGACGCGCGAGGCTGTGGACGACACGGCGGGCGCAGCGCAGTTCATCGCGGCTCACAACTTGCGCGACACGGGCGCCGTCGCGAGCGCGCGCGCCGCGGAGATTTACGGGCTGGATATTCTCATGGATGGGATCCAGGACGACTTGGACAACGTCACGCGTTTTCTTATGCTCGCCAGGGAGCCTGTGATTCCGCGTATTGATCGCAAGTTCAAAACGAGTATTGTCTTCACTTTGGACGAAGGGCCGGGCGTGCTCTTCAAAGCGCTCTCCGTGTTCGCGCTGCGGGAGTTGAACCTCACCAAGATTGAGAGCCGGCCGCAACGCAAGCGCCCGCTGCGCGTCGTGGACGATAGCAACAACGGCACCGCCAAATACTTCGATTACCTCTTCTACATCGACTTCGAGGCATCCATGGCGGATGTGCGCGCGCAGAACGCCTTGAGCCATTTGCAAGAGTTTGCCACGTTCTTGCGTGTTTTGGGAAGCTACCCCATGGATATGAGTCCCATGAGAGCCTAGCCCAGTGCATCAATTAATTGATTCCTTTAGGTTAATTGTATAACATGTCATCAATCTCTACCTCCACTTTTGACATCCAATTGAACAGAGTAGCAATCCGAATCTGAGGCCGATTGGTAACGGAGTCGTCGTCGTCGTCCTCACTATACATAGTTAATTTTATAAGCGTCGTCGTCGTTGGCGATGCGTCCATCCTGTGTAGTGATTTTTTTCCAAGAGCTAGCTGAGGACGAGGGAGGGAACATTTGGGGGAGCTCGCATTATTGGACCTGCCTTTTTGTGCATGCCATTCAACAGCTGTGAGAGCTGTTGACTGATTTGTTGACACAGGATTTCGATCGCGCCTGGACTCTCAACTAAAGCTGCCAACCATTGTTGGCGTGCACCCAAGTGCCCATCCTTTTGCTGTGACTGGATCTCCGCTTCTTTGTAATTTAGGTGTCAGTGTCTGTTTAGAGGAAAAGCAGGGATGAAACCAATACATGTGAGCAGATTTTAGGGGGAGAGTCTGACTTGTGGACAAGAGAAGGGTGAAGGAAGACATGACTACTTGATTAGGGCTAGAGACTGCTCCATTCTTCTTTCCTTTTCTGTTTTAATCAAATGAATGATAACTGATCGAAGTAGAGACTTCTCTTGAGTGCTCTCAATTGTCCATAATTTGTGATGCGACCTGCAACCATGATAACTAGATTCATGCTAGTTGAAAGAACTGGAGCGTATTCATAGATAATACTACATCATTCCGAGTGAGAAAGGCATCCTGCATGTGCAAAAATGAAACTCAAGATTGATAATTTCCCATGAGAAATGATTTGAGGCATTATCCATAGTCATATTAGTCACATTCCAGGTCTTAGCATCGTTTGAAATCAGAGCCAGCATTATGAGGGCAACGGAATTATGTGTTGAAAAAAAGATTCAGTAATTGGTAATAACTATAGAAGTGGGAAATCGGCCAACTGACTGAGCCTTTGACAACCGTTTCAATTCTTCTTCTTTTCCATTGAACTCTATTTTGCGTTTACCAGCTTGATACTTTCTATTTCGTTACTCCTATTAGAGGTGTCAGTGCATTTTCCACTCTTGCTACGAAACTGTTCTGCTGTCTCTCTGCTTGTAAATAACCTTCCGTTCTGAGCCTCTCGAGTTATTGTAGCAGCAGGGACACTTCAACAGATGCACCGTAAGTTAGTTGAATTCGTTTTGAAGATACCTTTGACAAGGTTTGAAGGCAAGGTTGTAAAACGCTCGGGCATTTTTGCCAGCGAATCGAGGATTAGCCAATTCCTCATCTTCAGATCACCAGCTTCCAAATTGCGACTATACTTGGAAATTCTGATCTGAGTTCTGGGCTAACTTACCTCTTCTCCAAAGTTGTGCGGGTATCTAGGGTTGGACACAACTGGTATCAATATCAATAATGGTATCAATAGTGGGGACCCTACCTCCTTGGTATTGGTTTGAACAACTACGTGGGTGACATCCTACCATTAATGGTATTGATTTGGGCAACTATCTGGGCAACTATCCAAATAACACCTAGGGTAGACCCCCGAATGATACCTAGGGTAGACCCCCAAATGATACCTAGGGTGGGCACTTGGATGATATCTAGGATAAATATCTAATAAAACCTACATATTTTGAATTTTTTCCCCTCTTCTTCAATATTAATACCTGCATTGATACTAAAAGAGTGATACTTGTACAACCTACTCTTTTATTTCAAGCTACGGTGCTTCTTGGTTGCTTGCCTAGCTCTCTTGTACATTATTGCTTTTGCTTCAAAGCTTTCGCAATAGAGTCTCTTTGTTTAAGAGAAAACAAAAACAAAAACATATAAAAAGAGAAATGGAAACTATATAAATAAATAAATAAAATAGATATGCAACAGGCATTTAAAATTTTAAAAAATTAGTCAATACCCAGACCTTTATTTGAATTCCTCCCTCTTCTTCAATACCAATATTTGTATTGATAGAAAAAGAGTGATACGTGCACATCTCTGTTCATTTTCTTTTGGACCTACAGTGCTTCTTGGTTGCTTGCCCAACTCCGTTGTACATTATTCCTTTGGGTTTTTTTTATAGAGCTTTGGGTCTCTCCATTTAACCCCTAAAGGCCCAAGGCCTTTGTTAGCCAAAAAAAACTCAAAACTCCCATTTCTATAGCAAAGAGTAAAAAAATTTGAAAAATGTTTTTTTTGCACATCTAACCGTAGGATCTTACACCTAATCAGTTTAAGAATGTGTGAAGTTCTTTTTTTATAATTTTTGACCACACAAATTGCAAGAAACCTGCATTTAAAGTGAAAAAAACAAGTTTTTCAGCACATTGCAAGACTAAATTTTTTGACTTTAAACATTTTTAACTTAAAATTTTTGCACTATATGGTTTTGAACTTTAAATCTTTATAGTGGAGAATTGAGTTGAGAGTCAAGGGGAAAAAACTTCAAAAAACTTTAATTATCATTCTTAAAAATTTGTTAAGTAGAAGTAGGAACAAAATAGAAGAAAATTATAAAATTTTCATATATATTAGAAGGAATTAAAATGCACTAATTCCAATGGTGAGATTGTTCTAGAAAGTAAACTAAACCATGCAAAAAGACAAAAATTTGAGAAATTGCATTTAGAAATGAATCCTACAAGTTATTTTTCAAGAAAATGCTCTAATTGCCAAAAAAACAAGAATGTCCATAACTTTCTCATAACAAATCCACATTAGGAAAAAGTTGAACCCTGGAAGAGGCCGTGAGACCTGAGAACGCAGGGAACGCAAGCCGAAGAAAAAAAAAAAAAAAAAAAAAAAAAAAATTTTTTTTTTTTTTTTTTTTTTTGCGACAGCGAACTGCAGGCGCGGAACAGCGCGGAACAGCAGGGAACAGTGCGGAACAGCAGGGAACAGTGCAGCTGAACTGCTTAAAAAAACATTAAAATTTTCTTTTATTAAAATAAATTCAAAATTACAAAATTTTCAGATCTGACATGGCACTACACATGCCATGTCAGATTGCAATCATTACAATTTTTATTATTTTATTATTTTTGTTATTTATTATTATTATTTTTTATTTTTTATTAATATTTTATTAATATTTTAAAAAAATATATTTTTTAAATATTTTTTAAATATTTTTTAATTGTAAATCACTGTTGAGTTCCCTGGAGTTCCCTGGAGGGGAAGCTTACACTACAAAGCAGCCCCTTCCAGGGTTCATTTTTTTCCTAATGAGTGAAATGTATCAAAGCTCTACAAGTAGACAAAAATATAATCTATGAGAAAAAAAATTCAAATATTTGCAGATTTTTTTTTGCTGCTCGGGCTGCCCCTTGTCCCTTATTTTGAGGTAATTTGGTCATAACTTTTGTTCCTGGGCATTGATTCTGAAAAAAATTATAACTTTACAAAGCTTGTCAGTTTTTCTACCTTCAAAAAAAGTTTCAAAAAATCACGACAAAAATTCAACCCGTAGATACCTGCCCGAAATTCCATTTGTCCCTTGAAGGGACAACGGTCCTTTAGAGGTTAAAAAAGACAAAAACAAAAACATGTAAATGAAAAATGGAAAATACATAAATATAACTAAAATAAAATGTCATAGTTGCTAAATTTTTTGTTAACCCCTAAATGCTCGAGGCACCAAATTTTGGTGTCGACAGTACTTTGAAGTTAAATAAAACCTAATCAAATTGCTATTTTTAGTAGTTTATATTTTTGTAAAATATTTTTTGAAGTCTAGTTTTAGCATCAAAAATCTGATTTTAAAAATAATTGATTGCGATTTTTCTATTCAAGATTTTGTGCAAGGGTACTCATTGCAATCTTGACTTTCCATAGTGTTACGAGCTCTTGAAAATGAGCCTCAAATACACTAGATCTTGGAGGAAAAATCACATGAGAAATTCATTTAAAAAAACTGTAGAATACATTTTGAGAAGCTGTAAATTGATTGGGGTTATGCATGCTAGGCCCTTTAACCTCATATTTTTTGGTTACCAATTTTTTAGATGTAATATGCAAAAAGGGACTAAAAGATTTTCATAGTTTTAACACCCTCATGGTCAAACATTATAATCTTTTGATTCATAAGTGATATTGTTGTATTTTCTTTTCCTATGTGATCTCTAACATGTCTAGTTTGAATTTGTACAATTACAATTCAAAAAAAATTGGCACAACTTATCAAAATGTTGGCTTTTTGTTCAAATTAGAACAAATTCTTAGAGGCTCAAAATAGGCCCTGGGCATTTACAGATTAAAGTAGCTTGTCCTTACTTGGAAGCCCAGGTCAAAGATGGCTTCCTGCACATTGGTAATAAGGGCGTCATATAACATAGCTATTAGAGCATCACCACGCTTGGAGACGGGAATATGGGCCGTCTAGTGTGACTCAACCCGTTCCCCTCGGCCATGTCTGCCGCTGCTTTCCACGGCAACATTGGGTCCAAACTCAAAATCAGGAAAGAAATAGTTGGCACGGGGTCCAAGAGCTCCTAGTCTCCCTCCATGCACTCCTTCACGGCTCCCAATGTGCACTTTTACGCCTCCCAACGTTCGACATTCAAGACCAACCTTTAATAACTCAATTCAAAGGGCAACATTAGAGGGGATTTGAGGGCATTGGAGGGCCGTTTCAAGCCCATTCTCAAATTTGGCCAGATTTTGTGAACAGCCGGACTGTCAGAATTTATTTTAAAAAAAAACAAAAAACAACCTCTCCCAAATATCAAACTCTCCCAATATCATTTTAGGCAATTTTTTTTTTTTTTTTTTTTCAAAAAAATGACATGGCACCATTTTGACCACATCAGCCAGTTGTTTCCCTACGTTCCCGTAGTCTGGGAACGTAGGAGAACTGGCAATCTTCTAAAGGCCTCAAATCTCTTTTAATGAAAGAGAGGATACCGAGCCACTTCCAGACTCAACATTTGGCCTTGTACTCGGCACATTTGACCGTGGCCGGCCATTTCTTGGCTTTGGCCGTGGTTGCCATGGAGCACTTGCGTCGGCTAGGCCCGGTCATTCATTGGCTTTGAGTCAAATTATGCACTGGTGTGGGGATGCTCTTACGTCTATATTGAGAATGATCCTACAATCAATTATCTTGAAGCACGTGCAAACCATGCTCAATTTCTTTCCTTTGAACTAGAAGGACGCAATTTGTAACTATGTGAAGGTTAGGGCAACCCCACGCCTGACGTGCTAAGGAGAGGCGCCAAGTGCAACCTTGGTGTGTGGATTTGGAGAGTAGGGCTTCGCCATTCTTGCTCTACCACATTGCTGACGCACCAAGCAAAGGCGCCAAATGGATATTATTGCAAAGAATTTAAAGGTTTTGATACATAACTACAAAAATTTACTTTCAATGCATTAATCCTTTAAGGACTGGTTGACCACTTTTTGGTCGATTTTACAACTTTTTGTCTCCTACTATTCATAGAACATCTGATTTCAAAAAACTCAGAGAAGAACGCAATTAGAGTGTTTTCATATACTCCTAACCAATTCCAAGAGAATGCGTGCAAAATTGAGTGAGTTGTGCTTGTTTAAACTTGAAATGGCCTAACCTTTCATATTGGAGTTTTCAAAGAAAAATGCATATTTCATGTAAAAGACAACTATATGTGCGAAGGAATTAGCCAAAAGTTTTTTGGTCAATTTTCACACCATATACTCAATTTACGTCCAATTGTAGCAAATCCTAATTAAAACTAGTGCCAAAGGGTGTTTATGACACATCAATCTTCAAAGAGTAATTACAAGGATGTGAACCATCGGATCACTTTTATTTTTTGTTTGCTTCAAGGATCTAACACATAGAACCAATTTATGCAATCTGATCTAGAATTACATCTTTGAAGAGGGCATGAAACAACACTTTTTCATAAATGTATGCAAAAACTACACCCGCCCCCCAAATCCACTATGGTCCTTAAAGGGTTAATAAGCAATCCCTCACACTGTTTCAAAAGTACTTCCAACTTATTTTGAGTTTATAAGGAAGAAGAGTAGCTCACTATATACACATGGAGTGGTAAGAGGTAGAACAAACAATGTGGGATAAGTAAATTAGATGTAGTAGGAGCTCCACCACTCAGTTTATTCAAAAGTAGAAATTGTGTTAAAAGTAGAATTTCAGACCTAATGTAGTCATAGTAGAATAACTTTTTTCAAAAAACTTTAAACTAATGAAAGATGTTGAATCAAGATAAATTTCATCTCCAAAAATCCGTTTGAGATTAAGAGACTCCAATCAAAAGTTATAGACAAATTTCAAAAGAGGATTAGAAAGGAATTTTTTTTACGTTTGTAGAAATGCATAGTAGAAATTTGTCCATAACTTTTTATTGGAGACTCTAAATCTCAAACGGATTTTTGGAGATGAAATTTATCTTGATTCAACAACTTTTATTAGTTCAAAGATTTTTGAAATAAGTTATTATACTATGCCCGAATGAGGTCTAAAATTCTATTTTTAACACAATTTCTACTTTCGAATAAACTATGAGTGGTGGAGCTCCTACATCTAATTTACTTCTCCCACATTGTTTGTTCTACCTCCTACCACCCCGTGTGTATATAGTGAGATATTCTTCTCACTTGGAACTCAACAAAAGTTGAAAATACTTACATTCCAATTTTGATAGACACAAGTAAAGGAATCTTTCTTGTAGTCAAAAGTATTTTTTTCCTTTGTTTTTCATACAAAAGAAAGGAATTTCACGGCAGTTAAATTCTTTTAATTACATTTGAGTGCCAGTTGGAGGCGTTTGTACCTCAAAGTCAAGGTAAAAAGTGAAGTCAAACCCTATAGCAAGGCGCCAGGGATTCCCCATTTGTCGTCCGCTCTTCAAAACTTGAAGTGGCCAGGCATTTCTGGCGAGTCCGTGTGCTTGCATTGAGGGAAAATACTTGGCCTCACTCGCCAGTTTACCGTGTTGTGCCGCTAGAAGAGTTGGGGTGGCGATGCCCTAAGGTAGGAGGTCTTTAAATCGATCGGGTTCTAAATGCATCTCCTATCTAGGAATGCGTGCCATACTCCGTGAAAAATCTATTAGTATCATTGATGAGGTAGGTAGGCTTAAAGGGCGATTTTTAAACCTCCTACCTTAGTGTGCTCTTAACTTAAGTCGCCCTATTAAGAACTAATTGCATTTTGGGAGAACTAAACTTCTTGAAACAATTTTTAGTTAATTTTTCTAGCAAGAAAAATGGAATTGACATCTAATTCAAGTCATTTAATATTTTTTGATTTATTCCATTTGAATTAATGATCTTAAACAATCTCACTATTGAAGTTAGTATGTTTAAATTCCATCTTATAGCTATCAATGATTTTGATTTTGATTCCATTTCATATCTACTTCTACTTAACATTTTTTAAAGAATGATATCAAGTTTGATTTTTTGAATTTTTTCCCTAGATTCTCAACTCAATTCTTTAATAGAAAAAAAATTCAACTCAAAATTTGTAGTGCAAAATTTGAAATTAAATAGATTCAAAGTCTTCTACGGTAATCTAATCATTGAAGGTGCAGAAAAACAACTATTTTTTCCCCTTCAAACACAAATATCTTGCACTTTTTGATCAAAGTTTCTGAAATTTCTTCTGCATATTCTCACACTAATATAGTGCAAGATCCTATGTGGTTAGAAATGCAGAAAACACTCCTTTTTTTTTCTTCTCTTTGCAAGAGATGGTAGTTTTGAGTGTTTTTTATGAAAAAACAGATCTTGGGACTTTGAGGGGTTAAGTTCATAATTGAATGTTGAACATCAGTGCTTGACTGGCATTAGATTCAGCAACATTTAGCGATGCTTCACAAAATCATACCCAAACACAACATTGGATTGTGACCGACACAGCCAACACGATGAAACACATTTACAAAACAGAATAGAAAAGATGAAGATAATCAATTCTGAGGAAGCCCAGAAGCGGTGCAAGTGCTCAGAAAGTTCTTTCGTTTCATCATATCTGCTTCAAGGGAAAAAAAATCATTGACAGTCTTCTCTAAAACAGCGCAAAAAAAATGGCAGTTCCTAGAATCCTGCACATTCAAAGACGACTGTCGAATGTAGACATCCCTAACACTGAGCCTGGGTTTAGACTAAAACTATATTTACAACTCTGCAATGTATAACTTAATTGAAGCTAACAAGAACTTCATCTACCATGGAGAAAAAGTTTCCTGCAGATAGAAATACTGAAACCACTTCCCATTTGCTTACTCAAAAGGTAGAGAGCAGCTGTCTTTCACAAGAGCTAAAGAAAATTACCAGCAATTAAGGGAGGGTAAACAGGTCTGCATGATGTCATTTGAAGTGCAAGTTAATGGGTGTTGAAAATACGCCACTCTAAACACAGGCCACAATCATATGTTACATTAATACAATGATGATAGGATTGGTACCCTACAAAACTACATATTCAAAGAGACCAAGGTCAGTGTTTTAAAAACAAGGTTTTCAATAAAAATTAGACTGTTTGAGAAAGTTTTAAACCATATTATAAAGAAAATCTTCCTACGATCATACGGAGATCTCCCTATGCATCATAGAAAGGCCTCTTTATGATCCTGAAACATCCCCATGACGATTCTCATTAGGAAGTTGCCCAAAAGCTTTCGAAAAAATCAATTTAATTGAAAATGTTGTTAAAGGAAAGAACCCTAAAACCCTAAACCCAAGTCACTGGTGTTCAAGTGCATGTTCAAGCAACAACCTGTTAACGCTTCCTTGTCACATTTGCAGCACTTTGGGTTACCCTTGAGCCTTTTACTTTGCTGATGAGGCTGGTGCACTGCCTGGACAATTGACTAATCTACGCTCGAGAAACCTTTCCAGGAGTAACTGCAACTGTTTCTGATCAAGGGGCTGGAACCACAACAACAAAAGATCAAAAACTGTGTAAGCTGGAAGCATCTGAAATTCAAAAGCAGATACAAAGGAATGGTTAAATTGTTAGCGAGAAATATGAGAGGTTATGGACCTTCGCAGTAAATCGCTCACTGGAACAAGTTCATGTGAAAAATAGTGCCAAGTTTTGCACACAACAAACCTTCAAAATTCATGCCATGAAACAATAGTATAGTATTACTCAATCATCAATATAGAGAATAATGTCACTACTGAGGAATTAGCGCCGCTGTTGAGAAAAAAAGCGAAAGGAAGAAATTTTGACGGTACTCTGAGAAATCAAGCAATCGTTAAAAAAACGATGGAAAAGTCGTGTGGGGAGGCTCATTTGATGCACATTTCTCCTCTCATGGCATCATAGACTTACAGAGAGATCATCCAGAAAAGAGTCGGTGAAGATCAAAACCTAAACACTAAAATAAAAGTCTGTAAACACATACCTTAGGTATGTAATCGTCCATGCCGGCACTAAAACACATCTCATGCGTCCCCTTCATGACGTCGGCGGTGAGGGCCACTATGGGGATTCGGCGATGCGAGCACTCTTTGATTTCCACGTAATCATATTCAATCTTTTCCAGAGCTCGGCATTGCTCACATACGTCAACTTCCCACCTTCTAATAAGACGCGTGGCTTCATACCCGTCCATCTACAATTTGCAAACAAAGCTGAAGGTTAATACTAATAAGATCACAGCAGGATAAGAGTCTTAAATTGCACAGGTCCAAGCAAGATAACTGCAAACCCTAAACCTTGATTGGTGCAAGAAGCAATTTTTCCTTGTTATTCCGATACCAACATTAGACTACTTAAGAAACAAGCATGAGAGGGTAACAATCACATGGCTCCAAAGTGGCATGCTAAAAACATTAGACAGAACAAGGTTCCAAGCAATCTCTTTGAAATGGATTGGACACTTGGTACTTCAAATGCATCTACTGGTACCGTACTTGCTTTTCAACTTGTTATAATACCCCTAGTTGCAAATGATGTTGGCTCGAATTTTAAACTGATTGCTGCGACTTGTGCAATCTAAAGTAGACATCAAAATGCGTTGAGCAAAGCAGAGAGAAGATCCTCTGAAACAACGGAGAAAAGTTGAATGTGAGTATTAATGTGCGCGTACCTCAGGCATTTGAATGTCCATTAAGATTATGTCGAACTGCTGGTCATCTTCTTGCTTCTTCACAGCATCGATTGCCTGTTTTCCCCCAATCACAGTGTCGACAGTGGCGCCATAACGTTCTAGCATTGAACTGGCCACTCTTCGATTGACCATGTTGTCATCCACCACAAGCAGGCGCTTGCCGGCCAGCATCTTCTCATTGGCATTCTGCTTCCGAGACGGATTCGTGACTTGGATGCCCAGAGTTTGTAGCAACCCTGAAATCAACGTGTTGCATCGAAGTGGCTTGTGAACGATGTGTAAATAACCAGCTTCATGTAACTCCGTTTGCAATGTGCAATCCGGTAAAACCGAAAGTGCCAAAACGGGAATCCCCTTGAACCTTGACTCCTTCAATCGTTGCACCAGCTGCAACGATGACGTGTGGTCCATCCCTTGCAGATCCACAATCACAGCTTGAAATGGAGGTCCGTCCGTCCTGCAGCATAGACAGCAGCCGTAATCGTTAAACCCTAAACACTGATCTCAACATACAGTTACAATGAGGGCTAATGATCTAAATTTTGCAAGAATTTTAGGGAAATGGCTGGAAGGGAAAATTCTTGGCCGATTTCATTGAAAGAGCTTTTAAATACAATTATTCAATTTGGTCAAAATGTATAAAGTATAGTAATTTGCAAAAATGTCATCAAAGAATCTAGAGAATTATTTTGTCAGCTGTCAAAACCTAAGATGACAAGACGTGTGTAACAGTTTTGATAATTTTGAAAAAGCACAAGAAACTCAATGCACAGGGCAAGACTACACTTCTTTGGACAAGTCTTGAGGAGAAGCTAAAAGTTAACGCCAAGCCAAATCAGCTGTTTGAAGCACACAAGACTAAGATGACAAGACGTGGAAAAATAAAAGGCGGAGTAGTCCCGTCCATATGACCATTTATTGGCTGAAGATATTTGAAGCAAACCCAAAAATGGTCAAACAGACAAAACCTCACAACACTATTGTCAGATAGCCAAGATTCGTTCTCCATGGCGGTCCAGACAAAGTTAAAAGCCTACAAGAAACCCTCGAACTTTTGAATTAACACCTTCCGAGATTTCTTAAGATATAGTCCTTGAGGCTTGTCCAGAAAAATGTAAACCAACCCTTAGTTTCAGCAACTCCAAGGTGGGCACTGTAGGAGTGAAGTCTCTACCTTGCTAACATTTCTAAAGCAATGCCCGCGTCCTCAGCATACTCGATAAGTGCTCCAACTCTTCGCAAATAAGTTGCCGCAACTTCCTGCTCCAAGTCCAGATAGGAAACCCCCAGAAAATATGAGGAAAAAAATGAAAAATCAAAGGAATTTCTTAAGAAAAAAAAGGGGAAAAGGTAGAAAACATCACATTTCGAGATTCATAAAAGTCACTTATAGTTATGTCAGACAAACGTGAACCCTACTTATTCTGAAAGAAGGCTAACAAAAGCACCCTACCTGTCGCACAGGATTAGCATCCACCAGAAGAACCCTGATTCCGCCAATGCGGTTGTCACCTAAGTCTGACGAGACGCGCTTCATGGCGTGGGCCAGCTTCTGCAAATTGCCCCTTTGCCCTGACGTTGGCAACACCAAAGAAAATTTAAACACACTGCCCTGGTCCGGTTCGCTTTCCACAATAATGTCACCTCTTGTTAACCTCACCAGCTTCTGCAAATTCAGATGAAATCCCCGAAGACGATCCAGTCAGGACACCAGAATGTCACCCATCAACGCATAATATGCTCCCTTAAACCCTAAACCCCAAATCCTTAAATCCCAAAAGTAGATGTACCAAAATTGCAACACTTCAAGTCTTGTACAATGAGAACATGTTGACTTTGAGTACGTACACAGCCTCAACATTGGTCGTCATGTTGATTTCTACCAATAAAATTCTGAAATCTTGTAACTTTTGCATGTCCTACTGCGAATGGGCCCAATAGATTGCATAAACTTGCAGACAACTCTAAAGGTAGAGATGCCCACCTAATTGTGACACCTATCTAAATGCAACACCTCAAAATCCAAAATTGCCTTTTGAGTATGTACACCACCTCAATATCCAAACCCTCGTCGGTTTCTAGGTCATCTCCGAATCAAACTTTAAGCCGTAGCAACTTTTGCATATGGTATACAAATCATGCATTCTCTCGTGCGATGAAAACTTCCTAGATTTGCGAACAGGAATATTAAAACCCAGACCCCTCTAATATCAGAACTCGCCCGATTTTAAGTGGCCTCCCAGTCTCCCACTGAAACCTTGAGCACCTTTTCCATACGCTATCCAAATAACGCATTCCTGGATGCATTGGAATCCTCTCTGCTTTCTCAACAAGAGTACAGACAAAGCTGACCATTCAAACAATAGTAACTCTGCTTATAAAAGTTGCTTTTAGGTATGGACACCGTAGTCGTTACTAATGTTCATCTAGACGCGAACAATCCATTGCCAAGAGTACAGGATAAGTGCCGGGGACCTCACCTGGCAAATCGACAATCCGATCCCAGTCCCGCCATACTCACGCGACGTGCTGCTATCCGCCTGCACAAATGGCTCAAACAGCCGGGTCTGCATGAACTTGGGGATCCCGATACCCGAATCCTCGATGGAGATGATGCACGTGACTTCGTCAAAATCCAACCCCCCGATCGGTTTCCACCGCCTCCACTCTTCCACACACGCTGCGCTACTCAAATGCCCAGTAGCCTTCATGCTCAACCGTGGCGGGGCCATGTGTGGATACCGCGCCCTGAACAAGGAGCTTCGAATGGCGATTGCGCCCTTCACGCTGATCTCATTCTGACCGTCCCCCGTCGCAATTTCCTCAAACTCCGGAATCCCGTTCGGTATCCCACTCGGTAGTTCGCCCGGCATCATCCCGCGCTTGTTGTGATCCACCAGGTCGAGGAACTGTTGTATGGTGGCAGGGGAGACGGTGTCGTACAAGAAAGGGTCCACGAGGCGCACGCACAGGAAGATGCTGCCGTGCTTGGTGAACTTGACGGCGTTGCCCACGAGGTTGATGAGCACTTGGCGGAGGCGGCCGGGGTCGCCGTACATCCACGCGGGGACGGCGTCGTGCACCAGAGCGGAAATCTCGAGCTTCTTCTGGTGCACCTTCTCCTCGAAGAGAGACAGGATGTTGTCCAACTCCTCGCGGACGTCGAAGGGGACGGTTTCGATCTCCATGCGGCCCGCCTCTATCTTCGACAGGTCCAGGACGTCGCTGATCAAGGCCCTGCAAGGGTGGCAGTCGCCACTAGTGAGATACTAGCATCCCAAAAATTTGCCTCACATGCATGGATCCTAAGAAATTGGCACTGGGGACTGCAAAGCGTAAACCCGGGGAAGGAAAACGCAACAACTTCGGGAGGATATGGACATCACAACATTATAAATCACACCATCATAAAGTGTACAACATTATAACGGTGAGCTGGGTTCCCTGTCATTCTCAAATCTCATGTAGACATAACGCTCTTGAACAACCTGGAAGGAGTCTGGCTTGAAAAGCAAGCATATAATATAAGATCCCCATTGCAAGCCTCTTAAAACCATGCTTACTAAATTTTGAATACAAGAAGTATGCACGTATATAGGGCAAACGTATTGCTTCAATAATGCAGTGGCCAAGGATCGAAAGAAATGCATTTAAAAACGTTGCGGACTGAGATTTTACCAAGAGGGGAAGAAAACTTACACTAAAGCGTTACCACTAGCCTGAGCAATCTTCACATACTCAAGCTGCTGGGGAGTCAAATCCGTCCCCATTAGTAAATTGGTCATTCCTATGACACCGTTCATGGGAGTCCTGCAGAAATTAAAAAAACACCACAAAAAGACAGTCAGCTAACCAGTAGGGAAACAACGATAGTCTCTCTGTGATTGGACATAAAGGTACATCGCTCTGGGGAATCAAGACGTCCAGATCTGTACTTCTGATTGATCTAGGGCTTGAGAAGGAGTAAGGGTTATTGCACTCTTCTGAGATACCAAAAAGTAGTGACAGGCACCCTTGATCACTGGACTTGACATTGTAATCTAGTATCTGAAGGGGACCCGTTGCAATGCAAAACAAAAACAAAATGCTATCTTTGCGAGAATCTTGCAACAATCTTTCATTTCATTACTACAATGCGCATCAAGCTCCTTCGAGATAACGCTGTCACAATATATGAGTATAATGATGCTCTGCGGGCCGTACTTAAATAGCAGTATGAAAACTTGACAACGAATTTGGATGACATCGAGACAGGATTCAAATATAATATTTAGAAAAGTAACATAAAGATGTGCCGATTCGGAGGGTGGAGAAAGCCTTTGCCTGATCTCATGAGAAACCGTGGCAAGGAAACTGGATTTGGCCTTGTCCGCCGCCTCCGCAACGACTTTGGCCTCTCGGAGCTTGGCATGGATCTTCTCCCGCTCGCCCACGTCTTTCTCAGCCGTGGACATGCGCTTGAGCACGAGGTAGACGGCGATGGTGCAGAACACCACGATGAGCAACATGAGCAACGGCCACGCGATCATCTCGCGCAAGACGCGCAACTGGATGTTGGACGAGTACGAGCACTGGAGCTCGATGCTCTGCGTGCCGTACTTGAACGCCACGCTCACGGTTCCGGGCGACTTGGACTTGGTTTGGTTACCGGCGAACCGAACTAGGCACGGATTCGCGGTGCAATTGTAGTACTCGTTGAGCTCCAGGGAGGTATCCACTTGGGCGATGGCGCTGATCTCGATGTCTTCGTCGTTGAACCTGCACAAATCGTCTTTTGAAATCAGAACCCTGGGATCAAATCATTGAGTTCATGATGCAGCAGCTTACTTGTAACTAAGGGTTACAGGTGACTGTTAAATTGCTATTAAACTTAGAGCTTCGCCCATGCCAGACAAAAAACTCGCTCAAGAAGTTCAAAATGCGGCACAATTCCAGTTGTTCGGCTTAAGGGGGTCGGCTCTTGATTCTAAGCTGTCCAATGTGAACAAACTTGAGACTTCCAGACCCTCCGTCCCTTCCGCATTAGCCGCCTACTAACCCCGTACTCCTCTAACGCTGTAACAGAGCCTCCGTCAGTCTCTTTCTTGAAAGTCTCGAAATCCAAATCGATGTTGTCAGAACTGTTAGCCTCTATCCAAGTCTTTGTAAACTCAAGTCTGTCTCCATTCTAAACCGGAATCTAGAACAGGATCCAGAATCACAGGGCCTCTAAATAGACGGTATATTCATGCACATTTCCATTAGCTTACTGTGCCGATAGATATACAAATTATTATGTTAATTGCATTGCATGCACAGCATTTTGCACAACTATGCAAGTATTTCCACCGCCATTCCCCTCCCGGCTCCCTAAATCACTTCAATTCCTTCCTTTCTAGAAATTGGCGTTGTAAGCCCAAACACAGGAGTAGAACTAAAGGTGAAAAGGAAAGTCAATAAATTCACCCACAACAGTTCTCGTGATCCCAAACACGAAGAAGGCCAGATGCTAGAATTGCACTGCAAAAAAAGGCCTTGGAATTGAAAAAACAAGTGGAAGTGTGATGTAACCAACCTTGAAATCACGGCCCCAAAAACTTCCTCAACGTTGACCACGGTGAGTATAAATCCCAGACAGGCCGCACGCCGGTCCGCGTCCGTTGGGAGAGTAAAGGGGTTCACATCGCCGTAATACGGCAGGAAGGCGGCCATGCGCCATTGCCCGAGGAACAAGTACGGCGGCGACAGGGAGGAGTTTCCCGTATCGCGGGCGCCGAACATGGCGGTCTTGACGTAGGGGAAGCCATACGCGTCGAACAAGACCGACGTGATGTTGGCCGACACGCGAATGACCGGCGCGTACTCGGGCTCAGGGCCGCGCGTGACCTTCTTCTCATTCACCGTGGTGTAGAAGGTGCCGTTGTACTGGCGCTCCACCTCCGCCCGCTGGGCGGGTAAGACGCGCAAGCAGTAGAGCACGCTGCGCACGTGAGGACGCAAGAACAACGTTTGGTCCGTGAAGCTCAACCAGGTGGACTGGGAGACGTTCGGGACGCTCGTCACCAAGCCAAGGATCACGAAGGATGCGCCCAGGTTGTTGTCGATTTCGGAAATGAAGATCTACAGTGGAAGAATTGAAACAGAAAAATCATATAAGAACTAACCCCAGCTTATCTGGATCCCAACTTGCACCATGCACATCCGTGCTCCCAAATAAGATTTTCAAGATTAGCTCCAGTTGCTCAAACATGGCGAAATGTGCTTCAAATCTGATACCGTGATACTCACATTCTTTGTAGCTATATACAGAATTTAGTGAAAGCTTTGTTAAATTTAGCCACATTTTAGAACATGGATGCGCACACTAGGTGCTTGTTACCGCCGGTATCATGAAATCAGTTTTGCAATCGACCCGAGCTAGTAGAAAACCCAACCCAGATCTGTTCTGAAATCTAGTCGTGTTACATTTCGCAGGATTTAGGTTTTAACCCTGTCTTGCCAGAGTCTACCGGGGGGGGTACAAAGTTTGAAGCGTTCCAATTGGCAAAGATTAAAGCGTAGTTACAATTCTACGAACGCTAATTCTCTATTGGTGAGAATTGGCCATCTTGAGTGTATACCTCGTGTATAACTCCAAAACCAGGAGACACCCAAACCGACAGGCAAGCTTCAAGCGCAATACTTTAGTCAACCAATATTCCTTATTGGCTAGTAATTGAGAAATTGGGCAATATACCCTAGTTCAGCCAATCTTCACTTGTGGCTAGCTTTGGGACAATTGAGCAATATGGATGATTTAGAGTGTAGTACTGGACATTTTTTCAAGCTTCGTCAAATACTAGCTATTACTACGAGGAAGAAAGCCTGAAAAACACTCCAAGTTGATAACGCATGCCATGGCAAGTGAAACCTACTCAAAACCGACTTCTCCGTGTCCTCAGTACTGCAGTGTAAAACCCATGGTTGATGATCCATGCTTGTAATCACTAGGGCCCAAAATCGAGCTCCTCGCACGTTTCAGCGTGCATTCATCATTTGAATGCAATACGGACACGAATGCATTCTGTAACCAGTTTCAGAACTACCTAGGCATGGCTGAGGGCTCTCTCAAACCTCACCAGAATCGTGTCGAGTTGCAATTAAAAAAGGCAAAATTCTAAGATTCCAGTTGAATGAATCCTTGACCCCTCGTGCTGCAAACCTCATATTCGTTAAAATGCTGAATCTAAGAGAAATTGGCGGGGTTCCCGTTGCCCGACTGCAACCTCGCATGTACAAATCCCCTCAATTTCAGAGCTTTGGGCCTTGACTATCACACTTTCGGCGCCATGGGACACAGCATTTGAACAAACATGATCATCGGAATGTATTTGCTCACCAACCTCAACGCACCCTAGAGTGCAATTGGTTACAAACAAAACATGCGATTTACGGGGCTAGGACGAATCACAATTTGAAGGCTGCGGAAGTGGAGGTGGGCTCACGTCTAATCATGCAACGGCCCTGATATTTATAACTCCGGCGAATTTAGCAAACGCTACAGAATGCATTCATCATGCGGGGAGCAGCAACGAATTCCAGAACCTAGACATGGCTTTGAACACCAGAATCGCGGCGTCACAATCACAAGAACAACACTCAAGGCCCTGAACGATTCCAATACATGAAACACTCCAACAAGCGACTCCAAACATGCGAAATCTTCTAAGGGGTGTCCATCCAAGATACGAAGGGTAAGGTCTTCGAGTAACCTCTTTGCGATTCTCGCACTTGAGCATAATCTCCTGGCGCTTATTAGTCAACGAGTTCCGGTACACCACAACCCCCACCACAATCACGACGGAGGCTGCGCACAAGATGCCCAGCAGCTGCAGCCACCAGCAACGCAGCGTATTGAGCGCGCACCAGCGGCCCATGAAACGCATTCGCCGCGGCGCCATCCGCGTTTTCCTGGCCGTGGTCGTCGAATCCCGTGAGTCCTGAACCCCCGTCCCCGCCGACGCCCCCTCCGACGCCCCCTCCCGCCCGTCGTTGTTCTCGGGCACAGTCTCGACCGTGCGCGCCCGCGACATCTCCTTCGCCGTGGCCCGCATCGACATCTCCATCTCCGCGCACTGACCCTGGCCCTGCGCCGGCACTCATCCCTCACACCTTCTTGCGAATCTACTCGCGGTCACAGCCCACACAGGCTGATCCCCATCGCCATCCCCGGCCCCGTCCTCCGCCATCGAGAGTAAACTACACTAAAATAAAACGAAAACGAAACGAAACGAAACTAGCTCGTCAGAAAACTGCACATGCGCTTGCTATCGGGCTTGTTTGGACGGCGCTTGCTCCGAAAGTGCTTGCGAGTCCGAAGCTTCCGGGACAACCCTCGGATAACTGAAAGCACTGAACTGAGCTGATGGCCATTGATGAGTACTGATAATGGGCTTAATTGTTCCTAGCCGTCTGGCAGTAACCGAAGATGAGGTGAAAAATGGACTCTAGGAGAGTCGCTGATGCTTGCCCTCCGCTTCACGATGGGGATTTGCCCGGACGGCGATGGGGCTGGTGACTTCCTGTAGTGGGTCAGCACCAGCAATGCTCATGGGAGCGGGGAAACCGGCTCGCCGCGACAATGCCGACAAGACACAGCCCTCCGCGCTAGATTCCCTCGTTAGGAGAATTGATTGCTCCCCGTCACTGTTGACTTCTGCAGGGATGGATGGAGGGCAGCAGGTGCACCGCTCGACGGTAAAGTTGCTTGTGTTTGAGGGGATTTGGCTGTAGATGAACACAAAACTTAATTAAGGTAGAAGCACCAATTGTTGACCATGCCCAGTACCCTACCTGTAGGGTGCGCTATTTTCAACCTTAGGTTGGAAATCAGACTAGGAGTGTGTTTTTATGTCCTTTTCAAGGTTATGACACATGTCCCGAAGTAGTGAGCATCCTTGACGATCGGAATTGGAAGACTCTAGACATTGTTACTAGTGAAATGCACTTTTTGGCTCCCAAAATTCACTGTAGTTTAAATTCTGAAAATGTTGTCATCTCCATATTTCCTATCTTCCTACATGGGAAAAATTTCCAACACCTCATACTACACACAATCTGCTCCAAAAACTCCTTAAATGATCGACTATTGGTGCTTCTACTTTAGAGCATTGCCACCAGTTTTGCAAAATTGGACAGTGGCATGAAGAACTTACGACCTTGTGAGATGTGACGGTGCACTCAAGATTTTGATGCTCTGTATATACAACCCTAAACAATCCTTGCTAAAGTTCTTTCCCTTCTTCTCACACCTCTCACTGGTTTCAACATCTTCCATTAAAGACATAGTCAACGTTGGCCAAGTTGGCGTGAGTGTAAAACTGCCCACTACATAGGCCTTCTGTTACCAAGCAAGTGCAGAAGTGGCAGGAGGAACAATACAACTTTTAACACCTAAGGACCAAGGCCATTTTCTGCCAAAAAACACTCAAAATTGCCATTTCTATAGCAAAGAGTAAAAAAATTGAAAAATATTTTTTTTTCCACACTTAACCGTAGGATCTTATACCTAACTAGTATGAAAATGTGTGGAAAAAATTTCAGAATTTTTGACCACACAAATTGCAAGATATCTACATTTAAAGTGAAAAAAACAAATTTTTTAGCACACTGCTGTACTAGACTTTATGACTTTGAACATTTTTGACTTTAATTTTTTGCTCTAGAGAGTTTTGAGCTTTTAATCTTTATAGTGAAGAATTGAATTGAAAGTTTAGGGGAAAAAAATTAATGCAAAAGAAACCATTATTAAAAAAATCATTATTAAAAAAATCATTATTAAAAAATGTTAAGGAGAAGTAGGTACAAGATAGAAGGAAAATCTAAAAAATTAATATCTTTTAAATGGAATTAAAAAAACACTAATCCCAATGGTGAGATTGTTCTAGCAAAAAAACTAGACCTTGTGGAACTCTTTTTTTTGAAAAATTGTAAAAATTGCATTCAAAAATAAATCGTACAAGTTATTTTTTTTAGAAAGATGTTCTAAGTGAATGAAAAACAAGATTGTCCATAACTTTCTCATAACAAATCCCAGTGACATGAATCAAAAAGCTTCCCAGATAGACACAAATATAATTTATAAGAAAAAAACTTTTAAAATTTTTTAAAAATTGCAAATTTTTTTTTTCTGCCCCACGTCCCCTATTTTGAGTTTACTTGGGCATAACTTTTTTTCCCAAGCACCGATTAAAAAAAAATTATATTCCCATGAAGCTTAGCAATTGTTCTATCTTCCAAAAAAGTTTCAAAAAATCACGACAAAAATTCAGCCCGTAGGTACCCGCTCGAAATCCCATTTGTCTCCCAAAGGAATGCTTAACAATGGTCCTTTAGGGGTTAATGCGACGGATTCTGATGTGGAGCCATTTTTCTCAAAGTGAAGGCAGCAAGCAAGAATTGGCATAGATAAGGCCAAGTGACACGGCTGGTAGCAATGCTTTAAGTCATAAACCTGAAAGGTTAAGGTAACTAAGGTAGAAACACCCATTAGCGTCCCTGCTCCCAATCCTATACCTTAAACTGTTGCTAAATCTATCTCTAGACTTTTCATTAATGTATCCTTCAAATGTTTGGCTCTAATTTACTGACGCATTTGAAGGACATATACCTAATCCTCATTTACTAGTTATTGTTTTTTGTGGATTTCAGTTTTGGATCCACCTATGAGATAGTTTTAGTGGTTTAGGGTGTCGTCTCTTTGAAAAGCCATAAAAATTATATACTACATCTAAAATCTACTTTTTTTAATATTCATGATTTTCACTCGCCAATACTACAAAAATATTAATTTTAGAAAAAGTTGCCTCCAACTATGTTGAACAATTTAATATTGACGATTTTGGGTGCTTCCACTTTACATCTAAATGAACCATTCCTCAAAACCGACTCCTATTTTTGAAGGGAAAATGAAGAGGGAGGTTACCCAAAATGGTGCACATTACAAGGACAAGTAGAAGGTGGAGTTGGGGCCCATTTTGAGTAGTGTCCAGCTCTATTAATAATATTGAGGAGATGGCAATCTTACAAATTTTGGGTTCACCTTCTGTTGTTTTAACTTCTTCTTTATGACATGTTAGGATACTACTAGTGTTATTTATTCATGTGCATTGAATAGATTTTGGCATCACCTACATGACAATTTTAGTACCCTACATTTTGCATCTTTGAAAACTTGTGACTAATTCACAATGCGTCCAAAAATTATGGAACCACTTACAATTTGATTCATAGCCCTTCACCAATATATAAAAATTGTTGTTCATTTTTTAAAGCACATTGATCATGCCATAGAGCTTATTTGTACAATTTCAGGTGTAGTTACTTTAAGGCAAAAGCACCTATTGGACAGAAGTCATTTACAGAAATCTAGAAAACAACCTAAATCCACGCACAAGTGGACCCACAATAGACAGGTGGAGTTCCAAGAAGTTGTCATTGTCATGAAGGTAGATCTTGCATTGCCGGCCAATCACCCGCGCATGATCCAAGCTTACGTTGTGTTGCTTCTGGGTGTTTCCGTGCCCATCTTGGTGTTATCTACTGTCCACAATAGATGCATCTACGAAGTTGTTTTCAAGCTTCTATATTATAGTTGTTCAAAGTCGGGAAAATATGAAACCAATTTTCTTGGTTTCCTAACCTAGTTCCTATCCAGCACACATGATTTTTTTTCTCTATGCACCCTCCAGATCAAGAGGTCCAAAACAAGTGTCCAATTTAGGTGCTAGCAAAATGAGTTTGGAGTTATCCACAATGAACTGGTCTTGGCTCTGAAATAATAAGCTTACTTTTGGAGTATAAAATGATGAAGTGCACGAGTTATCATGACTGATATTTCCCAAAGTCAGCCAACTTGGACCTGAAAAAGGCTCTGGCCGTATTTGGAGGTTTCCATAATTGCACACCTGTACTACAAATTACGAAAGTGTCTGCTTTGGTTCCATCGAGGACGTGGTCCTTTGGTTTTGTGTACTTGTTCCTTTATCAATGGAATTTGTCCATGTGTTTCAAGAAAAAAAATTAAAAAAACGTGTCTGCTTTGGAACATGCCACGTTATCAGTGTTTGTTCAATGGTGTGCATTAGGGCTTCTTTTTTTCATTTTTTATGAAGTGCCAAAGTGGCGATAAAAAATGTTACAAATGTGCTCCAAATTTCAGCATTCATCCACATATTGGATAGAAAATGTCATAGTAGTACATATCTCATGTACATAATTTTGTATTCATCCACTATTTGGCGATTTCATCCAAGAATTTTTTTAATTTGAAGTGTTTTGGCAAAAAACTTCACTATTTTTTACCATTTTTTAGCCAAATTGTTTTTTTCTGATGCAATCTGGCACCAAGAAGCCAAAAAAAAAAGCCCTACTCTACACTCTGCAGCCGCAAAAGGAGAAACTATAGGCAAGTCAATCGACTACTCAACCTTACCAAGTAAAAGAGTCTGCAATTTTGCAATCACATTCCATCTAAAAAAAAAAATTGATACAAATAAAGGAAATCCTTTATTGCAAAAAATTCCATCCAAAATTTCAATTCCATAGGTCGAAATACTCAATAAGGTAACTACACCTAAATGCGTCCTAGTATTGGTATCTTTTATTAAGTGGTTTCTTTTTTGGTGGGGTCTTGTTGGTAGTCAAAAGAGGATTCTAGATTACCTTAGAACGCTTATTTTGGACACCATATGAATAAAGGCATGTTTACACCAAAAATCTTGTGCTCCAACCCATGAATACATGTGGTACCTTGTTTAAGGGATGAGACCATTGTAAGTGGGCTACCATGTTTGAACAAGGGACTTAACCCCTAAAGTTTCATGACTATGTTCTCACCAAAAACGCTCCAAAACTGCCATTTCTAATACAACTACCAAACTTTTGGAAAAAAACAATTTTTGACACATGTAACCGTAGGATCTTGTAGTATGATATTTTGAAAACATGTGGTAAAAATTTCAGAAAACTCCGCCGTGTGGATCATAAGATATAAGCATTCAAAGTCTTGAAAACCATTTTTTCAATCCTGCGAAAAACCGGGCAGCTGCACTTTGCAAGCTCACTTTTCAATGAAAAAATGCCTATAAAGGTGGTGCTTCTTTGAATTCAGTTTCCTAAACAAGTTGGCTATATGCTTGAAAAATTTCACATCATTTGGAATTGTACAACATATAGGAAAAAAATAGTAAGTAGAAAGAAGTAGAAAATGATTCAAAATACTAAATTGTTAAAATTTTAATCATGGAATTTAAAAATCCCAATCCCAATGGTTGTAATGTTGTAATAATTAATTTACATCCTAGGTTTGTTTTTTTTTCCAAAAATATTGAAAATTGAGTTAAATAAACGACTTTAAAGTTTCTTTTAGAGTAGACAATCCATAATTGCCCGCAAACCAAAAACCCTCATAACTTTTGACTCATTGAGTGAAATGGAATGACTCAAAGCTTTTTGAGTATATATAAATGTAGAGAACCAATTTCAAAAAAAAAATTCCGGAAAAAATGATTTTTTCTGATCTGCCCAAACTGCCCAATTACGAAAAAAAGCAACATATTAGGTCACAACTTTTGACTCGTATTTCGAAATGTCATGAAACTTGGTACACATGGAGATATTCCTCGCCCCCACCTTCTATTAAAATTTCAGCCTCAAATATGGATATCTCTAGTCACAGGTACCTGCCCAAAATTTCTATACGGCCAAAAAACGCATGTTGGTCCTTTAGGGGTTAAGTAGGTAGTGACCCAAACAGTTGGTGCAAATCAAAAGAATTGAATCATGCCCCAATGTACATTTGAATGGGCTGAATTTTTTATTTTTTATTATCCGTAGAAATAGGTTAAAAACAACTTAAAAATGAGCAGGCCAGAATCTAGCCAGTAAAGGCCAGAACATCCCTGAAATGGCCAGAAACAATCCAAATATGATCTAAAATAGTCTAGAAATGGCCAAAATAGATCTGACATGGCCAAAAACAACTTAGAAATGGTCTTAAATAGTCTGGAAATGGATAGAACAGCCCAGAAAATAAATAGAACATAATTTTTTGAAATTGGCAAAAAAATTCTCCCAAATTTCTTTCCCGATTTTTGGAATTGGATACCTCCAAGAGTTTCTTAAGAAATATTCCCCTTAGATCCGGTAAATCACTATCCACTTTGGCCATGTAGGATTCCAATAAGGATTTGCATCCATGGAAAAAATTATAGGCTACAATCCAAGTTTTCTTTGGTGTAAACCCAAAAACAAGGTACCATAGCAATCCTTTAATCAAAACACTCCATTTCTTTGGGCTCCAATCCAAAGTTTTTTGGTGTAAATAGGCCCTAAACTAAGAATTTTTAAAGGACTGAAAACACGTGTATTCAAATGCAACTGTAGACTCTCATAAATAAAAGTAGTACATTTCAGGCAAAGATCTCAAGGGTCACAATTAGGTGTTGTCATCTTATTGTAACACTCTACTATAGACAACTATAGTAGAACTTTCTTGTATATGAGAAAAGCCCTGGGGACCAGAATAAAATATTACATTAGAGAGGTTATTGTTTTAGAGGGAGGTTACAACATTAATGAAACTTGAAGATTTTTTGAATGGGTTGCAATTTTGTAGCACTCCTAGATGGAAGTCACGTTCACTAGAGCAACATGTTGATTCCAAATTCAAAGAAAGTTTTTCTCTTGACACATTTTATACATCTTCAATGTGTTCAAGTTGGGATCAAAGGAATCAATATCACTTTAAAAAGGTTATTTGCTAACAGAAGGTTCAACACGCATTGAACAAATAACTATTAAAAGTATGAAAAATAGACTTGACACCGAATTTTGATTTATTAATTTTCAACATTTTGTTAATTCAATTAATATAGATTTCAGCAAGTCATTTTGCCCATGCATATCTCAATCATCTTCTCAAGTCACAAAAGTTTATTTTGAGGAGAGAAGGCAAGTGCTTTCATTATAGAAGTGGGAAGGTAGGAGGTACAACAAACCTACTCATAATGAAGTCAAATGCACTAAATGTTTTTGCAACTACTATTTAGACCTCATTCCCAACCTCATTTGAGCATAGTAGAATAATTTTTTCCAAAACTTGATCGACCAATAAAATGTGGGAAATGAAGTTAATTTTCAGCTCCATAAAATTTGTTTGCAATTTAGAGCCTCCAATCAAAAGTCATAGACAAAGTTTAGAAAAAATAAGGTAGGAAAAAACATTGTCATAAGTTGTCTCTACACTTGTCTACAAAATTAGAGACTTCTAGTCAAAAACCGATTTTTGTAGGGAAAAAAATTAACTTTATTTTCCACCTCTTCTTAGTTGACCACAATTGAAAAAAATTTATTCACAATGCATTAGGAAAAATTTCAGCCCTCTAGAAGGCCGCGAGTTTGGCACCCGCCCGGTGCAATTACTGAAAAAAAACAAAATAAAAAATTATTTTTTAATTTTTTAAAAATTGGGTGCTGATGTGGCACTAGTAGTGCCACATCAGATTTTTATTTTTTTAATATTTTTTTTTCAATTTTTATTTTTTTTTATTCATTCTGAAATTGCACCAAAGGGGTCCCATAAATCAATTCCTTAGCGACCTTTTGGAAGGCTGAAATTTTTCCTAATGCTTAACCACTAAAAGACCAGGTAGGACTTTCAGCAATGTACGTAGCATTTTCAATCATCTATAATTTATAAATGGATTTTTTATTTTCTTATTTTTGAAATATCCAAACAACATGTGATCAACAAGTAGCTTTAAGGGGCAACAATTTTCATAACTTTTGATTAAATGATTAAAAAGTTATTGTACATATTATATAAAGTTTCTTTTGGGACTGAGACAGAGTAGGCAGTTATAAAAAAATCAATTACCCTCTAAAGTTCCAAGACCCTTTGTCCATTAAAAAAACACTCAAAAATGCCATTTCTATTGCAAAGTACAGGAAAAAATTAAAAAAAATTAAAAAATTTGCATATCTATTCATAGGATCTTGCATGCATTATACTAAATTACTAATATATAAATATGTGGAAGAAATTTCAAAAACTCTTACTTCTTAGATTGCAAGATATTTATATTTAAAGTGAAGTAAAAAAGATTCTTTTGTGCCTTAGTGGATTGGATTTTTTGGCTTTAAATCAGTGTAACTTAAATTTTTGCACTACTAGTTTTGAAATCCTAATTTTTTATTTTGAAGAATTGAATTGACAAACTATGAACTATCTTTTAAAAATACACACTTAATTTTCACTCATCAAAAATCATTAAGTAGAAGTAGGTTCAAGATTGAAGGAAAATCTAAATTGGTAATAGCTCTAAGATGGATTAGAATACACTAATATCAACGGTGAGATTGCTCTAGCAAAATATCTTAACCTTGTAAAACTTTTTTTTTTTTTTAATTTGAAAATTGAAATCGTAATGAATCCTACAAGTATTTTTTCTAAAAGATGCTTTAATTGCTTGAAAAATGAGATTGTCCACAATTTTCACATAAAAAATCCAAATGGAATGAATTAAAGCTTTCTCTGTAGATAAAATTACAATTCATAAGAATTTTTATATTTCTTAAAATTAAATTTTTTGGAGGGGGCTTGTCCACTACACCTAAAAAACGGGCTTTTGTTCCATAATTTTTGCTCCCAAGCATTGATTGGAATAGGATTTATATTTTTAAAAGCTAATGTATTTTTATATATTCACATAAAGTTTCAAAAAAATCATGATGAATATTGAGACGTAGGATTTTGCCCAAAATCCATTTTGTTCCCTGATGGGACAATAGGACTTTAAGGCATTCAAAATAAAAATTTGAAATTGGTTTTTTGGATTTATATATACACAAAAAGATTTGAATCATTCCATTGTCATAAATGACATAAAAGTTATGGAGAATTCCAGTTTGCAAGCAGTTATAGAATCTCTACCTAAAAATAAAATTTAAAGTGCTTTCTGTAATTCAATTTTCAATATTTTTGAAAAAAATAAAATCATAGGATGTAGATTGTTTATTCCAACATTGCAAACAATTGCAATTGACATTTTTCAATTCCATAACTAAATTCTTAACAATTTCGTATTTTAAATCATTCTCTATTTCATTCTACTTACTAATTTTTTCAAGCTTGGATATAAAAAAAATTTGTTGAAATTTTTTAGATGTATTCCCAACTTATTTCTTTAACATATTATAGGGAGTTGCAAGTTGTAGGATCCACTCATTTTTTGATGAAAAATTTGAAAGATGAAATAAAACCATTTGGAAAGAGTTGAAAATACTCTTTTTGAAATCTAAGCATCATAATCTTGCAATTGGTAAGGTTTCTTATTTTGAAATTTTACGAGGGTGTATCCTAATAAGTTAATTGAAGGTTCCTATAGTTGAATTTGTTAAAAAAACAGTATATATATATTTGTATATATATGTGTGTGTATATAGATGAAGATTTTAGCTTTTCTATGGAGATTAGTATTTTGAAACAATTTTAATTGGGCCTCTATACATGCATTAGAGAAAATTTCAGGCCTCAAGAGGGCTACTCCAAAGTCTTCCAAGGTATCCAGAATTTGTTTTTTTCGAGCTGAAAAAATCATTTTTCCCCTATTCTCGCCCAACTGAAATTGCAGTGGCAGTGGTGCAGCAACCGAGTTTGATAGTTTATTAATGAAATAACAATAATAGTATTAATAATAATAATAATAATAATAATAATCTTTAAGAAAATATTAAAAAATAGAAAATCGCGAAATTTGACTGTTTCGACGAGCAATAGAGTGTATGATAACTCACTACGTCACTTTTCCATAGTGACAGTCTAAGCTTTGAAATAGCTTGATTGTCACTTTCGAGCAGCCCTTTATAGGGCTGAAATTGTCTGTAATGAATGAACTTTAGGGGTTACATGAGGTTTGCAGTTTATATCACCTTACAAGAAAAATTCTAATACCAGATGGTTCCTTGCGATACCTCATCAAATTTAAACAATTAAATTTTTGACATTATGTGATTTGAACTTCACTAGATTTCAACAAATTTAACCATGAAATTCCAAAAGAAATCGACACTAACTTTTAGAATAATTTTTTGACAACTTTGCTGGTTGCCTACAGTACATTTGTGTCCAAAATATACTTAACCTCTAAAGGACCAATATGCGTCTTTTGGCTATATAGAATTTTTGGACAGGTATGTTTCACTAGATATTTCCATATTTTGGGCCCAAGTTTTAATAGAAGTTGGGGACGTGGAATTGGGCGTGGAATATCTTTCATATGCACTAAATTTCATGACATTTGAAAATATGAGTACAAAATTATAGCCTAATATGTTACTTTTTTTCGTAAATGGGCAATCTGGGCAAATCAGAAAAAATCACTTTTTTCAAAAACAAAAATTTAAAATTGGTTTTCTAGAATTATATATATGTGGAAAGCTTTGAATCATAGCTTTGAATCATCATTTCTATTTTGATCAATGAGTCAAAAGTTATTAGGATATTTTATTTGCGGGCAGTTATGGATTCTCTACTTTAAAACAAACTTTGAAGTCCTTTATCTAATTTAATATTCAATATTTTTTGAAAAAAATAAAATCGTAGGATGTAGATTGTTTATTAAAACATTGCAACCATTGGGATTGGCATTTTTCAATCTATAATTAAATTCTTAACAATTTTATATTTTAAACGATTCTTTGCTTCTTTTTATATACTATTTTTTCCTATATGTTGTACAAATCCAAATGATTTGAAAATTTTCAAGGATGTGACCAACTTGTTTAGAAAAATGAATCCAAAGAAACACCACTATTTTAGACATTTCTTAATAGAAAAGTGAGCTTGAGAAGTGTATATTTTCGCAAATAACAATCCTAAGCACAAATCAGAACACTTTCCATAAAAAAAGCACCACAAATAGCAAAAGAATGAGGACGTAATCACCTTCCGCTATATCAATGTCCTGGATTTTTAACAATGAAAAGCTGAATGCCACGTAAAAACAAAGCTTAGGGTCAAATTCACATTGAAATATTAGATATTACAAAAATGAAGTTCGAAGAAAATACAATTTCACATACTAGATGAAAATACCCCTAAAAATAAATTATTTTGCGTATGGCCTAATGAATTTGACCCTCCTAGGGTATGATAAAGTACATAATAATAAACTGAACTTGTAGTTGTAAATGTAGGTTAAAATGAGAAACATATATTTGTAATATAAATTTAAAAAAACTTCAAGAAAGACCAAAAAAACAACCAATGTTGTATAATAATGATTTAGAAATAAAAAATTTCAAATTTATTTTCTTACTTTAAATCAAATACCAAAAATAGTTATATTGAAAGTTACTTAAAGTAGACCACTGCACATTTACTTTTGGGATATATAGACCTTTAGGTGTTAAATGATTCACCTATATATATATATATATATATATATATATATATATATATATATGTCTTTTGGATTCTTTTAGTATTTCTCGTATGTTTACAAGCAAGTAACATCCACTAATTGTAATTTGTCACTCCAATAAGCTTCAATAAACGGATTATAAGCATTTCATTTCAAGCGTTAATAGAAACACCAAGTGCCCATATTGATTCTCAATGTATATTTGAAAAATTGTCTTTTTCAAAACATCTTCACCTTTATATAGGGAGGGTTTGAATTTCAACCAAAGCGAATGAAAATGCTTTAATCCCTTCCACATATCCATGTCTTCTATTGTACCTTGTGAAATATAATATGCATTCTTCCACCAACAAATTTTTAACACTCCATAAAGAGTCAACCATGCAAGGTCCATTCAATTTTTTTTAATCTTGTGCATATCTACATGTTCGAATTTCAATTGGCATTATCTATAATACATCAAGTTTTTTATAACATATTGATTTTACTTTCCAACTTTTCTACTCCTAGGTGAGCAATGAAATAGTATGAAATTAATTTGATAATACTTCTTGAAATGTAACAATATTGAATAAGTACTTTGACCTATAAAATGGGTGAAAACATTCCACTATATTAGTGCTAAAAGTCTTTTTAAGAAGTATAAAAATTTGCTCTAAATTTCTACCTCGGAGAACATTCTAGAACAAATTATGTACTATAGATAATAAAATTAAAAAATTTTGAATTCATATTTTGAATCCTAAAGCCCAAATTAAGTATAGTGGCTCTTGTAAGTATTCATGTACTTCAAAAATTGCCATAATTAAATGAGAATTTTCCAACAAATTTTAGACAAGTTGGAGTATATGTAATACACTTGTATAAAATGATTTTTCAAAAGTGTTAAATGAATTTTTATTTTTTGATAATTTAATCAAACTTACTAGTGAATATATCTTTTGATACAAGTAAAAAATTTCAAAAAATTTCAGTCAAGTGGAATGAATTTTTTTTAGAATTTTTTGATAAGAATTTCACAAAATTGAAATATGACTAAAATATGATTCCAGATTTTTATATTTCTTATAACTCATTCTCAAAATGTCTAAGAAAATAATATAAAAATAGTATAAAATTACAAAATATATTTTCAAAATTATCCACAAATTTTAGAGATTTTTGGAGTGAATTATAAGAAACATATGAATTTGAAGTCATTTAGCCAATAATATTTCATTCAAATTTTTTTTTAAATTTGTGATATTGCTAAAAATTTTAAAAAATGTTTTGAAAATTTTGGAAATTAATTTTGGGCAAGTGTGTTATTTGTACTCCAATTTATCCAAATTTTATATAAAATCTCTAATTTTTCTATTTGCTATGGTGATTTTTGTAAGTATACAAGACATTTTGAGAACCATAATTTGTAGTAGAGGTCACAACATAAAAGAAATTGAAAGCTCAAATTAGTTGCAAATTTTTATCTTCATGGCAATTGAAGCGTGGGAAAAATAAATAAATTCTTATCCTTCCTTGAAAGGCTTGTAGCACTACTTTAGACAAATCCGCATAATATTGTTAACCAATGCAAAAGGATCCCTTTATGAAAGATCCTATTTTGCTTCCATAGGAATTGAGAACCCCCAACATTGCAATTTTCTAGGCAACTAATGATTCTCTTGCAACTTATCATATAGCCAATGAAACTAGCGTTGCAATTTTCAGCTACCCAATCATTCTCTGCATATTATATATAACTAAGTTCACTCCTAGGCATATAGGGAGGCATTATTTAAGGTTACTACACCTACTTTGGACCACTTTTTAAAATCTATTACTCTAGATTCTTGCCTAAAATGTACTCTTGCTATTCATGGGAGTCCACGGTTGGTTTAAATTCGCTCTT
This sequence comes from Neckera pumila, assembly GCA_963969595.1. Taxonomy (NCBI): domain Eukaryota; kingdom Viridiplantae; phylum Streptophyta; class Bryopsida; order Hypnales; family Neckeraceae; genus Neckera; species Neckera pumila. Next base: position 45,515,906 of record OZ018409.1, on the reverse strand, counting down.
TTTAATACTTTGAAAATTTGTAGTTTATTCATATGTTGTTTATAAAATGCATTTTAACCCTGAAAGGATCGAGGTGATTTTTCCAAAACTGTCAGTTCTATTGCAAAGAGAAAAGAACTTTAAAAAATGTTTTTTTTGCATATCCAACCGTAAGATTTTATACTTGACTAGTGTATAAATACATGGAAGGAATTTTAGAAACTTTGACTGTGTAGATTGTAAGATATATGCATTTAAAGTGAAGAAAACACTAGTTTTTTGGCACCTTGCTTGACTAGATTTTTTGGCTAAGAATCTTTTTAGTTCAAATTTTTTGCACTATTGATTTTGATTTTCTACTTATTTATGTTTAGTAGTTGAGTTGAGAATCTAGAAAAAAATTTAAGAAAAAAAGAACTTAATGTTCACTCACTAAAATATTGTTAAATAGAGGTGGATTCAAGATTGAAGAAAAAACTAAATTGTTAATAGCTTTTACACGGAATTGAATCACAATAATCCCAATAGTGAGAATATTCTAACAAGATAATCTAACCTTGTCTAACAAAAAATTTCGAAAAATTCCAAATATTGCATTCAAAAATGAATTCTACAAGTTATTTTTTCAAGAAGATGCTTAGATTGCTCCAAAAACTAAGATTGTCCATAACTTTCTCATTATTACTCCAAATTGAATGAAACAAAGCTTCAAATTTAGACAAAAATATAATATTTAAGAAAAAAATTTGAAATTTTTTTTTTTTGACTTTTTGTGATTTTTTTTGTGCTGCCCGCCAAACTTCATTTTTGCTTATTGTGCCATAACTTTTGCTCACGGGCATCACTTAAAATAAAAAAATTATATTTGCAAAGCTCTCGCAAAAATACACAATTTCAAAAGTTCCCAAAAAATATCACTAAAAATTGAGACAGTAGGAACCTACCTGGACCTAAATTGTCCCCTGTGGGACAAATGGTCCTTTAGGAGTTAAGAGAATCAAAAATGCTATTCATGAGAGTCTATGGTTGGCTTTAGAAACCTTGATTTTCAATACTTTGGAAATTTATAGTTTGTTCATATGGTGTCTATAAAATGCATTTTAAGAGAATCTAAAATGTTATTCATGAGAGTCTATGGTTGATTTTAGCAACCACTATTTTCAACACTTTGAAAATTCATAGTTTATTCATATGGTGTTTGTAATAAAAATACATTTTAAGAGAATCTAAAAGCCCCTTATGACCACCAACAAGACCCCACAAAAAGTTTTTTTAATATATTAATGTTTTTTGAATTGCTAATTTGTGCAATTTTAGGATTAGTTATCTTCTCCCTTCTCTAAAGATAATGGTTTAGGCTCATTAACAATGTTATGCCGTAACTTATACTGTATATGGAGGAGTCTTGGACAAGGTCTCAGAAACAGTTTGGGCATTAACATTTGGGCATTAACAACCGCCCCTACAGAAGTGCCCAAAATAGTACACAAGAGATGTAGAAATGGAAGTGATTTTGTGTGGTAAGAAACTGCCATCCCATGTGTGTGGTTTAGACTATTGAGCAGATGGCATGGGTCACTATTAGGTGTGATTTGCTCACAGTAAAGACTTGAATTCGGAGGTCTACAAAATGGCCTCGAAATGTCAAAAAATTGCAAGAAAAATTGCAAAAAACACATATGAGGTTGAACCTCCTTCTACTAAAATGCTTCTCAATTATTCACAACTTTTTGGATTGATGCAAAATTTTAATAACACAAACTAGACTATTGTGTGCAATTTTTCAAATTTTATTTACTGAAAACGGACACTGTATAAAAAAGAAACAAGCCGCTAAAGTTCATTGTATCCAAAAATGTTAGGATTTTGAAATCTAAATTGCTCCCAAACATTCAAAACAACTTGGATTGACATGAAAATTTTACTACAATAGCTAGACTTCAAGGGGAACATAATTCAACAAATTTTATGGAAAATAAGCATTAGATGAAGGAGATACAAGTCGTTGAAGTTGCAGCCATCAAATGCAGTTTGGTGGACTCAAATTGAATCTATAAACTTTGATTGGCTTTCAAAAAATCATTACATCTTGGATTGATTTAATAAATTTATCATACAAACTAGAGGAGAGCGCAAATTTTCCAACAAATTTTTTTGAATTTGGACATTAGATGCAAAAGTTACCGCGTTTTGAATTGGATTTGAAACTATATGAGGAAACCCTGGGGCGTTCAGGGATTGCAATAAATTTTGATTTTACAATGGAGAGTGAATTGAATGGAATTGTACAATGGATCATTCTTAGACTCACTGGCTCCATTCAAAGGTATGCTTGGGATTGTTCTTAAACTCATTGGCTCCATTCAAAGGCATATTTTGATTCATTTTAGTTGCACCTATGAGCATTAATAAGGACCTAGGCACCTCTGACTTTGGAAAATCATTTCTTATTCATTCCAAGTCAAAAAATTAAATTTAAGATTTCCGCTATTGAGCTCCTCATTTCTCTTTCTTCCACAAAATGTAAAAATCTTTAGGTCCACCCATTTTTGCATAAGGGTCTTTTTCCCTGAGATGAGCGCTTTTTGAGCCTTCTACTTTACCTTGGATGAGGGGCTGTTTGCATGAGGTGACCGGACCTGATCTCCAACCAGGCTAGGAGGATTGCATGGGCTAATTTTTAATATGATTTTTGACGTGGAGCTCTAGTCCCTCCCTTTCACTACCGTCTTTGATTATAGGGTTTGTAAGCTCGCTCTCCATCTCATCAACCCGACTTACTATTTATCTAAAAGTATTTATCTATTTCAAGAATTGTCTCACCTATTTCAAGACTTGTCTTTGTGGCTTGCCTCATTCATTGATTGTCACATCCCACTAAAATTCCAAATATTGAGAAAAAGGTGGATATTTTACTTGGAGGTTTGGTCAACATCCGGAAAAAGAATATGAACCGGACCGGATTTCACAGCTTGGTGTTGGGAGCTCTACCTCCTGTCCAATCTAAGTATGCGATCAAGCTCTAAGAGCCAGGTTGAATCTTGGACGCTTTGGCTTGGGAGAAGGGTTAATATGGTAACTACACCTAAAATTACAAAGTTAAACAATTCAGCACGGTTTTCACTATTATATTGAAAAAAAATGGTGAGGTCCCATTGGTAGTCAAAAGGGGATTTTAGATTCTCTTAGAATGCATTTTTTGAACACCGTGTGAATAAACTACAAATTTTCAAAGTGCTGAAAATAGGTGTACCTAAAAGCAATCACAGAGTCGTATGAATAGTAGGAGTACATTTTAGACAAGAATATCCAGGGTGCGTTTTTAGGAACCGTGCGGTTTTAAGTGTAGTTACCTTAAGAGTAAACGGATAAAAAATACGCCGAATTCCATTTCCGGTGGCATCAGTGACAGCGACCAATGAATGCCAGGTTGCTAACGCGACCCCATCTGGCAGATCTTTTCGGTACACCCCTCATCATGACGGACTGCGGTGCAGAAAAAGGCGCTGCAACAGTGAGGCTCCCTCGATTTGCTGTTTCCGAATCTGCGTCTCCGAGATTTCTCCAAATTAGCAACAGTATCTTAAGTTTTTCCTTGGGTCCCGTCTCATTTCGCATTCTCCCCCACGACGGAGTGGTAGCTCATTACGATCCATCTTTACCTACCCCGCGCCTCCTCCTTCAAGACTTTCTGCAACTCTTTGCTGGGACCGGTCAGAACTACCGCGTACTGTAGGTTACTTGACGTAGATCTTTTGTCCAAACGGCGTACGATATCCCAGATTCTTAGAAAGAGACCCAATCGTATGTCCTAATTTTATTACAGTAGATGGGGTTCAGATCGAAAGCCAGGTTGGGCGTCCAAGGAGACTGTTTCGGAGCCCTGGTGGTCATGAATCCCGACTTTTGTACGAGGCGCAGATTGTGAAACTAGCTAGGCTGTTTTTGTGTTTGTCGGGTTTTTGGGCTTGTGTGTTCACAGTGCCGTGCACAGATGGGAATGTGGGCGTTCACCTCGATGTGTTCACAGTTTGGTGACACGGTCACGCTTGCAGGTGGATTGCATCCCGAGGCAGAGTGCTTTTGACAGTTTCTCTGTGATGCCAGGAATGTGGTTTTATAATATTAGGTGGTGAGATCGTTGGGTGAGAATGAGTCGTTGGTGCTTGGGTTTCCGTCTGCGAGCTTCGATGCGAGTGGGCGACCAGGGTCGATACCTAGCAGCGGTGATGTTTCGAGGGAATTGCATTGGGTTGGAGCAGGTGGTATTTTCAGTGGGATGTGTCGAAACTCGGTGATACGAGACATTCGTTTTCCTGTCCAGATGGCGGAGTTGCTATGCTACCGGAATTGTTCTAGATTTGTGGCGAATGGCGCGTTGGAGTGAAGGTTGAGGCGATGGAGGGGGGTGGAATCAGCGAGAGATGGAGCTCGCGGAAGCCCTTGCTCCCTTCATGGCAGAAGAATTGGCACAGAAAGTCGACCGCGTGCATGAAGAACAAGTATGCGCGAGCGATCGTGGTGCTGTTTGGGCTGGCAGTCGCGTGCGGCGTCGGATTCTGGCTCTGGAGAGCGTCATTGCACAGCATGAAGGAGAAGTTTTCCCTCAAGTGCGAGAATCGGAAGGAGGTGAGGATGAATGGCGGAGTTTTCTTAATTGGCATAGTCTCAGACACCCACCTGAAACCGCATATCTAATTTTTTTAGAGCAGTTGTTGCATACCTTGAACGTCACAACAGTGGGTTCTAGAGTGGGTTCACTCGATGTTTAAGACGAAGATTTGATACTACTGCTCACATTGCTAATAACAGCCTCTAGGACATGGCTATGATTATCGATTGCGCCGATGTGAATCCATCTTCCACGTTGTAGGGTTTCTTGTGAGCCATCTTTGTGGGATTTACTCATATCAAGAGCATTGACTCCTATCCTGACGTCCACTAATGTTGGCGCTCTGATACAAGCCATGTTTGCGGATGTACATACAACCTTACTTGCATCCCGTGTTTTTGATGGTATGGCAGATCCTTAAGTCCGAAGTGGGGAACAACCTGAACGCGTCCTTCGTCATCATCGGCCTGGTGGCCAGCGTCCCCAACGTTGACGAAAGCATATGGCGCAACTTCGCCTTACAAACGCTCTTCCTGCGCCCCAACGTGAAGAGCCTGGTTTACTTGGAGCGCGTGCTGCAGAGCGAGCGCGCGGCCTTCGAGCGGAAATGGAATGGCAGCATCAGCGTGTGGCGTAACGATACTGCATCTGTGCGCACCAACTTCTCTGAGTACGCGCCCGTCGTGTTCGAATCCCAACCGACGGACGCACCGGTGCCGCTTCTGGACCACGTGGCGTACCCGGTGCTGCGGTCCGCCATCTTCGCCGCTCGCAACACCGGGCTGTTCACGCTCTCGCCTGCGACGAGAGCTGGTTTGAATGCCTGGCAGATGGGCGCGTATCTGGCTTACTATGGTCCAGGGCAAGTCGCAGCGTCGTTTGCATCGGACGACGCAAGAAGGCAGGCGTGCAAAGGGTACGTCGGAACCATGCTCAACGTCACCGAAATCTTCGCCAGAGTGCTGTCCAGGTGAGATTCCAGCCGTGAAGGGGTTGGCGCTCTCGTGCTGCTGGTACGCTAAACATGCCATACTCCTCAAACCCCGAATCTTAAAGTATGAAGTGATTTCAAGTATCCCTGATTGATCGGTCTTAGGTTAAGAATCGTGTGCATCTCTTATGACGCATTTAGTGAGAAACTCCCCAAAGCTCACCGAAAGGTGAGATTTTAGTCATAGGGTTTGCTGCTGGTATTGTTAAATGTGCCATTCACCGCACACCCCAAATCTTAAAATTTGACGTGAACTCAACCTTCTTACAATTGACGATGATTGAGCCTTAAACCTTCCCGGAGTGAAATGGTTCCCGATCGCTTATGACGCATTTAGTGAGAAACTCCCAAAATCTTTCCAAAAGGTGAGATTCCAACCTCTTAGGGTTTGCTTCTCTTATTGTAAAACATGCCATCCACCTCACACCCAAATCTTAAAAGTGTGAAGTGATTTCAACCTTCTTACAAGTATCGACGATTGAGTTTTATCTCTTCCAGAAGCAAAATGGTTCACGAATCATGTGTATCTCTTACGACGCATTGAGTGATGTAAACACCCAAAATCACCAAAATCTCATTAAAACGAGGGGCTTCTCATTTACCACTCATCAACTGCGTGCACATAAAGAGGAAAAGTTGGCCATATGATAAATGTCTTGCATTAGATGATTGTGTGGATTGAGTGCACAAGAAGGAAATCGATTTCTTACAATGTAAGCCGGTTCCTGAAGAAGGGCAAATTGTGTGTTGTGTGGATGCGTGTTGTGGGAGTCCAGGTTCATCGACGACATAGAAATGGACGTGGTGGCGGTGTACATCGTGGAGCAATCCGCCAAGGACGACTTCGAGTTGAAGGGCGATTACGACTGCAGCTCCACCCCGGGAACCACTTGTGTGTTGGCATTGTACGACCCCGCGGGCAGAACTGCAGCAGCCCAGGGCATGTCGTCCGTGAGCTGGGTGTACGGCACGCAGGAGTTCGAGCTCCGCTGCATTCCCAAGCACAACTTGAAACTGGTGGCGCTCCGGAAAATCATCGCGTGGCCGTTGCTCATGGCGCTGTTGGTGCTTTTCTTTTCCATCATCGTCATCTACGTCGTGAAGCGCATGAAGTCGATTGAGCGTGACTGCACCGTCTTCGAGAACATGAATGAGGATCTCAAGGCGGCGAAACTGGCCGCGGAGGCGGCCGACAAAGCCAAGTCTAGCTTTTTGGCAACCGTTTCGCATGAAATCAGGTGCCTTGCGGGCTTGCCTTTTGTGTCTGTTCTTCAATGAGATGGCGAGGCTTAGGTTGTTGTTGTGGAGAATAGCCTCTGCGTGTGATTTTTTGGTCAACCTCTAAGAGAGCCGGCATCCACTAGGTGGATTAGGAATGTTGTCAAGAGCTTAGTATGAGAGCTACAGGAACTGATGAAGTACATCCAACTATGTAAAAAAGCTATTTTTATCTACTCTTTAGCGATGTAACTAGTGTGGTTTTTGGTGCTTTGTGATTATTGTGCATGTAGAGATGGAAGAAAAAGAATACTTACAAAAATGCTGTCTAGATTCTTCTGATGCGCTAGTTTATTTAGCCTAAAAAGCTCCACATCTACACCCCCCTTCTACCAGGGACTCTTGGGGCTAAAACTCTGGATGTTTAATTGTTTAGTTACGTGCCTCCAGTTGACACTAGTTTGCAGGAGTTGAACGAATTGTGTCTATGTTCGTCGTTCGTTTTCGATTTGCCGGTTTGCTCAGCACTGACGACCAATCCTGTCTGTTTGATGTAGGACGCCCATGAATGGAGTTATTGGTGAGTGTTTCTCGAGTCAATTACTTGCCCTAAAGTTTGGCCTCCTTCATTTATGAGTTCATTTAGAGGAATATCACGTTAGGAAAAAACTAGAGAAAAAGTATGTCATTGCTAGAGGAATGGCAAGCATGCCCTGAGTGTGGTAATGCCTTTTAGTGTATAGTGGATGGAAATTCAAGCTATTTAATGTGTGCAATCTCTATTGGTGTTTTGCAGGCATGACCAATTTGCTGATGGGAACAGAATTGACAGCAACACAGCTTGATTATGTCAAAGTTGCTCAAGCAAGTGGGAATGCGCTTATGTATACCTCCATCTCCCTACCACCGTTACTAGAAGTGATTACCAAGTTTTAGAACTAGCCATTGGCGGGAATGTGCATCATAGTAGAATGGTTTATCAACTTTCACTTCTCTTGGAGTGACGGGTGTTTTGTCGGTGGTTTTATTAGCGCGCTCATCAACGATGTTCTGGACTTGTCCAAGATTGAGGCCGGGAAGATGGAGCTCGAGACTGTGGCATTCAACCTCCGCAAGGAAGTGGACAGTGTCTTCACTTTGTTTGATGAGAAGCTGCAACAGAAGAAGCTTGAGGTTTTCATGCTGGTACATGAGGCTGTGCCGACCTGTGTATGTGGGGATCCTGGACGATTTCGTCAGGTACTGGACTTCATCGAACAATTGTAAAGTTTTCTCGCTTTGGCAAAGTCATGGAAAGAAATATTGCTTTGTAAAGAGAAAAAAACATCTGACATAGTGGAGTTTTTTTTTTTTTGCAGCTTCTGGTGAATCTTGTTAGTAACGCCTTGAAGGTACACCTTGGTCTTAATTTTCCTTTCTGATTATATTTATTTTTCTCATCAATCTTTTGTTTCTTGCTCGTTTACATCTTGATTCTTGAGCATACTTTCCTTCTCTCTGTTCTTCTACCTGATAGTCTGTACAGATTCCTTGTTGCTCTCAAATTTAGACTGCTAAAAAATGCTTGCAACAGTTTTTTCAGTAAGCTTTGATTGTTTCAGTAGCTTTGATAGCATCATTAAGGAAGTCTTTCTATGATTCTTGGGAAGGTTTCTTTGTGGTCACGATGATTCGACCTTCACCTCCATCAAACACTGGAAAGAGTCATATGCTTGTAGATATGCTGCTGTTTTGTATTACTCTTAACCTAATTGTGCTGTGTTCTGTTGTGTCCTCAGTTCACCAAGGAGGGTAGTATTCTGGTTTCTGTACGCGTGATGGATCCTCATTCGGAAGAGGATGAAAGTTTTCCAGCCTCTGAATCCGTGTTTATAGTGAATCCAGCTCCAAAGCAACCCGCATCCAAACAGCTTTCCCAGGTGGTGCCCAACTCAAGCCCTAATGGAAGCTACCAATATCCAAAGACAGGTATAAGAAGAGACGAGTCTGACTTGGGAAGAGGAAATACGGCTCCAAGACTAAGCATGCATCCTGGAGATGAAGCCAACACTATAGAAGCCGTGCTAGCTTGGAGGGCTTGGAAATTAACAACAATATCTGGAAAGACGTGCGAGCCACCAAAGGACTTTACAGTTATAGTTTCCGTCGAAGACACAGGTGATGACTCACTCAATTCGAATTTCAAGACTTTGTATGGTCGTGTATATGTTTACACGATTCTTCGATTATCTCACCACTTAGAAGTGCTCATGTTTTTTTGGACCTAAACCAAAGACTCTCTCGTAGTACTTTTATGCTAAACCGGCAACCTCCAGGTGCCCAAACAGGAAGTGCACTTTGGAAGTTTTTGGTTGATTACAGTAACTCTTAAAACTTAGTTCTATTTTTTTTTTAAATGTAAAACTGTGCCAACTCCTCGGTTATTGATATTTCTAGGTATTGGCATCCCCCTCCATAACCAGCACCGCTTGTTTCAACCCTTTTCGCAAGCTGATAGCAGAACCTCAAGGGAGTATGGAGGGACTGGCATTGGCTTGTCAATTTGCCAGGTAAGAAAAGTCCTCTTTTCAGAACAGGAGATTCAAATTTGTTCTTTGTTGTGTGTCTTTGGCCAGCTTGTAGGGGCGTGCATATTCCTGGTTGTATGAGGACCACTAATTAGTTAATTAATTGTTTTTGTTGTACTCATCCACTGATGTGTGGTTGCACAGAAACTAATCAAATTGATGAACGGGGCTCTCACTGTCAAGAGCAAGCCAGGGGAAGGAAGTGTGTTTGAATTTACCCTCCCTCTATCTGTTCCAGAGACGGCTGATGAGAAGCTCAGTAGCTGTTATAAAGCTTCCTTGGCAGATAAGACGAAACTGCGAGGACTGCACGTCGCTCTTGTTGACAGCAATGTTGTCCGCCAGGTTCTGTGATTACGATATTAACATCTCTGTGGATAGCAACTAGTGTAATAAACCAGGCTTACTGTAAAATTTTAGTGGTTCAGGATTTTTTAGACAGCAGATAGAGAAACTGACCATAAGGAGACCTCATGATTCTTGTCTTATTTTTCCCGAAAACGCCGTTAATAATCTTTCATAAGTACTCAATTTCATTCAACTAGTGCGAGACACTCTAATTGTTTGCATATTATCTACTAGATACCATTTTTTTGTAATTTTTTTAGTGTCTACTTGCAATACGCGGGAGTATTATCTATGCCATTGAAATTTTGGAAATAAATTTTGTTATAGTAGAATAATGCAATATAAAACATGTATTCCATCTTGCACTAATTGAATTTACTTGAGTAGTAATTTTTCCACAGAAAGTGTCGGGCAGTTCGTCAGGTAAGAAAGATGTTGGTTGGATTTGGTGACTTGGTGATGACGATGGTGCGGATGTGCTGAATTGATGCACATGGTTCTGCAGGAAGTGACAGCCAGTTACTTGCGGTGCTTAGGCATTAGCATTGATTCGTTTACAGAGGACGTGGCATCCACTATGGATTTTCTGAAAAGGTATATTTCCGCTGCCATGGACTCTATTTCGTGTCTTTTTTGTCACAACATTCTTGGGAAGTGGATCCGCAAACTGACCGACGCTCATCGAGTCTTGCCAGAGTGTTTATCAGATGATTTTTCTGGAAAAGGCTATGCCTGAGCGGAGAGGCTTTAGTTTTGGGGAGAGCCATTGCTGAATCATGTTATTGGGCATTCAATGTCTACTGCTGTGGACATTATTCTGATATATGTCCAGGGTTTCTGTCACAACATGCTTGAATGAACACTTGCAAAGTCCGTGTGTCAAACCGACTCACGAGAGTGTTATCGGAATACTATCATAGGAGTGTTCTGATAATGGCTACGTGAGATATCAGCGTTAGGTCAATCGTTGTGATGATTCCAGTGCTTGGGTTTTGTAGGGACCGAAGCACGAAAATGCACGGGGTGGTCGTGGACCTCAAAGGCTTACCTCACGAATCGATTTTAGAGTTGGCTTCGTCAATTCGGAAGATCCCCAGTCTGAAGACTCTGCCTGTGCTTGCTCTGGCCATGGGCCTCACCGCGACTGACGAGAAGGAGCTCAAGGAGGCCGGAATCTCGCACATCATTGCCAAGCCCCTTCGCTATGCTACTCTCGCCACGGTTTTGTTGGAGGCGGTTGGTGTGCCAGCCCGAGTGCCCATGAAGAGACCCAATGCCAATGCCAATATGCTCAGTGGACGAAAGCTCTTAGTGGTAAGTGTTGATTCATCTTCATGGCTGCGCAGGGCAGCCCAAGCAAATGGTCTTCTAGCAAATCTAGACTTTTCAGCGTTTTTTGGATACTAGTCATAAAGATGTGTGTGCAGTGCGGGCCTGCTATTGAAGTGTTGAATGCATTGTGAACGAAGCATTTGAAATATAGTGATAATGGGCACCTTTGTAAGTCTGTACAGGTTGTGGACCATAGGGAGGCCTTCCTATGAACGCTGGGAAGGTCTCTCCATGAATGCTTGCATTATGCTCGTCTTGCCTTCACCCGTGATCAATCTAAATTTTTTAAATTTTCTTGAAAACTATGTTTACATAGTATGATTAGATAGCGCGCTGTTTTCACCGTTGTGTTTACATACTACTATCTGAGTTTTTTCAAAAGGCCCAATTGGTGGTTCCTGATTAGAGCCCATTGCTTTTGGTGGATTAATGTCCAGGTGGACGACAACATGGTCAATAGAAGAGTAGCCTCCACGATGCTGTCACGATATGGAGCCACTGTAACCACAGTGGATGGTGGTGCGGAGGCTGTCACGGCTGTGCAAAATCAAAAGGAAGGGGAGGAGTTTGATTTGGTATTGATGGATATTCAGATGCCAGAGGTAAATCCTTAATTAAAACTATGACTTATATGTGACTCTAAACTCAACTCTCACGTCATCTTAGAACTTACTGGTTCCACCGAATGAAAGGAAAACAGGCGGCAATTTTGGGCCAAGGATAATGAATTTGTGTCGAATCTGAGTATTCTTTGATATCAATTCATTGGGTGGATAATATTAACCCCTAAGCCTGAAGTCCGTATTCTGGGTGATGAACAAAGCGCTTCAGGGTGATGTTTCTTCCAAACAGCTTCTCATTCTTCCAAAGTAATGGTTGAGTCTTTAAAGAGCAACCTTCCTTGATAACGAATTTCATGGATTTCAGGTAGATAGTGTACTTGTACAAAAAGATAAGCACAGATATGCAAAAATTCAGGAAATAATCGAAGCGTTAGAGGATTTAACGAGTTTTGGATTGGGCAGGTGGATGGTTGGGAAGCGACGCGTCGGATACGAAAATGGGAGCTGGAGACTTGCGAGCTGTGTCAGAATTCCGACGAGGAATTTTGCCCTCATCATCGACTCCCTATCGTTGCTGTGACGGCAGATGTGGTGGTGAAGACGCGGTCACTATGCTTTACCTCGGGAATGGACGACTATTTAACCAAGGTAAGACTCAGCTGCTCTGCAGTAGCCACAAAGGTAGAGTGTTATCTAATTGCAACGTATACCGAAATGCGATACCCTTACCATCTTGTATGATGAGTCCATGTTGATTTTGAGATCGTATCACACCTTAATATCAGAACTTGTGTCAGTTTTGTAACTCATCAATAAGTAAAACTTTGAACCCTTGTAGGTTTTGCGTACAATATCCAAGCAATGCGTACTTTGATGTATCTTGAGGCAATGGAAAGAAGTTGTTTTCCATATGGTTTACATGAATAATTCATTTTTGTCATTTCTATATGAAATTTTATCGAAATCGGTTCAGGTAGGCACGTAACATGTGGAAGGAACTGGGCGTTTCTTTTCCTTTAAATTACCAGTGCCAATGAACTTTTGGAGAGAACAACCATTCTCAAAAAAGTTTTTTTCAATTTGAATTTAAATGAAAAAGGAATGCCCAAAATTTGTCTCATGTATTCTGTGCTTGATTTATATGATTTCAATACATTATTCACGTAGAAATGACTTGTACCCCGCTTTCTATGTAATACATTTAGAAACTTGTTACTCGGTCCTTTGCCTTACAAGTTTGAGATTCACGAATATGAATCCATAGAAGTTTGGTCAGTATAACAATAAGCATCGAGTATAGTTCGAATATCTCTTTTACTTGTGCTTATTTAACTCTTGCTTATATATGTTCTTGTGGAGTTTAAGGCGGTTGGGTTTCTTGGTTTGTTGATGTGTTGTTTCTAGTATGTAATGATTTTCATAAATATGTTTCACCCAGTTTAGAGCCCAGATACATCGAACTGTTTATTTACATGGACTTTATATTGATTCTTTGTCAGAGACCTCATCATTCAATGATGCTTAGGATTACGAAACTAACGACTCGAGGTTTCTGTGTGTCCCTGGCAGCCGCTTGATCAGAAGCAACTGCACGCTTTGCTGGAGAGATTCCTGAAGAAAGACTTAGTTAATGCGCCTCTAGTAATTAAAGGGCCTGCTCGAACGTCATCAAATTGTAGCAGTGAGAGAGATCTTTTGTGAGATGATCGGCGTTTCTTCGGTCACCTCGAGAGCCCACAGTTTGTAGTCCTGGATCCGAAGCATTTATTCGCACGCAGTGATGCTCATTTTGTAAAGCAGTGTCCTGCCTTTAGTAACTTATATTGTAGACAATCTGGAAGAGCATGCGGTGTTGTCGGATAGTTGTGCCTAACCTGGGCTTTCCAGTGTACAGTACAGTAGCTTGGAAATTTATAACAGAAATTTTGAGTTTCAAATTTATTATATGTGCTTGAAAGTGGTGGGTTCTGTCTGAAAATTGTGGATGGAATTTCACAATGACGCATTGTTGGTGTACTGAAAGATGTATGGATTCTGGGTTCACAATGGTGGCTTTGATTATCTCACTATTTATGACATTAGAGGAGATTTGAGGAGTAAAGGAGACTACATACAGGAACTCTGCCACATACATAGTCTAACGTGGTCGAGAGAGTGCCACATCAGATTTATTGAAAATAAAAATAAATCATTTAGTTATAAATAATAAATTTATAAAGTTTCCAAAAGTGGAGTTAGAATTGCTCTTGTAATAAATGCCAATGTGCAATACATAGTTGGGATTGCCACACATCCATACAAAACACTACAACATTAATAAATGCATGAAGGTTTGCCAAGACCTTGATAACAATTATATAATCTTGAGTATCTTATTTTACGGTGCCCAAGAGTGGTGGTAAGTAGGGTTAAAAAAATTCTTTTTGCAATGGATGGAAGTTCTAAATTGCTCAAAAATCTTGAGATTATCATATTGCTCTTACTAAGGTAGGACCACCTAATCCCAACTAGGCTCCCATATCCAATCTGTAGGGTGCAAGTTGGGGCTAATAAAGTCATGATATGTGTCCCAAAGTGTGCAGGAAGTAGTGAGCACGAAAGTAGTTCTTGAATGATTGGAACTGGAAGAGTCTAGACATTGGCTATGGGTTCAGAGCACTTTTTGGCCCCCAAAATTCATAGTAATTTCTATTTTGCAAAAAAAATTATGAAAAAATTGCAATCCCTATATTACCTATCTTTCTACATGCACTATAAGAAACCCATGTTTTTTTTGACAAGTCATTTTTTGTGACGGATTTTGTTAGACATCTAAGTTGACATCTAGTTGTTTTTATGTCAACAATAATATCCAATATAACATCATAAAAACATAAAAACAGCTAGATGTCAATATAGATGTCTAATAAAATCCGTCACAAAAAATCCACGCTTGTCAAAAAAACGTGGATTTCTTATAGTGATGGGAAAATTTGCATTTCCTCATATTGCTCATGATCTATCCCATTGTTTATATATAGAGAAAGAGACATTAGAAGGTTTTATTTAGAAGTTGTAAATATGTCATTAGAATTTAGTAAGAATGAATAGGTGAAAATATAACAAAATTGTGATAGATGAAATTACCGCATTTGACATTTGATATCTAATCAACCGCATTTGACATTTGATGTCTAAAAAACTGCATTTGACATTTGATATAATTAAAATGAATCTCATTCCATGCAATAAGACCAAGAAGGTTTAACATCTTGCACAGGCCCATTTGAAGAGTTGTAGAAATGTCAATAGGATATTATAAAAACAAATAGATGAAATCATGACATAATTCACATTTATTTCTAAATCAAAGCTTGTTTCAAACTTGCAATGCAAAAACACCTCAAATGTTTCATCAAGCTACAAAGTTTCATTGAAAAGAAGTTTGGAGGTCATGAGGATTATGCAAGAACAAATGAAAGAAAAGTTGTGCAGAAGAAAATGCACCAAATGAAATCAGGACTTAGTGTGCATTTAATATAACTAAAACAAATCCCGTTCTTATGCAACATTACCAAGAAGGTTTCATCAACCTAAGTTACAAGGTTTCATTGAGTTGTGGGTCACATGTCACCAGGGTTTAATAAGAACAAAAGGATGAAAACAAGATAAATGAATCATGACACAATTTACAATGAATACTAGAATGGAGCCGCCTGATGCAATGCTACAACACCTCAATAGTTTCATCATGATGTACAGTTTCGTTGAGAAGATGTTTGGATACCATGCAAAAACAAATGAATTGAAAACTATGCGGATGAAATCGTCGTGACATAGTTTGCATTTAATAAAGACATGGATCGATAATAAGTAGATATGTCGGCACAGTCTTAGTCGGTACGCCTATTGCGATGCTTCGCTGCTTCCAGCCAAGAACTAGAACGCAGACCATTCACCGAAACTCCGAGTGAGCAGACAAAAGGTGTCGGTAATGCGATACATATATCAACCGACGCCACTCTCAGCTAGCATTAAAACAAGTCTCGGATCACAATTCATGAGTGCTCGTTTTTTCAGTTTTGGAGGTACTTTGAAGTAGATCTCGGAGCTTCTTAAGATTTTGGGTTCTTTAGTTGGAGAGATGTTCCTGCTTAGCTTGTTTGATTGTTGATCAGGTCCCTCGCTCATCGTAGCAATTACGAGTCTCAATTCAGGAGAGGGAGAGCGTAATTGATCGAACCGCTAATATAATATATTGCCGCACCTTCTTGTATTTTGAAGCAAAGAGGAGCTGCAGTGTTTTTCCGGCGTTGCCATTGTCGTCTTTGAAATATCTAAAAGCGAGGCCTAGCTGAGAATGGAGATGAATTGGGGTTTGAGGTATTCTCTAGATGTTGAGAATCTGGAATGCCCTATTTGTACAGAGCCGCTCTCTACGCCCGTGTATCAGGTACAATGGCTTACATCCTTTTCTGTAATTTCTGGAAATATGGTCATAATTTGTAAAATAGTGGCGGATTTCAGAGATCCAAAGATGTGAGATGTGAGTGCTCTAGTCTGTGAAAACTACGCTTCTTTGTGCAATTATTGTGGAGAATAATCACTTGGGTCCAATTGCACTGTCGGTTGACGAAAGATACCCACTTTGAAGATTTTGAGGTCAAAAGCACACAATCTTTAGAATTATCATGTCCTCTCGTAATTGCACGGAAATGTGTAGTATTCTTAAGTGCAAAGAGGTTTGGAAATTAGGACTTTCAATAGTTCAGGAGGGTTTTGAGGTGGTCAATTGGAATCTTCAGCTCTAAAATCTTGAGGATTGGTATAGATATGAAAGCCAACTGAGCTCCAGTTTTCAGTAGCTATTGGGTAACTCAGAACGTTTGAGCAACTCAACCTTACTACGCTCACCAATTTCATGAAAAATCATTAGAAGAAAACTTTGCAGATTTGGTCCCCAAGTTTCATTTCGTTTTTAAGTAGTTGACCGTCCACGAGTCAAAGACTGAGCGAGTAAGTGTCACCTGCTTGTTAAGTAGATGAACTGTTTTTGATATTCAGAGGAGAAAACACTGGTATATCACGTCAGAATATTTTGGAGTTCTGATCAATGCATGAATTCAATGTTTGAAGCGGAGCACTTGAGCTTACTCATGCTCTCCATCAGATTCTGCTTTGGAGAGCGTTTTACTCTTGTTCCCTGAAATCTCCCTAAGTCGCTCGAAAGCTGGAAGGTTGTCTGAATGCTTTGGTCCAATTCAAAAAAAAAGATGATGTACGTCTAAATTCCTTCGAAGTGAATTCAAGCAAAATAAGGAGCCGGCCTCTAACTGCATGGTCAGCTGGTACATGTAAGATCTACAAGAGTAACCAGAAAGTAAGCCTTAATGGCTGAATAACGTAATGCTTCCTGAGACCAAATAACAGTAGCAAATCAATGCTTCAAACGCTCAAATTGTGTCCTTTTGCAGTGCGAGAACGGTCACATGCTGTGTTCAACCTGCTGCAAGAAGCTGACCAAGGGACCAACGTGGAGTCGAACTTGTTTCTGCCCATCATGCTCCCAACCCACGGGTCGCATCCGCTCCCTCGGTGTGGAGAAGATCATCGAGTCCCTGCAAGTCTCCTGCAAGCACTCCCCCTACGGCTGCACTCAAATGCTGCACTACAACAAGAGTGCCGAGCGAGAGCAGCATGAGAACGAAACCTGCAAGCACCAGCCCTTCCCATGTCCACACCCCTTTTGCTGGCACGAAGGTCCGAGCTCTGCGTTGCCCTCGCACTTGGCTGAAGAACATGGCGTGCGAAGAACACGATTGAAATTCCTAGTGTCCGCCTCGGAAGACTTTGTCATGGTGGAAGTGGAGAATCATGTCCTGTTGCTCGTCCATCGGGATCAAGATGAAAACGGAGATCGCTTCTTTTGCACCACCATCTCTGGAGACTGCAATGTGTACAATCTCAAAGTCAAGAGAAGGGCGGGGTCGTTGTCGGCCTATGCCATGGAGACTTCGGCGCCCAACATTGGGAAGAGTGGGGGAAAGTCATGGAGTGCGAAAGAATGTCTCTTGGTGCCAGTGGTGGATGCTAATCATCCCCGGGAGTATGATGTAGAGGTAAGTCGAGCTTCGACAAGCCTGTCGGAAAAGAATTTGCGGTGGCGTAGAGTTCCAAGTATATAAATAACAGTTGAAATCTGAAACCAAAGAGCTAGGACAAAATCCTAAAACCTTAGGCATAGAACAAGACAAAGGTACATAAACAAGTGTCTAGTTTCAAACTAGACAAGTTTACAGAAACTTTGTAGTTACATGCCGACAACATAAATTGTACTCCTCCAAATGTCCCTTATAATGGACATTTGTCCAAATAATGGATATGGCCATAGTTGATGCTACATATCCTTTAGTTACTGATATTGCCAAGGTTCGGTTGACTAGAAAACACACGTAGTAAGACACCGCATATATCATACATTTGGATCAATACATCCACATTCATAAGATATATTCATCAAATCTCTCTACAAAATTATAATCCAACACATCTGCAACTCACTCATATGACAACCTCATGACAGAAAATAAATCGCTCAATATATTTGCTCGGAGACCACGCGGGGCATAAATCCCACCTTCCAATCTCATCTACAATTCACTCCACGTTTTGGGTCTTAAAACGGATGATTACTGAAGGTCTCCACATCACTTCATACAATACAATACAATTGAAGCTGAATGTTAACTAATCATCTGAGGGCAGTGAAGACAAACAAATTTCACATGTCATGCATTAACTCAATATAATGAATCTAGTGCAGATTAACTTGACACTAAGAACATTGTCAATTGACAAGAGGCAACAATGCAGAAGCAAGTTACTAAGAAAAACCCAAAGCTGCCAATTAAAGAGGAGAAAAATCTATTTGATGGAAGAACCACTAAAGAAGAATTACTTACCTCAATGACTAGAGTGTTGAATGTAGATCACAAACTTTGTTGTTCACAATCAACACTCTCATACCAAATTTTGGAACAATTCAGAGCCCTTCTTACGCTCTCGTGAAATGTTAGGACCTGTAAGTTAGATAGAAATGGAATTGGGTTCAGGTTCATATTGGAGGAGTATTTAAAAAAACAATTCAAAATACAATTTAATACAGCCCATCTAATGAAATTTCAGAAATTATGATTAAGGTGGCATAATTTAATAGTGTAGAAATATTAATCAAAATACTCAAAATTCATAAAACTTCACATTTTTTGCACACAACATTCCCAAGTTCAGATTACAATACTTTCCACTAATTAAATCATCACAAATTTGCAAAAGGAGGAGAATGTAACCATCATGTGCGACATCAGTGTCCAAAATTTTTAACAATGAAAATCTCAATGATATGTAAAAAACAGAGCTCAAGAAGTTAGGATCAAAAGTCACGTTGAAATATTAGATATGAGAGAAATTTGAAGAAAAATCTAATGAAATTTGAAGAAAAATATAACTTTGCCTATTAAATGAAAATACCCCGAGGCCCTAAACAAATTCAAATGAGGTAATAGGAGCCAATTTTGATGTAACCATTGCTTTTTTGGACCATTATTGATTGTGTAGCTCAAAAGTTTTTAGATTTCTCTGAAATAAATATGTTTTCAGAAATTTATGTTTCATAAATGTTATTGTAGCATGTTTCATTATTATATAGCACTAGAAGAAACCCGTGTTGAATGTGACGAGCTTGATTTTTCTTGACGGATTTTTCTAGACATCCACAGTATACAAAACCATGTTTTAATGTTATAGTGGATGTTATAATTGACATAAAAACATGGTTTTGTCTATTGTGATGTCTAGAAAAATCTGTCAAGAAAAATCAAGCTCGTCACATTCAACACGGGTTTCTTCTAGTGTAGTCTATGATGTCATCATATCATCTTCATTAAGTACAAAAATACTCATATAACCAATGCCTTTTACTTCTTTGTTGAATTTAAAATTAGATTCTTTAGAAACATTTTCATTGAAAGTGATGATCTTTTGAAGTTTGTCATTGTTGACAACTTTGAATAATTTTTAGAACTAATTTTGATGAAATTGATGAAGTTTTTGAGTAGAACATTCTAAAAATATTTCAAAAGGGACTCCAAGAGGAACTTGTTACATACCTCTCACAATGGACTCTAAATACAAATACAAATACAAAATATAAACAATAACATTTCATAAAGAAATCAAACTACTTGATTATAAAGAAAAATCTATCTCTAAAGAGAATCTCCTCACCTCCAAGTTCCATCTTATATATTAGAAACTATCACTAAAGACTATTAGTCCTTAAGATAGACTAAGACTTCTTTTCTACTTTTAGCTTTCTATCCTTGGTTCTAACTTGAACCATCTACTAAAGTAAAAGTCCTAGTTATACTTCTCCAATCCTATCTTATCCTATCTTCTTCAAATCTTGATCTTTTGCTTGGAGTCCAAATTCCAATACATTTGTCTTTATTTAGGAGTTGTCTAACTCTAGTGCACTAGCTAATAGATTGCAAGATAACATTGTTTGAAGTTAGAAGACATTGTAAAATCCAACATTGTTCAATATAAGGTTTGATTCTTCTTGGAGAATGAATTTCAAGCTAAATTTTTTTTCTTAAAAATTGTATTCTAATATCATGTTAGTTATATGCATGCCAAATTGGAAAACTAGATGAAGAGTTTAGCAAAAAATGCCCAAATTGCCCAAATTACCCTATTTTTTCCAAGTAATATAACTTTTAATCCAGGCATCCAATCAAATTTTTTTTCCTTTCTACAAAGGTGGTTAGTATACGCACCTTGAATCAAAATTTCTAATACATACATTCCAAATTAATTTTACAAGGACCTATCCAAGCAATCAATTATCTGTTGAATAGACAATTGTTCTTTAAAAATGAATTCAAAAGTGCCCAAGCTAGGCTCTCATGAATAGAAGAATTAATGTTAAGCAAGTATTTAGTAGAGATTAGTTTTGAATTTCATCACAAATTTAAGTGCAATTTTTCTATTCTTTGAAAAATAGAACCTAAAAAGTTGGATTTGAGGATGTGAAAATTTGAATTCATTTTTGGAAACTTTCAAATTCTAAACTTCCAATAGGAATTGGGCTATATTGTGGTTGTTTAAGAACCTCTCTTAGCCTCACCCAATAATTTAATAGATAATTGTTATATGAAATTTATAAAAAATCGACACCATTTTTCCAAAAAGATACCATTTTAAATTCTTTAAATTATTATGGAATGGTTCATTTTTGAGTTGAATAACTTAAAAGCAGAAGGAATTTTTTTTGTGTCTTTATAAAAACTTAATGCCAACGGCAATTCTGTCCTTTAATTTATAAGAGTCCTTAGAAGGGAAAAGAATATAGATATAGATCTTGTAAGGCAAAATAAACTACAATCTACAGACTATTCAATCAGAAAATCTTCATTTTGACATATTTTCTTTTTCTTCCTACCTTCACATACAGTAATTAGGAACTTGTTCAAGAGAGCCTGCAATGTCTACAAGAGAAGAATATGGTTGTTGTCAGTCTATGCCATAGAGACTTTGTCTGTCAAAAATTGGAAAGAGTGTGGGAAGTAAAGTAGTGCAAAAGAATGTCTCTTGGTGCCAATAGTGGATGTTAGTCATCTCCATGAGTATGATGTAGAGATAAGTCTAGCTTTGACAAACCTATCCGAAAAGAAATTGCAGATGAGTTCCAAGTATATAAATAATAATTGAAATTTGAAACCGTAGAAATAAGACCATAGATATAGAACTAGTTCTAGCTAGACAAGTGTACAAAAAATCCGTAGTTACATGCCAACAACTTAAATTGTGCGTCTCCAATTTTCTATTTAATGGATATGGCCACAGTTGAATTGATGCTACATATTCTTAGTTACTAACATTGCGAAGGTTCACTTGACTAGAAATAACCATAGAAACACACCACATATATTATACATTTGGATCAATGCATCATTTTACATTCATTGGATACAATCATCAAATCTCTCAATCCACCACATTTGCAACTCACTCTCAACAATTTTTTGGAATTTGTCTTCCAATTCGACACAAAAGAAAAGAATGTGAATACCATTACAAAAAGCAATTTCAGTACACAAATCCCTCTCTAACACTAACATTGACTGCCTTTTCAAAATAGTTGGGCTCTGGATGCACTCACATGTGTTTGCAATTAAATATGTGGAAGTTTGATCAGATGTGTACATGACATAAGGTATATCATCTATTTCCGACAATGTTAAGCGTTTTAGCATATGTCCCATTGAGCAAAGGTGGGGCCTTGGGAATAATTTTTTCCAAGTAGGGAATAGAAATAATGAAGATTGCATTACTTTTTTGCTAATTTTTCATCTAGTTTTAAATTAGTAAAAATTAAGGAAGTGTAGATTACAATTTGACTTGTTCTCAATATATATTCAAACCTATTTTTGAGAAGTGCAAAACTAAAAGATGTTAATGTGTTATTTGTCACACAACAATGAAGTTGCTAAACCTCATCATATTTGCCCCATTCATGAAAATAGGTCACCCTATATTGCACGAATGGGGCCATTGTGGGAAATACGTCTCATTCTCATGATATACAGGGTATGTGCAGTTAAGAGTATCATTTGAGATAGTATAAAAACATCGCTTGTCTGACCCCAAGGACCAGTCCACAGATCGAAGCCAAAGAGAGGACACTGAAGGGATGAAGAGCAAAAGGACGGAAACCCCCAATTCCAGTGGAGATTAAAATTTGTCAGAACTCAGAACTAATATTATGAACCTGAGCACGTTGCCAGAATCATGGCAGTTTTCCTCATCTGCTATAACAATTTAACACCTTCAATTAATACTCCAGTAGTACTGTACATCACACCATTTGAATGCAGAAATCAAGAGACCATGATTCCAACTTCTATGGTTGGAGTTTAAGTTTAAGGTAAGCTCCTAGAGTCTTGCATCAACCCATGACAGATTTTGAGAATCAGACACCATGAATACAGATCCTGAAACACAAACTTATGAAATGTACATTTGCCAAGAGCTCTGCTTCTTCTCAGTTACGGCTATGTTACCCTTGCAGAAGGCTGAAACCTTCAGCCATCCTTCTATGATCGAGAGACTGGCGGTTTCGTTTAGGGTTTAGGCATCTGTGACCGAGATGAGCTAGTACTGTAATGAAATGGCTTTTATAGCTCCTCAAGAAGGGAGTAGACGTTGAAGGCGGAACAGAAGTCAATGTTGGTGGGATGCCGGCCCAAAACCTCACCCGTGACGACACCCGCCAAGTGCCCGTCCGCTCGCACCACCAGGCCGCCTCGGAAGCCCGCCGGAGAGTTGATGGAACCGCCCAGTCGACCTGCAGTGAAGTCGATCTCCACAATCTCATGCCTTCCAGCGTCCACGATGCGGCCGGGGCGCACTCGCACGTCAGCTATGGTCCCGGACTCGGACTCCCAAGGCTCCTCGTATCTGCAGCACCATCACACAACAACTCCTGTAGACCTACTGCGAACAGCAAATGCGACGTCCAACATGGGATCCAACAGCAACACGTATCTTAAACCATAAAACACTTAAACCACAAAGTGGGTGCCACTGTAACTGCAACACCTCGTATCTGCATCACCACTAACCAACCCATTCGCTCCGGCAAACCTAATGCAAATAGCAATTGCCATGTCCAATACGGGATCCAACAGCCAAAAAACCCAAATCCTAAGCCCGAAAGAATCGCAACCGATTAACACAGGACTGGTCACAACCATGGGAATTAAGCTGGCTGCTAAATTGAAGCATTATATTGTGGTATGAGCGAGCAAGCTACTAAATTGACTCATTAAAGTATAAGACTTGAGTTCAGCAATAAGAGGGGATGCAAATTCAAATGGAACTTGAAAACCCTTGAAAACAGTTCAAAATAGAAAATCCTGTTATTGAAGTTGCTCACTCTGATTCTCGTTGCTATAATGAGGTCCAGGGTAATTGAAGCATTGTAACTGACCAAGGGTGGCAAGCTGCTAAATTGAAGCATCATATTGTGTCATGAGCTAACAAGCTAAATATATTGACGCATTAGAATACGTACAAGACTTCCGTTCTGCATTGAGACGGGATGCATGCAATGTATGAGAAAGGATCCTCAGACAAAACTTGAGAACTCTTGAACATTTGAATACGGTAAAAAAATAAAACCCTGCTATTAAATTTGCGCACTCACCTATGTGATAATAGGTAATTGAAGCATTGTAATGCAATGACCAAGGGCAACAAGACTACTAAATTGAAGCATTCGAGTGGGGCATGAACTAACTAGAGCTGAACGTGATAATAGGTAATTGAAGCATTGCTATGCAATGACCAAGGCAACAAGACTACTAAATTGAAGCCGCGCACTCTGATTCCCCTATAGGAATGTGATCCAAGGTTATTGTTCTCAGCATTGTAATGCAATGACCAAGGGCAACAAGGCTACTGAGTTGAAGATAATACATTTGACAGGGAACAAAATTGAAACATGTGGGTAGCGAGAGTGAAAATTAGCTAATGCGATAGTGAGAGCGAGGATATCCAAAGAAAGGTGACACCAGAGAAATCCAAAAATTCCTTAGACTTGGCACGATATGAGGGATTGGGTCTATGGGCTTAGTTTTCGGATGTCTCTGGTGTGCAGACTGGTGTGAAGATTAGCGAAGAGTAATGAAATTTCACAGCGTGAGTGCGGAATTTCGGATTGCATAGTTGCACTAAGGAATTGTGTCTATGGACTTTTTGGATGTCTCTGGTGTGAAGATTGGTATGAAGCTAGATTAGCAAAGAGTACTCCGTGATGAAGAGACGTAGTCTAAGAGATCGGGGAGGAGGGTTGATCTACATAAGGCTCTCGTATAAACACTTGTTATGACGATTTTTCGACTCTCTTTGTACAGCGATCACATCAATGTTTTGGTGATAGTTTGTGAGATCATGTTTTCAACCTTATCTTCAATCTTCTCTATACGCAAATGTATTTGACCATTCATACCGAAGTTTAACACATTTTTAATCCTTTTCAGCATTTTCTCTGAAATGCTGCGCAGAAGTAAAGAATGATTACATTCAACTTCATTACTGTTTTATGACATGATCGAGGAGAGTGAGTCGAGTCTTCTTACGCCGTGACATAGACGCGGTCGCTGCGATCGACGTCCACAAAGAGTCGGTGGGGCAGACGGGCTGGCCCAGCGACTCGGCTCAGGAAGGCTAGCGCAAAGGTGGCCTGCCACACATGCACGCTGAACAGCGCCAGGCCCAGCGTGGTGCTGGTGAGCACCAGCTGCGCCACATGGAGCGCGCCCTTGCTGGTCTTGATCAGCACCTCGGTCCGACCTTCCACCACTTTCACGCTCGTCACCCACGCCGCCTTCGACAGACCAGGACCAGGACCTCCTCCTTGCAATTGCAATGGCTGCTGCTGCGGGCCCTGCATTGCCGTCATATTCGTCGTCGTCTGCTGCTCAGACTGATATGGCGGCATAAACAGAATGGCCGTGCCCAGCAGCGCTCGGGTTTCCCGGTCCAGCACCATGCCGCAGTAGTGCTTCACGCTTCCCCAGATTAAGTCCTGCATGCGCACCGCCACGGAAAATTCAAGGACTCGATTGGAGGAAATTATACTCCAAAATGGAATGAAATTATTTGGATAAAGAAATGTCCTTTAGTGTCCCAATTCCATTCCCAAGGTGTCTTGGTGAATCCAACTATATTTTCACTGGATATGGACTTCGGAATTCTTCAAAAAGTCCATAGATGGACAGTTTGGATTTTTCCTGTGATTACTATATTCTTCATGAATGCGTTGGTTACAAGGGAAAGCAGCGTCAAATTCGTTACAACGGCGAAATATCATGAGGCAGTCACTTTCTGGCCTCAGGTCTGTTCGTCAAAAAACTGGCAGGTCACACAGTGCCCTAAACTTGTAATATGTTACTTATATGAGTAGTTACAACTAATTCTGGGCATGTCATTTCTCTCTAGTTTTTGAAGGTCTATATATATATAGAGAGAGAGAGAGAGGTGAGCTATGAGACAACTCATTGCTTCTCATGCACATAATTTCTGGTAACTGGCAAGAGCAGGCAGGTTACGCAATCGAGGTAGTGATTCGCACTTTATTATTTTCAGGAACGTAGTTAATTGCCTAGTTCAAATATACCATTAATTGTACGCTCCTTGAACGGGGCATAAGTTCTCCGTCAGCACTGAAAAAGGCATTGATCACTTCAAGAATTCTCGGCAAAACAAAATGCCAAGTGTTTTTGAAAAATGTCAGTTGGCAATCTGTACTAACCTCTGGTGATATAACATGTCCACAAACTCGTTCTTCTCCTCCAGCTTCATCCTGTTGGCCCAACAGCCCCGACCACAGAGTAAATCTTCTGAGTAATGGAGCACTAGTAATCCCAAAATGCACACTCAAAAAGTTAGAGAATATCAACCAACCTTGAAAACTTTTTCAATTTACTACTCCTTTTTACATTACCCAACCGTAGGATACGATCACAACATGGATTAATCTCCCGAATCTGGATCTTCCAACCTTCCAAATTTATTTTCAGAGCTACAAGGTTATTATTTTTCAAAAGTTTCAAATTTTGTTAGAGACCCAAATAGTGTTAAAACCTCGTTAAATGGCGGATTTCAGTGAAATTGGCGCTCACTGAAACAAAGATCTCTACCAGACAATGCTAACTTTTTTAGAGCTCCGAGCACTTGGTCTCAACTTAGCGGGCAATTTTGGCGCTCTGAAACACGTCATTAGAATGAATTCAACTATGTTAATTTATAGTTCGATAAGACCTTAGCTCGAGTAAACTTTGAAGTTCTATAAAATCCTATTGAATTATTATGTTTGGTAGTTTCTTTTTTAGTTGAATATCTTTTGAAGTCTATTCTAAGCATCAAAATCCAATTTTGGAAAAGTTGTTCATGATTTCAAGAAGCCTTAAGCCTCATATTCTGAGGCTTTTTGCTCAGTTTTGAGCGAACTCCAAGAAGCTCGAAAAAGGCCTTGGGCATGTAGGGGTTAATTAACGAAGTTGGATTAGTGCCCAATCAAGGCTATGAATTACAGAGCTTTAATTTGAAGGTAGTAAGCTTGATGGCAAGAATGGAACAATCCCTCACCTGCAGTCTCTGACGCGCTTCCATACGCTGCAGCAACGAAGCTTCGAGGCTTGCCGAAGCAAAGCGGTAGTTAATCCTCACAGGATACTGAGCAGTGGACTGGCGAGAGCCCCTTGCGCCCTCCGAGCTTGACGATTCCATATTCCTTGTAAACCTCGGCAGGTCGTTAGATTGCGACGACGGAGATGTGTTTCTGCCCGGCGGTCCTGCTTGTGCCAGATCTGGAGTGGCAGCTGGTCTTTCGATATTGACTGATGTCGTCGTCCTGTGACAATGATCAACGGAGTGTCTGGACAGAGCTGTTGGCAGTGATCCTGCTGCTGCTGCTGCATTGACCCGTGGCTCTGAATCATTGCGGAGCTCTGACGCTACTCCTATCACCTCAGTTTGAGGGAATTCCAATTCGAATTCTCCATGAAAGTTGTCCTCGTCCTGTTCTGGACCAGAATGTTCAAACGATGGAAATTTGGGCCACCAGTGGATTAGAGGTGGGGTGGGGAGTCCAGAGATTTAGGTACATGTGGCACCAGTTGTGTAACCTGCCAGTTCTTTGACGTACGTACACTGCAGCTGTTGTATCACATTCATTTGATTGATCTAAAGACTGGGGCGCCTTCTTCCTAGTACGTACGCGCGTCTGACTGTAAGGGCGCAAAATATGAGGACGATCTGTACGGATAAAGATCGAAGCAATCACATTTTTAATTGAGTACTGACAGCATGCTTGATTTCAGCAATCCATGTGAAATCTATCACATAGAGCGAAACAGCTTTATAGCTAGTCCGGATAGCCGGATCACGGACTGGAAAACGAAAGATTTTAATTATTCCAGTGGGATGATGACTCTTGCCTTCATTACGATCTTCACCAATAGATAATCTTCTTGAAGTCACGAGTCGGGTTAATCCCTCCTTGACCTACCGAGGTTCCGAGTTCCGACTAGAACATACGTGAATTTAGTAAACTTATGAGAAAGAGTGATTTGGAAGTGTGTCAAAGATCAGTCTGGTTAACGTACAGTACTATAGCTGGGTTACATCCAACTCCTGAACTAACGCAGCGCCACTAACGTCCTGATCGCTTAGGTTGCTGGAAAGTTTTCCAGCTGCTGGTATTTCTAGCTTGACGGTCAACTTTGCATGGCTACATTCCTGAGTCCTTGGGATCGGATAGTACTCAATATTTCCTCAACCGTTTCAGTAATTTACGTCGGGAACGCTCTTTCAAACACTGGAAGATCACCAGTACTGTACTCTAGGTGCCTCAGTTACGTTGTAGCAAGCATACACACAACCATTCGGAGGATATATCAAGTCTCCAGTGCAATTCAGACTGGCAGGTTTGAAGCACTGAAATCACGCACTCACCTGCTGCGGAAGCGCGCGAAGCTCCTGCAAGGTCGGGCCTCCACTTGCGGACCTTCTCTCGTGAAGAGTGCACGAGACGGGTACCGAAGAATGCGACGACGGTTCGCTGCCCGCAGGGTCGCTTGTCCCTTCGATCTTCCAATCTAAGTCAATATACTGACTCCATGTGCTGCTGGAATCATTCGCATCTGTGTCTTGGCCCTCCTTGTCAGCCTCGACTCTTCCGGGAGTAAACGATCCGGTACTAGAGTCAGTGATGGGTTGGACACAGCGGTAGACGTGGGGTCTTTCGTCCTCCGGGTCTCTGAGGGCACCAAACTTGTCAAGAGCGAAAGCTTTAACGTCACCGAAGGTGTCAAGTGCAGATGAAGATGTCAAGTACCTGAAACTCGAAGGCCGCGACGTCGGGAATTCCACTTCGCTAATTTTCCGTTTACCCTTGCAGACAGAATATTTGAAAAGTTCCGAACTCTGTCAGTTAGCAGCTGCAGGTTCCCGATCGAGCAGCTAAAGGAGCGTACTTTTCAACTACAAATTCCTAGACTCAAATCATGCTCCGATCTCTTCACCACTCTCGGTTTCCCTCTCAAGGAAGAAATAAGGTCGGCAAGGTACTGGAAGCAAAGTGGGTACAGTCACACCTAAACAAAGCCGTTAGAGCACCAGAAGCTTTTTCAGGAAACGGTCTTACCAACCAGCTTGAACATGCACTTCGAGAACTGTTCGGAACTTCAATTTAGATCACGCGCTAACCCTAGTGCATGCTTCTAACCTTTCAACGTCTTTACCCTAGCTAAACAGACGCACGAACAAGGCTAAGCAAAGGAAGGAAAGCAGGCGGGCGGAGCAGTACCGCAGCTCGAGCTTCTTCATCGTCACTAAGGTTCATTTGAGGCGCCACCAAGCCCCCGATCGGAGCTGCTGCCTCCACGACGCCGGCAGCTGCTGCATTCTCAACTAAACCGTACGTCCTTCTCCCCCATAAACTACACTAGCCTGTCCGTCCAGATCGATCAAGCAGGAGCCTAACTTGGCGACAAAACTCACAACCCTACCCTGGCCAACCCCTGCTGGTGGATCATTCATGGTGTCCGCAGACCGGGAGTTGATTGGGGCATTGGTCTCAGTCTCCTTCGGACCGCGTACAGGTCGCGGTAGCCACGTGATGATGAAGACTAGACGGCGCCGTACTCCGTTGAGTTACAGATGACTTGAACCTGGAGGAAGATCGAGAGAATGGCATTACAGGAGCCCTGCAATACATTCATAATGGGGGCTCATTAATATTTCACCTAGCTAGCTCTACGGCCTAGCTAGAGAGCTTCACTAGGTACGAAGCTGTCTGGGACTGGGAGACTCTGTGTCGCTCTCGGATGGCGTCACCGACACGAAACACCAGTCCCTAACACCGCGTCACAAGCTTCGTCACGCAAATCTTTTGCTTTTTCTAGGCATCAAAGTCTCTATTCCAAGTACTGACAGTTCGATTCTTCGCCTGTACTCGATGAGTCTGTTCTGAGGATCTATATCTATTGCAACTAAAGTTGCACCCTGCAAAGATGTCTGTGTCTGTGTCATCCACCATGGGATGTGCGTCTCAGTAAGAATGGGTCGCATTTGTAGAGCAAGTTGCAGTGGTCCTGATGAGTGGATCGATGCCAATGCAAAACACGCAAACTTGTGAAGGGGTGAATCGTGAACCACTCCAGCAAGCAAGCCAAGGTACTAACTTAATACAAAGTAGAGTATAGTAACCGGTGTTGGATCCTGCGTTTGATTTTTTTCAAACGTTACTGTTCAGGCCAAGATCCTGCTGTCAGTTTCCACAGTAATGAGGGACATGCAGACAGCTTGCCTCGAAGGCGTAAATAGAAAATCGAAGGAATGTCAACTTGATTCCCAGGAGGACAGAGCCACAGACGCACCCATTCCCTGCTGCAGTCAGAACTCGTAAGTTACTAGTTTACTCCTTCCCTGGGCCACCACAACTGTGAACCGAATATGACAAGGGTACAACATTGGGGGCTTTACCCTGCCTCCATAATGGCGACATCAATTGAGCGGTGAATTTACCGTTGGAGCATCTCCACCTGTACACCACTACAGCGATACTTCATCAAGTTCCATCCCAAGAGGGTTACTTGTATAGGATTTTTTTTCCTACAGTAGACAAGTTGGCTACATGCTTGAAAATTTTCACATCATGTGGAATTTACAACATATAGGGAAAAAAATTAGTAAGTAGAAAAAAGTGATTCAAATGATTCAAACTATTAAATTATTAAGAATTTTAAAAAATGGATTTGAAAAATGCCAATTCCAATGGTTGCAATGTTGTAATAAACAATTTACATCCTATGATTTATTTTTATTTTTTTCAATATTGAAAATTGAGTAAGATAAAGGACTTCAAAGTTTATTTTAGAGTGGAAAATCCATAATCACCCACAAACAAAAAATCTTTAGAATTTTTGACTCATTGATCAAAATAGAATGATTCAAAGCTTTCCACTTGTATATAATTCTAGAACACCAGTTTCAAATTTTTGTTTTTGAAAAAAGTGAATTTTTTTTATCTGCCCAGACTGCCCATTTATGAAAAAAAGTAATATATTAGGCTATAATTTTTTACTCTTATTTTGAAATGTTATAAAATTATTGCATATGAAAGATATTCTTTGTCCCCACCTTCTATAAAAATTTCACCCTAAAATATGCAAATCCTCATTCGCACTAGCTTGCCTAAAACTATTATGTAGCTAGAAAATGCATGTGCAGTTTCCATCCTTTGTAGACAATTTACAGTTCCAAAATTGGAATGAATGATAAATTTTCCTCAAAAGGTGAAAAGATTGATAATCATGTACTGCACACTCAATAAGGTAACTACACCTAAATTCACACAAATAAGCATTCAACATGGTTCTCATTATTATATTGAATTTTTTTTTGTACAGTCTTGTTCGTAGTTAAAGGAAATTCTAAAATGTATTTTTTGGACACTATATGAATAAACTAGAAAATTTCAAAGTGTTGAAAATAAATGTTTTATGAAACCAACCGTAAACTGATTAAACTCTCATGAATAGTAGGACTGTTCATTTTAGGTAAGAATTTAGAATGGTCAACTTTAGAAGGGGGTCAAAATTAGGTGTATTTATCTTATTCAAAAATCATTAAATATTCATCTTATACATGCATAAGTTGAATCGATACTTTCAATGATTAGTCTAACGCTTGCCTACAGGCAAGAACTGCCAAAGACTTTTTTTATTTTTACCCTAAGGTAGGAGGCTCTAAACTGAGCAAGCAAGCATTTAAAACCACCCATATAGACTCGCCTAAAATGGAAGTGAGGTGGTCTTTAAATAGACCTTCTATAGTCATTGAATGAATCGATAAAAAAAACATTATTTATTGCAAGAACCAAATATTATCTTTGCTTTCCCCATTTCTCCCTAAAATTTGCATGTCAACGGTTCATGGAAGACCTAGGATCATAAATAGGTACCTATGATTTATCTTATTTGAAAATTCATAAATAATTCAAAAATGCTTCAAAATATACAAAACAATTTGTGTTACAATCAGGATTTTTTATTTGCTTTTGTCTGAAAAATGAGCTAAAAATAATACCATTGGAGACTCCAAGTACCTAATTTATCAAAGTTGACAAAGGGCCTGAATTGGACGGACGTCAAAGGAACAGTTTGGCACTAAGTTAAGAAATAGAGCCGGAGTGTTTTGGATAAGGTAACTACACCTAAAATGGACCGCTTTTAAAAAGCGACCCCTATTTTTGAAGTGAAAATGAACACAAAAGATACCCAAAACAATGCACATTACAAAGACAATTGTCAGGTGAAGCTAAGGCCTAGTTTAGATAGTGCACAATTCTATTTATAGCACAATAGAAGTGGCAATCACACAAATGGTCCATTTTGAGTTTGTTTGCGGTTGATTTAACTTCTTGTCTATGTCATTTCCCCATATGCATCAAATCTATTTTGGCATGACCTGTATGACACTTTTACCATTCTACACCTTGCATCTTTGAAAATTTGTAACTAATTCATAGTCCTTCACCTATATATAAAAAATATTGTTCATTTTGTATAGTATAGTGGTCATGCCACAGAGCTTAACTGTGTGATTTTAGGTGTAGTTACCTTAATCTAAACTTGTTGCAAGTGAAATTTTGTAAGGAGGCCGGCATCCAAGTCTGCGAGATTCCAAGTGTACCTACTGTAACTTAACTTACCAAAGTTGACATAAGGTCTGGAGTTTGGACGGACGTCAAAGGATCAATTTTGCACTCTGAAATACCGTACATGTAGGGCAGTTCCGACATTGTTTGCCAAAATAATTTAGTTTTTTGTAATTTGACAATTTGGTAGGGAGATAGGAATTTTTTGGTTTTGGGCACTTTATGAGGACTTTCCTAATTTTGGATTGATTCTTTCTATATGTGTTGCTTTTTTCTAATTTTCCTCAAAAACAACTGTTTCAGACTTTTAGAAATTAATGTAAATATTCTTTTAAGTTTGGACATCTTCCAAATTTTTCCGAATTATTAACAAAACTGACCTACACGTACGGTAGAGCAGCTAAGGAGTAGCGTTCCCTAAAGTGGCTAATTTTTGCTCCGTTTCTACCTAGACTTTGCACCTACTAAATGTACATAGTAAAAATTTGAGGAAAAACCAAGATTTGAGCAAATTTTTCCACCTGACTGCAGAAGGTCGCGAAATCCTGAATCCATCCAGTTCTGCATTAGCATTCAACCCTTGCTGCGCGGTTTTAGGGTTAGCAAGTTTTTTACCTGAGCTATTGGATCTTCGCACTGGCAGCAAAATCTCCACCGCAAATGTCGCACCTGTCGTCTCCCACACCGGGTAGGGTTTAGCGCTCCCTGCCATGCGCTTGCATTCCTGCACAGTACAAATTTTGCATTAGTAGATTCAGTAATGGCTTGCAATTATTTCTCCTTGTGCGTACAACATTCAATTCGTTTCGAATTGATTCATTCTTGCTCCTCAGAAATGCAAATCCTGCGCTAGTACGCTTTGATGTTGGAGCGCCATTTTGTGAAATTGGAGGCGGGTCGCTACTGTTTCCTAGCTGTTGTGATTTGTGAACTTTTGTGTCTTGAGAGACGTTTGCGTTTCTTGGAAATTGGCGCATTCACTCCAATTCGGAAATGGGGGCTCCCTGTAGTAAATTTCTCTTGGAAATTCGATCGTTGGACGCGGGTCATGGGGTGTTGGCGTCGCGGCAATCCCTGAGTCTGAAATGTTCATGCCCGATGTGCAATTGGCATTCTTGCGGTATGAATACTTGCGGCATTCCTTGTCTTCAGCCTGCTTCATTGATCGTCGCTTTCTCCGTGCATTTTCTCTTGTCTCGCTTTGCATTTGATTTCCAATTTTTTTTTTGCTTGAAGACGCTGCTTCCGTGCTTTGATTCTATTGTTTGTGTACTGTATTTCCTTGCGCTCTTTGTACTTGTTTTGCATTGTATCCTTAGCTCCTTGCAGTTCTCTCTTGGAGTTTGGCGTGGGTGCAGGCTGCGTGTTTGGGATGGCATCCAAACTGAAATTGTCGGACAACTTCAAAGTGTGCATCTTCAGCTCTTCAAGGAACTCTCACGGGTTGGGAAAGTATTTACTTGCTGGCCTAGTGGCGGCTTCCACCTTTGCATGCAAGGTCCAAGATGGTGTGCCGGAGGGGGTCACACATGTCTCCGAGACACGCTTGTCTGACTCGATCTTGGATTTGTTGCCTCGATTTTCTTCTCTGTCTGAGGCGACAGTGGTGTCACTAGAGCGTCCCGACCTTGCGATCGTGAGGAGAAGGAAAAATGTGCACGCAAAAGATAGAAAACTGGCTTGGATGGCGAGGCCAATAAGAAGGGAGTCCAATTCTCAACCTTATTTCAAATTCTCCATTCTGGTCGTCCCATGTGCGATTACGAGCAAGAGCAATACTTGTTGAGGCACTTAAAAGTAAAAAATGTTCCTCAAAAGCACTAGTCCAAGACATCAGGGTGGGAGATGTTGGAGCACCTTCATGGCTGTGTACTTGTTGCGCTTAAGGTAGTGGTACAAAATGCTCGGTTTGTTTCTATCATCGTTGACGAAGTCACTGCGGTGGATAATACTTTATGGGTCGGGATTCATGTGTATGCTGTTGATTCTTGGGAGAGGATTCCTTACTTACTCCATCTGTCATGTGTTTTTGATTGTGGAACCGCAGACCACTTGACTAACGTGATTATGCAGGCTCTGCTTGGTGAGGGAGGACTTTCGCATGAGCACATTGCAGGTAAACTCGTTTCCTTTGGGGCCAATGGTGTTAGTACATTTCAAGGACCAAAAACTAGGGTTTCCACCCAGATTTGCAAGAAATGGGCTCCCTTCTGCCTTGGAGCCAATTGTGCCTTGCATCGCATCAACTTGGTTGTAAAAACATTGTCGAACTATCCAATGGTGTCTCGCTTGGAGGCCCTATGCCAGTCCTTGTATTTCTATTTTTGCCGTAGTCACAAAAGGCACATTGAGCTACAGAAGCTTGCAGATCTCATAGAAACTAAGGGTAACAAAATGTTGAGGAATGTTGACACTCGTTGGATGCGCAGCCTTGCCAACGCATCATATTAGAATACATGACATTGCTTGTAAAAATGGGCCTTGATATGTCTTCCGGTGGTGGCCAAAAAGCTAGCTCTGCCTCGGCCATAAACTTAGACTATTTGTCTGATATCGAGGTGTTACTTTCATTGGCGGTTTTCATTCTGATGCTTAATGTAGTCCACTACCTCATTAAGCTGTCACAGTCTCAAGACATCTTTATATGTGACTTCATGCAGTCAATTAAGGTCTACCAGGCCGATTTGGCCAAAATGTTTGTGGATCCGGCTACTGTCTTCTTGACTCCCAAATTCAAGCGGTACCAGCAGTTGATTTCCATGTCTTGTTCCAAAGTGCCAATGGAGTGGAAGTTGATGCCAAAGGAGGGGGGGGGGGGGGGGGGTTCCACACTTGCTCTTCAATTTCGGCCTGACAACAGTGTATGCACAATGCCATTGTAAGCTGATAGGCTCGCTGATAGGGGAGCACTTGTTTGTGACAGAGGAAAATTTTGAACGCACGCAGGCCAACACACAGCGACAATTTGCAGGTATGGAGATTTCACCTCATTTTCCATTTTTTTTTTACTTCCAATTTTTTTTGGCCTAGTGTTCAATTCTAGCACTTCTGATTTGTTGCTTGTTCTTGGATGTTTGGGGCTTCTCTTCTGGGTCTGAGTCTTGTGTGGTATTCATGGTTTCTTGTCGGCAGTGCAGGCAAGACAGGTATCGGCAGTTTGGGTTGCGATGCTTTTGTAGTTCCATTTTTTTTTGGTATTGTATGTTTCTAGAGCAGGTTGTTTGGAACTTGTTTGTAGTTCAATTGCCTTAGTTTCCTAGTTCAATTGCCTTAGTTTTTGAATTCAGTTTTGTGAATTCATTTGGTCTAGACCAGCTGCGTTCACTAATGTCATTGTTGTTTGCAATATGGCAGAGATTGCCCAGTCATTCTTGGATGAGTTGGACAGGCGCTTCCCATAGCAAGAGTTGCTGGATGCCTTTGGCATCATATACCCGCAATATTGGAAACAACTAGAGGCCGAGGGGAGTTTTGGTCACCACTTGGCGGTTCTAAAAAAGTTCTACTCTCACCCCCGATTGTTGAATGCAAAGTTGCCATTGCAGGAAGGCGGGACTTCTTACACTTCTCCAAAGATGTTGTCTGGATCTAACCTTGACAATCAACAAAGTGTGTTTAAGCTCACTATGAAAGCTAACTCAGAAGCTGTGTGTTCAACTACTTCTCAAGTGAATCTAGTTATTCTGTTGTGGCGAAGCCTCTCACAGTCGCGGCATTTGAAAAAGCTCATTTCGGAGTACTTCAAACTTGCCAAAATCGGTTGCTGCCTGGTGCTTGGATCAGTGGAAGATGAGCGGTGCTTTTCAACATTGAAGTTCTTGAAGTCGTGCCAGAGGAACAAGCTGGGCAAGCATCTGCCACTAGTAGTGTGCATGTTTGGCTAGAAATACTATATTTTGGAGAATTTCCCATACAATGCTGCCATAGAGTCATAGAAGAATGTGGTTAAAGTAGGCCAACATGGAGATGCTTGATGTCCGGCCGTTTTTAGCATCCTCCCCCTTTCAAGACCCTTAGTTTTCATGAGATTTTGCACGCTTTGGAGCTTCAACAAACTTATGTTTCCTTGACATTGGACATATGTGCGGAGATGTGCTGTGGCGTTGAAGATTTCTATTGGGAGTGCGGCCATCATCAACTTCTGGGAGCTCTCGTTTATACTAATCTGTGCTTTTGTGCTTTTAACGTGGTTTGGTTTTTTTGTGTTGGACAGACCACTAATACTGCAGTTGGGCAGTTTTGCTTTAAGCAAAGAGGGTTCAAATCCCTCATTAGTAAATTTGTCCCATTTTTTCTAAACCACAGGAGTGGTACTTGTTTATGTTACTTCTTTTCATTTGTTACTTGTGTGTGCAGCTTAGAGTCCATTTCTTGTTTGCAAGTATTCAATGTATGGTTGATTGGGGTGTTGTGAGTGATTGGGGTGTTGGATTCAATTTGCCTTGTTGTGCTTGGAGTTTGGAGATTGGGATGCTTGGAGATCCTTAGTCTTCATTTGTGTATGTGCAACTTTGTAAAGGCTTGATTTCTGTAGTTAGCTTCGTGAAGCTTGATTGAAGGTTTATTGTGTATGTTTAGTTTAACCTCTAAAGTTCCTTGACTATGTTCTCACCAAAAATGCTCCAAAAATGCCATTTCTAGCACAAGTACGAAATTTTTGAAAAATATCATTTTTGGACACATGTAGCCATAAGATCTTGTAGTACTTTGGTTTGGGAATGTGTGGAAAAAATTTCAGAAATTTTCATTGTGTAGATTGGAAGATATTAGCGTTTGAAGTGGCAAAAGTCCTTTTTTGGGCCCTGCAAAAAATCGGGCAACTGCACTCACAAGGTCAGATTATTATGAAAAAAATTCTAAAATGGTTGTGCTTCTTTGGATTCATTCTTCTGAGCAAGTTGGCTTTATGCTTGAAAATTTTCAGATTATTTGGAATTGTACAACATATAGGAAAAAAATAGTAAGTAGAAAGAAGTAGAGAATGGTTCAAGACACTAAATTGTTAAGAAGTTAATTATGGAATTGAAAAATGCCAATCCCAATGGTTGCAATGTTGTAATAAACAATCTACATCCTGTAAATTTATTTTTTTGAAAAACATTAAAAATTGAGTGAAATAAACGACTTCAAAGTTTATTTTAGAGTAGACAAGCCATAATTGCCCGCAAACTAAAAGTCCTTGTAATGTTTGACTCATTGATCAAAAGGGAATGATTCAAAGCTTTCCACGTATATATAAATCTAATAAACCAATTTCAAATTTTTATTTTTGAAAAAAGCGATTTTTTTTTATTTGCCCGGACTGCTCGGTTACGAATAAAAGTAACATATTAGGCCACAACTTTTGACTCATATTTCCAAATGTCATGAAATTTGGTGCATATGAAAGATATTCCTCGTCCCCACCTTCTGTAAAAATTTCAGCCCAAAATATGCAAATCTCCAGTCACAGGTACTTGCCCAAATTTTCTATGTTGCCAAAAAATGCATGTTGGTCCTTTAGGGGTTAATTGAGGCTTCATTTCTGTATGTTTAGCTCCACTATAAACATGAGGCAAAGACTATACTCAAACAGCTCACTTGTGCAAAAATCACAAATTCAGTAAAAAAATTCTCGACATTTAGCAATGACTGACAGCAACTCAGACAAAAATTAGTCCTCTTCATACACCTCGCGTTCAAAATTGTTGCAAGCTGTGCTTTATTGAAGAGAATAAATTTTTATCAAAATTCTACCATTTTCTGAGAATTTTAGAAGGCGTCTTTTACCAATACACCTCTATTTCGCGGAAGGACCTCCTTGACACATCCACCTGTAGCTTTCTCCCGAAATACGGTATATATATTCTGGGATCGCTGCTAAGACCATCTACAATGCAACAACGGCAAAAAGGCCCTGTAACAGTACATCGCGGGCCATTCCCCGAGGCCTCTTAAGTACCAATTCTTTCTTTGGAAAATTTGCCCCAATGCAAAGACGGCATCCAAACGTCAAATGGACTTTACAATATTATAAAAAGAAAGGAAGAAAAGAATTTACATTAAAGAAAGGACTTTTCATGGAAACAAGGAAGGTTGAATTGATTAGCGCACATACCAATAAATTTTTCTTGGCATCCATTAGCTACTACCACTTTTTGTCATGATGACTCCCATCAATCAACTTGCCGAGAGTTTTGCCGGGGTTGCCAAAATGACAAAATATGCCGATCCTGGGGGGTCTCATACCGAGACCGGGAAAGTGAAGGTCTCCATACCAATTGCATTGGAGCACAATTTTAAATCAAAATTCTTGTCCACCCTGCACAGTGCCGATACTGTGCAAGGTGCCGGTTGCATTGCAGATGGTCTAAGGAGAGTCTCTGGTAGTAATAACTCTCTTCAGTTCTCATTAGTAACTTCCGACGATCAGTTATTGCGAGTGCCATTTGGTAAGCAGGCGGGGCATGTCAACGAAGTGACGCGTGTGTCCACGAGCACGTGGGCCGGAGTCGGAGCCCGCCAATCCCGTCCCTTGTCCGGATTCCACGATGCCTTGCCCACGTGGACCCACGTGAATGCCCAGGACATGATGCCATGGTTTTGTCATATTGACTTGGGCCGCAAAAACGGAAACGGAAGGACCGGAGGGGTGGGGCCCACGCTCTCTCTCATTCATGCACATGCACATGTTGTTGCTCCTCTCCCTCCCTAGCCGAAGGGCCGCCCGCCCTGCAGCACTACTGCACCACCACTGAAGCCTCAGTTCTTTATTAGGATATTGATTTCACAAGTAGTTTTTAAGGGCGGCACGAAGGTGCTGTGCAAGTTCCATACCAGTGGCAAGGAAAACGGCAGGGAGGAGATCTGCATGGAATTGAGCCCATGTCCATCCAGTCAGCATCTGTGCATTGAGGGGCTGGGACTTCAGTTCAATTTTAGAATTAATATAAGGTAGTATGCTCTTAAAGCGACCAATTAAGCCTACCTAACTCATCATTGACAGTAGAACATACTTCAAGCAACATGTCAATCCTTCCTAGATAGGAGTCGCAATTAGAACACGGTTGATTTTAGGTGTAGTTACCTTACTGTATTTCAGGTTTCCCTTGGTTAGATCTACACTGAATAGGGAAATTGGGTTGCCTAGATAAGTAGGTTGCCTTACCTAAATAAGTTACCACATGTTACTTCATGTTACTTCATGACGCATTGCTTTATTTGATGGAGGCACAAGCCAATCTCTAATCCCGAGCTATATTTTTCACATCGTTGCATCCTTCTGCAGTAACTGCAATATTGATATAGTGTAGAATGTCGAGAAATTTGTGTAGGGCAACCTAATTTTCCTATTAAGTATAGTTTTTTGGACATGTAGCATTGGAGTCGGAAAGGTTCTGTTCACACTGAGGGATGCTGGGGGTGCACCAGTCCAGAGTTTATTTGAAATGGAGGAATGAGAGAAGGTGGACACCCCCCAAAACGCCACTTTTGGCTGCTGTAGATAGTTACTATTAGTAGACTGGTGAGACTTTCATCTTTCTCTTGTTGCCAAGTGAAAGGAGGTTCCAACGGCCGGGGGGAACCGACCCCTTGCTCGTCCCCAAGGAAAAACGTTGAAATGTTTTATTTGCCACTCATGACAAAATTTGCAAATTTTGAATTCATATTTGCAATCAAAGGCCCCAAATTAGCTAGGAGATAGGTGTAGAAGATAAGTTAATCAAGTATAAAATAGGGGGTCTTTTTTTACATGCACCCTTGGAATGACTTTGGGGGGGGCAAAGAGGCTAGTTCACCCCGGCTGTTTCAACGCACCAAAGAACGCAATATTTGGATACCATATGCAAAAGTTATGAGGGTCAAAGGTTTTTTGATAGAGGTTTTAAATTGTTTCTTCCACATATATTCATATTGATTTTGGAGATGTAATCAAAATGATGATGGTGGTTTTAAAATAGTGGTACATTTTGAGGGGGCCACCTTAGCAATATGTTGCAAACTTCAGTATAGTTCCAAAAGTTGCATACACATGAAGATGAAATAGGAAAATTGGGGATGAATTGTGTAGATTGTGGATGAAATAATTATCAAATACTCATCCAAAAGTGTATATGTTCATAAAAAAGAGTTAGTGACATTAGTCTAGCCTAGTAGCATAGGCTCTAGATCCAAAGTGGGCAAGCTTTATTGACTTCATAATTTGGAATTTTTGGATGAAACTTTAAAATGGATGTAAATCATCCTCATCTACAAGTAGTTATTTGTTTCAAGTCATTTCAATAAACATTGCAAGTCATATGCATTACATTGCAAGTCACGTGTAATAGTATGTGCAACATTAAATTATCAAAGTCAAACTATTTTGAGTTAGTGTAGATTGGAATACGAGAAAGAGACTCTTTCCTTCTCTCTATTTTTTGAGGTGACCATAATTTTTTTGTTCATTATTAGGACAAATCTTCAATAGTAGAAATGTGACCTTAGAGCACCCAACTACAGTGTTGGAGTTTTGTGCTCCAAGAATACAATTCTACTAGTAATGAATCTGCATTATAGTTCTTTAAAATGAAAGAAAGTAGAATGTTTGCAATTTGAACATTGGAATGAAGGGCATGTGGGAATAAATTGTTCCTTAGAGGTAGTTAAAAAATAACAATGTCTTATGGACATAAGTAATGAACTCAACCATTAATGCTTCTTTCAAGGTAAGGTAGTGCATCTTATGTGCACCACTAGACTATTTATCTCCCCTTTTAGACCTCTTATTCCTACAAAAAAATTGCCTTATCATTAGTTCTTAGCCAGCATGTAGTGTTGGCTCAACAATTTTTTGTTTAACTCCTAAAGGCCCAAAGTCCCCT
Source organism: Neckera pumila (assembly GCA_963969595.1). NCBI lineage: Eukaryota > Viridiplantae > Streptophyta > Bryopsida > Hypnales > Neckeraceae > Neckera > Neckera pumila. The sequence continues at coordinate 45,474,686 of OZ018409.1, read as the reverse complement.
CACGGGACACTTGGAATTTTGAGCAAGCTCTTGTGATCTCAAGTATTGACTTGATTTTTGAAGATTTTTTTGAAGATAGGGAATTGTATTGGCTTTCTAAAAATATAATGTTTTTTTGATCGATGCCCACAAGGAAACGTTATGCCACCCAAAATCAAAAAGGTTGTTCGCCGGGAAAAAAAAAACTTTAAAAATTTGAATTTCAAAGAAAATAAAAAATTCTCTCAATGATCATGTTTTTGTCTACATTTGAAGCTTTGATTCATTCAATTTGGATTCAGAACAAGAAAGTTATGGACAATCTTATTTTTGGGAATCTAAATATCTTCAAAAATAACAACTTATGGAATTCATTTTGAATGCAATTTTCAATGTTTTTTGGATTTTTTTTTACTGGGTTAAGTTTGTTTGCAAGAATCATTCCACCATTGGGATTATGGTATTTTAATTTCACCTAAGAGCTATTAGCGATTTAGTGTTTTGTTCAATTTTGGACCTACTTCTACTTAACAATTTTTTATATGTGAAAATCAAGTTTTGACATTTTGAAATTTTTTTCCCCAACTTTCAACTCAAATGTTCAACAAATTTTTTTTAACTTTATGGTGTATAGTGCAAAAAAAATATACAAATGGGTGTCAAAGTCATCTGAAATTACAGGCCACAGTTCAGAAAACTTCTTTTTCCAACTTCAAATGCTAATATCTTCCAATCGACCAATCCTTACGATCAAACTTCATGAAATTTTTACCACATGATTTAAAGCAAGTGAAGTACAAGTTCCTATGGTTAGATTCTAAGAAAAATGTTTTTCTTGGTTTCTTGGATGATCGCAGCAAACATGGCAATTTTAAATGGTTTTGGAGCCAAAAAATGCCTTGGGTCTTTAGGGGTTAAGACACTGCAGGACATTAAATTCCCCTGTCTTTGGTGGGCCCAGGGTAAATTTAGATTTCTCAAGGGTAAAAGTAAATAAAAGCCCCCTATATTTGAGCCGTGTCTCGGGATAATTACTAGCCCCTCTAGCTAATTTTGGGCCTCTGATTGCAAATATGAATTCAAATTTTGAAAAAAAAAAATTATGGCAGATAAAAAATTCCAGGGTTTTCCCTGGGGTAAATTCAGCCCGCGGGGCCTACAAAGGATGGGGGAATTTAACGTCCTGCCCAGACATTTGGGTGGTCAAGTAAGGTGAGAATGAAGAGACTTTAGATCATCTTTGAGGAATTGGTTTTCAATCTTTAATATCAAATCTATCATGAGGAAGCAAAGTGGCTTTTGTATAATTTTAACAATGGTGGTTATGGAATTCAATACTGGCACTTCTTAGTGTAAAATGAGAATAGTATAGAGATTGTAATAATACTCATACAAGACAGTTTTGAAAAAATATTTGCAAATATTTAATTTAATTTCACTTGAAAATTTACACAATTCTCAAAGTGAGATGTAGAAGAATTCTCCATGATGCCATCCCCATCAAAAATTAGTTAATTTCTCCTTTTCAATCTACAAACAATTTTAAGATGTTTTTTTTAGTTTTTGGTTTTAAAATTTTATAGAATTGCAAAGTTTATTATAATAGTTCATTTAACCCTTGAAGTTCTTGATTGTCTCCTCTAAGGACAAATGAAAGTTTAGTAAAATTTCCATAATCTCAAATCTTGGCAAAAAATTTTGCCACATTTTGAAGATAGAAAAGACACTCATTTTCTAATAATAAAATTTTTATAATTTCAATCAATGCTCAAGATAAAAAATAATGCCGTTGAAAGTATAAATTTGAACTCACTAGGCAACAAAATAAATCTACAAAAGCTTGAAATAAAACTTCATAAGTTTTCCATAGATCATTTTTTAGGTATGAAAAGCTTTGTTCATTCCATTTGTGATGCAAAAATTATGGAGCTTCTAGTTTGCAAGCAATTATAGCATCTTCTTGAAAGAATAGCATATTGGATGAGATTCTGAACTCAAATTTTACAATTTAAAAAAAATTCCACAAGGTTTGCTATGCTTCCTAGAACAATCTCACAAATGGAATTAGTGTATTTCAATTCTACCTTAGAGCTAATATAGATTTGTTTTTGTACTTAATGTTGTAAAAATAAGAATCAAGTTTTTATTCTTAGACTTTTAATTCGATTAATTACCATAAAAAGTTTAAATTCAAATTTTAAAGTGCAAAAGTTTAAGCTAAGAGATTCAAAGTCTTATATGATAATCTAGTCACATGAGGTGCAAAAAATCCCATTTTATTCACTTTAATCACAAATATCTTGTAGTCTATGTGGTCAAAGTGTCTAAAAATTTTTTCACACATTTTTATAATACTCTAATACAACATTCTATAGTCGTGTTGGTGCAAGAGGAGTTGTTCTTTGTCCCTCTACTTGTCTTGATGGGGATTAAGCCCATGGCAAAAATCATGGTTGTGTCAAGTCTGTTCTAGCAGTGGCCCTTGAAGGCCGTATGTTTCAAAAAAAACTTTATAGAATTTTGAAGTTTTTATGAATTCAAAAACTCAAAATTTACTTTTTACTTTTATTTTGGGTTGTGGCAACGGCATAGGGCACACTACTGTAGCTGAAGGAAGGAGGCCCAAAAGTAAGAAATCCTACAGTGTACCCACATCACTCAACCCTAATCACAGCAATGCACAAACGACATTTCCAAGGATTCACAGACTTACTACTGAAAACACCAAACACTGCAGCAGCGGTTCCTTGCTCAAATTGCTTACAATGACAGATGTTAAAAGCAAAGAAATGAACTTTGATCCTCCCCCGTAAACCAATGCTGAATGGTTGCGAAACCCAAATTCTCCAACCTGAATGAGTGCGCAAATGACGTTCACAAAAGACTGCTGCGCGTAGAGGAATGGCAACTAGAAGGAGCAAGCCAAGGCAGGGAAAGTGAGACCACACACTAGAGCTTTGATAGTGAGGGCCTATTTGCATGGGGCGACTGGACCCACTCTTCAATTGGGCACAGGGGGTCCACATGGACGCTTTTATAACTTGATTTCCGATATGGAGCTCTGGTTCTTCCCGTTCTCTTCCATCCTTGAATGTAGGATTTTCAAGCCCACTCTTCTTTCCATCAACCCGACTTACTATTTTTCTAAAAGTTTTTTCCTTTTGTGTCCTTGTCTCACCTATTCCAAGACTTCCTTCCATGGCTTGCCTCATTCATTGGTTGCCACATGCCACTGAATTCCAAACGTTCTAAAAAAAGCGGAAATTCTCATTTGAAAACCGGTGCGCATCCAGAAGCAAGATGTAGCCTGGACCGGACCTTGGAGCTCAACGCCTGGAGCTTCATCTCCGAGTCCGGCCCTGCATGCGAATAGGCCCTCAAGAGTTGGTGGTAGCCCTTTTTTTAGGGTTTTTGTAAAAGTACCAGGATGGCAATCACTTAAAATTTGGTGAAGCATTTTATTTCTTTGTACATCCAACTTTTGTATCATAAAACACTTTTCAATCAAATTCATGTACTTTTTCATCCAAATTTGACAATTTCATCCATATTTTAAATTGGATTGAAACTTTTTTGGCGAAAAAAGATTACTTTTTTTAGCGAAAAAAAGATTTTCACTATGAAATGGTGCTTTCTGGCTCCATTTCGCCAAAAAAAAAAGGCTGGTTGGTAGTAAGGTAGCGCACCCTACAAAATCTCTCGTCCACACGAAATCCCACACCACAAGAAATCGTCCATTTTCTTCGTAGAAAGCACTTGCCCTTGTTGTCTCATCGCAGCTGCCGCACTAAAGCTTGAAACAGAGCTCCTCCGTTGCTTAGGTACATCCGCTGCGCTCACAATGCAAGATTCCCCGAAGGCACCCCTGACGCCTGAGAGCTAACTCCGTGTTGTGCGAATTGCCAGTTCGAGCTTCTTCCCTCCTTGCGCTGGAAGCACCGCTCCGATGAAGTTACGCTCCGGACGCACAACCATGGCCATACCATCAACCTTTGGGGATGGCGACAGCGACGACATGAAAGCCTCTCTTTGGGGCGAGCTGCAGAGCTTCATTGACCTCTCCATGATATACGCCAAGCTCCCCCTGGCGCCCTTCTTTCGCCTGCGCCAAGTTTGCAAGGAATGGAACCGCCTGGCTTCGGATCGCCGATTTCTGGAACAAAATTTCAAACCTCCGATTTCCAACCTTTACTTCGTCGTCGCTCGAACAAAAGGACACCGCCTCTGGACTTCCCAAGACGACTCCTCGTGGACTTCATCGCCTCTGCCTCGAAGACGATGTGAAGTGTCGGGCTTGCTCTACGAAGATTCCGACCACAACCACGTCTTCGATCCTCACACTCGCGTGTTCTATTCTTTGCCGCCTCTTCCCCCCGGGCTGGTGAAGGTCAGTCCCCGGGATATCAATTTGAGGAAACGGCCGTGTGTTGATTTGTCTTGGTTAGCCGTCTCTTTGATTGATTTTTACCCTAATTTGAATCAATAATTTGTTTATTCGCGTCGTTGTTGTTGAAATGACAGTTGGATGTACCCGGCATTCGTGCAAGATGATGGTGCTATCGTAGGGATGACGGTGGACTCAACCCTAATTCCCTATGGATTTAGGGTTTTTATTTCCCAGACCTTTGAATCCAATATTTACGATTCAAATTCAAATAGCGGTCCTTGGACGTGGGATGATGAGTGGCCCCTTCATACGTTCTCGGGGTGCACAAATTCCACACTATCGAGCGTATATTATAAGAAGTTTTTGTATGTGTTGGTTAAGACCCCATTTGTAACACCCCGGTGTATTGTCCACACATATGATCTCGAGAATTATGTGTGGGCTTACAAGGTGTTTGGGGGTCCTCAGTCCGATGAGTGGGAGTATGGTGGCATTGGCGTGTGGCAAGACCAGTGGTTTGCATTGGGAATGAAGCCCAAGTCTGTTCTTACGGTGTGGCAGATGAACACCCATTTTGAAGAGTCCTGGAATGTGTTTGATTGCATGCCCGAAGATTTGTGCAAATGGATGATGAGGGGTTTAGGGCACCAAAATGTTCGGATTACATTTTGTGGTGAACATGTACTTGTTTACAATTGCTTGGAGGCTAAGGAGAGGACCGTTCTGTATAACTTGGATCAAATGATGTGGGAGAAAATTGAGTTAAGTTGGAAACACAAACGTCTTCGTAAATAGAGCAAGCGTTTGAAAGAAAGGCCTCTGAATTGCTCCAAAATTTGATACGAAGTTTGTGATCTACCTTCAATACTCTTGTCATTGAGGTAAGTAGATTCTTTCTTTAGTGGTTCTTCCATCAAGTAGTTTTTTTCTCCTCTTTAATTGGCAGCTTTGGATTTTCTTAGGAACTAGCTTCTGCATTCTTGCCTCTGTCAATTGACAGTGTTCTCAGTGTCAAGTTCATCTGCACTAGATTCATTTAATCATCATATTGAGGTAGTGCGTGACATGTGAAATTTGTCTGTCTTCAGTGCCTCAGAGACTTAGTTAACATTCAGCTTCAATTGTATTGTACGAAGTGATGTGGAGGTCTTCGGTAACCACCCATTCTAAGACCCAAAACATGGAGTGAACTGCAGATGAGATTGGAAGATGGGATTTATGCACCACATAGTATCTGAGCAAATATATTGAGGGATTTATTTTTTGTCATGAGGTTGGCATTGTTGCTGGCTGTGCCTTTGTTTGTTGTCAAGGTCTCCTGGACCCTCTCAATGCTCACACATTTTGGACCCCATCTTCAGACTGCTGCAAGTGGCCAATATGGTAGCTGGCCCAAACTTCTGCTTTCCAAATAGCAGCTCATGTAGCATTATCTCATCTTCAGCAGGAAATTCAGTACGATTTTGAAGCTAATAGGTAGGGTTATTGGGCCATTTCTATTGAATTAGTTTGGTATCTCCAACACGCCTTTTGATTAAGGTATAGACATCCAAAATTTCCTTTTTTTTCAGTCTAACGTAGTTTCTATTCGCAGAGTGACTCGTCAAATTTCTTTATGTTCTTTTTGGTGAACAAAAAAAGGATTTTAAAGCATTGAAGAATGCATTATTTGGAACCATATTTCAAGTTATATTTCAGAGATTTATTGGTAGATGTTGTTTATAGGTACATAATATTAGGTATGGGGATGTACACCAGCTGACTATCTGATCAAGTGGTGCATGAGTTCTTGGCGATTTCACCAGCACCATGCTGGGCCTAGTGCTGTTTAATGTGCATCTGTGGCAAGCCACCCTTGCTCTAGCCTTCCTGAGCCGAGTCGCAGTCTTCACACCAGAGACATCCAAAAAGTCCATAGATCCAATTCCGTAGTGCAAAGTTTCACGTACTGAACCCGGAATACCGCACTCAAGAGTATAAAATTTCATTACTCCTCGCTAATCTGACACTAATCTTCAGACCAGAGATATCCAAAATTAAGTCCATAGGCCCAATTCCTTAGTACAAAGTCTATGATGTTTCACTGAACTCGAAATCCCGCACTCAAGCTGTGAAATTTCAATACTCTTTGCTAATATTCCAATGAACTGCACATCAATCTGCTCATCAGAGACATCCAAAAAGTTCGTAGACCCAATTCTTTAGTGATGTCTCTATGATTTCACAATTTGAGTGGAGCCCAAAATTTCATGCACACTCAAGCTGTGAAATGGCCATATGGAATTGGATATTTTGGATTTCTCGTGTCACCAATCTTTGATAGTTTTCTCTCTCATGGTCTCGTTCACTGATTTCACTCACTACCACATATTTCAAATCAGTTCTCTGTTCGATTTATCAGCTTTCAATGTAGCAGTTTGTTGACCTTGGTCAGAATACAATGTTTCTAATATTTCGAATCACATTACAATAGGGGAACCCGAGTAAACGACTTCCATGGCAAGATTTTAGAGTTTAAATTGAACTCGTTTTCAAGTTTTCAAGAGTTTTCAATTACTGTTTTGTTTGAAAATCCCCTGGCTCGTATTGCATCCCTCGTACTGCAGAACACAAGTCTTGTACTCCAATGCTTCAATTTAGTACAGCTCTTGGCGGTTCATGCCCCACTCTAATGCTTCAGTTTAGTAGTCTTGTTGCCCTTGTCATTGCATTACAATGCTTCAATCACCTAATATCACATAGGTGAGTGCACGATTTCAATAGCAGGATTTCCTTTTTTGAACCGTTTTCAAAATATTGGTCTAGATTTTGAGTCTCACATGTTTGATTTTTTGTCTTGCAATCATTGTCAATTGATGTCACGGGTGCGAAATCAAATCATGAAGAATGGAAGTCTTCTTATTAACTCATAGAAGACTTTTGACTTGTCAGTTTACACAACATAGATGGCATAGGGTTTTGTGAATTTTGGTTGCTACAAATCAAAATTCCCTAGAGATACTTATCCTCTTTATATTTTAAAGCTTATAAATGGGTTAACATCAAGAGGATGTAGAATCATTAGATATGTCTAATATTGAGGATTTATTGATTGAGCCCACCATAGCTTAGATAAATCAAACTGCCATATTAGGTGAATTTAACTTTTATTTTATTTTTTATTAGATTTGTGTGTTTCATGGTTATTTTGTTGCCATATGTAATTTTCTTAAGCTATTATTTCATTCATGCATTCAAAATGGATTTCATTTGGATGTTGCATTCAAGACTTTCATTAAAAAATTTACATTGCTATAAACTTCAAAATTATGTCTTCATTTTTCTTTAGCTTCTAAATAATTTCACCCATGGTCATAGGTCCTTCACTTTAAAATTTAATAAAAAAAATTATGCTCATGAGTTCCTACTATCAACCTTAGTTCTATGCACAATAGTATAACATGTCTTCCATTCATACAAACTCCTAAAATTCTTGGAATTTGACTACACAAAACTATCATTACTTAGGATTTTTCAATTATATATCATGTAGTTTTCATAGTTGCAATGTGCCTTGTATACATACAATCTAATTGCAAATTAAATTACACATGAAATCTATGATGCGGTAATGGATTGTTGCTTAGGAAATTATCATAACTCAAATTGAAAGGATATTGCAATTTTTATGAAGTTTAATATTCACAAATCATTTGTCAATGATTAGCTAATAATTTGTTTAGCAATTTGCATACACAACTTACAAGCAACTAGCCATTTACCTTAATGCAACAATCAATCACTAAACAACAACCAAAATTTAATTTTCCATCCAATCACTACTTACAATTTCACTCAAATTCTATTTGACCAAGTTTTAATACAATTCCTTGTAATGTACTCATTAGTCTATTTTATGGATTGAAATCATTCAACTAGGTCAATTGCTTACACCATCATCATCATTGGGTTCAAATTTGAAGAATGCAATTACACTCGCAGCTAAAATACAATATACTATCAGATTCAGATAATTATACTGCAACACATTCTACTATGCAGCTCACATATACAATGTTTATTTCTACTTCCATGATCAAAGTAAGTTGGTTAATCATCTCTCAAAATTCTATACAACTCAACGACTATGTTGTTCATTAATCCCTAAATGCATTCAATGTTTTTAAGCCCAAAACTGCTTCAAGGTACTCAAACTCAAAGCAAGGCTAAAATCTTCATCTATATTTATTCATTAATAAATTCAACCATGCAATCCTCTAGTTAACTTGTTAGAAGACACCATTCTAAAATTTCAAAATAAGAAACCTTACCAATAGTAAGATTGAGTCACTTGGATTTCAAAAAGAAATATTTTCATTTATTACTAGTATTCAGATTTCATCTTTCAAACTTTTCACACAAAAATGTGTAGATCCTACAACTTGTTATCTTCCATAATATGTTGAAGAAATAAGTTGGAAATACCTCTAAAAATTTTCAAACAAAAAATATTTCATATTTATGCTTGAAAAAATTAGTAAGTAGAAAGAAATAGAATATGGTTTAAAATACTAAATTGTTGAGAATTTAGTTATGGAATTGAAAAATTCCATTTTCAATGGTTATAATGTTGTATGCAGTAATAAACAATCTACATCTAATGCTTCTATTTTTTCAAAAATATTGAAAGATGAGTTAAATAAAAGATTTCAAAATTTGTTTTAGAGTAGAGATTCTATAACTACCTGCTAACTAAAACTCCTCATAATTTTTATCTCACCGATTAAAATAGAATGATTTAAAGCTTTCCATATATACATATTAAATCCAGAAAAACAATTTCAAATTTTTATTTCTTAGAAAAGTGATTTTTTTTTAATTGCCTAGCACTACAAGAGAATGGAATGTTTTAAATGAGTTTTTAAGTATGGTCCTAGACATAAGGTTTTAAGTAATGACCTTAAAGGCCATTACTTAAAATCTTATGTCTAGGATTATACTTAAAAACTCACTTAAAACACCCCATTCTCTTGTAGTGTAGGCTGCCCGCTAAACAATATAAACTACATATCATATAATAATATTTTAACCATTTAGTCAAAAATTATCAAAATTGTTGCACCTTAAAGCTACTCCTTGACCACATGTTGTGTAGAAAAATTAAAGAAAAATTAAAATTCCATTCATTGTGAGTTGCACAAAATTGCTATATTGCCAAAAAACTTTGTTTGGTCCTTTTGGAATTAATAATTGTCCAATTATTATGCCAACTTCTAAGGCAATTCACTTAGACCACCAATCCTTGGCTATTGGCTAAGGTAGACAAGCCTATTACCATCACGATTAGCAATTTAAATATCTTGGGGCCAACTTCAAGAAGGGCACATATTTTTCAAAGATATGCACTTCTTTCACAAATCAAACCAAAATGGAACTATAATAGTTTCTACCATTAAAATTGCAATTTTTGCAAACTTTTGAAATAGTCTACCTTGAAATTACAAAACTACTCAGAGAGTGGAGTTATGAACATCCTATTAAAATAACCCATAACCGCTCATAGAATTGAGTTATGAACATCCTATTGAAATAATCCATAACTGCTCATAGAGTGGAATTATGAACATCCTATTGAAATAATCCATAATCGCTTTCCCATGTATCTAATGGTACTTGAGTGATCACCATTAGAGCATAGATAAGTTATTCCTTATTGGCACTAATGCAGTGATTCTGTTAGATAATGAATATATTTGGATGAGTTTTTAGAAGGAATTGGGCCAAAAGTAGGATGGCGGAATTAGTCATCGAACGAAAGTGGGTTGGTTTATTTTAATTCTCAAAGCCTTTTCCAAGCAAATAATTTATTACATACTCTAAAAGAAAAAATTCGCTAGTTACTGTTTACTTGTTTCATCGTGCAAACATGCCAATTTCATCTAATTACTCTCCTCTAAATACACACAAAGTCTACACTTCAATTTGTCCTACACATTAAGTTAACGCAATCCCTAAATTGGATGCTTACAAATGCACAATCAATAATTATAAAATTCTACACACTTGATTTGGGTCACTACAATTACAAATACGCTTCTCAAATTGAAACAAAAGTTGATTTGACAACAAATTCAAATTGAAAGAATAGCAAAGGTAAAATGAATTATATTTATTTGAATTGTTTTCAAAAAAATTTAACCTTTACACTAATAGTATCAAAATGGCAAGATGACTTTTGTACCTCTTAGTGAAAGATGAAAGATCAGTAAGACTATTTTATTATTTATTATCTAGCCAATTTGTCACGATTCAAATACTTTTATTTGTCTTGGATATAAGGGGTGAACCTAATTGACTTTTGAAAACGGAAATGAGCTTGCTTAATTGACCCTATTTTTATAAGAAAAGCAACTAGACATTAAACTTCAAAATTTTAAGTTTATATTTCAACTCATATTAAGTGCAGACATATTCTTTGATGAATATGTTGTTTGGCTACAATAACACTTTTGTATCATGAAATAAAATAATCATACTACTAAAATCACAATGACCTCTATAATATCACAATTCAAAATTGAATAATATTGTAGAAATTCAATTGCTTTTGTAATAGCCATAGGATACTTTCTACTATATATTATGTATTCTTTTTGTGAAATATTTGAAAATCAAATGGATACTTCTAAAGAAAATTCAAAAAAAAATTTTAGACGACAAAACTATAGATAAATTCCATGTCTTTTTAAAATGTGATATTAAAGAACAAGGAAGCACCAACCGCTAGCGTTGCTCTACATATTCAAATGTAAAGATTCTACTTACATTGTTCACTTGATTAATTTATTCTTATTGCAATGTTTTCATCTTTGCAAAGGTTATTTTGTAAAAATTATGATGTAAGAATTTTCTTTAATTACTTTATATTGCATTATATAAAAAATTTTCAAAGAACATTGTATGAGAATGTCAATATTTTCATTTAAAGATTATACATACTTTGTTTATCTACATTCTATCACATGAAAAATTGATGAAAGTAATATATTTAATGCGTAGCAAAGCGAGTGCCAATTGCTAGTTCAATGCAAAAAAGCACAAAATACAACCTAGTGAACAAATATCTATTGGTAATTGTAATTTGTTATTAGATCACACTTTCATTTGTGAAAATAAATGTTTTATGTGAATAAAAAGAACTATACAAATGTCAAATTTGTAAGGATTATTCAATGTTTTTTTGCAATATATAATTAATTCATCCTCAAAAATTAATTTTCTAAAATTTTGGAATTTGTTTTGAGAATTTAAACATGAATCTATTAGCAAATAAAGATATGTACATTTTTTATTTTAAATTAATCCACATTTATTTTCCTTCATAGATTTATACCAATATCTTTGTGTTTCTTGTCCAAAAATTATATATAGGAATATTTATTTACTAGAAACTTATTCGATTATCATCAAATTTAATGAAAAGTGCACCTCTAAGAATGATATCCAATTATATATTTAGAAAGTCTTTTATTTACAAAGTGATTCCATTTGGCTTTGAACTCCATATTTTTGTTTTTAATTCAATTATAGTAAACTTTGTTAAATTTCTATTATATATGTATATAAATGAAGCATTTAATGTACTTATAAGTATTTGGAAAAAATCCAAACCACATTCTCTTTTAAAATTTAACCAAAATTTTCTATTAAAAATACAAATATTTGTATGATTTTCCATTGCAATTTGATTTACTTCTAAATGATTTAACTTTAAAAAGTTATTTATAACTAATATTATTTTCTTCAAATTTTTATTGCAAATGTCATATTAAATTAGTTTTGTGTTGAAAATTTTAAAAATAAACATATAATTGTAAGATTTAATAATAAATTTGGCATAAACTGATATAATTTAAATAAATGCAAAATAAATTTTCAACTCTTTGTATAATTGGTAAATAAGAGAATTTATTGAATACTTTCAAAAGTTGACCTTTGTCTATTTTGTTTTTTTGCAAAAAGTAATCCAATTTTGGCATAAATGTAGAATCTTTAAAAAAAAAAATCAACAACATAAAATATCTTGTACAATCTATAAAATTAATGAATGACATTACATTACACAAATTTGATAATTGAATTGTAAGTGAAATGACCTTTGAATTTTTTGAAATTTAATTTAACACAAATAAAACATCAACAAAAGGCATTTGTAAACCACCATTGTTTTGTGTTTGTACCTAAGACCAATTGTTTTTGTGAGGAACAATTATCTCAATAAATACAATAAAAACACTCTTAAGGGAGTATTTAGAAATGTATTCCATTTTTCTAAATACATAAACTCATTAAATTGCAATAAAACTTGCAAATGTATATAGCTCATTGTTTTAGTGAAGATCGAGCAAAATAAATGAAGTATCTTTTTTGTTTTAAACTTTCTTGTGTGAGGATTTTATTTGTGGTCATTTATCACTTAATGGTGATTTTATGGAAAAACTTATAATATTTTGAATGGATAAAATAAATTTCAAAGTTGTCGCATTTGGATGAATGTAAAATAAATTTGGATGAATAAATGATTTTAAATTCATAATTTGCATAGTTTTTAAATATAAGATAGAAGTACTTGATTTTATTTGCACTTCAATTTTTCTCTACTTGTTTTGTGATGAATCTTGAAATGAACATTGAAGCAAGCTTGTCAAGAGCTTCATTACTACAATCAAAGTTACATTATTTTATATAAGTCAACATTGCATAAATAAGGAAATTAGGTCACTTCCTTGTTTTATATGATTCTTGCAAACATTAAAGTAGGAACACCCACTATTGTCACCTTCCATTGATGCCACCTATGGTAAGGCCTAGAAAGAGCGGTAAAAGGTTGAAAAAGTGTCACTTCCCCGTAATACCGGCTCAAGTTTTCAAAAGCAACGAATACAAGTTGATGGGTTTTTGAGGCAACCATTAGGAGTTGAAGCATTTTGTGCTTCAAGAGCTTTCAACTTCAACAATTTGTAGAATATTAATCGAGCATTGAAAAATTATGAAATGTACCTGATAACTTAAGGGATTATACCCGTACCGGATAACTTAAGGGATTTTCCAACAAATTTTGAGGAATTTAAGGCACAAGAAATTTTTGCCATCTAGAAAGATAAGAAATATGGGGACTCTCAAATTTTTGTATTTTTGTTCCCCAAATTAAAATTACTATGAATTTTGGAATTCAAAAAGTTGTCATGACTAGTAGCCAATTTCTAGAGTCATCCAATTCCGATCATCTACAAAATTGCTTTTTTGCTCACTATTTCTTATTTTTCTTCCTCACTACTTTGGGACGTGTCATAACCTTATTAATTTCAACCTTGAAAAAACACATTCCAAACTTTTAAGCCGTGGTTGGAAGTAGTGCCCCCTATAGGTTGGTTATGGGTCATGATCGACTATGGGTACATTAACCTTAAAGTGGGTTGGATTCCTCTTCAAGTCACAAACAATCGAACCAAAAAAATTCTCTCATTTGCACTCAGGTATGAGAACACACAAAAAAGCTACGCTTTTGGCAGCTCTTTGAAAACCTGTAAATATTCCCCCTAGCCACTTGTGGCTAGTAGGCTTATCTTTTGCCCGTTGCAATGAAATTTTGTTTCATTTGTTTAACTCCAAAAGGCCCAAGGCCTTTTTGGATTTAGATACATCATTGCTTTTGAAGTATCATAGACCTAAATGTCACTAAGTTATAGAGATCCCAACCATATAATCTTGTAGTATACGTGTTGTTGATGACGTGGGTCAAACTTAAAGTCATTTGGCTACATAAATTGCAAGAATATAATGATTTAGTGTTGAAACACTACAAGGGAGCAGTGTCAATTCGGACATTTTTTTGTCAATTTTTTTTCAATTTGGACATTATTATATCAATTTTTTGTCAATTTGGACATTTTAGTCAATTAAGACGTGTCAATTTGGATACTGTTTTTTTGTAGTGAGATAGGGTTTTGAGAATTTCCTAGCAACACATTTGGTGGTATAATTGGATTTCTAAATCTACTCAAATGAAAAAACTTTAAACTAGAAAGTGATTGAAAACTAGTATACAAACACATTGGTGAAAAAAATATATCATTCAATTGACTTGTTGTGTTTGCAAAATGACTTTGAAATGTCAAAAGATAGCAAGAAAAGTTGCAAAAAATACATCTAAAGCTGAACCTCCTTCTACTAAAATGCTTCTCAGTCATTTATAATGTTTTGGATTGATATGAAATTTTAACCACACAAACTAGACTAGTATGTGCAACTTTTCCAATTTTTTTTTATTGGAAATGGAGATTGTATGAAGAAGAAACAAGCTGCAAAAGTTTACTATAATCCAAAAATGTTGGGATTTTGAACTTTGAATTGCTCCCACACATTCAAAACAACTTGGATTTACATGAAAATTTTACTACAATAACTAGACTTCAAGGGGAACACAACCCAACAAATTTTATAGAAAATTAATGTTGGAAGAAGGAGATACAAGGCCCCAAAGTTGCAGCCATCATATACAGTTTGGTGAACTCAAATTGAGTCTGTGAACTTTGATTGGCTTCCCAAAACTCTGTACATCTTGGATTGATCTAAAAATTTTACCACACAAACTAGAAGAGAGAGCGCAAATTTCCCAACGAGTTTGATCGAATTTGAACATTGGGTGCAAAAGTTACAGTACTTTGAATTGGACATGAAACTATGTGAGGACACTTTTTGGCCCCTAGGGCCATAACATTTAGTAGCAGTCATTGTGACTGCCTTCCCCGAACAGAATGATGTGGTATATTCCACACCAAATCAGTAACTACAAGGATACTTGGCAAAACTTGTCAGAACTCAACAAGGTGCTTGAGTCAGTTACAAGTTCGCAGTTGCACATTGGGGTTAACGGCAAATTAAGTATTTTGAAATAAAATTATAAATAAAATAGCAAACTTATTCAAAATAGCAATCAATTTATAGATACCAATTATCTCAATTCTTGAACTACATCACATTGATGTGATTGTCATTCATGTTTTGTGTTTTCAAGTGAAAAGACAACTCTATATATACACATGGGATGGTAGGAGGTAGAACAACCCATGTGGAATAAATAAATTTGAATTTGTAGTTTTTGAAGTACTTATAGTTAAGTCACAAACAAAGAATTGTGTTAAAAGTAGAATTTTAGACCTCATTTAGGCATAGTAAAATAACTTTTCTCAAAAAAATTTGAGCTTAAAAAAGTTGGTAAATGAATACAAGTTTCACCTCCAAAAATCCGTTTGACATTTTGAATCTCTAATAAAAAGTTATGGACAAATTTCAGAGAGGGGTTGGAATAATGTTAAAGAAAATGTCCATTCCAAACCCTCTCTGAAATTTGTCCATAACTTTTGATTAGAGATTCAAAATGTCAAACGGATTTTTGGAGGTGAAACTTGTATTCATTTACCAACTTTTTTTGGTTCAAATTTTTTGGAGAAAAGTTATTCTACTATGCCTAAATGAGGTCTGACATTCTACTTTTAATACAATCCTTTGTTTGTGACTTAACTATGAGTGCTTAAGAAACTACAAATTCAAATTTATTTATCCCACATGGGTTGTTTTACCTCCTACCACCCCATGTGTATATATCTAGAGTTGTCTTTTCACTTGAAAACACAAAACATGTTCTTAATGACTACTGATTGTAATGCATTATTTATTGGATTCTTAGCCAACATCTTTTCTACAAATATTGTTGATTTGTATGTCTGGTCCTAAAATTAACAAAGAAAAAGAAACAAATTATAATGTACTGCCACTGTCTTGGTACCTAAGCTTACATTAATTATTTGAGGATGAGTTTCGTGGATGAGGACTCTGGGGAGGGAAAGGCAGCCTCTTTGAAGGCTACTGAATGTAATGGCGTTTAGGGGGTTTAGGGCAAACAAAAAAACAAAATAAAAACTTGTAAATAAAATCCCTGCAAGTCTTGGGAGTCTTCCTTGCAATTGTCCAATTCCAAGATTCTCACCCAAAAGCGCAAGTCAAAGATAAACAACAGTTTGATACCGGCGTCCCTTACGATACACACCATCGAACCAGTGACGCAAAGCCCCGCATCGACGGTGCACAAACGGCGATCGACGGCACAAAGCCAAAAGTGCTGACGGAGCGCAAGTGGCCGAGTTCCACGGCCATGCTTTCCACGGGCAGCGTACCGAACTTTTCAGCAATGGCCCGGGCCCGCCACCCCTTCTGCCCAGAACCCGTCGGTCAGTCCAGAAGCCAGAAGCCCTCTGAACGGTCAGACACCCTCAAACGTTTCTTGAAGCTGCCCACTAGGTCTGATCGGCCCGACCAGCCCGCCCGGTCGGTCCACCAGGAAGCTCGGTCCAAAACCACGGCCCAGTAGCTTCGCTCGGTCCCGAAGCTCGGTCTGTACGCAGCGGCCTAGCATTGTGTTCCTCTGCTCCTCCTGCGGTTCCGTCGCCAACGATTCTCTCTCGATGCAATTGGTCTCTTCCGAACTCTCAGGTCGCACAGAACCCAACAAAATTTTCTGCCATTCTCGCAGTGTCCTGCCCAGTTCGCACGGATCCATGCTCGTCGTCTTCCAGACGTGCTCTGCTTTGGTTGTGGCGATTGATTTCGATTCCGTGGTGGATGAGTGGACGATTACGAGTCAGGGGCGACGAGGCGCGCGTTCTCGTTGGTAGGGCTCGGGTTTGGGTTGCGTGCATTTTCAGGGTTTCGTCGGCTTTTTCTTATGTGGTGTGGGCGAACTTTGAGGGTACTGCAAGGCGTGGAAGTGGCGGAGCAGGAAGGGAAGCAGCAGCAGGCGCAGGTGCCCAGCAGGACCGAACGCGCGTGGCTTATGCAACTCCTTCGGTTGCGATTGCGAGTTCCGAACCACGAGGACGGCGAAACCCTAAGCAGGAAACCCCAAGCACCTCATGTCAATAGTTGCCAACGGAGGTTCCCTCCTCATCCGGGAGGTTTGGGCCGACAACTTGGAAGATGAGTTCGAGCTGATCCGTGAAATTGTGGACGAGTATCCTTACGTCGCGATGGACACGGAGTTTCCAGGGGTTGTGGTCCGGCCCGTGGGCACGTTCAAGAACAACCGGGAGTACCAATACCAAATGCTCCGGGCGAACGTCGACATGCTCAAGCTCATCCAGTTGGGGTTAACGTTCTCCGACGAGAAGGACGTGCTTCCCCAGTGCGGCTCGCGCGACTCTTGCGTGTGGCAATTCAATTTCCGCGAGTTCAATTTGCGGGAGGATGTGTACGCACACGACTCCATTGAGCTCCTGAAGCAGAGTGGCATCGATTTCCAGCAAAACGAGGAGCGAGGGATTGATTCGCAACGGTTCGGGGAGCTTTTGATGTCGTCGGGGATCGTCTTGAATGAGAATGTACATTGGGTGACTTTCCATAGCGGCTATGATTTCGGATACTTGTTGAAGTTGCTGACCTGCCAGAATTTGCCCGCCAGTGAGGATGAGTTTTTCAACTTGTTGAGAACGTATTTTCCCATTCTGTATGATATCAAGTACCTGATGAAGTTCTGCGACAATTTGCACGGGGGGCTCAACAAGCTGGCGGAAGCGTTAGACGTGGAGCGAATTGGACCTTGCCATCAGGCGGGGTCCGATAGTTTGCTCACGTCTCGCACGTTTCGCAAGTTGAAGGAGGGCTTCTTCAAGGGCTCCACGGAAAAGTACGCGGGGGTCTTGTATGGGTTGGGTTCAGACAACAATCTCGACTTTTGAGGTTTCACAATCCAGCTTTGTCGGCTGCCATTGGTGATCTCTTGTATTCACTCTTTTTATGGACAAAAATGTCCTTCATTTCAACTTTCTTACGTTACTTTTTATACGTGGCTTGCCACTCGCCTGTCCTCGTGTGTTGCTCCCTGTGCATATTTGAGTGGCTCGTGTTGGATTCTGAGGATGAATGGCCAATGTCTTCTATCTACTTCTTTGCAGTAATTGAACCTCACCCCTGGACACTTCTTGAGCTAGGGTTGTGAAGGTTCTTGGAACTATCTCAGAGCTTGCGTTACGCCTAGAGCCGAACCTTAGTGTGAATTTAGCATGCAAGCACTGTGTCCACGTATCTCTACTAACCTAGTCCTTTCTATTTGAGTTTCCGGGGATTCAAGGGATCAATAGCAGCTGCCAATCGGTAGAATGTGGGGCTCTACTTCACTTGCTGGATGGACACAGGGATGGTGATTCTGTGTGAGGGTTGAGAGCTTATTTGTATTTGGAGTTCAATTTTTTGATGTTTGGGAAAACATATCCTATCTGCAACATTATTTGAAAAGGGCCATTATTCAAGAGTGTCTATTCGTTCTACTTTCGCATCGCTGTATATGATTACTGTGTACTTTCTTTACTGTGACATTATTCAAATTAGTGGGCTCTTGCCATCGACTCATTATCCAGATAGACGACTGTAGATTGTGAGGGTAGATTGGTTGTGGAATTAGGTCGTTTAGATCTGCATCTTGAGCAAGAGGGTACGAAGCAATGAGGACCTACCACGAACTCCATCAGCAATTATGTTTTGAGAAGACGCTGGCTGGTGAATTTGCAGAGACATCCAAGTTTTGAGGTACTCAATCCTTCCAAAGACTCAATCTTGAGTTTTTAGGTTATTTGGGACTTTGTTATTGTACTGGGAGATTGGCTTCCTGTTGCATAGACTTCCTGAGCAGCTCATTATGAGGTAAGGTGGGGTGTTCATGGATCGCCCTGTAAGCACTGATCCGGATTTTCTGGGGTTACGCGCTACAAAGCATTTTAAGTCAATTTTCCTTTAAATACAAGAAAAAATTGCATCTAACCTACTATGCTTCATATTTTTTAGACTCTTATTGAATTAGTGACGAAGTTGTGAAGTTCAAACTGGGGATGCTCTGAATTTGTGCCCTTCTGAAGTGTTTATTTGTGCCACAATGGGGCGTGAATGTGCCGCAAATTAAAGTTTGGAGTGACTTAGTGGTCACAATAGGATCTCTTACCTTTGGGGTAAGACCATAGTAGAATTTTTTTGCAGGAATGTGGTCACAATAGGGTTTTCGAGAGCATGTTGTTTTTTAGTTATGTTGTAGCCACCATTAGTGAGAGTGACCTTGTAACAGTTTTGAGCTATCAGGGCAGCACACTTTAGAAATTCATAATAAATCCATACTTTCACTTCCATTCCTTCCCTTTCAAAAAATTGATTCGTGGTTTCTCCATGTACTATTATCACTTCAGATCACTCCAGTCATTCCTACTTTATTGGCTTCGAATCCAGATGGGTGTCAGTACCTGCAAATGATGAAAGTGCTGGCTCATTTGTAGGCATTGAAAATCTCGCTGACTGCACATTGTCAAGATTTCCCGATTTCTTTCTCGTAGCGTTGGCTGTTCATTAGACTGTTCTTGAGCTGAAACTACAGAGATGGACCTTGGAGGAGATTGAATATGTTTAGGTCATTATTGATTGCGCAGCCTAGAAAGTTGTGGAACGTAGTTAAGAGACACTGGTAAGGAGGTGTCGGCGTAATTAGCACAGCTTCTCTTGTTTCTTCGAATTTTATCTGACTTGTAACCAAGGCCAGAATAGTAACGTTCAGAACCTGTTGGAGGCAATTGCTACACTAGTCATATTCATTTGTAGTATTGTTACTTCTGCAAGAATTAGGTTCTAGATTTGTCTTCATTTAAGAATATTGCAGTGTTGTTACACTCTTGGACAGCAATGTACCGTATTTGCATCCAAAATCACCACCTCAAATGTACTGTACAAACTGTATTCTAGGTGACAATTCTAGGTGACACTTCTAGGTACCTTACAGTGTGTGTCCGTGCTGGTAGAGTGAATCTAGATGAAGAAAAAGGACCCGAACTCAGAACATGGCACAAAAGTTATATATTGAAGTGGTGGTGTTGAATTGAAAGATAGTCATCCAACTTTATAACAATGTTCAGTTGGTGACATGTTTGTAGGATTAAATTTTTTCAGTATTAACACCAAAGATTGGTAACTATTCAATTGATCCCTTCAAGTGGATTCAATTGAACCCCGTGGGCTGGAAAATCCCTAATGAGGCAAACGATTTGGTGTCGAACATATAACTAATATTTGCTGTGGCACATCATTATTACATCTGTTTCATTGTTACCACTAGCACAAAGGATTCTGCAATTATTGGATTAGTATCCCGGTGCCCATTTTCTTTGTTTTTCAGGCATGATATCTTAGGGCTTGGAGCTGGTTCTTCCTTGTTTTTGCGGAGACATTCTTGGTCTTAATATGCACAGCTTTTGAGCCTCTTTACCAGCCCCCAGGAACTTTCATACCTGCAGGACGCTCAAGCAAATCAGAAGAAATTTCCACCTGGAACAGACAGTCTTTTATGGGTACAGCACATCAATTGCAGTGGTACCTTTGACAAAGAAAAACACTATCAATTGCACAACATTGTTTAGCAAGGCCAGAAGTTTTTCCACTGTAAAATTCAAGAGGCATGGTATTCTGTCTTTTTCAGGCGCTGGTAATTCAAGTTAAGAAAAGGGCATTAAAAAGTTAATACAATTGAGAAGAAATCAAAGAACATAACATTCTTGAAGAGAAGGCAAAGGGGTCCTTCTACCTTAAAGCTATAGTTTCACTACAACAAGAATATATTTGTGTTATAGTGATCTACAGTACATGGGCATGCTTGCATTCAAGATGTTCTACAGAGTGAAAGCAACCTTGATTTATGGAAAGCAAACGGTCCCCTCCCTTGAAGTTCAAGAATGTTATGAAAAATTAGTAGAAGGTTGGACCATATTTTAATCTTTGTTGAAATATAAGTTGATTTGAATAGTTATTCTTGGGATAGTCTCAAATGACACCTTTGCTCCATTGTTCCATTGTTGCATAATGTTAGGAATATAGATGTATACATTAAACCAGTAAAACAAAATTAAGAGCAAACAAAAGATAATGTGAGGTCACATGTGAAATCAGGTGCTTATTTAGGAAGGTATGGTTTTATCGACATTGTCATGATGGAATGGAACGCCAATTAATGGATTTGGCTTGAAGTACAATATAGTATCCAAAAGAGAGTTTATGTAATTTCTGAATTTTCACCCATTTAGACACCACAAAAAATCCATGAAACTACAATTTTCACCACACCCAATTGGTCATGTCACGCATTTTCATAGTTTATAATGGGGTGTTGACCACGGCTTTTTCTTTTTGGCTTTTTGGTGCACATTGTGGATGAAACCAAAATTATAGACATGTGATATATATATTTTCTATTTGATATGGATGAATGTTGAAATTTGAAGCACCACTGCAAAATTTTATACCGCCACTATGGCGCTTCTTAAAAAATGGAAAAAAAGCCTTGGTGTTGACTACAATTGGGAGCTAGATTGGAAGTTTTTGTCTAGAGGAGTGTTGAGAGTTTGGGTAACTATGAAGAAATGAGCCTTTTCATAGTTTTTGATGGGGTGTTGACGACAATCAAGAGTTAGATTAGAAATTTTTGTCTATAGGTATGTGTTGAGAATTTTGGATAACTATAAAGAAACTAGGTATACTTTCTTTCAGGTATTATACATGTGCTTACAACAGGCTATTGATGACATCCCATTGTCATTCCTAATGCCGTTCTATGACTCTCTCTCTCCACTTGTGTGTATCAAAAGGTAATCCAAACATGTTTCTAATGTGAAACTCAACTAGTTCACAAGTGGTCCTCAAACTACAGAACAAGAGTACACATTGATTGACTTGGCAAGCTACTCAAACTTTTGCATGTTCACTATAAGTTAGATGTAGCTTTTATTAGGCCTCCCTTGTCTTCACAGTCTAATCCATACCCAATAAAAAAAACATTGTAAGAATTGACAAAGAGGAGAAGAATTGACTCATACCGTTGCAAGTCTCATGCCACGGCACCGGAATGCCGCATCGGTTGGGCATGCCGATGGCATACTGCGGAATAACTCCATACTCGCGAGCCACTTGCGAGGTCATCAACGAGCAAAGACATTGAGAACCCACCACCCCGCCCCCCAACGACGCCAGAGAGTCGCAGCAAGCGCGGCTGGGCACTTGCGCGGACTTGGAATACGCCAAGCATGAAGCCAGTGCATATACGTTGCACGCTGAGCTTTCGGCTCGGCATGCTCCCGAGCTCCAGATCGTGAGAAACAGCAGCACGCATGCTACGACGTGGGTTCGTTGTCCTGCCATAGCTGTGAGGCTTTTGTAAACAATGCCGCAAACGTTGCTCCAGATCGATAGCTATAGAAATATGGGCAGCATTAGATCTGTATATTACGAGGCGTCTTGCTTGTGGAAGATTTGAGTAGTACCATGAGGAAACTTGCATGGGAGAGGGGAACCACAGGATGTGCTGTGGTAGGTGAGCCATAGATGGGCCAATTTGTTGAATAGGATTCCATGTTGATAACAAAATCACGATTTCCAGGGGAAGTGGGGTACAGTGTGGAAGTTATAAAAACTGTTGAATGTTGCTGCTCATACGGTTTCTGCATGTTGACAAGCATTGGTTCAGTCGAGTGATGGTACACAAGCAGGTCAAACTTGCTAACAAAAGCTAATGTCCAATACCTACCTATTTGAGAAGTACACCTTGAAAAAGGGTAGAAGCACCTAAGGTAAACCAGCCCATTGCGATCGGATGACCCATAGTGGACACCTAATGATCCTATGACAATTTTTTTGGCCACAATCAATGTCTAACCTGACCTTAATGGAGTGATTAGTGACTTCTTTAGGAATACTTGCTTTTTTAGTGTAAATCATTGTAGGAAGTGACTTTTCATGGCCTTCTAGATTAGAAGTTATTGTGACCACTTTAGGAGATTAAGAAGAGCATACTAGATACAATTTTTGTTGGTTTTGAGGTAGCCTACTGACTCTTTTGGACAGATCACTTCAAAAATCCGTAACAAATTCATATGTTGTTTGAAAAATATAATTTCAATTGTTCTCATTATTTCTCACACTTGTCTTCATGTGGGAATTTTTTTGAAAACTTTCAGCAATGGCATGAGGGTAGACTCCAAATTTTGACCACAATGGGCTGGTTTACTTTAATTGGAACATTTTTGGTTCTCCAACACCTAAAAAATGGTCTAGAATGAACACTTCCATGATTCAAAACCATTAGAACTTTTCAAAAGCAACCATTGAGAGGTGAGGTAAGTTTTTTGAAGCAACCAATGATAGTTGAGACATTTTGTGCTTCAACTGAGGTGAATTTGGTATTATGTATAGGCAATCTTATGCTTTCAACTTTGAAAATTTGTAAAATATTACTCGAATGTCGGGAAATTATGATCTCTTGAATTTTTGGTCATTCGACCTTTGAGGTAGTGGGACTATAAAAAGTATCACTTCAAGATGTTGTTACCTTAGATTGGAGTGGTTGCCCACTTGATCATCATGAGCATAAACACAATTTAGATGGTGGCATCTATTGTAGATGAAAATATGCATAACGAAGGAGACATGGTGGCCTATGTTGTGGATGAAGATATGTATAACAAAAGGAGACAATGCTATAGGTGCCAACCTGTATGTAAAGATGGACCTATTGCGAAAATAGCATGGCTCATTTATCACTTCTACAAATGTTCTTTACTCGTACATAAATGCCAAGTCCACATTTTGTGATAAATGTGTTGACTTTTTAGAACAAAATTCCATTCCTTGTCGCAGTCAAAAATGAATTTTTATATTTTCTAAAGTCAAAATTGCCTTCACCAAATCCATGATTCTTTCCCTTTTGTGTGAGTAGGGAGAAGGTTCAGTTTAGGAATAGCTTTGCCTTGTTATCAAACAAAAAACAATCAAACAACTTGAGTTCAATGTTAAAAATGGCATTCTGGAAATTGAAACGAGTCTCGCCCACTTTTCTCAGAGCCTGTCCTGGAAATTTAAATGTGTACAAATGCCGCGTTCTTTGGTGCATTGGAACCTCCTTTCACTTGCCAACAAGAAAACTGATGAGCATAAGAAGACCAGTAAAATAATAGTAGCTATGGACAGCAGTGAGTAGTTGGACGTTACAAGCGCCACTCTGCTAGAAATGGTGCTTAATCTACTTAATACATCTCTGTTTTGAGAGAAACGGAACAAGCGTCGATGGTACAAGAGCAAAGGGCCACAAAATGAGGCTCCAGACGTGTATCTACAAGCCCTGTCAAAACTGAAACCACCCACTTGCAGTTTATTTTGCAGGCGACGTCTGACTGAGGCGCTTGGAGGATGGCAAGTTGGTGAGGGACACCGCAGTCACGAGCCTCGTGTTCATCACGTCCCTACAAGCTTGCTCCAACATGGCAAGAAACTCCCGCATGACCACAAACACTTTCAAAGGCTGCGTGCTCTTGGCTGTATCCGCTTCGCCGTAAAAGTAAATACTAATGTCCTTTACACTCGCTAAGACTAGCTCCAGGTCACTCTGCACCACAGCCACCTCCGCCTCGGCCTCCGTGACAAACGCCATCATCTTCTCCCTAAACACATCATCCGTGAGCTCGTAAGTGGTGCTCCTGTTTTCCAATCTTACAATCTCCTCTCGGGACACGCGCACTTTCTCCAAAGTGGCCTTCATTTCTTCCAAGCCCGCGTGCTGCCTGCTCACCGCCGAACCCAGGGCCACAATGTCCACCTTCCCGGCCTTTCGGACATGATCGAGCTCCGTGGGAATGCCTTTCACGACATCCATGCCGATTTTCCTGAAGTCATCTTTACTGTCGTCGTACTCCGATGATGGTCTCTCCAACTCGGCTTCCATGCTTCGGGCAAAGTGCGAAAGGGGCGAGGAAGGCGAGGAAGCACTGGTGGGAGTTGTGCATGTGGAGCTCATGCTGGTGGGGGTGGTGACATCGTAGAATCCAGCCAAGCGCGCAGCTCGAGCTCCTTCGGCTTTGATGATCTCTTGGATCACGAAGTGGAGGAGCGTCGTCTTCCCGTCCATGCCTTTCACGTCCGCCAGCTTCAGAAGAGTGTCGAGCTTGAACGCCTTGGCGTCCCCTCGAAACGTGCCCATGTTCAGCCGGTTGCCGGTTTTCAGCACGACCTCCAGCAGTTTGGTGAAGGTGCGGCTCCCCTTCAGCTCCTTGCAGGCCATCTTTACCATCCCATGTCATGTAGAAGAAATTAAAATTGGTTAGCATGAAACCCGTAAGTTGCATTAAGATATGCCATCCTGTTTGTGCCACAATTCAGTTGTGCCACTATGCCCAAATTGTTCACATGTCAAATACTGAAATGTGCGCATAACTGGTATTGATGGTGGCACAAATAGGCTACAACCACTTGACCATTGAGGTTATGTTTGATAACTTAAAAGTATAGTCTCATTATGAGAACTAAAACCCTTGCCACTCCTGCGACTTAGAATGTTGTTTCTCATAACAAGACTCTCCTTTCACATTACCTCTGTCAACGGAGCCCACTTCAAGACAAACTCATAACGAGACTCTACTTTCACTAACCTTGAGATCAGAACAGATGAGCTGAAGAGTGTTTTCAATACCTCAAGTGCACGTATTGTCTCCCGCATGTGTTGAAGCTCTTCCTTGAACGACGCCCTGTACAACATAGCGTCCAGGCGCTCAAACGCGCTGGGAATCTGAAGAATGCCCTGAATGAAGCGATCTGCTGGACCCAGCAGGGCGGAGTCGCCTCTGTACTCTTGGAACTTGGAAACCTCTTCCTCCGTGGGCGACATTTTCACCAGAAGCTCCAACGTCTCCTGGCTTAGGCCCTCGCCTGTAACGGGAAGAAACTCACTCCTCAATCGCCATGGCAAGAATAGAGAAGGGGATGCAACAAAGGTTGTGCTCATGCCTTCGAAATTTATGAGTTTCAAAACCAAAAAGTGTCCACACAAAGAACAGAAAGTGCACTGATTGAAAGCTAAATAATAGTTCAATATGATAATGTCTGAAACGCGGTTCTAGAGTTCAAAAATGTGGGACGTGATTCCTTCTTTTGATTCATACGTTTTTGTGATCTTCCTTGAAACTTTCTGAATGATTTATTTCGAACTCCTACAGATGTGGAAGCAACCACTTTTCGGTTCTTTGTTTCTCTTGTAACATTGGAAGTATACTCCAAAGCAACATAAAGTACAAAAAAATTCAGAAACCGAGGGAATCCTCTGGCGAGAAATCATTTAGTTCAAGAGATCACTGTTGATGATTAGGGCACTTATGGGTTACCTCTTTAACGATTGAAACCATATTTGAAATTAGCATATTTTGGTTTGCATCTTTGTACAAATATAGAACTTACCTCAATTTCATCAAATTGGTCATAATAGAAGGTTAACTCTTAAATTTTCAAGTAGTACGAGTCTGGATGAATGAGAAGTTATTCAGACAAAAAATATGACTATGTTTATCATCGAGAATATGGACTTTAAAGCACTGAGGAGAAGTAATCATGCTGGATAAATGAAGAGTAAGTGTCAGTTCGGCGTTTGAAGAAATCCAGTGTCCCAGTGACAACTCACATTTGCAAACAGACCAATCTACTGAAGGCCAAAAAACAGCGAAATGTGCAATCCACTTCAAGTGCGTCAATGAAACTCACCCTCTATCAAAGCACCACAGACTTCAACTCGTGATAAGCCCCGTGCACGCAGCTGTATAGCAATGTTGTGTGCTTTCCTGGGATCGAGAATTTCATTCTTCTGCGAAGCAGCTGGAGAAGACGCAAATCTCTTGACACTGCTAGCAGTGGCTCTTGACGACATACCAAACAAGTTCTCGATCATTTCCTCATCCAGACTGCATACCACAGTAATCAAATAGATCAGTCCCATCCCCTTTTACAAAATTCCAAGTAGGCCGCTGCAATTAAAAACGATATACAGCTCTATGGCCTGTCTCAGATCGTCCAAACTGCGATCTTCAAGTGCCCAGAGCTCAAAACACTAGGACTGCTAACAGAAATCAGGTTTCAGTGAGTCTCCAATTTCACAAAAGTTCGCCAAATAATATGGCTAATTTATGAGATAAGATCAATCCAAGCAATCCGAAGACTTACTCCATGGAGTCGCTCATCTTATCCCACACAGTCCGTGAATCTGGTTTCAGCTTGTCCCAATGCAGAGGCCTCATCTTCTGCTGCCGTTTGATCAATCGTGGCTCATTTTGAAACTCCTCCAACTTCTCTGCCAAATCTGGTCGTCCTGGTAACGTCAAGGGCGTGAGCTTCGGCCTAGAGAGGCCATTGCCTGAAGCATCTACAGGCAGAGCTGGGGGTGGAGGAGAAGCAGGCGGTGTTTTAAGCTTCAGTGGTAAAGAAGGAGGTGAAACAGGTGGCGATGGAGGAGGTATGAGCTTTCGACTTGGAGACGACAGAGGAGGAGGTGGAGGAGGTGGAGGAGGCCCAAACAGCAGCTTCGTAGGCAATGTGGCTGATCCGCGAGGTGGTGGCGGTGGCGGAGGCGGAGGAGCTCCTCGAGTTTCAACAAGATCGCGAAACGAGAGAGGATTAGAGTTAGGATTTCCATCCGAGAGAGCTGCGATTCCACGGCGAAGAGGAGGAGGAGGTGGTGGTGGAGGTGGCGGAGAAGCTGGCGCCCGAAATGGCACAGGAAGAGGAGGTGGTGGAGGAGCCGGACAGTAGCTTGCAATTGTCCATTTCGACTCCGCATGCTTCATCGCCCGACGAAGCTCCTGCAACGTCTTCTCTGGCGCTTCATCGACAGTCGCGGGGAGAGGGAGAGGAGGCGGAGGTGTGGAAGGGGGAACAATGAACGTCGGGTGGTGGAAATTGGCGTAGGAAAGGCGAGAGGGTTGTTTAGGGTTTGGGGCGGCAGCGAGATTGTGTCCAAAAGGGGAAGCAGGCAAAGAGGTCGGGTGCGGTGTGAGAGGGGAAATCACTTTGCTGTCTTCGATCTTGCGTTCTCCTTTTGGATCCCAGCTTGTCACCAATTCTCGAGACGATTTGTGATGGTAACATGGCAGGGAGAAGGTTCGCAGTTTCCATCTTCCCTGGTTTTTGCGTCCTTCCATCTCCTTGGTCGGGGATGCGGCTATGGTGTGCGATCTGTTGAGGGTTCCGAGTAAGCTTGTCGAGTCGCTCTCCGCTTTCCTCTTGTGTTTGGGAGTGGAAACGCGAGTGAGAATCTCAATGTTGCCGAGCTCTTCTCGGCTGTAGCGCACTCCCATTTGGGAGCCTTCCTCGCCCGTGTAGAAAACCTCACCCTGGTGGGAATCGGTCATGTGCTTGTCCCGGAAGCTCCCCGGGATGATCTTGTCCCTGGAGCGCCGCGCTTTCGGGTCGCGGGCGTAGACCGGAATGTCCACAATCCTTTCGTCAGATTTTGTGACAGAATCTCGAGCGCCATTGATTCCGCGCTTGGACTTGCCGTTGCCATTGCGGTTCTGTTCCTCATCTGTAGACCAGTCTTCACGGATTTGGCTGGCGGCGTTTTGCATGTAGAAGTTTCGTTGCTCCTGTAAGGCCTTCTTGTAGAGGTTTCTCTTGTACCAGAAGTACGCCACGGCGGTGATGACCAGGATGAGGAAGGCGGCGAGGATGCCCGCAATGCCAATCCATGAGATGGAAAGAGATGCCTGAGATTTGGCGGCAGGCACAGTTCCCACCTCTGGAGGAGGCGCAAAATAGTTTGGAACTGCAGCGAGAGATTGAACTGGACTCGTAGCAGCTGGAACAGGAGCTCGTGATGGAGCGTTAACTGGAGCTTTGGCGATGGCCTCCCCCGTAGAATTTGACATGGTAGAAACCTTCAGAAAGTATTGAAATTCGTAGGAGTAAAGCTGGAAGCTCCAAAACGCAAGCAGCTCGCTGCATCGCTACTGCAGAACCCAAAACCTGCTTCTGTAATGTCAAGTGGTTCATGGTTTAACTCTGCCTTACGTTCACATCTTCCCCACACAACCCTGTCAACGATGATTCTCTTTCTTGTCATCGTAAGCCACCATGCCACCGAAGAACATCAAGCTCGTAACGAAAAGCCACTTGCAGACATAGAGCACCGACGGTATCCAGATTAATGCACATTGCTATGACATCCAGTACCGTTAAATGGGGTGTTTCCAAGATTGTCATTCCTGCAATCAGCACATGCGTTCATGTCAACACAACGAAAAACGTTCCCAGAGCATCACTACAGGATCTCGCGGTTTCAGTAAGGATCGACTATACCTGCGCAAATATCTAAAAAACGATCTCCGCACTCAAGCCCATTCCGCAAGCCTCTCCACTCAGTGCGGGCATTCCACGCAATACAGTACACTTGAGCGCAACTTTTGAGAAAAAAGGTGGCCCGCAAAGTTCACGAATTCAACATAGAAACGAGATATTCATTTCATCTTCACAGGAACAGAGCGATTCCCACACATACCCTTTCCAGAGACTGATCATCACAGTTACTTGCGACAGCGCCGTCACACAAGGAGCGTCATTCTAGATTCCGAAACCGTTCCAGAGGCGACTGCGCTTCGATCCCAGGCGAGAGGATCCCTGCCCATTGTCGAGCTTAGTTAGCATTCTGATGAGATCTGCTTGCCAAACTGGATCTGAGACCACAACAGTCCTCTCAAGACACCATCCGCATGAATCTCCAACTCCAAAAGCTCAAAGCTTGGAGCTTCTGCTGCTTCTACTAGCCATCACTGACGATGAATTTCGGCAGCAATCGATCCACATGGTCTGTCAACGAAAGCACACACACACAAAGACACGCACACAGCAAAAGCAAACTGCTAGTTTTGAGAGGCTTTCGCAAGGCGCGCAGTGAGTTCCACTGCGAAGTTGGCAGTCTTCTCTCTGATTCTGTTGTGTCTCTCTGTTCCAGCAAAACTACAACAGCAGGCGTTACCGTGTTCTGTTTCCAAAATCTAGAAGATTGTGAATTTTTTTTAAGAATCTCTTGCGCAAGTTCTGCGACCAAGGCGGGAAAACGAGTGACGACGGTTCTACCGAGGTCCCGGTACGTGCATTATGAGAGATGGAGAGAGCGGTGCCTTTCGTTATTAGAAAAAGGAGAGTACCGTAGTAATAGTAGTGGACTAACTTAAGGACGTGATGAGCAGTTTCCTCCTCTTGGCGCTTTTGCTGGGGATAGCAACTCTATAGTCCATTGCCGGTACACAAAATATTGAAATTAGGTTGCCCCATACTAATTTCTCGATATTTGACACTATATAAATATTTACTGTTATTGAATAAAAATGCGCTACTTTTGAATGAAGTATTGCTCTAATTAAAACTCATGAACTTCCATGAGTACAAATGGAAATATTTGTAAAAGTACTTGTTGACTTTGATGGCTTGTAAAGTACTCCGTAACTTTCTTGGGGGAAGGCAATCTAATTTCACTATTTTATATAAAAGATATGGAAATGAATAGCCATTACAAGGAACAAGGAGGATTGAATGTACAAAAGCTCCTAATTAATGGAAGTAGAAAATGAAGGGCAAAAAACAAATGTTTGGAGAGAAGGCCGTCGGATTGTTCATTGTTAGTTGGTCGATTTGAGAAAAATTGGTAGAAAATGGTAAAAAAATCTATAAAACTTCTATTGAACAGAAAAAAAAGAGAAAAAAAGAGACTCATTTCTAGGAAAATTTGTTCAATATGGGAATTGGAAGAAAATTGCCAATAAATCTCAAAATATCTCAAATTGTGAGCAATACTAATAATTTTTTTTGTTTCAACATATCTAGGCAATGCTAAAAAGCAATATCTAATGGAGACATGGAGCTCTTTATATCCCTTGATATGAAACATGAAACATAAAAATCATGAATGAAAGCATATGTATTCATTGAAAAGTGTGTGATATTGTCTTAAGATTTTATTACTATTGAATGATTTCATCCATTGAAAAGAATAAATATCTTCTCACATATTTCCTCAAAAAAATATATTGTTGAGCCTAAAAAAATATCACTTGGGGTAGTTCACTTGGGGCTATACACTTGAGGCTATACACTTAGAACGTCATAAAGTGACACTCACACACATATGATTGGTGAATTCAAGTAAATTATCATTCTAAATATAAACAAATATACAATTGTTAGGTCATGACCAAGATACTAACTAGTGAAAACTTGGGTGGAAAATGACTAAAAGAATACTTGCCTGCAGTCAAATTTGTCATGTAGGTCTTCTTGTGGATCATTTTTCCAATATATACAGCCCAAAATGAAGAAGAAGAAGAACTTTGGTCGTATGACCAACATGAATGAAGAATCTGCTTGGGATAGTTCAACTATCTAAGCCATGTAGGCTTAAATAGCGGTTGCTACCCTTGGTGCCTCCTTTCGGAAATAGACCACTGTCCAAAATTGTACTAATGATTGATTTGTCCTAATAGTGAGTAGGAGAAATTAGCATCATGTAGAAAATTAGTGTCATCACAAAATCTTATTTTGTGAAAATTAGTATAATACAAGAATATTTTCAACCTATAATATTCAAAATAGTGTGTAGTTCCATGAAATTAATTTCATTGCTAAGGGCCTCAACTATGTAAGGATTCTAAAGACAAAAAGTGTCCAACAAACAATTTTCAAATAACAATAGACTTATTAATTAAAAAAATATGATAATTTTTGTTAACCAACCTTGGCAATAGGGCAGTGTCTTTTGGGGGTCAATAGAACTACTAACTTGCAATTAACCCTATTTAGTTGGATTGATTAAATTACTAAAATTCACGGTTAGATTCGTCACATATATAGATATTATAATTATCATCCTAATAATTAAATACATGAATGGAATCACTACATTCATCCAGTGGCTTAGCTCCAAGCACTTCAAGGGATTGTCATATTTGAAATTAGTGAAAAGAAAGAAACAAGAGATAGGGAGGCAAGAAATGGGGGATAGGGGCTAACATGTAGTGGATGGGCGGCAAAGTATGTGTGAAGAGGTGGTGGCAAGCGGGAACTTGAACGGACGGGATTTAAGCACAACCATTAATTGCCTCCAAATTTCTTTCTATTCACACCAAAGCACCCATCCATTGTCACTCTTTCACAAATTCTATGTGGAGAATGTAAGAAAACCAACAAAGGAAATCAAAGTGTACCCTTTGAACTTGGTAATTTGCTCTTTATCATGGATGGAAATTTTGAGTTTATATTTGGAATTGACAACATCTAATTAACTACTAGAAGCGAATATGAAATCAACAACTTATGAATAGGGAAAAGTTTTTATTTGAAAGACTCAGACGGGTTTGTAAGGTCAAGTGCATGGACTAGTATACTCAAACCATGCTCCATCTTCTTGCAATGTGGATGGAGGAAGTGGACACTCATAAAATTGAATTGTTGGGGATAGTCTTTGTCTTTGGAAGATACGACCAACAAAATTCTACTTACAATAGCTATAACTTGAGTGCAAAAAGATTATTTACCTCTAGACCAATTCAAGTATGCTAAGAAAATCTTGAATCTTATTGCAACTTCCAAATCACGACAACCAAAGATAATTTAGATAGCTTATCAACATTAACGTAAAACATATTTAAATGTTTATTGGGATAACTTTAATGTGAAGTTACCTTAGCTCATGAATAGATGGCAATGAACTTGTGAACAGAGTGCCCAATTGTTTGGCCTTCACCTTTTGGTTTTTGTTAGTGAATCTTTATTCTTAAGCATTAGGCTTGCTCTTTTTGTTTTAAACAGAACTAAAACTTGTGAATTGAGTATTGAAGCTAAATAGCCAATCCTCAAGACCTTGATTGAATAAGGTGATTACTATATGCATTGATCTTCCAAAACTAAATTTGGTAATATCTTCTTTGATTCTTTTAACATTAGAATGTTGTTGAGGACACAAAATGTCCTTTAGATGACTTCATCTAAGACTCTAAGATGGAAAAAAACATTTTTGTCATCCAATTTGAATTGCTTGAGTATATTTTTAGTGAACAATGTTGGGAATTCCTTATTATAGTAATATTGACTTTTCTAAGGAAGAAAATGCTTAATTCATAGATCAAACTTGTATTGTATTTTGGTCATTATTTGCTATTATTCTTGATGTGAATTTTAGCCACAAAAATGATATTTTTGAATTTGAGTCCAACTAGTAAAATGAAGCTTCTGAAGTGCAATTTCTCCAACTGGAAACTTTGAAAACATGGAAATTTTGAAAAATCTGTAAAAACTCAATATTTTTTAGCAATATGAACTTTGGACCTATAACCATGATTTGTTGGTTTTCTAATTTTAGAATTATACAACAATTTTAATTATTCCATGATATTATACACTATAATATGCATTTGTAGTGAATTTTTTTTTATAGGTTTCTAATATATTTTGCATTTGATATGAATTTTCTCCATTTATTTTTTGAAAATTCACAATACTTTCAAATTTCCCAAAAAATTTGAAAATTTTATGATATATAGTAGATTCATGACTTCATCTTTGAAAAATATATATCAAAATTTTCATTCATATTTAATTGCAACAAATAGAGTGATGGATAGTGAGGCATGAGATTACAGACATTCCTTCTATTCAGGGTTAATGATTTTGAAATTGCCGCCATTTTTTTTGACAATGTATTTAACCCTGTATCATTGCTGCGGACACTAAGTGTTGATTAGTGATAGAGAATCCTTTTATGTAAGCCAAAGGTGTAGATGTTCATCCTTGGAATTTTGTAAGAAAAATAGAAATCTTGCATGGTAGTTTGACCTCCAATGAGTGCTCTTGGGGTTTTTTTAACAAATGATTTACACGGTTTTGGAAAGGATGATTTCCACGTGACCAACCCAGCATTCAAAGATTAATCCTTTAAAAGATAATTTTGCTTATGGCAGTTCAACCTTGAAAATATTGCATGACTGAAATTTTAGGACATGGGCAAGAGTAATTGAGTAGGTTAGTAATTAACTAAATGAGAGTGGTCATCCTAATTTGGCAACAAAACAAAGATAGTTTTTGCTCATGTAGTATTCACTGCTATTCTTTCTACATGGACACTGTCTTTGGGCTTCATATGAACAAAACTTTAGCTTGTGTAAATAAAAAAATTTGAAATGTATTGCACCAATGCAACATTAAAATGTATGATTCTTGTGTGAGTACGATTACAACAAGCCCTGCCCAATCAAAGATCCATTGACTACTGCATTGACAATTTTGATTATTCCAATGCAAAAATGCCCAAGGGGTTGGAATGTCTTTTTAAGGGCAAATTTGAAACCTCAATTGTCAGATTACTTTTCTTGCAATTGAAATTTGTTTTCATGTGGGGGAAAAAGAACTTGGATTGCCATGACTCATAACATTCAATATCCTTCATGCACCTTGTTCATCACATTGAGCCTCCACCTATCTATTCAGCTATTGATGAAGTACTGTTGAGTGTGAAATATTTCACACCATCTAGGTGCCCCCCCCCCCCCCCCAGTGCGCCACTAACCCTAAACCGCCATCTTCACTTTGTGTACATCTCCAAAATCAATTATATACATAAGTGGAAGAAACTATTTTAAAACCAAACATTGCTCCTTCATAACTATTGCATATGATATCCAAATGTCACGTTTTTTGGTGCATTGGAACCTCATTTCAAGTGCTAACAAGAAAATATGAAAAATTGACCAATCTAATAATAGTAATTAGACAATTTAATAATAGTAACTAGGCATGGAAGCAAAAAGTAGCAATTTTAGGGGTACCCACCTTACTCAAGATTGGGTGTGAAATATTCCACATCATCTAAGGTAGAAACATCAATTGTCAACCACGCCCAATACCCAACCTATAGGGGTGCATTATTTCCAAGCAAAGCTGAAAACAGATTTCCAACCAAAACTTGGAATATGTTTTTTTGGTCCTTTTCAAGGTTGGGACTCATAAGGTTATGACACATGTCCCAAAGTAGTGAGCAAGAAAATAGGAAGCAGTGAGCACGAATATAGGTTTTGAATGATTGGAATTGGGAGACTCTATACATTGGCTACTACTGAAATGCACTTTTTGGCTCCCAAAATTTACAGTAATTTCAATTTTGGAAATATAATTCTGAAAATTTTGCAATCCCCAAATTTCCTATCTTCCTACATGGGAAAGTTTTCCACCACCTCTTATTGCGCATGATCTGCTCCAAAATTGCT
Source organism: Neckera pumila (assembly GCA_963969595.1). Taxonomy (NCBI): domain Eukaryota; kingdom Viridiplantae; phylum Streptophyta; class Bryopsida; order Hypnales; family Neckeraceae; genus Neckera; species Neckera pumila. The sequence continues at coordinate 45,439,145 of OZ018409.1, read as the reverse complement.
TAAATGATCAACTATTGGTGCTTCTACCTTAGTGTAGAGCCAAGACAAGGACAGTGCATTGCTACTAAATGTTATGCTGTTGGAACTTGGGAGTTTGGGAGTGATCTCTTTGACCACATATAAGTTATGCTAGGAGGCTCTGAAATTGCATGGGCATTAAGAACCGCCCCTATAAATGGCTGTGAAATGGACATGAGATGGTTCTAAAATTGACCTCTATAGTCATTGAATGAATCAAGGAAACAAGCATTATTAATTGCAAGAGCCAATCATTCTCTTTGCTTTCCCCATCTTTTTTTAGAAATGCAAGTGAGCGGTTTATGGAAGACCTAGGGCCATAAATAGGCACCTATAGCACATCTTATTCACAACTAATTCAATAATGCTTCAAAAATATGAAATCACTTGTGTTAGATTCCTCTTCTAATTTTCTGTATCTAAAAAATGAGCTAAAAATATTCCCATCCAAGTAAATACATGAAAAAGCCAGCCCAGCCCTTAGATGAGCACTTTCTGAGCCTCCTACCATATTACCAATAATTCCATATGCGCATTAATTTGCAATAAGGTAAACCTGCCTATGACAGGCAAACCACCTAATGCAGACATCTACAAAACCACGCATTTTAGTCTTACATCAACCCATTTCAGATTTTTGTCAGTAAGTGAGATTATGACTTCATTAGGTTGGTTAGTGGCCAAAATCAATGCCTAGGGAGATGGACATGGAGTTATTAGTGATTGTCATAGGACAATTACACCTTTCTAGTGTAAACTTGTCATAGAAAGTTATTTTTTTAATCCTTCATGTCATGACCATATTAGGAAATCTTGTAGCCATGTTAAAAAATAGGGTGGTTGCTTTAGGTGGTTAGATGACCATTATGGAAACACTTTTTGCTGATTTGGGGTAGTCTATAGATTCTTTTAGACAAATTGGGCAGAACACTTTGGAAATTCATAACTAATTCATACTTTGTCCAAAAGTTAAAATTTCAGCTGCTTCCTTCATGTCTCACATTTGTCTTTCTATGGAAAAAAATTTGATTCATTTCCTAATGGCAACACACCAAATCACTCATTCTGCCTGTTATAGGCAGGTTTACCTTACAACAAACAAATCTCAAGACTCAGTCCAACTGCCCTTTCTAAATTGGTTGCTGTTCTTAACCCCTAAATGCCCAAGGCCTGTTTTGAGCTTCTTGGAGTTTGCTCTAAATTGAACAAAATGCCAACCTTTTGATAAGTTGTACCAATATTTTTTGAAGTGGAACTGTAGAAATTCAAACTAGACATGTCAGAGTTCTCATAGGAAAAGAAAACACAACAATATCACTTATGGAGTGAAAGATTATAATGTTTGACCATGAGGGTGCTAAAACTGCAAAAATCTTTCAATCTTCTTTACACAAATCAAATCTAAAAAGTTGGTGACCAAAAAAATATGAGGTTAAAGAGCCTAACTTGTATAACCCCAATCCATTTACGGCTTCTTAAAATCTACTCTATAATTTTTTTAAATGAATTTTGAATGCAAATTTTCTTCCAAGATCTAGTGTACTTGAGGCTCATTTCCAAGAGCTCTCAACACTACGAAAAGTCAAGATTGCACTAGGTACCCTTGTACAAAATCATGAATAGAAAATTCACTATCATTTATTTTCAAGATCAAATTTTGGTACCTAAAACTAGACTTCAAGAAGAACTTTCTAAAAATATAAACGACTAAAAATAGCAACTTGGTTAGGTTTTTATTTAACTTCAAAGTTCTGCAAACACCACATTTGGGTGCCTCGGGCATATAGGGGTTAAGCTGAAGTCAATTGCAGCTAACACCACGGAATCCGTTTGCAACTTGGGACGGTAGATTCAATTGACAATCCAAGTGAACTATTGAAGTGCGTCTAAAAATCGTCAAATGTGGAGGGTCAATGGCCAAATGTTGCTTTGGTAACTGTGATTTGCTAAGACCTCTATAATTTCAGATTTGTACCTTGCTTTTGAAGTACTTGTCCAATGTCTAGTTTGAAATTTTTTTTGTTCCTTCTCCAAGTTCTTTCCGATGCGCTTCTAACAAGACAATTTTCAAATTCTAATTGTTTAGCATTCAAAAGTTAGCTATACCGATACTGGGCCATGTACCGTGACTGCTTTGCAGATGGTCTTAGAGACATGCTTGAAGTGCAATAATGCTTTTGAGACATTATTGAGAACCTCCAGATTGGGACGTATTGGTAGAATAAAAAGGCTCCAAATAAGAATTATTATGGGTTTCTTGGGACAATGGACTTGATGAATTATGGACGAGGGAAGGGACCATGCGGAGGTACCCACCATGAAAGGAGAGCCTGGTTATTCTAAAGCCTTTGTTGAGGACTGTAGTGGAAGGGGGTGGATTGTAGTGCGTTGCAGGTGCATGGGTGCATGGAGCATATACTGTTTCTTGCATTGGCGTTGTGTAAGTTCGAGGCCTCCCAATTTCCAACCATGAAAGTAAATTGCGGACACAAAGTGTTCAAGGGATGATTTTCTCTTCTACACAAAGTGTTCGATGGATGACTTTTCCTACTAAAGAAACAAAGAATGCACCTATTGGTTCAAAAATTGAAGCACTGACATTTGAGTGAGTGCCTATCATTTAGGCAACATCCTTCCATGATGTCCACCATGATGTTACATGGTTAAAAAGTGAAGTAATGTTTTGACAAAATGATTGTTTACCAAACAAGTGGAGATGTTCTTAGGCTTCCTACCAATTCTCCAAGTGTCACTACTATATGAGTGGCAACATTTCACCAAAAGGCACAAAATTTTGGAGGGTTGTTTGCAATTTTGAGTTTTTTCAAGAAAATCACCTTCTGTCGCCAAATGAAGAATGCCCATCATTCAAAATTAGATGAAATCATCAAAAATTGCTGGAGCAAAGTACGAATATGTACATAGAAAATGATTTCTATCCTTAAAAAAATGGCTACAAGATGGATTATGTTATCGCCCTCAAGAATTGATTTTGAAAAATACTTCAAGGGAACGTTGTTCCCAAGGACTCATTAGTTGAGATCAACTCTAAATAGCCGTGCTCAGCCAGTGACCAACGCGCTTGCGAAAATAAACGAGAGCCGTTTCCCGACACTCCAGCCGGCATCTTCCTCGACCTCTCGTGCGTCTCTTCACTTTTCTTTACACCACTAATGAGAAGCTCTTTGCACCATAGCTGCACAGTACTGTACTGTACTGTACCGGCCAAGCTGCCGGGACTCCTTACCAAACAGAGCCCTGTCATTAATTGCCACTAACTTTGAGGTCAAGACCGTGAGAACTGCTTCGTATGCCGGACCGGGTGCGGGACCGGGTGGGGCAGTCACTGTATGCACTGATACAGTACAAGGCAGTAGGTCCATAAAGCGTTGGGGCTCTAAAAGTGTTCTCTAACACACAAGTACGGAGTACGTTTTACTTTCTCATTAAACTAGCAATGTATAAATTACTGTGTATTTTAAAATGTGGATGCTTTTAGTGACTTGGACATTTCAACTTCAAGAATTCATAACTAATTCCATGAAGCTCTTAACCCTTAAAGGTTCAAAGCCTTTTTTTTGCCAAAAAATACCCAATACTGTCATTTTTATAGCAAAGAGTAAAATAAATTGAAAAATGTTTTTCTTATAGATCTAACCATAGGATCTTACACCTAACTAGTATGAGAATGTGTGGAAAAAATTTCAGAATTTTTGACCCCATAGATTGCAAGATATTTGCATTTAAAGTGAAAAAAACAAGTTTTTCAACACATTGCCGGACTAGATTTTGTGACTTCGAACATTTTTAACTTAAATTTTTGCACTACAGAGTTTTGAGCTTTAAATCTTTATAGTGGAGAATTGAGATGACAGCATAGGGGCAAAAAAAAGTTCAAAAAAAGTTAACTTTCATTCTTAAAAAAAATATTAAGTAGCAGTAGGTATGAAATAGAAGAAAAATCTAAAATATTAATATCTTTTAGATGGAATTAAAATGCACTAATTCCAATGGTGAGATTGTTCTAGCAAGAAAATGAAACAATGTGGAACCTTTTCTTTCTGAAAAATTTAAAAATTTGCATTCCAAAATGAGTCCTACAAATTATTTTTTCAAGATTATACTCTAATTGCCTAAAAAATAAGATTGTCCATAACTTTTTCATAGAAAATCCAAATGAAATGAATCAAAGCTTTCCAAATAGACAAAATATAATCTATAAGAAGAAAAAAAAAATTTAATCTAAAAAAAAATTAAATTTTTTGCAATTTTGTTTTTGTTGCCCCCTCTTCCTTGTTTTGAGCTGTTTTGGGCATAACTTTTGTTCCCGGGCACCGATTGAAAAAAAATTATATTCCCACAAATCTTAGTAGTTTTTTTTTATCTTCAAAACAAGTTTTAGAAAATCACAACAGAAATTCAGCCCGTAGGTACTTGCCCGAAATCCAATTTGTCCTCTAAAGGGACAATGGGCCTTTAGGGGTTAATAAATATGAAATGGCTTAGATTAGATGCAAATTCCATTTGTCTTTCAAGAAGAATTTATTGGGAAATGTTTTTAGAAAGCTAACATCTCCAAACTAATTTTTAGCTCTTTACTCCGGAAGTCCCATTGTCCCTTCAAAGGACAAAATGGATTTCAGATAGATCCCTACGATCTCAATTTAGCCTTGATTATTTGAATTTATTTTTCAAAGATAAAAAAATACATTAGCTTTCTATAAATACAAGTTTTATTTCAATTGGTGCCTGGCAACAAAGGTTATGCCACCCTAAATCCAAAATGGGGTTTATCACGTAAACCAAAAAATCAAAAAAAGTCAAAATAAAATTTTCAAAATTTTGTTTCTCATAGAATTTTTTTTTGCCTACATTGAAAGATTTGATTCATTCTAATTGGACTACTAATGAGAAAGTTATTAAGAATCTTGTTTTGGGGGCACTCTAAGCCTTTTTTTGAAAAAAACAACTTACAGGATTCATTTTTGAACTCAATTTTGACAATAAAACAAAAATATTGACATGGTTTAGTTTGCTTGCTAGAATAACCTCATTGTTGGGATTGTGGTGTTTCAATTCTATCTTAGACCTATTAATGATTTAGTTTTTCTTTCAATCTCAGCTTCTCCATAATAATGTTTTAGAGAATGAAAATTAACAATGTGTTTTTTGAAGTTTTTTTAGACTTTTAACTTATTGTTCAATATAAAATTATTTTCATTCAATCTTTGTAGTGCAAAAATTCTAAGCAAAGAAGATTCAAAACCTTAAAATCTAGTCAAGCAAAGTACAGTAAAATGCAGTTTTCCTCTCTTCAAACACAATTATCTTGCAAAGCATATAGTCAAAGTTTTAAAATTTCTCTTGTACATTTTTATATTAGTCTAGAGCAAGATCATGTGGTTAGATATGTGAAAAAAAATAATTTTTAAATTTTTTTGTACTTTGATGGAAGAAAGGCCTTGAAACTTTGGACACTTTAAGAACCTCCTACCGTACTTATTAATTCCTTTGAGCAGCTTCTTTTCTTTTGTATAGATAAAAACAACGTTTAAATTATATTTTTTCCTTAGTAGAGCAACATGCTTTTTGAATTGGAAGTTAATAAAAACAATCAATTGTTTTTTTGACATCCATTTACTTTATATATACTTTCATCCATATTATTATTTAAGATTAATAAACTTCATTCAAATTGGGTGAATTTAGTATTTTCTACAAATATTTTTGGCAATTTCATCCCAAAAAGTTCAATTATTTCCTAGTTTATTGGTAGCCACTAATAAATCTAGATAAGAAAGCTTTGTTGGAGGACCTAAGGCCATGGTCAATGCTTTTATTGTAGTATGATTGGAAGAGAACTAACAAGGTTGGTCCAAGGTCCAAGTGAAAGAACTCCAATTATTTTACTAGGTTAGCAAAACAAATGCTAACATGAAAGAAATAGTTTCAAAAAAAATTGTTTGAATGGATTAAGTTTTTTTGCTCAAACAATCTCACCTTTGGGATTGTTATGTTTTAATTCCATCTTAAAGATATAAATGATATAATTTTTTGTTCAATCTCAGACCTATGCTAATGAACAAATATAGATTTTAAAATTTTTCATTCAAACAACCATATCATTAGCATCAATGGGCAAATTCCAAAAGTTGATATGCAAAAGTTGTATACAACATGTAACACATTACTATGGAAGTTCCAATAAAAAACAAGTTGTCATGTGAAAAAAAATTAATTTCAAAGTTAGCCATGTTAAAACTCAGTTTTGTACGCTAGAATTTGGAACTACTTTATGTTTTGTCAATTTTTTTTTAAACTCCAAATTTTTTTTTTGTGCCTTAGCATATTGGTATACATCCTTTCAAATTGTTGTATACAAAAATTGAAAAGAAATTGACAATTTTTATAATTTAAAATATCAACAATTTGACAAATATGCAAATGATGTTGGTTCTTACAATATTTGAATTTCTTTTTGGAATTGAGAGAATGGCGTTGCATGAGCTATTGTGGAGAAATAATAGATTGCAATATGGACCATTGTTATATCATAAGGTCCTTGCATTTGAAATATTTGTTGAAATGGACAATGCATTCAATTTATATTTTATAGTTGTATAATGTGTTTTAGGTTCAATTTTTTGGTCCAAAGATAAGAGATCAAGATGTGTATAATTGATCCAATAAATACAACAAAACTAAAAATGTCATTGTGAATATCCTCAAAAAACTGAAAACTACCAAAAAAATACATTGGCCTTGAGTTCATGAAATTTTCAGTATTTTGATGACATTGACAATGATAATTTTAATTTTGTTGTATTTTTGGATCAATTATGTGCAGCATGATCAAAAAATTGAACCTATAAACACATTATACAACTATAAAATATAAATTGAATGCATTGTCTATTTTAACAAATATTTCAAATGCAAGAACTTTATGATATAACAATGGTCCATATTGCAATCTATTATTTCTCTACAATAGCTCATGCAATCCCATTCTCTCAATTGCAAAAAGAAATTCAAATATTGTAAGAACCAACATCATTTGCATATTTGTCAAATTATTGATATTTTAAATGCTTATAATGCCCATTAATGCTAATAATATGGTGTTTAAGTAAAAAAGTTTCAAATCTATACTTGATTTTGTTAGCGAGTATACTTCAACTTAATAAGTTTTTAAAGAATGAAAGTCAAGTGTGTGTTTTTTGAAATATTTTTCCTCAACTTTCAACTCAATTCATCAATATGATTTTTTTTAAATTCAACATTGGTAGTGCAAAAATTTTAAGCTAAGATGATTCAAAGCATTAAAATCTAGGCAAAAAACACTACAAAAGAAAGGGATCCTTTAAGTGAGTTTTTAAGTATAGTCCTAGAGATAAGATTATAAGTAATGACCTTTATGAAGATTTTACTAAAATTTTATTTGCAATGCTTGAAAGGGTCATTATTTATAATCTTATCTCTATGAATATACTTAAAAACTCACTTAAAATCCCCCTTGCTCTTGTATTGAAAGGTGCAAAAAATTGGGATTTATTCACTTTAAACACAAACATCTTGCAGTCCATGTGATCAAAGTTTATAGAATTTCTTTCACACATTTTTATACCAGTCTACTACAAGATTCTATAATTAGAAATTGCAGTCCCTAAAGATCAGAGACCAAAATCGCTCCAAAACTTTCATTTTTAAAACAAGTATCAAATTTTGAAAAAAAATCATAGAAAAATGAAAAAAAATTTGGAAAAATGTAACTGCAGGATCTTGTAGTACACTAGTTTAAGATGTTGTGGAAAATTTCAGAAATTTCCACATTATGGATTGCAAGATAATAGCGTTTGAATTGACAAAAATCCTTTTTTTATCCCTACAAAAATCTAGGCAACTGCATTTCACAAGATCACATTTGTATGAAAGAATGTCCAAAACGGTGGTTACTCTTTGGATTCATTCTTCAAGGCTAGTTGGCTATATGATTGAAAAATTTCTGATCATTTGGAATTGTAAAACATAAAGGAAAAAAATAGTAAGTAGAAAGAGGTAGAGAATGGTTCAAAACACTAAATTGTTAAGAACTTAGATATGAAATTGAAAAATGCCAACCCCAACGGACGTAATGTTGTAATAAACAACCTACACCCAATGTTCTTATTTTTTTTCAAAAGCACTTTATATTGAGTTAAATTAAGGATTTCAAAGTTTATTTTAGAGTAGAGATTCCATAATTACCCTTAAACTCCCGCTTAAACTAAGAATCCTCATAATTTTTGGCTCATTAATCAAAATGGAATGATTCAAAGCTTCCCGCATATATATAAATCTAAAGAACCAGTTTCAAAATTTTATTGAAAAAAAATGATTTTTAAAGAAGTTTTTTGAGCTCCGCCAAGCTAGCCGCCGACCAATGAAAATGACATAGCATACAATAATTTTTTAACCATGTAGTCAAAACTTATGAAAATTGTTGGGCCTTAAAGCTACTCCTTGTGCACATCTTGTGTGAAAATTTCAAAGAAAAAAACAAATTTTTTGTTTATAGTGAGCTACCCAAAATTGCTATGTTTTCAAAAAATGGTATTTGGTCCTTTAGGGGTTAAATGGAATTTGATGAATTAAAGGCATTAGGACATTTAGGAATTAAGTAAGAGAAAAGGAAGATGGATGGTGAGTGGATTATATGTTTTATTTTAAGTGCTAGTGGAGAAAAATGGTCACAATCCACCTTACACTAGGCCTCATATATGAAGGCTTTATTAATCAATGCTCAAACTCAATGAAAAAATGACGTAGAATATTATTTTTTCAAAAATTTGAAGGTCTTATGGTTATCAAAATTTAATAGTGAGATTACTTGTAGGATTTTTAAGATGACCCTATTATCCCCAAAAAATTGATTTGTCATGTACACTCATTTCTTAATGTGGATTTGTACTAATAAAATGTTGAATATTATTTGAGTTTAGAATTTATTGTTGGAATGTAATTTTAATGCAAAAATGAATGTTTGTCACATTAATTATGGAATTATTGTTAACCCCTGAGGGACCAGACAAATGTCAATTCAACATAAGCAAGAAATTTCAAGTACGTTCCCACAAAGTTCCTACAAAGTCAATATTGATCGGATGTTCATAAAATTCTAACACAAGGTATGAACTTGTATCCCTTTAGTGAAGTTGTACCCTCTTTTTTTTGTGATCAAGTGCTTGGATCAAAAGTTATGCTGCCTTAAATTTTTGGAGCAGCCTAGTCAGCTTTGAGCATCATGTATAAAATTCCTCCTATAATTTTCAAATTTGGCAGGTATGTAACTTACATAATTACAAATGCAAATGTTAAAAAACTTGACCACGTGTAGTGTACAAATCTTACTCTAAGAGAAGCTAAAGTTTGCTAGTCCTATTGGACAAGGTTGGAAAAAAAATTCTTTTAACTTCAAACATTATAATCTTTCCATCCGTGCAGTCAAAGATCCTAAAAATTTTCCCTGCATTTGCATAGTATTCTAGTAAAAATTTGTTCAACTAAATTTGATAAAAAAATTCCACTACTTTAAGATGTGACAGTTTTTTACAATTTTTGCCTAAACTGCGCCTTGGTCCTTTAGGGATTAAAGACGAAACTTTTGCAAACTTTTACTCTTTTGTTGTAGTATATTAGTTATTATATCATAATTTTTTTTACTTCTAATTCTATTGTAAAAAAACACTTAAAAACAATAGCATGGTCATTTCCACTTTATATTATTGAATGCTATTAGTAGGTGAGAAAATTTGTTCGTAACCATGGCTCTAGAATCTAAACCAAGGGACATGGCCAAGATAATTATTTGTCTTGATTTCTTATCACATACAATTATGATATCAAAAATGAAAGCTCAACAAGGGCCATGACCAAGAGATCGAATTATTTGTCTTGGCTTTTTTATTATTGTTATAAAGCCCACGTACTGGAACAATTTTGAAAGTGAAAGCTCAACAAGGGCCATGACTAAGAAAATTATTTGTCTTGACTTTTGGTCATTAGCGTGAAGTTTGCCTACATATAATGGTACGGTATAAAAAATGAAAGCTCAAAACTACCGTTGATAACATCAAGGGCCATGACCAAGAGAATTATTTCTCTTGACTTTTGGTCATTAGTGTGAAGCTTGCCTACATAATGGTACTCTACCAACTGAAACCAACTGCAACCATCTAAGCCATGGGTGATGTGCAAGTGGATATGCATAGTTCTATACTTGTGTTTTTGGTTGTATTGTATTGTAAGCCAAGTCGATCCATCCCCGTTACAAGTGAGCAAATCTAACAAGTTGACCAAGGTGGCTAGACTTTATTTATAATTTTTTGAATTTTCAAATGCTTTTATTGTATATTACTTCTTGAAATTTTAAGACATTGAATTGAAATTATACTAAATTCTACATTATATATAGGCATCTAATTTAAGAAGCACAAGGTAGAGGATTAGAAATCTTGAGATTATTCATAAATAGCAAAGGCAAATAAAATGCTTGTTTTATATATATATATACACAATTTATTCAAGAAATGCATACATTCATGTATATTGAGATCGGATGATGCTAATTACTATCACAAAAGCCTTTTATGAAATGATAAATATATAAAACACATGTCAATCAATAAGGTACTAAAAACTTGCATTGAGGTCTCATCAAGATCTATTTCAAATGCAACTTTGTTTGAATCTCAATTTGTAAATCAAATCACCATGATTGTGTTGCAAATGGCCTATCATTAGTATGATAAAATTGAAAATAAATAGTTCATTTTAAAGATAATTAGAATTCATTTATGAGGCACTTATTAAATTTTAAAGTACAATTTGGCCAACTCTATTATGTAAAGTCTACATGCTACTTGATTGCAAATCACATCCAAATATTGTATAGTTTTGTTTGTTTTTTTACTTGAAAACTTGTGCATGTATACAACCATGTTATAGTTGCGTCAAATTTATGGAAATTATTTTAATGACCAAAAAATATCCATTGAAATGTTCACTCTATAACTATCTCAAGATTTAAATGAATCTTCATGTCCAATTGATGGGTAGCAAAAATTATTTTCTTACCATTACACAAGAGTAGAACTAGGAGACAAAGAGTATTTGGAATTCAAAAATTTTCATATGGAATTAATTTTTCAATTTGTATTTTACATATCATAAAAAAATTAGATTTTACCTATTGTTCTACAGACAAAAATTTTAGCTTTTAAGTCACATACTGCATCTTTTCAATTGAGGTTATTATTTTTTTATTGTGATACAAACATTTCAATTCTCTAAAAAATGTCTTTTGAAACATTATTACAAACACAAAATAATATGTTTTAACTTTAATATTTCCAAAATAAATTAGTTTGATGTGTCAAAATGTTCTACAAATTTAAAAAATCAAGTACATAAATATCAAATGATTAGCATTAAAAAATATTAAAGATATTTTGACAAAAACTGCACTGAATTAAATATGCACCGATACTCATTACACGTATAATAATAGTTACTTTATACGAACTTAAGTAGTAAGTAGTCATCCTTTATAAAGAAAAAATAATAAATTTAAAAAGCATACGCCAGTGTTTTGAGTGGATGCGGATAGTAAAGAATAGTATGAAAACTTAACAGAGGTTATTACAATTTATTTTTATTTTTAACCCCTAAAGGCCCAAGTGTCTATTCAACGGACAAGTGGGATTTCGGGCAGGTACCTACGGGCTGAAATTTTGTCCTGATTTTTTGAAACTTTTTAAGAAGATAGAAAAACTGATAAGCTTTGTGGGAGTATAATTTTTTTTCAATCAGTGCCCAGGAAAAAAAGTTATGCCCAAATAAGCTCAAAACATGGGAGAGCGGGCAGCAAAAAAATTTTGCAATAATAATTTTTTTTTTTTTTAAATTTTTTTTTCCCATAGATTATAATTTTGTCTATCTGGAAAGCTTTGATTAATTTCATTTGGATTTGTTATGAGAAAGTTATGGACAGTCTTGTTTTTCGGGCAGTTAGAGCATCTTTTTGAAAAAAATAACTTGTAGGACTCATATTTTAATGCAATTTTTCAAATTTTTCAAATTTTTTTTTTGGCATGGTTTAGTTTACTTGCTAGAACAATCTCACCATTGGGATTAGTGCTTTTTAATTCCATCTAAAATATATGAATATTTTAGATTTTCCTTCTATCTCGTACCTAATTCTACTTAACAATTTTTTTAATAATGAAAATTAAGTTTTTTTGAAATTTTTATTTTTTGGTAGATCGTCAACTTAATTCTCCACTATAAACATTTAAAGCTCAAAACTCTGTAGTGCAAAAATTTTAAGCTAAAAATGTTCAAAGTCAAAAAATCCTATCCCACAATGTGCTGAAAACCTTGTTTTTTTTCACTTTAAACGTAGATATCTTGCAATCTATGTGGTCAAAAATTCTGATATTTTTTCCACACTTTCTTATACTAGTTAGGTATAAGATCCTATGGTTTGATGTGCAAAAAAAACATTTTTAATTTTTTCTTCACTCTTTGCTAAAAATTGGCAATTTTGGGTGTTTTTTGGCAGAAAAAAGGACTTGGGCCTTTAGGGGTTAAGATCCCCCAACCCCAACCCAAGTTACCCTACTGGAGTTAGCCAACCCAATCCGAGTTAGCTATTATTAATTAAGGTATCACAGCCCCCCTATCTTATGTACTTTCTAGATGTAATCTGAAAACCAAACGATATGGGTTAATGCTTTTGTATTTTTGTATCCGTATCCGTATGCTGGTCTCAGCACTAAACCTTGGCTTCATTCTTCCGCGCTACTGTCGAAGCACTAATGGCCAAGATGCATCTCATTGACGGCTAGCTGGTAAGGAGGGGGAGTTTTTTTTTGGAAAATTGATGAGTGTGCCAACAAATAGATGCAGGACAAGATTACACAACGAATATTTTATGGGAAAAAAAATTGAATTGATGGCTACGGTAGATATTTGCAAGTCTTTTCAATGGTTTAGAATTTTTTTTAGGGGATGGGAGGGCCCAAGCACCCAGTTCTGTAAATATAGACAACCAACTATGACTATATTGAGTCATCCTAAACACGTGTTGTTCAATTCTTTTTTACTATGTATAGTGAATTGAAAAGGCACCACTTGCTTTCATTAAGGAAATGATAATTGTATACAATCATTACTAGAGTAGTGATGTACTACTTACAATCACACGTGTCATTCAAGTCCAGTTATGCATTGTTTGTGATGGCTACGTGCCATTGTAAACAAAATGCCATTCATTTGAATCTTAGTCATAATGTCCAAAGTGATTGGTCTAAAATGACTAGGATGAGTCCAAATCAAGTTTTGTTTTTACAATAGTTTAGCATCAGAAAATCTAATCGTAATCTTTTGGTTTTGGAATAATGGAGCCAAAAAAATAGGACTAGACTTGTCAATGTAGGTCATGTGATCTATATATCAAAATTGATTTGCAAACTGAGAACATAGGATTGAACTTGTTAAAGTGAGTAACAAACCCTCTCCATGCTAAATGTTATTTGAACTTCATCAAATTTTTATGTTAGAAATGATTGACAAACTTTTATCTGTTTTGTTAGCTTTTTTACTTTAAATTCTTTCTACAAGACTTTACATCAAATTCATGACAACATATTGAGCATTCAATGTACTATGAAGTTTGATGATTTATTTGTTTGTAATGGTAGTTGAGATCTCTGTGATTATTGTAGCAAGAGGGGTGTGCTTAGTGCCATTGGAGAGCCCTTGGAGAGCCCTTGGATAAGGTGTGTGCAAGAGGACAAGATCGACGTTGTTCTAATGTATAGGGCCAAAGATGTCAGGTCAAGGTTTTATCATCTAAAATAGGAAAGATAACAAAAAATCAAAATTAGAGACCAATAAATGTGATAATTATGTTATGTTAATTATGACTACAACACAAGCCAAGCTAGTATGTATTACAACCCTTATCCCTTTTGTAAATATATTTATATCGTTTTAGTGAGTACTAATTGGATCACACACCAACAGTCTAAATTAGTGTATAAATTAGTGTAACTTAGTAAGTTAGAGATTGAACCGATTCGTTGACAATCCGGCGGCCGTGGACGTGAGCTGGCACGACCCCTGGCAGCCCATAGGCCTGGACCAACCCACGGACCGACCAAGCCGGAATTCGTCCTCGGACTGTCGTCTTCGTCGTGGTCTTCTTCGTCGTCTTCTTCTTCTTCGTCGTCGTCGCGCGCAGTCAGGGACCGTCTGCCTTCGTGCCGTGCCTGCCAGAGTGCTCACGGCGTCGTCGTCGTCGTCTTTTTGCTGCATCGCCTCCGAAGAAAACGAAAGGCCTGAAGTGTCGCTGGCTAGGTCGGCGAGGACTTCGCGTGCAGAGTCAGTCTCTTTTGATGATGCCCATGCGATTCCTTGGGAAAGAAAGCGCCTCCGTCTCGTCTCGTCTCGTCTCGTCTCGCCTTGTCTGGTCTGTCTTGGGAACTACACCACTGAGCTTTGCTCGCCATTGCCGTGTCTCCCGTCTTGTTGTCGCTTTCTAGCCGTTTCTTTTCTCCAGGCCTCCCTTTCTTGCATGCGCTTTTCCAGGGGAGCCAGGCTGCCAGGTTTGGGGTTTGTAAAGCTCGCTCCATGTGCTCTGACTTGGTGGAGCTCGAACGACGCCGCGAGGAGAGGGTTTCGGAGTTGAAGATCAAGAAAGCGTGTGGCGCAAGCATTTGAAAAATCACTACCATCATGTGGAGGCGTCGGGTTTGGTCGTGCGTTCTTAGGCCGAAATGGCGAGGTGCGGGGAATAGGTGGTGACGATGTGAGTTTCTTGACGTCGAGAGGTTGTTGTGTGCGCGGTAGTACATCAGTGTATGCTCGGCGACGAAGCCGAGGAGCTGGCGGGAGGAAGTAAGAGTTTCGTTCGTTTTTTTTTTTATCTCACTTGAAGTTCAAGAAAGGGGGAAAGGGAAGGAGGTTGCGAAAGCGCGAGACGGACATTGTGAAATCAGTGTGCATGGGATGCGGTTTTGTTATTTCGGTGGGAAGTGCGGTGGTGGTCTGCGTTGTGGTGCCGAAATGGCGACGCGCGGGGATAGGTGCCTGAGGTTTTAGTTCGAGGAGATATGAGTTCTTGACGCTGTCGGGGCGTGAGGAAGCAGCGAGGTGCTGATGTGCGTCCGTAAGTCTGGTGCAGGTAGGGTTCTGGTCTTAAGGCTTAAGCGTGTGGAGAGCCTGCATTTTGTGAGGTTTCTGGTGTTATTGGAGTAGGACGAGGGAGTGTTGAAAGTACGTTTTGGTTTCGTTTTGTACGGCGGTAAATACCTACCAGCAGCAAGTAGCAGCATTATGCATTCTCTTGTCGCGTTCTTTCTCTTCGCAAGTTGCGTTGTTTTAAAATATTGCTGTTACTGTGGTCTTGTCTTTTCTGACCGCGTGCAAGATTCTATTCGGGCTGCGATCGCTGACATGATGCTAGCTGGCTTATAAATAGTATATGACACCAATCAGAGTTTTGAAAAGTCTTCCTTGGTTTTGGAGTAGGTGACAACTTACTGAGGGGGCTGGCTCATCCGCTGCTGATAAAAACAGGGAAAGTAGCCTTGGTAGAGACTAGTGACGAAGGTTGCAAGATTATTCAGAATCATTTGAATACGAGTTTCAGATGCGAAGCCGCGGAGCAGGAATCGAAGAATGGTAGGAGCAATATTGGAAATGGAGTCGGAATGCAACCGGTTGAGGAGAACGTTGCTGTACCGAAAGTGACGAATCTCTCTGGTGTCTTGGAATCTTTAATGAGGTATTGGGTCACTTCAATTGAGTTATATTTCATCGCTCATTCTTCTTTAATCTGGCTTCGTCCTAGTCTCTTCATCTCTCTTTTAGAGCTTAAAGGATTTGTATCTGTGTTAACCTCATGTACTCGTAGACTTTGAAGAGAACAGACAGAAGGTATGAATTTGTCGTGGAGGTCACCTCGGCATTCGATTCGGTTTGCTGTGCAAAATTCCTGCATGAACTTGTTTTATGTATCCTTGTCATCTCGCAGAAGATGTGTTCATGACGTCAATTTACGACTTGGAGTTTTTACTTTTTCGTGTCATCAGCAGTGTGGGTCATGTTACTGCATGGTTGATATAATTGAAATACCGGTGGACACTTCATGCTGCTAAATCATGAAAATTGCCAGGATTTCTCAGAATGCATCGCATGTCCTACTTTTTTGAGTTTATGTACTGCGAGCTTGATTTGGGCAGCTACTTACTGAAATTTTTTGATGATTCGCGCTTCTGTGCATGCGTACATTTCCACAGTTTTTCTTAGAACATGTCAGATGAATTTGAACTTTCTAAATGCTTATCGAATGATGAGCCCCCTGATCATTTGTAGTTATTTAATGCTTCGTCCTTTCGCTGTTGCCTATACTAACGTATCGATCCTCTACATAGACGCTCAGATTTTTTGAAACGCGTGTTGGATGCTCTGCATTAAGCAAGCACGTGGTAGGAGCTCCGGTTCTCAAATATGTATATATTGATGATTTCGCATGATAATCCTGATTTCTTCGTATGTGATCGTGTGCATACCAGCTTAGATTCCAGAGGAGATTTTATGGGTTCTTTGGATGGATTTTCTGCACCCAATCACTCAAGGGGTATCGAGTCCTCCATGTGCTTTGCAATGATGCTAGAGAAGATTCGAACTCAACAGTATCTTACGTGGCGCGTATTTGTGGTATGTTCAGCGAATCGTTATTTTCTGAATCAGGGCACTCGCAATCCTTCAATGTTATGTTGGAGTTTAGCACCCGTCACAATTGTTATGGAGGGAATTAGATCTGATAAAACTCTGTACATTTAATATGTCTGTGTCATCCATCAATGAGTGCGTTGCACCAGCTATTCGGTTCACTTTTTCGAAAGTGTTTTGGGGCTTTGTGACTAAGTGACGATGATCATTATGGAATCTTACAGAGGAGTATTGTGAAGTTTCTGTGATTCATCATGGTTAGCTTTGTAGTTCTGAAAAACTCTGAGACATTCACCTTTCGAGACGTTTAATGGAATATCAGATTAGAATAATTAGGGAACGATAATGCTTTTAACGTGAGGGTCTCTGCTGATAATAGAGAATTTCTTCTCTAAGACTATCGTGTGGTCTCCTTCTGTCTGCAGGGAGATTTTGAGCGGATTTGTTCCAATGCCCTCCGGTGCAATCAGAAACGTAGTATTATATGGGCTGCGGCTGATGATCTTCTTCGTCGTGGCAAGAAGCGCCTAGAGGAATACGAGGGCCGTGGAGAGAGCCTGGTTGCACTGAACAGAACTGGTGTATCACATGCTAGTGTGGATTCCAAAAGTGGCGTGTCAGCAAATTCCAATTCTGAGAATTTGGAGGCTAGGGTTTATCAGGATGATAAGTCTTTGGTTCCCAAAGAATTAAAAATGGCTATATCGAGCACCGTTATTGATTCAGCTGAAAATATGCCTCCGTCTTCAGAAGCTGCCTCACTTTGCAATGGTGCCTCAGTTGGAAAGGACACTAATTTGACACAGCGATCCAAAGTAGAGAAACTGGAAAATGAGATGTCTGGGAAGGTCACGCCTCTCCTTCATCCAGTGCCAGATATAGGCTCGGTAGAAACATCAACCCTTAAAGAAGCTCTGAAATCAGATGTTGGCATGGAAGTGCGAATCGTAGAGAGTTCTCGCAGTTTTTCAGAAGGGTTACCTGTTACTATTCCATCAACACTTGGACAAACAGATGAAGACGTTGATTTAGAAGGAGAGATGGATGTCAAGTCGGAGGATCAGCGCTTCGCTGCAGAAGGTGATGCCACAGAATCTTCAAGCTCGTATGGCTCGGCTGGAAGTGCAAGGGAAGGTGAAGAAGATTCCGACAAGGTACCGTCAATGTTCGAAGCTGAGTCAGTTTTACGTGATGGCAATGGAGCAGTTGGGCTTCTGGATGACGATGATGGACTTCCCACAAGTGAGAGGTATAGCGTGACCTTTCATAGTCTATTTGTTTAGAATTTATGACAACATTCTGGTGTAGCAGATGTTCGTATGTTATTGAATTCTGAGGAAAGATGATGTTTCTGTAAACAGAAGAAAGAAGGCATTAGATGCAGACTGGAGGCTTTCCAGACGTGGCATTGAGTGGAGGTGTCATTGGTTGGAGCTACGAACACAGGCGATCCAGGCTAAATTAGTCCAGTATGATAAATTATTGAAGAGTGCTCAAAGTGAGAAGATCTGGCGATGGGAAGGAGAGGTTGGGGAAGGCACATCAGCTCGTACTGTGCCAGTGAAGATACTGCGAAACCACCACGTCATACATCGCAAGCATCGCAAGAGAGCCGAGGATGCTCTAGACCTGGATTTGGGAAGACATCCTGTGTTCTCGCGATATGGTACTGAAGGATATTCCCGAAGTTCAATTTCACTGCGAGTGTCATTTTTAAGTGAACTGACGGATTTAGCAACACTGACATGTCCGAGCATTGTTCACATGTAACATGTTATATCACGGATGAAATACATTTCAACAGATTTTGGTTCATTTAATTATTGTAGTTTATGTGGTTTGCTGTTTGTCTAGTTAGGTCTGGAGTTTTACGTTGAGCATGGGCTGCTTGTCATAAAGGATTGCAGAGCACAAGTCTCATGTAGTGTCTACTTAAGGTAGGATACTTGTGACTTAGGTCGACTAGGTCTTGCAGTTTAGTCTGTGTTTAAGATGTACTGGATTAAGACAGTGGCGACTCTGCCGCGCACAATAGTATTGTGGTGTATTTTTTATGTGGAGTCTGATGATGAAACTGATCAGGTCAATAATTGTCTGGGCACAATCTTATTCTCTTCAACTCTTGCCGCAGAGAAAAGGAAGACTCAGCGGAAATCAGACGATGACTTTGGCATGACTCAAGGGAAGGTGGATAGCCAGCAGGTCCAGCAGACAGAATTTGAAAGTGTGTCTCTAACCTTAGTTCTCCGCAAATTCATTTACTGTGGTCTTTGTCATCCTAACACCCGTATCATAGCGAGTTATTGGTGACTGCGAGACTTGACATGACTGCATTTAGCGTAAATTTATGTCTTGCAAAGTGCAGTAATATCAAGTGATTAGTCTGCATTTGGCATATAGTATGTTTTATGATATGGCTGCTTGCAATTTGTCTCTTTGTCTCCCTTGTTTGCCCTATGTTTCCTTTCTGTTCATATCCGTTACAATCATTAATGCGACGAATCTCATTGCTTAATGTGCTCGTAAATAATTCGCAACTCTTTACTGACTTGATGATTTGTTTGCAAAGATGAACCAGAAACTACTGCCGAGAAAGAATACCTGGAACAACAACAGGCTGCAGATATTGCCTTCGTTGGGCATGACTCCATGGAGAAGATTCTGTGGCAAGTTGAAGCGTTGCAAGTCCGCGTGAAAAAGCAAAAGCATATACTCAGGAAAGAAGCAGCTGTTCGGAAGAATAGTACATCGACTTCCAAAGCTGGTCTCCCTAACCTCTCACCACGTGTATTGCCTCCTATTCCTCAAAGAGGTAGCTCATCTGGTCAAGCGTTGCCGTCCCCAAGGGCTGTACCACGGGGAGGGCCACCATCATCCTCTAGTGGCGGTTTGGGAAGGTCGAGTTCAGGTTCTGGGTTGCCACGACGCAGAGCCTCTGACTATGACATCAATAATATGGTCATGCCTGTGCATGTGGGTAGCACCTTCGTTGAACAAGTACGTCATGTTGATATTGAAACTCCATTGTGGAGAATTGTAGAAGATGCAAACCCAGCAGTGCAACTCAGCGAAGAGTCATTTAGTGATGAGGTAAGTGAACCATCTTGCTTATTTTCTTTTCTGCGTAAGAGTCAACAAAGGTTCGAAATAATGAGAATACGATCTAGTTTTGCATTTTTGTTTTTGTTTTTGTATGGAGACGTAGATCTTTACGGGTGGCGTGCAGGTCCCATCAATGAAATGATTTTAGGGGCGTATCTGAGCTTGGGGTGTACTATGACACTGCTTACTGAATTGAGTGGAAATGTTAACAGGAGACGGAAGATGAACATTATATAAATCGGCATTCTATAATGGAGGCATTGGAACGACAGCAGCGATACACGCTCCCTCTTAAGAGAAGCGCTGGTGATATTCGTACTGTTGGGAAAGGAAAGCTGAAGGTGGGAATTGGTAAGAGTGCTGTACAGATGACTGGCAAAGCTCTTCCCAGTGCCCCAGCTCCTATTATTACGTGTTCAGCAGATAATGTACCAAAAAGACAGCGCTCCAAATGGAATACTGCTCGCAGAGTGCCTGCGTCTTTGTTGGATTCCTCAGTTGTGCACACCAGGTCTCCTGAGGTCATGGTTGTGAAACCTGAAGTCAAGAGTGAGGTGGCAGTTGATGATGCTGATGCCAGTCCTTTAGGGGTTGAAAGTGGTGGCGTAGCGGTGATTACTGCAGAGAAGGATCCACCTATGGAAGAGGACAACCGGTAGTGTGAAGTAGGACAACCGGTAGTGTGAAGTAGGACAACCGGTAGTGTGAAGTAGGCTGTTGACCTCCGGTTTGCCAGCAACCGACCCTGCCGTCATTTTTGTGGCCAAAATGGCCAGAGCACGTTTTGTTAGAGATGGTCAAGGTCGACGTATATTTGTTGAAGGTCTTTTTTACCAATGTTGTGAACACCGTACATAGTGCAGTTGGATTCTAAGGGTTCTATTATTGTTCCAACGCGACAGATTTTGTACAATGTTGTGTAAACCTTTCCTCAATTTCTACTGGTATTTTTGGTCTCTGATTCCTTTGCCACTTCTTGCAAGATGATAATAATATGTGCGTCGACTTTTTCCGTCACCCATCCTGCTGTCAGTGCAATTGCAAATGTGATTTTGCGACATGTGAAATGTTTTCATTACAGGGAGAAAAGTACAGAGCTTTGCTTATAAAAGGATCTACATTTGAGGGTAAGACTTTGGTACAGTAATGGTTTGCGAATGTCTTGGTTAATCCGTAACTGCCCTCCTAAGCTTTTACTGACCAAGCCAGTTTAGTGGTGGTCTTTGCAGATGTAGCAATTTGCAAACTCTATTTCTATGCAGCAAATTGAGGAAGCAAATTAGCAGACTGGTCAGCTCTTTGTGTGGCAGCAAGGATGAGTTGCACAGATTCTGAAATTGAAGGCAGTGTTTTTTCGTGCACGAGTATTGTTGTTGTAGCAGTTAACGTAGACCGATGCAGACGGATTCGTGGCCTGTGCTTGCTGTCGCTGCTGTCATCGCCGTTCTTGTCGCGAATGCGCTCACGTCCCTTGGCGCCAGTATCGAGCGAAGTGTGAAAGAGTTAGTTAAAGTTGCTGAGATTATCTACTCTCTGAGGTTTGAATGCCATCGGGACGGCTGGCATACCGTTAAGTGTGAGACTGTCTTCCGGGACGAGGCTGGAATTGGACGAGTCGTTTGAGTAGGTTTTGCATGTTCGTGTGAAGCCTTTTGTTGTTCCTTTGCGATGTGGACCAGAGTTTCTGAGAGCGAAACCGACCCTGAGAAATATATTCTGATCAGAAATATGACCACGAGGATTATCTTTCAGCGTCGATGGATTTCAAGAAAGGCTTCCAGCATGGGCTTTCAGCAATGGCAAGCTTGTCTGGTGTAAACTAGGGTTTCTCTGCGGTTTGTAGTACATAACCAGTTTGTCATTGAGCTCTAAGGGCTTGTCGCTGAGTGGGGCTGATTGAGGCTGCCAGCGGACTCTCGATTGCGAATCTGAAACCTCGGAGCATGGTCTAAAATGCCTGCCCTCGCGTGAAAGCACTGCCAATTTTGTAAGTTCTTCCCGATCTGTACTCGCAGATATCCACTTTAAAAGAATAGTGCAGTAAGTGCATATTTGCTCTCAAATCCGTGGTTTCAGCACTGTTGGCGTATGCTTCAAGCGTTTGACGTTGAGGATTCTTATTCCTTCGACCGTAAGCAAGGAAGACGGGGAGAGAGAAGATGGCTTGTACACGGTGAACTTGTCCAGGGGAGTTTGTCGGTTCCATTAGTTGAGGCACCCCTAAACCAAACAGTGGCGAAGTTCAAATTCGTTTCTTCCGTGTCTGAGCAATCTCTTGTTGAATAATAAACTTCTGTCGAATACGTGATAGGTGCGTAACTATATATGTGCTCTGGTTTCGTCCCTTTCATAGTTCATCCCATCTCGTTGTGGGCTCTGCAGCTTGATGCTCCTTCCATTTTTATTTGAAAAGTATGTGAGGGATAATCTTTTGCTGCAAATTACACTGAGCCTTTTTTTGCAGGGCAGATTGGCTCTTCTGGTCACTTGTACGGCAGTGATTCTGAAACGGAATCGAGCTTTGAAGCTTAAATTGGAGAGGCAGAAGCGTGCAACATGGCCATGATGACGGAGGTGAGCACCTGTACCCTGAAGTTGTGTGTTTTGGGAAAGAATTTGTACTTTGAACGGGCATTGCACACCGATGTTGTCCAAAATGAGTAAAATGTTAAGCTGAGCTTTTAAGCAAACTTAAGACGTGTGTTATGCAGTTGTTCTACGAAGGCATGGAGCCAGCGTGGAGTTCTAGTGCCTCCAATGATTATTCTGACCACAACCATCGTCATGAGTTGGATCCTCAGTACACCCAAGATTATATGACGCGTGACATGAAACCGGTATCAGACTTTTCTAAACTCGAAATTACAGTTGTCACCCGTCCCTCAATGATGGAGACCTAGGTGTGTTCAAGCAGAGGGTTCTGAAAATCTCTTCCTTGCAATCTTACCTGTTGCTACTTGTTTTATGCAGCCCATCAAAATAAAATGCTGCACAAAATGCGAAGATAGATTGAGAGAAGCCCTGAGGAACATTCCAGGTGAGATTCAAGAGAACATTATTATTATCTGGTGTTCATGGTTGATTATGGATACAATTTGTGTGATTTTTAAGCATCTTGGCATGATTTTTGGGAGATTTAGTGGAGGGATGTTTGAGTCAAAGAGCCTAATCTTTTGAGGTCAAATTTCTATCACTATGTTTGAGTTTCACAATACCAAAGTGGGAGTTTGTAGACCACGAAAAGTGAGAAAGTGGCCGCCAACAGTTAGCCAAGCCATGTTCAATACTTGCTAATAAGTCCATCCAAATGTCTGTATGTATGTACGAGTTATTGTCAATAGAAGTCAGTGTAAGAGACAACATCAGGTCTCTACCGATTTATTATCCTCTACCTTAATTGCTAGGGGTTGCCGTCCAGATTGAGTACACCTTTTCTTAACTGTTGGCTTCAAATCTAAATTGGTTGCAGGCGTGGACAGTGTAGTAAGTGCATACAATAACAAGAAACTGATTGTGACGGGAAGCGCCGATAACAACACCATCCATTACGCCTTGAAGCCCATTCGGAAGCGCCATCATCACTATTCGTCGCAAAAGCTTCACAACCCGTTTCGGTTGTTGTTCCCAAGGCACTCGCGCAGCCTTTACACACCCTCTTGGAACCACACATCGTCTGCAGCCATTTCTCCTCATACAAGTCGTGGTCACAACTACTACGACAACGACGACACTTATAGTTCTAAGTACGGTCGTGGCTATGGCCACCAGCTCCAGAACACCACTACAAACCAGGTTCTCTCCGACAAATCCTGTTTGATTCTCGCCGGGCTTCTCACCACAACCATTCGGGATATACACACCACTGACTGTTGTTAGAAATGCAGCCCCACTCTGATCAGCTCCTGAGTCCTTGAATTGAAATTGAAAGTCCCGTCACTCTGAAAGCGTGTAGCCAATTTTGTTATGTTGTTTCGTGAAACTTTTGAAATGATCCTCTGTACGTATGGAAGTGGCCACTTATTATTACAACAGGCATCCATACCTTAAATTTGGTATGTTTGTTTGTTTTGTTTGTTTTGTTACGTTGAGATCTGCTGGACCGTGTGTTTCCCAGCCGCGTGCTTGGTACTGTCAGAAAGCTCTCGGCAAGCTCTCAGCGAGGAGGGGTGCACAGGCTTGGTTTTGTGGCGTTTGGACCTATGGTGTGGAAGTTATTGAATTTCAAAGCATTTATGGATAAAAAAACCACGTCACGCCCCGCACCACGCTTGGTGATGGCTAACTCCTAAGCTGCAAAATTATTTCACAAACACAAGTTAGTATTATGGACTTCACAGTGAGGACAACTAAAACTAGTCACATACGGTTAGTCTAGCTCTTGGGGTCTCTCCACGTCCCACCCTCAGGTCCCCGCAACTTCATACTTCAAGTCCCGGGTGTGTTTTACCACGGCGCCACCTTCATGTGGTGACGCCACCCTTTGCACTGCCATCGCGGCATAGGCCCTTTTGCCACTAGTGTTGGTCCTTCCGCCCAACACTAGATACCCAACCGGAGTCTGCCCACTATTTGACATAGCTGTGGTGTTTCCACCACGGACCCAAGTCTAAGTCAAGCTCCACAGCGTGAGGATACCACCTTGTGACACATCAAAAAATTAGAAAATTACTTTTACTTTGATTTTGATCGCGTTCTTGGTACTGTTGGAAAGCTCTCAGCAAGGAAAGGTGGATGGGCTTTTGTTTCGTGGCGTTCGAAATGACGATGTGAAAGATATTGAATTTCAAATCTTTTAGTATGAATTAGAAAATTAGAAAATTATTTTTACTATGATTTTGGCTGTGGCAACAGCACAGGGCACACTAGTCCATACCTTAAGTTTGGCTGTTTATTTGTTTTGTTTGTTTTGCTACGTTGAGATCTTCCGGACTGTGCGCCCCTCGGCCATGTGCTTGGTACCGTCGGAAAGCCCTCAGCGAAGAGGGGTGCACGAGCTTTGTTTAGTGGCGTTTGGACCCACGGTGTGAAAGTTATTGAGTTTCGAAGGTTTTTATATGAAGTAAAAAAATAAAAAAATAACTTTCCCTTTTGTTTTGGTTGTGTTGGCTGTGGCAATGGCACAGGAGACACTAGTTAGTTAGAATTTGGTCCATGTTCTTGACTGCAAGACCAGAGTGTGTGGAGACTTGTATTGTTTCTTTGTTTAGGACATTTCAGAATTTCAAACAAGCATTATCCTAGACTGCAATTGTTCATCCTTCTCTTTTAGATTCTATACATGAATGTGTTTATGCTACATTGGAAGGTACATTCATAATATACAATTGGTGTGTTATATTCATGGCCTTAAATCTCAAGTTAAAACCATTTTAACTTGTCAAAACCTTGCGGTGGGTGTACATTATTGGCTACTTATTTATACAATGGGGACTCCCCAATTGTATCCAAAAAAAATAAAAAACTGATTGTGTATTAACTTACAATTGCTATTGATTAATTTTTTTATTAATTCTAAGATTTACAAGGATGCACTGCAAGGATAAATCATTTGGTATTCATGTGTGTGAAAAATTGTGGTTTCCAACTTTTTACAAAAAATATTATACTTCACCCTCCATTTAAAACATTTATATTTAGTACTTTCATCAATATTAACAAATAAATTTGTTACTACATTAATGCTTTTTTATTATGACTTCTAGAATGGCATTTAAGAATATCCTCCACATTTAATTACTACACTATCATTGATTGTAGTGCAATATGTGCTCATTCAAAGTATGCCAATTGACAATTATTATTTTGGGACTTCATGCAATCACATCAACTCTTTTTATGTCCATTTGGACCAAAGTGTCCATTTTCATGCCATATTAGCCAAATAGAAGTAATCTTGAAGGTCCTTTGAAGACGAAATGAACGTTTATGGAAAGTAGAGAACCATCTCTTGGCCATCTCTACATCATTTTAGGCTTGATTGCTCGAACAATAAGAAAATTAGACATCATTGTAGGCTAGTTCTTAGAAAATTTGAATGAATAGTCAGAGTAATGAATTATATTTTGGGAGATGTTTCAAACACACTATGAAAGATTGGTATGTGGGAACCTCAAAATTTATATACAAAACCTAAGCGGTCTCAATCCATCAAGCTTAAAATGTTCTATTTCAATAGTGCTCAAACAGATTTAATATAAATCACTTTTCATTTAAAAACATTATATCATATTTTATAACCCTCTTCTCTTTAAAAATACTTTGTTAAAAAATATACACACTTCAACACAATTTTTTTGGATATTTTAGACATTCCATTGTGAAGAATTTTTGTAAAAAAGATGACCACTCCCTTTTAACCCCTAAATTTCCATGACAGTCCCTATGTTTTCACCAAAAACTCCCTAAAACTACCGTTTGTAGTAGAAGTACCAAATTTTGAAAAAATAACATTTTTGGACACACGTAATTATAGGACCTTGTAGTACAGTGACTTGAGAACATGTGGAAAATTTTTTAGACATTTCCACCATGTAGATTGAAAGATATGAGTGTTTGAAATCACAGAAATGCATTTTTTGCCTTGCAAAAAATCGGGTAGCTGCACTTGACAAGCTCGCTTTTCTATGAAAAAATGTCCAAAAGTGTGGTGCTTCTTTGGATTCATTTTTCTAGGCAAGTTGGCTACATGCTTGAAAAGTTTCACATCATTTGGAATTGTAAAACATATAGGAAAAAATAGGAAAATAGAAAGAAGTAGAAAATAATCAAAATACTAAATTATTAAGAATTTAGTTATGGAATTGAAAATTGCCAATCCTAATGGTTGCAATGTTGTACTATGTAGTAATAAACAATCTACATCCTATAATTTATTTGTTTCCAAAAATATTGAAAATTGAGTCAAATATGAAATTTCAAAGTTTATTTTAGAGTAAAGAATCCATAATTGCCCGCAAACTAAAACTCCTCATAACTTTCATCTCATTGATCAAAATGGAATGATTCCACTATAAGAAACTCGCATTTTAGGTGTTGAGCCTTGATTTTTCTTGATGGATTTTAGTAAACGTCCAATGCAACAAACCCATGTCTTTATGTCATTATTGATGTTACATTGGATGTTTTTCTTGACAAAAAATATAAGTTTGTTGCATTGGATGTCTACAAAAATCTGTCAAGAAAAATTTGGATTTGTCACCTAAAACGTGGGTTTCTTATAGTGTTCAAAACTTTCCATGTATATATAAAAGTAGAAAATTAATTTCAAATTTTTAATTATGAAAAAAGTTATATTTTTTGATCTGCCTGGACTGCCCGGCCGGAAAATAAGTAACATATTAGGCCATAACTTTTGACTCATATTTCCAAGTGTTATAAAATTCTATTCACATAAAAAATATTCTTTGTCTATAACTTCTATTAAAGTTTGGGCTCGAAGTAGGCAAATCTCTAGTTATATGTATTTGCCTAAAATTTTTATATTGCCAAAAAATACATGCTGGTCCTTTAGGGATTAATCCTCTAATATTGTAGCAACCATTTATTGATTGATGGTTGACTTGGTGAGAACCTATTGGATGAAAAAAACAATTTTTCATTAAATTTTTTTTTGGGAGGTGCTTGAATACATACTTTGAGAATGCTGTTGAATATTGCCTCATTGTGGTATTTTTTGACTTTTCTCCATGAGAAAATATTTAATCTACAGGGCACCACGTCCTAAGTGTATTTTGACAACTTCTAGGTCCTGGTTCTTTATGCGAATTTGAGTCATGAAATTGATCTTTATTGGATTTGAAACCAACCAATGACATGACGATCATCAAGCCTAGTTCCTAATCTAATTTCAAAATTTCAAAATTTCCTAAAATTCTATATTTTATTGCAATTTGAACTTTGCGCGTATTATTATTCAAATTTTAATTTCCTTTCTAGTTTTGGAATGAAATGATAAATATTTTTGCACTACAATGTCTAAACTATAAAATATATGAAAAAAAATTCAAATTTTTGTAAATTGCCCTTGACAAGATTTTGGCAAATTACATACGTTCATTGATATAATTGGCAGAATTAATGAGAGTGTAGGATTAGGGTGAGGAGATTTCTTAGTCCTACAATTTGTGGCTCTAAAAATAAGACTTGTACGTGAATTTATTGCAATACAAATCCAACAATTTCTTCCCTTGGATACTTCCTTCTTTTTTACTGACATGCATAGGTTCAGCTACAACCTTTACACCTTTACACTACTTACCCCTATAACAACGTGGTAGCCATCAAATGATTGATGAATGACAGAAGTAGAGAATCCTTATATGTAAGACAGAAGTGCAAATATTCATCCTTGAAATTTTGTGCAAAACAGAGAGATCCTACACAGAAGTTTGATCTCTACTTCACTGGATGCTATTAGATTTTTTGAACCATTAAATGTTGTTGTGAATGTTTTGTGTCCAACGAATGTCTAAGAATCCTTCTATGTAGGACAGAAGTGCAACTATTCATCCCCGGAATTTTGACAACAAGATTTCAGTTCCATCACCTGACTTTGCGTTAGGGTTTCCGTTTGGAAATCTCGGTGGGAGTATCACTTTGCTCCAAGACCAAGTCGCTGCGATCGCTTCTCGCTTCAGCTGCGTATGCCCGCGCTCTTCCGAGGCCAAGGACGAGTCGACTCTCAGCGAATTTGGGTAAGTGGATGTGACGCTGGGAGAGTCTCTTTTGAGTGTGGTGAGTGTGTCGGTAACAGAGAATTATTGGTTAGATTCGAGAGATGGGAGACCGGCGAAGGGTCGGAGATAGAATGGTGAGCGTCCCGTAGTGCAGTTTTGGTAGCGTCCCGTAGTGTGGTTTTGGTAGCGTCCCGTAGTGTGGGTTATAATTTTGTTACGCCCTTTCTATTGGGTAGGGAATCTTGGAGAGATGAGACCCGAGCTGGGTATGAGATACAGAGCATCCCGATTGCATTGTGGGTCATGCATCCCGATTGCATTTTCTGACGCTCTTTCTGTTAAACGAAAGGAAACTTGATGCATCTGCGTTGTTGGTGGAGTTAGCTCTGTGTTGAGCTTCGGGCCCTGGGACTACTCCATTTGTGTGAGTGTGAGGGCGTTGTGATTTCTTTAGTTTAGTGAGTCCCATTCTTTTGTTCATTGGAGTCTTTTTTCTACAGCAGTTTGACTTCCAATGAATGGTTTTGCATTTTTTAAGTTAAGACAATGATTCACACGGTATCCGAAGGGATGATTTCCACGGTGAACAGCCCGGCGTTCCAGGGTCAAGAGGATGACTCTGTTGTATCTGAAATTTATTTGCTTTGATTGGGGATTTATCAGGGTTTAGGGTTTTGTGTCGTTTAGGGTTTAACTCTCCTTGTGCCCAACTTGTTGCTCAGATTGGTTGCGGACTGTGCAGTCTGAGGGTTAGCAGCTCCTGTTACAATGGAGGAGGTGGCGGTATCTCCCTTGAGCAAGAAGGAGAAGGCCAAGCTGGAAAAGCTGGCGAAGAAGAACATTCTCAAGCAGATGGCAGGCGTACAATTGAATGCGGAGGAGGAGGATCCTTTGGCAGCCAACTACGGCGATGTTCCCTTGGAGAATTTGCAAAGCAAAGAGAGGAGCGGCAGAGGATGGTCCAAGGTTGGTGATCAAGCAGGAGGCCTTGCAGGAAATACAGTGTTGGTGCGAGGAAGAGTTCACACTGTTCGTGGAAAAGGCAGTATGGCCTTTTTGGTGGTCAGAGAAGCGGGTCATACTGTCCAGTGTGTTGTCTCAGTTAAGGAAAACGTGGTGAGCAAGGGCATGGTGAAGTTTGTAACTAAGCTGAACAAGGAGAGTATCGTGGATGTGGAAGGCATTGTGGTTGTTCCGGCTAAGCCTGTGGAGGGGACTTCCCAGCCGGTAAGTTCTGATTTCATTCTGAATTTTGTATAAATTGTGGGTGTTGGTCATTCCAATACTCTCTTCCTAGGTACCCAACTAAACCTAAAAACTAAAACTGAACTGATCATGTTCATTTTGGAAGCTGATAGTTGTTTATAAGAATTTCCAAAACATAACTGATCATCCAAAAATGTAGCGCATGGTTTCTTCTTTCTGTTGATACATTTTGTCACCTTCGTTAAAGCTTCTGAAGCAGTTTATTTGTTCACTTTTGGCCATTTGGGCATTGTGGACTTTCATTGCAGGTTGAGATACTTGTTACGAAGGTTCACTGCATTAGCAAAGCTGCGGTTCAGCTCCCTATCAACCTCGAAGATGCTGCTAGAAGTGAAGCCGACTTCCAGAAAGGCGAGCAGGTTAGTACTCGTGTGCACATCCTAGAAACAATCATGGTTTTGTTTTATCACATATGCCAATTCATTTTTTTACTGCACTTTTGCAATAGAGCCAGGGAACAGTCAACCTATAAGTGCTTAAGCTAATATAAAAAGTCTGTTTTGGAAGATAGTACTTGATTGTAGTATCTTCCAAACGTAATTCTATCAAAGAACATATTTCTCTTGTTCAAAATGCAGGGCATGATTTCCTGTTTCAATTTGTTCATTTGTTGCCTTCCTTGAAAGCTTCCTAAATGGTTTATTTCAACCCTTATAGATTTGGGAGTGGCCCTAAAGGGGTAATGTGAGATTTTTTTGACCAGGGTCTCAGTACTTCAAGGATGTTGGAGTGAACAAATTTTCTGGAAAATGTGGGCGTAGGTACACTTCTTTTGATGGTCTAGGTTTTTCACATTTACATAGATACTGATGTTGTATTTGGGACTGAACAGGAAGGTATTCAGTTTGTGCGGGTGGGCCAAGACACAAGACTGAACAATCGTGTTATTGATTTACGTACGCCTGCTAATCAGGCTATCTTCCGTATCCAGTGCCAAGTTTCAGCTGTGAGCACCTTTTGCCTTTGATTTTTGTTGCAACCATTGGTCATTTGTTCTGTTTCTGCATCATTGTGTCAGGCTACACTCCAGAGCACTTGGGAATGTTCGTTCTCATCCTTCTCCATTGCAGAATCGATTTGGAAAAATATTTCCGACACTGTAGAGAGCTTTTACTTAAAGCTATAAAAATTGCAGAGGTTGTTGTAAATCTTACAAGACTGTTGTAAACACAGAATTGTGTCCAAAAGGAATCTGATTTCTTATTTATGAAAAATGCCAGGGTTGTTGAGGCACCTGCTCAATAATGCTCCGTGTGTAATGACTCGCATATTTGATCCTGCGCTATTTGTTCTGTATTGCTCTCTTATTTTCTTAAAGCCAACTGTTCACATGCTCTCGATCAAATTTTTTTTGATAATTTAATTTGGATGAATGCAGCTATTCAGACAAGCTCTTCTTGATGAGGATTTTGTGGAGTTGCACACACCCAAGTTGATCGCAGGAGCCAGTGAGGGAGGCTCCTCAGTTTTCAAGCTAGACTACAAGGGCCAACCCGCATGCCTTGCCCAATCTCCACAGTTACACAAGCAAATGGCTATATGTGCCGATTTTGGGCGCGTTTTTGAGATTTCCCCTGTGTTTCGTGCTGAGGATTCTTTCACTCATCGACACTTATGTGAATTCACGGGCCTTGACTTTGAGATGGAGATCAAGGAGCATTACTTTGAGGTTGTTTGTAAAGCCATGCATTGATTCTATTACAAAAGCTCATAACTTCAAGAAGGATTCATTTTGTAACAAATTATCCTGCTTGCACGCTAAATTTTTTTGGAATGTACACAAGACCCCAGTCGGACAAGCAGTCACACTAAATTCTTGGAATTGCTCTGATGGCAGGTTTTGGATGTGCTTGAGAAAGTCTTCCTTGCCATTTTTGACGGTTTAAATGAGAAATGTGCCAAGCAATTGAAGGCCATCAACGAACAATATCCATTTGAGCCTCTTCAGGTTCTGTTTGTCACGTTGATGCAAGGTTACTATAGTGCTGAGTGTTGGAGATGTTTCATGTTCAAATTTGTTCTTAGTTCTGACTTCAGTGCATTTATTTAAGAACCCACATCATTCCATCTTTTCTCTCACTAACCTTGTACATCTTGTGCTTTCTACAGTATTTGCGACAGACTTTGAGGCTTACATTTGCTGAGGGTATTGCAATTCTCAAGGTTAGTATGAAGTATTTTGTATCTTTTTGTTGGATCTCAATGATGGAAAGGCGCTCACTTGACTACAAACTTGAATATTAGAAGTGTCGAGATTCGATTATATTCTTTGCCTTAAAAGGTGGGGATGGCTACAGGAAGCGGGCACTGAGGTGGATCCTATGGCGGACTTCAATACCGAAACAGAGAAAACCCTTGGGAAGCTTGTGAAAGAAAAGTAAGTCTTTCTATGAGATCTGAGGATGTAGTGAGCAGTGCGAATGCATTCTTCTTCTTTAGACTGTTGCGTATTTGCAGACGCTGAAAGCAGTTATGATGACCGAATTTTCCAATTCTTTGCCGAATCCTGCGGCAATTAGACTGCTACAATATTAATCAACTAATTATTATATTAGTATCGTTTAGAAATCAATATTGTTAACGAACGAATTTGTTTGTTCTGTTTATTTGTCAAGGAAAGTGAACTGTTTATTTTGTTTTTTATGTCCTATTGAGATGAAAGAACTGTAACTTCCAAGAGGTGTATAGACTTGTTTTGCGCAATTATTGGACCTCAAAGTCGCGCTGCTGAAGTTGTGCTCCATGGCACAGGCCATTCTCGTATGTCAATTAGTGTTGCCTGTCTCGTTGACAGGTACAAGACTGATTTTTACATACTACATCGCTACCCTGCAGCAATCCGACCATTTTACACGATGCCTTGTTGGGATGACAAAAGATATAGCAACTCCTTTGATGTCTTTATTCGAGGTGGGACAGATTTTATATTTCTGTTTTCATTGTAATTTATCAGCATAAGGACAGAATGGTTTGAGTGTGTAGATGTTTTGTTGAATTATATGAGAGAGTTAGGGTACATTAGGCATATGACTCATGGGTGCCATAGTGCTAAAATTCTCTGTCGTGATGTTTGTAGGAGAGGAGATTATTTCAGGAGCCCAGCGTGTACACGACCCAGAGTTACTGACCAAGCGAATAACTGAGTATGGAATTGATGTGAATACCCTCTCCACGTATATCGACTCCTTCAGGTAATCCTTTTTTAACGAACTTGGAACTCTGTTTCTTCTAATTGTAGTTACAAATGGCCCCATCACTTATGGGGGCCACTTTAGATTGCACAGGTTGAAGCAACGAGCTTGAGATATCTTCTTTCCTTCCTTTTATGCAAAGTCGACTTAACACTAGTTTAAGTACCAAGAATGAGCACGAAAAGTTGGTGCTTTTTTGGCTTCTATGCACATGCTAATAATAGGTTCTAAGCTGCCTCTTTGAGTTGGATTGGATACATGTTACCTAAAATGCATCGTAAGGGGTTAAACGCCATGGATTATTTTAAGCTTGTTTTCTCACCCCTAGTTAGTTGCACATGAAGTTGGTTCAAATATTAAGCTTGTTCCTCGGTGACTTCTCGACCTGTGCATCCCAAAGTGGCCTTTGTTTTCATGTGCACTTGATTTGTAACAGGGTGGTGTTATACTCAAGTTATTGCTTACTGCATTTTGACTTTCCTCGTTGGACTCTGACCATTTCTTTTCACTCGTCGTGGTGGTGCAGATATGGTGCACCACCGCACGGTGGTGTTGGTGTCGGACTCGAGCGTGTCGTCATGCTCTTCTGCGCTCTGAACAATATTCGGAAGACATCTTTGTTTCCCCGTGATCCTCAGAGGCTGGCGCCATGAGAGCCAATTTGAATGATCCTTGTGTGCTCACATTACTAAGTCACTTGTAGACGGCAACAGTTGTACATGCATTGCAGGCTTTCTCCTTGGAAACAGCATTTAGTATTTTTTGATGAGTATCACTGGATTTATCAGATAGCTAAAGAGGTATTTGATGACAGTGAATTCTAGAAGACCGTTGAATTGAAAAGTGTGGCGTAGAACTTTCCATTCAATACAGTTCTGTTGAACTTGCTGCATTGACAAGTGTGAAATCTGCTACTATGACAACCTCATCTTGCGGCCTCTGTGTGGCTCAAATTTGACAATATCTGGCTCTGTTCCAAGTTGTGAGCATCGAGGGAGGGTGGCATTATCAGGTGGCAAGGGTGTGGCTCTCCCGGTTGTAGTTTTTCCTAGGATTCTCTGGTTTCTTTGTTTTCTTTGGTCCTTTTTGCTCATTATCTCTTCATTTGTCTAGCCTCATGGCTTGGCTATTTTGTATTTTTTTTTTTTAATGCAATGGGTTCTACTTGTTTGTTCAAATAAAATAAAATAAAATAAAATCTGCTACTGTGGAGTGAGAAATTTTGATAGAAGCTCTAAATAAATCATTATGCACCTAACAAATCCCTTTTTTTTCACAAAATTCTTTTCTTCACAGTCATTTTTTTCATAGTGAAATTGATTGTCTTTGGATAGGTGTATTACAAATTGAAATTACTTTTGCCTTCTACTACAGAAGGGAAAAACACCTATTTGCAACATTATCCATTTTCCAGCATCTAAAAAACAGCTTATAATGAACATTTTAGTACTCAAAACTATTGCAACTTTTTAAAAGTAACCATGAAAGTAGAGGTATTTTGTACTTCAAGGGTGTCCATTAGAGGTGAGTCCATTGTAAATATATAGACTACCTTTAGCTATGTATCCAACTTTGAAAATTTGTGAAATATTTGTAGAGTATATAAGGAAGAAAATTATGAGGATAAAAATGAATTGATAGCACACAGGTGTTGAAATTGAATTTCCATGTTAGATTCGTAGGGGTCCATGTCACCTTGCACTATACAAATATATGACATGTGGCACTTTTCACAAAAATGACTTAATTTATGTTGAATTTGACCTTCATGTAGTACACCAATTCTCTTCCTTAATCCTAAACCCTAAAACTACAACCACCGGATCAAAAGATTCTTTTACATCACTTAAAGTACAAATTTCTTCGGATAAGTTAGAAACAACTAAAAGCATCCTTGTTCCCATTCTTGTATTCTAGACTACCACTATACGTGTCCCTAGATTTCCATTAATGTATCCTATAAATGCTTAACGCTGATTTG
Source organism: Neckera pumila (assembly GCA_963969595.1). Classification (NCBI taxonomy): domain Eukaryota; kingdom Viridiplantae; phylum Streptophyta; class Bryopsida; order Hypnales; family Neckeraceae; genus Neckera; species Neckera pumila. The sequence goes on along the minus strand of OZ018409.1, from coordinate 45,404,133 downwards.
TTGATGCATTTGAAAGATACATACTTAACTCTAATTCATTGACTATTATTTTTGCAGATTTTGGTTTAGGGTTGACCTATGTGACAATTTCAATGGTCAAGGGAACATACCACATTCAAAATTAAATTTTTTTTTTTATTATTCATGATTTTCACTTGCTAATACTACAAAAATATTATTTTTAGGAGAAGGAGCCTCCAACTACGCTGATTTGCTTAAGCTTATATTGACGGTTTTGGGTGTTTCCACCCCTGACTGGCCAGCATGGCAGTCCAGCTGGGTCACTCCTCCGCCACCGTGGCAGCACCCCATCTGGTCCGCGCTGCTGCAACAAGGCAGCTCACGCCAATCCTCATTCCTATGATCGGTCAAAAAATTCGCAGCAGTTTGCCGAGCTCCGAGCTTTGCCTGCACAGGCGCCGAAGTTGGGTTTGTCCTTAGAAACCCAATGGCGCACCGACGGATTTGACCGCGAAGGATTCTTGCATTCGCAGAGCAGAGCATTGCAATCCCAGGATTCGTAATTTCCAATCGAGATTGTTGCAGCCATTAATTGCAGTAATTGTGCAGTTGGGTGTAAGCCATGGAGTGTTCCGTGGAGTTCGCCGGGGTAGGAGACACCAGTGTGGTGCGTCTCTCTCCTTCGTCACTGAACGCTTCTGTCAGTTCCTCATTGGGTAGTAGTGTCTCTTCACGTGGGTGCACATTGTTTTCGCCACCAGAAGGGTTCTTGGGGCGTCGACAGAGGCGGGAGCTTGTGGCGACGGCGACATTGGGAGACTACTTGCAGGGGGCTACGAGAAAGGGTTTGCAGGAGAGCGTGGCACGCAGGTTTAACGATTTGATTCGCAGGCATTGTGAGAGGGTGCCGCTGGGATTTGCCTCCATTGCGGGCGGGAAGTTCTTGGAGAATGCGAACGGGGAAGGGGGAGGGATGGTGCCCGTGGAAGAGGTGGGAGATGAGCAGACTCTGCCTTCGGGTCAAGATGAGAAGAAGCGCAAGACTGTGTTGATTCTTATGAGTGATACTGGAGGTGGTCATCGGGCTTCTGCGGAAGCTATTAAGGCCACTTTCGAGCTCGAGTATGGAGACGACTACCAGGTGTGGCGATTTTGAAAATTTGTTTGCAATTCTGGCTCAATGGTGTCTTTGAAGCTTTTGAGTTCTTGGAAACCCTAAACCCCGTTAGCGAGGTTTAGGGTTTTAATGGAGGTTTTAGCTGATGAGGTGAGTTTCGATGTCCTGGTTAGAGCACTAAAGCTGAATGGTTGATAATTGTGACCTTGCAAGCAAGCTCCCCCGTGCCTTTGTACAATGGCTGTGAAATTTTGAAAGATGTGTGAAATTCTGGCTCAATGTTTTGTGTGAAGCGCTTGAGGCAATATGAAGCCCTAAGTCATTCTCAAGATTTCTTTGCTAGCATTCAATGGAGGTTTAATGGCTCAACCTCCTGGTGGGATGGTTAAAACAATTCAGGTATTTGTTATTGATCTATGGAAGGAACACACGCCGTGGCCTTTCAACCAAGCTCCACGAGCCTACAGTTTTATGGTGAAGCATGAGACTATTTGGAAATTCACTTTTCATACTACAGCACCCAAACTAGTACATCAATCACAAATGGCTGCAACAGCTCCCTTCGTTGCAAGGTAGGAATCAGATTTTATGTTTTTAACCCCTAAAGGACTAAGAGGCCCCAATTGGGCGTTATGTTATTGTTTGCACTTTTGACTGGGTCATATAAGAACTCTCTTTAGTTCATTTTTAATTATTTATTGACTCGGCACATGCAACTGATGTAAAATTTGACCCGTTCTGGAGTACATTTTTAACGTCATGATCGATCAAATTGCTCACTTTATTACTATGACATCTTGAACTTTTTGCCTTGCTCTATATTGTGACTAGCTGCTCAACGGATTTATTTTGGAACACGGTTACTCAAGAAAATGCGTTTGTTTTATGGACTGTTGTGATTCTGATCCTGAAACTTGTGCTATGGGGTGGGTATCAGAGAGGTGGCGAAGGGGTTGGCCAAGTACCAACCAGATGTGATTGTTAGCGTGCATCCATTGATGCAGCATATTCCATTGAGGGTTCTACGAGCAAAAGGTTTACTCGACAGGATTCCCTTTACAACTGTCATTACAGATCTGAGCACTTGCCACCCAACATGGTAAGTCAAGCTTGGACAGTGAGGGGCAATACATTCTTGTTGATTTCCCTTTACCCCAGCTGATGCTGAACTATATGAAGAGGCATTCCTCGTAAATAGACGGCAGAGTCATTGTTACTTACATCTCAAAGAATCTCTTTAACATGATCTGAATACCAATCTAACATTCTAAGTTAGTTACCATTAACAACTTTGTGAATCGGCATGTTGACTTCATTATCAACTTAATACTTACAAGCTTTATACTACGTATTTGATTAATACCAAGGACACTGATATTAAGTTAACACCATTTGCATTATACGTATATGAACTTAACGAATATGAACTCAAGATGCGGACTCTCTGAATCTAATGCCTATAAAGCTAAGAGAGAGAGAGAGAACTCCAACCATTTTTTTTTATGATTGGCGTAAGTGAAGAGTCTGTTCAGCCTATAAACTTAACCTTTAAAACATTGTCAATCTAATGGGTGTTCTTTTTTGATGTATGGATGTTCATATTGCTCTAAGATTCCTGGCGTGGGGCAGGTTTCACAAGCTAGTGACGGCCTGTTTCTGTCCGACAAAGGAAGTAGCGGAGAGGGCTTTAAAGGCTGGCCTCCGGCCGTCTCAAATTCGTGTGCACGGGCTTCCCATTCGGCCCTCCTTCTCTAACTCCACTCGTCCCAAGGTTTGAACGCTACGCCCTATTTTGAGCTCTCATGGATGCAACTCGTTTGCAGTATCAGATGGAACTGAGGTAGAATGAGCTATTTCCAAGCGAATTTCAGCCAGGATTGTGTGCGAGTGAAGTCTGATTGTTTGGTCTGATGTAGGCAAATTGTGGCGTAGTATATTTGAAGTTGAGGCACGGTATCTGAATGCCTTGTGGTAAAAGTTATTAGAGATGAAAGGTCAATTGGTAGATTTTCTAAATCTGTGCCTTAATTTTGATGTGTTAGAGTTGTATATTGCTATTCGGAATGTATATTTATTAGGTAGGCTCTTGGTTTTGGCTCATGCTTCCTTAATTTTGAGCAATGTTGTGGTCACCTAGCAATCAATACGGATGTTTTTTGCCGTAGGAAGAGTTGCGACAAGAGCTCGACATGGATGAGGATCTTCCCGCCGTGCTTTTGGTGGGCGGGGGAGAGGGCATGGGTCCTGTTGAAGCCACTGCTCGTGGTCTGGGGGAGTCACTTTATGATGCCAGTACTGGAAAAGCCATTGGGCAACTGGTGGTGGTTTGTGGTCGCAATAAACGCCTCATCAAGAAGCTAGAGGCCTGGAACTGGAATATCCCTGTGAAGGTGTGTCCCGAATGCTTCATTTACTTATGTACCAATTCATCACCAATTCATATAGATATTTTTGCCTCATATTGTTGACAAATACATCAATCTGGGATTCGTCGTTCCCTCCTTATAGTTTTGGTGCTGTCTCTTTTTATGTGCAGATCAACGGCTTTGTAACAAACATGTCTGAATGGATGGCAGCCAGCGACTGCATAATAACCAAGGTTGGTTTCTACTCGTTTTTTTGCCTTCAAATGTCTTTGACTGAGGGTCCTTGGGTTCATTATTTGTTTGTTTGGTCCTTTGTCATGACTTTTGTGCTTTTTTCAGTCGACTTCTTGAAGTGCCAGTTTACTGTGCCATTTTGGTTTAGGATATTTTTGGATTTATTGTCGATTCTTACTGCTACTTACTGTCTCTGATCTAAGACACGTATCCTGTTTTACTTCTCTCAGGCGGGACCTGGTACCATAGCAGAAGCAATGATAAAGGGACTTCCGATGCTTCTGTTTGACTTCATAGCGGGACAGGTGAACTTTTTTCTTTCTTCCACAGTGTACTCTCTTATATTCTCAATGCTTGCTGTTTTGTTGGTTTCAGAACCACTCAGAAACTGTGTCTTTTACTGAGCATACAAGTGGTATCCCTAATGGTCAATGGAATTGCTAAGAGAGACTGTATGCACGAATATTTGATTCTCAAGAGAGGATCTACCTTCACAATCAAAAAGATGTAGAACTAGTACTTTTCAGATGATGAAACATCCTATAGCACCAAATAGTTTTTTCCTACCTGTGAAAATTTATCTGCTTTGTGATACAGGACTCTGACTGTTGCCATGTTTCCATTTGCGCAGGAAGTTGGAAACGTATCTTTTGTTGTAAACAATGGCGCCGGTGCTTTCTGTGAAGAACCGAAAGAAATTTCTAGAATTATTGCAGACTGGTTTGATGAGAAGTCTGACTTGCTTAGAGAGATGAAAGAGAAGTGCAGGAGGTTAGCCCAGCCTGATGCTGTTTTCAAAATAGTGCACGATCTAGATGACATGGTGCGTAATAAGCACAGGTATCTTGAACATTTGACTGTCAAGTACAGGGGCCTGATTTAAGTTTACTTTGCTTTTGAATCAATCCATGTGATAGTGCATCCGATTCCTGGTCATGAGCATGGCAAGTTCATCGATTTGTCACTCTACATGTTACCTATTATCCATTGCTCGTAGCGGCCTCTGAGTTTATCCGTTTTTCGCACCGATGATGCTTGGTATTTGTCGACCCCATGCGGCAGTCACTAATATCGTGGTGTTAACAAGGTGGTTTGCTTACATTGCTGAACTCCTATCAGGTACGAAGTATTTCGGAATACTCAATATGTAGACAATCCAGCTGCAGGTCTCTGAGAGCTGTGTTTCATGTTGCTGCACCTTCTGGTTCAATACCATCTCCACTCTTGAAATTTGTCACCCAAGTAGTTGAGTCCTGTTTAACACTTCCATTTGAGAAATCCTGTCTTGTATTTTTGTACGAGTCTTCAATTTTCATTAAATCGTGAAGGTACTGTTGGGTTCTTGCATGAAGCAGCTTGGAATTTGATGGAATGACTCATCTGCAAGGTTTAATGTAGAAATAATGAAAATCACTGTAATCTAAGGCGATGTGCATAGTTAGAGTCAAAAATATAATCAGAGGTTATTTTTTTTATTGTAGGCACATCACAAACTTTCAAAGAAAGAAAATTGTACTTTTCTTTGGAAATTTTTTGCACCTCTTGTGAATATCAATTCTAAACTTGAAGAACCCGAACTCTTAACCCCTAAAGTCCCAAGGTCATTTTTCTGTCAAAAACCACTCAAAGCTGCCATTTTTGCTACGATCATCCAAGAACACCAAAGAACTTTTTAGAATCTAACCATAGGATCTTGTACTTCATTTGCCTAAGATCATGTGGTAAAAATTTCATGAAGTTTGATTGTATAGATTGGAAGATATAGCATTCAAAGTTGAAAAGAAAGTATTTTTGAACACTGGCTTGCAATTTCAGATGACTTTGATTGCCATTTGTGAAAATTTTTGTCACTATAAACTTTGCATTTTAAATTTTTTTATGTTGAAGAATTGAGTTGAAAGTCTAGAAAAAAAAATACACTTGATTTTCATTCTTTAAAAAATTGTTTAGTAGAAGGAGGTTCAAGATTGAGAAAAAAACTAAATCATTAATAGCTCCAAAATGGGATTGAAACACAATACTCCCAATGGTGAGATTGTTTTAGCAAGCAAACAAAACCTTTTCAAAAAAAAATTGTGAAAAATTGTAAAAATTGCATTTAGCTACAAGTTATTTTTTCAAGAAGATGCTTAGCTTGCCCAAAAAAACAAGATTGTGTATAACTTTCTCATTATTAGTCCAAATAGAATGCACCAAAGCTTCACATGTAGACAAAAATATAATATTTTAGAAAAAAAATATTCAAAAATTTATTTTGAATTTTTGCAGTTTTTAGGGTGTTGCCCGCCGAGTTTAGTTATAAGCTTTTTGTGGTATACCTTTTGCTTCTGGTCACCAATTGAAATAAAAAGTATATTTCCATATTTTTAATCAGTTTTTCTATCTTATTACTTCACTATTCATTGTAGAAACAAAGAATGCACCTATTGGTCCGAGCATTTTGGTGACAGTACTTTGGCCATGGAGGAACAAGGTCTTTTAAGGATTAATCCCTAAATGCCTAAAGCATCAAATATTGGTGTCAACAATGCTTTGAAGTTAAATTAACCTTATCAAGTTATGATTTTTAGTAGTTTATATTTTTGGAAAATCATTTTTAAAGTCTAGTTTTAGCATCAAAAATCCAATTTTGAAACTGAATTATTATAATTTCATTATTCAAGATTTTGTAAGTGTGTCCTTTGCAAGTCTTGATTTCTTAGTATTGAAGGCTCTTGAAAATGAGCCTCAAATAAACTAGAACTTAGTAAAAAATCACATTAGAAATTCATTTAAAAAAAATTATAGAGTAGATTTTGGAAAGCCTTAAATTGATTGGGATTATCCTTATATGCTCTTTAACCTCACATTCTTTTGGTGATCAATTTTTTTGTTTTGACATGTGAAAAGAGGATTGAAAGGCTTCAAATTACTTTTATAGTTTTAACACCTTCATAATCAAACATTATAATCTTTTAATCCATAAGTGATATTATTGTCAAGATTGTTGTGTTTTCTTTTTCCATGTGATCTCTAACATGTCTAGTTTGAATTTGTATAGTTAAAATTTAAAAAAAATTGATAAAACTTATCAAATTGTTGGCTTTTTGTTCAATTTAGAACAAATTTTGAGAAGCTCAAAAAAGACCTTGGACATTTAGGGGTTAATACTCAACCATTGACTATTGTAGGTGGATGATGAATATTTTTTAAATTTGCACTTCATCCAACTAATTTTCATTAAAGAAGCTTCAAGAACTTTTTTAATATGGAATATGTCAATAAAAAGAATAACAAGTTCTCACCATGAATGTTTGGGAGGAAATACAATTCTTTATTAGGATCTCTTAAATCTGATTTTTCCACAGTGAAGTTTGACTACTTTGACATTAATCCCTAAAGCATCAAACATGCTTTTTTGAGAACATAGCATTTTGGGGCAGCTCACTATGAGCGGAGTTTTTATTTTTTTTCTTTGAAATTTTCACACAACATTATTCCAAGGAGTAGCTTTAAGGCCCAACAATTTTCATAACTTTTGACTGCATGGTTAAAAAGTTATTGTATGATATGTGATTTTCAATGCTCGGCGGGCAACTCAAAAGTTTCTTAAAAAATCACTTTTAAAAAAAAAAAATTTGAAATTGGTTCTCTAGATTTATATATATATGAAAAGCTTTTAAACATTCCATTTTTATTAATGAGATGAAAACTATGAGGAATTTTAGTTTGTGGGTAGTTATGGAATCTCTACTCTAAAATAAACTTTGAAGTCCTTGATTTAATTTAATTTTCAATATTTTTGAAAAAAATAAAAAAATTGTATATAGACTGTTTATTACAACATTACAACCATGAAAATTGGCATTTTTCAATTCTATAATTAAATTCTTAACAATTTAGTGTTTTGAATCATTCTCTACTTTTTTCTACTTACTATTTTTTTCCTATATGTTTTACAATTTCAAATGATCTGAAATTTTTCAAGCATGTAGCCAACTTGACTTTACAAATGAACTCAAAGAGTAACCACTAATTTGGACATTTTTCATACAAATGTAACCTTGTGAAGTGTAGCTGTCCAATTTTTTGCAGGGACAAAAAAATGATTTTTCTCAATTCAAACACTAATATCTTGCAATCTATATGGTGGAAAATTCTGAAATTTTTTCCACATCTTTTCAAACCAACGCACTACAAATCTTATGGTTACATGTGTCCAAAAAAAAAAAATTCTAAAATTTTGTACTTGTATTAGAAATGGCAGTTTTGGAGTGTTTTGGAGCAAAAACATAGTCAAAATTCTTTAGGGTTAACCATTAAAGGACAGACCTATGACCACAGATTTCAAGCCTCATTGCCTATCACTAAATTTTCTATCATTTTGCACCTAGACATGAATGAAAAATTATATATTTATTTTTTAGATGGAACTACATATCTTCTATGCTTTATAAAAAATTTAGATTTTTTTGCAAAAAATTGTTTTTTTCGAGAATTTTTGAAGAAAAAGTGAAGAGAAATCATATCAAATAGAAATGTATTTCCAAAAATCTAAAAATTTCATTATGTGTGTATATTAGGGTGACAAACATCGTGTAAACTCAATTTCCGTGTCATTCTATAATTAAAATATAAAAGACATTGAAAATGCATCCAAAGTTCAAATTGCAATAAAATACTCAAAATTAGGAATTTTTTCAAAATCCAAACTGGAATAAAGAACTAGAGTAGATGACCTTCATTTTGTTTGTTGGACTCAAACTCAAAAAAATCATTTTTGTGGAGAGTTTCAAATTTAGAGCATGGAGCAACAATTTTCCAAAACATACTAAAATAGCATATTTTGTGATTCGTTTTTCTTACTAACTTTTCATTCATTTTAAGACAAACATTGAGAAGACTACTTAAACTCAGTTGAAGATGCTTCATAACCCACTATGGAAGGTCAACAAAAAAAAAGTGGATGAAAAAATGCTTCCAATCTTTGTGTAGACCACATCATTGTCATTCAAAAGCTATGAAATGGCTTTGGCGGCAGGAATTATTAGGTTAACTAATGATATTAATGCAAATAGTTACATGATACACCAATAGTCATTTAAGGATATACAAACTTCTTCTCAAATTATTAGTTGTATAAAAACCATTTAAGGTTATCTACTTTGTAGAAACTATTGCAACAAATTGTATTTTTAATTTCAAGTCCTTAATATGTTTTTAAATATTTTTTCAAATCTAACTTATGCCACTAGAGATTAGTAGTGTTGCCATTGATTTAAGTACACTATAGATGTTATTCTATCCCTTTGATTCTTTAGATTGCCTCTGGAGTTAGATTACTTTATTGACCATTTAGAAATGATATAGTGATGAGAAATTGATATCAAAATCTACATCCAAAAAACATTTAAATTGTCTTATTGACTATCAAGAAGTTTTCTACTTTCAGATTAAAACCAAAGATTGAATATTATTTGGTAATATTCATTGGAATATATTCCAAATTTTTGTAATTGATGCAAGCAATAGCCTTTGCTCCACCTTAAATGGAGCTTGTAACGTTGAAGGAAGTTGAAGGAACATTTGTAAGAGAATCAATTTTTAAATTTAAAGCAATATGTTGGAAGTTTGAATGTTTATGGTTAAAATGAAAAGTGAAAAAAAAAAGATTTTACAGTTTTGAATTAAAGATTTTTCAAAGGCAACAAATTTTCTTGCACCTAATTAAACGCCATTAGCAAGATTTTTGAATGGTACATTTTAGTAAGTGTTCTAAGTAAAGTTATTGCATCTAATTGCAATCCCTTTTTAAAACCAAATTTCTACCTAAATTGTATTGCCTTTATTTTTGAGAGTCTACGGGTTTTTTCAAGTACACATGTATTCAACATTTTATAAAATTCATGAAAATTCATAAAAAATTCCAAAAAATACATAGAAAGATAATCTAAAATCCTCTTTTTTGACTACCAACAAAGACCCAACAAAAAAAGTAGGCAATTTTGTAAGACAATTTAGGTAAAAATATTATTTGGACGCAATTGGGTGAAGTAATTACAGGTTACCTTGTTGGGAACGGTGTTCGATCCTGATATGCGAGTAACTTGTTAAACGTAGCGCCGGGTGCGCCGGGTGTCCAGGGCATCACATTGGACCCGGCCACCCGCGATGTGGGATTACTGTGATCCATTCTCCAGCCAACCCCGTTGCGAGCTCGCCAGGCCAACCCTTGCCTTCTTCGTCGTCCTCGCTTCAGCTGAAGAAGACGAAGCTCTTTGCAATTGTAAGCAAATCCAACAATTCATTTCCCTCGGGGCTCGCGCCAATTGTCGCAGCGTCGTCTCGGCAGCGACGCTGAACGCGACCTGCGAGATTCTCTATTTTTCGCATAGAAAAGAAGCCGAGGTACTCACATTTGGCATTTGCATATATTTTGCTTTCCTTCTCCTTTTGGTTTTGGCTTGGTTCTCTAGAGTGATTTTTGGAGTTGGTGACAAGGAGCCACTGTTTGCATGATAGTTGTGGTGACGTGATTTGGAGAAATGGCTGCGACGAGTGTCGCGATGGCTGCTGCGGGTGCGGCGAGCTCGTTTGCGAGCTTGAAGAAGATGGACTCCGTGGTGCCGGGGAGTTTGCAGCAGGCGAGGGCGCTGGGATTGGAAGGGAGATTCGCAGGGAAGGGGCAGAGGAGGCGGGCGTCGAGTGTGTGTGTGCGCAATGCAGCGTCCGAATTGGCGGAGATGGAACCCGCTTCGCAAGGGAGCCTGCTTTTAGGTGCGATTTTCGTCTGTTTATGACATTCGCTCCGGTGTTTCTGTGATTCAGGTTGTTGCGCGAAGTTTTTTGGTTTTCGTGTTGGTGATCATTTCTGCGACCAGGCTGGAAATATTCAGGCCGTACTTTGGGAATTGGAATGGATTTTTGCACTCGATTTCTAACTACCTTTACAGTCGTCTCATTCTTCGAGGTTCGCCTGGAATGAAGTGCTTGTGATAAGCTTTATCCACGTCAAGGTGCACCCAAGGTTTAATTAGGGGACCCGACTCTAAAGTGCTTCCAAGCGCGCTAGCGATGCCGAGTGCTGCTTGAGGAAAGTGTAATTTTTGGCTATTGTGAAAAAGAATTGTTCGTTTTGCGAATTCTACTTGAACAGGAAAGAAAGTACAGTAATCTCATAAGGACTTTTTCTCCAGGCTTTTCTCAGAATACTAGAAAATTCTTGATCTAGTTTACTTTCGACATGCTGATCATAGGCCGAGTTTCAGAACTCTGGGGGATGTTAGGAGCCTATTATGTACGGCTAGCTCTTAGTTTAAGCTTAGAGCATGCTTTTATTGTTATTCAAATGCAGGCATTACTTCAGTAGCTGAAGAAGTTCCTGGATCTTTTCAATAAGAAGGATTTGTGATGATAGATTCGTGTTAGCATTGTACCCTAATTTTGTTCCTTTGAATGTATGCGTATGTCCGGGGAGGAGATCCCTCTTGAATGGCGTCTCTTCCAGAAATACTCTAACCATTAGTGATGAGATGTCTGAGCAGTTCCTCGGAAGAAGTACTGTGAATCAGTGTACACGCCTATTAGGAGGAAAACACGGACCGTGAACATTGGTGGTGTGACTGTGGGCAGTGAGCACCCTCTTCGAGTGCAAACCATGACCACAACTGACACGAAAGATGTCAAGGACACTGTGGAACAGGTGTTCATCCTTTTATCTACCTTCAGGTTCATTTTTAAAGAATTTAAAAAAAAATATTGAGCATAACGTTGTTACTGTTAAACAATGTACGCCTAACTCGACTACCCGTTTGGCCTTGAACCTCCCAGGTGATGAGGGTTGCAGATAATGGCTGTGATATTGTGCGAATTACGGTCCAAGGCAATAGAGAGGCTGACGCTTGCTATGATATCAAGAACACTCTTGTCCAAAAAGGGTACTGCCTTGGCACCTCGATCTTGGTTATCGATAGTTCATAATTTGTTTTCTTTTTCTGTGTGGGGTGATTGCTAATAGTATCAGAACTTGCTTTGCAATGAAGCTGCTTTCTAACTTTGTCGCCAACGTTTGGAGGTTTGTAGGTACAATATACCTTTGGTCGCCGATATTCATTTTGCACCCCGAATTGCTATGAAAGTTGCCGAATGCTTTGACAAAATCCGTATCAATCCTGGGAACTTTGGTGAGTATAGTTGCTAGGAGACGATCTTCTATCGTTATCTCACAAAGCTGTCGGAAGATTGATAGCCCAGGTCTAGCCCAGGTTGATTCTAATATTAATTATGCATCTCTTATCTCAGACCTTAACAGACGCAGTGACCCTTCTTTCAAGAGAGCATTTGAATCTAAACGCAGGCTAGTCATCATTCGTTATTGAGCCAAATTCTTCTGTCTTGCAGCTGATCGGCGCGCCCAGTTTGAGAAGTTTGAGTACACCGAAACAGATTACGCTGATGAACTGCGGCACATCGAAGAGGTATTGAAAGATTGTGCTGTTGATATCCAAGCCCAAATGGTTCTTAATGTGAGTAGGTTGTGAACTTTAGAGAGCTTTGGTGGTAGTTACTCACCTTGTCGTGGTTCCGTGCTCTAGGTATTCACACCTCTTGTGGAAAAGTGCAAGAAGTACGGGAGAGCTATGCGCATTGGCACAAACCATGGCAGTTTGTCCGACCGCATCATGAGCTACTACGGTGACTCTCCGAGAGGCATGGTTGGTTCTCTAGCCCTGTTTGACTGCCTGCGATTTGGGGCTGTCGTGTGCTGTTAATGGCTCTTTTGTTTTCCCTTTATCTCTGCTAGTGTATCCAGCGAGATCGTTTTTCCTCAGATACAATGGGGATATTTACATCATTGATCTATAAACGGAGTTATGCTTCGTTAGAATGTCGTCGTTGGGAAGCACATTATCCCTGAATTGCCAGCATTAATGGATTTTCAAAGAATCAGCGGGATCTCTTACGATGTCATTCAGTTTCATTGGAAATTGAACGATAATTTTCATGCTTAGTGATTTACAATGCATTGATCTGCAGATAACTTATTTGATCGCATTGTTATTTTATTTTGAGGTAACTTAATTGTCAAGTATGGTTTTCCCAGGTGGAGTCAGCTTTTGAGTTTGCACGACTTTGCCGCAAACTTGACTACCACAATTTCGTGTTTTCCATGAAAGCAAGCAATCCCGTCGTAATGGTTCAAGCATATAGGCTTTTAGTGTCTGAAATGTATGCGAACAACTGGGACTACCCTTTACATCTTGGTGTTACTGAGGCCGGAGAAGGGGAAGATGGTCGTATGAAGTCAGCAATTGGCATTGGAGCCCTTCTCCAGGTCTTTTTTCATAACCAATTCTTTTGGTGACACTCCCACCTGCTTGCTGGAGTTCTTCCGTTTCAACAAAACACCTTTTAAGCTCCCTTCAAGCGAGCGAATTTTTTTCGACTCGTCTTAATTGGTCTCCAGCTTAATCATTCTAGGTCTTTCATTATTTGTTGACACAGATTTGTCTTGCAGGATGGTCTTGGTGACACTATTCGTGTTTCGTTGACGGAAGCTCCTGAGAAGGAGATCGATCCTTGCAGAAAGCTCGCAAGTCTGGGCTTGAAGATCTCTGCAGAGCAGAAAGGAGTGGTAAAGTCACCATCATATCATGTCATGCGTCTGAGAATTTGAATGAACACAATTCCTCTAAGGTCTATATGTCTATTTCTATCTTGTCTTTACATTTTTGCTTTCATGATTAAGTGATTCTTGCTTCTGAGATATTTGTTCTCGAATTTATATATCAACCTGATTAGTTTCTTGTGCTTGTCTCATCAATTGTATGGAAAGTTCTATATTGTGGTCATGGCAGTGATATTGAATTGCTGATTGTCTATTTGGATGCTTTTCAGTCTGAGTTCCAAGAAAAGCATAGAAGGTACTTCGACTTTCAGAGGCGGACTGGCCAACTTCCACTCCAGAAAGAGGTGAGTCAGAACCTTGTGGAGGCAAAAGATGCGTTGATTGGTAATGCCAATTTTGCCAGAGGTAGTGAATGCAGTTGCCACATTCTTAAAAGCTCTTAAGCCGTATGTTTCATATTTGCCGTTTGATATTTATTCTTTATAGAGATATTGGCCCGAAGTATATGCCTCAAAGTTGTTTATCCTCAGATTATTTTAATAAAATGAAGACGAAGCGGAATAGTGACTCTGCCCATCAAAAGAAGACTACTGTTTCTGTACACCAGCAATCTAATGGTCTGTCATTATGCAGGGGGAGTTGGTAGACTACAGGAACGTGCTGCACCGTGATGGTTCTGTTTTGATGTCTGTTACATTGGACCAGTTGAAGGTAAGTTTCTTTCTCGAATGTTCATTGTCCAGTGTATTGATGAGAGCGTTAATATTTGGTGTCATGAGGACATTTATGAAGTGTGTAGCGTGTTAAGTTCGACGATGATGAAAAGGGGTAAACTCATGGTGGCCTTTTCCTTGGGTTTTTGAAATTTTCGGTTAATCTCGTTTATTTGTTGTGCATGGATTATAAGCTGGTCCATTGAAGATCTCAATATGTGAATTCCTTGACCTTGCTGTTGTTCCCCTTGTACAGAATCCAGAAACCCTATACAGAAATCTAGCCACGAAGATGATCATCGGTATGCCTTATAAGGTAAGTTCGCGAGACAAGCCTTTAAGCATTTATTATCATCGTGTGGTCTATTCTTTTGCTAGTCGCGTGAGGAGTGTAACAAACAACTTACTCGTTCTAGAGGTTTTTCGACGTCAGTATTGAACAATATAGTTTGATAAATTATAGTTCAATTTTTGAAACTTCGAATTTCATGAGATTGTGTATGGGCAGTGTGTTCTTCTTGAGGATGAAACTGCGTTCTGAGTATTCCCATCGTTCGGTGTGCAGGATTTGGCTACAGTGGACACGATACTCTTGAATAAGCTTCCAGCTGTTGGAGATAGGGCATCGGTTAGTGCACATTTAGGACCTTTATTCTTCTTCGTCTGACTATGAACCTTTGAGCTATCTGATGATGATTCGTTGGTATGCACGTATACACTTTAATTTGTTGAATGCCTTTGATGCAGAGACTTGCAGTGAAGAGACTGACAGACGTTGGCATAGGAGTGCTGACTCCTCTAGCTGAGCAGCTTACTAGTCCACTTCCACATGCTATGGCTCTCGCCACTCTTGATGAAATCGCTTCTGGAGCCCACAAGGAGCTTCCCGCAGGTACACAACCAAGTCGTCCTCTAGTCACGTCCTTACAACGAAACCGATGTGATAAGTTGTGCTTGTACACCACAGTGATGACACCAGTAGGAGTGATGAGTCCAAATTTCATTCTATAGTTCTTGCAAATTGTTGCTAACAAGTTTATTTCTGTTCGCAGGCACGCGTCTTGCAGTAACTCTTCGAGGAGATGAACCTGACGAGAAACTTGAGATGCTGAAGGATTTGGATCTTATTATGTTGTTGCAATACATATCAGAAGGTGATGAGAAGTCAAGCCGTGTACATGCTTCTCGGAGGTAGTTCTCAGCCCCAGGTTACTTGGAGACATGCATGCTTAGATTATATCTAGTTCGTCCAATAAATCTCATTTGAACTTGCCTTATGGAGCTGGAAGGTCATTACTTCTCAATACTTTTGATTCAGACCTTTTTGTTTGTGAACTTATAGATATACTTACCATCAGTTTCTGTGAATCTTATGCAGGTTGTTTGAATATTTGCAAACTAATGAACTGAACTTCCCGGTCATTCATCATCTTAAATTTCCTGCAACCACCGACAGGTATTTCTGGTAGAAATGCCTGTGTAAAAATCAAATACTGTGCAGTAACCAGAGTTCTTTCTATTTGCATGAGCTATATAATTCTGATTATTTGAGAAATTGACTGAATATGCTATAAATATCTGATAATTGATTAACTGCACATTCTGCAGAGATGATTTGGTTATTAAGGCAGGCAGTGAAGCCGGCGCCATGCTCGTTGACGGCCTAGGAGATGGAGTCATGTTGGAGGCTGCTGATCAGGATTTCGAATTCCTGAGAGATACGTCATTCGGCATGCTTCAGGGATGCCGGATGCGGAACACAAAGACAGTAAGTTCAATTTGGGAGGAGAGCAAATGGAGTCTAATGTTTCTTTCAAGCAGTTATTAATCCGGAACGATAAGTGCTAATGGGCTACCAGCCATTGTATGTCATTGAGTAGTATTTCGTCGAGTTAGTCGTTCAGTTGAGATTGTTATTAATTAGAAGGTTGATGAAAATTGTCCTAGAATTAGTCTCACTGCTTAGCTGAAGATAACATGAGACAGTTTCAGTTGTAAGCTGTTTATGATGTGCTCTCATTGATTTCACTTAATAATGGCGAGCTTTTCTGATGAACTATTTTTTGAAATCAGGAATACGTATCCTGTCCATCTTGTGGGAGGACACTCTTTGACCTCCAGGAGATTAGCGCCGAAATTAGGGAGAAGACTGACCACTTACCGGGTGTTTCGGTACGTGGGTTATAACTGAATTCATTTTACATTCAGAATTAAAATCTACTTTATTTGTTAGACTATGATCTGAGTCAATCCTGACCGTTATTTCTCTTAATGAACGTTTTTATTTGGGTGGCTATGGTATGCTTATCCTTGTCAATGAAAAGTAATATAAGTCACAATATGCTATGTCGTTTCCTTTTGCAGATCGCTATCATGGGTTGTATTGTGAACGGTCCTGGAGAGATGGCAGATGCTGACTTTGGTTATGTGGGTGGCGCTCCCGGAAAAATTGACCTTTATGTTGGCAAAGTATGATCCTACTTTCCTCGTTTCACTCCACGAATTGAAAGTAGTGTTAAAATGTGAATTGCTTGCACTCTTGTTAATATGTCTTGACATGTCTTCGAGCTTACATATGGATATGAATTTATATTGCAGGAGGTAGTCAGGAGAGGGATCGCCATGGAGAAGGCCACCAATGAGCTCATTTTCCTCATCAAAGAGCATGGTCGATGGGTAGATCCTGAAACTGTCGAAAATTAAGGAAATTGGAATGATGGTGAAGGGTGAGGTTGCAAGCTTCAATAGTTGCATGTAATGAAATTAAACAATTCCCAATCAGTGATCGCAGTCCAAGCTCACATGGGGTTGTGTAGACACTTTACAGTATACTGTTACTGTTACTGTACTGTACATCATGTAAGGTAGGGGTTGAATTCCCTCGAAAGCTTTACGGTTCTTCAAACCGTCCCCATAAAGGTCATTAAAATGTTCACTGATGATTTTAAATGAGATTAATTTACAAAATGTGAGAAATGAGTGACAAGATTGTAATAAAATTCCTTGAAAAGTCCCGGAATTTCGGGGGAGTCTGCATGTAAGTTTGTTATTATCATCGGCTGAGCATTTGGTGCCCAGTTGTTGCTGAACATGGTACATTGTAGTGGAGTCGACTCTTATTGGGTAGTTGGAAAATTTGTGGCAGCTCTCAGCAGTGCAGGTGACTGTTCAAGGCCAAAATCTAGGTCCAACATACAGTAGTACTTCTGTAAAGTACTATCTCGGGACTGGGCTCCTCTCTCTAATGTGTATGTTTGGGATTGGGCTTAGTGCAAGACTAGGCAATCAATACTCCATTACTTTACAGAGGTTATTGCTTTAAAGAAGTTCACTTTAGAGAAGTTCACTTTAGAGAAGTTTTGTTGTAGTTGGAGAGCTTCAGTTATAAGTTACGATGCCTTTGTAATTGTGTCGCCTCAAAATTCAATAGTTTTACGTTTAGCATGTAATCTCTATATTTGTTTCTACAAATATCAACTAGAATAAATGAGAACTATGCTAAAAATTGCTTCCACCTTTGTCAACTCCTTTTATATTGCAGTCCTAGAAAATGAAGTTCATCCACCCCCCCTAATGTACTATGTTCTTTGTCCCGATCTCACTTTGGAAGTCAGAAGTTAGGCATGCATACTTGTCTAGCTCACTTGGACTCCTTTCCATTTCCATCAAAGCTTCCTACCTACTCGAGCTTTGAGCTTTTACTTTGAAGTCGTGTTTGTGTTGAATTGAACTGCAACCAAGCCCTTACAAAGCACAAAGCTCTCTTTAGGATCCTCAAACGACTGGAAAGCTCCAACTCATTGAAAGACTTTCCAATCTTGGTCATTATTTGCTAAACCACTCACAAAACCAAAACCAAAACTCAATATGTGTTAGAATTCAAAATGACCAATCCCTCACAAAACTCAAAGGTCACAAAACTCACAAACTCACAAAATCTCCAGCAAACTGGAATACTTTCCAATCTTGGTTATTCTTTGCTAAACCACTCACAACTCCGATAGAGGTTTAGTTGCCACCTATTATTTTGTGCTAACAGAGATTGAATTCTTGTTCACCACCTTTTATTTTGTCTTTGTAAGTGAAGCTCCACATGACAACATCCTCAATTTCCTAATGTTGCATGTTGAGCAAATGTGCAAATCATTGTGACTCCTATTGATGTATTAGCATCTTCCAAGAAGCTCTATCATTTGGCTAATACTTTCAAGATGCAAGTATCTAGTTGAATTGCTTTACCTTATTGAGTTGTTGGCATACCTATTTTGTCGATTGATTTAGGGAGGCATAGAAATTGGCTATGTCTTAAAAATTGGCTATTTTTCTTAATTTGGAGAGTAGTTAGTCCCATATTCAGATCAATTGATGTCAATGTGCAAAGAGATTTGCCACCAACTTCATGTCGTGGTTATGTTTGTGGTCAAAATCTGGTTTTATTTCTTACAATATGTTGGAGCTACAGTTGAGGACACAAATCAAGTGAACACTTTGATGTTTAGGAAGTAGATTTCTACCATAGGTTGTGCAATTCTTGTATAAATTGCAAGGCTATTGCTTAGGAGGAAGATTGATGTTTTGATGCTCATTCCATTGTGATCGGTTTGATTTACAAGAACATTGTATAGTGATTCATTTTCACTCAATTAATTTTCCTTTCATATGTTCCATATTAGGTGATTCAAACAATTTGTATGTACTTCATTCAAAAGTAGTTGGTTGTGGCATTCCTCAATTTTAGTTTCATTGTTGAGATTTCAAAATTAAATTTCACCTCCAAATGTGTTGTTAGGAAAATTTCAACATCCCTTTCCAACACTAAAACATTATAATCTTGAAATCTATGAGGCCAAATGACTCTAGCTTTGATTTACGTTCTCTGCAATACGTACACTACAAGATTGTATGGTTGAGATCTCTATAACTTAGTGATATTAGATCTATTACACTTCAAAAGCAATGATGTTTTTGAACCCAAATAGGCCTTGGGCTTTGAGGGGTTAAGTACTAATTTACTACCCCTTAACCCCTAAAAGCCCATTGTCCCTTCGAGGGACAAATGGAATTTTTGGTAGGTACCTACGGGCTCAATTTTTGTCATGATTTTTCGAAACTTTTTTTGAAGATAGAAGAACTGCTAAGCTCTATGGGAATATAATGTTTTTTCAATCAATGCCCGAGAAAAGAAAGTTATGCCTAAATAAGCTCAAAATCGTGTTTGGGAGGCAGCAAAAAAAAATTTTCTTTTTTTTCTTTTTTTTCTTTTTTTTCTTTTTTTTCTTTTTTTTCTTTCTTATAGATTATATTTTTGTCTATTTGCAAAGCTTTGATTCATTTCATTTGGATTTTTTATGAGAAAGTTATGGACAATCTTGTTTTTTGGGCATTTAGAGCATCATCTTGAAAAAAATAACTTGTAGGATTCATTTGTGAATGCAGTTTTTACAAATTTAAAAAAAAAAGGTTCCACAAAGTTTAGTTTTTTTGCAAGAACAGTCTCACCATTGGGATTAGTGCATTTTAATTCCATATAAAAGATATTAATATTTTAGATTTTCCTTCTATCTTGTACCTACTTCTACTTAACAAATTTTTTAATAATAAAAATGAATTTTTTTTGGATTTTTTTTTCCCTAGACTCTGAACTCAATTCTCCACTATAAAGATTTGAAGCTCAAAACTTTGTAGCGCAAAACATTTAAGTTAAAAATGTTCAAAGTCATAAAATCTAGTCCTGCAATGTGTTGAAAATCTTGTTTTTTTCACTTTAAACGCAGATATCTTTCAATCTATGCAGTCAAAAATTCTGAATTTTTTTTTGCACATTCTCATACTATTTAGGTGTAAGATCCTATGGTTAGATGTGCAAAAAAACATTTTCTAATTCTTTTACTCTTTGCTATAAAAATGGCAGTTTTGGGTGTTTTTTTGGCAAAAAAAAGGCCTTGGGCCTTTAGGGGTTAATTAATATGGTCAAATTTGTAAGTTTTAATTGGATGATTTCCAAAATGTAAGCACCCCACCTATGACAAATAAATTTGACTTAATTGCATTCATTTTAGTATGGACCTGAACACTTGTGATTGTATTGCATCCCTTGCATGCCCAGACCAAGAACATGAAAGAAGCCAAGCTTGATTTCATCAAAGCAGTCGACACCGCGATCATCGAGAAGTTCATTTCCTGTGGCGTGGTCCTGGTCCTCCTGGCCACCATCACCTTCTCTGCCATTCTCGCGCCTCCAAGCTCTTTCGACAGCAACGAAGTTATGAAGCCTCCCCTCTTACTCGGCTGCTTCTTGTTCTTCTCCACCTTGTCTTTCTTTTTGCATGCACAGGCCTACGTACTGGCAATGATCTCAGGCACAGCATCCATGTTCCGTCCAGGCTTCTTCCTCAACTTGGACCTCAAGTTGCCCAATACATTCACCCAAAGCTTTCAATCCGTCTCCCAAGGACTTGACCAAGAGCCCCTTTCCATGACCAGCAAGAGCCCCAAGGAGGACGAAGAACTGGACAATCCCCAGGTGCTGGCGTTTCTAGTGCTTGCAAACCTGCATAAGGCGTGGCGAACTTGGTTTCGTTGCTGGTTTTGTGCATGGTGGCCTTTGTTTGTGGGGCGTTTGCTAGCATGGACGGGGCTGAGAATCGGAACAAAAGCATTTAGCTGGAGCTGTGGCTGTTGGGGGAGTAACGATGGGGTTTGAGATGCTCAAAGAGTGCAACTGGACTGAGGACTTCGTACTCAGGAAGGTGGCACAAAAAATTTCGAACCATTCCAAATTGGCCGGAACGCCATCATCATCCTTGGGAAGGAGTCGCTTCGAAAATTTTGAGAACCGTCACCGACAGTGTCACCTCCGCGTACACCACACTAGGCATCCGAGCCAGCATCCTCTTTTGCATAATGTGAGCGTCTGTATTGTAGAGAGAAATCCAAATGAGACCAGCTGGATACTGGTGTTGAGAAATAGGTGTATCTATAGCGCCTTAGATTAGCATACTAGCAATATCGAGAAGGTCCTCACGACCACCTAACATCCTCAAATGTGGAATGCCCTGAAGATGCATAATGGAGATTGGTATGAATACAGCAAAGCAAATGGATTTCTTTTGATCTTCGCGTGTTGACCCTGAATCGGCTCGATCATATTAAAGCTTGAGCTGTCTCACTGTGTTGTTGCACTTGCCACAAAACCTTGCCGCGCGACCAAGCTCTCGGTCGCGCAGTCGAGCAAACATACGGAGGCATGAGACACATGGCACCGGAAAATCTTCATCATTCAACTGAAAGAATTTCTTATTGCCTGACACAAGAAAAGCTCTTGCCGACTTTCACAGACGAAGGGAGCTTTGACATCGTAATCAGATACGTATCGATTCCAGTCTAACGATGTCGAAAAACTCATGTGAATTTCAATTAAACTTCTAAGGTCTTCAGAAACAGCTTCAGAGTGGTCGTATCAGAAGCAAATACCCCAAAGTAGAGATCCATAGGCCATACCAGATTTGCTCAAGGCTGCCTCTAGTACTCTCTAAGCAGACCGCTAGATTCTTACACGAAGTGAACAACAATCAGAACTCCTAGTGGTGTTCATCATGTCCAGGTTGTCCACCTACTCCGATCACCTTCAACTGCCATATCACACATGCACCCACAAACTTGTAAGCTAAAGTAGGAACAGGTCCAATGATTCATACCACGTAAATAAGAAACTCCTAACAAGTACCAACTCACTCAAGATTTAGGAAGCGCCAAAAAGAAACCCAGCTAAACAAGGAAAACAAAGTTCCAGCAAAGGCCACTTCAGTGAGTATGAGAACTCAGTTGAGAAACACAGCAAGGTCATTACCTCAAAAACCTGGGTACACACGGGGCACTCGTGAGTTTGACCCTTCTCCAAATGGAACCATGTAATATCATGCTCATCCTCTGTTAATACAAAGGCATTCCACACAACCTGCATTAGCT
This sequence comes from Neckera pumila, assembly GCA_963969595.1. Classification (NCBI taxonomy): domain Eukaryota; kingdom Viridiplantae; phylum Streptophyta; class Bryopsida; order Hypnales; family Neckeraceae; genus Neckera; species Neckera pumila. The sequence continues at coordinate 45,382,167 of OZ018409.1, read as the reverse complement.
TCTGCAATTGGAGACAGTGAGCTTCTCGAAAAGTAGCGACAAACAACTGCCACGGCAAGTTCGATAGTATACATTACGTTACAGTCAAGTAAATCTCACTGTGCCTCGTAGTATTTACGAGTTCATATAATAATTTAGGGTACAAGCAAACAATCCGGATTCATTGTGACCTGAACTAAAACTACATCAGCCTCTAACACCTGGATTCGCTTCTAACACCAATTATATCTCTCCCTGTCTCCGCTTGTCGCCAACATCAGCACAGCACCGCACACATTACATTCAACAATCAAGAGAGCAAAGGCACAAGGCACGTTTCTCCACTTTCCAGTTGTGGTAACCGGCGTACATTGATGTCAGTCACAATGATTCAAGCTAGGGTATGGTATATGAGCTCACGATCCAGTAAGTTGAGTCAAACAAGAAACATGATCCTTGCAACCTTTTAGCGGTCCATTCAAACTCAAAGCTTTACTAATCGGTGATGAAAGGGATAGAAGATTCCCCATTCAATTTGAGTCAATAAATCACTTCCAAGATCAGAATCCTTACCACCAATGCCTCCTGAGCAACCCACAATCCGTACATCGTATTGGGACTCCACAATTGCAGGAGCTTCCTGCAAGTCGAGTACACAGTCACACAGGGCACGCTTGTCCACAACCAATTTCCTTCCCCGTCAACCCAAGACCGCAACGAGATTCAAAAACAAAGAAATTCACCTATCAATCAACCCTAAACCGCTTGCCAAATCTTCTCAAGCCAATGGCCACAAAAGAAACTAAAAGAAAGCATTTTACACAGGCATCACCAGCAAAGGCACCCAAGACCTTTCGGGTACAGTACAACTAGAGCCACATTACGAAAGTGACAATGAACCCACTGGCTCAACAAACCATCAACTTCCTTACCACTCCATAGCTGAAGTCACAATCAATTTCAACTGAAGCCTCACCTTGGTGCCGAAAGGTCCACGGGGAGGTTCAAGATCGAATCGCCTCTTGCCCTGCAGAAGACAAAATAATAAAGTCAAACCGGTCCTACAAGAGAAAGACACTGCCATGAGAAACACCGCAAAAATGCTCGAGTCCCAGTACCTGACTCTTCCATTCCAGCTCCTCCCGCTCGGCTCCAGTTGCTATCCCGAATTCGTCCAACTGACCTGCTCAGCAATACCAATCCACTTCTTAGCTTCCCCTCGTAAAAGCTGATATTAGGGTATAAAGCTCCGTTTACATGCTATGTAAACTGTGGCACCAAGGCTTCCACCCCTGTCAATCGGGCCTCCGGGAACATCGACGACTACACCCAGGCTTTCCAAATGAGGCACACCTAGCTTAAACAAGAGAGAGTGCCGCAATTTCGCATATCCCACTCCGCAACTAATTTAGACAAGCATTCATGGTCTTAGAATGACCAATTCGATTGATCATAATCTGAAATACATACTTCAGGTGGGGACCGAATTTGCATATGGCCAGAAACCCTGGTACAAAAAATATCAGACCTAATTCGGGCTTCTCAATCCTTTCAGAGTTTAATCACCATATTGATCCCGTAGCCAAGAGAGCGAACAGAATTCTCAATCAACCGGGGGACTTCCACGCCCATTCCCATAGAAAATCTAGGGTTTCCTTCCAAGCCCCGCGCCATGACCCAGAAAGAAAGAAAACATAAAAACGAGGGCACCCACGACCTTGTCAGCTCGCCCAATTCCCGCCCCATGCGAACAGAGAACCCTCGATCAAAAAATGTAGGCCTTTTTTCCAAGCACCGAACAATGACACAAGAAAAACATAAAAATCACGCACGACAGTCGAATTCCCTCCCAAATCAACCGAGACTCGATCATCGAAGTATCGATCGCATTGTGTCCAACCCCAAAGACGAGAGCAGGTGATGCATAAAGGGTGTCATACCGCCATGGCCACTGGGGTGGAACCCGCTAACATGGAAGAATCTCTGCAAGGGGAGTGTGGCCTCAGGGCGACGAGGGCCCGAAAGCTGTCTGGCCCCAGCTCTGTGCAGGCCACGCGACAAGGTACGTCCCGCGGTCCTCAACATGATGGTGCACTGCCTTGGTGGGATCCCTGACCAGCGGCGACCAGCGGATCACATCGACCGAAGGGACGAAGGCCTTCTGGAGATGGGGCGATGGCGAAGAGAATTGGGAAACCCTAACTCTCGGAAAATGCTTCGTCTCCGTGCTTGAAGACTCATTCGTTACTGTGAGCGCAATGCTGGACGCTCAGCCGTTCATGCGGCAGACGGTCCGGATGCATCCATGAGAAGGCACATGGTTACAATTTTGCTTAACTCAAGCCTTTCCAAGTGTGTTTTTCTTATGAAAAATGAGCATGAACTTATAGTTATCCCAAGGAAGCAAGTTGTCTTTTTTCAAAATCTAACCTTATAGATGTTTAAAGAGCTTTCTTATTAGTATGCACACCAATTTTGAATGTGAAATTGCCTAGGAGTTGTGAAATTATAACAAGAGAAATGTATATTATCTATTTTTAGTATGTTGTCCCTCCCCACAATGTTTGAGAAATTTGCATATAAAAGTTTTTTGGGATTGTAGGTGATATAAACAACTACAAATCATGTTAGCACACTGAAATACACTTTCAAAAAACTTAATTTCATATGAAAAACTATCAAACTCATTACTAATCCACCTTGCAATTGTTGAAATGCAATTTTTTTTATAGGTAGAAATTGAAAATAATATCAAATCAACACTTGCATGTTTAACCCCTAAAGGACCATTGTCCCTTCGGGGGATAAATGAGATTTTGGGCAGGTACCTATGGGCTGAATTTTTGTCGTAATTTTTTGAAACTTTTTTTGAAGATAGAAAAATTGATAAGCTTTGTAGGAATATAATTTTTTTTCAATTGGTGCCCACAAACAAAAGTTATGCCCAAATAAGCTCAAAACAGGGGACGGCGGGCAACAAAAAAATTTGCAATAAATTTAATTTTTTTCTTTAAATTTTTTTTCTTGTAGACTATATTTTTGTCTATTTGGAAAGCTTTGATTCATTTCATTTGGATTTTTAATGAGAAAGTTATGGACAATCTTGTTTTTTGGGCAATTAGAGCATCTCCTTGAAAAAAATAACTTGTAGGATTCATTTTGGAATGCAATTTTTGCAATTTTTCAAAAAAAAAAGTTCCACATGGTTTAGTTTTTTTGCTAGACCAATCTCACCATTGAGATTAGTGCATTTTAATTTCGTCTAAAAGATATTAATATTTTAGATTTCCCTTCTATCTTGTACCTACTTCTACTTAACAATTTTCTTAAGAATGAAAATTAATTTCTTTTTGATTTTCTTTTTTTTCCTAGACTCTCAACTCAATTCTCCACTAGAAAGTTTAAAGCTCAAAACTCTGTAGTGCAAAAAATTTAAGTTAAAAATGTTCAATCTCGAAAAATCTAGTCTTGCAATGTGCTGAAAAACTTGTTTTTTTCACTTCAAACACAGATATCTTGCAATCTGTGCGGTCAAAAATTCTGAAAATTTTTCCACACATTCTCATACTAGTTAGGTATAAGTTCCTATGGTTAGATGTGCAAAAAAAACAATTTTTAGATTTTTTTACTCTTTGCTCTAGAAATGGCAGTTTTGAGAGTTTTTTGGGAGAAAAAAGGCCTTGGTCCTTTAGGGGTTAAATTTTCAAAGGTAAAAATCATGAAAACACTTTACTCTTTCCATTGGGACCATTTTCAAAACAAACCATTTTTTAGATCTCAATTCAAGTGAAATTGGCAAGCTTTGCTTAAAGCCAGGAAATCAAGTAAAATTAGTAAGCTTTACTCTTCTACAATGAGACATAATGCCTTCGAGGACCTCTCAAATATTTACCTTTTTCAGTGAAAAATAAAGTTTTCAATAGTTAACCTTCAAAATTGTCCATAAAAATTTTTTAAACGGTCAAAGGAATTTAATTACCCACACCAAAACAAGCTTGAAACTTCAAGAGCGACCAAATATGGTCACTCAAGCATTTAGTAGTTAAGATAGCCGATCCATTTCCAACCACTTAAGCAATTACGCATATTTGAAGCGCAGTTCTTTTGAGTGTAGAATTTTTTTGTGTACATAAATAGAATTTGGAAGGATTGCATATTTTTCCAGAATTTTATTGCAAAAAATGTAATTACTATGACTTTTTTTGAAGAAAATTCTCTTCAGCCTATAATGGTGATATAGACCTTTCTATTTTGACCATGGGTTGATTGCAAAATTGATCAAGGGCTAGTTGTAATGTTGACTACTTTGTAGCCAATCATAATGCGCCATAACTGCTTTGAGAACTAAGCCACAAATTCACGGAAAGACGACAATTTATAGCTTGGAAACTGGGGGGGTGATAAAAAATGGGTTGGGTACCTTAAATGGAGACCAGAAAAGACACATTCCATTCTCAAACACTTTGAAATGATCTTTCAGCGTTAACTTATGTTATTCTATGATCAAAAAATAAATACAAGATTTTTCATTCATATCTAGTTGCAAAATGGCAGCAAATAGAGTAATGGACAATGAGACTAGAACTCAATGTTCATGGGTCAAACCATGTCATTTTATAATTTAAAAAAATGAACAAACCATAGTTATAGGTCCAAAGTTTGTATTGCTATAAAATATTGAAATTTAAGATTTTCTCATAATTTTCAATTAGAGTAGAAGTGCAATGGATAAGCTTCATTCCATTAGTTGGGCTCAAATTCAAAAGATACCACTTTTATGGCTCAGATTCACATCAAGAGTAAACCGCAAGAAATGGCCCAAATACACACAACAAGGGTGATCCATAGATTAAACACCTTCTTTAGAAAAGTCAATAAGATCATGATAAGGGACTTTGCAATACTACTGATTGAAAATGTACTCAAGTACCCTCCAAATAAATAAATTGGATGAAAAAACATTTTCTCTATCCTCCAATCTCAATTGAAGTCATCCATCAGACACTAGGGGTCCACACACTATAAGAAACCCGCGTTTTAGGTGATATTAGCGTAACTTTAGGAGACAAATTTTAGTGGACATTCAATAAAACAACTTGTGTTTTTATGTCAATCATGACATTCAATGTAACATCCACATGTTACATTGAACGTTATTATTGACATAAAAACACAAGTTGTTTTATTGGATGTCCACTAAAACCTATCTCCGAAAGTTACGGTAACATCACTTAAAACACGGGTTTTTTATAGTGACAACACCAGTAAAAGAAAGGATGCGGCCCCCATGAGGCCTCCATGACTAAGATAGTCACCAAAATACTTCAATCATTGGACCAATAGGTGCATTTTTTATTTCTATAATTAAGAATGAAATCATCCATTAGACCTTTTAGGTCTGCAATGTCCTTACAGAGTAACAATAGAAGGATGTACCTCCATGACCAAGGTAGTCACCAAAATACTCTTATTATTAGACTAATAGGTGCATTCTTTATTTTTACTAATAAGGTCATCTATTAGATCTTTTTGGTCTAGAATGTCCTTATATAGTTAACACTGCAAGGACGCCAACCTATGACTAATTAAAGTAGTCATTCAAAAATGACCTAATTTTGGGATCAATAGGAATAACTATAGAAGGATGTAGCTCAAAACCACCAAATGATTTTATGTTTAAAGCAATCAATAAATGATGATAAATTTTTGGAAATAATCAATTAGAGTTGAAACAAATTGTGCTTCCAATTCATTTAATTTTGGAAGGACATTAACAATTAAAATTGTCCTTTGGACGGTAAAGCAATTTTTCATATACAAATTGATTAAACTTGTGTCTTCATCATTGAATAAAGTTCAATTCATATTATTTGTTTTTTAATTGCATGATGGGATTGTTTATTGAAAAAATAGTTTTTTAATTCAATTTATTTAGGTACTTTCGATTTGTTTTCTTAAAATTAATATTGTGATGTTCAAATCATTTTCCTTTTTCTTCTGGGAAAATCTATTAGAATGAAGTTTCTAAAGTCTAGTTTTTACTTTCCTTGAAAATTTTGAAAAATTCCTAAAAATGAATTGTTTAAAGTTGAGGATCTATAAACATGTTTTTAAATATAGAGAGGCATGAAAATTTTATTTATACTAAAATGTTTTCTACTATAATTTTCTTTTATTTCCAAAGTTTAAAACTCGTTGATTATATTTTGTATCTGCTATGAAGTTTCTTCACAATTTCTTCAAAACTTCACAATAATTTGAAAGTTTTCCAAAAAAATTTGAAAATTTTATGGCAAATATTAGACATTTGATTTCATCTTTAACCCCTAAAGTCCCATTGTCTCCTTATGGGACAAATTAGAGTTTGGGCAGGTTCTTGTAACCTCAATTTTTTATGAAACTTCTTAAAACTTTCTTTTTAAGATAGAAAAACTGATTATCCAGGTGGGAATATGATATTTATTTCAATTGTTCATTGGGAGCAAAAGTTATACCACAAAAAGCCCAAACTCTAACTTGGTGGGCAGCACAAAAAAACTACAAAAAATCAAAATAAATTTTTAACAATTTTTTTCCTAAAATATTATATTTTTGTCTACATGTAAAGCTTTGATTCATTCTATGGGAGCACGCAATGTCATTATTTAGAAATCCGGATTAGTTTAGGATCAATTCCGTAAATATTTTCGAAATTTTGTAGTAGTGGAACCGTGAACCGGAACTTTTAGTAGAAACTAGGTAGCCGGAAAGTTCCGGCTCACAAAAACTTGTAGAAGGAGTAAGATACGGACTTTTACCGGATCCGGAAATCGGAAGGAGATCCGGATTCCGGCAAACCTACGAACTAGGGGTCCGGCCTACGGAAACTAGGGATCCGTTTGAAAAAGGCGGCGCATTAAATGACCGAACCAACGGGTTGTCGGTCACTGGCCGGGTACATAAGCGGATTATCTTCTCATTCTTCTCCCTCTTTCTTCCGCTCGAGGAGGTGTGTGCTTGCAGGTTTGGAGCGCGTTTTCTCTTAGAAGAGTGAAAGAGTGGTGAGTTAGGCCGGATAGGGAGAGAAGGAAAGGAGGGTGCCGATTGCACCGGATTAGAGTTCAATGGCGGAAACGTCAGCGCAGGGCAGAAGACAGTTCCGTCTGTCAAACTCTTATACCCGATCATTCCATCTGATCCCGGTGAATGTTTAGAGTTAGAGGAAGATCTGTCCACACTAGGGTGTATAGGGTTCATCCGGAAACCCTGGACGGTGAGGAGCGAGGACTTTCTTCGGGAGTTAGTTTTTGGAGCGCCGACCCAGTTCAAGCCGACGCCAAGGGGGCGGTTATCGTCCTAGATGGAAGGGATGTGGGCGGAAACTTACGGGTTGACGCAGTCCGGATCCGGAAGCGCAACCCGGACGGATAAGTTTCATGAAGGAAAGTTCAAGAAGCCACCGCACCACAAGGAAGGCTTCTCCGTTAGTGACTGTAGCAATGAGCGTCATAGGAGGTTACTGAATTTCCTGATTCCTATAGTATATCCGGAAAAACCAATGAGAGTTACGGTCACAGTCGCGAATACGATTTTCGGAGCACTAGAAGGCCGGGTCGTGAATTGGGTAGGCCTAATTCACCAGAAGGTCAAGAAGATGGCGATGGCGGTCGAGAAGGCCAAGCAGAGTCCAGTCAGTACGTACTTGTTCCACCTGTATCATTATTATGATTACATGACCCCGCCGGAACAAGTTGCGTATGAGACCGGAATGCAAATCCTGAAATACGAATTCACGGAGGAGTTGAAGCCAACGGGAGAAGCGACCGAAGAAGAAGAAGAAGAGGAGGAGCATCCGGAACCGAAGCCGCTGGAGAAGAAGAAGCGGCATAAGTTAACCAATCCGAACTCACGAAGAGCAAGTATGGACGTGCCGGAATCGAATCCGGCCCTAACCCAGCCGTCGTCGGAGTATACCGATGTCTCCGACTTCTATGATGCCGGAGCCCGGTGGATGGCACAGTGCTGGAAGATGCACGCTGAGATGGCAGGGGTGATCACGGGTGTCGCCAGCGAATTGAACGTTGAAACGGATCAGATCTTCAACGAAATCCAGAAGAGACCTGATCCGGCATTACTCCAAGAAAAGGACAAGGAGATCGCACTGCTGAAGGCGGAACGGGATAACTACAAGAACAAATTTTACTAGATGGAGGGACAGTCGATCTCAGCCCAGAAGAAGGAGACGGATGCCCTGAAGCTCGTCCGGGATTTGAAGGGGTTGGTAGAACAACCGGAACATTTGATCATCCGGTCCGCGCTCTTCACGAAGAAACTCGATACCGACGGCATCGTCACCGGATCTCGAGTGTTGTAAGTCTTGGTCGATTACGAGGCCAAGATGAAGACCGTTTTGGACGAGATGCGGCAGCTGCTGAGACCTCTGGATGTGGCCAAGGACGAGTTTGGGTCACTTTCGGATATCTTCATGGAGTCGCCGGTCAAGTACGGAGCCGGAACTTCCAGAACAAAAGAAGACCCAAGCTTGAAGTCTCTCTTCAAGCTGCCCCAGGTACCTTCCTCGGGTCAAATCCAGAAGTGGGGAGCAATGAGTACTTTTAGTCCTTCCTCACAGTCTCCGGCGGGATCCGGAAAGACAGGACAGAGATTGCCAATCCGGAGGGACCTCTTAGAAGGTATGGGAACAATAAATCCGGCAAGGGAGCATCCGGAGAAATTCCCCCACATGGCGGAGCCATCACCGGCACGGGGGACACAGTTGATCGATTTGGGAGATCCGGCTCCAGAGGCGAGACCGGAACTCAAGCCGGAAACCCGGAAGAACACGAAGACGGAAATAGTGGAGGTCGAATTCTCGGATCCGGAAGAAGAACTGGAGATGGTAGAACTTGGGAAGCAACTCAAACTCCGGAAGTCGGAGAAGCGGAAGCCGGAAGGTAAGAAGCCAGCGAAGCAAGAGATCGAAGAATCTGAATCCGGTGAGTTTGAATCCGCTACTGAGTCTGAGGAGGATACGGATGAAGAGGAGACATCTCCTGCGACCCGGCAGAATCCGCCTCGAGCTGCCAAGATGACGCTAGCCAAGGGTTCCAGTAAATCGACAACCAAGCAGGGAGCCGGGAGTTCAAAGAAGTCTCGGATGACCAAGTAGTTCAAAGGGGATTACTTGTGGAGGTGGATTAGAATTTAGTTAGTTAGATCCGGAACCGGAATCCTAGCGTGGGCCCGGGTTTCGGAAGTTTAGGGATAAAGACTTTCCCGGTTAATCGGGATTTCCTTGGTGTGGGTGTGAGGTTGCCCTGGTTTTTGGGCTGCCCTTTGTTGTTTTTAGGGTGTTGACTTTGATTTTGATTTGGGTTTTTAAGGGCGGGCAAGTTAGTTGCCCCTCATTCCCTCCTAGTTGATATTCATTTGTATTTCATTCCCTTTTCAAAATCTAAGCCCTCGGGTATGCAGTTTGGCTTTATCAGTGTATCCGGATTGTGTTGCCTTGTAGTCTGGGTGTTGGAAGGAAAGGACAGGTGAGGGGGAATCCGGATTTAGGAGAATGCGGTCTAAGTCGAGAGTGTGCTATTGTAATGTTGTTGGATTGCTGACTTAGGAGCTGCGCACTGTGTCTTTAAATTACTAATAGAGTAGTCCGGATTTGAGTAGCGGGGAAGTGAGTCCGGTTGTCAAGCCGTGCAGAGGTAAGCGCCCGCCCAAGGAAGTTCCCACTTGTCCGGAAGATCTGCCAACCTTAGAATTCATTCAACCTCTAGAAAGATCACACACCCTTATACTTAACTCTGAGACATATCGTTGTAGTTAGGGAGAGTGAAGTATTCCTGAGTGACCTGCTTTCCGGATTTACCATCCGGGAGCTGTGAGGATCCGGATCTTCTCGTCTTGCTACAACCTTTTGAGTACTTGGGTGTTTTTATTTGTGTCTGTTAGAATTGTAGGAGAACAACGAGTGGTGAGTCCCTACCCCTCTACAAGACCAACAGTGGACCCTCTAATGGTAAAACAGAGGTATAGAAAACCGGATTGGAAACAGAGATGTAAACCGGATTCCGGATAGTTTATGATCCGGATTGTGAAGGAAGCCGGAAAAAGAGTAAGTAAGTGAGAAGAAAAGAAAGATAGAAAAGTCGGATAGCTAGAACATACTACATAGAATCCGGAAATTCCCTGGGACGATATTTCGTGTTATCTTGGCACATTTTTGTGTTAAGGATACTTACGCCTAGATTGCACGTACGACACATTCTATTTGGACTTGTAATGAGAAAGTTAAGGACCATCTTGTTTTTTTGGGCAATCTAAGCATCTTCTTGAAAAAAGAACTTGTAGGATTCATTCCTAAATGCAAATTTCACAATTTTTCAAAAAAAATTGTTTGAAAAGGTTGTGTTTGCTTACTAAAATAATCTCACCATTGGAATTATTGTATTTCAATCCCATCTTAGAGCTATTAATAATTTAGTTTCTTTTCAATCTTGGACTTATTTCTTCTTAACAATTGTTTAAAGAATGAAAATCAAGTATTTTTTTTTGAACTTTTTTGTCTAGACTTTCAACTCAATTCTTCAACATAAATAAATTTAAACTTAAAGTCTGTAGTGCAATAAAATTCCACAAATGGCGGTCAAAGTCATTTGAAATTGCAGGCTAGTATTCAAAAAAAAAAAAATTTCAACTTTAAATGCTAATATCTTCCAATCTATACAGTCAAACTTTTTGAAATTTTTACCACATGATTCCAGACAAGTAAAGTACAAGATTCTATAATTAGATTTTAATTTTTTTCTTTTTTCTTTTTCTTAGATTAATGCAGCTAAAATGGCAATTTTGAGTGGTTTTTGATAGAAAGAAGGCTTAGGAGTTAAGCAATAAAAATTTAAAAAATTCACTTGTATATAGTGTCAAAATAGAAGATACAAAGTAGAGAATTTTAAAGTTGACTATATAATCAAAGGCTGAGACAAGTAAAGTGTTATGTTTAGGATATCATATGCTTTTAACTTCAAAAATTTGTAAAATATTACTTGAGTGTTAGACTCAAAAAACAACTAGGATTGGATTTCTTCAAGTGTACTGAAAATCATGTTTTTTGAAACTATTGTCCAACTACTAAGATAGTGAGACTACAAAAGGTGTCAATTTGGGGTACTCAATTACTCATACCTAGTCGATTGATATCTATTTAGGTAAAGTTAGAAAGATCCAATATAATTACCTGAATAAAGAGACTCCATTATATTAGTTCTTCAAGCTTTCTTTAGATGGCAAAAATTTAGAGCTCTGCTCCAAATTTTGCTTCAAGAAAAAACGAAAGAACAAAAATAATTTATCACCAATGATAAAAGTTGGAAATTTTGAATATACATTTAGAACTAAAGACTTCAAAATAAGCAAAAAACATTACAAGATACAAATAAACAATTCAAAATAGAAGACATGTTTTTACAACTATTTCTATATACGAGGGAAAGAAAATTCTCACATATCCCTATGAATAGAAGGTTTGTATTTTCTACTATAAATAGACTACTATACCACTATCTAAAATACAGTAGGTGTGATCAAAGATATTTAACCTTTTTGAAGTAATTTTTCTTTAAAAGACAAATAAAGTCACATCCAATCTATTTTTACTCCAATTTTGGGATTCTTGTAGAATTAGTTAAGCATTTTTGAATTTGAATGACATAAAGTTCTAAAATCATTCCCACTCTAAAAATACTTACTATAGATACATTGAAGTATCCAATATTTTGTGCCAAGAGATACGTCTATAGCTTGAATTGTATTAAGACCTCCTACTTTATATAAAAAGTAGTACCTAATATTGTCCAAATATGCATTTGAGCATTGTTCCAATCATTAGACCATCTAAATTTGGTTGGATCTTATTGAGAGTCAACTAATCAAATTGACCATTTCTCTACAAATATTTTGTATTGCCAATCATTTGGTAAACAAAAAGATTGAAATAATTATAACTTGTTAAACTTTTAAAATACCACATACTTAGAAATTTTATTTATTTATTTAAATTTTCAATCTGTGAATTGTAATTTTGTACATATAAAAGATTTGAAAATTGAAAATTCACAAATTTATAGATACATAGATTTCAAAATTTAAAGATTTTAAATCTTGAGCATTTTAAATTTTATAATAAAATGTTTTATGAATTTTTAATTTTGAAATTTACTAAACTAAAAAATTTATGAATAATTGATTATTTAATTGATTTTTAATTTAAATTTTTTAGAAACTCTCAAGTTCACAAATTTCAAGAATTTATAAATTCAAATGACTAAATGTAATTGATAGCGGTATGAAGAACATTATAGCTCTAATGTTGAAATAATATTAATACTTATCTACTCACAAAACATTTAGAAGTCATTTATTTTGTGGCCTTCAAGGTTTAAAATAACCTTTTTAAACCCCATTATACCACTTAAATCCAACCACTTCTTTCTATTCATCTCTAGGTTGTTACTTCTGAGTCATTTCTTGTAGCTAACAAGTTAAAAAGGGATTTGATTTATCTTCAAATGCATTTCTTGGAAAATGTTTGAAATATCTAGAAGTTCTCAAAGTGTTAAAAAAATGTATCTAAGATTGACCATGCCTCTAATGTTCAAGAGGCTTACATTTTAGATATTAAGAATCTTGAAGGATTTGTAACTGCTTTGCAAATTGTTTGCAATTAAATGCTGTTACGTTAATGTTTTTTTCAACCTTAGCAATCAAATGAATCTTTGTTAACTTCTATGTGAATATGAAAATAAGGGAACGGATAAGATTGTCTTATTGTCAAAGAATATTTAGTGGCTTTAATATTCATGATATATTATTTATAATTTTTTAATTATCAAGCCCTAAGCGTAGAGTATTTATTCAAATTGGATGTAAGAAGTAACATTGAAAAATTATTGGTGACATTTTTACAATGGTATAGTATGGCCATTAGAGAAAAAATCAGCCTCTAGAGGGCTGCTCCATGGACTCCTTTAGTACACTGAAATTTTGTTTATCGGGTCTAAAAATTTATTTTCCCTCCTATTTCCACGCAGCTGAAATTGCAATGACATTGGCGCAAGAACCCAATTTACAAGTAAAAAAAAAAAAAAAAAATTTGCAAAGTTTGACTGCTTCGGTGAGTAGTCATACACTCTGACTGCTCACTTGGGGTACTTTTCCAAATTTACAGGCCAAGCTTGAAATAGCTTAGCATGTCAATCTAGGGAGGCCCTCCGGAGGGCTGATTTTTTCTCTAATGCCTAATTTCGAGTAAAATTGTGAATTTTTAGGTACTTGATTTAGCAATTTTATTACTATATGAAATGTCTATTTCAATCCTTTATGTCTTTATACTAATAGAACGAGCTCTTTAAGGAAACAAACCTATGATTTGAAATGACTTTGTTGTGAGTTGTTTACTCCTATAGTTCTAAGGAGCCTACCCATTTTTTTTATAAATTCATGGAGATTTTAGTGATTGAATTTCTTAAGTCTCAAGGCCATTCAAAACTACCATTTTCAATACAAACAACAAGATTTTTAAACATTTGTTTCTTTTGCATGTCCAACTATAGGATCTTGCACTAGCCTAGTATGAGAATCTTTGGAAGAAATCTTAAAACTTTTGACCATATCAAATACAAGATATAAGCATTTAAAGTGAAGAAAACAAATTTTTTTGCTCCTAACTTGACTAGATTATAAGCCTTTGAATCCTCTTAGTTTAAATTTTTGTACTACAAATTTTGTATTACCAAAAAAATTATGTTGAAAAATTGAGTTGAGAGTTCGGGATAAAAAATTCAACCCCCCTTGATTTCATTCTTTAAAAAATTATGAACTTAAAGTTGGTTCAAGATAGAAGGAAGAACTAAATTATTGATAGCTCTACAATGAAATTAAAACACACTAATGGTTTAAAAATGGATTCAAAATATACTTTTCTCAAGAATTTGTTGGATTGTCTGCAAAACAAAAAGCTTTATATCACTTATTTGAATGCTTGGAATGAATCAAACATTTCCAAATAGGCAAAAATATAATATACATACAAAATAATTTTTTATAAAACATTGTCAAGTTTTTTTTATTTTATTTTTATTTTCCCACACTTGCCAATTTTGGGTTTATTGTGGCATAACTTTGTTCTTGGGCACCAACTAAAATAAAATTATATTTTCAAAAAGCTAATCAATTTTCATATATATAAAGAAATTTTTAAAAAATATTTTCAAGAGCTGAGATTGTAAGTACTTGCATGAACCTTCAAGAATCTCCCAAGGGAACTCTAGGAACTTTAGGAGATAAAAAATTTGCATTTCAGCACGATTTTTTGGAAGGAGCTCACAAGCATTAAAGACTACATGTTGAGCTTTATTTTATGCCAATCCCATTGGTATTGCAAAATTTATGAGTTTTTTTGGATTTCTATCTTGAAGGGGAAGCTAAAAGTATTTATTTTTATAAGATAATTACTTGAATTTGATAGATTGATACTGATTTGCACAAAAAACTTTGAATCATTCTATTTTTATTAATGAGAATTTTATTTTTATTTGCTGAAAATAACATTTAAAATTCTTGAGTTTTTTTCAAAGTAAAATTTTGGAGCAAATTTGAGATATACAGAGGCTACTTTAATTAACAAAATCCATACTATAAATCAAGTGGATTGCTTGTTTGTTAAATTGAGATCTCTCAAATTGTATTTTCCCTGATTGCATTTTTAGTACCATTGCAAAACTCTCAACAAGGAGGGGTGCACGGGCTTTGTTTCGTGGCATTTGGATACACAATGGGCAAGTTATGGATTTTTAGAGTTATTTTTTAGTTAAAAAATTAGAAAATTACTTTTATTTTGACTATGGCAGCCGCACAAGGCACACTAGTCCTCATTAAGATAAGTAAATAGCATTTGTACATGGTTCCCAATATATAGAAAGATCTTTGTTTTTGATGGGACTTGTTCACAATTAAAAGGAGATTTAAGAGTCTTTTAGTATATAATTATACAAGCACCATCTATTATATCAAGTACAGACTGTCACACGATCTGTCACGAATATGGTCACGTTTTCATCCCATTTTTTCCATCTCACTTTTTCATCCCATTTTTTCCATCTCACTTTTTCATCCTTTTTTCATCACCCCTGTCTATGCGTGCGTGACTACTTCATAGTAAACCTAACCCTAATGACATCGCAGAGCTTCGGTTGCTCTGAAGGGATTGTTGCAAATTTTTCAACAGGGTGTATCTAGTATGTATAATTTTCAATATCCAAAATTCAACCAATCAAGATTTTGAAGAGGTCTATCTGCAACCAATCAGAAGTAGGCATCATTCTCTGTGAATTTTTTCTACAATGAAGTGCTTGTGCAATTTACTAGCTCTGGTTTGAAAAAAGAAACACAAGTCTTTTTCAGAAGCAGAAGGAGTATCAATTATTAATAGGAAGAAGATTTTCACCTTGCAACTGTTTGGTGAGTAACATCTGCTCGTACAATAATATCAATTGTCCATATCTCGAGAAAATTTTCAAATCATCATGTACCATCACATTCGTTATCTCATTGGTCATGAACAAGAGTTGCAATTTGAAGATTCGGAAATTACTTCGGATGAATGAGGAATTATTTCAAAGAAAGTCAAGACATCATCATCACTCCACTGCAAAGTCATATGGGATTTGAAAATTGAAACAGAGAGGCTAACAGTCGCTAAGAAATCTGGCAACAAAGTACACTTTCAAGTTTCAAATGTTCTGTAATGACACCACATACAACTCTCCAAACCCAGTCAACAAACAAAAATGGATTGAAAAATCTGACAACCAAAGACAAGTAAGTTTCTACAAACACATTTTATTGCCTCACCTTCACGGGTCACAAGCCCGAAGCAAGGTATGAGATCGACAGGTAACAGTCTCAAACTTTAATCCATAAATAAAATCTACAGTCAAACCGAAGCAAATCTGCATATATACGTAATTGAATATCTGCTCATTGTCATTGTAGGATACTCACTCACACTCGGACTCTTCAATTATGAAAAGAATCTCTAAATCTGCAATCCTCTGTTATTCACAGCTAACTCAAGTCTCACTTCACTAATTAACGCCGGGATAACTTCAACCTCGCCAAATTTGTACTCTTTGTTGACCTCCAAAAACCTTGTGAAGGAAAATCTTGTGAAAAAAAAGTCCATAATGATATTATGGATAGTAAGCCAACTTTCGCAAGAGAGTGCTAGCTGACACTGCTTCATTGCCGCGGTTCCATATTTCCGATCGTGCGTCCCAATGGCCTAAAAATGTTTCCCCTCTGCGAAAGTGTGAAGCTTTCTGTGATGAGAATCCTCACGGGCACACTGGTGGTGCTCAGACCCCAATCCATTGTCGAATAAACGTCGCTAGCTGCCATGGGTGATCACGAGCTAGCTTATCTTCAGATCGACTGTGTTGCCAAGGGCGAGTATCTTCACTGACACATTCGTGTCACCCACACCCCTGTCCATGGCGTACAGAAGCTCCAGAAGCTAGTGTAGTGATTGATTCCAACCGAGATCCTCCGATCCCAGAAGCTTTCCAAAACTCCGAAATTTAATTTCAATCAATGTCTCAATCGAAAACGGTGTCTACTCCGCATTTATACTCTGTCTATCCCAGTATAAGAATCTTCACAGACACGTTGCTGGTACTCACACCTCTATCCATTGTGTCAATTCGACGCGTACTAGCTAGCAACGCCTTGAGCACACTAATATCCTCGATCTCCAGGTCATAGCCCAGAGATGAGAGTTTTCACAGACACAGTATTGCTGTTGTCCACACCCCTGTCCATTATGTGACTTTGCTCTATCAATGTGCACACGACGATCCTAAACCCGAATTATCCAACTCTGTAGTAACACGCCGGATCGGAAGAACTGAATCAAACTCTGCCTCTGCCAAGCGAGCTCTTCGAATGAATGTGATTACAGACACTCTTCAATCACAAGAGGGTTAGGAAACCGCAGACTCGTCTATTTCTTGATTCTATGCACATTCGAACAACAGAAGCAGGTTCGATCAGACTTCAGAGATGATTGAGATACACCATGGGGGTACCGCTATTTCTTGATTCTATGCACATTCGAACAACAGAAGCAGGTTCGATCAGACTTCAGAGATGATTGAGATACACTATGGGGGTACCTTGATTGTATGCACATTCGAAGACCAGAAGCAGGTTCGATCAGACTTCAGAGATGATTGAGATGCACTATGGGGGTAACGCAGAGCTTCCTTTATAGGACCATGGGGGTGAAGTTACCGCAGCTCCCTGCAGCCCCAGCGAAGCTCGCCGTCTGCTAGGATCGGAATGCCGATGTCACAAGTTCGGTAAGTTCAACTGCTACGATTTGACATGGGTTCATTTTCCTGCGACTTCAGCCCATATTCAAAGACCTGGTGCTCTCCTTTCCGCAGGGTTTGAAATTGCCCATCTCGTGGACTACGTGGTCCGGTGCCGACGGGCCAGCTACGAAGCAGGAATCGAAAAGTGGCGAATATCACTGTGAGTGGCTGTTGGCGTGGCCCGACAGAATCGGAGCTCAGGGGAGAGTCAAAGTCAGCCAGCTTCCGAGGCCAGGTGGAGCGTCGACCAGAGGCCACTTCAGAGAGTCAACGTCTTTTTCCGCAGGTTTTCAACTGCGGTCGCAACAGTTGCCAACCTTGGAGACGACTCTACAGGGATTCACCGTGGACAAAGGAGCAAAAGCTGTATGCGCACTGCAAAAAGACGGACTCGTAACCGAAAGGAGTACCCCGCCTGTAGTCAGTTCCCGGTCAGTTTCGTAGATTACTTTAACAAATTATGAAGCACGCCCAAAGCTTCTTAGTAACCTGTAACGGTGCCGTGTCAGATGAATGCCAAAAAGAATCTGTGCATGTAGGCAACTGCGGTCGCAACAGTACGTTGCCAACCTTGGAGACGACTCTACAGGGATTCAACGTGGACAAAGGAGCAAAAGCTGTATGCGCACTGCAAAAAGACGGACTCGTACCCGAAAGGAGTACCCCGCCTGCAGTCAGTTCCCGGTCAGTTTTGTAGATTACTTTAACAAATTGTGAAGCACGCCCAAAGCTTCTTAGTAACCTGTAACGGTGCCGTGTCAGATGAATGCCAAAAAGAATCTTTGCATGGAGGACAAAAGTGCGATTGTTCATCCTTGGAATTTCATGCAAAAAGGGGAGACCTTCTAGAGTAGCTTGTCCTCCATGAATGTTTTTGAGTAGATGATGAACACTGTATCGAAAAGGATGGTTTCCACAGAGACTAGCCCGTCCTTAAACCTGGAACGCCGTGAAAATCATCCTTTTGGGTACCGAACTATTTTGACATGGAAGTGTTTTTCATACTGACCTAAGCTTAGGGTTATCATACAGCCATGATTGTAGTGATTTTCATCAAGTGCTGAAACTGACTTTGGGGTAACTTGTATGGTACACTCAGCCATGGCTGCCGATTTTCGTCAAGAGTTGAAACTGGCCTGGGTATGATAAACCGCAGTGGCTGGGTTTTTGTCAAAGTGTTGAAACTGACGTGGGTATGATAAACCGCCGTGGCTGGGTTTTTGTCAAAGTGTTGAAACTGACGTGGGTATGGTCAACAGTACTACTACAGCCATGGCTGGATTTTCGTCAATCCATCATCTTCAGAGATCAGCTAAGGTAGTCTGCGACCTTTTAAGAGCTGATTGCATTTTGGGGAAGCTAAACTCCTTGAAATAATTTTCAATAAATTTTTATAAGAAGGAAAATGGAATTGACATGTAAACCAAGTTTTTCATATTTTTTGGACCTTCATGGAATTAGTTACAAGTTTTTGAAGTTGGAACATAGTGGCACTAAAAGTCCCCACCCCCTTTTGAAATGTACACTTTCAGTACATTGAAGAAAGCAAAATGTACCTCTCTTTTTGTGGTTGCTTTTAGAGCAAGGTCGTTGTTAGGGTACCCTACCTTACATAAACATTATCAATCAGCAAAATTGGTATACAAATTAACTTTGAAATCATTTCCAATTATTTGTAGCAACTAACAATAAGGTACAATAACCCATTGCAGTTAGAAATACCTAAAGTTTGCCATCTACAAATTAGTTGTGGAAAACAACAATGAAAAATAATTTCTAGTGGGCCCTGCATTAAATCAAAGATCAAATCCATCATTTCTTGGACTGATGTACTCCATTCAAAATCCTTTTTATTTCATTACTAATAAAGTCTATGAGCGTCACAAAGGCCCTACGCACTATTCACTTCAAAAATTTATATCTATTTCATTATAATTCAAAAATTACAAATTAAATTACGATTAATGATTTTCCATTTGTCTACCCACCAACAAATATTCATAATGATTGTCTGGTCTATTCCTTCTACATGCCTAAAAATCTCCTTAGATGTGTGATTTTCAGAGCCTCATATTTTAAACTATAGATTGCGATAGATGTTTTTCCAAATGTATTTTGGTAACTTCTAGCTTAGTGATTTAAGTTTGAATTTTTCCTATGAAAATGATACTTTTGAATTAGACCCCAATTAATGACACAAATTCAATAAAATTTAGTATCTATTCTAACCTAAACTTTAAGAAAATCCTTTATCTTGTAAATTTTTTTATTTAATTATGAATTGTAGGCAAATAACCATAGTCTAATAATTTTATTTATATAATGACACAGAATTTCTTAGAGTATAATATTATGTACACACTTTCATTATACATAATCGATGGTGAAAATTCTAAGATTTTTGAGCTCATTTTAAGTATGATTTGATGTTTCTTCATTTTTTGTTCCAAAAATCATTACAATTTTAAATCATCACCATTAAATCTAAAAAATTTATGACTTATAGTTGCTGTAGGATTTAATTAAAATATTTTTTTCACTCATATTTACATAACATTGTGTAGCTTTGGTCTCCAAAATACTATTGAAGACTTAAAAATATTAAATGAAAATATCCCTTTGTGCAATCCAAGAAAGTAAGGCCACTTTTTCTTTTTTGAAATGCATGGTTTCCAATTACTTACATTAGATGGGATTTGGGGTCTTGGAGGGCCATTTTAGGCACATTCTCCAATCTAGCCAGATTCAATGAACGCCGGTACGGATGTGTCAGAATTTTTTTTTTTCAAAAAAATAAAAAAATAAATTTTTTACCAAAATATCATTTTAAGCAATTTTTTTTTTTTTTTTTCATTGTGCTGCTCCAACCAACTGTTGCAGTTGCGTTCCCACAATCTGGGAACGCAGCAGAACGCAGGGGCAGTCAAGACCCCCAAATCCCTTCTAATGCTGATTCACTCTAATTCATATTCAGAAGATATGTAGTATTGAGGTTGACGTTTAACGTAAATGAACGTGAATGAACTTGAACGTGAATGGTATTCTTGATATTTAGTGTACTACATGTCAACATGAATGCTACTAAAAAATATAATATTTGACAAATAGTATTTGTGTTGACATTTAACGTTAAAAATTTGAAAATAATGTTACAAACACTAAATATCATTATTAGTGTGGTGAAATAATGCCATGGAAGTAGTGACAAAATGGAACACGGGACTGAAGTTTGATTTTGTGGTCACAGCCGCGGATGTAACGCCGACCGCCGCTGGTGACACGGTCACGCCGGCGGCAGAAGTGGAATCCGACGGCCGCTGACAGCCGCCGAAGGTCACCAATTTCTCAAACACGCTGCTTGTCGCCCGCATTTGCGCAGGGACTCGAAAACGCGAAGATTCCTCCCTTCAATCTTCAAAGTGGCAGCTATGGCGACCACGCTGCTCCACCCCGGTTTCTCTTGCACCACGGCTGCTGCGTCCGCCTCACAAACTCCCTCAGCTCGATTTGCAACAGGCTCACCGCAGTTGCGTTCTCTCGCTGTGCGCCCACTGTCGCGTACTCTGCATTGGACGACGACGACGACGCGTCGACAGAGCCGCTTAGAATGTGGTGTCATCGTAGCGATGGCAGGGGAGCTGGCCAGAGCCGAGCCCGTCTCGACTCCTGAGGTTTGTCTCTTTCGCTTCATGCTCTGTTCTGCTCGCATCTAATCTCGACAAGTTCAGGGGAGGCAGAAACAAAATGGTCTTGTTTTTGGCTCTTCCTTCCTCGACGGATTTTGAGGCCGGGGTTTAGGGTTTCATGATACAAAACTCGGCATTGCAGTATTTCTGTGTTACTTGCTTTGTCAATTGTTGAATTCAAATGGCGAATGGCAACGTATGTTACTGTCAGGGTTTAGGGTTTATGCCGTACGTCCGGCAGTTTCTCAATTTTTGAGGATATGTCGGTATCTTCTGATTTACGTTCTTTTAAGTTCTATTCGGAGAGAATTATTTAAAGGTTGTTTCTCGCGTTTCATCTTACGAAATTTTGCATTGCAGCATTGCTGTTTCATCAAATGTGAAATGGCAACTTCTCTTCCAGCTGAGTGTCAGGGTTTTGGGTTTATTCGGCGGCTTCTCATTGTTTGAGCATATGTTGGTATCTCCATCTAATCTCAGAGAGTTCTTTAGATATTGAAGGCCCGGTTGGATGACTACTACATTTGAATCACTGTGAACTCTTATAATATTGTCTGGTGTTGTGTCTAGGTGGAATCGTTTCTGGATTCGTTAAAATGGGATAAGAATGGGCTGGTGGCTACCATTGCTCAAAATGTGGATACTGGCGCAATACTTATGCAAGGCTTTTCCAACCGTGATGCAATATCAGCAACTATAGCTTCCCGTCGTGCGACTTTTTATAGTCGAAGCCGTTCACAATTATGGACGAAAGGCGAGACTTCCAACAACTTCATTCATGTTCAAGATATATCTGTGGACTGTGACCGTGATTCTGTATGTCTTGTCCTTCTATTGATCTTTCTACACAATCTTTTGCCACTGAGAGTGGACAATCTGAGATTTGGAATTCTGGATGGAGGGAGTATTTTGTGTATTTGAGATATTTTTGCAGCTGTGGTTTAGGGTTTAGGGTCTAATTTTGTCCATGTGATATATGTATATAATCAGTAGTATTCAGGTGTCATATAAAGGTTATGTAAACTCCAGTAGTGCTGACAAGACGGCATCTAAGCTAATGTAGAGTTTATCCATTGCAACTGTGGTTCAGATCATATATCTAGGGCAGCCTGATGGTCCCACATGCCACACTGGTGCAGAGACATGCTATTTCACTTCTGTACCTCAGGTTTGTATCAGCTTTTCTGTCTTTGTCTTTTTGTGTTTTACTGGACAGAATCTCTGATTGGAAATGATTCTTGTTCGGGTTGCAAGTGGGGTTTTGTACTTACCAGCAAGCATGTCGTCGGGTGAAGGCACTAACAGCTCGACGACAGCAGGATTTTTACTCTGCATACTATCATTCAAATACGACCTTCGGGTGTATAGGGTCCTCAATAACTCTTGCAGCCAAGGAGGTCTCGTTATGACCAGGTTCTGATAGGAATTGTTTTGCTTTATAGAGTGAGCCAAAGCTGCTTGCGTCGACCTTGTATGCATTGGAGGATTTAATTGCGAATCGGAAAACTGAGGAAGTCACCCCCGGTTCAAAACCATCATGGACAAGGCGTTTGCAGCAAGATCCCAAGTTGTTATGTTCAAAGATTCGGTATGCTTGGTTTGACCTTTTGATTCACTTATCAAGAATCCATTATTTTGCAGTTTATATTATGTATACGAATGGTCTGCTGCTGTTTATCGTTCTCCTTTTGAAATTTCGCATTGAGGGTTGGCTTAAATAGATCACGTTAGTGGTCGTTTCTATTTTGGTTGTCAGTGTCGTCTAGAACACCCTGACAGTTCTCAATATCATTTCCAAGTGAGATTCGAATCCATGACCTGTATGTAGACATAATTATTCATTTGTTCGTTGTTCCATGTAGGGAAGAAGCATCTGAGCTGTGCCAAACTCTGGAAGCATCGGAAGGAAGAGAACGGACAATTTCGGAGATGGCAGATGTCTTGTATCATTCTATGGTGTTACTGTCAATTCAAGATGTCAAGATGGAAGAGGTGATGGCTACGTTACGAAAGCGGTTTGCTCAATCTGGTATCGAGGAGAAGAGCAAGCGACCGTCCAAGCCAACTGCTAATTAACAATTTTGTATCACTTAGCCCTTTCTATCCAAATAAACGGCATGGCCAAGACTCCCGTAGAATGCCCAGAGGAGACGAAGACAAATTCATTTGTACCAGAAATGCATTCGAAGCGGCCATTTGCGTTGAAGATAGTTACTGCCTCGTTGCCGTTGGTGAGCCTGGTAAATTTCTGAAATACATCTAACGATGTATTTCAGAAGTTGTGAAAATATCTTGTAGCTTTGTTGGAGTTGTGACCTAATTATCTGCGTCAATCGATTTTCTTCACTCACCGGTTTCAGTTTTTGGGCATTCTTGAGAACTCTAGACTTGCTTTGGCCATGAAGTGCTACTTGTCACTGCGATATTTTGGTCACAAAGTCGCAATCTATCGGTCTGAAGTGATTTTAAATAAAAAGACATTGTCTTGTTTCTGCCATACAGCAGCCAAATTTTCAGGCCTTCAAAATTGTAATCAGTCTTTTACGGTCTTAGCCTTGTCTCACAAGCCCTTTGAAGTTGATTACTTCATGTGACACACGGAATGTTGGCCTTCGACGTTGAGCTCTTCAATTTCGGCCTGAAGTTGGTGTGCAGATGGGTTTGGCAGTCCTGTAACTTACTGACAATTCTAGTTGTACTGTTCTGTAGTCACCGGTGATTAGGGAAGAGAATAACTTAGACCAGTTTGCTGGCTCTGTCCCACAACGGCAGAGACTACCTGAGGTCTCCAATGTTGTGAGAGCCTATTTCCTACAAAAGTCTCCGTTCACATTGCAAGAAGATTAAAAACTCATTCCTTTCCTCCCACTAGCTCCCATTGGGACAGAGTCTTGCGGTTTTATAGTCCTTGTTGAATGTCATTTAATAAACTTGTTGAATGTACTGTAGAATTAACCCCTAAAGGACAATTGTTCGTTGAACGGTTCGGGTAGGTTCCTATGAAGTTTATTTTGGTCAGATGTTTGCCGGGTAGGTTCTTATGAAGTTAATTTTGGTGGGATGTTTGCAAAATTTTGACACAAGGTGTGTATATGTACCGCCTTGTTGAAAAACTAGTTTTTTTTTTGGTCGGGTGCCTGGATCAAAAGTTATGTTGCCTTGAACTTTTCTAGCAGTTTGGGCAGTGTGGGAATATTTAGAGAATCTTTTGCAAAAGAGCTCATCAACTCTTGAAATTTGCCATGCATGTAACTTACTTACATGATACAAGATGCAAATGTAAAAAAAAGCATACATAGTGTAAAAATCTCACTCTAGGAGGAGTTAAAGTCTGTTGGCCTTATCAAGCAATGCTAAAGAAAAAAAATTCTTCTAACTTCAAACATTGTAATCTTTCAATCCATGAGGTCAAAGTTTTGAAATTTTTTCCACACATTCCTATAGTAGTCTAGTGCAAATTTGTAAGGTTGAATTTTGAAATTTTTTTTTTTTTTTTCATGTTTTTCTCAGTGTCCTAAAAAGTGGCAGTTTTTCACAATTTTGTCTGAAATGTGCCTCCGGGCTTTAAGAGTTAAGGTGGAGATTCTATTCTAGACACTTTGCTTCATGTGATTCAAAAAACTTGTTGAGTATAGAATTGAGGTAGATGATTCCAACCTGGACACTTTGCTTTTGCTCATTTACAAGAGTTAGGAATGGATTTATTGTAATAATGATGCCTTCAGTCTAAGTGGACATTCTTAAATAATTGAGATTTGGACTACCATAAATTAATTGTATTTGACACTAACTAATCGAATGAGTTCATAAGCAAGATTGGCACAGTAAAAACTTCAACCTTGTTGGGTGTAAAACTATCAATATAGTAATTATATAAATGTAATGAATAGTCATTGGTTTCAAAACATATTTTAACCCCTAATGGACCATTGTCCCTTCGGGGGACAAATGCGATTTTGGGCATGTACTTACGGGCCAAATTTTTGCCTTGGTTTTTTAAACTTTTTCGGAAGATAAAAAAATTGATAAGTCTCGTGGAAATAATTTTTTTTTTTCAATCAATGCTTGGGAACAAAAGTTATACCCAAATAAGCTCAAAATAGGGGAGAGGGGGCAACCAAAAAATTTGCAAATTTTTTTAGTTTTAATTTAATTTAATTTCTCATAGATTATATCTTTTTTCTATTTGGAAAGTTTTTTTGATTCATTTCATTTGGATTTGTTATGAGAAAGTTTTTGACAATTTATCTTGTTTTTTGGGCAATTAAAGCATCTTCTTGAAAAATAAAATTGTAGGATATCCTTCTGAATGCAATTTTTGCAACTTTTCAAGAAAAAGTTCCACATGGTTTAATTTTCTTTCTAGAACAATCTCACCATTGGAATTAGTGCATTTTTAATCCATCTAAAAGGTATTAATACTTTAGATTTTCCTTCTATTTTGTACCTACTTCTTCTTAACAATTTTTTTAAGAATGATAATAAAGTTTTATTTTTATTTTTTTCCGCGGCTCTCAACTCAATTCTACTATAAAGATTTAAAGCTCAAAAGTTTGTAGTGCAATCAATTTAAGTTAAAAATGTTCACAGTAAAAATTCTAGACTCTCAATGTGCTGAAAAATTTGTTTTTTTCACTTTAAATACAAATATCTTGCAATCTAAATGGTCAACTCTAAAAAAATTTCCACTCATTCTCATACTAGTTAGGTGTAAGATCCTACAGTAAAATGTGCAAAAAAAAAAAAAAAGTTTTCAATTTTTTTACTCTTTGCTATAGAAGTAGCAGTTTGGAGTGTTTTTTGGCAAAAAAAAGGCCTTGGCCTTTAGAGGTTAATCAATATAGGTAAATATTATGACCATTGAGGATGCAATTTGTGTTGGTTTCAAAAATGTCCAATGACTTCATTGGGCTATTTGGACAACACACTTCAATAATTGTTAAAAAGCTATATTTTATCATAACAATATTTTTCCTAATGCTATCACTTTTTTTATATTTATCTATATATAAGATAATAAAAATAAAATTCATCATGTGGAGGCAAGGCAACAATTATGCTAGTAAAGGGATCATCTGCCTTACACTAGTATTAGAATAGTCTATTTAGAAAGTTGAATGACAACTCTATTCACTATCACAAATGGAAAAATGTTCTCTTGCTCTCTTTCTAAAAATAACATGCATTTTCTAAAGGTAACATCTAAACCTAGGATCATTGCTTTTAGGTACACCTATTTTCAATACTTTGGAAATTCATAGCATATTCATATGGCGTCAAAAAAATATATAAGAAAAGAATTTAGAATGTTTTTCTACTTCTAACAAAGTCCAACAAAATTTCATATTTTTAATGAATGATAGTCAATTGTTGATTAGAACACAATTAGGTGCAATTAACTTACCAGTAAGATATAAGGTCTAAAGCGCTTGGGCTTTGAAAGTGACTTCTAACTTGGAGGGTACATTTTGCTTTTTAATTGCACAGCAACGTACAAATAGTGTATACTTCAAGAAGTGGAAGCTTTTCGTGACTATTGTGTTTTCAACTTCAAAAATCCTTAACTAATTCCACAAAGCTCCAAAAAGTATGAAACGACTTGGATTAGATGCCAATTTCATTCGCCTTTCAAGTCAAAATTTACTGAATATATTTTTCAAGAAGTCTAACCTCCCCAAACTAAGCTCTTAAATGGGCGGTCTTTATGAACCTCCTACTGTACCTTACCTCAAAAAGGACACCTTGGCAGTTGCCCCAGCCATGCAATCAAAGGTTCCTTCCCATCCGGACCGTCCGCTGCATCCACGGCAGGTGGCCAGCATTCCGTTCACACACTCACAGTGACGAGTCACCTCCAGACAAGCGAACCTCCGGAACCGAAGCTTACCGTAGAGTTAGGGTTTTCCGATTGTCTTCGCCATCGCCCTGTCTGCCTGTGTGCAGACATCGTCATTGCTCCGACCCCTTCCGTTTGTAGATGTGATCCGGTGGTCAGGGATCCCAAGGCAGTGCACCATCATGTTGAGGATCGCGGGACGCACCTTGTCGCGTGAGCTGCACAGGGCTGGAGCCAGGCAGCAATTGGGCCCTCGCCCTGTGGTCGCGCTCCCCTTGCAGAGATTCTTTCATGCCAGCGGGTTCCACCCCAGTGGCCATGGCGGTATGACCCCTTTTGCATCACCCGCTCTCGTCTTTGGGGTTGGACACAATGCGATCGATACTTCGATGGTCGAGTCTCAGGCTTTGGGGGAGAGAGAATTCGACTGTCGTGCGTGATTTTTATGTTTTTCTTGTGTCATTGTTCGGTGCTTGGAGGGAAGGCCTACATTTTCGATCGAGGGTTCTCCGTTCGCATGGGGCGAGAATTCGCAGGCTGACAAGGTCGTGGGTGTCCTCGTTTTTGTGTTTTCTTTCTTTCTGGGTCATGACGCGGGGCTTGGAAGGAAACCCTAGATTTTCTATGGGAATGGGCGTGGAAGTTCCCCGGTTGATTGAGAATTCTGTTCGCTCGGTTGGCTGCGGGATCAATGCGGTGACTAAACTCTGGAAGGACCGAGAAGCCCTAATTGCTCTGATTGTTTTTCTGTACCAGTTCTGAAGAGCTCACATGGGGATTTCTTTTGTCCAATTTTTATTTATTTATTGCCCGAACGCATGCAGTGTTTCTGGCCATAGAAAAATTCGACCCCCACTTGAAGTATATGTTTCACATTATGATCAATCGAATTGGTCATTCTAAGACCATGAATGCTTGGTTAAATTTATTACGCAGTGGATATGCGAAGTCGCGGGACCCTCTATAGTTTAAGCTAGTTGTGCCTCACTTGGAAAGCCTGGATGTAGTCGTCGATGTTCCCGGAGGCCCGATTGACAGGGCTGGAAGCCTTGGTGCTGCTGTTCACATAGCACGTAAACGGAGTTCTATACCCTAATATCAGCTTTTGCAAGGGGAACCTAAGAAATGGATTGGTATTGATGAGCAGGTCAGTTGGACGAATTCGGGATAGCAACGGGAGCCGAGCGGGAGGAGCTGGAATGGAAGAGTCAGGTACTGGGGGCTCCAGCAATTTAGGGGTGTTTCTCATGGCAGTGTCTTTCTCTTGTAGGACCGGTTTGACTTTATTATTTTGTCTTCTGCAGGGCAAGAGGCGATTTGATCTTGAACCTCCCCGTGGACCTTTCGGCACCAAGGTGAGGCTTCAGTTGAAATTGATTGTGACTCCAGCTATGGAGTGATAAGGAAGTTGATGGCTTGTTGAGCCAGTGAGTTCATTGTCACATTCGTAATGTGGCTCTAGTTGTACTGTACCCGAAAGGCCTTGGGTGCCTTTGCTGGTGATGCCTGTGTAAAATGCATTCTTTTGTGAGCATTGACTTGAGACGATTTTGTAAGCGGTTTATGGTTCATTGATAGGTGGATTTCTTTGTTTTTGAATCTGGTTGCGATCTTGGGTTGACTGGGGAGGAAATTGGTTGTGGACAAGCGTGCCCTGTGTGACTGTGTACTCGACTTGCAGGAAGCTCCTGCAATTGTGGAGTCCCAATACGATGTCCGGATTGTGGGTTGCTCAGGAGGCATTGGTGGTAAGGATTCTGATCTTGGAAGTGATAGATTGACTGAAGCTGAATGGGGGAATTCGGTCTCTTTATCACCGATCAGTAATGGTATCATTTTGAATGGAATCTGCTAGAAGCTTACAAGGAATTGGGTATGCTTGTTGTAGAAGCGGATCCTGCTGTAGATGCTGAGTAGTTGTAATTCAGATCATACTGAAGCCGGATCATTTACTTTTACCCTAAATTGGTATATGAATGCGTAAATACTAAGAGGCACAGCAAAATTTACTGGATTGTGAATACACATAGCTCCGGATTTGCCGCGACTTTGATTTGTCGCTTCTTTTCGAGAGGCTCATTATCGCCAATTGCCGAAGCTAATGCAGGTTGTGTGGAATGCCATTGCTCTAACAGAGGATGAGCATGATATAACATGGTTCCATTTGGAGAAGGGGAAAACCCACGAGTGCCCTGTATGTACCCAGGTTTTTGAGGTAATGAGCTTGCTGTGATTCCCACTGAGTTCTCATACTCACTGAAGTGGCCTTTGGTGGAACTTTGTTTGCCTTTCTTCAGCTGTTTTTTTTATTGCTTGCTTGGCACTTAGTCATCTAAATCCTGAGTGAGTTGGTATTTGTTAGGAGTTTCGTGTAACCGTAGCATGGAAACTTTTGGACCTGTTCCTACTTTAGCTTACAAGTTTGTGGGTACATGTGTGTGATGTGGCAGTTGAAGGTGATCGGAGTGGGTGGACAACCTGGACATGATGAACACCACTAGGAGTATTGATTATTGTTCACTCTGTGTAAGAATCTAGCGGTTTGCTTAGAGAGTACTAGAGGCAGCCTTGAGCAAATCTGGAATGGCCTGTGTATCTCTGGCATGGCCTGGGGTAGTTAGAGAGTTGCTTCGGATTCGACCATTCTGAAGCTGTTCTGAAGACCTTAGAAGTTTACGTTAGTGAAATTCAAAGGAGTTTTTCGACCTCGTTAGACTGGAATCGATGAGTATCCGATTACGATGTCAAAGCTCCCTTCTGTGAAGGCCGGCAAGAGCTTTTTCTTGTGCCAGGCAATAAGATGAAGATTATCTAGTGCCATCTGTCTCATGCCTCCTTTGTTTTTCGACTGCGAGGTCAAAGGGCTGGCCGCACTGCTAGGTTTAAGGTAACTGTACCCATTCCCAACCGGGACCCATACGCAACCTGTAGGGTGCACTATTTTCAACCAAGACTGGAACAGATTTCCAAGGGAAGCTTGGAATGTGTTTTATTCTCCTTTTCAAGGTTGGGACTAATAAGGTCATGACATGTCTTGAAGTAGTGAGCAAGAAAGTAGGAAGTAAGGTAACTAAGGTAGAACAGCCTATCATCACCTGATTCTTATCATCCCCCTAATTTGCAATCAGGGTATCTTGGATAATGCACTCATTGTTGCCTGGAGTTTTTAGAGATAGAATTAGTTGAATTGACTAAAATACAAGTGGAATCATATTAATCTGACAAGAACTTGAATTGATATGAATTTTCAAACAAAAAATATAAAATTGTTAGTAGGTGGGGGTCATGACCATCTTAACAAAATCAATGACCTATCATCCTGACCATTCTATTTGATGAGTGTCATAAAATCACAAGTTCAACATTCCAAAAGCACTTTCTTTTATTGGTTGAAATTACAACTTTTTTTGACAAGTACTTATTCACAATTAAGCTCACCTAAATCAAGATTTATTGAACCGCATCCCAATCAACCTTAAATATTCCTTAAATAGATGTGATCTTTGTGTAATTACGTAACAATAGCACCTAGTTACTTGCCCAAAGTACTTGACGTATATACTATGTAGAAATGGATGAGAGATTGGCATAATTGGGAGGAACCTGTAGATGGCAGAATTAAGAGGCTGACAATATTGGGCTGATTGACTCTACATCTAATCGCAATTGGGAGGAATTTGTAGATGGTGGAATTAACCTCTAAAGGACCAAGCTGCGTTTTTTGGCAACATAGCGATTTTGGACAACTCACTATGAATGAAGTTTTTATTTTATTTTTCTTTGGAAATTTTACGCAACATGTGCCTAAGGAGTCGCTTTAAGGCCCAACAATTTTCGAAACTTTTGACTACATAGTTAAAAACTTATTGCATGATATGTGATTTTCTTTGAACTTTGGACAGCCCGAACAGCTCAAAAAATTTCTTAAAAAGTGACTTTTAAAGAAAATAAAAATTTAAAATTGGTTCTTTAGATTTATATATATATGGAAAACTTTGAACCTTTCAATTTCAATCAATGAGTCAAAAGTTATGAGGAGTTTAATTTTGAGGGTAGGTATGGAGTCTTTGAAAACCATAACTATCCGCAAACCAAAATTCCTCATAACTTTTGAGTCATTGATCAAAATTGAATGATTCAAAGCTTCCCTTGTATGTATAAATCTAAAGAACCAGTTTCAAATTTTTATTTTTTTAAAATTCACTTTTAAAAAAAAAAATTGAGCTGCCCGGACTACCCAAAGTTTAAAGAAAATCACCTATCATGCAATAAGTTTTTAACTATGTGGTCAAAAATTTTGAAAATTGTTGGGCCTTAAAGCTATTCCTTGGGCGCATGTTGTGTAAAATTTCCAAAGAAAAAAACTAAAACTCCATTCATAGTGAACTGCCCAAAATCGCTATGTTGCCAAAAACATAGCTTGGTCCTTCAGGGGTTAAGAGGTTGACAATATTGGGCTAATTGACTCTACATCTAATTTCAACCGCTTTCCAAAACCGTACAATCTAGATTCATGCCTAAAATGTACTTCCACTATTCATGAGAGTCTATGGTTGGTTGCCCTAAACTTTATTTTCAGCACTTTGAAAATTTATAGTTTATTCACACGGTGTCCAAAAAATGCATTCTAAGAGTATCCAAAATCTTCTCTTAACTAGCAACAACATACCACAAAAAAAATTTCAATACAATAATAGAAACCATTTTGAATTGCTTAACTATGCAATTTTAGGTGTAGTTACCTTAGTGAGTGAGAAAGTAGTTCTTAAATAGTCAGAATTGGAAGAATCACTACAAGAGAGGGGTGTTTTAAGTAGTGTCCTGGACATCACATCTTTTTAGTAACGTCTTTTAAGTAAGTTTTTAAATAAAATTTTACTAAAAAAATTGTCTCGAATCACTTAAGCGATTGGCTATTGGTATAGTTACCTTAGTTAACCCCTACATAACCATGTGTCACTATTGGATGATGGATGACTTTGAAGAGGCTTGGAGGATGGTGAATTATATATTTTCTTGCAAATTTTGTTGTGAGAAGTTCATTGGAATGTGGTCAGTTGACAAAGTGCAAATTCATGTTTGGGAAATTTTGGAAGCTCCTCTGGTTCATTTCCTCCTTTACCCCTAAAGGATCAAGGCCTTTTTTCTACCCAAAACCAGTCAAAACTGCCATTTCTTTAGCAAAGACTAAACAAATTTGAAAATTATTTTTTTTGCAAATCTAACCGTAGGATCTTACACCTAACTAGTATGGGAATGTGTGGAAAAAATTTCAGAATTTTTGACCTCATAGATTGCAAAATATTTGCGTTTAAAGTAAAAAATACAAGTTTTTCAGCACATTGTAGGACTAGATTTTATGACTTTGAACATTTTTAACTTAAATTTTTTGCACTACAGAGTTTTGAGATTCTAATATTTTTATTAAAAAATTGAGTTGAGAATCTGAAGAAGAAAAAAAAAATCCAAAAAAACATAATTTTCATTACTAAAAAAATTGTTGAGTAGAAATAGGTACAAGATAGAAGGAAAGTCTAAAATATTAATATTTTTTATATGGAATTTAAAAGCACTAATCCCAACAGTGAGATTGTTCTAGCAAAAAAATCAAACCTTGTGGAACTTTTTTTTTTTTAAAATTGTTAAAATTGCATTCAGAAATGAATCCTACAAGTTATTTTTTTCAAGAAGATGCTCTAAGTGCCCGAAAAACAAGATTGTCCACAACTTTCTCATAAAAATATCCAAATGAAATGAATCAAAGCTTTCCAAATAGACAAAAATATAATCTACAAGAAAAAAAAACTAAAAAAAAAACTAAAATATTTGC
The DNA here is from genome assembly GCA_963969595.1 of Neckera pumila. Lineage (NCBI taxonomy): Eukaryota > Viridiplantae > Streptophyta > Bryopsida > Hypnales > Neckeraceae > Neckera > Neckera pumila. The sequence continues at coordinate 45,349,425 of OZ018409.1, read as the reverse complement.
AAATTTTTTTTTGTTGCTCCCCGTCCCCTATTATGAGCTTATTTGGGCATAACATTTTTTCCCAGGCACTGATTGAAAACTATAATCCCACAAATCTTAGTAGTTTTCTATCTTCAAAGAAATTTCAGAAAATCAAAACAAAAATTTAGCCCGTAGGTACCTGCCCAAAATCCCATTTGTCCCTCGAAGGGACGGACAATGGTCCTTTAGGGGTTAAAAATGGACCGGGTTTTTTTCAATGGCCATTGGTTGTATCTTCTTAATTGTAAAATCTACTGGTTAATTTCCTGTAATATGAAATTTTGACTAGTCAATTTCCTCCAAACTCAAATTGACACTGGCTAATTTGCTGGAATCTTATATTTGTTTAAAAAGTCTTTTTCAAATTGAAAGTACTAGTCAATACTGCATTCTTAATTAAATTGTAGGATATTTTCTACACTAGATGAGATTTGGTAGCATATTAAGTGATGGTTGAAATTCACATTTTGATTTGGCCATAAATATTAAGGGTGTGCACATTAAAGCTCCAATGACTCTTCACAATCTTCACAATCTTCACAATTTTTGATTGTCCAACTCTTGCTTCTCTTTTTGAAATTTCCTCTATTGTTTTATTTCTTAATGTTTTGCTCCAATCCATACAAAGATTGGAGCTTCTATTTGACTATATATGATGCTCTTTGAATATTGCAACTGGATGAATGCAAGAAACACTTGTACTATTTTCCGTCACACCTTACATGTTGATTTGTTTTTTAGGCGGAACTTTTTCTCATTGAATGCAAATGACTTAAGATTTATAGGGAAGGTACTCATGACCACTATACACCTCACTTGATTTTTTTTGTAGTTTTTAAAAATGCTTTACTATATAAAAACAGACCCAATTTTATGTCACAAATTCCAATTTGGAGGTTTTAGTACTATTTAGTATCCAAAAAATCAAATTTGGAGCTGAAATTTGGAGGAAATGGTCTTCTAGTAGACTTGTAGCTATATAAGGAAGGAATTCTAAAAATAATTAATTTTGTATTGTGTGGAAGTCCACAAAGAGAGCTTCTTTCTTCTTACATTTTAGAATATATAAAGTATTGTTTTGGTGGTTCTTTTCTGTGAATGACCATCTCCATAGAGTTATTACAAATGGACTATCTTTATTTAATTTATTTAATTTATTTTCCTATTTTTAACTAGTTAAAGCATCAAAGTGTCTATTTTCTTGAGATTTGGCACTTTTCTAGTTCTCCCACTTAGAGATTTTTCCTATGCTTTTCCTTCCCTGGGTTTCTTCATCTTAAAGGTATATACATTGGCCATATTTTTTTTTAATTAAAAAGTATATTTCTAATTTTAAAGTACTCTAGAAAAAAAAGCATGAATATTGTGAAAACGCAACAAATAATACAGGTGTTTTTTGCATTCACCCCTTTGTGAGTTGTGACCTTTAGATGATTAAGTTTAGGTAAAGGCAAAGGTCCTTTTTGAAGTAGGAGAGATTTCTTAGCGTATTCATGGTCTAAATTCATATGCTCATTCTAGCCAATAGATGTAAAAGGCCTCTATTTGAAGCTCAAAATTGGCCTTTTTGCTCTTTGCAAGTTTTTATTGTCATTGTTTTGCTTTGATTTTTTTTTAATTTCCTCTCCCTACCTTAAGCAAGGCAATTTCTTAATGTTTTGATCTTCATGGTTGTCAATTTTTTATAAATTAAGTAATTTAGGGCAATGCATCAAGTTACCGACAACTGCAAAGCATTGTTTTTGTCAATCTTTAGCTCCAATGGCCACGTCTTCCGCCCTCCTAGGTCCATACCCACCATTTAAAGTTGATACCTTACCTACCTCATTTGGATTTCTTGCCCACCACAGTATTAACCATTAATTATTATTTCATGGCAACTAAAATATTATTGAAAGGATGCAATTAAAATACCCTTCAATTCCTTTTGTACACCAATTGTATTCTTACCCTATTAAATTCCTTCCAATTTTACATCTGTTATTTTCAAAATGCAACCTAATATTTTTTCCAATTCTAATAACTAACTTTGACTAGACATTGGATTTTTCTAGCCATTGGTACAAATTGAAGTTGATAATGTCGTTGGGATTTTTCTATTTGAGTAGATTCCAAATCAGTAGTATAGACTATAGACTAATAGTATTCAACATGTTTAGGATTTGTATTTGCAGTTAGATAAGGTGACTTCACATACTTGCAATTCCTAATAAATTGTAATTGTGATCCTTCCTTGATTGTGTCACAACCTTTGATAGTCATATTTGACTTACAAGATTTGTGTCATATGAAGAAGAGAAGAATGACATGCATAAATTTACAAGAGAGGTTTCCAAATGAAGATGGATTATATACAATGATGAAATTAGATAGGAGTAGCAATTGGTTGAGGTATCCTTTAAATGCCATCAAGACATTAAAGAAAATTGACATTGGAAATTGCAAACAAGCGATGGGCAATTAACAGGGGTTATTAAGTTGAATGGCAATGTTTGTATGAAAATTATACAACAGAGGTTAAAGTATAGAGAGTTTCTAAGATGCAATAGTTCAATTTTTTTATTTGAGAATAGATTTGGCCCATATTGGATGAACCAGCTTAGTATTTCTAATTCATATCAGCCTATAGCTTTTAACCCCTAAAAGACCAGATGATGTTTTTGGCAACATAGCAATTTTGGACATCTCACTACAAACGAAATTTTTATTTTTATTTTTTGAAATTTTTACACAACATATGGTTGAAGAATAGCTTTAAGGCACAACAATTTTTATAACTTTTGACTACATGGTTAAAAAGTTATAGTATGATATTTAGTTTCAATTGCTTGGCAAATAGTTCGGGCAGCTCAAAAAAAATCACTTCTTTAAGAAATAAAAAATAAAAATTGTTTTATTATACTTATATATACATAAAAAGCTTTGAATTCTTTCATTTTGATTAACAAGATGAAAGTTATGAGGAGTTTTAGTTTGTAGGCAGTTATAAATCTCTATTCTATAATAAACTTTGATGTCCTTTTTTGAACTCAAGTTTCAATATTTTAGGGAAAAACATCAATGGGTGCATACTGATTATTAAAATATACATTACAACCATTAGAATTGAAAGTTTTCAATATCTTAACCCCTAAAGGACTAAAGCCATTTTTCTACAAAAAAACACTTAAGCCTGCCATTTCTATAGCAAAGAGTAAAAAAAAATTGAAAATTGTTTTATTTTTACATCTAACTGTAGGAATCTTATACCTAACTAGTATGACAACATGTGAAAAAAATTTCAGAATTTTTGACCACACAGATTGCAAGATATCTGTGTTTAAAGTGAAAAAAACAAGTTTTTTAGCACATTGTGGCACTAGATTTTATGACTTTGAACATTTTTAACTTTATTTTTTTGCACTACAAAGTTTTGAGCTTTTAATCTTTGTAGTGGAAAATTAAGTTGCGAGTCTAGGGAAAAAAAAAATCCAAAAAAACTTAATTTTCATTACTAAAAAATTGTTAAGTAGAAGTAGGTACATGATAGAAGGAAAACCTAAAATATTAATATTTTTTATATGGAATTAAAAAAACATTAATTCCAATGGTAGGATTGTTCTAGCAAAAAAACTAGACCTTGTGAAACTTTTTTTTTTGAAAAATTGTAAAAATGGCATTCAGAAATGAATCCTACAAGTTATTTTTTTCATGAAGATGCTCTAAGTGTCCAAAAAACAAGATTGTCCATAACTTTCTCATAATAAATCCAAATGAAATGAATCAAAGCTTCCCAGATAGACAAAAATATAATCTATAATAAAATAAAAATTAAAAAAAAAAATTAAAATTTTTTTTTGCTGCCTCACGTCCCCTTTTTAGAGCTTATTTGGGAATAACATTTTTTCCCAGGCACCAATTGAAAAAAAATATATATATTTCCAAGAAGCTGAGAAATTTTTCTATCTTCACAAAAAGTTTTAAAAAATCACGACAAAAATTCAGCCCATAGGTACTTGCCCGAAATCCCATTTGTCCCCGGAAGGGACAACGGTCCTTTAGGGGTTAACTAAATTTTTAACAACTAAGTATTTTTAATCATACTCTACTTTTGTCTATTTGATATTTTTTAAACCATGAATATAAAATATTTTTTGAAGTGTAGTTCCTATTTTTTTCTTTTACATATTATGGAGGGTATTAAGTTGTAGGACCTACACATTTTTCTCTAAAAAGTTTGAAAGATGAAATCTAACCATTTGGAAAGAGTTGAAAACACTTCCTTTTTAAATCTAAGCATCATGATCTTGCAATTGGTAAGGTTTCTTTTTCTGGATTTTAGAAAAATATATCCTAACAAGTTAACTAAGGGATCCTGTAATTGGATTTGTTAATGAATAAATATAGATGAAGATTTTAGCTTTGATTTGAGTTTGAGCATTTTGAAGTAGTTTTGGGCCTAAAAACATTGAATTCATTTAGAGATTAATGTACAATTTCATTTGATTTTCTTTTGATAATTGCTATTCAACCAGTTTTCAATCTAAAAAATATATCTTTTATTTGATTCAAATCCTAAATTTCAAATACAAGGCCAGTTGGTATACAAATTCAATGTCTTTGGAAGAAACTATATTACCATCCAACCAACCATTTCATGACCAAGGATTCATCCTACCAATATATATACCATGCCTTTAAATAAAATGGTTTGGAGTATTTGAGGGTTTTCCTATCTACTCAATATACAATCATAGAACAACGTATTTAGGCACTAGAAAAATCACCAACTTCATTATTAACATTGAGATTGCCAAGAATCAAGATATCTTTCAAGGCTACAAAATATATTTTTTTTGGTAGAGTTCATCTATAAAGGTATACCCTCTACAAAAATGGATTTAATATCATGTTATATTGTGACCTTCAATTGCAAGATGTATAACAAATTCTAGGATTCTTGTTTGCAAACTATTACAAAACTTAATTTTGATGCAATTGAGAACACTTCATGCTTGTTTGTTGGACAATACTTAAATATTGAACATGTGCTATACTCTACACCAACAATAAAGTTAGAATCTTTCAATTGCAAAGTAGGGTTCTAGTTTACTATCATCCACAATTCCCTACAAGGTTTGTCCAATCATTTTGTACAAGCTTGTACTTTGAAAGCAAGAAATTACTTCATAGCTATAATGTCAATCATCATAGAAAATGATTATACTTCAATAGCACAACTAAGATTACAATAAGTAACAATTCATTACCACAACTTTATAATCAATTGCTTGACATGAATGTTAAAACTCAAGGATTTATCTCAAAACACCATTGTCTTCAAATTAACTCCTAAAGGACCAAATAGCATTTTTTTGGCAACATAACAATCATTCATTTACAAATAGAGTTTTCATTATTTTCTTTGAGATTTTCACACAACATGGGGCCAAGAAGTAGCTTTGAGGGAATTTTTTTTCATAGCTCTTAACTACATGATTAAAAGATTGTATGATATGTAGTTTCTTCCTATTTTTTTCAAGCATGAATACAAAATATTATTTGTTGAAATTTGTTATATATAATCCCAATTTATTTCTTCAACATATTATAGAAAGTTGCAAGTTGTAGGATCTACAAATTTTTTTCTAGAAGGTGTATGAAATCTAAACATGTAGAAAGAGTTTAAGGACTTTATTTGAAATCCAAGCATCATTATCTTGAAATTGGTAGGGTTTCTTATTTGGAAATTTTAGGAGGGTGTGCTATAACAAGTTAATTAAAAGATATTACAGTTGAATTTGTTAAAAAAACAACATAAACAAAGATTTTACCCTTGCCTTTAAGATTAGTATTTCAAAGGAATTTTGCGCTTCTAAACATGAAAGAACTTTAGTTTCATGTTTCTATAATGACAATTTCAATGATTTTTTTATAAATATAAAAGGATATCCTACAAATTAGATTCAGTTTAGTTCATTAGAAGAGATTTGAAGCCTCTAAGAGACTAAGGGAATGCAAGATAACTACTGGTTGATATGGCCAAAAGTGTGCCATGTCATTTTTGAAGAAAAAAAAAAAAATGACTTAAAATGATAATTGGGGGAAAAAATAATTTTGACAGCTTGTATTGGCTGTTTGCAAAATTGGGCCAGATTTGGAAATGAGCTTGAAACAGCCCTCTAATACCCTCAAATCTCCCCTAATGCAGTAATGCCCTATATTATGTCAACCGCATAAAACTTAGCATGGAACTTAGCATGCCTTGTCTATAAAATTAGTCTCATTAAATAGCAACCTTGAGGCCCAAAAAATTTGGAAGGATATGATAACATATATCTCTAATGAGTATTGAAGCAATTAGGGCAACAATTTTAGTTACAAACAACATTTGCAATTGAACAATCTTTGTGTCAATGATGGGCCTAATAGTAGGTATGCTTATAAATTAATGCTCGGCAATCTCCTTTTGAGCATAGAAAGACAATTAATCCAAAAAAATTCCAAGGAAGTAAACACAATAAATAGACTTAAATTTTTGCATCATTGTATACAAGGATCTAACAATACCATTAGTAGATCCATCTTCTAAAATGTTGTGCAAGTGACAAGTAAAAAGTTATAGTATATTATATAGAGCAATAATTGTTTATAAATGAAACAACCAAGATTACTTTTTGATATCTTTGCATATACTTTTCAATGTCATTATATTTTCTTTGTAAAACATATAATGCAACCTTGTGTGTGAAAAATTTGTTGAAGAGTGCACCCATATTGTTTACCACATCATTCTTCTATTTGTTGTAATTGTGCAACTACTCTAGTTTACGCTCATTCACAATAAAAACACCTTCAAACCCAAATGCTATGCACATGATTAATTATGTCTAATCTTTATTCTTTCAAATTGCTCAATAAACCTTCAAAAATCAGAATAGCATCTTTTTTACTATACTAAGAAGATTTGTAAATGACCATGAATTATATAAATGGACTCACCATCTTAAAGAAATGTGGCAAACACAATCAAATGGTCTATAGTTGAAATATCATTCTATTCATCTACCATTATTTCATCAACTATTTAGCATCTCAATTGTATACAAAAATATCAAATCTTCTTTTGAATAATTGCAGAGATGCAAAACATCAAGGCAAAATACAATTTTTCCACATGATGTAAAGGCTTAGTCATACATGCTTTGACAAAGACTAGTAATTGACACAATTTTAAGAAAAATGAAAACGCAATCAATGATTGGTCCATATAATAGGTTGTACAAAATAAATCCAATAAGGACTAATCACAAGTTCTATTAACTCTTTGAATGACACTTGTCATCTCTCTTCTACCACTATAAAGAACCCATGACAATCTTTTGTTTTCTTCACCTCTAACTAGCATGGTCTTGAAATGTCAATATATTCACATTCAATGAACCAACATCAATAAAAAAAAATTTCCACCTCTTTTATTACATATCTTCCAAAAAATCATCCACTTTTAGAGTTGAACTCAAATTTGTGCAGTAGAATTTTTTCTAAGATTTTGTGGTTGTCTTCATGTGGCCAACGTCTTTAGTAGATTCTTTGCTAACTTATTTTCCTTATAAACCCCCCGCGTTTTAGGTGATGTGCCTTGATTTTGCTTGACGGATTTAGTGGACGTTCAATGCAACTAATCCATGTTCTTTGTCAACAAAAACGTCCAATGTAATATCAATGTTGACATAAAAACATGGATTTGTTGCATTGGACGTACACTAAAATCCGTCAAGAAAAATCAGGGCTTGTCACCTAAAACACAGGTTTCTTATAGTACTTGGTTATTGTTGGAGGATGAACTAATTGTCTACCACTTGCCATGGTGTTGTGTCAACTAATCACAAGTTGATCTAAATAGTTTTTTTTCTAGGATTCTTTGATGGTTACCGTTATTCTTTGGTCCAATAAAGTATTCTTTGGTCCAATAAAGTGAACATAGCAAATCAGTTGATGTACTTCCAAATCCAAACTAATCTTTGAAATTCAAGAATAGTCCAAAGCAATTAATGAAATGAAAAAAATAGCTCTAAATTAAACTTCCACCACAAATGTGTTTCCAAAATGAAATGTAAAAATAGCTCTTTAGAAATTAAACCCCCATTATAGTGTGTATCCAAAATATAATAAAAAACCACAACTGTCATTCAAATGGAAGGATCAGTTATGTTCTAATAAACTTTAATGACAAACTTAATTCCATCATCAACATAATAGCAAGCACTACAAGAGAATTGGGTACTTTAAGTGAGTTTTTAAGTATACTCCTAGACATAAGATTTTAAGTAATGGCCTTTAAGGCAATTTTTAGCAAAATTTTATTAGAAATACATGTGTTATTTTTTTTAGTATCTTAATTTGTTACTATAATTCATCCACAAATTTTTGTTGATTTGCTAACCCTAGATAGTTTAATTGTCTCCAAAAAGCACTTCATTCAAATTACCAAAAAACATTTAAAACCAAGCATATACTCTTTGAAAATTGAAAGCCTTCTTTAACCCCTAAAGTCCCAAGGCATTTTCTGGCCAGAAACCATTGAAAACTGCCATTTCTGCTACGTTCATCCAAAACCCAAAAAAAAACATTTTTTTCAAAAATGTAACCGTAAAATGTTGTACTTAACTTGACCAAGATCACGGGGTAAAAATTTCATAAGTTTGATTGTACGGATTGGGAGAAAATTGCATTCAAAGTTTGAGCAAAAGTTTTTTTGTGTGCTGCTCTGAAATTTCAGATGACTTTGACCGCCATTTTTTGAAGTTGTTTGCACTACAAACTTTGAATTTAAAAATTTACCATATTGTAGATCATATTAGGAACATGTCTACCAATTTTTAGAAGATTTGGAGACTTACAACACTTCCAAAAAAATCTTGCAATGCAACTATGTTTTGAAAAATGACAATACAATACTTTATTTTGCAATGAGATTTTGTAGCCCACTATTTCAAATCTGAAAAATCCCAACGGTAGATAGAAAGATGCAGTCATTATTCACAAGATCCTAAGAAAAAAATTGGAAAAAAAGAACTTTACCTCCATTCTATGCAAGTTCAAAGACCTATGGTATGAATAAAAAAGAAAATGCCATTGGGCAACTACCAAAAACGGTTCCATGATGTTCCCTATAAAATCCAGCATGTTCTCCATTGCATTCCCCATTTTGTTCCCAACATTGGGAACGCAAGAGCTCCCCACCTTCACAGAAGGTCCTTCATCTACTTCAATCAATTGCCTTCTTTGTAGTTTCCCAATAAATGGCACCATACCATGCATGTAGACTTGGAGACCACATAGGAGTCATTGGAAGCATGAGGTACATTCCTAAGATGGGTAGAGAGTAGTGCTTGCATAGAAAGCTTGCAAAAAATGCTTCAAATTCTAGAGTGATGGCATATCTCCTACAAGTAAAATAAAAAATGTTAGGAGGCCATAAACAACAACATTTGAGCATTCTAAAATATTTAAAACTCTTTAAAAATTAGTAGTTATTGCCCAAAAAAATATCCTAAAATCATTGTAAATTCATAGTGACAATCTTTTTTGTTTTGCATTTCATTTGAATTGTAAATAGCCTTCACTGCAATATTTGCTTTTGAATAAAAAATGGCCAAACACCAACATTGTAAAAAATGAATGTGTAATTGACATTTATTTATTCAACATCATCTCAATAAAGATTTTCATGGTATTTTTGGAAGCATCCTTTTTGCCAACACATGAACTTATTGCCACAAGTAGGGCAATATATTTTAGGTCTTGTCAATGGCAGTGAGCCATCATTGCAAACCACGCAAGGATTTTGGTTTTGGATAAATGTTGGATAGCACACTCGCCTACTGCAGGGTGCTTCTTTGGACGCTTCAGAGGATCTCGTATCTTGCATTTGCCTATATAAATGATGTGCATGTTCACGATGCTAGTATCGACAAGGAAAAAGAAATCCGGGTGCCACCACTTGTGGGACCGGGTTTGACATGTTTGACACAACAAATATCATCTTGAAATGTTCCCGAATAATGACTTATGCAAAGGGTTTATTGCTTGGTTATACAATGTCATGTTCCTACAATAGAAAAACAAGAACTACACTAGGGTAAATAACCTAGAACAAAAACAAATATAGAAAGCAAAATAGAATAAGTATTGGAAAAGAAAATAAATAAGGGGAAAGGGAATGAAGTTGTGAATGGAGAAGAGTGATGAACAAAAAATGATCATAGACATTCAATAAAAATTGATCAAGGACTTTGAACAAAAGATTTAGAGAAGAAGAAAGGATAAAATGTGCTAGCAAAGAAACAAGAAAATGCAGAAGGACAAGAAACAAAAACAAAAACAAAAAATTGTGCAATACTTGATCGAGGAGAAGAATGGACACAATTTGTCACCTGTCTCTCCAAAGTCATTCTAGGGGTGTATGTAAAGAGAACGTAAACCCTACTTTATGCTAGAAGAAATGATCTTGTATGCATCTCCTACTAAATTTGGAATCATTGATTGCAAATTTTATCATGTGTGGCAAATAAAAATTTCAGCGTTTTTCCTTGGGAATGAGTGAGGGATTCGTTCATGAGGTCGGGAAAAAAAAGATAAGACAAGGCGAATACAAAGGGGATTGGAAAACAAAAACAAGAAAACAAATAGAAACAAAAAGAAAGAAAGAAACAAAAACAAACAAAAACAAACATTAAAAAAAAAAAAAAAAAAAAATACACAAATAGGGAGAGGACTTAGAGCCAATTGCCATTGGGGAGCTGGAGGGGTCCAGGCCTGGACCTCCAGCCTCCAGATTTATAAAATTAGAAAACAGGACTGGACCTTCTGGAGCCTCCGCTGGACCTTACTTTGTGAACTATACGTGAGGGGGAGATTTCAGATTTTTTTGCACGCTTTGCTTGTGGTTAAGCTGGACGGGCCTCCAGTTTCTGCTTCCAATGGCAACTTACCTGTTTGCAACCTGGAGTGCCTTCTGCTGGATTGAGGCCGAGGGCGCTCCCTCCCAGTAGCGCTCCCTAGCTCCCTAGCGCTCTCCCAGCAGCGCTCCCCACAGTAAGTTTCCTGCTTTGGATGCAGTGGTCGCCGGACCTTGCCCGGTCTCAGACCTTACTCGTTGCCCCAGAGCAAATTTGGTCTAACTTTCCAGAGACCGACCCCAGCAAAGTCAAGGGGAAATTTGGCTGACCAGCCTGCCCCTCGAGTTTGGTTTGGGCAAAAAAGTGCCGTAACTTTTTCATCCAGCATTAGATTGGAATAAAAATTACATATCCACAAACCTCTCGGAAAACTACACGTCTTCAAAAAATTTCAGAAAATCACTCTAAAAATTGAGCCTATAGGTACCTACCCAAACTCCAAATTGTCCCCCGAGGGGACAATGGGACTTTAGGGGTTAAATTAGAGCTCTATTTTTTTTTAGACAAAAAAAATTTAACCTTGTGCAAAGTCCAAAAGATGACAATTGAGTATTGTAATAGTACAAAACATGCTAAAGTAAACTAGGCTTTCACCCCTAAAGCCTTGAACATGCTTTTTTGAGAACATAGCGTTTTTGGGCAGCTCACTACGAGCGGAGATTTTAATTTTTTTCCTTGAAAATTTCACACAATATTTTTCCAAGGAGTAGCTTTAAGGCCCAACAATTTTCATAACTTTTGACTACATGATTAAAAAGTTATTGCATGATATGTCATTTTCATTGCTCGGCAGGCAGCTCGAGCAGCAAAAAAAACTTCTTTAAAAATCCTTTTTAAAAAAATAAAAATTTGAAATTGATTCTTTAGACTTATATGTACGTGGGAAGCTTTGAATCATTCCATTTGGATTAACGAGTCAAAAGTTATGAGGATTCTTAGTTTCAAGGAAGTTATAGAATTTCAACTCTAAAATGAACTTTGAAGTCTTTTATTTTACTCTATTTTCAATATTTTTGAAAAAAAATAAAGACATTGGATGTAGATTGTTTATCACAACATTATAACCGTTGGGATTGGCAATTTTTCAGTTCCATAAATAAATTCTTAACAATTTAGTGTTTTGAATCATTCTCTACCTCTTCCTACTTACTATTTTTTTCCTATATGTTGCACAATTCCAAATGATCTGAAAATTTTCAAGCATGTAGCCAACTTGCCTTTAAGAATAAATCCAAAGAGTAACCACCATTTTGGACATTTTTTCATACAAATGTGACCTTGTGAAGGGCAGTTGCCCATTTTTTTGCAGGCACAAAAAAAGGATTTTTGTCAATTCAAACACTATTATCTTGCAATCCACATGGTGGAAAATTCTGAATTTTTTTCCACATCTTCTTAAACAAGTTTACTACAAGATCCTATGGTTATAAGTGTCCCAAAAGGCTTTTTTCTAAAATTTGGCACTAGTATTAGAAATGGCAGTTTTGGAGGGTTTTTGGTGAAAACATAATAAAAAGCCTTTAGGGGTTAAGATCCTCACTTGACCTAATCACACTTGGATAAATTAGAGCAATTGCGGATCTTGAATCTTGATCTATTCAAGCATATTTTCTACTACTAATCACATGCAAAAGTTATAAGAAGTCAAAATTGAATGAGTGAAATTTTCAAAATTCGTATCCTAATTTCAATGTCTTCCAGTTATAGTGATATATAACTATAACTATAACTATATTATATTTGTTATAGTGATATTAGATTGCCCTTTATTTATTTCTCAACACTTGACACTATAAAAATATATTTTGTTATAGTACAAGAATGCTTTGTCTACTTTTTTGCATTAGCTACTCATGAACCTCCATGTGTACAATTGGAAATATTTGTACAAATATTGAAATATTTGTTGACTTTGGTGGCTTGTAAAGTACGGAGTAACTTTCTTGGGGTAAGACAACCTAATTATTAAGGCAACCTAATTTGACTATTTGGTGTAGATTTATTAGGGCACACACTTTTAGGAACCCACTTGCTTTTGAGTGATCCTTCCTTATCTGATGAGAATCATAATTACCAGAAATTCTTCAATTTCCAAATTAAGGCTTAAATTTGAATTCAGAAATCCAAAAGGCCGGCTCTCTACCATCTTTCATCCACGAGTTGCTGAAGATTCGGTTCAAATGGGAGTTCATCTGCAGGAGCTTCTCATCAGCGCAAGGGCTAGGTCAAGACCAGGACGGAAGCGGCAAATTGGTGAAATTTAGCCTTGCTAATGCGCCAGCAATGAACCTTTAGAGCTCGGTGATTAACCTTCTATTGTTCGTTAATTTTTTTTGGAATTAAAAATGTAGTACGTGCTGCGATTCTGATGCCGGAAGCAGCCCTAGATGTAAGAATGAGGTTCTAGAATTTTACTAATTAGGGTTTCAAAATGCAGGCTCTGCTTCTGATCGAGATCAAACCTCATAACTACAGACTGTCGCTCGTCTCAATTATGCACTACCCAGAGTTTTGAAATGTGTGTAATCAAATTGTGAAAATCGAGATTTTATGACGCATGCTGCATAATCGAACCCAGTAAGCTCATTACGAACCGTGCATCCAGGTTGCCCGATCATGTAACTGTACATGTATTCACAAAAATGAGGGTTTCATAACGTTTGTTCTAGTTCTGCAGAGTGAACCTTGCAACTGTTCTATCTTGTTCCGAATTACATATAGAGCTGCGAAAATTGTGTACCGTAATCGATTGCAAACGTAATTCGGATTGCACTAGTTCAGTTACCACGCAGGTTACGGGAATTTACCTTCGTACTATCGAACGAACTCAAGATAATAAAGCAGAAGTGTGCATCCCACCTTGTTCAGATACATGTTGATGTAGTTCACTCACTTCACTGTGCCAAGGACAGATACGAATAGAAAATCAGTACCTTAAGACAGGCTGTTTGTTGGTTTTGTTTGTTACGTTGAGATCTCCCGGACAGTGTGTCCTGCTTGGTACCATCGGAAAGCGCTGTGCACAGACTTTGTTTCGTGGCATTCGGGACTCACGGCAAAAGAGATATTGAAATTCAAATTTTTTATGAATCTAAAAAATCAGAAAATTGCTTTTATTTCTACCGGTATTCTGATTGTGGCAACGACACAGGGCACACTGCAGTACTGTAGTGAGAGTGATCTAAAGGTACTTGTTACTGGCGCCCAGGCTTTCGGAGAAGCGTCCATTACAAGAGACAGAGGGAGCGATATGCGGGGGTCATCGGAAAGTCCGAAACGTCGGTACCAAATCACTCTGCCAGTGTAAACCTTCCATTCTGACTACTGTACAGGACGTTGCCGGCCGTCCTATGTGCTTCTGTGGTGAATCTGTGGTGCATTAATTCACGGGAGACCGACGGATACTCGGATAACATTGTGTGTCCAGGTGCTGCCATAAATGCCACAGATCTCTGTTACTTCATTTACTTGGACCCCTATAGTACTGCAGCATACCTGTATATCCGCTGCATTTAACCTAGGATGGATTAGCTACAGTACAGTAATACAGTTGGGTACAATGGCGACAGAACAGTAAGTTAGTTCCACAATCGGGGTGCTTAAGGAGTCTTCTGAGGCGGCTTGTGAGTCCCACTTACTTTACAATAGACTTAAAGTTTATTAGTTTTGGAAAAATCTCTGGTGTTGGAAGTTGACAATAACAGATGCCAGTTCAGTAGGGGCTAAAAACAACTGTACAAGTGGGTACCGGTCAAGAATAGGTCAAGAATAGGTCAAGAATAGGTCAAGAATAGGTCAAGCGGCATCCGAACTCTGAGCTCGTGAGAGTGCAGGAGGGAAGATCTTGGTTCCATGGTCCCACGGTCTTGGTTCTGCGAACCAGTTCGTTCCCTCGTTGCGTTACTTGCGTACTCTGTCTGGAGCCCTAAATTAACAAGACCAGGAGGAACGTGATGGGTGCGGCAGGAAGAGGAAAATGCCAGTTGTGGCAATGAGTGCATCCAAGACATGTACCGGTGTTGCCGCCCCGTTGTAAAAGGAACCTGTGTGGGCCCTCGAAGATGGCCGTGCTGCACCGCCCAACCAGCTGGCTCACCAGAATTCCTGCAACCAGGGGCCCGCCTCACATGACCGAGCAAGGGAAGGGAAGGGAAGGGATCATTAACGTAAGGGAAGCAAGTTAAGCGCTGGATCTCTCGATAACGTAATTTAAGCTTGGGTGCGTTCGTCGTGAATGATTCAATCCCTGCTGGTAACAGACTCCGTCACTGTCAATCTCCAGTTACCGGTCCCGTGACCGCATTGGAATTCTAGTTCCGGTTCTGAGTAATTTTGGGAGTTCGAGTTGGACCCAACTCTTGAGAATTTCTGTAGCTTTTAGTTCCGTACGTGTTTGGGACTGGGAACCGAGATGGAATTTTTTAGGTGAGGTAGAAATGGAACTGGGACTTGGTCGGGCTGTGGTCCATCTGCTGACGAGTAGCATTGGCGGTCTTGAGGGATGTGCTCTGGCTATGGGGCTGGAGAATAGGCAAGGAGGCGAGGGCCCGAGTGGGGTCTTGGGCGGCCGGCCAGGAGACGAGGGCCCGAGCGGGGTCTTGGACGGCCGGCCAGGAGGAGGCGGTTGCCGGCCAGAGGCAGAGAACAGGGCAGCTCATGCCTTCTGTGGCCATCCGATCGCAGTCCGTGGAATTGGTCTCTGAGAAGGAGTCGAAACCAGCTTGGGTTCGGAGACGACGGGCGTTGCGTGTTGTTGTTCTTCTTCATAGGACGCAGTTCCATCCCTGCAGTCTCCTTTCTGCTCTCTCGAAGTGCTGAAGCGCCACATTGAGATCGAAGCTGCTTCTGGTGCTGATTAGTTTTCCCGATTCGTGCCACTCTTCTGGATCTTGTTGTTTTTTGGGACGGGATTCGCACGGGGTTTTGAGACGCTGCTCGATCAAGAGAGCTTGCTAAGGTCATTTGGTGTCTTTCCTGCTTTTTGTTCTTGCTGCTGTGATTTGTAATTCGATCTCGCATTGAGCGAGTCCAATTTTTTGTTTTGCCTCACTTCATCTTTCAGGCGATTAATCCTGACTAGGAAAGCGTGAGAGTAGGGAGCAGAGTTCGAGATCTTCACGAACTTCAAGAAGTCCTGCACATCAGATCGATGCATCAGGATCTGTTCTACTCTTGTTTAGAATTGTAACCAAGTCTGATCTTGAAAGGTTTAGGGTTCCGTAAAATTTGGTTGACTGAACAGGTGATCTCAGATTGTCGAATCCTCCTGTTGTTTGGTCGAATTCTCCTGTTGTTCGGTGAGTCCTCCTGTGGATGGTGGATGCAGACTTGAGAGGTTTAGGGTTTCTTAAATTTTTGTTTGATTCAACGTTGATCGTGTCTGAGATCGTGTCGATTCCTCCTGTTGTTTGGTCGAATCCTCCTGTGTTTGGTGGAGTGCATTGACGCTCGTTAATGAGGGAAGAAATCTAGATCTTGTGCGTGGAAAATTTTGCCGGTATCTTTTTTTTTGCTGTTATTTCTGGTTGGTCCATTACTGGACCTAGTGCATAGGTAGCCGCATTTGCAATTAAGTACATGAGACTACTAATTTCTTTGACAATTTCTCTTGCATAAGACTAATTATTTTCTTGACTGCGAAGCGTCATTAGTATACTGCAGTATCGCATTATCCTTCGATCTTGACAAGTTTTGGGCGTCGTACTATTGGTTGATTGAACGGAGATCGTGTCTGGGATCCTGACGAATCCTCCTGTGCTTGGTGGAATGCAAAGACACTTGCTGACGAGGGAAGAAATCTAGATCTTTTACGTGAATAGTTTTGCTGGTATCTTTTTTGTTGCTGTTGTCTGTCATCGACTGGATCTAGTGCATAGTTACTCGTACTTGAGATTAATTGCAACTGGGTAGACAATTTCTATTGCATAAAGACTACTAATTTCTTTGAATGCGAAGCTTCAGTGCCCGATTGCAGTATTGCGCGCAGTATCATTCGGTTACTATCAATTTAGCAGCTGCCAAATTTTCTCAGCGTTCAGGTTAGTCTGCTGCTTTCCTCATCGACCCGGTAGTTTGAACACTTTATTCTTGGTCTTATCGTTGGATTTTGCTGGTCTAGTTTTGTTCGCGACTATATCATGAATGTTCGGAAAGATGCTTCCTACTATCCGGTTGTACATGTGACATGAGTTCTTGCAGTAGATTCTGTAACATTACAAGGTCGTCAGTTCCCGAAAACGCTGGCCGAAAAAGCCCAACGGACGGGAAAAAAAAAAAAAAAAGAGAAAAAGAGAAGAACAAAAAGAAAAAAAGAAAAAGAAAAGAAAAGAAGAAAAGAAAATCAATTAAAGAAAAAAAAATTCAACAAATTGGAGGGCTTGAATGGCACGGGATAATTTTTAATAAACATTAAAAAAATAATTTTAAATGGAATTTTTTTTAATTTTAAATATATATCCGAAATTACAAAATTCTGAAATCTGATGTGGCATTACAACTGCCACATCAGATTGTGATTATTTAATTATTTTTTATTTTTATTTTATTTATTTTTAATTATTTAATTATTTTAAAAGTTATTTTATTATTATTGAATAATCTGGCCAACACAACATTGGTTCTCAGCTTGGGAAACCTGCCCTTTGAAGGCCTCAAACTTCTTGTAATGTTTGAAGTATTTGACATGAATCGTAGAATCATTATTGAAATTACCAATTTTTAAAAAATCTGGTTTGGATATTGTTATTTGTAGGATATTGATGTCTTTCTGAACGTCAAAGTGAAATCGGAGTAGATACTTGTCAATGCCCAATACCCATATTGGACCTAAATGCCTATTATTTTGTAGATGAGTGATAACCTATAAATCTAGTTAGGGATCTAGGATACTATTACACATGATGTCTTTTTTGATGTTAAGATTGACAATCAACTTGCTAGTTGACTTGTGATTGGTGTTTAGAGGCTAAGGTGCTCCAATAACATTTTAGATCTTCAACAAGGGAGAAAAAACTCATTAGAGTGAGAAAGCTCTTTTTAAAAAGGCAATATTTCTTGTCGACTAGTTTTAAGCTTTGTAATCCAAGGTAAAGATATCACACTTATCAATGATTGTAGTGGAGTGCAATTGTTTGGATTCAAGCTTGGTAGTGAGTGAGATATTTACGCTAAAGAAGATGGGTATGAGTATTTATTTGAAAATGAGTGCTCAAAGAAGTACAAACGGGTTATATTTTCTCATTTGTTGTGTCAAATGTTGTTGATCTTGCATTAGGCATGTTGACTTTAGAATGGTCTTGAACAATGTCAATTTTTTCTACATTGTTGATTTGATAGATAAATAATTTCTTTGAATTGAAGTCAAATGTTGGATATGAAGTTGAGTGTTTCCATTCAACATGATGTGGATTAACATATTTAGTATTAATGTGTGGAATTCAGAAATTTGGCGTATCCTTGAGTCTCACTTTGAAGACCCAATTTGAGTTCTTTAAAATAAAGAATTGTTCACCAAGGTAGCGCTAAGGTTGAGATCTTTGGTCGGAAAACCTAGTTACTGGGTAAGTTGTTGTTTCAAAGATGGGTAAAGGAGGAGGGAAGTGTGCCAGTAGGGACCAAAGTGCAAGCTCTTCGCGAACACCAAGACTTCCTGCTCCAAGGTCACGTAAAGCATCAATTGAGGCGTCTACACAAGCTTCAAAGCCAAGTTCTAAGAAGGAGAAGGTCATCGGTCTTGACCCCACAACTCTAGTGCCTCTAATTTTGAAGGTTCGTTTTTATTTGAACACTCTCTTGGAGCTCAACTATAGTTGCACAATCTTCTCTTGATCAAGGTCTATAATCTAGAATGTTATGTGCCATGTGATTTTATTCAATGTGCATTGCATTTTGTTCACAACATTTTGAATACTATAGTCATTATGGTCTCTATATTAGTGATAGTATCTTATAGGTGCCTTGAATTCACCAAAATTCACGGCACCTATAACATACTTTCATTTGAGTTCCACCAACATCCTTTGGCTGTTAGACCACCTTTGAATTACGTGGCCATCTTCTAGTGAGTTAGGTTCATGTATAATTATCACTAAAGGGTGTGATTATTGTTATGATATTGATATACTTTGATACGTTCATGTAGTATTGTGACTTTGTCTTTCTTATATAGTGACCCTTGATTTATGTTTCACAGGAAGATCGGAAAGAGGTCCTCTCATCTTCTCACGCAAAATTGGATGATGATGATGGAATTGACACAAATGTTACCTTTGATCAAGATGTGGATTATTCTACTTCAGACTCTCAAAGAAGGCTTACAAGTGTATCGTCATTTGAGATGCCAAGTGTCTACAATACTGCAAATGTTAGCCCTGCTCGATCTTTCTCAAGCGGAGGGCGGAGCCCTGATACCCTTTACCTTAGCGGTTCAGAGGATCTCCCATCATATAAGGCTTCTCCTGTTCGTCCAATTGGGATGCCCTTACCTCCTAAGTATTCGAAGGCTGGTTTAAATTCACCTGATCTACAGGTCTACAATCCCAACAATGATGATGACCTATTTTTAGCAAAAGGGACACCTGTTGCATCTTCTACCGGTGTTGCAGGGTCGAAAAGTGGTGGTCTAAGGAAAAGACATAGCCTTGCTGCGTCATCAAGCACTACACCATTTGAAGCTAGAAGTCTCACAACTAGCAGTAGCTTTCCAGCTCCTGGTGGACGTGTGGAAGAGAAGCCACTACAAAGAAATGTAGGTCAAACAATAGAGGAGGCAATTCCTTTTGGGGAAAGTAAATCAAAAGAACTAACAGGGCACTCAACTGCGGCGATGCTAGTGGCTATTGAGGATGACACGCAGTCTAGCAGTCCACATAGAGCAGAAGCATCAAAGGAGACATTAGGTGACAACTGGGAGATGGTCTCACCTGTTTACGAGCAATCAAAAGCATTAAGTCCAGAATGGATTTCAGTGCCGAAGCCTAATGTTGTTGACACATCATTGCAAGTGGCTCCAATTCAAGGTGAGGCTTGTCTGCATGATTTTGCTTACAAGTAGTTAAGGATTTTAGAATAAAACTTTTGACTTTTCAATACATCTTTTCACATTCACATATACAATTTCTAAAAAACACTTTAAATACTCACCTTGAAGATCTCTCTGATTACTTGATCTTTGATGTGGGAATCCTCATTGATTGAGCTCCAAATACATGTCTATATAGTTTCTACTAGAATACAAACAAGTTTGCTTGTGACACAAAGCAACAAAGTGGTAGAATTGCAACAAGCGGATGAAAAAGATATTGTGGAGCCAACACGTGAATCACTTGTGGAGACCCTTCAATTATCTTTGAAGACAATACCATTACTTCCAAATCCGGAAAAAAACTATTAAGTCTACAAAACATCGGCCTTTGCTCCTACCAGTGTCACTGATAAGGAGGTTGCCACTGTTGTTGATGCTGCAGACCAAGGTACAAATTTAGAGATCACTAAACAGGAGATTGCCCCTACCAATGTAGAGAACAAAGACGTTGCCCCAGTTGATGATCCTCAAAGTCAAGACAACATTCCTCATGTAACTGACCAACAATTGGCTCCAACAGAAGACAATCATAGGAAAGGTAACCCGATAAATGTTACTAAAGAAGAGCCAAATAAAACTGCGAACGACAAGGAACTCCCGGCGCCCGTTGTAGAGCAAGAAGATGCGGCTCCCGCACCCTTGGAAGACATTGCACCTGATCCAAGTGTTGAGGAGAAGAGCATCCCCGAACCGGTGGCCCAACCAGAGGTTCCTCCTACCGAGGAGGCGCCTTCCGCTGTCCCGGCGGTGGAGGAGAAGGAAGCCTCGGTCCCCAGCAAGGTTGAGGAGGGTGCCGTTGGCCCTGATGTTGAGGAGGAGACTTCCCGTTTGCCCACCGCGGGCGACAAGGAACTCCCGGCGCCCGTTGTAGAGCCCGAGGATGCGGCTCCTGCACCCGTGGAAGACATTGCACCTGCTCCAAGTGTTGAGGAGAAGAGCGTCCCCGAACCGGTGGCCAAACCAGAGGTTCCTCCTACCGAGGAGGCGCCTTCCGCTGTCCCAGCGGTGGAGGAGAAGGAAGCCTCGGTCCCCAGCAAGGTTGAGGAGGGTGCCGTTGGCCCTGATAATGAGGAGGAGACTTCCCGTTTGCCCACCGCGGACGACAAGGAACTCCCGGCGCCCAATGTAGAGCCCGAGGATACGGCTCCCGCACCCTTGGAAGACATTGCACCTGCTCCAAGTGTTGAGGAGAAGAGCGTCCCCGAACCGGTGGCCCAACCAGAGGTTCCTCCTACCGAGGAGGCGCCTTCCGCTGTCCCGGCGGTGGAGGAGAAGGAAGCCTCGGTCCCCAGCAAGGTTGAGGAGGGTGCCGTTGGCCCTGATGTTGAGGAGGAGACTTCCCGTTTGCCCACCGCGGACGACAAGGAACTCCCGGCGCCCAATGTAGAGCCCGAGGATACGGCTCCCGCACCCTTGGAAGACATTGCACCTGCTCCAAGTGTTGAGGAGAAGAGCGTCCCCGAACCGGTGGCCCAACCAGAGGTTCCTCCTACCGAGGAGGCGCCTTCCGCTGTCCCGGCGGTGGAGGAGAAGGAAGCCTCGGTCCCCAGCAAGGTTGAGGAGGGTGCCGTTGGCCCTGATGTTGAGGAGGAGACTTCCCGTTTGCCCATCGCGGACGACAAGGAACTCCCGGCGCCCAATGTAGAGCCCGAGGATACGGCTCCCGCACCCTTGGAAGACATTGCACCTGCTCCAAGTGTTGAGGAGAAGAGCGTCCCCGAACCGGTGGCCCAACCAGAGGTTCCTCCTACCGAGGAGGCGCCTTCCGCTGTCCCGGCGGTGGAGGAGAAGGAAGCCTCGGTCCCCAGCAAGGTTGAGGAGGGTGTCGTTGGCCCTGATGTTGAGGAGAAGACTTCCCGTTTGCCCACCGCGGAGGACAAGGAACTCCCGGCGCCCAATGTAGAGCCCGAGGATGCGGCTCCCGCACCCATGGAAGAGACTGCACCTGATCCAAGTGTTGAGGAGAAGAGCGTCCCCGAACCGGTGGCCCAACCAGAGGTTCCTCCTACCGAGGAGGCGCCTTCCGCTGTCCCGGCGGTGGAGGAGAAGGAAGCCTCGGTCCCCAGCAAGGTTGAGGAGGGTGCCGTTGGCCCTGATGTTGAGGAGGAGACTTCCCGTTTGCCCACCGCGGACGACAAGGAACTCCCGGCGCCCGTTGTAGAGCCTGAGGATGCGGCTCCCGCACCCTTGGAAGACATTGTACCTGCTCCAAGTGTTGAGGAGAAGAGCGTCCCCGAAGCGGTGGCCCAACCAGAGGTTCCTCCTACCGAGGAGGCGCCTTCTGTTGTCCCGGCAATGATGGAGAAGGAAGCCTCGGTCCCCAGCAAGGTTGAGGAGGGTGTCGTTGGCGCTGATGTTGAGGAGGAGACTTCCCGTTTGCCCACCGCGGAGGACAAGGAACTCCCGGCGCCAGTTGTAGAGCCCGAGGATGCGGCTCCCGCACCCATGGAAGAGACTGCACCTGATCCAAGTGTTGAGGAGAAGAGCGTCCCCGAACCGGTGGCCCAACCAGAGGTTCCTCCTACCGAGGAGGCGCCTTCCGCTGTCCCGGCGGTGGAGGAGAAGGAAGCCTCGGTCCCCAGCAAGGTTGAGGAGGGTGCCGTTGGCCCTGATGTTGAGGAGGAGACTTCCCGTTTGCCCACCGCGGAGGACAAGGAACTCCCGGCGCCCGTTGTAGAGCCCGAGGATGCGGCTCCCGCACCCATGGAAGAGACTGCACCTGATCCAAGTGTTGAGGAGAAGAGCGTCCCCGAACCGGTGGCCCAACCAGAGGTTCCTCCTACCGAAGAGGCGCCTTCCGCTGTCCTGGCAATGAAGGAGAAGGAAGCCTCGGTCCCCAGCAAGGTTGAGGAGGGTGCCGTTGGCCCTGATGTTGAGGAAGAGACTTCCCGTTTGCCCACCGCAGACGACAAGGAACTCCCGGCGCCCGTTGTAGAGCCCGAGGATGCGGCTCCCGCACCCATGGAAGAGACTGCACCTGATCCAAGTGTTGAGGAGAAGAGCGTCCCCGAACCGGTGGCCCAACCAGAGGTTCCTCCTACCGAAAAGGCGCCTTCCGCTGTCCTGGCAATGAAGGAGAAGGAAGCCTCGGTCCCCAGCAAGGTTGAGGAGGGTGCCGTTGGCCCTGATGTTGAGGAGGAGACTTCCCGTTTGCCCACCGCGGACGACAAGGAACTCCCGTCGCCCGTTGTAGAGCCCGAGGATGCGGCTCCCGCACCCTTGGAAGACATTGCACCTGCTCCAAGTGTTGAGGAGAAGAGCGTCCCCGAACCGGTGGCCCAACCAGAGGTTCCTCCTACCGAGGAGGCGCCTTCCGCTGTCCCGGCGGTGGAGGGGAAGGAAGCCTCGGTCCCCAGCAAGGTTGAGGAGGGTGCCGTTGGCCCTGATGTTGAGGAGGAGACTTCCCGTTTGCCCACCGCGGACGACAAGGAACTCCCGGCGCCCGTTGTAGAGCCCGAGGATGCGGCACCCGCACCCGTGCAAGACATTGCACCTGCTCCAAGTGTTGAGGAGAAGAGCGTCCCCGAACCGGTGGCCCAACCAGAGGTTCCTCCTACCGAGGAGGCGCCTTCCGCTGTCCCGGCGGTGGAGGAGAAGGAAGCCTCGGTCCCCAGCAAGGTTGAGGAGGGTGCCGTTGGCCCTGATGTTGAGGAGGAGACTTCCCGTTTGCCCACCGCGGAGGACAAGGAACTCCCGGCGCCCGTTGTAGAGCCCGAGGATGCGGCTCCCGCACCCATGGAAGAGACTGCACCTGATCCAAGTGTTGAGGAGAAGAGCGTCCCCGAACCGGTGGCCCAACCAGAGGTTCCTCCTACCGAAGAGGCGCCTTCCGCTGTCCTGGCAATGAAGGAGAAGGAAGCCTCGGTCCCCAGCAAGGTTGAGGAGGGTGCCGTTGGCCCTGATGTTGAGGAGGAGACTTCCCGTTTGCCCACCGCGGAGGACAAGGAACTCCCGGCGCCCGTTGTAGAGCCCGAGGATGCGGCTCCCGCACCCATGGAAGAGACTGCACCTGATCCAAGTGTTGAGGAGAAGAGCGTCTCCGAACCGGTGGCCCAACCAGAGGTTCCTCCTACCGAGGAGGCGCCTTCCGCTGTCCCGGCGGTGGAGGAGAAGGAAGCCTCGGTCCCCAGCAAGGTTGAGGAGGGTGCCGTTGGCCCTGATGTTGAGGAGGAGACTTCCCGTTTGCCCACCGAGGACGACAAGGAACTCCCGGCGCCCGTTGTAGAGCCCGAGGATACGGCTCCCGCACCCTTGGAAGACATTGCACCTGCTCCAAGTGTTGAGGAGAAGAGCGTCCCCGAACCGGTGGCCCAACCAGAGGTTCCTCCTACCGAGGAGGCGCCTTCCGCTGTCCCGGCGGTGGAGGAGAAGGAAGCCTCGGTCCCCAGCAAGGTTGAGGAGGGTGCCGTTGGCCCTGATGTTGAGGAAGAGACTTCCCGTTTGCCCACCGCAGACGACAAGGAACTCCCGGCGCCCGTTGTAGAGCCCGAGGATACGGCTCCCGCACCCTTGGAAGAGATTGCACCTGCTCCAAGTGTTGAGGAGAAGAGCGTCCCCGAACCGGTGGCCCAACCAGAGGTTCCTCCTACCGAGGAGGCGCCTTCCGCTGTCCCGGCGGTGGAGGAGAAGGAAGCCTCGGTCCCCAGCAAGGTTGAGGAGGGTGCCGTTGGCCCTGATGTTGAGGAGGAGACTTCCTGTTTGCCCACCGCGGACGACAAGGAACTCCCGGCGCCCGTTGTAGAGCCCGAGGATACGGCTCCCGCACCCTTGGAAGACATTGCACCTGCTCCAAGTGTTGAGGAGAAGAGCGTCCCCGAACCGGTGGCCCAACCAGAGGTTCCTCCTACCGAGGAGGCGCCTTCCGCTGTCCCGGCGGTGGAGGAGAAGGAAGCCTCGGTCCCCAGCAAGGTTGAGGAGGGTGCCGTTGGCCCTGATGTTGAGGAGGAGACTTCCCGTTTGCCCACCGCGGGCGACAAGGAACTCCCGGCGCCCGTTGTAGAGCCCGAGGATGCGGCTCCCGCACCCATGGAAGAGACTGCACCTGATCCAAGTGTTGAGGAGAAGAGCGTCCCCGAACCGGTGGCCCAACCAGAGGTTCCTCCTACCGAGGAGGCGCCTTCCGCTGTCCTGGCAATGAAGGAGAAGGAAGCCTCGGTCCCCAGCAAGGTTGAGGAGGGTGCCGTTGGCCCTGATGTTGAGGAGGAGACTTCCCGTTTGCCCACCGCGGAGGACAAGGAACTCCCGTCGCCCGTTGTAGAGCCCGAGGATACGGCTCGCGCACCCTTGGAAGACATTGCACCTGCTCCAAGTGTTGAGGAGAAGAGCGTCCCCGAACAGGTGGCCCAACCAGAGGTTCCTCCTACCGAGGAGGCGCCCTCCGCTGTCCCGGCGGTGGAGGAGAAGGAAGCCTCGGTCCCCAGCAAGGTTGAGGAGGGTGCCGTTGGCCCTGATGTTGAGGAGGAGACTTCCCGTTTGCCCACCGTGGACGACAAGGAACTCCCGCCGCCCAATGTAGAGCCCGAGGATACGGCTCCCGCACCCTTGGAAGACATTGCACCTGATCCAAGTGTTGAGGAGAAGAGCGTCCCCGAACCGGTGGCCCAACCAGAGGTTCCTCCTACCGAGGAGGCGCCTTCCGCTGTCCCGGCGGTGGAGGAGAAGGAAGCCTCGGTCCCCAGCAAGGTTGAGGAGGGTGCCGTTGGCCCTGATGTTGAGGAGGAGACTTCCCGTTTGCCCACCGCGGACGACAAGGAACTCCCCGCGCCCGTTGTAGAGCCCGAGGATGCGGCACCCGCACCCTTGGAAGACATTGCACCTGCTCCAAGTGTTGAGGAGAAGAGCGTCCCCGAACCGGTGGCCCAACCAGAGGTTCCTCCTACCGAGGAGGCGCCTTCCGCTGTCCCGGCGGTGGAGGAGAAGGAAGCCTCGGTCCCCAGCAAGGTTGAGGAGGGTGCCGTTGGCCCTGATGTTGAGGAAGAGACTTCCCGTTTGCCCACCGCAGACGGCAAGGAACTCCCGGCGCCCAATGTAGAGCCCGAGGATACGGCTCCCGCACCCTTGGAAGAGATTGCACCTGCTCCAAGTGTTGAGGAGAAGAGCGTCCCCGAACCGGTGGCCCAACCAGAGGTTCCTCCTACCGAGGAGGCGCCTTCCGCTGTCCCGGTGGTGGAGGAGAAGGAAGCCTCGGTCCCCAGCAAGGTTGAGGAGGGTGCCGTTGGCCCTGATGTTGAGGAGGAGACTTCCCGTTTGCCCACCGCGGACGACAAGGAACTCCCGGCGCCCGTTGTAGAGCCCGAGGATACGGCTCCCGCACCCGTGGAAGAGACTGCACCTGATCCAAGTGTTGAGGAGAAGAGCGTCCCCGAACCGGTGGCCCAACCAGAGGTTCCTCCTACCGAGGAGGCGCCTTCCGCTGTCCCGGCGGTGGAGGAGAAGGAAGCCTCGGTCCCCAGCAAGGTTGAGGAGGGTGCCGTTGGCCCTGATGTTGAGGAGGAGACTTCCCGTTTGCCCACCGCGGAGGACAAGGAACTCCCGGCGCCCGTTGTAGAGCCCGAGGATGCGGCTCCCGCACCCTTGGAAGACATTGCACCTGCTCCAAGTGTTGAGGAGAAGAGCGTCCCCGAAGCGGTGGCCCAACCAGAGGTTCCTCCTACCGAGGAGGCGCCTTCTGTTGTCCCGGCAATGATGGAGAAGGGAGCCTCGGTCCCCAGCAAGGTTGAGGAGGGTGTCGTTGGCCCTGATGTTGAGGAGATGACTTCCCGTCTGCCCACCGCGGAGGACAAGGAACTCCCGGCGCCCGTTGTAGAGCCCGAGGATGCAGCTCCCGCACCCATGGAAGAGACTGCACCTGATCCAAGTGTTGAGGAGAAGAGCGTCTCCGAAGCGGTGGCCCAACCAGAGGTTCCTCCTACCGAGGAGGCGCCTTCCGCTGTCCCGGCGGTGGAGGAGAAGGAAGCCTCGGTCCCCAGCAAGGTTGAGGAGGGTGCCGTTGGCCCTGATGTTGAGGAGGAGACTTCCCGTTTGCCCACCGCGGACGACACGGAACTCCCGGCGCCCGTTGTAGAGCCCGAGGATACGGCTCCCGCACCCTTGGAAGACATTGCACCTGATCCAAGTGTTGAGGAGAAGAGCGTCCCCGAACCGGTGGCCCAACCAGAGGTTCCTCCTACCGAGGAGGCGCCTTCCGCTGTCCCGGCGGTGGAGGAGAAGGAAGCCTCGGTCCCCAGCAAGGTTGAGGAGGGTGCCGTTGGCCCTGATGTTGAGGAGGAGACTTCCCGTTTGCCCACCGCGGACGACAAGGAACTCCCCGCGCCCGTTGTAGAGCCCGAGGATGCGGCACCCGCACCCGTGGAAGACATTGCACCTGCTCCAAGTGTTGAGGAGAAGAGCGTCCCCGAACCGGTGGCCCAACCAGAGGTTCCTCCTACCGAGGAGGCGCCTTCCGCTGTCCCGGCGGTGGAGGAGAAGGAAGCCTCGGTCCCCAGCAAGGTTGAGGAGGGTGCCGTTGGCCCTGATGTTGAGGAGGAGACTTCCCGTTTGCCCACCGCGGACGACAAGGAACTCCCGGCGCCCGTTGTAGAGCCCGAGGATGCGGCTCCCGCACCCTTGGAAGACATTGCACCTGCTCCAAGTGTTGAGGAGAAGAGCGTCCCCGAAGCGGTGGCCCAACCAGAGGTTCCTCCTACCGAGGAGGCGCCTTCTGTTGTCCCGGCAATGATGGAGAAGGAAGCCTCGGTCCCCGGCAAGGTTGAGGAGGGTGTCGTTGGCCCTGATGTTGAAGAGGAGACTTCCCGTGTGCCCACCGCGGAGGACAAGGAACTCCCGGCGCCCGTTGTAGAGCCCGAGGATGCGGCACCCGCACCCGTGGAAGACATTGCACCTGCTCCAAGTGTTGAGGAGAAGAGCGTCCCCGAAGCGGTGGCCCAACCAGAGGTTCCTCCTACCGAGGAGGCGCCTTCCGCTGTCCCGGCGGTGGAGGAGAAGGAAGCCTCGGTCCCCAGCAAGGTTGAGGAGGGTGCCGTTGGCCCTGATGTTGAGGAGGAGACTTCCCGTTTGCCCACCGCGGACGACAAGGAACTCCCGGCGCCCGTTGTAGAGCCCGAGGATACGGCTCCCGCACCCTTGGAAGACATTGCACCTGCTCCAAGTGTTGAGGAGAAGAGCGTCCCCGAACCGGTGGCCCAACCAGAGGTTCCTCCTACCGAGGAGGCGCCTTCCGCTGTCCCGGCGGTGGAGGAGAAGGAAGCCTCGGTCCCCAGCAAGGTTGAGGAGGGTGCCGTTGGCCCTGATGTTGAGGAGGAGACTTCCCGTTTGCCCACCGCGGGCGACAAGGAACTCCCGGCGCCCGTTGTAGAGCCCGAGGATGCGGCTCCCGCACCCATGGAAGAGACTGCACCTGATCCAAGTGTTGAGGAGAAGAGCGTCCCCGAACCGGTGGCCCAACCAGAGGTTCCTCCTACCGAGGAGGCGCCTTCCGCTGTCCTGGCAATGAAGGAGAAGGAAGCCTCGGTCCCCAGCAAGGTTGAGGAGGGTGCCGTTGGCCCTGATGTTGAGGAGGAGACTTCCCGTTTGCCCACCGCGGAGGACAAGGAACTCCCGGCGCCCGTTGTAGAGCCCGAGGATACGGCTCGCGCACCCTTGGAAGACATTGCACCTGCTCCAAGTGTTGAGGAGAAGAGCGTCCCCGAACAGGTGGCCCAACCAGAGGTTCCTCCTACCGAGGAGGCGCTCTCCGCTGTCCCGGCGGTGGAGGAGAAGGAAGCCTCGGTCCCCAGCAAGGTTGAGGAGGGTGCCGTTGGCCCTGATGTTGAGGAGGAGACTTCCCGTTTGCCCACCGTGGACGACAAGGAACTCCCGCCGCCCAATGTAGAGCCCGAGGATACGGCTCCCGCACCCTTGGAAGACATTGCACCTGATCCAAGTGTTGAGGAGAAGAGCGTCCCCGAACCGGTGGCCCAACCAGAGGTTCCTCCTACCGAGGAGGCGCCTTCCGCTGTCCCGGCGGTGGAGGAGAAGGAAGCCTCGGTCCCCAGCAAGGTTGAGGAGGGTGCCGTTGGCCCTGATGTTGAGGAGGAGACTTCCCGTTTGCCCACCGCGGACGACAAGGAACTCCCCGCGCCCGTTGTAGAGCCCGAGGATGCAGCACCCGCACCCGTGGAAGACATTGCATCTGCTCCAAGTGTTGAGGAGAAGAGCGTCCCCGAACCGGTGGCCCAACCAGAGGTTCCTCTTACCGAGGAGGCGCCTTCCGCTGTCCCGGCGGTGGAGGAGAAGGAAGCCTCGGTCCCCAGCAAGGTTGAGGAGGGTGCCGTTGGCCCTGATGTTGAGGAGGAGACTTCCTGTTTGCCCACCGCAGACGACAAGGAACTCCCGGCGCCCGTTGTAGAGCCCGAGGATACGGCTCCCGCACCCGTGGAAGACATTGCATTTGCTCCAAGTGTTGAGGAGAAGAGCGTCCCCGAACCGGTGGCCCAACCAGAGGTTCCTCCTACCGAGGAGGCGCCTTCCGATGTCCCGGCGGTGGAGGAGAAGGAAGCCTCGGTCCCCAGCAAGGTTGAGGAGGGTGCCGTTGGCCCTGATGTTGAGGAGGAGACTTCCTGTTTGCCCACCGCAGACGACAAGGAACTCCCGGCGCCCGTTGTAGAGCCCGAGGATACGGCTCCCGCACCCTTGGAAGACATTGCACCTGCTCCAAGTGTTGAGGAGAAGAGCGTCCCCGAACCGGTGGCCCAACCAGAGGTTCCTCCTACCGAGGAGGCGCCTTCCGCTGTCCCGGCGGTGGAGGAGAAGGAAGCCTCGGTCCCCAGCAAGGTTGAGGAGGGTGCCGTTGGCCCTGATGTTGAGGAGGAGACTTCCCGTTTGCCCACCGCGGGCGACAAGGAACTCCCGGCGCCAGTTGTAGAGCCCGAGGATGCGGCTCCCGCACCCATGGAAGAGACTGCACCTGATCCAAGTGTTGAGGAGAAGAGCGTCCCCGAACCGGTGGCCCAACCAGAGGTTCCTCCTACCGAGGAGGCGCCTTCCGCTGTCCTGGCAATGAAGGAGAAGGAAGCCTCGGTCCCCAGCAAGGTTGAGGAGGGTGCCGTTGGCCCTGATGTTGAGGAGGAGACTTCCCGTTTGCCCACCGCGGAGGACAAGGAACTCCCGTCGCCCGTTGTAGAGCCCGAGGATACGGCTCGCGCACCCTTGGAAGACATTGCACCTGCTCCAAGTGTTGAGGAGAAGAGCGTCCCCGAACAGGTGGCCCAACCAGAGGTTCCTCCTACCGAGGAGGCGCCCTCCGCTGTCCCGGCGGTGGAGGAGAAGGAAGCCTCGGTCCCCAGCAAGGTTGAGGAGGGTGCCGTTGGCCCTGATGTTGAGGAGGAGACTTCCCGTTTGCCCACCGTGGACGACAAGGAACTCCCGCCGCCCAATGTAGAGCCCGAGGATACGGCTCCCGCACCCTTGGAAGACATTGCACCTGATCCAAGTGTTGAGGAGAAGAGCGTCCCCGAACCGGTGGCCCAACCAGAGGTTCCTCCTACCGAGGAGGCGCCTTCCGCTGTCCCGGCGGTGGAGGAGAAGGAAGCCTCGGTCCCCAGCAAGGTTGAGGAGGGTGCCGTTGGCCCTGATGTTGAGGAGGAGACTTCCCGTTTGCCCACCGCGGACGACAAGGAACTCCCCGCGCCCGTTGTAGAGCCCGAGGATGCGGCACCCGCACCCGTGGAAGACATTGCACCTGCTCCAAGTGTTGAGGAGAAGAGCGTCCCCGAACCGGTGGCCCAACCAGAGGTTCCTCCTACCGAGGAGGCGCCTTCCGCTGTCCCGGCGGTGGAGGAGAAGGAAGCCTCGGTCCCCAGCAAGGTTGAGGAGGGTGCCGTTGGCCCTGATGTTGAGGAAGAGACTTCCCGTTTGCCCACCGCAGACGGCAAGGAACTCCCGGCGCCCAATGTAGAGCCCGAGGATACGGCTCCCGCACCCTTGGAAGAGATTGCACCTGCTCCAAGTGTTGAGGAGAAGAGCGTCCCCGAACCGGTGGCCCAACCAGAGGTTCCTCCTACCGAGGAGGCGCCTTCCGCTGTCCCGGTGGTGGAGGAGAAGGAAGCCTCGGTCCCCAGCAAGGTTGAGGAGGGTGCCGTTGGCCCTGATGTTGAGGAGGAGACTTCCCGTTTGCCCACCGCGGACGACAAGGAACTCCCGGCGCCCGTTGTAGAGCCCGAGGATACGGCTCCCGCACCCGTGGAAGAGACTGCACCTGATCCAAGTGTTGAGGAGAAGAGCGTCCCCGAACCGGTGGCCCAACCAGAGGTTCCTCCTACCGAGGAGGCGCCTTCCGCTGTCCCGGCGGTGGAGGAGAAGGAAGCCTCGGTCCCCAGCAAGGTTGAGGAGGGTGCCGTTGGCCCTGATGTTGAGGAGGAGACTTCCCGTTTGCCCACCGCGGAGGACAAGGAACTCCCGGCGCCCGTTGTAGAGCCCGAGGATGCGGCTCCCGCACCCTTGGAAGACATTGCACCTGCTCCAAGTGTTGAGGAGAAGAGCGTCCCCGAAGCGGTGGCCCAACCAGAGGTTCCTCCTACCGAGGAGGCGCCTTCTGTTGTCCCGGCAATGATGGAGAAGGGAGCCTCGGTCCCCAGCAAGGTTGAGGAGGGTGTCGTTGGCCCTGATGTTGAGGAGATGACTTCCCGTCTGCCCACCGCGGAGGACAAGGAACTCCCGGCGCCCGTTGTAGAGCCCGAGGATGCAGCTCCCGCACCCATGGAAGAGACTGCACCTGATCCAAGTGTTGAGGAGAAGAGCGTCTCCGAACCGGTGGCCCAACCAGAGGTTCCTCCTACCGAGGAGGCGCCTTCCGCTGTCCCGGCGGTGGAGGAGAAGGAAGCCTCGGTCCCCAGCAAGGTTGAGGAGGGTGCCGTTGGCCCTGATGTTGAGGAGGAGACTTCCCGTTTGCCCACCGCGGACGACACGGAACTCCCGGCGCCCGTTGTAGAGCCCGAGGATACGGCTCCCGCACCCTTGGAAGACATTGCACCTGATCCAAGTGTTGAGGAGAAGAGCGTCCCCGAACCGGTGGCCCAACCAGAGGTTCCTCCTACCGAGGAGGCGCCTTCCGCTGTCCCGGCGGTGGAGGAGAAGGAAGCCTCGGTCCCCAGCAAGGTTGAGGAGGGTGCCGTTGGCCCTGATGTTGAGGAGGAGACTTCCCGTTTGCCCACCGCGGACGACAAGGAACTCCCCGCGCCCGTTGTAGAGCCCGAGGATGCGGCACCCGCACCCGTGGAAGACATTGCACCTGCTCCAAGTGTTGAGGAGAAGAGCGTCCCCGAACCGGTGGCCCAACCAGAGGTTCCTCCTACCGAGGAGGCGCCTTCCGCTGTCCCGGCGGTGGAGGAGAAGGAAGCCTCGGTCCCCAGCAAGGTTGAGGAGGGTGCCGTTGGCCCTGATGTTGAGGAGGAGACTTCCCGTTTGCCCACCGCGGACGACAAGGAACTCCCGGCGCCCGTTGTAGAGCCCGAGGATGCGGCTCCCGCACCCTTGGAAGACATTGCACCTGCTCCAAGTGTTGAGGAGAAGAGCGTCCCCGAAGCGGTGGCCCAACCAGAGGTTCCTCCTACCGAGGAGGCGCCTTCTGTTGTCCCGGCAATGATGGAGAAGGAAGCCTCGGTCCCCGGCAAGGTTGAGGAGGGTGTCGTTGGCCCTGATGTTGAAGAGGAGACTTCCCGTGTGCCCACCGCGGAGGACAAGGAACTCCCGGCGCCCGTTGTAGAGCCCGAGGATACGGCTCCCGCACCCTTGGAAGACATTGCACCTGCTCCAAGTGTTGAGGAGAAGAGCGTCCCCGAACCGGTGGCCCAACCAGAGGTTCCTCCTACCGAGGAGGCGCCTTCCGCTGTCCCGGCGGTGGAGGAGAAGGAAGCCTCGGTCCCCAGCAAGGTTGAGGAGGGTGCCGTTGGCCCTGATGTTGAGGAGGAGACTTCCCGTTTGCCCACCGCGGAGGACAAGGAACTCCCGGCGCCCGTTGTAGAGCCCGAGGATGCGGCTCCCGCACCCTTGGAAGACATTGCACCTGCTCCAAGTGTTGAGGAGAAGAGCGTCCCCGAAGCGGTGGCCCAACCAGAGGTTCCTCCTACCGAGGAGGCGCCTTCTGCTGTCCTGGCAATGAAGGAGAAGGAAGCCTCGGTCCCCAGCAAGGTTGAGGAGGGTGCCGTTGGCCCTGATGTTGAGGAGGAGACTTCCCGTTTGCCCACCGCGGACGACAAGGAACTCCCGGCGCCCGTTGTAGAGCCCGAGGATACGGCTCCCGCACCCTTGGAAGACATTGCACCTGCTCCAAGTGTTGAGGAGAAGAGCGTCCCCGAACCGGTGGCCCAACCAGAGGTTCCTCCTACCGAGGAGGCGCCTTCCGCTGTCCCGGCGGTGGAGGAGAAGGAAGCCTCGGTCCCCAGCAAGGTTGAGGAGGGTGCCGTTGGCCCTGATGTTGAGGAGGAGACTTCCCGTTTGCCCACCGCGGAGGACAAGGAACTCCCGGCGCCCGTTGTAGAGCCCGAGGATGCGGCACCCGCACCCGTGGAAGACATTGCACCTGCTCCAAGTGTTGAGGAGAAGAGCGTCCCCGAACCGGTGGCCCAACCAGAGGTTCCTCCTACCGAGGAGGCGCCTTCCGCTGTCCCGGCGGTGGAGGAGAAGGAAGCCTCGGTCCCCAGCAAGGTTGAGGAGGGTGCCGTTGGCCCTGATGTTGAGGAGGAGACTTCCCGTTTGCCCACCGCGGAGGACAAGGAACTCCCGGCGCCCGTTGTAGAGCCCGAGGATACGGCTCCCGCACGCTTGGAAGACATTGCACCTGCTCCAAGTGTTGAGGAGAAGAGCGTCCCCGAACCGGTGGCCCAACCAGAGGTTCCTCCTACCGAGGAGGCGCCTTCCGCTGTCCCGGCGGTGGAGGAGAAGGAAGCCTCGGTCCCCAGCAAGGTTGAGGAGGGTGCCGTTGGCCCTGATGTTGAGGAGGAGACTTCCCGTTTGCCCACCGCGGACGACAAGGAACTCCCGGCGCCCGTTGTAGAGCCCGAGGATGCGGCTCCCGCACCCTTGGAAGACATTGCACCTGCTCCAAGTGTTGAGGAGAAGAGCGTCCCCGAAGCGGTGGCCCAACCAGAGGTTCCTCCTACCGAGGAGGCGCCTTCTGTTGTCCCGGCAATGATGGAGAAGGAAGCCTCGGTCCCCGGCAAGGTTGAGGAGGGTGTCGTTGGCCCTGATGTTGAAGAGGAGACTTCCCGTGTGCCCACCGCGGAGGACAAGGAACTCCCGGCGCCCGTTGTAGAGCCCGAGGATGCGGCACCCGCACCCGTGGAAGACATTGCACCTGCTCCAAGTGTTGAGGAGAAGAGCGTCCCCGAACCGGTGGCCCAACCAGAGGTTCCTCCTACCGAGGAGGCGCCTTCCGCTGTCCCGGCGGTGGAGGGGAAGGAAGCCTCGGTCCCCAGCAAGGTTGAGGAGGGTGCCGTTGGCCCTGATGTTGAGGAGGAGACTTCCCGTTTGCCCACCGCGGACGACAAGGAACTCCCGGCGCCCGTTGTAGAGCCCGAGGATGCGGCACCCGCACCCGTGGAAGACATTGCACCTGCTCCAAGTGTTGAGGAGAAGAGCGTCCCCGAACCGGTGGCCCAACCAGAGGTTCCTCCTACCGAGGAGGCGCCTTCCGCTGTCCCGGCGGTGGAGGAGAAGGAAGCCTCGGTCCCCGGCAAGGTTGAAGAGGGTGCCGTTGGCCCTGATGTTGAGGAGGAGACTTCCCGTTTGCCCACCGCGGACGACAAGGAACTCCCGGCGCTCGTTGTAGAGCCCGAGGATACGGCTCCCGCACCCGTGGAAGACATTGCACCTGTTCCAAGTGTTGAGGAGAAGAGCGTCCCCGAACCGGTGGCCCAACCAGAGGTTCCTCCTACCGAGGAGGCGCCTTCCGCTGTCCCGGCGGTGGAGGAGAAGGAAGCCTCGGTCCCCAGCAAGGTTGAGGAGGGTGCCGTTGGCCCTGATGTTGAGGAGGAGACTTCCCGTTTGCCCACCGCGGACGACAAGGAACTCCCGGCGCCCGTTGTAGAGCCCGAGGATGCGGCTCCCGCACCCTTGGAAGACATTGCACCTGCTCCAAGTGTTGAGGAGAAGAGCGTCCCCGAAGCGGTGGCCCAACCAGAGGTTCCTCCTACCGAGGAGGCGCCTTCCGCTGTCCCGGCGGTGGAGGAGAAGGAAGCCTCGGTCCCCAGCAAGGTTGAGGAGGGTGCCGTTGGCCCTGATGTTGAGGAGGAGACTTCCCGTTTGCCCACCGCGGAGGACAAGGAACTCCCGGCGCCCGTTGTAGAGCCCGAGGATGCCGCTCCCGCACCCATGGAAGAGACTGCACCTGATCCAAGTGTTGAAGAGAAGAGCATCCCCGAACCGGTGGCCCAACCAGAGGTTCCTCCTACCGAGGAGGCGCCTTCCGCTGTCCCGGCGGTGGAGGACAAGAAAGCCTCCGTCCCCAGCAAGGTTGAGGAGGGTGCCGTTGGCCCTGATGTTGAGGAGGAGACTTCCCGTTTGCCCACCGCGGACGACAAGGAACTCCCGTCGCCCGTTGTAGAGCCCGAGGATGCGGCTCCCGCACCCTTGGAAGACATTGCACCTGCTCCAAGTGTTGAGGAGAAGAGCGTCCCCGAAGCGGTGGCCCAACCAGAGGTTCCTCCTACCGAGGAGGCGCCTTCTGTTGTCCCGGCAATGATGGAGAAGGAAGCCTCGGTCCCCGGCAAGGTTGAGGAGGGTGCCGTTGGCCCTGATGTTGAGGAGGAGACTTCCCGTTTGCCCACCGCGGACGACAAGGAACTCCCGGCGCCCGTTGTAGAGCCCGAGGATGCGGCACCCGCACCCGTGGAAGACATTGCACCTGCTCCAAGTGTTGAGGAGAAGAGCGTCCCCGAACCGGTGGCCCAACCAGAGGTTCCTCCTACCGAGGAGGCGCCTTCCGCTGTCCCGGCGGTGGAGGAGAAGGAAGCCTCGGTCCCCGGCAAGGTTGAAGAGGGTGCCGTTGGCCCTGATGTTGAGGAGGAGACTTCCCGTTTGCCCACCGCGGACGACAAGGAACTCCCGGCGCTCGTTGTAGAGCCCGAGGATACGGCTCCCGCACCCGTGGAAGACATTGCACCTGCTCCAAGTGTTGAGGAGAAGAGCGTCCCCGAACCGGTGGCCCAACCAGAGGTTCCTCCTACCGAGGAGGCGCCTTCCGCTGTCCCGGCGGTGGAGGAGAAGGAAGCCTCGGTCCCCAGCAAGGTTGAGGAGGGTGCCGTTGGCCCTGATGTTGAGGAGGAGACTTCCCGTTTGCCCACCGCGGACGACAAGGAACTCCCGGCGCCCGTTGTAGAGCCCGAGGATGCGGCTCCCGCACCCTTGGAAGACATTGCACCTGCTCCAAGTGTTGAGGAGAAGAGCGTCCCCGAAGCGGTGGCCCAACCAGAGGTTCCTCCTACCGAGGAGGCGCCTTCCGCTGTCCCGGCGGTGGAGGAGAAGGAAGCCTCGGTCCCCAGCAAGGTTGAGGAGGGTGCCGTTGGCCCTGATGTTGAGGAGGAGACTTCCCGTTTGCCCACCGCGGAGGACAAGGAACTCCCGGCGCCCGTTGTAGAGCCCGAGGATGCCGCTCCCGCACCCATGGAAGAGACTGCACCTGATCCAAGTGTTGAGGAGAAGAGCGTCTCCGAACCGGTGGCCCAACCAGAGGTTCCTCCTACCGAGGAGGCGCCTTCCGCTGTCCCGGCGGTGGAGGAGAAGGAAGCCTCGGTCCCCAGCAAGGTTGAGGAGGGTGCCGTTGGCCCTGATGTTGAGGAGGAGACTTCCCGTTTGCCCACCGCGGACGACAAGGAACTCCCGTCGCCCGTTGTAGAGCCCGAGGATGCGGCTCCCGCACCCTTGGAAGACATTGCACCTGCTCCAAGTGTTGAGGAGAAGAGCGTCCCCGAAGCGGTGGCCCAACCAGAGGTTCCTCCTACCGAGGAGGCGCCTTCTGTTGTCCCGGCAATGATGGAGAAGGAAGCCTCGGTCCCCGGCAAGGTTGAGGAGGGTGTCGTTGGCCCTGATGTTGAGGAGGAGACTTCCCGTTTGCCCACCGCGGAGGACAAGGAACTCCCGGCGCCCGTTGTAGAGCCCGAGGATGCGGCACCCGCACCCGTGGAAGACATTGCACCTGCTCCAAGTGTTGAGGAGAAGAGCGTCCCCGAACCGGTGGCCCAACCAGAGGTTCCTCCTACCGAGGAGGCGCCTTCCGCTGTCCCGGCGGTGGAGGGGAAGGAAGCCTCGGTCCCCAGCAAGGTTGAGGAGGGTGCCGTTGGCCCTGATGTTGAGGAGGAGACTTCCCGTTCGCCCACCGCGGACGACAAGGAACTCCCGGCGCTCGTTGTAGAGCCCGAGGATGCGGCACCCGCACCCGTGGAAGACATTGCACCTGATCCAAGTGTTGAGGAGAAGAGCGTCCCCGAACCGGTGGCCCAACCAGAGGTTCCTCCTACCGAGGAGGCGCCTTCCGCTGTCCCGGCGGTGGAGGAGAAGGAAGCCTCGGTCCCCAGCAAGGTTGAGGAGGGTGCCGTTGGCCCTGATGTTGAGGAGGAGACTTCCCGTTTGCCCACCGCGGACGACAAGGAACTCCCGTCGCCCGTTGTAGAGCCCGAGGATGCGGCTCCCGCACCCTTGGAAGACATTGCACCTGCTCCAAGTGTTGAGGAGAAGAGCGTCCCCGAAGCGGTGGCCCAACCAGAGGTTCCTCCTACCGAGGAGGCGCCTTCTGTTGTCCCGGCAATGATGGAGAAGGAAGCCTCGGTCCCCGGCAAGGTTGAGGAGGGTGTCGTTGGCCCTGATGTTGAAGAGGAGACTTCCCGTGTGCCCACCGCGGAGGACAAGGAACTCCCGGCGCCCGTTGTCGAGCCCGAGGATGCGGCACCCGCACTCGTGGAAGACATTGCACCTGCTCCAAGTGTTGAGGAGAAGAGCGTCCCCGAACCGGTGGCCCAACCAGAGGTTCCTCCTACCGAGGAGGCGCCTTCCGCTGTCCCGGCGGTGGAGGGGAAGGAAGCCTCGGTCCCCAGCAAGGTTGAGGAGGGTGCCGTTGGCCCTGATGTTGAGGAGGAGACTTCCCGTTTGCCCACCGCGGACGACAAGGAACTCCCGGCGCCCGTTGTAGAGCCCGAGGATACGGCTCCCGCACCCTTGGAAGACATTGCACCTGCTCCAAGTGTTGAGGAGAAGAGCGTCCCCGAACCGGTGGCCCAACCAGAGGTTCCTCCTACCGAGGAGGCGCCTTCCGCTGTCCCGGCGGTGGAGGAGAAGGAAGCCTCGGTCCCCAGCAAGGTTGAGGAGGGTGCCGTTGGCCCTGATGTTGAGGAGGAGACTTCCCGTTTGCCCACCGCGGAGGACAAGGAACTCCCGGCGCCCGTTGTAGAGCCCGAGGATGCGGCACCCGCACCCGTGGAAGACATTGCACCTGCTCCAAGTGTTGAGGAGAAGAGCGTCCCCGAACCGGTGGCCCAACCAGAGGTTCCTCCTACCGAGGAGGCGCCTTCCGCTGTCCCGGCGGTGGAGGAGAAGGAAGCCTCGGTCCCCGGCAAGGTTGAAGAGGGTGCCGTTGGCCCTGATGTTGAGGAGGAGACTTCCCGTTTGCCCACCGCGGAGGACAAGGAACTCCCGGCGCCCGTTGTAGAGCCCGAGGATACGGCTCCCGCACCCGTGGAAGACATTGCATTTGCTCCAAGTGTTGAGGAGAAGAGCGTCCCCGAATCGGTGGCCCAACCACAGGTTCCTCCTACCGAGGAGGCGCCTTCCGCTGTCCCGGCGGTGGAGGAGAAGGAAGCCTCGGTCCCCAGCAAGGTTGAGGAGGGTGTCGCTGGCCCTGATGTTGAGGAGGAGACTTCCCGTTTGCCCACCGCGGAGGACAAGGAACTCCCGGCGCCCGTTGTAGAGCCCGAGGATGCGGCTCCCGCACCCTTGGAAGACATTGCACCTGCTCCAAGTGTTGAGGAGAAGAGGGTCCCCGAAGCGGTGGCCCAACCAGAGGTTCCTCCTACCGAGGAGGCGCCTTCTGTTGTCCCGGCAATGATGGAGAAGGAAGCCTCGGTCCCCAGCAAGGTTGAGGAGGGTGTCGTTGGCCCTGATGTTGAGGAGGAGACTTCCCGTTTGCCCACCGCGGACGACAAGGAACTCCCGGCGCCCGTTGTAGAGCCCGAGGATACGGCTCCCGCACCCGTGGAAGACATTGCATTTGCTCCAAGTGTTGAGGAGAAGAGCGTCCCCGAATCGGTGGCCCAACCAGAGGTTCCTCCTACCGAGGAGGCGCCTTCCGCTGTCCCGGCGGTGGAGGAGAAGGAAGCCTCGGTCCCCAGCAAGGTTGAGGAGGGTGCCGTTGGCCCTGATGTTGAGGAGGAGACTTCCCGTTTGCCCACCGCGGAGGACAAGGAACTCCCGGCGCCCGTTGTAGAGCCCGAGGATGCGGCTCCCGCACCCTTGGAAGACATTGCACCTGCTCCAAGTGTTGAGGAGAAGAGCGTCCCCGAAGCGGTGGCCCAACCAGAGGTTCCTCCTACCGAGGAGGCGCCTTCTGTTGTCCCGGCAATGATGGAGAAGGAAGCCTCGGTCCCCAGCAAGGTTGAGGAGGGTGTCGTTGGCCCTGATGTTGAGGAGGAGACTTCCCGTTTGCCCACCGCGGACGACAAGGAACTCCCGGCGCCCGTTGTAGAGCCCGAGGATACGGCTCCCGCACCCGTGGAAGACATTGCATTTGCTCCAAGTGTTGAGGAGAAGAGCGTCCCCGAATCGGTGGCCCAACCAGAGGGTCCTCCTACCGAGGAGGCGCCTTCCGCTGTCCCGGCGGTGGAGGAGAAGGAAGCCTCGGTCCCCAGCAAGGTTGAGGAGGGTGCCGTTGGCCCTGATGTTGAGGAGGAGACTTCCCGTTTGCCCACCGCGGAGGACAAGGAACTCCCGGCGCCCGTTGTAGAGCCCGAGGATGCGGCTCCCGCACCCTTGGAAGACATTGCACCTGCTCCAAGTGTTGAGGAGAAGAGCGTCCCCGAAGCGGTGGCCCAACCAGAGGTTCCTCCTACCGAGGAGGCGCCTTCTGTTGTCCCGGCAATGATGGAGAAGGAAGCCTCGGTCCCCAGCAAGGTTGAGGAGGGTGCCGTTGGCCCTGATGTTGAGGAGGAGACTTTCCGTTTGCCCACCGCGGACGACAAGGAACTCCCGGCGCCCGTTGTAGAGCCCGAGGATACGGCTCCCGCACCCTTGGAAGACATTGCACCTGCTCCAAGTGTTGAGGAGAAGAGCATCCCCGAACCGGTGGCCCAACCAGAGGTTCCTCCTACCAAGGAGGCGGCCTCCGCTGTCCCGGCGGTGGAGGAGAAGGAAGCCTCGGTCCCCAGCAAGGTTGAGGAGGGTGCCGTTGGCCCTGATGTTGAGGAGGAGACTTCCCGTTTGCCCACCGCGGACGACAAGGAACTCCCGGCGCCCGTTGTAGAGCCCGAGGATACGGCTCCCGCACCCTTGGAAGACATTGCACCTGCTCCAAGTGTTGAGGAGAAGAGCGTCCCCGAACCGGTGGCCCAACCAGAGGTTCCTCCTACCAAGGAGGCGCCCTCCGCTGTCCCGGCGGTGGAGGAGAAGGAAGCCTCGGTCCCCAGCAAGGTTGAGGAGGGTGCCGTTGGCCCTGATGTTGAGGAGGAGACTTCCCGTTTGCCCACCGCGGACGACAAGGAACTCCCGGCGCCCGTTGTAGAGCCGGAGGATGCGGCTCCCGCACCCGTGGAAGAGACTGCACCTGCTCCAAGTGTTGAGGAGAAGAGCGTCCCCGAACCGGTGGCCCAACCAGAGGTTCCTCCAACCGAGGAGGCGCCTTCCGCTGTCCCGGCGGTGGAGGAGAATAAAGCCTCCGTCCCCAGCAAGGTTGAGGAGGGTGCCGTTGGCCCTGATGTTGAGGAGGAGACTTCCCGTTTGCCCACCGCGGACGACAAGGAACTCCCGGCGCCCAATGTAGAGCCCGAGGATACGGCTCCCGCACCCTTGGAAGACATTGCACCTGCTCCAAGTGTTGAGGAGAAGAGCGTCCCCGAACCGGTGGCCCAACCAGAGGTTCCTCCTACCGAGGAGGCGCCTTCCGCTGTCCCGGCGGTGGAGGAGAAGGAAGCCTCGGTCCCCAGCAAGGTTGAGGAGGGTGTCGTTGGCCCTGATGTTGAGGAGAAGACTTCCCGTTTGCCCACCGCGGAGGACAAGGAACTCCCGGCGCCCAATGTAGAGCCCGAGGATGCGGCTCCCGCACCCATGGAAGAGACTGCACCTGATCCAAGTGTTGAGGAGAAGAGCGTCCCCGAACCGGTGGCCCAACCAGAGGTTCCTCCTACCGAGGAGGCGCCTTCCGCTGTCCCGGCGGTGGAGGACAAGAAAGCCTCCGTCCCCAGCAAGGTTGAGGAGGGTGCCGTTGGCCCTGATGTTGAGGAGGAGACTTCCCGTTTGCCCACCGCGGACGACAAGGAACTCCCGGCGCCCGTTGTAGAGCCTGAGGATACGGCTCCCGCACCCGTGGAAGAGATTGCACCTGCTCCAAGTGTTGAGGAGAAGAGCGTCCTCGAACCGGTGGCCCAACCAGAGGTTCCTCCTACCGAGGAGGCGCCTTCCGCTGTCCCGACGGTGGAGGAGAAGGAAGCCTCGGTCCCCAGCAAGGTTGAGGAGGGTGCCGTTGGCCCTGATGTTGAGGAGGAGACTTCCCGTTTGCCCACCGCGGAGGACAAGGAACTCCCGGCGCCCGTTGTAGAGCCCGAGGATGCGGCTCCCGCACCCTTGGACGACATTGCACCTGCTCCAAGTGTTGAGGAGAAGAGCGTCCCCGAACCGGTGGCCCAACCAGAGGTTCCTCCTACCGAGGAGGCGCCTTCCGCTGTCCCGGCGGTGGAGGAGAAGGAAGCCTCGGTCCCCAGCAAGGTTGAGGAGGGTGCCGTTGGCCCTGATGTTGAGGAGGAGACTTCCCGTTTGCCCACCGCGGAGGACAAGGAACTCTCGGCGCCCGTTGTAGAGCCCGAGGATGCGGCTCCCGCACCCGTGGAAGAGATTGCACCTGATCCAAGTGTTGAGGAGAAGAGCGTCCCCGAACCGGTGGCCCAACCAGAGGTTCCTCCTACCGAGGAGGCGCCTTCCGCTGTCCCGACAGTGGAGGAGAAGGAAGCCTCGGTCCCCAGCAAGGTTGAGGAGGGTGCCGTTGGCCCTGATGTTGAGGAGGAGACTTCCCGTTTGCCCACCGCGGAGGACAAGGAACTCCCGGCGCCCGTTGTAGAGCCCGAGGATGCGGCTCCCGCACCCTTGGAAGCCATTGCACCTGCTCCAAGTGTTGAGGAGAAGAGCGTCCCCGAACCGGTGGCCCAACCAGAGGTTCCTCCTACCGAGGAGGCGCCTTCCGCTGTCCCGGCGGTGGAGGAGAAGGAAG
Organism: Neckera pumila; assembly: GCA_963969595.1. NCBI lineage: Eukaryota > Viridiplantae > Streptophyta > Bryopsida > Hypnales > Neckeraceae > Neckera > Neckera pumila. Next base: position 45,306,944 of record OZ018409.1, on the reverse strand, counting down.
CCTCGGTCCCCAGCAAGGTTGAGGAGGGTGCCATTGGCCCTGATGTTGAGGAGGAGACTTCCCGTTTGCCCACCGCGGAGGACAAGGAACTCTCGGCGCCCGTTGTAGAGCCCGAGGATGCGGCTCCCGCACCCGTGGAAGAGATTGCACCTGATCCAAGTGTTGAGGAGAAGAGCGTCCCCGAACCGGTGGCCCAACCAGAGGTTCCTCCTACCAAGGAGGCGCCCTCCGCTGTCCCGGCGGTGGAGGAGAAGGAAGCCTCGGTCCCCAGCAAGGTTGAGGAGGGTGCCGTTGGCCCTGATGTTGAGGAGGAGACTTCCCGTTTGCCCACCGCGGAGGACAAGGAACTCTCGGCGCCCGTTGTAGAGCCCGAGGATGCGGCTCCCGCACCCGTGGAAGAGATTGCACCTGATCCAAGTGTTGAGGAGAAGAGCGTCCCCGAACCGGTGGCCCAACCAGAGGTTCCTCCTACCAAGGAGGCGCCCTCCGCTGTCCCGCCGGTGGAGGAGAAGGAAGCCTCGGTCCCCAGCAAGGTTGAGGAGGGTGCCGTTGGCCCTGATGTTGAGGAGGAGACTTCCCGTTTGCCCACCGCGGAGGACAAGGAACTCTCGGCGCCCGTTGTAGAGCCCGAGGATGCGGCTCCCGCACCCGTGGAAGAGATTGCACCTGATCCAAGTGTTGAGGAGAAGAGCGTCCCCGAACCGGTGGCCCAACCAGAGGTTCCTCCTACCAAGGAGGCGCCCTCCGCTGTCCCGGCGGTGGAGGAGAAGGAAGCCTCGGTCCCCAGCAAGGTTGAGGAGGGTGCCGTTGGCCCTGATGTTGAGGAGGAGACTTCCCGTTTGCCCACCGCGGAGGACAAGGAACTCCCGGCGCCCGTTGTAGAGCCCGAGGATACGGCTCCCGCACCCGTGGAAGAGACTGCACCTGATCCAAGTGTTGAGGAGAAGAGCGTCCCCGAACCGGTGGCCCAACCAGAGGTTCCTCCTACCGAGGAGGCGCCTTCCGCTGTCCCGGCGGTGGAGGAGAAGGAAGCCTCGGTCCCCAGCAAGGTTGAGGAGGGTGCCGTTGGCCCTGATGTTGAGGAGGAGACTTCCCGTTTGCCCACCGCGGACGACAAGGAACTCCCGGCGCCCGTTGTAGAGCCTGAGGATGCGGCTCCCGCACCCGTGGAAGAGACTGCACCTGCTCCAAGTGTTGAGGAGAAGAGCGTCCCCGAACCGGTGGCCCAACCAGAGGTTCCTCCAACCGAGGAGGCGCCTTCCGCTGTCCCGGCGGTGGAGGAGAATAAAGCCTCCGTCCCCAGCAAGGTTGAGGAGGGTGCCGTTGGCCCTGATGTTGAGGAGGAGACTTCCCGTTTGCCCACCGCGGACGACAAGGAACTCCCGGCGCCCAATGTAGAGCCCGAGGATACGGCTCCCGCACCCTTGGAAGACATTGCACCTGCTCCAAGTGTTGAGGAGAAGAGCGTCCCCGAACCGGTGGCCCAACCAGAGGTTCCTCCTACCGAGGAGGCGCCTTCCGCTGTCCCGGCGGTGGAGGAGAAGGAAGCCTCGGTCCCCAGCAAGGTTGAGGAGGGTGTCGTTGGCCCTGATGTTGAGGAGAAGACTTCCCGTTTGCCCACCGCGGAGGACAAGGAACTCCCGGCGCCCAATGTAGAGCCCGAGGATGCGGCTCCCGCACCCATGGAAGAGACTGCACCTGATCCAAGTGTTGAGGAGAAGAGCATCCCCGAACCGGTGGCCCAACCAGAGGTTCCTCCTACCGAGGAGGCGCCTTCCGCTGTCCCGGCGGTGGAGGAGAAGAAAGCCTCGGTCCCCAGCAAGGTTGAGGAGGGTGCCGTTGGCCCTGATGTTGAGGAGGAGACTTCCCGTTTGCCCACCGCGGAGGACAAGGAACTCCCGGCGCCCGTTGTAGAGCCCGAGGATACGGCTCCCGCACCCGTGGAAGACATTGCGTTTGCTCCAAGTGTTGAGGAGAAGAGCATCCCCGAACCGGTGGCCCAACCAGAGGTTCCTCCTACCGAGGAGGCGCCTTCCGCTGTCCCGGCGGTGGAGGACAAGAAAGCCTCCGTCCCCAGCAAGGTGGAGGAGGGTGCCGTTGGCCCTGATGTTGAGGAGGAGACTTCCCGTTTGCCCACCGCGGACGACAAGGAACTCCCGGCGCCCGTTGTAGAGCCCGAGGATACGGCTCCCGCACCCGTGGAAGAGATTGCACCTGCTCCAAGTGTTGAGGAGAAGAGCGTCCTCGAACCGGTGGCCCAACCAGAGGTTCCTCCTACCGAGGAGGCGCCTTCCGCTGTCCCGACGGTGGAGGAGAAGGAAGCCTCGGTCCCCAGCAAGGTTGAGGAGGGTGCCGTTGGCCCTGATGTTGAGGAGGAGACTTCCCGTTTGCCCACCGCGGAGGACAAGGAACTCCTGGCGCCCGTTGTAGAGCCCGAGGATGCGGCTCCCGCACCCTTGGAAGACATTGCACCTGCTCCAAGTGTTGAGGAGAAGAGCGTCCCCGAACCGGTGGCCCAACCAGAGGTTCCTCCTACCGAGGAGGCGCCTTCTGCTGTCCTGGCAATGAAGGAGAAGGAAGCCTCGGTCCCCAGCAAGGTTGAGGAGGGTGCCGTTGGCGCTGATGTTGAGGAGGAGACTTCCCGTTTGCCCACCGCGGAGGACAAGGAACTCCCGGCGCCCGTTGTAGAGCCCGAGGATACGGCTCCCGCACCCTTGGAAGACATTGCACCTGCTCCAAGTGTTGAGGAGAAGAGCGTCCCCGAAGCGGTGGCCCAACCAGAGGTTCCTCCTACCGAGGAGGCGCCTTCTGTTGTCCCGGCAATGATGGAGAAGGAAGCCTCGGTCCCCAGCAAGGTTGAGGAGGGTGTCGTTGGCCCTGATGTTGAGGAGGAGACTTCCCGTTTGCCCACCGCGGAGGACAAGGAACTCCCGGCGCCCGTTGTAGAGCCCGAGGATGCGGCTCCCGCACCCTTGGAAGACATTGCACCTGCTCCAAGTGTTGAGGAGAAGAGCGTCCCCGAAGCGGTGGCCCAACCAGAGGTTCCTCCTACCGAGGAGGCGCCTTCTGTTGTCCCGGCAATGATGGAGAAGGAAGCCTCGGTCCCCGGCAAGGTTGAGGAGGGTGTCGTTGGCCCTGATGTTGAGGAGAAGACTTCCCGTCTGCCCACCGCGGAGGACAAGGAACTCCCGGCGCCCGTTGTAGAGCCCGAGGATGCGGCTCCCGCACCCATGGAAGAGACTGCACCTGATCCAAGTGTTGAGGAGAAGAGCGTCTCCGAACCGGTGGCCCAACCAGAGGTTCCTCCTACCGAGGAGGCGCCTTCTGCTGTCCCGGCGGTGGAGGAGAAGGAAGCCTCGGTCCCCAGCAAGGTTGAGGAGGGTGCCGTTGGCCCTGATGTTGAGGAGGAGACTTCCCGTTTGCCCACCGCGGACGACAAGGAACTCCCGTCGCCCGTTGTAGAGCCCGAGGATGCGGCTCCCGCACCCTTGGAAGACATTGCACCTGCTCCAAGTGTTGAGGAGAAGAGCGTCCCCGAAGCGGTGGCCCAACCAGAGGTTCCTCCTACCGAGGAGGCGCCTTCTGTTGTCCCGGCAATGATGGAGAAGGAAGCCTCGGTCCCCGGCAAGGTTGAGGAGGGTGTCGTTGGCCCTGATGTTGAGGAGGAGACTTCCCGTTTGCCCACCGCGGAGGACAAGGAACTCCCGGCGCCCGTTGTAGAGCCCGAGGATGCGGCACCCGCACCCGTGGAAGACATTGCACCTGCTCCAAGTGTTGAGGAGAAGAGCGTCCCCGAACCGGTGGCCCAACCAGAGGTTCCTCCTACCGAGGAGGCGCCTTCCGCTGTCCCGGCGGTGGAGGGGAAGGAAGCCTCGGTCCCCAGCAAGGTTGAGGAGGGTGCCGTTGGCCCTGATGTTGAGGAGGAGACTTCCCGTTTGCCCACCGCGGACGTCAAGGAACTCCTGGCGCCCGTTGTAGAGCCCGAGGATGCGGCACCCGCACCCGTGGAAGACATTGCACCTGCTCCAAGTGTTGAGGAGAAGAGCGTCCCCGAACCGGTGGCCCAACCAGAGGTTCCTCCTACCGAGGAGGCGCCTTCCGCTGTCCCGGCGGTGGAGGAGAAGGAAGCCTCGGTCCCCAGCAAGGTTGAGGAGGGTGCCGTTGGCCCTGATGTTGAGGAGGAGACTTCCCGTTTGCCCACCGCGGACGACAAGGAACTCCCGGCGCCCGTTGTAGAGCCCGAGGATGCGGCACCCGCACCCGTGGAAGACATTGCACCTGCTCCAAGTGTTGAGGAGAAGAGCGTCCCCGAACCGGTGGCCCAACCAGGGGTTCCTCCTACCGAGGAGGCGCCTTCCGCTGTCCCGGCGGTGGAGGAGAAGGAAGCCTCGGTCCCCAGCAAGGTTGAGGAGGGTGCCGTTGGCCCTGATGTTGAGGAGGAGACTTCCCGTTTGCCCACCGCGGAGGACAAGGAACTCCCGGCGCCCGTTGTAGAGCCCGAGGATGCGGCTCCCGCACCCTTGGAAGACATTGCACCTGCTCCAAGTGTTGAGGAGAAGAGCGTCCCCGAAGCGGTGGCCCAACCAGAGGTTCCTCCTACCGAGGAGGCGCCTTCTGCTGTCCTGGCAATGAAGGAGAAGGAAGCCTCGGTCCCCAGCAAGGTTGAGGAGGGTGCCGTTGGCCCTGATGTTGAGGAGGAGACTTCCCGTTTGCCCACCGCGGACGACAAGGAACTCCCGGCGCCCGTTGTAGAGCCCGAGGATACGGCTCCCGCACCCTTGGAAGACATTGCACCTGCTCCAAGTGTTGAGGAGAAGAGCGTCCCCGAACCGGTGGCCCAACCAGAGGTTCCTCCTACCAAGGAGGCGCCTTCCGCTGTCCCGGCGGTGGAGGAGAAGGAAGCCTCGGTCCCCAGCAAGGTTGAGGAGGGTGCCGTTGGCCCTGATGTTGAGGAGGAGACTTCCCGTTTGCCCACCGCGGACGACAAGGAACTCCCGGCGCCCGTTGTAGAGCCCGAGGATACGGCTCCCGCACCCTTGGAAGACATTGCACCTGCTCCAAGTGTTGAGGAGAAGAGCGTCCCCGAACCGGTGGCCCAACCAGAGGTTCCTCCTACCAAGGAGGCGCCCTCCGCTGTCCCGGCGGTGGAGGAGAAGGAAGCCTCGGTCCCCAGCAAGGTTGAGGAGGGTGCCGTTGGCCCTGATGTTGAGGAGGAGACTTCCCGTTTGCCCACCGCGGACGACAAGGAACTCCCGGCGCCCGTTGTAGAGCCGGAGGATGCGGCTCCCGCACCCGTGGAAGAGACTGCACCTGCTCCAAGTGTTGAGGAGAAGAGCGTCCCCGAACCGGTGGCCCAACCAGAGGTTCCTCCAACCGAGGAGGCGCCTTCCGCTGTCCCGGCGGTGGAGGAGAATAAAGCCTCCGTCCCCAGCAAGGTTGAGGAGGGTGCCGTTGGCCCTGATGTTGAGGAGGAGACTTCCCGTTTGCCCACCGCGGACGACAAGGAACTCCCGGCGCCCAATGTAGAGCCCGAGGATACGGCTCCCGCACCCTTGGAAGACATTGCACCTGCTCCAAGTGTTGAGGAGAAGAGCGTCCCCGAACCGGTGGCCCAACCAGAGGTTCCTCCTACCGAGGAGGCGCCTTCCGCTGTCCCGGCGGTGGAGGAGAAGGAAGCCTCGGTCCCCAGCAAGGTTGAGGAGGGTGTCGTTGGCCCTGATGTTGAGGAGAAGACTTCCCGTTTGCCCACCGCGGAGGACAAGGAACTCCCGGCGCCCAATGTAGAGCCCGAGGATGCGGCTCCCGCACCCATGGAAGAGACTGCACCTGATCCAAGTGTTGAGGAGAAGAGCGTCCCCGAACCGGTGGCCCAACCAGAGGTTCCTCCTACCGAGGAGGCGCCTTCCGCTGTCCCGGCGGTGGAGGACAAGAAAGCCTCCGTCCCCAGCAAGGTTGAGGAGGGTGCCGTTGGCCCTGATGTTGAGGAGGAGACTTCCCGTTTGCCCACCGCGGACGACAAGGAACTCCCGGCGCCCGTTGTAGAGCCTGAGGATACGGCTCCCGCACCCGTGGAAGAGATTGCACCTGCTCCAAGTGTTGAGGAGAAGAGCGTCCTCGAACCGGTGGCCCAACCAGAGGTTCCTCCTACCGAGGAGGCGCCTTCCGCTGTCCCGACGGTGGAGGAGAAGGAAGCCTCGGTCCCCAGCAAGGTTGAGGAGGGTGCCGTTGGCCCTGATGTTGAGGAGGAGACTTCCCGTTTGCCCACCGCGGAGGACAAGGAACTCCCGGCGCCCGTTGTAGAGCCCGAGGATGCGGCTCCCGCACCCTTGGACGACATTGCACCTGCTCCAAGTGTTGAGGAGAAGAGCGTCCCCGAACCGGTGGCCCAACCAGAGGTTCCTCCTACCGAGGAGGCGCCTTCCGCTGTCCCGGCGGTGGAGGAGAAGGAAGCCTCGGTCCCCAGCAAGGTTGAGGAGGGTGCCGTTGGCCCTGATGTTGAGGAGGAGACTTCCCGTTTGCCCACCGCGGAGGACAAGGAACTCTCGGCGCCCGTTGTAGAGCCCGAGGATGCGGCTCCCGCACCCGTGGAAGAGATTGCACCTGATCCAAGTGTTGAGGAGAAGAGCGTCCCCGAACCGGTGGCCCAACCAGAGGTTCCTCCTACCGAGGAGGCGCCTTCCGCTGTCCCGACAGTGGAGGAGAAGGAAGCCTCGGTCCCCAGCAAGGTTGAGGAGGGTGCCGTTGGCCCTGATGTTGAGGAGGAGACTTCCCGTTTGCCCACCGCGGAGGACAAGGAACTCCCGGCGCCCGTTGTAGAGCCCGAGGATGCGGCTCCCGCACCCTTGGAAGCCATTGCACCTGCTCCAAGTGTTGAGGAGAAGAGCGTCCCCGAACCGGTGGCCCAACCAGAGGTTCCTCCTACCGAGGAGGCGCCTTCCGCTGTCCCGGCGGTGGAGGAGAAGGAAGCCTCGGTCCCCAGCAAGGTTGAGGAGGGTGCCATTGGCCCTGATGTTGAGGAGGAGACTTCCCGTTTGCCCACCGCGGAGGACAAGGAACTCTCGGCGCCCGTTGTAGAGCCCGAGGATGCGGCTCCCGCACCCGTGGAAGAGATTGCACCTGATCCAAGTGTTGAGGAGAAGAGCGTCCCCGAACCGGTGGCCCAACCAGAGGTTCCTCCTACCAAGGAGGCGCCCTCCGCTGTCCCGGCGGTGGAGGAGAAGGAAGCCTCGGTCCCCAGCAAGGTTGAGGAGGGTGCCGTTGGCCCTGATGTTGAGGAGGAGACTTCCCGTTTGCCCACCGCGGAGGACAAGGAACTCTCGGCGCCCGTTGTAGAGCCCGAGGATGCGGCTCCCGCACCCGTGGAAGAGATTGCACCTGATCCAAGTGTTGAGGAGAAGAGCGTCCCCGAACCGGTGGCCCAACCAGAGGTTCCTCCTACCAAGGAGGCGCCCTCCGCTGTCCCGCCGGTGGAGGAGAAGGAAGCCTCGGTCCCCAGCAAGGTTGAGGAGGGTGCCGTTGGCCCTGATGTTGAGGAGGAGACTTCCCGTTTGCCCACCGCGGAGGACAAGGAACTCTCGGCGCCCGTTGTAGAGCCCGAGGATGCGGCTCCCGCACCCGTGGAAGAGATTGCACCTGATCCAAGTGTTGAGGAGAAGAGCGTCCCCGAACCGGTGGCCCAACCAGAGGTTCCTCCTACCAAGGAGGCGCCCTCCGCTGTCCCGGCGGTGGAGGAGAAGGAAGCCTCGGTCCCCAGCAAGGTTGAGGAGGGTGCCGTTGGCCCTGATGTTGAGGAGGAGACTTCCCGTTTGCCCACCGCGGAGGACAAGGAACTCCCGGCGCCCGTTGTAGAGCCCGAGGATACGGCTCCCGCACCCGTGGAAGAGACTGCACCTGATCCAAGTGTTGAGGAGAAGAGCGTCCCCGAACCGGTGGCCCAACCAGAGGTTCCTCCTACCGAGGAGGCGCCTTCCGCTGTCCCGGCGGTGGAGGAGAAGGAAGCCTCGGTCCCCAGCAAGGTTGAGGAGGGTGCCGTTGGCCCTGATGTTGAGGAGGAGACTTCCCGTTTGCCCACCGCGGACGACAAGGAACTCCCGGCGCCCGTTGTAGAGCCTGAGGATGCGGCTCCCGCACCCGTGGAAGAGACTGCACCTGCTCCAAGTGTTGAGGAGAAGAGCGTCCCCGAACCGGTGGCCCAACCAGAGGTTCCTCCAACCGAGGAGGCGCCTTCCGCTGTCCCGGCGGTGGAGGAGAATAAAGCCTCCGTCCCCAGCAAGGTTGAGGAGGGTGCCGTTGGCCCTGATGTTGAGGAGGAGACTTCCCGTTTGCCCACCGCGGACGACAAGGAACTCCCGGCGCCCAATGTAGAGCCCGAGGATACGGCTCCCGCACCCTTGGAAGACATTGCACCTGCTCCAAGTGTTGAGGAGAAGAGCGTCCCCGAACCGGTGGCCCAACCAGAGGTTCCTCCTACCGAGGAGGCGCCTTCCGCTGTCCCGGCGGTGGAGGAGAAGGAAGCCTCGGTCCCCAGCAAGGTTGAGGAGGGTGTCGTTGGCCCTGATGTTGAGGAGAAGACTTCCCGTTTGCCCACCGCGGAGGACAAGGAACTCCCGGCGCCCAATGTAGAGCCCGAGGATGCGGCTCCCGCACCCATGGAAGAGACTGCACCTGATCCAAGTGTTGAGGAGAAGAGCATCCCCGAACCGGTGGCCCAACCAGAGGTTCCTCCTACCGAGGAGGCGCCTTCCGCTGTCCCGGCGGTGGAGGAGAAGAAAGCCTCGGTCCCCAGCAAGGTTGAGGAGGGTGCCGTTGGCCCTGATGTTGAGGAGGAGACTTCCCGTTTGCCCACCGCGGAGGACAAGGAACTCCCGGCGCCCGTTGTAGAGCCCGAGGATACGGCTCCCGCACCCGTGGAAGACATTGCGTTTGCTCCAAGTGTTGAGGAGAAGAGCATCCCCGAACCGGTGGCCCAACCAGAGGTTCCTCCTACCGAGGAGGCGCCTTCCGCTGTCCCGGCGGTGGAGGACAAGAAAGCCTCCGTCCCCAGCAAGGTGGAGGAGGGTGCCGTTGGCCCTGATGTTGAGGAGGAGACTTCCCGTTTGCCCACCGCGGACGACAAGGAACTCCCGGCGCCCGTTGTAGAGCCCGAGGATACGGCTCCCGCACCCGTGGAAGAGATTGCACCTGCTCCAAGTGTTGAGGAGAAGAGCGTCCTCGAACCGGTGGCCCAACCAGAGGTTCCTCCTACCGAGGAGGCGCCTTCCGCTGTCCCGACGGTGGAGGAGAAGGAAGCCTCGGTCCCCAGCAAGGTTGAGGAGGGTGCCGTTGGCCCTGATGTTGAGGAGGAGACTTCCCGTTTGCCCACCGCGGAGGACAAGGAACTCCTGGCGCCCGTTGTAGAGCCCGAGGATGCGGCTCCCGCACCCTTGGAAGACATTGCACCTGCTCCAAGTGTTGAGGAGAAGAGCGTCCCCGAACCGGTGGCCCAACCAGAGGTTCCTCCTACCGAGGAGGCGCCTTCTGCTGTCCTGGCAATGAAGGAGAAGGAAGCCTCGGTCCCCAGCAAGGTTGAGGAGGGTGCCGTTGGCGCTGATGTTGAGGAGGAGACTTCCCGTTTGCCCACCGCGGAGGACAAGGAACTCCCGGCGCCCGTTGTAGAGCCCGAGGATACGGCTCCCGCACCCTTGGAAGACATTGCACCTGCTCCAAGTGTTGAGGAGAAGAGCGTCCCCGAAGCGGTGGCCCAACCAGAGGTTCCTCCTACCGAGGAGGCGCCTTCTGTTGTCCCGGCAATGATGGAGAAGGAAGCCTCGGTCCCCAGCAAGGTTGAGGAGGGTGTCGTTGGCCCTGATGTTGAGGAGGAGACTTCCCGTTTGCCCACCGCGGAGGACAAGGAACTCCCGGCGCCCGTTGTAGAGCCCGAGGATGCGGCTCCCGCACCCTTGGAAGACATTGCACCTGCTCCAAGTGTTGAGGAGAAGAGCGTCCCCGAAGCGGTGGCCCAACCAGAGGTTCCTCCTACCGAGGAGGCGCCTTCTGTTGTCCCGGCAATGATGGAGAAGGAAGCCTCGGTCCCCGGCAAGGTTGAGGAGGGTGTCGTTGGCCCTGATGTTGAGGAGAAGACTTCCCGTCTGCCCACCGCGGAGGACAAGGAACTCCCGGCGCCCGTTGTAGAGCCCGAGGATGCGGCTCCCGCACCCATGGAAGAGACTGCACCTGATCCAAGTGTTGAGGAGAAGAGCGTCTCCGAACCGGTGGCCCAACCAGAGGTTCCTCCTACCGAGGAGGCGCCTTCTGCTGTCCCGGCGGTGGAGGAGAAGGAAGCCTCGGTCCCCAGCAAGGTTGAGGAGGGTGCCGTTGGCCCTGATGTTGAGGAGGAGACTTCCCGTTTGCCCACCGCGGACGACAAGGAACTCCCGTCGCCCGTTGTAGAGCCCGAGGATGCGGCTCCCGCACCCTTGGAAGACATTGCACCTGCTCCAAGTGTTGAGGAGAAGAGCGTCCCCGAAGCGGTGGCCCAACCAGAGGTTCCTCCTACCGAGGAGGCGCCTTCTGTTGTCCCGGCAATGATGGAGAAGGAAGCCTCGGTCCCCGGCAAGGTTGAGGAGGGTGTCGTTGGCCCTGATGTTGAGGAGGAGACTTCCCGTTTGCCCACCGCGGAGGACAAGGAACTCCCGGCGCCCGTTGTAGAGCCCGAGGATGCGGCACCCGCACCCGTGGAAGACATTGCACCTGCTCCAAGTGTTGAGGAGAAGAGCGTCCCCGAACCGGTGGCCCAACCAGAGGTTCCTCCTACCGAGGAGGCGCCTTCCGCTGTCCCGGCGGTGGAGGGGAAGGAAGCCTCGGTCCCCAGCAAGGTTGAGGAGGGTGCCGTTGGCCCTGATGTTGAGGAGGAGACTTCCCGTTTGCCCACCGCGGACGTCAAGGAACTCCTGGCGCCCGTTGTAGAGCCCGAGGATGCGGCACCCGCACCCGTGGAAGACATTGCACCTGCTCCAAGTGTTGAGGAGAAGAGCGTCCCCGAACCGGTGGCCCAACCAGAGGTTCCTCCTACCGAGGAGGCGCCTTCCGCTGTCCCGGCGGTGGAGGAGAAGGAAGCCTCGGTCCCCAGCAAGGTTGAGGAGGGTGCCGTTGGCCCTGATGTTGAGGAGGAGACTTCCCGTTTGCCCACCGCGGACGACAAGGAACTCCCGGCGCCCGTTGTAGAGCCCGAGGATGCGGCACCCGCACCCGTGGAAGACATTGCACCTGCTCCAAGTGTTGAGGAGAAGAGCGTCCCCGAACCGGTGGCCCAACCAGGGGTTCCTCCTACCGAGGAGGCGCCTTCCGCTGTCCCGGCGGTGGAGGAGAAGGAAGCCTCGGTCCCCAGCAAGGTTGAGGAGGGTGCCGTTGGCCCTGATGTTGAGGAGGAGACTTCCCGTTTGCCCACCGCGGAGGACAAGGAACTCCCGGCGCCCGTTGTAGAGCCCGAGGATGCGGCTCCCGCACCCTTGGAAGACATTGCACCTGCTCCAAGTGTTGAGGAGAAGAGCGTCCCCGAAGCGGTGGCCCAACCAGAGGTTCCTCCTACCGAGGAGGCGCCTTCTGCTGTCCTGGCAATGAAGGAGAAGGAAGCCTCGGTCCCCAGCAAGGTTGAGGAGGGTGCCGTTGGCCCTGATGTTGAGGAGGAGACTTCCCGTTTGCCCACCGCGGACGACAAGGAACTCCCGGCGCCCGTTGTAGAGCCCGAGGATACGGCTCCCGCACCCTTGGAAGACATTGCACCTGCTCCAAGTGTTGAGGAGAAGAGCGTCCCCGAACCGGTGGCCCAACCAGAGGTTCCTCCTACCAAGGAGGCGCCTTCCGCTGTCCCGGCGGTGGAGGAGAAGGAAGCCTCGGTCCCCAGCAAGGTTGAGGAGGGTGCCGTTGGCCCTGATGTTGAGGAGGAGACTTCCCGTTTGCCCACCGCGGAGGACAAGGAACTCCCGGCGCCCGTTGTAGAGCCCGAGGATACGGCTCCCGCACCCGTGGAAGACATTGCGTTTGCTCCAAGTGTTGAGGAGAAGAGCATCCCCGAACCGGTGGCCCAACCAGAGGTTCCTCCTACCGAGGAGGCGCCTTCCGCTGTCCCGGCGGTGGAGGACAAGAAAGCCTCCGTCCCCAGCAAGGTTGAGGAGGGTGCCGTTGGCCCTGATGTTGAGGAGGAGACTTCCCGTTTGCCCACCACGGAGGACAAGGAACTCCCGGCGCCCGTTGTAGAGCCCGAGGATGCGGCTCCCGCACCCTTGGAAGACATTGCACCTGCTCCAAGTGTTGAGGAGAAGAGCGTCCCCGAACCGGTGGCCCAACCAGAGGTTCCTCCTACCGAGGAGGCGCCTTCCGCTATCCCGGCGGTGGAGGGGAAGGAAGCCTCGGTCCCCAGCAAGGTTGAGGAGGGTGCCGTTGGCCCTGATGTTGAGGAGGAGACTTCCCGTTTGCCCACCGCGGACGACAAGGAACTCCCGGCGCCCAATGTAGAGCCCGAGGATACGGCTCCCGCACCCTTGGAAGACATTGCACCTGCTCCAAGTGTTGAGGAGAAGAGCGTCCCCGAACCGGTGGCCCAACCAGAGGTTCCTCCTACCAAGGAGGCGCCTTCCGCTGTCCCGGCGGTGGAGGAGAAGGAAGCCTCGGTCCCCAGCAAGGTTGAGGAGGGTGCCGTTGGCCCTGATGTTGAGGAGGAGACTTCCCGTTTGCCCACCGCGGACGACAAGGAACTCCCGGCGCCCGTTGTAGAGCCCGAGGATGCGGCTCCCGCACCCGTGGAAGAGACTGCACCTGCTCCAAGTGTTGAGGAGAAGAGCGTCCCCGAACCGGTGGCCCAACCAGAGGTTCCTCCTACCGAGGAGGCGCCTTCTGCTGTCCCGGCGGTGGAGGAGAAGGAAGCCTCGGTCCCCGGCAAGGTTGAAGAGGGTGCCGTTGGCCCTGATGTTGAGGAGGAGACTTCCCGTTTGCCCACCGCGGAGGACAAGGAACTCTCGGCGCCCGTTGTAGAGCCCGAGGATGCGGCTCCCGCACCCGTGGAAGAGATTGCACCTGATCCAAGTGTTGAGGAGAAGAGCGTCCCCGAACCGGTGGCCCAACCAGAGGTTCCTCCTACCGAGGAGGCGCCTTCCGCTGTCCCGGCGGTGGAGGAGAAGGAAGCCTCGGTCCCCAGCAAGGTTGAGGAGGGTGCCGTTGGCCCTGATGTTGAGGAGGAGACTTCCCGTTTGCCCACCGCGGAGGACAAGGAACTCCCCGCGCCCGTTGTAGAGCCCGAGGATGCGGCGCCCACACCCTTGGAAGACATTGCACCTGCTCCAAGTGTTGAGGAGAAGAGCGTCCCCGAACCGGTGGCCCAACCAGAGGTTCCTCCTACCAAGGAGGCGCCTTCCGCTGTCCCGGCGGTGGAGGAGAAGGAAGCCTCGGTCCCCAGCAAGGTTGAGGAGGGTGCCGTTGGCCCTGATGTTGAGGAGGAGACTTCCCGTTTGCCCACCGCGGAGGACAAGGAACTCCCGGCGCCCGTTGTAGAGCCCGGGTTTGCGACACCCGCACCCTTGGAAGACATTGCACCTGCTCCAAGTGTTGAGGAGAAGAGCGTCCCCGAACCGATGGCCCAACCAGAGGTTCCTCCTACCGAGGAGGCGCCTTCCGCTGTCCCGGCGGTGGAGGAGAAGGAAGCCTCGGTCCCCAGCAAGGTTGAGGAGGGTGCCGTTGGCCCTGATGTTGAGGAGGAGACTTCCCGTTTGTCCACCGCGGAGGACAAGGAAATCCCGGCGCCCGTTGTAGAGCCCGAGGATACGGCTCCCGCACCCTTGGAAGAGATTGCACCTGCTCCAAGTGTTGAGGAGAAGAGCGTCCCCGAACCGGTGGCCCAACCAGAGGTTCCTCCTACCGAGGAGGCGCCTTCTGCTGTCCCGACGGTGGAGGAGAAGGAAGCCTCGGTCCCCAGCAAGGTTGAGGAGGGTGTCGTTGGCCCTGATGTTGAGGAGGAGACTTCCCGTTTGCCCACCGCGGAGGACAAGGAACTCCCGGCGCCCGTTGTAGAGCCCGAGGATGCGGCTCCCGCACCCGTGGAAGACATTGCACCTGCTCCAAGTGTTGAGGAGAAGAGCGTCCCCGAACCGGTGGCCCAACCAGAGGTTCCTCCTACCGAGGAGGCGCCTTCTGCTGTCCCAGCGGTGGAGGAGAAGGAAGCCTCGGTCCCCAGCAAGGTTGAGGAGGGTGCCGTTGGCCCTGATGTTGAGGAGGAGACTTCCCGTTTGCCCACCGCGGACGACAAGGAACTCCCGGCGCCCGTTGTAGAGCCCGAGGATGCGGCTCCCGCACCCTTGGAAGACATTGCACCTGCTCCAAGTGTTGAGGAGAAGAGCGTCCCCGAACCGGTGGCCCAACCAGAGGTTCCGCCTACCGAGGAGGCGCCTTCCGCTGTCCCAGCGGTGGAGGAGAAGGAGGCCTCGGTCCCCAGCAAGGTTGAGGAGGGTGCCGTTGGCCCTGATGTTGAGGAGGAGACTTCCCGTTTGCCCACCGCGGAGGACAAGGAAATCCCGGCGCCCGTTGTAGAGCCCGAGGATGCGGCACCCGCACCCGTGGAAGACATTGCACCTGCTCCAAGTGTTGAGGAGAAGAGCGTCCCCGAACCGGTGGCCCAACCAGAGGTTCCTCCTACCGAGGAGGCGCCTTCCGCTGTCCCGGCGGTGGAGGAGAAGGAAGCCACGGTCCTCAGCAAGGTTGAGCCATCTTCTTGGGAATCATTGAAACATGGGTTGAGGATGATGTTGTTGTCATCTCCAGTTGGTGCATCTACTTCTAGTTCTGATGGACGTGAGATAGTTAGGGAAGAGGGTGAGCTGCCCCTAGCCTCTGGAGGAGATTTGGCAATTGCGAGTGAGGTGGAATTTTCTACAGCTCACTTTAGTCCTGTAGTGGATGAAGAAGATCAACCAATAGCTCACAGTCATGATGGTAAAACTCTTGCTGTGATAGATATGACCGCATCCTTGACCGATAAGGATATTGTTCAGCCTGCCCTAGTTGTAGAGGATATTGCTGTTGCTGCAACTACTTTTGAGAAGGAGACAACCTCATCCCCGGATTTTGGCGCCAAGGAACTTTCCGTCCATGTTGATGAAGGTGAAGCTACCTCCACCTCTGCTTGCGATTTTGTGGTGAATTCAACCCTTGGAGTTGGTGGTAGGGAGGAAGATGTCCCTGCTCCAGAAATTGAAGGAGCTGCAATTGGCACTTTAAATAATCTTGAAGCACCAGAGCTTGTGCCACTTTCTCTTCCAATAGAGTCTACCGTTGTGGACCTAGATGTTCCTGTTGACAAGGTTTTTGCAACTACCGAAGCCTTCCCAACAAAAGTTCTAAGTTCTTTGATGGTGGATACTCCAGAGATAGACACCTTAGTAGTGAATCCAGAGCAGGTAAAGAGTGGTGATTTCCCTGGTGTTGTTGCTGAGAAGATCGATCCAACAGGGTCTGTTGAAGCTAAGAAGACAGTTGAAAATACCTGGAGAGATTTTATAGAAGAGATGGAGACTGAATCTATTACTCCTGCCTTTGCTGCGCCTATTGCCTAGACATATTTCCATGTCCATAATTTAGACTCTATTGGTGAAGAGAGTATGATGCCCTAGTATTGATGGATATGGATGTCAACCGTTATCACAGCTACATCAAAATCCAACCCTAGAGTATACCACACCCTTAGTTGTGGCTGGCCCTTCTCCTACTTTTATTGTTTGAGGAGAAGGCTATCTTATTTGAAGATGTATCAATTCAATTATGTTTGGTTGAGTGTAGAGTGGAAGCAAAACACATGTTTCACATCAAATATTATACTAGTGTATGATTACATATTTAGGTGACAGTATGTCCCATTTTGTACTTTAGTGATGTCTAAAGTGGGCCTTTTTTTATTGTTCACATTTTCTTACAATCATAGATCCCACATATTTTTTATTAGACTAAAATGTTGCCAAGAAGTGTATGTCTCCTCTTATAGTTGATTTTTTGTTCTATGAGAATGAGATTGTGTAGAATTTTCAAGTATGAATGTGATATTTACTATAAGGTTGTCACTATCACAACACGTTTGGATGGACGTGACTCTGATGAAACGTCGAGATCCAACTCCAATGCCAATCAAGATCCAAAACAGCCAAACCACTAAATCAACACAACTCAATTTTCATGGTTATGGTAAGTGCAACAACACAATGAGATATCTCAAGCTTTAAACATGATCAAACAAATTCAAGATATCATCAACATGCAAAGATTGAAAGAAATCCATTTGCTTTTGCTGTATTCATAATTTCATACAAATATCCACTATGCATCTTCAAGGCATTTCACATTTGAGGATGGTAGGTGGTAGTGAGAACCTTCTTGATATTGTTAGTATGCTAAATTAAGGCAATACAGATGCACATTTACACCCACTTATAGTTTATTGGGATTTCTCAACATCAATATATAGCTAGTCCCAATTGGATTTGTCTCTACAATACACTCACATTATGCAAAAGAGGAGGCCAGCCTAAATGCTTAGTGTTGTGTACACAGAGTGACAAGATTATGGATGACAATTTTCACAATTTTCTAAATGGCCCCTTCCCAAAGATGATGTTGGGTTTTTGACCACATTGGAATGGTTTTGAAAAGATTGTGCCACCTTCCTTAGTACAAACTCTTTAGTGTAGTTGCACTCTTGAGAATTTCAAACCTCATTATTATTTTTCTAATAGCCATAGCTCTAGCTAACATGCTTTTGTTCAGATTTTTCAACCTCATCCATATTAACAAAATCTCTATAAATAAAGACCACCACATACAAAAGAAGCAATAAAATCAAGTACACTCACAATCGCCACACCCTATGTAGGTCTTCTAGCATTAGACACTAGAAGAGAATGAGGGGTTCTGCAACTGCAATGAGCAACTGCTTTTTGAATTTTGACTCATTTGCGATTGGTGCTAATTTGGAGACTACGGTTGCAGTGGACAAGTCGCTTGTCAAATTTGTAGTTGCAAAATCTCAAGAATCCAACAGCCTACTTGGAACTTCATCGATGAACTTTCCTGACACAATTGTTGATGTGCAACTCATTTGTGACTCATTTGTTATTTGTAGAATTTGTAGATTTTGAACTTCTAATCTCAATGATCTATAGATTTTAGAATTTCAAATCTAACTATTTTTTAAATTTTAGGATTTCAAATCTAATTTTTTTAGATTTTATAATTTCAAATCTAACTATTTTTTAGATTCAAGACTTCCAATTTAGTTTTTTTTAGATTTTAGAATTTCAAATCTAGCTAATTTTTAGAAATTAGGATTTCAAATTTAGCATTTTTTTAGATTTCAGAAATTGAAATATTGATATTTTATAGATTTCATTGGTTTAACAGTTTCACATGTTTTAAAATTTATTGGATTTTATATATTTTTAAATTTCTACAAATTAAAATCTATACTGTAGAAATCTACACATTGTCAAAATCTTAAAACTCTATCAATGGAATTTATTACATAACTGTACAACAACTTACAAGTCTTGTAAGTCTAACCTAATGGTACTCTTGATAATTGATATGGGACAATTGATATAAGAAAATTTGGAAATAACTACAAAACAACTAGAATACAACTAGGATACAACTATAAAACATCTAGGAAACAACTATTGTCAATTTATAGTTGCAGTTGTTTCCTAGTCTGTTTCTAGTTGTTTCCTAGTTGTTTTTTGCAACTGCAGATTGCCATGGTGGATTCCACAGAGTGTAGAGTTCTTGACATCCACAACTGTGATGAATATTGGATTAAAAATAGCTCACATTCATTCTAAGTTTGAACTTCAGTACAACTTGTAATCCTACACTTCATTCTACGACTGCTTTGCAACTATTGCAACTAAAACAATACATAACACTTTATTCTACAACTACTTTGCAACTAAAACAATGAAGTAAGATTTGGTGCAAATAGAGAGGACCGTAGTTGTAGGATAGTTGTATCGGACACTTAGTTGCAATTAGCCGGTTGTGGCGGACACGTTTTTCTTCTAGCTAGAAAAGCTAGCACCTAGGGATCATCCATTTCTTTGTTTTTTTTAGTCCTCTTGCTAATTGTAGAAAGGGACTCTTAGTCACGTTCCTGGGAGATAGATTGGAAGCTTTTGGTGAAAGAACTGGGAAACTTGAGGTCTAAGTAGACAAAGAAGCCATGACGGAACATTGACACCATGCTTGAGATTATTGTTAGTAGGCATATACATGCAAGAAAGAAAGACAAGGTAGAGAAGAACAAAAAGCAGTCAAATAACGGAGGGGTCTCATGACTCCTTTGCTATTGAAAGAGCTTGGAGGCATGAGAATGGTGGAAAATGAATGATGGTGGCTAGGAAGACCAAGACTATGCCACAGGAAATGAATTTCTTGATGATCACGGAGTGAATTGCTTTGATGAAATTAAGCTTGTCCTCTTTCATGTTCTTGGTCTGAGCATGCATGGAATCCAATACAATCACAAGCGTTCAGATCTATATATGATTTTAATGCAATTAAATAAGTCAAATTTGTCGTAGGTAGGGTATTTGCGTTATGGAAATCTTGTAGTTACAACTTACAAATTTGACCATATTAATTAAAGGAATTAGAAGGTGGAAAAAGATTTATATGCCTTTGTTGAAGGACCATGTTTCTTTTTACTTGAGTCGTCATTTCTGCTGAAATTTAGAAGGGCGATATTTGTAGGTTGTTTCCTACGTTGAAAGTGGGATAGCATTTATTGTCCATTGAATTCACACGAGGATCTCACATTCAATTTTATATTGGTAGCATGTTGAGGTTCATTGCTTGCAATGTGAGGGCTTCTTTGTGATAATAATATTGAGCATGATCATGTCTAAAGGTGGATGCATGGTTTGGCGTCTCAATTTAGTCAATAGTTGATTCACTAAAATGAGCTTTTATAACACTAAATCAACCATCTAAAGAGAGCTTTTATAACAATCTTAAGTGGTTGAGCCTTTATAAATGATTTCCTTTTTTTTTGGAAATTATGCTCATTTAGAAATTCAAATATACTATGCAATAGAAAGAAAAAAAAAATTAAATCCATAAGAATATAACTCCCAATTCTCAAAGACTAAACCTAATTTTTACTCTATAAAAATTCATAACTTTATGAATACAATGATGTTGGCACCAAAAAATTCATTTTTAGATAATAATGTTTTCATTCATTTTTATACTAGTCACTTTAGACCATTATTTTTATGTTTTTATATTTAAAAAATGTCCATATGTATAAAAATTAATTGTTGTGATAGCATATACATTTATCTCTAAGAGTCTATAAATCAACATTGATAGACATTGGTTGACAAAAAAATATATAGATCTTTTTTTAATCAAATTCTAATATTTTTAATTCAAAAATCGTATAGAAAACTATAATATTTTATGTGGTATTCACTTTGCAATACATACCCTTCCATGAAATCAACATTGTAATATGGTTATTGAGACACCAAACCATGCATCCACCCTTGAAGATAAAATGGTGAAATTTCCTTAGATTGATACTTCTTCAAGTGCGCATTTGGAACTTCAATCATTCCTTTACCGCAGTCCTAGTTTTCAAAGCTTTGTGAACTTTAGTTCACAACCAACTCATAGTAAATACTCGATGTGAAAAATGTATTGTATAGTGGCTAGGTGCATGGAACTAGATTCTTTGCTTGGAACCGAGAGGTTTAAACAATGGCCATATGAAGTTGAAGCAATTTGAGACTCCCATGTGGAACTAGAGACATTCCTTTGTAGTCTTATATCAATATAGGCTGTTGATTAGATTTTAGAATGATCATAAGATTTTATTGGGCAACTACAAATCCAAGAGTTCAATATGTACTTGAACTTTACGTTATATTATGTTGGTTATGAAATTGAAAATTTCCAAAAAATAAATAATAAATTTAATTCAATTACACACCAACTCTTAATTTCCAAAGAATTGACGGACCATAACTACTTACCAGCACCCTGGCACAACATGTCCTCTATCTATGGTCATGTTCCTTAATACAATATATTTCAAAGTGCCAACAACTTGACATACATTCAAGCGCCCAAGCTTTAAATCAAGGATTGAAATAGATTTAAGCTAGACTCTAGATGAGTACCTATTTTTTGAAATATTGCCATTAATTGAAACTATATATTAACGAGGTCTCATTTAATTTGTCAAGCTCACAAACAGTACAGTCTAGTTTTGGTGTGATTCTAAGTCAAGCAAATTGGCAAGCACCACATTTGTATATAAGTCCAAGTAAACAAGAGTCCAACTTCATTTACAAAAGAAGTTTGAGAAGCTAGTATACAAATCAATAGCCTTAATGATACATATTTAGGCAAGCCTGCAATAATTTAAAATCGAGCAAAATGGACTATACCGCAAATTAACTACCATCGCAACAACAAGACATATATTAAATGTGGATGCACCTGGCCATCTGGCTGTCCTTTGATCACATCAATTGCAATCAAAAAATTCACTAGAAACTTTACCTTCGTACACAAATCTTGTTGATTGATTAATACATTGCCAATATAGAGGATAAGACTACAAGACTTCAGTGCAAGCCAAAGTCCTATATCAATAAGAACAATTGAAGCAGCTAGAGATTGAGCAAAACCTTAAAGTCCCTACAACATCAATAAGATTCATGCATGCATTGTCAATATCCATGTTCCACATCTTTGCTAGGATCAAAGTACATAATTATACAAATATTTTGTATTTAATTCTACATTGACTATTTGACTATATTTATTTCTACACAATTTGTGCACTAGTTTCTACCCATAAAGGACCCATCAATCGCAACCCAATTGCCAAGGATGTTCTAAAGGCAACAAGCTTCCCCTAATTTGGCAGATTAGTATCTGTTCTCGTATCTATTTTGGCTAGTCCATATATTAGAGTATTATATACTGAATTATGGGTATAAACCTGTATTAGGAAAGTATATAATAATTATCTTACATAATTTTTTTGGCTTCTATCACATAAATTTACTACAAAAAGATTTTGACAATGTACATAAATGGAAATAAAAAGGCAAAAATCATGTTGTTTTCGACTCCAATTTGACCTTAAGTAAAATGATACCAACAAGGTACATATACATTAATTAGCCATATAATTCACCAAAAGGCACGTGAGTGAACCACATTGAATAATAATGTTATGTCCTGTTACTGTACAATCATGCCTAATTAATTTACAAATTGTCAATTTAAAACATTCAAATTTTTTCTTACGATGTATAGTAGAATTGGTGTATTCTGGTAAGAATAATTATCATTGCATCTTTACACAATCCCAATCAAGCATACCAAATTTCAATTTCAAAAATGTAAAATTTCATTTTTGGTGAATTTTTGAAGTCAATTTTCATGGTTTTACAAACAATTTTTGTTGAAAACAATTGGTGATACATTTTTTAAGTTTGATTGTGGATATATATATAAGGAACATCTCTACGCACATGTTTTCTTTGCAAGCATCTTCCAAAAAGTCTTACAATTCCTTCTATAGAGGTCTTAACATTAGGGTGTCAATGTCCAAATGTTGTAAAAATAGATATCTCTTATTATAATTAGATTTTTCTATTTTCCTCTCATATGGTAACTAATTTTTCACATTTTAGCATGACGGTAAATTCATTTTGACAAAATCTAGTTGATTGATAAATATATCTATTTTAACAAAGTTTGGTCACATGACGCCTCATATTGAACCCTTACTAGGAGTGTATATTTTTGTTACTTAATAGGGTGTTTTTCAATATGAAAGATGTGTGTATGGATGTTTGTTACATATTTATGCAATCAAATTAAGAACATTCATCACCAATTGTTTTCTTTAAAATATTATACAAAACCATGAGAATTGACTTCAAAAATTCACCAAACAAAAAAAATAACTTTTTTTAAAATGAAATTTGGTATGTTTAATTTGGATTGCCTAAAAATTGGTTTTTAATTATGCAAGACAAAAAATTCCATTTTTTTTCTATACTATGCAATAAAAATAGGAATGGCTCAAATTGGCAGTTTGTAAATGAGCTGTATCTGACTATACAATGGGGTACCAATCAAAATGGTGTTTTCAAATTTGCAATGGAAGAAATTGCAGTGCTGCCAACTTTGACAACCTCTTGAGAGCTGAAAATTGGTATCTTACCATGAAATGTTTGTCACAACATCATTTTTATGTTAGTAATTTGTATACTAAATTTCAAGGCCAAAAGATTCACCAGAGAAAAGATATTGAAAATCTACCAACATGTGTAACTGTGAAATTTTTTTCACTGCTACCAACTTTGACAGCCTCTCAAAGATTGAAAATTTTTTTTTTTGCCTTGAATTTTTTTTCTGAGAAATCATCTACATGTTGATAACATAAGTGCCAAATTTTAAGTTCAAAAGATTTGTGCAACAAAAGATATTTGAAATTTACCAACATGTGTAGTTGTGAAAAATGATTCACTACCAAGAACTTTGACACCTTCCAAAGGGCTGAAAAATTGCTTATTTATCTTGGATTTGTTATTGCAAGATCATCTCTATATTGATAGCATGTGTGCCAAATTTCAAGTTCAAAAGTTTCTCACAAAAAAAGATAGCATAATTCTACCCAAAATGTGTAGTTGTGAAAATGATTTTTTAGCGCTTGGGAAGTGTCATTTTATGGGTAAGATTTCACATGGATGTAAAAAATCATTCTCACACCTACACATGCTGGTAGAGTTAGAATATCTTTTTTTATATGAATCCTTTGAACTTGAAATTTGGCACACATGTTATCAACATAGAAGTGATATTATGAAAAAAGTTTCATGATTAAATGTTTTTTTCCAGCCCTTGGGATAGTGTCAAAGTTGGTAGTAGTGAAATTTTTCTCACAATGACATATGTTGGTAGATTTCAAATCTTGTTTTGTGTGTGAATCTTTTGAACTTGAAATTTAGTACACATATTACCAATATAGAGATGATCTTGCAAAAAAACAAATCCATGATAAATAAGCAATTTTTCAGCCTTGGGAGAGTGTCAAAATTGGCAGTAATTAAATTGTTTCTCACAACTACAAATGTTGGTAAATTTCAAATATCTTTTTTTGCACAAATCTTTTGATCTTGAAATTTGGCACATATGTTATTTATATAAAGATGATCTCTTTAGTAAAAAAATTCAAGGTAAGAAAAAAAATTCAATCCTTGAGAGGCTATCAAAGTTGGCAACACTGAAAAAAATTTCACAGCTATACATGTTGGTAGATTTTCAATATCTTTTTTTTGGTGAATCTTTTGGCCTTGAAATTCGGCACACTTATTATTAATATAAAGATTATGTTGTGACAAAAATTTCATGGTAAATACCAATTTTTCAGCTCTCAAGAGGCTGTCAAAGTTGGAAGCATTGAAATTTCTTTCACTGCGAATTCAAATATGCCATTTTGATTGGTACTCCATTGTAGAATATAGCAATACATACGATCTTAATTTATAAATATTGGAAAATTGTAATTGTATTAGTTTCTATTTTACTATAGGAATCAAGCTTTAATATACGCAAAGTAGGTTTGCACTTCATGATTGAGGATAAGAAAGGCATTTCAACATACCAGTCTACTTTGTTCCATGTAAACAGTCATTTGTTAGGAATAATTGTCAATTGTATAGTAAGACTATTGCAGTACTGTACAATGCCCTACCAAAAGTTTTTGTTTCTGCAATCTAGACCATTCCATTCCTTTGCATAATATAATACATAAATTTCAACAAAGTAATTGTACCATCATGCTCAAATGCATGGAATTAGTTATAGTATAAAGGGCAAATAGAAAAATCTAATTACTAAAAAGATATACATATTTTCCAACCTCAGGGCATTGTCATGCCAACATTGAAACTTTTCTATAGAGGAAATTGTAAAACTTTTTTGGAGATGTTTATTGAGGAAAAAAGTGTGTGTATAGATGTTCCTACCTATTACCGCAATCAAATTTTTAAAATTCATCACCAATGTTTTTCAATGAACTATCTTGTATAACCATGGAAATTAAATTAAAAAATTCACTAAAAATGGAGTTTTGGATTTTGAAACTAAAATTTCATATGCTGAATTGGGATTGCATAAGGTATGAATGTTGATTGTGCAAAACAAAAAATGTCATCTATATTCTACATTATGCCAAGAAATAGAGTGGTCTTAATTGCAGAAGCAAAAACTTTTAGTAGAGCACTATACATAAATAGTTAGCTTTCTTTTGGATGTTGGCTTGTTGTCATGATTGTCAAAGTCAAAGCTTTGCGGATTGTGTATCAACTACACAATTTGCAAAGAAATGTATTGTACAATACAACATACTAAATTATCCTATTAATTTGGAAGCCCAATTATTTGCCTCTTCTTTGTAGACAGGAACTGGGTAGCATCCTCTCTTTATCAAAATCAAGGCTTTTATTTTTGGCAAAATTTTGCCAATTCTGATAGAAAGCAACAAATGCACTGACATCCCTCAAGCTTTAATGCTAGTGGAGTACTATCAAAACACAGATTCTATTGTAAAAAAGAATCCCCGATCAAAATTCCTTGGTTCATTCTCTAGTATCAAACCCTAGTATCTCTAGTATCAAATTCTCATCAACAATTTCCTTCAACTTCAAATTTGAGAAAGGCTACAATCATCTTTTTTCAAAGACGTGCCAATCTTCAAACTAAACTCCAAAATTCATTACATTCGTTAGACACAACCAACCCTAAGCAATACTTGCCCCCGCTGTATCCAAGCACTCCAAGCCCCTCAACAATCAACACTAAATATATATTTACACTACCCAAGACCATATCCGCCTCTAGCAATTTAGGTACTAGCTTTGGATTTGAAATAGGAAGACAATTTGACTAAAATTTGAAAATTTCATTGAAAAAAAATAGCTACACATCCACCTTTTATTTTTGCTCACAAATTGTTGCCAGTCTTACCTGAAATCTTTTCTCCAATATCAGATTTTCCATTTTCACACCCAAATGTCCAATTGTTTATTTTTCCAAAAGCCCCTCGCTAATAATGAACTAACTAGTGGCCTTCTTTGTAAACATTGTTTGGAAGCAAAATTAGTCTTACTTATAAAATTTTGGGTCTTTTTCCTATGTACACAACTCCTATATTTTAATGGCTCTAATCACTTATAATGCATTTAAGCCCAATGTCAAGGGATATAATTTATTTCAATGTAGAAAATCTTGTAGCTCTTTCAACAAGGAATCCAAAAATATAATTATATATATGAAATGAATATTTTCCTAGGACAATAATAGCATTTGAAACCTAATTATATGATTTCTTAAAACCTATAACATAGGCAAAGCTATTCAACTTTGGGGGCTTTTTAATATAAAAAGATGTGAAAATTACTACAACTAGTATCATATCTAGATATTAGAATTGGCAAAAATTAAATCTAAAGCAGATGCCAGAATATTAGGGATACTAATTTTTTATATGAAAAAAAATTATATGGAGAGAAAAATATACAGAATTTTTAGAAATATTCTTGTTTTAGCATCTATTGGTTCTATTTTCCAACTTTAATTAAATATTTGCCATGAAGTTTCCATCTTGAATTTTTGATGTTTACAAAAAATAGTAAAATTAGTGCAGTTTTTGCAACAAGAAACTCAACATTTTCTTTAAATTTGAATGCATTTGATTTTATACTCAAGATTGCTTTCACATTTTGGATGAAAATGTATAAGGATAAATGTACATGACCAGTTTAGTGGATGAAATCATGACAGCAAGTCATGACACTATACACTAATATAGCAAATATAGACTATTTGTATTTCAACCTCCACTAGTTTAAAATAATATGACTTTAAAAATTATTATCACATGCACTAATAGGATAAATGAGTGTTGCTAGGAAGAAATGGTCAAACATCTTAGTTTCAAATATCTTTCTCTATTATACATTCCAAATATATTTTGTGCACTAGATGTGTTATCATTGACTATAGCATATTTTCAAAAAATTTGCACATTCAAGATTCAAGGTGTTGAATATATCATAGTAAAATAGTAGAAGCACGTATCACTTGTGGTAAGGTTAATTCTTGAAGGAATTTTGAATACTAGCTACATTTTTCTATAAATGTATTTAACCCTAAAGGTGCATCAATTGAGATATACAATATTAGTAATAAAAAGGAAAATTTATATATATTGGCAAGATTCAAATAATCATTGACATATGTCATTTTTAATTTGGATCATTATTGCAAATTTGCAACTTCTACATCTTTTCTGCACTCTTGTAGCTACTAACAAATTGGTCATATATTCTACACATATGGTACTATATTGTGGGCATGGTGAAGTTTAAATATTAAAATGACATGAGAATACAAATGAAAAATATTGATTTTAAATTGACAATACAAATACCAATATAGATTTCAGTCTTAATATATTTTAGTACATAATTTATATTCAAGAAATCATTTACAACACTTTAATGATCATATGTATAATTCCCTATAGACCTTTAATCCTTAACCCCTAAAGGACCAAACGGCATTTTTTGTCAACATAGCGATTTTGGGCAGCTCACTACAAACAGACATTTTATTTTTTTTCTTTGGAAATTTCACACAATGTGTGCCTAAGGAATAGCTTAAGGTCCAACAGTTTTCAAAACTTCTGACTGCATGGTTAAAAACTTATTGGATGATGTTTCATTTTCAACGGGTGGCGGGCAGCTCCAAAAATTTCTGAAAAATCACTTTTAAAAAAAAAAAAATTTGAAATTGGTTTTCTAGATTTATATATATATGGAAATCTTTGAATTATTCCATTTTGATTTATGAGATGAGAATTATGAGGTGTTCTAGTTTGCGGGCAGTTATGGATTCGCTACATTAAAATAAATTTTGAAGTCCTTTATTTAACTCAGCTTTTAATATTTTTTGAAAAAAATAAAAGATAGGATGTTTATTTATTATTACAAAATTTCAACCGTTGGAATTGAAATTTTTCAATTCCATAATTAAATTCTAAACAATTTAGTGTTTTGAATCATTCTTTACTTCTTTCTACAACCTATTTTTTTCCTATATGTTGTACAATTTCAAATGATCTGAAAATTTTCAAGAATGTAGCCAACTTGCTTTGAAGAATGAATCCAAGGTGTAACCATTATTTTGGACATTTTTTTATTTAAATGTGAACTTGTGAAGTGCAGCTGCCTGATTTTTCACAGGGCCAAAAAAAAGATTTTTGTCAATTCAAATGCTAATATCTTGCAATCTACATGGTGAAAAATTCTGAAATTTTTTCTACATATTCTCAAACAAGTTTACTACAAGATTCTATGGTTGTATATGTCCAAAAATGTTTTTTTTCTAAAATTTGGTACTTGTACTAGAAATGGCAGTTTTGGAGTGTTTTTGGTGAAAACATAGTCTCTGACCTTTAGGGGTTAAGTGTCCAAGGCCTTTAAAGGGCTTCTTAAATTTGTTCTAAATTGAAGAAGAAGCCAACATTTTGACAAGTTGTATCAATTTTTTTGGAATTGTAACCATACATATTCAAACTAGACATGTTAAAGATCATATGGGAATTGGGAAAAGAAAACACAACAATATCACTTAGAGTTTGAAAGATTATAATGTTTGATCATGAGGGTTGAAATTGCAAAAGTGATTTGAAGTTTTTCAATCCGCTTTTCATATGCCAAATCTAAAAAGTTGATCATCCAAAAAATATGAAGTTAAAAGGCCTAATATACATAACACGAATCAATTAATGGCTTCTCAAAATCTACTCACTAGAAGAAATAGAGGGATTTTACAGCTACAAAAAACAACTGGTTTTGAATTGCATGGTTTCGGATGTTTGCAACTGGTGATATTTTGGAGGCCTCTAGTTGCTTTGGACAAGTTTTTTAGCTGCATCGTAGTTGCAAGGTGGAATGGATTGTTTCTCATTTGGCAGCTTATTTGGAACTTCATTGCTACGCTTTATGACATGGCTGCTTATGTGGTATTCACTGCCGCTTGAGGTTGGTAACTAAGTTGCAACTTGCTTGTGACTTTCTTGTGACTTTGATGCGATTGGTTTGCAACTTCATTTCAACTTACCTTCAACTACTTTGCAACTGCTTTAGGTATATGTAGGATTATGGGACAATGTAGCCGTAAGCAGTTTGCGACTCATTTACAACATGTTTGACACTTCTTGCCAACTGGTTTGCAACCAGGTTATGACTTTTCTACAACTTTTGTAATTACTTTATAGGTGTTAAAAACTTTTTTGCAACTTATTGGTGACTCGTAAATCATGTGTGCAACTTGTTTGCAACTACATTTTACCTCCTATGCATCTTAATGATAAATTTGTGCAATTTATTTGTGACTTGTAAATCATGTAAGCAACCGGTTTGGAACTACATTTTACTTCCTTTGCATCTTAATATACATTTGTGCAACTTCTTTGGAAGTTGTAGTTGACCACATATAAATGTTTTACAATTCATTTGCAACTGAAATCAACTAGTATACAATTCATTTTTGAATCATAATGTCTTATAAAACGTGTTGTACACAATATATCATATATAGTACATCATACACCACATATGATACACCATACAAAATATACCATATATCATACAATACTCACCACATTGGACAATTATGTCAAGTAACTCCAAAGGCCACTTAATTGTGATTATAGAGTGTTAAGAAGACAAGATATTTATACAAGTGGGGTGGTAGGAGGTATGACAAACAATATGGGATAAATAAAATGCAGGAATTATATTAAAGTAAAATGTCAGACCGCATTTAGGCATAGTAGATTGTTTTTCTTTAAAAACTTCAAACTATGAAAAGTTGGAAAAACAAAAAAGCTTTTATCTTCAAAAATTTGTTGAAGATTTCAAGTATTTCATCAAAAGTTATGAACAAATTTTTAAAGAGAAATTGGAAAGAGCATTTTCTTTGACATTTTTCTCGCATCTTCTTTTAATTTCGTCCATCCTCATTGTATATGGTGAATATAAAAATATATTATTGAAATATTTTTTTTTAGATGATGCAAGGAAAGAAAGTTGAAAAGTAGTATTACATAAAAAAAAAACTTGTGCTTGATAGAGATTTGTAGACACGTCAGATGTGTTTGTCAACATCGCTGCAAAGGATGTGCCTCCTCTTCCGACTATTCCATCTTTGATCAAAGCCATAGATTTATTTATAGAAGAGAGTCTCTTAGCATCTTTGATATTGAGACCTTTGTAACTCAAATACCGTTTTATTGTTCAAAAATTTGAAACAATCTTTGCACTATCCCTTAATTCAAAAAGACCTCATACACAAATGTATGCAATTTTTTGCCGTTTATGAAACAAAAAGGCAATTAGAAATGAAGTACACATAGCATGCAGATTATGGATAAATTTTATTATAAAACATAATAGCCATTATTTGGTGTTTTAACCCCTAAGTGCCTGAGCCTTTCCAAATGTGTTTTTCCTTTGAAAAAAGAGCATGAGCTTATAGTTATCTCCAATGCAACAAATTGTTTGTTTTTCAAAATCTAACCATATACATGTTTAGAGAGCTTGCTTATTAGTGTGCTTAACAATTTTGAGTGTAAAATTACATAGGAGTTGTGAGATTGTAACAAGAGAAATGTAAGTATCCTATTTTTAGTATGCTGCCATTCTCCACAATGTTTGAGAAATTTGCATATAAGAATTTCTTGGGGTTGGATGTGATATGAACAATTTGAAATTGCGTTAGCATACTAAAATGCACTTCTAAAAAACTTAAGTTCAAATGAAGAGCTATCAAACTCATTACACAATCCACCTTGTAGTTGTCAAAACGCAATTTTATTTGATAAGTAAAAATTGTAAATAACTCCAAATCAACACTTGCATGTTTAAATTTTCAATGGTAAAAATCATGAAAACACTTTACACTTTCCATTGGGACCATTTTCAAAGCAAATGGATAATTGGATAAGTACAACTTTTTAGATTTTAAATCAAGTGAAATTGGCAAGCTTTGTTCAAAGCCAAGAAATCAAGTAAAATTGGCAAGCTTTACTCTTTCACTAATGATACATATATGCCTTTGAGGACTTCTCAAAAATCAAATATTTACCTTTTTTAGTGAAAAATAAAAGTTTCCAATAGTTAACCTTCAAAACTGCTTGTAAGATTTTTTTAACCGATCACAGGAATTTAACTGCCCATGTCCAAACGAGCCTAAAATTTTGGAGCAACCATATTTGGTTGCTTAGGCAATTAGGGGTTAAAGTGGTTTTGAACCAAAATGTGGTTTTGAACCATGTGGTTTTGAACCAAAATGAACTTGATGTAGGGAAATGATACATTGCATCTTTTGCATCTCATGCAACAGAAGAATACATGGTGAACTTGCAGCCACAAGACGATAGCAAAACAAGGTTGTTCAATTATAGTTGATAAACAAGTTCCACAACATTTCAACTAACAACTCTAACTACAATTGTTCTGTAGTTGTTTGTAAGTCGTACTAATTGTCTGTACTAGTTTTCCAATCATTTTGTAGTTGTTTTCTAAGTCACCATGTGGTCATTTTCTAGTTGCCATCTTGTCATTTTTAAATGTATTATAGTTGTTTTTTAGTTGCGTGAATAGTTTTCTTGTAGTTGTTTTGTAGTTGTTTTGTAGTTGAATTCTAGTTGTTTTGTAGTTGTTTCTAAGTTGATTTGTAGTTGCCATAATAGTTGTTTTCTACTAGTCAAACTCTAGTTGTTTTCTAGTTGAACTATAGTTGTTTTCTAGTGAAATTGTAATCAAATTTGGATAATATGCAACTAGGCTTTGACAGAGTGAACTCCACAAAATTTAGAGTTGTCCACATCAACAACTCTAATGAATAGTAGATGTAGAATTCTTCACGTTCATTTTGAATGACTATTCTGTTACAGTTCTATAACTTAGCATTTCATTGTATAGCTACTTTGCAAATACAACAACGTACATGCCAAAGTTGGTGCAAATAGAGAAAATTACAGTTGCAGGATAGTTGTATAGGACACTTAATTGCATATGAGTTGCATATGGCCAGTTGTGGCGGACAAGTTTTTCTTCTAGTGACTCTATAATTTTTTTAAACAAATTTTTGATGTGATATTTTCTCCAAGATCTAATGTATTTGAGGCTCATCTCTAAGAGCCCTTAGTACTATAGAAAGTCAAGATTGCAATGGATACCTTTGCACAAATCATAATTATAATCAATCATATTCAAAATCAGACTTTTGATGCTAAAACTAGACTTCAAAAGAATTTTCAAAAATATAAATTGTTAAAAATTGCAAATTTGCTAGATTTTATTAAACTTCAAAGTATTTTCAACACCAAAACTTGGTGCATTGGGTTGTTAGGGGTTAAGTACTAAAGAGGTTTCATTGTACAATACATAACTACATTGGTAGAATTCCGTGAAAATTTGAAAATGGATGTTTGAGAGCCTATTTCTTACAAATACAAGAAGTCATGAAATATAGTATAAAATCATTTGATTGAAATTATTTTAATGTTTTACATGTCAATCATCTTTGGCAATGACAATTCAAATTATATTAACCATGATTAATTCCTAAACAACTAATTGTAAATTTGTGTAGGTTCCTACAAAGTCAATTTTGAACAACTTTTTTGGAAATTTTCATACAAGTGGTAGACATATAATGCCTTGTCTTTAATATACTTTTTTTGAACCAAGTGCTTGGATTCAAAGTTATGCATCCTAAAGTTTTAAGGCAAGGCCGGCAGCTTTGGCTACATTTGCAAAATTCCTTTTCTTACCTTTGAAATTTGGTTGGTATGTAACAAATATAATATAAGATGCAACTATAAAAAAATCTCATATACAATTGTATAATGCAAAAATCTCACTCTAGGAGGAGTTCATTGGCTGAGCTTATTGGACAAAGTTAGAAAAAAAAGTCTTCTACCTTCAAACGCTATAATCTTTTAGTCAAGTCAAAGCTTCTGAATTTTTTCAACCAATTTTTGTAGGAGCCTAACGTAAGTTTGTACAATTGAATTTTAATTTTTTTTAATTTTTTTCACTACTCTAAGAGTGATTGCAAGAAACACTTGTTTTTTCTTTGTCCCTTTGGCTTTAGAGAGGTGGTTTCCAGCAATAACTTTTGTTGTATACATTCCAAGTGCTTGAAATTTGAAGTGAAGGTACATACATATAGTACTTGTAGATATTAAATAATCTTTTGCACTTTTTAAAGATTAGTTTGTTATTTTTAAATATCTCTTGAGTGGATCTCTACTTTTGCCATTTGGAGGGGGGAGTATTATTTTCAACCCAAAAAACCAAACTTGAAGGTCAATATTAGGAGATGATGTCTTCTATTAAAGTTATATAAGCAACAATCTTGTATCCACCTTCCACATGTGCCCAACATGTACCACCTTTGAGCAAGTGCAGAGAATACAATTTTATTTCCAAAGGATACAAATGGTTGAAAATGAGAACCTTTAACTGAGGAAAAATGGACAATTTTTAGTATATTTTTTTGAGGTTTTTTATAATTTTCTATAAATCAAACATCAAAGTATCCAATTTTTGGCATTTTTCATTGCTTTTTTTTAGTGCACTCCTTTTAGAGATATATTTTTATAGGCTTGAGCTTTTAGAGATTTATTATTTTCAATGCTTTATAAAAATTTTCATATTCTAGTTTATTTTTTAAAATGTTATTTCAAAAGTTATAGTATTCATAGAAGTAGGCTGTTTGAGACAAAATAGTAGGTGTTTCTTACAAAACCCTCTAAAAGTGGCAAATTTTGAAAATATTTGTCCAAAATGCATTCCAATCTTTTGAAATTTAACCCAAGTTTATCTTTTGTATATTTGATTAATGAATTTTAATCATTTTTTAATCAAAGAATTACATTGAACCTATAGATGTTGATTTTTGTAGAATTATTGTAATTTAAAAGTAGTCTATGTCCAAAAAGAAATTTATATCAATTTGATCTAAAAAAAGGATAAATTTTAAAATAATTTTTGGTAATTTTGATTCATAAAATACCTTTTATAAATACAAATGAAGAATAGATAATATTGCATAATTTTATTATAACATGTGAGCCCCCAAGTTAGCACTTGAACCTCAAAATTTGCTTTTTTTTGCTTTTTGCTCATATTTAGGGTTAATTAGGGTTAAAAAGATAATATGAGTATATTCACGTGATATTTGGGAGAAATCACTACAAATGAAATATGATTTGACCGAAAAAAACCAGAACCACTCTAATTACTATTATGAGCTAATATTCAGTCTATTTAAGCAATTGAAAGAATATTTGACGGTTCAGGTGGAGTTAAGCCTTATGGCCGAACCACAAAACCACCTAGAAATAGACTTTTGAAGGGCATGTGAAATACTTAGAATAGAAATTAGAGGATAGAAAAGAAGTCATGTGCCACTGCAGATAAAACCATAAACTGAGATTACAAGCGATCCGCAGGCCAAGAACGGAGATTTTGACCAAGAAATCTACTAGGAGTGTAACAAGGAAGCTAGAGGACTAGATCCCCTTGATCAAGAATGATTCCCCCCCAGGAGGGAATTAACTAATATTGAGAATGATTTCCCCCACGGATGGGAATTAAACTGGAAGGTTGTAAATCACACACGCCTTAGATTAGTGCAAAAGAAGTTGTAAGTTTGCACATAGAATTTTCAAACTTCCTAGAAGTTGCTCAAAAAGTTTTGTAATTTTTCAAATTGCGGAAATGACTCCTTGGGAAGTCAACCGTGTTTTTAGGCATTGGGAAATTCCTAGAAAATCCCAAAGTGGCGGTAAAATCCCACTAAAAATTACAATAGAATTTTTAGTGCTAATAAAGCGCCCGACCAAATTCCATCACATTCCAACCCCAACAAGGACCAGAACCAGCGGCACTAACAAAATTTTAACAGATTTTAAAAGATTCGTTACGTTAACCGGCACACCAGAAGCTCTTGAATTCCAATTAGAATCAACTTGGACTCTTTTCTTACTATCTTGAACCTCCTAGACAACCTTGGCCAATCAAAACTTGAAGATAAAATTATCTCCAACAATTGGATTTTTACCCTTTTAAGCAATATGCTGAACGTTGGTTTTTACATACAAAACAACCTGGAAACAGGGGATAAAGGGACCCTTGGACTAATTTGGATCTTCTGAAGACAATGGCACAATCGGTTTAGAGTTTGGAGCATTTCTCCAAAAGTTAGAGTGATCACAGCAGTAGTGTAGAATTTTAATTAGTAAATTTGAAATTACCTAGGAAGTAGAATTAGGAAATTAAGGAGGAAGGTGAGGCCTTGAGTGAGTATATAAGGCCTCCCCCTCCCCTCACTTCACACCCCTTTTTATTTTTGTTAAAACTCCGTCCAAAACGCGGCCACGTTGTCGAGAATTTTGGTATTTTGTCAAAAAAACTCCTTTGTTTTCATTCAATTCAAGATTTCTTTGTGGTTTCAAGCTATTTTGTGTCCTCATTGCTTACTTCAAAGGACGTTGGGGTTCCTTTGAGAAGCTTGCTTACTTTTATGTTTTTTCGAATTTTTTTGAAGCTTTGATCAATTTCAAGTTTTTGTGTACTAATCCCAAAGACATTCACACCGAATTCTGACAATGCCGTTAGTGTGAATCCTTTGGAGTTTGCCTTATTGTATTTCAAATTCTTATATGTACTAACAACCTTCCAATCAAGCTTTTTTGGCGAGAAATTTCACACCTTTGGTTGTTGCATATTTCCCCTGAAGCCTAAACGTTGGAAGTCGTGGGTTTTTTAAGAGTCGTTTATGTTATTTAGAGTGATTTGGGTGAGATCCAAACCTCTTACTTAGTACTAACTTACTAATGGATATTTGCCGAAATTTGGGCCTAAGCCCCCCGGACGGCAAAGCTTTGCTTTTGGTTAGAACTTCCGTCTTTTCTTATTTTGTTAAGGGGTCTCCAAAGGAGACCCAAATTTGGGGTTAAATCCCAAAAGTTTGGATTTGAATTCCAAAGTTTGGCTAAGCAACGGCCAAAAAAGTTTAGACTAAACCCAGTACTAGAATTCCAGTGAAGACCAGAACAACCACCGAGCCAGCTAGCGCAGCAGCAAGGGCAAGTTGGAGCCATCAGGCAGGTCAAAAAAAGTGGCAAGTTACTTGATCGACCAAGTTGCTTGATCGACCAGGTTGGTCACCATACATACATCAGCTCAAAATTGAAATCACTGGGAGGATACTCACTGGGTCCCAATTTTGATTTTTTGTTAATTTTTCCATAGTTCTCCCTCACCCTTGTGCTGGTGGAACTCAGATTTCCCAGGAGAAATTTCAGACGAGCCAGAAAAGGAGGGAAGGCAGAAACCAGGGGGTGATTTGCAAAAAACTCCAAATTACAAACAAGGCTGAGACTTGGAGAAATTAAGTGATAGCCCAGGCTTCCCCTGGATCAAAAGCCAGTGAAGACAGTTAACAAGTAAACAAATGAATCAGACTTGAGTCAACAAACTGCCCTAATTGACCAGGCTGGGGATCACAATTTATCAACCTCCGCTTTTGGTTCTTTGTGAACAAAACTCAATTTTCAATCTTCCAAGCTCTGGTGATCACACTCCAGGAACTTGTTCTAGCTCTCAATTACAAATTCTCATTCCAAATCGTTGGAAAAAACTAGACACCAAGTTGAAAATTAGGAAGATATAGAAGCCAAATTGTTAAGAAAAACACCAAAGTCAATATTAGGCTTCTAACCAAGCAAGATTGACTTATTAGCCACGTTTTTTATTAGATTGGAAGAAAAAGAAGGAAGAAAAAACAAATAAAGAATAGTTTGACTTTGGGATATGTTCTTAAAGTAGTATTAGTAGGAAAACCATGACAAGTCTATTTTTAAATTTGGTTGACTTTTGAGCCATTAGCAAAAATCCTATTAGATTAGATTTGATAGGATTAGATTTGTTTTCAAAAATATCCCCAAAAGAAGAAAAAAAATTATAAAGAGAAAAGAAAAGCTGACATGGACGCTACATTTGACTACAACAGAATCACAATGACGGTAACTGAGGATGGCATCATCGAATCCGCAATTTTTGGAGTAAGTTTTTAAAAATTCTTTCTTTTATTGTTTTATTATTCAACTGTGCAAATTAGTGAATTAAATTAGGATTGTTAATTACAATTAACATCGTAGCATTAGGGAGTTGGAATGAAAACTAGAACACAAGGAATCACAAGAAACAAGAATTGGAACTTAGAATTAGATAGAAAATTTGAATAGCTTTCTAGAAAACATTTGCAATTAGGAATTGGATAAAAAATCCAAAAGATACAAGAAATTTAAGTTAAGGTAGAAATTAGGAACAATTTAGAAAGAATTATCCAAAAATAATTTACCAAGGAATTTAAATTTTACAATAGAAAGTAACTCAAGTTAGTAAGAATTTTACGTAATTTACAAATATTTATCGTATTAGAAATTATCAATATTATCTTGAATAAAAATTAGTAGTAAAAATAGAAAGGGAAAAGAAAATTACCTAATAGAATTTTTTAGGATTTTAGAATCTAGAGTAAAAATAAAAACAAAAAGATCAAAGTAGAAATAGTTTTTGAATTTCCAAAGTAAAAAAAAAATTACGGAGGAATTTTGATGAACCGGATAACGGTCAAAATTCATCCGGAAGATAACTTTTACCAAGGAAGTCAAAAATACTTTTATTTTACCTTTAAGATAAAAATCAAATCTTGATAGTAAAACTAGTTCACATTAGAAATGAAGAGTAAAAACAAATTACATAAGTCAAAAATTAAGAACTTAGGATAAAAAAAAATTACGTAAAATTTTTTATGAACCGACACAATAAAAATTCATCAGTAAATTACTTTCACCAAAAAAGTCAAAAGTAATTCTATTTTACCACAACAAGTATAGAAATAACATCTCTAAGGTAAAACTATTTAGTTCTAGAGGTAGTTGAATTTATTTTCCATTAGTTTTAATAAGAACTTATCAAAAATTACCCAACAAGGGAAAAAGAGATTAATTAATCCTAACTTCATTCACAATTATCCGTTAGGAATTAGGTTAATTTCAGCTTTCTTCACCATTTTGGAAAGGGTAAAATAAACCCTACATATTATACCATCTCATCTATTTGCTTGTAGACTAATAACCAAATCATAGTTTGATTGTTAATCGGTCATAGTAAAAACCATCTGAACAATACTAACATCTTTTGGATTTATAGCACTTAGAAGTCGACAAAGCTAACACTAGGAACAACATCAAAAAATCCATTGCTTGGAAGGCATAATTGGATTATACGTGTTAACACCCAATAGAGATTTAACTACGACAAAAACTAGAACCTGGTCTTGTGTACACTTTATTCCAAGGGTGGTAATAAAGCGCCCACATAAAACATAAAGCTTACCGTTCCAATAAATCATTGAAATTCTTGAATCTTTAAGGTTCATCTTTAAATTTTGAATTAATTAACAATTTTTATTTAATTTTTAATTTTCAATTAAGTTTGAGTATTTGAAAGTTTGGCTAAGGCTTATGTATGTTTTAGATGCATAAACCCTCAAGGTTTAATCTGCAAAGTAATGCCAATTGAAAGGTGTCACAAAATTTCAATGGAATAATAATTGGATGAAGGATAGAATTGTTTCATCTATTTTTTTCTAGAGTTTTTTGAGTGTATTTGCAACAAATGGCAATTGAAATTTCCTCATTGAAATGTTGATGATCTTTATACAACAAAGTTGTTTTATCTAAAAAAATCACAAAAGATGCTTTTTAGTATAATTATTCAATTTAAATAGCTCTTCAATTTTGATATGAATGTTAGTCATACAAATTATTCCTTTTTAATTTGAGTTCAAAATAATATTGTAAAGATTAATAACTCCAGTTTCTTTTCCATTTTAAAATTTTCTAAAGTTAAAAGTTATATTGAAATTTTAGATTTGGACCATTATTTACAGTTAATTTTTCCTCAAAATATAGAAGAACATGAAAATTTTGATTTATAAACCAGTTACTACTGTACGTGAAGGTCTAATTTGGCACCTCAATGCCAAAATTGAGTCTCCATATCAGATTCTTAGGAATCCACATCACCTCATATCATTCACAAGATGACACATGCTATTTATCTACAAAAATGATTTAATTTCTACCACATCTGACTTTTATGTAGAATAATAATAAGGATAAATTAGACCAAGTATTGGTTTTAAATCTTAGTCTACACAGACCATGTTTCTACTAATAACTCAATGATGTCCTTAGTTTTTGTGTACCACATATAGTGAAATTTCAAAACATTTATAAACAATTTGCATTTGATATGCATTTGTTACACTTTTTCTTCTAAAATTCAAAATAATTTCAAATTTTTACAAAATATTTGAAACCTATACGGCTTATAAAAAAATAGAAACTTATTGTTCAAAAATATAATAACAAAATTTTGAGTCTTATATAGTAGCAAAAAAATAAAAATTTAAGGATATTAAATTAGAATATTTTATTACAAAAAAATAAAAAATTTAAGGATATTAAATTAGAATGTTTTATCATACTAATAAAATCATAACTCCCTCTGTAATATCACAAATGCTATCATTAATAATAGGAGCTCATGCTTGTTGTGCTACGCATTCATTGTATCACATATTAGTAAAATTTTGATGTATTTGAACAGAATGTATGATATTGATTTCAATAAGTCTTTGAAATAATTAATTCTAATATTTTGTAAAAATACTTTCAATCATGCATACATAAAAATAATATTTTCACACAATGTTATATTACAGAAGTAGAGTAGTAGTTTGCAATCACCTCTGTAATATCACTTTTACAGCTTTTATGATTTCAAATTTCTATTGCTACTACCAAATGATTTGAGAAATTTATTCAATTGAAGCAATTTTGGATTTTACAACAATTAAGTTGTTCATGAAGTTTTTGAAATTTACAAGTTTTTCTTTTCAATTCACCAAGTTTTTGGGTTGCCATTGTTTATAACAATTGAATCAACTTTTGAATGCATTACAAGAAATGTGTATCTTTTACATAATTCACCATTGCATATATTTCATTCATCATTCAATAAATTTCTATTATACATTTCAATATATGCTTACTTATAAACAAAATTATACAAAGATTTTAGTAATTTTTATTTGAAGATTTATTGAAATTTTTGTTCTGCATTTTATCTAATACATAAAAATTCTAATAAAATTCTAATGATGAATGCGTAGCATAGCAAGCACCAATTGCTAGTTATAAAAAAAATAACAAACAAATAGCCAAGAAATAAGATAATTAATAAGGTGGGTTCTTTGGAGGAAGACTGAAGTTAGCTAGAGTTGTAGAATGTGGATAGCTAAGGTCACAAGCTAAATGATATTCTATCTAGGAAATAATATGTCATCAAGGTTTGAAACTTAAAAAGAATTTAATTCCTAAATGTCTAGGTCCTTTTTGGATTTAAAAATAACATTACTTTTGAAGTGTTATAGGTCTAAATGTCACTAAAGTATAGAAATCTTAATTGTACAATCTTGTAGTGTATGTGTTGTAAATGACGTGACTCAATTTTGGAATCATTTGGTCATATAGATTGCAAGATTGTAATGCTTTTAGTGTTGAAAAGGATGCTAAAATTTTCCTAGCAACAAATTTGGAGGTGAAATTTGATTTTTAAACCTACTCAAATGAAGAAATTTAAACTATAAAGAGCTTCAAAACCATCATACAAACATATTGGTGAAAAAAATTATCATTCAGTTGACTCACTGAATCATGGTGTCTGCAAAATGAATTTGAAATGTTAAAAAATAGCAAAAAAAATAGCAAAAAAGACATCTAAGGATGAACCTCCTTCTACTAAAATGCCTCTTAATTAGTTCTAATTTCTTTAATTGATATGAAATTTTAACCACACAAATTAGACTAGTATGTGCAACTTTTCTACAAAAATATTTTAGCAAAAAGGACACAATTTGAAGAAGAAACAAACCGCCAAATTTCATTGTAATCCAAAATGTCCAGATTTTGAACTTTGAATTGCTCCCAAACATTCAAAACAATTTGGATTAACATGAAAATTTTACTGCAACAACTAGACTTCAAGGAAAATATAATTCTATAAATATTATTGAAAACAAACATTGGATGAAGGAGATACAAGCTCCCAAAGGTGCAACATCAAAATGTAGGTTGGTGAATTCAAATTAAACCCGTAAACTTTAAATGGCTAACCTTCCAAAAAATCATTACATCTTGGATTGATCTAAAATTTTTACCACACAAATTAGAAAAGAGTGCAAATTTTCCAAAAAGTTTTATTGAGTTCATAGAATGAATGCAAAAGTCAAAACACTTCAAATTGGACTTCTAGACTATGTGAGGACACTTTTGGTCCCTTGGGCCGCTTAGTATGAAGGTACCTATACACTTCCCATGAATGAGGTCTGTATGTACATCTATCAGTTAGTAGATTTATAAATGCAATACCATGTAAATGTGGTATAATATAAATAAATTAGAAAAGACTATGAGATAGGATTTTCTCAATGCACAATGCTCATTGGCAATAATCTATTAGTATTTTATGTTCTTTTAGAGCAATAATCCAATAGTAGTCTTGTGTTTTATAGTCTCGATTTTCTTCTTTCTCAAATAAATTCCATCACATTTTACTTCATTTAATGTTTTACATTATTATGTTGAACATTGGCCAATTTACAAACTTTAATAAATCACGTAAGTCTACTACTATTACATGCCAACATAGCTACAAGCCAAATAACAGCCTCTACAATGTTTACAATTGGACAACACAATATTTCTATTGTTATAAATCTAAAAATAGCTCTCTACCTATACAACCATGGAAGCTCTAAATATTCTATCAAATCAATCAAAGCCTTGACAATCTATAATAATTAGTACATAAAGCAATAATCACAATCTTGCATTACAATTTTACTATGCTTATAGCCTCAAGCGCACCACATTCTACAAGAAGGGTTTTTTTTCACATTTTTTTAAGTGCACCAAACTCAATTTTCGTTAATTTTAAATTGCCCACTAGGCAATTATGTATCCATGCTTGTAGCATCAAAACTATGCATACATCTTTTTTACTGACCAGTAACAATTTCTATATTAAAACTAAAGGTTCCTTCTATGGTTGAGAATTTCAATAGGTAGCTCAGAAGTTGCTATCCAAAATAGATTTAGACATGCTAAATAACAATCCAATGATTTTTCAACCTTACATAGAACCAAACTCACCTAATTTTGAGCATGTAGACAAACAATAACCATCTTAAAGAATGAAAATAAAACTTGCAACTAACTACATTGCAAAAAATTTGGCAAAGATGATGCTATCCATTTTTATAGAGATAATGCACTATAAGAAACCCACCTTTTTAGTGGTGTTTTGAAGAAATGGGTCATGTTTTCATTGACATCAATGTGGCATGAATTTTGAACGTGGGGTAAGCAAATTTTTGGTCAATGTTGGAGAAGGTGTGGAGACATCAAAGCAAAAACAAGTGGATGACACAGGGGACAAGTATGTTTATTGGACATTAAATAAAGCATAGTCACGTCTATTAAAATGTCGCAAAATAAATAGAAGTGCCATTCCATTTACTAGAGGTTTTGGATTTACAATTGGTAAATTAGTGTAAAATACTGTGGATTGAGATAAAATGCAGATTGGATGTAAAATGCATAGGAGAAAGGTAGGCATGTTGCATGCTTTGTAAAAAAAAAATGGATGGATACACAATATGGATGAAAAAGAAGCTCTTTATATAAGTGGGGTGGTAGGAAGTAAGACAATCCATATGAAATATGTAAAGCAAGAATTCTATTCAAAGTAGAATGCCTAAAAAAATGTCCACATGTCTAAAAAGTATTAACATTCATGTTTGAAAAAATGTCTAGATGTCTGAAATAACGTCCACATGCATTGCGGCCAAGTTCCCATATATCTTTGAATTATCCCATATCTTTGGCTGACGATGGACAAAAAATGGATTTCAAGATAAATATTGACTCCTCCACCCTTCATTCTTATTAAATGTCAATTAAGTAATTACTTGATTTTGCCATCAAAAATTCTTTTGATAGTAGATGGTCAATTTTTGTTGAATTTCACAATTTCTCTTGTTCATTTTTTTTGGAATTTTTTAAAAATAATTATTTTATATAATTAAATTCTTATTGTTTTTAAAAGAAATATGTCATACAATTAATGCCACGTGTGTTTTTCAGTGAGCCACATGACATGACATGTTGTCACAATAATTTTTTATTAAAAAAAGGGACATTGCTCGAACAAAAAAAGATGATGTAACACCATGTGGCATCTACGTGGCAAAATTTTGAAAAGTGAAAATACAAGGTATCAGCAGCCATTTTTATAAAACATGCAAACATTTGGGCTCGTTATAGCAGATTTCAGCTGTTTGTAGAAATGTTGCTTACAACAGATTTTAGGTGACATTATAATTGATGCACCTCTAGTTAACAAAAATGTACTTTGATGTCTTCATTAATACCACAAAAAACGGGGGTTTCTTCTAGTGATGACAAAACTACAAAAGCCAAACACTGGACAATTCAAAAACTACTTCTTTCAACGCGAGTATAAACTGTACGCAAGGAAAGGATATGACTGGTTGCACCCCCAAAATTCACAGCTTGCAGTTCACATTGTCACCGCAAGTGCCAGCAAGGTTGTACCATCATTTTCAACAAGGCAGCGCTCTTACGTTCAGAGTGTGAGAAATTCAAAGGGCCTTTCAATGACCCCAAATTGGCTCTAATGTACCAAATCACACAAAGTAGAAATTCAAAAATGTGCATGTAGAATGTCTTCAAGTGTTCATGAAACACTATAACAACATAATAGTAAAACTTACTAGATGGTCAATGTTTGTGTCACGTACCCAAATACAACCAATTCTATCCAAACAATTGCTCATGTGATTAAAACAATGGAAATCAAAACTTCCATATTACAACCAAAAAAGTCAACAATACCAAAATAAAATTCTATTATATAGCCTACATAGAGCAATGTGGTTGATGATTGTCTATGACTACATTCAAAGATTTTCTTGGTATCTGCCCCGCTAAAACTTAGCAAGTCTCTAGTCTTCACACTATAAAAAACTTGCATTTTAGGTAATGAGCTCCAATTTTTTTGAACAGATTTTAGGAAATATCAATGTTGACAACCCAATGTTTTTATGTCAATTAGAACGTCCAATGTAACATCAATGTTAACATAAAAACATTGGGTTGTCAACATTGACATCACCTAAAATCCGTTTAAAATAATTAGGGCTCGTTACCCAAAACAAGGATTTCTTATAGTGTCAATTGCTTTTTTATATAGTATGATTTGAATCGTGAAGTGTTTTTGGGCAAACATAGTTGTATACAAAGCAAGGTGGTCTATTAAGGGTTCACTATAAGAAATCCGTGTTTTGGGGGATGTTTTCACTATTTTTTTGAATGCATTTTTATGGATATAAAATAAACAACCCATGTTTTATGTCAACAATGATGTTCAATAAAGCATCTTGATGTTTTATTAAACATCATTGTTGACATAAAACATAGATTGTTTTATTTCATGTCCACCAAAATGTGTTCCAAAAAAAAGTGATAATATCCTAAAAAACATGGGTTTCTTATAGTGGTTCCAAATTTCACTTTTGTGAAATGAACTTGGCTCAATGTTTGCTTGTGTTCCATGCTTCATAAGGCTTGCATCATCAAGCAACAAGGCAACACAGGGGTTCTTTAAAAAAGAATGAGAATTCAAAGTTGACGGGGAGAATAGATCTACTAGCTGAAATTGATAACACAAAAACCATGTTCAAGCATATTGAAAGTTTGTCACATATCCAACGTGCAATATACACCAAATTGCAATGTAATTCCAACAATTCAATATATTAATCAAAATTAAAGGCAGAAATGTTGTTGAAGAAAAATCTAAACTAAAATATAAATGTGAGTGGCATACAACCAAAACTAAAAAATAACATAATTGAAATGAGAAGGAGAATAGTTGAGATTTGTACCATGATCACAACTATATCAGAAAGCTTCAAAAATTCTAAGAAAACCCCAGGTAGCATTGGAGATAAGCTCAAATTGCGTCGTAGCTCTGTCACTGGATGAACGTAGAGGTCTATTGCACGCATTGCATTCATGCTATTGTTCATCATGGCAATTTGAAAGCATTTGAGTTGCTTATTCAAGGCTTTTGGTAA
Organism: Neckera pumila; assembly: GCA_963969595.1. Lineage (NCBI taxonomy): Eukaryota > Viridiplantae > Streptophyta > Bryopsida > Hypnales > Neckeraceae > Neckera > Neckera pumila. The sequence goes on along the minus strand of OZ018409.1, from coordinate 45,262,469 downwards.
TACCAACATTTGGTTCCACTTCCACTTGTTGACCTATGTCTCTATTTCTTTAGGCTGCCCAAAGGCATTCTTGATAATACCAAGATGATGTTGCAATTGTCTCTCATGTACATCTACAAGCCAAAATTGCGGAAATTCGATGCATAGAGCATCCTATGTGGCTTAATAGAAAGCAATTGGATAATTCAATCATGGTCTTTGTTGCAACCTCCGCACAATATGAAATCTAAACACCCAAACACAAATCAATCCCCAATGACTAAAAGAATCAACAATTATAGAGTTTAGGATTCATAAGTGGTGAAGAGTCTTTAATTTATATCCCATTAAACCATGATTGAAATAAGACTACAATCAAACAATATTTGTTGTATATCAAATTTAAGCAACAATAATTTAACTTCAAAAATAGTCCTACAAGTTTGAATTCCAAAATGAGATTCAATGATTGCAAACGACAAGTACATCTGTATATAAAAAAATTATTGAATTGAAAAATTACAATTTTAAGTCTACAAATACATAGAAAATAGAAAGAAGTTTTAACATTAGGAAGCCAAACAAACAAATACATTAAAAACTAAACAAAACTTTAAAATAGAACTGCCAATTGAAAGCAATACATACAAAAAAAATAATCAAATTAAAAAGTTGTAATGGCAAATTGACCAAAAGGAAGGAGGCTTGAGGACAGCATTTACCTTGGAAATTTGTCTTCAGTTTAGTTTTGACCACCTCTTATAAGTCATGTATAACAAATCTTTATGTCCCCATGGAGGAATTGAAGCAACTAAAGTGGCATACATTGATGGCACTATTTTATCTCACTGACATGGCATAACAAAACTGCTAATTGAAGCCTCTTCTGATATACACTCAATGATGGATTGATGGCCATAGGGACAGTGAATGGTCCATTAATTTTTGAGGGAATTTTAGTGTAGCCGTTGTACATTGCTTCATTCCACAGGCCCTTCCTCCACATCATTAGGAAGATCATTTTGGGACACAAAATTAAACTCAACAAGAAGATCTTTTTGGAATGAAGGAAGTAATAAATTAATACCCAGAAGATATGTTTGCATGTTTTGGGTTTATAGTGGATATTAGGATATATAGTGACATAGAGTCAATTTCAGAAAAAATACACATGATTTTCAAAAGGGGTACATGTGGCATTATTCCATTGGTTGTTAATTATTTACAAAATTTCTAAAAGAAGTACAGACTTAGTTTTCCTATTGGTTGCAAAACTTTTGAGCAAAAATTTGAGCAAATCCCTTGTGTGAAATGAATTCATGAATTCAACATGTGAAACCCACCTCAACTGCCCATATTTGTATTTTTGTGGAACTTGTGGAACTTATAAACTATATGGGATATATTTGTAATTTCTTCTTGTGAATATGTATGTCTTCTATATCCATATTTTGTATTTGTATTCTATGACTGTATCTATATTCATATTCTATATTTTATGATTTGCAATCATATATGTATTTTGTAATTGCATCTGCATTTTGTATCCATATTTTGTATCTTTACTTTGTATACAAATTTGGATGGCCAAGATCATCTGTTCCACAAGAATCAACGACTTTTGTAAAAGATTGACAGCATATAAGAGGGGGATTTTTCCTGAACTCCCATCAACGGCTCTTAATTTTTCCAAGGAAGAGAGGAGGAACTGAAATACAAACATCATATTTGCATCTTTTTGGTACATAGTTATGTCATTGACATTGTTGCTTAGGATTTTATGCATTGATCTACTTTCAAGATTAATTCAAAATGAGGAAACTATCAAGGAAACGAGTTGGTGATGAGGTAGAGAAATATAATGGAAACAAAGATTAGAAAAGAAAACATATTTGAGTGATTTTGAAGTGGGATGAAAATTTAATATTTAAGTTGGTTAAATCATTATTTAAAAAATGTTTAGTCTACAAATCAAGGAATTATAAGCTTCTAATATTTACAAATCTAAATGTAAAACAAACTTGCTATACGTATTTAAGCATAGATTGCCCTCAAGAAGCTTGTGAAGATGGTAGCAAGGTTTAACCCATAGAAGACAAAGGGTTGATTGTAGAAATCATCCATTTCCATTTCCATGATTCAAAATCACTGGCTTAAGAAATAGTAAAAAGTACTCATTGGAAGTCAAACTATAATTGTAGAAGACCTTCCCTTTCCACAACAAAATTCCGAAGATGAATAGTTGCATTTCTGTCCTACATAGGAGATTTTGTTTTCATTCATTGGCCACAAAACGTCCGCCTTGACGTTTGAGGGTTCAAAAGGCACAAGGCATTGACATTAACCCCAAAAGGCTTTAGGTCTTTTTTCTGCCAAAAAACATCCAAAACTGCCATCTTTATAGCAAAGAGTAAGAAAATTAAAAAAATGTATTTTTTGCACATCTATCCATAGGATCTCACACCTAACTAGTATGAGAGTGTGTGGGAAAAAATTCAGAATTTTTGACCGTACAGATTGCAAGATATTTGCATTTAAATTGAAATAAAACAAGTTTTTCAGCACATTGCAGGACTAGATTTTGTGACTTTGAACATTTTAACTTAAAATGTTTTGCACTATAGAATTTTGAGCTCTAAAACTTTATAGTGGAGAATTGAGTTGAGAGTTTAGGAGAAAAATAAATCCAAAAAAAATTTACTTTTATTATTAAGAAAATAGTTAAATAGAAGTAGGTATGAGATAGAAGAAAAATCTAAAATATTAATATCTTTTATAATGGAATTAAAAGTCACTAATTCCAATGGTGAGATTGTTCTTTTTGAACTTCTTTTTTTAAAAAATTGTAAAAATTGCATTCAAAAATGAATCCTACAAGTTATTTTTTTCAGGAAGATGCTCTAAGTGCCCAAAAAACAAGATTGTCCATAACTTTCTCATAAAAAATAGAAATGAAATGAATAAAAGCTTTCCAAATAGACAAAAATTTAGTCTATAAGAAAGAAAAAAAAAAATTGCAAATTCTTTTTTGCTACCTCTAAAGGTTGTTTTGAGCTTATTTGGGCATAACATTTTTTTCCAGGCATTGACAAAAAAAAAATATATATTCCCACAAAGCTTAGCAATTTTTCTATCTTCAAAAAAAGTTTCCAAAAATCACGACAAAAATTTAGCCCGTAGGTACCTATCTAAAATCCCATTTGTCCCTCAAAGGAATGATGGGCTTTTCATTAGAAAAAAATTCAGCCTTTTTCAGGGCCGTCTGAAGTTGATATGCCATGCTATTCTTTGTATGGCCTATTAACTTCAAAATTGCTCTTGGTGAGCAATCAAAGTCTCTGACTGCTTGCAAGAGCAATCAAGTTTCGCAAAAAAAAAATTTTAAGATTTTTTTTTATTTTTTTTATTTTTTTTAATAATTTTTTATTTGGAATTTTGGATTCCTGCGCCATTGCTACTGCAATTTTAGTAGGGCAAAAATAGGGGAAATTTTTTTTTTTGAGCAAAATAAAAGCAAATTTCAAGGCACCTCAAAGGGCTGTGGAGCAGCCCTCCGGAGGCTTGAAATTTCCTCTAATGTAGGGGTTAAAAATGTTATCTCGAGCAAATCCAAATTTATTTTCATAACGAATTGTAGGAACGACAAAGAGGATTTTGATGAGACTATGGATGATTATGAAAGTACAAATTTCAATTTTGAAGTTGAGGGTGGTTTAGGGTGATGAAGAAAGTGCAGATGAAGAGGGTTCCCAGTGTCCCCCAAAGAAGGTAAAATTGGAAATTCATATCAAATGGAAAAGATAACTGGTGAAGAAAAACAAAATGCACATGAAGATTATTTCAAATTCTCAAGAACATCTAGACAAACATTGCATATAAGTATAACCCTGGAAGGAGGATGTAGACACTAAGTGTCCAATGGATGATAGAGAATCTTTTCATGTAGGATTGAAGTGCAGATGTTCATCCTTGGAAATTTAGTGAAAATGGGAGGTCTTGCAGTTTAGTTTGACCTCCAATGAGTGCTCTTGGGGTTGCTTTTTTAAGCAAATGATTCACACGATATCTAAATGAAAGGTGATTTTCATGGTGATTATTCTGTTCATTTGGGATTAGGAACTTGGTTACAGTGAAAAATCAGATCAATGAATATGACTACATTAGGACCTCAATGTTGTGATAGTTTTAGATTGATCTTTTAGCCATTTTAGATGAGTATGATGACCATTATAGGTGTAGTTTTTGGTGATTTTGGTAACCTAGTGGTACTTTTGGGTTATTGAGGCAACACTTTCAAAAATTTGTAACAAATTCATATTTTTGTTAGAAAAAATGAATTTATATTGATTTTTCTCACAAATTCAACATGTGATTTTTTCTCCATGATGGGATACAATAGAAGTTGTTTTACAAATTTTTTCAAGCAAGTCCACTTAGAAACTGGTACCTCAACCCCTTAAGTCCAAGCTAGAGATATCCAATACAGTAAAAATGTACTATGAAATGCAACTCACAATAATAAAATAATAATAAAATTTGTAAAATATGAACCATAGATCATATCCATATGGTTTGATCAATCATTACGCCAACCAATATTTTCAAATAAAGTTTTGACAAGATTCGTGAATTTGACAAGATTTTTTGTTTTTTTGAATTCAAAAGTTCTAATATTGGTATTTTTTTATTTCACTCATTGAAGACATGTATAAAGCGGGTCATATCTTGAACCAAAACAAATAGTTTTGGGGTCAAAATAAATGTACTTAATATATTCTTTGAATTATAGACAATTTGCAAAAGAAAGTTAGAAAAAGCTATACTACAAAATGTAAGAGAACCAACACAAGTATCTACAATTATTTAAATGAATGAAAAAATGAACATTCCAAATGTTTTAGACATGTTTGCATTTATCAGTTGTTTGAAATTTGAACATCTGAACAGTCCTTTCAAGATAAAAATGATATGTATGTTTCTTATTATTTGGTATAAAACTGGTAATAATATTCGTTATAGTGCATAAATGTGAATGTTATGATTATAAGATGTAATTTCATTTTATTATAATACAACTATTAAAAAAAAATAATCTTATGGTCATTTAATCCAATCGATTAGAAAACTAACCATTTGCTTAAGGTGTTTAACTATTTATTTTAAATAATTACATTCGATGGGATTTCAATTAAATTTTAACAAAAGTATAGTGAATGAAGGGTTTTTTAATAATTTTTTATTGTAATGCTTTCCATATTATATGTTTGTCTTGTAGCATTAATAACGGTTTGATGTTGAAGATCTTTATATTCCATTGCTGTGATACCAAATGGAATGGTGTGAACGAACTATGATAAGACAATATGATGAAAGCTTTTTGTAAAAACATGTAAAATATTTTAATGGTGACATCATAAAAAATTGCATCAAGGTAATTGCATGAAACACTTGAATGTATTTTATAAAAAAAACTTGAATGTATAGTGGGGTACCAATGAAAATGGCGTTTTTGAATTTGCTGTAAAAGAAATGCCAACTTTGACAGCCTCCCAAAAGCTGAAAAATTGGAATTTACCATGAAATTTTTATCAAAACATCATCTTTATGTAAGAAATATGTGTATCATGTTTTAGGGCAAAAGATTCACCAAAAGAAGACATTCAAAATCTACCAACATGTGTAGCTGTAAAAAAAATTCTCAGTTGCCAACTTTGACAACCTCCCAAGGATTGAATTTTTTTTGCCCTAAATTTTTAAAGAGATCATCTCTAAATTGATAACATAAGTGCCAAATTTCAAGTTCAAAAGATTTGTACAAAAAAGAATGTTTGAAATTTACCAACATGTGTACCTATGAGAAATTATTTCACTCCTGCCAACTTTGATGCCTTCCTAAGGGCTAAAAAATTGCTTATTTATCATGGATTTTTTTTTGCAAGATCATCTCTATATTGATAACATGTGCGCCAAATTTCAAATTCAAAAGATTCACACACAAAATGATATTTGAAGTCTACCAACATATATCATTGTGAGAAAATTTTTGCTATTGCCAACTTTGACACTATCCCAAGGGCTAAGAATAAAAAAATTGACCATGTAATTTTTTCCCATGAAATCATCTCTATGTTGATAATATGTGTGTCAACTTTCAAGTTCAAAGGATTCACACAAATAAAGATATTCTAATTCTACCAACATGTGTAGTTGTGAGAATGATTTTTTACATCCATGTGAAATTTTACGGCATAAAATGACACTATCCCAAGGGCTGAAAAAATCATTCTCACAACTACACATTTTGGTAGAATTAGAATATCTTTTTTTGTGAAAATCTTTCAAGCTTGAAATTTGGCACACATGTTATCAATATAGAGATGATCTTGCCAAAAACAAATCCATGATAAATAAGCAATTTTTCAGCCCTTGGGAGGGTGTCAAAATTGGCAATAGTGAAATTCTTTCTCAGAACTACTTTATGTTGGTAAATTTTAAATATCTTTTTTTGTGCAAATCTACTGAACTTGAAATTTGGCACACATGTTATCAAAATGTAGATGATCTCTAAAAAAATTCTAGCAAAAAAAAGATTTCAATCCTTGGGGAGGCTATCAAAGTTGGCAGCCATAAACTTTTTTTTACAGCTACACATGTTGGTAGATTTTGAATATTTTTTTTGGTGAATCTTTTGGCCTTGAAATTTGGTACACATGTTATTAACATAAGGATGTTGTGACAAAATTTTATGGTAAAATACCAATTTTTCAGCTCTCAAGAGGCTGTCGAATTTTGCAGCACTGAAATTTCTTTCATTGCAAATTCGAAAAATGCCATTTTGATTGGTACCCCACTGTACTATTTTCTGTCAAATGTTGCATGTTGATTTTTTTTTGCATATAACTTTTGCCTTTTGCCTCCAAATGACTCAAAATTCATAGACAAGGTAGTTACGGATATTATACAGCTTGCCTAGTTTTTAAAAAAAAATTTAAATTTTTATTATTATTTAATAATAGCCTCCAATATTATGTCACACTTGCTAGTTTTGGAGGTTTTAGTACTATTTAGTATCCCCCAAAACGAATTTGGAGTTGAATTTGGAAGAAATTGTCTTCTAGTAGATTTATAGCTATTTTCCTAAGCAATTCTAATGATACTTAATTTTATGTGGTGTAGAAGTCCACAAAGTGGGCTACATTCAGCTTACATTTTGAAATGTATAAAACATATTTTTGGTAGTTCCTTTGGTGAATGACCATTTCCATAGAGTTGTTAGAAATGGTCAATTTTTGTTTTATTTTTTAAGTTTTTTTATTTATTTTTAACTAATTTTAAGCATCAAAGTATCTACTCTCTTGAGTTTTGGCACTTTTCTAGTATTCCTACTTAGAGAATTTTCCTAAGCTTTTCCTTTGGTGATTATGATCATCTTAAAGGTGTATACATTAGCTATATTTTTTAAATTATTTTTAAATTATTTTTCTAATTTTAAAGTACTCCACAAAAAAATTATAAAGATTGTTGCAAAACACAACAAAATCGACAGGTGTTTCATGCAATCACCCATTAATTTTTTTACAAATTGCATACTATTTCAACTCTATAAGAAGTCTTTAGAATTAAATTTAGGATAGTTAGAAATGATTTAAGAAAATGTTTGCAAATTCCATTTCATTAATTAAAAAAAAAATGCTTCAATATAGATACTGAAATTTCCCATAAAGTTCTATTGTCCCTAGGGGGACAAATGAAAGTTTGGGTAAGTTCCTATGATCCCAATTTTTGGCGCAAATTTTCAAAATTTTTTCTTAAGAATAGAAAAATATATCAATTTTTTATTTTAATTGGTTTCTAGGGGCCAAATGCCATGTCATCCTAAATACAAATTTGAACTTGCCAAGCAATGAAAGAAATCCACAAATCTTGATATAATTTTTAAGAATTTTTTTTTTTGATAGATTATATTTTCATCTATATGAAAAGCACAATTTTAAATTTAAATGCAAAAAATCAAGTAGTAGGAACTATAGTTTTTTAGGGATTATATTAGAGGATATGATTCCAATGACAATCCAAAGTATTAATGGTTTAGTTTTTCCCTCTATGTTGTACCTCCTTTTGCTTGAATAATGTTTTCAGAATAAAAAATCACTATTTTTTTCCCCTAGACTTTCAACTCAATCTCTAGTGACAAAAGACTTTTAATTGAAAATATGTAGTGCAAAAGTTTTAAATTAAGAGGATTCCAAGTCTCATAAACTCTAGTTTGTTACAGTACCAAAAAAAAAGTTTTCTTTACTTTGAATGCATTATCTTGCAATCTATATTGTTAAAGTTTATGAAATTTCATCTACAAATCTTCATACAAATCTTTTGCAAGAACCTAAATTAGACATGCAAAAAAATGCCATTTAAATTTTTATTTCCTCTTTGCAGTAGAAATTATAATTTTGAACATTTTTTAATTTTTTTTAAAAAAAGGACTTGGGACTTTGAAGGTTCAAGATTGCATAAGATTAAATTTTAAATGGAAGGTTTGTTTGGAATACAAAGGAGGTTGTCTTAAATTTTTGGTAACCCATTGTATATATTAATTTTAAAACATTCATTACTTGTATACAATGGTCACAGAGTAGCACAAATAGAGTGATTGACCTTAATTCCTTGGTACATTCTCAAATCTTACATTGATCCAAGTTATTGTTTTGTTAATTTGCCTAAGGGACTGAAATATTTTTCAGCAAAAATAATCATAAATTGTCATTTTTAGTGCATTGACCATAATTGAAAATAATTAAAAAAAATAATTTAACTACATAAATGTGTAGTAGACTGTAATGACAATGTGTGGAAAAAATTTCAAAACGTTTAATTGCATTGATTGAAAGATTATCATGTTTTAAAAGAGAAAAAAAAAACTCTTTTCATTCTTACAAAACAAGGTCACTAAACTTCATTCCCTCTTCAAGTAAAATTTGTCCTCTACACTTGAAATTGAGCCTCTACACCATCAAGTAATGCATCTTGTTAGTTACACTCATGCAAAATTTCTAAAGCAAATAAGGGATCTATGTTTACTCTAAATCACCCTGCAGTATAAGGAAGTCAAGTAAAATAGCAATATACTTTAGCATTTTTTGATAATTTCTTGCGCAACAAGAATTTAAAAAAAAAAAAATTCAAATTGTGAAAACTTAGAGCTAATCATTTGAAATGTGTGGAAAAAATTTCAATTTTTTTGAAAAAATAGATTCCAAGATAATAGCATTTGTAGTTAGACAAAAACATTTTCTTTCAAACTTGCCTAGCAAGGTTAGTAGAATCTTGACTCCTTTTAAATGAGGTTTTTGAGCTAAAAAATATTTTTCTTTTACAATCTATACCTTAAATTAGTTTGAATTTTTTTACTATATTTAGGTATCATATTTTGTTTATTTGTTTTATTTTGTTTGATATGTTGGGATGTAACAAACTGTGAAGCGTTCGGCGGCACTCAAGGTACCGCTTGAAAGCTCTTGGCAAGGAAGGTGCACAGACTTTGTTTCATTAGTGTTTGGACCTTTAATGTGAAAGTTATTGAATTTCAAAGTTGTATATGGATTGGAAATTTGATATAAATTACCTTTTATTTTAGAAAACACGTAACTTTTACATTGCATGTCCAAACACCACAAAGCCACAAGGTCCTTGTACTCCGTGCATACAGCTTTCTACTCGCATCAAGAATGCAACCTCTTCCATTGCATCAAAGCCCTTTGCACTCTTTTGTGTATAGTTTTCTTTATTTTAGAATTAAAAAATTATGTTGCTTTTATTTTAAATGTGGCAACGGCACAAAGGCGCACTAGTTGCATAATTAATAAATCATAATAGTTACTTACACACCAAATTTCAAAAATAGATGAGGAATTTAGCAAAAGATGCCAAAACTACTCAAACTACCTGGATTTTCTTGACCAACATAAGTTTTTCTCTAGGCATCCAATTATTTTTTTTTACATTTCCCATACAATTTAATACAATCACCAACCAATCACAATGCAATCCCTTGTTTACATCCACAATGCAATAACAAACCAAGGCTAACTGCTTTACAACTATCAATCATAGACAATGTCTGTGGCTACTTGAAAAGTTACGGAGTAGAGCAATCCAATCATATTGTAAAGTACTTAGAGCATCTCTTGCACCCCTCCAAAGAACCCCTCCCCTCTAATTTTTGGACGATAAGCAATCAATTCTAGTGTATTTCACAGTATATTTTCACTTTCCCCTTCAAATAAGGCCATATTTGAAGGGGTCACTAACCCCTCTATATGCTATATACTCTCTTGGGATTAACAAGTCATCATAATAAATGACAGCTTACTTATTGCTTTTGCAAGTTCTATGACTTGTGATTGGTTGGAAGTATATTTTGGGGAGTTGCACTATTGGGGATACAAGTGGCCATCCCCTCTACATTAGATGGATCTGGATTGAAAGGGCTTGGCTATTTGGAGGGCTGCAGGAGATGCTCTTACAGTCGCATCTTCAAGATTATGTTTGTAGCCCTTGCCCCATTTAAATTGATGGTACGGGAAGTAAGTTGTACATCATATTGAAATGTGAAGCAGCTGGAGCCCTTCCAGCTTAACTTGACTAGGCCATGCTCTAACTTCAGAACAAGGACTACTCCTATCGACGAGGCTTCGGCTCGGTGATCTAAAACACTTGCGAAGTATCATTCGTAAGACGAGCCAACATTTACCTGTAGCAGTTGAAATGGGAGACCTCAGCTACACGTTGAAGATGAGATAATTCTACATTCTTCAGTCTCCACTTAAACTCTATTTGTACTGGGATGGATGGAGGCGTGGCATTCATTACTTGAACGTTGTTGAAGACAACAGCAATGAAGGGAAGATCGAAGTTACTTGTTGGTTTGTCTTAGGTACTTCACCATGTACGGTCCCTCCAACTCGTACCCTAGCTTCCTATAGTAATGGCGGGTACCAACGCCGGAAATGACAGCTATCTTCGTTGACCGATGCTCTGTCAACGAGATCCTCTCCGCTTCTTCCATGAGCAATGTTCCATATCCCTACACAGACAACAAAATGGGAAAAATAAAGACCAATTGTTTGCAAGTTGATTGGTTATTCTGAACATGACCAAAGCACAGTATTTTCAATAGAAGAGATGTGAATCTCATGTAGTGTATTAAGTACCTGATGTTGCAGCTTGTCGGATTCTCGGCCATGAACAGGGACAGCCGTGCCATAAACGTGAAGCTCCCGCACCACAGAGCATCTGCCCATAAGCTCGGGGCATGTGACATTGCGTCCACATTTTCGAAGTCGGAGCAATCCTACCAAGATGTCCTGCTCAGAATTACATGAGGCCACCGTCAAGGCTATTAGATGTTGTACAGCCTAGTTGCAATCTTGCTTACGACTTCCGTCTGAAATGTAAAAAGACAAGGGTAAAATCCGACATATCCATATTCCACAGGTCCATCCTTGATTTCATCATAATTCAGAATAGGAATTACAGCTTTGACTACCTGAAGTGTGTCCTCGTATGCTAGAAATGTCTCCCAGCCTTCGTTCGCAACATAATCTCGTCGAACAAGTTCGACTTCTTCAGGTTTTATCTTGTGATGTATATCCTGCCACACCAAATTATACATTAGTACACCTCCTAGTCATTCTGGGAAATCGAGAATCCCAGCTTCAGTATTAGAATCACCACCGTTGCAACCTTAAGGAAGAATGCTATTAAGAGTAATACTGATAATTATCACTGACCTGGATTCCTGCCTCTCGAGTCCGCACGTCTCGACATTTCAGTCCTAAGTCGTCCATGCGTGCCAAGGCTAACTCCCGCAAATTACCTTTCTCTACACCTGAAGTGACAAGCGGCATAGGAATGTCCCTTTGAATTCGATACACTCGAGTCCATGGCGGTACCAGTGCCAACACCCGTGCTACCAAGTCTACTAACTGCTCTGGTGGATAGTTACGATACCTGTGATAAAATTTCATGAGCTTTCAGGACATGTCGAAGACATAAGAGGATTTAAATTGCATGCAAGCCCGTGTAACATAATAAGATATCACAACCAATGAGTAAATTGCAGCAAAGTGACTCCAATGCTTATACCTTCCAGTCTTCCATAATTCATAAAGGCCAGTTCCTCGAATTACGAGCGTGGGATATAGCTTAAGACCATCAGTGCGAAATGCTGGATTCTCAAAAAATTCTCTGAAGCTTTCCATATCTCTCTCCATGTCCACATTGGGAAGATTTGGCATCATATGTGCGACTATCTGAACTCAAGACCACAGCAGTTGTTATAGTCTGAAAACAACTAAAATTACAGATTCAAAACCAGTTTCAGGAATAAATAAATAAATAAAATAAAATGAAAGTTTGAACCATGCAAAAGAAGGAAAATACTTCATTCAGTTCACGAACTACATATCAAATAGCACAAGCATCAGGGACAAGAGCTATATCAGGAATTTTTGAGTAAGATCAAGTCACCAACAAAAGTACCCTGAAACCTGAGAAGCTACTGTACTAGTATCTGCCATAAAATATACTTACCTTAAATCCAGAATCTTTGGCAAGGCGGAAACAGTCTTCCACGGCGGCAACCGTATGTCCTCTGTTAGTATCCCGAGCAACATCTTCATACGTACTTTGAACACCAATTTCTAATCGGGTGCAACCATATGTCAACATCTGCCGCAAATGTGGGCCAAGGCAATAATCAGGTCTCCTGCACATGAAAACAAACAAACGAAATCAAGCAATACTCTTTCCTCATATACATTATATCCAGACCTAGCAATTCACTGCAAGCCTACAATAAAACCCTAAACCGTTAAAACCACATACCTGAAGCTCATGCATGTCGTCATACATAGCCCAAGAAATTTCTAATTCTACAAGCCGTCAAAATTTACTCAGAAAGCACCGAGCAATCAGTTAATCCTATTTCTAACTATGAAAGCCATCGCACTTGGTATCTTACGTTTCAATAGTGAGGCCAATGCATTTAACGTTTCCATGCTCTGAGTAGCGAACAGCCTCGTCCACATCATGTGAAGTGTGCCCAGACAAAGCATCGTGCAAGTTGCGGACAAAATAGTCCCGATAGTCAGCAGGCAAAGACATGAACGTTCCCCCCATCAAAATAAACTCCACCTGCAAGGATAATCCACACATCTCAATCTAAGCTAGAGGTCCATAACACCCACTGTGTGCCTACTCATTTCAAGAACGATGCCAGATGATCTGCTTCTGAAGATCACTAGTATATGCACTGAATTGAAGACAATAATCACTATTATAACTACATCATCAGCAAACTCAAGCTTGAAAAACACTCCTTCAAGGTAGGGAGAAAATTACTGACCTTATCCACACTGTGGCCAAGCCTCTTCAGCTGGTCGATCCGACCTCGAGCTTGAACGTAGGGATTGTACCTACAGAAAGTAAAGATCAGCTTCAAGCATGACCGCATAAGAAAAACTAGAATTCATGCTAATTATGCTGGATGTTGGAGTCGCAGCTTCTAATAAGTGAAACTTCAGTACATGGTGCCCTCAATTCAAGAGCAACTTATCACAGAAATCACGAATACTCGAATCTTCGCTTCAAGACAGTATGTCAGAGAGAAGCGAACAAAAACCCAGTGGATTTTGAATCCCATTACCAGCCCTAATTCAAGTATACTGGAAAAGCACACATACCTAGCCCTAATTGCTCGCATACTGGTCGGTTCGTAGCCAGTATATGACTGAGTACTGTACTCGAAATCAGAGTCTGGCCCTCCAGGGCAGTAAACACAGATATTCCCCGTCGTTGCAATGTGAGGGCATCGATGCGGCTTCGACATCACGGCGACCACCGCAATTCCGGACGCAGTTCTCACGGGCTTCGCTCGCAACCTAATCAACACCGACAACATAAACCCTAAACCCTCAATAATCAAACCCTAAACCACTCCTCCAATTCACCAATTCAGAAAAAAACAGAAATTCCAAGGCGCAGCAATTACCGCGGCAAAACCATATCCCTCTCCGACTCCGGCAACGCCGCAATAAGCTCCACGAGCTTGGGCGCTCGCGAAAGGCCATAGCGCCTGCAGGCATCCGACTTCAACGCATTCAGGTCCACATTCTCCCCCTTGCGACAGCCTTGAATCATCGCCCCGACAATCTCCGCGATGCATCGCACGCGAGCTTCATCGTCGCTGAGCGTCACCAAAACTCCACCACGCCCTGGCGTCGGCTTCTTCCGCTGCTTCTGCTTCTGCTTCTGGTCCAGCACTTCCATCACCGCCATAGCCACCGGCCTGTGGCAAAATCCTTTCGGTAAATTTCAGAAGATTTCAAATTTGGCAGAGACCCCTTGCGATCCTGTGAATTGCAACCCTTGCGCAAAACTGTGATTCCGATTGATTCTGGGATTGGAGTCGTTGCAGCAAGCTCTTAAAAGAAGCAGCTGCGTTAGACTCCCTGTAAACTAGCACCGGGGATCTATGACTGATAAGGATATTTCATGACGGAGCTGCAGTAGGGTTGGGTCGAGTCTATACTGTAGTAGTGCAGCGAGCCTCTTGCGGAGACCGTTTTGCCCTCCCCCCCTTTCAGTCCCAGGAACTTTTTGTTTGCGACGCATGATAAAATTCTGAGTTCATATTTACAATCAGAGGTCTTAAATTAGCTAAGTAAATATTTGTATAATGTCTTAAAATGTCCTTTAACCCCTAAAGGTCCAAGGCATTTTCTGGCTTTGAAACCACTGAAAACTGTCATTTTTGCTGCGATCACTCAAGAAACCAAAAAAAACTTTTTTTTAGAATCTAACAGTAGGATCTTGTACTTCACTTGTCTTAGATTATATGGAAAAAATTTCATGAAGTTTGACCGTACGGATTGGAGATATTAGCATTCGAAGTTGGAAAAAGAAGTTTTCTTGAACTGTGGCCTGCAATCTTAGATGACTTTGACGGCCATTTGTAGTTTTTTTTGCACTACACACCTTTGGGTTAAATTTTTTTATGTTGAAAATTTGAGTTGAGAGTCGGGGAAAAAAATTTTAGAATGTCAAAACTTGATTTTCACATACAAAAAAATTGTTAAGTAGAAGTAGGTCCAAATTTGAATGAAACACTAAATCGTTAATAGCTCTTAGGTGGAATTAAAACACCACAATTCCAACAGTGGGATTGTTCTTACAAACAAACTTAACCTTTTCAAAATAAAAAATTTGAAAAAATCTGAAAATTGCATTCAAAAGTGAATTTAATAAGTTGTTTTTTGAAGAAGATGCTAGATTGCTTGAAAAACAAGATTGTCTATAACTTTTTCATTCTAAGTCCAAATAGAATGAATCAAAGCTTCAAATGTAGATAAAAACATTATCTTTGAGAAGAAAAAATAAAAATAAAAAAACACAATTTTTTACAGTGAAAAAAAAAATACATATATATATATATATATATATATATATATATATATATATATATATATATATATATATATATATATATATATATATATATATATATATATATATATATATATATATATATATATATATATATATATATATATACATATATATATATATATATATAAATACAATTTTTATAGTGTTTTTTTCTGCCTGCGGAGTTGCTTTTTTGACTTTGGGTGGCATAACTTTTGCTCCCGGGCATCGATTGAAAAAAAAATTATACTTCTAGAAAGCTAATGTGATTTCCAATCTTTCAAAAAGTTTAAAAAAATCAAGCCAAAGTTTCAAGTCACACAAGCCTGCCCAAAACCCAAGTGTCTCCCGAGGGGACTTTGGACCTTTAGGGTTTAGAGGTTAAAAAGGTAGGCCATCATATTTGTAAAATGTGCACTCTGGGTATATAAGGTTGAAGTACACAAATCTACCACTTTTTCTCCCCCTTCTGGTTTAAATGATGATTTTTTTTTAAGAATGTTAGCATCTAGAGAGAAATTTAACCTAAGTCATTTTAAATTTTTCTTGACACCCTCATACTATTCTAAGGTCTCTTAAAACTGAAAGCAAAGGCTACCTACTCACACCACAAAGTTCCCATAAACTCCTAGAGTTTTGTGGTGTTTTGAGGCCCAAAACTACTTCAAAATATTCTTTCATCAAGCAAGGGGAAAATCTTCACCTATATTTTTTCTTTAATAATTTCAACCATTGGATCTTTTAGATAACTTGTTCAAGTATATGTTCCTTAAATTTTATAGTGGATCTCTCTATCGATTGCACATAACTTCAAAACCTAGCTCTTTCAGTCTTTTCCAAAGGTACAATTTTCTTTATGAAGAACTATAGGAAACACAATGATTGCATGTCTTATAATTTATGCACTCTAATCAAAATATTGGAGAATAGATTAAAATTAAATAAAAAAATAAAATTACCAAAAAAGAAGTCATATTCACCTCTAAGAAAATCATAAAGTATAATTTGGTACATAGTGAACAAAAAAACTATATTGCTAATAAACATGATAAGAAATTAAAAATTAAAAATCCCGAAGGTAAGAATGTTCTAATAAGCAATACACATCCTACAATATTATTTTTACTAGGAAATTTCCAAAATTGAGTTCAAAAAAAGGCTTTATAGATTTTTTCCGTCTTCATTGTCTGAAATTAAAACTCAATATAATTTTGATGTCATTTGGGGAATTAGAATGATTCAAATGCTTTTGTGTAGGAATCAAGCTTTACAATCAAATAAAATGAATTCATCTCTTTTCAAAATATATTCTAAGCTATTAATTCTAACATTCAAATTGAAACAAAATTATGACTTTTACAATACTTCATATTGAATGATATTAAACCAATATTTTGCAAATAAAATTTAAACCTATTCATTAACTTAACTCCTTTAGGAAGTTGGTGTCAAAATCGGCCTACGTTTGGGATATACAATCCTTGTATACAAGATTTTTCTCTTGCACAATCTTGTGTCAAGAAATCCCTTGAAAATCAACGAGCAAGGGTGCATTCCTAGGCAATTCACAAAAAAAATTGCGGTGAAAAAAACAACTTTTATTATGTATTGAATGCCACCCATTCTCGACTAGTGACCCATTCTTGACTAGTCCGATCTATAGGTGCACGTAATTTTTACCAGGATTAGAATGTTTTGTTTTTTCCTTTTCAAGGTTGGAACTAATAAATATATAATACATATCCCAAGTTGTGAGAAAGAAAATAGGAAATAATGATTAGGAAAAAGTTATTGAATGATCGGCATTGGAAGAGTCTAGACGTTGGCCATGGATCTGGAGCACTTTTTGCCTCCCAAAATTCCTAGTAATTTCAGTTCAAGCAATAAAATTACCAATTTTTTTGCAATCCTTGTCATTTCTATCGATGTACCTTTGAAAAATATTTGTTGTGCCTTCACTACTCCAAATCATGTTAGAATTCCTTATTCGGTCAATTATGGGTGACTCTACCTTGACGGATTTATGAGAATTATTTGGTTAAAAAAAAATTATATTCAAATCGTTTCTTTTGCGGCCCTTGCTAACCTTTCAGTACCCAAACAATGTATGGTTGGAAAATGATGAAAAGAATTTAGAAAGGTTGGAATTCGATTAATAGAATTGTAGAAGTTTTAGATGTCTTGTTGGGAGTCTAAAAGGGATGCCAAAATCTCCTAGCATGCATGTTTTAGTAGGGCATGAATGAACTATGAATTTCAAAGTGATGACAAATGGTAATATCCCAAATTGCCTACCGTAGTATTCATTTTTGGTAAATGGAAAGATAGAACTTTGAAAATTCATTACATATCCATAGGGTGTCCAAATAATGTATGATAAAGTTGGAAATTACCTTAATACAATGATAGTATATCAAGAATAAAGTACTTTGATAATCTTTAAAAAACTAGGTTTCTCATTTGGAATTGGATTCCAACATCTCTCAATCAAGTCCTTCAATGTCACATCCAAATCACTAGGAAGATTAGGCCTCCTATCCTCTATAACAAGATCATTACTAGCTCTACATGCCTCCAATTCACCTTCAAATGGCAAGTGACCAGTTACAATTTCAAAGCAGGTCATAGCATAGCTATATACATCCACTTTCTCACAAAAGTTAATGGCACTTCTATTCTTCAAAGCCAACAATATTTCATATGCCCTCCAAAATTTGGTTCCAAGAACTCCAATAGAGCACTCAAAGTCTCCTACATATATTAGAAGGTGATTATTACTCATAAGAAGAAGGATATTGGCACCTTTGAAGTCTTGATGAAAAATGCCTCGCTTGTGTAACCAATCCATATTATGTGCAATTTGCCTCATAATATCTTTGGCATGGAAGGGCCATCTGCTCCATTCATATGGAAATGGTGGACCTTGGTTGTTCTTCTCTTGCATGGCTTGGTCAATGAGCTTGCATAAGTCACCCCAACATTTACTCATCAAAAACGCAAACCTCCCATCCTCCAACATAATTCCTGATGTACAATACATTGCTCCCTGTCAAAGGATTCCACAAGGCCATTGTTTTCTAAGATCTGATAGGCGTGGTCCTCTCTTGAACACCTTCAATAGCACTTTAGGACGGGCAGTACCGTCAATGTGCATAACTTCAAAGATTTTTGCTTGTCCGCCTTCTGCAATCTTTCAACCCAACTTCCAAAAAAGACGCTTCCAAAAAAACCACCCCATTTATGATGTTTCCATTGTGGGTCGTTCATCAGTTCTGTAAACACTTTGTCATTCTCTTGGTTCACTTCTTCATAACCGGTTGTTGAGTTTTCAACACTCACGTGCCACCGTCCCATTGGCAACCCATCACCATTGCCATTACAAGTTGTAACTCATAACCTTCTCTCCTTTCAACTTGCTTTCTACACCCTTGGATCATGAAGATCAAAGGTTGTGATTGAAAAGTGAACAACCGGTTATGTCCGATAACCTACTCGCCGCTACCGCGGCTCGTCGGTTATCTAATACATAGTCGTTGTTGTCTTCTAAGACATTGGAAAGGCCACTGATTTTGCTCCCATGCACCCTCAAATGCTCAATCTCATGCTCCACATCTGAAGAGAAGTGGCTCTTGCTTCGCATCATCTCCTCCATGCGTGCAGAGAAGTACTCAGACTTTGGTCCCGTGAAGGATCCTGCACCGCTACAATCTCCAAGTGCATCCTCATCCGAGGAAGACAATTTACATTCTTCAAGGGCAGTGTGGAAAATGGAGGTTACATCCGGTGTGGTGGAAGAACCAGCAGATGAGATGATCGTCTCCAAAAAAATCCCCATCAACTCAATTGTGGTGCACAATTCCGCATATCGACAATTATTCAAGCTCCTCTCCCAGATACTGCACGTTAAATCTTGCAACCAACCCAACAAACAAAAGAATAGGACTCACTGAACTTAAGGCCTCTTTACACTATGGCCGTCCAAGTCGAGAGGCCGTGGAATTCTGCAATATGATTTGTGGAACTGACAGACTCTACAATATGATTGGTGGAAACGATGGACTCTCGACTTGGACAGCCACAGTGTGAAGAGGCCCTTAAGAAAACACAGGGCCCTCACACTTCACACATATGGAGTTGTCCTAGGGCCCGAAGTTGAATACAAAGCTAACTCCACCAACAATGCATATGCATCAAATTCCCTTTCGTTTAACAGAAAGAGTAATACAAAATTGAAACTTATATTGCAGCATTCAATCGGGACACTCTCTATCTCTTTAACTTGCAACATGTAAGGTATGAGTTAAGCGCAGATAAGCCTATAACCTCCCTGGTTTGCAATTTGAATATCTTGGGGCCAACTCCAAGAGGGGCACATATTTTTCAGGTGTGTGTGTTTGTTTCGCAAATCAAACCAAATTGGAATTATAATTTTTCAATTAAAATTATAATTTCTATGAATTTTGAAGTGGTTTGTCTTGAAATTACAAAACCGTCCATAGAAAGGAGTCATCAAAGTTCTATAAGCAACCCATAACCACCTTTCCATGTATCTATTAACCCTCAAGTAATCACCAACAAAGCATTGACATGTTACCTCTTGTGGCATCAGTGCACAGATATTGTTCTAAAAGTGAATGGATTTGGATGAAATTTGTGGTTGAATTGGGGCCAAAAGTAGGGTGACAAAAGTAGGTAGTTGGCAGAGATGGACTGGTCTACCTGAAGTATTGGCAATACTTCATCTCGGTCATTTAGACTCGTCCTTATCTTAGGATTGCTATAGAAAAAGGATGAACAAATTCTTAAATCATGTTAATCCAAAAGAAGGGTTGGAATTTTGTCTCTCACTTTCTACTTCATTTGAGTGGAGCTTTGCAAACAAATATG
This sequence comes from Neckera pumila, assembly GCA_963969595.1. Lineage (NCBI taxonomy): Eukaryota > Viridiplantae > Streptophyta > Bryopsida > Hypnales > Neckeraceae > Neckera > Neckera pumila. The sequence continues at coordinate 45,242,117 of OZ018409.1, read as the reverse complement.
CAAAATCTCCTAAGTTTAAAGTGTGGACATTTAAAAGCACTACTTTTTTTATTGTGTACAATTTCTAATGTTAGACTATTGTAGCAAGAGGTCACCTTTGGCAAAATAATTAAAAATTTCAAAGTTGAATAATTTTGAAAATTACCAACTCACTTTGCCAAATCTAAGGAAAACTAATTATAAAAAAAGCTAAAATTTTGAATAAACTATCAATACAACTTGATGCCAACGTATATCCATTGAATTATGGATGGAGAGGTTGTTTTTATTATGAAACCCATTGCTTATCATAAATCCTCAAATGATAGGGGAGCAATGCTTTTATTTTAGGCAAAAATTTGCCAGTTCTGACCGAAAGCAACAAATGCATTGTAGTCCCTCCAAATTTAATGCAATTTTATGTTGCCAAGAACATAAATTCTATAGTTAAAACCCCGCTATATGGGACAATTTGAAGATTAGAGCTGGACCGCTCATTGTCAAAATGCAAGAATTTTAGTCAATGTAGAACTTCAAACTGCATTTGATATAGTAGAATGACTTTGAATTAAAAAAAAATTGCTAAAACAAGTTGACTTTCATCTCCAAAAATTTGTTTGGGATTTTAAGCCTTCAAAAAAAGTCATGGACAAAATTCAAAAAAAATGTTTGAAAATGTTAAAGAAAATGTCCCTTGTGCCCCTTTTCTTAATTTTGTCCATAATTGTTGATTGGAAGCTCCAAATCTCAAATGGATTTTTGGAAATGAAATTTAGATTAATTTACGAATTAACCTTACTTCAAAGTTTTTTGAAAAAATTTATGTTACTATGCCAAACTGAGGTCTAAAGTTCTACATTGAACACAATTCTTGCTTTTGACTTAATTAGATATGAGCAGTTGAGCTTCCACGAGCCCTAATTTACATATCATCCCACAAAGGTTGTTTGATCTCCTACCACCCCACTTCTATTAAAGAAATTTTTGTACATCATCATTTACTTACAACAAAAGTAATTTTAGGATTTATATGAGGCGATTGCTAAAAATTTCTAATATTTTTTATTTTAATGCTAAATTTTTAAGATATGATATTTTGAAGTGCCGAAGTTCATTTTGGACTTTAGTTAATTATTCGGCAAAACTGTGCCAAAGGTGACCTCAGGTACGGTAATCAAATAGTTATGTATCCTCATTGGCAAATGGAAGGAGATTTAAAAGCACCAAAGAAGGCATCATTTGGATATTGTACATAAAAATTATAAGAGATCAAAGTTTTGTTGATAAATGTTTAAAAATAATTTCTTCAACAATAGGTATATATTGATGCATAGAGAGAACATTAAAATAACCTCTGGTTTCATTTTTCTCTCACTATCCTAAAAAGTAGACAATCTTTGTCCGGAATGTGCCTTGGTCCTCGAGGGGTTAACATGCTAAATGGTGTGTATGCGGGCAAAGAGATGATGAGAAAGAAGCAATTGCGCAATTGTTGGTTGAGCAATGGCTCAGAGGATCATAGCCTAAGGTGAGCAAAGACGCAGTCATCCAACATACATAGGGTTTCATAACATAATAGATTGGTTTCCATCATATACATCTTGCTTAACCCCTAAAGTCCCATTGTCCCTACGGGGGACAAAATGGATTTTGGGCAGGTTCCTATGAGCTCAATTTTGGGTGAAACTTTCTGAGGCTTTTCCATAAGATAGAAAAACTCGTTAGCTTTCTGGGAATGTAATTTTTATTTCAATTGGTGCCCAGGAGCAAAAGTTATGCTAGAATAACCTCAAAACGGGGGAGACCGAGCAGCAAAAAAAATCCATAAAAAATTGAAATAAATTTTTTCATTATTTTTTTCTAATAGATAATATTTTTGTCTAAATAGGAAGCTTTGATTCATTCCATTTGGATTAGTGATGTGAAAGTTATAGAATTTCTTGTTTTGCGGGCAATCAAAGCATCTTCTTGAAAAAAAACTTTTTCTTTCACTTTGAATGCTAATATCTTTCAATCCGTATGGTCAAACATCACAAAATTTTTACCATATAATCTTAGACAAGCGTAGTATAAGATCTTACGGTTAGCTTCTAAAAAAAAATATTTTTCTGATTTCTTAGATGAACGCAACAAAAGTAGCAGTTTTGAGTGATTTTTGACAGAAAAATGGCCTTGGGACATTAGGGGTTAATCTTTACTTCCAATGAGGTGCTCATTCTGAATGTCAGCAAACATTTCTGTGAAATTGATTTTAGCAAGGTTCAAAGAAACGCATGTGGGTGGAGGTAACAGAAGCATAGTTGCTGCAAAAACGCTGGTCAGTCAAATATTATTTCTAGCTTTACCAGGATAGGACACATAGACAAAACCTTGAACCTTGAGCATCTAAACTGTACTAACACTTGCACAGAAAATGCTTCGCTATGAATTTTTCTTACTTAACAAGAATACACAACAAGAATAGTTTGAGTAGTACTGGCCATGTTGATAATCAACCTTGAACAAACATGCTATCCAGATTCCAGGAAACAGATACAAATACTAGCAAATGGCAACATAATGACAAAGATAATCAGACAAAAACCTACCTTCAAAGCTTTTCCCAAAGCAGGAGGAGACTGCTGCAAAACAACCCGATCAGCTGTGACACAAGAATACATAGTAAAACTGCATGTTCCAGTATCAATCCAAATCCATGCACTTTCTAGTATAGGGCAATGCCCGCAGAGGAGGGCATTTTGCCAAATAATCTGCCGACAAGGAGGGCGGAGCCCGACAAAGAGGGCCAATTATTTGGCGCAATGCCCGACGATAAGGGTATTGCCCGACGTAAATCACGACTGAAAAAGGAGATAAAATTGGATGAAACGATGAGCCAGATGAAAAATCCGTAATCCCCCATTATGCGGTTTTGCCCATGTAATCGGGGATTACGGCACAGAAGGTTCGTGCAGATTGAACGGGACGGGAACCAGGAGTGGTTTACGCATCATCAAGAGAATGATCCTTCAACAGTTGCATTTGATAAAGCCTCAAGCTTGCCTTTCTGTAGGTCTGGGCTCAGCAGATTCTGATTTCTTGTCATTTCCTTAACCATTTGTATGTTCGTGCTTTTCAGCTGACTCCCCAAATGGAGACTTGACTGGCCTTGTTGCCTGGCAGCTTAAGCTTGGGATTCATTATTGTAGTTAGGGTTCAGCTGCCCCCCTCAACTCACCTGGCAGAACCCACAAACAAATATACTTCCTTTCGGACATCAACAAGAGGGAACACGCTAGATTTTGAAATGCGATTGTTGAGCACATGTCCTCAACAGAAATCTTTTAGGCGAGCTCTCCTCAAATCATCCAAGCCCTAATTTGGAGGAAATTGCAACAAGATCTCTGACTGGTCAGAGACGCATGATCCCAAGATTTGGAAATCTGAGATGGATTACAGATTGTCAAACATGTTGTTCGGCATTCAAAAATACAAATGAATCAATTTGCATCTTCAGCACAAAAGCAAGCTCTTACTGCATCATCCAAGTGATGACTGCCAAGACCTTTACAAACCTCTACTCTAATCAGAAACTTGTTCAAGGCTTTGAAATCCAAACTCAAATCCAGATTGTTGAACATACCACATTTGGATGTAAGATGGACGAATTGCACCTTCAGCAAAGTAATGCGCACTCTCACCAAATTATCTAAACCCTAAAATTGGTGAAAAATTGCCAAATTTTTTGATTCTCCAAGTACAATTAGAGTGAAGTTGTGGGTGATTGCAAGAAACACCTGTTGATTTTGTTGCGTTTTCACTATTTGATGCTGTTTTTTTGGGAGTACTTTAAGCATAGAAAAATATTTTTTAATATTTTTTTAAAATATGGCCAATGTATATACCTTTAAGATGAAGAAACCCTGGGAAGGAAAAGCATAGAAAAATTCTCTAAGTGGGAGAACTAGAAAGTGCCAAATCTCAAGAAAATAGACACTTTGATGTTTTAACTAGTTAAAAATAGTAAAATAATTTTAATAAATTAAATAAAAATTGGCCATTTGCAACAGCTCTATGGAGATGGTCATTCACCAAAAAAACCACCAAAATAATGTTTTATATGTTTCAAAATGCAACCAGAAAGAAGCTCACTTTGTAAACTTCTACACTACACAAAATTAACTTTTTTTTAAATCCCTCTCTTGGAGAGCTAGAAGTCTACTAGAAGACCATCTCATCCAAATTTCAGCTCCAAATTCAATTTTTTGGGTACAAAATAGTACTAAAAAACTCCAAATTGGAATTTGTGACATAAAATCGGGGGCTGTTTTTATTTAGTAAAAAAATTTTGAAAATTGCCAAAAAATTAGGCAAGGTGTATAGTGGTCATGAGCACCTTCCCCAAAAATCTTAAGTCATTTGGATTCAATACGCAAAACTTATGCCTAAAAAACAAATCAGTATGCAAGATGTGACACAAAATAGTATAAGTGTTTCTTGCATTCACCCTTGTGCCTAATCTTTCCAGCATGTCTTGGAGAAGAATGCAATTTGGAATCTCAAGATAGCCAAGACCTCACCATGATGTACACGCAAAGGCCACACGCAAAACTTTGGAAATAAGCAACGGAGCCAACAACGCCGACGACACCGACGACTTTCAGAAGTCAATCCTGTTAAACCGTCTTTGATAGAAATATCATCAATATCTAATAAGATATTTTAATTTTAATTTCATTTCTCACGTATGGATCAAATGCTTGTTATATCTTTTGGAAGGATGTACACTTTTATGTCATAAGCACAGGCATTTGTAACGACTCTCATTTGTTGTAATAGTACATGTGACACTAATTTGTCAAAGTCACAATATTTTGGATTAGTGCAAGTTGAAATATTCTTGTATTGTATTATTATTACAAAAAATATATTGGTAATGAAACAAATTTTTAAAGTGATGCTAAATTTTTCCTTAATCCTTGAATGAATTTGATGTTACTAGGCCCAAAATTGGTACAAAGTATTGAAACTCAAAGCAAGGCTAAAATCTTCATCTATATTTATTCATTAACAAACTCACCATAGGATTCTTTGGTTAATATGTTAAAGTATACCCTCCTAAAATTTCACAATAAGAAACTTTACCAATTGCAAGATTATGTCGCTTGGACTTAACCCCTAAAATACCAAGGCAATTTCTGGCTTCAAAACCACTAAAAACTGCCATTTCTACTACGATCACATCCTAAACCCAAAAAAAACTATTTTTTGGAATCTAACCATAGGATCTTGAACTTCACTTGTCTTAGATCATGTGGTAAAAATTTTATGAAGTTTGACTGTACAGATTGGAAGATATTAGCATTTGAAGTTGGAAAAAGAAGTTTTTTTGAACTATGGCCTGCAATTTCATATGACTTTGACGGCCATTTGGCTACATGCTTGAAAAATTTCAGATCATTTTGAATTGTACAACATATAGGAAAAAAATGGTAAGTATAAAGAAATAGAGAATGATTCAAAACACTAAATTGTTAAGAATTTAACTATGTTTTTTTTTCAAAATATCAAAAATTGAGTTAAAATAAAGGACTTCAAAGTTTATTTTAGAGTAGAAATTTCATAACTACCCGCAAACTAAAACTCCTCACAATTTTCATCTCATTAATAAAAATGGAATGATTCAAAGCTTTCCATGTATATATAAATCTAGAGAACCAATTTCAAATTTTTATTTTTTTTAAAAGTGATTTTTGAGAACTTTTTGAGTTGCTCGCTGAGCACTAAAAATCACATATCATACAATAACTTTTCAACCATGCATTAAAAGTTATGAAAATTGTTGGGCCTTAAGGCTACTCCTTGGAAAAATGTTGTGTGAAAATTTCAAAGAAAAAAATAAAAACTCCATTCATAGTGAGTTGCCCAAAATCGCTATATTGCCAAAAAATAGTATTTGGGCATTTAGGGGATAAATTAATTACAATTATTTGCATTTATGAATTCCAAAGGCACCTCAATATCATTATTGAATAATGTTATAAGGAGTACATTAGTGACTTGGAACATTTCTCTATGAATTAAAGAATTATAGGTCTTGCATCTAATTGACAATGATTCAAGTTTTGGAATTATATATTGTGAAATTAACTATTAATTTTTTGAAAAAAATCCAAGAATATGACTATCTATTGTTGGATATTCCACATGCATGTATTATAAACTTTAATATCTATTTTTGTGATAGCATCTCCTAACTAGTGTGAAGAGATCATCCCTCAAATCCATTTTAAAATGGTTGCAATGAGGAAAAACGATTTAAAAAGTTCATGTGATATATACAATTTTGATATAAATTTTGATATTATTTCAAGATGTTTTGGTATTCAATCCTCCATGATATGTGTGTGTGTGTGTGTGTGTGTGTGTGTGTGTGTGTGTGTTATATTTCTATTGCAATTATTTAATAACAACTTATTCCCAAGTTTTCATTAGTTGGATTTGATAAGCATGGAAATAAAGGTGGAAATATGTAAACTTATATAATTGTTGTTTATAAATGAAGTATTACTAAAGACTTTTAGAAATTTTTCTAGATTTGTACTTTCAGTTTAGCTGTTACATTCATGTTCTCTTCCAAAAGTCTCTAAATGTATTGAACGAATAAAATACTAAGAGATCTAGAAATGACTTCTAACAACTCTCCAAGTCCAAAAATCTGGGTAAACTTTGACATTTATCCACTAAAGTTAAAGATTTGGAGTTTGTGCACTTGGGTACAAAGACTAGATAAGCTTTAAACAATTCTTATTATTATGAAAAGATAGAAAGATGTCACAACTATTCTAAAGAACTCCTTCTTAAAAGCACCACCTATATTTAGGCCCCAAATTGCTCCAAATTGTAAAAAACAAGCAATTGGAATAGAAGAGTTGCATGACGTAATCAATAGGAGAAAAAATATTTTATGCTTTATAGGGTCATTTAAGAAGATTGAAGTGCCCTTGCAAGTGGCATGTGTAGCTATTTTATACTTTCAACTTTGACAAATTGTAGAGTATGGTGTAAATGACCAGAGAATAATGAAACTACTTGGTTTGGTTATCTCTCAAGGATTGAAAATGCTAACATTTTTATCCAATACATCATCAATTATCTTTCTCACCACCAAATGATTGTCTTTTGACTATGTAGGATGTAGGTACCAATGATTGTTTGAAAGACTTTTCAGGTGAAGAATACAATCTTACACAAGTTGTTCCATCTAAACAAAGGAATATGAATGATGGATGAATGCAAAAACAGACTTTTGAAACGTCTGCATCCTTGGTGTAGAAGATGAATATTCTTGAGATCTCTAAAATAATATGCAAATTATAATAGACAAATTATGCAAATCAATCTTGGTACAAGATTATTCTTAGGTGGTTCTTGAGTGTCATGCCACATTTAATTACTTTTGGTCTTTTGAAGAGTCCAGAATTAACAGCAAGAGAAAAAACATCATGAAATAATCATCAAGAGATAATGCAAAACATTTGGAGATTAATGTAAAACATCTAGAGATCTTTATAAAACATCTAAAGATCTATACAAACATGTGGAAATCTCCAGATGTTATTATTTGGGAATTTTTGAACATTTTGTCCAAAATTTAGTGAATAGTCCAAAATAGTTAAATGTAGCATTGTCAATCTTGTGTTTATATGTTCTATTGATAGATGACATAGAATAAAAGAACATTCCAAGATTAATGAAAATGAGTTTTGATGATGGATTTTAAAGCCAAAATCTTTTATATATCCAAAAAATCAACATAAAAAATAAATAGTTTTATGAAATTTTCCATTATTTTATATAAATTATAATGTACCAATAGATTTTATGATTCATTCATTCATTTTCAATTTATTTGATGAGATTTTCTAAAATTTTGCATGAAGATAGGAAAACACATTAGCTTTCCAAATACATAATTTTTATTTCAATCAAAGCCCTTGAGCAAAAGCTATGGCACAAAAAGCCTTTTTTTAGTTCATTGGGTAGAAAACAACCCTTTAAAAAATTTAAAATAAAATATTCTATTTTCTTTTTCATGTAGATTACTTTTTTATCTACATGGGAAGCTTTGATTTATTCCATTTGGATTTGTTATGTGAAAGTTATAGACAATCTTGTTTTTCAAGCAATCACAGTATCTTTTTGAAAAAATAAGTTAAGCCTCATTTCCTTCTTTATGCCTCAATTCAAAAAAGATCATTTTTATGGCTCAAAATTCACATCAAGAGCAAGGTCCTAGACAATGTCAAAGTACTCTACATGATGATGTGCAAAGCAAGCATCTTATTATATTGAAAAGTCAAAAATGTCACAATTAAACAATATTCAATACCATTCTCAATATGTATGCGGTTTAAGCACCTCCCACAAAAAAATTAGATGAAAAATGGTGTTTTTTCATCTTGCAGCCCCTTACAAAGTCATCCATCAATCAACAATTGGCCAATGCAGCATTACAGGGTTAATTAGGCTGTTTCAGAGATTGTATTGACGAGGTGGTGAATCAATTGGGGACACACCCTAGCTAAGGTAGGGGAGGCAACCCATTTCCAATCGACGACCCATTTCCAATCACTTTAGGAATTACATGCATGTAAGAGGACGATTTTTTTGGTGGAAGTTTTTCTCGTGTGCAGCAATAGTGTATGGACCCTTCCTAGAGTTTTCAGATGTTTTGGTATCTAAAACAAAGTTGCTATGAATTAATGAGTTCCAAATTTTGTAATTCTTTGAGTGATTGAGAATGGGTTGCCTTCCTTTAGTGTATTAGATCCAACCATGCCCAGTACCCAACTGGTAGGGTGCGCTATTTCCAACCAAGGCTGGAATTCAAGCTTGGAATATGTGTAATTCTTTAAGTGATCCAGAATGGGTTGCCTTCCTTTAGTGTACCAAATCCAACCATGCCCAGTACCCAACTGGTAAGGGGCGCTATTTCCAACCAAGGCTGGGAATATGTGTTTTTTGTCCTTTTCAAGGCAAGGACTAATAAGGTCATAATACATGCCCCTAAGTAGTAAGTAGTGAGCAAGAAAGGAGTTGGGCTATGATCCGAATTGAAAGACTTTAGACATTGGCTATTAATGAAGAGTACTTTTTGGCTCCCAAAATTCATAATAATTTTAAATTTGGGAATAAAATTCTGAAAAATTTGCTATCCCCATATTTCCTATTTTCCTACAAGGGAAAAATTTCCACCACCTCATACTGCGTATGATCTGTTCCAAAATTGCTTAAATGATCGTTTACTGGAACATTTACCTTAACGGCACATTCTGTACCCTTCTTATTTCTCAATCATCCGTTACGTCTCAGTCCTCCGTGCGTATGGATTCTGATGGTGTGACAACAGATATTGAGGCACATGTATTAAGCTGCTCCTAGGTAGTTGGTGTGTCCTCTTCCATGCACACAGTCCTTACAAATGTGATGTACAAATTACTTGGCCACACAACTTGTCATGAATTCTGAAAGACAAACTGTCTATCTAAGCTTACCACAAAACAGTTGAACACTCTTTTACTTCATTCTACTTTGTTTTCATTTTATCAAATAGCGAAAATTGCATTCTGATCTGCTGTATCAGTATTCTCAGTACTATGCTTCACACAAACATGTGCTTGTTGAGTAAGTTTACGTTAAGCTTGTATAAAGGTTTTGAACGTGAACAACCAATCTTCAATTTTTTCAAACAATTGGTCGCCAGAGGCTGCCCGACCTCCTTTCTTGATAGTACAGCAGCACTGTGTACCTCCAAGCAGGGATGATTAGGTCACCACTGAACTCACCACGGGACTCAGTTCTTAAATGAATCTCTCACACCATCTTTCACCCACATCCTTGTTGTGTTGTGGGTGCAGACTGCAGAGAGGGCTGGCGGGAGCAGCTGCTAGTTTCAGAGTTTGGGCTGATCTACTCCGTCTATGATTTTCATAGTCATAGTATGATATCGACACCTCCATTAAGGCAAAAGTGGTATGTTCGGTGAATTTCTGGTTTCCTAATGATTCATTTGTATTGGTGATGGGCCTTTTTCCTGTGCTGCTTTGCTTCCTAGGTGCCAGGTTTGTGCACATAGTTGTGTTCCCGATTGAAGGTCTGCATTGCGATTCTAATGCAAGTAATCACAAGTGCTTGAAATGTATGATCTCTTCCTAGGTGCCAGGTTTGTGCACATAGTTGTTCCCGATTGAAGGTCTGCATTGCAATTCTTTTGCAAGTTGTTCCGGATTGAAGGTCTGCATTGCAATTCTTTTGCAAGTTGTTCCGGATTGAAGATCTGCATTGCGATTGATTTCTATTACAAATAGTCACAAGTGCTTGAAATGTATGATCTGTCAATCTCCTTATTGTCACACCAAATTTGGCCACCATCATCCCTGCTAACTCTATTTTCTCAAAGCCTTTCCACTTCACCCCACCCCAGTCACCATCTCACACATCCACCACCACCACCACCTTCGGCAACCTCTAAGACTTATCTTGGAGTCGTCCAGGAGTGTTTCTTGTTCAGAAGAAGAAGAACTCTGGTCATTTGACCAGCGTGGATGAAGAGACTGTTGCGATAGTGTTTCTTGTTCAATACTTACGCTGATACTTCAGAGTATAAGCTTAGCTTTGACGAGCCCCAAGCCGAAGTCTACACTCTACAAATTGAAATTTTGACAATCACTTGACAAATTCTGACAATTTGATTTAGTTTTGCACACAGCCTGTATCAACGTCTGCGATTTTCCAATACAATAGAACTTCCCTAACTCGTTCCTCTAAAAGCCGATAAACTTTTGTAAAGCTAATGTTGCCAGACCGGTTCTGTATCAATTGCTTTAAAGAGGTTCTATTGTACCTCCATTCACCAAGACCAAAAAAAATGAAGTACAAATTCTTTGACAATATTGCAGTCCTTTATACTATCAAAACTAGTTAAAGGTTACCAAAATCTATTAAAGGTTAAAACTCACTAAGGTTGTCTATGGGATTTTTTATAATGCAATGGGTTTTCCGTTTGTTCAAAAAGACAAAAAAACAAACTCACAAAGGTTAAAATGTTGGGGCTCTAAAAGAGTCCATCTCCTGAATTGTGCACTATTTGTACAATTTTGCTTTTTCATTGCTTCAGCAATGTACAAATAGTGCACATTTTAGGAGGTGAACGCTTTTGGTGACCATTGTATTTCAACTTCAAAAATTTACAACTAATTCTACAAAGCTCCAAAAAAATATGAAACAACTTGGGCTAAATGTCAATTCCATTTGTCTTTCAAGGGAAATTTGCTGAAAAATATTCCAAGAATTCAAACCTTCTCAAATTAATTTCCAGCTCTTAAATGGGCGTTTTGTGGACTTCCTACCTTAGTGGTTATCTTTTTTATACCACTGCAATGAATACAAAGAAGGCCCATTGTCCCCTCGGGGGATAAAATGGATTTCGGGCAGGCTCCTATGGTCTCAATATTTGTTGTAATTTTCTGAATTTTTTTGTAAAGATAGAGAATCACATTAGCTTTTTTTAGTAATTTTATTTCAATCGGTGCCTGATAGCAAAAGTTATGGTAGAAAAACTCTAAATTTTAGTTCGGCGGGCAGAAAAAAATCCCTCACAAAAACTTTAAATTTAAATTTTTCTAAACTTTTTTCATATAGATTTTATTTCATCTATATGGGAAGCTTTGATTCATTCCATTTGGATTTGTTGTGCAAAAGTTATGGACAATCTTATTTTTTGGGCAATTAGAGCACCTTCTTGAAAAAATAACTTGTAGGATTCATTTCTGAGCTCAATTTTGACAATTTAAAAAAAAAAAAGTTGCACAAGGTTAAGATTTCTTGCTAGAACAATCTCACCATTGAGATTAGTATATTTCAACCCTAACTTAGAGCTATTAATGATTTCATTTTTCTTTCAATTTTAAACCTATTTCTACTTAACAAATTTTTAATGAGTGAAAACTAAGTGTGTGTTTTTTGAATTTTTTTCCTAGATTCTCAACTCAATTCATCATCATATAAAATTAGAAATTCAAAATCATTAGAGCAAAAAATTTAAGTTACAAAGGTTCAAAGCCAAAAAATGTAGTTGAACAAGGTGCAAAAAAACTTGATTCCTTCACTTTAAATGCAAATATCTTGCAATCTACACAGTCAAAGTTTCTAAAATTTCTTCCACACATTCTTACACTGGTGTAGTACAAAATCCTATGGTCAAATATACAAAAAACACATTTAAAATGTTTTTTTGCTCTTTACTGTAGAAGTGGCAGTTTTCAGTGTTTTTTGACATAAAAATGGCCTTGGGCCTTTAGGGGTTAAGGTTAATCGTCACCATTTGATTGGATACAATTCAAAGTAGGCACATCAAAAATTGCCATTTCTTCTATTGTAAATTTTTTCTATTACTAGATTTTTGAAATTTATCTAACTTCGGTTGGCAAATGATAGGAGATTTCAATGCACCAAAGAATGCTTCATTTGGATTCCGTATGGAAAAGTAATGAACAATCAAAATTTTCCTAAGAGATGTTTTGAAACTTTTTCTTTATTAATTCATATATATTAATTTATAAGATCGACTGATTGTGAACATTTAATCATGTGGTGTTGTAAACCTTATAAAACATTCTAAATCTAGACTTGGTCAAAGTTCACTAGATTTTTGTATTAAAACATGCATTTCAAAATTTTGATAATTTCACATACAGTAACATATGTCTAAAATTCAATCTCATTATTTCACAATTAAAATTATCAACTTGAAATTTCTTTGGATTTTTTAAAAAATTGACAGAAAAAGTTCAAAAGTGGAGTTTTTGAATTTTGAAGATGCTATCTTCAAAATGTCACAAAAATTACAGTTTTTATAATTTTGAAAATAATTACAATGCAGTGAAAAATAGATTATTAGAGTTGCATTTACTTAGTTAAATTTAAAACATTTTAAATTAAGAACTATGTGAAAATTTAGATTTTGACTTTCAAAATGCATGTGGGGCTTGCAATGTCCTTTAACTCCTAAAGTTCCAAGCCCATTTTTTTTGTCAAATACGACTCCAAATTGCCAGTTCTGTTGCATTCATCCAAGAAAAGAGAAAAATAATTCTTTAGAATCTAACCATAGAATCTTGTACTTAACTTATCTCCGATAATGTGGTAAAATTTTCATGAAGTTTGACAGCACAGATTAGAAGATATTAGCATTCAAAGTTGGAAAATTTTATTTTTTTGAACATTGTCTTGCAATTTCAGATGACTTTGACCGCCATTTGTAAAAAAAAATTGCACTATAGACTTTTAGTTTAATTTTTTTTATATTGAATAATTGAGTTGAAAATTTAGGAAATAAAATTCAAAAAGTGCACACTTGATTTTCATTCTTTTTTAAATTGTTAAGTAGAAGTAGGTCCAAGATTGAAAGGAAAACTAAATTGTTAATAGTTCTAAGATGAAATTTAAAACACTATAATTCCAATGGTGAGATTGATTAAGTAAGCAAGTTTAGCCTTGTCAAATAATTTTTTTGGAAAAATTGTGACAATTGCATAGGATTCATAATTGAATCCTATAAGTTATTTTTCAAGAAGATGCTCTAATTGCCAGAAAAATAAGATTGTCCATAACTTTCACATAACAAATCCAAATGGAATGAATCAGAGCTTCCCATATACATAAAATTACAATCTATAAGAAACAATTTATTTTTTTAAGAATTAAATGTTTTTGTGTGAGGAGATTTTTGCCCGATGCACCAAAAAAAATACCTTTTGTGCCATAACTTTTGATTGTGGGCACTGATTGAAATAAAAATTATATTCCCCAAATGCAAATATGTTTTTCTATCTTTATAAAAAGTTTAAAAGAATCATGATGAATATTGGGACCATAGGAGCCTGTTCAAAATCCATTTTGTCCTCCGCGGGGACAATGGAACTTTAAAGGTTAAGGGTTAAGGCATTTGGCGCTTTTAGTTGTCTCTACTTTAGATAGTGGCTAGTTTAAATGGCCAAATGAGATAAATTGATAAACTTTGCCAATAACTACCTAATTTAAATCAAGCATCGTTGGGATTATTCCAACCAGAATAAGTCAAAATTATGCAAAATTTGAAAGTGAGATTGACTTGATATTAATCTTGAGTTTGGCCTTACCACTATATTTATCTACATCCAATTTATTGTAAAGAATAATCTCTTGAAGAGTTTGCTTTTGAAGTCAAACAATTTCTTATTTTTATTGCATATACTAAATCAAATGGTCAGAGTCGATAAAATTAGTTCTACAAACAAATATCAAAATTTTGAAATATTTTTTATCTGTTTATTATTAAATTATAGAAAAAACAATAACTTCTACCTCTATAAACATTAATGTTCATTATTCCTTGACTCATATCTATTAGGTTTTTTCTATTCCCAATGCATAGCCTTCAATGAGTTATGGGTATTTGTATTTAAACGACCCAACATGCGCTTTGTGAATTTAGATAAAAGCATTCAAAGGTAGTCAAATAAGGCTCCAATAGAGATGATAAAGAACATAAGCTTAAAAAACTTCATATGCACAACATTTAGTAGCCGTTAGGGAGATTGCCTTTTCTTCTATAGAATCCTCATGACTCCACAAAATTAATCCACACATCATGGACAATTAAAGTAAGCTTCAGCATTGAGATAGTAGCAATATATTTAGAGCGTGCTTCATTTATTTTGATAATTCTAGAATCAATCAAACAAGTCAATGAAAAAATGTGAAGAATTTTTTTCAAAAATATTTAAACTACGCAAAGTTTGTTAATCAAGCTAAATTTCACCTCCAAAAATTTGTTTGTAAATTTGAGACTCCAATCAAAAGTTATGGACAAAATTCAAAAAGAATATCTGAAGAAAATGTCCCTTTTAGACCCTCTCTAAAATTTGTTCTTAACTTTTGACAATTCAAAGTTTTTTGAAAAAATTTATTCTACTATGCTTGGGCCCATTTTTAGGGTTTATAGTCCTATCATAGTTAATTCCTATTGGATTAGGAATTTGTTCAAAGGACACTTGAAAAATTAGGTAGTGTCATACATAGTTAATTTCTCAATGGACGTTTTCAAAAATTTGACACAAGTTTGGGCATTCACTCCTTTTATGGGAATTTTGAAAATTCAAAACTGGATGTTTACATCAAAAATTATGTTGTTTAAAATAAATTTGGATATATTTTGTATAAAATAAATATTTTCTTCTAACTTAAAATGCTATTATCTTGAAATTTATGATGTAAAAGTTCTTGAAATTTTTTGACTCATATTTTAAATTTTGTCTCTAACCTGTTGATTGGATTTTAAATACAAATTTCTTCACTACACAAGAAGTTGTCAAAAAAATCTCTAGTGCATTGCCAACTTACTTGACCTCTTTGCATAGTAGGGTGATTTAGAATAAAATTGACCCCTTATTTGCTCTTGAAAGTTTGCATGCATATACCTAAGAAGATGCAATATTCAATGGTATTGAGAATCAATTTTGTATAGAGCAAACATTTTACTTCAAGAGGGCTCAAAGTCTATTGACCCTATCTCACATGAGCAAAATGAAGGGATTTGCTTAAAAAAAAAATTCTCACTTTCAAATGTTATAATCTTTTATTGATAAAGTCCAATGGTCTAAATTTTTTTCCACACATTGCCAACAATTGGTTTACGACACTTTTGTATGGTTAAAATAAAAAAATTTCAATTTTAATCAATGTACATAAAAAGGCAGTTTTGGACAAATTCTCTTAAAGTTTTCTCCAAATTTTTTAGGAATTATCTTCTAAAGGTCCATGCATCTAAAAATTGGATGTGCTTTAGTCAACCTTGATGGTAACTTTCAATATATCCATTTTTTGGTATTTGATTTAAACTCAAAAAATGAAGCTTGACAAGACCTCTTTCTACTTCATCTTGAAATTTTTGAAAAAAAACAAAAATTGAAAGAATTATTGCAATTACAAGCTCCATGCATAAGAATCCAAATAATACAATATGCTATGTTTTTCATTCATATTTTTTTTAAATGGATTTTTTAAATTGAAATTACAAAATTAAAATTTTCATTCAAACCTTCATTTATGGTAAATATTTCAGACCATTTTAGTATATATTATAATTGATATAATTTTATTTCTACCTTTAGTTTTAAAAAATTACAATATTTGGTTCTTCCTTTAATTTTTTGGAAAAAAAATATAGATAGAAAATACATTTTTTTGGCAAGTAAACATACTAGAATTTTATACATCAATTCAATAAAAGGTTGAATTTGGACAGATAGCCAAATTTGACTTCAAAGTCTTTGTTGTGGTTGTTTTTAGTGTAAAAAATAAAATAACCAAATGAAAAATTTTCACGCTACTCTCCGTTGCTACTTGTACTTTCTGAAAAAGTTACAAATAATTTGGACTGTTTTTTTTATTTTTACTAATTTATTTTCAATCTCTTGCAACAAAAATGATAACAGTAATAAATTTTCAATAAACAAATTGAGCAAATACTTTTTTTCAAAAACCTTTGAACTAAATAAAGTTGGAGAATCAAGATAGTTTTTATTGCCAAAAATTTCTTACAATGGTATACAATTCATAGTTTCAAGTAATAAAAATATAGAATTGATATTCAAGCACAATCTAATAGGCTAAATTCAGCTTGAATATGATGTTTGACCCATGGATCTTGTCCTTAATCTTTAACTACCTAATCGACCATATATGGTCAATTCAAAATTTTGGATTTATTTTAGTGTAGGTAGTTAAATTTCTTTGACCTTTTAAAATTCTTTATTGGCAATATTAAGGTTAACCCCTAAAGGATCGAGGCCCTTTTTCTGCCAAGAAATACTCAAAACTGCCATTTCTATAGCAAAATGTAAAAAAATCTGAAAAATGTTTATTTTTCACATCTAACCATAGTATCTTACAGTTAACTAGTATGAGAGAGCGGAAAATTTTCAGAGTTTTTGACCGCGCAGATTGCAAGATATCTACATTTAAAGTGAAAAAAACAAATTTTTCAGCACATTGCGGGACTAGATTTTTTGACTTTAAACATTTTTAACTTAAAATTTTGCATTCAGAAATGCATCTTAGAAGTTATTTTTTTCCAAGAAGATGCTCTAATTGCCCGAAAAACAAGAATGTCCATAACTTTCTCATAACAAATCCAAATGAAATGAATCAAAGCTTTCCAGATAGACAAAAATATAATCTATGAGGGAAAAAATTTATAGTTTAAATTTTTGTCCATTTTTTTTTTGTTGCCCGGGCTGCTCGCCATTCCCTATTTTGAGCTTATTTGGTCATAACTTTTTTCCCAGGCACTGATTGTGAAAAAAATTATATTCCTACAAAGCTTATCAGTTTTTCTATCTTCGGAAAAAGTTTCAAAAAATCACGACAAAATTTCAACCTATAGGTACCTGCCCAAAAATGCATTTGTCTCCCAAATGGACAATGGTCTTTTAGGGGTTAACCATTGAAAGCTTTTATTTTTCATTTAAAAAGATAAATATTTGATTTTTGAGAGGTCTTTAAAGGCATGTACCATTTGTGAAGGAATAAAGCTTGTGAATTTTACTTGATTTCTTGGCCTTGAGCAAAGCTTAATAATTCTTCTTGATTTGCGATCTAATATTGTACTTATCCATTATTTTGAAAATAGTTCCAATAGAAAAGTTTTCATGATTTCAATATTGAAAATTTAAATATGCAATTGTTGATTTGAAGTTATTTGCAATTTCTATTTATAAATAAAAATTGCATTTCAACCATTGCAAGGTGGACTGTGTAATGAGTTTGATAGCACTTCATGTGAATTTAAGATTTTTGGAAGTGCAGTTTAGTGTACCAACACAATGTCTAGTTGTTCATGTTACTTCTAAATTCCAAAAAAATCTTATATGCACCTTTCTCAAACATTGTAGGAAGGAATAATATACTAAAAATAGGATATGTACATTTTTCTTGTTATAATCTCACAACTCCTATGCAATTTCACACTCAAAAGTGGTAAATTTGCACATTGATAAGCAAGTTCTTTAAACATCTATAAGGTTAGATTTTGAAAAAAAATCAACTTGCTTCATTGGAAATAATTATAAATCCATGATTTTTTTTATATGAAAAACACACTAGAAAATGCTTGGGCATTTAGGGATTAAAGAGTTAAGTGGTAAGTTCAACATGTTTAGCCTTAACTTTGGCCCTTAATCAAGTGGTAGTCGAGTTGTTAATATGAAGCATGGCCACTTAAGGTAGTAGGCTGTAAAAGCGCCCCTTTAAGGGTTGATTTGCCTTTTTCATAGGCTTGCATGATCAGAAATATTTTTAGGTCATTTTCAGAGAAAGAGAAGTAGATGCCAAACGTAATACAAGTGGTTTCATATTTTTTGAAGCATTTTTTAATTAGTTATGAATTCACCTACCCCTAGGTCTCCCAAAATCTATCCCCTTGCAACTTCTAAAGTGATTTGAGGAAATCAAGGTCAATGATTGGCTCTTGCAATAGAAAAACAATTTTTCCTTGATGCATTTAATAGCTAAAGTGGTTTATTCAAAGATCACCTCCACAACTAATTATAGGGCTGGTTTGAAGGAGAGGTCGCTTTTACAGTACATTGCCTTTATCTATTAACATTGGAAGGACACAACCTCTCTCCCTCCAACATAGTCACCAGAGTACTCTAATTATTACAATAATAGATGCATTCTTTGTTTTTGTAGTTAACAGTGAAGTCTTCCATCTCCTTTTAAATTTGCAACATCCTTATAGGTTTAAGTGGGATGAGGGGTGCTTCATAGAAGCCATTAATGTAAGAAACTTTAGTGATTAGTCAATGACATTGCTTGGTAGATGATTTTTTTGGAAGGGGGATTATTTAACCCCTAAAGGACCAAGGCCTTTTTTCTGCCAAAAAACTCTCAAAACAGCCATTTCTAGAGCAAAGATTAAAAGAAATCTGAAAATTGTTTCTTTTGCACATCCAACCATAAGATCTTATACCTAACTATTGTGACAATGTGTGGAAAAAATTTCAGAATTTTTGACCGCACAGATTGCAAGGTATCTGCGTTTAGAGTGAAAAAAACAAGATTTTCAGCACATTGCGGGACTAGGTTTTTTGACTTTGAACATTTTGAGCTTTAAATCTTTATAGTGGAAAATTGAGTTGAGAGTCCAAAGGAAAAAAAGAAATTCAAAAAAACTTGATTATCATTCTTAAAAAAATTGTTAAGTAGAAGATAGTACAAGATAGAAGGAAAATCTAAAATATTAATATCTCTTAGATGGAATTAAAATGCACTAATCCCAACAGTGAGATTGTTCTAGCAAGAAAACTAAACCACTTGGAACTTCTTTTTCTGAAAAATTGAAAAAATTGCATTCCAAAATGAATCCTACAATTTATTTTTTTCAAGAAGATGCTCTAATTGCCCAAAAAACAAGATTGTCCGTAACTTTCTCATAAAAAATCCAAATGAAATGAATCAAAGCTTCCCAAGTAGGCAAAAATATAATCTATAAGGAAAAGATATTAAAAAAAAATTAACTTTTTTGCAAATTTTTTTTGTTGCCCCCTCTCCCCTATTTTGAGCTTATTTGGACATAACTTTTGTTCCCGGGCACCAATTGAAAAAAAATTATATTCCCACAAAGCTTATCAGTTTTTCTATCTTCAAAAAAAGTTTCCAAAAATCACAACAAAAATTCAGCCCGTAGGTACCTGCCTGAAATTCCATTTGTCCCTCGAAGGGACAATGGTCCTTTAGGGGTTAGCTAATTTTTTTGAAGAGACCAAGTGGAGGATTTTGGACATAACCATTAGGGATCGTCCCACACGCCTATGCTCTTTAATGCATAATAGATCATCAATTCAATGCTGAAAATGACTCACTAAATATATATTACTATCTTTTGATTGGTGGAAAATTAGAACCTGGGATTATTTTTTGAGGAAGTGCATCAGAAATCACTTGAAATAGAAAAAATACTATTTGAATTTAAACTTTGGACTACCCACATAGAGCACATTAAAACATGCCCAAAGACAAAAAAAACATAATCTACCATTGCAAAGCAAACTTCAGAAAGGAAAAATATAGAGATAGAAATGTAATTTTGAAAGTAAATTTGGAAAAATGGTCCCCAATAGATTAGTACCTGTTTTAAGAAATAATATTAAGCGCAATTGATTCTATATTGTTCAAAATTTCATAGAGTGAGTTTCTTTCTATTTGCATTTTGAATCATAGAAAGTCTTATTTTGGTGGATCTTTTGTTGAGTGACAATATTTGCATAGTTGTTACAAATAAAAATATTGGATATGATTTTTATAACTCTTTTTCTATTTTTATAAGTGTTAAATTGAAAGACACTATTTCAATGACTCTTTTTGTACAAAGTTGCAACCTTTATACTGACACAATTTATTTCACTCATAAAATATTATAAAATTCCATGGAAATACATTTTTTTATTCAAAAAAACATACATTCATCCAAAAATACAAAATCATTCTAAAATTTTGAAGCATTTCAACAATTTCATTCACCAAGAAAGCACTAATAGAAATATGATGCACTTTTACTAGGAAAATGTTCTACAAGGAAATCCACTAGTGTAACTAGTCATATAGATCTTTTTGCAAATAAATTTCTACTACACCTACATAGACCATATTTGCACTAATGAAGGGATAATTTATTGCATAACATTCTTTTAAAAAAAATTATTTACTCAAACCCCAAAAAATTTGGTTGTTGTGGTTTTAAAATGAAGGGCACCGCATTAGGTCAACAATGAAGCAGTGATCCATGTTTGCTTTGTATTGTACAAGGATGATAGGCTTGAATGTTTTCCATTAGTCCTTAAAAGACAGAGTCTATAACCATACTATAAGTACGATTGTTTTGTAAGACTTTTCTTCTGTATTAGGCAATATATTGAACATGTCATGTCACATTTTGTATTGAACATGCCTCTAGAATATTAGACAATCGTCTTCAAATATTCTAAAATATTTAGATATGTTTGAAATTATTCTATAAATATGTTTATATGACAATTAGAAGGGGGGCTACTAGGAATCTTAGACATTGTCTTTGACACCATGTTGCCATGTCTGGTAAAGCAATCATGGTTATCACCCTTAATACCCTTATTTTCTACATTATATTTACCACTAATTATCAATGCACATTATTTTATTTTATTTTATTTTATAAGATGAAGCCACATGCCTTTTACAAGTCATAAACTTTTCAGACTAGAAATTTGAAATTAATGTGAATTTTTGAATAGTAAGTGAAAAGAATTCATATTGAATACAAAATTAGTTTACAAAATCTGAAAATTTAACCCTAGTTGTAAAATATAATGTAGTTCATCATGGTATAAACCAAATTTTCTTGCCATTATATAGTTAGAAAATTAGCAAACCATATTTATAGGTCCAAAGTTCAAATTGGTATTAAATGCTTAATTTGAAAATAATCAAAACTTTGAATTGGAATTAGTACAACACATTGAAAGCTTCTTTCATTCATTGGGCTCAAATAAAAAATACTCTATATCATTTTTATTTCTAATATTCATATTAAAAGCGAGGAGGAATTAGTTGCTAAAATAGAAAGAATCTTTTGTGATTCTTTAACTCTCATATAGAATAGCTAATAATATTTAATCTCTAAAGGACCAAGAAGCCCACTTTGGACTTTTTGAGAATTCAGGCAAACTCTATTGACTTCACATTTGAAATTTTTGCATGAATTTTTTAGAATGGATAATCATATATACATTATATACATTATAATCTATGTCTAAAGCTTTATTTCATATCATTCCAATAATATTGCAAAATTAAGAAGGTATTTTTCAATTTCAATGTCAAATCAGGCAACAAAATAATATTAAAAAAAAAAAATTGGGGGAGGGGGGGGGGGGGGGATAATAAAATACCTACTCAAAAAAAATTGGGGGAGGGGGGGGGGGATAATAAAATACCTACTCAAAAAAAAATTGGGGGGGGGGTAATTTTTGATACCTACTCAAAAATGTTTGGACCATTAAAATTTGAATAATGAGGTAAAAGTTATGAAGAGTTTTCTTTTGTGGGCAATGAAGGTAGAAAAAACATATGAAATCATTTCTTGCTCTCAATTTTGAAAATTCTCAAATAAAAAAAAATAAAAAAAACATTAATTGTTTAAAAAACATTTTTCACCATTGGGACTAGTGAATCCTCAAATTCTTCTAAAAGTTATTAGCATATTTGTTATATCTTTCATTTAATAATACCTTCCACTTTACAATTTTTTTTAAAATGAATATAAAAGTTATAAGGATTCATGTTTGTTTTTCTAAAATTGTTGAAAGACAAAACTTTGCCTTTTGGAAGAGCCAAAAAAGCCTATATTTTGCAATTTAGGCACATTGAATTTGCAATCGGTATGAATATTCACTCTAAAAATTTGGAGCAATGTATTTGAACAAGTTAACCAAAGGATCCTACGGTTGGATTTTCTTATTTAAATACTTGACGAAGATTTTGGCCTTGCTTTGGGGACAAGTATTTTGTAGCAATTTTGAGCCTCTAAACATGCAAGAAATTTAGAGGTTCAGATAATTTGCTTTAGGGCGCTTTTTTTAAGCTTTTTGGTGCCAGATTGCACCAAAAAAAATAATCTGGCAAAAAAATGCCTTTAAAAATGCCAAAGAATTTGGATGAAATTGCCCAAAAATTCAATATAAAAAAAAATCTTGGATGAAATTGCCAGATTGTGGATGAAAACCAAATTATAGACATTTGATATGTACTAATGTGATCTTTTTTATCCAATATGTGGATGAATTATGAAATTTGGAGCACCACTAGAATTTTTTATATTGCTCCTTTGGCACTTCTTAAAAAATGAAAAAAAAGATGGTTTGCTCTAAAAGTGACCATGCTCTAAAAGTGACCACTAACATATAAGTATATTTTGCTTTCTTCTATGTATCAAATAGTGTACATTTTAGGAGGTGTTCAATTTTTTTAACTACTAAGTTTTGACTTCAAAAATTTGTAACTAATTCCATAAAGATCCAAAAAATATGAAATGACTTTGATTAGATGTCAATTCTATTTTAAATTTTCCTCCAACATCCCATTCACAGAACTCTAAAAAATATTGGATTTTTCATTACATACTGCTCATCTGACATCATCCAAGTGCCACAAAATTGCACCATAGGTGTTCCAGGGTAAAGCTTAATAGCCCACTTAAACATGCTTCAAATGACCATTTTACTTTTAATAAAAGAAAGGAAAGAATTTGAATAATAGTCATAGGATGGGTGACATTCTAAGAAGTTCAGGTACATCTCATTTTTTAAGTCTAGGCCAAAAAGCCATGTATAGGATATGAGTCATTAATGTATTCATGTGAGGGTGTTGACCAACAAGCTTTTTTTGTAAAACAAAGACTAAAATGTATTAATATTTACTGCATCTTCATTGTTTTTGAACAAAATTGTCACAAAGGAACACATCTAGAAAATAAGGTCGTGAACAAATTTTTTAATTCTTTTAATTTGTTGCTTCAAACCTTAGAATCTTAAAAATATCTATTTTTTCAAGTATTTTCAAAGCCCATTTCTTTAGCATCTCCAAGATCACAATGTTCCAAGTGAAGAATTGGGTTGAAAATTAGAAAAAAGATTCAACAAATAAACTTTATTTTCATCGCTTTAGTAATCGTTGTATATAAAGATACAAAAGATGATAGAAAAAATAAACATTACTAATATGAATATTCCTAAAGAAAATTTAAAAGATGCCAATGCTAATGATAGAAATGTTATTGCAAACCATCTAATCCTATATCTTTGGTAAAAATTGTAAGAATTGAGAAAATAAAAGAACTGACATGTATTATTTTTTTGGGGAAATTTCCATAATTCTCTATACAACAAATTTTTTCATATTTTATATCTAAATAATAAAAATAGAGTGAATCAAATATTTTATTGTAGATATAGACCTGTCCTATGACTTGGGGACATACTTCTTATATTATATTTATCTCACACAAATTAACAACAATATATATTTGTCCTCACAAGGTTGGATAATTTCTATATTTTAAATTCTAATATAGGAGAATGTTTACAATAAAATAAAGATATTAATAATTTTGATATTTAGTTATTACATATATTAAAAAGTATTAGAAATTCATAGACTAGTAAGATAGGGTAGAAACTCTTATTATAGCTTTACCAATTCATAGATAAAATTATATTACTTTTGTATCAAATTTCTATTAACAGTATACATCATATTAGATGGAGCATCTGTTGTTAAAAGAATTTGACATTTAGAAGGGAAGAAAGCATGTTTGTTATATAAACTCATTGATTTTAGGATATATATATATATGTGTATGATGGCCCATCCAATATTGATAGAAGGCTACAATGTGTCCTTCATATACTTTCCTTTTGCCCTTTTGGATTTTACTTGACTAATTTGCTTAGAGGTAAGGGTGGCTAAATTGGTGAAGGTTAGAATTTCAAACATAACCATTGCATTATATACGTTGTGTGTGGGGTGCATTTTTTGAGATCAATTGATGTTGTGAATTAGGATTTATATTCATGGTTCTTGGTATTTTAATTATTATACAAAGGATTGATTGGTATGCAAATTTTGTAAAAGCTAATATTTCTTGATTATTGAAAGTCAAAACATTTAGCTAATACTAGTACTTTGAGCTAGTATAAATTTGATAAATATAACTACTTTTTTTTTATTAAAATTACTTATATCATGTCAAAAATTTGGACTAATCTTAAATTTGGTAATCATATGGTACAAAAAATAAAGACATCCTTGGATAAAAACACATATTAATATTCCTGTGAACTCAAGGGGCTCCAATATTTTAAAAAGAGTGTGTTTTGTTGGTTCTATATACAAATTAGTATTAAAATAAATTTTCAGCTATAAAGATTTCAATAATGTTTTTAATTATAAATTTATAATATTTTTTGAGAAAAATAAAAAAATGATAAAAAAATTTCAAGTCGCAAATTTGATTTTTTTGCAAATTGACTCATTATAAATCAAGAAGAATTATCTACTCTTCATGGAATTTTGCAAAATTCCGTTGTAAACTATATACATAAAAACTTGCAAAAGAATGCAATATCCATTTCACTTAATGAAATGCTTTGTGCAAAAAAATCATTTCTCTCTCTCTCTTCAAATGACACTCTCTATATCCCTCAAAAATTACACTTGAAGAACCAAAATTTTCAAATTACACTTAGAAGTCAACCCAAGTGACTAGGTGTAATCTCAAGTATGATATTCAATTGTGATCTCTATTTAAAATGAAAAAGATCTATTAGGTTCACAATGCAAATTGAAAGATTTTCAACTATTTTCTTAAAATGTTTTATTCATGCCAATAAGTTGCTTCATTGCATTAAGTCAAAGTCATTTATACTATTTTGAGATTTTAGATGATGCCTCAACTCCAAAGTATAATCTACACTATCTAAAATGTAATGAAATATGTTCTCTAATTATTACTCCCCAAAAAATTGACTTTAATTTAGAAAATATAACCTATATGAAGCCTTTTGCAATAAACACGTTTGTGTAGATATCAAATCTCTAACTCTCTAAGGAAGCATTTATACTGGTAACCAAGATTTGAAAAAAATAATTCTCTTGGTCATGGTCCTTGGTTCAAGAGCTATGACCAAAAATTTGTTTTATTATTCTTTAGTCATCTCCAATAGTTTGAACTAAACTTGGACTTGAGAAAGAGAGTTGATCTTTTAACTTGTTTTTTAAAATGTCTAATAATAATTCATACTATGTTATAATCCTATGATATTGGAATAAAACCTTTTTTTAAATGTCAAAAATGCTCTAAAGCTATAAATTGGCTCTTGAAAAAAACAAAGGCAGTTGGTGTGGATTTGATGTAGGAATTTAAGAGAACATTTGAGATGATTATCAAGTATAAATAAATCATAGAGTCAATTTTAAAAATAAATAAAATCCATCTTAATGATTCTGAATTTCAGAAATTCTTTTCTAATACTAGATTTATCATATTCACTTTGAAAGTAAGAAATTCCTATTTTAATCTTAAACCTTAAAAACTCATTGAATTTCTCACCTTAAAAATTTCAATTTCAAACATTTTTAGAAAAAAAATCCACAAATTTTTCTTTAAAGTAGATAAATGACTGAAAAAAACTATAAATATATAATAATTTCATATATAAGTGAAATTGTGTTTCTAAAAGAACAAATTTTCTTGAAGGTTTGTTTATTTTTATAAATTTGAATTTTCAAAAAAAATTTAGTTCAAATCAACAACTTTTTTTTTCATGAAATTTAGGATGCTCTTCTATACTAAAACACATGATGTCTATTACCCCCCTAAATGCACGTAGGGCCATTTCCCCTCATTTGACTTTTTTTTTTTTTGGACATGTTTGGCATTTTTGTTTAGAAACATGTGATGTCTATAACCCCCTAAACGAGGCCATTTCCCCCTCATTTGAATTTTTTTGACATGTTTGCCACTTTTGAGATAATTATATGAATTATTACAATGAAGTAACCAAACGATCTTGAAATAGACTACATACTTTCATGAATAGCGGCCAAAAAATTTGCAATTGGACAATAGGTAAAAAAGACAAATAGTAAGAGAATAATCTCCTCCCACCTCATAAAATATTTTCTTACACCTTGTGGATGTATGGAATATGTTGATACGCTAATATGGATATTCATACGACATATGGGCTAGAAGTACATGATACAAATATGATTATGAATACTATATAAAAATACCAACATTTAGATATAGATATGACACATAGGTACGGTATATGATGTTTTACATAGATATGACATACAAATATAATATATGAATATGATATAAGGTCAGACATCCCTTATCAATTGTTATCACATATGCATAAAAAAAAGATATATAGTTTAGGAGATAACGAAAAATGAATATAAAATCTTAATTTTACTTTTCAAGTTAGAGAATAATAAGTAAATAAATTTTTTTTTTTTTTTTTTAATTTGGGGGTATGGACTTTGGTGTCCCTTTTAAAGTGAATATCCACTCAAAGGGACCTACTATAAATTTAATCCCTTAGGGGCCAATGGAAGGTCGAATTTCCAAAATTATGAAGATGAATTATAAAATACAATTTAAGAGAATACTGTAAGTTAACTCTCAATGCCCAAGGCCTTTTTTGAGCTTCTTAGAATTTATTGCAAATTGAACAAAAAGATAACATTTTGATAGATTTTATCAGTTTTTTTAAAAATTGTAACCGTACAAATTAAAACTAGACATGTTAGCGATTGCATGGAAAAAGAAAACACAATAATAGCACTCATAGATGGAAAGATTGTAATGCTTGATCATGAGGGTGTTAAAACGGTGAAAGTGATTTGAAGTCTTTCTATCTTCTTTTTACAAGTCAAATCTAAAATATTGGTCACCAAATAACTATAAGGTTAAAGGACATAACATACATCACTCCAATCAATTTATGTTTTTTCAAAATCTATTCTACAGGTTTTTTTAATAAATTTCTAATGTGATTTTTTCTCCAAGATCTAGTGTATTTGAGGCTCATTTCCAAGAGCCTTCTATACTAGAAAATCAAGATTTGCAATGGACATCCTTGCACAAAATCTTGAATAGGAAAATCACAATCATTCATTTTCAAAATCAAACTTTTGATGCTAAAACTAGTCTTCAAAAAGAAGTTCTTAAAATATAAACTATTAAAAAGAATAACTTGTTTTGGTTTTATTTAACTTCAAAGTTTTATTGACACTAAGATTTGGCGCCTTGGGCATTTAGGGATTAATGATGACTCTCAAACAATAGTTGTCAAATATAATCTATAAATCATATCCACACTTAATTTAGATTAACTAGTATACAAGTCAATATTTGTCAATAAAATTTGAATCCAAAGATTAAAAATCCTTCTAAAATTGATTATAGATTGGATATTTGTGATTTCACAAGAATATATCCTTGAATTCAAAATATTAAGTTATGATCATAGTGATTTTTGAAGATTTTTGTTATACTTTTTATTCAAGTTGTCTATAAAGGATCATTTTTTGAACTAAAAAAATATTTTTTGAGGTCAAGTCTTCTAGTATCCTTTGCATATTAGAATATTTGCAAAGCAAAGGCTTTGTACTCTATATCATACAAAAGTTTGAAAACTATCACAAGAATCTTCAGAAAAATTGATGGATGAAAAAATGCATTTTTGTGTATTTGGAATAGGTTTGTATTAGTCCGTTGTTTGAAAATTGAACAATTAGTCCTTAATGGATTAACAACTACAATTGATTGAACTAAAAATAGTCTAATTAGTTATTGAGATCATGAAATTTCTATGAAAAACTCCATAGAAGGTGAAGAGCATTGTGAATTAAGGGTGAAAGGCAATCCAACATTTATTCCCAATTTGTTCCCACATAGTTTTTAGCTCTTATACTATGCAATTCACCCTTCATTGGACAAAAAGACTATTAATCAATTATGTATCAATCCTATTTAAGTGGGTATGGGAGTAGGAAGGGGCTCCAACTTTTTTGACCCTTTGCCTGCATGGTAACAAAGGTGGCAACTAGTGGCCTCAACTAGTGCACTTTTCTAGCAAACCTCCATTTGAATGCTTGTAGCAAATTATCCTCAAAGTATTTCTTGGGAAAAAAGGTGATCTAAATAATAGACAAGAGAACCTTTCTACCCTCCAGAAGATGTTCCCAAGCAAATTCTTTGTGTCTTCAAAGTTGGAGTGGCACTTTAGATTTGTTAAACTAAAGTTTTTTTTTTGTATCCTTAAAGATGAAATCAGAAAGTACGTAACTTGCATTCATCTATTAAAGTTAACCTTTAAATCTTAATATTTTCTATGTTATGTTTTCCTTTGACATCCAATAAGTAAGCATATTTAATAATCAATGGAGTTCCATCTCACAAATCAAGATTATAAACATATTTAGATATGTAAATCTTAAACTTAAACTAAATATGTTTAAAACAATTCTATTAAAAAACAAAGTAAACTAAAGATGATTTTTGTTGACATTTTTCAATTAAAATTTGTCCTTTATAACTCATTTCAATAAGTTCTAGTAAATTTTAATATAGTCTAAATTGAAAAATGTAAAAAGAAAAATCCTAGGAAATATAAATAGGTTGGTGGTTTTGTCTTAGTAAAAATAAAAAAATAATTCATACATCAAATACATAGTTTTTTTTTCTAATGTATTCTCTAAAAAGTTCAATTATGATGGATTGAACTTATACAAATGGTCCAAAAACTACTTTTTAAAATTAAAAATTTTAAGAGAGTTTTTTCTTTAATTACCTTTTCTATCAGGGAGAGATT
Source organism: Neckera pumila (assembly GCA_963969595.1). NCBI lineage: Eukaryota > Viridiplantae > Streptophyta > Bryopsida > Hypnales > Neckeraceae > Neckera > Neckera pumila. The sequence continues at coordinate 45,212,634 of OZ018409.1, read as the reverse complement.
TTATAAATATAATCAAATTATTTATAAAATGTTATTTTTGACCTAATGCTACAAAATTCTTAACAAAAACTTAAAACAAAGCATGTCATTGCTTCATTGAATGTTCTATACACTTCTAAAGTAGTAGCACTGTTTTTCACAAAAAATATCTAAAACTATTACTTTCTAGTGTATTGAGCATAATGGAAATATTGAAATATTTTTTGAGCTTTCAAATATATGAATTTGTACTAGTCTACTAAAGGAATTTGTAAAAAAAATTTAGCCCACTTAATCATGTAGTTTGCAAGATTATAACATTTGAAGTTAATATATGATTTGGACCTAAATCCAAGAGAGCTAGCAAAGTTTGAATCAACTTTGTGGAGGAGGCACTATTCAATTTTGGAAATTTATAACATTAGATATGTAGTTATTTTAGTTATTTTTGTACCAATTTTCAAAAATAATAGAGGCGTCTAATAGACCCCAAATCATCTTGCAGTGAGAAGATGTCCAAGAAGCAACTACAAGAGTAAGATTGAAAAAAAATTTGACAATGTATTTTTGAAAAAAAACACAAAATTCTAATGTGTAACATAAATCTTTTCTTTTCTAAAGCAAGATTAAAATGAATAAATAAATAAATCTCATGAATTTACACTAGAGTTTGAGCTAGTGATTATAATATTGTTTAAATATTGCTATTTTTATTGCATTGAGTGAAAATTAGAAAAAACGATTTTTTTTCATTTTTGACCAAATATTATTTTCTTGTGCTAATAATGAGAATATGTGGAAAAAATTTCAGACCATTATATTCCATCAATTGCAAGATAAAAGCTTTCAAAGTTAATGGACAAAAATTCACAACTTGCCTTATTGCTTGTTTGATGGCACACCCTGTCTATTAGCATGCCTTCAAATTGTTGCTAAAATTTTAAGCCCCATAACTTTTGATCCAAGCTTTTAATAAGAATAGATTTATATTTTCACAAAAATTATACGAGACTACATTTTTGGTAAAAATTTCACTTTCATCTATTCAAAATGATTTAGTATGAACCCACCCAAGCCTTCAAAAGCTACATGGGAGCTTATTGTCCTTTAGAGGTTAAACATGGATCTTTGAACCACTATTTCTAGCTATCAAGGTCAATATAAATTAAATGAAAAAACAAAAGTCAAACTTTTTTTGGGAAAGCACATTGACAAAAAATGAAAAATAAATAAATTAATGATGCAGATGTCAAATTATTAGAAAACGGTTCACATCCAAATCTCAGAATAGACCTCATGCAAATCTCAAAATGATAAATTTGTCACCTTCTTCTTGTTCCTATAATTAAGGCGTCAAATTCTTGAGAAAAATTTGAAATTTGAAATTTTATTTATTCTTAAAATGGCTATTTGACCACTTTTTCAACTTTAGTTAATTATTCAGTAATAGCTAAAATGGTGTAGAATTTTTCTAAAAGTCACAAAATCTCTTCTTTTATTTGGCTTTCCTTTCAATATTTATTTCAAATCTAATTTGAATATTCATTCAAATTCCATTTTTTGGATATGATTGCAATGCATGATAGTATGACAATTACCTTGTGCATTGAGTTGTCTTCATTCTAAATTGCAATTTACATCCCACCTTTACAACTTTGAGTAGCAAAGAGAGATCAAAAGTTCTTTAGCATCACTTTCAATGCAAAAAAACATTTTGATTCTTCCTTATAGCTCAAAGTTGCAAAGGTGGGATCTAAACCTCATTTAAAGAGAGAATCACTCAATGTGATTAGAGTGCATGTAATCATGTTATACTGTTATTTTAACAGAATCTCCAAATTGAATAAGAATTTCAATGCAATCTAGAATACATATTCAAAGAAAAACAAAATGGAAGATAAAATTTTATAACTTTATAACAATTCTAATAATCTTAGAAAAATTGAAATTAAAAAAAAATTCCTAGTATTTAATGGGTGTGTCGGAATTTATTCATCATTTAAACATACATGAGTCCAACCTAAATAACATGACAATTTAATCTTTCAAAGATCAAGGATTCATTATTTTAATACAACCATTTAGATCATATTATAGAAAATATATTTTATATAAAAAAATCATTTTATTATTACATTGACTAAAGGGACATATATACAATGGCTTTATTAAAAAAATTAAAAATGGAAATCTCTATATAAATTCTTCAAGATTTCTTAATAAACATGATGCTACAAATTTTTTTTTTATCCTTAAAGATGAAATCAGAAAGTATGTAACTTGCATTCATTTATTAAAGTTAACCTTTAAATCTTAATATTTTCTATGTTATGTTTTCCTTTGACATCCAATAAGTAAGCATATTTAATAATCAATGGAGTTCCATCTTACTAATCAAGATTATATGAACTTCTATTGATTAAATATATTAACCCCTAAAGTCTTGAAGTCCCTAGGGAGGACACTTGGGATTTTGGCTAGGCTTGTGGGACCTCAACTTTTGGCCTGACCTTTTGAATTTTTTTTGAAGATAGTAAATGACATTAGCTTTTTGGAAATATAATTTTTATTTCAATCAGAGCATGAAAGCAAAAGTTATGCCACCTTCAACCCTGAAAGTAATTTGAGGGGCAGTATAAAAGAATCACAAAAAATTAATTAACTTTAATTATTCATTTTTTTTTCAAAGACTATACTTTTGTCTACATGTGAAGCTTTGATTCATTCTATTTGGGCTAGAGATGTGAAAGTTATGGACAATCTTGTTTTTTTGGCAATCTAAGCATTTTCTAGAAAAAAGCCTTATGGAGATCATTTTTGAATGCAATTTTAACAATTTTTTGAAAGAAATGATTAGACAACGTTAAATTTTCTTTCTAAAACACTCTCTCCTCTAGAATTATTGTATTTCAATTCCATCTTAGAGCTATTAGTGATTTAGTTTTTTATTCAATCTTACACTTATTTCTACTTGACAATTTTTTAATGAATGAAAATTAAGGGAATTTTTTGGAGTTTATTTTTCCTAGACTCTCAACTCAATTCTTTAACATACAAGATTAGAAACTCAAAATCAATAGTGCAAAAATTTAAGTTAAAAGATTGAAAGTCAAAAATCTAGTCACGCAAGGTACAAAAAAATTTATTTTTTAAAATTTAAATGCAAATATCTTCCAATCTATGGTGTCAAAATTTTTGAAATTTCTGCCACATATTTTTAGAATAGTCTAGTGCAAGACCCTGCGGTTAAATATGAAAAAAAAAATTAAATTTTTTTTGCTCTTTGCAATGAAAATGGCAATTTTGAGTGTTTTTTGATGGGAAAAAGGCTTTGGGACTTAGGAATTATCAACCAATGCAACATCTTTTGGCCAATACAATAGTTCAATAGCGGTTCATATAGTCTCAATTGGTGGGATGTAACTCCATTGATTATTAAATATATTTATTTATAGGAGAGGGGTAGCAATAAGAGAGGGGTCTTTTTTGCATCCTTGAAATGAGGCCCCTCTAAGTGATCAAAAGTGTCTCATATGGCTACTCAACCAACCTCAATTCTTGATTTAACAAAAATATCTCTCCTAGGGATCTAGCAAAGCATTATACCTTCTTAACTTGGGGAGGACCAACTTTGTTTATACAATGTTATATAGAATAATAGTCAACATGTTATTTTTGGAACAATAATTGCCACCAACCTTCGTAACATTGGCGCAAATCTGTAGGGATGAAGCCTTACCACCTCAAACCTATTAGAGTGAGCAATTCTGTGACTAATAAAGCTGGACCATCTATTGCCAATCATAGAGCCATATCCAACCTGTAGGGCACAATCATTTCCAACCAATGCTAGAACAAATTTCCAACTAAAGCTTGGAATGTGTTTTTTTCTCCTTCTCAAAGTTGGGACTAATAAGGTTATGACACATGTTCCAAAGTGCATAGGAAATAGTGAGTAAGGAAGTAGGCAGTAGTGAGTTCTTGCATGATTGGAATAAAAAGAGTCTAGATATTGGCTATGCCTAGACAATGTTTGCACAACTTGCATGCACATTGGTTATGACACATGCTTGGACAACTTTTTGGCTCCCAAAATTCATAGTAATTTCAATTTTATAGGAATAAAATGACAAAAAAATTTGCAATTCCCATATTTCCTATCTTTTTTTATACAACAAAAAATTTGCATTGCTTCATATTGCTCACAATCTGTCTCAAAATTGCTTAACTCTTAAAAAACAAAGGCTTTTTTTTTCAATAAACACTCTAAACTGCCATTTCTGTTGCATTCACCCAAGAAAGCAAAAAAAGCGTTTTAGAATTTAACCATAAGATCTTGTATTCTACTTATTTGAAATCATGTGGTAAATTTTTTTATGAAGCTTAACCATACAAATTAAAGATATTAGCATTCAAAATTAGAAAAAGTTTTTTAGAATGTTGGCCTACAATTTCAAATGATTTTGAAAACCATTTGTTGAAGAATTTTGCACTACAAAGTTTTAATTAAAAAAATTTGTGTTGAAGAATTGATTGAAAGTATAGAAAAAACATTTAAAAAATAATACTTGATTTTTTATTCTTTTAAAAATTGTTCAGTAGAAAAAGGTCAAAGATTGAAAGAAAAATCAAATTGTTAATAGCTCTAAGATGGTATTGAAAAACAATAATCCCAATGGTGAGGTTTTCTTAGCAACCAAACTTAACCTTATGAAACAATTTTTTTGAAAAATTGTGAAAATTGACAAATGAATTCTATAAGTTATTTTTTCAAGAACATGCTTAGATTGCCTAAAAAGCAAGATTGTCCTTAAATTTCACATTATTAGTCCAAATAAGATGGATCAAAACTTCACATTTAAACAAAAATATAATATTTTAGGATTTTTTTTTGACTTTTTAATTTTTTGCAATTTTTTTTGTGTTGCCCATCCAGTTCATTTCTAAGTTTTTTGTGGTATAACTTTTGCTCCTGGGCACCAATTGAAATAAAAATGATTTTCTACAAAGAAAATCAGTTTTTTATATGCTATGAAAAAGTTTCACCAAAAATTGAGGTCATAGGAACCTACCCTAAATCCATTTTGTCCCCCGAGGGGACAATGGTTGTTTAGGGGTTAAGTAATTGACTATGGGTGGTATGACCTTAGTGCAAGAAAATGCCCTTGGTAATGATTTGCACACATAGACCATTAGGTTATAGACTATGTAACCTAAAATTAGAACTTTGGAATGAGATATAACATTGCAGGTCATGCTACTACTGCTCTCCACCTGCATTTAACCCCTAGACGCCCAACGCAAGTTTACTAAAATCCAAACCCTTTGGAATTCATTTCAATCAAGCTATCACCTAAAAAAAGATCCACATAAATTGACCATATCAATTGGTAGTAGAGATAGGCCTAGAACTCCAAAGAAAGGGACACGTCCTTTTGACGGTACCATCATTTTGGCCTATGGGGCGCTCATGGGTTAAACAAGCATTTGAATCAACATGGTTAGATATTTCTGAGAGTGTTTTACTACCAAAATGTTGGTGATACCTGTAAATGGCAAAATGATTAATTGTGGCTTTGAAACTGTGCAAGACTCTACTCGAATCACAGAACATGGATGCGGAGAGCAACAAGGGGTTTCAAGGCGGGCGTAATGTCAATTGCCAAACTAATACTAAGGTAGAAACACCCATTAGCGTTCCTACTCCCATTCCTATATCTTAAATTGTCACTAAATCTATCCCTAGACTTCTCAATCATATATGCTTGGCTCTGATTTGCTGACGCATTTGAAGGACACATACCTAACTCTCATTTATTCACTACTCATTTTTGTTGATATCAGTTTTGGATCCACCTATATGACAGTTTCAATAGTCTAGGGAGCCGTCTCTTTGAAAAATCATAGAAATTACATACCACATCCGAAAAATCTACTTTTTTTTTTTTTTTTTGAATATTCATGATTTTTACTCACCAATACTAAACAAATATTAAATTTAGGAAAAATTGCCTCCAACTGTGCTGAATTGCTTAATATTGATGGTTTTGGGTGCACCCACCTTAAGAGATTTCCAATGTCTCGGATGGTGAGCTTGGCCCGAGATGGGGCAGTTGACTTGCGTGGGAGGCCCATTGACAAGATAACCACAGGGCGTTTAAAGGCTAACTTTTTCATCATTGGTACTTCTACCAACTCTAAGGGATTTTCCCAAGAAATTACATACACATGAATGAACGCATTCAAATGAACAAGTACTAGGGGAGGCAACCCATTCTCAATCACTCAAGGAATGACAGAATCTGGAAATCATTAATTCATAGCAACTTTGTTTTGATACCAAAATATCTCAAAACTCAAGGAAGGGTCCAAACGCTATTGTTGCACATGAGAAAATTTTCCACCGAAGAAATTATCCTCTTACATGCCTGTAATTCCTAAAGTGATCGGAAATGGGTCGTCGATTGGGAATGGGTTGCCTCCCTAATTCATCATTTAATTGATTGTTTTCAAATTTTGAAAAGAGATGTGGTGACAAAAAATTTCTTACATATCCTTGCTTCGAATTCTTTTTTGTCTTCCGAAGCCTTTTTCACAAATATGATTGATTTGGTGACCCTGTGAATAGGAATTGAAATTGGCGAGAGGCTGGCGTTTTATGGAATTTCCGCAAACCTGGTTACATATCTCACACACGTATTACATGAGGGGACCGAGAAATCCGCTACCAATGTGAACAACTGGATTGGAACAACGTTCCTGGCCCCTCTCTTAGGGGCTTTCCTTGCTGATGCATTTTGGGGACGGTTTTGGACCATCCTGATATTTGGATCAATCTACTTAGTAGTAAGTAAAATCTGTTGCTTGAATCACCCAGTTGCTTCACTCATCACTCTCTTCAGTGCAGTCTTGAGAAATTGTGCCAGTTGAGCAATGAATATTACATTAAAAGTCACTAGAAGAAAATGGCGTTGGAATCAACAAAACCAACTTGATGATTTTCTACTTTTTTTTTGTTTCTAACCAAAATCATGCATTTTTCAACGCAAAATTTTGTGCTAGAAAGAGAAGTACAAAAAAAACATCAAATTGGTTTTGTTGACTTCAATACAATGTTCTTCTAGTGAGTGTTGTCATCAAGTGAAATTTGTCTTTTAAAAATTAGGCTTGAGATGATTGATCTATTACTTTTTGAGTTAATTAAAAGTCATGTTAGCAAAAAATGAGTTGAATGAGGAGTGCAGCTGCTGTAGCATCCTAATTAAAATTTCGTTGGGCAACAAAAACTGATTAACTTCTTCATTGTGACAATATTAATATCAAATTTTCCATGTGGTCTGTTGTTAATGAAGGGCTTGATAATGTTGACCCTATCGGTGACACTAAACATGTTCAAGCCTCTGGACTGTGTGAGCCCAAGCCCAAGTGATGATGGTTTCATTTCCAATTGTCTCCCTGCAACAGCGGGCCAAGTGGGTTTTTTTTATTTCGCTCTCTATCTCATTTCCCTCGGCGGAGGTTGCATGAAGCCGTGCATTGCTGCGTTTGGCGCAGACCAGTTTGACGAGGAGGACGAGAAGGAAAATGAGATGAAGAAGTCGTTCTTCAACTGGTGGGTCTTCGGGATAAGTGTCGGTGCGCTCGTATCAGCGACCGTTTTAGTGTACGTGCAAGACTACATCAGCTGGGGGTGGGGCTTTGGGATACCTTCGGGACTGATGGCAATGTACCTCATGCTTTACGTAGCGGGGATGAGATTCTATCGCCATCAGAAGCCATGTGGAAGCCCGTTAACGCAAATCGGCCAAGTTATCACCGCGGCCGTACGGAAGTTCCACCTCCAAGTTCCGGACGATCCTGCTGTGTTGTATGAATTAACGGACAAAGAGATGTTTCAGGCGGGGACACGGCTAATCCCACATACAAATACAATGAGGTACAAGCATATGTCCGGCACGTCTTACCACAAATCTCTTAAATAAGACTACAATATTTGCACTATTTTCAATTGATTTTTTCTGGATTATTGGTTAATCCTTAAAGGAGGGTTGCTATTATGTGAGTATTGGAGTGTGAGTCTATGAGCCTAGAATACCATATACCTATATTATAGGTGTATATATTATAGAAATTATCTATGATTATAGGATATATAAGTTATAAATACACATATTATAAGTGTTTATGATATATATACACCTTCTATAGTGTGTGGTATCCATATTATAGATATCTATATTGTAGGCACAATGCTCACAAGCTCGCATTCTTGGGCTCACATATTAGCATTGTTGCATATAAAAGAAAATAATAATTCTTATTTTTTATAGATGAAATCAGGTTTTTTATAAGAAAAATTAAAAAAAGAACATTTTTTTTATACTTTGACATTCTAGACATTCTTTATATAAATTTTTGAATTATAGTCTATAGATAATGACTTTATATATTACAAAATGGAGGTGAGAGTCTAGATAAACAGGGTAAATAAAAAAGAAATTTGATTCTCATCATATTATAGTTTGTGAAAAAGAAATAGATACAAGATAAAAATTAGAACAAAATTGTCAATAGTTCTAAGATGAAATTGAAATACACCAATAATAATGGTGAGATTGTCCTAAAAAGCAATAAAAGTCCTACAAACTTATTCTATTTTTGTATTTTTAAAAAACTGAGTTAAAAAATGAATCTTAAACATTATTATTCAACAAGATGCTAAAATTGTTTTCAAAACAAGCCCTTTCACGACTTTCACATCACTACTACTATGGAATGAATGAAGGCTTTCTATGCAAACAAAAATAGTTCAAAAAGAAGAATATTAAAAAAAATAATTCAATCAAGTTAGTTTTTTAGAGCCTCGACTTGAGCAATTTGAGCTTGGGGAGGTAAAAATTATTTACTAAGGCACCAATTGAAATTAAAATTATATTTTTCAAAGCTAATTTATTTTCCTACATTATTAAAAAACCAAAAAAATCACACAAAAAATTAGGGATTATAGGCACTTGACAAAACCTTCATTTGCTTGTGAAGGAGACATAATCTTTAAGGAGTTAAGACAAGATTACTAAAATTAATTTTTTTGGTAGGAAAGATTGCATAATATTTTGTGTAATTTAAATATAAAATTTTATTTTTAAGACTTAATCATCATCATAAATTTTAATAGTTTGCAATATGCAATATAAGATTTAAAAGAAGTTAGTTTTGATAGGAACAAATAATACAGTAAGTTGGCATGTGTCTTTCTTGACCCTACTCTAAAAGTGTCTTTTTCGCTAGGAATACTCATTGTGGTTATGAATGTAATAATACTGATCATTTTAGGATAGAAAGTTTCTTTTATAACACTCCAATACCAACTTCTATCATAATCAATCCAATAGGAGTTTGAAACATATGATTTAAAGTGGATTCATTTTTTTCTTAAAATTTTATGAGAAAAAAACAATTGAAAAATGTTTCAAGGTGTGCAAATGGATTAGTTGAAGGGTGCTTGACCTTAATTCCTAAAGATCCCTAGTACATCCAAAAGTTGAATGCACCTTGGATAAATGTGATCATAACTTTTAGTGAAAAACGAAAAATATGAGAATCTTTTTGTTTACTATTCTTTGTTACATTGTAAAGAAATTCCAAATTAATTGGATTGTTTTTGCTGTATTTAACAATTTATCTTCCTTTTGTGCCACAAGAACTATAATAATGACACTGCTTCACAATATTAATAAATACTTTTTGCATTTGGAAGACAATGTTTAATCTCATATATTAAAAATATAAAATTGAAATCCAATGGCTAAATTGAGCTTGGAATTGATGTTTAACAAACTATCAATGGACCTTGATGGCAAATTTCATTAAAATGGCACCATTCTAAAACTTTGACACTTTTACAATTCAAAACAACCATTTTGAAATCTATACCTGTCCTAGATGGTTTACAACGGTCGTTCTAAAATCTATTTCTGTCCTAGATGGTCAAAATGGCACGCCGTCAAAATGGCACGCGGAATATCGCCATTTTAACAAAATTTTCCATCTTGTTCTTTATCAGTTGAGGACTCTTGTGGAGATCATCTTGTCGAGTACTAATAAATAATCAATTCTATGACTTTTGAATTACGGTCCTCATTGTAGGCAATCTTCTTCTATGATCAATTCCATGATGGAAAGCATAGATAATTCCTGCCTTGGTTGTAGGTTCCTCGACAAAGCTGCCGTCCGAACAAATTCTTCGGACCCCAAATTGGAAACCAGTGACACGGACTTTCACAATCCGTGGAGACTTGCAACTGTAACTGCAGTCGAGGAGGTGAAGCTCATCATCCGCATCCTCCCCATCTGGCTAACGGCAATAATCTTTCAGACTCCTTCTGCACAAATCTCCACATTCTACACTCGCCAAGGCAACACACTCAACGTGAATCTGGGTCCCAATTTCAAAATCCCAGCTGCCTCTCTTCAAAGCATCATTCCCATCACGATTGTCTGTCTCATTCCCATATACGACCGCGTCTTTGTGCCTGCGACACGGCACTTCACCAACAATGTACGAGGGATTTCCATGCTTCAACGAATCGGCATTGGCCTTTTCCTTTCTCTTCTATCCATGGTGTGCGCTGCCGTGACAGAAGTCCAGCGACTAAAGGTAGCAAGAGACCATGGCCTGCTCGATAGCCCTTTTGAGACATTGCCACTGACAGTGTTTATTCTCCTGCCGCAATACATCTTGCTAGGTGCAGCAGAGGTCTTCACTTCCATTGGAGCTCTTGAGTTCTTCTATGACCAAGCACCCGATTCCATGCGAAGCCTTGGAACAGCAATCTTCCTGAGTACTATTGGGATTGGCAATTTCCTGAGTAGTATGCTTCTTTCGGGTATCGTGAAATCGACAAGTTTGAGTGGGCAGAGCTGGATTGTTGACAACTTAAACAACTGCCGCCTGGATTATTTCTATTGGCTTCTAGCCGGCCTTAGTGCTGGAAACCTCTGTTTCTTTTTAAAGTTAGCTCAATGGTACAAGTACAAAGAGGTCACGAGCTTGTGATGCACTAGGAGTTAGTGTCACCTAAACAAGCTCAATCCTTGCAATGTGTACCCGGATATGCAACGTCCGTGAACGTATGTGGACAATAAGTCAACTGGAAGCAATGACACTGACAAAATTTCCAGGCATCATACACCAACAATTGGAAGCAATGATACTGACAATTTTTTGGTTAACCCGATTCATAATCTCTCTATGTGAGTAGGCTCGGATGAGTCTGTGATGGTAAAATTCTGCTCTACTACATGAAGAATTGCAAAATGAACTTTGACTGAAATCTACTTGTCACGAAAGGAACTTGATTCAAATTGTAAATCGATACGAAGAGATAACTGGTATAAAGCCCCCAGTCTCGCTATTTGCACCTCGAAGCTTACAGTGATCATCGGGTTTGGATTGGCAAAACATCTACGTCTAAACTTCCCAGCATCGACTACCCGTAAGCTACTCCTTCAAGCCAACCAGAAGTCACGTGGTTCACATGTTGAGGAAACATGCACACAATCTCTTTGGGCCAGCTCAAGTCAAATCTACAAACAGGACTCCGACAACTCCACCATGCCTCGTCAAAACATTCACATCGCGTGAAACTCTAAAGAAAAGAACTACAATTTGTTGAACAAAACCACAACCCCCCCTTAAAAAAATCAACTTTGAGTACAAAAAAGTTGTCCAGCTCCATCAAACCTTCAGAAACAGCGATTCCATATTCATACTACAAAGTATCCTAGAATGAAAGAATTTATTGCCTTTCCCATTAACAAACAGCCACAATGCTGCATGCATTTTAGTCTCACACCATTCAAGTTGCTTGGTGCATGCTGCTTATGCATGCACTTTCATGTAGCTTTCGTTCAACCATGGCAGTTTGCTTCGTAACCAACTTGCTCCACCGCGTATAGTTCCTTGCACGGGGTTCCTTTTGCATCCCCGTGACAACGTCGACCACTGTCCGTATATGTCTCGTCGCCAAATTTGCACACACTGCTACCAACGGATTAGCACGCATCACGAACATATTTTTCAAGCACTATTTCACTTGTGAGTGGTACTTCATGATTGCTCTCAAGTGCCATTGGCAAACAACTTCATGTCTGTTTCACTAGTTCAAAAAACATGCTTTCTATACACTTAAAAAATGCTTTGTACACCAATGTAGAAAATTTCTCTTACAGCTCTATACTAAGCCAATGTGACTCCTTGGGGAACCGATTTAGCCTTTGATCGACGCGAGCGTGTAATTCACCCCAATTTTGGGGTCCCGAGCCCGATGCTAAGATTGAAGCGAGCTACATTGTCATTCGCTCGACAGAGCGAGGTTGCCTCACCTAACCTCTGGCAATCCTGATCCTGCGCTAGAGAATCGCTACAGCTAAATTAAGTCCCAAAGAGCCATGGATCACGCTCCTGCCAATGCCTCTAATCCAAAATTCAACCTCCCCACCATACAGCGATCCACTTGATAGCTTCCTCTCTCACAACTCCCCTGCTGAAACAACCCCAAACTGTTCCTGCATCCCGAAACTGATCATAAACTCGGTATAACACACCAGAAATCGCTTCGCATTGAGGTCAGAGCTCCGATTCTCCTCTTCATTGATTCAGACGTCACCCCCATGACGAACTCCAAGCCAGCAACCCAAACCCACATGCATATCAAACGACTAACCAATGCTGCACCCACTAAGTAGGCGAAATGCAACACGTAATAAGAAGTTAGCCGCAAGACAGGAGTAAGAAACTGGGAAACTTAACGGCTGGGGTGAAACACCAATCTATACCAGAGAAGGGAGAGGATTTCGAAGTGACAGGCAGAGAAAGCAATTGCGGCAGGGACGTCATATAGAAGTGGCCAAGAGACATGTGTGCTTGTTAACGCAGATAACAAGTCGTTGGTCATTGCAAAGCAGCCTCCTCTTGATCCTGAGCCAAAGCCAATAACTTAGTGGTCACTAGTGTGCCCTGTGCCGTTGCCGCAGCCAAAATCATACTAAAAATAATTTTCTAATTTTCTAATTTGTAATAAAAACTTTGAAATTCAATATCATTCACACCGTCATTCCAAAGGCCATAAACCAAAGCTTGTCCACCCCTCCTTGTCAAGAGCTTTCCAATGGTACCAAGAATGCGACCAAAATCAAAGTAAAAATAATTTTCTAATTATTTGATCCATAAATACTTCCAAATTCAATAACTTCCGCTTGGTAGGTCCAAACGCCACGAAACCAAGCCCATGCACCCCTCCTCGCCGAGCCCTTTCTGACGGTACCAAGCACGCAGCCGGGGATGTATGATCCGGGAGATCTCAACGTAACAAAACAAAACAAAACAAACAAATAAACAGCCAAGCTTAAGGTATGGATTTCAAGACCCAATTTTGAAGGTTTAGAACTTCTAACAACTATTTGAGCTTGAGCCCAATTCCTTGTTCAAAGAATAATCATTAGGAGAGGTTTCAGGCCTCCAAAAGGGTGCGAGATCTGTGATGAGGAGTCTTTGCTAAAATTAGATTTTTCAAAAAAAAAATTGTAAAAAAAAAAAAAAAAATCTAGATTTCACCTCATTGATAGTATGCCATAAAAATCGAGTGCAAATTAAAAAGTTCCAAAAGAAATTCAAAAAATCAAAATTATCCTACACGGAGGATGATCAGCCAACTGGGACTGCTGATTTATAAATAGTCTAGTTTAATTTAATTTTAGAATACAACCAAAAAAAAAAATTTAATTTAATTAAATTTTTTTTTTTACTCCTCTTGACTACTACAGTTTGTTGGTCATGGGTGACCACAGGCTGATTAAAGGGAAGGGACCTTTTGGAGGCCTCAAATCTTTCCTAATGCTAAATATTTAAGTTGGTCCAATCTTCAGGCATCTTTTTTTTTTATACACATCCTCATACACCTTGCATTCAAGAATTTTGGAAAAGGCCTTGACATTGATTGCTACAATAGCTCCATCCTCACTGACATTGATTGAACCCAAATCATATTTTGTTTTCTTTAAGTAGTCATTAGAACAATAAGGTGGGGAACACTCGTAGGGCAAGTATCAAGGCTAGCGGCTTTAGCAGGTCGGTACAAAGTATATTTGGTCATAACAGCAATTGAATAGGCTTGGGAACATTCTGGTGCGTGATACTCTTCTTTGATTCCACGGACTAGTACCTTGGCAAGCATTGCAAGCTTATGCCTTTGATGTCATCTCATCTCATCTGGGGCTTTGGTGATAATTAGATCTACGCTCCCTGTGTTTGTTAATTTCGGTGGACAAGTTGCATGATGTAATTTGCAAAGGGGAAATCGCATCCCCTTATATGCACTACCATGTATGCCATAAATACATTTTTTTCTATAAAAATGCTTTTTTGTATTGAGCATGTGATTGTGTATGCCTATACTTGGATGTAGATTTTCTCTTGGTATGGTTTACTGGCAAGGAAGGCCTTGGTTCAACAAGAACCACTTCCTATGTGAAATTGAGGAAGTTTGAATCAAGATTATACTTGATTTGCTTGTATGCCACCAAGGCCGTTTGTAGTGTAGCTACTTGTTGCCTTTGTTCTCCTAAAATACCTTCTACTTTTAGTATGTTTTCTTGAGTTCTATACCATCACTATTTTTGGATATTTGAAATAGTAGGAGAACTATTTCAAGTGAATGTAAGGTAGAAGATACTATTGTGGTGCTAAAAGTATAATTTTAATTCATATTGAATTGTTTTATGGGAGATGTTTATAGTTGTAGAGAGAGCATGGACATGAGAGACTAATGTATTAAGATCAAATTTATATCATTGTCTAAGGATTTCTTAGGCAATTTCACAAGAATGTCCAACATAACATCAATGTTGACATAAAAACATTGTACTGTAAGCATTGGCATCACCTATAATCCGTTTAAAAAAATTGGGGCTTGTTATTTAAAACGTGGATTTTTTATAATGAAAATAATGCAAGTGTTTCTTGTAATCACCTCCAACCTTGTATACCAAGGTTGTGGAGTTAATTGACTATAGATTGGTATTGCAGTCTTCATAAATATGATGAATGTGTGGACTGACCAATACATTCTTTGATGAAATGCTAAATTTTAGGAATAGCATGGCATGTCAACTTTGGACAGTCCTCTTTAGGACTGAAATTTTCTCTAATGAAATAAGCAATCTTCCTCAAAAATCCCTTCAAAATAAAGTGGATGATTTTTAAAATGGGAGTGGCTCTTGAGAACATCCATTATAATTGCACTCATAGACTTGTCTTATATGAAGACATTGAAAATGATGATTTGGACTTCTTTCTAGTTTGTACCTTGTTGCAGTATATAGAGGGCTCAAATTTTATTCCACAAAAGATAATGAGACACTTTTCCATCATTTCACAACTTAGATGTTTATTCAAGTGTCTAGAGATAGCAAAATTGATGTGCTTTAGAGAAAAAATCAGCCCTTCGCAAGGCAACTCCAAGTTGACATGCCAAGTTATTTCAAGTTTGGCCTATCAACCTGGAAAAGTACCCCTAGTGAGCAATCAATTAGGGCAATCAGAGTGTATGATTGCTCGCCGAAGCAGTCAGACTTCATTATTTTTTATTTTTTATATTTTTTTAGAGATTATTATATATATATTTTTTTTAGTTAATTTTTTACTCGTAAATCTAGATTCTTGTGCCACTATCACAACAGTTTCAATTGCGCAAAAATAGAGGAAAAAATAAATTTTCAAGCCCGATAAATGAAATTTCAAGGTACTAAAGGGATCCATGGAGCACCCCTTTGAAGGGTTGCTTTTTTCTCGGCATACTACAAACAAGTCTATTGATGCATTTTTAGAGGGCATTACATGTTTTGCGATATTGGTAGGTTAGAAGTAGTGGGCATGCTTTTTTTTTTATAGCTGAGGATATAACACGTTACGCTATACCCCTCTAGATATAAATCTTGTTTCAACCGGAATTGAAAGAACTATTTCATTGGCTTAGGGAGGAGACAATGTAGCTACGGCTTGACAATTGGAAAGTGATGGATAGAGATAGACTTTGGAGAGTCGGATTTGTCATCTAATGAGGAGGAATACAAAATTTGATTTGGTTGACCTTTTATTGTGTACGAGGTTGTGGATGATGTCTTACAACAAATTGGAATGGACAACAATGGGAAGCTATATGTTCTTGCTTTGACAACCTAGAATGTGTACTTTTTTTATTGGACATCGTATTGACCAAAATACTTGTAAAAAAATCCTTTAATTTGTTGTTGAATGTATTGCTAAAATAAATTCATAAATTTAATTAGTTAAAGTGTATGTGAGATGAAAGGGCTGACAACGGATCATCTGTTGATTGATTGATTGAAATAAGCATTATGCATGAGAGGAACGTTAACCAAATCCATTATGGACTACAATCCAATTTAAACCCCTTATCTAGCACCAAATTTAAATTTCTTTCTTGCATCTTTATGTAGTTATCATTGCCTAAGTGTATAGAATTGGGGTTCAAATGGTTGAATTAGGGCTTAGATGGTTGGAATTGAATTGGAAAGTTACCATTTCATGAGTTCAATGAAGATCGCCATGCGGCTTCTACACATGACAAAAGGTTCATTCAATATTCTACAATCTCAAGGGACACCTTGGGATTTGCCAATGGAACCATTTAGGAAATTAAGAAAACCATATTAGCAACCAAAAAGGCAAGAATATTGTTAGTCTCCTTCTAAGATCTACCATAGGAAGCTATGCAATTTTGTTTAGACCACCTATATTGCATCTTTCCTTTCCAAAATGAGCTAACTGATATACTTGCAAAATATTCCCTAAATTGTTGTTCTTTTGCAAATTTTTTTTTTAACTTAATAAGGTGAAAACATCCCAAACCGTCCTTGCATCCATTCATATCCCCTAAATGATGTACAATGACTTCCATTAAAGTGTCCCTCAAAAGTGTTATTAAACTGTCTACATACTTAAATGTGATTGAGTGACTACTAATTTTTTGAGATTTTGATTTTAAATCCAACTCTATGATGGTTTCAATGGTCTAGGGAGCTTCTATTTTAAGAATTCATAGAAATTACATGTTATGTCCAAAAATTCAATTTTTTTTTGAAAATTCATAATTTTTTATTATTAATATAAAAAAAGTATTATTTTTAGAAGAAGGTGCCTCCAACTAAGCTAAAATGCTTATTTTGATGGTTATAGGTGTTTCTACCTCAAGTGGAACCAAGGTAATTGACCTTAAATTGCACAATTAAGCAGTTTAGCATGATTCAACATGATTTTCACTACTATATTGGAAAAAAATTGTGGGGTCTCATTGGTGGTCAAAAGAATTTTTTAGATTATCTTAGAATGCTTTTTTTGTACACCGAGTGAATAAACTACGAACTTCCAAAATGCTGAGAAGAGGTGTACCCAAAATCAATCATAGAGTCATATAAATAGTGGGAGTACATTATAGGCAAGAGTATCCACTATGCAATTTTAGGAAATGTGCGATTTTAGGTGTAGTTACCAGGGCTTTTTTTTTCATTTTTTATGAAGTGCCAAAGTGGCGATATATAATGTTATAGTGGTGCTCAAAATTTCAACATTCTTGCACCTATTGGATAGAAAATATCACATTAGCACACATAACATGTATATAATTATGTTTTCATCCACAATCTGACGATTTCATCCAAGATTTTTTTTAATTTGAAGTTTTTTGGCGAAAAACTTCACAATTTTTTGTCATTTTTTAGCCAAATTATTTTTTTTTGATGCAATCTGGCACTAGAAAGCCACAAAAAAAAGCCCTGGTAGTTACCATGTGCAATGGACCCAAATGGTTCACAATAGTATTCTTCCTTTACCAGGGGGGCGTGCATTTTGTATAGGGCAGTGCTCGCAGAGGAGGGCATTGCACCAAATAATCGGTCGACGAGGAGGGCGGACCCCAACGAGGAGAGCCGATTATTTGGCGCAATGCCCGACGTAAATCACAAGCAAACTTCAATGAAAACCCGGATGATAAATTGGAGTCGGATGAAATATCCGTAATGCCTGATTACGCAGTTTTGCCCGCGTAATCGAGCATTACAGCGCAGAAACTTCCCCGCAGAATGAACGGGAGAAGTCCCGCGAGTGGTTTACGTCGTGTGATGTGCGGGGCGGATCCGAGTGCGGGGCGGTGAGTCGTGTTTGCTTTGGGTGGGGGTGCGTCCGAGCAGATGCACACCCAGTTCTGGTTGGCGCATTGCGCCTTCGCACCTCAGTCTTTTGTGGCCAGCCTTGAACTTACCACGCTCCATCCGGCCCAACACTACTACAGCAGTCCTTCCGTTTCGTTCACGTTCGAGATGCTTCCGGGTCCTCGAGTCTCGCCAGGTGCTTCTGGACGCGCCAACCCTTTCACTGCACCGCCATAATTAAAACCTCCTTCCGTCGCATTGCCGTCGCATTTTTTCCAGGCGCTGTCTGGGTCGAGTTTCGGAGTTTTTGAGGTGCCGCAAACCCTAGCCCTTTCACAGTCGGAACAGGCCTCTCCTTACCGCCGCATGCGGAGCTCTCAGCAGAAGAAGACCATGGCTTCCTCCTCGCTGGAAGAAGGACTAGGAATTAAGAAACCGTATGACCTGAAGGTAGAGTAATGCGCTTCTTCGCATAGCCAGGTCCACAGGAATGCTTGGAATCGTGGGTTTGCATTTGGTGAACAGCGCTCTTTTCTGCAGACGAGACGCTTTTGATATTCGAGTTATTCTTTAGGTAGGGTGGTTGCTGAACGTGTATCAAGAAAAGGGAGGGACGGAGGGTGTCTAAGGGGGAAATCTCGGGGTTTATTTTACTTTGAATTGAAAGGATTGAACTCTAGTATTGAAAAAAATTTAACATTGAAGGCAATAAGAGCATTGAAATCGACGAGAGAGAACATTTTCCTTCGCTGTAGACTTGTTCTACTTATGAGTATTTGTATTTTTTTTGTGTTTAGGGTTGATTTACTGTAGCAATAGACGAAGGAACTATGGCGAAGGAGACGCAATTGTAAGAGCTGGCAATGAGGTTCAGCAATGGCGAAGCAACGGAAACAGAAGCAGAAGGAGCACAGACTCTCAGGTAGCTTTCTGCAGACTGGAACTGGAATCTAATTGCTGAAGCACAACAGACAGATAGTTGCCGTTCTTTATGGAGTAGCTCCCCTGGCAATGAAATCTCCGTAGTGAATCGTCCTCTAATTACAGTTGGTGAGTAGATGTAGGGGTTATCAAGTCAGACGAAGGGGTTGCGTCATCATGTAGCACAATACTTCACCAGAAGCTTTGTGTGGCCATCGACCTACCGTCTCAGCGGATCTATGGGTGAGCACTCTGTCTGAGACTCGACAAATTAATGTCTCGATTTTGAGCCGGCAGTTAGCATCTCGTGCTTCTGCAACTTAAGCTTTCAAATAGCGTCATGATTTTGTTGTTTTACTTTTGAATTTATTAGGAATTTCAGATAGTGAAATCACTATGATTGGTAGTTTTGGGGCACTTCTGATTTGAGTGAAAGACATTAGACTCTGCTGACTCCACCTGGTCAGGGGTTTATGTGTAGGGTTTAGGGCTTAGGGTTTTAGTTCAGGCTCTTGCTCAGATTTTGGAGTCATGACTTTCATACCTCATTTCGAGGCGGATTTGTCAAGCACAACCAGTGTGGATGATAATATTGGATATATATTCTTAAATAAATTTGTGATACAGGCATACAGAACTAAAAGTTGCTGCAAGACAAGGGAAAATTGGATTGCATGCCCGGGACCTTCATATTGAACAGGTTCTCGTCGATGGCGTGGAAGCTCAATTCAAAATTCATAACCAACGTAGTTATTATGAGGCGAACCTTAACTATGGGCCTGACCCTGCACCTTACACCAAGTCGCACCTGGAGGCTGCCGACGATGCCTATCGAAAGTACTCTGACGATCTTTATATGGAATCTCAACCTGATCTCGTTATTGATACTCCTGCTTTGTCAACACCTACCGACCCAGGCCAAGAACTTAAAACGAGTCTGGAGGTGAGCTTTCTATAGTCCCTACGTGTTTTAGTAGTACTACATGATTTCGAGAAGATTGCAAAGCGTGAAAAGCCCATATTGTCTACACTATGTTTCGCTTCGTATGACTTCATTTCTGGCCCAGTTGGTTGTGGAAGTAATAGTAGACAATGGTCTTAATGCCGAGTTCTCTATTTCGGGTCATTATTATGTTTCAGTAAGCCTAGAGGTCTGCGGAGTCCTCTCTGGCCGCAAAATGTGTCTCTATGCATATTTGGAAGGTATGCGTATCTCGACTGAGGTGGCAGTAAACTACAAAGTTTGTAATCTAAACGAGCTAGTTCCATTCGCGTTAATTGTTATCCGGTTGGAGTCGGCATGAGCAAGTTATATAATAAAATACATTGTAGTATATATGTATTCCACATTCCTTATAATTGAGCAAAATGACCATACTATCATTTAATTCTCTTCATTTTCTTCATTTATCAATTTGACATATCTTCACACGTTTATGAATGGTGGATGTTCAAGAATTTTCATGCTAAAGTGGTACAACCCGTATAGGTTTGAATTCGTCAGGTCAAGCGACCTAACGCACTTTGATAGCGAAGTTCTTAAGCACCTTAGCAAATAGGGCATTCAAATGTATTCTAGTGCGTTATGTCTTTTGAAAAGTTTCTTTGTGGAAGATGATAGGTATCTCGATAGTGGTTTTGTATTTGAAATGTATCAGCCCACTGACTCCGAAGCTATCTTCTACAGGTGAAGGCTGAAGTAGGGTTGGAGAATGGATTGTCACAGTCAGCGCATGATACAAAGTCTGAGGCATCTAATTTAGAGCCTGTTCGTGGCTCTGAATCAGAAGAGGTAATAAGCTGCTACCTCAGACTGTATGCATGAGGTACTTGTGTAAAAGTGGAGGGTCTCTGGTTGGATTGTCGGTTTCTTAACTTTTGGCCTTCCTCTACTCCACTAAGTGCTTGAATAATTGACTTAAACGCAACTTACTGTGACTATACAGGTAAAAATTGTGCGTGTAGAGTATTGGGTAGAGAAGCCATCTTCAGGAGCTCATTTTCAGGGAGACGTGTTTCATACCAACAACCAATTGAGGCGAGCACGTTGCTGGTTTCCTTGTGTGGACTCAACTTTACAACGGTGCAGGTACTTTAGCAAGAAATCATTTGACCTCCTAAAGCGGTGCCAGTGTGAAGTTTACTCTGGTTTTAATTGCTTGGGAGTTTTACTTCTGCTGGATCGTTCGCTTCCAAATGACTGCCTTTGGTGTTCGTCGAAAGTGCAAATGACCCTACCCTGTATCATGATTGTCTGCTTTGTCCAATTTGTTATTGTAGTGAACCTTACTTATAATTTTGCGATCTTGTTTACCGTTTGCCAGCTTCGACCTTGAGTTTACAGTTCATTCAGAGTATGTTGCAGTGAGCAATGGGAAATTGCTTCACCAGGTTAGAGTTCTGCCGTCCGTGTCGTGTGCCTCTTTTCGTGAATGGAATTGTTGATTCTTTCGTTTATGTTACCAAAGCTGCTCTTAGCATCCAGTTCACATTTTACGGATGTTTGGATTTACGCAGTATTTTCTATGGTGTAACTCTACTCTTTCCGGTTTTAGACCTTGTTTGTATCTTTTCATCTATTCGTTCTTATAAATGCTGTTTTGAAATATGTTTCTGAATCTTAGTGCATGAGTATCAAGCATGTGTCCATGTTTCCTGTATTCCAGAATGACACTCCAGTAGACTTGAGGATTGGTTGGTAGATTGTCCCTTGATATTTATGATGGTATGCTGGATGTGTGAGCAGGTGTACAGCAAGGAAGGAACTCACCTCAAGACGTTTGTATACAGCCTTCCAATTCCAACATCAGCATCTTTTGTTTCCCTGGTTGTTGCACCTTTATTTGTTCTTCCAGACCGTCACCAATCAAATGTGTCACATTTATGTATGCTGGGCATGGATGCAACATTAAATGCATCTATCAGTACCTTTCATACTGTTTTCAGGTGCATTTTTTACCCTCATTTTGTTTCTTAGCCTTTCAAACTAATTTTTAGAGCTTGCTTAGGAATTTTTTGTACTTGTACCTTAAATTTATAAACGTGCTCTCCACAAGTATGCATCTTTTGTGTTTGATGATTTACAAAACTATGAAGACACCATGTAGTTGAATCTTTAACCTTCCCAAGTTTCCATCCATGCATGACTATTACAGTATATTTGGTTGAACTTTGTTGCATATTCTTTGTTTCATTTTCCAGCCTATATGAAGAATATCTGGGGGCTCCTTTTCCATTTGGATGCTATAAACAAGTGTTTCTCCCTAGTGATGCTGTCATCTCAACTAAGAGCATTGGAGCGTCCGTCGCAACTTTTAGTGCGGATCTATTGGCAGACGAGCACATTATTGATGAGGTAGGGTATGATATTGTGACTTACAAGTCTTACACCTTCCGTACCTTTGCAAATCTCTTGATGACGTCTCTCATTATTTGCTGAAGGTGTTGTTATTCTTCAACACATTTTTCTTCACATGGACATGAGATAATCCAGATTGGTTCTAGGAGCTAGTTGTTTATTAGGAAATTTTGCTTTTACCAAAAGTTGGTATTTTATGTTGATATTTGTGCACATCGGCTTGTTGAGCTTCTTTTCATGTAAATGCAGACGGAACTCTAGAGTGGTAATGATGAATGCATGTGTCCACTGGGCATGTATTTTGTATAACGGGTATCATTGATATTATCGGCTGCCTGCTGTTTGGTGTATGTGGTGCAATTTATGTGGATGGCGATGGCGGAGGCTGTATATTTTTTACTCTTGGAAGATACTCTTGGATAACAATTCGTGATTGTGGTTTTTGTCCAGGCTATTGGTACACGTATCAAGCTTGCACATGCTTTGGCTCAGCAGTGGTTTGGCATCTTCATAACCCCTGATTCTCCAGCAGATGGTAGGCTCATATTTATTCATTTATGATGGGGCTAGAAATATCTGAGTTGAAGTGTAGTTGTATATTTGTAATTTTTTGTGACTGAGATTGGGAGTGTGGGAGTTGCCTCTCATTTGAGGTTGTAATACATATACGCACATATATATATATGTAGAAGTTGCGTAGAATTTCTCAAGGTGGATAGCATAGCCTATCACAAAAAATGCTCCCATATGTTTAGTCTCCGTATTTTAAGCTTACAGTGCAGCATATCTACGGTGTCAGAGATATCGTTTTATGAATCTATGCTGGAAATTGAGAGTGGTTTTGATCCTGCATGGATTGTTCTTCAGATTGGCTCTTGGAAGGTTTGGCTGGAATGCTCACTGATCTTTTTGTCAAGCGTTTTCTTGGAAACAATGAAGCCCGCTTTAGGCGGTATAAGGTATTGCTTTATTCTTTTTGTGTCCTTCTGCAGGTTAGTGTTTGATACTCTTCCATACAGGTAATTGTTGGCAGGAGTGAAAGGTGGGAAGACTGGAGCTCCTATCGACTCAGATTGGAACCGTATACTCTGCAGCAGTAATTTTTATGAGGTCATAGTCGAGTACTTATGTTTGAGGCCGAGCTTTTGGTAACCGTTGAGAATTTCCACTTCAGTGAAACAGTTCATAGTGTTCCGTTTCACTTTCTCTTGCAGGCTAACGAAGCGGTCTGCTTGGTAGAAGTCGATGGAGCTCCTGTCCTAAGCCCGCCAGCTGGGGTGGATATTTACATGTGTGGCACTGAAAACCTTGGTGTTCTTGGGAAAGTTAGAACTTGGAAAGCTGTACGTTGCGATACACACAACTCTTACCAAGCCACTCTTGATCAAGTGTCACTCAGAAGCATACGCTGTGTTCAATGTGATGACTGCATTCTCAATTCCGCTTGGAGGATTTATAGATTCTTTGGCTTATCAATGAATTTTAATTTTATTTATTTATTTTTCATTTTGTAATTTCTCTCTTAGCTTGATGGACTGTGATGAGAGATTAATCTCACTTGACCGGCTTTTGAAATGTTTTGGCATACTTCAATCCTTTTTGCTTGGTAACAGCTCCACTCCTGATTCACACGGACCAGCAGTCGGTTTTGTACTTGTACTTGGGGAGTGGATATATTTGCTGTCAAATACTGAATCATATACTTGGTTCCATGTGCTACAGACTGCGGTTGTGCAAATGTTGGAAAAGCAAATGGGTCCGGAGCCATTTCGAAAGGTATAGGTTATCGTTAGTAAGATGCGCATCAGTGTGGAACCTTGTCTTACCTTTTAAAGTTTCTTGTGTTGAACTGGAGATTTGAATGATGCAGGTTTTACAGAGAATAATCATGAGGGCACAAGATCCTAACGGGACGAATCGAACCCTTAGCACTACAGAGGTGTTTTTCTTACGTTTTTTATCCTTCAATTTTGCGTTTACAGAGACAGCTCTAACTTTGAGTATCTGTGAATAAGTAGGTACATGTCTTGTGTTTATGGTTAATCAGAGTGTCTTCACAGTAGACTACTCTATGGATTTCCTCTGCAAACTCTCCAATTTCTCTACTTTGTCCACTAAGACTCTCCGTGGTGTTGCAGTTTCGCCACTTTGCAAACAAATTGGGAAATCTGGAACGTCCTTTCTTGAAGGATTTTTTTCCACGCTGGGTGGAATCGTCAGGTTGCCCTCGTTTGAGGTTTGTCTTAAAAGCCTTCTATTTGTCACGGTGATTGAGAATCAAAGAAATGTATCGGTTTGGGTTTTGATCTTTTGTCGGATTTTGCAGCGATGTTAATACTTGGTGAAACAGATGACTGTTGGTTTATATGAATATATAATAATTTGAGAGGACGACAAGTTTTGTGCTGAGGCTCTATTGTCAATTATGAGGGAGACAAAAGGCCCGAGGCCTAAGATTGATTTTTTACATTTTGAATCACGAATCAGCCTTTTGGGAAGGTTTTCACAAGAGGTTGTGACTGATAAAATCCTGAAATTCTTCTGGATTCCGTTTTAAATTTGAAACAATGTTTGGTTCTTATCATAGACTTCTTCACTAGGACGTATCAGACTTCGCGATTCTCACTTTGAAATCACGAAGATCAGCTCAGAACTGTGCTTTCTCCGTAGTATTTGTGATCAGATCCTAGCAAATTTCTGAGAAATTGTATGTTCTGGGGCTGTTTGTTGGTAGGATGGCGTTTGTGTACAGCAAGAGGCGCAACATGGTAGAGCTTGCAGTTCGCCGGGAGTCCACTGCCTTGCCTAAGCATGTTGAAGTTACAGGAAAAGCTGAAGCTCCTGAGTCAAAGCACCGCCCCTCAGACATGGGGTGGCCTGGGATGATGAGCATAAGACTGCACGAGTTGGATGGTATGTATGATCATCCAAGCTTACCCATGGCTGGTGATTGTTACCAACTTTTGGAACTTCAGTGCCATTCGAAGCTGGCTGGTCGGCGAATTCAGCGTCCTAAGAAAGGAACCAAGGGTGAATCTCTTGAGGATAATGTGGAAGCTACTCCAGCTCAAAGGTGCCTACAGACAGCTCTTGTATATTGGCAGATTTTGATTTCTCATTTGGTTTTCTATCTTGGTTTACTGTCTCCCATTATTGATACAAGAGTTAGCCGATGGCATTAGTTTACCTTTCTTTACTTTTGACGCTGAGGTATCTGTTTTCTGACAGGTTTTTTTTTGTTGTTGTTGTTGTTTATGAATTTCCGATAGTTTGGAGTCGCCACTGTTATGGATACGCGGTGATCCGGAGCTAGAATATTTAGCGGAGTTAAATCTACGTCAACCTGAGCATATGTGGGTATGTTAAAGGAACTGCTTCACTTTTCTGAGATATTTTAAGTTCGAATCTATGACTGGTGAGTATGATTTGGTAGGCGGTTCCTATTTGGGTATTTATTCTGGATGATTCGCTTTCTGTACAGATAAACCAGTTGGAGAAAGACAGGGATGTCATTGGTCAAATACAAGCTGTGGCGGCATTACGTGCCCACCCTCGGACATCGTTTGCTCAAGTCAATGCTCTCAATAATTGTCTTAATGATCCCAAGGTACGTGTGTGAATTGGTACATCTATGGTCAGGGACAACCATGTAACGATATTTTGGTTTTCTTGTCTTTCAGCGAGGATGCATTTTTCTCCATTTAGAGTATTGTCTGTATATCACATCTGTAGTGCGACCAGTTTGATAAAACACAAGATTTTCATTATACTTATCAACTGGCATTGACTGTTTTCCCTTGACAATTATAGGTCTTCTGCCGCGTGAGAATTGAAGCAGCTACTGCACTCGCTAGTACTGCCTCAGAGGTGTGCTTTCCCTCACGCAGCTATTTGTGGTGTATGAAGCACATTCCATTATGTGTGTCTTGTTGTACACGAGTTTGTCTCTTCAACTTTGAGGTTGCTGGAGATGTTGATTAGCCTCATCTGTTTCCTGTGTTCAGCATTTTATCTTGAGCTCAGATGCTCATATTAGTGGAAATTGGACTATGAAGTCTAATAAAGTAGTGTGTACTTTCCGCATAGATGCATTACATCATTTTTCGCTCACTTTTTTCCACTATTTATGTGCAGGGTACAAGTTACATGGGTTTACAGAATCTAATAAAGTATTATAAAAGTCGTTGCTTTGATCCTGATATAGGTTTACCCAAGTGAGTCCTCTTCTGTGCCCCCTCTAGTTGCACAGATCGATTTCCTTTCCACTTGTCACGAAATTGACTTTGGCTTATACCAAGTACGGAGGTTGTAATGGTTTCTAGATCAGAAAGAGATTTTTACTGGTGTACGGGTTGTGGGTGAACTGGGGGCACACAGACCAAATGATTTTCACGATTTCTCTGAATATTTTGTTTTGGAGGTAGATTCGCTGATACACCTGGTCTCTGCGATTTGATTTTTGGTAGTAGACGTATGTTAATTTTTGGACTTAACATTTGACTTGGAAGCGTATTTGTTTGAGGTAGCGTGGATTATATATGCTTCAAACTTCGAGATGTGAAATTGGAAAGAACTCGCTAATCCAAATTTAATTGTCTAACTTCTCAAACCTATCAGGACGTTATACGTCGTTGATGACATTCTTCAATTTAAAACCTCTTAAAAGTCTGATTACCAGGACTTCTATTGAATACAATTTTCCCTCCTTTGATTGTGCAATTTGCGTTCTTGGTTCATGCAGGCGATTCCAGGAGCAGTTGCTGAAGTTCGTGGGAACGACGGCAAGAGCCCGTTGGAAGCAACTGATTTAATTTTACATATTCTTAAGGTTTCTTCTTATGTGTGTGTAGTTCTTGTAGATGCGGCTCTTAATTAATATCTTTGGTGTGCATCTTCTTTGAATGCGCGTTGTGCGTATGCAGATTTAAAGTTTTTTTTTTTTTTCCGGTTAATTATGATCATGCTAATTAACATGGACTGTTTTACTTTTGGGAGTATATTTTATTCTCAAAGTGAAGTTTTTGTTTGGGGATGGGACAGCATAATGATAACAGTGGAAATGCGTACTCTGATGTCTTTTGGCTAGCTTCAGTCATTGAATCCGTAGGGTCACTGGAGTTCGGGCAGCAGGTGGGAGTCCCGCGATCCCTTTCAGTTTCTTGACACAAATAGCCGTTACGTTTGTTGAGTCCAATATAGTGACAAGCTAGTTGTCGTTTTTGAGCTGCTCTTTCTTCGAATATACTGTTTTTAGATTTCGAAGTATCTGCTGTGGTACTATTCTGATGGATAGTATATTTGGGCAGCATTATTATCTCTTTCTAAACTTGTGGTGAAACAGAATTTAAAAACATTAGCACGGATGTTGAAGCAGATTGATCGCTTCTTGCAGTATGATAGGTAAGTATGGAAATCTATCACCTGATCTTCCATTTCACTTTTACAATGTGTTATTTCTTGTTGTATGCTGAGCTTGACATCGGTCCTTTCGGAAAGCCTATATATCGGTATATCTATCAGCCTGTGGAAGTGGCAAGCTAGGGACAGTTTGGGTTCCTGCCGCTGAATTACATAGGCAGGCCTTAACTTAAATCAATTGTGCTTAATTTTCTGAACAACTGCAATGGCATGGACCATGATAATGTCACTTTGTTGCTCATCTGGTGACTTTAAGAGCGGTACACTGACATTAGGAATTGCTGGTGGATACAGATTAATGCCAAGTTACAACGGAGTTGTGACTATTAGCTGCATCCATACTCTTGCGAAGCTCGCTATTCGCTTTTCTCATGCTTTACCTACGGTAAGTTATCCCAGTTGCTTCCGTTGGCCTGCACGCCAATGTTTTATGGATGTTGCAAATTATGTCCCTTTGTTTTTTTGGGCAGAGCGATGATACAAGCTGGTCCTTCCTTGTCCAGGAACGAGTGAAACAGCTGTTAAAGCCATTCAAAGAGCACAAGGTCCAATGGCAAGTGCGAGTGGCAGCGCTGAAAGCGATATTGGATATAGAATTTCATTCTAAAGGCTTGGAAGCAGTAGTTATGCTTGCGTTACAACTTGTCCATGATGACCAGTCCTTTGCAGGTGAAGGCTTTGATTACACGCTTCTCTCTACATTTTTGCGTAATATAGTAGCATGTTTTCTCTTCACCTGTGGACCTATCCTATGTGGCTAGATTTTTGTTCAGTGATCTTGGTTTGGGCAATCTATGGGTGCTATGCACATCTTGCTTTGCGGCTCTAGCCTTTGTGTTTCTTACGGGTTCAGTGGTCGTGGTGCAGTTCAAAGCAAAGTTATGAAGCACTTGGTCCGTTTGGGCTCTCTCACAGAGAAGGGCAACTCTAGAATTGGGGGTGTTACTGTAGCTCGACTGTTGGCTTTGCTAGACAGCAGCAAGACTTTCCATAATGTTCTGCTTCGGCATAGCATCTTCTCGTTTTTGCAGGTTCTTGCCGGCAGGTATGATATATGTTGCATTCTACTTGCATATTTTTCCCCCTCTGCAATTTTTTTTAAATGAATTGGGATGGGAGCTAATCGATCTTGAAGAATTGTAAGTACTATGCTGATTTGACCTGTCAATCAGGTCTGCATCGTTGTATCGCTCGGTTGAGTGTCTCTCCAAATTGGCCCCTCATCATCTATCGCAAGACAAGAGGTTTGGAAAGACTAAGAATTCTTTCAAACTTCGCCTTCGACCTGCACAACCTCCTGCCCCTCAGCCTGCACAATCTCCTGCTCCTCAGCCTGCACAATCTCCTGCCCCTCAGCCTGCACAATCTCCTGCCCCTCAGTCAGAGCCTTTGAAAG
Source organism: Neckera pumila (assembly GCA_963969595.1). Lineage (NCBI taxonomy): Eukaryota > Viridiplantae > Streptophyta > Bryopsida > Hypnales > Neckeraceae > Neckera > Neckera pumila. The sequence goes on along the minus strand of OZ018409.1, from coordinate 45,183,334 downwards.
TCCGACTTGGGCGTCCAAGCGTTTCTAGAGATAATGCTGAGCGGGCAGAGAGCGGAAGCTCCGGGGGTAAACGAGAGTTGTTCGACGCTAAAGGAAGATTAGTCGTCAAATTTAAACGTTCGAAGGACTACATGAGATCTCCAGCAGGTGCAAGTTTGTACTTGTCTCGTGTTCTTTATTGAATTGATCATCTATCAAGCAGATGTTTTAAGGAAATGGAGTGCCCGCCCGTGCTTCAATGCCAATTTAATCGTAACTGGTGCATTGAATGTACTAGATATTTTGACTGGGAATTGCAAATGTAATCGAGGCTATTAGGCTCCTCTACTATAGTTGCTCCAATATTTTATATTGTTCACCTTAAACATATGTTAAGATGTGCTAATCGGGTTAGTCCTTCTGCGACATTGCAGGTGACGATAGAACTCAGGCTTTAGAAGTATCCACTGGGGCTGTGCCCACCGAGCATCACGTTGAATATTCTCCACCTTCTGTTAAAGAGGAATTGAATCTTCACGAGGTTATAGACTCAAACCCTGTCACTCAGCTTGAATCATCTCATATAGAGCAGGAGGAATCGCAAGCTCTGCATACAAATAAGGTGGATTCTGGGACAGAGAATTATATGCAAGACAGAATTCTTGAAGGTGACCAAATGTTGAAACCCCAGGATTCTGAGGAGCTAAACCATGAGGACACTGAAGTTGCCATTCCCCGAGTATTTCATCAGCCTATTTCTTATCAAGGGAGTGATTCTCGGGCAAGTACGGAACAGGAGCCCCCGTTTGATCTGTACGGGGAAGATACTCTTGATGGCATGGGAGAATCTAGAGATGATTCTAGGAAGGCGTTTGGTGTGTCTCAGACCCCAGGGCTTCAGCGCTATAACAGTCTCTCTGGAATAATGGGTACGGAGAATAGTACACTGGACGGTGCTGATACACAGGACGCTACACAGGAAAATGAATCTCAAAAGCGGTTAGAGAAGCAGTCTGGGGATAAGGAGAGAAGACATGACAAGAAAGACAAGAAGGATCGTAAAGAGAGGAAGAAGGATCGCAAAGAGAGGAAGCATGATAAGCACAATGATCCAGAGTATCTAGACAAGAAGAGGAAACGGAAAGAGGAAAGAGAGCGTCACCGTCAAGAAGGGCACAAGTCTTCCAAAGATGATAAACACCGAAAAGAAGACATAAATGTAAAATTAGAGGAGAAGCCTTCTTTAGGTGTGCCTGTCAATGATTTTTCACAGCTGGAGGGTACCAAGGTTGAGAATCAAGGTGGAAGTGATATCATGAAGATTAAGTTCAAGTTCAAAAAGCCAAGGACGACGGCTTGAGATAGAGTACTACCTAATTTTTGTTGCAGCAAATTAACCACAGCAGGTGAGAGGCTGTCTTATCTTTAGAGGTGGATTGCCATCCTGCGATTTTGAGGTGATCCTATTGAATTTTTGGAGACTCACAATGGTGAAACGTTTCAATCTCCGGTGGAGAGCTGGGGGTCCAGTTTCTCACAAGTTGATAGGCGGGATGATGACTGCGGTTCTTGAGTAGAGGCTGTATCTATCGACTGATGATTTAGACGCACACATTGTGGATGCCTGAGGAGGTCAAGAGGTGGACGTTATGTTTCCATACTGACAGTTCTGGTGTGAAGCTCACATTTTCTAAACAGTAGCAGGACTCCCATCCCCGTTGGCTTAATACCGCTGGATGTGGAGGCAATGTACCTGGAAATGCTGGTGGTGGTGTACGGAGCACCTGTTTTGGTCTAGGTCTTGGCATTCCAAGCGCTGCTGATATGAGATTTTGAATTACCAGGAGGTATTCTTCATCGTCTGCTCTAGAACATGTACCATAGTGCATGCATTGAACACCAGTATACTTGCAAATTGTATAGGATAATGGAAATTGTACAGAGATGTACGTGGGTTTAGGGTTATTATTAAAAGTGGACTGGAGACGTAGCGTGCAGGATTGGTGAAATCGTCTTGTTGTAAACACCAAATGGTTGTACCAACATAATCTCCGTGAAACCTGACCTGACTGGGATTTTTTGGCTCACTTTTGGATCGAGACGGTTGCTCATGCTGTGAAATAGGTTCGTTTTTGACTGGGCTCCTATCTGGACGTTGGATGGATTAATTTCCGAGGAGTGTACTGTTTCTACTTCGCATCTAGAGAGCGGTTGGAACTTGGTAGGATTGCTACTTTCCAAGTTTGTCAATTTTGTTGTCAAAAAACACACATCAGTCTCCCATGCCAGTAGAATTATGATAGTTGAAGCTGAAGAGCATACCCTTCTTGCTGGTTCTAATCTTGGACGGATATGGAGTAGATGAGAATGTGTTTATCCTGGCAAGTACTGTGTGCCTGAATGGCCTTTTAATGATTTCAGTTGTGCACAATGGGATCAAAGGTTTGCATCATTCTATCCCCCCCTTTTCTTTTGGAGAGTTGCTTGACTTGGTGCACAGTAATTGATGGAAATTTTCTGGAAGTACCGACGATTGTTTTCTTATAAGCTACACTGAATTGTGCAATTAGGTTGCCCCAGACTATATGTTGACCATGCTTGAATTTCACATGGTTTACAACTTCAAGGTTGTTAATTTTATTTTTCGGCAGCTTTGTAGTGGTTGCAAGGCCTTTTAAGTATATATTTTTTGCAATAGTTAGTGATGAAAATCTTTTACAGCAGCAAAAGTGTAAGATATGAGAAATTAGTGTGGGGCAACCTAATTGCACTATTTGGTGTAGGAGAGACTGTTCTTTCAATCAATTTCTTTGGATGTCTTGAATGCGGATTGTGGATTTATTGATTTTTTCTCAAGGTTCTACAATAACTGGAATGAGAATTCTTTTGGGTTATTTTTGGTAAGAATTTCAATGAGTTTTAATATTTTTATTGGGTGAAATACTCTTGATTGAAATATGATTCCCAATTGTCATATTTCTTATAATTCACTCCAAAAATCTCCAAAACATCTTGAAGATAGTATGTAAATATTTTATACACTTTTCAAACTTTCTATAATTTTGCAAGATTTTGGAGTGAATAATAAAACAATATATAAATTCGGAGTCATATATTAGTCAGTAATATTTTACTCAATAACTTTTTTTAAATTCATGAAATACTTATCAAAATATTCTAAAAAGAATTCTCATTCCTCTTACCAAGAAAAAGTTGAAAAAAATTTATTTGTATTAAAAGCAATTCACAAATAAATCAAAAATTGTTTTAAAATTTAAAAATCACTTTATTCTACTATCTTGTACCACAGCATGTTCAAATTTTGTTTAAAATCTTTAATTTTCAAATATCTATCACAGTTTTCTAAATCAATGAAACATTTTAAGAGCCATTGCCATTGTATACCTTGGTGACTAAATTGATTTTGTATAGAGCGAGAATTTCACTTTAGGGTCTCAAAGCCTATCATGGACCCTAACTCATAAAAAAATTCTTACTTCAAATTTTATAAACTACCCAATCAGTGAGTGCCATAAACAAGAAGCACAAGGTTAGGCTATAATTGACTAAACTTGCTTATTCAATACATCAGTAAAGAATCATTCCCATCCTTAGAGTCAAGGCAAAGAGAGACCTACCAACTGAATCAGAAGAATTCAACTACGATGGCATTGTAAGTACCCTCTGGAACTTCCCTCAAAAATGCAACCCCTGCAGTAAACGTCAGGATCAATTGAGTTCAGCAAACATTAAAACTTTGTAAGTTCCTCTGCACTTGAAAGCTAAACCACAAAGAATGACAATCAAAGAAACTAAGTACTTATGTTCCATATATACAAGGCAATTCTACAAATTCAGAAATTTCGTTAAAATGGCGGTATTCCGCATGCCATTTTGACGGAGTGCCATTTTGATCATCTAGGACGGATATAGATTTCAGAACGGCCATTCTAAACCATCTAGAACACGTATAGATTTCAGAACAGCCGTTCTGAACTGTTCTGAACTGTTGTTCTGAACTGTAACAGTGCCAAAATTCTGGAATGCCGCCATTTTAATGAAATTCGCCATATTCGAACAATCTCTTCTGCAAGGTACAAAGTCAACGAGACCCAAACAAGACATATCATCATTATGGTGAAAGAGATGGAGTCACGTGAACAACCATCTTGTGAATCTCACAAAGATCAATCTGTTCGATGGACGTGTGTCGAGAGACCTCCCTCAGTAGTCAGGACTCCTCCGTCACCTCCGCCGACTCATCAAACGCGTCGCAAAGATGCCACTTGAACATTACTAGCTAGCAGGTCGTCTTTACGAACTAGTACCTCACTTAAAAAGGCTCGTCTCTAAACAAACACAAACAGTCGACTTTACAAGATCTGGTAGCTGTGAAGATCGACACATATCCTCTCACTATTGCCTATACAAAAGCTTAACTCCGTAGAGACCTCTATTGACTATGCCGTGTAAATCAAACGATGCATCAAATGATGAAGGTTAGGAATGTACTACGGTAGGACAGATTTCATCTTTTATTGCTGTATTTGATTCCTGAATGGACGGGTCCGGCCATTTTCAAATCCATTTGAGTCGCATTTCAACAGGAACTTCTTCTTCTCTCGTGGGGCCGATTATATATGCTCTTCAGTGGCCATGGCTGGTCGGAGACGGACGAAGACGAAGGCATTAATCCCAACTACTTCAAACACATCATCGTCAACACGAACTACATGAAGCACTGCGTCAAGCCGGCCTCGAAGACTCCTGCCACCACTTCCAAGTCTTGCGAAGAAAGATCTGGCTAGCGATGGGAGGACTCGTTAGCACAGTCGACCGAGGAGCTCCATGAAAGCGTATTCTGCTTGTGGATTTCGCAATTCACGTGTGGCGATGCGAGCTGATGCATTTCGTCTCTGGAGTCGATAATTGTCACCCCCCTTAAGGTACTCTGCTTTAAAAGCAACCATTTAAGGGCTGGATCGACTTTTTCATACTTAGGTTTGCATGATAAAAAGAATTTTAACTCATTTTCTGGAGAAAGAAAAATAGATGCCAAATGTAACACAAGTGGTTTCATGTTTTTTGAAGTACTTTTGAATTAGTTATGAATTTTCAAAGATTTCTATTTTAGGTACCTATTTGTGACCCTAGGTCTCCCAAAATGTGGCCACTTGCAACTACCAAAGTGATATGATGAAATCAAGGCTAATGACTGACTCTTGCAATAAAGAATTTTTTTTTTCTAATGCAATTGATGTCTAAAGTGGTCCATTTAAGGACCACTACACATTAGTATATTTCATATACTGATTTTGTAGCTTTTTCTAGGGTTGATTTCAAAAGGATGGCCAGTTTAGAGCAAATTATCTTAATTGTTGCAATGGTGTTAACAATGCTTCCTAGAAATGGTGCGCATGTCAGCATTGTTTTACATTCAAATTGCTTGATGTTTATTATATTTATTTTCCAATCGCATTAACCCCTAAAGTTCCATGACTATGTTTTCACCAAAAACACTCCAAAATTGCCATTTCTAGTACAATTACCAAATTTTAAAAAATAAAATTTGACATATGTAACCGTAGGATCTTGTATTATGATGATTTGAGAAAATGTGATACATATTTCAGAAATTTCCGCCGTGTGGATTGCAAAATATAAGCATTCAGCTTCCCTAAAATCATTTTTTTGGCCTTGCAGAAAACAGAGCAGTTGCACTTCACAAGCTCACTTCTCAATGAAAAATTGTCAAATATGGTGGTGCTTCTTTGAATTCTTTTTCCTAGACAAGTTGGCTACATGCTTGAAAACTTTCACATCATTTGGAATTGTAGAACATAGAGGAAAGTAAGTAGAAAGAAATAGAGAATGATTTAAAATACTAAATTGTTAAGAATTTAATTATGGAATTGAAAAATGCCAATTCCAATAGTTGTAATGCTATCATAAACAATTTGCATCTTATGATTTTTTTTTTTTCCTAAAACATTGAAAATTGAGTTAAATAAACAACTTCAAAGCTTATTTTAGAATAGAGTCTAATCCATAACTACTTGCAAACTAAAATTTCTTGTGAACAACTTTTGAACCATTGATCAAAATGGAATGATTCAAAGCTTCTCCATATATATAAATTAAAAAAATCAGTTTCAAGCTATTTTTTCCTGAAAAAAGTGATTTTTTTTATCTGCCCAAATTGCCTTTTTACTAAAAAAAAGTAATTATATTAGACCATGACTTCTGATTCATATTTCCAAATGTCATGAAATTGAGTGCATATGAAAGATATTCCTCGTCCACACCTTCTATTAAAATTTCAGCCTAAAATATATAGATTGTCATTCACACTAGCCTGCCCAAAATTGCTATATAGCCAAAAAACGCAATTTTGTAATTTAGGATTTCAGAGAGTTAAAGTATAGGTGGATTCATGTAAAGAGTGAGAAGAATCAATCATTTTGTTAGCTTTGTATTATTAGCTTTGTATCATAGGGGAGCCTTGTATCATAGGTGGATTCATGTACTCTCACTTAATTAGTCCACCCTTGGATGGCCTCTCTAAATGTAATATAAATTTCAAAATATGCAATAACACCAACTTCTTAGGCTTTTAGATATAAAACACACAGCCATAGGTCATGTAATAATATGACAGCTTTTCTAAATATAATAAATAAAGTCAATATTATTACGTTTTAACCAAAAAAATTTACAAATTACATCATGTTTTATATTTTTAGACTCTAAGCTCATACAATCCCCGCTTACCACTCTCAGACTCACGCTCACACACTCACATGCTAGCGTCGTTGGAAGAGGTTCTACATCAACTAAAGCTACATGAAAGGACGTTGAGGAGGTACCTTTCTCAAAAAGTAAATCAATGCTATAAGGACAAATTCAATTGTAGTGTAGCTGCTTTCTTAGATTGACATAACTAGAGAGTTGCTCATTACAAATCCCACAAACCATCTCAAGGATGTGAAGGATTCAAGTACCCTAATATGATATAACCTTTGGTTTTGATTTAAGGATTAATGTTGGAAACAAATATTTATAAAAAATTAAGAAATAGATAGCAAAATTTGTGGAAAATGAATAACAGTTGTGTCAAAAAATTCATTATTAAAGGGCTAGTCATCAAAAGCAAATAAGGGTAAGGCATATAATGTATATTTATATGTGTTTGGCCAACCATCAAAAGCAAATAAATGAACCTCTATTTTAAATTGTTAACAATACAATTAAAACACGTTACATAGAGCCGGTTTCCATGCATCTATTTTAAATAAAACTTTAATAATAATAATAATAATTTTCCACTTCTATGATCCTCTTAACTCCTAAAGGATCATTGTCTCTTTAGGGGAAAAATTGGATTTTAGGCAGGTACTTACAATCTTAATTTTTGTCATAATTTTTTGAATTTTTCTTAACCCCTAAAGTCTCAAGGCCAATTTTCTGACCAAAAAAACTCAAAACTGCCATTTTTGTTGCGTTTATCCAAGATAACAAAAAAGAAATATTTTTTTAGAATCTAACCATATGATCTTATACTTCACTTATCTGAGATCATGAGCTAAACATTTCATAAAGTTTGAACCATAAAGATTGAAAGATATTAGCATTCAAAGTTGAAAAAGAATTTTTTTTTTAACACTGGTCTGCAATTTCAAATGAATCTGACCGCCATTTATAGAACTTTTTTGCACTACAGACTTTGAATTTAAAAGTTTTTATATTGGAGAATTGAGTTGAAAATTCAAAAAAAATTCAAAAAAAACATACTTGACTTTCATTCTTTAAAAAATTGTTAAGTAGAAGTAGGTCAAAGATAGAAAAATAAATAAATCATTAATAGCTCTAAGATGGGATTAAAATACAATAATCCCTAGTGACATTGTTTTAGCAAGCAAACACAACCTTGTCCAAAAAAAATGAAAAATTGTGAAAATTGCATTCTGAAATGAATCTTACAAGTTATTTTTTCAAAAAGATGTTCTAATTGCTTGTAAACAAGATTGTCCATAACTTTTTCATTATTCGTCCAAATAGAATGAATCAAAGCTTCACATTTAGAAAAAAACATAATGTTTCAGGAAATAAAGAATTAAAATCTTTATTTTGATTTTTTTGCATTTTTTTTTGTGTTGTCTGCCGAGTTCAGTTTTAGTCTTTTTGTGCTATAACTTTTGCTCCTAGTCACCAATTGAAATAAAAATTATATTTTCAAGAAGCTGATCTTTTTTTCTAACTTATGAGAAAGTTTCAAAATGTTTCATAAAAAATTGAGATCACATAATAATTTCAGTTTTCCTTCTATCTTATACCCCCTTCTAATTAATAATTTTTTTAAGAATGAAAAATAAGATTTTTTGAATATTTTTCTAGGTTCTCAAATCTATTCCCGACCATAAAGATTTCAAGCTCAAAACTTTGTAGTGCAAAAGATTTAAGTTAAGAAGCTTCAAAGTCAAAAAATCTAATCATGCAAGGTTCTAAAAACTTGTTTTCTTCACCTTAAATGAAAATAACTTGCAATTTGTGTAGTCAAAAATTTGAAAATTCACACATTTTTATACTAGTAAGGTATAAGCCCCTATGGTTAAATGTGTAAAAAAAATTTCAATTGTTTTTAATTTTTGCAATAGAAATGGCAATTTCGAGTGCTTTTTGACGAAAAAAAGCCTTGATCCTTTAAGGGGTAAATTTGGAAGGACACAATATTTCATCCATTGAAGATATGATGATGTGTAAAATAATTGCATGATTACTAATCCAAAATTATGTTCAATTGATATAACTGTATTCAAACCATTTTGGGTGGATTTTCTTTTTTTTGTCATTGCAAAAACAAAAGCCAAATCACACTATTGACAGTACTTGAATTACACATGTGTGAAATAGTATCTTATGCTCTCAGTAAAGTACATTTGTTGTCTCTTTAGGTCAATTTTAACACTTGTGTGTAAAAATGGTTTTATACTAGAATTCACACTTTAGGAAATTTTTACAATTATCTTCAATTATTGGAATTTTTTTAATTTGGTGTATTGAGATTTCATAAACAAGTAAAAACCTTCACATTGTATTTGCTTTGCTTCTCGGATATTGGTCTGAAAATTTAAGAATCTTTGAACATGCTTCTAATCAAGTTTAATTCCTAAAGTCTCATTGTTTCCTCATGGGACAAAATGGATTTTAGGCAAGCTCCTATAATTTGAAATATTTGTCATAATTTTCTAAAACTTTCTTGAAAATAGAAAAATACATTAGCTTTTGGAGAATCAATTATTGAAAAGGAGCAAAATATATGGAAAAAAAGTCTTTTGTTTTTAATTTGGTGGGTTCATCCACATATACAAACTTTAAAAAAAATTTAAAATTTGTTTTTCATAGATTGTAATTTTATCTACATGGGAAGCTTTATTCATTTTGTTGGATTTGTTATGAGAAAGGTGTGGACAATCTTGTTTTTTTATGCAATAAGAGCATCTTCTTGAAAAAAGAACATATAGGATGCACTTTTTAACTCAATTTTTATAATTTAAGAAAAAATATTCACAAGGTTAAGATCTCTTGCTAGAACAATCTCACTATCAAGATTAATGTATTTGAATTCCATCTTAGAGCTATTAACAATTTTGTTCTTTCTTCAATCTTGAACCCACTTCTACTTCATAATTTTTGAATGAGTGAAATTTCAAAGTGTTTTTTGAAAAAAAAATTCTAAGACTCTCCACTATATTCTTCAACATAAAAATTTGGAAATATAAAATCAATAGTGCAAATATTTTAAGTAAGATTATTCAAAGTCAAAAGATATAATCAAGCCAGGTGCTAAAACCTTTTTTTCTTCACTTTAGATGCAAATATCTTGCAATCTACATGGTCAAAGTTTCTTGACTTTTTTTCACATTTATACACTAATTTAGTATAAGATCTTATAATTAAAAATGCAAAAAGAACAATTTTAAAAGTTTTTTGTACTTTGCAATAGAAATGGTCTAAGAATTCGAGGTTTATTAAGTCTACTAATGAGTTAAACTAATAGGAAGAAAGAAATGTAGGTTTATTGCAAGTTTTGAGGGAATCTACACTAGGACAGTGCGCGAATTCAGTAAATAACTCCACTTACCAAAAATTTGCTACTTGGTTGATGGAGCAGGGCATTAGACTAGGAATTGTCCATTCCAATGAAACTTAGGGCCTCTTCACACTGTGGCCATCCAAGTCGAGAGTCCATCGTTTCCACCAATCATATTGCAAGGTCCGTTGGTTCCACCAATCATATTGTAGAGTCCCACGGCCTCTCAACTTGGACGACCATAGTGTGAAGAGGCCCTTACTACTTGCATTTCAAACATGCTCCTGACATCCGAAACCTGCGTCAAAATGAAAAATAAAGAAGGTGCGCAGAATCGGTACCCTTAGTCGAGGCAAAGTATCCACAAGCTCTCCAACCAAAACACCGAGAGTAGCCATAGAAGCCGTTTCCACGAAGCCATAGATCGCTAGCAGCAGAAGAGAATCTAGCCATACTTAGAGCATCAACAGCCCACTGCAAACTCCCACATCCTTCCAGGTTACATCCACGAAGCGTATCAAGCATGTGGAACAAATAAGATCACAATTTCAAACTTCAGCGTTCTTGACGTAACATACAATAACATTCTTACGTACTTTTTCAATAAATTCACCCATCTAACTCTTCATTTAACAACTTATCAGACACTAACCGATTTGGATTCAATCCCTGGTGTGCAGCAGCATGCTACTTTTGCTTGCTCACAAGCATCAAATTAGAGGCAATTGTTAGGGAGCTGTTGAATTGATTGAAGTTAGGGCTTCATTCTTCAAATTCTTGAACTCAAGATTAAAAAGAACATATGTCAAAGAAAGATGATAGTCACCGAATCAAACTATCTTGGATATCCGGATCTTTCTGGAATTAGGAAATGGGGCCCAAAGAGTTAGTAGCTCCTTTCAAGAATGTCATGGCCAGGTGACAGCGGCAAGGTGCACGTTCACAACGTAAAAAATGGGACAATTTCTATTGAAATTCAGTGCAGACATGAAGACCTGAACCATATTTGGCCTCATGTTCTTTTAAACAGTTTTGAGAAGTTTGGATTTGTGTTTGTACCGAAGTTTACTTATTTTAGTCAACACTAGTGTAGCCCTGTGCCGATGTCACAGCCAAAACAAAAGCAAAGATCACTTTCTAATTATTAAAGTCATAATAAAAACTTTGAAATTCAATAACTTCCGCACCGTAGCTCCAAACACCACAAAACTAAGCCCATGTACCCCTTCTCGCCAAGGGCTTTCTGACGGTACCAAGCACGCAGCCAGGGGACACACGGTCCGGGAGATCTCAACGTAACGAAACAAACAGCCAAACTTAAGGTATGGATATGCAATGTTCTTTATTCAATCTGATGAGATCAAATATGTTCAAATTTAACTTACACTCTTAATAATGTGATTAATCAAAATGGTCATTTCAAACCCATAAATCCTTCAACCATATTTAAAGGGAAAAAGATGGTCAAAACTGTTAGTACCTGTCTCCCCAGCGAGAAAGAAAGTGGCTCCAATACAAACATCGAACCAGACTACTCATAACCGGTTGTTGAGTTTTCAACACTCACGTGGCACCGTCCCATTGGCAACCCATCACCATTGTCATTACAAGATGCAACTCATAACCTTCTCTCCCGCTCTCAACTTGCTTCCTCCACCCTTGGATCACGGATATCAAAGGTTGTGATTGAAAAGTGAACAACTGTTTATGTCCGATAACCTACTCGCCGCTACCGCGGCTCGTCGGTTATCTAATACATATCCTCCTTCGACACTCCCACAACAACACGCTCAACCTCGAATTCATCTTTTGATTCCCTAGAAACGGACACAAAACCTTCGCTCTCCGTGCAACCTTCCGCCGTAGGAGGTGCAGAGTGAGCGAATTGGGTCTCCATAACTCAAGTTGAAACTGAAGAAGGGATTGCATTAAACTCTAAGGAAACTGAGATTTATGGAGTTGAAAGAATTGAAAGTACATCTTGGGAAGCGAAACAGGGTCGCAAAGCATTTGCAGTAGCTCCAATTTTGAATCCCAGTAATGAAACTGCAATCACAGCAAACCCGAATTCAATGTGCTCTTCAGAAAAGATCAACTACTGCCACAAATCACGCACACTTATCAACAACAACGAAGCCGCAATCTCAAGAGAAATTCTTTGCCAATGGGGCAGTGCATGTGGAATCCCCGATTAGCTTAGAAGTTAGAACAAGCCGCCCGACACTGTAAGTTAATGGATGATATGTTTTTCATTCGAAAAAAATGGATGAAATACTGTAAGTTTCAAAGTAAGTTTTTTTGACCTCAAATCAAATATGTATAGTAAACGTGCCAATCACCGCACAGACAAAATTCAAATCCTTCTCCACAATAATGTAGAGATTTGCATGCTTTCAAATTTGGCAAGATTGTTAATTGTCATGTTAAGATTCACCTTCAAAGAATAGAATACAAAAAGGTTTCTTTATGAAAAATTTATTGTAATTTAAAGGTGATGATGTTAAAATCTAGTCAAAATTTTATTGCGGCCCTTCACCGCACAGTGTGTTGTTAGTTCAATATTGGATTTCAAAGTGATAAAATGTTTCATTTCTTTGTGCTGTTAGTGTACAATAATGGAATGTTAGTTGTGTGGTTTTGGGATCTGTGCGGTCATTGGCACGTTTGCTCTAGTATTTCTTCATTGTACCAAACTCCCAAACCATTTATGGTTACACTTTGACCTCTTTAATTAGACCTTCAATGATATTTTGGAACATCTTGCTCACTTACCACAATATTATTGACTAGAACACACCAAATATGGTTTGAACATTTATGTAGTAGACAACAATGAGCTGGCATTGGAGTTGCTGTTGGAAGGTTACACGAGAATGTAAAGTGGAATCTTTCATTTTCAAGCATGTGTCCATAAGTTTGTTTTAACCCCTAAAGTTCTATGACTATATTTTCACCAAACTGCCATTTTTAGTACAAATATCCAATTTTTGGAAAAAAAAAAATTTTGACACATGTAATTATAAGATCTTGTAGTATGTTGACTTGAGAACATGTGTTAAAATTTTCAAAAATTTGCACCACGTGGATTTCAAGATATAAGCATTCAAATTTACTGAAATCATTTTTTTGGCCCTAAGAAAAATAGGGCAGCTGCACTTCACAAGCTCAGTTTTTGATGAAAAAATGTCCAAAATGCTAGTGCTTCTTTAAGTTCTTTTTTTAGACAAGTTGGCTACATGTGTGAAAATTTTCACTACATTTGAAATTGTACAACATATAGAAAAAAAATAGTAAGTAGATTGTAGTAGAGAATGAATCAAAATACTAAATTGTCAAGAATTTAATTATGAAACTGGAAATGCCATTTCTAGTGCTTACAATATTTTAAGAAACAATCTAAACCATAAAATTTTATTTCTTTCAACCTTATTTTAGAATAGAGAATTCATAATTGCCCGCAAATTAAAATCTTTATAACTTTGACTCATTAATAAAAAGGAGATGATTCAAAGCTTTCTACATATACATATACATATATATATATATATATATATATATATATATATATATATATAACTTTAGAAAACCAAGTTCAAATTTTTGTTTTTGGAAAAAGTGATTTTTTCTAATCTGTCCAGACTGCCCAATTATAAAAAAAAGTAACATATTAGGCCATAATTTTGACTCACATTTCCAAATGTCATGAAAATTTGTACATATATTCCTTGTCCCCACCTTCTATTAAAGTTTGGCCAAAAATATGGAAATCTCTAGTTAGAGGTACCTGCCCAAAATTTCTATATAGCCAAAAAATGCATGTGGGTCCTTTAGAAGTTAATAAATGTAGATCATAAATAGATTCTTGTTGCCAAATGGTCATATCACTACAAAAAAATCACAAAATAAACGACTAGAAAATACAACTGGAAAGCAGTCATTTCAGACAGATACGACTACAGTACAACTAGAGGGCCCTGCAATCGTTTAGGACAAGTCGTTTAACCCCTAAAGGACCGGTTGTCCCCTCGGGGGACAATTTGGGTCCGGGCAGGTTCCTACGATCTCAATTTTTAGTAATATTTTTTGGGATTTCTTGAGGTTGTGTATTTTTGCGAGATCTTTGCGAATATATAATTTTTATTTTAATTGATGCCCGGGAGCAAAAGTTATGGCACAATAAGTAAAAATGGAATTTTGCGGGCAGCCCAAAAAAAATCACAAAAAGTCAAAATAATTTTTTTTCAAATTTTTGACTCAAAGATTATATTTTTGTCTACACGTGAAGCTTTGTTTCATTCAATTTGGACTAATAATGAGAAAGTTATGGACAATCTTAGTTTTTTGGGCAATCTAAGCATCTTCTTGAAAAAATAAGTTGTAGAATTCATTTTTGAATGCAATTTGTAGAATTTTTCAAAAAAATTTATTAGACAGGGTTAGATTTTCTTATTAGAACAATCTCACCATTGGGATTATTGTGATTCAATTCCATCTAAAAGCTATTAACAATTTAGTTTTTTCTTCAATCTTGAACCCACTTCTACTTAACAATTTTTTAATGAGTGAAAATTAAGTGATTTTTTTCCTAAATTATTTTGGTATATTCTCAACTCAAATACTTAAAATAAATAAGTAGAAAATCGAAATCAGTAGTGCAAAAAATTTGAACTAAAAAGATTCAAAGCCAAAAAATCTAGTGAAGCAAGGTGGAAAAAAGTTGTTTTCTTCACTTTAAATGCATACATCTTGCAATCTACGTGGTCAAAGTTTCTGAAATTTCTTCCACATATTCATATACTAGTCAAGTATAAGATCGTACGGTTGGATATGCAAAAAAAAACAATTTTTTAAACTCTTTTCTCTTTGCAATAGAAATGACAGTTTTGAATGGTTTTTGGTAGGAAATCACCTTGGTCCTTTAGGGGTTAAGTAAACAACTGCCATTGTATTATCACCATCCAAATGTACCTTGGATGTATAAATAGATGAGAAATAGTTATCATTGAACTGATAAAGAAAGTTCAACTTAAGGAAATGGCTGTTGTACTGCCATGTGGAAAGTGCTTTTACCTTCCATCCTACGTGGCCAGTCATTTGCAAGTCATTTTGAAGTTATGACAGACCCATTATAAATCTGACATGGATTGCCACGTTGGAAGTCATTATGTAGTCATTTAGAAGTTGCGAGGGAATCTTTGTGCCTTTCAAATGGACTGCCACGTGGCATATCATTCCATAGTCATTCTGAAGTGACGTGGATTTAGATTCAAATCACTTCCCAAGGACAAGAAAAGTCATTTTCTTGTCATTTTTAAGTTGCAGTGATGTATGCAAGGAGTGTAATGAGCATTGCATGGGGAGTAGTCATTTTAGAATTGCATGAGTACATTTAAAGTTACACAACAATACGCCATACACAATACACCATATACAATATATTATACACCATACACCATATTTGACAAAATGTGTTGTATAGCTTTCAAAGCCACTTAGTGTGTGAGAATGAAGAGATGAAATGACAAGCCTTTTATACAAGTGGGGTGGTTGGAGGCAAGACAAACCATGTGGGATATATAAAATGCAAGAATTGTATTCTAATTAATATTTCAGACCTCATTTAGGCATAGTATATGACTTTTTTCAAAAGACTTTGAACTAATAAAAGTTGGGAAATCAATACTTCTTTCATCTCCAAAAATCCGTTTCAGATTTCAAGACTCGACTAAAAAGTTATGGATAAATTAGAGAAAGCGGAATGAAAAGGATATTTTTTGACATTTTCTAACATTGTTTCTAAAATTTGTCTATCTTTGTTGTATGCACAAGGTTGAATGCTCCTTAGAGGTGGCCAATTCTAGCAGAGACAATTAATCTAATAGGAGACATCAAATTGTTGATAGAAGACAATTCACTAGTACTTGAAGAGTACTTGGATCAAAAAGATCAGTTGCAAAAATACATATGCATATATAGTTGTCCTAGCTTTTTGGACGTAATGCAAAGAAAGTGGCATGCAAGGTGTATCTACAATGCATAGTGAATGGAATTGTGGAGAACTTTGAAAATGTAACGCACTAGGTACTCAGTAGTTTATGACTTTTGCATTACCATCTTCCATCGCTAGAAGTCATTCTGTAGTGGCAATAGAGTTGTGACGCAGTCGTCCATGGAAGACAAAAGTGCATATGATGATATGAATAACTTCCAAAGGCATTGCCAATGTCAGATTCTGTACTGAACTGTTGAAGACACATAATTAACCCCTAAAGGACCAAATGACTTTTTTTGGCAACATAGCAATTTTGGGCAACTCACTACGAATGGAAATTTTATTTTTTTCTTTGCAAATTTCACACAATGTGTGACCAAGGAGTAGCTTTAAGTCCCAATAAGTTTCAAAACTTTTGACTACATGGTTAAAAAGTTATTGGATGATATACAATCGGCACGCAGCTAATTTTTTTTGAAAAATCACTTTTCTAAAAATACAAGAATTTGAAATTGATTATTTAGATTTATATGTACGTGTAAAAATTTGAATTATTCCATTTTGATTTATGAGATAAAAATTATGAGGTGTTCTAGTTTGCGGGCAGTTATGGATTCCCTACTCTCAAATAAACTTAGAATTACTTTATTTCATTCAATTTTTAATATTTTTTGAAAAACATTAAAGCATAGAATGTATATTGTTTATTACAACATTACAACCATTGTAATTGACATTTTTTATTCTATAATTAAATTCTTAACAATATTGTGTTTTGAATCATTCTCTACTTCTTTCTTTAACCTATTTTTTTCCTATATGTTGTACAATTCCAAATGACCAAAATTTTTTCAAGCATATATCCAACTTGCTTTGAAAAGTGACTCCAAGGAGTAACCACCATTTTGGACATTTTTTCATTTAAATGTGACCTTGTGAAGTGCAGCTGCCCGGGTTTCCGCAGGGCCAAAAAAAGGGGTTTTGTCAATTCAAATGCTAATATTTTGCAATCTACAAGGCGGAAAATTCTGAAATTTTTTCCACACATTCTCAAACAAGTTTACTACAAGATCCTATGGTTACATGTGTCCAAAAATGTTTTTTTTTCTGAAATTTGATACTTGTACTAGAAATGGCAGTTCTAGAGTGCTTTTGGTAAAAACATAGTCTCCGACCTTTAGGGGTTAAGTAAACCCCTATTGTTTTTACATTCACACTGAAGTAAAGCATGGTTGCAGGGCGTGGCTTTGTTCTACGCATTATTGTCTATATTCTAGTCCTAATATTAAACGCACTACTATGAGAGCTAGCCTTGGAAGTCATACATACACGTGACCGCAATGGCTTGTACAGTAGTTCTACTGTGGAGACTCATTATTGTAAATTGTGTCATTTTCAAGCATTTTTGTAATAATTCCAGAATGCCTAAAAGAGCTGATATAAGAAATCCCTCACAATGTGCTTCTTTTGACCCTATAGGTTCAAAGCTAAATCATATAAGCTATTCAAATGTTTTTTAATAATAGTGGCAGAAATTGTCAAAAATAATTGCTTATATATTTGGAGGATATTAAATAAATTATATAAAAAAATCCAAAGAAGAAAGCAACATATACCACTAAAAAGGAGAAGCTATCATAAATTCATCAGTTAAGGGTGGACTAACTAATCTATCAAAGTTGCACCCTAATCTTCAATGATATCATCATGCATTTGCAATGCAAAAATTTTAAAATTTTCTATTATTTCAATGAGTGCATACTCAAAGTAATTAGGAACAAAGGCATTGTACAGCCTCCTAGTATTTATAATTTATTTATGGACGACACATTGTTTTGCCAAATCTGCATCTATTAACAACATGGCACATGGAAGCATCTTGAAAAATAGAACTATTTTACACCAAAGTACCTAGTAAGGTGCAGTGACTAATCAGTCATTCCGTAGTGGTCCTATAGTGAGACTCAGGCTGCTCAAAACATCTTTTTCCACCACGTCTTTTGTAGTGGCGTCTTTCTTTTTCTTTTTCCATCAACAGGCCAAAACTTCTAGAAGTTGTCTACCAGTTACACTTTAGTCATTTTTTAGTTGTGCTACAGTGAAGTTAAGTTGCAATGGAATGTTGCTCTGCCACATTAGAAAGTCGACGATGCTATGAACAAAATGTAGTGGATGAAACTTGCCCCTTGTTCACTCCTCATTTTGCACTTGCAAATGTGACTCTGCATTCACTCGGATGCTATAGAGTTAGCAGAGCTAGTGCAATTAGAGAGCCGTAGTCATATTGAAGTCACATTTTCCATGAAGTCGTTCTTTGCAGTTACATATTTGCCCATTTTCTTGTAGTGTATTTAATAGATTAGAATTAAAACACAAATTTAGAATAAAATTTAATAGAACTTGGACGTCTTATCATTCTAAATAAACACTATACTTAGACTTCACCTAAATTTATCTATAATTTGTGAACGTGTAATTAGAAATTTAAATTTCATACAATTTTTAGAAGTCGTAAAGCCTTGGAAAGTCAAATTTGAAATATTGGATAGTTAAGGAAGACACAACCTGGAAAAGAATAATTTTACTTGAATTTTATTTCTTTAAAATAATGCAATTTTGTCTATATTTAGATATCTACATCTAAACCCAAATAAGTGTTATAAAACATGGATTCTAATATTTAAGAGCTATATTTTAGTTTTGTTGATTTTAAGTGGAGGTTTAGAAAAGATAATTGTTATTCTTAACAAGTTTTTTTTTTGAGCTACTATGAATAAACTATGAATTTTGAAGTGCTAATTATGGATGCATCTAAAATCTACCCTAGGCTTTCATAGCTAACCCTTAAAGTTCTTTGACTATGTTTCACTTAACCCCTAAAGTTCTTTGACTATGTTCTCACCAAAACTGCTCCAAAACTGCCATTTCTAGAACAAGTACCAAAATTTTGAAAAAGATCATTTTTGGACACATGTAACCATAGGATCTTGTAGTACTCTAGTTTGAAAATGTGTGGAAAAAATCTCAGAAATTTCCATCACGTAGATTGGAAGATATTAGCATTTGAAGTTGCAAAAGTCCTTTTTTGGGCCCTGCAAAAAACCGGGGAGCTGCACTTCACAAGGTCAGATTATTATGAAAAAAATTCTAAAATGGTTGTGCTCCTTTGGATTCATTCTTCAAGGCAAGTTGGCTACATGCTTGAAAATTTTCGGATTATTTGAAACTGTACAACATATAGGAAAAAACTAGTAAATAGAAAGAAGTAGAGAATGGTTCAAAACACTAAATTGCTAAGAAGTTAATTATGGAATTGAAAAATGAAAATCCCAATGGTTGCGATGTTGTAATAAACAATCTACATCCTGAAATTTTTTTTTTTTTTTTAAATATTGAAAATTGAGTGAAATAAATGACTTCAAAGTTTATTTTAGAGTAGACAATCCATAACTGCCCGCAAACTAAAAATTCTTGTAACGTTTGACTCATTGATCAAAATGGAAAGATTCAAAGCTTTCCATGTATATATAAATCTAATAAACCAATTTCAAATTTTTATTTTTGAAAAAAATGATTTTTTCTGATCTGCCCGAACTGCGCCGAGTTGAGAAACAAACAACATATTTGGCCATAACTTTTGACTTGTATTTCAGAATGTCATGAAATTTGGTGCATATGAAAGATATTCCTCATCCCCACCTTCTATAAAAATTTCAGCCCAAAATATGCAAATCTCTAGTCACACGTACCTGCCCAAAATTTCTATGTTGCCAAAAAACGCATGTTGGTCCTTTAGGGGTTAAAAAACACTAAAAAAATGGGCTATTTTGATGCCACAACCTCGAAAGAATGACAAATGAATTCTTGTTGCAATTTTTATTGTAAGAACAAGTGGTAGACTTTTTCATTATATTCTAGTAAAGAATGGGAGTCTTTTACCATACAAATTGCAAGATTATAGTGTTTGAAGTTGAAAAAAATGTTTTGGGGGCATCTAAATTTTGGACAACTCTAATTCACGGAGGCTTTCTGTACAAGTTAATGTCACTCTTTTGTTTGAACTGTTTTGGCTTCTTTTTTTTGTAATACAATTGACCACATGTTTAAAACATTCCATAAGGCATTTCAAATTGGGGATCATGTACCAAAATATTCCAATAGGAAACTAGCTTCAAGAAAATTCTCATACAAAGCCCTCTTTCAACAATTGATACCTTGCACATACAACACTCTCTTCAAAATGTGAACCGTGAAGTTCTAGGTTTCCAATACCCTCCAATTTTTGAGGTTTTTGAGGTTGCTCATATCTGGCAACTCCAAAAGACTCGAGCACCCATAAGCACTGAGTTCCACCAAACTGACCAAATCACCCAAACCTGGCAAGCCTTGTAGTGACGAGCACCAGTTAACATCCAACTTCTGCAATTGTTTGAGCTTCTGTAAGTTGGGCACCTCTCTCAGTTTGGAACAAGCCAAGAAACTAAGTTCTTGCAACGCAACTAACTCACCCACACCCGGGCAGCTCTCCAACCCCATGCACCAACTCAAATCCAAAAACTGCAAGTTGGTGTGATTTGAGCTGAAGCCGGTGATGGTTGCCATCGAGTTCATGCAAAAAAAATGAGCCGTTCGGAGTAAAATGAGGTTGCTCAGATCTGGTACCCGGTCACAACCTTGCAATTCCAACACTTGAAGGTTTGTCAAATGGCTGATCTCGTCAATGCAGGGTGAACCTGATGGGAGGCCCCACCACTGTAGAAAGCCCAGCTTCAACAAGGAACCTAGTCCGACGAAGGAGATTGAATTCCTCCCACCAATAAATTGCAAGCTCTTGAGGTGTTTCAAGCCTCTCAGATCTGGTTCCTGATCTGGTTCCTGATCTGGTTCCTGCAGACTCCCATTGCTGAATTCCACATTCAAGACCGTCAAGCTGGGGAAACAAAAGAAATTCACATCTTGCAGCTTCCGAAATCCATTATCCAAGAAAGACATCCGACTCATGTTTACCAAACGACCACCATTCGCCACACGGGCTTCTTCAAGCGCATTGGACTCATCCCTCTCGAACATCCATCGTCTTTTCTCAAACTCGCCAGCCTTGGTCTCCAATCTTGCAAACTCATGCCACAGGTCGTGCATGCCGATTTTCTCGAATCCATCGCCAAGATTCGCCAATAATGATTTTCTCTTCAGGTTCTCCAACTGCAAGCAAATGAAAAGAAACAAAACCCATCAAAAGCAGCATGCTACTCAAGGTCCTCATCCTGCTCCAAAAAATAAAATGGCCATAGTTGTTACACTGGTGTAATTTCAAAAAATTGGCACATGGGATGTCAACTAGTATAGGAATGGGGTTTCAAACAATTCTCTTGGGGAATTACAGTAGTCTAATAATTATCTCAAATTCAAATCTATCATAGATACTAGAGCTCCAAGGTTGGAGCTCAAGATAACAACATTTCAACCGCAAAATAAAGCCCTTGACAATGCCTTTCAATTCAATATATAGAGCAAATTGAGAGATAACAAAGTTCTTAGATGCACATTCATCCTACATCTTAGATCCCTCAAGACCATTTGAACAACTAGTAACTCATCTCATCTAAGATTTGCCGTTGAACGTCCCATTTGGAAAATAGCATTGAAAGTGGGCAAACTAACAAGTAGCTCCATGCTTAAACCATAAGCTCTCAAAAGTCATGAAATTTCAGACCAAATTAATAAATTGCCCCACTCTACTTTGCATCAAAGAAACAAAGATTGACAACCATGAATTCAAAGAATGCTCACCTGTTCTATCACACTTGTCAAAGGTATTCCATATACCATACCCAACCAATAAAAAATGCTCCACTTGGTTGGATGGTGGAAGTGAAACATGGATTGAGCATCAGGTGAAAATAGTGCCACATCCATGAATAGAAGCTGATCTTGGGGATTCAATGCATCGAAGCTTTTTCTCAAGATGGAGAAGACAGGATGTTGAGGTTCCCCAAAAGGATTCAAAAAGTCAATTTCATGCAGTAGCAGCCTCCATCGGTCTGGAACATATCCAACACAACCCAATTGCTCACCCAAGGTTTGCAATGCCAACGGGTGGTAATGATAACCATTGCCATCACCTTTCTTGAAATAACATCGTTGAACACATAACAAGACCAACTCATGGTCATCCTTATTGCTTGAATATGTAGAAGGGACACATATAGTGTGATAAAGGAATATTGACCTTGCTTCCTCCATCTCCAACTCCGGCATTTCCATGCATTCTCTAGCAAGTATCCCCAAAGATGTCAAATCCTCTAAAGAACGTGCTGTCACAAGCACAACACTTCCATACCCATACTTTGCTCGTAGAAGAGTCAAAGCTTGCGCCCTCGTGGTACTTGACACATTGTCAATTGTCAAAAACACTTTGACATTCATCATATCTCGCATCAAGTGATGGCAATACTGCACATCCATAACATGTAAATGATTAATGCAACAAATCACACATGCAAATGGCAACACACTATCTAGAACTCAAATTCAAACTCAATGTGCATATTGGATACCAAAAACAAATTTGGATTTCAAGAATATCAAAAGGAGTATCACACCTCATCAATATTCATTGCACCCAAACGCTCATGATTCATGTCTGTCAACCTCCGAAGCAATTCTTTCAACAACGCTTCTTCACTTTGACTTCCCAACTCCATGTGAGCAACTTTGCCGCGACACTGCTCAGATACATCATTACACATGGCCTTGCAAAGGGTGGTTTTGCCAATGCCACCAAAGCCATGTAAGCCAATGACATGCACACCATATATCAAAGATACTTTGGATTGCTTGATCCTTTCATGGATCACCTAGAGGGGAATCAAGACAAGTGGGAATGGATCAAAACCAATCAATTTGCACAAAACAAGTCATCATCACCAGCACAAGAGTACATTTATACTCATCTACTGACATCCAAATCAATTGAGACATAAAACATCTCCATCAAATTGAAACAAATACATGGATAAAACAACTCTATTCACCTTGCATAAACGTGACCTCCCTTGAATATGGGAATCTTCAAATTATGTCCCTGGAGAAACCAACCTACAAACCGCTTCAACTATCTCCTCTCGGTATTTCACTTCTCCCAATTCAAAGTTGTACTTCAACGCATTGGTTGGGCCCAACAATCGCAAGGCATTGGTCCAATCTGTCAAATCAATCCTGCTATCACATTCCGCCCAACTACGCCACAATGATAACCATCTCTTATGGTTATCCACATCATGACATTGTGAAATTGAAAGGCCAAGGAGAACTGGCATTATTGTGAAGCTAGGCTTCCCCTTTTGGACTTTGGTCATTGCCACCAACTCCAACATGGGCCATTTGGAAGTAAAGAACTCCTCCGATAGCACCACCAACCCAACTTCACATTGTTTGATAGCTTCAAAGATAACCTTGGGAAATTCCTTACCAATGGGCAAACAATCCCGACGCTTGTCAAAAAAGGGGGGACGGTCACATCTCTCCAAGTCCACACACAATTGTTCAACAAATCCTTTTTGGGCACCACTGTGGCTCAAAAACACCTTACGCTTAGGTTGTAACATGGAAGTCCTGTCCACTCCATGAAATCGCCAATCAGTCAATGCTGAAAGAGAAACTAAAAGATAGTTTATAATTAAGGTGGACACTATATTTGCAACAATCAAAATCACAATTTTGCTATTCTTCCAAGATGCTGCATTCTTCTTGAGATCAGCAATGATGCAAGAAATCACAAATCACAGTCACTACTACTCCATACCCATTGTAAGCGCTTGTAGACTGGCTAGTGTTCCCCTGTTCCATGCTTCAAATCTTTCCACGTCTGAAATACATCGCCATGGCATTAAGACAAATAAGAATCACTAGGGGCAGTCGATCGCCTGTAGGTCTTCCATACTACAAACCACCTGGAGAATCAAGCACATCCTGACTACCTGATGCCATCAGGGGACCAATTCTAAGGTGTTGGATGAAGAATTGAATGAGTTCCATTAACACCAATTCAAGATTGATCACCCCCACAGCCCCTCTTCAACACAAACAAATTCATGTCAAGATTGACACAAATCTCCTCAATGGACCATTTCTGTTCTTCTCTAGATCGCGGATGTGCAACATTCGGAACAGGGCACACGAAAGATTCTTCTTGAGTTACACGGAGAAACCTGTGTGACTCACACGGATGCAATGTTCTAAGACGGTGTCCACGATTTCATGTCAGCAAGAGACGTCCAGGCGGCTCTCACAACGAAAGACGAGCGGTGCAAGCTCAGGAAATGGGCGCAATGGACGAGCATGTGCGCCCGTTAGTACATACTCATGTGCAGTCAGAGTTCTAGCACACATCTTCAGTCAAGGTCTTCCTCAGTCAAAAAAAACATGAAGCAGTTACTTGCTATGATGATCGATGGAAGTCTGATACACTGAGCGCAATTCACACGAACCTTTGGAGGTACCGACGGATGTCCGCACAACCGCAAGCATACACACGGGATGGAGAATTGATGGAGGACGATTCGCTTCGGGCCTTCTACAAGATGTGCAGGAACTTCTTCACCCAGGCAAAGAAACAAGACAAATACCGCCACAACAGACACGTTGATTCAGACCCAATCTTCCTCAAGCCAAATGGCAAAAGGGGGTGCTTCTCTATGATTTCCATATCTACAGCTACTAAAAAAAACCACAAAGAACCAGAGACTACAACAACAGAATCAAAGACGGAGAGATGGAGTGTTCATCAGGGTTGCGTAGGACAGAGAAACTCACCAGACCTCAGATCGACTACCAAAATGACGAAGGTGCGGCTCCGCCAATGAAGACAAGTCCATGGAAGGTGCCACTTACTTGCTGTAAGCGAGCAGCGATGGCCTGAGCTTCGTCCCGTCCCCTACAAACGCCACCAGCACGGAAGAAATCCCACCGGCTTTTTCCAGCGCGGAAGAAATCCCAGCAATCTTCAGCAGTGGACTGAGCGTCTTGTCACTCGTCATCAGCTAGCGAAATCTATCGACGAACTATTTCCAAGGCAGGAGGAGCGCGCTTTGATCGAAACAAGGAGCAGGGCTGGTTGCCGGCGACACACAAGGCACGGCTGAATTGCTGAAACCCTTCCCAGCCCTACCGACAAGACGCACTATGGTAGGACCCACCAAATCACCAATTGTAGGACAGATTCCATCTTTATTGTATTTGTTTCCTTAATGGACAGATCTATGACCAGTGATCGGAAAACCCCGGCAGTTGAATGATTCAAAGTTTTTCATTTATATATAAATCTAAAGAACCAATTTCAAATTTTTATTTTGAAATTTGAGCTTAATGTGAGCAATTTGAGCGTAATTTGGAGCACCGTAACCTAATTTGAGCTTTATGTTCAAAGTTAGCTGGTGGAATTTGGAAGAAAACCAATCGCAATTTGAAAATATCGGCAAAAAATCAGTGAAAAAATCTAAAAAATTTCTATTTTGAATAAAAAATAGAGGAAATAACCGGATTCTATTCTCAAAAAACTGGTTCAATTTGGCAATTGAAAGAAACTGGCCGGTAAAACTCAAAAAGTTTTCCAAACACTGTCTATGACCACTTTTTCAAATCAACTTGAGCCGCACCTCCACAGGAACTTCTTTGCTAAAAGCATAACCACTCAGCCAGTCGGTCCCAAAAACTTGGTTGGGGGGCATCCACTTTGCAGGCTGCAGAAAAGTAGATAGCCCACCCATTTGGCTTGTGAAAAGGCCTTAACTTTGTAATAAATTACTTCTCTCATCAGTCCACGTATTTGCAAAAGCATTTGTCGAGAAGCACAGAGAAGTACTTGCCCAAAACTTTGTCACCATGTCTCACACAAAAGATGTGGAGAAGTTGTCCAACTTATTTGTAGGCTGCTGGAGGTTTGGAGCTCGACTTACAAAAAACTAGCTTTTGCAGGCTAGTAGAGGTTTTGGGGCTGGCCTATTGAGGAAGTCATCCATTTTGGGGGTCCGTGGGGCTACTTTTGCAAGCCAACGCAAGAAGACCATCCATTTTGCAAGCTCAGTGGTGATGCTCTTAGGGCTGATTGTGCTCTTCACTAGCCATAATTGTTGGTCGAAGATGAACAAAAGACAACGGCATTAATCCCAACTACTTCAAATACATCATCACCAACCCTAACTACATGAAGCACAGCATTAAGCCTCTACAACCATTGCCACCACCGCAAAGTCTTGCAAAGAAAGATCTGGCGATGTGAGGACTCGTTAGCCCAATTGATTGAGGAGCTCCATGAAAGTGTGTTTTGCTTGTAGATTTTGCAATTCACGTGTGGAGGTTCGAGCTGATGCATTTCGTCTTTAGAGTTGATCATTTTGCCCCCTAAAGTACTTTGCTCTAAAAGTGACCATTTAAGGGATGGTTTGCTTTTTTTATAATTAGATTTGCATAAAGATCATATTTTTCACTTGTTTTTCAAAGAAAGAAAAATAGATGCCATACGTAATACAAGTGGTTTCATGTTTTTTGAAGTATTTTTGAATTAGTTATGAATTTTTAAAGATTTCTATTGTAGGTCCCTATTTGTGACCCTAGGTCTCCCAAAATGTGTCCACTTGCAACTTCTAAAATGATTTAAGGAAAACCAAGCCAAGGACTGGCTCTTGTATTAAAGAATATTTTTTACTCAATTCAATGAAGGGCTAAAGTGGTCCATTTAAAGACCACCTCATATCCATTCGGTTGCTTTTTATATAGTTGATATCAAAAGGACGATCGGTTTTAGAGCAAACTACCTTAATTGTGCAATGATGTTCACAATGCTTCTTAGAAGCAGTGTGCGTGTTGACATTATATTACATTCAAATTATTTGACATATACTATAATTATCTTTTAAAAAGACGCATTCAGAGAGTTAGAATGTAAGTGGATTCATGTAATGAGTGAAAAGAGCCAACCATTTTATTAGCTTTAGATCATAGAGGAGGAGGCTTTGCATCAATAGAAGCTACAAAAGAGGACATTTGAAAAGGCACCTTTCTCAAAAAGTGAATCAATGCTACAAGGAGAAATTCAATTATAGTGTAGATGCTTGATTTTAGATTGGAGTAACTTAGAGACTTGTTCATTACAAATCTCACAAACCATCTCAAGGATGTAAAAGATTCAAGTATCTTTGTATAACTTGACTTTTGGTTTTTAATAATTAATACATGTCAAAATTGAATTTTTATAAAAGCTTAAGAAACAAATAGTGAAATTTGTGGAGAACAACTAAAAACAATGTCAAAAACATCACTAATAAAAGTCATTCATCCAAAGCCAATGAATGTAAGGTACATAAAAAAAGCAAATAAATTAACCACTATTTTGAACCGTTAATAATACAATTATAACACGTTACACTGCTTTTATGCATTCATTTTAAATAAAATTATAATAATTAAATCGTTCCATTTCCATGATCCTCTTAAATTTGAAAGGACATGATATTTCATTCACTATAAATGTAGGATGATTTGTGAAATAATTACATGATTACAAAATGGATATTATGTTTAAATGACATAAATGTAAACGGACCACTTTGGATGAAAAAAAGAACTTTTTTGCCATTGCAAAGATGAAGACTAAATCACACTATAGACAATACTTCAATAGCACATGCATAGAATAGTGCCTTACATTCTCAGTAAGGTAAATTGTTATCTCCGTAGATCAATTTCAGCACTTGTGTATAGTAGTTTAACTCTAGAATTCACACTTTAATAAATTCTTACAACTATTTTCAACTGATTGAAAAAAAGTTAAATCTGGTGTTACAAACTTTACAAAGAAGTAAAAACCTTCAAATAGTATTTTGTTTGCTTTCCGGATACTGGTGTGCAAGTTTAACAATCTTTGAACATGTTCTAATCAAGATTAACCTCTAAAGTCCCATTGTTCCCTTAAGGGATAGAATCGATTTTAGGCAAGCTCCTATGGTCTCAATATTTGTCATAATTTTTGAAATTGTTTTAAAGAAAGAAAATCAAGTACAATAGCTTTTTGGAAATTAAAATTTATTTCCTTCAATTTTTGGTAGCAAAAGCTATGGCACAATAAGCCTTATTTTTAATTTCATGGGTTCATCCACACACAAAAACTCTCAAAAAAATTTAAAATTTGTTTCTCATAGATTGTAACTTTACCTATATAGAAAGCTTTGATTCATTCCATTTAGATTTGTTTATGAGAAAATCATAGACAATCTGGTTTTTTGGGTAGTTAGAACATCTTCTTAACAAAAAGACATGTAGAATTCATTTTTAAACTCAATTTTTACAATTTAAAAAAAGAAATTGTCCCAAGATTACAATCTCTTGCTAAAACAATCTCATTGTAGAGATTAGTTGGTTTCAATTCCATCTTAGAATTATCAACAATTTAGTTTTTTTCTTCAATCTTAAATTACTTCTTTTTAATAATTTTTGATGAGTGAAAGGTTTATGTATTCTTTCTCTCTGTCTACTCATAAAAACTATAAAATATTGTTTAGCTTTATTATTTGACATGAACTAAACTTATATTGCTTTTTGTTCATTTGTTTTTTTCAAAATGCTTAACAATCTTGTTGTTGAAATTCTTAGTGATTCAGTTTTTTACCCAATCTCGTACTTATTTCTACTTAACCATTTTCTTAAAACTGAAAATCAATTGTATTTTTTGGAGTTTCTTTTCCTAGACTCTCAACTTGATTCTTCAACATAAAAATCTGAAAATTCAAAATTAGTAGTACAAATATTTTAAATTAAGATTATTCAAAGTTAAAAGATCCAATCAAGCAATGTGCAGAATTTTGTTTTTCACTTTAAATGCAAATTGTACTTTGCATTAGAAATAGTTGTTTGGAATGTTTTTGATGAATAAGAAACTTTGGAACTTTAGAGTTTAAGTATTTGAGTAAGTTGACCCATACATGGATATGACATTAGTTCAAGAACTAATTTACCAAAAGCATAAGAGTGGTTGGGGTGTTTGAATTGGAGAATGGATGGAATTGTATTTTTTAGTGTTAGTGTAGAGTGGCATATTGAAGATGCCTTTATTACATTTGCATCAATAAAATAAAACTCTATCAATTTGCACTAAAGTTTAGTGTTGGATTATTTCTGGACATTTGCACTTGGAGCTCGAATTTTAAGAAGCATTATCTTGTCATCACTCTATTTTTTTTGTCAAGGAATTCAAATTTGGAAGACTAGTTGGTGAATAGTTACTCGGAAGTTCTAGAAAAGAATTTGTGCATCCTTTGAATTAAGTAAAACATTTAAATTGAGCATTTTCTTAGTGTAAATCAAGCTCTTGCCAAGCCATTACACTAAGCATGAATGGAGGGTTGACCAAATCCATCTCACATTATGAGCCTAGGCAAGCTGCATTGGCATGGCATTTTGACCATGCAACAATGGAGATGCTCTAAAGAAAGTGCAGCAACAATAGACACTAATCCCAAAATGTCCAAGGCCCTATAATTTTGAGCTTCTTAGAATTTATTTAAACTTAACAAAGCGCCCCCAAGTTTTGATAAGTTATATCAATGTTTTTTAAATTATAACCATGTAAATTTAAATTAGACTTGTTATGAATCACATAAGAAAAGAAAACACAACAATAACACTTATATATTGAAAAGATTATAATGTTTAGTAAAAAGAGTGTTAAAACTATGAAAGTCATTTGAAGCCTTTCAATTTTCTTTTTAAATGTTAATTAATTTTGAAACTGAGGTCATAAAGAAAATTGGGGGTTAAAATTTGTAGCATGTATAATTACAATTGGTTTAAGGTTTTTCAAAATCTACTTTCTAGTTTTTAAAATTAATTTCAAATTAATTTTCTCCCTATGATCCAATGTATTTGAGATTCATCTCCAACATCTCCACACTAAACAAATAAGATTTACAAAGCATATCTTTGCACAAAATCAATAAATCATCAATAAAAAGACCATCAATATTTTTTCCCAAACTTGGATTTTTGATATTTAAAATAAACTATAAAGGATATTCAACTAAAGAAAAACCAACCCTAAAATAATACTTCGGTGAGATTTTGTTTTAACTTCAAAGTTTAGTTGACACCAAAATATGGTGTTGTAGGCATTTAGGGGCTAATACCAACAAAGCATATTCAGTATCATTAGTCATAAAAAAATTATTGGATTTAATTGGCAAGTGAAAGAAAATTCCAATGCAATTTAGAATGCATTATTTAAATACCATATAAATAAGTAATGAAATATTAAACTATTGATTATAATTATACAACAAAGAATACTAGGCTCTTCTAGACTCCTATATTTTGATTTTCTATAGCTTATATCATAAATATCTGCATTTTAGTCTTGATTTGGGTTCAAATGTAGGTCTCTCATTTTGGCAATAATGATTTTCAATGTAAAATATACATTAGAAGAGATTTGAGGCCTCCAAGAGTCCACAAGTTATCCTGCGTTTCCAAACTGTGGGAACACAAGAAAGTTGTTGGCTGATGTGGTCGAGAGAGTGCCACGTCATTTTCAAAAGAATTTTTTTTTTTGGCTTGAAATGATATTTGGGAGAGATTTCTTTTTTTCTTTTTTTAAAGTTCTGACAGCCCGTACCGGCTGTTCACAGATTTGACCAATTGGAGAACAGGCCTAAAAAAGCCCTCCAATCCCTTCAAATCTCTTCTAATGCTAGTTTACCTTAATCTATCATTTTTTTTAGAAGTTTGGATTAAATTTTTCTTTTAAACCTTCATTTTCTAGTTAATTAATTTTGTATTTTATAAACCTATCTTCACAACCAAGCCGTGAGGCTGGACAAATGAAGAAGCCAGATATTATCAAATTTGAGCCTCATAGAAGCTGCTTGGTGAGGTTTGAATCTAGCGGTCATTTGAGCTTTAAGTAACGCCGCTTCGCTTGAGGCAAAAAGCAAGTCCCAGAGCGCTTGCTGTAGGAGACTACGTGGCCACAATGTATGCAAGAACACCTTCTAGTTCCATACGATCCAAATTAGCCAAACTGACGATCTTTTCAATAGGCACCAAATGATTTGAAAGTCATGGAACCGTTAAGGCAGAGTCAAGCCAAAAATACAGAGTGTAAGGTCAAAACGCACATGAAAACCTAATGAAGGCTATACTATTTCATAGCCATTTGGGGTGGCTCTCTTCAGGCTATCCGGTCTATTTGGAGAAGCCTTTGCAATTTCTTATGGAGCGGCACTTAACTCAATTTACACATCAGAGTTTGTTGGGATGATTGTTGCCTACCTAAGAATCTTGGTGGACTGAAACTATTGGATCCAGAGATTTCCATAGCCGCTCTATTGGCCAAATGGATCCTATTTGCTATAGCGCTTGGCATATCCAACTTCAAGGTGCTCTTTAGGTTTAGAATAAACAAGATGAAACCAAATCCTTTGCAGGGATTTTGGTTTCCCTCCCATGCTTGGCTCATGATATAGGGTCACTCAGTATCTCGAGGTTCTAGAATTTTGAACAAAATTACTTCAGCATGGAGACGATTCACCAAATCCATCAAATTCTCTCCGCCCACAAATGTAGATGAGGTTCTTTCTACTAGTTTATGGTAATCTTCAAGATATTTCGAATCTGAACTTCTACTTTGACATAGATAGGACAAGGGAGCTAGCCAGACTTGGCCATATATAAATAGCAGATATTTGGAAAACTAATACCAAAGATTTTAAAACATAGAATGAACTAGCATCTCGTTTTCATCTTTTGGATACCAAATAGATTCAATGGTTCAATATTATCTCCTCCATTCCACCAGAGTAGAGATCCATGCTCACACATCACTTCTTCCAAGCTCAGACAGAGAAGTAACTTGGCATCTTTGATCAATCAGATGAAGCCCTTTCCTTGATTGTCTGGCAATACCAAGGACCCCCTACAAACATTCTCACGCCAGGCCTCCAACAAATTTCAATCTCAAGCAGAGCAAATACAGCAATAATTGGTCCGAGTTCTAGACAGCTAGCCATCTTGCCCACTTTAGAGTTCCCAGAGGCCTATATAGAGTTCCACCTCAGAGTGAGGATTTTGGAAATTCAAAAAGAGTCACAATCATCACTCAAAGTTATTTTATGTAGGCAATACTTGTACTTTGAATTATGACCCCGGACATTGGTCCTGGAGCAATGATAAACAATTATTATCTTATACCACATCATGTGGTAGATCACTTTTCACCCAACACCGTCAGCCCAAACAAACGACTCTATTAAAGTGGCCCAATATCTTAGCTTCAACTTTTGAACCTAACTAAAGAGACATATGGCTCAAAGAACGATCTCAAAAGGAAGCCGCCTTTATGTGGTCCGTATGGCACAATATAGTAGTGATTCACTTATGGAGAGCCAAAATTAACCTGGATTTGGATATATCTTGCAACTGCTGCACAACAGGGGTCGATGAAACATCCAACCATAGATTCTACCACCGTCCCAGAGCACACAAAGTTTGGGACTATGCTCAATCAATCTCCTATCTTTCAAATTTGGAATCCTTGATTTAATCATTCATAGTATTCAATAAATTCTTCCAAGGGTTGTGGTGCAATTTTTAGAGTAGGTAGGTGGATAAAAAAGATTGTATTCTACAATAATAATACAATAATGCTTTGTAATGCTTGTGAACTTAATTTATCAAAATCTCATTGTATTTAAGAATGTTAGCTTTTAAGCAAATTATGAGGTGCAGATCATGCTTGGCAAATTAAAATTCTCAAAATAAATTAATTTATTAAAAAATCATACTAAATAATATCTTAAAAATATTAGATAAATATATTCTAGAATAGTTTTATTCCAAAGCTTAGAATTGGCATTAAAATAGTACCATCTATAATGATTCAAAAGGAAAATTCACTAAAGATCATGTTTGTATATCTATAAGGTTGTTACTTTAACCTCTAAAGGTCCAAGGCCTTTTTGCACCAAAGGGGTCCCGTAAATCAATTCCTTAGCGGCCTTTTGGAAGACTGAAAGTTTTTCTAATGAAGCTTGTAAGTGGATAAAGAATTGATATCTTTTCTAATCCCATGCTTTAATTTCAATGTCTCATATATTGATCCTCATACAATATGCTTCTATATACTGAACATATTTATTGATAGATAACTACAAATATCTTAACCCCTAAAGGACCGGTTGTCCCCTCGGGGGACAATTTGGGTCCGGGCAGGTTCCTACGATCTCAATTTTTAGTAATATTTTTTGGGATTTTTTGAGGTTGTGTATTTTTGCGAGATCTTTGCGAATATATAATTTTTATTTTAATTGATGCCCGGGAGCAAAAGTTATGGCACAATAAGTAAAAATGGAATTTTGCGGGCAGCCCAAAAAAAATCACAAAAAGTCAAAATAATTTTTTTTCAAATTTTTGACTCAAAGATTATATTTTTGTCTACACGTGAAGCTTTGTTTCATTCAATTTGGACTAATAATGAGAAAGTTATGGACAATCTTAGTTTTTTGGGCAATCTAAGCATCTTCTTGAAAAAATAAGTTGTAGAATTCATTTTTGAATGCAATTTGTAGAATTTTTCAAAAAAATTTGTTAGACAGGGTTAGATTTTCTTGTTAGAACAATCTCACCATTGGGATTATTGTGATTCAATTCCATCTAAAAGCTATTAACAATTTAGTTTTTTCTTCAATCTTGAACCCACTTCTACTTAACAATTTTTTAATGAGTGAAAATTAAGTGATTTTTTTCCTAAATTATTTTGGTATATTCTCAACTCAAATACTTAAAATAAATAAGTAGAAAATCGAAATCAGTAGTGCAAAAAATTTGAACTAAAAAGATTCAAAGCCAAAAAATCTAGTGAAGCAAGGTGGAAAAAAGTTGTTTTCTTCACTTTAAATGCATACATCTTGCAATCTACGTGGTCAAAGTTTCTGAAATTTCTTCCACATATTCATATACTAGTCAAGTATAAGATCGTACGGTTGGATATGCAAAAAAAAACAATTTTTTAAACTCTTTTCTCTTTGCAATAGAAATGACAGTTTTGAATGGTTTTTGGTAGGAAAATCAACTCGGTCCTTTAGGGGTTAAGAAACATTTCCAAAAAAACTAGAAATGTTGCAATATGTTTCTAAGATTTCAGAATATCTAGATTTTTTAGAGTATCTTTTCCAACATGGTTGTCTTTGCGACTCCTTTGTTAGCTTTCTGTGTACAAGCAAATATTGAATGATAGAAGAAAACAAAGGTAGCCACCGAAGAAAAAAACCTTCTAGGTTAAAGAATTTCACTATAGAAAGGTGTACATGTTGCAATATGTTGCTAAGATTTGAAAACATCTTGCCACTTCTTAACTCCTAAAGGTCCAAGGCCTTTTTTTTGCCAAAGAATACCCAAAACTGCCATTTATATAGCAAAGAGTAAAAAAATTTAAAAAATGTTCATTCTGCACATCTAACCGTAAGAACACCTAACTAGTATGAGAATGTGTGAAAAAAAATTCAAAATTTTTGACTGCATAGATTGCAAAATATCTGCATTTAAAGTGAAATAAACAAGTTTCACCACATTGTGGGACTAGATTTTATGACTTTGAACACTTTTTAATTAAATTCTTTGCATACAAAGTTTTGAGCTTTAAATCTTTATAGTAGATGATTGAGTTGAGAATCTAGGAGAAAAAGAAATCCAAAAAAATTTAATTTTCATTATTAAATTTTTTTAAAGTAGAAGTAGATACGAGATACAAGGAAAATCTAAAATATTTATATCTTTTATATAAAATTGAAAAGCACGAATCCCAATGGTGAGATTGTTCTAGCAAAAAACTAAACCTTTTGGAACTTTTTTTTTGAAAAATTATAAAAATTGCATTCAAAAATGAATCCTACAAGTTAATTTTTTCAGAAAGATGCTCTAAGTGCCCAAAAAACAAGATTGTGCATAACTTTCTCATAAAAAATCCATATTTTAAGTTTGTTTATTTGTTTGTTTGTTTTGTTTTGTTTTGTTACGTTGAAATCTCCCGGATTGTGCACCTCCTTGGTAGGGTGCTTCGTATCGTCGAAAAGCTTTCAGCAAGGAAGGGTGCATGGGCTTGGTTTTGTGGCGTTTGGACCTACGGTGTGGAAGTTAGTGAATTTCAAAGTATTTATGGGTCAAAAATTTAGAAAATTACTTTGATTTTGATTTGGTCGCGTTCTTGGTATCATTAGAAAGCTCTTGGCAAGGAGGGGTGGACGGGCTTGATTTCATGGCGTTTAACCCCTAAAGTTTCATGACTATGTAATCACCAAAAACGCTCCAAAACTGCCATTTCTAATACAACTACCAAATTTTTGGAAAAAAACAATTTTTGACACATGTAACCGTAGGATCTTGTAGTATGATATTTTGAAAACATGTGGTAAAAATTTCAGAAAATTCCACCATGTGGATCATAAGATATAAGCATTCAAAGTCTTGAAAACCATTTTTTCAATCCTGCGAAAAACCGGGCAGCTGCACTTTGCAAGCTCACTTTTCAATGATAAATTGTCGAAAAAGGTGGTGCTTCTTTGAATTCAGTTTCCTAAACAAGTTGTCTATATGCTTGAAAAATTTCACATCATTTGGAATTGTACAACATATAGGAAAAAAATAGTAAGTAGAAAGAAGTAGAAAATGATTCAAAATACTAAATTGTTAAAATTTTAATCATGGAATTTAAAAATACCAATCCCAACAGTTGTAATGTTGTAATAATCAATTTACATCCTAGGATTTTTTTTTTCCAAAAATATTGAAAATTGAGTTAAATAAACGACTTTAAAGTTTTTTTTAGAGTAGACAATCCATAATTGCCCGCAAACCAAAAACCCTCATAACTTTTGACTCATTGAGTGAAATGGAATGACTCAAAGCTTTTTGAGTATATATAAATGTAGAGAACCAATTTGAAAAAAAAAATTCTGGAAAAAATGATTTTTTCTGATCTGCCCAAACTGCCCAGTTACAGAAAAAAGCAACATATTAGGTCACAACTTTTGACTCGTATTTCAAAATGTCATGAAACTTGGTACACATGAAGATATTCCTTGCCCCCACCTTCTATTAAAATTTCAGCCTCAAATATGGAAATCTCTAGTCACACGTCCCTGCCCAAAATTTCTATACGGCCAAAAAACGCATGTTGGTCCTTTAGGGGTTAAAATGACGATATGAAAGATATTGAATTGTAAAGTTTTTATTATGAATTAGAAAATTAGAAAATTATTTTTACTATGATTTTGGTTGTGGCAACGACACAAGGCTCACTTGTCCAAATGAAATGAATAAAAACTTTACAAATAGACAAAAATATTATCTATGAAATAAAATTTTAAAAAATTAAATTAAATTAAATTAAAAAAAAATTGTTGCCCCCCCCTCCGTTCTTTTGAGCTTATTTGGGCATTACTTTTTTTCCCGAGTACCAATTGAAAAACAAATTATATTACCACAAAGCTTGGCAGTTTTTCTATCTTCTAAAAAAATTTTGAAAAATCACTACAAAAAATCAGCCCGTACCTACCTGCCCAAAATCCCATTTGTCCCCTTAAGGAACAATGGGCTTTTAGGGGTTAAGAAAAATTTCCAAAAAAACTAAAAGCTCTTGTCTATTAACAACGTTGGTGCTTGTCCTTAAAAATAGGGACTCTTTTTGAAAACCCAGAGTTCAATCCTCTCCTTCAACTCCATTAGAAAAAATTTTAGTCCTCTAGAGGACCACTCCAGAGCAGCTGAAGGCACCACACGATTACATTTAACTTTGCTTAATGATTTGTTTTTCCCCTATAGTCGATCACCTAAAGTCACGATGTCCAATGACTGTTAGTGGTTCAAAATCCAAGTACCAATAGTTACATAATCAAGGTTTAAGTCTTGTGATGCACCTTAACTCTGATTATTGTATACCTTGTTTTCTAATCAAATTATGAATAAAAAAGCAAATGTCAAAAATAGTCTAAAGACATCCACCATCAAAGAGGGTTTTAGTGGCAATATAATAGACTTAATTCATTGACAATTGGTGAGAAGGAAGGGTGAAGAGGTTATTTTTATAGAAAAATCAATTAGCTATGGTGAATTTTCAAAGGGTACGGCTTATTTAGAAGAGAGATCAATCATTGTCAAATGCAAAAATTGTGTTAAAACTAGGATTTCAGACCTCATTTAGGTATAGTAAAATTTCCACAAAGAATTCTAATAGAATCAAATATTTTCAAATTTTTTTTATTCAAATGTAGAAATTATAAAAAAAAATAATGCATTAATCAGATAAAATGTTAAATTTAGCTTGATGGTGGTAATTTGACTTGTAAAGGGTGTCTTGGGTGTAAAAAAGAAATTGATTACTTTAAAATTTTCCATAATATTCATCATGGCTACTTATACTTCTTACAAGAATTTCAAATTGATTGTATCATTTTTATTATATTTACCAACATTTTTTAATTGAATAGTTTAATAAATTATAAAAATTGTTGTTTATTATTTTTATGTTTTCTTTGTTTAATAAATTATTAAAAAAGTTGTTTTTTATTGTTTTTGTTTTTTGTTTTTTTTAGCTATATAGGGACAAGGATTTATGGTAGAAAATCAATTTTGGATGGGATAGCTAATTTGTATATTAATCTCTAAAAGTCCACATGTATTATAAAATATAAACTCTATATATTTTTTGAAGTTTGCATCAAAGAAAGTAATGTGAAGTACAAATGGTAGAAAGTATCTATATGATCAAAATTATAAAAATATTTTTGGATCTCCTTTCAAATGATTTTAAAGATGTAACTTCAAAAAATTCATCAAAAACATAATTTCTATCTTTAGCATTGAATTTTTTTTATTGGTCAAAATTGTAGTTTCTATTGATTTGTGAAAAAATGCATAAGATCTAATAATGAGAACATCAGGACTTTCTCCAAATAGTAGATTTTCCAATACTAGGCAAATTCCAAATACTTTGTACTATTTCCCTTATAATTTTTGTTTGACCATAGCAATCTAAATTTTGAATATAAAATTGAAAGATCATCCAATCTAGTTTGCATGAAAAGGTTAAAAACAAAATTTTAAAATAAAACTTCTGTCTAAAAATGTTGCCCTAAAGTTGGATAGCAACCAAAAAATGGTCACTTGGACAATTAGGGGTTAAAGAAGTAATACAACAATATTAACACAACAATATATAACAAAAGAATCTACCAATGAATTGATAGATGAAAAAATAAATTTGTGTGACAATTGAATTCATTCTTTGTTTGAAAATAGAATATTTGGTTTTTAAAGGGCTAAAGTGTTTGAAAGCAAATAATCTTTACAACTGAATTTCGATTTTTACCAAATTAATAGTGTTGAAAGTAGTGTTTAGAGCATTTGGTGAACTCCACTAGTTGACTTATAGAAGACATGTGATGTCATTGCTAGAAAATACATATAAAAGGGTCAAACATAATAAAAGGGACGATGCTCCCAATAACGTTCCCATACACGTTCCCATGCCCTATGACTGTGACCACTGTGACCGACTTGGCTCTCTGTCTCGATGCTTCGCAGTGCAATCTCGTTGCCGGCGTCGCTCGCTCGCTCGATCGCATTTTGTACTTTGGATCCTACTCACCGAGCTGCAACTCAGCTTCCTGCGCTTAACGAGCTTCATATCTCTGAATTTGACCTTCATTTTGACTTCCCTTTGGCGTTGTCTGCGGGGCGGAAACTACTGTAGCTCGTTGCAGCTCATCGGACTTGTTTTGATAAATTTGGAAGGAGCAGCTTCAATCAATTGAGCAGATTTTTAAGCACTTGAAGATGGATAAGAACTGATCGGGGTTTGGGAGGGATTATTAGGGTTTGAAGGGCGATGGCGGAGATGTTTGTCATCAGTTGGTGGGAATGGCTCATGGCGGTGCTCGTCATCATCTGGGATGCGCTTTCGCAGCGGATCTACTCCGTGACTCTGCCACCTCGCATTCCGATTGAGTCCCTTTCGCATGTCACCTGCGTGATTACGAGCTGTAGTCCCGGCATCGCCCTTGAAACCGCCAGGTGAGATTGATTTTCCTCCGTTCCATGCTTTGCATTTGTGTTTCTTGTGTAGGGAATGGCAATCAAGGACATGACGAATCAGCTATAGTTTGCAAGTTCTAGGTAGAATGTGCTATTTCAAAGTGAATTTCACTTACTGTCATGACTGAAGCCTGATTTTTTTGGTCAAGAGTTGGCAATGTGAAGTCCAAACACAATATGCATAAGAGATAAGAGTTCAAAATTTAATCGGATGCTTTTTTAAATCCATGCCCTAATTTGGTGTCCCGGAGTTGTACTTCTGTAATGAGTATCAGTTTGTTGACTGGATTTATTAGGGCAAACATTTGGAGATGCTCTTGATTATTTTACTTTTAGTACCTACAAAATTCGCTAGCTACTAAATTGCAACTAATTTTGCATGTCCATGGTCTTGATTGGCATTCTGTACCTGGATCCAAAAGGTATTTTAAAGTGATAACCAATACCTGATCCTTCAGAAACTTATTTCAGGTATCTAATTTCTGGAATCCAACTACAGGATCTTAGAGATCGTGTCGTGTTTATCCTTTCATCAAATTTTTAGTCATCGACTATACGTCAAATTTTGGACTTCAAATATACACTGCTCTTTGACCTTGAGGATGCGTTGAATCTCATTGTTTGCATATCTTCTAAATAAGATTCCATACTGGGCTGTAATTTCGTACAATTATGAGGGGCTAGCATAGTGGGTTCGAATCCTCCTCCTCTCAATCATGGAGACCATCAAAATTCTTAATTGGTATTTTGGGATAGTTTTTGAGTGGAAGGTTTTCTGTACTCAGACATTTGGCGGAGTCAGGAGCGCATGTTGTATTTGCTGTGGCCGACACAGATGCTGTGAGGGAGATCATTGCAGCGTGGGAAGGGGAACAAAATGATGGATTTTTTCCCCTTAATTGTGAGGTATACTTTCTTTTGACGTTTAACAAGTCTTCAGTTGTATGTTCTGGTCAATAAATAAATACTCTTCATGAAACTCGAATTAACTAATTCTAGACTGTTTTATTAATGTATGACTTTTTAAAAATCTACACCATCTACAGGCTGCATGTTGCTAAAATTAATTTTGGTTAAAATCACTTCATTGAACGTTTTGAAAAGGATTTCAGGTGTTTATAAGTCATTTTCATTGCTTTCAAGCATCTTTTTTTAGAGTTAAAGCGACTTTTTTGAAGCACAATGGCTAGCTAGCATTTGACATATTTATGTCAACTTTTTGAGAAATTTTTGGTCGAGAAGTACTTCCTGTAAGCTCAAGCTGGTATAAATCGTAGGTGATGGAGATGGATTGTCTATCCCTTGACTCTGTGCGGAAGTTCGCTGTTAATTGGGAGGCACGGGGGCTTCCTTTGAACGTGCTAATTAATATCGCTGACAACTCGTGTTTTGCTGGTATACAGTTTCTATCTTTTGTCTGTGTTGTTGAGTTCTAATGATTTTACTATATGCTTCGACTACTGTCTGATGTGTATAGCATACAAAATTCATTCCTCCAGATAGCTAGATAATGTGATATTGAGCCTATTCGCTACCGTTTTACAGCAGTAAACATGAAAATCTGGTGGCAATTCCATGCTAGTTTTCACCAGCTAATGAACAGACATGAGTGTTTTACATCTTGGTTTCACCACATTTATGCTTTTGAACTAGTTTTGGTAATGAATCAAATACTATAGGGGTCCTGAACCTGTTCCTATCTGGTGTATTGGACTTAGTTCTTTTCTTTGGCGCGTGCTTTCAGGGTCAGAGAGATTCTCAAAGGATGGCTTTGAGCTCCACATGCAAGTGAATCATCTTGCCCCAGCTCTCCTGACACTTCTGCTCTTACCGTCTTTGCTTCGTGGGTCACCTTCACGAGTGGTTATGGTGAATTCAGTTGTAAGTCGCCATCTTATTTTGATCGAGTTTTCGATTTCTGTCCATATTTTTGGTCCTGAGGCTGTGTCAAGACTGTAGAAGCTGCGTTAAACTTAGTTTGCGATCCTAAGGTGACGATTTTGCCAACTGCTGAAGAATGGTATGAGTTACATTTGTAAAGTCCAAGTCCTTCATACCAGTTTCTGCTCCTCCCCTGGAGTGAGTTCAATTTTTACTTTTTAAAGTTTTTCATTTCAGGATCTCATCTTGCTATCTATGTGGCAGGTGCATCACATAGGTAACCTTGACGCAGATGATCTCGACTTATCTGGCACCAAAAAAAAGTACAAGTTAACTTCTTTTGCCAACAGCAAGCTCGCCCAGGTGTGTATATGTGACTTGACCTCAATTCAAGTTTGCACATCTGCGCTGTGAAAACAATCGGATTAATTAAGCGAGAGCTTCAAATCCCGAGCAACAATTCTTTGTCATCATTTATTTACCTCATAACATGGAAACACATAAAAGATGTGGCATCGAATTGTTTCTTTAGCTGCTTCAGGTGCAGCTTAACTAATTGTAAAAATCAATTCGTTTGCATCATCTTAGCAATTGTGTGATATCATGAAATCCAACCTTTGGAAGTCTTTTGATGTATGCAGCTTCTGTTCTCTAACCTTCTTCAAAGACGACTGCCAAAGGAAGCTAGCGTTGACGTCATCTGTGTGCATCCAGGGCAGGTTACGAGAGTAATGGTGTGAATACTCACCTGAATAGGTCCCAGTAGAACCTGGATACTTTCTCCTGTATAGGATTTTTCATTCGCCCTTAAGGGAGTTCAATTCTTTTAGTGAATTACTAAATAAAATTGGTAAGTGCATATTTGTCGCTTTCAATTCTCCTGGTAGCTGGAAAATGGGGTCTATCTTATGTACCCTGCATTCTGTGGGCGGGCGGGCGGGTAGGCACCAGGATCACGAGGCATTACACAGTTGGCTCAGAGAATAGCTTTTTTCCTCTTCAGCCCTGTGGAAGGTGAACCCAAACATACTTTCTTCTTCCTAATGCTGACACAACATCTCTTGAATTACATACTCAACTGCCTCAATTGTGATAAATTTGTGTGTCAGGTGCTCGAAGTGTGCTGTTCTGTGCCAAAGACAAACAAGTACAAGACTATGCACGTGCATTGCGAGGGCTAAACTATCCTCTAGTGCCTTACTTCGGGTCGGATTGCAAACCCTGCTCTGTTGCTCGGCAGGTGCATGACATGGACAAGGCAAATCTAGTTTGGCAAGAGACACTAAGATTGTTAGAATTTCCAGTGGAGGGTGTAGAAGTAGCAGTAAGTGAAAGTGATGCAGCTGATGCTGCCGCTGGGTACGTGGATTCATTCCCTGTGGTTGGTAATGGCGAAGATTTGGACTTCTTACTGGAAAATGGTAATGATGATGTTGATGGCTTTTTTTCTGATAATGATAATACCTGATTTTGGGCAATCAGTTACCATCTCTTCTGAGATTTTGTTGTGATATTTCATGGCTGTGCATACATGTCCCTTCGCACAATTTTGAGCGGGAATAGACACTCTTGCTCCCCTCACCAAAGCTCCAAATCGGGGCTCATGTCATTCATACTGTATGTGTTTTGTGACCTTGTTGGTAATATGCTCTCTAAGATACAGACAACCCAACAATTCATCTTCTGGAAGAGGTGAACTTTTTACACCTCTTAAATAGCATCTGAGATTCCTATAAAATATGGGTCAAGTGCAAGTGCAACCATGTCCTTTTCTGTTCAAACATTTATGTACTCTCTCCGTCCCTAAATAAATCTTAGGTTTCAAAATACACTTGTCTCAAATTAAGTTTGACATTGGCTCTCTACAACTCAATGGACAACAATTGAAGCTAGTTTGAATACCCTGAAGCAAAAGATTCCGC
Organism: Neckera pumila; assembly: GCA_963969595.1. Taxonomy (NCBI): domain Eukaryota; kingdom Viridiplantae; phylum Streptophyta; class Bryopsida; order Hypnales; family Neckeraceae; genus Neckera; species Neckera pumila. Next base: position 45,140,337 of record OZ018409.1, on the reverse strand, counting down.
AGATGTCATGCTTCAAAGACTACATAGCAAATCAATCCCTACAAAGGAAATTGAAGCACAACTTTTAACTAACCAAAGGTAAAGAATTCATCCCAAAAACTGTACTAAACTACTACTAACAATCTCTTGTTTGAGAATTTTCCTAGATTGAATCATAAGACATTGTCAATACAAAGGACATAAGTGGACGCCATTGCATCAGTGTTGCTCAAAGAATGATCAAAACTAATACCATTGGAGCAATTCAGAAAAGGACAAAAATTTGTCACTTTTGCCGCCTATTTTCAACATACTCCGCTTCATTGTTGACTTCCATTCTTTCACACCTAATGAACTTTAGTAGAACCTACAATAACTAATGCAATCGCTTGAAAATAGGAGCAAGGCACACGTTAATCTAGCCATTTCTAGGAAAACCTGGATTTATTTCAGGACGGAGGGTATTTTTTTTTGCGTATCACTCGCCAAATTACAAAGATGCATTGATTTACGATGTGCATCACTTTCGGCTGCATCCCGTCCTCCTTCGCATTGATTTTTCTGTAGTTTAACAGAGCGACATGATGAGGTTGTATCTGCGTTGATCATCCTCTCAGATTTGAACGAGATCAAATTTTAACTCAACGATCTCTGCGCCATCATTCGAAATTATGACTATCGGTTGCTCACATCATCCGAAACAATCTTTAAGGTAAGTGGCAATCTGTAAGTGACAATCTTTTGGTGTTACAAGTCTTCCTTGTAAACATTGAAGAGCGTTCACATAGTTCGCATCGCACCTGCGCTTGTATTTCAAGCTCCTTCTCTTAAGTTTCCCGTCTGGTATTCAATTCTAAGTGCACGACTACACATTCAAAATGCGGAGAAACGAGGCTAGAACTGGGAACGTGCATCGGGATGAAGGATTGGGAGATTGGCAGAACATCTCCTTCAACAAGAGAATGACGAAGTCTTCATTTGCTTCGCTGGTGCGTTTCTCCTCGCCTTTCGGTTGATGGATAGAAGGTGTTCGGCGTTTCTGTAGAAATTCTTTGCTTGGTAACATGGCATTTACTCCTGAAGAACCAGTTGGGCTTTATGCTTTTTAATCAGTTTTAAGTAAGTTGGGTTGGGATTTTCTTTCGTCCAAAGTTCATTATTTATCCACTGACAAATGCGCTGTCCTCCACTTGTTCTGGAGTTATAAAAATTCTCCATATGAATTCTATCGCATCTGATGAAACTAATCCCTGTTGGTCCTTCAATTAGCGTTTCATGCGTAGGATTTTTGACGTTGTCTCTCTGATTTCCGGTACCTGGATCTCCAGACTGTGCCCGCAAAGTTCGTGCGTCAGCACGGAGACAAGGTTCAGAAATATAGTATTCTTCAATCTGAAGTAGAAGGTCATCTTTGGACCGTGAAAGCGAGTGTGGGTTTTCCTCATGGCCGGCCACAAGTAGTGTTTAGTCGTGGATGGAAGGCGTTCGTTCTCTTCCATGGCCTTGTCAAAGGCGACCTGATGACGTTCAATCTCGTGGCGAAGTCCAAGTTTAAGGTTTCCATTGCTCGCAGCAGTGAGAACTCCAAAGCATCGCCACGCTTGCAAACACTTGAAACGAGTCTGAAAGATGATTCACAGAAACGGACAAAGAAGCTCCAACGGAGTCTGAAAGAAGATTCACAGAGACGGCCGAAGAAGCTCCAACGGACTCTGAAAGATGATCCCCAGAGACGGCCAAAGAAGCTCCTACGGCCCCAGTACTTTGCTGACTTCACTGAGAAACCCGAATTAAGATGCGACGAGCTGGTTGCGATGGACTTTGAAGTGGTGATGGCTGAGACTGTTGTACACTCAATCTCCAATGCGGCTACTGCTGCATCTGCTGGTCCTTCGCTGAGCGGCTCCTCCGACATGGACTCACATTTCTTTGAACCGGTACAAGCTGCAGCACCACTTCCCTTTTTCTATTCCTAGGATTATGTTCAGGTTGATCCTCTACATCAATCAGCAACTACGTGGAAATGGAAACAATGTAAGACGACCTCTGGCATGGGGCTCCTCCGATGAGAGGTCGTGGCAATGAACCTTGCCTACATTAGAAAATCAAAAAATCAAAAAAAATCTGCACAGTCCGGAAGTGCAGAACTTAGTTTCTGCTTGATGATTGTCAGAGCGCAGACTCTGAAACACTCCTATTTGCGAACGAGTACCTTAGTCTGTTAATTATAGCAACTTCTCTTGCAATATGCAGTTGCTAGATTGCTACTCTGTTGGCAGTTTTTTGAACAATACAATCATGGCATTTAGGTGCTACAGTAACTGTAAAAAGCAGTCGATAATTTCAAATTTTCTGCATTTGAAACGATTGATTTGGCCTCCAATTTACAAAGATACTATTGCGAATCCAATTTTGAGGGCATAATACTCATTCACTGCCGTGCTCGGTAGGAGATTTCAACAGACAGGATGATATAAACCCTGAACTGTTGCTTTTCAGACACTAAGAAAGTTAGTTACATCTCTAGGGGAATTGCTTGAAAGCTGTACCGTAGGAGGTTGTCTTTATCTCATGGGCACTCGAGAATTAAGGTCCAGGTCCCTAATCTAGACTAAAGTAGCGTTGGTTATGACCAGCACTTCGAAGTGGTTCTTCGGTGGTTCGAGCTACAATGTGAGACGCTTAAGTGCTCTGATTGTTCCGTGATAACGTATTCAAAGCATAAAGGATGATCACCAGTTTCTACAGTTCAATACAACGACGAGGTTGGAGTACACTTGCTTAAATTCATTAGATAATTGCGTGACTGGTTGCCTGTCATATAAAAGATTCACATACAATGATGAGGCCTGTTCCTCAGGAAATTTGAGGTTAAATTTGTTCCATAAAAAAACAATCAACAAGTTTTGAGGCTAAACTTGTTTAGCCAAAACAATGATCCCTCTATTGTACAACCTGTGCAACAAAAAAGTACAGGACTAATGTAAACTACGCACTTGAGCTATGAATTGTGCTATTGAGCTCCACACAATTTCTTGCGCACGCTCAAAACATCCACTCTCTTGTCAACCCTGCACAGTAATCAAAAAATGTCAATTCATGACTAAAGCCAGTAGTCCTTTAATCGTACACAAATTGCCAACGAATGGCGGACTGAGTAGGAGCAGAAAATCACCAATAAAATTTCATCACAGAAATTACAAATGTAATGTCAGGTGACAACACCAAATATGGCTCTATTGTATAACTGATCCAGATTCTCATAATCAAATGTACAGTGCATCTTATGAACGCGAGAAACTAAGGTGGATCTAGGGTGCGCCAATGATCAATAGATTGGAAGTAGTAGCATTCTCGTAACAGAACATTATAGCAATGAGAGGAAACCAACCTGTAAAGCATGTCCCCTGAAAGTGACTTCTTCGCTGATATCCATTCAGGAGCCAACTCCAAGAGCATTTTCAGGCGCTCTTCCACTTCAGTTCTGTCAGTCATTTCTGTGTTGGAGGACACCACCTTCGACAGAAGCTCCTGGTATGGGAACACTGACTTGTTGCTCGACTGGAAGATCAAGCGCAGCTGGTTAAATAGGTGAGGGAGACCCGCCATCACCTGTTGACGGTGTCGAATTCCCACAACATCTTTGCTCTTTTCCTCGGCAACTTTCAATTCCTCTTTCATCACCTACAGGAAACAAAAACAAGAAGCAACCACCAAATGAGCTCAACTAGCAATCCCTGGAACAGTCTACATTGAAAGATGGCGTTGTCAAAAACAATGAAAAAATAACAGAGAACAGAGATGGAGCACATTGAAAGGTACCATTAAAAAGAATGGAGCTTGATAATATACTCACAGAATGCACAAGGTGAGCCGGCAGGCCCTGGATCATTTGCATGTCTTCCTCCGACACTTCACTTGCGAAGGACAAAGATTTTCTCAACGCTGGCGCCCTTGTTGACGAGCTCATTAAAGCCGAGGATCTCTCAGGAATGCATGAGTGACTCGGAGATTCATGCGTCTCGTCACCAGCGTAGTCGTCGCTAGTTCCAGCAAACAAGGGTCCCAGATTCAGCTTGGAGTGTTTCATCGCCACCTTATTTCTGAACCTCGAGGGATTCACAGGGGTTTGAATACCCGGAGTGGAAGGCACGTCCATGCCTGGCGAGCAAGGACATTGCGAATCCTTGGAGCTTCTTTTCGGTGAAGCGAAATTCAGGGACCGGATGGAAGAGGCTGGCTTGACAGGCGTTGCAGCAGGTGATTGCCAACTTCCCTGGCCAGCAGATCCAGGCTCCTGGGATGAAACGTACACCGAGCTTTCAGAGTTCAGGGGAGTGCAAGGAGTGTACTGATGCTTTGACGTTGGAGCAGGAGACTTGAAGGAATGGGCTGGGATTGATGACTTCACGGGCGTCTTCAGTCCTGCACATTCCTCCTTCTCCACAATTTTTCCAGGTGTCCTCACATCCCACGAGATTGACACTTCCTTGGAGGCAGAAGCTTTCACAGGGGTGCTCAGAATGTTACGTGAAGCTGGCGGGTGCATTGGAGAGCTGAAGTGAGGCTTGAACGCAGGCGAGAAGTGAGGTCGTTTGCTGGGACTCTCCGTTGAGGCTTGCTTTGGAGTTCCATAGGTTTTGATGATCTTAATCGGTGTCTGAAGCTCCACAGGCTCCCTGATTTCAGGCTCCTCTTCTTCTTCTACAAAACCTGCATGTCGACGTTTCATGGGTGTGAGCTGCACTGTAGAAGCGACGGGCATGTTGTCGACGAGAGGGACATCATCGTCGAGGTTTCCACTAGCTACGTCCGATTGTTCTGACACGCTACGTTGCACAGAAAAGAAGGGGCTGAAGGAAGGCGCGAAATGGGGGGTTCCCAGGGGCTGCTCAGCCAGTGTGTGGACGTCGCGGTGAGGTGTCCTGTTAATGGGCATCGGAAGGATAGTATCCGCCAATCCTGAAGAAATTGGAGATCTCTCTGTCGACTTCGAGTTTCCAGAGGCGAGTTTCCCTGATTTCAAAGAGAATGCGGTTTTGAAGGATTTCGAGAAGTGCGTAGAAGCCGCATTGTCCGACTCCGGGACCGCCGTCCGATGTTTTGTAATGATGATCTCCATTGGAATGCATGTGGTCGCCACAGGCATCCCTTTGGAAGCTGAGATTCTATTGAAAGCGCGCTCTGGCATTGGATGCTGTGGGACATCATCATCCTGTACACAAGCAAAGCCCGGTGAGCATAAAAGCAATAGTATCATCAAATCAAACCAATCCCACTTCATGAAGCCATTTCATATTACTTAGTTACTGAAAAATGGAATACCGTCGTTCTAACACTTTGTAATGATACTGCAATACTGCGCTTTCTTGATTCTGTTCTCGAAACTCTGTTTTTGAGCCGGAAGAACACATTCAGAGATTGGAAGATGCCAAAATCAAGAGTTCAAATTGTCGATGAGTTTGACGAGGATATGGTGTTTTCCAGTACCGATGAAACTTGGCAATGAAGTGGCATCAAGAGTGAGTGAGCAAATTGCGTACCTCGGAGTGGGTAGAAGCGAATTTGACCAAGCGGGCGTGAAACGCACGTCGTCGTTGCACTGTCTCAATTTTAGGTCTTTTGCTGGAGCTTCCGTGTTCACTTGGCGGCTCCGCTGCTTCAGCGGGCATTGGCAGGAGTGCAACTTTCAGCTCCCATTTCTTGTTGCGCGTGTCTGGGTCATACACATTCACGTATTCGAGGTGGACGGCCTCGGGGAGAATGTACTTGATCTGCGCCAAATGCTTCTGAAGAAAGCGCCTGCAATGAATCAAGGTTCACCATCTTCCATCAGCTAAAAAAACCACGGTGATCTGGAAAAACGAAGACGACACAAAGATTGCAAGAGATTGAACAAAATTGCAATTGCCAATGCGGTCAAAACTCGCATCATTCCTCCAATTGCACATCAAACTCACATCAATCCCGAAACCGTTCTATCAAACTCATATCATTCATGTGCTATACCTCTCCGTGGTGGCCTCGACCGTGGTACAGACCGCCTGGAAAGTGCAGAGCTGTTGCCGAATGCCGAGCAAGCTCAAGGCAGTCTCCACTCCTTCGTAGAAAGACTCCAACAGCGCATACCTGCACAAGAGACCTTCCAATCTTAGCCCTGCAATGAGACAAAACAGACAGATCAATGAAGAATCCAAGACAACAACAGAGTACAAGCAACTTTTACCTCTCGGGCAGCTGAGCGGGAACTTTCTTGCGTGGACTGCGATATGCGTCCTCCAAAGTGTCATTCTCGCGCTTCCGCGAACCCAGCACGCCTTTCCTTTCGGATGCTGGCTCCGAGAAATCAAGCTTCCTGCTCCTGAAGCCCAACATCCCTCGAGGACCTTTGCCGGCGTCTGATCCAGGAAGGCTCCGTCTCTGTAGGCTCCTGTGTATATCAGACATCGTTGCTACCCCTCAAAAGCACAGATCACAGGAGCCTACTATCACCTCTCGGAAACTCAAACCACCATGAGCCACAACAACAAGAACCCTAGTGGCAAATTGCAAATTACATACAGCTGCAAACAAGACAACCACAGCAACAAATCCCAGTGTCGCAGAATCCTTGAACTACATAGTATAATGTCGTAAATTCTCTCTGCTCTTTACAATCTCAAGATCTGCGGCTAAGACAAAAAAAAACTCTCCGGGAAAGCAGATGCAGATGGAGGAGATGGGGGTCTCCGAGATTGCATTGAGAGCAGAATCGGAAACGGTAACAAGCAAACGGGAAGCACAGGAATTGAGTGGCGCGCGGAAGAGGAAGAGGCCGTTGGCGCTACTTGTGTGGCGGGAAGGGGGCAATGTGGCGGGAAAGACGACGTGGGGGGGTCGAAGGACGACGATATATGGTTTCTCATCTGACTTTTGGATGTCGTGGGAGTGAGCTGGCTGCTTGCCTGCGTTTCGCGCCAGTTTTATGTCTGCCATGTCGGACTTCGCGCATTTTTCTGGCCTTGGTCTTTGTAGCCGTTCGGACGGATGAACGAGACCTGCAGATGGTCTTTTTCATTCCTCCACTGGGCACTCATCCAAATGATGTCGTTAGACTGCTAGCATGGAATTTAACCCTTGGGGGCCCTCTATATTAAGTCTTATAACTCTTAAATTGTGGTTTAATATATGAATTGTGATACATTGATCATGAATTTGCTTTATATTGAAAAGTATTTGATCAATGTCTTTTTATTAAACATCATTATATTCATAACATACTATATAGTCGCAAAGTACTTTCAAACCCTTCGAGGGTTAACGTTTGATTGGAACTTGTGTTGTGTATGCAAACCAATACATTGAATTAAGTTGACCCCAAGTTATCCCCCAATTAATTCCTAAAGGACTAGGGGTAGTTCAAATTTCTAAAATTGTGAAGATGTATTATAAAATGAAATTTAGGATATTTATTTGATGATGGCTCTTAAACAATTATTTTACAATATGATCCAGAGATCATATCTATACAGCTAGATCAATTAGTATACAAATCAATATTTTTCAATAATATTTGAATTAAAAATTAAATTGAAGTATGTAGCTATTTGGCCATCTAAATATACAAGTTTGGTGTTTCCTTTAAAAAAATACATGAAATTGAGTTTTTGAAGAATCTTGGCTTCTTTTGAGTAGTTGAGAGATGAATTCAAGAGCTTCTTACAAGTATTACATGAAAAGAACAAAGAACATTGAAGTTTGTTGAGAAAATAAATTTTTGTCTATTCCTCAATGATGTGTCTAGCGTACTATTTTCTTGGTGTTTCATAATTTTTATGCAAGATTCCAAATCAATTTATCGAACATTGGTATTAAAAAGAAAACTTGAAAAAATGAAGATTTTATGATTGAATTATTCACAGGTCATAATTTATTTTGTTTAAGATAAGTAGAAGCTTAAAATTTATAATCTTCTCCCATTCAAAGGACTCCTAGGAGCTAATAAAAAGACAAAAGCACCACTGGCAATATATTATTATAAAGACAATAACAAATGCCTCTTCCACTTTTAAATCATGCAACCCAAGAACATGAAACTCACACAAAATGAACTATTCCATAATCAATGGACTTTCAAAAGGTGATTTTTGAAATAATGGGGTCTATTTTTTGTGAATTCCATGCAATGATTGGAAGTTTAGAATGTGAAACTTATTAAAAATTAATTAATTTTTTCTCATCTTCAAGTCACTTTTTTTTATTCCATTTTTCAACAAATAAAATAATTATTGCATCTAATTGTGAATGAATTCAAATAAGGTGCCTATCAAATACTTGCCTAAAATGAATTTTCTATTGATGAGAGCCTAAGGGCACTTTTGGGGGTTAATCCTTAAATAGAGGGACATTTTTTGTTGAATGAATAATATGGATGTTTAGATAGGTTCATATAATGTCAATTTGAATGGATATTTTTAATATTTTGATATAAGGTGCATATGCTTCTCACCTTGCAAGAAGAGAAAAAATTTGATTAAATGCCCAAGTGAAAATTTATGATGCCTAAACAAATTTGAGCAATTTGGATAATTTGGGTAGCTAGGGCATCTTTTGCTAAACTCTTCATCTACTTTTGAAATTTAGCATGCATATAACTAGCATTATATAGTATAAATTTTTTAATTTAAAATAAATTTAGCTCAAAATTCACACCCCAAGAAGAAGTAAATATTTTTTAACTATAATATGTTGGATAATTTTGAAAAACAAACAAGCATTTTCTTCTAACTTCAAACACTATTATCTTGCAATCTTTGTATCAAAGGATTTTGAATTTTTTCCACATATTCTATATGTTTGTCTCTATATTTTGACCATTTGTATTTTTTTTAAATAAAATCCCTCAGTGCACAAGAAATCATCAAGGAATAGCTTATTTATTGCTAATTTAATTATCTCTCTTTATTGCAGGGTGATTTATAGTAAGTTACTCCATTTATTTGTTTATGAAATTTTGTATGAATATACGTAGAAAGATAAACTAATGAATGATGTAAATCCTTATTTTTATAAAGGGAGAAAGTCTTAATCTCAAAGGACTTCAAGTTTAGTGACCTTGTCTAGCAAGGTAAAAAAAACTTTCTTCTAAATGTCAAATGTTATAATCATGCCATCTATGTGGTCAAATGGGTTAGTTTTTTTCCTACTCACATTCCTAATAGTCTCATATACTTTTGTATAGATGGAGTTCATAAGAAAAAAAAAATTTAATTTCTAGTTTTGATAAGTGTACCAAAATATGGCAGTCAATTTTGACTATTTCATTTGAAAATCACCTTTTGTCCTTTAGGGATAAACTTCTATTTTTTAGCACTTTAAAAATTCAAGATTTATTCATTTGGTGCTCCAAAAATGCAAACAAAGAGTATCTAAACTTTCGTCAACAATAAAACCCTAAATTCTAAAAACCAATAGAAAAAAATCAGCCAATTGAATAATAGGAACAATATTCAATAGTTTATTAGTCTATGTTAGCAAATTTCTAGTTAAAGCATCTTCACTCTCCTTGCGCTTGAGAGAACTACTCCAACTCAATAGTCTTCACTCAATAAAATTTTAAATTCATAAAATTCTTATTAGAAAATTCTACGAAGAATTCTCATTCCACTTACTAAGTATCTTGAAAAAAATCACTTTTGTTAAGAAAGAATTTTACTAATAAGTTTGATTAAATTATGAAAATAGAAAAATATTGTATCACTACTAGAAAATTGTGTCTAGAACAACAAAAAATCAATTGATTTCTGTTGTTTTGTACACTGGAATGTCCATTTTCACTGATTTTTGAATTTTTTGTTAATGCGAACAAAACATCTTCCAATTTTCTGTTGATTTGAATAGTGCAATGACAAAATCAATAACTTTTTGTCGAATTTGAATCTTTTTGGAATCTTTTTGGAATCTGTTAGAATCTTTTAGAATCTTTTAGAATCTTTCTAGAATCTTTCTAGAATCTCCTAGAATCTTTAAAAATCTTTAGATTCAACTGAGTATAGAATACATTTTATAAGATTTTGAAAAATTGTGGATTATTCTTATACCTTTAGCATTATATAGGACAAGCGTCGCACATTGATGTCAAATAATTAATTGATCCATAAGGCCTCAAGGCATTAATTCATTCTATTTTCTACTTTAGGATGAATCTTTTACAATGCAATATATATTGAATATGATTCTTGTAAAATATTTACTGAAGATGTATTTTATTGCTAGCTCAATGCTTAAAAAATCTTAGACCAATCCAAGTGGCAACTAAAAGTTATATATGAAAAGGTCTTTTTTTTTGAATGGGTGGTTTTGGGCAGCCATGATAAATAACTACAATTGGTTTGAAATTCTTTTTACATACTTTCGACAAGATTGTTAATAAAATCTCCAAAGTTGGAAGACATTCAATCACACAGTTTTTTCCAAGTTTCGATGTATTTGACACTCATTGCCAAGAGTGCTCAACATTAGAAAATGAAGATAAGCAATACACACCCTAGCACAAAACTAGAAAAATCATAATCATTCATTTTCAAAGTTGAATTTGTGATGCTAAAACAAGATTTCAAAACAAACTTTAAAAAAATATGAACTATGTAAAATAGTAGCTTGATAACTTTTAATTTAGTATCAAAATGTTTTTGACACCAAAATTTTGTGCCTTGGGCAATTCGAAGTTCAACACCAAAATTAGAATTTTAAGTATAATGAATTTTATTTTTCTGACTTAATCATTCAAGAATTCAATGTTTTTTCAATTCAGTAGACTTTGGCGGCCATTTTGGCATAGCAAAACAACTTTTTCAAAAAACCTTTCAACTAAGAAAATTTGGGAAATCAAAGTAACTTTCACCTACAAAAATCCGTTTGCAATTTGAAGTCTCCAATCAAAAGTTATGGACAAAAATCAGAGAGGGGTAGCAAGAAACATTTTTTTGGATATTTTCGAACATCCTCTCTGATTTTTGTCCATAACTTTTGATTTGAGACTTCAAATTGCAAACAGATTTTTTGAGGTGAAAGTTACTTTGATTTCCCAAATTTTCTTAGTTGAAATTTTTTTGAAAAATGTTGTTTTACTATGTCCAAATGGCCTCCAAAGTCTGCTGATCTTACAAAGAAAATAAAAACTAATGCAAAAACTCTATATATAAATTTCTACTCATGCTTTATGCACTTCGTAATGGCCATGGTTCAATGGCTAAGAACCTTGGACCTCAACCATGAGGTCCAAGGTTCAAAGGCCCATGGCTTCACCCGCCCGCGTGGTGGGCTACCTAGGTGGCCTGCCCGCGTGGCGGCCTGCCCGGATTTTCCGGGCAGCCTAAAAAATTTTATTTTTTAATTTAAAAAAAAAAAAAAAAAAAAATTGGAAAAATGTCCGAAACAACAGAATTTGGACAACAAATTTCAATGAAATCTTGTCCAGTACAACGCGTCCGAAACAACTGAATGGACAACGCTTTTCAGTTGAAAATCTGTTGTTCTGGACATATTTTTTCTAATAGTGTATACCTTTTAAAAAAACATTTTAAACAAGTGTATTACTTGTATTTAACCATGTCCAAAATTTGTTTACAACAATTTTTTTAAGTGTTGTTTTACTTTTGGAAGCATTTGCATATATGATATAACTATGTATATAGATTATGATCTCTACTCACTTACACTGAATTATCACATATTGTTTTATTGCTAAGTGATTCTAGTATATCATTTAGAGATCTAGGGGAATTTTTACAAGTACATTAAGAAAAAATTGACTTCCAGTAATTTAGTTCCATGTAATCTCTTGTGAATTTTTATTAATCTCAAAATCAGTTTTAGATGGTGGATTTGAATGCGTCGAGTGTATGCTTACAAATACATTGTTCTACATTTTTTAGAGTTTTTGCCTCTAAGAATGAGGGGCTTATTCAATACATATTTGATCCTTAACTTTGAAAGGAGGAAATATACCTTATCACAAAGATATTTTCCAAAAAGGATTTGATTTTCAAACTAATAGGTGTAGTCTTCATTTCTACAATGAAGTGGAAAGTCATCCATCGACCATTTTTTTGCCTTAGCATCTTTATAGCGTTAATACAAAACCATTACAACCCAAAATTTGAAATAATTATATTTAGTAATACTAACTTTGTACCCTCACAAATAGGACAAATTAATATGGAACAAAAGTAATAGTGACCAAATCTAACCTTTGGGAAAAGATATGGATTGTATTTACTAGAATTGAGGAATGTATCCAATGCATTCAAACCAATTTTCATGTACATTGATTCATGCCTAAAATCTAGGTTGTGAACATGGTAACAATGAAATAGGCCTATGTTGAACTTGCCCTAATCAACCCAAACCACTTGAGGTATGTGAACCCAAAATTTTCAATTGAAATGAAAACAATCACAACATTTTAGGTCTCAATTTTAGGTGCATATATCTTAGAGAAGCCTTCCAATGAACAAGCATCCATTGAAATCCATTAAAAAGGCACCTTGTAAGAATGAGTTTAGTGGATCTAAATCAACACAAGTATATATGGCTTAAGTCTATAGTAAAGTGAGAATGTTTGAATAAGGTAGAGGATACTACTTGTATCACTTCAAACATTTAGCTTATTTAAACAATGATTTTTGAGAGGTGTATTTGAGAATCATAGAAATATATGGAGTGCAAAAGCCAAATTTGATGAATAGAAATATCCACTACACTAAAAATGATATTTAGTGTTGGCAACACTAATTACAAACCTTGACACTAAATATCATAAGTAAGTAACACTAAATCTAATTTCTAACACTAAATATGCTCTATGGTAAGTCTGAAATCTGAAAAGGTTTACATTTAGTGTTAGAACACGTTAAAAAAATGAACTTGCAAAGGAAGCGGAAGCGGAGGCGGAGGCGGCGCATTGAAGTCCAACACAACACTAAATCCGCTACAATTCAGATTTAGTGTTGTGGGTGCTAGGGGGATAAAACACTAAATGTCATACTACACTAAATATCATTTTTAGTGTAGCATGTGTAAGTGTTTTATACAATTCAACTTCAAAATTGGAAGTTGTAGAACTTGCTAATAAGTTCAGTTCAAGAAATGAACTAATGACTTGCTATAGCTACACAAGGTTTAAGATTATCAACAAGCTTAAGTTTGGTATTCTTTATTTTTGGTTTTATAAGCAATATATGAATACGTTAAAACAATTGATATTTCTACCAATGATATCTCAAGATATTAATGTATTCTTCCCAAGATAAGCACTCAACAATGGTTGAATTTGCCAATGCATTCAAAAACCTATGCCACATCATTACACTAATTGAATATTCATTTCACATCATTCTAGAAATCCTACCATTTTGATCCCACTGGAAGACTATCTTTACATTTAAGAAAAAATCATATCTAGATGTCAACATTTACAAGGGACCATAAGAATCATGGAAAGAAAACTAGAAAGGATGATGGTTAAACAAATTAATGTGTAGGAGAAAATTGAGAGAAATTTATAAGATTCAAAAAGTACCTTTGTGCCTACACAAAGATTTCTCTAGAGAATGGCCTAGAGGCCATACGAGGATATTATAAAACAAAACCAAAGTAGACAATATCAAAGCCACAATATCAAAGCCGATATATGTAAAAGGAGGCAGTTTCAAAACCATGTTTCAAAACTCTATAAAGGCTTTAATCAATACTATAAAGAAAGAAGAATTGCTTTGCACCCAATTGCACATCTATATTGGTAACAATGTTAGATACTCCTAGTGGATGCAAAAGCCTTTGGAGCCATCACCGCAAGGGCCCACAAAATACCCTGCTGGGTATGGGCCGGCGGCACCCAGATAACTGATGAACATCATTGGACATAGGCTCCCAAAGTCGTTCACTTGCGCTTGGTATTGGCAAGCCTTAGCATTGAATGCTGCACAGCAAGTTGCACTTGCTCCATTGTTGGCTGTTGGGCACGCCGCCATCACATCCATATATGAAACTTGCGAGAAGTCCGTCACGCAATAATCTATTCACAAGAATCATTCAATAGTCAAAATACACACACAAAAACCCAAAGTGCCACACTTGGTCAAATCATTTGTTCCAAATCCTAGGAACTTCATCATCAGTGTAATTTCACAGGGAGTTTCTATAATTGCAATATACTACTAGAGCAATATGATCTAAAGTAGTCTGCTCTTAAAGTGACCATTTAAGAGCTGGCTGCTTTTTCAAAGAAGCTAAACTCTTTGACACAATTTTCAAAAAATTTTGTATGAAGAAAAATGAAACTAGCATCTAACCCAAGTCGTTTCATATTTTTGGGACCTTTGTGGAATTAGTGACAAATTTTTGAAGTTGAAATGCAGTGGTCACTAAAAACAACCACCTCCTGAAACAACCACCTCCTGAAATGTACACAACTGGTACATTGATGAAAGCAAAATGTACCCCAAAGTCACGATCGTTTTGAGAACATGTAGCATGCAGGAAGCGCAAATTTCCAAGGCAACTTCAATTTAGTTGACAAGCTCAGATAGCCAAAAATGAGATGCATATTTTCACTGCAAATTTCCAAGTTAATGCGAAATTCCTATACTTCCGTGAAACCGCATTGTAGAATATGCAATTGAGTGAAAAATTTTAGCTGAGCAGTTTGCTAGTATAGCAGATCGGAGCTGGAGCATGGAAAGTCTCCCACTGAGCAATCACTGAGGAGAAACTAGGGTTTGGAGCATTACTGGACATGGGAGATGCAATTGTTCTGTATCCGGCTGCTGTTGCTGTTGTTCCGACGGCTCTGGCTGCAACAGAAGCGAATTCAAATCAGCGAGGTGAGAACTAAGTTAGCGCCATTTCTTCCTTTCCAAGATGCACACACTCTTGCTCGCGGCTGTGAGAAATACGACGCTCCGAGCGCCATGAATGCTTTTTCGCCCTTTCAGGACAGAGATTTCATGCGTTTTAAATGACTGGTTATATAGTAAAGAATCAATTTTATGCAGACAGAGCGAATGATTTTTGGATCAACAGAACAAATAAAGAACATTGTTTATCACAAAACAAAGAAGACAATACAAAGGAAAGTCCCCATACATGTAAGGCTCTAATTAAAAAATGCTATGAAAAGAAAACACGAAGAGGAGTCCACACAATGGAGTCGTGCTAACTAGAACTTCGACATCAGTGAAGGGAACTACCGCATACAGAGCTCCTTGGAAGACACAGAAGCAGTGTCGCCAGAAGTGCCGTAGCTCTTATGTGCACGTAGTTAGCCATGCTCTAAGGTCTGAAAACACGAATCCGGTGCCCAACAACAATCGAGCTAGTAAGTTCAGTGTGTGCAACCAATTCTCCAATGCAGGAACAAAGAAGAAGTAGAAGAAGAAGAAGGAACAAGACTGAACATCCCAAAACTGGGCTTCCTCTTGTCAAACCCTAACTTTAATCAAATAAATGTATTAGGCATAACTTTATAAGAATAAGTCATGCCCTAACAATTCAACAGCAATACAAAAGTATCAAGGAGACATTGTAGGAAATATTGTATCTCCTAAAGTTAACTCCGTATATACAAATAATCACTAAAAGGTGCAAATATCCTTAATAAGCACATCACAATCACAAATAGTTTGTGTGCTTGAAAATTGTCTTCACTCAAGAAATCCAAGGTTGGAACTCAAGATTTGAAGGAGCAACCTCACCTGTACCCGTCCCAAAACCACAACAATCCAATGTTATGTTAGTGAGGATGTATCAGGTGTCTACAGCTGCATCCAATTGCTATTTGTGTCACAGATCACAAGTTCAATGTAGGAAAAATCAAGAGGTCACAAAAATCACAAAGCAAAGTACATCCAGCATAGTTTAAAAATCAACTACTATCCATAGAGACCTTTGCCATTCCCCAAAGTAGAACAAGAAGCTCAAGATTTGCACAAACACTTCTTCCTCACGAACCGCCTCCACAAAGAGCCGTCACAACAAGATGGTGAAATAGGGCAAGCTCCAGCAACTAAATAGTCACTAATTTGGAGGGAAGGCTTCATAGTGGCATTTAATGAAGTAATTTGAATTACCATTATGCCATAGTGAAGAAAATTAGTCACATAAAGCGCCACCCATATTGGGTGGGTGGGTGGGACCACTGTACATGTCATCTAGTAGTTGGAGACTCTCACCTAATTTTGAAATGATAGGTCCCAAATTTTATAAAGATGACTCAGGATCCAGTATTTTTAGAATCACAACTAAGTTTACAAGAAATGTAAAAAGTAACTCATAGTAAAGTAAAAGAAGCTAAATTTACACTAAATGTGTAATTCATAGCAATAGACAAGAAGTGAGCTAGATTCACACTTAATGTGTAAAAAATAGCAATTATAAGCAAGATCCTTATTAAAAGAAAACAATAGTAATTTTCTTTGAGACTAATATGTGTTTACTAATTAAATATTTTTGGGAATAAAAAGTTTTTGTTACCCAATATAAATATGTGGTAACTAATAAGATGGCAAATCGATATATTTCACATAGTCATAGAAATAATAGGGATTTCCCTAAAATTAAAAAAATATATACTATAACTAAAGAAGAAGAAGAAGAAGAGGTGTACTGTGCGTTGAACGTGAGATTGAGATTAAGACAGTGTTGAAAGACGTGAAGGAAGGCCGAGTGTCGACGACTCATGTTTCCATTGCTGCCACGCGTGAGCAGGTGTCATGCAAGTTCTTTGAAGTTGCACCTAATCACTTGCAGGTTTGTACTGCAATCTCTGATAATCTCTGTATGAATCAGGCATGGATGGTCAAGTTGAAGGACGACAACAGTGAGTGTCATTACTAACTTACCGCGCGCGGCTAGATTCAGAACTTTCCTGGATTCTCAGCTAAGGTCTGTTGAAGCTGGGTTCTCATCATTAATGCCGGACTTTAGAAGCGAAAGCTGTTGGAATTATTATCCCAGGTTGGTTTTCACAACGGAGGTTTACTGAATGCTGCATTCATAACATTCTGGAAGAGCTTCCGTAACGCACTAAAGAAAAAAAATTCCAGATTGTCACACTTTTATTGCCCAATTTTGAGATCATGTCAGGTTGGAGGCACCAAAAACTATGGGAAGAAGACAGGCATTGGCCGCTCACTGAAAGCTACACATACTCTCAACGGTGCCATGTCAGACTATTGGGTCTCTATTTTGGGTTGCCAACTGAGAAGCGTGAGGTCTCAGAAAAATAAGGATGTTTTGGAATGTCACCCTGGGTTTGCTTGTAGTAGGTGGACCGATCAGGTTGCCGTCCTTCAGGTTGGTTACTTCAGGTTCAGTCCTGGGAATTTGAAAAAGAAGAGCTGGAGAAACTAGAAAAGAAATGCAGGAAACAATGTCAAATAGGCTCAAACAAGAGGTAATGTGGACGTATGTACATCCGTCCATTAATCACATAAAATGGTACACTGTTCATAGAGTCCGTAGGACTTATCGAAACTGTCTCCTAAATCCTAATAGGTATTCCCAGGGACAATTCTCATCTCCCAAAGCAGTTACCTACTACCGTCCCGAGAGACCTAGTCGCATCCCATGCATCTCCTTTTGGCTACCTACCAGACTACACAAGAGTGGCATGAGACCCAGCTATGAATGAGCTTTAGCTTCTAAATGAAAGTGTCGAAAACTTGATCACATCCCTTGGCTGCTGACTGGATAGCAATTAGAACATAGCTTAAAGCAAGTTTGCAGGAAGCAACTTAATTGAGACCCTTCCCAAAAGCACCCCCAAGATTTTTGCCTCAAAAGTATATATTTACAGCAAGGATGTACACTATCTGAAGAGGAAAGTCAAGGATCAATTTGAGGTACACTTCTAATCAAAACTTTGGAAATTCATAGTTTATTCAAACAATGTCCAAAATGTAGATACTGAATCACATTGGAGTCCTCTGCCAATACCTAATAATATCCAACAAGATGTAGGTTGGTCCAATATTAGGAACATCGCAGCTGATGCTTGTTCTGACCAAATATGCGTAGTTACCTTAAGGTGTAGAGAACAAGAAAGCAAGTGCCCAGAGGGTTCCAGCAAGATTTGGTAACCAAGCTCCCAGTATGGGACTGACGTAGCCCAACTGCAATACGGTACCACCAGGTCAGCATCTAGGCTCCATTGACATGTTTCAAGCATTCACTGGACTATTTTCTCAGTTCGAGGTCCTTACTCCAGAGACTTTTGAATGCTTTACTAGAGACAAGACAAGACAATCCTGCATATCCAGAAATTGGGGTGGTAAGGGTTATTCACCTGACCAATTAGGGATCCAAACACGGAGACAATGTAGTAGCCGAAGACAATAACGACTGTCAAGGCCAATCCAACCTGTGGAAGATCGGTAAGGTACGCCAATGGAAACATCAAAGTGAATTTGTAGAACCCTATATCCATCTGAAATTTTATTTTTAGATGACCAACAATTCGTTCAAATAGAAGAGCTTCATGAAATTGAAGGCTTACTCGCGTTTGTTCACGAGGCAGGTGGAGGCTTAGAAGGCAACCAACCAAGCCAAATACTATACTCGCAAAGGGAAGTGACAGACGCTGCTGAATCTTGATCTGCTTCGAAGAGATCTCCAAGTTTAGACCAGTCACATGACCTCAACAGAATGGGTTAGAAGGTTAGACTTGCAACATTAAATTAGGTCACCGTTACAAATTGAGTGCAGGAGTGCATTACACGAGGAACCTGGAGGAACAAAAATCTTACTCAGAACTCTAAGGAATGCACAAACCTGTAACTTTCGACTCTCCTTAACATTCCGACTTCCCTTCATAAGACCCAATAAGCTCCAGGCCTGCAATCGTCAAAAGAATCCTCACAAAGGGTGAGGTGATGCAGGAAAATCTGAATGTGATCCCAAATTTACCTCAAACATATATGTCAATACAGTCGTCCATGCAATCTCCACGTAATCCTTGATATAATCCCCACTAATTGAAAAATTAAAAAGTCTAAATGATAATCTTAGAATGTCGCTATTCCTAATTCTTATAACCCACATGTCCTAATTCTATTAGACATGAGAAATTCATTCCTTGAAATGACAGGCCCGAACATGCTATAATTGCTTTTAGAATATGTTCAATTTCAATTGGGCACCAAACTTTCTACAGTTGTGAGCCATTGCTTTAGCCTCTTCCCTTGCGGTAGAAACAACAGAGCTGGAATCCAAACTCAATCAACCCAAAAGCAACCTCACCTCAAAAAGAGTCATGTCTTCAAATGACTTGGTAACACCCAATCTCGCAAAATCCAATAGGGTTCGTGTCAATTCTGAAATATCTGCCCAGGATATTCCACTGTTAGAACGTTATTGAAATGTCAACACCAAAACTGGGCGAAATATGATCAAAGGTTGAGAAGATACACTTCTGACTTAACCCGTAAGTGCATAAGCTCAGATAAAAAGTTCACTTTGGAATCTGAAAGTCAATAATAATAGTAACTTTCAAAACATATCTTAATCATTAAAAAAGCAGAGGTTTGATTTGGTACGTTTTGTTACATTTCTCGAAGCTTCCTAAACAATTTAGTCAAACTTCTTTAGATATGTAAGCAGGCACTTTTGGCCATTTGGCCTCTGCGGGCTTAACAAAGATATTGGACTTACATTGCGAGCTAAATTGTCGCACAGCCTGCAAGGAACTTCCTTTGTTTTGAGAGGCCCCCTTTCCTAGTAAATATTCACAGCCCTTACTGAACATCCACAAACCCTGTAACTCGTCCCAGATCGCCTCTTCCGCCAAAACCACCCTTCTAACGGACAATGCTGTTGAACATACAACGTCTCTTCGTCAATATGACAAAGTTAATGGCCACCAAGCCAGTATCGCATTTTCCAATTTACGTACCCATCTACAGCTTAAGGTAGAGGATACTAAAACCAGTAGGGCTCTAATTACATCTCCTTTATGGACCCCAACTCACCTATTCATAAACTTTCTTGCACTCATTAGTCGGTAGGGTAAGCATGACTTGGCCAAGGTAAATGCACCCAAAATCTTCCGAAAAAGCATTCGAGCCTGGTTCCTATGTTTAAATTATTAAATTTTTTTGTCGAATCTTGTTAAGAGTCAAAAGAGGATTTCAGATTATTTTAGCATGCAGTTTTTGGACACCATGTGAATAAACTGTGCATTTTCAAAGTGCTGAGAATAGGTTTACCCGAAATTGACATAAGCTATCAAGAATATAGGCTGTACATTTTAGCTGTACATATTGGGCAAGAATCTGTGGGGGTCGGATAATCTGTGGGGGTCGGATTTAGACCGCAAATTAGGCGCGGTTACATTAAATTTCTACGGACACTCGTCCATGATGAGGTTGCCTCTGTAAAATATGGTGGTCTGAAACCTCCTACTTTGAAATTGAACTGAAATTCCATAAGAAATTCATATATAGTACAAAAAAATGTGATCTCACAGATTGGCACTTGTTCCAAAAAATCTCTACACGGCTCTATACCTCTCTCAAACATAAAAGTCCATACGTTGAAATGCTTAAAGTGACGTCTGAAACCTCCCACATGTGAAATCACCCTTACACTGCATTTCTAAGATAAAATTTCCTCGTTTATGAGTCAATTTTGTGCAATTTAGACCGAACAGAACCTACCGGTATTCGACTTAGATTGAGGATTTCCCGTAGTGGCTCCCTGATCTTGAAATCCCTGCAAGAGTACGGTGACTTGTTCACATTCACATGGCACAAGAAGCCAGCCACTTCAATGTAATGCTAGGGGAGTAGAAAGGAATACAAGAGCATAAGCTTGTGGTGAAAAAATGCTGTCACTACCTACGACCGCAGACTATATCAAAACTTGCCTGCTCATACACAACAATATAAGCACATCAACCCTCAATAATGACTGCAATTAAAAAGGCACACCATCGGGATTGACATTACCTCCATTTGCACGAAAGTGACCGTTAGCAATGAGTTCAAGCCATCGAACCCCTGAGCGTAAATCAGGTGTTCAAGCCGGTGCTCTCTACAATCAGTTGACGTAAAATTAGACTGGTCAAACTCATAAGAAAATATTTCATGAAGTGCAATCATCTCAACAGGGAGTAGCAACGACGAAAAGATTCTGCAGCCTGCAATTTGAAGTAGATCATAAGCCACTGGGACAAAGAGTAAGATTTTCAAAGAAGCCAGTAACGCACTGTTGTTCAAGCGAGATGAGGACATATTAACCTGAATACTGGATATATAACAGGCCTATTGAAGGCAGCTGAGGGCGCCCTGGTAGTCTGCCAGACACCCGCAGGATTGCATCAAACAAAAGCTCCTAGAAGAGAGCACAAAACTGCCAACATTCAACAATGGTCTGAAAAAATCTACAGTGCTACAATAAATTCATATGTCAAGAGAAAAAAATTGACTCGAACCACACAAAGACGATATTCTGAACAGAAAAATCTACTGTACTAGACATGCCACAAACATTTCGGCATGTCTCTGTGATTCCATCTTACATTAGACGTGCCAGAATCTCTAACGGTCGATACGCTTGCAACAGCAGTTTTGGTCGCGTCCATGGCGATTTGATTTGCACGTGGTGCTAATCCCTGTGCAACAACTAAGCTACTGTAAGTGAAAGCGCCGAAAGTTGGTTATTTACATTCCCAATCTAGAGTTCTTATACTTGCGCACATCATGAAACACTACAAAAGCAAAAAAAGTAACAGATACGAGGAGCTTCATACCAAACCAAGTGGCAAGTCCTTTCAATGATATGGCACCTCAGCAAGAAGCAAGTGGAGGGCAGTGATTCCCAGAAACACAATGAACGTTGGCCGCAGCATCCTTAAGCTCCCTATCCCGGCAGCTCGCAGGGCTGCAATTTAATGGCAGTCCAATCAGCAACAATTACGCTAGTCCATAAATTCCCAACGCTGATTATTCTATAGATCGCTAAACCGTTTATTCTATTTAGTTTATGATACACTACTCAGTAGGTGTTCTGCTAATTCACACACGTTGGGGGTGTA
Organism: Neckera pumila; assembly: GCA_963969595.1. Taxonomy (NCBI): domain Eukaryota; kingdom Viridiplantae; phylum Streptophyta; class Bryopsida; order Hypnales; family Neckeraceae; genus Neckera; species Neckera pumila. The sequence continues at coordinate 45,118,286 of OZ018409.1, read as the reverse complement.
TGTCTGGATGGATAAAAATTGGAACAAAAAAAGGTAAATCCCAAACTCCCAAGCCCCTTGTTCATCGACTCGATGCATTCAAAAGCTCTCTTTTCCTCTCTTTCAATGTCCAAAGGTTAAACTAATTGAACTGTCTCAACAAAAAACTCATTTCCTGTATGGCACACAGTTTTGGTGGCACATTAAATCATCAGTTACACAGAATAGAATGTGCGGTGCAATAAGCTAGTGGCGGGGCAGTAGTAATATGCACTATATTTCATCAACAAAATATACTAGAATTATACCTGTTGCCTCACTATCCGCGCCCAGTCGTCCGAATGCAAGCATTGAAGCCAACAGTGACGCCATTGGAAGCGCAAGACTAACGTACGTCTGAATCAACACGACAATGTTGGTCACCATGAGCTCTCTTGGCTAATTGATATAAGCCAGTACTCTGATCTGCAAATGACATCTCATCTATGGCGACATTGATTTGCACGCCGAATTCACTTCATCCGAGGCACCGATCAATTCTACCAAAAACGAGAACGCACAAAATTCATGGAAATGAAAGAATGGATCATGACTCTACCGGAAGCCGGAGGCAGACGATGCGCACACACAGTAAACAGTGGCGAAATGAGAAGCCCAATTTCTCAATTAATGCCATTACTTCCGGCCCTACTCCTGGAACCACAATCAGAAAATCAAAAGGACATGTCAAATCCACAGAGCAGACACAAAACCCCTCAAGGGCCAAGAGACCCGAATTGAAACAAATTCTTTTTTAGCCTAACACATGCAATGCGTTCCTTTGCTCATTTTTTAGCCCAACACATGCAATGCCCTTCATTGATTCGACTGATATAAACATTAGCACCACCTGCATTATACTTTCACACAATGTGATCACTCGAATTCATCATTGATACTTGATCCTCTAGATTTATTCAGAACATCACAGAGCAAGGAACAGCAAGCCGAGAATACGAAGTTTCACTCAATTTCGTAACCCTAACCCTAATCCCTCCATCATCAATTGCAAGCACCGTCCTGAGCCTCAAAACGCAACAGCGTCACTGACCGATCGAGACACCCAGCACAGTGAACGCCGCAGTTCCCAAAACCAAAGGGGGAAGAAGCTCCCGCATCAAATAGCCATCCAATATTGTCACCAAGCTACTTCGGGCGCCTTCTTCATCTCCAGGTCCGACACCACTCCCAGCCCTCATTGCCCCTAATATTCCACTTCGCCATCTGCCATACTCAACACGAGGCCAACAACTACGTCCTCTCTCCCCATTCCTGGAGCTGAATCTCCATTGCAGAAGTGTCGCATTCAGAGCAACTCTGAAATGCATGCACCAACTCGCTCTAGCTCGATTTCCAAAATTTCTCGACCGAGACTTCACATCGGAGCAAGTGGCAGTGTTGCAAAGGAACGAGGCGCCAAAGGTATTAGGCGACGCAGAAACCGCCATCGGAGAGGAACTCTTCTCTACTTCCACCCTACAAAGAAATGTGCTAGCAAAAGGTAGAAGCTAAGTTCGAGGATTTGATAGTCCCGCCATCGTTCATAAGGTATTCACGGACCGAAAATCGCAATTGCGAACCCTAATTTTCAGACCAACTGAATTCAGTGAGCCCTGGTACATCCCAGCAACAGAAAATGACCATAATTCGCAATTTTGGGGAGTTTTACAGTAAATTTTCTTCGAAAGATAAAATGGAATCGGCATCGCTCCTGATATGCATCCCCATGCATAGATCGCAAAGGATTTGATGGATGGATTGCATCTCTCCGACACTTGATTTTTAGGGTTTAGGGTTTGAAAATCGATGAGAAGCTCGTCGATTGGGAGAGACGGAAGGAATCTCCTCACAAATAAGTATGGTAGAGATTGGATTTTTCAATGTATTGTACAGTGCCTACAAGAAAGGTTGACGCCCCCCTTTTGCACCCTTCAGTTTTTTTGACATTACTCAATACACAATTGACATTTCTTGTTTTTGTCAATCAACATTTGTATCTAACCCAATCCCCCTCAAGTATATCAAATTTTCAATTTCAAAAAAAACAAAACTCCATTTTTGGTTAATTTTTTTAATTTTTTTCCACAGTTTTACATGAAAATTCATAGAAAAACATCAATGATGAATTTTTTAAATATAATTGCAGATATACGTAGGAAACATCCACACGCACATCTTTCCTTCAACAAGCATCTTCAAAAAAGTTTCACAATTCTCTTGATAAAGGTCACAATGGAGGAGTGAATAGTGCCCAAAATTTTGAAAATTCATGTCTCTTTATTGAAATTAGATTTTGATAAAGTAATTGTACCATCACGCTCAAATGATGGTACAATTACTTTATCAAAATCTAATTACTTTAAAGAGATATGAATTTTCAAAATTTTGGGCACTACTCACGCCTCCATTGTGACCTCTGTCGAGAGAATTGTGAAACTTTTTTAGAGATGCTTGCTGAAGGAAAGATGTGCGTGTGGATGTTTCCTACATATCTCCGCAATTAAATTTAAAAAATTCTTCATTAATATTTTTCTATGAACTTTCATGTAAAACCATGGAAAAAATTTTTAAAAATTCACCAAAAATAGAGTTTTGATTTTTTGAAATTGAAAATTTGGTATATTTGAGGGAGATTGGGTTAGACACAAATATGGATTGATGAAAACAAGAAATGTCAATTACATTTTGAGTAATGTCAAAAAAGCTGAAGGATGCAAAAGGGGGGCGTCAACTTTTCTTATAGGGCAATGTACAATAGGGTCTCATTCATTTACGAATTGCCTTTGTGACCATTGTTTTTCTTTGCTCAATGTCAATGTAAAACAGAGTTAACATTTTTGGTTTTGCACAATTATCATAGATATTTTACGTAATTCTAATCAAGCATACCAAATTTTAGTTTTTAAAAAGCAAATCTCTTTTTTTTGGTGAATTTTTTCTTTAATTTTCATGGTTTTACATGAAAATTCATTGAAAAACATTGGCGATGAATTTTTTAAAATTTATTTGCAAAGATTTGTAGGATATATCCACACGCACATATTCCTTCAACAAGCATCTTCAATTTTTTTTTACAATTTCTTCTATAGAGATTTCAATGGAGGCGTGACAATGCCCTAAATTTTGAAAATAGATTTCTCTTTGATGAAATTTGATTTTTGCAAAAAAATTGTACCATCATGCTCAAAAGTACAAAATGAGGCATAGTCTGATGGTCAAATAGCAAAATCTAATTACAAAAGAGGCAATAACTGCCTGTATATCCATTATCCACTCTTTTTGTGCACAATTGATGGTATTTTGTTGGAGATTCTTATCTAAATGTTTGGTATGGTATCTTTCCTAATCAAATGTCAATTTAAAAAAATTCATATAGTGTTGTATCTTGAAGATGCTTAAAATCACATTTATAAAAATTTAAATAAATTTTTTATTTTTATTGTTTTAATATTTAAAACCATAAATTTTCTTGATAGGTGACTGGATAGGTGATAGACATCTATTAATTTGTCTAGCCAAAGATTGTAGAACCTGATGATGTACTTACTAGTGAGTGCATAAAGAGCCTGTCCTAATTCCTAGCATGACATCAGTTGCCTCTCAGACGTCTATAAATACGTGATGCTGCAAGAGGTCCTTGAATGCAATCAAGATCATAGTATAACCGGTCTATTGATAGTCAAAGAAAGCTAGATCAAATTCATCAAATGGCAAAATTTTAAGAGGTTGGAAATTTCCACTAGTTCCTTTTAGGTGATTGTTTAGAAACTCATATCTATATCGATCCTAGTTTTTATAGCTCTGAGCACTTGAATGTCTCAATTTGTTTAGTTCCTCTGAAACATGCCAATTTATTGAACTTGACAATGATCTAAAAACATTGAGACTAACTATTGGTTCTAATTTCCATAGAGGTTAATTTTTATGGAGTTTAATATTGTTCCAAGTCAATCCACCTCAAGTTGACTTGAAACTAAAGAAGTCATAGCACTAGTAGAAAAATCAACATCCAAATCAACAAAAAAGTGTTTTTTTTTTTCTGTTGATTTAGTTGCGTTGATCATCAACTAATATTTGTTGATTATTTCTAATGATTTGGTCAATTCCAAGGTGGGAAAAGATAAAATAAACAAATAAATAAAAATTATAACTTTTTTTTGTTGCCCAAAATTTTTAGGCAGCATAAATTTTTTTTTTCTGCTGCCCAGAAATTTCGGGTAGCCCCATCAATCACCAGTTGTCCATGGGATTTGAACCCAAGACTTGCGGCTTAGTAATCAAAGGCTCTAACCAACACACCACACTTGTAATCACGTGTGACGTATATATAATTTTGTTTTACTTATGCATTTAGAATTCTGTGTTTTCCAACTCAGCAGACTGGCAGCCATTTAGGCATGGGAAATCAACTTTTTTCAAAAGAACTTTGAACTTATAAAATTTGGTAAATCAAGTTAAGTTTCATCTCCAAAAATCCGTTTGAGAACTGCAAACACCAATTAAAAGTTATGGACAAATTTTAGAGAAGATGTTTGAAAATGGCAAAGAAAATGTCCCAACCAACATCTTCTCTGAAATTTGTTCATAAGTTTTGATTGGAGCCTTGAAATCTCATAAGGATTTTTGGAGATGAAATTTAACTTGATTTACCAACTTTTTCTAGTTCAAAGATTTTTGAAAAATGTTATTTTACTATGCCAAAATGGCCACCAAAGTCTGCTGAGTTTTAAAAAGAAACGAATTGCAAATGATTAAGTTAATAAAAAGTTCACTTGTGCATAGAATTCCAACCGTGGTGTTTTAACTCATGGAGGACCAAATGGCATTTTTTGGGCAACTTAGCAATAATTGTGGGCATGCAACTTATTACAAATGGAGTTCTTCTTGTTTTTCTTGTTTTTCTTCAAAATTTTCACATAATATGTGGTCAAAGTTTTATAATTTTAATTGCTTGGTGGGCAACTTGGGCAACTAAAAAAATCATTTTTTTAAGAATAAAGAATTTAAACCTGGTTTCCTAGATTTATATTTACTTCAAAAGCTTAAAATCATTGCATTTGTACTAAGAAGAAAGGTATGAGGAGTTTTATTTTCTAGGCAATTAAGGAATCTCTACTCAAAACTGAACATTGAGTTCCTTTATTTAATTCAATTTGCAATATTTGAAAAAAAATAAAAATTGGATTTAGATTATTTATTACAACATTACAAACATTAGCATTGGAATTTTTCAATTATGTAACTAAATTACTAACAATTTAGTATTTCAAATCATACTCTACTTCTTTTTTTAACATTTTTTTCAAGCATAAATATGAATTTTTTTAAATTGATTTCCAATTGATTTCTTCAATATATTATGGACAACAACAAGTTGTTGGATCTACACATTTTTGTCCAAAAAGTTTGTCATAAATGATAAAATCTAATTAATCATGTGAGAAGGGTTGAAAGTATTTTTTTTGAAATCCAAGCGACATAATCTTGCAATTGATAAGGTTTTCAATGCGTTAACCTTATCCTATTACAATGAAATAAAAACATTCCAAAAGATTCCAAAAGATTTCAAAAGTTTCCAAAAGATTCCAAAAAGATTCCAAAAAATCCAAGATTCTTTGAAATTCTGTTGATTTGGTCATTGCACTATCCAAATCAACAGAAAGGGGTCAGTCATTTTGTTGTCTTTTACAAAGTCCTTACAATGTTCTAAACAACATAAACAAACAGAAATCAATTGATTTTTTGTTGATTTGGTCATGGTTTTTCTACTAGTGTAGAAGGTCGGAATTAGTTCTCTTGCTAGCCTTTCTAATCCCACCTATAGATCTCTTAGAACTATCTTTGTAGAAGTTACAGTCCTAAGTTAATTATAAAATGTGTAGACCTTATACACAGAAATAGAATAATGTGTCTAAACTATTGAACTAGAAATAAGTTATATTGTGACCAATAGACCCTTCTTGCACCAGATTTTAAGCTGCAATCATTTGAATGGCAATCATTGGAAATACATTTATAAAATTTTGTACTCAATTTTATAATGTGTTGTGAGCTAAAGGACATTGCATTTTTTTTATTACCCGCGAGTACGTATTGCAGAATAGAATAAGGCCCTTATGTATTGGATTCCCAAGTTGACTATGAGAGGCCCTAGATGCTTGTCCAATGGGAGCAATCAACTTCAATCATTGTTTTATGACCCCCTCCCCATAGAAATAGGGGAATAAATGCGTCCTTAAAGCCCTCTATTTTTGATTTGTATTAGTTTGGTTTCTATAAAGGAGTGTCCCATTTACCACTCAAAAAAGCAATTACAAGGTCCAGTTCTGCTCTAACTGTTGAAAAAAGCAGTTACTACCTATTTTGAGCTCATTGTCATTGTAAGAAACTATGGCTTTCTGATTGTGAGCTCATTGTGCGAAATTGATGGGGAACACATGTTATCCAACCATTGGTAGTTAAACATTTTCCAAAAAACTAAAAGGGATACACATGTCACTTTCTATTGATTGATAAATTGAGACAACTATTTGTGACATGCCCCCTATCCCATATTTGTAATTCTATTACATCCATTTGGCCTCCAAACAATATAGGATATCTAAAATGTATAATATTGTTGTCATATGTATATCTATATAAGCCATATAGATATGTATGGCTGTATTTTCCATATACATTTTGTATGTATTTCACATGACATACATATTCTATATCCGTATCCTAGAGCAGCAATGGCCACAATAATTCCAAATTAGTGCATGCACTATAAGAAAAGGGGCCCCTAATTAATATAGGATTAATTAGATTTTGTTGATTGTGAAAAAAATTGAATTTTGTATGCTGATTTGGCCAATGCATTTTTTGACAAAAATAGCAATCAATACAGTTGTATTGGTTTTTACCAAAAACAAAATTTGCTTAGTTGATTTGGCAATCCGTTGAACATTCTAAAAGTAGATTTTTAGACCTCATTTTGGCATAGTAGAATAACTTTTTCAAAAAACTTTGAACTATAAAAAGGTGGAAAATCCGGAAATCAAGTCAAGTTTCATTTCCAAAAAATCCAATTGAAATTATGAGCCTCCAATCAAAAGTGATGGACAACTTTCAAAGAAGAGTTGGAAGGGATATTTTCTTTGACAACTTCAAACTTCCTCTTTGAAATTTGTCTATAACATTTGGTTGGAGGCTTGAAATGTCAAACGGATTTATGGAGATGAAATTTGGCTTGACTTCCCACCTTTTATTAGTTTAATTTTTTATGAAAAAACTTATACTACTATCCCATCTACTATGCCAAAACGAGGTCTAAAATTCTACTTTTACCATAATTCCTACTTTTGCACTTAACCCCTAATGACCCTAGCAACCATTTTTTGGTTGTTGCCCCTAATTTTGAGCTTTCCATTCTTAGATTTTGAATTTTTTGGAAAAGTAAAATTTATTTCTAAAAAATAGATTGTAATACAAATCCAATGGCGGTGGTTTCATCAAATTCCAAATTAATCGCCGCCTTCTAAAAATTTTCAAAGTTAAGTGGTGTAGAATAGTTTACATCTTGTTTTTTTGAGTTTGGTTTGGACACGGACTAAAAAGTCAGCCAACCAATGTGCTTCTTGCCCACCTCAAAAAAGGCAGATCCAAGGAGTTCAAGGAGAAGTCTCCCATTCTTTTTTCTCTTGCAAACACTACTCAAATTTCAATTGACCGCCATACATTGCAAGCTTGACCATGAATTGTAAAATTCTTAAAATATTATGAAATTTTCACATGTACATTTTCAACTCTCTTATCTTTCATTGAGCACCAAAAAAGCATCATTTCAAAATATTCTCACAAAGATACGCTCCTTCAAAGTGCGTTGCCCTGTATTTCCATTGACCCAAGAAAAACTTCAAAATTAAATGTCTCCTAAACCATGGGGCCAAATAATCTGAAATTTTTGGAGGTGCTCAATTTTCATGTTAAATTCTAGATCCAACGGTTAAATTCTATCCAATCTTAAAAAAAAAATTGCTCAAGTTGTTGGCAGTTTTGGCCTATTTTGAAAGAGCACTGCCATTGAGCCATTAGGGGTTAACTATGAGCCTATACCTTCCAATTTACTTATCCCATATGGTTTATTATACCTCCCACTTTCCACCTCCCCACTTATATAAAGGGCTTGTCTTCTCATCTCTACTAACACCATGGTAAGTGACACTTGAAGTTCTATATCTAGCTACATTGAATTGCTTTGAATATAGTGTTGAATCTTTTGAAATTAAATAAAAAATAAAAATACATTCTTAAATAAAAATATAAATTTAAATAAAAACAAAAATAAAAATTTAGAGTTCTAACTATGTGGCAAGTTTGCTAATGTAGTAGATCTGGCTTATGTGGTGGATTTTGCCTACATGGCAGTCTACATGGAATAATATTAAATTTTTGAATTTGACCAAATCCAAAAATAAAATCAATATAAGAGTGTTGATTATTGTCCAAATGAACTGTCCAAATCAACATATATTTTTTGCTTTTTCTATTGATTTGGACATTGAATTTTCTTGTAATGATGGAGGAGGTGCTAATGGCAATAGGCAAGGATGTTTGCCTCATTGAGACTGATTGATTGCATCTATCAATAGCAATTACTATCCATTGCAAGCACAATTTATAAGGCACAACTTGCTTTGGTAATTGGAGAGGTTGTGATGGGAATTTTAGAATCTCGCTTTTTAGGCGGATGACTTTGTAGGCGCTTCTTTTGTTTTTGCAAATAACTTTTATGGTTGTTTGATCATTTCGGTTAACTTTCTTTGGTTTTAAGATAGAGAGAAACATTCTTGGACATGAGAGTACTTGTTATCCAATTTGCATTCTACATTCTTGATAATTTATAAAAAAGTGATATTGTCTCGCAAAGTTAGGACTTAATTTGGTGACTTGTTTTACCTTTTCTAGCGCTTGTTGATTGGAGATTTAAGTATTGGAAAGAGATTTGTCCTACTACTATTTACAATGTAAATCTATCTCCTACTGGAACCTTTGAGCGTCTAGGCAAACTGCTTTAACTACTTAATATTTAGTTTATACTGCAGCCATTGATAAATATTCTTAATCTAATTGTCATTGGGATTTGGAACTCTTCCAAGCTATTTGTAGATTTCATATTGAAAATTGCCTCGTAAACTATGCTTGCAACAAACAATAATTGGATGTGGTTGATGGTTGTATAAGGCCCTCCAATGGTTGATACACATAAAAGTAACTCACAAATTTTGTCTCAATTCTTTCCTTGTTCATCTTTGCTGTTTGGATATATTTTCTATTAGAAACATGCAAAGAATTCTAGTCAAAAAAGAAAGAAAGAAATGGGCAATTCCAAACACTACAAGAAAAAGGGGCCCAAATTAACAAAAAATCAATGCATTTATGTTGATTCAAAAAAAAAAAAATTAGGGCTCAATTGATTCAGCAATCTTTTAAACATCAATCAAGATAATTTTGTCAATTTGACCAAAAATAAAATTTGCTCAATTGATTCAGCAATCACCTAATTATCAATTTCATTTTTCCACATATTATAATTTCTCTTCTGTTATTCATTTTATTCCATTAGGGCAGGATTGGCGGAAAATTATCATTTAAAAATAAGCCAAAGAATAAATAAAATGAATAAGAGAAATTGTTGAATTTACAAAAATTAAACTACCAAGATGTTATAAAAGCTGAAAATGTCCAATGTTAGTAGGATAATCCACAATAAAATCCTATGACTATATACCATCAAATAATTGTAAATGGCATGGTGAAGAATTTACTTTATTGACATTTAGTGAGCATGTAGGCTAGAGAGGTTGTTTTTATAATGAAATCCATAGTCCATCATGAATCCTTAAAGGATATGGGAGAATTTGAAGATGATAGCTTCACTACTCCTTGTCAAAATGTAGGAATTGTGTGCAAAGTAGAATTTCAAACCTCATTTTGGCATAGTAAAATAACCATTTTTAAAAACTTTGGGCAAAAAAAGTTGTAAATAAAGCCAAAATTCATCTTTAGAAACCCGTTTGAAATTTTGAGCCTCCAATAAAAGGTTGTATGGACAAATTTCAAAGAAGATGTTTGAAATTGTCAAAAATGTCCCTTCCAACCCCTCTCTAAAATTTGACCATAACTTTTGATTGGAGCCTTGAAATCTCAAAAGGATTTTTGGAGTTAAAAGTTAGTTTGACTTCACACATTAATTTGCCTTAAAGTTTTTTTGAAAAAATTATTCTACACTACCTAAATGAGGTCTAAAATTCTACTTTTTAACCACAATTCCTCTTTTTGACTTAATTATGAGTGGTTGAGTTCCTCACTAATCCTCATTATATATAATTAACATATCCCATATAGATTGTCTTACCTTCTACCACCCCACTAGTATAAAGACCTTGTCTTCTCCTCTCTACTTATACCAAGGTAAATGGTATTCAAAGTTGAATTGCTTCATATATTGAATTACTTTGAATATAGTGGTGGATGTTGGCACAAAGTTCAAGTGCTATATATATTGAATTATCTTGAATATTAGTGGTAAAGTAATGAAGTCAAATTTTAAAGTGCAGAATCTACTTAAAAAAATTTAATTAATTATTGAGCATCAATAGTTGGCTGCTAACGTGGCAATCCAATCTGCATGGTGGCTCTATTGACGTGGTAGGTTTTGCCTATGTGGCAACTGATGTGGCAGATTATAAAAGAATAATATAATGTTTTAGTTTGACCAATTCGAGAAATAAAATCAATATAAAACACTCAAAGAAAATGAAGGTTTTTGCAACTGCAAAGATAAACTGGTTTTTGATTTATGTATTTCATTTGCAACTAGTGATAATTTGGAGACCGCAGATGCAATGGACAAGTTGCATGTCAAATTTGTAGTCACAAAATCCCAAGAATCCAACAGCCTATTTGGAACTTCATTGATGAACTTTTTGACGTGGTTGCTGATGCGGTGTTTACTTGTGTGCGACTTGTTTGCAACTCATTTGTGACTTGTAGAATTTATAGATTTTGAAATTTTAATCTCAATGGTTTGTAGATTTTAGAAATTCAAGTCTCGCATTGTTTTAGATTTTCAAAAATTGAAATATTGGTATTTAATAGATTATATTGGTTTAATAATTTCACAAGTTGTAAAATTTCTTGGATTTGAAAAAATTTAAAATTTCTGTAGATTGTAGAAATCTACAAAATGTAAAAATCTACACATTGTAGAAAACTTTGAACTCTATCAACAGAATTTATTACATAAGAGTACAACAACTTACAAATATTATAAATCTAATCTAATGGTACTCTTAGCAATTGACACGGAACGATTGATATAAGATAATTGTAAAACAACTACAAAATGACTAAAATAGAACTAGGCTACAACGACAAAACGACTAGGAAACTATTACTATCATTATACACTTGCAATCATTTCCTAGTTGTTTTTGCGACTGCAGATTGATATGGGGAATATTCCACATAGTATAGAGTTCTCCACAATCATCGACAACCGTGATGAATATTGGATGGAAAATAGCTCACACTCATTCTAAATTTAAACTCAAGTACAACTCTTGTAATCCTAAACTTCATTCTGCAATAGCTTTGCAATTATCGCAACTGAAACAATATATAACACTTCATTCTATGACTACTTTGTGACTAAAACAATGTATTGATGATGTAAAACAATGTTGCAAAACAATAAAGTAGGATTTGGTGCAAATAGAGAAGGCTGCAGTCACATGATAGTTGTATAGGACACTTAGTCGCAGTTAGCCAATTGTGGCGGACATGTTTTTCTTCTATTGGAAGTGTTGTTTTTTGTCCAAATCAAAAGAACCTAATCAATTGTTCTAATCAACATAAATGAATTGATTATCACGTTAGATCGGACATTGTTTTTTCTTATAGTGGCATCTACGGGAATGTCCGATGTTGATTATTGGAAAGCATTGCTTATAGATTTTGAAATTGGAGTGCCGTTTGAATCTACTGAGCCTACAAAAGTCACATCTCAAGTGGAAGACATAGTGGATAAAATTGCTGAAAATTTATTGGCGGGCGATTCTACACTATACCTTATAGTAATCAGACATGCACAAGATAGAGAGTTAGGTGAAGTGGTACAAAGCCTAGTACAATGAATGCCAAGTAAAATATTTTACAAGTGCCAATGCTGTCAAAAATTTAATAACGACAAATGTTGAATTTGCCTTTAGTGTCTTTTCATCATTCTTGACTGAGGCAACTCAAAAGGACCTGGATCTTAAAACTCCTATAAAACTCTAAGAGAATGCAATATAGTACTTGAAAAGGAGGTTAACAATGTCCAACACCATGCCTGGTAAAGAAGGGGGAGTTGGTCACATATGGCACAACTGTCGTTTGCAGCAAAGAAGGGATGTGCCTAACAGCGAATCACTGTTTGGAAGTTGCAGCCCCCAGGCCAAAAACAAGGTCAATTAGTGAGATTCATAATGTCACGCCTTAGGTGAATTGATCCCTCACTTGCTTGGGGTGGATTTACCTATATGGGATGATTGACAAGTTTCAAGGAATGTTTCTTTATTTTTTTCTTTCTAAATTGAGATGAAAATCTATATGAGACTTGATATCTTTAATTTGTCTTGCGGATTAGAATGTTGCTAAACTTATTTTGTGGCTTGTTCTCACTTCTTGCCCCAATACTACCAATAGTACCATTGTTGTCATAGCAAGCAAGTTTAGACCATTAGACGTCTTGGACAAGCGGACATATTGGACGGTTTGGACAAATAATGTGACTACTTTAAAATAGTCACATCAGGCAGGTCAATCCACCAGACATCTTGGATAGGTGGGCAAATTGAACAATTAAGATGGACAATCTTTCCAATATAATAACTATGAATAGTACCAAATATTCTTTTAGCATCCTTGTTGTTACCAAGATCTCAACCACAAACAAAATTGTTTATAAGAAAAACCAAACTAAACTAAATAGATTTTATTAATGAAAAAATATGATAATTTCACATAAGAATTACATTTTTATTATTCATTGTATATGTTTTGTTTTTTAGAATAGTTGAAACACAACTTGTTATTAGAAAAACAAATTTTGAAATAACTTTACTCAAATCCCAACAACTAGTACCTAAAATTGGATAGTTTATTAACTATTAAATGGATTGATTAAGTATTTAAGTGTTAAAGGCTACATATATAGGCATACTTGGTCCAAAAACATATCTACAAGAATTATTTGAATCCATCTAATAGCTCCTAAAAAAGTTATAAAATGTACAACAAGAAAACCAACAAATAAAAAAAATACATGCATCTGTACTTTAAAATGAGGTGTTTAATGAGATAATATAATTGCAAATATTATTCTAGAGTGAATTAAATATTCTGAACCTCTAAAGTTCCATGACTATGTTTTCACCGAAAAACACTCAAAAATTGCTATTTTTAGTACAAGTACCAAATTTTTGAATTTATTTTTTGACACATGTAAACATAGGATCTTATAGTAAACTAGTTTTAAAAGACATGGAAAAAATTTCAGAATTTTCCACCATGCGGATTGGAAGATATTAGCATTTGAATTGGCAAAAATCCTTTTTTTGTCCCTGCAAAAAGTAGGGCAGCTGCACTTTACAATGTCACATTTGTATAAAAAATTGTCCAAAATGGTAGTGCTTCTTTGAATTCTTTTTCCTAAACAAGTTGGCTACATGCTTAAAAAATTTCAAATCATTTGGAACTGTACAACATATACAAAAAAAATAGTAAGTAGAAAGAAGTAGAGAATGATCCAAAATACTAAATTGTTAAGAATTTAATTATGGAATTGAAAAAGGTTAATCCCAATGGTTGTAATGTTGTAATAAACAACCTACATCCTATGATTTTTTTTTTTCAGAAAATATTAAATTCAGTTAAATAAACAACTTCAAAGTTTATTTCAGAGTAGAGAATCTATAACTGCCCGAAAACTAGAAAACCTCATAACTTTTTACTCATTGGTCGAAATGGATTGATTCAAAGCTTTCCACGTATATATAACTCTAGAAAACCAATTTCAAGTTTTTAATTTTGAAAAAAGTGATTTGTTCTGATCTGCTCGGACTACCCAGTTATGAAAAAAAGTAACATAATTGGCCATAACTTTTGACTCCTATTTCCAAATGTCACAAAATTTAGTGCATATGAAAGATATTCCTTGCGCCCACCTTTTGTTAAAATTTCAGCTTGAAATATGGAAATCTCTAGTCACACGTACCTGCCCAAAATTTTTATACAGCCAAAAAACGCATGCTGGTACTTTAGGGGTTAATTCAATTATTCTAGGATAAAATTATCCAGTACAAAATATTTGAAAGAGAATCTCAAAATTCACAAATTAAATATCCAATTTGAATCATGTGCAATTGAACTTCCTTTTGAACTGCACAAAAACTCAAAATTATTCACTTAGAGCAAATCAAACTAATATCAAAGTGTTAGATTGCTTGGTGATAAAAAGATTGACTTATAGTTGCAAGGGCTTCTAGTTGCTCTGTAAGAAAAATTGAACACACCAATGTATGTGTAGACCCCAGCACGCATGTATTTCTTGTGTTACTTACGAATCCCAATTTGTTGTCCATAAATCTGATGCTCAATCACCAGGTACATTTTCAATTTTCAACTTTAAAGTTCTGTTTCCAATGCTTCTTTTGATGGATAAGAATCAATAAAAAATCAATCAATAAAAAAAAAAATATATGCGTCAAACTTTGCAATTCCTACTAAGTCTCTGGAGGTTTAATTCAATACCAGATTGCGTATAAGGTAATTCTATTTACCTCCAAGCTGTAGCTGTAGAGATCCATTGAAAATGTGTTTCTATATATAATCGCCTTCTTTATTTGGTGAGCCCACTTTGTCATCAAACAATGTTATACGTCTACATCCAAATTTCTACCAAATTATAAAATTTTACATGTAATGTAGGATGATTTAAACTCAAAAAAGGAATAATGTGAAGAACTAATTAGAAGATGCCTAAAATGTATTTTATAAATTACCTTAAGTATTTCAAGTATGTGATAGCCCCCACTTACATACATTCTTAACGCATATGGTTACAAGAGATATATATTAGTGATCCCCCAGGCTTTATAAACAATCACTACAAGATAATAGTGTCAACTTGGAATCTTTTTTGTTAATTCGGACACAGTTAGTCAATTTGGACATGTCAATTGAGATTTCTTTTTTTATAGTGTAACATTACTCAATTCCAAAGGACATTATTAGAAAATGGCGTCCAAACCAACAAAAAGTCAACACTTATTTGTTGAATTGGGTATCTGATTGACCAAATTAATATACATGTGTCAACTATGTAAAATGTTGGTGACAAACTCAACATATTTCTCTTGATTTGGGTATTACATTTCATGTTGATTTGGATACTACAAAAAAATCAACTCTTATTAGTTCATTTAGACTTACAAAATTTTCAAATAAGTTATTGTCATGTGAATATCATTTAAATGACCATAGTTGGAATTCTACGTACAACGGAATTTTGTTTTTTAACTTAATCATTCAAAATTTAGTATTTTCTAAACTCAGCAGACTTTGATGTCTGTTATGACATAGTAAAACACCTTTTTTCAAAGAGCTTTGAACTAATAAAAGTTGGAAAAACAAACTAAGTTTTGTCTCCAAAAAATATTTTTCCAATTTCAAGTCTCTGGTTAGAAGTTATGGACAAAATTCAAAGAGGGGTTGAAATGAACATTTTTTTTGGCATTTTTAAACACCTTCTCTGAATTTTGTCCATAACTTTTGACCAGAGACTCTAAATTGGAAATGGATTTTTGAAAACAAAACTAATTTGATTTTCCAATTTTTATTAATTCAAAGTTTTTTGAAAAAAGTTGTTCTACTATGTCAAAATGGCCTCCAAAATCTGCTGAGTTTACAATGAGAAACAAAAAGTACATAAATAAAAAGAAAATTTTGCTTTGTTCACATGAGCTAATGGTTGGCTTGATGGTCAAGGGCCTTGTCCCTCAAGCCATGAGGTGCAAGGTTTGAACCCTTGTGCCTCCACCCACCCGCATGATGCCACCACATAGGTGGTTTGCCACCTAGGTGGTAATTATTTTGTAAGTTGATGTAGCAGGTGCCACGTGTCGGATAACATTGTTCTTGAAAATGACTCTTTAGAATCTACTTTTAATAGAAGGTGGGAACAAAGAATATCTTCAAGCATGTAGCCAACTTGCCTTGAGTAATGAATCCAAAGGGTTACCACCATTTTGAACACTTTTCATACAAATGTGACCTTGAGAAGTGCAGCTGCCCGATTTTTTGCAGGGACAAAAAGAGGGTTTTTGTCAATTCAAATGCTAATACCTTGCAATCCACGTGGTGGAAATTTTTGAAGTTTTTACCACATCATTCTTCTCAAGTTAGCATACTACAAGATCTTGCGGTTACATGTTTTAAAAAAGATTTTTTTTCAAAAATTTGGTACTTGTTCTTGAAATGGCAATTTTTGAGTGTTTTGTAGTGAAAACATAGTCGTGGAACTTTAGAGGTTAGGAATTAAAAAGAGGGACTTTTTGGTTTGAAAAAGTGGTCATTGACTTGTCTTTTCAGGGTTAAAATGTGAGAGTAGGTTCTTCATTACTACAGGTAAAGTAGAAACATCCCAAAGCATCCCTATTCCCATCTTAAAGTATCACTAAATGTGACCCTAGGCTTTTGTTAATGTGTCCTTCAAATGCTTAATTCTGATTCGCTAACGCATTTGAAGGACATATACTTAACTCTAACTTACTGACTACTAATTAATGCAGATTTTAGTTTAGGATTCACCTATGTGACAATTTCAATGGTCTTGGGAGCCGACTCTTTGAAAAATCATAGAAACTAATGTAGCCCTATGCCGATGCCACAGCCAAAACAAAAGCAAAGTAATTTTCTAATTGTTAAAGTCATAATAAAAACTTTGAAATTCAATAACTTTTGCATAGTAGGTCCAAACGCCACAAAACCAAGCCTATGCACCCTTCTTTGCCAACCTTTTCGATGGTACCAAGATTGCCACCAAAATCAAAGTAAAAGTATTTTTTCTAATTTTTTGATTCCATAAATACTTTGAAATTCAATAACTTCCGCACCGTGGGTCCAAACGCTACAAAACCAAGCCCGTGCACCTCTCCTCGCCGAGAGCTTTTCGACGGTACTAAGCACGCGGCCAAGGGACACACGGTCCGGGAGATCTCAACGTAACAAATAAAACAAACAAAACAAACTAATAGCCAAACTTAAGGTATAGATTACATACCACTAACACTAAAAAAAATGTTATTTTTAGGAAAAGGTGCCTCCAACTATGCCGAATTGCTTATTTTGACGGTTATAGGTGTCTCCGCCATAAGCCAATTCAGGTGCCGATTTCCGGGGCACACCACTCATCCCCAGCCCGAGTGCCGGCCCCGGCCCGGCCCGGCCCGTTCCAAAGGCGCCCTTCTCAGCGTCATCAAAAGCACAAAGGTTAGAAACACGATCATGGCGAAGAAGAGAAAGGCGAAGTGCTGATCATCGCCATAGCCCGTGAGTCAATCCTCGCAGCACTCGCTCCGTAGTAATCTCCTGAGATCTCCAAGCAGCTCCCTTACTCCCCGTCACACAATTCTCGTCTCGCAACGCTTGCAATTGCCGGGTGATGATCGATTCCTTAAAGGCCGCTTCCTGTCATGCCTTTTCGCCAATCTTAATTTCGCGCCGAGATTGCGTCCCTAACACGAATTCCTCGATTTGTTCTACTTTGGAGTTCGTACATTTTTGGATAGATTGCATGCTCGAACGTTTTTCCAGGCGAGGGAGAGGGTTCTGGCGGTGTGGCGATGCAATTTGGTGACTTGCAGGTAGGTTTTGTACGAGGTGAGATTTCAAAGGAGGTGCTATTAGGTGCTCGCATTGTCCCGGAGCGATGTGCTGCTAACAGATTGCTGGAATTCGACGACTCCGAGTGCGTGTCGTTCAAGTATGTGTTCTTGCAATTTTGGTGTGAAGTGTGTATTTAGGGTGAGAGACTGACGCTGAGATTTTCCAATGATTGCGAATTCGAGACGTGCTGCTGGAGAGTGCCTGAGGAATCTTTTGCCTGTTTTGCGATCGTAAATTTTAGGGTAGACTGGGTACTTAGCTGAAAATCGGGGACAGGAATGAAAAGCAGCCGTCTTGATTTCATTTCATTCGATTTACTCCATGGTGATTCGCAAAGCATTAGATATGTAGAATTTGAGAAAGGAAATTTTATAGTAAGCTTTTCGATTTGGACATCAGATTGATGCGCTAGAAGAACGTTGTGAGAACAAGATGCGGCGCCGCTGATCATTAGATGACCGTCGATATCCTTTGGAAATTTGTTGCGTCATGTGATCATACGTGAGATGCGACATTCTTAAGAATCTCGAGCGATTCCGGCAATTTTTACAACGAGTGGGAAGTTGTGGACTCTGGCGGATAAATGCACCAACTGCACACCTATAAAGCGCAAACAACGTTGCATTAAGTGCCAACGAATTTGGGTTCATGAACTGTGTTGCGGAGTAAATTTATAGACTGGCGAGCTGAAATTCTGGTTGGTGATGGTCCTCATCCTCCTTTGCGGTTGACTGCAGGGAATGGACGACGCACATGTGTGGCCGCTGATGGTTGCGCTCAAGTACAAATTCGACATTTCTTTATCGATTTGGTTGCATCCTCCAGGAGAATCTTATTCTTTCTGAAGTGTGCGAATAGTTTCTGTGTTTCCAAGTACGCTTGAAGTGCTTGTGTGAGGCAGATTGCTGTTGGGGATTACAGTCAGAGGAAGACAATGGACACTTCTTGCGATCATGATGCTCTAAACGTCCGGTAGGTTCTTATGCATTTTCAAAGTAGCTCGCAAATGAAAGTGACTTCCAACTTGTGGCTATCCACGCATGTTCTCATGAACTTACCCTGTACAAACTCAGCTATCTATTACTTCTGAGAGAGTTTTTGGTTGTACTAAAGCTTTCTGAATTTGGTGGCAGATATGTATCAAGGAATATCCCATGTGTACACTGGACAGTGTCTTTTTAATGGAATATTTGAATATTTGCCTATGCTGACTTGATTTTGCAGGTATGTTAATGCATGCGAAAGGTATGGCACGAGTCCTAATGGTGTTATCTCCGCAACCTTGGACAAGGTGAGCATGCAGTTCTTGCATCTCAAATAACTTCACCGTTGTTGGTAACGCGTAGAAGAAAGGGATAACGAAATTCTTCTTGAGAGTTGAAGTCTGGTTTGTAATGATTTTTCTGCTAAACGTATGATTTGTCAGGCATTTTTTTTTTTTTTCGCACCTAAAGTTTTTTGCTTATGTCAAATTCTTCCCATGGTGACTGCACTGCAGCATGATGTGCTATTTCTCTTGCGCTTCTTCTAGTGGTGTCTAGGGCGCCCAATTTGCAGGGTGATACATCAATAACAGAATGTTTGTTTTTTAGCATTCTTTATGTCGACCTGCGAGGAAAGATTCGTGTTTAACCTATCATTCAGAATGGATAATGCATCGATCGATTCTCTTGGGATTGTAGAGGAAATCTGAAGAGTCGAGTTTTATTTGCTCACCAATATTGCAGGTTCGAACTCAGCATACGAAGAAGGAGAAACAAACTCTAATGCTGATTTTGGATGAGCTCCAAGATACTGACATGGAACCTCTCATTGAGACGTTGTCAGCAGTCGAAAGATCAGATTTAGATGCAATCGATGTTGTATATAGGAACAGAGATTCGAATTTAAGTTGGTCACTGCTGGTTCAAGTCATGCGAGCTGTGGGTTGCAAGCTTCGGAAGGTAGACTTACGAGACAATGTTTTCGGGCGAGAAGCTGTGAGGTACTTTACTTGAAATTTGTTATGATACAGTGAATCCTCTGTTCATTTACTTACTTCAACTGATTGGTTGTCTACAGTTTGAATACAGTTGTATCATTGAAAATCTTTCATGATTCTTTATATTGTTTCTGATGTTACTTCTTTGTTGACAGGGAGCTATTTCAAGGTGGGATTGATTGTCAAAGTGTGGATCTTAGTTCCTCTCGCATTCGTAAAATGGAGATGTTGGGACATTTTCCGAACTTACACACCCTGGATCTTGACTACTGCCTTCCACTTACCTGCTTACCTGAGGGGTGCTTTAGTTCTATGCCGAAGCTGTCCAAGCTCTCTATGTGTCGTACTGGCGTCATGAACTTGTGGACAACCAGTGCAGCTTTGCGCAAGCTTTTAGCATTACGAGAGCTTCGCTTTCAAAGGTGTTTGTGTTGTAAAGGGACAGGCCACTGTGCAGATCTAGTAAAAAGTCTGCAAGATGGTGGTACTAAACATTTATACCAGGTATAATATTGTACAGTCTAGAGCATCGTATTTTTCTATTTGTAATATATTAGATTATGCAAATATTGTGCTTAGTCATCTGTGTCATTCCATATTAGCATTGGTGGGTGGTCAAGCGTAGTTGCACAGAATGGATGGATTTTTTTTTTGTATTTATCGAGCTACAGGAGATTTGTGAAACGTTGATTTTTCTGTATGTCAGGGTGGTTTAGAGAGGAGTCAGGCTCAGCCGTGGGCACCACCGCCTTTGAGGGGTGAAGAGGAGTATGAGTCGAATGGCTTTGCTCCATCTGATTTTTCAGGAAGTGAGGACGATTCAGAGCATGTATTTACAGATGCAGAATCAGAAGACAATCAAATATCTGGCAACTCAAGTGCGGAATCTGCAGAAGAAAGTGATGTTGAGCAGGTCTGGGTTTGCTATTGGAGAAAACTCTTATATTTTATGAGTCCTGATAATGTTTTTTTATTTCTGGATCATTTTTCTTTTAAATTGAAAGAAGATCGTGTTGGTGTGCTTGCAGATTGTTGGAGTGCTTCCACCAAGTGAGAGCCAAGATATGGATGTTACCAGGGAGGATAACGCTAGCGTCTACCAAAATGATCTTATAAGAGAAAGTAGCGAAGATCAAGGTGACCCGGAGAGTAGAGGCACCATGGTAGACGAAGAGCTTCCCTCTCAACCTGTGACACCATATGAAGAGGCTAACGAAGATGAAAATCATGACAGACACGCGATTTTGAATCTTAGTGACCTGGACGATTCTAGTCTTCTACCAGAATCAAGGACTTCAATAGAGGGGATTCTGTCTGCTGCCTCTGTGAGAGAAAGAGCAGGGGGATTAGAATTTGATGGTGCTGACATATCAATGTTAGAAGCTCTGGAGAGAGCTGTTGCCACAAGGACCAACCCTACTTCTAGAGAAGCAGCTGCCTTTCTTCGGGAGGCCAACCGGAGGAGCAGTTTTAGGCTAAGTGATGGGAGTGGAGAAGGGGTTAGTGAGGGAGGTGCGGAAAGCTCGGGTGAAGATGGAGAAGAGTCGAAGTATAATTCCATGCATGATTGGGCTCAGGGGCCTGGTGCTCGTCATGCATCTCCTATCTGCTACGAAAAGGGCTACCGTGAGTTTATGATTTCAATGCTGCCAGCACTTCAAGTACTAGATAACATCGCCATACTGGAGAACGAAAGAGGAAAAGCTCGTTGTGTGTATGAGGAGCGGTTCGAGCCAATGGCAAATAAGCGGAAGATGAAGGAGAGTGTGCTTCAGGTACTACTTGAATCCCTGCTACCGAGAACCAGAAGTGAAGGAACCTTGATTGAGATGGACTCATGTTAGTTGGGTTTCATAATACTTTTTTCTTCTCTTAATGTGCAGGTTCTTCAGCGACGGGAAACAGGCGGTTTTGGTGTTAGAGTCCTTAGTGGTAGTAGGGTGGGATACATAGATATTGAGAGGAGTCCTGCGGCCTACACTCGTTCTCTGTCTGCTGCCAAAATGGGAACAAACGCATGGCCGGCAACCAAGAGCATCTGCCGTTTCAAGAAACCAAGTTGGGAAGGTGGGAAGCGATGTCGACCACGCCAGTTTGAGTATCACCCTACAGAACCCAGCTACATGGTGTTTGGAACACTGCAGGGAGAGGTGGTCGTTATCAATCATGAGAGTGATGAGGTCGTGGGATATGTGCAATCAATTGGTGCTCCACACAGCATTCTAGGACTCTGTTGGTTGAATAAAGACCCAAACAAGGTACTGTACCCTAACTCAATCGTGTGCCCTCACTGTTTTCTTCTCTATTCTCTTAGTTATCTGAAATCTCTATTCGGCTAATTTTGCTGACTGACGATAATTTCACTCTTCTCATCTTTTGCAGCTGATTGCTGGATCTGACAATGGATGTCTCCAACTCTATGACGTGAATCATATGCGGGCCTCCATAATATCGACCAATAGACGCAATACTCCTTCCAGTGGATATCAACCCCAGGGTAATCATAGAAATTGGGGTCGGCAACCTGGAGCTGGGAGCATCGGAAGCCGCAACGGGAGGAGTCCTACAATCTACACTTACGATGATTTCGAGCAGCTAACGTCCGTCCATATAAATTCAACAGATGATTATTTTGTGGCAAGTGGATACTCCAATCATGTCGGTCTTTATGACCTTCGCACAGGCACGCAATTGCAGATTTTTCGGGACCTTCACAAAGAACATATTAACGTGGTGAAATTCGCAAATCATTCGCCCCAGATATTCGCCACTTCTTCCTTCGACAAGGAAATCAAGATGTGGGATCTGAGGCAGAAAGTTACGCAGCCACTCTACACTGTCAAGAGCAACCGAGGCAACGTTATGGTTTGCTTTTCACGGGACGATCATTATCTCCTTTCGTCAGCTGTTGATAACGAGGTGAGCAATCATTCCCACTTCTTATAGGTCATGAATGCTCGAGCCGTTTGTACTGAAATCGATATAAATAGTCGTTACTACCAGTTACTTTTATCTATTTTTCTTTACAGATACTTCCTGAAAGGACAGGATTATTTTGTAAGTTCTAACTGCTTAATTTTTATCAATGGCCAATCCTTCCTCAGAGCGTTGCGGACCTCACCAATCACGTGATGATCTGTCTGTAATTTCTAGTAACTCTGTCAGTGAATGGCTAGGTAGTCTGTTTAAGAATGATTCTTTCGTGCAGGTTGGTCCAGACTCATGTTGTTCCGTATTAACTTGATGTACATCTCAGGTAAGGCAACATCTAGCAGTGGACGGGAGACTTCACTTGAAATTTGACATAACTCCAAAGAGCAGCAGTCAAAACTACACCCGCTCTTATTACCTAAACGGGCGTGATTACATCATAAGTGGCAGCTGCGAAGAGAATGTGGTCCGTGTTTGTTGTGCTCAAACTGGCAGGAGGCTTCGGGATATTGCAGTGGAGGTAATTTTTCAGTTGTACTTCAGTGCACATGATGTTATTTTCATAATTTCTGAATTAATAGAGACTAGTTTGAATGACAAAGAATGGCATGCGTACCAAAAAATGGGTAATTACACTAACTAATACTAATTTTGGATCTATGAATTGGACATGAATTGGACAATATCGTCATTATATTGCGAGCATGCCAAGCACTCTTGGTATCCATGGATGCAATATTTTTTCTCTGTAAATTACTCAATATTACCCTCGACTTCCATCAGATTTGATCTAGGGTTTGAGGATATTGGCGAAATCTTCAGGTGTGAATCGTTTTTTGTGCTTCTTGTTGCAGGGCCGAGGCTTGAGAAATTCCTTGTATGTACAGTCGCTGCGAGGTGATCCATTTAAGGTGAGTTATGTGCTTGTTCTTTCCTCCTGTCACGGTTCACTAGGTTCTTTTCCTCAGGTTTGCCTTCAGCATTCAGCTTGTCTTGCAGTCCTGATTTTCTCATTTTCACATGAACCTGTCATTTTCAGAGTGTCTATGGTAAAAGCCTTTGCGTGTCGCATTTACTAATAAAGTTGTTCGATACACCAGATTTTTTTCTGTGAGCAATTCGGGACAGTACTTTTTTCTTTTCGTTGAACTTTTCCTTGGGTGTCAGCTAGGTGACAGATGTTTATTTATTTGTAGACACCATCCATGACTTGAAACTTTAACTTTTGTTGGGATAAATCGATGCAGGACTTTCACTTCTGTATGCTCGTGGCTTATAATAATCCACATTCAAGATCGGAAATTATCAAGGTATTGTTATACCGACGCCTTGTGTACGTGTAATTTTTTTTGTGAGATGGTAATTTGAATGTGTCTTGTGAATGTGTGATATGTAAGTCATATAACTTTCTTTTTGGTCCTGATAGTAGCCGGCCTGACTCGATTTGTCATGATTGATCAGGGCACTCACCATTATGGAATTTTTTCGTTACCTGTAGGTGAACTTGCTTGGAGGCGAACATCAAGGGGAGAACCATGAATTCCAACCACAATATATGCCCCTCACTGGTATGGGAGCTTGATCGGAACAGGTGCATTAAAATCTGCAGTCGTTCATGGTCACAAATTCAATCGTGCATCATGTAAATATACCTGAGGATGAAGGATCCTAGTTGGAAAGATCGAGTGCTAACTTGTTTTTTAATACTTTACGTTATTTTTACGCAACTTGCAGCTGCATGTCCGGACATTTCACTGGGCATACATTCCACAAAGGAATACTTCACGACCTGGCCATTAATCGTTGCAACTAGTGCAGCTGGATTTGGCTGAGGCATTCTTAATCTCGGGATGGATGACTAGCACCTGAACGAGATTGAGTTACGTTTTTCTTCTGTACCATCAAACTGTCAGAAGTACCAAACTTGTCCGTTTGATAATCTACCGTACTTATGAGTGGGTTCACCTGGATATCAACTTTTTTTGCTGTCATTTTCCGCATGTGCTGATGCATCTCTCGTGACTCAGCTCAAGAGCTTCATTTTCCTCTGGTGTATGAATTAGAAATGACTTGGAGATCAGAGAAGGATCTTCTGTAGGCCGCAAAATCATCTGGAGTGATAATTTCATGCAAATCTGAAGTTTTATGACCTTTGGTCTGAGAAATTTAATCTGAAGTTCTTACCTCTTATAATCGTTGCTCTCAAGAGAGTTAATTTCTGAATTGATTTCTGTTCCATTCAGAGAGTGGCCCAGCACTCGGGTAGAACGTGCATAAAGTATTACGTCAAGACAGGAAACTCTAGTTTGGTATCATTGATTTATTAAAGGAACATGAGAGAACCTGCAGGCCTGCACGCAGGGCACGTCTGAAGGCGACCAAGGGTGAAGGTTCAAAGAAGTTTTGGCAACTAAGGGTTAGTAGTAAGAGTTGCTGGCTACTCAGTTATGTTTGCATGGCATCAGAATGGTAGCTCTCTAACTCGGCATCCAAATCAGCGGCACTCTTGGTGGCGATGGTGGACTGCCTGCCCATAAAGCCTCGCCCGCGTCCTCGACCTCGCCCACGTCCACTTCGTCCTCTGCCCCGCCCTTGATAGCCCCATGATCTTCTCCCAAAGAATCCTCGTCGGCCTCGACCTCCACTCCTGCACAGGTCAGATTTCAGTTCAGTAGAGACCTTGGACCAACTTCGTTTCAGTGCAATCAGTGCTA
Source organism: Neckera pumila (assembly GCA_963969595.1). Lineage (NCBI taxonomy): Eukaryota > Viridiplantae > Streptophyta > Bryopsida > Hypnales > Neckeraceae > Neckera > Neckera pumila. The sequence continues at coordinate 45,092,669 of OZ018409.1, read as the reverse complement.
TCCAGTCAACTACTAATCGAGAAATTCAGTATGTCTTAAACCCTAACGAAGAATCAAGGGTGGGATTGATATCCTGCACGACAGTAGTAATGAATGTATTACCATTTAACTATCGATCTCCTCTCCTGCTTCTGGTGCCTCGACTTGTCAATCACTCGCAACTTCATGAAATCATTTCGCCCTCACAAAGTCATTCGTACGACAAGAAACTTGAATATCTAGCAATAATATCACTCCGGCAAAGAATCTCCTGGTTCTCGTTGTTCTATTATTGTTTAGCTGGGTCTCGTACTAAGGCCTATTACTGCTGAGTGTTTTCGTGTATATTTCCCATTCAATAGCTTTTCCGAATTTCATTCTCTCCCAACAGACCTTGCAGATCGACCGTGACTACTGTGCGTCATTATCCAGATGATCAGAAAAATTACGACAGGCTAACTAAAGAGAACTGGTAAGCCGTCATGTGATTTAAAATTATCCTTTCTTATTCTATTGTGGCATGGCTAAGAAGGAGATTAAGATTTTCTCAGGCAGGGACTCAAAATCTCCACCCAGAAAATCTCAGACAGTGGGTACATACTGAATATGAGGATGTAAGAGGATGCAGAGCACCTCAACATCTATTCAAGTGATGGTTTAAGGAAGTCTAAAACATTGAACCTTCACACAACTCTTGCATACTGTATCCCAATACCTTATCGCTTCTTGGTGCGTAGGAATCTTCTTTCGCTTGCTAACAAGTGTCTGTCTCTACCCTTATGCTAACATATACAAATTTAACGAGTGTAACCATCGGCAGCGCTACAAGTGTCTGTCTCTACTCTTACAGCCAACTTCGTCAGAGTTATCGATCTCTGAACCAGGACAGCAGCAACAGGAGAATCGATCAGCTAGAGAAATGTGCACTGGATTTTGCACTGCTCAGGCTCACAAGAGCGCCAAATTTGGATTGACGTGAATGGGGTTCGGAGTAGAGCCTCGGGAGCAACATAACTTACCCCACTCCAAAGCCGGGCCGGCGAGCCTGAGCTTGGATCAAGTCGTGGCCTTCATAGAAGCGCTTGGAGACGCCATTGGTGACTTGCAGCGTGGAGGCCGACTGGGCCGCCATGGTGGTGGTGGAGGGCATGGTGGTGGGAGTCACCAAGTTGCTCCCTACGAACTCGATCTTCATGGCTTTTCCGTCCAATTGCACGTTGTTGTACCGCTTCAAGGCCGCTATTCCATCGATCTTGCGGGAATACACCACCTCTGCGGTCCCCTGGCAGCCATTGCACCACCCGAAGATGTCAGTCGAGGTCACCGTTTTGAATAAGTTTGGATGACTCAGTGTCAGAAGAAATCATGTGTAGGATTACATGGAAATGTGAGAATGAAAAGGAGAAAATCATGTTAAGAAGATGGTGGGAGGATCAAATAGCAACTATTTAGAAGTAGGATATGTATCTTTGTCAACAAAACAAGTATCTACATGTGCAAAAGAAATTCCCATAGAAGATGAATTGTGCTCTATTTGAGAATATAGTTATTAGGATACTCAAATTTGGAAATGCATTGTGGAAAATAGTTCATATTCAGTTTTGCAAGCAATAAAGAAGGATGTGTTTTTTCTACAAAGAGACTCCAAATTTGGGTTCCCTAAAGTAATATAAATGAAGATGATAAAAAATGGTGGTGAAGAAAGTAGATTTTGTGGGAAATTAATGGAAAGGAAAAAATTGAAACAAAAGATTTTTTACAGCATACAACCCAACTCTTCTTGAATGGTTGTATACCATACGAGTATAAAATTATAAGGTTCTTATTGAAATCATATACAAGGTAAGTCACATTTGGAACCATGTTGTAGGAAATAGTACATATTGAATTGTGCAAACAACAAAGAAAGATGTCCTTTTCCACAACAAGGCTCTACATTTGGATCACCTAATATAATCTCAAAAAGGATGCTAAAAAGGATGCCAAAGGAAGCTAAAGGAAGCTATCTCAAAAGGGATGCCAAAGGAAGCTATCATCTTTGGTGAACCATGGTGAAGGAAGAAAATCATGGAAGATTTAGAGTTGAAATACAAATTGAAGAAAAAGGAGTGGTTGTAGCATACAACCCATCTCTTCTTCTAAAATCATTGCTTGTCACTAGCCTCATTAAGCCTCATTGAGATTTAGTAAGTCACTCCATTGAGTAACTTCACCAATGTAAGGCATTTACATATGGTACACATGCATAAGTCCAAGTCTCAGTTACCTTAAATTGGTATGAGATGGAGTGACTTGTCTTGTGCAAAAGAACCGAGAAAACTACACCGATTGTTCATGCAGTAGCTTGCATCCTATTGCATTGTGAGTGACGTGATGCCTAATAAGCGTCACTCAAAATACACTAACACAGTTTTCCTACAATAATGAAATTTCTGGAGTTTGCAAAAGATGCCACTTGGTGCTGCAGGAATTGGCTGCATACCTTGGAGCGACCGCTTGAATCATAATGTATGGAACACCGTTTCACATCACCCACTTCAGAGAAAAGCTCCTGTTCAGTACCAACCCCACAGTTCATTTGAGGATTTGATTTCCCTGTGGCATTAGCTTTCATGAGTTTACCCCTAATCCTAAGCCGCAAGACGTTTCCTGAATAGAGGATTTCGAGATCAGCACCAATCCAGAAAAAGCAACAGCCCTGAAGCATGTCATGTCTAAACGACACCCAAACATGAGCCTTCTGTAATTGAGAAGACTTTGTCCATGGAAAGCCAAAATCGATTGATTGGCAGGATTGGCAACCGCCATTTGAAAACGAACGGAACACTCTGGAAAACCTTAATGAGGAAAAACTGAATAAATCTGTAACACGAGAAAAAGATCCCAAGACGTTTTGCAAAGCTGAGGCGAATTGAACAAATGATTATCGCATGTCACAACATTAATTTTGTTTGATAAAAACACTGGCATGACAATGATATAAATAACACTGTTCTCAAGAGTTTCCCTGTATTCAAGAATGGAAGGAAAAGTAGAAAGGAGGGGTCGAATTTAGAGACTACTGACCTTGATGTCGTCAGTGGAGACGGCGTAGTCGAGATTGGAAATGTAAAGCTTGGTCCCAGTTTCAATGCCCAGAGGCCTGACAGCAAAGGGGGGTAAGATTTCGGTCACCTTTTCGAACATATCATGCTGCCATACACCTTCCGAAGCCTGGCGGGTGAACTGTTGCAGCAGAATACACGGAGACATTCAACAACCAGGGAGCCATCAAGGCTTACTGAAACCTTACAATTGCAACACTGCATGGAACGGAGGTGGTCAAAACACAAGTGCACACATGGTGATGATGAACATCAGAATTTGAGAAAGAGAGGCAGAGAGAGTAAATTCCAGATCAAAAGAGTCGCAACCTCCCCTTCAGAGGACGTAGTAGTCTAGGAAGAAGATTCACATGCTGGACCATATGAAATATAGATAGATAGATCAATTCCCCTGCAGTAATCGATTTAGCCCCAATTGTCGACATTGCGTCATTCACAAGATAGCAAGCACAATGATCTCCCGTGTATGTTGGCCATGGCTGTCCAACGTTGTTGCTATTTCACGGTGCAGGCATCCGCAGCACCAAAGAGGTAACTAAAACCGGTACTTATTTCCTCGTTCGTCTCAATGAATGATGTTTTGCAATTTCCATCGATGCTCCAAACGTCAACTTTAATTTTCAACGAAGAGAAATCGGTGCAAATGCCTTTGGGCTCCTATTCATTCATCTGTTATGGGGTTCCTAAATATCCTTTTTCCTGAACCTGGTTTTCTTTTTTCCTTTTCAACAAAGAGAGGCCGAAATTCAACATGCACGCTTGGAATTTTTACATGCAGGGCTCTCTGCCATAGCCAATAGGGTTTTTTTGATTTTTTTAATCAACAAATGGAAGATGATGATGATGATGCCGTGGCTTTGCTTGCCTTGGATGGAACTGCTGCTGCTGCGCCATAAGAATTGGGCCGGTACGACGAGTACATGCCACCCCGTTTCATCTGCCTGTTGCGAAATGGACCTCCCATTGGACGACCACCATAGATGGCACGAGGAAATCCTCCTCGCCCCCTGTTATTCCCTCGCCCCCTTTGACGTCGTCTGTCTCGACGCATATTCTTGTTGTTCTTGATCAACTGGTCCAGTGACATATCCAAACTGGCCGAGTTGGCTACGTTAGTGGTTGTGGTCGCTGTCATGGTGGTGACTTCTCCTTCAATTTCAAGCCTGCACTCGGATCAAGGAGAAACACAGAAAACAATAATGATAATAATAATTGTCTGTCGAAATTATGCACTACACTCTGAAGCCCTGATGATGGCGATGTCAAATCTTCTCTTCTCAACGATGGAGTTTAGGGATGCGCAATAACGAGGGTAATAACCCGAGACGAGATGTGAAGATCGGTGATGTTAAAAAGCTTGGCAAGCAGCACAATGGAGAGAGAGAAAGGTGGGCATGAAACAATGGCACGTAACAACTTATTCTTCTTCCTTCTCCTGTTTGCTATGATCACGCCGTTCAAGACCTACTTACATACCCTCCCAGTTAACTAACTCGACATGTCGCACCTTTTCCAAACTAAGGCTGAAGCAGTGTACCGTTTTATTACTACGGGGGAAGACTATCAGCTGGGAAATAGGAAACCTAGCCCTTCACCTCCCTCCAGGCCTCCACCCATTTGCCCCAAGCCTAAGAATGTAGGAACAAAGGCGAGGAGCTTCATGGAAATAAGCACCTTGCGATGGGGACAATAGTCCGAGTTGTTCCCATGATGCACTGTGCCCTAGTTGCTTATCTTCCAAAGAACTAGTGTCTATATAGAAAGAAATGTGGCATATGGTGCAAATTACGGAGCACAACCCCGATGTACACAAGTTCACTCTAAAGAACGGGGCCACAGCACAATGGAAGGTTGGGGCGTCAAGTGAGAATACGAACGGAAATTTTTCAGAGTTCTTTACGGGAAATGGGTACTCTCTTCCATACCTCCCTAAACATCAAAAACTGCGGGAGCCCACTCACCAACCGGTTGGATGTTTCCGGTTAGGTGGTAGGAAATCGGTACTTGGAAGGTCGGGGGTCAGGCAAACGCAAGTGATCCAAGAAAACTCCAGAGTCGAAAGTAGTCCAGCATACAAACTGAGAAACCCCAATGAATCTCAAAGTAAGGGCCAGAGCGTATGGTACTGACCTGCATCATCCAACAGGTCCACCTCCTTAATACTGATAAGATTCGGCAGAAAGATTATGTCAAAAGTGTCCGTAGACCTAAAACATTCATAAAAATGGACTCGTCCAAGCTGGAAGATTGTGATTGCAATAGCTACAAACTGTTGATCTTTGAGCAAATCAAGATCAACGCCCGCATCTGGTATTTTTGCCACAAATATATGGCCAAGTCGTATAGAGGGCTAGACTGCCGGTTCAATTGGTCCATCAGTGGACCCTTCATCAATTCACAATTTGAAAAATGAGAACTAAATGAGAAAAATCTGAACCTACTGCCTTTGAACAAGATCCAGATGACATTGGATAGATCCTCAAAGCAACGGGGCTCATGACATAACCAGCTATCGGCCAACTTTCACAAAGGCCGTCCAATCGAAGGGCACAGTTGGCTCTAAAACGAAAGGTCTAAGAGCCATCATGGAAATTTGACCACAATCTTCCAGAAAATTGTCTCGAGCTTGTTCACGGCGTCTGTTGTTTGATCCTGCTTGAAGCTGAGTTGTCATCACCATGGGAAAGATTACTACGCTGTACTTGCCTCTCCAGCTCAGCCATTACAGCTGGCTGCTCTTTTTCACGCTGCTTGCTAATGTTCTGCGTTGACACAACTCCTAGCTTTTCAAAGGCCACCTGCCCAAGCATGACAATTTTAACTTTTTTTTCAGTATGTGTCAATCCTTTGAAATCAAGAGGCCTCACTATATTTCAGGTTAAGAAAATAAATAGCTAAGAAACGACTGGATCAAATTGGTTCAGAGATGATTTATCGACACAGATAATTACCGTCAAGATTTCCTCAGGGTCGTAAGCATTGTGTGTTGCTTCATGTAGGACATTGATAGCTTCACCAACATGCTTTGCACGAAGCAATTGTTCCTCCTTGATCTACCATAAAACTCAATTAGGGCGTGGTCAATTGTGCATAGTATCACAATGAGTATCGTAGAAGTCTTTTCAAGCCGCCAAGACGAATGAATGCATGTACAGTCCATTCATACAGTTAAAAAACAAGTGCAAATAAAGCCTCTGAATCCCTGCAGTTAAACTCCAACTCCAGAAACGAATACAAGCACATCAGTCATAAATTATAAATAGCAGATTTATCGGAAACAGCAGGCAACAAAAATACCTTAAATATAGCCAAGGCAACTCTAAATAAGATGTTGGCACCCTCGTTGAACAAGACATCCCATACGCGCATAGTTGTCTGCAAGAATCGCAATTTGATCAAGAGTTATTAGACTTTGAGCAGATCCATTCAACTGCTGACGTCATGTAACCAGCACATACGATGGAATTGAGATTATGTGACCACTTATTCTCATAAGCAGCCATGCCTGCTGCTATTAGACAAAAGAAAAAGCGACGCCTACATCCTTTGGCAAGACAGATGATGGAGTGCAGACCTCTGGTGGCAAGCTTTTTGCAAATAAACAAAGAAACCACTCTGTTATGACCAATGAGACGTCGAAGTCAAGATTATCCAAATGCGTTGCAAGCCTGAACGCACCACCAGGAGGGACAAGAGGAAATATCATACAGTGCTGCACTAATAGCAACGATGAACCGAAAGCATAACAATTCTTCAGATTCAACAACCCCTAAGGAAACAGATACGAAAATCGACTGATGATCGTCACCTCAAAAGGGTCCCCCATGAAATTGACAAAATTACTAATGGTAAGATCATGTTGATTTGATAGGACACTGTCATAGTATTAATTAAAATTTTGAGTATATGTTGTCTTCATGTTAACCTAATAGTTGCCAATGTAAGATCATGTAATATCATGTTAATGTTAATAATACTGACATCAACATTAAGTTGACAGCATTTGCATGATACTAACATTGATTGAATTTACGTGGACTCTAAGAATCTAATGCCAATTAACATGATATTAAGAACTCTGTCAATCTAATGAGGGGCTCTTTGTGAAGATATGAGACAAGAAATCGAACCTTGGCAATTTTTTCTTAAATAAATCCTTAAAGACTCGTTGCTCCACATGAGATCCATATAAATCCTCTGAATAACTGTCGCGATACAATATGTTTTCCAGCAAAACTGCTAACATCCAGAAGGCCTCCTCCTCCGTTTTCATGACCAACAGAAGCGAGGCGGCCACAAAATTCATGCCCTGCAAACACCCTAGGATTCTGTCAATGGCAACCACGTCAAGAAGGCTACACTTGACCAAGCTAATTGTCAGTCACCTATAGGCATTCCTTCCCTTCATTGCTTACAACGAGACCAGTAATCAACGTTACCGCTAAATTTCCAGATCGTCGTTTCTAACAGCCGCAACAAATCGGAGACTTATTGGGAGCTTACTTGGCAATAACCTACACGACTATCCCGAAAAGAGTAGCCTCTTAAAATTCGGCGCAGTGATGCTTGCCCTTCCGGAGAATCAATGACGGGATGACCAGGAAATGTGCGGTCTAAATCCTGCAAAGCACCATCATCGTCATATTCGTTTAAATGACATGTTTCAGAGCGCTAAAAGTATGAAAATCAAGTGCACAAGCTAAAAAAAATTAGGACTGGTACAGATCTGAAGTTGCAGACTGGCGTATAGGAAAGTGCCGATTTCTCGAAATTCAACCACTCTAACGAATATGGCGACGATTTCAAGCTTTCTTAAGGCTTGCCAGAATGCGAAGCTTCACGGATCACAATGCTAAAGCTCTATCGAGAAAAGAAAATGATGAAGGAGGACAGACACATACATGGTCAATTTGCCGGGTAGCTGGCGTTTCCCTGCCCTGCACAGCCTCAATCAGATCCTGATAGTAACTATCGGGGACAGTGGACCGCTTCTTGATGGCACCGGATACAGCCCGCCACACCTTCCCTCGTAATGCAGGAGGGATGCCCTTGCGAATTAGCTTCTTCAAATATCCAGCGTCCGTGAAATGGGAGAGCGGAAGGTGCGACACGAGGTTGCTCTCCTTCAAAGAAGACACATCGGGTTGCAAATACCATCCCGCTCCTCGGTTGGCTTCGGCGGCCCACCACACCCGACCTTGCTCTTGCACCCTCTCCTTAACAAGATTCAGCACCGCCGCTTCCTCCCGCGTCACTTCCACCTCGAACTGGTACAGGTCCACCACTTTCACCTTCACCGCTTTCCGTGGCTTACTACTTGCCGACGCTCCTCCTCCTCCTCCTCCTCCTGCTCTTCGAGGAGAGTCCACCGCTCTCATTCCATACTGCATCCTCAAACACTACCAATTCCTTCCCAGAAGCCTTTTTACCGCTTCATAAAACCCTAATTCAATCGTACCAACTCCATCATGGCGTAGAAGTGATTCCAAAGGGACCTAAATTATTTGCAACGCATTGCCGGCGCCCCTGATCAACCTCCTAGATCTCATCTAGCACGTCCTTTTCACAATTAGACCGTGAAAAGAAGAAAGCTGCGTTTAGTACGGTAGGTGTCATGTTGAAAAGAGAGAGAACTCGCGCTCACCAGAGAGCTGTGTTCAGAAAAAGCCAGAAAGTATTAGTAAATAGCTAGGGCATGGAACTCATCCAAGCTCTAAGCTTAGTACTACAAACAATGGCTTGACTAAGAAATGCGAGATGCAATTTCGTGAAATTCAAAAGCAAGAAAGGAAAGGAAGGCCGATCATCACATGGCCTGCTAGCTTCTAATGTCATTTAACGTACCGTCCATGCCAGCAAGCGCTGAAGCGGTCGACGAAGAGAACTAGCTTACCATTGCCATTCCAAACAAGATCTGCAGATTTCAAATCAAGCAGTCGGGGGGAAAGAGCGGCACAAGTGGATTCAAAATCAAATGAGGCGGACAGTACACGCGCAGTGAAGAAATGTCAGAAGCGAGGACGAGGGTACAAGGGACTGCAAAAGCTTTACAGCACCCTCAAAGGTCTGGGAAGCCCAATTCTGGACGCAACATGGTTCGTTTGTTTTGTTTTGAACAAATGGAAGAACCATTGCATTAAAAAAACACCATATAAAACAGCCAAGCCAAAGGCTGAACAATGAAGAGAAATGAGCACAGGCAAAGGAAAAGTCAGGACAAAACTACAAAAAAGAGCTTGAAATCATGGGTTTTTGTGTATTTCATACAAAAGATATGGATTGCGATTTGAAAGTCTTTTCAAGGTTCAGGGGTTTTAGGGATGTCAGCCTTATATATGGTATACCCTACATAAATTAAGTATTTTTTGGAATGTTTGAATGTTTGGAATATTACAAGTGAAATGTTCAAAATGTTGCAAAAAAATTTCATCCCTATTGCCTAAATTTTTGAATATTTCTGAAAACCTACATCACTCTTGGAGCCTTGCATGACAGGGGTCCCAAAACCAAAAAACTTAGAAGTTGTCAAACACAGAAAAATTTGGATGCCAAAATGTCAAAACACAAGAACACCAATAGTTCCAACTGTATGAAACCCTAGATACGCGAAAAATAAACTATTTTGACACTCAGGTGCTAAATTAGACCTTCACGTACAGTATATCTAAAATGACACCTAGTCCAAACTGACGTCCAACAATTGGTGCACAATTGCATCTTTTTTGCATTCTAATGTAGTAAATCTAGAAGGTAAAACAACCCATTGGGATCAAAATTACCGTCACGTCATTGCTGAAATATTTAAATTTTTTCCTCACATAAAGACAAGTGTAAAAAACAAGGTGAACAATTGAATTTCTTTTTTTGGCAAAGTATGAATTTGCTATGAATTTTTGAAGTGTTTAGCCCATCATAGTCTAAAAGAATCTCTACATTGAATAGGAGTACTAAGGGGCCCCATACTAATTATTTGACATTTCACACTATATAAAATATTTACCTTTGTTGTATAAAAATACTATATTTTTGTACAATAAATATCATTTTTTATACAAGAAAGGTAAATATGTACATAGTGTAAAATGTCAAAAAAAGGTCTTTTACACATGTAGTCACTAATATTTAACAATGTGAGAAATACAACAATTGCAGTTCTATAATTAAGCAACTTCTTGTACATCAAGGCTAAGCTACTGATTCATTAATCCTATAATTCACATCAAAGTCAAGGAATGAATTCAACTTACCATACATTAAGCAAGTCAATTATTTATCTTGTTGTACATCATTCATTCAACTTGCTGTACATTATTCAAGGCTACAAAGAACAAGAAATTCAACATTCCTATACATTCAACTTGTTGTACATTATTTAAGGCTACGAAGAACAAGAAATTCAACATTCCTACACATTCAACTTGCTGTATGTTATTCAAGGCTACAAAGAACAAGAAATCAATATTCCTATACATATAACTTACAACAAATATCAATTACCTACAAAAGAATTGGAACAGAAGCTCCTGCAAAATGAGCAGGATGGAGCCTAATGATCTCTTGTAATTCTGGAGCCAATCGGCCTACATACCATTCTCCATTAACATTACAAGCCAACCCCGTGCAAATCATGGCTTTTTGAGCATATGTGAGGCCCAACCTGTCACGTTCAAAATTCACATCACTTACTGTAGTTGCAGCCAACTCCAAAAAAAGCACTTGCCAGGGTTCTTCAACATTCTTGAAACTCTACCATCTTCATGTATTTCGTTTTGCCAAACCCCATTTTGCACACAATGCAACTTGTAGGCCTCCCAACAAGTTGACCATGCATCTTTGATTTTTGATATTACAAAAGGATCTGTAGATTGACACATATATTTGTAACATTCGCAAGAAGTTTTCTAATTTCTATGTTCAATCTGTCAGCTGTAAGAAGGGCTTGTGTGCTATCATTATGTGTTGTACAATTGTCAACATAAAATACCTGCCTCCAACAATGGCAATCAGGTTGTACAGCTCTTACTTCATTTAACCACTCATTCCAAACTATGCCCATCATGAATCCCTTTTTGTAGTTCTATTAATAAAACGTCAATGTCAATGATAACATCAGCTTAGATTTACAATAGAAAGCCAATATTCTCTGCAACATTTATAGAAATCTACCTTTCCGGACCAAATGTCCTTTGAAATCTTCATGTTTTATCGGACATTGCATGTTAGTGGTAAAATATTGCCAAAAACGTGGTTTTCTTATAGTGTTCTTTGAAGTCCAAATAGATGTGACAAAATTATAAATATGGAGTTGGGGGGCATATTATAAACAATTGTCTCAGTGTTTCAATCAGTAACAAAGTGACACGTGTACCTTTTTCAATTTTTTGGGAAAAAATTAAACATGTGTACTCCATCAATTTCTCACGTATGCAAAAATTCAAGAAATGATTCAGGCACTAAGGCATTAACCTTTAACACCAAAGAAAGCTAGAAATGGCTTATAAAAAATTCTACATATAGTATGCCTTGCATTTGAAGTTGTATGGCCCATTCTAAGGGCTTGCTGCCCATCCCAAGGAAAGATTGTCATCCCAATGAAAGCTTTCACATCTTTGTCAGACTTCTTTGCCCGCAAATAGATGGCTCCCTTCACTTTGCCTACAGATGAACGGCTCATATTCCCTCCCTTCACTTGAAGTTGCGTCCCAAAGACTAGCTTGGTATTAACTTAACTTAATCATTAGCATCCCAATTAGTCATTGAAGCTCAATTTATAATAACCATTGGTCTCAGTTACTTTCAAACCCAGGTATATTGTATATAGGTTGTTTTGTATTGTAAAACCATGGTCCAATTTTGGGCATTAACCCCTAAAGGCCCAAGGCTTTTGGAGTTCAAAATCATCATTGTTTTTGAAGTGTTATATATCTAAATGTCACTAACTTATAGAGATCTCAACCACAAAATCTTATAGTGTATGTGTTGTCGATGACGTGAATCAAATTTGGAGTCATTTGGCCACATAGATTGCAAGATTATAATGTTTGAGTATTGAAATAGGGTTTTGAAATTTTCCTAGCAACACATTTGGTGATGAAGTTTGATTTCTAAATCTACTCAAGTGAAAAAACTTTAAACTATAAAGTGATTGAAAAGCAATATACAGACACACTGGGGAAAAAAAAATTCAATTGACTCACTGTGTCTTCAAAATGACTTTGAAATGTCAAAAAATAGCAAGAAAAGTTGCAAAAAACACATCTAAGGCTGAACCTTCTTCTACTAAAATGCTTCTCAATCACTTATAACTTCTTGGATTGATATGAAAATTTAGCCATGCAAACTAGAGTAGTATGCACAACTTTTCCAAAAAATTATTGGAAATGAACACTATATGAAGAAGAAACAAGCCGCCAAAGTTCACTATAATCCAAAAATGTTGGGATTTTGAACTTTGAATTGCTCCCACACGTTCAAAACAACTTGGATTGGCATGAAAGTTTTACCACAATAACTAGCCTTCAAGGGGAACATAATACAACAATTTTTTTTTGAAAACAAACATTGGATGAAGGAGATACAAGCCTCCAAAGTTGCAGCCACCACAGGCAGTTTGGTGAACTCAAATTGAGCCTGTGAACTTCGATTGACTTCCAAAAAATCAGTACATCTTGGATTGATTTGAAAATTTTACCACACAAACTAGAAGAGAGAATGCAAATTTCCCAACAAGTTTTACTGAATTTAAACATTGGATGCAAAAATTACAATACTTTGAATTGGACCTGAAACTACTTGAGGACACTTTTGGGCTTCTGGGGCGGTTAGGGGTTGAAGAAGAGTGTCCACTTTCAATATTCTCCTCCGCATCATAAACCATGGGAAGGAAATGTCCCGCACGTTCTCCGGATGGGTTTTGTGGCAAAATTAGGGGTTCCATCCCGTAATGCCCGATTACGCAATTTTGCCTGCGTAATCAGGCATTACGGATTTTTCATCCAATTCAGGTATTTCGTCCATTACGGGGAGAATTCCCCCCGCAGTTTACGCCGGGCAATGGCTCCTCATCGTGGGGCATTTTGGGAAATAACAGAGGCCTCCTCGTCGGGCTCCGCCCTCCTCGTTGGCTCGTTATTTCTCAATACGCCCTCCTCCTCGGGCATTGCCCTATACTATATCACTGTGCCTTGAATACTGATGATTCTCTCCTTGAGAGAGGAGAGCCTGTGAGCGGGGACCCTGTGGCAGATTCCAACTGTAACTCGCTGAGAGCCTTCTCTGCAGCCACTTTGGTATACAGGGCCAGGTTCTCTGCTTTCAGTGTTGGATCATCAAGGTTTTGGATCTGAGACAATCTCATTGCAGTTTGTGTTGAGGTCGACGGGGTCTGTTGTGACTTTTCTGATTCTAATTCCACAGGAGGGATCTGCAAAGCAGAGGGTCTCGACGAAACTCTTCTAGGAGTTTTTTGTTCGAATTGACTCTGGTGGGGAGCCAAGCTTGCAGTTGTTTCATGGGTTTCGATCTTCGACACTGAAGGGATCTGCAAATCAGGAGGTCGGCTTGAAAACAAGGTCGAGACTCTTTTAGTAGTAGTAGTCTCTAATAAGGAGGTTGAACTGGCAAGAGTAGGTGTATCCTCGTGAAGTTCCCAGCATGGAGGTATATCTTCAATCACCAATGGCTCCGTGTCTGTAAGATCAGGACGTTCGGATAAAATCTTCTCGATGTCAACGAAACAATCCGCTAGATCCAAGAGAGAGTCGGGCACCAAACCTGCATCCGTGCGCGTGGGCAGCAACACGTATGGATCTCTCACTGCAGTGTCCTTCCGTGCTGAATCTCTCCGAATGCTTTCCAGTGCAGATCCTCGCCGTAAGAGTAGAGGGGAGCTTCCCAATTGGAAGTCGCTAAGAGGGTTCTCGCCAGTCGACTGGGTGTACATGGAAAAATTCGCTACCTTCAGTGTTGGGTCGTCAAGGTTTTCGATCTGGGACTGCCGCCTCGTTGAGGTTGCATCGGATTTAGGGATTTGTAATGCAGAGGATCTCCTTGGAAACGAAGGGGGGACCCATGTATTGGAAGGGGTGTTGTTTGTTAGCAATGCAGAACTTCCATCCGTGGGCGGAATCACGTATGGATCTCTCAATGCACTGCCCCTTCCCCGTGTTGAATCTCTCCGGTTGCTTTCTAACGCAGATTCTCGTCGTAAGCGTAGCGCGGAGGCTACGGCTGATCGCAACTGGATGTCACTGAGAGCGCTCTCGCTAGCTCCGTTATTGTATATGGCAAGGCTCTCATTCTTCAATGTTGGATCTTCAAGGTTTTGAATCTGGGACAACCTCGTTGCAGCCGAATTGGACTCAGATACTGGAGGAGGGGTTTGTAATTCAGAAAGTCTCCTTGGAAACGAAGGGGTCGATGCGTTGGAGCCCGTGGCATCAAGGGCGCTCGTTTTTTGGCAACCGCTTTCATCATACACCTGAAGTGCATGTGAATTGAATGAATAGATCGAAAATTGACCAAAGAATCAGAGTGTATGATGTTAATTAATCTATGAACTTAGGGTTTTGGTATAAGCTTAGGGTTTCGGTGTAGATTTGAGTCTGACCTCCACTTGGAAGTGTGAATTTGCTGTAAGCGTGAAACACAGCTGATCTCCACGTTGCAGAACATGAGCTATCACAAATTCTTCCCAACCCTTTCCGAACGTTACATTCGAGCTTTCACCGTCCACTACTACTTCCCATTGCTTTCTACTCGGCCCCTCCAGAATCACGTCACTCCTCAGTAATTTGCCATGTGCTTTCACGAACGAAGAAGGTAAGGAAAAGTTGTGCATTGACAGTTCCGTGATCTTCTTCAGAAACGAAGGACTGTGACAAGCATCAGCCATTCTCTTCTCACCAGTCTCGCTTGCTTCTTCTCACAATCCAATCAAGTACCTCCACAAAGAAAAATATGCTCTCCATTGAAAAGAACTGCAGTGATGGGAACAGGAATTGCATGCAATTTCTTCCTGAAGATTTGATTGATCCCACTCGCACAACATCCCTCATCCAAAAGAGCAATTCTCCGAAGGAAATGATGTTGTTAAAATAAAATAAAACAAATCGTGTACTCTCTCACGCATGCTAAGCACACGCGTTGCCATCCGTCGTCACAAAACGTCAACCCTGTACGCGACTCTGGTCTCTGCGCCATTCCAGACCATGCAAAATAGAGGTCAGATCGATCACGAGATGCTCATGGACCACAGTGAGAGGAGAGTACGCAAGCACTGCACCAAAGCAAGTGGGAGACACATTTGGTAATGGACAACGACATCGTTGAAAATACTGACGCAAAGCTTCACATCGAGCAGAGTAGGTTAGTCTAGGCAAGGAAGCCCTGAGTTTCTGAGGACCGGAGAGACGAGTTTGATACCCGTTTCGGAACCAGGTATCAATTGAATCCGGCTCTCAAACCGACACAGGCATCAAACTCGTCTTTCCGGTCCTCAACTCGTCTTCTTCAGGCCGAAGCGAGCGTAGGAAGCTATGGCCATGCCATCGACGATGTCTTGTCGCCTGTCACGCCGGAGCTTCCATTCTTTTTAATGCTGTGGGCGTGGAAGGATTCCGTCGGCATCGTTTTCGACTTCACGCTTTCTTTTCGCTTCGTGCATTGTTTTTTTTTGGATTTTGAAGCGTTTCGGAACAGGTTTTGGGGAGTTCCGGAGGGTTTGGACTTTGAACCTACAGTGTTACCGATGTCTGGCGGATTCAAGAGAGCTTTCTAAGGAACATTTCTTTGGTGGAGTTTATGCTTGGGAATAGAGCTTCGTAAACTGTAAGGAAATAGGAATGCTGTGGATGTGGTTGCAAGCGAGTTATTGCGGTGGAGTAGAGGGTTAGGTTAATTTAGGGTTTCGTGGTTTACGATGGCCTGAAGAAGACTGCCCATGGTGATTCGGGGCGTTCTTTAAAGAGCATGGTGGAGAGGTGAAATTGGAGGTTTGAATTGTGGCCAAGTATTGGTTGGTGCGATTTGGGGTGTCGTTTTTTTTGCGAAATTTTAGTGAGCGAGGGTTTGAAAGAAAAATTGGTCAAGCTGGCGTACCAGGCGCGGCCGACGGTGCTGATGGGGGAGAATTTAGGCGTGATGCCTATGTCTCTCCAAGGTGCGCATGACATGAATCACCCGGTGGATTTGGGGTCGCTCACGCCGAACCGCGGACGCGCTCTCAAGAAAGAGGACCGCATTCCGCAGTGGGGATACCATGAAACCAAGGAGTTCATTTCCATTCGGGCCGAGCTCGAGAAGGACTTCACGCAAACCAAGCGGAACAAGACGTTGTGGGAGCTCATTGAGAGAAAGATGAAGGAGAAGGGCTATCGGAGGAGTGCAGATCAATGCAAATGTAAATGGAAGAACCTCGTGAATCGCTACAAGGTATTTTGTTTCTTTATGAATGGGAGAATCAATTTTGCTTGTTAATCAAATGGTTTGTTTTTTTGGATTTTTACAACTTGCTTCAGTTTCTACCTTTCCAGAATATCACTCTCTCAATTAAATCCACTGCTTACCTTTTGGATATCAGTCTTTGGACAATTGGTTGAGCGTACGGTTAGGAAAGCTTGGTCAATTTGGACATTCTGGTTTAGTCTGGACTAATGCGTTGATCGGTTAACATTCTGCTTTTCAAAATTGTTAAATTAAGATAGCTTTATGTTAGTTCAGATTCTTAGCTGTGGAGATTGTGGGTCGTTCATAGGTTCCTTCTTTTCGAGTCTAGGTTATTCCCTGTTTTTTTCCACGTCATGTCACGCTGATTACTCTAGGTTATTTAACTGTTCTCAATACTTGATGCTTCTTTTATCCTACCTACTTTCTCAATTTGCGATTAAATTGGTTGGGTTATGTGCCTTAGATATAGCCATTTTTGTCTGTCCTCTCACCAAATTTGTGGTGTTTTCCAGGGGAAGGAGACGTCTGAGCCTGATTATGAGGTCTGTTCAAAAGCCTATTTCTCATCGTTTCATTCGTCTCTCTGTTTCATGTGCACGTTTAACATATCATGTTCAGATTGTGTGTTGACACTGTTGTTTCGAAATTTGGTCAGTGGTATCAAGCTGCTCTACTATGTTCTTTCGGTTTGCGATTAACTGTCAATGCTGATGACTGGTATTGACGTGATGTCTCTCCCGCTGACGTGCAGTTTTCGCAGGGGAAAGACCCCGCCGATCCCGAGAATGGCAGGCAGTGCCCATTCTTTGACGAACTGGATGCTATTTTTAAAGAGCGTGCCAAGAACTCCGAGAGACTTTTACTGGAAGCTGAGCCTGGGTCTCGAGCCAAGAAGAAAGGGAAACGGGGCAAAACCAAAAGTTCAGACGACGATAGTGAGGACGACGATGATGAAGAGGACAGCGAAGAGGACCGTGTTGTACAAAGGAAGAAGAGGAAAAACGAGAAAGACAACAATCGACCGAGGGTAACAGCCGAGAAGTACCGTGCCAACAGCATGCAGGAAGTGCTGGAAGACTTTTTCCAGCAGCAGCAGAAGGTGGAGGAGCAATGGCGGGAGTCTGTGGAGAGACGAGAACAGGAGCGCCGGATGCGAGAGCAGGAGTGGCGGGATGCCATGGAGAAGCTGGAGCAGGAGCGGATCCAAAGAGAACTTATGTGGCGAGAGCGTGAGGAGCAACGGAGAGCCCGTGATGAAGCCCGTGCGCAGAAGAGAGATGAACTCTTTGCGGCCTTGCTGAGCAAATTGGCTCAGGACGAAGGTTATTGAGTCCGTCCTGTGCATTGACAAAAGTCATCAGTGTGTTTACTTGAATGGTGCGAGGTCGACATCCTTCTCTGCACATCACGTGCACCGGGCGAAGAGTGTGGGAAGCTGGTAGGCTGCTGCAAACCAAATTCCATTCATGGAGGATGACAGTGCACCATATGTCAACCACCTCTTTACAGGCTCATCATCTACAGTTTTTCAGCCAAAGGCAATCTGAGACGCGGAACCAGCGGGCAAATGGGAGAGAGAATGCTCGGAACAGTTAAACTCCTCATCAGTTTTGCGGATTATGTCCAGTGTGGGTGGGGTCCGAAGGAAAAAGGCCTTGAGTGACTGATTGTAAGATTGCTACGCGTCACAATTTTTGGTGCTTCTTGTTCCTTATTTATCTGTCTTTCCTGTTTCAATGTTTCAGCAACAATGCGTTCACGGTTTTTTTTACTGGGGGTCTGCCAATTCGTATCTGCGGACATTCTTAGTGTCATCTGGACCAGTGTGCATAGTTCAGCTAGTAGTTATTCCTACTTTAGTATCTAGAACATAATACCGCAGATAACCAGATTTTGTCATAGAAGTGTAGGCGGTCGATGTAAATAGCGTGTAGGTTTTCATCCACCACAAGCTGTTGGTACGCACAGATATTACTTGTGAGTCTTTTGACACGCACATGAGCTTCAATATGCCTTGCTCTGTGCTACCATACATTCCTCTTGTGCTTGCTTGTGCAGTTGTGCTTGTATATTTTTGTTTTTAACTTTAATACCCTTGTGAGACAGTAATCATCAGGATGCTCGAAGAACATTTGTGAACTGGGCATGAGGTAGGAGCACCAACAATGAGGGACTTGGAAGAATGTGTCCCTGTCACCAAAGTAATCTACCAGAAATTAACAGTTTTTTTGGATGCAGAGGGGCATTCTTCGTTTTTGCAGTTTCCTTGGAAATCATTTATCGGACACTTTTGAGTCTTCAACGGTGTTTCAGGGTTAAAGTGGTGGTCTCTAGGTTTACTTGAAAATCAATTGGGATCGGATTGGTGAACCTTGCAATGCCGTGATGGATGCTCAGTGTCCAATGAATGAACTGAAACTAAATGGATGACAAATTGTAGCAGGTTCCCGTTTGGTTTGTTTTTTACTCCGTGGGAGAGGGATTGCAGAGTCTTTCAGGTGCAAAATTTGGCTCATTGAAGATTTTTGTTAGAATGGGACCTCGTAGGAGGCTTTGTATCAAAATTATTTACAGTGAGGAAGTAGCAGCCAGCTCCAAATTAGCTACAACGTGGGCAAGATTCTAATCATAAATCATAAAGATGGCTTTCTCCTTATTTAGATGACTTGTAACAGAACATGAAGAATCACAATGCACCAAACCATCCAGCAATGAAGTATGGTAATAGCTATTCTTGGTGCTCAGATTAGATCTCATGATACTAACAGGGTCACAGGAAAACTTAAATAAACCTTTCCCTAGTGTGCATTTCAAGTAGGGCACATTATTAGACACTTCTCATTCATCCAGTGTAATACTTGTGAATGTTGAAAAGATAACCTTCCTTGATAACCAATTTCATGAATTTGTGGTGAATGATATTTCTATACAAAGATGTAAACAAAAATGTGACAAAATTCAAAGAAGGATCAAGGCGTCTAAGGATTAATGCTTAGAAGTAGAAAATAGAGTACATTATAGGGTGTTTGATTGTGAGTTATCTTATGAATTTGCCGTTGATCGTGGGACCTAAAATGAATAGACTCTTCATATAAGCCAAACTTAAGATAAGGGTTCGAGTTTTTCAATTTGCCCTCTTTAAAGAATGATGCGCATGACTGCTTTGATATGGAGAAGTCTTTTTGTTGTTGGTGATATGCTGCCAAGCTTTATGAAATTGTGTCCTATTAAGGCTAGTCCCTCCAAATTTCCCCTAACATTTTCCCCCTATAGGTATGTCTTTTTGTTGTTGGTGATATGTTGCCTAAAATTTTGACCTATGAAGGTAAGTCCCTCTAAACTTTTCCTAACATTTTCTCCTATCATCAAATGACAAGAAAGGCCATATATCTATTGCAAAAAAACATTGATAGAAGTCTTCAAAGGCTAAGATGGCTCTTCTATAGTTGTGTGGCCAAATTTTTTTTGTTGAACATACAAAAAGAAAAATGGAAGTGAAGGCAGTTTTTCAACATTTGTCTACATATCCTATTATTAGAGAAGACATCTACATCTTCCTAAAGATAAAGAAATGAAGTTGGATTTGATGCAATCCCTTATATTTGCACCTTAAACTATTGCATTATAAGAAAAGACATTTACATCTTTCCAAAGACATGGAAATGAAATAAAATTTGCTGCAACCCCTTATACTTGCATTTTAGGCAAACCACTAAATAGGCCACAACTTTCAAACACCATTGCAAGTACTACAAAAAGTGATTTTACAAGCTACGGGATGCTTACAACTTGCTCTATATAAGTTGACTTTAATATTTTCTATGTTGAAGAATTGAATTGAATGTTTGGAAAAAAATTTAATGATTTTTTTTTGTTAATATTTGTTAAATATAAATAGATAAGAGATTACAATATGTTACAGAGTATTTTTTTTTAAATGCTTTGACTATCTGCAAAACAAAGCATTCCATAACTTTTTCATCACTAACTCAAAAGTCCCATACGCCTATTAAAATTATGAGCAAAGAAGACAAAAGCATACAAAGACAAAATAGTTGAAGCCTGAATAAATTGAATAATGTCTACAATGCGATTGTGAAGGTTGTGCGCCTCCATTGCAAGACCCACTCAGCAATTAATTCCCTAAACATGCACATCATGAATTGAACAAATAGAAAGAGAAACTCATGCAATTTTAGTCCTCCCGCTTCTTCTGTGCTGACAACAAGACTATACTATAGAACTTGTCTCCACTATTGGCTTCTTAAAGGTGAAACATACACCCTACTCTCGCTAGCACTTGGCAAACTTATGACCTTTTTCTAAAAACACTATAGCAACACTATGCAATCCATGGATTGAGCAACATGCGACAAATTCTTATGCAAGCAAGAAACAAAGGCGAGGAGATTGGCTGGAAGACAACCGTTGGAAGTTATTGGATTAAGTAGTAGGTGATAATCATATAGAGAAGGGGGCAATAATTCTAAAGCCATGGTAACATGGACATCAGTGACAGACGCGATAGGCATCAATCTAAATCCACCCACTCATTAGAAGCCGCCAAAGAGCCGTCTTTTCATCCAACTTTTTTAAATAGTCATTTCACCCAACGTCATCTCTTGATGCAAATTAACACAAGGAACAAAAAAAAAACTTTTTAAAACTAGTCGCTAGTTTTTTTTTGTAGTCTAGTGTAAGCAAGTTATTAAATCCATTCCACGAACTGAGACATGCAAGGTGGATTTACCTCAAGGAAATATGCAAGAATTTTTTATTCGCCACACGAGCTAAATTTCCAGATTTTAAATTCATATTTGCAATTAGAGACACCAAATTAGCTAAGAGAGGCCTAAAACATCTCCTAAGCACGGCACAAAATAGGGAGCTTTATTTTTATTTTTACCCTAGAGAACACCAAATCCACCTTGTTCGTCTCAATTCATGGGATAAGTTTAATCTTGTATAAGATAGGCAACCCAAAAGCGCTACTTTTTGCTACTGAGCCTATTTTATATCATCGAACTGGTGATAATTTCATAAGTTCTTGTGGGCAAGTGAAAGGAGGTTCCAACGCACTAGAGAACGTGGCATTTGGATACCATATGCAAAAGTTATTAAGGAATGAAGTTGGGTTCTAAAAGTGCCATCTATGCTCCGGTAAGAAACTGAATTTCGAGATGTACAAACAGTATAGATGGCGCTTTAAGGTCAGGGACGCTTTTGGGATGTCTACCTTAGCTGCCGTAGACACTAAATGTGCAATAGATGATAGAAAATCTTTTTGTATAGGATAGGACAGGAGTATAACTATTCATCCTCGGAATTTTATAGTAAAAAGGGAAGATCTTCTACAATAGTTTAACTTCCTATGAGTACTTTTCCTTTTTCTTTTTAAGCCATTGATTCCCACGATATCAGAAAGGATGATTTCCGCGGAGACCAGTCCGTCCTTACGTGGTGCAGTCCGCGGCGAGAATAAAGGGCCCCTGTCGCCGTCTTTCCATTACAGCAGCCAAGCACATCTTCGGATCCCGAGTTGGGTTCACCGATACTCACGAAAGAAACAGAGAAATTCAAGCGCCACACCCAATTCATGACTACTGAAGTTCTCGCCTGCTTTGTTGTAAGAGATCGAGAGAGACACAAAACGAAGTCATAGCAAATTCTCTCACGGAGTTTCGTGAATGGAGGCCTTCGGTAATTCGTGTTAATTGCTTCTACCCGAGCTTCAATCTGTCCGGATCTCTAGTACTCCGATGTGCTCAATTTCACTCGTTTCATGACTCTTGATCAGACATCAATTAATTGTGTGTCACTGTCCGAGAATTGAAAGAGAATTGCGGAGGCAGGCTTGTCTCCAACCTTGGCTCTAGCTAGCTCACTGATCTGCGTCTTTCGATCGAGCTCATTTGCAGTTGATCGTTGCTGTAGGATGAGTCCCGCTCATCTGGCTGAGATTGGAATCATGGGCTTCAGCTCCTGGATGCAATGACGTTCCCTGGCCTGATTTGAGCTTACGGATACTTGCGAATTCAGGCGGCGCGCTTCTTCAAACGTCATCTCTCAATTAATTGCAGATCCATCTGTTCTTTCTTGATTGATTAAGAAATATTAATCTATGTCTTGAAATGTCTAAACCCGTTGAGGCGATTTGAAGAGTTTTTGCGAGATTTGCAAAGTAGTGCAAAGTAGTCACTCCTTGCATTCCTGAGAGTACTATTTGGACTACTTATGGAGTCCTTGTGCAGTGCTCGTGCAGTGCTCGTGTAGTTGTTAGAGCAAACATATGTAAAAACCCTAAATCCTTGTCCAAGTTCTCTAGAAATCTGGATCAGCCGTCAAGTGGACGCTCACCTGTGCGGCGGTCCCCTGTGAGCACATTGTACAAGACTTGTGTTAGTTGGAGAGGGGTCATGGAGCAGATTGAGGTTGTCAAGCGTACCATTCCCAAGCCCCTCCTCGACCGGATTCAAAGCAGCCTCGTGAGCAATCTGGAGCTCACATGCGCTGCGCTCGCCTCTCACGTCACCGCCAATGTCATCTGCTGCCAGGTCAGACCCGCTTTTGCTGTATAGCAAATGTGTACGCGATCATGCCGTCCAGATCTCAAGTCTTGCTTCTGATTGAATGCTGTGTATTCCACAAGGGCATGCAGTGAGTTTCTGACCCTTGCAATTTCGACTTTGTTGCTTTAGGTGGTGCAGCAGCTCAAGGACCCTAAGACACCGTTTGCCAAAAACTCTGAGAAGGCTACGCGCTTCAAGGACGAGGGCACTGCGGCCCTCGGCGCTTCCTCCTTCCAACAGGCCCTCGAGTTGTACACCCAGGTTAACTCAAGTCCTCCTCATCTGCATGGATCATGAAGTTTGGATACTATCTACTCCTTTTTGGTTTGCTACGGCTATTTGCCACGACGAAAATTTGTTGTGAGAGGTAACTGGAGTACTGGTATCTTCTCATACGGAGGCACCCCGCTTGTGGTGGAGGTTTTGTTTCCCTATGAGGTTAGATAATTGAGCTGTAGATCTCATGGGCCCAAAGGAGTCCAACAAACTCAACCGTTTCTTGCTCTCCTTTGGGGTAGTTTAAGTAGATTAAGGGCATTTCGGTCCCAAGAAATTGAGATTTGAGAGTGACACTGACAATCAATCAAACTCACGTTGGCCATGTTCGTGTGTCACTTGGTTGTTTTGTTGTTGGCGTAGGGTTTAAGATATGCTCCTTATTGTGCCCGTGATGACGTGGTGCTTTTGGCAAATCTCTATGTGCATCGAGCTACTGCATTACTTGTAAGTCGATTATAGCCATTTGGTTTTGAGGAGTTAGGACTTGGAACGTTTTGAAACTCTTTGCACGGATGATTTGTACACTTGTTGAATTCAAGTCTTAAAGTCCTAAACCGTGCTGGGCTTATGCAGGCTTTGAAGCACTATAAGGCAGCAGAAAGAGATTGCACACGGGCTATTGGGCTGCAGCCTGGGTATGGGAAGGCGTGGTATAGGCGAGGCCAGGCTTGGGCTGGCTTGAAAGTGTGGAGCAAGGCCGCAGATGATTGGTTCGAGGCTCGCAGGCTTCAGCCATCAGCGAGTGGAGGAAACCAGGTTTCAAGAGAATTTGACCGAATTAAAGCTTTGGAGAATGGTGATAGTGACGGCATGGAAGTGGAGGACGTGGACTGTGGAGCAGGTATCTCCGTATGAAGTTGATTCCATATGAATTTTTCGTGCCATTCTCGAGTTTACCTGGAGTCACGCTCGAGACTGGAGCAACTACTGTAGTAAACTTCGTTTTGTTATGTG
Source organism: Neckera pumila (assembly GCA_963969595.1). Taxonomy (NCBI): domain Eukaryota; kingdom Viridiplantae; phylum Streptophyta; class Bryopsida; order Hypnales; family Neckeraceae; genus Neckera; species Neckera pumila. Next base: position 45,068,338 of record OZ018409.1, on the reverse strand, counting down.
TTTTTCAGTATCTTTTTCTCTTGTCTTGTAAGTAGTAAAAACTGACAACACCTATTTGCTGCAGGCCCTGAACCATGGACACCGGGAGAAGTTTGGCCCGGGGATGGAGTCCTTCCTTCTTGGGACCCTGAAAATCAGTGGGGGATGTACGCACGAAAAGCTCTTGAAGATGGCATGCAAATCCACGAAGAAGAACCGGTTGCCGCAGTAAGTTATTTCGTTTCATCACACTAAGGGACGTACGAGGCCTTCACGGTATCCTTCCACTCATATATTGATTGTTCGGTGCAGGATGAAGCAGGCTGGTGCCCAACTGATACATCCGTTCTGTGAATTGTGTAGGTCATTTTGGAAGAGTACCGAGACACTCGTTGCCACTATTGTTTTGAGCCACTGCGAGTAGACCCTGTGCCATGTTTTGGGTGTGCCTTGCCCATGTACTGCAATGGACTATGCTTAAGTTCTGCCTGCGACAAGGATGGTTCGCAATTTGGTGAGCACATGCATGAGTGTGGGGGAGGGACCTGGTCAGCTGTTTTGCCGACTGATGCCGTTCTGGCCGCACGCTTGTTTGCCCGAAGTCAGTGCAAGGCGAAATTGGGCAAGAAACTCTATGAGCTGTGCGACCACTACAACGACATGCATGCAAGATTTTGTAGAGGTTACCTTAATGCTGAGCCTATTTTCTGTCGCCCTGCAGCTCGTGCGATTGCGTGCCATTGTTAGAGCCGACGGAATGGCAATAACTGCTGTGCACCTGCCTCCTGCTGAACTCTCGTATCCCCGCACTGAGGTTTGCTTTGTTTACAAGTCTTTGTTGTCTCGAATTTACTACCTAAAGCAGACACTCCAGATTCAGTATTTTATATTATCTACGCGAATCTCTCGAACTTGATTTTGTAATAATAGCTAATTCGTGTATGGCTTTTCACTGACATACATTGGTCGGAGTTGGTGTGACAGGTGCGTATTGGCCAAGGAGTATATGCCCTGGGTAGTAAATTCAACCACTCCTGCAAACCCAATATTCACGCATCATTCAGGTTTCGACGTTTGAAAGCCTACACCATTGTTGCTGTGAAGGCGGGAACTCAACTCAAGATGAGCTATGGAGCAGCTCAAGTGAGCCCCACCAACCTGCAGTCCTCGAACATGTCGCCATTGGATGCTATCAGAAGCAAAGGATTTGTGCAAATGTACGCTCTCTCAAGTTTTGCAATTCTTTCGCAGGTGGGTGAAAAGACGCGTAAAGAGAGACAGGCCTTTCTTCAACAGGGCTACTTCTTCACATGCACATGTCCTTCTTGCAAAGAAGTCTCTCAACCAGAGCTCCTGTTTGCTTTCCGTTGCACCAGATCAGGTTGCAATGGAGTGGTGTCAGGTCCAAGTTTCCTACAGCATCCGCACCGATATAGCGCCTCGGACATGGACACATCGGAGGTAAGTAGATCATTTATGTTTGGAACTAAGAATGACTGTTTGAAACTTGATCGCAGGATGCTCTAACTTTTCCTGGTTTCGCCCATGCAGAGGAATGTGCCCAAACCTGGCGTTTGTGTATCATGTGGGACTGCAATAGACCTTGAATATTCTGTAGATGCGGCAAAGGCAGTTAATACAGGCCTTTACAGGTTCACTTCAACCAAGTTCCTTTTTTTAGCAGATTGTAGCAGACAAGTTCTTGTTTTCTTGGAGCCTTGTTCCTAACATGTAAGTATATCTGCTTCGTAAGAGTTCCTATTGTATGTACGTTACGACCTTTTATCATGAAGTTAATTCTGTGGGGGGACTTCAAGTGTGTTCTTTCCTCTCATTCTTTGCAGACTTCGACTGAAACTACGATCACTGCCGACGCACTCAACGTTCAAATTGCATGAAGCACTCCACCTTTTGCAGCGGTATCGGGGCATCTTCCATGCATCTTCCAAAGAGATGGCCAAGGTACGCTTCTCCAAGATTGAACTTAGTTTGTGCCATTGGAGTATGTTTTTACTTGGATAAAATCACTCGCGATTAGCAGCTTGTTAAATTTCTAGCACGTGGTGGTCATCGTATGCAGGCGGAAGATGCGGTGGCCGAAGCATACTGCCTCATTGGTCAACCGAAACGGGCCATTCCTCACTCCAAGACGTCGATTCAGATATTGGAGAATATCTACGAGAAACACCACATTGCCATCGCGTTTGAACGGTGGAAGCTGTTCAATATCATCACTGGTGCCCAAGACTGCGATACGGAAGCAGAGAGCATTTTTTTACTAGCGAACAAGGTGCTGAGTACCCACTACGGTTGTGATTGGATGGAGTCCTTGGGGCTCTGTGGCGGGAACATCCGAGTTTCAGAGGATTGAGAATTTGAGATTGTGGCTCCGTTTGAAGCTCCCACTAAGTTATCAGGCGACAGTGCCGAGAGGTTCAGGGTTTTGGTTCATCTCTGTGAAGGTGATGAGTTTCTTAACTGTGCCAAGTCAAAAACGGATAGACACCATGTTCTGGACATGACACGTTCTCTTGTAGTCGTAAGTAGTGTCAAAAGGATTTGTACAGATTTCAGATTTTCCAGCATGAGGCATTTCGAGTGCATTTTCTCACCACAAAGAGGTGCGGATTACTAGTAGAGATGCAAGAGTTGGACAGCTTTTTCTAATTTTTATTAGACACTCATAATTTTGGAGTGATTTTTTCTATTCATACGTAAATGCGTTCCTTTTTCTAAACTTTCTCAAGAATTATTTTTTGGATATTCAAAATTAGCAACAATAAAAATTTCAAATTTTCAGAAGATATTCAGAAACTGACCTACACGTACGGTTGCTACTGATGAGACGTTTTTGTTTTGCCGTAAATGGAATGATGGGAAACCTACTAGTCTTCAGTATCTTCAGTTAAAATTTCTAAAACCTGGAAGATTCATTCCTCCGCTCTTCCCAGAAAGGTTGCTTTTACACATGTTTCTCGAACAAGGGCGGATTAGGCTCAGAAATCGTAGGATGGTTATGTCGCATGCTCGCTATTCCTGGGCAAGCATAACTGGCTTGCAATTTAGGGGACGGTCAAAATTTCATAAGAGCAAGAAAGTAGCAGCTCATGGGAGTTTCATGACGGAATTGTGTAAAACTGGCAAATTGTGGAAAGAAGTTAACGTTAAGTTTTTTTTTGTTTTTTTTTGAACAAATGGGAGAACCCATTGCATTAGAAGGAAAAAAAAAAGTACAAAAACAACCAAGCCTCACGGCTGGTCAATGAAGAGAATGCGAGCGTAATAACTGAACAAAGGAATGGAAAGAAAATCACGAGGGTAAACTAGAACCAAAAAAAACTAAAAAAAAACGAGCAAGGTGGAGGGCCCTCAGTATTCTACATGATCACCTCATCTTTCTTGCTAGCCAAGACTAATGACTAGAGCTAGACCCTTTCAAACTTAGCCCAAATATCCCTTGCATGTAATGGTCGTTGACAAGCTCCACCTTGCGCTCTAATATGCGCTGCTCAGATGGAGTCTAATAGAGCTTCCAATATGGCTTTGTGAATGAATTCACGAGGCTACATACTTTGTATGAATACTTTACTGTTGCAGGAGATCCATATGATCCATAGAGAGGAACCCTTAAATAAAGACCAAATGTTTTTAAGTTGAAGAAACTTTCAAAGAAGCGGGGAGCCAAAGATACAATGCATAAAGCTAAGTTTCATATGCGGGCCTAAAATCGGCTTGTTTCCATGAATATGATGCATGATAGATTGAGCATAATCCTATACATCTTGGGCTCATGGGCAATAGTAAAATCTGTGAATGGGCATCTCCTCATTGTTAGTTGTGCAACAATGTCACCTAATATCAATGTCTGGATTGGAATGGGCTCTCCAAAAATGGACAGCTATCACATTGTGCCACACAGACCACATAAACGCCGATGCTTTTTGTGACCATGTTTTATGCCAAAGATTTTTCCAATCTGGTAGAAAGTCCAATGGAAGATGGCTTGTTCACTTGGATGGTATGGACCTTTTAAGTTGAGATTGCTTGGAAAGTGGTTGTCTCCCAGTGGATGCTGAATAAGACATAGATTGATCACCATTATCCCACAACCATCTTCCAGGGTTGAAATCCAAGGATTGGATGTCTCTAGTAAAGAAGAACATTGTGGCTCCACTATTGACCTTCCGACTTTCCAAAATGCGTATCCTACGCACAAAGCCTTGATGATTTGTGGCATCATTTGGCTACAGAGTAACTGAGAGCTGCCTGGAGATTTTACCTATTGTTGCTATTGTAGTTGTAGTTGGTAGAGAGAGGCTTTAGTGTTGTAAGGGTCGAAGCTGTAAACCAAGACCTTCAACCTTCTACACTGAATAGGAGTATTATGAGGACCCATACTAATTAATCGACATCCCACACTATATAAAGATCTACTGTGGGTTGTACATCGTGTTTCAAACATGTACAATTTCAAAAGAAAGGTCCCTTTAATTATTTGGTCCCTTTAATATCCCTATTCAATGTAGGTAACAGTGGGTAGTTCATCTTTCAATGTGGAGAAAATATCCGCCCATTGCCCAGCCTTGACTTGGTCAAATTGACTAGTCAGCAGCTACAACCACTTATAGGGAATATGCAAGACAAGGCATTGTCATTGTCTATGTTCTATGTCTATAAGATGGTATGTATCTACTATCTCTTTCCAGGGTCTAAAATCCCGTATTTCCATGTCCCAGAGATCAACAATGGTTCTGAGACCATTTTGCGCTAGTTCTCTAGCCCTTTTATGTGCAAAATGAAAATTGGAGCCTATATAGCTTGTAGCCCACCCCAAGCTTGTTGTAAGAACTTCCTCTCCATTTGTGGGTGGCGTGGGTTCAATACGTTTGACAATGTGTCTCCATGCCAATGTTATCCCATTCTATATTCGAGATCCTCAAGTAATAGATGGACTATGCACCATGAGCCAAGCCTGCGATGAAAACCAAAATCCCTGCTTGGGATGTGGTTTCATCTTGTGGATCTTGCATTTGAGTAGAATCTTGCTAACGTTAAATTTTGGAATTGTCAGCTACGATCTCTTTGCATTAAAAGATTTTGCAATGGTAGAAGACAATGAAGTAGGAAAACTACCTTAGGAGTGGCTATGTAAGATTTGCAGCCATGCTTGACAAGGTTAATATATATTGATTGGGTACCATTTTATAGAGTACCAAACCTTGGTAAATAATTTAGGGACGATGCTAACTTAGAACATTTGAAGAACAACATGTGACACACTACATGATTTGTAAATAGTATTGATTGAAGATCTTAATTGAACTTTTAAAAAATATTATGAGTTGTTTCTAATTTACATCATTTGTTCAAGTAAACTATGGCGGTACAATATCACTTGCTAAGAAGTATGGGTCACTTTCAATCTAGAGTTTAGGACTTAGAATTGTACTATTGTGAACTTTTGAGCAAATTTTGAAAAATATAAAGTAAACAAATAAATAAATAAATTCAAAAATAGCTTAAATGCTTGATTCTACTTGCAAGTAATTTATATTAGATTTTTCAAGCAGTTTCTCTAAGATACTCAATTAGGAACTTTTCTTGGTAATAGGCCTTAGGAGGTTCAATAAATGTAAAATTTGTACACTATTTGTATCCAAAAGAAGTTCTTAATGGGGATATTACTTTCAAAGGGGATAATATGAAGTACCCTATTGTTACCTAAATTGCTAATATTACATAATTAAAACAAGGTTTTGTTTTTTCAAAAAAAACTTGCTTCCTTTTAGAGTAGGATATATTTGTTTAAAGTTTAGTTTTCTAATACATCACATCATGCAAGAATAGAAATCCTAACTTCTTATACTGAAACTTCTACATCTGTGTTCCAAGAAATATTACGGCAATTCTTTTATAATCCTAAACCATTCACAACTTTGCATTCTCAACCTTGGATCAATCAAAAGACTCTAGCATTGCACAATGAATGCTTAAAATTAGCTCCAATCTCTTCAAAATCCAATTTTGCTAGAAAATTATTAGCATTGGATGTTATCAGGTTGTGCTTTTGATAATATAGGTACTTTCTTGCTTTCAAAATTTGAAAAAAAAATATTTTTCAAATATCCTTTAGTATATATAATGGCTTTACTTGTATCCTATAGCAGAACAAATAGTTTTCAAAAAAACTCTCTATTTTCTATTGAGATGCTATTTGAATGCATAGTTATTTTCTAAATCTAACCCACAATGAGTCCCTTGGATAATAGGCAAAGTTAATTCTATACGATTTTAGCAATTGATATATAATTTGACTATTGAAACTATTTTTAAAATGTTAAAATTGAACTAAAGTCTTATTTGCTAGTTATCAAATGTTTTATCATTTTAACCATTTTTCATTTATTTCTAAATATTTTCCATCCATTTTGAGAAATATTTTGTCCAATTTGTACTGCCTTTCATCTAGTTTTGGCTTCAAAAGAGTATATCATTGATAGCCATTTAAATAGGCTATATTCAAAAATTTGTAAGAAAAGCCCTATTTGCTTTACAATAGCTCTCAAAAGTTTCAGTACACTTCAAAAATTGCTATAACTAATTGAAAAATTAAATTTCTTTCAATCTATTTTGGACATATTGAAATATAAATAACTCCCTAGTATAAAATGATTTTTCAAGTATTTTAAATGAGATTTAGACATTTTAAAATTTTAACACAAATTTATTAGTGAAATGAACTTTTAATACAATTACAATATTTATATACTAACTTCAAAGATTCTTTATGAAGGAAAAAAAGAATTATTTCTGAAATTTATGATAAATTTTTATTGAAAAAATTTGATCCCAAATAGTCATAATTTTTATAATTTACCACTAAAAACTCCACACAAATCTTAAAAAGTAATAGATTAATGTTAATACATTTTACAAATTTTTACAAATTTTTGGAGATCTTATGAGAACACCATAAAAATGTTTGAATTAATGATTCAAATCAAAATATTTTGCAAAATGAAATTTTAACTCCAATAGTCCCAAGGCCTTTTTTCCATCAAAAACCACTCAAAACTAGATTTTAGGGTGCATTTCTATTGCAAAGAGGGAAAGACTTATTTAATCGTTTTCTTTTGCATATCTAACCATAGGATCTTGCACTATACTAGTGTCAAAATGCGAGGTTGAATTTTCAAAAACTATAACCTTGTAGATTGCAAGATATTTGCATTTAACTTCTAAAGGACTAACATGCATTTTTCCGCTATATAGAAATTTTAGGCATGTGTACAATGTAACTAAAGATTTCCATATTCTTGGCCCAAATTTTAAGAAAAGATGGAGAAGAGGAATATCTTTCATGTGCATAGTATTTCATGACCTTTTGGAAATTTGAGTGAAAAGTTCTAGCCAAATATGTTACTCTTTTTGTAAATGGCAGTTTGGGCAGATAAAAAAAAAACTTTTTTCAAAAACAAAGATTGGAAAATTGATTTTCTAGAGTTATGTATAAATAGAAAGCTTTGAATCATTCCATTTTGATCAATGAGTCAAAAGTTATGAGGAGTTTTTGTTTCCGGGCAATTTTAGATTCTTTACTAAAAAATAAACTTTGAAGTCCATTATCTTAATCAGTTTTTAATATTTAAAAAATAAATAAAATCTTAGGATTTAGATTGTTTACTACAACATTGTAACCCTTGGGAACGGCATTTTTCAATTCCATAACTAAATTTTAACAGTTTTGTATTTTGAATCATTCTCTACTATTGTCTACTTGCTATTTTTTCCCTATATGTTGTACAATTCCGAATGATGTAAAAAGTTTCAAGAATGTAGCCAACTTGTCTAGGAAAAAGAATGTAAAGAAGAACTACCATTTTGGACATTTTTTCATAGAAAAGTGAGCTTGTGAAGTGCAGCTACCTTGTTTTTTGCAGGGCCAAAAAGACAATTTCAATGAATTTGAATGCTATATATCTTGCAATCTACATAATGGAAATTTCTGAAATTTTTACCACATGTTCTCAAGTCAACATACTACAAGATCCTCCAATTACATGTGTCAAATAAAGTTTTTTCAAAATTTGATACTTGTTCTGAAAATGGCAATTTTTGAGCAATTTTGGTGAACACATAGTTATGGAATTTTAGGCACCTTGCTTGACTAAATTTTTTTAATTTGTATCTTCTTAGCTCAAAAATTTTGCATTAATAATTTTGAACTTCTAATTTTATGCTCAAGAATTGAATTAAGAGTCTAGGATTTTGTTCAAAAAACAACATTTAATCTTCACTCATAAAAAAATTATTAAGTAGAAGTAGGTTCAAAATTGATGAGAAAACTAAACTATCAATAGCTCTAAGATGGAATTGAAATACACAAATTTCAATGGTGAGGTTGTTCTAGCAAATGATCTTAACCTTGTGAAGCTCTTTTTTTAAACTTTTTTGTGAAAATTGAATTCATAAATGAATATCATAAGTTATTTTTTCAAGAAGATGTTCAAATTGCCCAAAAAAACAACATTGTCTGTAATTTTCACATCACTCATTCAAATGGAATGAATCAAAGCTTCCCATGTAGATAAAAATACAATCTATCAGAAACTAATTTTTTTATTTTAAATGTTTGTGGGATAGTTTTTTCCTGTTGAACTAAAATTTGGCCTACTATACCATAACTTTTGCTCTCAAGTACTGATTGAAATAAAAATCATATTTCTAGAAAGCTAAAGTGTTTTTTGATTTTCACCAAAAATTTCAGAAAATCATAATGAATATTAAGATCGTACAAGCTTGACCAAAATTTTGTCCCCTAAAGAGACAATAAGACTCTAGGGGTTTTTAATTTGTGAATTTTTTACCAGAGAATTTCGAAAAATATTCTCTTTTCCCTCACTAAAGAATTTTGAAAATTTTGTATTTGTATTAAAAGTTATATTTCACCAATAATTTTGAGTTTAGCTCTTAAAATTTCTAAATTATATTTAAAACTTTTGAAAAGTCATTTTGTACAAGTTTATTACTTTTACTTCAAGATATCTTAAATTAAATGATAAAAATCTAGTTTGTTGAATTATTTATAGCAATCTTTATAGGTGTATGAAACATTTTGAAAGCCTCTACAAATATTATTATTTCTATCCATAAGGAGAGATATAGCAATGGACAAGTGTGCTATGGTTCAAAAGTTGAGTAAACAAATGAAAGTGAACCATGTGTTAAAAGCAATAGTGACAGACAGGGGTCTATCATTCTCAAGAAATCATTTCTTGTGTGTAATAGAATTGTGGCATGTAGATATTAAGGAATATTAGCATTCAAAGATACCTTGGAGGAATTTTAATTAATGATAAAGCAGAAGATCAATACCTTAAGTTTGTTTGTTTGTTTTGTTTGTTTTGTTACATTGAGATCTCTCGGACCGTGCATCCTTTGGCTGCATGCTTGGTACCATTGGAAAGCTCTCAGCAAAGAAGGGTGCATAGGCTTGGTTTTGTGGCAGTTGGACCTATGGTGCAAAAGTTATTGAATTCCAAAGTATTTATGGATCAAAAAATTAGAAAATTACTTTTACTTTGATTTTGGTTGTTTTGGGTACCGTTGGGAAGCTCTTGGCAAGGAAGAGTGGATGGGCTTTGTTTCGTGACGTTTGGAATGACGGTGTGAAAGATATTGAATTTCAAAGTTTTTATTTTGAATTAGAAACTTAGAAAATTATTTTTACTATAATTTAGGCTGTGGTAACGACACAAGGCACACTAGTTGTACTAAAGATCATATAAAAAGAGAAATACAAGGAACACATATTTATTTGGGTAGAGACATTTGCAATCCGCCACTTGTTATTTATATACTAATGATTTTACTTGTGATTTTAGTATTGACTAGATGGCCCTAAGCCCTTCTTTTCAAGGTTATTAGATAATAAATGTCAATCCAGTAATGTTCAGAATTTTTTTGGAGCTCTTCTAGCTAATTTCCTCCCTCTATAAAAATGGAACATTTTTTTTTTAGTTGTCACCGATTGCATCCACTCAATCACAAAAGTACCATTTATTTCTTATAATATCAATTTTTCACTAGTGAATTTCCTCCAAACTGAAATTACTAATTCTATTGCATTCTTGGTAGAAATTGAATTTAGCATAGCCCTTCACCTTTTGAAAGCCAATGTTTCACACAACTCATCCAAGATGGAGTTATAAATAGTAAATAAAGGTTTGTATGAAATCAAAATAGTTTAGGAATCAAAGTTTTCACCTTCTTCAAATGATTTTTTTTCTACTATCTCTGTAAAGTACTGCTCAAGATTGGTATATAAATAAATGCATATTTTATATATGCTAATGGACACTGGGACACTTAAATAGTAATTAATAATGAATGTGTTGTATTCACTCTTAGTTCTTAATTTTTTTCTTCAATATGAGATTTTTTTCCCTCAAATAGTAAAACATGTATGTTCTTCTGTAAAATGTTTGAAAGATGAAACATAAATTGTAGAATGGGTTGAAATTTAAACTTCATAGCAATTTTGTTAAAGATTTGTTGTAAATCTTTAAAAATTGAAGGTACATAAATAACAAGATTATTTTGCAAAATTTGTCACTATTGATGGCCTCAGTTCAAACCATTGGAACCACACCAGTGAAAAACAACAAATATAAAAGGAGTGGCGTATAATGGGTGTACCTATCATATTTGCTCTCTTTTGTATAATATACCCTGTGATTGCTTGTGTGTCAAAATGGTTAATTTTGAAAATCAGATTGTAACAATGTCATTTTTTCATTTTCAATTTTTTTGAAAAATTTAAAATTCTAGTGTTTAGACTTTAGAACAATTTATAGACCTTCAAATAAAAGATTACTTTGGTTTGGGATATTGGTTAGAAAATTTATAAAGTTTTGGACATGCTTCAAATTTTGCTTAATTATTTTTGAAAGTGACCTATTTCTTAGGGTAATTTTAAACCCTACCTTTATATTCAGATGGTCAAAATTAAATTCTAAACCCTAAACCCTATCTTTATATTCATATGGTCAAAATTTCAAAAAAGGAATTTTTAGAGCATCCACACCGGCAATAAATCCTCTAGACCCCTCAACATATTCTCATGGCACGCAATCCTAGCAAGTCAATATTTTTTTTAAATTCTGCAAGTTGGAACTTTAGCCTACATGTAAAGAAGACAATGTTTAAAGTGAGTTTTGAAGGCAAGAGTGACATTCAAAGCTAGCATAGTGAGTCAAAAAAGGTGCCTAATAAAATGACTTTAAAAAAAAAATTCTATTGCATAGAAGATTTCTATTCCACATGGCTATATGACAAAGGCAAAATTGAGTCTTAACCCCTAAAGGACAATTGTCCGTTGAATGGACATTTGAAAATTTGGGTAGGTTCCTGTGAAGTCAATTTTGGTCGGATGCTCGCAAAATCTTGACACAAGGTGTGTTTATGTACCCCCTTGTTGAAAATCTAATCTTTTTTCCGATCAAGTGCCCGGATCAAAAGTTATGCTGCCCTAAATTTTTTTGGTAGCTCAAGCAATGTGGAAATATTTTGGGAATCTTTTGCAAAAAGCTCATCAACTCTTGAAATTTGCCATGCATGTAACTTACATGATACAAGATGCAAATGTAAAAAAAATAAGAATACGTAGTGTAAAAATCTCACTCTAGGAGGAGTTAAAGTCTGCTGGTCCTATCGGGCAAGGCTGAAAAAAAACTTTTTCTTATAACTTCAAACATTACAATCTTTCAATCCATGCGGTCAAAGTTTCTGAAATTTTTTCCATACATTCCTATAGTAATCTAGTGCAAACTTATATGGTTGAATTTTGAAAAAATCTTTCTTTTTTTAATGTTTTTCTCACTAGCCTAAAAAATGGCAATCTTTTAAAATTTTGCCCAAAATGTGCCTCCGGGCTGTAGGGGTTAAAATACTTCTTTAGAATAGCTTGATTCATGAGTATGTGTAAATGGAAAATAGTGAGAATATTTGTTGGTCAAGTGACTTCAATCACTTCTAAATAAGATAAACCAACCAATGATAAGCAAAGCCTAAGATTTGATTTGCCCTATTGGCATTGTTGAAAATTTTAAATTCTTTTTCATATAAAGACAAATGTGAGAAATAGGTAGAACAATTGAAATGTAATTATTTTGAGAAAGTATGAATTTGTTATGAGCTTTTTAAGTGTGCTATCCAATTGGCTCCAAAGAGTCTCTGGACTACCCCAAAACCAACAAATATTGTAGTCATAATGGCCATCTTACTCAATTAAAGTAGAACCACAATATTTTCTTACATGACTACAATATGAAGGCCTAAAAAAGTCACTTCTTGTGATGAATTTACATTCAAATAATGGAGGTTTCTATTGCAGTTAATTAGTCACTAATCACTCCATCAACATCATTCCAAAAAATGATTGTACATGGCTACTAGATTAAACTTGCCAATCATTGTGCAAACAAAATTCAAATCTTTTTTTTCATAAATAGAGAGACTTGCATGTTTTGAAATTTAGCTTAATTATTAAATCTCATATAAAGAGTCACCTTTAATTCCTAAAGGCCCAAAGTCCCCTCGGAGGATACTTGAGATTATGGACAAGCTTGTGTGACCTGAAATTTTGGCCTGATTTTTGAAACTTCTTTTAAAGATAGGAAATCACATTAGCTTTCTAAAAATATAATTTTTTTTCAACGATGCCTGGGAGCAAAAGTTATGCCACCCAAAGTTTAAACAAATAACTCGCCGGGCAAAAATAAAAAATTGTAAAAAACTGTATTTTTTTTTCAATTTTTTCTTCTCAAAGATCATGCTTTTGTCTACATTTGAAGCTTTGATTCATTCTATTTGGACTCAAAGGAGAAAGTTCTAGACAATCTTGTTTTTTGGGCACTCTAGTATCTTCTTCAAAAAACAACTTGTAGATTTCATTTTTTAATGCAGTTTTCAAAAAAATCCAAATTTTTTTTTCAAAAAAATCCAATTTGTTTATAAGAACAATCCCATCATTGGGATTATAGTGTTTTAATTCCACCTAAGAGCTATTAACGATTTAGTATTTCATTCAATTTTGGACCTACTTCTACTTAACAATATTTTAATATGTGAAAATCAAGTTTTGACATTCTAAAATTTTGTACCCCAATTCTCAACTTAAATGTTCAATATAAAAAAAAATTAACCCAATGGTGTGCAGTGAAAATAAAATCTACAAATGGCCATCAAAGTCATCTGAAATTGCAGGCCACAATTAAAAAAAATTCTTTTTCCAACTTCAAATGCTATTATCTTCCAATATGTACGGTGAAACTTCATGAAACTTTCACGACATAAAGTAAGACAAGTGAAGTACAAGGTCCTACTGTTAGATTCTAAAAAAAAGAATAATGGTTTCTTGAGTGATCGCAGCAAAAATGGCAGTTTTCAATGATTTCGGAGCCAAAAAAGGCCTTGTGCCTTTAGGGGTTAAAAAATAGAATGCAAAAGGATTTTGTTCTATAAATTTTATTTGCAACTTAAAGGCAATGAAGAATGAAATCTAGTTTAAAATTCCTTGTTACCCTTCATGTGATGTCATTGGATGGTGATACAAAACTTTATTCACATCGCAACTAAATTTGTAGTTAAATCATGTAGTTATTGTATGGTAAATGGCAACGGTTGTTCAATTTTTGGATTTGTAAGGTGATTGATAGTAAATTTTCTTTGAATTCAAATTAATGTAGAAAATTTTTCATTTGTTGAAAAAGTTTGTCATATATAGATTAATGCAAGACATTAACCCTGTAAAAACGTTGGAGACTAGAGTAGTTTAGGGTGATTGCAAGAATTACTTGACCTATTTTTTGTCACCTTGGCCTAAGATAGGTGTTTTTTTGCTCATAACTTCTGCATTGCATGTTTGTTTTCTATGAAATTTGAAATAAAGGTACTTCCGCATCTATTCAAAGTGCTCTACGGCTTTATGCAAGTGCGGCGAACACAATTTATTTTTTCTTGAGACAAAAATGGTTGAAAGGGATCATCTTTAAGTTAGAAAATTGTAATTTTTAATTAAAAAATTTCAAATTATTTTACTATTTCTAAGAATAAAACATCAAAGTGTCCATTTCCTTGGTGTTTTCCATTATTTTGTTGTGCATAACTTTTAAAAGTTAAATTTTCTAAGTCTAAAATTTTAGAGACATACTATTTTCAATGTTTACAAATTATCCATATTTTATTATATTTAAATAGTAATAATTCCAAAAGTCACAATATTCATTGAAGTAGGCTGTTTTGAGCCAATGAATTCGGAAAGTTGTTTCTTGCAACAACCTTTAATGGACAATAAAGAATCTTTCTATTTAAAACAAAAGTGCATTTGTTCATCCTTGGAATTTTATACAAAAAGGGAAGGAATTGCATGGGAATTTTGACGTCCAATGAGGGGATTTTTGAATAGATGATCAACATTGTACTAAAAATGATGATTCAAAAATGACCATATTTACAAGCCAAGAGAGAATTGCCCCCATCATTATCCCTATGCTAAGGATAAATGTAAAAATTTGCCCCCTATTATGTGCCATGCTAATTTTGTGTTTCATTACCTCTTCCACCTCATTTGGGGGCCTCTGATTCTAAATATGAATTCAAAATTTTCAAATTTAATCATAGGTGAAAAATATAAAAACTCTAGTGCTTTTCCAAGGGGTAAACCACATGGATAATGAGAGGGTCAATCTTGCGAGAAAGAATTGATCCCCTTTATTGCCTTGACCAGAGATAAATGTAAAACTTGCCCTCCATTTTGTGCCACATAAATTTTACGTTCCTTCACCTATACTAGCTAATTTGGGACCTTGAATTCCAAATATGAATTTAGAATTTTCAAATTTATTATGGGTGGAAAATAAAAATTTCTAGTATGTTCCCTAGGGATAGACCGCAAGGGGAAGGAGGGATCAATTCACCATGGCCATCAATCATGTGGCCATCCTTACACGGGGTTAATGCGGGGTCATTCCTTAGGTGTATATGATGGATCTTTTGCTTGTCATAGGCTGGTTCACCTCATGTGTAAATGCCTTATGAGTTGTTCGTCCCTTTCGTCAATGGTCGAGTCTATTGTAATGCAGTGAGCTTCTTACGGAGGTAAAGCCCAGAGTGAATGTAAAAAAAAAAGACCCCTAATTTTGTGCTGTCTTTATTCAATTGCTAACTTCTAAAGTTTCATAACTATGTTTTCACCAAAAATACTCTAAAATTGCCATTCGTAGTAGAAGTACCAAATTTTGAAAAAAAACACATTTTTGGACACATGTAACTATAGTATCTTGTAGTACATTGACTTGAAAACATGTGGAAAAAATTTCAAACATTTCCACCATGCAAATTGAAAGATATGAGTGTTTGAAATCTAAGTGTATATAAGTGCATTTTTTTGTCCTGCAAAAAATCAGGCAACTGCACTTCACAAGGTCACATTTGTATGGAAAAATGTCTAAAATCATGGTTACTCTTTGGATTCATTCTTCAAGGCAAGTTGACTACATGCTTGAAAATTTTCACATCATTTGGAATTGTACAACATATAGAAAAAAATAGTAATTAGAAAGAAGTAGAGAATGATTTAAAATATTGAATTGTTAAAAATTTAATTATGGAATTGAAAAATGCCAATTCCAATGGTTGTAATGTTGTAATAAACAATCTACATCCTTTGGGTTTATTTTTTTTCGAAAATATCAAAATATGAGTTAAATAAATAACTTCAAAGTTTATTTTGGAGGAGAGAATCCATAACTGTCCCAAAACAAAAACTCCTCATAATTTTTGACTCATTGATCAGAATGGAATGATTCAAAACTTTCACGTATGTATATATTTAGAAAACTAATTTCAAATTTTTGTTTATGAAAAAAATGATTTTTTCTTATCTGCCCGGATTGCCCGGCCAAGAAAAAAAGTAACATATTAGGCCATAAATTTTGACTCATATTTCTAAGTGTCATAAAATTTTGTTCATATAAAAGATACTCCTTGTCCATAGCTTCTATTAAAGTTTGGGCCTAAAACATGCAAATCTCTAGTCATTCGTACCTGCCTAAATGTTCTATGTTGCCAAAAAACGCATGCTGGTCCATCAGGGAATAATTCCTTGCCTCACTAATTTAGGGCCTCTGATTGCAAATACAAATTTAGAATTTTCACTTTTTTATCATACGTCGCTAATAAAAAGTTCCTGCATTTTTTCCAAGGGTAAAACGGAAGGGAAGGGGGGGGGGGGGGGGGAGGGGTCAGAACAGCCTTTGCAAGAGGCTTATTGCACTAAGGTAGAGCTACCCATAACCAACCGGTGACCTATACCCGACCTACAAATGCAGTTATTTCCGACCAAGGCTAGACTAGATATTTTGAAGCTTAGAATGTTTTTTTTTCCCCCTTTCTACGTTGGAACTAATTAGTTCATGACACATGTCCCAAAATAGTGCGAAAGAAAGTAGGAATTAATGAGTAAAAAAATACTTCTTGAATGATTGGAATTGGAAGAGTCTAGCCATTGGTCATAGGTCATTAACACTTTTTGCGTTCCAAAATTCTTAGTAATTTCAGTTCAAGCAATAAAATTACCAATTTTTTTGCAATCTCCATCATTTCTATGGATACACCTCTGAAAAGACTTGCTTTGCCTTACACTGCTCCAGATCATGTCGAAATTGCTTATTCAGTTGGTTATGGGTGGCTCTACCTTACTAAAGACTCGACCCGTCGATCGTGCTCTTTCGGTCAGAGCTGTCAGTCCGACGGCAATGCATCCCTGACCTACTCCGGTCGTCCATCACCGACGCGGTCATGGAGTCCCTTTCTTTTCCGATTTGGTGGTTGAGTATTACTATTACTATTACTGTAGTCTTATTATTAGACTGACTGACTAGAGTTGTCGTGTAGTTCTGTCAGGCAGGGAAGATTAATACGGAGTCCTGAAGTGGACACTCTGGCCGGCTCTATCCACAAGTTATGGATTTGGCGACGTCACTGACCTCGGTGACGTTGGTTGGAAAGACGTTAAATCGTGCCATCGAAGGTGGGTAAATTGGGGGTTCTTAGGGTAAAAAAAGCCCCCTATATTTGAGCCATGTCTAGGGATACTTTCTAGCCCCCCTAGCTAATTTGGAGCCTTTGATTGCAAATATGAATTTAGAATTTGGAAATTTTTTTTTGCAGCAAATAAAAAATTCTTGTTTTTTTCCCAAGGTAAATTCAGCCCGCAAGGCCCACCTTTGATTGCACAGTTTTACGTCTTGTCTTTCACTAGAAGAAAATTGAGTTCTACTTGACAAAACAGTATCAAGTAGTTTTTGTTGAGTTCTCTATTTGTAACGCGAAATTCTGCATTTCAAAAAATAAACTCTGCGTGTCACTTGTCAAAAATCTGTGTTTTACTTGTCAAATTTTGTGTTGAAACGTTGAAACGCTTAATTCTACGTTACAAATGGAGAACTCAACAAAAACTACATGATACTATTTTGTTGACTCAACAAAAACTACTTGACACTATTTTGTTGAGTTCAACGCAGTTTCTATCAAATAAAACACTAATTCGACATTCATAACACAGTTTTCGTCAAGTAGAATGCAGTTTTCTTCTAGTGTTTGTAAGGCAACTTGCATGTAGTTAGTGCCTAGGCTTCCAACTTTCAACCCACTCCTCACTCTCCCACTCTCATGACTTTGCCACCGGCCTTCTACACTAAATAAGAGAGGCAACCAATTTTCAATCACTTAAAGAATTACGTGTATCTGCAAGGCAGGTTTCTTCAATGGGGAAATTATCATGTATAAAGAAATAGAGTTTGGAAGGTTTCCATAAATTTTCAATTTTTTTTTCTCAAAATGTATTTATTATGAATATCCTAGTTGAAGATTTTGTTCAACCCATTCTGGTCATACAAACTTTCCTATTTCCAACCAAGGGTTGGTTGTAAAATCCACCAAGGGTTGGTTGCAACATTGAGAGTCTTGGAGGCAATCTTCATGTGCCACTACTGCCTCGGGAACCATGCCATAATTAGAACTTCTCCTTCAGAGAAAGATAATAGCCTATATAGCCACAACAAAGTGTTGATCAAGAATGGTTTGCCTCCCCTAGGGATTTTAAGGGGATCCATACCAATTAATCAACATTTTATACTATATAAATATCTATCTTTGTTGTACATCAATAATTATTGAAGTGAACGGGGGCTATACATCATGTTTCAAACATCTACAGTTTTCCACAATAATTCCTTTCAATTTTTTGGTCCCCTTAACCTCTAAAGGCCCAAAGCCTTTTTTCTACCAAAAACCATTTAAAATTGCCATTTCTATTGCAAAGAGTAAAACAAAATTTGAAAATTCTTTTTTTGTACATCTAACTATAGGATCTTACACCTAACTTAGTATAAGAATCAGAGAATGTATGGAAAAATTTTAGAATTTTTGACTGCACATAGTGCAAGATATATGTGTTTAAAGTAAAAAAAAACAAATTTTTTAGCACATTGCGAGATTAGATTATTTGATTTTGAAACTTCTTAACTTTAATTTTTTGAACTACAGAGTTTTGAGCTTTAAATCTTTATGGTGGAGAATTGAGTTGAGGGTCCATGAAAAAAAATTTGAAAAAACTTAATTTTCATTTAAAAAAAAATTGTTAAGTAGAAGTAGGTACAAGCTCAAAGTAGAAGGAAAATCTAAATTATTAATATCTCTAAGATGGAATTAAAATGCACTAATTTCAATGGTGAGATTATTCTAGCAAGCAAACTAAACCAGGTGAAACTTCTTTTTTTGAAAAATTGTAAAAATTGCATTCAGAAATGAATCCTAGAAGATATTTTTTTGTGAAGATACTCAAAGTGCCCAAGAAGCAAGGTTGTCCATAACTTTCTCATAACAAATCCAAATGGAATGAATGAAGGCTTTCCATGTAGACAAATATAATTTATGAGAAAAAAGAATTCAAAATAAAGAATTCAAATTTTTGAATTTTTTTTGGAGCCCCTTCTTTCCTTTTTTTTTAGCTTATTTGGGCATAATTTTTGTCACTAGGCACCGATTGGAAAAAAATGACATTACAATGAAGCTAACTAGTATTTATATCTTCAAAAAAACTTTCAAAAAAACAAGACAAAAATTTAGCCCGTCAACATTAAAATTCATCCTAATTTTTGGTTGTCAAAAATGCCAAGTGACAAATTTTTTGGAGTTATCATAGTCATATTTTTTAGAAACAATCAATTTCATTTCAAATTATCAATTACAAAGAAAAAACATGTAAAATATCATACTACTAAAATCACAATGACCTTTGTAATATCACATTTTTAAGTAGTGTAATACTACAAAGGTATAGTAGCCGTTGATGATATTAGAGATGATTGACAAAGTGACATTAGAGAGGTTTCATTTTGATTGCTTTTCTTGGCTTTACACTTCATTGCACTTTCACAATTTCATGATTTTCTAAATTTTGGACTTTCAAGACTTCAATGTTCTATTACTGTTATCAAATGATTTGAAAAAATTGTTAGATTGAAGCAATTTTGGATTTGATAATAATTCATGTATCTACAAAGTCTTTGAAATTGCAAATTTGCCATTTCAATTCTTTGATTTTGGTCACTATTGTTTGTAAAGGAAGAACTTCAGTAAGTGGTGATGCTCAAATATTCAATTGAGCTCAACAATGCCTCTAAGGTACACAATTTTCTTTACATTTACTTTGAACAAATTTGATTTCAAGTATAGATTGGTGGTTTGAAGATTGGGCTTTGTTTGAGCAATTTGAGCTTCATTTGAACAATTTGAGTATAATTTGAGCTTCAATCTAATCTAATTTCAATAATTATAACCTGAAATAATATATTTAAGTATATAGATATGTCAATTTCTCACTTTATAAATGGTAAGCTAGCATTGAGTTATCAATCAATACAAATCATTACTAAATGTGTTGGTTGGCTTTGCATACCACACCACTTGACCCTCATTTCTTCAAAATTGATTGAATCAATTGCAAAATTTGTCATTGCAATTCTTGTTTAGGATTTGTAATTTTTTTAATTGAGTGGTTGTCAAAGGGACAACTAAAATGTGAAAAGACAACAAGAGGATTGTCAAATTTCTATTCTACTTTTCATGTGCTCACTTAGGTTGCTATCATCTTTGGGCCCTAGAAAGACAAGCCAATGGCCATAAGGGAATCGAATCATAGTGACCTATTGCCATGGTTCATTAAATGAGAAGGTATCAGATTGTCAAAATACATTTGAAAGTAGTGATACCTGATTCACATAAAAGAGGAATGAGTTGTCTTCATTTTGTTCGAGCAACAAAAAAATTGGCCAAGGATTTGTTGTAATTTTAGTGATTTTTTGGCAAGCACTTGCTAAATATCAAATTGGATAGATTATGAAACAATAGTATGAAAACTTAGAAAATTAAGACATGGAATTAAAAAGGTGAGAAGTCAAAAGGGAGAATAATAGAAACATAGTAGTCAAACCCAATAAATCCAAGAAAGGAAGGTGAAATTATGAAAAAAGGCCTTAAATTGCGTGATGTACCTCATAGCCTTCACTTGGACAACACAACCAAAGTTACAAGGTCATAGCGCAAGCAATAGCTCATATAACATTACCAAATATTTCATTCTTGAAGCAATAAATTTTGGGCTTTTAGAATTGCTCCTATAATCCCTCTTTCATAATCATAACCACCGTCTTTTATAAATTTGAAGATCATTTATGATAGATTTGCTCCTTCCTAGAGATGCTCCTTGTTCCATGTATCAACATTCACAACCAAATTGTCTCATTGAAGCAAAAATGGACAAACTTCAGTAATTTTCCTTCACTCAGAGCAATTTACATTTGTCCAAAAGCCTTTTTTGGTCCTCCTTGGTCTTTGAGGGCTAGACTAGATTGTTGGACTCAAGTGAAGGCTTTGTCATCAAATCAACTACATTGAATTCATAAAGTGACCATTTACCAATTGATTTGCAATTTGGAAAAGTTCTAACTTTTTGAAATATCTTTTGGTAAATTTTCTTTAAAATATAATTGGAATTGGCATGGAATTCAAATCATCTCAAATTTTTTGAATCTACATGGAATTAATAATGAATTTTGATGTTGGAACCACATGCAACACTAAATGTGTCCACCTTTGATATATTTATTTCATTTTGAAGGACCTTGAAGAATGCAATTGGTTCATTGAAGAAAGCATAATTATGTACCCATGTATTAAAGAAAGCTTTTAGAGATAGATTGGTTGCTTTATGAATATTGTACCTTGAGATAACTTAGATGGACTCTAATTATTTTGTTTAGATATTTATAAGTTTTGAAGGACATTTTCTCATACATTTTTTGAGGTCCTAGTTTTACTTGTAAAGTTTTTAAATCTTTTGTCATTTGGCAAAAACAACACCCTATATGTTTGGATTCAAGTATCTCTCTAACATCCATGCTAGTGGCTTCCTAAGCACGTAATTAGCCTATACTCTATTTTTATTCCCATGACAATTCTTGACTCTAAATCTATACTCATATCATTGATCTTTAAAAAAAATTGATTTCTTCTCCAATTTAAGATCTCCCCTTGTAATAAAATTTCATGATTTCTATTGAATGATGACAACAAAATAGTTTTTCCAATAAAGCATTAGATGTTTTTCAGCCCCTTTGAAAGGCTGCGGGTTCCCTGGGCTGCCAGGGTCGGGGGAACAACCTTGCAGTTGTTGCGTGACGTGGCAGAACGACTGCCACGTCACCCAATTTTTATTTTTATTTATTTATTTGCTTTTTTTTCATTTTAGAATTTTCAAAAAATAAAAAAATAAAAAAATAAATTCTGACAGCCGACGTTCCCCGATCTGCTAGGGGAACGACGTCGGTGGAGCAAGCCTGAAACGGCCCTTTAGTCCCCCCGAATCTCTTCTAATGTGTCCGCATTGCAAAATAAATTTGATTTCATGATAGTACTAAGATTCAATTATTCAATAGCAACAGAAATAAACATTAAATATATGTATTCATTTGTTACATATTTCATCAATTTCTTATCTATTATATGAAATGCAGATTATTTTTATTACAATTATATTTGTCACAATTTCATCTATACATATTTTCATTCATTTTCAAGTTCTTGCAAAATTCTATGGATAAATTTCCATGCATTAAAAATTGGCCAAACCTTATAGAAAAGGCAAAAAAATTCCACAATTCTATATAGAAGAGTGCAATCGTTAGAGAAGAAATCAAAATTGTTGGTTGGCTGAAGGCTTATGTAAAGTAAGGGAGGGTCGTTTTAACCCCTAAAGCACTAAATATTTTTTTTGAGAACATAGCGTTTTGGGGCATCTCACTGCAAGCGAAGTTTGTTTGTTTTTAGAAATTTTCACACAACATTTGCCCAAGGAATAGCTTTAAGGCCCAACACTTTTCGTAACTTTTGACTACATGGTTAAAAAGTTATTGTATGATTTGTGATTTTCAATGCTCGGTGAGCAGCCAAAAAATTTCTTAAAAAATCATTTTTTTTCTTAAATAAAATTTTGAAATTAGTTTTCTAGATTTAAATATACATAGGAAGATTTAATTCATTCCATTTTGATTCATGAAATGAAAGTTATGAGGAGTTTTAGTTTGCGGTTAGTTATGAAATCTCTAGTCTAAAATAAACTTTGAAGTCCTTATTTAACTCAATGTGCAATGTTTTTGAAAAAAAATTAAAGCATTAGGTGTAGATTATTTATTACAACATTACAACCATTGGAATTGGCATTTTTGAATTCCATAATTAAATTCTTAACAAAATAGTATTTTGAATCATTCTCTACTTCTTTCTACTCACTATTTTTTTCCTATGTGTCGTACAATTCCAAATTATCTGAAATTTTTCAAGCATGTAGCCAACTTGCCTTGAAGAATGAATCAAAGAGTAACCATGATTTTAGACATTTTTTCATACAAATGTGACCTTGTGAAGTGCAACTGCCCGATTTTTGCAAGGCCAAAAATAGGATTTTTCTCAATTCAAACACTAATATCTTGCAATCTACATGGTGGAAAATTATGAAATTTTTTCTACATCTTCTCAAACTATTTTACTACAAGATCCTACGGTATATATATGTCCAAAAATGTTTTTTTTCTAAAATTTGGTACTTGTATTAGAAATGGCAGTTTTGGAGCGTTTTGGATGAAAATATAGTAAAAAACCTTTAGGGGTTAATTTTCAAAAAATTATTTTTGATGTAGGACTTAGAACATTTTGGTTGCTTATACTTTGACAAACATGCAAAGCTAATCCTAATATTGTAGTTTATCCCCACTCACATAGAAATGAAAGTTTTATAGATCTCAGCAAAACAATTCCAACTCTGATTAAATTAAAATCCATTTCCAATTCTAGCGTAACATAGAAGTTTGTTCCAATGACATCTAACTAAACCAAGCACCTAGATGAAAAATTTCTAATGCTATTACTTTTGTTCTTGCATTGCAACTAACTTTGTTCTAGTTCAAGCTCTCTATATAGCATTATATGTTACTACAACTAACCTCAATGTCCAACATTCAAAATATTTTTTGAGGTATTACTAGATATTTTCTTGTAATTCTTGTATTGAACCGTTTTTTCAAGTATAAAGTCCTTTTTTCCCCCAACTTTTTCCTCGAAATAGAAATTTTATGCATTTTTTCACCACTTTTTTTGTGATTTTTTCAAATTGCAACCGGTTTATTTCCCAATTCCACCGGCTAACAATGAACTAACTGACTGTCCTCCCCAAACATTAGGCCTCTCCTTTTACGCAACAACTACACAATGCTTATGTTGCAATTGCTAAAATGAAAAAACTTTTTTTTTAAGAAATACTCCGTACTAAATACATATAAACCAATCTCAAAATTTTCAGTACCAGAAGTTTCGTCCATTTACCAATTGAGTTTTTTTCTCATCCACTTTCATCAGTTTGCTTGATTTACAATTGGTTGCCACTCTCACTGCTCAGTAGCTTTCTTTACTCCAAAAGCATTCGTTGAAAAACTCGGTCTCCTACGCAACATCTGAAAAGACGACGTCCGGCGACAGAAGCCCATTGATTTCTGGACATCCATGCCTCATGAATGCCGCTCAAATAATTCCGCAGCAGCAGCATCGGTGTCGCATTCTCTTGCACGACACTATTTGCCGGTGCTCAGAAATTCAATACAGAAAACCCTGGCGCTGAGACAGAACCGACGCACAAATTCCTTTACAATTTCACCATTTCGAGCAATCTGAAGTTAGTAGCAAGCGCTTTTGTAATTGCAATAGTTGCAATATTTTTAATAGTAAAGCAAGCTTAGATCTAAAGTAAAGTTACATTGGAACCTGAACAGGCAGTCCCACTGCAGTGAGTGCAGTCCTTGCAATGTCGGAGGAGCGCTTCAGGCGATGGCTCGAAGCTTTTTCACACGTTGTCTTCAAAAGTGACACGCCTAATGTAATGGACGGTTGACTGTAGCGAGGACGGAGGAAAAGAGATGGTCGCGAGGGACGGAGGAGATCGTCGTCGCCTTTTCCAGCAAATATCTGGTGCTGGAAAAGTGATCGGATCACGAGGGTAGATTCTTTCCCCCGTGCTTTTCTTCTATTGGTCGCAGCACCTTTCTCACCATGCCTGCCTGGCTCTTCGTCTTCTTCGTTGTGGCTGTGTCC
The DNA here is from genome assembly GCA_963969595.1 of Neckera pumila. Classification (NCBI taxonomy): domain Eukaryota; kingdom Viridiplantae; phylum Streptophyta; class Bryopsida; order Hypnales; family Neckeraceae; genus Neckera; species Neckera pumila. The sequence goes on along the minus strand of OZ018409.1, from coordinate 45,043,594 downwards.
TATATAACCTCATTACTAGCTCATCGGAAGAGCACGAGCTGTCTTCGCACTCACTTCTTTCTTACTTACTAGTGCATGTCTTTCCGCTCGTTCTGTTCCTCCTTGCGTCTTGGTGTGGACACTTAGTTTTCTTCTTCTCAATCGAGGTACGAATGTTGAGCTTGCGATGTGAATAACGTTGAGTATCCTTGGTTTCTATGCAATCAAGGTCCATTTGCACTTGTGGAGTGGAGTGATGTTAGCAAAGTGAATTTTGTTTAGTGGCGTACCTAAAGTATTCCTTGTACTCTTACTGTTAGCAAAGTGAATTTTGTCCGATGGCGTACTACAAGTTATTCCTTATACTCTTACTGTTGCCATTCGTATTCGCGTGAACCTTTCAGTAATTGAAGTGTACATGGTACTATTTACTGTGCATTGGAGTTTCGGTTGTGTCGGGAGTTTCGATGAATTTCTGAGTCCAGCAAGGGGATATGCTGAGATTGATGAATGTGGAGTTAAATTGTAAGTTTGTTGCTTGTGGCAGATGAATTTCTTCAAGCAGGCTCAGGAGTTCGCGGCCTCGGCCAACACGAATACCCCCGCCGGTGACAATACGGCTGCGACTGGTGACGGGAGTGCAGCACCACCTGCTGCTGAGGGGAATTTGCCCGGCGGTCGCACTGCTCCTACCAACTCAGAGCTGATGCACAGTGGCCAGGTATGGAGCTAATTTATTCCGTGCCTCACATTTGACTTAAATGCTGTGTTACTGGGAAACGAAATGCTCTCGTTCTCACATCTTCCGATTGCCGGTTTTTTTTTATCACCTCGCACGGCTTTTTTTTCCAGTACTGGTGTTCATTACTCTGTTCTTTTGCTGTCGGTCCGCACTCAAAGATTGAAAGATGTTTACTCTGGGGGTTAAATACACGTTCAAATTGTAACGGATTTTGTAGCAGGACAGGAATATTTCCTTTGAAAATCGATGGCTATTTATTGTGGTGTTAAACAATTGCAATCGATGGCTATTTATTGTGGTGTTAATAATTGCAATCACTCTTCGTCTGTTTCGGTAAAAATTGAGATATGTGGGCCTTTTACGATGCCTGCAGTTGTTAGTTGGGGCGGCTCAAGGACAGAAAGTTGACCAAAGTCAGCTCGCAGGTATATTTTAACTTCGAGCTTACGATGATCGTAACATCAAGTTTGTTATATTGACTCGATTTTGAGTTTGATATGGCGTCAAATTTCTGGATTTTCAACCGCTCAAATCATTAAATATTACAACTGGTGCAGATTTAAGCTAGAAGCTTGCAGTCAACCTTAGGTGGTAAAGTATTTTTTCATTATGAAGCTGATATTCACTATATGAATGGTACATGAGCAGGAGCTGCCTCGGATCTTCTCGGAGGAGTGGCTGCTCGTGGAAATTTGGACCAAGGTACTTACGGGACATACATCAACCAAGCTGAGCAGTATCTCGATAAGTACTCGGCAAAAGGCCAGTCCCAGGGCCAGTCCGCTGTTGGAGCTGGAGCTGGAACTGGAACTGCCGACTCGCAGTCTGCCTCCGAAGCGCCCGTGAGGACGACCGATCAGCAGTGAATAATGATTTGCAGCGCCGCGAAATTAGGACTGGCCTGACTCTACATTGCTGCACCGAGACTTCAAGCCATTAAGCAGCTGACAGTGGTGTGAAATAGGAAAGTCAGAGGAGAACAGAGTCGTGGCAGTTTTAATTTCTTCGACATAGCAATGTACATGACCAAACTGTGCATGCATATTCGGACATATGTAGCCCGAGATGGAACGGCGTCGGAAATGCTAAGGATCAATTATGTCTTTCATAAAGAGACTGTTTTTTATAACAGGATTTGCTACATCACTCATTTTCGGGGGAATAATATGTACTTGTCATCTGCTCTGACTGAGCATGGCAGAGCTCTTATGTACTTGTGATTATTACTCTTGTAATGTGAATCTTTTTGCTATCGAATAGTCCAGAATTCGCATAATGTTTTAGTACCGACGAGAGCTCCGTAGTAACTAAGCGCAAATTCGCATTAGTAAAGCAAGATCATCTTACTGAAGAGAATATTCGGATCCCGGAAAATATTTTGCAATAAGTTCAGAATCAGAACTGGAATGTGTAGCTCATTGCTCTTCTATTGTGTTGCTGTTCATTTAGTAGTACCTTCAGTGGGACAGGTTACAGCTTCATATTTCCACCTCCAATTTATACTGAATTCTTCTTGCGAACAAGTTTCAATTGCATTTGTTTGGGAGGTATCATAGCTTCACAAAACCCTAAGTTGCTGAAATCTGGATTCGGTTGACCTGTGATCATCATCAAGCAGCAGCTAATAATTCTTGAAAAGCAAGCGGCAAGTCCCTCGTAAGAGCATGTGTGTCATTTAGGAAGCTTATCAGTTAAGAACAATAACGCTCTTCAGTAAACAACGCTTGGCTTCCGCAACTGAGAGGATACTCGCGCCTAGAATGCTTTGAGAGCTTGCAGTCACCTTAGACTTTGCAGAAGTAACAGTAGTGAGGCAGCGCGTACTTCCCGAGCCAGCCCAAACCGAGCGAGTCATTCTTTTCCCTTTTTTTTTGTTTGAACGCAAGCGAGAGAGGTCGAATTCCGTGTTATTCTGTGCGTGGCGATCGAATTTGTTGCGCTTCGATCAGACTGCGGCATCAGAGCAAGCGGCCATGGCGCGAAGGCGATGGAGTTTCGTGTTTTTGATGGTGCTGGGTTGTGTAGACCGGTCCGGGGCGTTGATGATGACGATTATGCACAAGGAGTGCGTCCAGGAGGAGGTGGAGCACTGCAAGTTCCAACCCGCTCCCAGTTTTCAGCTCTTAGTTGGGCGCTTTATGGACTTCCTACCTTAGCTGTCTTTACTCCCAAAGCATTCAGTGTATACCAAAAATTTGTTGGAAAAACTCAGTCTCCTACGCAACATCTGAAAAGACGACGTCCGGCGACAAAAGCCCATTGATTTCTGGACATCCAAGCCTCATGAATGCCGCTCAAAATAATTGCAGCAGCAGTAGCATCGGCGTCCCAGTCTCTTGCACGACACGACACAATGTCGGTGCTCAGAAATTCAATACAGAAAACTGGCGCTGACAGAGACAGAACCGACGCATAAATTCCTTTACAATTTCACCATTTCGAGCAAACTGAAGTAGCGAGCGCTTTTGCAAATGCAACAGTTTAGTTTAGATCTGAACAGTCAGTCCCGCTGCAGTCACTGCAATGTCGGAGGAACGCTTCGCTTCAATTGATTCTCCTAAGGCGATCGATGCCTTGAAGAAGCTTTTCACACGTTGTCTCAACAGCGACCTGTAGGCCTAGAGGATAAATTGGTCGCTAGACTCGTGATCAGCGAGGAAAGGCGATGGTGCTCGCGCGCGGGGGGCTGGGATCGGAGGGACGGAGGAGGAGATCGTCGTCGTCGACTTTTCCAGTAAACATCTCGTGCCGTGATCGGATCACGAGGGTAGATTCTTTTCCCTTGCGCTTCTCTTTTATTGGTCGCAGCACCTTTTCTCACTGCTTCACCCTGCCTGGTTCGTTGTCTTCTTCATTGTGGCTGTGTCCTATATAACCTCATCGCTAGCTCATCGGCAGAGCACCAGCTGTCGTCGCACTCACTTCTTTCTTATTACTCGTACATCTCTTTCTGCCCGTTCTATCTGTTCCCCTCTGCATCGAAGTTTGGACAGTTTTCTTCGCCTTCAATCGAGATACGTTGAGCTTGCGGATGTGAAGAACTTTGAGTATCCTTGGTTTCTATGCAATCAAGGTCCATTTGCACTTGTGGAGTGATGTTAGCAAAGTGAATTTTGTCCAGTGACGTACCTAAAGTTATTGCTTATACTCCTATTACTGTCACCATTCGTATCGCCAAGTGCAGGACCTTTAGTAATTGAAGTGTACATGGTACTATTTACATTGGAGTTTCGGTTGTGTTGGGAGTTTCGATGAATTTCTGAGTCCAGCAAGGGGATACGCTGAGATTGATGAATGTGAAGTTCAATTGTAAGTGTTGGGAAACAGTGTATCCATTCTCTATAGTGATTGCAATAAGAATGGATGCACTATTCCAAACAGAGGGAGTAAGTCTGTTGCGTTGTTGCACAGGGACCCTGGACCGATTCACTGGGCAGTGAATCGCGAAACTTACTGCCCAGTGAATCGGCCACAGGGAACTTGGAACGACTAAATGGGTGTGCTGCGTCTGGCCACGTTAACGATAGTACGTGTCAGTGTTGCTTCACGTGAAAAAGGGAGCATTGAAAATGGAGTTTGGAACGGACAGGATTACGTCGCCCATGATATGTAACGAAAGGTAGTTTGCTCTGGAAACAACCTTTTGAAAACTGATTGCATTTGGGGGGAAGCTATATTCATTGAAAAAAAAATTCAGTAAATTTTCATAGGAAGAAAATCGGAATTGACATCGAACCCAAGTCGTTTTGTATTTTTTGGACCTTTGTGGAATTAGTTACAAATTTTTGAAGTTGAAACGCAATTAAAAGAAAACCAAGACAAAACCTTTGCACTCTTTGGTGCATTAGATTCCCCTTTCATTTGTCAAAAACAACATAGAAACTATGGAAAAAATGGCAATTTCAGTTGTCCCTACCTTACCTCAGATTAGATTTTAACCAGACAAAACTTATGCATACAATATACAAGAAACAATGGAATCTTCTTTCATTTGCAGCCTGGGCACATGCCTTGAAAAAAACCCTAAACCACCCGCCATCTGCCAAGAGACGTGGTAGGGCGTGAGTGGTTGCACTGAGGAGAGGCGGACGTCTCCAACACACATGCTGGAGCGCCACTCCCTGCCACGCTAGGTGAATAATTTGGAGGAAGACAGCTTCTCTAAAAAGGCAAATAATTTTTAAATAATTGTTCCGACAACATATAAACTTTAAAGAGATTTTTAACTTGACTAATAAACCTTCTTGGTATACTTCAACCCTAGAACTAATTTTTGGTTTAGAATTAGATTAGTTTAAAATGAAGTAATAATCGTTTTACCAAATCTTTTTTAACCCCTGAATGCCTAAATTGCGTTTTTTGGCAATATAGAAATTTTTGAGCAACTCACTATGACACTATAAATGGAGTTTTCATTTATTTTCTTTGAAATTTTAATACAACATGTGCTCAAGGAGTAGCTTTAAGGCTCAACAATTTCAGAACTTAATTTTTAATTTTTTTAGAAAAAAAACAAAAAACATTGGATGTAGATTATTTATTATTTTCTTGAAAATTGTCATGCAACCTATTTTTGTCCCCCCCCCCCCCCCTTCCAAAGTGAAAAAATAACAACCATCGCATGAGATTAAAAAAACCTAAGAGCATCCTCAACTACCATGCAATCTAAATTAAGAAAATAAAAGTCATTGAAGTTGTAATAACTGCATGATTCAAAAAGAAAACTAATTTCTTTCGAAAAGTCGACAGTGGTGCAATTTGGTCATGTAATATATATATATGTGGTAGTGACGATAGGACTCTGTTTATGCTTCTTCATATAAATATGTAATATATAAATCAAATATTCAAATTAATTAATTTTGTTGATTTATAATCTATACATTATGATTGACTTTGAAAAATGTAATTGGTTGTACAGAAATAACTAAAACTAAATATATTGAAGGATTTAACTAAATTTTTGTACAACTCATTTTATAGAACAAAGTCAAATTAATTCATTTTATAAAATGAATTAATTTTAATTCATTTGAGAGAATCAATTCAAATTAATTTATTTTATAGAATGGATTCAAATCAATTCATTTGAGAGAATCAATTCAATGTAATTCATTTGAGAGAATCAATTCAAATTAATTTTGTTGAGAGGATGAATTTAAATGAATTCATTTTAACAAATGAATTCAAATTATTTTATTTCAAAGAATACATTCAAATTAATTTGTTTTAGAGAATGAATTCAAATTAATTCATTTGAGAGAATTTTAGCAACAAGAAGAAGACAAATTTTAGTTGCATGAGATTGAAGAAAAAAATATTAAAGAGCTTAGGATTTAGGATTGAATGTAATAGTTTTACATGAAATTAAAAAAAATAGAAATTGAATTTTTTAATGTAATTTAGGGTTTGTTGTGCAAAGAAAGCAATTGTGGAGGAAGAGATTGGGTGTTTTAATGTAGGAAATTGGAAATGATTTTTGTTCAATGGCTACATACCACGTGTGCAAAAATTATTCTCTAACTACCCTACTATTAATCTTGTACATGGTTTCACACTATCACCTCAAAAGAGACAATAATTGCCTACACTAAAACATCATTACAACCATTGGGATTGGCATTTTTCAATTCCATAAATAAATTGTTAACAATTCTATATTTTGAATCATTCTCTACTCCTCTCTACTTATTATTTTTTTTCTTATATGTTGTACAATTCCAAATGATTTTAAGTTTTTCATGTATGTAACTAATTTGACTTGGAAAATGAATTCTAAGAGTTGCAACCATTTTGGACATTTTTTCATACAAATGTGACTTTTTGAAGTGAAGCTGCTAGGATTTTTCGAGGGCCAAGAAAAGGAAATTTGTCACTTCAAGTGCTAATATCTTCCAATGTTTTCCACATGTTTACAAACAAGCTTACTACAAGATGTTTTACTATGTGATTTTTGGAAATGGCAATTTGGAATTGATTTTGGTGAAAACATAGTCAAAATCATTTAGGGATTACAATAACCCTATTGATTTTAACAACATACTCTCCACATACCAGAAATAGAAATTCACTGTTTATAAATCATTTTCCAAACACAATTCATGTTCTATGATAATTCTGTGACACACAACAAGGGAATGAGCACATGCTAAACTATTTTGTAGAGGTGATTCTTCAAACTCAAAGTAAGATTAAATTAGCACTTGCTTACAATAACAATGAAACTCCAAAATTAGTAACTTGCAAGGAACTTGTTACTTCCAAATCAAGTTCAACACAAAGGCATTTTATGTTGAATCAACCATTGAGTATTGCAATGCAATGACAATGATTTGAACATTTAATAGACATGAAATCAAGCATACTTGCATTCAAGGGAAAAACATGAATACAATGGTATGAAATGTCAATAAGCCCATAGATATTTTTTTATTTTTTTATGAATTAGAAAATTTAATTAAACTATCTTTTATTTTGAAAAATTTGTTACTATTGAATTGCATGTTTAAACGCCGCAAAACAAAGTGCTTGCACTCTTTTTTGCATAAAGCTTTTGATTTGTATCATAAACACAATTTTTCACACTACAATGTGAAACTTATTAAATTTCAAAGTTTTTACAAATTAAAAAATTAAATTTATTTTTATTTATTTTTATTAGGAAAAAAATAGAGGGTACACTAGTTTCTATAAAAAATTAATCAAAAAATATTTGAAGGAGTTCAACTTCTTCAAAAATACAATCAGCTTTTAAATGATCGCTTTCAAAGCAAAGTATATTAATCTTCAATTTGTTTCCTAACCATTGTGAATAAAGATCCAAAACCCAAATCACAATGAAAAATTACTTTGATCCACCGTCACTTCGCGGATTTGCAACGGGCGGTGTTGGCACCAATGTTGGCGAGGCTCAATTCCTTCAAGGCAGTTTCTACTAGCTTGCCAGGTGTAGCATGGCATAAACCGCCGGCACTAGCCATTTTCCTGAGCATGTGCGCTGGCTTGTGATTTGTTGGCCCCGCGTGGCTCCTCGCCTCGTAATTTGAGAAACCTTTGGCCCCACATTGTCACCTATACTAAATTATAGAGAAATTACATTGTCCTTCATTAATTTCTTTAGATTCCACAATGAACTAATATTTCTTGCTATTGTACAAGAATGCACTACTTTTGATTTAGTTATTCGTGTAATTGGAACTCATAAACCAACATGTGTGCAAATGGAAGTATATGTAAGAATATTTGTTGACGTTTATGACTTTCAGAGTAATTTTTTTTTAGAATGCCACCAAATTGTAAAGGCCACCTAATCTCTCTATTTAGTGTTGGGATGTACGTGTTGTCCAAGATATTCAAGGTATTTTGCACTTCATAATTCCTAGTTATTTATTTGTAATTTCCAATTTGAATTGTTTTTCTAAACGCTAAGTTTGATTATTTTTATTATTTTATTCCAAATTTTAATTTTTAAAGAATTTCAAACTTTTTTTTGGCCAATGTTATAGCATGTGCATCCAAATTATTTTCCAACTCCACCAACTACGGCTCAATTACTGTATGATCACATTGGATATGACATTTGGGAATTAGGAAAAATTAATTCTGGCATTTGGTCAATTTGTATATTTATTTTGTTTTTTCTCTTATAACATGGTCTTTTGACCAAACAAATTTAACAGTCAAAGTCACAATAAAAATATTGTACATTCATACGTAAATGCGTTTTAATTTTCAAAATTTTACAAAGAATTTTGTTTGAATACTTGGAGGTGACTGCAACAATTATTTCAAGTTGAAGTACAAAAAAAAATTGTGAAAGCTTAATTTTTTTTTGTAAAAAAAAACTTTTGAGAGCTTAAGTTTTTTTTATTGAGTACAATGACATATATAAACATAGAGTAATTTATATATAATCATCTATCAAACATACACCCAACGTTGTAGTAGATTGCCCAAAATTAAATTTTGGTTCTCTCAATTAATGAAATTGACCCTATTTTTTTATTTTACACCATTTCTTCCTATACCAAAAGTCTTATCCATGACTTCATTATGCAAAAATATTTTATAAATGGTAGTTTCAATCATCCAAATCTTCATGGTTGATTTACAATAAATTCTTTGTAGTTGTTTAAATGCTAATACCTTTTACTTAGTACTACAGCACTTCATAAACTTCTTATTATTTGATCCCAAACAAATAAAATTAATCATTTTCAATTAAACATTAATAAGAAGGCTTTTCATGCATTCTCTTTGATGAATGCAATAACAAGAGCAATTTTGAGTGCCTTCAGACAAAGAAACAATCTTTATTATGTAGGAAAAAAATATATAGAATCCTCTAAATGCCACTTACACTAACTATTACTACTCTCAATGCATCCGCTTCATGACATTAGCCTATTCTTTAAGTACCCGACTACGTAATTTCAATGTATGTTCACGTTTGTGATATCACACATTTCATAAGCAATTCTCAACCCTTCTTGTCTAGTTCCATCGTAGATAGGACTAATGTTCATAAATTTATGTTGTAAGAAGCTCAAACTCCTAAAATTTTGTTCATTGAATGGAGCCATTTGGTCTGTATATATCAAATGCATTTGTATTATGGGATCAACATACTATGTACCCTTGCGGACTGCTATTTTTCGTTGTCTTCTTTGGACATCTGATCTAGTCACTCTATATAGGTAATAGTAGGTAGCACCAAAAAAAACGTGCATTTCTCTCTTATACCATACATAGATGAATTGAGATATTCTGGCTTTCATAGATACATGTTGTTCATCATAGGGCCTCACAACAACATCGTCTCCAATCTCATATAGTACTCCTTGTAGCATACACTTCTAGATGTGCGTGTATACATATGTTCCCCAGTCGTGTACTTCAAAATGATTTTGTAAGAAGTTCTCTAGTCCACCATCAGTAGGCTTGGGTTGAGCTTTCCTCCCCTTCTTCCTTCCAATTAAGATTCCCTTGGAACAAGCCGTATATGAACATATTGTTCCTACCGTATTCTTTAACAACTTGTTGATTTTTGTAGCCTCCTCAGTAGATGTGCAAGTTAAAAAATGCTTTCTATGCCATGTTGGGCAACGGGAAGTGTCGTACTTCATAGTTTCATTCAAGTACTCATGTACATGCAAGTACTCATGAAGTTCAATAAGTGCTCTTTCAGACATATTCAATCCATCACTCTCAACACAAACACTTGTCTCTATGTTTTGGAATTGTCTTCGGCTGTAGAATGCAATAAAAGTTTGTTCCACTTGTTTGTTGTTGGAGTGTATGTTTTGGTATTTCTGAACCTCTCTTTCGTAAGGAAAACACCAATATACATCTGAGTGTCCAAATCTTAAGACATCTTCTAAGACGTGCCCTGCACCTGCAACATGTTCTAAAGGTCTTCCTAGTGGTCCATGTAAATCATCTGATAGAATTTGCCATGTTTGAAGCAACAATCGCACATTCTGCAGGTCTGCTATTGTCCATCCTTTGATTCTAGTCTCATTGAAAAATAATGAGAAACGTCAATAAGACACAATCCCATGTCTAAAAGTTTTGAATCCATAAATTCTTCTTGATTCAATGTATACAAAACATTTGGTAGTACCCATTGAATGAATTTTTGGTTTTCTTCTGCCATGAAAGAACTACTATACTCAAAGGGGTCATTTGGCCATCACCCTCCACGTAACTCACAAGGGCGTGCTTCTTGCACTATTAAACACATTTCTTGCACTTTCCTCTTTTTTTCAGAATCTTCTCCAATCCACATAAATAACTTCTTGATATATGATTTAAAAATATTTAAGCCCATAATGTGCATGACGTCGTACACAAGATCCTCTGAAAGATCAAAACCATGTAGGTGATACAATTTCCACAAAGGGGACTCTCCACAAATACCAGTTTTTTGTCCATGACTTGTGAATGCTTTTTTGGGTTTACAAGGCAATCAGTTCCATCCACGAACAGCGTCCCATAATTCTGTAGCATTGCGTCTTTGAGGAGGATGGCAAATCTGCTTACGATTACGGCTAAATACATAACGACCATCTATCAACTCAGAATGTGTTTTGCACCTTCTACAAGGAGACATCCCAGATTGTTTTAACTTTCCCATTTTGCATTGAGCTGGGTGGTCCCCTGTAACAAGCATCAACATTGCACTTATGTGGTTGTTTCTTGGTATGTTAGGAAAATGCTTTGTTATGAGAGAGTACGGGTAGTCAATAGTGAAACCGTCATAAAAAATATCTTGCATCTCTTTTATGAATGGGTCCAGTAGTTTCACCATTGATTCTTTAATTTTTTTGTCTACTATTGCACTGGCACCAACATTTTTTGGAAAATATGTTGTCGGAATGAAAAGCACCGGAATGAGTTCAATTGGATTTTTTTTTCCTGCGTTCAAGATGGCTACCTCTAAAATCCAGCTACTTTGGTTGTACCGCTTTGAAACTGTAAATCCATCCCAATGAGCTACCAACGCTACATTCCTAGGATCCCCCTGTACCATCTTCCTCTCACAGGATTCTTCTTCCAAACAATTCCAACAATCAAAAATATACAATTTTGATTCTTCATTCCATCCACTAATCAAATAATCACTTTTATATGGAAACGAGCTATGGCCATTCCACAACTCTTGCAAATTATTGGTAATTCCCACTCAAGCTCAGGATTCCACCAATCTTGATAACTTCTGATCTTTTCTCCATCCCAAAAATCGTTAATGGATGGAGGGACTTCATTCACAGACTTCCCTAGCCAACAATCTTTTTTCTTCCAAAGACTTAACATTTTTTCAGAATACAACTTTGGGCGCATAATATTTTGTAGTTGATTTGTAATTGGCAAATAATCTATTGGAATCATGTTTTTCCTGGTATTACTGCACATTGTACATGTTTCAGCTTGGATATGACAGTCTCGTTTAGTTTTTGGTGGATTGCATCTACAATTGACAACCTTGTCTCCTTTGTATGTATCTTCAGTACTAAGTTCAAGGATGATAGCGTCATGTATATTTTCTTCAGTTGATCCAATGCACATTCGGTACCTCTTGGATTCAACCATTCCTCTACTCTTATACATCTCCATTAATTTCTTCCAAGTATTCACAACTTGTTGTTCATCTAGTTCTCCTTTCCAATCTCTAGACATGCATCTGAAAATAGCTCCAAATTTTGGTTCCACTCCATGAGAATCTTCAGGGCTCAATCCATCAAATAAATGGCGGATGATGGAATCTTGGCATGAGATTGGACAATTAAGAAAATCCCAGTCACTTTGCATTTTAATGAAAGCATGTCTCAAAGCATTCACAGCCCGCTCACCTAATTCTTCCATTACCATGTCATCTCTCCCCTCATCCCCTACATCACCCATTTCATCACCGGCTACATCATCCATGGAATCTCTTTCTAGATTGGACTCAAAGTCACTTGCCATGTTGTGTGCAATGTCATTTTCTGTATCATTTTCAATTTCATTTTTTGTATCATTTTCAATGTCTTTTTCCGTATCATTTTCAATGTCATTTTCTAAATCATTTTCAATGTCATGAGCCAAATTTGCTATTGGATCATTTGTCACGTCAGAGGTTTCATCAGCATCACTCAATGCATCATGGTCACTGTTATATGTATTATCTGTGCTTTCAGTAGAATCAATATTTTCTTCAACTTCCAATAAATTATTGATACGTGGTGCATCAATTGCATTTCTCTCGTTCAATCTATTTTCAAAAAAACATGCACGTCTCTCAACTTCAACTTTGTGTTTGTCATATGTAGCTTTCTAGACACGCTGCCCTCCAAAACAATGGAACCAACATTTGCACATTACCAATCTAGGTCTTCTTGGAGCTCTTGCCATTGCAATAATATCCAATTGGAGTATCAAATATATGACAATTCAGGAGGATGAGTAGAGATTATGTATCAGGGGTACAAGATACAAGAACACTTGACAAGAACTAGAGCTGTTATAAATATGGATTAACAAGATGAACACACAAATTACAGGAGGGGTAAGCGATGTTGAGACTGAAGAATTCTTCAGCCTTCACCCTTAATATATACCCTAATCTAAAGTAAAAGGAACAAATATTAATCTAAAGTAAAAGGAACAAATATTAATTTAAAGTAAAAGGAACAAATATTAATCTAAAGTAAAAGGAACAAATATTAAACTAAAGTAAAAGGAACTAGAAGGTTGATGAAGTCATGTCCGTAGTATTAATCTAAAGTAAAAGAAACTAGAGAGTTCCACAAATCCTCACGCAAATCATGTCCTTCACATTATATTATAGTTGAATTTGATATAATTATAATTTGAGGTTATGAAATTTTTGTTATTTTTATCATTATTGTTATTTTTTTCTATTTTTGTAACTTTTAAAACTTCATTTAAATTAAATTTTCAAGAGTTGTACTGTCAAGACCTTTGTTACAATGCTAGATGGATACAGGCATTGATGAATAAAAAGAATGATGATTGCATCATGATTTTGTTATGACCTTTGACAAATGAATGCATTAATGATTGATGAATGATCAAGAATTGATTCATGATGACATGTGTACTAGTGGATGAGCGGAGATTGTCCAGAGATAGATATCTCCAGATGGTGGATTTGTGCATTGGAATTAGGCAACTCCAATTGGATGACAAACGCATTGGAATGCTTGGAGATGAGATGCATTGATGAAGTGGAGTTAAATAACTCCACTTAGATGACTAGTGCACTGGAGGAACACAAGAGTGTTGGAACTTAGAACTACATAACTCCAAGTAGAAGATTAAAATTGGATAAGAAATGATTTGGATAACATATGATTGCAAAAGTATAATTAGGGCTTTTACTTTTGTGGATGGTTCTAGAGAGAACCAAAGATAGCAAATTAAATATAGAAGTGAAAGCTTAATTTTATTTTGAAGACTAATAGTCTTTATTGATAGTCTCTATTATATAAGACGGAGCTCATTATATATATTATATTAAATTATATATATATTATACTATATTATATATATTATATTGTATTATATTATATTAATTATTATATATATAATCTCTGTTATATAAGGCTTTTTTTTAGAGATTGCTCTCTTTCTATAGTTTGGTGGTTTGAGCTCTTTGTGAAATATTCTTGTTAATAAGTATATTTTATGTTTCTGCTTAGAGTTCAATGTATTTTGACACTATAAGTCATAGGAGGTAGTTGAGGCGTTATACAATAATTTTCATTTGATTTGATTGTTTAAATTTATAGTCAGTATGACAACAATTCCAGAATTATGTTCTCGTTGTCATCACAAAATTGCTAAAAAGTCCTACAACTATTGTCCTATGTGTGGCAATCGTCGTTCGCTAATCGCCGTCGATAGTTCTTCTACAGATGAATTAGACAATGAGTGTAGTACTAGGACTAGTAGGCCACATACTCTTCCAATTCCTACCTATGAACAAATATATGTTCATCACCCACGGACATTGAAGGAGGAGGGAAAATTGTATGGGAAGAAGTTCCTTTCCACGTACTACATTGATGAATACCATAAACTTATGAACAATCAGTTGAAGGCAAAAATGTGGCTACAAGATAAAGACTTGTTGGATCAAAAGCAAACGGGGAATCGAAAGGAATGGAGGGCTGCAATGCAAGCAAAATGTGAAGCCAAGTCCAAGGACATAGAGTTGTTGGATTTTGAGAAGATCCAAATCCCATGGCGACCGAAAGAAATTTACAACTACTTGATGGAGCACACGGAGAATTTAGACAAATACAACAAAAATAAAATGAAGAAATCAACAGAAGTGAGTATTTTTTAACATTATTTTTTTTGTAATTCTCCATTTCATTTGACATGCACTTTGAAGTTCTTTATTGCATCTAAATACAATAATGTATTATTTGAACATCTTGTACTAGTAATGTAGAATGTTCATCAACATTCTTGTAATCTTTGATGCACTTCAAGTATCACATATGTAATCAGTAATGATTATTTTGTTGATAATTTATGTAGCCAACATCAGAAAGACTAAAAGATTCACATGTTCAAGACCGACTTTTACAATTGGAAGCTAGAAGAATACAAAACCAAGAGGTTTGCAATTGTACATCATTGCTGTATCTTATTTACATTTCCTTGGTTTTATTAATACATTTATTTACAAAATTTCATAGTGTATAATAGAAGATTGGTTGGCAACAGGAATTTCAAAATAATCCTCTACAGGACACTTCAACTCATGAAGAAGAGTTTGAGGTACAAAGGCGAAGGCGACCAAGTAGGAAGGCAAGTGAAGGAGAATTACAATCTAAGAGGAAGAGGAAAGGAAAGGCTCCAATTGAAGATGACGGGAATATGGACGATTTAACATTGAAGGAAGCTCAATTGTAAAGGCCACCTAATCTCTCTATTTGGACATTTTTTCATACAAATGTGACCTTGTGAAGTGCAACTACCCGTTGTATGAAAAAATGTCCAAATAGAGAGATTAGGTGGCCTTTACAATTGAGCTTCCTCCAATGTTAAATCGTCCATATTCCCGTCATCTTCAATTGGAGCCTTTCCTTTCCTCTTCCTCTTAGATTGTAATTCTCCTTCACTTGCCTTCCTACTTGGTCGCCTTCGCCTTTGTACCTCAAACTCTTCTTCATGAGTTGAAGTGTCCTGTAGAGGATTATTTTGAAATTCCTGTTGCCAACCAATCTTCTATTATACACTATGAAATTTTGTAAATAAATGTATTAATAAAACCAAGGAAATGTAAATAAGATACAGCAATGATGTACAATTGCAAACCTCTTGGTTTTGTATTCTTCTAGCTTCCAATTGTAAAAGTCGGTCTTGAACATGTGAATCTTTTAGTCTTTCTGATGTTGGCTACATAAATTATCAACAAAATAATCATTACTGATTACATATGTGATACTTGAAGTGCATCAAAGATTACAAGAATGTTGATGAACATTCTACATTACTAGTACAAGATGTTCAAATAATACATTATTGTATTTAGATGCAATAAAGAACTTCAAAGTGCATGTCAAATGAAATGGAGAATTACAAAAAAAATAATGTTAAAAAATACTCACTTCTGTTGATTTCTTCATTTTATTTTTGTTGTATTTGTCTAAATTCTCCGTGTGCTCCATCAAGTAGTTGTAAATTTCTTTCGGTCGCCATGGGATTTGGATCTTCTCAAAATCCAACAACTCTATGTCCTTGGACTTGGCTTCACATTTTGCTTGCATTGCAGCCCTCCATTCCTTTCGATTCCCCGTTTGCTTTTGATCCAACAAGTCTTTATCTTGTAGCCACATTTTTGCCTTCAACTGATTGTTCATAAGTTTATGGTATTCATCAATGTAGTACGTGGAAAGGAACTTCTTCCCATACAATTTTCCCTCCTCCTTCAATGTCCGTGGGTGATGAACATATATTTGTTCATAGGTAGGAATTGGAAGAGTATGTGGCCTACTAGTCCTAGTACTACACTCATTGTCTAATTCATCTGTAGAAGAACTATCGACGGCGATTAGCGAACGACGATTGCCACACATAGGACAATAGTTGTAGGACTTTTTAGCAATTTTGTGATGACAACGAGAACATAATTCTGGAATTGTTGTCATACTGACTATAAATTTAAACAATCAAATCAAATGAAAATTATTGTATAACGCCTCAACTACCTCCTATGACTTATAGTGTCAAAATACATTGAACTCTAAGCAGAAACATAAAATATACTTATTAACAAGAATATTTCACAAAGAGCTCAAACCACCAAACTATAGAAAGAGAGCAATCTCTAAAAAAAAGCCTTATATAACAGAGACTATATATATAATAATATATATAATATAATATAATATAATATATATATTATAATATAATTTAGATTACATGGCAGTTGAGGATGCTCTTAGGTTTTTTTAATCTCATGCGATGGTTGTTATTTTTCACTTTGGAGGGGGGGGGGGGGGGGACAAAAATAGGTTGCATGACAATTTTCAAGAAAATAATAAATAATCTACATCCAATGTTTTTTGTTTTTTTTCTAAAAAAATTAAAAATTAAGTCCTGAAATTGTTGAGCCTTAAAGCTACTCCTCGAGCACATGTTGTATTAAAATTTCAAAGAAAATAAATGAAAAATCCATTTATAATGTCATAGTGAGCTGCTAAAAAATTTCTATATTGCCGAAAAACGCAATTTAGGCATTCAGGGGTTAAAACTAGATTTGGTAAAACGATTATTACTTCATTTTAAACTAATCTAATTCTAAACCAAAAATTAGTTCTAGGGTTGAAGTATACTAAGAAGGTTTATTAGTCAAGTTAAAAATCTCTTTAAAGTTTATATGTTGTCGGAACAATTATTTAAAAATTATTTGCCTTTTTAGAGAAGCTGTCTTCTTCCAAATTATTCGCATAGCGTGGCAGGGAATGGCGCTCCAGCATGTGTGCTGGAGACGTCTACCTCTCCTCAGTGCAACTACTCACGCCCTACCACGTCTCTTGGCAGATGGCGGGTGGTAGGTTTTTTTCAAGGCATGTGCCCAGGCTGCAAATGAAAGAAGATTCCATTGTTTCTTGTATATTGTATGCATAAGTTTTGTCTGGTTAAAATCTAATTTGAGATAAGGTAGGGACAACCAAAATTGCCATTTTTTCCATAGTTTCTATGTTGTTTTTGACAAATGAAAGGGGAATCTAATGCACCAAAGAGTGCAAAGGTTTTGTCTTGGTTTTCTTTTAATTGCATTTCAACTTCAAAAATTTGTAACTAATTCCACAAAGGTCCAAAAAATACAAAACGACTTGGGTTCGATGTCAATTCCGATTTTCTTCCTATGAAAATTTACTGAATTTTTTTTTCAATGAATATAGCTTCCCCCCAAATGCAATCAGTTTTCAAAAGGTCGTTTCCAGAGCAGACTACCTTTCGTTACATATCATGGGTGACGTAATCCTGTCCATGGAAATTTGGACCAAGGTACTTTCGGGACATACATCAACCAAGCTGAGCAGTATCTCGATAAGTACTCAGCAAAAGGCCAGTCCCAGGGCCAGTCCGCTGCTGGAGCTGGAGCTGGAGCTGGAACTGGAACTGGACCTGCGAAGGTGGACTCTGAAGGTCCTGCCGACTCGCAGTCTGCCCCCGAAGAGAGTGATGGATCATTTCCGCTTCCACCTGTCCACTCTGTAAGTCATGTCCAAAGCTTAATTCTTAAGCAAGTAGTGTGTATGTGACTTTCTCTTCGAGACTGATACTTGCTTTAATTTATCCTCGACTCCTTCACTCTCTTTCATCTGTCTAAGAGGATTGAGCTGGATGTTTGCAGACTGCTAATGTCCCAATGAATGCCGGAGGCGGGCTGCATGAGGGGAGCTTAGAAGGTCCGGTCGCGACGAATATTGAAAATTGAATGTTGAGGCAGACTGCTTCTTGTAACAGGATTTGCATAATCACCCATTTTCGAGGGAAGAATATATCCTTGTCATCCGCTCTGGGCATGGCATGCTTTTTATGTACTTGTGATCACTCTTGTAATGGAAATCCTTTTGCTATCAAAAGTCCAGAATTCGCATGATGTTTCCATACCGGACGAGAACTCCGTAGTAACTAACCACAAATTCGAATAATGCACGGGTTCTGCAAGGCAAGATCATGTTACTGAGAATATTCGGATCCCGGAAAAGATTCTGTAGTAAGTTCTGAAAATGTGCAGCTCATTGCTGTTCTATTGTGCTGCTGTTCGTTTTGGTAATATCTACTGCGGGACAGGTTACTGCTTCATATTTTCACCTCCAATCTATACCGAATTCTTCTTGCGAACAAGTTTCAACTGCAATTGTTTGGGAGGTTTCACATCTTTCACAAAACCCTAGGTTACTGAGATCTGCATCCGGTTGACCTGTGATCATCGTCAAGCTGCAGCTAATAATTCTTGAAAAGACATGCTGTGACGATGGCAAGCGACAAGTCCCTAATATGAGCATGTGAGTCGATATCTTGAAGTATCCTCTCAGTTGCGGAAGCAAACTGAAACATTATTTGTTTAAGAGCGTCATTGTTCTTAATGGATAGGCTTTCCAAATGACACGCGCCGGGAATGATTGAGAGCTTGCAGTCACCTTTGACTTTGCAGAAGCAACAGTGAGGCAGTACTTCCCGAGCCAACCCAGAGCGAGCGAGTCATTCTTTTCTCGTTTTTTTGTTTGATCGCGAGCAAGAGAGGTCGAATTCCGTGTCATTCTGTGCGTGGCGATCGAATTTGTTTCGCTTCGATCAGATTTTGGCATCAGAGCAAGTGCCCATGGCGCGAGGGCGGTGGAGTTTCGTGTTCTTGATGGTGCTGGGGTTAGGACTTTGTGTGGACCGGTCCGGGGCGTTGATGACGACGATTATGCACAAGGAGTGCGTCAAAGAGGAGGTGGAGTATGACGGCGATTTGGTTTCGGGCAGCTTCGTGGTGATAGATCACGGGCTTTCTTGGAGCGATGAGCCAGGGGTCGAGCTTGTGGTGCGTACAACTAGCCCTAGACACTATTGCGCAGTCTCTCTTTCCGCCGAGCGCGCATGCGAGAAGTGCATTCCTCGCTAGCGACGAATTGATTGCTCTGATATTGCTTTTCAGTATGTCCTTATTGAAGAAGAGGCCCGCTTCTTGGAGTCGCAAGGGCTAGGGTTTCGTACGGGGGAAGCAACTTGCGCCATTGCCTTGGAATTATATCTTATGTCGTGCCGTTCCTCTTGTCTG
This sequence comes from Neckera pumila, assembly GCA_963969595.1. Classification (NCBI taxonomy): domain Eukaryota; kingdom Viridiplantae; phylum Streptophyta; class Bryopsida; order Hypnales; family Neckeraceae; genus Neckera; species Neckera pumila. The sequence continues at coordinate 45,024,074 of OZ018409.1, read as the reverse complement.
TATTTCAGTCGAGTATTTAAGACAACGGGTTCAATTGGGTCCGATTCTTTTCTTTTCGCTAGTATCCTCTGCCGGACAGATCGCTGCTTGATAGTCTTGCCTCTACTTTGTAGCCATCGTTATCGCGGTCAAATTTAATCTGCAAATAGGATGCATTGTTTCGGGAATTTGAATTTCTTCTTATTCAAGAAGAAACTCTCTTCTTGGAGGGATTGGGTGTTGAAGAGGCGATTTCAATTAGGGTTTCGTAGAAGCAGAAGGTTCAAATTGCATAATTGCCTTGGAACCTACCGAATTGTCTCTTCGTTACATTACTCTTTTGTGTTTCGTTCGAGTAGGCAATACAATCGGTTCTATTGAATCCAATTCTGCTCTTTTCAGTAGTATCCTCAACCGGAAAGATCACTGTTTATTAGTCTTACCTCTCCGATGTTCTTCGGGATAGTTTTCTACTGCAATTAGGCTGCATCGTTTGGGAGATTTTACAGCGTAAGGTTTTCTTTCACGGAACCCTAAGTTGCTGCAATCCGGATCCAGTTGATCTGTGAGCATCCTCAAGCTGCAGCTAATTCTTGAAAGACGATGGCAGGTGACAAGTCCCTCTGGGACGAAGGTGATAAGTGTCTTTGCCAACGAAGGGCAGAAGTTTGAGTTCCATGCTCATCAAAGGGGTTTGTACAACTTCTGCTTCATGAACCCCGCATCTACGCCTGAAACGATCTCATTCCACATCCACGTTGGCCACATTCCAGGCATTGAGGATCTTGCAAAAGACGGTGCATTTCTAATCTTGCTCTCTTTGATCGACTCTGGGTGCTAATTGCAATTACATGTATAAATGTTGGCCAAAGTACGTCATATATGAATGTTGGGCAAAATACGAGGATGTAGCCTCGCGCTTTAGAGCAGAGGCAACAGCAGCTGCATGCTTTCTAACGTGTTGGAAGATGTTCCTGGTGCTGCAGAACATTTGAAGCCTGTGAATGTCAAGATAGCCCAACTTCGGGAAGCTCTGGCAGCCGTATCTGAAGAGCAGATCTACTTAAGAGCTCGTGACCTTCGGCACCGTACAAGTGAGTGGTACTTTGCACTCGCTTTTTTGTTCTTCGTCTTTGTAGACGTTAAGAGAGATCATTTATTTATGTTCAAAGACAATTTTATTTGACAACACTGTTAGATCTAGGTTAACATAGAACAAATTGTAATAGATAGATCAGTAACACGTTGATCTGTAACATTAGATTGTTTCAGGAGCTTTTGGACCTTATCACAAAGAGAATCATCCCCATAATTTGTAGGGACGTCTTTCTATGCTCATAGTGGATCTACGGTGGTCTCGTTATGGTACGTAAGGAGACCTATGTAGGATCACCATTGGGACACCTACCAATGAGTTATGAGGGAGATGTTCATTCTGATGCTGTCTGAAATAGTTCAATTCTATTTAAAACTCAGTTACTTGCCAAGGTGTGTGGATGCCATCTTCAATCAGTCGGGCCATGATTCTGCAACAGCTCTATTAGAACGTTGCAGCAGCTCATCAAGTGTGTGTTGTGCAGCGAACGAGAGCACCAACCGGCGGTTGATAACGTACACAATCGGGGAGTATGTATGCCTCGTGGGTGTAAGCCTTGGTCAAGTGTACCTCATTCGAAAGCTTTTTGACAAGCGCCTTGGATACAATAGAGTTTGACAGTGTCATAAATTAGTCCATATTGCGAAGGGAGCCAGCAATCAATCCATGCCTTGTGATCACAGGCTTCTATATTGACATGGTTGTTGACAGTTACGAAACAGAATGTTAACTTTCAACAATTTGCCAGTTTTACCCAATTCCGTCATGAAACTCCCATGAGCTGCTACTTTCTTGCTCTTATGAAATTTTGACCGGACCCTGAATTGCAAGCCAGTTATGTTTGCCCAGTATCTTCAGTAACAGAAACAGAAATTTGAAACCGTATCTCCAGGAACCTCGAAAGTTTTACTGAAGACCAAAAGGTTGTCTCAACAATCCATATACGGCAAAACAAAAACGTCTCATCAGTAGTCCTGGTAGCTATCCAACTCTTGCATATCTAGTCCGCAGCTCTATATGGTGAGAAAATCCACTCATAATGCCTCGTACTGGAAAATTTGAAATCCATACAAAATCTTTTCGAAATCGACACTATTTACAACTACAAGAGCAAGCGCCATGTCCATGTGGGATGTTCCCACCCAAGTGCTCCATGGACTCCATCCAATCACAGCCGTAATGGATACTCAGCACCTCGTTCGCTAGGATCATATTGCTTCGGCCTTCCGTCCTGCAGCCTTTGGCGTCAGTGATGATACCGCACAGCTTCCACCGTTCAAACGCGATGGCAATGTGGCGTTTCCCGTAGATATTCTCCAGTATCTGAATCGACGTCTTGCAGTGAGGAAGGGCCCGTTTGGGTTGACCAGTGAGGCAGTATGCTTCGGCCACCACATCTTCCGCCTGCATACAATGAACCACCAAGTGCTAGAAATTTAACGAGCTGCTAATCGCGAGTATCTCTATCCAAGAAAAAACATGTATCTTTTTCCTTAACTCTTCTCATATGATCTTTAGAATGATTCTCTTAACACATGTCTCATTTTCATACGGCTTCTTTACTTTTGTACATTCGAATTGTTGCGTACCAGTGCTTATGCTCTCCCAATAGATAGAGACGGATATTAAATGCTCACACGTAACGAGATCAAGCAGTACTGTTGTCTCGTGAATAAACTTCAAAATGCCCACATGGCTAACTGTGGCCACTTCCATATCAAACAAATCATTATGGAAGGTACAAAGCGTACTAATAAAAGAAAAAATCATAAAATAGTTTTAACAATAAAAATATGTTATGTATTGAAAGTTATAATCATCATTCATTAGCTTTTAAAGTGGAAATTCCGTTTTCAGCTTGGGCAACTAGGAAATGGCACAAGATGAGTTCGATCTTGGAGAAGCGTACCTTGGCCATCTCTTTGGAAGATGCATGGAAGATGCCCTGGCACCGCTTCAAAAGGTCGAGTGCCTCGTGCAATTTGAACGTTGAGTGCGTCGGCAGTGATCGTAGCATCGGTCGAAGTCTGCACAGAATGATAGAAAAGAACACACTTGAAGTCCCCCCCACAGAATAAACTTTATGACAAAAGGTCGTCACATACAATAGGAACTCTTACGAAGCAGATATACTTACTAGTTAGGAACAAGGCACCAAGAAAACAAGAACTTGTCTGAAATACTGCAATCTGCTAAAAAAAAGAACTTGGTTGAAGTGAACCTGCCAAAGTCTTCCATAACTGCCTTTGCCGCATCTGCAGAATATTCAAGGTCGATTGCACTCCCACATGATACACAAACGCCAGGTTTGGGCACATTCCTCTGCATGGGCGAAACAAGGAGAGGTTAGAGCCTACTGCGATCAAACTTCAAACACCCATTCTTAGTTCCAAACATAAATGATCTACTTACCTCCGATGTGTCCATGTCGATGGCGCTACCTTGGTCCAGGTGCTGTACGAAACTTGGGCATGGCACCACTCCATTGCAACCTGGTCTCGCGCAACGGAAAGCAAACAGGAGCTCTGGTTGAGAGACTTCTTTGCAAGAAGGACATGTGCATGTGAAGGAGTAGCGCTCTTGAAGAAAGGCCTGTCTCTCTTCACGCCTCATTTCGCCCACCTGCGAAAGAGTTGCAAAAATTGTGAGAGCGTACATTTGCACAAACCCTTTGCTTCTGATAGCATCCAATGGCGACGTGTTCGAGGATTGCAGGTTAAGGTGGCTCACTTGAGCTGCTCCATAGCTCAATTTGAGTTGAGTTCCCGCCTTCACAGCAACAATGGTGTAGGCTTTCAAACGTCGAAACCTAAATGATGCGTGAATATTGGGTTTGCAGGAGTGGTTGAATTTACTGCCCAAGGCATATACTCCTTGGCCAATGCTCACCTGTCACAAAAACTCCGACTAATGCATGTGAGTGAAAAAGCATACACGAATTAGTTATTACAAGATCAAGTACGAGAGATTCACGTAGATAATATAAAACACTAGATCTGGAGTATGTGCCTTAGGTAGTAAATTCGAGCCAGCAAAGACTTGTAAACAAAGCAAACCTTCAAATCCTCAGTGCTGGGATACGAGGGTTCAGCAGGAGGCAGGTGCACAGCAGTTATTGCCATCCCGTTGGCTCTAACAATGGCAAGCAATCGCACGAGCTGCACGGCGACAGAAAATAGGCTCAGCATTACGCTAACTGCTACAAAATCTTGCGTTGATTCCAAATGATTGGATTGCACTTCCTAAAATAAACACTCGGGCTTCCAGGACTTCTCAAATCATCCAACTCATAAGCGCACCTTAGCTATGTTTTCCGACGTCTGCTTGAAATTGTTTACAGCATTACGCATGCAGAGGGCCACAACAGTCGCCATGACAAGCATGTCCACCTTGGAGGCATGCATGTCGTTGTAGTGGTCGCACAGCTCATAGAGTTTCTTGCCCAATTTCGCCTTGCACTGACTTCGGGCAAACAAGCGTGCGGCCAGAACGGCATCAGTCGGCAAAACAGCTGACCAGGTCCCTCCCCCACACTCATGCATGTGCTCACCAAATTGCGAACCCTTCTTGTCGCAGGCAGAACTTAAGCATGTTTCATTGCAGTACATGGGCATGGCGCACCCCAAACATGGCACAGGGTCTACTCGCAGTGGCTCAAAACAATAGTGGCAACGAGTGTCCCGGTACTCCTCCAAAATGACCTGCACAGTCCACAGGGCGGATGTATCAATTGGGCACCAGCCTGCTTCATCCTGCACCGAACAATCAATACATGAGTGGAAGGATACAGTGAAGGCCTCGTACGTCCCTTAGTGTGATGGAAACGAAATAACTTACTGCGGCAACCGGCTCTTCTTCGTGGATTTGCATGCCATCTTCAATAGCTTTTCGTGTGTGCATCCCCCACTGATTTTCAGGGTCCCAGGAAGGAAGAACTCCATCCTTGGGCCAAACTTCTCCCGGTGTCCATGGTTCAGGGCCTGTAGCAAATAGGTGTTGTCAATTTTTACTCCTACAAGGCAAGAGAAAAATATACTGAAAAACATATAACAAAACGAAGTTTACTATCACTTCAGTAGTTGTCCCATTTTTGAGCCTCCAGTAAAACTCGAGAATGGCACTAAAAATTCATACGGAATCGGGTTCATACGGAGATACCTGCTCCACAGTCCACGTCCTCCGCTTCCATGCCGTCTCTATCAGCATTCTCAAAAGCTTTAATTCGGTCAAGTTCCCTTGAAATCTGGTTTCTTCCGCTCGCTGATGTCTGAAGCCTTAGAGCCTCCAACAAATCATCTGCGGCCTTGCTCCACCATTTCAAGCCAGCCCAAGCCTGGCCTCGCCTAAACCACGCCTTCGCATACTCAGGCTGTAGCCCAATAGCCCGTGTGCAATCTCTTTCTACTGCCATAAAGTGCTTCAAAGCCTGCATCAAGTCCAGCAAGGGTTAGGACTTAAGGCTTGAATTCAACAAGTGCACAAATCATCAGTGCAAAGAGTTTCATAACGTTCCAAGTCCTAACTCCTCAAAACCAAATGGCTATAATCGACTTACGTGGAATGCAGCAGCTCGGTTGACATAGAGAGTTGCCAAAAGCACCACGTCATCAGGGACACAAAAAGGAGCATATCTTAAACCCTACGCCAACAACAAAACAACCAAGTGACACACGAACATGGCCAACGTGAGTTTGATTCATTGTCAGTGTCACTCTCAAATCTCAATTTCATGGGACCGAAATGCCCTTGAACTACTTAACTACCCCAAAGGAGAGCAAAAAGCGGTTGACTTCGTTGGACACTTGCTGGACTTCCTATCGCAAGCTCAATCATCTAACCTCATGGGGAAACAAAACCTCCACCACAAGCGGGGTACTCCAGTTACTTCTCACTGCGAATTTTCGTCGTGGCAAACAGCCATAGCGAACCAAAATTTAAATAGAAGATAAAACCCCAATTCCATGATCCATGTAGAAGAGAGGACTTATAGATAACCTGGGTGTACAACTCGAGGGCCTGCTGGAAAGAGGAAGCGCCGAAAGCCGCATTGCCCTCGTTCTTGAAGCGCAGAGCCTTCTCCGAGTTTTTGGCAAACGGTGTCTTAGGGTCGGTGAGCTGCTGCACCACCTAAAGCAACAAAGTCGAAATTGCAAGGGTCAGAAACTCATTGCATGCACTTGTGGAATACACAGCATTCAATCAGAAGCAAGACTTCAGATCTGGACGGCGTGATCGCGTATACATTAGCTCTGCTATACAGCAAAACCGGGTCTGACCTGGGAGCAAGCGACATTGGTGGTGACGTGAGAGACGACCTCACCGCATGTGAGCTCCAGATTGCTCACAAGGCTGCTTTGAATCCGGTCGAGGAGGGGCTTGGGAACGGTACGCTTGACAACCTCAATCTGCTCCATGACACCTCTCCCAACTAACACAAGTCTCATACAGAGATCGCCGCACAAGTGAAGTGTCCGAACTGACGGCTGATGCAGATTTATAGTTAGCTTGGACGAGGATTTAGGGTTTTTACAGCTCACTGCACAAGCACTGCACAAGGACTCTATCAGGACTCCCTAAGGACTCCATCAGGAATTCAGGACTCCACAAGGACTCCATAAAGAGTCCATAAGGACTCCAAATTGTCCAAATAGTACTCTCAGGACTGCAAGGAGTGCCTGCTTTGCACTACTTTGCAAAGCTCGCAAAAACTCTTCAAATCGCCTCAACGGGTTTAGACATTTCAAGACACAGCTAACTATTTCTTACTCAATCAATCAAGAAAGAACAACAGATCGATCTGCAATTGAGAGACGAGGTTTGGAGAAGCGCGGCCGCATGAATTCTCAAGCCTTCGTAAGCTGAAATTAGGCCAGGGAACTCCATTGCATCCAGGAGCTCAAGCCCATGATTCAAATCTCATCCAAATGGGCGGGACTCATCCTACATCAACGATCAACTGCAAATGAGCTCGACCGGAAGACGCAGATGAGCGAGCTAGAGCCAAGGTTGGAGACAAGCCTGCCCCCGCAATTCTCTTTCAATTCTCGGACAGTGACACACAATTGATGTCTGATCAAGAGTCATGAAACGAGTGAAATTGAGCACATGGGAGTACTGGTGATCCAGACATATTTGTTGCTCGGGTAGAAGCAATTAACACGAATTACCGAAGGCCTCCATTCATGAAACTTCGTGATATCGTGATAGAATTAGCAATGGCTTCGTTTTCTGTCTCTCTCGATCTCTTGCAACAAAGCAGGCAAGAACTTCAATAGTCATGGAATTGGGTGTTGCGCTTGAATCTCTCTGTTTCTTTGCGAGTATCGGTGAACCCAACTCGCGATCCGAAGACGCCGCTTGGCTGCTGTAATGCCAAAAGACGGCGGGACGGCGGCGCCCTTTATTCTCGCCGCGGACTGCACTGGACTGCGCTGGCGCGCTGCATCCGTTATCTGGTAGCCCTGAAAGGACGGGCTTAGGGCCATGTAGCCCGGCCATATAATAACGTCAATAATAATATCATTAATACAGTATATACTCCGGAGTAAATAAGAAGCCCCCCAAATCGCAAGTATCTCTACCCAAATAAATAAGTGATATTTTGGTATGCCTTTTTATGATTTTTAACCCTTAAAGGTCCACGCATCCCAAAAGTGGATGCGCCTTGGTCAACCTCAATTGTAACTTCCAAAATAACTATATCTAGAATTTGATTTAAACTAAGAAAATCAAGCTTGATAAGTTTTGTTCCTACTGGATTTCAAAATTTTGAAAAATGTCAAAAATTGAAAGAGTTATTGCGATTGAAAGCTCCATTTGTTGGAATCCAAATAATACATTATGGTGTGTTTTTTCTTCATAATTTCTTTTAAAAACAGTTATTTTATATTTAAATTATAAAATTATGTTTTTCATTCCATCCTCCATCTATGGTTAAAACTACAAATTATTATAATATATAATCTAATTTGTGTAATTTGATTTCCACCTTTAGCTTTAAAAAATCACAATAATTTGATTTTTCCATCAAAATTATTGAAAAAAAAAGCATATATAGGAAATACATTTTTCCACTAGCAAAAAAATATCAAAATTTTATACATCTATCAAATTAAAGGATAAATTTGGCTTGATAATTGAATTTAACTTCAAAGTCTTTGTTGTTGTTGTTTTGGGTGTAAAAAATAAAATAACCAATTGAAAATTTTTGACACTAATTTCTTTTGCTATTTATACCTCTTGAGAATATTTCAAATTATTCAAATTATTTATGTTGTTTTTAATTGTTTATGGTCAATTTTTGCAACAAAAATGATAACAACTACAATTTTTCACAAAGCAGATTGAAATTTCTCACAATAATATGTAATTTAGAGTTTCAAGTGTCAAGAATATAAGATTTTTTTTAATGTAATTTAAAATGATAAATTTAGCTTAGAGAGGAAGTTTGACCATTTCACAATGGATCAAGACATTTAGGGATTAAGTAAGGTTCTTAATAAGTTAGATCAAGATGGAAAAAATAAGAAGACATGCAATCATGCAGAACAAAGATTTTTTGGTTGGTCTAGATTCTTATCAAATCATCAAATATTTGTCCACAAATGAAAATTATATGGAACAAATGAACAAAAATGGATGAAGTACATTCAAGTTTTGTCAAGAATTTTTTTTTTATATGTTCTATTGGTGATGCGACAAACTCAGACACTTGGTGATTTGTAATTTTTACGCAAACTTCTCAATATATTATGTCCACATGCTTCACAAAATTCTTATGTAAGGTTTTCAATCTGTCTTATTTAGATGCTTTGTGATACTTACGCAAGGTTTTCAATTAAGTACTCCGTGTATATCATGATGTTGAAAAAGAATATACATATGATCATGTAGAAAGAAGATGCTTCGTGATATTAACGCAAACTTATCAATTTGTCACATCCACCTACTTCACAATTCTTTCGCAAGATTGGCTACTCAAGTTTCTCAATTAGTTATACCAAGATGTAAAGAAAATGAAGACATGCAACCATGCAAAAAGAAGATATTTTATTAATCTAAGGTAGAGCCACCCATTCCCGACCAGTGACCCATTCCCGACCTATAGGTGCACATATTTTTGACCAAATTTAGAATGTTTGTTTTTTTCCTTTTCAAGGTTGGAACCAACCCCTTTTTTTTGGCACCATGGGGCCAGATTGCACCATTTCAAAATAAATGTCTACTTTTTGCCAGATAAAAGTAATCTTTTTTCGCCAAAAATTTACCATTTCTATTTAAAATGTGGATGAAGTCACCAAATTTGGATGAAAAAGTGCATGAATATGATTGAAAAGTGTTTTTTTGGCTCCCAAAGTGGATGAATGTAGAAATACAATGCTTCACCAAATTTTAAATGATCACCATATTGGCACTTTCTCAGAAAGTTAAAAAAAAAGGGTTGGTTAGAATTAATAATATATAATACATGTCCCAAGTTGTAAGAAAGAAAGTAAGAAATAATGATTAGGAAAAAAATTATTGAATGATCAGCATTGGAAGTAAATTTAGACATTGGCCGAAGCACTTTCTGCCTTGCAAAATTCCTAGTAATTTCAGTTCAAGCAATAAAATTACCAATTTTTTTGCAATTCTTGTCATTTCTAGCGATGTACCTCTGAAAAAAATTTGTTCTGCCTTTACTACTCCAAATCATGTTGGAATTCCTTATTTGGTCAGTTATGGGTGGCTCTATCTTAGATACTTTCCAAGTCCATCAGGGGAGATTTGGGGCCTCTAGAGGGCTGTTTCAGGCCCATTCCCCAATCTGGCCCGACCTTGTAAACAGTGGTACGAGCTGTCAGATTTTCTTTTTCAAATTTTTTTTTTTTTTTCAAAAATGACGTGGCGATGTCTCAATCACATCAGCCAGCAGTTATCTTGCGTTCCCACAGTCTGGGAATGCAGGATAACTCAGAGTCTTCCAATGGCCTCAAATCTCTTCTAATGATTAGATACTTGTCCTCAAAAATTTCTAAATCTACATCCTTTTCCTTCTAGGCTTGTTTAAATAAAGGGATGGGATTTAAATTTTGCTAGATTTTGACAATTATATTTGAAATCTAGATACTACTATATGTAGATTTCATATGATCTTTGATATAAGCCTCTATTTGATTATTGTATTAACCTCCAAATGCCCAAGGCACCAAATTTTAGTTTTGACAATACTTTAAAGTTAAATAAAACCTTACAAAGTTACTATTTTTGAATTTTTTTTGTAAGTCTAGTTTTAGCATCAAAATACAATTTTCAAAATGAATAATTATGATTTTTCTATTCATGATTTTGTGCAAGGAGGTTCATTGCAAATATTGATTTTCTAATATTGAGGGCTCTTAGAAATGAACCTCAAATACATTAGATCTTGGTAGAAAAACCACATTAGAAATTTGTTTAAGAAAATGAGTAGATTTTGAAAAGCCATAAATTGATTGAGATTATGCATGTTATGCCCTTTAACCTCATATTTTTTGGTGCCTCATGTCATCAATTTTTTAGATGTGACTTGTGAGTAGAGGATAAAAAGACTTCAAATCACTTTCAGAGTTTTAACCTCTAAAAGCCCGTTGTCCCTTCGGGGGACAAATGCGTTTTGGGGTAGGTACCTATGGGCTGAAATTTTCTCCTGATTTTTTGAAACTTTTTTGGGAGGTAGAAAAACTGAACAGTTTCATGGGAATATAGTTTTTTTCACAATTGATGCCCAGAAACAAAAGTTATGACCAAATAAGCTCAAAACAGGGGACGGCGGGTAGTAAAAAAAATTGAAGTTTTTATTTTTATTTTTTTAGTATCTTTTTTCTCATAGATTATATTTTTGTCTATCTAAAAAGATTTGATTCATTTCAATTGGATTTGTTATGAGAAAGTTATGGACATTCTTTTTTGGGGGGCAGTTAGAGCATCTTTTTGAAAAAAATAACTTGTACGATTCATTTATGAATGCAATTTCTCAATTTTTTCAAATTTTTTTTTTGCATGGTTAAGTTTACTTGCTAGAACAATCTGAACATTGGGATTAGTGTATTTTAACTCCATCTAAAATATATGAATATTTTAGATTTCCCTTCTATATCGTACCTATTTCTACTTAACAATTTTTTCAATAATGAAAATTAATTTTTTTTGAATTTTTTTTTGGGTAGATTTTCAACTCAATTTTCCACTATAAACATTTAAAGCTCAAAACTCTATAGTGTAAAAATTCTATGTTAAAAATGTTCAAAGTCAAAAAATCCAATCCCACAATGTGCTGAAAATTTTATTTTTTTCACTTTAAACGTAGATATTTTGTAATCTGTGCGGTCAAAAATTTTGAAATTGTTTCCACACATTTTCACACTAGTTAGGTGTAAGATCCTATGGTTAGATGTGCAAAAAAAACATTTTTAATTTTTTTTTCACTCTTTGCTAAAAAAATGGCAGTTTGGGGTGTTTTGGGGCTGAAAAAAGGCCTTGGGCCTTTAGAGGTTAACACCTTCATGATCAAGCATTATAATCTTTCAATCCACAATTGATATTGTTGTGTTTTCCCATGTGATTTCGAACATGTAGTTTCAATCTATATTATTACATAAAAAGTGATAAAATCTGTTCAAATCAATAGATAAGTGACCCTGATCAATGCGACCAAATCAATAGAAAATCTGAATTTTTACTAGTGTATAATAATCTTTGAATGCTAATGCTCTTTAATATTTGTACGCCATAAATCTACTAGATATAAGAAATAAATTCTTCAAAATGATGGGGCCTTAATTTGCCACTATTGCTTTTAACAAATATTTCACTTTCATTTGCTCAGTGAACTTTTGAACCATTGTATACCATTGCTATATCTCTTCCTATGGCCAGAGATTACAAAATTGTAGTCTAGATTTTGCTAACTCCGCAAAATCTAGAGCTATAGAATAAAGGTCCAAAATCCAAAGAATTGTCAAATGGTCTAACATATTGTGGTTAAAGTCACTTGTAATTTAGATTTGAATTGAATTTATTATATAATTTTACAATTCAAGTAAATCCTTATTCTTAAAGGTGTAATTTTGTGGCCAGTCCTTTAATAATGCTATGGACGCATAAGTGCCGTCTTGGTCCTGCTTAGTGCTCTATAGAATATCTTAGCAAATCATCACGTATATTAGGAAAAAAATGAACTCCAAAAGTGGCCATGAGTTTTCTTACCAATTTTTATACTAATTGCATGAGTATGAGAGCAGCCACATCTTCATTACAACCACCACTTGGCATGTGTTCCATCCTCCATGAAGAAATCATCATGAGATTTATGATATCTTAGGATTGGATTGGGTAATGATGACGAATTTTTGACTTCATCATGCAATTCTTGGACAAATAGTGAATTATGAAGGCTTTTCCCACTTACTAATTTATGAGATCACGGAGATGGATTGGGTAATGATGACAAATTTTTGAATTCATCATAGAATTCTTGGCCTAATTAGTGAGTTGAAAAGGCTCTTTCCACCCAAATTTTTGCATTTGAAGCGGCTTCCTTTGGGATTCAATTTTTTCCTAATTGAGTGAGTGAGTGCGTGAAACAACAATTCGTCTTATGCATGCACTATCGACCTAGATAATGCAAAGATAGATTTTGTAACAAAAAACATTTAGATATTTATTTAATTTTGTACAAACTCTTTAATTATTGATGAGATTTTATATTCAACTATTTGTCGCAATCACTAATTAACTACTCTAATTACTAGTTTGGATGAACAACAAAACTGTCCTAGTCCTAAAAACAATTTGTCCCTATCTAAATGTAAGGCATGAGTGTGTGTAATGCAAGTCCATTTGTAAATTAATTTGTACAATTTCAAGTATATTTGTCATTATACACAGCCCAAATCCCATTAGGGAGACACGGACAATTTTCTAATACCACAGTCATCAATCAACCTAGGGCTACAACCACACGTTCAAGAACAATTCATCAGCAACTCGAACTCAAGACTGAGACCCAATTAGATAAGAATATACGACCGTGTTAAAGCTATCCATTTGTGGTTTTGGGACTACTGGACCCCAATTCCGTAAAGATTGTGTCATTTGGTTATTGATGAATTCCAGATTATTATTTTTACATGATGATTGGCTTCTCCTATGACGGAAGCACCCAAAATCGTCAATAATAAGCAATTCAGCATAGTTGGAGGCAATTTTTCCTAAATTAATATTTTGAAGTATTGGTGAGTGAAATTCATGAGTATTCAAAAAATAAAATAGATTTTTTGGATGTGGTACAAGGTTTTTTTTTGGCACCATGGTGCCAGATTGTCAAAATTTTGGCCTATGTTCATCCCTCCCTCCAAATACTGGCCTTTGCTGTGAAGCCAGAGGGGGGGGGGGGGGGGGGGGGGGACACTGGTCCAAAAAAAAAGCCCTGATGCGATATATAATTTCTATGATTTTTCAAAGAGATGTCTATGTAGACCACTGAAATTGTCACATAGGTGGATCCAAAACTGAAATCAACAAAAATCAGTAGTTAACAAATGAAAGTTAGATATGTGCTCTTCAAATGCGTCAGCAAATTAGAGCCAAGCACTTTGAGGACATATTAATGAGAAGTCTCGGGTTAGATTTAGTGACAATATAAGGTACAGGAATAGGAGCGGGGGCAATAATGGGTGTTTCTACTCCTTATAAGGTAATTGACCTTAAATTGCACAACGTGATTTAGCGTGGTTTTCACTATTAGCTTGAAAACAATTTGTGAGGTCCATTGGTAGTCATGATCAAAAGGGAGTTTTAGATTCTCTTAGAATGCAATTTTTTGGACACCGTGTGAATAAACTACAAATTTCCAAAGTGCTGAGTATAGGTGTCTCTAAAAGCAATCATAGAGTCATATGAATAGTGGGAGTACATTTTAGGCAAGAATATCCACTGTACAATTTTAGGAAGCGTGCGATTTGAGGTGTTGTTACCTTGGATTGATGATACGCCCAAGCTTAAGCCCCAATGTTTAACCTCTAAGTGGTTCTGGGTGTCTTTCAACACATCTGTAGTTCCATACATATCGTAAGTGCAATGTACACAACCTTGCATGTGAATGTTTTACCCTCCATTTAATTTTTATTTATTTTTTGTGGAATGCGCATTGAAGTCTTCTATCAAACTACGCACTTTCTGGCTACATCAAACTTGTTACTTAAATTTTGTAAATATTGTGAAATTGTATCTCCAGTACATGTATTTCTCTAGAAATATGCACTTTAGCATGTTCGACAGCATCTCATTTCAACAACAAGCATTGCAATATTTTTCTAATGACTATTGCACCTTCAATTTTGTAGTTTACATATTTGGCCAATACTTCATGAAATTTGGTGAATATGGTTTGAATTTGAATCCAGAGGCCACAATGTGTTCTCTAAACCATTTAGAGGTTAAATTCCAGGGTCGGTTGGTTTACTAACATATGTTTCATCCCTGCAATCTTTCTTAGACTGACTATACTCAGAATTAAATTCACCAGTGTATGAAGGCTAAGACAATTTGTCTATCTGTTACAGTTCTCTCTACTTAGTTCAGTGGCTTAATTCTATACTTCTACTTGTTCTACGAACCAGTCATAGAATTATATTAAAATTTAACAATTTCTAGAACATAGGGAAGTCAAGCTTCAAAACCTCCTTATCCCAATATTGTACAATTTAAACAACACTCATTAACACAATCAATAAACAAACTACAAAATTAATCGATTACACACACACAATCAAATTACTTGCACACATACTGATATGCATATACATTAATTCAACAATTTGTTATAAGCCAACTTCTTCTTTTGGCACTCGCAGCCGTGTTTGCAGTTCAATTGCACCCCGTAAACCACTCTTGGTTCCCGTCCCATTCAATCGGCGGGAAGCTTCTGTGCTGTAATCACCGATTACGCGGGCAAAACCGAGTAATTGGGGATTACGGATTTTTCATCCGGCTCATCGTTTCATCCAATTTTATCTCCTCTTTCAGTCGTGATTTACGTCAGGCAATACCCTTATCGTCGGGCATTGCCCTATACAAACCACATTAGTTAGTCATAATTAAATATATCCAATAAATTGAAATATACATTTTCCCTTAATACACAATGCAATTTAACCCTATACCCCCACGCCTAACACAGTATAGACTCACTTAGAAATAAGATAAATTGTTCTTTACACCCGCTTGATTAGTCTAATCTCACACCGTGATTCCTATCAAGATACACCGGCAAATGGACTAACATTTCTTCAACTCACTTTATGAATCCTTCAGCTTTAATCCAAATTCAATATTTAATTCTCATAGTGATATTTTCCATTGTCTTGCTTTCAGCCCAAGAGAACACCAATAACCATAAACATCCGCGTTATCTCTTACTCCCAAGTGTTTGAACTGAACAATTTATTAATTGATATAATCTCAACTACATTCGCAATACAATTTAGAGTTTTTTAATTAATCTCCTCTACACAATTAGAAAACTCCATTAAGTTCACAGACAACTAGTCTTACTGCATACACCAAGCCAAATTAAATCATCAACCAGACCTCCATCATAGCAACAACACCGATTGTGTTATATGTATACAACAAAATCCAGTCCCGCAATGTGCTGAAAATCTTGTTTTTTTCACTTTAAACACAGATATCTTGCAATTTGTGCAGTCAAAAATTCTGAAATTTTTTCCCCACATTGTCATACTAGTTAGGTATAAGATCCTATGGTTTGATGTGAAGAAAAAAACCAATTTTCAATTTTTTTTACTATTTGCTATAGAAATGGCAGTTTTGAGTGTTTTTTGGTAGAAAAATGACCTTGGTCCTTTAGGGGTTAAGGAACTTACGCATCTGCACTCACATAATTTGTCTCCCAACAACAATGATCCAATCACTAAGTCAAGAGGAACCTGATTTACAAATTGTCAATTTCAATACAATCTATAAACAATTTGTCAGTGACACATTGCACCATGAACACACTTATTCAGTCGAATTGTCCCATAAATTGCCTCAACCAATAAAAAAATCCCGTGATTTGAAGTAAACTTACACACCACGGAGGCTCAGGATGAATTTTAAAAAGGGTGATTTGCATTACAAACTTGGAGGAGTTCACCTTTACATGCAAGGACAAAAGAAATTTGACAGCACAAGTGAATACCGAGCAAGCGAGAGAGAGAATGACAAATTATTATTCTTATATTCTGAGCATCAAGAAAAGGTTCCAAGTCGATTTGCCACTATTCAAATCCTTTGCATTCAAGTCACATCATATATAAATTATCAATTAGCCTCCAATTTTGGATCAATGTAAAAGTTATTAGTCGAATTGTCTTTATAATCAATACACAAGACAAATTGCCAAAAACAAAAAGTTTTGAGTTGTCTACAAATATGTATAGTGGCTTTCAAAATGTTTTGTGCATTTACAAAGATTGCTATGAATAATTCAGCAATTAGATTTTTATCAATTAATCTTAGATACATTAAAGTACAAGTAATAGACTTATACAAATTTATATTTCATATATTTCAAAAAATTTAAATATAATTTAGATGTTTTTTGAAATATAATTTAGACTTCTTCAAAACTGAATTCAAATTTATAGGTGAAAACGAACTTTTTAGACAAGTATACAATTTTCAAAATTCTTTAATTGGAAGGAAGAGATTTAAAAAAAAATTGTGGTATACAATTTATGAATTTCAAAACTCTATAACTCCAATATTATGCATTGAATCATGACCCAAAATATTTAATTCCTAGCAACTTGGTCAAGAAAAAAATAATTAAAAAGGAGCCTAAATTTTTGGAAAATTACTAATCTAGTTTGCTTCTCCTCAAAAAATAAATTATATATATATATATATTCAAGACAAAGAATTCCATTGCATCTAGGAGCTCAAGCCCACGATTCAAATTTCAAGCAATTGAGCGGGATTCATCTTACAACATCAATCAGCTGCAATGAACTCGATTGAAAGAAGTAGATGAGCGAAAAAAACCCATTCTAAGGTGGACACTTTACTGAAAATAAACACCCAAAGGCAAGTATACATCTAAAGGCAGGAAAAGAGGATGATCCAAATGAACTAGATCTAGAACCAAGGTTGGAAACAAGCCTATATTCGCAATGTTCATTTAATTCTTGGACAATGACACACAATTGATGTCCGATCAAGAGTCATGAATGGAGTGAAATTGAGCACATGGATGAATATGTGATCTAGGTAGATTGAAGTTTAGATAGAAGCAATGATTGAAGACCTCCATTCATGAAACTCCGTAATAGAATTTGCAATGGCTTCATTTTCTGTCTCTTTTGATCTCTTACAACAAAGTAGTCAAGAACTTCAATAGTCATGAAATTAGGTGTTGCACTTGAGTTTCTCTATTTCTTTGCGAGTATCAGTGAAGCTAACTTGTGATTTGGAGATGCCACTTGGCTAATGTAATGCACTAGATAGCAATGATCAAGGAAAACAAGTGGCTAGTTCAAAGTTGGTCATTTAACTGGGGGGTGGAAGGGGTAGGGCAAATTGGCCTTCTCATTGCCCCACCTTGGGATGGATGGATGGATGGATGGATGAAGGGGTCTGTTCTTTGTTCAACCACCACCTGCAACCAACCTCGTCCCCTTGGACCACCTCCATTTGAAGACTATTACATGTTGAAGGTCAGAAATAGGAGGGTTGCTATTATGCAAGCCTAGAAGCCTAAGCCCATGAGCCTAGAAGACTATACACCTATATTATATAAACCTTCCATGATTATATTATAAATATGTTATAGGTACCTTATTACAAGTGTTTATATTGTGAGCACCTTCAATGGTTGTAGGATATCTACTTATACATGTGCTCAAGGCTCAAATACTTGCATTTTCATACTCATACATTAGCATTGTTGGGTCAGAAATAGAAGAACCACAAGAAAATTAATTTTATTAATTGATAAGGGCAAATGTTTTTTATAAAGATTGTTTTGTGACTGGAATTGAACTCACAAAATATGATCTTGTTAGTTTCTATCCTTTTGATTAGGAAGTATATATGACACTATAAATGTTGCAGTCCTTAGTCAACTTTTCTTTCTATAAATGATTTTGGATGTGAAATTATTCATATTTTTTATTTTTTGTGAATTGAGTAGCATTGAACTGCAGAGAATATAGTGCTATATAACTTTAGCAGTTGTAGATATTCTTCTAGCATGCAATTTATCTTTGGTTTTAAGGATGTACACCTGAAATTTAAATTTGTTTCAATATTGGACAAA
The DNA here is from genome assembly GCA_963969595.1 of Neckera pumila. NCBI lineage: Eukaryota > Viridiplantae > Streptophyta > Bryopsida > Hypnales > Neckeraceae > Neckera > Neckera pumila. The sequence continues at coordinate 45,005,658 of OZ018409.1, read as the reverse complement.
TAATGTCATTTGAGAATTATTTCCCTTGCAAGGACCAAATAGGAAAGTGTATTAGGCTAGTAAGCAAGACAACACTGTCAAAGCTACTAACACAGATTGACAAATGACCTAAGCTACATTCAAAACAGAATCCATACAGTTCACATAAACTATAGAAGCTTCCATTTAAATACAATACAATCTACCACTTCTTCTATCAATAGACTAGGATATGAACTCTATCAACATACTAATTTAGATTTGCTGCTAGGAACAAGTTTGCATTCACGAATTAGTATTGAAAGGATCCCATACCTTCAAAAGACTATTTATGATTGTCCCAAAAGCAGAAGAGCTATTCAAATTAGGAAGAATATTGTAAAACCTCCACTACAATCTATCAAATGCTCCAAAATTGGTGGTGAGGAAAATAACAAGTCAAAAAAATAGCATAGCATATATAGCTAGCTTTGATAGGCTGTCTTGCATACCAATAGCTATATCAATATTCATTTCACAGCTAGCAACTTTGCTTCACACATACTATTTTATAGAGCCCTTAGAAGAAAAACAAAGCAGTGGGAAGACCGTTTCAGGGCTATTCACCAAGTTGTGAACCAGTGTAGTGCTAGTCAAAATATTAAATAATTAAAAGAATTCATTAATAAAAATAATTAAAAATTTAAACAACTAATTGAATAATATTATATGATGTAGCAATGTTCACTCTATGTCAGATTTATGATGTGGCAAAGTTCCCATTCATTTAAATATAAAGATTTTTTTCTATTTTTCTATTTTTTTTATCATTTCATTAAACTGTTCCATACAATTTAGGCCTAACAGAGTTGCAATTTGCTGCTTTCTTGTTTTGGATTTTTTTTGCCAACCTTCCTTCATGTCTAGGAACTTTCAGCCCTTCCAAAGCTCATTCTTCTTCTAATGAAGCAATTGATTTTGATAGAGCATATATGCACAACCAAGCATAATAAGGCAATACCAATGAAAGTCAATTTAGATTTGACTTTTACAGAGCTTTAGATCCAACTTTCATGGAGCTTCAATTAGATTAAAAAACAGCTCTCTTTGGTAGCATCAAAACAATACTAATCAAGCTTGATTTTAATAAATCTAAAGTGCACTTTTTAATAGCATCAAAACACATTCCACGTATTAATCAAACTTATTCATCAAAATTTTGAGTGGGCAAGAGTCAAGAGGTCACGTGGAGGAAGTTCGAGGGGAGAAGGTGGGAGGCAGGTGGTGGGTGGACAAAGAATGGACCCTCTCATCTCTCCATCCATCAAAAGTTGGGGCAATGAAGGGGTCAATTTGCCTTGGTTGTAGTGGAAGTGGGAAAATAAAGAATGTAAAAATCAAAATCAAATTGTTAGGGCTGGAAACTCAACCGATGTTGCCAAAAGATTGGAAGATATTTTTTCTGCTTCTTCTCATCACTTGGTAGATTTCAAAAGTCATAGGATAATATTCACTACCTATTGTCCGGGCAAAGTGAAGGGCATATCTGAGTGTTAGTCTTGTAGGATACGGTATTGAACTATGGGATTCACCAACTTTGGCAATTTAAAGGAATTTGGATAATAGAATAAAATGAATACTAAAAATGCTTGCGCAATTGCATGGCTTTGATTTACAGCTTTTGTCAAAGTTGCTAGTAAGTGAACTTGCGAGCGTGAGCCTATAAGCTTGTGAGCCGAAACTTTTTTGAAAAAAAAGGTTGAGGGACCTATGACCGTGGGTTTTTTATATTTAGAAGTTTAGAAAATGTGAAGTCATTTTTTGGGGATTTAGGGCAAAATTAAACATTTTTTGAACTCATCTTTGCAACATCCAAATCTACTCTATTTCCATAGAATTACGTAATGAAAAAGTTAAAAGAAAATAATACACATCCAAGATATAGTCATAAAACACACAAATCCAATCATAAGAAATATCAACATATAATAGTTCAACATATGAAATAATTCAATCTCATGAGTCTGAATCCTAATGGATTCAATTGTTAAATGCATAGTTGTCAACAAATCTAATGATTTTCCACCTCAAATGTTGATCTATTAGTAAACTACAAAATGCTCAAAGTATAACTATTTATATAGGACTATGGTTTAGCTAGAACAACCCTAGAACAACCAAAATCATTAGAGGAGATTTGGGGGGGCTGAAAAGCGGTTCAACCCTGTTTCCCTTGCTGTAACGAACAATGTCGCAATCCAAATATTCAAATAATAAAAAATTTAAATCTTAAAACTTAAAAATCTTAAAACTTAAAATTTTTTAAAATTTAAAATTTAGTTTAATTTTTTAATTAAATAATATTTTCTAGCATGGCAATCGTTTTGCCACATCAAACTATTGCTTGAACACAGTTCTCAAGTTTCCAATAGCCCAAAAACTTGTAGCCCTTTACAAGGGCTGAATCTCTTCTAATGCCTCAAATGCATTAGAAAAAATTTCAAGCCTTCGGAGGGCTATTCCACAGTCCTTCAAGGTACCCTGAAGTTTGGTTTGGGGAGGCTGAAAAAATCATTTTTTCCGTATTCTCACCCACCTGAAATTGCAATGGCTATGGAATTGAAATCAAGTTTAAAGAGTTTAAAATTTATTTATTCTACAAAATTAATTAATTAACTAACTAAATAAATAAAAATAAAAATAAAAATTGCAAAATTTGACTGTTTCACTGAGTAGCCAGCTTGCTAAGGCACTTTTCTAGAGTGACAGACCAAGCTTTGAAATAGCTTGGTTTGTCACTCTGGAACAACCCTCTACAAGGTTGAAACTTTCTGTAATGCCTATGCCATTTGTTGAGCATACATGGGAAGTTCAAAAGTCTTCTTTGGACTAACTAAAAGACTTCATTTTTTCAAGACTTCATCTTGTTACATCAATTCATGATGGCTACAAAGACATACTATAGAATTAGACTCATAAAACATAAGAATTTACATGTACACAAAGAATTCAAAAATATATAAACTTACTTAGTGAATTTAGACTTGCGAGCAAATTTTCGAGGCACCACAGTTATGCCATCTGGATCTTGTGTTGCCACAACCGCTATTGATGGTTGGAATTTCACGATGGCCTTTGCCAATCGCTCAGCTTTTTTTGTTGCCTTTGTAGTCCGAATTTCATTTTCTCTAGCTTTTCACTTCTTGCTAGCAATTATCTTTTTAACAAAGGCCCTATTCTTTGCCGCATCAAAGAAGTTTGCAAATTCTTCAATCTCAAAGTCAATTGCATTGATGCCCTCAAAAAACTTTATTAATTGGCTCTCTGAAGGATGAGTTGATACTGAGATCTAGATATCACTTTTTGTCAGTGAGGTGACGTCCTTATAGCAAAGTTGGCAAGGAGTATATATGCAATCTGTTGTATTCTAGTCAAGCCATATCAACAAGAAAGAAAGAAGATTCTCACGAGCAATAGTATTCTTTATAAGAAGCTCATGCTTGAAGTAATTGCAATACAAAGATAAGGAATAGTTTGAAATTGAAGAATCAAGGCATACTAACAAATGAAGAATTCTACTAATGTTAAATTAGAATAACATATTGGAACAAAATTTGTCAAACAGCTTGTTGTGATCCCTCAAAGTTCATGAAGGAATCAGACTTCTTAAAATTCCCGGCTCCTCTAAGACTTGACCCAGATCCTTAACCCCTAAAAGCCCAAGTGTCCCCTCGGGGGACACTTGGTACTTCGGGCAAGCTCATGTGACCTCAATTATTCACATGATATTTTGAAACTTTTTGGGGAGATAGGAAATCACATTAGCTTTGCGTGCATATAAATTTCACCAAAATCCGACTTATATTCCAAAAGTTATGAGCATTTGAATAAAAATTTCAATTCAAGAATCTGTTGCCCCTACCTTTGACTTCCAAGGGGCAGAAGAAGTGGCAAGAGAGGAGCATTAGAGGAGTTTCGGGCCTCCTAAGAGACTGCGAGTTCCCAGGCTGTGGGAACTCTGCAGGAATACTAGAACGCTGCCAAATGGCCAGGCTGACGTGGTCAAGCGACTGCCACGTCATTTTTGAAAAAAAAAATAAAAAATTTAATAAAATGATATTTTGGTATTTTTTTTTTTTTTTTTTTTTTTTTAAAAAACAAATCTGACACGCTTGTACTGTCATTCCCTGAATCTAGGCAGACTGAGGAACAGGACTAGAACAGTCTTCTAAGGCCCTCAAAATTCCTCTAATGAGGTGGCAAGAGGTGGCAAGAGAGGCTATTGTTGGGCCTATTGGGTCACATTAGGCTTTATGAGCTTGTAGATGTTAGAGATTTTGACATTTTTCCATTTTTTTTTCCTACTTCTGAAGTACAAGTGCATCTTTCAATCCACTATTCAGATTTTCTAGATCAAAAAATGGGTGATGGGAAAAATTATTTGAAAATGGCCTAGTGTATTGTCATTTCTTGGGACATAGTGGCAAATTTTAATCTTTTTGAATGTCGGGATTATTTTGGATTGCCTTGAAAATTGGCATGCACATGCCTAACATGTTTCCCCATAAGAAAAAAATTTAAATTGGAGGTTTGTAGTGGAAAAAAAATTCAGCAAATGGCGGTCAAAGGCATCTGAAATTTTCAAGCACAGTGGAAAAAAACAAAAAAAACAGAATTTGAATGCAAATATCTTGCAATCTATACGATCAAACCTCACAAAATTTTTACTACATATTCTCACACAAGTTAACTACAACATCCTACGGTTATACTCCCAAAAAATCAATTTTTCAAACTTTTTTGATGAATGTTCTAGAAATGGTAGTTTTGGGTGATTTTTGAGGTAGAAAAGGCCTTGGGCTCTTAGAGATTAATTCAAAATCTTCTTATTCCATCCTTGTACATCCTCGGCAAAGTCTAGTTCAAGTGTGATTTTCATATTCACGTTGATATTGTCTTTTTGATCACAGTGTCGAAGTACTCTACAGTAGTGTCTTCAATTTGTAAAGATACTCCAACATTTTCCTTTAGAATGCATGAAATCATGTTGACGTTGGAGAATTACTAAAAACTTCATATTTTTTTAAAATAAAATATTAAAATATGCAACCACTTACCTCCACATATGAGGGTTGACGAGACGCTACATCCCAAGCAAAATTACGTCCATTTTTGGGACGTCCGGACGTTCGGATGTCCAGACGTTGCGTCCGTTGTCGAATAATTTTAACGGGCGGACGGCTTACTGTAGCGGACGGCGGTACACAATCACCCTGTCCGCCCCGACCAACGCCCCGCCCGCCCCGATTGATAGCCCGACCGCCACTCCATCTGACCCGAGCGACAATCCGACTGCTCCGTCCAATGGCCCGTCCACATTGACCGACGCCCCGACCGACGCCCCATCTGAACGACCAACAGTCCGACCGCCCCGTCCGCCTTATCCGACGCTCCGTCTGCCGTCCGTCCCCTAGTGTATATCTTATAATATACCGTTGGAAAGGTATTGTCAAGAGCTTTCCAATGGTATAAGGTAAACCAGTCCATTGTGGTCCAACTTTGGAGTCTATCCTCATGCCATTGCTGAAATTTCTCAAATTTTTCCCCACACAAAGATAAGTGTGAGAGAGAGTGAAGACATTTGAAATTATATTTTTTGGACCAAATATGAATTAGTTATGAATTTTTAAAGTGATCAACCCATTAAGGTCTGTAGGCCACCTCATGACCAACAAAATTTGAATCCAATATGGTCATCTTCCTATCCAATGCAATTACAACATTTTCAAATATGGAAGACCTAAAAAATCAGATTTTACAAAAAAATTTACACTAAAAAGTTGGAAGTACCTATTGAGGTCACTAATTACTCCATAACTATCATGTAACGCATTGATTGTGGTCTGAAAAACCACAATGGGATCATTAGGTGTCCATCATGGGCCATTTAACCGCTATGGGGTCTTTTACCTCATTATGCATCCAATTTGGCCAAAAACTCCAACGGTGGGACCCTTCCAAAGATTGGGGTCCGCCAAGCCGTCCGCCAGTTTGTAGTCCAACTAGTTGTCCGCCTCTTTGCCTGTCCGTTCGCTATTATGTGCTTCATAATATACCATTGGAAAGGTATTGTTGAGAGCTTTCCAATGGTATATTATGCGACCGATTTGGCCAAAAGTTCTGATGGTGGGACCCTTTCAAAGATTGGAGTCTGCCAGCCATCCGCCCTGCCATCCGTCCCATCCGCCCCGTCTGCTCAATGACTACTTGCTTGTCTACCCAGCCGTCTGCTTCTACTAAAACATTGGATTCTAAAAAGCATATATTTGCTTCCAAAGATTGCTATTCAATGCAACAAGCATCCAATGCAACATTAACCCCTAAAGGATCAAGGTGATTTTCCTATCAAAAACCACTCAAAATTGTCATTTCTATTGCAAAGAGAAAAGAGCTTTAAAAGTTGTTTTTTCTTGCATATTCAACCATAAAATCTTATACTTAACTAGTATATGAACATGTAGAAGAAATTTCAGCAACTTTCACCATGTAGATTGCAAGATATATGCATTTAAAGTGAAGAATACAAGTTTTTTTGCACCTTGCTTGACTAGATTTTTTGGCTTTGAATCTTTTTAGTCCAAATTTTTTGCACTATAGACTTTGATTTTCTATTTTTTTATGTTAAGTAGTTGAGTCAGGAATCTCTTTAAAAAATTTAGGATAAAAAGCACTTAATTTTCACTCATTAAAAAATTATTAAATAGAGTAGGTTCAAGATTGATGAAATAACTAAATTGTTAATAGCTTTTTGGTAGAATTGAATCACAATAATCCCAACGGTGAGATTGTTCTAGCAAGAAAATCTAACCTTGTCTAACAACTTTTTTGAAAAATTCTAAAAGTTGCGTTGAAAAACAAATTCTACAAGTTATTTTTTCAAGAAGATGCTTAAATTTCCCTAGAAACTAAGATTGTCCATAACTTTTTCATTACTAGTCCAAATTGAATGAGACAAAGCTTCACATGTAGACAAAAATATAATCTTTGAGAAAAAATTTGAAAAAAACTTAGTTTGACTTTTTGTGATTTTTTTTGTGCTGCCCATTGAACTTCAATTTTGCTTATTGTGCCATAACTTTTTCTCCCGAGCATCAATTAAATTAAAAATATATTTTCACAAAGCTCTCGCAAAAATACACAACTTCAAAAAATCCCAAAAAAAATTTATTAAAAATTGAGACAGTAGGAACCTACCAGGACCCGATTTGTCCTCCAAGGGGACAAATGGTCCTTTAGGGGTTAATAAATGCAAGAAAAGGTCATTGAATTTATTTTTCAACAAATTAAAACCTACACAAAATAGTGAAACTAGGTTGCCTTGTTAATTAGGTTGCCTTACCTGAGATAATTTACCTCATTGATCAATGCTTGTTCCACATGGAGGTGCATGCCACTCTCTGAACTAAATCTTGAACTGGTGCACAAATCTATGCCATACACATGGCTTTAATCCCTAAAGGTTTTTGGCTATGTTTTCACCAAAATCGCTCCAAAACTGCCATTTCTAATACAAGTACCAAATTTTAGAAAAAAAACTTTTTTGAACACATGTAACTGTAGGATCTTGTAGTACACTGGTTTAAAAAAGATGTGGAAAAAATTTCAGAATTTTCCGCCATATAGATTGCAAGATAATAGCGTTTGAATTGACAAAAATCCTTTTTTAATCACTGAAAAAATCCGAGCAGCTGCCCTTCACAAGGTCACATTTGTATGAAAAAATGTCCAAAATGGTGGTTACTCTTTGCATTCATTCTTCAAGGCAAGTTGGCTACATCCTTGAAAATTTTCAGATCATTTGGAATTGTACAACATATAGGAAAAAAATAGTAAGTAGGAAGAGGTAGAGAATGATTCAAAATGCTAAATTGTCAAGAATTTAATTATGAAATTGAAGAATGCCAATCCCAGTGGGTGTAATGTTGTAATAAACAATATACACCCAATGTTTTATGTTTTATTCAAAAATATTGAAAATTGAGTTAGATAAAGGACTTCAAAGTTTATTTTAGAGTTGAAATTCTATAACTACCCTCAAACTAAGAATCCTCATAACTTTTGACTCGTTAATCCAAATGGAATGATTCAAGGCTTCCCGCATACATATAAATCTAAAGAACCTATTTCAAATTTTTATTTTTTTAAAAAGTGATTTTAAAAAAAGTTTTTTTGCTGCCCGGGTTGCCCGCCGAGCAATAAAAGTGACAAATCATGCAATAACTTTTTAACCATGTAGTCAAAAGTTACGAAAATTGTTGGGCCTTAAAGCTACTCCTTGGGAAAATGTTATGTAAAAATTTCAAAGAAAAAAAATTAAAAACTCCGCTTGTAGTGAGCTGCCCCAAAATGCTATGTTCTCAAAAAAGCATGTTTAGGGCTTTAGGGGTTAAATTGAATGCATCATTGCACAAAAGCTGTGAATACTTCTATAGTGTGGATTGTCGAGAAATTGGTATGGGACAACCTAATTTCACTATTTTGTGTACAATCTAAATCCTATACTCTAAACTCTATACCCTAAACTCTATACTCTAAACCTTATATCCTAAAATCAAAGTTTTGAATCTTGCAATAGTGACCAAAAACATTGGTGCAATGTGCGGAATATGTTTGACCTTCAATCCTTTTTAAATGTCATTATCAAAATATACTACATATAAACCTCACAAATTTATTCATTTATGTTTTTAATGTGGTCCTTGATTTCTTTATCAATTATTATGTGCCAATGTACAATTTGGAACATGCAACTATAACTTCAAGTATTCCTTTAAGTTTTATTGTAAAATACATTGATAACTTGAAACACCAAGGTATACATAGTACAAGCAATTGTATTAACTTATTATTCTATTAGAAGATGCTACTAAAATGCTTTAAGCAATTCAATGAAATTTCATGGAGTTTAATGTAGCTCAAGATTAAATATTACATTCACATGACAAAAAAATAATTAATGTTATTTTCCTATATCCTATATATATATATATATATATATATATATATATTTGCATCCTAATTTACAAATCGTCAACAATGTATCCCATACCAAAAATATTGGTGCTTCAATAGTCAAGAAGGTGATTGATCTCAAATATGATGACCCCTCATATACGACAATTATGGACCTCATTTCTGTACTTCTACATTATAAATGATATCATTAATTCATATTGTTGTAATATGCAAATGCAAAAGTGTGAAACGTGTAATCCTGATTTGAAGAGGATTTGAACTTAGGCCTTAGGGTGCATGCCAAATTCAATGAATTAGTATTATTATATTACAACTATACAAGCAAGTTTATAATCTTCTTAAATGGTGCTATATTGGAGAAATGGATAATCACCCGTCCATGTAAGCTCGTTAATCTTTTCAAGACCAAACATTTCTATTATGTAATATTCATTGATTTTTCAAAACAATTACGTTTTAGAGCTTCAAAGGGAAATATAGATTTCATTGGAGTAAATCAATAGATTTTCATTGAACAAAGAAAAATGCTTGCATGCTTGTAATCTAAATATGATGGCATTGAATATAATTTAAATAAATAGTTAATACTTGTATTTTAGAATATGTTATTATAGTGAATCTTATGAATCTATTCAAAGTTCTAGATAGAACATTAGATTTGTAATTAGGACTTTTAGAAATATTGGGTGGTTCTTGGTCCTAAACTAATTTACAACTTTTTTGATTGTGAATCATTCTAAGAATCAAGGGTGGGGTATGCCAGCCATATATTACCCACCACAATAAAGGACTCATTCTACCTTAGGCAATGAATATGCATTGTGGATTTTTTCAAAATTTTACAGCATATGTTTTAACATGTATTAATGTCATCACACCTAATTTTACACAATATCACTTTGTAGTCTAGGTACCTTGAAACTAACGATTGTGCTTTAATGATTACAAATAGATATAATCTCAAAAAATGGTTTTATTAACTTCACAAGAAAATTTCAATACTACTATAAATATCAACTAATATGACCAAAGGCATGAGCATAAAGAGAATTATAAATGTATGCCACAAACTTATAACCTAAGAAATGTGGTAACGATAAGAAATTGTGCATATACAAATCATTTTATAGAAAGTTACATAATCAATCTACAATCTTGGAGATAACAATATTGATTGAATTGAAAGAAGGAAAACTATATGGTTAGACTCTTAGTAATATTTACTGATCAAGCATACTAAAACTTTAATAATACAATTGCAAGCAAGCCACTTGTGTTTTTTGAATAATGACCAATTTGATCTTTTTAGGTGAAGATAAGAACTCCAAGAGTGTTGAAGATTACAAGAATTAAAATAATGGCTAGCACCCAATCTTTGGAGTGGACCCCTTGTTGAAGTTTTTGTCCAAATTGGACGCCTGATATACCATTGGAAAGCTCTCAATGATAAATTTCAAATGGTATATTATGAAGCATACAATAGCAGATAGGTAGATAGGCAGACGGCTAAGTAGACCCCAATCTTTGGAAGGGTCCCACCGTTGGAGTATTTGGCCAAATCGGATGCATAATATACCATTGGAAAGTTCTTGACAATAATTTTCCAATGATATATTCTGAAGCACATAATAGGGGACAGACGGGCAGAAAGGCGGACGGCTAGTTGGACGGCTGGGTGGACTACAAACTGGCGGACGACTTGGCGGATCCCAATCTTTGGAAAGGTCCCACCGTCGGAGTTTTTGGCCAAATCGGACGCATAATATACCATTGAAAAGCTCTTGACAATACTTTTCTAATGGTCTATTATAAGATATACATTAGCGGATGGATGGCAGACGGCCTAGCAGGTGGACGGCGAACGGGGGCTTCAGTAAAGGGGGACGGGCCGTCGGACAGGGCGGTCGAACCGTTGGTTGGATCAGATGGGATGGCGGTCGGGCATTGATTGAGGCGGACGGGGCATCGATTAAGTCAGTCCGGGTGTCCGCTACCCCTCGGATGTCCCGCGACATCTGAATTTTATATTTACTAAGTGAACAGTAAATTCTGCGCATCACCAGCGGCCACTTGGCTCGTCAGTCCCAATTGTCCTGCCACATATCAAATATGTTTGTTGAGCAAGGGCCGACGTTTGTCTTCAAAAATTGGCCTTGTCAATTTGTCGGAAAGCGTATAACGTCTTGAGATGGCATCAAAAACTTCCACCACTTCCAAAACTCTATTTTGTGGAATGGCATAGTGTTGTAAATTGCAAACATATGGAGTTTTTCTAGTGTCATCTTTGGAACCTTGTGTGTACTCTAGTGCTTTTCAACCTGTACTAGAACAATGTATTTCATTACCATCTTAAACTTCAAATTATAAATAGATTGATGACAAAAAATGATCCTTGTAAAAGATGTCACATCTCTTCAAAGAAACCATGATCATATACAGGATTAGCCACCATAAATAGCTTGGTGGTCTTCACATATAGTTTGGTTGCCTTTTCATATGATGTTGCTTTCATTGCATTTGCAATGCCAATGTCACTTTTTTCCTTCTCTTCTATAACTTTATTGTATTTTTGAACTACCGCATCCGCTGCCACTGTAATTTCTTGTTGTATAGAGTCAACCACATTACATTTAGAAAAATGTTTATAAAATGAGAACAACAAATACATCAAGTTAGAGGTGACACCAAAATATTTTTTTTGCTGAAGATACTATGCTTCTCACTCGGAAAACAAAAGTCGTCAAGTTTTCCTTGGTTGCAAAGAATCATAACTTTTCATCTTCAACGGCCTCAATAATTCATTGAATCTCTCCATTGATAGGAGGCCATGTTTTTGGACTTGGTACAATAAGTATACCAAATTAGTCTTGACGTAGAAGTCCTTGTGCTTGGCATTATTTGCATAAAAGTTTAATATTATTCTTTTCCTAAAATGTTTGTAGCATTGCAAGGTCTAAACATTGAGCAACTTCTATTGATACACACAAAATGAACATTTCACAAAAATACTCACTTATTAATATCACACAATATATTTGCATATATAAAGAACTTCAATTTTGGTGAGAAGCATAGTTTGATCCTACACTTCATATTGATATAGCAATAATTTGATCCTACACTTCATATCGAGAACAATACAATCAATTGCAAAGTGCCAAAATGGATTCAACAAGTGAAGTTTGGAAATATGGTTCATCTAGATTAGATGACGGTGATTCTTGCTATATATAAAGAACTTCAATTTTGGGTGATTGCAAGAAATATTTCACGTTTTGGGCTCAACAACTGTGAGTCAGCAACACCTCTACGGATCTAAACCATCGATTTATTTTTTTGCATTACTATAGAGTATAGACTGATGCAGAGTACTATAGAAGTCACTGGGAATAAAAAAATAGCAGAAAAGGGGTTTGCAAACCTTTTCATTTTTAATAATTCAAAAAATATTCAAATTTTTCTCATGAAATAGACATTTTGCTGGACAAGATTGCGCTTGCATTGCGCTAAAGAATTTATGTAAGAAATTTTTTCCTTCTTTGTAGCCTTTGCGCAAAAAAAGCATTAGAAGGGATTTGGGGGTCTTGGAGGACTGCGAGTTTCCCTACGTTTCCAAATTGCAGGAACGCAGCTGCAGCAGCTGGCTAACATGGCTAGCAATTGACATGTCATTTTTGAATTAAATTTTTTTTTTTGACAAGCTTGTACTGCTGTTCACTGAATTTGACCAAATTGGAAAACGGACCTGAAACGGCCCTCTAAGGCCCACAAATCCCCTCTAATGGTTAGTTTGACCCCATGTGCACTATTGACATGCTGCTATTTTATAAAGATTCATTGTCAGTCTTTGTAATGTTGGTAGACCTCCAATGTGTCCAATTTGTGGCTTTGAATTTGCATTTTTTGGGTCAAAAATAGGACTACCCCCCCCCCCCCCCCCCCCCCAATGGCCACAGTAGACACCTAATTAGGGGCAGGTTAAAAATATTAAACAAACTTGAAAAAGTTTGAAAAACTTTTTGAAAGTCTATAACTACTACATGTACCTTCTTTCCAAATTTCACGTTGAATAAACAAACTATGCAAAAGTTATGAGCTAAAAAACACCCATTCAAGGGCAAGGGGACAAGAAATAGGACAAGTGTTTCTTGCAATCACCCGTTTCTTAATAACTTCAGCTCCAAAATCGAATGACCAATATACTTTAATGTATAAGGATATGCATACATTTTGGTATATATGTATCCTACAAATATACATAATTATATTTCAGATTGTACAAGTATTGATATGTGTTGGTTTACACGTACGTTGTACAAAGCATTATATATATGTATATAAAGCCTTTAGTACTCATATTCTTGCATGATTTATGGTATTCCTCCATATTTTGAGTCTCATCTAGTTGCAGTTAGAATCCTAATGTTTTCCTGAAGCAGATTCTTTAAATACAACAACAGTCTCTATATTAAGCTTAATGATAAAAATTGGTTTAGAGACAGTTATAGTAGAGGCTAGGTAATATTTACTTCTCTCTTTGTGAGTATTTTTTGCTAAATTTTTTATATTGTGTTGTATTAGAATTCTCTAATTGCGTATGCAATGAGATTGTGGTATATGATCAATGTAAGTGCTAAAACTGTGCAATGAAGTTTGAAGATCTTTTACCATTGCATATTACAATGGGAAGACAAAGAAAAAAACTACAAAAATCCACAGTTATAGGGATAGTGGTCATAGGTCCCAAATTTGACTATTAATAATAGATTTTCTTGAATTTTTTTTGAAGACAAAAACATAAAAAATGTGTTTAGGCTCTAGGCTCATAAGCTCCATGCTTGCCACTCTAGGTTCACATGCTAGTGTCATTGTGACCTTTGTGAAGCATTCAACTTGTGTTGTGATAGTCTATTTGAGCTCTTACAAAAATCTTGTTTAGAATCTCAATTTGAACCTCTGGCCCCTTGAAAATAAACCAAGTAGTCCAAATTGGGTCACATTTTTGTTGGCAAAAATTTGAGTAGGTAATATGATGACTTTATTTTTTCAAATTCTTTGGTTGGACCTTTACATACAGTATTCTTCATTGATTTTGGTGATATGAATATGGACTCAATTAAGTTGTAATTTTCAAATTATGACAAGTTAAATTAGTCGCTTTCAAATAATGAATCCTTTTTTCTCCAATGGTAAATAAGGCTAGTTGCACGTTGTGTCCCAATGTCTATTAATTAGCATATATAAAGCAACATTATCTATATACCATCCTGAGTGGTACCTTACAAGGACAATAGAGAAAAAATTTGAAGAAGATGAAAACTTTGATTCCTAAACTGTTTGATTTCATGCAAATTTTTCATTACTATTCTCAATTCCATCTTCAAAAATTTGTGTGAAACCTAGGCCTTCAAATGGTGAAGGGCTGTGTCAAAAATGTCATATTAAATTTCTTACCAAGGGTGCATTATAATTAGTGATTTAGTTTGGAATTGATTTTTATTACATTATCAAAATCTAGGAATTTAATTGGTGCCAAAGTTTCAGTTTGGAAGAAATTGAACAGTGAAAAATTGATATTGCAGAAAATAATCAAGACTTTTTGTGATTGAGTATATGCAATAGGTGACCACCGGAAAAAAATGGTCCGTTTTCATAGAGGGAGGAAATTAGCTAGAGACATCCTAAAAATTTCCCAGACATTGTTGGATTATATTAGCGCGTTGCCTTTGTTATCTAGTAACCTTGAACAAGCAGGCTTTGGGCCCTGTAGTCAATAATAAAGTCAATAAAAATATCACTAATATATATGTAAATAATATGCAACAAATTGCAAGTACTCCTATCCGCATAAATTATGTGATATTTTTGTATTTCTTTTCATATATATGATCTTTAGTACAATCTTCTATTTTATTATTGTAGAAATTTCTATGTGATAATTTTTGAATGCTAGTACTCCTTAATATCCACATGTCACAATTCTATTAAATATAAGAAATGAATTCTTAAAAATAATAGATTCCAATATATCACATGATTGCTTTTAATACATATTTCGCTTTCATATGTTTATTGAACTTTTGAACTTTTGAACCATTTGCACACCATTGCTATATCTCTCCCTACAAATAATGATTATAATATATATATATATATATATATATATATATATATATATATATATATATAGTGGCTTTCAAAATGTTTTGTATACTTATAGAAATTGCTATCAAAGAGTTCAAAATTTAGATTTTTATCAATAAATTTTAGACACATTGAGATATAAGTAAATAATTAAAAGACTTGTACAAAATGATTTTTCAAAAGTTTTAAATAAAATTTTGACATTTTAACAATGAAACTCAAATTTATAGGTGAAATAGAACTTTTAACACAAGTACAAAATTTTCAAAATTCTGTAGTGTGGAGCAAGAGAATTATTTCAGAATTTTTGGAAAAATTTCACGAATTTAAACCCCTAAAGTCCTATTGTCCCATCAGGAAACAAAATGGATTCTAGTTAAGCTCCAATACAATCACAATATTTATTATGATTTTTTGAAATTTTTTGTGAGGATAGAAAAACACGTTAGCTTTCTAGAAATATCACTACAAAAAAAGAGGGGTATAAATGACTTGTCCACAATGAATGCACCAACAAGAATGACTGCAAAATGACTACAAAATGACTATTTTGCAGTCATTCTTGTTGATGCAGTCATTGTGGACAAGTCATTTATACCGCTCTTTTTTTGTAGTGTATAATTCTTATTTCAATCAGTGCCCAAAAGCATAAGTTATTGCACAATAAGCGCAAATTTTAGTTTAGAGGGCAAAAAGAAACCACAACCAAATAAAATAAAATAGAAATTTAAATCTTTTTCTTTACAGACTATATTTTATCTACATGAGAAGCTTTAATTCATTCCATTTGGACTAGTGATGTGAAAATTATAGACAATCTTTGTTTTTCAGGCAATTTGAGCATCTTCTAGAAAAAACAACTTGTAGAATTCATTCTTGAATTCAGTTCTCAAAATTTCCAAAAAAAAAGTTTCACAAGGTTAAGATCTCAATCTTGCTAGAACAATCTCACCATTGAAATTAGTGTATTCCTATTCCATCTTAGAGCTATTAATGGTTTAATTTTTGCTTCAGTTTTGAACCTACTTCTATTTAAATATTTTTTAATGAGTGAAAATGAAATGTTGCTTTTTTCCAAAAAGTCTTAGATTTCCAATTCAATTTCGAACATAAAAAATTTAGAAATTCAAAATTATTAGTGTCAAAATTTTAAGCTAAGAAGATGCGAAGTCAAAAAATTTAGTCAAGCAAGGTGCAAAACACTTTTTTTTCCACTTTGAATGTAAATATCTTGCAATCTACAAGGTGATGCTTTCTAAAATTTTTGCCTTACATTCTTACATTAGTCTAGTGCAAGATTCTACAGTTAAGTATGCAAAAAAAAAAACAGGTTTAAAAGCTTTTTGCTCTTTGTAATAGAAATGGCAAGTTTGAGTGATTTTTGATGGAAAAAAAGGCTTTGGGACTACAGGGGTTAAAATTTCATTGTATGAAATATTACTTGACTGAATTATTGTCCCAAATATTTATGTTTTTAGTGTTTTTTATAATAGCCTCTAAAAATTTCTAAAAAGTTTGAAAAGTTTGTTTTAATGTTAATCTATTATGTTTAAAGAATTGCTTGGAGATTTTTGTGGTAAATTATTAAAATTATAACTATTAGTAATCATAGTTTTGTGAGTAAGATTCATTCAATACAACTTTTCTCATCAAATTCCAAAAATAAATCTTTTTTTCCTATATAAAGAGTCTTTGAAGAAAAATTGTGATTGTGTTAAAAGTTCATTTTCATCAATAAATTTGAGATAAAATTTTAAAATGTTTAAATTTTGGTTAACCCCTAAAGGACCAAAACTTGTTTTTTGGCTACATAGAAATTTTGGGCAGGTACGTAAGACTAGAGATTTCTATATTTTTGGCCCAAATTTTAATAGAAGGTGTGGACAAAGAATAACTTTAAAGCTCAACAATTTTCATAACTTTTGTTTGCATGGATAAAAAGTTATTGCATGATATGTAGTTTGTTTCTCAACTCGGGTAGTCCAAGCAGATAAAAAAAAATCACTTTTTTAAGAAACAAAAATTTTGAAATTGGTTTTCTAGAGTTATATCTTCTTGGAAAGCTTTGAATCAATCCATTTTTTATCAATGAGTCAAAATTTATGAGGATTTTCTGTTTGCGGGCAGTTATAGATTCTCTACTCTAAAATAAATTTTGAAGTCCTTAATCTTACTCAATTTCCAATATTTTTTGAAAAAAATAAATTCATAGGATGTAGATTGTTTATTAGCAACATTGTGACCATTGTAATTGGCATTTTTCAATTCTATAATTAAATTCTCAAAAATTTAGTATTTTGAATCATTCTCTACTTCTTTCTCCTTACTATTTTTCTCCTATATGATGTACAGTTTCAAATGATGTGAAATTTTTCAAGCATGTGGCCAACTTGTCTAGAACAAAGAATGCAAAGAAGCACCACCATTTTGGACATTTTTTCATAGAAAAGTGAGCTTGTGAAGTGCAACTGCCCTTTTTTTTGCAAGGCCAAAAACATGATTTTAGTGAATTTGAGTGCTTATATCTTGCAATCCACATGTGGAAATTTCTGAAATTTTCCACATGTTCACAAGTAAGCATACTTCAAGATCTTACAATTACATGTGTCAAAAAAAGTTTTTTTCAAAAGTTTGGTACTTGTTCTAAAAATGACAATTTGTGAGTGTTTTGGTGAAAACATAGCCATAGAACTTTAGGGGTTAAGATATATTTGAAAAATCATTTAATACAAGTGAATTATTTGTAACTCAACATGTCCAGAATTAGTTGAAAGAAATCTATTTTCTCAATTAGTATGGCAAATTTTGAAGTGTCTAAATTTTTTTGAGAGCTATTGAACATATAGTGAGTAGGGCTCTTCGTACAAACTTTTGAATATAGAAAGTGCCAATCAATAATATATTCTTTTGAACTAGATAAAAGGTGTGTGAACTGGATGAAATATCACTGAAATGGATGGAAAATACTAAGAAGTGAATGAAAAATGGTTAAAATGATAAAAAAAAATTGATAACAAGCAAATAAGACTTTAATTAGTTCAAATAAACATTTAAAAAAATCATTTCAACAATCAAATTATATATTTTGGTTGCTAAAAATAATACTACCTCTGTGCCACTAAAAGCCTCTAAATCAGGCAAAAATTTTGTCCCACTAAAATTGGTTGTTGAGTAAGTGTTCGTTGTATTGAACAACGTTGTGGGGGCAAGTGAAACAATCTTAGCTGACGATGTAATTAGTGCCCACTTTGGTGCTATGAAAATTTGATCATAAAGTAGGCCAATTTTTCTTATTGCGGATATTTAAGTTGGAAAACATGTTCTTAGACTCCCATTGTTGCCACTACCTTTAAATAATCTAAAATGATAGAATTGGCAGCGTTTCAAAGCTATGTACAAATATCATTCTTTCTATATGAATTTTGGGTGCCCAAACGACAACACCCAAGTTGGAGATTTTGCATAGATCTAAGGGATGGGTTACTCTTTCTTGAATGCATGTGTTGCTGGCACTATGACTACAAATATAGTTAATCCCTCAAAGGAAAGCTTTTTGGAGGTTTGTAGTGGGACGGAGATAGTAATAAAGTAACCATGCCTATTACCTAGGGGGCTCATTGTGTGTTAGATACAGAAAGTAGGTGCTTCCAAACATAGCGTCTCAATAAAAAATGGAAAAAATTATTTTCTGAAAACTATTTGTTCAATTATAGGATATAAGCAAAGCCATTAATGGCATTATAACTAATACAAAATACTCTAAAACATATATGTTTTCCAAATTTTAAAAGTAATAAAGTACCTATCATACTACTAAAATCACAACGACCTCTATAATATCGCAAATGCTACCATTAATAATAGAGGCTCATGCTTGCTATGCTACGCATTCATTGTATCACATATTAGTAAAATTTTGATGTATTTGAGTAGAATGCATGATAATGATTTCAATAAGTCTTTGAAATAATTAATTTTAATATTTTGTAAAAATATTTTCAATCATACATACATAAAAATAATATTTTCACACAATATTATATTACAGAAATAGAGTAGTAGTTTGCAATCACCTCTGTAATATCACTTTTACAACTTTTATGATTTCAAAATTCTACTACTACTACCAAATGATTTGAGAAATTTATTCAATTGAAGCGATTTTGGATTTCACAACAATTAAGTTGTTCATAAAGCTTTTGAAATTAATAAGTTTTTTTTTTCAATTCACCAAGTTTTTAGGTTTCCATTATTCGTAACAATTGAGTCAACTTTTGAATGCATTACAATAAATGTGTATCTTTTACAGTATTCACCATTGCATATATCTCATTCATCATTCATTAAATTTCTATTGTATATTTCAATATATGCTTACTTATAAACAAAATTATACAAAGATTTTAGTAATTTTTATTTGAAGATTTATTGAAATTTTTGTTTTGCATTTTATCTAATACATAAAATTTCTAATAAAATTCTAATGATGAATGCGTAGCATAGCAAGCGCCAACCGCTAGTTTTATTTAAAATTACAACTTGACAACATCCATCGCTAATAATTTTTTAGCAAAAATTGGACTTTAAAGAGGTTGGAGCTAATTTTAAGCATTGGCTACGCATTGCTCCAGTCAATGATTGATCAAAGGTTAAAAATGCAAAGTTGTGAATTGTTTAGGATTGTAATGAAATTGCCATAGTGTTGGATCAAGACTACCAAGCTGTGTGCCTTATATCCGTATAAAACAGGTACTTTTCTCTAGCACTTTGACAAAATTTGGCTCCAAACCATTTTTTTTGGTGAAAGATCACATCTTCAGATAAGTTGGAATTCAGCTCATTCCAAGATGGAAAATTTCACTCAAGTGGCACCAATTACTTTAGGTTTTGAATCTAGCTGGTCCTAGGTTGGTTGGGTTGGTTGTGTAAATGTGTTATTTTTCATGACCGTCATTGAGCTGCTGAGCAATTGGCCTTGCTCTTTTAGTTGCGGAAAATTTGTAAAAAAGCTGAAAATTAGTGAAAATGTAAAAACCTTTGCCATAATATTTTTGGAATACTTAGGCGGATGTTATAGTACAAGAAGTTAGGATTTTTGTTCTTGCATGATGTCGTGTGTTGGAAAACTAAAATTTAAACAAATATACCTTATTAAAAAACAAAATTGAATAAATTGAATAAACAAAAGTCTTGTTTAAATTATGCAATATTAGCATTTTAGGAAACTATAGGATACCACATATTATCCATTTTAAAAGTAATACCCCCATTAATCCTTAAAAGACTGGGGATGCAAAAAAAAAGTGATGCACATGCCACCTGGTGGCCTTATGGTCCTTTAGGGGCTAAAATATCCTTTAGATACATGTAGTGTACAAATTTTATATGTAGTCAGCTACCCTAGACCTATTATCAAGCAAATTCTCTAGTTGGGTATCTTAGAGAAGTCCTTGATGGCTCATGCATATTTTAGAGATTGAAAATATCAGATATAGTATTTGCAAATAGAATCAAGCATATAAGCTATTTCTGCACAAAAAAAACTTTTTGTGATTTTTCAAAGTTTGGGGTCCAAGTATACTAGATTCCACCTACTTTCGGCAAAATTGAAATGTACAAAAAATTGCAAAAAGTACAAAAGTGTACTAAATTGTACTTTACAGATGAGAAGCATGCAATTTAGGTCTTCTGATTTGAATTGTACGGCTAGAGATTGTAGATCTAGATTGACCAATGGTTTTATAGTCAACTATTAGAATGCCTAATCATGTGGCATGGGATGATTTGTCTCATATAAGATCTGGAAGGCACCCACTTGGGCTGCCACGATTCCCGGCTTCTTTGCTGGATTATTGCTTATAAGGACATTAAATTCAAGGACATGTGGCAAATGTTGGGACAAACTCACTAATTTAGGCCAATTATTTTGAATTAAAGGTTGTATATCCCAGGCGCCACATTCCCGGAAATGAAGAACAAATATTTATAAAATACTTGAAATACATAAAGAATACTTTTGTACTAAAAAGATATAGGAAGAGGCAAAAAAAATTATATTGGAAGATAATATTTTTGAAATTTTGACATGTAGCCATCCTAGAATGGGGTGCAAGCATCTAGAATCTAACAACTGATGAAGTAAAAACTTACTTTTCCACCAAGTTATCCCTTGCCAAAAAATCAACACTATTTTTATAAATCTTTGCCAAATATGTGATTTAGTTAGATATTTGAAAGCAAATTTGCCTTTGATGTCTCATGTGAAGAAAAGGCAATAGAAAAAGAATTCTCCACGGCCCCTCAAAAAATCACTTTTCTGTAACCATGATTTGTAGTACTATGACATTTTGGTAGTCTTATCCAAAAGCACTAATTTCACAGCGTGAAATAAGTTTTTCAACAAATTTAGACTTGCTTTTAGGTATATAACATCTGTAAGCTATAGGAAACAACACAAAAGTCTAGAAAAGAACTTTTAAGTTAGAGTACATTAGAAGAGATTTGAAGCCTCTAAGAGCCCACGAGTTATCTTGTGTTCCCGCAACGTTCCTACAAAAGAAAGCTGCTGGCTGATGTGATCGCTCGCGTGCCACGTCCTTTTTGAAAAAAAAAAAAAAAATTTGGCTTGAAATGATATTTGGGAGAGATTTTTTTTTTTTTTTTTTTTTTTTTTTTTTTCTGAGATTTTTTTTTTCTAACAGCCCGAACCGGCTATTCATAGATCTGGCCAAATCGGGGAATAGACCTGAAACGACCCTCCAATGCCCTCAAATCTCTTCTAATGATACTAAGTACAAAATCATGTTTATTGCCAATTTTGCATTGTGACCTCAAAAACACAAGGATCTAGTGTACTTCTACCCTTGTTCAAAAGTTCACAATAGTATAATTATTTTTCCATTTTTCCACGATAATGTTGAATGTGCGTTTGTTATGCTACATAACATTCAATAATAATGGGGCACTACATCTTCCCCCAACAAAATAGTGTAGAATATTCCACACCATCAGTAGCTACCGGGACACGTGGCTGTTCATTGTGACTTAGGTGGGTGGGGTTGATTTTAAAAAAAAAAAATTCTGACACATTTTCTAGTGGTTACTTGGATGAGAGCAAAGGCAGCCTCCAGGAAGACTACTGAATGTTATGCCTTAGATGCTTAATGGATGTAATTAAGTCCTTCATAATTCTAGATTTAAAGTGACCCATATTTCTTAACAAGAAAGGGCTTATATTTTAACATCACAGGTTGAACAAGTGATGTAAATTAGAAACAACTTAGAATATTATCAAAAAATTCAATTGAAGATTCTATACTAATTATACTATTTAGATACTATCATTACTATTTAGATACTATCAATACTATTTAGAAATCATATACTGTGTCACATGTTGCTCCCCAAATGTTCTAATGTAGCATCGTCCTAAGTTATTTACCAAGGTTTGGTACTTTACAAAATGTTACTCAATAAATGTAAACATTGTCAAGCATGGCCGCAATTCTTACATAGCCCATTCCTAAGGCACTATTTCTTTTTCTTTGCCCTCTGCAATTTGCAAACTCTTTTAAAAAGAAACCAAGGAAAAACAGCCAAGCCAAGGCTGGCAAATGAAGAGGACGTTATATAACATTATTCACCAACGCTGGGGGGTACCCTTTTGCTTCTGGAGCCCCCAGCAAGGAAGCTTCTTGAAAGAGCTATATGGTGAGAGTTCACATGGTGCTATAGCCAACACTATTCCGGAAGCCAATCAAAATTTTGCATTTTAACTGAATTCAACCCCTCAAGCATCTCGGGGGGGAATTATACCTCATCTGTCAGGGTAGTCAGGAGCCCAGCTAGTAATGTTATGTATCCGGTATTGGCAAGCCTAATGCGGAGCAGGATTAAGAGCATCTCCACTCTTACCCTTCGAAATTGTTTCAACAAATGGCTTTTGGCGGGCTCACATTTTCCTTCCGAGCTTCACCAACAAATAGTTCCCCATCATTTCTCTCTATACTCCAACAAATAGTTCCCCCCTTTCTCTCCATACTCCAATAAATAATTCCCCCCTTTCTCTCCATATTGTTGGAGTAGCTTTGCATTCTCATTGGTGGGAGATGTTATAGTTGTGAGACTTTTTCAAGAAAGGAGTCAGAACAAGATTCTTTTCGTCCTAAAATGATCTTCCTCTTGGCCTTTAAATTTTGTCCTAAAATGATCTTTTGCTTATGACGTAGAGGAAGAGTCCAAGAAAAAAAGACCATACCCAATACATTTTGTATGTAGTGGCCAACAAGTTGCTCAAGTAACCAAGAATTGCTAAGAAATCAAACCAAAGAATTCTCCCTAAAATAATCATATCAATGAAGTGCCTCCATTGACCACTAGGTAGATGCATGCATACCAATAAATTTGCATGCCCATTGGGTGGAGGCTCTCATAGACTGAGTTGTGAGCCAAAGTTGCGTCATCTTTGTTTGCGAGCTCCATGTTTGCTGCTTGTCCATTTTTGAAGCTCGTTGATCCAATAGGAGAGTTGTTCAACAATATAGATGCCAATAAATTACTCTGCGTTTGGATCAAATTTGTGAAAAAATAATTCAAAATACAAATTATATATGGCATGTCATAACATTTAGTAGCATTCAAAGAAATTGTTTTAACCTCTCTAGAGTCCTCATCCACCAAATTCATCCTCAAATCATTAATGTAAGTAGCAATATTGGAATAGTGGCAATATGTTTATAGTATGCTCTATTTTTTTTGCTAATTTTAGGACTGAATATACAAATCAACAAATAATTGTAAAGAAAAATAGTTTGTCAAAAAACCCTAGCTAGAATCCATTGAGTAACATACCAATGCAATCTTCCATGTGGTCATCAATAACTTAATTTCAATTTTCAAGTGAGAAGAGAAGCTCTTTATACATACATGGGTGGTAGGAGGTAGAACAACCCATGTGGGATATATAGATTAGAATTTGTAGTTTTTCAACCACTCATAGTAAAGTCAAAAGTAGGGATTGTGATTGAAGTAGAATTTCATATCTTATTTAGACAAAAACCACTCAAAATTATCGTTTCTACTGCAAAGAGAAAAGAGCTTTTATTTTTTTATTTTTTTGCATATCCAACCGTAAGAGCTTATACTTGACTAGTATATGAATACATGGAAGAAATTTCAAAAACTTTGACCATGTAGATTGTAAGATACATGCATTTAAAGTGAAGAAAACAAGTTTTTTTGCACCTTGCTGGACTAGATTTTTTCGCTTTGAATCTTTTTAGTTCAAATTTTTTGCACTACTAATTTTGATTTCTACTTATTTATATTAAGTAGTTGAATTGAGAATCTAGAAAACAAAATTTGGAAAAAAAGCACTTAATTTTCACTCATTAAAAAATTGTTAAGTAGAGGTGGATTCAAGATTGAAGAAAAAACTAAATTATTAATAGCTTTTAGATGGAATTGAATCACAATAATCACAACGGTGAGATTGTTCTAGTAGAAAAATCCAATCCAACCTAGCAAATTTTTTTTTTTAAATTCTAAAAATTGCATTCAAAATTGCATTCTACAAAGTTTTTTTTTCAAGAAGATGCTTAGAATGCCCCCCAAAACTAAGATTGTCCATAACTTTCTCATTATTAGTCCAAATTAAATGAAACAAAGCTTCACATGTAGACAAAAATATAGTCTTTGGAGAAAAATTTTGAAATTTTTTTTGAATTTCTATGGGTTTTTTTGTTTTGCCCGCCAAACTCCATTTTTGCTTATTATGTCATAACTTTTGCTCCTGGACATCAATTAAAATAAAAACTGTATATTCACAAAGCTCTTGCAAAAATACACAACCTCAAAAATTCGCAAAAGATATAACAAAAAATTGAGACAATAGGGACCTACCCAAATCCAAGTTGTTCCTCGAAGGGACAAATGGTCCTTTAGGTTAAGCGGCTTCAAGATGCCTCCAATATCCTACTTCAACGTAGGATATTGATCATTATAATAGTCATTCAAAAAATAGATAACTCATTAGTAGAATTCTAAACAGATATCCTAAAGCCTTATAATTAGTACTTGAGATTTTTTTCAATATTGAATAAAAATAACTCTAAATGTTCACAAAAATCTTTTTCTTTTAAGACTACAATCCATTGTTCATTTATCACTTCTAAGATACACTCAGGATTAATCCCTAAACGCCTCAATCTTTTTTTGAATTTTTGCACATTTTGCATATATCTTTGTACAGAAATATCATTTACCGGAATTTCATGAATATCATTGTTAAGAAAGGTTGTCTTTTCTAGATTCAAGTATTACATTGGATGAATGAGAAGTTACTTGGACTACTTACACACCCTTGAAGCCATCTATTCATCGTTTAGAATATGGATGTCAAAGCACTTAAAGATTGACCACTTCAGGGTTGATCCACAAAAAGTGACCGTGAAAGACAATGAGACCCGTATTTAACCCCTAAATGCCCAAGGCACCCAAATTTGGTGTTTGCAAAATTTTGAAGTTAAATCAAATCTAACCAAGTTGCTATTTTTAGTAGTTTATATTTTTAGAAAGTTCTTCTTGAAGTTTAATTTTAGCACCAAAAATCTAATCTTGAAAATAAATAATAGTGATTTTTCTATTCAAGTTTTTATACAAAGGTACCCATTGAAATCTTGACTTCCCATAGTGTTGAGAGCTCTTGGAAATGAGCCTCAAATACACTAGATCTTGGAGAAAAAATCACATTCAAAATTCATTAAAAAAAATTGTAGAGTAGATTTTAAGAAGCCATAAATTGATCAAGATTATACAAGTTAGGCTTTTTAACCTCATTTTTTTGCTCACCAAATTTTTAGATTTGACTTGTGTAAAGAAGATTGAAAGATTTTTGCAATTTTAGCACCCTCATGGTCAAACATTATAATCTTTCACTCCATAAGTGATATTGTTGTGTTTTTTTTTCCTATGAGATCTGTAACATGTCTAGTTTGAATTTGTGCAGTTACAATTCAAAAAAAATTAATACAAATTATCAAAATGTTGGCATTTTGTTCAATTTAGAGCAAATTCCAGGAAGCCCAAAACGGGCCTTGGGCATTTAGGGGTTCAGAAAGTGTCTTGCAAAATTTGGGGGCAATTCACCTTGGGACATGGAAGATCATAACTTCAGAGCTGGGGCTACAATTTAAACATCCCAAACTATGTGGGCAACTCGGCATTCTTCTGTTCACCTGGGCGCTTAGGGGTAAGGTGCTCGTACCTTGAAGTCTGAGAAAACCATAAGCAACGATTCACCCGCGAGCTTCAATAAAGACATTGCAAAAACTTACGCCGAAAGGTCGACAACAATTGAAACACAGAAGTGCCAAATTTCAAAAGAAATTACGAGTACCCGTAGCAAAAAAATAAGAAAACCACAAAAAAGCAGTGTCGAGAAAGGATTCAGGAATTTTGCATCACATAAAGACGACAGCAATCAGACCATTGGTCTGATCCGCAACTCAGGGATGAAACAATAATACAACAAAACAACCAAAAACGAAATATACACTAATTTCAACCCAAAGCTCCGGCCCACACCGATTAATGGTCTGAGTTCCGGCTGTAGAATTCGTCGAGAGTCTTCGCGGGGATACGGCGAAGAAGCTCACGAGGGAAAATGCGAAGCAACGACCAAGCAAGGTCCAACGACTGGAAAATGTCGCGAGTATCATAAGGGCCTTGGGCAACGAACTTCCGCTCAAACTTGTCAAGGAACTCAAGATACAACTGCCAAGAAACAAGATCCACACCATCAGCTCAAGTCAACAGAAACACACGGAAACGAACATCATCCAAACCATGCAACAAATAAAAGCAACAAACTCCAGCTTCACAATGCACCGCAACAGAAGGACCCCACACGTACCAGATCTTCCGAAGACAACGCTTCCTCTCCCACCACAGCCTTCATGGCCTGAACATCCTTACCGATGGCATAATTGGCGTACAACTGCAATCAAACAATGGCTTAAAGACAACTTATCGGATTATGACAATCTTTATTACGAACATCGCACAGGAACCTGCCACGAACCTGCCAGGATACTATTCTCTCCGCATGCACATATGCAAAAATAGTACCATGAAAGAAAAAGAAAAAAAAACTGTACATTCAAAGCCCCAGTCCTAAACAGACTGTGCAACACAGTACGACGCACCAAAGAAAAAGGTAGGAAAAACATGAAGGACCTGATTGGAAACTTCGGAATGATCCTTGCGAGTCATGCCCTGACCAATGGCACTCTGCAAGACGAAAGCGAAAACCACGTCAGCGTCATATACATGGATCCGATGCAAAACCACATCTCGCAACAAGAACGCAACAATCTATGCAGGTGCTACATATCCAAAAAATCAGTTATTACAAACACATGACCGTTCTCCACCAGAGACCTACAGAAACTCGAAAATTGAACTAAAAAATCACTGAAACTTGTAAGAAAAACGTAACCAAGAGGAATGCCACAAGCGACGCACCTTCATCAATCGTGACAGAGATGGCAGAACGTTGATAGGCGGGTAAATCTGCAACATGAAGCACCTCGCTAAGTGTCCATTCAGCAAGTGGGGAACTCAAATCAAACAGGGAAACCCATTCTCCAAACGCCCGGACCAGAATAAACGACGGACCAAGAGCTGCAACCATTACCTGTCTGTTCTGCAGCTGCCGATCGACATAGATCTGGCCTTCGGTGATGTAACCGGTGAGATCGGGAATAGGATGGGTGATATCTGCACATAATGCAACACACATCAAACTCAGCGCCCCAAATGTAAAAACGCTGCGCAAGACACCAAACAGACAATAAACCCGAAGAAGAGCAAGAAAAAATCTCCAATACTCGTAATGGACGGAGAGTGGACGAACCATCATTGGGCATACTCAGAATAGGAATCTGAGTGATGGAGCCTTTACGACCCTCAATTCGACCAGCGCGCTCGTAAATAGTAGCCAGATCGGTATACATGTAACCAGGATATCCACGACGACCAGGAACCTCTTCACGAGCAGCAGAAACCTGTGGAACAAGAAAACGGAAAGTAAAACACAGCAGCAATCCCGCACACTCAACGTCCAACTCAACGCCGTAACCCACACACCCAAAGGAAGCCGTCCGGCAAAGCAGGACAGAACACGAGCACATCAAATGGAGCGGAACTCAACCGAAGAATGATTCCAAAACCCACCTATTCTCATCACTTCACCACCACAAACACTACCTACAAGCCCAGAATCGTACCTCACGCAATGCATCCGCATAAGAACTCATGTCCGTCAGGATCACCAGCACGTGCTTCCCACACTCGTAAGCGTAGTATTCGGCAGTGGTCAGTGCAATTCGAGGAGTGATGATGCGTTCAATGGTAGGGTCATTAGCCTGAAAACCCAACAAACAATCAGAAACAACATGCACGCTGCACACATCGAACTTATTCACAAAATATCTCGTCGAGATTACTGGAGCTGAGCACTCAGAGAACAGTCAGGTCTTGTCGAACTCTTGTCTCATGATAAGATAACGGTTCATGCATACTCGATGAATGGTACATACTAACAACCACCACCAAAAGACTACGACAAATACCAGATTCAGGAAAAGCGTCACTCGCTCCATAGAGCCATTTTCTTCGAAATCACGCTTGAAGAACGTCGCGGTTTCCATGTTCACTCCCATAGCTGCGAAAACGATGCAGAAGTTGTCTTCTTCAGGCTCATCCTGCAAACACACACACCAACAATTCAGCACAAGGGCTGCCACACGACGTCGCTCTGCGAAACCCAGAAACTCAAGCTTCTCGAGAAAAAACCCAGTCAATCATCATAAAGAGACAATCGTACTCCATCCTGGACGCTAAAACCAGTCCCTTCAATACACAACCAAAATCACAACCAGGGAAAACGGTCGAAACACACGGGTGCAAACCAATGCAGACGAAAATGAAATCCAACACACTGGTCACAGCTTCTCGGTTGACAATCAGCTCACCTCCAGGAGATTCTTCTCCTTCTCCAAACGCTTAACAAGACCAGATTGACGACAGATCTGAGCGGCGATCTCATTGTGGGGAAGACCAGCAGCAGAAAACAGAGGAATCTTCTGACCTCGAGCAATCGAGTTCATCACATCAATCGTGGAGATGCCCGTCTGAATCATCTCCTCGGGGTACGTGCGCTCACTGGGGTTGATCGAAGCACCTGGCGTCACATCAACCAACCTCTTAAACAATGGTTTACGAATACTGCAAAACATTCCTAAACACTCCACCCAATGGCAAGCTGGAAGCTGTGGCAAGTGCACGCACCTTGAATGTCAAGATAAGCTTCGGCCAGAATTGGAGGCCCGTTGTCAATGGGTTTCCCGGATCCATTGAAAATACGTCCCAGCATGTCCAAGGACACGGGGGTTTTCAGCACCTACATCATGACAACGACATGCACAGACTCAAAATCTACCAAGGGACACCCTGTCAGCGGAGACAACCTTAGAGGAGTTGAATCCAATTGGACAACAATAAGAGCAAGGAGTCGACAAATTTTCATACGGAATGATACCTACGAATGTGAACAGCATCATGTTCGATACAATGCCAAGGATGGCAAGAGTCAGGACAGTGAATTTCAGGGACCTAGAAAGAAAGAGGGATTGAATTACCTCTCCAGTGAACTCAATGGTGGTGTGCTTATTATCAATCCCCGAGGTTCCTTCGAAAACCTGCAACCAAAATACATCATTTACCAGTCCAGGCTCTTGAATATAGTACATTGTCCTATGTTTTCATTTGGCACAATGGGGCCAATCAAAATAATTCTTACACTATGTCCCATGCTTCGAAAGTCGTTGACTTTCGCCAATTTCTTTCATTTCGAAAATGACTACTCTTCAGAATCTAGAAAGAAACCAGAATCAGAATATGACACAGACCTGCACAACAGCTCGGTCACCGTCCACTTCCAGGACCTGACCTCGTCGCCGCGTGCCATCACCCAAACGGAGATTCACAATTTCTTGGTACTTGGGACCCTGAGACCCAAACACCCAAAGGTGCTTTAGATTCGACGGCAATCCCACACCATACAACTCCAGAAAGACGATTAGGGACCGCAAGATGATTAGGGCCGCAAAATGGGGAGCAACTTTCTAGGGGTTCGTGATAACGAACCTTCACTTTCTCAAGAATGACGAGTGGACCTGCCACACCTGAAACAGTTCGGTACTCTGCACATGATCGTGAAGGTCGTGAGTGGCTAAGAGAAGTAACTAACACATAGCGTCAGCAAGATTCCTCCTTATATCAATCCCGTAAAAAATTTCAAAATGCACTACGTTTTCAATAGCAAAAAAACTTCCTAATGATATGTTCAGGAACAAAGTATGAGCAGCAAAATAGGATTCTGACAAATCAACAGCTTCTGACAAACATTCTCGCCAAAATATAACATAGAGAAGATAACACTGGACGAAGATTCCACAGAGCGTACCAAGGAGAGGCTGACACTCGTAACCATTCTCGCTGGCGACCATTTTTAACTGCGCTCAAAATCTCCCAATAGAAGCTGCCCCAATCACAAAATATCCATCGTCAGACGTAAATCGTTATGCTACAAAGGGGTAGCACATCCAAATCATACAAGAAGTACTATCCAAACGAAACCGTCGGTCGATGTACACCCTAGTCAAACACAATCAAAAGGATTACAGAGAGACGCTAATGTTCTTATCCCACAATGAGAAGATTCAAAAACGATTTCCCAATGCACTGCAAATTGATTCCTGGCTACGTCATGTTTCTAGCTTACACAACAGCACGCTCTTACGTCGAAACCCTGACTTCGACTCAATAGTGGATGGACAAGGCTAGCCAGTCCTTGACCTTACAGTATTATAAACTTCCTATGTACACCTGAAATTGGAAAAAACCAGGCTCTTCTAGTACAAAATTCGAAGACCTCTCTCAAGTCATGTTTGCCGATCGCGACTCACACTACTCACAAATGCATCTTCCTAACTCTCAAATTTTCTGCTACAGATTCTGGAGCAATGTAAACAGAAGCCATCCTTACAAGTTCTAAGGAGTTAACAATTTTCCAAGGTACTCTACTCGTATTCTTCAGTGGCAAAGAATCCCCTAACCTAACAGTTACAATCGGAATCTTCACAAAAAAGACCTGCAACAGAGCTACTTCACCATAACCTCCCTCGAAACCCTAAAACCCGCGAATTCCAACGATTCCACACACCATCACGATCCCCTTTGTCAGCTAATCCTAAACACCACAAAAACTACCAAACCCCCGCACACAAGCAAATCAAGAAATCGGATCCTCTAAATACACCAAAAGTTGCGGGAAAAAAAATTCTGATAGAATCTGACGCTGCGAGCACCAACGAAGCACAAGTAGGCAAAGAAATAGAGAGAAAAAAGGGTGTAGCGATCGCGAGAAACGACCATTCGACGCCATTGTTACCTGCAAATGGAACTGAGATCAGCGGCGAGCGCGGCAGCGCGGATCTGGCAGCGCAAGTCGATGCAAAATAGGTCCGCGATGGGATCCGAGCGGCAGCAGCGATTGCGCCTGTGCTGCGAGAAGACCGAGCGCGTGTCTGTGCGCGAGCGCTTGTGGACTCTCTCGCTGAGGCAAGGACGCGGTCACCGGAAACCGACGCATCGCGGCCCTGGTCACCGTCTTGGCCGGTACTTTCCTTTTGTTCAGGCGGGGATCCGGCTTTTGGAACGGTATTTTGGAGATCCGCTGAGTCCTGCGGTTCTGCTTTCATGTTGAACTGAAAAGTGCAAAGAGTGCGTAGGCCAGAAAATAATTTTTAAAAAAAGATGCCAAAACTTTTGGGAATTTTTTTTGCAGTTTTTTTTCTTATGGGAAAAAAAAATAGTTATTTATTTTTAGCATGTATTAAACCTTATTTTCTAGACAATTAAATATTTGGCAAAAGAGTGTTGATCATATCCTACACTTATTAGTGTTAATTGTAAAGAGAATCCCAATTTTATAGAAAGGGTATCAGAGGAAGGTTTAACTAAGAATAGTACAAAAGAAACACAATACCAAACTCAATTAGTTTGGATGCTTCAAGGAGTTTTGTCTCGTGTTCTTCTCAAACTTTGACTCTTAGACCTTCATTGCACACACTTTATGATGCACACTATTGTATATAGGTTTTAGAAGGAGGATGACATATGATTGGTTGCCACTATTGTTACGGGCGAGCTACAACGGAAGCTTTGCAGCTCTACTGTCGATGCTCCCAGAATTACTCCTTGATCCCTTCCTTCTCAAGGATTGACCAACTGGCACGTTCAGAGATCAATTCCCAACCTTTTCTATAGAGAAACCAAACTGATCCCAATTCAAGTCACAGGCATGAAGTCAGTCATAGACGAGTTTCCGGGCAACAAGGAGACGACCTTCAAGGCCTTTGTATTACAAGAGGTTGCGTGGGAATTCCCCCACGCACAAAGGTATTTATCCATATTCTGAGAGATAATGCTAACCTAACAACATGTAATTGATAGCTCCGTTGTAACCGCTCCCGTGCCTTGCCCTGTCACTACGCAATCCAGCTGGTATGACTTGGGGTCATAACATTACCCTCCTTCAAGTTGGCGCTGTGGGGTGACGAGTGTGAAACTCTTTGACTGCAAGAGGTGCATTCTTCAAGTTCGAGGCAAGTTCCCAAGAACTTTGCTCTGGTCCGTATCCAATCCACAAAACGAGGTATTCCAGTTTCTTCCATCGTCTGAACAGCTTCGAAGCTAGCACCTTATCCACCTCCCACTCGATTTCACCATTGGCTATTACAATGGGTGGAGGTGGTCGTTGTTGTCGTCCTGGAATGGTATCCTGCATGTATTTTTCTAATAACGAGATGTGGAATACATCATGGATTTGTAGTGTCTGAGGCAACTTTAGGCGATATAGGACGTTAGAGAGTTTACTTATAATTGTGTAGGGTCCCAAAAATTTGGATGTCACTTTTTTAGATGGAACAGATGTGGAGATATGATCATGGCAAAGCAGCACTTTATCACCCACTTGGAAAATGTGATGTAAATGTTTTGCACTGTCATACTTCCGCTTTGCTTGGTCTCCAGCAATTTGAAGCATAGTCTTTATTTCTTCATGAATATGTAGCAGGTACTAAATTCGGTCTTCTGCAGCCGGAACTGTCGATATTACTGAAGTTGCAAAAGATATTGAGGGGTGGTACCCATAGGTCGCGTAAAATGGAGGTAGCCCCGTCGCCGAGTGAATTGCATTGTAGTATGCAAACTCTGCTATGGGCAAGAGGTCAGCCCAATCATCCTGCTGTCTAGTGGTGAACATGCACAAATATTGTTCAAGGATCTGGTTGACGCGCTCAATCTGGCTGTCGGACTGTGGATGAAAAGCCGTTGTCAGACAAGGTCAAATGCATAGAAGCTCATAAAGCCGCCTAGTGAATTTAGAAACAAAAATCGATCCCCGGTTGGAAATAATCTCCTCAGGTAAGCCCTGGTGCTTCCAAACATGATGAAGATAAAGGTTTACAGTCCCAGTAGAATCCACTTTCTCAGTGGTAGATATGAAGTGGGCCAGTTTCGTGTTTTTATCGACGACCACAAGTATTGCATCATAGCCATTGCTTGGAGGTAATTTGACAATGAAATCCGCTGTAATGTGCTTCCAAGGTGCGTGAGCAACTGGAATGGGTTGAAGAAGCCCATACGGTGCATGGCGCGAAGGCTTGAACGCTGGCATGTGTCGCACCCGTCGACGTACCGATGGACATACCCTGTGAGTGATGGCCAATAAAATTTTCGCGCTACCAAATCCAAAGTTTTCGCATGACCTTGATGGCCTGCACTTGGGGCATCGTGTTGTGATTAAAGAATTTGACGACAGAGTTCATGGTTGCCTGGTACAAAAAACAGTCCACGAAAGCATAAAATTCCGTTGTTGATGCTGTAAGAATGGAAACGACGGCAAACATCTGCTGGAGCCTTGTCAGCTCCATTATTGAAAATATGCCAGCATGGGCCGCATTGTGGGGTCCGTGGTTGACTTCAAACGAATCTGCTCCAGAATTTGGTCGTCCATCCAAACTGGTTTACAAGTTTACAAGGCAGCCAATTTCAATAAAGGTCTCAGTTCTTGCAAACCTTGTTCAGTGACATCAGCCCGCCTAGACAAAGCATCAGCTCGCATGTTCATTGATCCCGGTCGATGCTGAATAACAAAGTGAAATGCCGATAGAAACTCTGACCAACGTGCTTGTCGCCGGTTTAGGTGTTTCGTGGTTAGAAAATATTCAAGGTTTTTGTGGTCCGAGATAACCCTCACCTCATATGGTGGCCCCTCCAGATAAACACGCCAATCTTGAAACACATGAACAATGCTTAAGAGCTCTTTGTCGTAAATGTCATAGTTCTGCTCAGCAGGTGACATTTTCGAACTCCTATACGCACAGGGATGTAGATGGCCGTCATCACCGTGTTGAGTAAGAATTCCACCGGTAGCAAAGTCTGATGCATCAGTTTCAATAATGAAGGGTCGTTGAAAATCCGGATGCAATAACACTGGTGCTTGACATAACCGATTCCGAAGATCATTGAAAGCATCATTAGCTTCATAATTCCAATAGTATGGTTGATCTTTCTGTGTCAAAGTTATAAGAGGGACCGCTATACATGAATAATTTGCTATGAAACAGCAGTAGAAATTGGCAAAGCCCAAAAATGATTGAACTTCCTTTAGGTTTTTTGGTATCGACCAGTCTTTGATAGTTTGTACTTTATCTGCACACATTTCCAATCCCTGTGATGAGACCACCATCCCTAAAAATTCCACTGATTGACAGTGAAACTAGCACTTGGAAGCCTTAACATAGAGCCCATGTTCATAAAGTCGTTGAAGAACATCCCGCACTACTTGTTGATGCTCTTCTATATTTTTTGAGAAAATTAAAATATCATCTAAGTAAATGACTACAGAAGTATCCAACAGATTTGCAAAAATACCCTGCATATGAGCTTGAAATTGAGCTGGGGCGTTTGTAAGGCCAAAAGGCATTACCAGGTATTCAAACAACCCATAACGGGTTTTGAAAGCTGTCTTAAATTCATGGCCCATTGCCATCCTTATGCAATGATATGCTTGTCTTACGTCCAATTTTGTAAAAAAATTTGCTCCCACCAATCGGTCCGTTAGCTCTGGGATAAGTGGAAGAGGGTATCGATTTTTTATGGTGACTTTATTGAGGTTCCAATAATCAATACACACCCTAATTGATCCATCCTTTTTCTTGGCAAAGACTATAGGGGCTGAGACAGGAGACTTGGATCGACAAATCCATCCCTTACCCAAATTCTCCTCCAAGTATCTCCAAAGTTCTTCTAACTCCGTTGGAGACATGGGGCGTAATCCGGTATTCTTAGGTTCATGTCCTTCCTTAAATTTGATTTTCATGTCAGATGGTCTGTGGTTGGGTAGTTCATTAGCTGATTCCTCACTGAAAACTTTTTCCAGATCTTGGTACTCAGTAGGAATGGGATTTGAATTGGATAATCCATCGCTATTCATTTCTGATATTACTAGAGTGTAAACCTTGGCCTCCTTCGTAGAAAGTCTGAATCCGGCCGCTGACACCATGGCGTGTTTTGGGCCCTTCAATAGAGGCGACCTCACCCCTGCATTGTCATTAAAACCCCTGGGTTTCGAGTCATGGGTCCAGTTCATGGCCGCTGGACTCTGCCTTGCAGGGACTAGACAGTCTGAACCTCCTCTTCCCGTTCTTCCAGTTCGTGGTCGCAGCTGCCGGCCCAAACTTCGAGTTCCCCCGCCGCAGGAGCTGCTGTCGGTTGTCGCCCTTCATGCTGGCCCTGTGGCAAGTTAATGCTCCCCGCATTCACCTTCTCAGCCATTGATTCATCAATTTCGATAATCTGTTCTCTCGCATCCCATTGCTTGCAATTAGCCTCACAATAAGATGAATCAAAATTCACCTTCTTTATTGACCACAGAATCGCAGGATCGTGGCAGACAAGCCAGGGAGTTCCCAAAATGGAAGAATATCGTCCAGTGTTTGTGAGATCTACCATAATATTTCTTTATGGCCGGCCACCACCAACTCAACCCTAGCCTTGTGTGTAACGAGACCTGAATTGATTGCCCTTCCATCAATGACTCGCACTTCTTGAGGAACAGTTTTGCGCCGAACCGTAGCTTGACATCTCCGAGCAAAATCAGGATGCATGAACACTCCAGTGGCTCCCGAATCGATCAACAGCTCAGTTGGCATTGAATTAATTTGGCCGGATAAAGTTAAATGAGTCTCTGGGTCTATTGTGGCTGTTAAATATAACGGATGCAGCGCCTCGTGTTCTGTTAGTAAATCTCCTTCCAGTGGTTCAACCTGCGGCTCTTCCACCGCCCTTATTGCTGCAAATTCCATATGACCTGGGTACTGAGCCTTTTCTCTCAGTCCCGAGATGGACCTTTTCTCGACTCCACCTTGCTCACTTCTGAGGATGCTAATGATAAAGGTTTAGACGGATTAATTGGGCACTTGGCACGAACGTGACCAACCTCACCGCAGCCCCAACAACGCCCTTGGCGTTGGTAATCCAGTCGTTCCGTAGCAGTTTTTGCAAGTGTTGTAGTAACTACTCGAGTGACATCAAGCTCCATCGGTACAGGCCCAGATGCCTTGCTTGATGTTTGGAAATGACCAGCGTGATCCCTGGGGACAAACAGTTGAGATTTGGGATTCAAAGAGGAACCTTGAAGTGGGTTGGAATATGTGCTTGACGGCCGTCAAGCCTTTCATCACGTCCACAATCTCTCATCAATCCAAGATGCAAAGGCAATCCATTCTTGTAACCCTCGTGGTTGAGTCTCTGTCGTAGCCACGGAGTCAAGAATCTCGTCTTTGAGACCCCTATGGAACCGCGCCACTAAGCTGGACTCGTTCCAATCAACCTGCGCGGCATACTCGTTAAAGCTGGAAACATATGCCGCCACCGATCCCACCTGCTTAATCTTAGCAAGGCAATCCTCCGCATTTCCCCTCCGATCCAAATCTCCATAAACGGAAATAACTGCATCCCGAAAAGCGTCGTAGTTCGTCAATAATTCATGTTGTCGCCCTTCATCCAACGCCTATAGGAGCGGTATGGCCCAACTTTGGGCCGCTCCACTCATGTAGGAGAGAGCGTAGCCTACTTTGTCCTCAACATGCCTGTAAGTTCGAGGTTTGCTTCTAAATACTAGCCGGAGCTGTTCGAACCACCGGTACACGTCCCCACCCCTTTTTTCCACGAACTTCTCTGGTGCAGCCACTTTCGATTCTCTCTCCATCCAATCATCATTTCCAAGCCTTTATTGTTCTGGTTCAACGTTGTGAATTGTGGTCGAGGGAGAAACTTGAGGTGCCATTGCCCACTCAGAAATCTGCTGTACCATGTGGGGAAGTGCGGACTGGAACATCGTTCGTATCTGCTGCTGAATAAATTTGGTCCACTCTGACCCAATCTCCGGCGGCACTTTCGACCCCCCTCCCCCCTCTGGCTGCCCTCAGTCCATGACTCCGATCACCAGGACAGAAGGGAAAGAAAAAAACAATGAACCCAATTGCAAATACCGTCGGTCTTCCTCAGTCTAAGGGAGCGAATCGAATCCCTTTCCAGAGCATGGACAGTGATTGGAAGACGCAACCTAATGTTACGGGCGAGCTACAACGGAAGCTCTGCAGCTCTACTGTCAATGCTCCCGGAATTACTCCTTGATCCCTTCCTTCTCAAGGACTGACCAACTGGCACGTTCAGAGATCAATTCCCAACCTTTTCTATAGAGAAACCGAACTGATCTCAATTCAAGTCACAGGCATGAAGTCAGTCATAGACGAGTTTCCGGGCAACAAGGAGACAACCTTCAAGGCCTTTGTATTACAAGAGGTTGCGTGGGAATTCCCCCACGCACAAGGGTATTTATCCATATTCTGAGAGACAATGCTAACCTAACAACCTGTAACTGATAGCTCCGTTGTAACCGCTCTCGTGCCTTGCCCTGTCACTGCGCAATCCAGCTGGTACGACTCGGAGTCGTAACAACTATGACGTTGATGCAAAGTACTTAGTCTAACATTGCACTGACATTGCAAGGGCAATACCTTTCACCTATGGCAAATTTTTTGTTTTCTTCATCAAGTCAAATGATTGAATTTGGGCTATAGAAATTTTAGGATAGAAATTACTTTTCATCACAATATTTGTACTCTTTCAATTCAATTTTTACAATTTCATCTATTTTTCAATAATTATCATCCATCATTAGGAGATGAAGAATTGATTTTTTTTAGCAATATAGAAATTTGTAGAAGTATCATTTTTCTAAAATTTTGTGATCTAGCATATTTTTGTGAGTTGAATTGACATTGATGAGTATAGCTTGTAGGTGAACAACTTAGGCTTAAACAAATAAGCACTTGTCTTGGTCATCATTCTAACTTGTATTTAGATTGTTGTATAGTGTAACGTTCATTTCTCAATTCGTATCCTTGTTGCATCCTTGGTTTTTTTTAGAGTGGCCGAAAGACAATTCTAGATTTGATTTGTTTCCGCTAACCTTGTTGAAATTTTTTTATTTTCATTTTTGAAGTTTGAGGTTCCTGTAGAGTAGTAGTTTGATTAGCTTGTAAAATGAATCTTTAACTTTTCAAGAGTTGAAATTGCCTTTGTTGAGTTTCAAAACAATTTTGCTTCTATAAAACTTAGAAGAAAATACTTTTTAGGAATAGCATTGCCTTGGGATTTAGCTCACTACAACATTTCAACCATTTAATTGGTTGGGCATTTTTCAATAGCAAAATTACATTCTTAACATCTACAAGACCATCATATTTAGAGGCCCTAAAATGCTTCAAACATACAAGTTCTAAAATGCTTCAAAATCTTTGCCAATGATTATTTTTTTACCTCTAAAGTCCCAAGGCCTTTTTTCTGTCAAAAATGATCAGTTTTGCTGCGTGCATCCAAGAGAAGAGAAAAAATAATTTTTTTAGAATTGAATTATAGGATCTTTTACTTAATCCATTAAGGACCATGGTTGTTCCAAGAGGCGGGCAAGACTTCTTCATGGTTTTTGATTGAGTATGATAAAAAATAGCAGTTGAAGGTGCGAAATACAAGATCTGACCGTATTGATTGGAAGAGAGATGAATGCTTAGGGTCCCCACAGTGATTTTTGTGACAATTGATTGTCTTGATTTAGATATTACTAGTGTAGCCCTGTGCTGTTGGCCCAATTTTCATCCACTTCTAGTTCCACTCCCGGTTCCACTCCCGGTTCCACTCCCAGTAGCAAGAACGCCACCAAAATCAAAGTAAAAGTAATTTTCTAATTTTTTAATCAATAAATACTTTGAAATTCAATAACTTTTGCACCACCGCTCCAAACGCCACGAAACCAAGCCCGTGCACCCCTCCTCGCCGAGCCCTTTCCGATGGTACCAAGCACGCGGCCGGGGGATGCACGGTCCGGGAGATCTCAACGTAACAAACAAAACAAATAAACAAAACAAACAAACAAACAAACAAACAAACAGCCAAATTTAAGGTATAGATAATGCATCTTACACCCTTTGTAAGCTCAAGTGTACGTACATACAACTGAGATGTATCTTACAAGTGTATTTCTTTCCTTAGATTTCTTTTTTGTTCTCAGAAGACCACGTGTCTCATCCTTTACTGTCATAATGGGTTTCCTTGCATTAAGGTAGGAGGTCCTTAAATGGAGCGGGTTCTAAATGCGTCTCCTATCTAGGAATGAGTGAGACCATCTGCAATGTTGTCACGGTACATGGCCCAGTATCGGTATACCTAACTTTTGAATGCTAGACAATTAGAATTTGAAAGTTGTCTTATTGAAAGCGCAACGGAAAGAACATGGAGAAGGAACAAAAAATTTCAAACTACAGATTGGACAAGTACTTCAAAAGCAAGGTACAAATCTGAAATTATAGAGGTCTTAGCAAATCACGGTTACCAAAGCAACATTTGGCCATTGACCCTCCACATTTGACGATTTTTAGAGGGTCAGTGGCCAAATGTTGCTTTGGTAACCGTGATTTGCTAAGACCTCTATAATTTCAGATTTGTACCTTGCTTTTGAAGTACTTGTCCAATGTCTAGTTTGAAATTTTTTGTTCCTTCTCCATGTTCTTTCCGTTGCGCTTCCAATAAGACAATTTTCAAATTCTAATTGTCTAGCATTCAAAAGTTAGCTATACATTGGGCCATGTACCGTGACAGCATTGCAGATGGTCTGACATACTCTGGAAAATCTACTACAATCATTGATGAGGTAGGTGGATTTAAATGGTCCATTTATGGACCTCCTACCTTATTGACTAAATAGAATGCTAGGTTGGAGTTCCCCACTCCTGGATTGTCCATATCAAAATGCCACATTGGCTTCAGCTGAAACTGGAGCGGTTGTGCACTGTCTGCCCATCAGAAGAATGTGGATACTCACTAAAAACATAAAGAGAAAAATTTGCAACAAACCACCTGATCTTTACAACACCACATACAAAGATTACAAGTTGCTTCATGTCTATGGTTCAAAATTGGTGCCAGCGAGTGTATCAAAACACACCAAACACACGCCACATGAGAGTTCTCATTTGCTGTCCAAACTTAAGTGGCACTTCATGCTCCCATTATGTGCAGGAACATGTATGGTAGTATCTAGCCACCAGCAGTCGTCATCATAAACAACAAATCCAAACCACTCCCGTTGCAAAGTTCCACTGTATACACACTGGAATGGGAACTGCACTGAACCAACCACACCTACCATTTAGTGGTCTCTTGGGGTTACATGCCAAAGCTGCTGGAGACATATACAATAAATATGGAGAAAAATGTGCATTACATCATTGCACTATGTTTCCAAGCCAAACCCTAGGTGCAATAAGGTAGGAGGCTCAGGAATGGATCCCTTAAGGGCTGATCCCCCTTTTTCATGTATTTCCTTGGACGGGAATATTTTTGGGTCATTTTTAAGACAAAGAAAAATTGATGAGAAATCTAACCCAAGTGGTTTTGTATTTTTCCGAGCATTTTTGAATTATTTATGAATTTTCATAGGAGTTGGGTAGTAGGTCCCTATTTGTAAGCCTTAGGTCTTTCCTAAACGGTTCCCTTGCAATTCTAAATAAAAATGGGGAAAGCAAAAAGAATGATTGGCTCTTGCAATTAATAATGCTTTTTTCCTTGATTCATTCAATGACTATAGTGGTCAATTTTAGAACCATTTCATCTCCATTTCACAACCATTTATAGGGGCGGTTCTTAATGCCCTATCCGTTTTACAGCCTCCTACCTTATAGTTCCCTGTAACATCGATGAGAGAGTGAAGGAGTGCCGCTTCTTCAAAGCAATTTGGCAATCCTATGGAATGGAATATTATAATGAGTCAAGGCTGACAACGACCAAATTAAAGTCAACTTTCACTCCCTGCAATTGCAGATATTTTGCCCACGCTTCAGAGCTCAGGCAAAGGAAGAGTCAACAAATATTTCTGAAGTGCCTGTGATGTAAAATGGAAACTCTTGCATTTGTTGGCTATATTTTTCTTATAATAATCCCTCACAACTACATTTACCATGAGCCATGACACGCATGGTTCAAATCACTTGCACTAAAACATTTCAAATATAAGCACCTTCTACGATCACACCAGTACC
Source organism: Neckera pumila (assembly GCA_963969595.1). Taxonomy (NCBI): domain Eukaryota; kingdom Viridiplantae; phylum Streptophyta; class Bryopsida; order Hypnales; family Neckeraceae; genus Neckera; species Neckera pumila. The sequence continues at coordinate 44,963,731 of OZ018409.1, read as the reverse complement.
AAGATACAATCATCCATCCATGCCTTGAAGTTGCTCATTTGCTTACAAAAATGGCAAGAAAAAATCACAAATCAATACAGTCAAAGTTCTCTGATCTTACCTAAGATATCCACACTTGTTGCATGAAGGACACTGCAGTCAGAGCCCAAGGCGAGCAGGGTTGTGAAAAAACTAGAAGCACTCTTTAACCCCTAAAGTCCCAAGGCCGTGTTTCTGTCAAAAATCACTCAAAACTGCTACTTTTGTTGCATTCATCTAAAAGATCAGAAAAAATATTTTTTTTTAGAAATTAACCGTAGGATCTTATACTACACTTTTTACAGATCATGTAGTAAAATTTTTGTGATGTTTGACCGTACGGATTGAAAGATTTCAGCATTCAAAGTGAAAGAAAAAGTTTTTTTCAAGAAGATGCTCTAATTGCCCGAAAAACAAGATTGTCCATAACTTTCTCATAAAAAGTCCAAATGAAATGAATCAAAGCTTCCCAAATAGGCAAAAATATAATCTATAAGGAAAAAAAATTAAAAAAATTAAATTAAATTTTCTGCAAAAAAATTTTGCTGCCCCCTCTCCCCTGTTTTGAGCTTATTTGGGCATAACTTTTGCTATCATGCACCGATTGAAATAAAAATTACATTCCCAAAAAGCTAGTAAGTTTTTCTATCTTATGGGAAAGTTTCAAAAAAATTCATTAAAAATTGAGCTCATAGGAACCTGCCCAAAATCCATTTTGTCCCCCGTAGGGACAATGGGACTTTAGGGGTTAAGGGTTGTGAAAAAACTAGAAGCACTCTTTAATTGTGCATAAGCGTGTACTTTTGCACTCTGGGTAGAGCCAGTATGTTCTTCGTTTGCAGACACAACACACTCTATGCAAACTGGCCTTCCTCGGAACATGGCTGAGAGAGCCAGAGCACGGTTTGGATACAACTCTATGGATTGGAAGGCTTGCCTGTTTTGCAACTCTAGTGCGGTAAGGGAGCCCCATCAGGGGTACGCCAAACGCAATTAAAACTCCTTGTGTGCCATCACTTTGAGGCCCACTTTGGTAGAAGTTTCCTTGTAAATTGTGAAGTCATTTGCAATACAAGAATCCAAGCAAAAAAAAAATACTCGGTGCCACCATTTTTTGGTGGCGATCTGAGTGGTATCATATGATTGATTTTGATCTCCAATGTCAACCCCACCCATCTTCTGCGAATACAACATCTGAATTGGGAATGTGGATACTTTGGCAATCCTTTGCCTTGACACTCCATTCATCACCACTCCACCAAGGACCATGGGATCAGCGGCAATTGAGAGAAAGTACACGCCTTTAGTTTTCTGCCAATGGATTATTGGCATCTGACAATCCTTGAGCATTCAAATGTGTAACATGCCTCTTGGTTGCTCGTGGGTGATGTATAGGCTCAAGAAAAATCCCCTCCTTTGCTTTCTTGTGGTTCCAACTGCGTAGAACCCACAACCTAGAAAATAATCAAAGAAGTAAGGTGACGTGAAATAACTATCACAAGTCATGGTGTACCATTTTCCTTCAAGCCCGGATGTCAAGCGGCTAACAACCTTTCCTGCCATGCCAATATGCTGTGAAGTGTAAGCAATGGGTTCCGCATTATCCTTCCCCATGCAAATCTCCAAACTGTAGACATAGGAGGTCAACGTACATGCCATTGCCCAAATTTTGATGCCATGAGGAATTGGCTTCACATGGAGATATTGCTTGAAAGAACAAAAGCAACCATTATAGGCCACTATGCATTCATCCACTGTGATGAATGGTGACAAGTTCTAATACTTCTAGAATTTTGCACGTGCTCCAAAACCCATCTGTACTTGTCAATTGGATCGTAGTTAGGACTTCCTTATAGAATTTAAATAAGCACCACCATTGTGGACATATTTTCATCAAAAAATTAGCAAGTCGAAGTAGGTCTAAGACAGTAAGATTGAATGAAACAAAAAAATGTGTTAATAAAAATTGAATACATAGAATTGAGACACCATAATCCCAACGGTGAGATTGTCCTTCCAAATGAACCTTTCCTTGAAAAAAAATTTAATAATCTTAAAATTTCATTCAAAAATGAATTTTGTGAGTTGCTTTTTAAAGAAGATGCAAACATTACTGGAAATACAAGAGTTTCTATACCTTTTACATTACTAGTCGAAATAAAATGAATCAAAGCTTCAAACATAGACAAAAACACAATCTTTCATAATTAAAAAAATAATTCATTAAGGAATTTCCTTCTGTTCTTTTTGTTTTACTGGGTGAATTGCCTTTTAAAATTGTAATGGCCTGATTTTTGCTCCTAACCCTTGATGGAAAGAAAAGATGTATTTTTTTTTCATTTTCTATACTCCATAAATAAATAGTTCAAATTCTTCCCTACTAATTCATTCATTTCTAAAATAAAATGGATAAATTAATATGAGGTTATAAACACAACTTATAACAAATCCATAAATAAAAGACAATATTTTCTTTTGGACCATTACTTCAATGGCAATGTGTACATGACATCCAAAATTGTTTAATTACAAATCTAATATTAGGATCTTGCCATCTTGGAATATAGCAGTATAAGAAGAAGTATAAGAAATGTTAAAACTTGTGAGCGCGGGCATTGCAAAATCCATTCCGAGTGGTTCATAATTCTAATTCAACAATTACATTATTTAGCAAGTATTTGTGAAAAAACAACACATGTATTGTTGGCCATGAAAGTGTAATTTTTCCTTCAATTCTTTTGGAAAGTGGAGCATATGAACTTCTCCATTTGGGTATTTAATCATACAAACTAGGAAGCAGAAATGAGAGGCAAAGTGCAAAAAAATAAATGCAATCCACATTGACTGGAGAGGAAGAATCCTATGCCGAAGTCCAAGGTGTTGTTTGCCTAAATCCCCACCCGTCCTTCGTCCACGCCTAGGGGTCCCCACGCTTGCGTTGAAGTCCAGTGCCAAACCGCGACATGGAATTACGTCCGCGCCCTAGGGTTCACGCCCGACATTAAGTCCGCACCATGCGTCCGCGCCCGGACACTCCCGTAAAGCCAAAGTGAATCTGAAATCCTTGCGTCCGGGCCCAAACACTTTCAAAAACCATACCCTAGACGTTTGGCTCGCACCCAAATCCAAATCCTAAACCCTAAAACCTAATACCCTAAAACCCTGAAAACCATAAATCCTAATGTCCTTGATTACTTAAATTATTGAAGTAACTACCTCTGTATGTCTTCTTTTGTACTTGAACAATTCAATGTTAGGAGGCTTTTGAGGAAATAGCCCCTTCCTATTCCGCTTCCAAAAAATATATATTCATATCATTCAATGGTGTTTTAATGATATGTTATCTATGTTTGCTTGTTTAGAGAATTTAATTTTGGAGCCTTGTTACAACACTATGCTATTTTTTACGACAACACTTCTTGTTACTTCCGACAGTTAAACTTCCAAGGCCTTTGTGGGACCCCCCCTTGTACCACACTGAAAGAAAAAAAAATTAGTAAGGGTAGAAATGCTTCTCCACCCAATCCTTCTTGCTAATTCTTACAACTACATTTCCAAGGCCTCACAATGACACCACACTGGGAGTGGCTACCCCTAAAGATAAAAAATAAATGGGGAGGAAGTAGAACCGGGAGGGAGTGATTAAGATTTTCATCATTAGGAGTGGCTACCCTTAAAGATAAAAAAAATGAGGAGGGAGTGGAACCAGGAGGGAGTGATTAAGATTTTCATCATTAGGAGTGGCTACCTTTAAAGATATAAAAAAATGGGGACGGAGTGGAACCGGGAGGGAGTGATTAAGATTTTCATCACTGGGAGTGGCTACCCTTAAAGATAAAAAAAATAATGGTAGAATCGCTTGTCCACCAAACCTCTCTTGCAATTCCCGACAATGAAATTTCCAAAGCCTTGTGGGGACTTGCCTTTGTGCTGCGCCAAAAGAGATAAATAAATTAATAAGGAGAGAAGTGCTTCGCCACCAAACCCTTCTTCCTAATTCCAACAATTACAAAATTATTCATGATAACCAAACTCCAACAATGAAATGGATAAAAGTTCATTAAGGAATAAAACCCTTTGCTCCAAGCAATGTTAATAGAGCCATTGTTTTAGTTTTGTCTTTCCAAATTCAACAATTAAATGAATAACTGCTTGAAAAGAAGTAGAGTAGTATTCCCTAAAAGCCAAACAATATGAAGGCAATGGCTAAAAATCGGAAATCCATATGTTTCATTATTCTAATTCAACAATTACATTAGCAAGTGCTTGTGAAAAAACAACACAGGTATTGTTGGCTATGAAAGTATAATTTTTCCTTGAATTCTTTTGGAAAGTGGAGTAGGTGAACTTTAATCATTTGGGTATTTAATCATACAAACAAGGGAACAGAAATGAGAGGCAAAGCGCAAAAAATAAATGCAATCTACATTGAATGGAGAAGAAGAATCCCATGCTGAAGTCAAAGTTACAGTTCCAAGGTGCTATTCGCCTAAGTCCTTGCCCCTGAATCCTTGCCCATCCGTAAGTCCGCGCCTAGAAGTCCACGCCCATGCTGAAGTTCGTGCCCTAGAGTTTGCACCCCGGAACTAAGTCCGTGTCTTCCTGCGCCTAGACACTCCCGAAATCTTTGCGTCCGCGCCTCTTTGCGTCCGCGCCCGGACACTCCCAAAAGCCAAATGGTTTCCAGGAGTGATTTTGAAAGCCTTGAGTCTGCGCCCGGACACTCCCAAAAACCAAACAGTTTTTGGGAGTGATTCTGAAATCTTTGAGTCCACGCCTCCTTGAGTCCGTGCCCGGACACTCCCAAAATTCAAATGGTTTTTGGGAGCGATTATGAAATCCTTGAGTCCACGCCTCCCTGAGTCCGCACCCGGACACTTCCAAAAGCCAAATGGTTTTCGGGAGTGATTTTGAAAGCCTTGTGTCCACGCCTCCTTGAGTCCGCGCCCGGATATTCCCAAAAGCCAAATGGTTTTCGGGAGTGATTCTGAAAGCCTTGTGTCCGTGCCTCCCTGCGTCCGTGCCCAGACAGTTCCGAAAGCCAAATGGTTTTCGGGAGTGATTATGAAATCCTTGAGTCCATGCCTCCCTGAGTCCGCGCCTGGACACTCCCGAAAGCCAAATGGTTTTTGGGAGTGATTTTGAAAGCCTTGTGTTCGTGCCTCCTTGAGTCCGCGCCCGGACACTCCTGAAAACCAAATGGCTTTGGGAGTGATTTTAAAATCCTTAAGTCTGCACCTCCTTGCGTCTATGCCCGGACACTTCTGAAAATCAAATGGCTTCAGGAGTGAATTTGAAATCCTTGTGTCCGTGCCCGGACACTCCCAAAAGCCAAATGGCTTCGGGAGTGATTTTGAAATCCTTGAGTCTGCGCCTCCCTACGTCCATGCCCAGACATTCCCAAAAACCAAATGGCTTTGGGAGTAAATCTGAAATCCTTGAATAGTCTCGAAAGGGATTGAACCAAACAATCTTTAGGTCCGCGCCTTAGTGTCACTTCTCTCCACTCTAGAAGTGCGCGGACATAAAGCGTTTGTCCATACTTCATAAATAAAAGTATTCTTTTTACTTTTTACTTTTTTTTTTCTATTCTTTGGAACACAAAGATGTTTTCCAATGTCAAGGGAGAAGTACATAATTGGGTTGAAGTCTACGTTGCAGTCATGTTTATCTTATTTCAACAGTAAGAATTTGAATCTTTTATAGTGTACTGAGGATAGAACGATTTGCTTCTGCCAAAAAAAATAGGAAGGTTGAACGGTCTCCTTTCCAATTATTTTTTTCATATTCCAACAATCAAAAATTTATAATTTTGAAGCTTTGTAAGCAGAGAATCATTTCTTCTCAATACTTCCACCAAAGTTTGTTTGAAGGGTGTCCCTTCCAATTTTTTTAATTTTAAATCCCAACAATGAAAATTTTAAATCCTTGTAAAGAGAGAATCCTTTGTTTGAATTTTAAAATATGTTAATGGTAGAAAGGTATCCTAATGAACCTCTCATTTGTACCAACAATTCCATTTATGAAGCCTTTTAAGGAAAAAGTTGAAGTCATGTGCTCCAAAAGTCCAAATAAATATAAAATAAAAGGTAGAAGCGCTCTCCCTTTAGTAGTGATGATGCTGGCAATATAGTGAATATACTTTACAAAATGAAATCTTTTGCAATAAAAAGTAATGTTCAGAAAAAAAATATTAACTTAAAACAATCAAATTTTCAGTTACTTTTCTAAACCTATCTATCTTGTGCTTTGTGCATTTATATAATTTGTTGTACTAATTAGTGGTTGTATACAATTGAGAAAAGTGCATTTGTAGACCATCACACTCAACATAAGCAACGTGAGGTTGTAGGTACAATTATGATCTTAGACTTGCAGAAGGGAGCGTGTCATTGAAGCTTCAAATTACAACCAAAGAGCATACAATGTTTGCACATGAGTACATGAAGAATCTTTGGATCATGAACAATCCTACTGTCCTAGGTTTTATTGTATAAACAAATATACAATGCCCCTATGACCCTAATGTATCTCACTAACGCCTTAAGTGCATTGTTTACGGGTCAATTCAAAGAGGTCAAGCTTCATCAATATGGCGGTGGGCACATTCAAAGTCTTCAATCTTTTTTTTGTATCCTTCTTCTTTAATGTTGAACTCTTTTTGTATGATCTCCTTCTCCCGACGACATTGTGAAACTTCGCCCTTTAGGCCTTTAATAATCTTCAATAAAGAAGCATTGTCTAGGTTGGACATCCCTATTTTCCCGTCCACCAAATGTAATAACCCTTTTGTCATCATGGGAGGCTCCAACTTAGTTCCATCTTCCAAACATCCTTGCCCAACTTGGTTCCACCTATCAAGATCCGCGAGTTGTTCCTGGAAATTCTCAAGTGATTCGAATGATGGTCCAGCTACGTTGCTGTCATTTTCTGTTTCTTCCATTCTGATATGAACACCTTCAATGCTTTCCGGTTCTACCAAAGAATTCCAATAAGATTGAAGTTGAGTGTCTCTTAGATTAAGCAATATTTCATCCCTCTCCTCTTTTGTGCATCCAGATTTGAGGTCAACATTTGAATCTTTGGACCATTCTACCAACGCATTTGCAATGTATTCTACATCATGTTTTGCCTTAGACAAGCCCCCATGGCTATACTTCCATTCCTGTGGGATCTCAATGCTCTCTGGAGCTTTCACAATTTGTGTTGAAGCAGTCTTTATCGTAGACCAATGTACGCTACAAAGTAGTTTCTGCTCTGCATACACCATATGCAAGATGGCAAGGCTACATTTGTTCCTAATTACATACACGGTGCGATATAGGTGCTGATGTACTTGGATGCATCTTTCAAGGAACTTTGGGTCCTTGCAATAGTGCAGGTTGGCTACCTTGTGCTTGCAGTGTTTTTTGTGCTCACTGTGTGGAAATACTTTATCTATATGACACTAGTCAATGTCTTTGTCACACGTTTTTTTGGTCCAAGGTTGCAATTTGGTTTTCCAACCAGCAAAGGCAAGCTTATTTGGATCAAATAGAATATGCAAGCGCTTTTTGGATGTTTTGCAATTGCGAGCCCTCTCTTCATCATGAGGCCTCATAGTACAAAGAACATCAACTGTTTCATTTACCGTAGCCTCACTAGATTGGAACATATTGCATCAAGATTTCTGCGACTGCTAAGAACAAATCTCAACTATGGAATAGTGCAATTGTTTTTAATAAGAAAGAAAGGGTAAAAGTAATGAAATGGACATGACGAGCGTTGGCTGCGATACCAAGGTCCAAAGCCCCAATATGGAGCCCGAGAGCAAATTCCAAGATTTCAAGGCTTACCGGTTAGCATTGGGGAATGTGCCCGGACTGGGCGGGTACTTATGGGCCCTGGCGCGCACACAAGGAGACTGGTGCGCACTCCGTTCCTGCCCGGTCACATTGTCTAGGTGCGAATGTCCCCACCCAGATATGTGTCAGGTCGTGGACTTCTGCGATAACGTCCCCGCCCATGCCTTGCGTCCATGCTGGACTTTCTCACGTCTGCGCCTTGATTGCTTGCGTCTGCGCCCAAGCCCAACAACATTTGCGCCTATTCTTGTAGCGTTTGCGCCCGTGCGACAAGTCCTCTCCTGTACTCACTAGGTCCCCGCCACTACAACGATCTTGTATAAAAGCAAAGGGGGCAGCAAGAGGCCCTTTGTCTTCTACCCGTGCCTCTTTCCAGGTCTTTATTTTGAGTTCCTGGGTTGATTGAGATAGTGAGTAGAAGACTGCCCTGGTTTTCTACTGAAGTGATGTCAAAACCAGTTCAAGCGGATGACCGGCGCTAACAGTTATTACTAGCACTTATTCCTTGAAGACATTAAAGAATACTGAACCCTTGTTGAAACATCCTATTTTGCACTTACCCGGAGCTGTAATGGGTACCTTACAAAAACAAACGAGGAAGTGGGAACTGTGGTACGATTTCTCAAATGATGGAAGTAAAGTGACTTGCCTCTTCTGCAACAACACATTTAGCTACAAACGAGAGCGGGATTTTGCGCATTTTGGGTTCAAACACAAGTCGGATAAGTCGTTGTGTTCCCAAATGCCTCAGTCCGTGCGGCATCGATTAGCCAACTGTGCAAACTTTGTTCCTCAACAAGTGAATGTTCAAAACATGGGAGACATGCAGTCAGATCCGAGCGCTCCAAGCACAGTTGCTCCCATAGTGTGTTCAAGCCAGTTCACTCAAAATGAAGTAACGAGGGGGGAGGGTTGACAGATGGTAGTCAGCCACCCGAATCATTTGAGCCTCTGCAACAATCTATGAGCCGCGCTGCCTCAAATCCAACAAGATTTTGGCTAGTATGTCAACAACGCATGGAAGATGCCCTAAACATGGCAAAGAGGAAGGAATTGGATGAAAAGTGGGCAAGTTTTTCTATGAAGCAAATGTGCCATTCAATGTGGCGAGGAATCTAGCATTCATCGCGGTGGTGAAGGCAACCTCCGTAGCGCGCTTCAGATACAGTCCACCTTTGTACCATCAGTTTAGGACCCATTTGATTGAACCCAAAAGATTGCAAATCAAGAACAAGATCAAAGCAAAAATGGCCTTTGTTGTGAAGAATTATGGAGTCACGTTTTGCACCGATGGTTGGGACAATGTCAATTGTCGGCCCCTCATGAACGTCATGATGTCTTGTTCCATTGGTGATGTGTTTTGGGGATCCATAGACACTTCTAGGCAACTGAAGACCATGACGTATATATATCAGACCAACTGAAAGCCTTCATCGACAAGGTGGGTCCCAGATATGTAACCCAAATTTGTATGGACAATGCCAAAAACATGCTTGGAGCAGTGAATGATATTATCTTCACGTACCCACATATCTTCAAGTAGGGTTGTATGGCACATGCACTAGATTTGTTGTGGGAGGAATGGCCAAACTCCACGGTTTCAAGGAATAAATTGCCCGAGCAAAATAGCTGTGCCAGTACATTAGGGGCCATCATGCAACAATGTCTACTTTCCGTGAGTTGAGTCCAAACAAGCAGCTCTTAGTGCTCGCCGAAACCCGCTTTGCCTGTAACTTCCTGATGATGCAACAATTGGTTCTATTGAGGGCTGCACTAGAGGCCTTGATACTGCACCCATGTGTTCAGAATTACATAGCGGGGATACAGGATATACCAAATGGTCCGCAATCGGCTACCATCGCAGGCTATGTGGTCCACACCATTAGAGAGCTGGGTTTTTGGCAGTGATGCAGAGATTATGTGTTCATAGTGGAAGATGTGCTAAAGGCCTTGCGCGTGTTTGATGGCCGAGAACCAGCCATGGGCAAGGCGTGGCTTACAATGCACAATTTGAGGGCACACGTATTTTCACTGAGACTTGGGGGGTGCAGTAAGTGGTAGAAGTAGCAAACTACATGCGAACAAATCATAGGGTGCCTAAAAAACATTGGAGCTAAAAATTATAAATTGGTTGATTATACTATAGCGTATGTAAAATGTCATTGGATGTATTGTAAATACTATAGGGTGTGGAATAATGGGATGCATTAGGAAAACTTTAGACTTAAAAGACCCCCTTTTTTATTAGTTTAGTGGGTCAAAAGTCTTAATTATGGGTTTAAAGCTGGCATTTCATTCTACATTTATACTACATTGTCTTTTTATTTTGGATTCTTAAACCCCTAAAGTCCCAAGGCCATTTTTCTGTCAAAAATCACTCAAAACTGCTACTTTTGTTGCGTTCATCTAAAAGATCAGAAAAAATATTTTTTTTAGAAACTAACCGTAGGATCTTGTATTACACTTTTTATAGATCATGTAGTAAAATTTTTGTGATGTTTGACCATACGGATTGAAAGATATCAACATTCAAAGTGAAAGAATTTTTTTTTTCAAGAAGATGCTCTAATTGCCCGAAAAACAAGATTGTCCATAACTTTCTCACAAAAAGTCCAAATGAAATGAATCAAAGCTTCCCAAATAGGCAAAAATATAATCTATAAGGAAAAAAAATTAAAAAAATTAAATTAAATTTTTTGCAAAATTTTTTTGCTGCCCCTTCTCCCCTGTTTTGAGCTTATTTGGGCATAACTTTTGCTCCCGGGCACCAATTGAAATAAAATTACATTCCCCAAAAGCTAATAAGTTTTTCTATCTTATGGGAAAGTTTCAGAAAGTTTCATTAAAAAATGAGCTCATAGGAACCTGCCCAAAATCCATTTTGTCCCCCGTAGGGACAATGGGACTTTAGGGGTTAAGCTATGATGATCTATTACATTTTACCTACCACTTGTAGTGTTAGAGTTAAATGAGGGTATCACCCTACTATATGCAGGTTGTGGTTATAACTCCATGTGAGTAATAAATTGTGAACACATAAATTATGGGAGTGCATTCAAAAATGCATTTTTCCAAAAGCAATATCATTAAAAATTTAGAATGGAATGGTTTACGAACGCTTACAATCCAGATAGCCTAATGTCTTTTCACTTCTCTAGTCATACTTGGTTTGGTCATGTACATCTTGTTTCTCTTTTGGGCAAGCCACCTATAAAGCTTGGATGAACTGCCCCCTCCACTTGCTCTCAAGGAAAAATGTTGATTTTTTAAATTTGCAATGCATGATAAAATTTGCAAATTTGAATTTATATTTGCAATCAAAAGCCCCAAAATTAGCAAGGAGGGTTGTACAAAATAAATTAATCAAGTACAAAGTAGGAGACTTTCTTTTTGGATGCACCTCTAGAATGAATTGGGGGAACAAGCAATGGGGGCAATTCACCTTGGCCACTTGTGGCTAGCCGGCTTGTAAGTTACATTTTACCAATGAAAATATGTTTCATTTGTTTCAAAAATAAAATAAAATCTAGATAATGACAAATCTTACAGTTAGATTATGATTTTTGAAGCTGCAAATATTTGCACTTTACATGAATATCAATTTCGCTACTAAAAATTTGTCAGTGAGAAATTGATTACAAATTGAGCTTAAAAGTTAAGAGGTCCACAAATTGCCCATTTAAGAGTTGAAATTGAATTTAGAGGAGGTGAACTCCTTAAAATATTTTTCAGGAAATTCTCCTTGAAAGACGAGTAGAATTGGCATCTAATCCAAGTTGTTTCATAATTTTGGAGCTTTGTAGAATTAGATATAAATTTATGGACTTCAAAGCACTAAATGGTTAAAAAGCCCCCTAATTGTGAACTCTAAATCCTACACCAAATTTTGTAATTGCAAGTTAATGCAAAAAAATTGAACCAATATAGCATATGACATATTCATGTCAATTAGGAATTGTAATTAATGTATTCCCCCTTTTAAATGGTTCAAATTAGAAAATTATATAATGATAGACCTCAGAATAATCAATGAAAAAAAATTAATACCCCCCATTTAAATACTTGGTGTTCACACCTATATCCTTATTTTTTTCATGGAGTGCACCCCCGAGCATTGAGAGAGCCACCCTTCAACCTACCCGACACCTTAGCTGACGAGTTGGAGATAACCTTCCAAAAAAGATGGAAAATGGGATTTATTGATCTTCACTATGCAATTGTGTTGTTGGATCCATACATCAGGGACCATCTGCAGCTTAAAGAAGATGGAATTGTGCTGCGTGCATTATATCGGGTTGTCCACAAACACTATAAGAAATCCGCGTCTTTTTTGATAAGCCTCGATTTTTTGTGACGGATTTTGTTAGACATCTATATTGACATCTAGTTGTTTTTGTGTTTTCATGATGTTACATTGGATATTATTGTTGACATAAAAACAGTTAGATGTCAACTTAGATGTCTAACAAAATCCGTCACAAAAAATCTGGACTTGTCAAAAAAATGTGGATTTATTGTAGTGAAATTAAAAGATGTGGTGGGTGTGCGTTTTGATGACGTCATGGCGGAACTAACTGAATACAAAGAGGGTACTGGACCATATAGCCCTAAAGAATCACCCAACATCCGTAAGAGTAGTTTGCTTCCCCACCAATGGTGGCACCGGATCGCAGATTGGGCCTTGTCCAAAATAGCAGTGCATGTTCTATCCTTTACATATTTGGCATTGTCTTGTGAAAGGAATTGGAGTATGTATTCTTTTGTCCACAACAGGAGCAAAAATCGCTTGACAATGGATAAGGCTGAAGCTTTGGTATACATCTATACCAATAGCCGTGTCCTTCGTTAAAAATTAGGGGCCGATTCAATTCGTTGGTATGACGCAAATGTGCTCTCAGAGGATTCCGATCCAGATGCTCTTGGCCCCATCCCGGTGAACGAACCTAATCGCTCATTTGCTGCAATGGCAAGCAGAAGATGCGGAAGACGAAGAGATGGAAGTGCCTAGGGCCCCTCCGCCATTCCGGGCAAATGTAGATTTGTAGAGAGAAGGGGCCGATCACCTTGAAGACACAAGGAACTACTACGGGGATGGACCAGATCTCAATGACAATATTCTTGAAAATCGTTGGGGGCCCGGTCCTTGCCGCAACCCTTCACCTCCTCCCATTCCAAATGAAGGCATTGGTGGAGAGCATGCTGCCCAACAAATCTCTTCTTCTTCTGAGGGCAAAGAAGCCAATGCAGCAAATTCTGGCAATGATGATCCCCCCTCCGACGATGACAACAACAACGATCCCCCCATCCAGGAAACAATGGAGGGAATAGAGATGACTACAATGATGGGAACGGAGGGAATTTGGGGAACCGTATAACTCAAAACAATGAAGGGTCTGCCCATAATGGCGATGGTAGTAGGGGACTTGGTGGGGTGGGAGGCCAAGCCCGTGACAATATATCCGAAACAAGGCACCATGGTACAAACATCGGAGGTACAAGAATGATGCGTATAGATGCAACAAATGATTTGAACATTGGTATTGGGAGGCGTTTTGACCCTGAGCATGTGGAAAATGATGACATTCTCTAAACACAATTTAGTGCTACTGCCCCACCCTCTTTTGCGGCTCCTATCATTGGTCATGGACAAGGCCGAGAGGTGCAACGTTCTATCCCATGTGCTACTAGAAATCCAAACCCTACCTCCAGACATTTTGGAGAAGGATTAGGCTCTATAGGGAATGCTGAAGTGACGGTGGAGAACATTTCTAATACTACCAGAGGTGGAAGACCCCCTCAAATCCCTTGTGATCCCGCCATGGGTCAATATGTGTTGCATTCTTGTGGTTCTTGTGGAGGAAAGAACACTGGCAGAGCATCATCATCAAACCCCCCTAAAAATCCTATCCGGAGAATTGGAGTGAGACGCCTTGGCGTGGTGATAGAACCGTTCACCCGAACGTACACTCCGGACCCCACTTTGACAACCATAGCATCTGTGATTTCTGGAGGTTGAAGGGGACCGGCTATAGAGGCTAATGGCACAGACCCTGCTGCAAAACAACACAAGAGGTTTGTGCCCAGATATCATGGACGTGGAAGAATAGTCGCTAAGCTTCAAAATGAAAATTCCAAGGTCGAGGGCTATCAGACTTCACATGCTATCGACGATCCATTCTCTTTTGATGGTGTAGACGACGAAGATGACAACAACACACCACAAGACGATGATGTGCGTATTCCAAGTGTTCATCGAGTGGGGCCCTTTGTCCAAGAAGTCCGCAAATCAAGTTGTTTAAATAATGCAACGCAACTAGCACCAAATCTTGAAGACAATTTTAGCTCTTGAAAAAAAGATGCAGGATGAAGAGAAAAGGTCAGAATGTTCTTTTGATAACCAGTGTAGAAGTTCATGTGTCAAGGAAGTATACGGCTAGACATTTAGTATACATTTATATCTTTAGCCATGGAGTCAATGTGTCATGGTTGTATTGTTATTTTATTTTGCAATGCATGAAATCTATAAGTATTTCTGGTTATCACAATGATGAGAGCATGCGTCTTATTTTTAAATGTGTCATGCATGTTGAATGCGACTGCAAACCACATGGAATACTACATGCTTTGTATTTCACAATTTCAATTTGACATATTGCAAATAACTTATTATTAAATTATACGTTTGAAACTTCTAATTCTTTTATCATGAAAACCCATGAATTGGTTAAGCCCTAAGTAAATGCCTAAGGCAACTAATTATTGTGTTGATAATACTGTAGAGGTAAGTGAACCCTAATTAAGTTTTTGATTTAGTAGTTTATATTTTTGGAAAACTATATTTGCGGCCTATTTTTAACATCAAAAATTTGACTTTGGAAATGATTGGTTAAGATTCTTCTTTTCAAAATTTCCGGAAAATCTCGGTCATTTTCAATCAATCATTTTCAAACCTCAGACACCCTTATGCCGAAACATTAAAATATTGCAGCCCATAACTGATCTTCTTGGATTATTTTTTGTACATGATCTAATTTGAAATTGTACGCTTACCGTTCTGCAAAAATTTGAAACAACTTACCAAAATCTTGAATTTCTATTCTGTTTAGAACAATTTCTTAGAACCCCCCAAAACAGAGGTAAGCACTCCAAACAAGACAGGACTTCAACCTACGGGACACAGCGTCCACGCCCCTGTCAAAATAGATTGCCGCTCAACTGCGTCCGCGCCTAGACAGGCTGCATTCGCAATAGACTGTGTCCACGCCCAGAATATTAAGGTATCCACTCGCACACATACGTCTGTGCCCAGAAAAGAAACGCCCGCGCCCAACTGAGTCTGTGTCCACTTTCTACAAATCCCTGCCCCAACAAAGTCCGCACCCATACATTATAATTTACCGCCCATCTACGTTTGCGCTCGCACGATAACGTCTATACCCGGACCCATACGTCCGCGCACAGCGACTCTATGTTACCGCCCGTCTGAGTATGCACCCGGAGAATTATATCCCCGCTCCTTCTCAGGAGTTCGCGCCCGGACATTATAAGTTCCCGCCCGGTTACGTCTGCGCCTAGGAGAAAACGTCTTCGCCCTAACCCATACGACCCTGCCCGACATTGGCAAGTTTCCGCCTATCTCAATCTGCACCCAAGCAACAATCTTATCGCCCACACCATATGTCACCGCCCTTAGCGTCCGTGCCAAGGTTCTAGCGTGGATTGACACGTTACGTAGTGAAGGTAAATTATTTTAACTTTTTTCAATTGGAAAAAATTCGGCGCCCAAAGTATCCGGACCTTCCGTCCGTCCGGTCCGCTCCATCCGGTGACCTTGGGATGCCCGATGTGACAACCCTATGATTTTTCAGAATTTTTTTGAGCTGCCCACCGCTCATTGAAAATGACATATCATGCAATAACTTTTTAACCATGTAGTCAAAAGTTTTGAAAATTGTTGGGCCTTAAAGCTACTCCTTGGGCACACGTTGTGTGAAATTTCAAAAAATAAAATAAAATTTCCATTTGTAGTGAGCTGCCCAAAATTGCTATGTTGCCAAAAAATGTTGTTTGGTCCTTTAAGGGTTAAATGGGAAGATCCAATAGAAGCATCTTTGCATTGAATATTGTTGTTTGTTGTTAGGTCTAAATTGTTTGTATTTTTGAGGTACACAATTCTCAATTTTGATTGGCATTTTCAATGATTATATGGGTACTATGCTTAGAAGTACTGATTATTCAATCAATTTGGAAGACACTATCTAATAAGGGATATAATTTCCGAGAAGATGGTTGCATCCATGAATGAAGCCAAAAGGATCCGTTTGGCTCCTGAAATTCAATGCCAGTTGAAATTCAATGTCATATTACTACAGTGACATTTGTTTTGAGATAGTTTGTTCACAAACTTGAGCGGATTGGCCATGTGGATAGTGTGCGAATGCAATCTATGCTTAGGTGGTCAACAATAATGTCCTTCAATCAGTTACTTTTTCAATATTTTATTTGTTGGCTGAATGAGTCAGTGGTATGGAAAGAATAGCACTATTTTTCAGTTTATTTCTGAGATATGATTAAATTCTTATACCATTGCAAGTTGCTGGTATCTTATGCTTTGGATTGCGTAGACATAATATATATTGGATTGGTTCTTTTTTGTTATCATTAGTGATATTGCTGAATATCATGTTGAGCATTATGTCTAACATAATCAAGTTCTAGAATAGAAAGAGATCATTTGAGCATGTCACTTATGTAATTGGCTATATTAATGTAGATTATTATAGCTACTTTTATGTTAGATGCTTTGCAACTAATATACAGCATAGACACTATAAAGAGAGTTCCTTAGGTTTCATGATCAAATTTTCTGCAAAGACTATGCCATAATAGAGCAATTGATCACTAGATGCGCTCCGAGCAAGAGATTGTGGGGAGTGGCAACAACAGGGGGGCTACATGGACGTGACGGTGTTGCCTAAAATTTTTGAAGAACAATTGTAGAAATGCCCTTCCTTGACATTGTATTTAAATGTGTCCGATCAATTTTCATGATTGAAGAGCATGTCAATTCCGATAGGAAAGGAAAAGCTTGGAGTTGAATGAGCGCCCCAACTCCATAGAATGTATTTGTTAATGTAACTCGTCCAATCATATATTTCTGAAGGACTTAGATGAATTTATCAGATGTTTTAGGAGGGATAATATGTAAAAAAATTGTCAAATGTACATGTCACAAGATGGTGACCATATTATTACGAATTGTACATTATGTGTACACAATTTTACATGTAAATAAAGGAATTCATGCATCCATTTGACAAATTACAACATGTCCCTTTTGAATAATATTGCGGTAAAATGTGCCGTGGCAGGAAAAAAAAATTCATTATGAATATGAGTGCAGTCTCTATATGCGACAAGATGGTAATACTGCTCCAAAAACAATGGAGAGTACAAAGTTGGTAGGAGAACGACTCCAAAACCCTAACACGCCACCGGAAATTCTAGCGCAGTCCAACATGCTTTAGTGTCCTGTACACAAAAATCAAGGAGAATTTGAATTTAGAAATACAACATGTCGGTATTGTTTCTAACGGTCTGTTTTTGATGGTTGCAGAGCAAATTGGAGTCTTGAAGTCACAACACTGAAATGGATGAACTCTGAAGCAATTTGGTGCGCTTTCTAAGGAGAAGCTATGGAAGTCTTCTTCTATTGCAACAGGCAAAGTCCTCCGCAATACAAAACACATCCGTGCCTTGTAGTTTCAACAATGAAGTGGAAGAAACCATAGAGTTTTCCATTGCCTATTCTCAAAGAAAATGGTGTTTTTAGGAGTAGCGCTCGGCGTCCTGTTTAGTGATAAACATGTTTGTGTCCTCAAGTTTCAACAATGAATTGGATGAATTCTTTGAGTGCTTCATGCGACATTCTCAAAGAAAATAGTGTGTATATTGTTCTACCGCAACACTTGGAGTCTTGATCAGTGCAAGACACATGACACAATGAAATGGATGAAATATGCAACGTTTCATAAACCTTTTTTGGAGAGAAGCGCGTAAATATATTCCTAAACTACAACACAGTAGATCATACTCAATACATGAAGTGCGTTTGTCCAATAAATATACGCAGTTGAACATCCCCATGTCATCTCTGTCACGTTGTTGCTATGCCGGGTTCGCATTGGGAGCATGCCATTACATATAGGCCGGCCAAACCATGGGGTGGTGGCTAGGCTTAAGGTTGTACTCGTGCGCCACATCAACCCGGCCCACATATGATGGCACGATTTAACATCCTGCCTATTACAAGGGTACGTTGCCAAACACAATCTGATTATCTTAGCAGTAGGTGCAATCTTCACTTCTACAATAATCTCAAAAAACATCCATTCGCTGATTTACTTAGTGGTAGGTGCAATCTTCATTTCTACAGTAATCTCAAAAGCCATCCATTGGCCACTTTTTGGCCTCAACATCCCAAACTTGCCTAGCTGGGTCCTTCATTTGCAGTTAATATCTCTCCTCGCTGGGTCCCCCATTTGCATTTAATATCTCTCCTAGCCAACCACCAGCTTCTCAGGAGCTTGTGCTTGGTGCTTCTGAGGTTTCAATGCCGTAAACAGCAAGCCAAAAATGCAAAATGCAAAACTCAACTAGGGGAGGCAACCCATTCCCGGATCAACAACCCATTTCCGATCACTTCAAGAATGACATGCATGTAAGAGGAAAGTTTCTTTGGTGGAAAGTTTTCTTGCGTGCAGCGATAGTGTTTGGACCCTTCTTAGAGTTTTCAAATATTTTGGTATCAAAACAAAGTTGCTATGAATTTTAATGAGTTCCAGATTCTGTAATTCCTTGACTGATCGAGAATGGGTTGCCTCCCCTAGTATATAGCAAATGTCAAACACTCGGAAAAAAACCCATGTGAAATCAAAAAATAACTAATGCAACATCACCTAATTCCATGGTGATCATACACCATGAAAAAAAAGGCAATACTTAGAAAAAAACTCATTCAGCACAAGTTGATAACCAAACCACTCCCTCCGCAAACCACACTGGCTCAAAAAATAAATAAAGACTGCCAGTTGTGCTCCTTGCGAAAACTTGAGTATGTAGGACAATCCGCTCTGATCAATGATTACTATTGCAATTTACCTCCAATGTTACAATACCCTCTTACTAAGAATAAAAACCCTAAACCTGAACAAAAACTCAAGCCCAAACCAATTAATGATCTGAGTTCCGGCTGTAGAATTCGTCGAGAGTCTTCGCGGGGATACGGCGAAGAAGCTCACGAGGGAAAATGCGAAGCAACGACCAAGCAAGATCCAACGACTGGAAAATGTCGCGAGTATCATAAGGGCCTTGGGCAACGAACTTCCGCTCAAACTTGTCAAGGAACTCAAGATACAACTGCCAAGAAACAAGATCCACACCATCAGCTCAAGTCAACAGAAACACACGGAAACGAACATCATCCAAACCATGCAACAAATAAAAGCAACAAACTCCAGCTTCACAATGCACCGCAACAGAAGGACCCCACACGTACCAGATCTTCCGAAGACAACGCTTCCTCTCCCACCACAGCCTTCATGGCCTGAACATCCTTACCGATGGCATAATTGGCGTACAACTGCAATCAAACAATGGCTTAAAGACCACTTATCGGATTATGACAATCTTTATTACGAACATCGCACAAGAACCTGCCAGGATACTATTCTCTCCGCATGCACATATGCAAAACAGTACCATGAAACAAAAAAAATAAAATAAAATTACATATATTGTACTGTGCAGTCAAACCAGCCCTAAACGAATTGAGCAACACTGTAGGACACACAAAAGAAAAAGGTAGGAAAAACATGAAGGACCTGATTGGAAACTTCGGAATGATCCTTGCGAGTCATGCCCTGACCAATGGCACTCTGCAAGACGAAAGCGAAAACCACGTCAGCGTCATATACATGGATCCGATGCAAAACCACATCTCGCAACAAGAACGCAACAATCTACGCAGGTGCTACATATCCAAAAAAACAGTTATTACAAACACATGACCGTTCTCCACCAGAGACCTACAGAAACTCGAAAATTGAACTAACAAATCACTGAAACTTGTAAGAAAAACGTAACCAAGAGGAACGCCACAAGCGACGCACCTTCATCAATCGTGACAGAGATGGCAGAACGTTGATAGGCGGGTAGATCTGCAACATGAAGCACCACGCTAGGTGTCCATTCAGCAAGTGGGGAACTCAAATCAAACAGGGAAACCCATTCTCCAAACGCCCGGACCAGAATAAACAACGGACCAAGAGCTGCAACCATTACCTGTCTGTTCTGCAGCTGCCGATCGACATAGATCTGGCCTTCGGTGATGTAACCGGTGAGATCGGGAATAGGATGGGTGATATCTGCACATAATGCAACACACATCAAACTCAAAGACCCAAATGTAAAAACGCTGCGCAAGACATCAAACAGACAATAAACCCGAGAGGAGCAAGACAAAATCTCCAATACTCGTAATGGACGGAGAGTGGACGAACCATCATTGGGCATACTCAGAATAGGAATCTGAGTGATGGAGCCTTTACGACCCTCAATTCGACCAGCGCGCTCGTAAATAGTAGCCAGATCGGTATACATGTAACCAGGATATCCACGACGACCAGGAACCTCTTCACGAGCAGCAGAAACCTGTGGAACAAGAAAACGGAAAGTAAAACACAGCAGCAATCCCGCACACTCAACGTCCACACCGAGATCCAACTCAACGGCGTAACCCACACACCCAAAGGAAGCCATCCGGCAAAGCAGAACAAAACACGAGCACATCAAGTGGAGCGGAACTAGACCGAAGAATGATTCCAAAATCCACCTATTCTCATCACTTCACCACCACAAACACTACCCACAAGCCCAGAATCGTACCTCACGCAATGCATCCGCATAAGAACTCATGTCCGTCAGGATCACCAGCACGTGCTTCCCACACTCGTAAGCGTAGTATTCGGCAGTGGTCAGTGCAATTCGAGGAGTGATGATGCGTTCAATGGTAGGGTCATTAGCCTGAAAACCCAACAAACAATCAGAAACAACATGCACGCTGCACACATCGAACTAATTCACAAAATATCTCGTCGAGATTACTGGAGCTGAGCACTCAGAGAACAGTCAGGTCTTGTCGAACTCTTGTCTCATGATAAGATAACGGTTCATGCATACTCGATGAATGGTACATACTAACAACCACCACCAAAAGACTACGACAAATACCAGATTCAGGAAAAGCGTCACTCGCTCCATAGAACCATTTTCTTCGAAATCACGCTTGAAGAACGTCGCGGTTTCCATGTTCACTCCCATAGCTGCGAAAACGATGCAGAAGTTGTCTTCTTCAGGCTCATCCTGTCAAACACACACACCAACACTTCAGCACAAGGGCTGCCACACGACGTTGCTCCGCAAAACCCAGAAACTGCGAACTCAAGGGTCTCGACCAAAAAAAACCAGTCAATCATCATACAGAGACAATCGTACTCCATCCTGGACGCTAAAACCAGTCCCTTTCAATACACAACCAAAATCACAACCAGGGAAAACGGTCGAAACACACGGGTGCAAACCAATGCAGACGAAAATGAAATCCAACATACTGGTTACAGCTTCTCGGTTGACAATCAGCTCACCTCCAGGAGATTCTTCTCCTTCTCCAAACGCTTAACAAGACCAGATTGACGACAGATCTGAGCGGCGATCTCATTGTGGGGAAGACCAGCAGCAGAAAACAGAGGAATCTTCTGACCTCGAGCAATCGAGTTCATCACATCAATCGTGGAGATGCCCGTCTGAATCATCTCCTCGGGGTACGTGCGCTCACTGGGGTTGATCGAGGCACCTGGCGTCACACCAAGCAACCTCTTAAACAATGGTTTATACGAATACTGCAAAACATTCCTAAACACTCCACCCAATGGCAAGCTGGAAGCTGTGGCAAGTGCACGCACCTTGAATGTCAAGATAAGCTTCGGCCAGAATTGGAGGCCCGTTGTCAATGGGTTTCCCGGATCCATTGAAAATACGTCCCAGCATGTCCAAGGACACCGGGGTTTTCAGCACCTACATCATGACAACGACATGCACAGACTCAAAATCTACCAAGGGACACCCTGTCAGCGGAGACAACCTTAGAGGAGTTGAATCCAATTGGACAACAATAAGAGCAAGGAGTCGACAAATTTTCATACGGAATGATACCTACGAATGTGAACAGCATCATGTTCGATACAATGCCAAGGATGGCAAGAGTCAGGACAGTGAATTTCAGCGACCTAGAAAGAAAGAGGGATTGAATTACCTCTCCAGTGAACTCAATCGTGGTGTGCTTATTATCAATCCCCGAGGTTCCTTCGAAAACCTGCAACCAAAATACATCATTTACCAGTCCAGGCTCTTGAATATAGTTTATTGTCCTATGTTTTCATTTGGCACAATGGGGCCAATCAAAATAATTCTTACACTATGTCCCATGCTTCGAAAGTCGTTGACTTTCGCCAATTTCTTTCATTTCGAAAATGACTATTCTTCAGAATCTAGAAAGAAACCAGAATCAGAAACTGACACAGACCTGCACAACAGCTCGGTCACCGTCCACTTCCAGGACCTGACCTCGTCGCCGCGTGCCATCACCCAAACGGAGATTCACAATTTCTTGGTACTTGGGACCCTGAGACCCAAACACCCAAAGGTGCTTTAGATTCGACGGCAATCCCACACCATACAACTCCAGAAAGACGATTAGGGACCGCAAGATGATTAGGGCCGCAAAATGTGGAGCAACTTTCTAGGGGTTCGTGATAACGAACCTTCACTTTCTCAAGAATGACGAGTGGACCTGCCACACCTGAAACAGTTCGGTACTCTGCACATGATCGTGAAGGTCGTGAGTGGCTAAGAGAAGTAACTAACACATAGCGTCCTCAAGATTACTCCTTGTAACAATCCCAGCAAAAATCCAAAATGCACTAGCTATTCACTAGCAAAAAAAGATTCCTAATGATATGTTTTAAGAACAGAGTACGAGCAGCAAAATAGGATTCTGACAACAAACAGCTACGATAAATGAAGTTTCCACACATTCTCGCCAAATATAACATAGAGAAGATAATACTGAACCAAGATTCCATAGAGCGTACCAAGGAGAGGCTGGCACTCGTAACCATTCTCGCTGGCGACCATTTTGAACTGCGCTCAAAATCTCCCAATGGAGCTGCCCAATCACAAAATATCCACCTTTATACATAATTCGTTTCGCTACAACTGGAAAGCATATCCCAATTCGTACAAGAAGTACTATCCAAACAAAACCGTCGGTCGATGTACACCCTAATTATACACACTCCAAGGATTGAACAGAGACGCTAATGTTCTTAGATCATAGTGAGAGGGATCATAGTCGATTTTTCAATTCAGATCTGACTACTTCAAGTTTTTAGCTTACACAAGAGCACGCTCTTATGTCAAAACCCTAACTTCGACGCAATAATGAATTGACACGTCTAGGCCGACCCTGATTTTCCGGCGTTTAATTTTTCCAGTTAACTGAATTTGACGAGACATAAGCTTTTCTAAAACAGATTTGAGCACGCCCTCTCAAGTCATGTTTGCCGATCGCGCGCCACATTGCATCGAAAGACATCTTCCGAACTCTCAAAATTTTCGCTACAGTAATAGATGCTCGTGCCACAATAAACAGATTCTGAAGCGAAGTAACTAGAAGCCATCCATATAAGCTCTCCTACATTCTCAATTTCCCAAGGAAACACCCTCCTATTCATCAGTGGCCCCCGAAACACCTACCCTACCAGTCACAGTCGGAATCTTCACAGAAACAACCTGCAACAGAGCTACTGCACCAGAACCTCCCTCAAAACCCTAATACCCGCGAATTCCAACAAATCCGCAAACCATCATGATCCCCCTGTCGACTGATCCAAAACACCACAAAAACTACCAAACCCCCGCACAAACCAAACAAATCCGATCCTGGAACTACACCAAAACTTCCGGGATAAAAAAATTCTCTTAGAATCTGACGCTGAGAGATCCCAACGAAGCACGAGAAAGAAAAGAGATGGGAAAAGGGCCGTAGCGATCGCGAGAAACGACCATCTGACACGATTCTTACCTCCAAATGGAGCTGAGATGAGTGGCGAGCGCGGCAGCGCGGAGGATCTGGTAGCGTAGATCGATGCAAAAGAGGCCCGCGTCGGTCAGATCCGAGTGGCAGCGATTTCGCCGGTGCTGGGAGAATAATCAGGGCGTTTGTAAGCGTGAGCGCTTGAGGAGTCTCTCTCTCTGTAGAGGCAGGGACGAATATAACCGGCCACCGATGCGTCGGAGCCCCGGTCACCGGCTGGGACGGTCTATTGGTACATTCTCCAGGTGTACTTGCGGGGGGCCGGCTTTTTGAACGGTATTTTAGGTGAGTCGTAGTTGTTCCGGTACGCAACTGCTTCGGGGAGTAAAGTGTACTCATGGAATGGGTACTTACCGGTATTAGAAATGGAGTATACTTCATCATACTACTACTAAACTCCCTCTGTAATATCACAAATGCTACCATTAATACTAGGGGCTCATGCTTGCTATGCTACGTATTCAATGTATCACATATTAGTAAAATTTTGATATATTTGAATAGAATGTATGATAATGATTTCAATAAGTCTTTGAAATAATTGATTTTAAAATTTTGTAAAAATATTTTCAATCATGCATACATAAAAATGATATTTTCACACAATGTTATATTACAGAAATAGAGTAGTAGTTTGCAATGATTTGAGAAATTTATTCAATTGAAGCGATTTTGGATTTTACAACAATTAAGTTGTTCATAAAGTTTTTGAAATTTACAAGTTTTTCTTTTCAATTCATCAAGTTTTTGGATTGCCATTGTTTATAACAATTGAGTCAACTTTTGCATGCATTACAAAAAATGTGTATCTTTTACAGTATTCACTATTGCATATATTTCATTCATCATTCAATAAATTTCTATTGTACATTTCAATATATGTTTGCTTATAAACAAAATTATACAAAGATTTTAATTTTTATTTGAAGATTTATTGAAATTTTTGTTTTTTATTTTATCTAATACATAAAAATTCTAATAAAATTCTAATGATGAATGCGTAGCATAGCAAGTGCCAACCGCTAGTCATACTACTAAAATCATAACTCCCTCTGTAATTTTAGGTAGTCTAGGATTATTTGGGAAATGTTTTGCTAAAAAGCTCATCAACTTTTGAAATTTGGTATGGGGGTAATTTACAAGATACAAGATGCAAATGTCAAAAAAAATAAGCATATGTTATGTAAAAATCTCATTCTAGGAGGAGTTAAAGTTTGTTGGCCCTGATGGACAAGGTCGGAAAAAAAAATTCTTGTCACTTCAAACATTATAATCTTTCAATCTGTGTGGTCAACGTTCTTGAAATTTTTTCCGCACATTCCTACAGTAGTCTAGTATAAATTTGTATAATTGAGGTTTGAAAAAAAACTCTTTTTTTTGTTTTTTTCTCATTGCCCTAAAAAGTATCAATTTTTTCACAGTTTCTCCCGAAATATGCCTTTAGGCTTTAGCGGATAAATTATAAAACAAAGGCTTCACATTGCTCCACACAGCCATCAATAAAGGTCGCTTTACATCTAGAGGCCAGTCCAATTCTCCTTCAAGTCAATTGCACAAAATTTCAGTCCCTTTTGGTCTAGAAGTTGTCCTCAACTATCCATTAGAAGAAGACTATTACGGGGGCCAATTTTCACATTTGTAAAGGCCTTGAGGCCAAATATGGGCCATTTCAATAAAATAAAAAAAGAAAGAGGGAGAGAGGGCCAGAAATTTTTAGGGACACTTTACACCTAAAAACTAGGCCAATTCCTCTTGAGGCCAATTGCACAAAATCCATCGGATGTGATTTGTTGAAATAAAATCCTATTTTATAGAAATTTTTATTTTAATTAAAATTTGACAGTGACCCCAAGGCCAAAAATTGGCCTCACATTTCTGGTGCACCCAATTCAGCAAGCTTGGGCCAAGTCTAATCATGTATTTTTTGAATAAAAAAGCCCGATCTTTGTGTATAAAGCATCTCTAATTGTGTTGCAAGTATGAGATATCGATTCTTAATTATTATTTATCGTTTTTCAAATTTTTTCTAGTTAATATCAATGAATGAAGAGACATTGCAAATACACAATCACAAATACAATTTTTTTTTTTTTTTTCCTAAAAGCCTATACCAACACTATCCAAAGTTTCATATTTCAATCTAGATAAACCTTCTTTGATAGATATAGGTATATCAATCATTGGCGGAATTTCAAAGTATTATTAGTAGGTGTACATCAAACGCTTATAGCTTCTCATATTCAAATTGTATACTTCTTTAATTTGACATCGATATCTAGATTTTAGTGTCCTAGTTTGCAATTCAAATCACAATATTGCATTTTGGGAGTTGTTGATTTAGGTGCATTTATCGTATAGGGAGGAGAATGTTTGAGAGGGATTTATCCTCTTGCGCTCACATCTGTGAAGGAAATTCTTTATCAGTTCTCAAATTTTTGTCTAAAATTCAAATGCATTACAATATTTTTCTTCTATATGAAGAGTTTGCAATTATCATGTGTCTTGTGGGAGAGATTTCTCTGTAGTCCCATAACAAAAGGTGTTTATAGTGGGACATACACTGTTTGTAGTGTTAATTTCTCTTGGCAAAATTTTGCTCGAGGGCAAAATTTAAGGAGGGATTATTTTACTCATTTTTATGATCCAACTAGTCATATTTGTTTTTCTCAAATAACAAACAAAAATTATTAAAACAAATTTGATCAAAATTGAAGGTATACATTAATAATAATTTCAAGGAAAATTATATTAATTGCATAATTAGAGGTAGGAAGTGAAGTAGTGAATTGAAAAAATGCATATGGGAAATGAAGGAGAATAATTAATGAAAGCTCAAATAGCACTTTAAACATTGATTTATAAGATTGCTACACCAAAATTGCTTATTACAATATGTACTACTATTTATTTAAAAAGATTTAAAATTTAGCCACAATATCATGACAATTTCAGTTTCACCCCAAAAAATTGTGACTTAACCCCTAAAAGCCCATTATCCCTTGGGGGACAAATGCATTTTTGGGCAGATACCTATGGGCTGAAATTTTCTCCGGTTTTTTTGAAACGTTTTTTGGAGGTAGAAAATCTGATTAGCTTCATGGGAATATAAGTTTTTTCACAATCCTTGCCCGGGAACAAAAGTTATGACCAAATAAGCTCAAAACAAGGGACGGGGGGCAGTGCGGGTAGCAAAGAAAATTTTCACATTTTTTTTCTTTTTTTTTATAGTATTTTTTTTCTCATAGATTATATTTTTGTCTATCTGTAAGGCTTTGATTCATTTAATTTGGATTTGTTATGAGAAAGTTATGGACATTCTTGTTTTTCGGGTAGTTAGAGCATCTTTTTGAAAAGAATAACTTGTAGGATTCATTTTTGAATGCAATTTTTCAAGTTTTTCAGGGTGTTTTTTTTTGCATGGTTTAGTATACTTGCTAGAACAATCTCACCATTGGGATTAGTGCATTTTAATTCCATCTAAAATATATGAATATTTTAGATTTTCCTTCAAGCTCGTACCTACTTCTACTTAACAATTTTTTTAATAGTGAAAATTAGATTTTTTTGAATTTGGTTTTTTTGGTAGATTTTCAACTCAATTCTCCACTATAAACATTTAAAATTCAAAACCCTATAGTGCAAAAATTTTAAGTTAAAAATGTTCAAAGTCAAAAAATCTAGTCGCACAATGTGCTGAAAAATTTGTTTTTTTTACTTTAAACATAGATATCTTGCAATCTGTGTGGTCAAAAATTTTGAAAATTTTCCCACCATTAAATGAGATTCAGGGGGCTTGGAGGGCTTTGAGTTCCCTTGCTGTTTGCTGCGTTCCTAGACTGCAGAAATGCCGCAACAGCAACTGGCTGACGTGGTCAAGCGACTGCCACATCATTTTTTGAAAAAAAAAAAAAAAAAAAAATTGCTTATAATGATATTTTGGTAAGAATTTTTTTATTTTTTATTTTTTTTTATTTTTTTTTTGAAAAAAAAAATTTCTGACCCACCCTTACCAACGTTCATTGAATCAGGGCAGATCAGGGAACAGGCCTGAAACGGCCCTCCAAGACCCCCAAATATCATCTAATGACATTATTATACTAATTAGATGTAAGATCCTATGATTAGATGTGCAAAAAAAACATTTTTAATTTTTTTTCACACTTTGCTAAAAAAATGACTGTTTTGGGTGTTTTTTGGCAGAAAAAAGGCCTTGGGCCATCAGGGGTTAAATAAGGTGTTAATTATTTGTCCTGATCACATTTATAGGGTTTGTGTGAAGTAAAGGAATTTATGAATTTTTGATTTTTGATTAATGTCTTATTGAAAAATGTTTAACATGAGCATCCATCTCTCATTGAAACAATTCTGTTAATAATTCTTGTAAATTCATTAACCTTTGTTAATGCTCATAGATAAAAAGAAAAAACTATAAAGTAATAGTGATTCCTACCATATCTAGAATTATCGAAAAGAAATATAAATAATAAGACAATTTACAAGCAAAAAAATTTCATTAGTTTTGGACACTACATTGCCGTAACCAAAATAGAGTCTGTATTCTATTCCAATTTTTACACAAGAATGTTCTGTATCCAACCACAAGACTTTACTCAAAGGTGCTCTCAAAGTATCCTATAGCAAATTATTCTTAGTACCCCAAAGAAAGTGTAGGTAAACAATGTAAGTTATGTACGCAATGAAAGTTCTCCAATGTTTATAGAGGCTTTTTCTATTCCACCAGTATAATTGTGATTCAAAATTCTTAATTGTACATCACCTCTTATTCATTAATCCTTAACCCTTTAAAATCAATACAACCACTTTCTTATTGCAAGAGTAAGAACTAAGAGAATATTGTGATGACTACTTTTATTTGTAACTGTGAAAATCAACTTTGTTAATGGGAATTGCACTTCCAATCAATTTGTTTTTTTTCATTTATGATGAAGTGTCAAATTGGCGATATTAAATGTTATAGTGGTGCTCCAAATTTCAACATTCATCTACATATTGGATAGAAAATATCACATTAGGATATATCACATATCCACAATTCAATTTTCATCCACAATCTGGTGATTTCATCCAAGATTTATTTTTTTAATTTGCAAGTTTTTTGGCCATTTTTCCACCCTTTTATTCCTATTTTGTTCTATGGGCTTGGTGCAAGGCCCATTATTTTGGTGCAAATTGACAACAAATTGCCAAGAAAAATAAAACTGCTTCCAATGGAACAATTTCAATATGATATTACTAATGATCTTTCTATTATTGCACTAGAAAAATATGTACATCATTATAGTGGAAGATGTGATGCTTAGATAAAAATAATGCAACTGAAACATGCATATGAAGTTGTTATTGTAGTGTGTAGAGAACTCCATTCTAATGATTATAAGGGAAAAAAATGCCAAATGGCCACTTGACTCACATAAAGAAGTCTAGACTCCATAATTGAACAATTGTATTATGTACTATATAAGATTTGAAAGAAGTCTAGACTTTGTAAACAAACAATTGTATTATGTACTTTGTAAAATTTGAAAGATACATGATTGATTGATTATCTAAGTAAATTCATGTTGGCTTTTTATTTTGCCTATTGTTATGTTGACTGATTCCTATATAATCTTTTATCTTGATTGTTTATAATGGAATGATAGATCCACTAAATTTTCCAAATTCTTCATTCTTAATGGTTTAGTTAGTAGTCTTTATAGTAATTAGTGTGCCTAGTGTCGTTGCCATTGCCCAAAATAGAAGTAAAAATAATTTTCTAATTTTCTAATTTCTAATTTTTTTTTAAAATTCAATATCTTTTGTGCACAAAGGAGTGCAAAGGCTTTGTTTCATGGCGTTTGGACATGCTATGTGAAAGTTATGGTTTTTTCAAAATAAAGAATAATTCAATTAATAAGAACGTGGCCACAAGATCTAGATCTTAGCGTATCAAATAAACAAAATAAAACAAAACAACAAATAAACAACCTAACTTAAGGTATAGATTATGCAATGTATACATCTGAATTTGTTTTGTTTTCATGTCCCATTTTGACTTTAAGGCCCTATATATATTTTTTGCATTGTAAGCTCTATTTTACATCTATGTAAGTGGAAATCATTTTATTTTATTTTCCAAAGATGAAATCACGCATCTTTCTCATAAACCTCTAAGGTTGAGAAATTAACCATGAGAAGACGCTAAGGATGTTTTGTGTCCTTTGGACAGTCAACTAGGCTTTGTGTATTTTGAGGAATGGATGATTTTCATCCAATTCATTTTGTACAACTTTATTGGTGCTATATCCACATCTTTAAGTTAAGATTAAGACATTTTAGTTGTTTTTTTATTTTCTATGGGGTGGTTTATCAAAAAAATGGTATACTATCTAATGTATTTCATACATTGAACCTTTTTCACTTAAAAACTTCATTTTGACAATTAAAGCAGATTCTTTTGCTTTTAAGCAAAACTAACAAAACAAAGCTTCTAAAGTGCAATTTCTAGTCCACTTGAACATTTGGAAAAATTCCTCAAAATAACCATTTCATTGAAGTTTGAAATTAAGGATCTTTAACCACATTTCTAAATAAGGAGTAACACGGAAATTTCCTTTTAAGCACAATGTTCTACATCATAATGTACTCCTATTCTAAAGGGTTAGATTTTTTTTTATCATGATTTGTATTTGATATGAATTTCCTTATTTATTTCTTCAAAAATTCATGGTAATTTGAAATTTTCACATAAAAATTTGAAAATTTTATGACAAACATTAAACCTGTGATTTCATCTCTATAAAATAAAACCAAAACAATTCACTCATAAATAGACAAAATGGAGGATATAGAGTGAAGGAATTCCAATTTTGACTACATGGTCATAGGCTCATTCCTTTACACTTGTCCTTTAGATGTTGTCATAAGACTTGCACCGCACATTGAAATCCTCACATCATAAGAAGAGACCTATTGCACTGGGCCTCTGGCAACACTAAAATATGACAACATAAAAAAGGAGCAACTATAACAACAAACATGGGGGTAGACATTTCAAGTTGGTATATTAAAAGGAAAACGGCATTATTTGCAATTTAAAATCAAACAACAGGTCAACAATTTAGAAAAGAGCATGAAGTCTACAATGAAATCTCAGCCTGAAAAATCTACTCCCTAAGAAGATCGATGACTATCATGACGCAAAGCACCCGAGCTTGTCCTAAGCTTAGTAACTTCCTGACCAGCCATTTCAAGTTGCACAAAGTCAACCGGCAAAATTGGGCTCAGTTGGCTTTGCCCAGCCTCCATTCTCTACTGTACTTGCATCCCGCTGAACCTGGTATCTCTTTGGATCATAGAACTGTTAGGTTTGGCCATCTGTAAAATCAATCTGAATACACAACCTATAACAGAGGTCGACCAGTTGTTAAAAAAAGAATCCACCTGCATGTGTTGAGTTCCAGAAAGGTAGGATGTTCTCCTGGCTACCAGCAAGAAGAGTTCGAACGCAATTATGCACGCCTCTAGGGTGCAGGGAGTTCTACAGCCTTGTCCAGTTGTATGTGTGAGCAACGCCCCACACCAATAAGTCGCTCTGGTAACTCATCAGCAGTCTCTCCCTGCAAGATCATCAGAGAATATATACAGCTTAGTCAGCAGAATACTCAACAATGATGCGGGCGCACATAGTTCCTGATTAGAATGTGAAGTATACCCACCAGATTGTACTGGGAATCTGATGCATCTCTGTAACAAACCAAAGGCTGAAAAAATAGATAGAAAACAAGTAGCCTTGCTAAATATCCGGAAATATTAAAATACTGAAATCAACGCTAGAGAAACAGTTAATGAAAAACACTTTATAAGGTGCGGCCATGGCAGGTCACTACATACCCTGATGAAGAAAGCCAAGTCTACAACAAGTGCAGTTATGTAGCCAAAAACCAAGGTCAAGACTCCCCGGACAACGCCTGAGGATGCAAGATTTAGGTCTATCTGTAGATACCACCAGATTGAACAAAAGCTGACATCAGTTTCAATTCATTATCTTCCCGAAAAAATGGTACAGAACGATTAAGGTCGTGGCACCTTAAATCGTTTCAGTGTCTTCCGTGTGGCCACATCGTAAAAATTTTGTTCAACCGAAAATTGTAGTGAAAGGTGTTGCAAGTAGAATCTGTATTTTCTGCTGCTTAGAGAATATGTTACAAAATTTTGAGAGTCGCGTGCTATAGGCTCCTACAATTGGTCCTAGACTCAGAAGGAAACAACATATTTTGAACCTTGAAGAAACAGCAAGTGATGCAAGAATAGGAGTTCACTTACCATATATACAATTAAACCAGAGCAAGCTATCACTGAATTAAGACCGTTCTGTTTAATCCGTATTTGAGGTCAAAGATAAATTTTAAAAACACGTTTCAATACCTCCATGTAGTTGAATCCAACATGATACTTGGCTTCTACGATTTGAGCCAAGGGTACAGCTTTAGTTCCAACAGCTTGCTTTACTAGCCAATTACCCTGTCATTCCCAAAACCATTAGAGATCCCTATAAATGGTCAATAGACACGTGAAAAAACACTATTGCAATTTTTGTACGTTTTAAGCACCGACACAGGAAATGGAAAGCATATATGCATACAAGAGTTTACCAAATTCTGGAAATGGAACGGCGTAACAGACATGAAGACATGCAACTATGCGATAGAATCATTGGTATACCCACCTCAGGAATGGCCGGTATAAGGGAGAACCTGCTATTTCGAAAGGTATCGTCTCCAGATATAAATCTGTGAAGAAGAGAGCCTTCTGTGATCTCCTCTTCAGTAACAAAGTAGAAGACCAAGCTGTAATTTAGAGTGTATGGAATCTGCAAACAAAAGTGCAGGGTCAGCAAGTGAATTGGACACTTGCAGAATATGCACCCAAGCACATCCTTACGTGTCGTCTTTATCATAATTTCATGAGGATACATTTGCTACCGTGGTTGTGTTGTCCCGCCTTTGTATGAATTTCATCTAAAATTCCTAATCTCATTTGAAGACTGGCCAACACAACCACGGTAGTACATATATCCTCATGGAAATTAAGATAAAGAAGACAAGGAGCTAGGTCCAATCACGAAGTCACACAATAAAACAATGATCACAGGGATTTTCCCACTGCAAATCCACTCTACTGAAGATGCAGATCTATGTATTGCAGTTGACAAGTCCAAGTGTAAATTCACAGCCACATACTTGGGGGTTCAAAGATTGTTGCTGTACCTGTAAATTGACGACAAAGAAAAATAGACCTTCATTTGATAAAGCCCTCTGCATAATGAACATCTCCGAATTATAATTATCATAAACTCAGATAATTAAACCAACTGCACATCTTTCAACTGTCCGAGTGATCGTCAGTATCGTAAGGAGACT
The DNA here is from genome assembly GCA_963969595.1 of Neckera pumila. Taxonomy (NCBI): domain Eukaryota; kingdom Viridiplantae; phylum Streptophyta; class Bryopsida; order Hypnales; family Neckeraceae; genus Neckera; species Neckera pumila. The sequence goes on along the minus strand of OZ018409.1, from coordinate 44,930,234 downwards.
AGCAAGCCGAGGCATTTACTGAGACATAATTAAAGTCCTCCCTGCAATTTATCTCATAAGAACCAAACGCACCTGCACAGGGTTCCGAGGCCTTCCTGCTATATGATCCATTCTGTCTTTGGACTTGAACCAGTCCATCCCCACCAGTTTGCAGAAAGGATTGCCTGCAGGTTCCTGATCATCAAACAACAGACAAATTTTGTTAACAAAATGAGCAGCACATGGTCACTTCAAGAGGACCTAGAGAAGAATTGCATAAACGTCGCATTAGGCTTCTTCTCTTTACAAAGTAAGCGGAGTCTTCCAATAAGTTGTAATTATTTTGGCCCTCCAATGGTCTGTGTCCATGATGGCTTACCATTTCAAACTTAACACCTATCTCCATTACCATCATCATCGTCACCAATGATAGATGCAGTTGATTACTAAATCCAGTTATGGAAGTGCAAATGCTTTCATATCTAGAGTGGTTCTCTTTCATTATACAAGTACACACTCGTACTTCACGCTAGTCACCAAATGAGGGTCAAAGACTTTTAAGCTATCTATTCTATACTCTAGTTGCACCTCCTCTTCATAAAAAGGATCTGATTGTTCAGTAAGAAGAGAAGGAACTCACCCTTGATCCTGTTGAAAGAGAATTCACCCCCTTGAGAAGGAAGGTACTGCTCTCAGGTTCAGCAAAACAATGCTTCCCACCTTTTAAAGGCCCTCTGTCTACACTGCCTCTGAATTTGGACAGTTCAAATGTTCCACAGTCTGCCCCCAGCATTTAATTAGACCAACATTCAACCATGCCTTCAAATTAATGAATCTAATTGGGATATGTGTATCAATAACCCTAGAATAGTATTGACCAAGGTGGCTGTAGAGTCATTCCATAATGAGGAGTATGGAGATCCAAACTGAGCTCAATTCTTCCATGAACTTGGAAAATTACTGCAGCACAACTTATGTATTCCACACTTTTGACCAACAGGTGTACTACAAACAGCATCCTTGATACTATTTGCAGAAGAAAGTAATTATTTACCTGATCGAATTTTGATTCTGAGTCGCTTGTGACTATCAACAGGAGGCAAGGCTGGCTCAGATACACTCTGCACCCTCGTCGGTTCAAGACAGACACCGCTTAGGAAAAATTCATGACTCACTAGTTCTTCTCTAATCAACAAAAGATGCAAACAGAAAGAAGAAATTCATCTTGTCTACATTCTAGGTTAAACCAACCTCAGAGCTGTCGGAGAAATGGTCCATGGTGGCATCAAAAAACTCTTCGATGCCGTCGCTCGTGCTTAGAAAGGGAGCTAAACTGGCAGCAGCATCTGGAACATCATGGTTGCCAACTTGCAGAGAATCTGTGTACTCTTCTATAAGATGTCGTTTGATGATCGTGACACGCGAATTGAATCTTTGTGCAGCAACATGCTCCCTTATGCCTGCCAAAGTAAATAAGCAGAATGTGAACAAAACATACATTAACAACGGTAACGCGACTGATGGATAGCTGAGTCGAAATATTCAATGTCCATCACATAAAACGTTTCTGGAATTCAACAGCATGTCATGCCTATTAAAAATAAATAAACATGCACCTTTATATTGCCTGATTAGGATATTCTATAACATGCAGATTAGATACATATCTGAAAAAAGAATAGAGAAGATAAACAGGAGGTTGTGAGACACACCTGCGACAACGGCCAGAAGCGAGTCTCTGAGGCGAGTAGGGTAACCAGAGAATCCAGCGCCTAATAAGGAAGACCATCCTGCAGCGTCCATTTCCAAAACGGACTCTACCAAAGTACGCGGCTTTCCACTGCCATTAGTCTTTAATGGAGTAACAATGTAACCGCCACCTATTACCAGAGGCACTCAGTTAGATCCCACTTAGATTTATGCTCAAGGGTACATAAGTTTTTAAGCTGCGTTAACATATTTCGTCTCGTCAAACAACTAGCTGATTCTGCGTATTTGGTCTTTGAAACAGGTCCACGTCACACTCTCAACTGCGAAGAATACTGCGAGTAAAACTGCTTACAGAAAGACATTGACTGTAACTTACTGTGAATATAGGCTCGAACATAATCAGCTTGCAGAGGCTGTTTGGGTACCGATCTGTAGAAGACGGCTGGCACGAACCATAAAATGAGAGTGCAGCACAATAGTGTAAAACATCACTGCACGTCCTACCTTTCAGTCCAAGAAGACTGGTCGTACATGCTGTTCAAAAAAGAGTTTCATCATCATAACGTGATGCTGGAAACCTCAATAAGCACATCTCGGCAAGGTGAATGCGCAGAACGTTTTGAACTGAATTGTTCTCCATACCCAAACCTCCTTACCGTCGACCACATGGTACTATAGAGCTGATACAAACAGCCTAAAAATACGTCCACAAGCCCCAATGTTAAACTGCAAATGTGTTCCAGAGAATGGGTGAGATTGACAACTCACAATAAGCACCACTCTCTTCTCGTCTCCAATAACGAGCTAAACAAAGATCTCTCCGCCGAGGAATCCTGGGATGCATCCACATTTTAGTAGACAGTGTACATTAGCAGGCCGAGGAAATAAGACAAGAAACCTACAGCATTACCACTAAGAACTTCTAAGGGACACCCGAATAGGTCAAAGATTCAAAAAGTGAAAAGTAACATTATATACTACTCAACAGTATTTTCTCGATGTTTGAGAAGTCCTCCGTGACCTTATGAATGAATTTTCAATTGAATTGTCATGAAGGTGACACGAAAGACGAAAGTTCTATTTACTTACCCCCAATCTTGCCGAAGGCGTATATACAGGACATCTGAATGGCCGTCAATAACTTCAATTATGGAAGCAGATTCTAGAGTGTGGTCCCATCTGAATCGCATGACAAGCCCAAGCGAGAGAACACCGCCAGCGAGTTAAAATCACCTCACTTACCAGAATCAAAAAAACATAAATAGAGTAAGTCTGGCGCTTGTAATGATGATATTTGGTGGTAGAATCACACTACACCAGGGTTTTAAATCGTCAGATGTTGTACAATAATCTTGATCTACACGATCAAACTTACTGTTGCCGTTCAGGCCCGTAATCCATGATGAGATTAAAAATCTGATCAGCAGGAGCCTTCACCACTCCAACTGCTTTCATTACTGGGAGCTGCGCGCGTTCACGAGAATGACATAATCACTAAACGATCGTATTCTCAAATGTAAATCTTGATGAAGAACGAGCTCATTGAAGGTGAACTTGACAAATGAGTTCCCAGAGCCATCAACGAAGTCAGGCACTCTGGCCTCGGTGCAATAGTCTAGCATACCTTGTATACGAAAGGAGAGTCTGCTGCTTCCTGAAAGAACCTTAATCCTGCATAGCAGACCCAAACATCTCATTGCTGCAGCCGTCAAGAAACCTCATATAGTAGGCCTGTACTAAAGGACGTGCTTGGCAAGAAAAACAAACAGATCCGATAATAGCATTATTTTAAAAATAACCTGACAGGTACCATATCTGTACTATAGATGTCATTTGTGCACTGTTATGAGACAAGGTATACCATTTTCACAGCGCACTAGCTTCCACTTTGATGACTGCCCACTATCGGATGACGGGAGATCTGTAGAGTCAACAGAACTGACATCTCTCTCTGGCAATTCTGCAAAAGGTAATACCGCGAGCTGTGAACTGATTTTTCCCTAGCGAAGAAATGCAAGCAAATCGGTTAGGCATGGTAGACTTTCGGTTATTCTTCTTCGTCCTACTAAAACTAGAATACCCGAACAACACGGCAGTCACTTCCAAGGACATAGTTGAACAGCGATGTACTTCACTACGCAGAAACTTACTGACCATGGCCTATGGTGGTTAAGCTGGTGAAAGATTTCTCTCTTTGCTGATGCAACATTGATGACTCATGCTGCAGCCTTGGCGAACTTGTAGGGCTTGTGTCGCCCACACTTAACACAAGCAATTACATTGTACCACATCAATGGGATTTGAAAGGGAAATATGCTCCTGAAAGGCGAAATCTCAAATTTGCAAAAATGGCTTCTACCAAGTTCAGTATACAACTGTATTTAGAAAGTGCTCGACGTTGATCATTTCTCTAAGGGAAGGAATCACAATTAATGATCCAAGCACACTCACGGTCAGTCCCAAGGGATTTTAACTAGCTTTGATGCTGACAAGAGGTTTGGGTCTTACAATTGCTCTCCAAAATGAGTGAATGGAAGGCTGACACCAGTAGTGGGAGTCCATGGCTCAGCTGAGGCAGATTCCAATGGCTGCAAGTGTACGGCTCAAGTAGATTATAACAGCCAATAATGATGATAATGATACCAGCTCCACTGAGATACTACACATCACATAAAGAAGAGGAAGACAAAAAACTAAGACAAAATTTGACCGGTAGGTGGATAAGTTCCGACAAACCCGTCCAAGAGAGGAAGTGAATGCCTTCAGCCACTCTGCTATCTCCTCGCTACTCACGGCTCCAACCTAGAGACCATAAGCATCACTAGTCAGCAAGGCCTAGTACCTCCGATATAGTATAGGCTCTTTCAATTTGAATTTGAAAGTGGACGATCTCCATCAAATCCGGCATCTTTCTCTCCCTCTCACTGATCAAGAAGAATTATTGGCAACGTCAAAGAATTTCTTCAGAAGCGATTAAAAGCTCATTGGTACACTGAACAATCAAGAGTCTACGATAACATGCTAATCTATTTAGGACTTACCAGAACCTCCTTCTTAGCACTGGCTACATTATAGAGGCGTAGCGTGAACAAACTCTGCAATAATAGCAGATACTCCCGTTACTTCAACATAACTATAATCGATCGTACAGTTCTACTTACGTACTATGATCGTACCAAAACAGTATCAAAACAGTGGTAGATCCTGCAATGTGTATGCATGATTTTACACACAATGAGGGTATTGCAAGAACTCCCGATTGACAAACAGGCATAATTTCATGTGATTCTTGAGGCTGAGTGCATAATATTACTGTTTCCATTTCATCATTATCAACGGCACTGGGACATGGAGACCAAGTTCAAAGCAGCAACTCCAAGTCAAGGATGAGTACTGACTAAGGATAGCATTCTACCTTGCCATTCACAACCTGCCTGCCAGTATCCTCTACACGATGATCCACGTCAAGGATGCCGGATCTCAGTGAAACCTGATTGCAGCATTCACCAAAAGTCGCATTCCAGTTGCACATCAGAATACGAAATAGAGCTGCATGAATAGGTTAGAGGACTACAATCGGTGTCTAGAATTTTTTTAAAGTATTCGACTTAATTCCAGAACATCTAGTGATCATCTACATTGGAATGCAAGACCAGAATTGCCTACAGTAAGTTCCAAAGAATCACTCTAAAATCTGATGCATTCCATCCGCCTCAATCATTGGAAGAAACCGAATCTTCAATTCAGATATGCCAGCCGCAAGAACAGAGCTTAATAAGTATCACAGCCATTACGTCTAAACGCTAACAAAGGCTCGTTATGCAAATTCAACCGGATTAAACGTATCATTCTGGCAATAATCTTCGAAAATTGATCTATATTAAATGGCATATCAGGAAGCGGAAAATCCTTAAGCTTCATCCTAAAAGAGTACAACGCTCAAACGATCCCTACAGGACCTCGCATCGGAATTGAAGTCCATCCAGGTTCTGACAAGTCAACTTGCTGCGACAAATCACAGAATCCAGATTGCCAAGAAACGGAGCAGCTCTTAATTTGCCGTACACAAGTGCTTCTCTATTGCACTTCCAATTAACTTAATCAAGAAATTGCAATATCTAGTCCGAGAAGCCAAGAAACGGCGAGTCTAGCATCGCAAACTATCCTCTGCTTCACCTTCACCAAAAACAACCGCACAAAATCTCCAAAGCAAACAAACTAGTACGATTTTTATTTTATTTTCAATCAAAAATCCAGAGAGAAAAGGTACAAACCGGATCCCCTTTATTCCGGGACTGCGAGAAATGGCGACCTGACAACACGCAGAATGTCAGAATGCAATACACTCCGCCTTGTCGACTAGGCCCGAAGCTGTACAAGTAGCCTTCAATCGTATTCGCCATCTCTCCTCGGTCAAAGCTCCCTCACATTTATCGGCAATCGGCTAAAAACAAAATTACATATCTCCGCTCTCAATCTCTTCTATAAAATAGTACTTCCACAGCACAATCACTGTTCGGCCAATGCAATGAAAACTCCGCGGAAACAACTGGCCGGCAACTTCGATGTGAAAAGTCCAAGACAGAGACTAGGATACTACTGTTGAGATGCAGAGCAGAATCATGGAATTCTAATTAGGGTATTTATGAGAAGGAACCCCGTTCAGTTCGACGCGCAGTCGGTTCGGGTGACGGAACGGAGCGTGGTCTTATCTGGGACACTCGGTGGTACGCGTGGTTCTCCGTTTTCGAATGCCGAGGGTCGACATCGTCGCTGGATTTTTGTTGTCAGAAATAATGACGTCGCGCTGATTTATTGTCAGCAATTCATCGGGGCTTTGCTGGCAAGGAGTGAATTGTGGCCTCTATGGTTAAACCATCATAGGACATTTGAGGCCTCTAAAGGATTGCGAGTTATCCTACGTTTTGAGATTGCAAGCAGGATAATTGCTGGCTCATGTGACTGTGATTGTGCCACGTCATTTTTGAAAAAAAATTAAGTTGCTTGAAATGATATTTGGAAAAAAAAAAAAAATCCTGACAGCCCATACCGATTGTTTATAAAATCGGGCCAGATTTGGAAACAAGCCTGAAACGATTTTCTGAAGGCCTCAAATGTCCTCTAATGCCATTTCCAACTGGGCATCAATACCCAACTTGTAGGGTGAATGCTCTCGAATACAAGCCCAGGCTGGCATAACATTGTTAAGTAGCAAAGGAGCCTCTCCCCAAGTGGAGGTGTAATTCCTCCTAAGATGCCTAGGGGAGAATTAAGTTATAATGTTGAGAGTCTAATTGGCTAGGCATATGTACTTTGTCTCTACATTGTTAGAGTTGGAGACGCAATTAGCTTGCACAGGTACTTTTTTGTTGGAGGGCTCCTGAATGAGGGGGGAGGGGGGGGAGCAAAAGCCCCCCCCCTCCAGCAAACGTTAACTCTTGAGCGTCCTAGCGCCCCAAATGTAGCCTCCTACTATGAGACAGTTGACCATTATAATGTCCTAGGTTGTATAGTGAAAACTTCCACAAGTTTCTCCAAAGCTGCTGCTCCTATCTTTTTTTGCAATCTAAACGGTTATGTCTCTTGAATCTTACTTTTTAATCCGTGGGGTCTACTTGAGTGGCAATTTGTAGCTTGTTTTTGGAATTTGCGTTGGGCGTTCAGGGATTAAGAATGTTATGGGCCGTGCATACAGAAAAACATTGGTGATGCTCTTAGCATAGAGAGTTATAATGTAATATCTTAGCACTCACAAAGTATTATAAGATGTGTAAGCCTCTACTGCACTCTTCAAACTTACAATTTGCAACATCTCATGACTATGTTCTTAGACAATATTCTACTAGACCTTTATTTTTCAATTTTGCTATACCCCTGAGTGCAAATTGAAAACCATATATGATTGGTTATTTGATGATTGGACGAACATTCTCCACCCATCCCCACCACATTCTTACTTTTGACAACTCACTGCGCCAATTGAGTTGGTAGGCAGGCCCTTAAATTCTAAATGCAAGCCCAACTAGTATTCAAAGAGTATTATTTAATAGAATCACGACAATAAATGGGTGATTGCAAGAAACACTTGTCCTATTTTTTGTCCCCTTGCCCTTAGACGAGTGATTTTTTGCTCATAACTTTTGCATTGTTTGTTCGTTTGTCGTGAAATTTGGAAAAAAGGTACATATGGTAGTTACAAACATTGAATAATTTTTCAAATTCTTTTAAAAATTAGTTTACTATTTTTAAATTGCCCCCAATTGGATGTCTATTTTGGCCATTTTGGGGGGGTTTAGTCCTATTTTTGATCCTAAAATGTGAATTTGAAGCCACAAATTGGACATGTTGGAGGTCTACTAACATTACAAGGATTGACGATGAATTTTTATGAAATGTGGGTAAGAATGAGCTAATAGGAGCCACTCAAGCCATATGGTTGTTCCTTTTGGAGGGTCCTTTTGAAATTTTGATGAAATGTTTTACTAAAAAACATCATCAATTTCATCAAGATTAGTTCTAAAAATTATTCAAAGTTGTTAGCAATGCCAAAATCTACTCAAAACATCATCATTTTCATTAGAAAAGTTTGAAATTCAACAAAGGAGTCAAAAGCACTGGTTACATGTGCTTTTTTGTACTTAATTAAGATAACATGATAACATAATAAACTATGCAATGTTTCAACATGACACTATAGCATTTATAATCTATGAAACGTATTTATTTTGGACAAATCTAAGAAAATGTGAGTTATATAATTAATAATAGTTCCAAAAAGGAGTGGTTACGATAAAATTGGCTCCATTACCTCATTTTTACCCATGTCAATTGTCCACATGGGGGCAAAGTGACCTTTCTTTGCGCAAAGGTTACGAAGAGGGAAAGATTTTCCTACATTAATTTTTTGATGCAATGTGAGCACAATCTTCTCTAGCAAAATATGTTTTTTGGTTTTTATTTTTTGAATTTTTTTTAAATTAGTAAAAACAAAAAGGTGCACAGACCCCTTTTCTGTTGTTTTTTGCTCCTAGTGGCTTCTATAGTACTTCACAGCAGTCTATAGTATAGCATAGTACTATATAGTATTGAATCGATGGTTGAGATCTGCAAACACCTTGAATCGACAATTGAAATCTGCAGGGGCGTTCCGGAAACATATTACTGATAGTACTACATAATACTACTAGTCCTATGGCCAAAAATTGCGTTTTGAGCCAAAAACATGAAGTGTTTCTTGCAATCACCCAAATGCACGTGAAGTCAAGAGCTAGCGGGATTGGCAAGCTGTTGTCTAGAGAGTTGTATTTGACTCTTTTCTCCCCTATTAGTGATTACAGTGATGGAGGGATAGCTATTTCCAACCAAGGCTAAGAGATGTTTTCAATCAAGGTTTGGAATGTGATTTTTTCTCCTTTGCAAGTTTGGCACTATAAAGTCATGACCTATGTCTTGATGTAGTGAGCAAAAAAGTAGTTATAGAATGATCGGAATTGGAAGACTGTCTATATTGGGTATAGGATGAGGCCATCTTTTGACTTACAAAATCCATAGTAATTTGAATTTTAAAGAAAAAAATCACCAAAAATTAGCAATGTCCGTCATTTTTTATATTTCTACAAGACAATAAGTTTACATTGCCTTCTACTATTCTTAAACATGCGTGGAATCACTTAAGTGGTTGACTACGGGTGGTTCTACTATAGTCAATTTTAACCTTTGATTGCCTTGAAATTTAGTGTTGTTTATTCTATCACTTTAATTCTTATTTAGTTGACAATTATTGTTCATGTTGAATACTACTTTAGTGCAGAGTGAACAATATCAGTTCTACTTTTTTGTATCTGTTATAGCAGGAGCATCTTAAACCAATACTAAAATAGGAAGCTCATAAGTTGAGCATATAAAAGAAAACAAAGGTCTTTGTAGAGTTTGATGCATCGAAACATGTGTAAAAGTTTTAAGCAGGAAGAAAAATAGAAAAGACGTGAGTAGGAGATTTTTCCAAAATTTTCAGAGTCAACATGTATTAACAAGAAATTTGCAAACAAAAACATGTGTAGGTCAATACTCTTGTCCATAGATAGCACCTATGAGCAATAATAGTACATGTTAAAATTGAGAAAGCAAGTCCCAAAAGCAATAACCAAAGGCGCTTTGGAGTTTCATGTGAGTCCTTAAACTGTATTGTTTAGGTCCAATAATATAATACATACATAGCCACACCTTGCCAAATGAAAAGCCTCTGGATTTGCTATTGGAGTACAATCTAGGTACAATTCTATCATAAGTCAATTATAGATTGCATTATCTTCTAAAACTGCTCATAAGTATATCACTTGCCACCTCACCAATATCCTATAATCATGCATAGAAGAAGATTATGTGCCTTCAGAAAAACTCTCTTCCATTTAGCCTAAGTACTTTTTGTGTTCTGTTCATGACGCTTTTATAGAGGCAGCTGAAAATGCCCGCTGAAATTTAAGCCTCCTACTTTATACTCAATGGCGTCACTTTCTAAGTAAGGCAATGACTCTAGAACCTAAATCTAAGTAGATTATAAATAGCTTATCTTTTTTATTAACAAACAATAAGCTATCTATGGTCTACCTAGATTTAACCTCTAAAGCATTTTGACCATGTTTTCACCAAAATTGCTCTAAAACTACCATTTGTAGTAGAAGTACCAAATTTTGAAAAAAAAACATTTTTCGGATACATGTAGGTGCAAGATCTTGTTGTACATTGATTTGAAAATATGTGGAAAAAATTTCAGAAATTTCCACTCCGTGGATTGCAAGATATGAGCGTTTGAAATCATAGAAATGCTTTTTCTGGCCCTGCAAAAAACTCAGGTAGCTGCACTTCACAAGCTCGCATTTGTGTGAAAAAATGTCCAAAATAGTGGTGTTTTCTTGGATTCATTTTTCTAAACAAGTTGGCTACATGCTTGAAAAACTTCACATCGTTTGGAATTGCACAACATGTAGGGAAAAAATAGTAATTAGAAAGAAATAGAGAGTGATTCAAAATATTAAATTATTAAGAATCTAGTTATGGAATTGAAAAATGCCAATCCCCATGGTTGTAATGTTGTAATAAACAACATACATCCTATGATTTTATTTTTTTCAAAATTATTAAAAATTGAGTTAAATTACTCAATAATTCAATGGGGTACATCCTACCCTTTCAAACTAGTCAATTGGGCCTATACAAACAATCAACTTCAAAATTTATTTTAGAGTAAAATTCAAAATCTATAATTTCCCGCAAATTAAAACTCTTCATAATTTTCATCTCATAGATAAAAATGGAATGATAGATTCAAAGCTTTTTTTTAGAAAATTGGTTTCTTATTTTTGGTTTTGAAAAAAGTTTTTTTTTTTTATCTACTCGGATTGTCCATTTACCAAAAAAAATGACATATTAGACTATAATTTTTTACTCATGTTTCCAAATGTCATGAAATTTAGTGAATATGAAAGATATTCCTTGTCCACACCTTTTATTAAAATTTTGGCCTAGAAGTTACAAATTCACATTCACATCAGTCTTCCCCAAATTCCTATGTTGCCAAAAAAACGCATGGTGGTCCTTTAGGGGTTAAAAGTTGACAAGGATGTTTGGCGTTTGATAGATGACAAGAAATTATTCTAGTAGGACAAAAGTTCAACTATTCAACCTCAGAATTTTGTTGTGAAAAGGGAAGGTCTTTTACAATAGTTTGACTTTCCAATGAGTACTTTCACATTTTTTTTAAGTCAATAATTCACACGGTGATGAAAAGGGACGATCCTTGGAAGGGTTATCCTTGGAAGCACACAATCCTACCAACAAGGTAATGGTGATGAGTAGGTACATTCTTCCTTTCAACAGTCTTCTTGTCCGTTATTCACCGGACGTCAGTTTGGTCCGTGGCGTCCTTATTGGGATGAAGCAATGTCCCAGTGATCTTCATAACAAAAGCAACAGAATTATTTGCAGAAAATTGTCACGACTTACAAAACTACAAGTTGGAACCTACAAAACAGATAATGCGGGCATGAACTGAAATTTGCAAGTGAGCAACCCAAGTGCCAAATGCGCTAAGAGCACTACAGATATCTCAAACCTACTCACAAGTGAGCACTACTAGCTCAGTAAGCAGCCTTCAAGGTGACTGTGGTGTTGAAGGGGAAGATGATGATATTCTCCACTGACGCACGGAGCTCTTCGGCAAAAGCTGCATGGGCGGGATGGACAAGATACTCCTGCCGAGCTTCGGCTGATTCAAATGTGGCGACGAAAACGTGAGTGAAGCCTGGATGCACATTCTCTGGACTTAAGTCTGAGCCCCTGCAAATAAAATCATCGGCGACCTTAGTTCGATCATGTCACCAAATCGATCTCAAGTAATCATTTCCCCCTAGGACAATCGTTCTGCAAGCTCTACCTGCCAAGCACCTCATAATAGGGGTAGTCACACCTTCTCAAAAACAAAATTTCTACGAAGAGTGAGAAGTTCAGGAGAGAAAAGAGGAGCCCATTAGGAGCCAGAAATCATGAAGAAGTGTGAGACCACTTTTCTGTTGTTTGGAGAACGAGAGTGGAGAATGCACACCAAGATTTACCCTCTAGGGATGTAAAAAAACGAAACGCAGAACGCACTATGAATGCGCAGAATGCGTAGACAACGCAAAACTGGGGGCAGTGAAAACTTGGGTGACGCAGAACTTGGTGAATTTGGGGTGAAAGTGCTCTCCGTGGTAGAATATTCTTCTTCTGCAAAGTCTTCTTCGCGTCCATTATTCTCCTGCGGCGGTGAATTATGGACGCGAAGAAGACTTTGCAGAACTAGAATTTTCTACCACGGAGAGCCAACGGGAGAGAGCCACCACCCCATTCTCTAAAGATTGAGAATGGAGTGAAGAACTCAAGGTGTAACTTCCCCTAATGTCGTATTCTCAATGAAGCCGTAGTACTTCAAATGACGAAAGAAGAATCGCACTTTAGCTAATTTGAAAACAAAACAAGAGCGGGAAGTCGGGAATTGCAAGATTCACGCAGCCTGGAATTACTGCAATAAGGTATTTGACCTCCGGAAAAATTCTCAATGCGAGAGCCAACCACTGCAAAATCTCCTATTCCCAAGCAAATGAAGTAACTCCTGATTGATCGAGAGCACCGAAAGAATCCGAATGAAAAGGGCCATGGCAGAAAAAGGTCGTGATTCACTTACCATTCGAAGCCTTTCAAAGTGGGGACGGAGTTCGTGAGCCCCTCATACTTCGCAATGAGAGTGGCTTGCTGTTCGGGGGTGATGGAGTCCTTGAACTTGAGCATGAGAATTTGCCTCACAGTGCTCGCCATTGCGATCGATCGACGCTCCCCTTTCCAAAAAACTAACTGTTCTCTCTTAGACACCCGCCCTCTGTCGACGAAATTCGCTAATTCACAATCGTGAATTCCTGCTGTGAATTACATCTACTGGACCTTCTGCACAAGGGTTGCGAGTGACAAACAGAAGCTGCCAAGTCTGACTTGTTCAAGGCCGAGTTCTTCACTGCCACTGAAACTTCGTTGCGGGAAGCTTCTGGTGTAAACAGCTTCGAAAGCATGGGCATATATGCTTTGCTTGCTCAGGAAGGGGTGACCCTGGAAATCATCCTTTTTCATTACCGTGTGACATCATCTACATTAAAAAATCCAAAAGTATCTATTGGAAGTCAAGCTACTATAGGAGATCTCCTCTTTCTCACAACAAATTTCGAGGATGAATAATTGCACTTTTGTCCTATACAGTTTGATTCTTTGTCATCCATTGGCCACAGAATGGCCTCCTCGTCGTTACTGAAGGGTTAAGGTAGATTAGCCTAGTAAGATACAAAGTCCATAAATTGCCCATTTATCAACTAAAACTAAATTTTGGGGAGGTGAAAGTTCTTTAAAATTTTTTTTAGTAAATTTTCCTTGAAAGACAAGTGGAATTGGCATCTAACTCAAGTCATTTCATATTTCTTGGAGCTTTGTGGAATAAGTGATGAAATTTTGAAGTTGAAATGGCATTGAGCTCTAAAATCGTCCACCTCCTCAAATGTACATTGTTTGCACATTGCTGAAGGCTATGAAAAGATAATATGTATAAATAATATACATTTGAAGAGATGGGCAATTTTAGAGCCTAAGCATCTTTAGAACCTCCTACCTTACCATACAAATTTGCAATTTGGATATCTTATGTAATGTGCTAATTGTTGCCTGCATTTTCTAGAAAAGTGTTAAATGAGTGGACTCAAATACAAGTGGAACTGTATTATTTTTATAAGAGTTGAAATTGATATGAATTTTCAAAACACTTTTGGTGCAAAAATATAAAACCATCAATAGATAGAGGTCATAACCCTCTCAAAAAGGTTCAAGATTAGTGACACGCCACCCTAATCTTGTTTAATGAGTGTTTTGAAAGCACAAGTCTAACATTCTAAAAGCACTTGGCTTTTTCTGCCTAAAGTTGCAACTTGTTTTGACAAACATTTGTTCACTATTGTTCACTATTGTTCACATTTTTTCACCATAAGCCCACTTGGACCAACATTTATGAACTTCATCTTTATTGGCATATTACCGCCCATAATTAGATAGAAATCTAATATAATTCTTTGATAATAGTATCCAACTGCTTGCCAAAAAAACGCAATACATAATATATGGAATTGGATAATGTCTATTGCATGTGCAAATGAGAGGGGCTAGTAGATGCTATGGAATTGGATGACTGACACTATTACGCTAATCTATCTTACAAAGTACATAGTTTTTGAATTGCTAATTCACAATGGACTATATAATGTAGAATACCCACGGTAGACCATTTGGTCACATTATACATATATAGTTATCGGATTTACACAGATATAGGTATTATATTTTCAGTTATTTTATTGCAAAGAATAGCAACTTAGGGGTTTGGGTTTATTTCAAATGTATTTTGGTCAACTTAATTTGAAGAAAAAATGATAATTTAAAGCAAAAATGTATAGCTTTTTACTATAGACCTTGGAGGGATTTTTCTATAAAAAGCTTTTATTCATTCCATTTGGATTAGTGATGTGAAAGTTCATTAGGAAAATTTTCAGCCTCCCCAAAAGCTGCAAGTTCTGTACCCGTCCGGTGCAATTATGGAAGAAAATAAAAATAAAAAACTACTATTAATATTTTTAATTAATTTTTAATTTTTAAGAATTTAGTGCTAACGTGGCACTATTAGTGCCACATCAGATTTTTAATTTTTTAATTTTTTTTTTCCAAAAAAAGGGTCTCGTAAATCAATTCCTTAACGGCCTTCAGGAACGCTGAAATTTTTCCTAAAGATAGAGCATCTCGTTTTTAAAGCAATCTTTTTGAAAAAATAATATATTATATATGCTTTCAAAATTAAATTTCCATAAGTTTTCAAAAATAAATGCTCCACAACGTCTATTTTGTTTGCTCAAACAATCTCATTGTTGCATTGGAGTATTTCAATTCCATCTTTGAGGTATTAACAATTTTGTTTTTTCTAGATCTTGTACCTATTTTTGTTTGAAAATGGTTTTAAGAATAAATAATTTATCATTTTAATTTAATTCTTTTTTCAAGACTCTTGGCTCAATTGTTTATGATAAAAAAATTTAAATCATACTCTATAATGCAAAAAATGAAATTAAGAAGACTTACAGTCAAATAATCTAGTCACAGAAGGTGAAAAAACCCATGTTATTTTCATTTTAATTAGAGCAAATATCTTGCAATCTATATGGCCAAATTTTTAAAATTTCTTCTACACATATGCACAGTAATGAATACAAGATCAGATAGTTAAATAGGCAAAAAATAAATCAACTTTCAAAGTTTTCACACTTTGCAATAAAAATGGCAGCTTTGAATATTTTTTGATAGAAAAAAAAGGCCATGACCCTCTAGGAATTAACCCTGCAACGATGTGGGGGATGACCCTAGAAATCATGCATTTTGTAACCGTGAATGTCATTGGAATAAGAGAACCTAGGAACTAACCCAAGAAGGACCCTACGGACAATAAGTGTCTGATGAATGACAAAAAATTCTCTATTATAGGATAGAACTACAACTACTCATCCTTGGAATTTTTTGTGGGAAGTGGAGAACATCTACAGTAGCTTAACTTCCAAAGAGTTTTTTTGGAATTTTTTACTTCAATGACTCTCACAGTTACACAATGCATGATTTCCAGGGTCACTCCCGCATCGTTCCAGGGTTAAATAGATTCCCAAAGTATTTGGATTTTTTTAAATTTTTTTTTTTTGAACAAATGAAAAGAACCATTCCATTAAGAATCAAAACCAAGAAGTACAGTAGCCAAGCCAACAGGCTAGCAAATGCAGAAGATAAGAGCAAAAATAGATGGCAAGCAAAAACAAACCTGCGTAAAATGCAAGAGGGAGGCCTCTTCTTGTTCCAAATAATACTACCATCATCTCTATGAGTGAGAGCTAGAGAATTAAGCCAGACCAAATCAAATTTGGCCCAAATTTTCTCTGTCTTGTGGCCTTTGTCTGGTTCCAATCTGTGCTTTCAATTATGTAGCCCTCCTTGAATCTAAAAGGGCATCCCAAATGGTTTGCTACGTAAAATCTAAGGGCCAACAATAATGAGAGATAACTTTAATTACTATTTCTGGAGATCCTAGTATGAGCCATAGGGCGGAGCCTCTTAGCAGGGTCCAGATGGTCTTCAAATCTTGGAATCTTCGAGGCATTGAGGAGCCAATAACACATTGTATAAAGTCCAAGCAAGTATTCCCAAATTTCTTGAGGTAGCTTGTAGAATCTATGGAAGGGAGCTTTGTCTAATCCTAAGGTGCAACAAATGCAACTCTTGTCGAGTCCCAGGTAGAGACGTTTGTTTTTGTTTGTTTTTTTGGAAAACAAATGGAAATTCCATTGCAAAACAAAATCCATAACATAGAATAGCCAAGCCGCAAGGCTGGACAATGAAGAGATAAGAGCATTTTCAAATTCTTTTGTGCAAGGGAAAAATGAATCTTTCTACTAATTTAAAAATATCTACCCAATCGCATTTTGGCCCTTCCAGAGTTCCAGTAGGCCCGTGCATATGAGGCAAACAAGGGCCGTGCGATGTCGCAGGTGAGGGCGCAGACACGCGGGTTTGCCCAAAAGGAACTCTCACACGCGAGGCTAACAAAAAATGAGATCTGCGCCCTCACGGTTCGATTATTGCGACAAACTTATCAGGGTGGTCAACATTGTAGTGACTTGTCAAAGCCCGGGAGCCTCCTTGTAGCTTTTGTCTTTTCTCCTTTGCCACAGAGCCACCACAAGCCATAGGCTGCACTCTTCTCAACTGCTCCAGGTAGTGTCTTCTTTTTTGTGTTTTCATTAGCTTGAGTTAGGATTTCTGCTCTTGGAACATAATGGAGGTTCCAAGGGGGAGTTATTAGCACTTATGCTTAGTGATGAGAGAGGGTTGATTTTCAAGGGATTCAGGAGAGAGGAAAGGGTGATTCTTCAAATTTGAAGAGGGAATGGACGGAAGGAGCTTTGAAGTTTTTTGTAGGCATGTGTGAGGAAAATTACTATCAGTGCAACCGAAAGCCGTTCAAGCAAGCAAATTGGGAGGTCTTTGCAAGGAAAGTTGAATGCACAGTTCTCTAACAACCCTCAAAGAACGTGGACCCAAGCTTGGGACAAGTGGAACAAGATGAAGACTACTTACCAAGAAGAGAAGGCCAAGCAATAAGAAACGGGAGCTCTACCTTCTTCTTGGACTCCATGGTACAAAATCTTTGACAATATCTTTGGTGGTACGTCTAAAATCAATGGGGTCCCTTATGGTGTTGATCAGGGTGTCCATATGCAGCAATCAGAGGTTCATGTTGTAAGTGATGAGGAGGAGAACACTTTGCATATCACTCCTTATACATTAGGAAAAAAATCAGCCCTGAGGAGGGCCGTTTCAAACTGCCATGCCATACTAGTTCAAGCATGGCCTGTCATCTTAGAAAAATGCCCTTGTTGAGTAATCATAGTGTATGACTGCTCGCCAGAGCAGTCAGATTTTGCATTTTTTTTTTAATATGTGTTTTCTTATTTAATTTTTTAAGATTAAAATAATAATATTAATATTAATAATAGTTTTTTATTCAAAAATCTGGGTTCTTGCGCCATTGTCATAGCAGTATCAGCTGCGCCAAAATAGGGAAAAAAACATTTTTTTCAGCCTCTTAAAATTAAATTTCAGGGTACCAAAAGGGTCCATGGAGCAGCTCTCCAGAGGGCTGATTTTTTTCCTAATGACTCCCTCCTCTACAGGTGCTACTTCTGCATTGTTCCCACATACACAAGCGGTTAACCAGCCATGATGTGAAGAATAAGTTAATAGGAGTGCTGGAAAGAGAAAGAAAAAGCTAGCTATTGCAAAGGAGTCTATTGCTTCCGCCATTACCAGTTTCTCTAAGGGAATTTTAGAGGCGGAGAAGATGAAGATGTCCATTGCAAAGAAGATGATAGAGAGTGACAAAGAAAGCAGGGACTTGGCAATGAAGGGGCAATTGCAAATGGCACTTTGTTTGTTGAAGTGCTCAAGGGTAAGGACTCCTCTTGTACTTCTAAGTAGAAGTATTTTCTATGTGTTATGTTCTTGCAAGGCTTTAGAGCATTGGAATTTTTTACCAATGTTGTGTGTAATTTGTTTGGATTTGTTTGGATTTGTTACAAATTCCACTACATTCAATAAAAGACATCTTTCCAACATGATTCAATGTACATATATACAAGCACTTGCATTCAAAGCTTTGAAAAATTGCATGTGCAATATGTTAGCATTCATTCATCATTGGTTTTTCAAAACCCACTGTGCATACAATTTTTCCCTCAATCTTTCTCTCTCACATTTTGATGCTTCTTCATCCCTAGGCATGGGTAATCTCACAGTCTCAAATTCAACTAGTGGATCTTCTCTCAAACATGCATTAGCCACATGAGGCTCTGCTGCATTGAACAACTCACAATAGTTGTGAAGCCAACAACATACCACAGTGATCCTTGCAACCCTATCCACTTTTGAATTGAAATGCTTCAAGATCCTCCATCTATTCTTCAAGCTCTCAAACGCTTATTCAATTACCACTCTACCAAAGTTCATTGAACTACCAAATTTCTTCTTTTCTAAATCAATGGAGCCTTCCAATTCTTCATCAAATAGCTTCGGATGGAATATGCAGCATCTCCAATCAAATAAGGAGTGCAACGGAAATCTTCCACCCAAACTACCGATTGTTGAAGAATGTCTCGGTTCCTCAAATTCTTGTACAAACTTGAGACTTTGAATTGACCACCGTCATGCACTCTTCTAAGTTGGCGGGCGCAAATGTTCCAAAAAATCTTTTGTGAACCACATACCGCTTGTAGAACAATAAAATGAAATTTTTTCCTATTGAAAAAGTCACTAGCAGCTAATGTCACTCTTCTACTAGGATTCTTTGCTAATGGTTATGGGTCCCATCAATAGCTCCACAAATGTTTGGCAATCCCGTTATTTCTTTAAAGTCAAACATGATGGTTTGAAGGCGGTCTCTACTAGGAATACAAATGGAATGACTAAATAATTTGTCTTTCTTTGTAAGTATGTCACAAATTATGTCCATATACTTCCTAATGGTTGAAGCACCAATTTTAAAACAATCCGCAATGTGCTCCAGACTATGGCCATGAGCAAATCTATAAAGCACACATGCCACAATTTTTTTGATTTCTAGTTGTGGCCTCACTTGATTCACACATCTACTTCTCAAGAATGGTGTCAACATGTTCACCAAGTTTTCAAATGCACCAAAACTCATTCTATAAACCTTTTTGAATTTGTTCTGGTGCATTTCATTGTTTGCTCTCCACACTACCCTCTCTACATAATTTCAATGTGTCGCTTGCTAAGGCTCTATCCTAAAGAGACGGAAAACACAAAAGCAAGAACAACAACCAAATAAAATAAAATTCTATAGAAGTCCCACCACTGGAATTCAAGACCTCCCAAGCCCGACTTTTGTAATTCAAGCATTTGTGGCACTCATTGTCATGGAAAGCATGAGCCACATGAGTGCCACTTGAGCACAAAATGTAGGCTCCATATCCACTTAAAAAATTGTTTCAAATCGTTCTCAAACAAAAATTTGGTCCTGAAACCCTAAAATGGGGAGGACCTTGCAAAGCTTGCACTCAACACAAAACGTAAGTCAAAAACAGCAAAGAGAAATTCCCCACAACATGTACTACCATTTGCAAAAAAGAATTTGAAAAAAACAAAGAAACAAACCAAGATAATTGAACATGAAGTTGAAGCTCTCCCAAGCCCTCCCAAACTCTCCCAAGCTCAAACACCCAAAACCTCACAATTTTCTCAAGTTTTCTCAAGTTGCTCAGTTGAGAGAGAAAGTTGTTTCTCTCTCTTCTATGCCGGGAATAATGCTGACAAAGGGCCAAGAAGGGACTCAAGGTAGCCAACCTCTTTCCGATCCCCCCCCCCCCCCCCCCCCCCCCCCCCCCCCCATTTCTGATCAATAGATTGATCCATTTGTAACCATAGCTTTGTAGGCCATTTGATTCTTATTTGATTTTTTTTTAATGAATGACACACTGACACCTAATAAAGTTGTCATTGATCAAGAATGGGCTTGCTTATTGATCGGAAATAGGAAACCCTGACTTTTCTACTTCTTTAATTTTTACTAATTCTACACTTGATGAAAAATTACCAAAAAATGGCATTTTTACTAATTCTGTCTTGTTCCTTTTTTCTCACTGGAGATATTTTTCTCCTCCACCATTGCTCAATCACGCATATGCTGAAATGCTTAAGTGATTGGAAATGGGAGATCTACCTTACTTGACCTCCCCGCAGCAGGATGGTTTACCACCGGGGAAGGTTCCCAGTACCTGCCGGGGTCGAGCTGGCTGATGGTGGGTGGGGGCCCGCCTCAGCTGGTGAGGCTGCGAACGCAGCCCTCACTACCAGCCATGTGCGCACTCCTCGTGTTTCGGTATCGGTATGGCAATTCATATGTGTCCCTCCGCATGTACGAAAACACCATCAGATCACCGTCAGCCTATGATCCAATTGAACTCCAAATTCGGAAATCTACGCTTTCCGAACCCAATCTACGTTTTTCCGACGTGGTGCCTGCTCGCGCTCAGAGAGGGTTCACTGAGCCTCCAGATCTACCATTTTCTGCGTCGGATCAGACTGAACGTCTGACAGTGGAATTGAATTGTTTCCCTACCCCCAAATGTGCCACTAATTGGACATGGTCTTAATGAGAGGCAATTTTTTTTGTTTTTGTTTTTTTAGAAGTGCTGAAGTGGCAACAGACGAGAAAAGGATGTAGCCAAATGTTTTAGTATTCATCTATATTTTGGATAGAATTAACCTTTCATCCACATATTTTGATGAGTTTCATTTAAATTTGTCAATTTTATCCAAAAAAAATTTAAAAAAAAATTGGAGCAATTTGACACTATCATCCAATTTTTCTTCAAGTTTTTCCTATAGGCTTGATGCAGCCCATTTTATTTTTATTGTTTGTTGAGGCATTTGGGCCTCATAAGTATGAAGGGATTCAGAGGAAGTGGTCCTTTGGTTCTATGTACTTGTTCCTTTATCAATGGAATTTGTCCATGTGTTTCAAGAATAAATAAATAAATAAATAGATAAGTACAAAGGGGCCTCCCTTGTGCTCTTTTGTTTATTTTTTCTTATCTTTGTTTCCTTTGTTTTGGTTTTATGCTCATTATCTCTTCATTTGCCAACCTTTGGCTTGGTTGTTGTTATTTATGGGTTTTTTTAATGCAATGGTATTTTCCATTTGTTCAAAAAAATTTATAAATTAAAAAAAGGCGCCACTAATTGCTACTAAGCCTATTTACTATTATTCAACTATTCAAATTTTACATTTTCTCATTGGCAAGTGAAAGGAGGTTTCAACGTACCAATGAATGTGACATTTGGATACTGCATGCAAAAGTTGTGAAGGAACAAAGTTTGGTTCTAAAAGCATTTCTTCCACATAGGTAAAGAACTGATTTTAATCCCTAAAGTTCCATGACTATGTCTTCACCAAAAAACGCTCAAAAATTGCCATTTTTAGTACAAGTACCCAATTTTTGAAAAAAAAATTTTAACACATGTAACCGTAGGTTCTTGTAGTATGCTGGCTTGAAAACATATGGTAAAATATTCATAAATTTCCAGTGCATAGATTGCAAGATATAAGCATTCAAATTCACTAAAACTATTTTTTTGGCCCTGCAAAAAACAAGGCAGCAGCACTTTACAAGCTCCCTTTTGATGAAAAAATGTCCAAAATGATGGTGCTTCTTAGCAATTTGGATATCTTATGTAATGTGCTTATTGTTGCCTGCATTTTCTAGAAAAGTTTTAGATGAGTGGACTCAAATACAAGTAGAGTTGTATTATTTTGATAAGAATTGAAATTGATATGAATTTTCAAAACACTTTGGGTGCAAAAATATAAAACCATCAATAGATGGAGGTCATAACCCTCTTAAAAAGGTTCAAGATTAGTGACACGCCACCCTAATCTCATTTAATGAGTGTTTTGAAAGCACAAGTCTAACATTCTAAAAGCACTTGGCCTTTTCTGCCTAAAGTTGCAACTTGTTTTGACAAACATTTGTTCACTATAAACCCACCTAAATCAACATTTATGAACCACATCTTTACTGGCATATTACTGCCTATAATTAGATAGAAATCTAATATAATTTTTTAACAATAGTATCCAATTGCTTGCCAAAAAAATGTAAGATACATAATACATGGAACTGGGTAACGTCTATTGCATGTGCAAATGAGAGGGGTCAGTAGATGCCATGATATTGGGTGATTGACGTTGTTAGGCTAATCTATCTTACAAAGTACATCATTTTTGAACTGCTAATTCACAATGGACTATATAATGTAGAATACTCATGATAGACTATTTGGTCACATTGCACATATATAGTCATCAAATTTACACAGATACAGGTATTGTATTTTCAATTATTTATTGCAAAAGGGTAGCAACTTAGGGGTTTGGGTTTATTTCACATGTATTTTGGTCAACTTAATTTGAAGAAAAAATGATAAATTTAAAGCAAAAATGTATAGCTCTTTACTATAGACCTTGGAGGGATTTTTCTATGGAAAGCTTTTATTCATTCCATTTGGATTATTTAGTGATGTGAAAGTTCATTAGGAAAAATTTCAGCCCTCCAAAAGGCTGCAAGTTTTGCACATGTCTAGTGCAATTATGGAAGAAAACAAAAATAAAAAGTTGTTATTAAGTTTTTTAAATTATTTTTAAATCTTTTAGAATTTGGTTGCTGACCTGGCACTATTAGTGCCACGTCAGATTTTTAACATTTTTAATATTTTTTCCAATTTTTTTTTTTATTCATTTTAAAATTGCAGCAAGGGGTCCCGTAAATCAATTCCTTAAACACCCTTGTGGAGGGCTGAAATTTTTCTTAATGATAGAGCATCTTGTTTTTAATGCAATCTTCTTGAGAAAATAATATATTGGATATGTTTTCAAATTTAATTTTCATAATTTTTCAAAAACAAATGTTCCACAACATTTATTTTGTTTGCTAAAACAATCTCATTGTTGAATTGGAGTACTTCAATTCCATCTTTGAAGTATTAACAATTTTGTTTTTTCTAGATCTCATACCTATTTTTATTTAACAATGGTTTTAAGAATAAATAATTTATTATTTTATTTTAATACTTTTTCAAGACTCTTGGCTCAATTACTTATGATAAAAAAAATTTAATCAAACTTTATAGTGCAAAAAATGAAATTAAGAAGATTCACAGTCAAATAATCTAGTTATACAAGGTGAAAAAAAATATGCTATTTTCATTTTAATTAGAGCAAATATCTTGCAATCTATATGGCCAAATTTTTAAAATTTCTTCCACATTTGTACACTAGTTAGTACAAGATCAGATAATTAAATACGCAAAAAAAAATCAATTTTCAAAGTTTTCACACTTTGCAATAAAAATGGCAATTTGAATGTTTTTTGATAGAAAAAAAGGCCATGACCCTCTAGGAATTAACCTTGGAACAACACGGAGGATGACCCTGGAAATCATGCATTTTGTAACCGTAAATGTCATTGGAATAATAAAACCAAGAATTAATCCAAGAAGGACGCCACGGACAATAATTGCCCAATGAATGACAAGGAATTTTCTAGTATAGATCTACAACTATTCCTCTTTGGAATTTTTGGTGGAAAGTGGAGAACATTTACAATAGCCTGACTTTCAATGAGTTTTTTTGGATTCTTTTACTTCAATGACTCTCACGGTTACACAATGCATGATTTCCAGGGTCACCCCCGCATTGTTCTAGGGTTAAATAGATTCCCAAAGTTTTTGGATTTTTTTTTTCAAAATTTTTTTTTTGAAGAAATGAAAAGAACCATTCCATTAAGAATCAGAACCAAGAAATTAGCGGCCAAGCCAGCATGCTAGAAAGTGAAAAAGATAAGAGCAAAAACAAATGGCAAACAAAAACAAACTTGTGTAAAAATGCAAGAGGGAGGCCCTTTGTTCCAAATAACACTACCGTCATCCCTATGAATGAGAGTTGGAGATTTAAGCCAGATAAAATTGAATTTGGTCCAAATTTTCTCTGTCTTGTGGCCGTTGTCTAGTTCCAATCTGGGCTTTCAATAGTGTGCAACCCTCCCTGAATCTAAAAAGGCATCCCAAATGGTTTGCTGCGTAAAATCTAAGGGCCAACAATACTGAGAAAACTTTATTATTTCTGGAGATCCAGATAAGCCATAGCGCGGAGCCTCTTAGCAAAATGTGGACTCCATATCCACTTAAAAAACTCTCTCAAATTGTTTTCAAACTAAAATTTGGTCCTAAAACCCTAAAATGGGGGGGACCTTGCAAAGCTTGCACTCAACACAAAATGTAAGTAAAAAACAACAAAGAAAAATTCCCCACAACATGTACTACCATTTGCAAAAAACAATATGAAAGTATAGGGCAATGCCTGCAGAGGAGGGCATTGCACCAAATAATCGGCCAACGAGGAGGGCGGAGCCCGACGAGGAGGGCCAATTATTTGGCGCAATGCCCGACCATAAGGGTATTGCCCGACGCAAATCACGATTGAAAGAGGAGAAAAAATTGGATGAAACGATGAGCGGGATGAAAAATCTGTAATCCCTGGTTACACAGTTTTGCCCGCGTAATCGGGGATACGGCATAGAAGCTTCCCGCCGATTGAATGGGACGGGAACCAGGAGTGGTTTACGAACCAAGTAAACATACCAATATAATTGAACATGAAGTTGAAGCTCTCCCAAGCCTTACCTGCGGGATCGAGCTGGCTGATGGTGGGTGGGCCCGCCTCAGCTGAGGCTGCGAACGCAGCCCTCACCAGCAGACATGTGCGCACTCCTAGTGTTTCGCAATCGGAATGGCAATTCATATGTGTCCCTCCGCATCTACGAAAACACCATCAGATCACCGTCGGCCTCTGATCAAATTGAACTCCAAATTCGGAAATCTACGCTTTCCGAACCCAATCTACGTTTTCCCGACGCTCGCGCTCAGAGAGGGCTCGCTGAGCCTCCAGATCTACCATTTTCTGCGTCGGATCAGACTGAGCGTCTGATGGAATTGAATTGTTTCCCTGGACATGTACGCTTTCCAACAGACGCGGATGCAACCTACTAAGATAGGCACACCCAAATGTGCCACTAATTGAACATGGTCTTAATGAGAGGCAGGTTTTCTTTTTTTGTTTTTTGTAGCACTGCTGAAGTGGCAACAGACGAGAAAAGGATGTAGCCAAATATTTTAGTATTCATCTATATTTTGGATATAATTAACCTTTCGTCCACATATTTCAATGAGTTTCATTTAAATTCGGCAATTTCATCCAAAATTTTAAAAAAATTGGAGCAATTTGGCACTATCATCCAATTTTTCTTCAAATTTTTCCTATAGGCTTGATGCAGCCCATTTTTTTATTTTTATTTTTTTGTTGAGGCATTTGGGCCTCATAAGTATGAAGGGGTTCCAAGGACGTGGTCCTTTGGTTCTATGTACTTGTTCCTTTATCAATGGAATTTGTCCATGTGTTTTAAGAATAAATAAATAAACAAATAAGTACGAAGGGGCCTCCCTTGTGCTCTTTTGTTTATTTCTTCTCATCTTTGTTTCCTTTGCTTGGATTTTATGCTCATTATCTCTTCATTTGCCAACCTTTGGCTTGGTTGTTGTT
The DNA here is from genome assembly GCA_963969595.1 of Neckera pumila. Classification (NCBI taxonomy): domain Eukaryota; kingdom Viridiplantae; phylum Streptophyta; class Bryopsida; order Hypnales; family Neckeraceae; genus Neckera; species Neckera pumila. Next base: position 44,904,217 of record OZ018409.1, on the reverse strand, counting down.
ATTTATGGGTTTATTTAATACAATGGTATTTTCCATTTGTTCAAAAGAAATTTATAAATTAAAAAAAGGCGCCACTAATTGCTACTAAGCCTATTTACTATTATTATACTATTCAAATTTTACATTTTCTCATTGGCAAGTGAAAGGAGGTTTCAATGTACTAATGAAAGTGACATTTGGATACTGCATGCAAAAGTTGTGAAGGAACGAAGTTTGGTTCTAAAAGCATTTCTTCCACATAGGTACATAATTGATTTTAACCCCTAAAGTTTCATGACTATGTTTTCACCGAAAACGCTCAAAAATTGCCATTTTTAGTACAAGTACCCAATTTTTGAAAAAAACTTTTTTTAACACATGTAACCGTAGGTTCTTGTAGTATGCTGATTTGAAAACATATGGTAAAGAATTCAGAAATTTCCAGTGCATGGATTGCAAGATATAAGCATTCAAATTCACTAAAACCATTTTTTTGGGCCTTGCAAAAAACAAGGCAGTAGCACTTCACAAGCTCACTTTTTGATGAAAAAATGTCCAAAATGATGGTGCTTCTTTGGATTCTTTTTTCTAGATAAGTGGGCTACATGCCTGCAAATTTTCACTTCATTTGGAGTTGTACAACACATAGAAAAAAATTGCTTAAGTAAATAGTAGTAGAGAATGACTCAAAATACTAAATTGTCAAGAATTTAATTATGGAATTGAAAAATGTTAATCCCAATGGTTGCAATGTTGTATTAAATAGTATACATCCTATGATTTTATTTTTTTCAAAAAATATTGAAATTTGAGTAAGATGAAGGACTTCAAAGTTTATTTTAGAGTAGAGAATCCATAACTGTCCACAAACTAAAAATCTTCATAACTTTTTACTAATTGATCAAAATGGGATGATTAAAAGCTTCTTATGTTTAAACATCTCTAGAAAACCAATTTCAAATTAGTGTTTTTGAAAAAAATGACTTTTTTTTATCTGCCCGGACTGCCTAGTTACGAAAAAAAGTAACATACTAGGCCATAACTTTTGACTCACATATCCAAATGTCATGAAATTTAGTGCATATGAAAGATGTTCCTTTTGCCCACCTTCTGTTAAAGTTTCAACCTAAAAGATGGAAATCTCTAGTTAGACGTACCTACCTAAAATTTCTATATAACCAAAAAATGCATGCCGGTCTTTTAGGGGTTAAAGATGTGCACAGAGTGTACATGGCGGTTTAAGGTCAATGGCACATTTGGAGGTGCCCATCTTAGAGTAGACCAGCCCAGTTCCATTCACTACCCAATGTCGTCATCCTACTTTTGGTCCCAATTCCATTCACTGCCCAACCTTGAAATTTGTACATGTTTTTGACAAAATCAGTGCATTATTGCCAACAAGGAATAACATGTCAATCCTTTATTGGTGAGTGCATAGATGTCATGAAATTAAATATATAGGAAGACGGTTATGGGATGTTCATGGTTCTATACTCTGTGTGATTTTGTAATTCTAGGGCAACCATTTCAGAGATTCACATAAATTACAATTATAATCAAAAGATTATTATTCCATTTGGGTTTGATTTGTGAAACAAGTGCCCACCTCTGAAAATATGTGCCCCTCTTGGAGTTGGCTCCAAAATATTCAAATTGCAAATCAAGCTAGTAATAGGCTTATTAGTTTTACTAATCTTTGTTTCTGGAATTTTTTTTATGATTTTACAAAGAAAAAACGAGTCTTTTCCAAAAACAGAAGGAATACTAAGGATTTTTTTTTATTTTGCTCTTTCATTTTTTTAGAGGGTAAGCACAATGGAAATCAAGTGTTTTGTGACATTGTAGAAACTATGGGCCCTAAAGAAGGGCTATTATGGTTCTTGCAAATGTGCACATACAATGAATTTTTTAATTTTTTTAATTTTTTAATTAAAAATATATATTTTTTCAATATTTAAAAAAAACATTTTTTAATCGGAAATCCGACGGGACACACCAATTGACTGCTCACATTATAGATTCCCTGATGGCTTTTTTGGTTGATTTCCTCTTAATGCACATTTTTATACATCCTAGCAGCTCTCCCGTAGCCTGAAATTTTTTGTAATGCATTGTGCTCTATGAATTTTAGTAATGAAGGATATTGCTACATTTAACCTTCAAGTGTTCAAGTTCTTTGCTAAAAATGAGGTGAATGTCTTATGCACAATTTGGACATCATGATTTATGAAAAGATTTTCTCGTTAATATCTCCTGAAATAAAATAAAATTTTGCCTAGCATTTGGGATGAAATCATCTTGAACACACATGTTTAGTGGCTAGAATCATTCATTCATTGAAAGTGCATGCAATAATAGTAAAATGTTGAATATTTTGAATTTTTAAGATTTGAAAGCAATGCATACACTAAATTTGATGAAATTTCATATATTTAATTGTACACAATGGCTACAAAAATCATGTTCAAGCTTCAAATAGGATTTAACCATCAAGCTTCTTTTATGCAAATACTTGCTTCTTTAATAATTAAAGAAAAAATCCATTAACTTCTATAAAAGAAAAAGCAATATTGGACTTTGCAACAACAAGTTTTGTTGAATTTGGACATTTACATGCAAAAATTACAACAATTTGAGTTGGACTTCTAGACTATGTGAGGACACATTTGGTCCCATGAGGCGCTTAGGGGTTGAATTTCTTATGTGGTATGAGAAGATGAGCAGTGACTACACAATGGGCAAGGAATTGCATACATCAACCCTCCACAATCAAAGATAGTGCTCAAATTTGTCATAGGAAAAATGTTTTTTTTAATCCCTAAAGGACCAAAAATCATTTTTTTGACAACATAGCAATTTTTGGCAGCTCACTATGAACAAAGTTTTTATTTTTTTTCTTGGAAATTTTTGTACATGATGTGCCTGAGGAGTATCTTTAAGGCCCAACAATTTTCATAGCTTTTGACTACATGGTTAACCCTTTAAGGATCGGTTGACCAGTTTTGGGTCAAAATTGCGACATTTTCATTTATAACCTCAGATTAGTTGTGAATTGAGAGACGAGCCAAAGGAGAAGGATGTACGGAATTTCTAACTCCATCCATAGGAACAAAAATCGGGCCAATCTGAGCCCCTATGTGGGCTCAAGGTTGAAATTAGTGATGGTTTTCTAGCTAGAATATAACATTTGAAAACAGAGATGCATCATAATAAAGCAGATTACGTCATTTTTTGCCACAAAATTCACTGCCATAGTAAACCATTCATCTTGCATCCATCAATACAATCAAATATTTGATAGACATTGTTTTTTGCTTCAACCACAAAACGCATTGCCCACCCCCAAAACCAGTGACGGTCCTTAAAGGGTTAAGAAGTTATTAATGCCTGATATGTAATTTTCATTGGTTTGGAGGGCAGCCTAGGCAGCTCAAAAAAACTCTTTAAAAATCACTTTTCTAAAAAATAAAAATTTGAAATTGGTTCTTTAGATTTATATACACGCAGAAAGCTTTGAGTCATTCCATTTTGATTAATGAGAAGAAAGTTGTGAGGATTCTTGGTTTGAGGGTAGTTATGGAATCTCTACTCTAAAATAAACTTTGAAGTCCTTTATTTAACTCAATTTTCAATATTTTTGAAAATAAATAAAAACAATAGGTATAGGTTATTAATTACAACATTATAACCATTGGAATCAGCATGTTTCAATTCCATATCTAAATTCTTAACAATTTTGTATTTTAAATCATTCTCTACTTCTTTTTATTTACTATATGTTTCCTATATGTTGTGCAATTCCGAATGATTTGAAGTTTTTCAAGCATGTAGCCAACTTGTTTTGAAGAATAAATCCAAAGAGTAACCACCATTTTGGAAAAAAATTCACACAAATGTGACCTTGTGAAGTGCAGCTGCCCGGATTTTTGTAGGGACAAAAAAAGGATTTTTGTGAGCTTAAATGCTATTATCTTGCAATCCAAACCATGGAAATTTATGAATTTTTTCCACAACTTCTAAAACTAGTGTACTACAAGATCTTATGGTTACATTTGTCCAAAATGTTTTTTTCTAAAATTTGGTACTTGAAATGGCAGTTTTGGAGCAGTTTTGGTGAAAACATAGTCTCTGACCTTTAGGGGTTAATGAAGTTGGAATTCTCATGAGGCCAAGTTTCTTGATCTCCAGAGAACACTCCTTAAAAAAAGTGCTATCACGTAGGCAACCATGTCATTTTTTCATTCATGCTTGAAGTTTTGCACCAAACAAGACTTGGCTATAGTGTAAACCAAGAACAAATTTTCTCCAATCATATTGCTCTATATCCCTACAATTCTTGACTAATGTACTTCTTAACTATACTATAAAGCAAGCTTTACTCCTAAAGAACCAGGGGGGCCTCCAAATTATTAAAATTATAAAGATCTATTATAAAATGTAATTTACAATAATATTTTAATGGTGACTCTCAAATAATATTTATAAAATATGATTTATAGATCACATCCATACCATGAAATCAAAAAATACAAAAAATAATGTTTTTCAATAAAATTAGAAGCCAATTGGAAATTCCTTCTAAAATCCACTAATGATTTTTGAAGATTTTTATATTGCTTTTTTATTCAAGTCTTATTTGAAGTGTCATATTTTGAACTGAAAAGGTTACTTTTTGAGGCTAGACCTACCAATATCCTTTGAATTATAGAATATTTGCAACACAAAATCTTCATAATCTATATGGTACAAATGTAAAAGAATTAACACAAGAATCTTTAAAAAAAATTGGTGGATGAAAAAATGCATTTTGGTGAATTTGGGATGTGTTTTTGTTCATTCATTGTTCAAAATCTGCACTCATGGTCTTTAAGGGGTTAAGCCAAGATCTAAACTTTTATCCAATACTATATATCTAATGGTTTCAAAACAAGATTAGGCCTAGATCCAATACTTGAATATTATCTTGTGGTACACAAATCATAATCCTCTAGGACAAACCTTCTTTGAATAGTGAAAATTCACATCTTCTTCAAACAATGTTCAAATAATGCAAACTGAAGTGCATTGAAATCTCCTCTCACTTGCCAATAAGATCTATGAATAATCAATAGTAACTATGCTATACTTAACCCCTAAATGCCCAAGGCTTGTTTTGAGCCTCTGAAAATTTGCTCTAATTTGATCAAAAAGCAAGCATTTTGATAAGTCGTGCCAATTTCTTTGAATTGTAACCGTACAAATTCAAACTAGACATACTAGAGACCACATAGGAAAAGGAAAACATGACAATAATACTTGTGAATCAAAAGATTATGATATTTGATCATGAGGGTGTTAAAACTTTAAAAAAATTTCAATTCTCTTTTTGGTCACATCTAAAAATTGGTCACCAAAATAATTTGAGGTTAAAGGGCCTAACTTGCATAACGCCAATCAATTTATGGCTTCTCAAAATCTACTCTACAATGTTTTAAAATGAATTTCTAATGTGATTATTCCTCCAAGATCTATGTATTTGAGGCTCAATTTCAAGAGCCCATAACACTATAGAAAGTCAAGATTGCAATGGGTACTCTTGCACAAAATTTTGAATAGAAAAATTGTAATTAGTCATTTTCAAAATTGGATTTTTGATGCTAAAATTAGACTTCAAAAAGAATTTTATAAAAATATGAACTACTAAAAATTGCAATTTGGTTAGGTTTCATTTAACTTCAAAATATTGTCGGCACCAAAATTTGATGCCTCGGGCATTTAGGAGTTAATACCTATTAATATCAATTGTGATTGCACATATGGCTTAATATCTTTGCAACTATTCCAAGGCGCCATCACCTAATAATGGTGGTACACACAAAATTTCTTTCCTTCTAGGGATATATTTGGAAACTCAAACACGCATAGTTCAAGTCCTATGCATATGAGCTCTTGAATCAAGCTTTGTTTATGGACAACACAAAGCATTTTTTTCATTTTCTCCCGATGATTATTTTCATGTTTGATTCCAACTAAAATAAATGTTAAAATTGATTTAAAAAATCTTGAATATTACAAATGGTGACAACAATTTTTTTTACCTTGCTAAACTTCCACCTAAAATAAGCCAAGTAGTTTTTGATATTGATTGCTTTCAAGGTCAAATTTTAGTTCCAAGTAGTTCATACAATTTTAGATGGAGAATTTTACAAACTTTTACTAATTATCATGTAAGCTAATTATTGTGTGCTAATTGGTTTCATCTTCTAGTAGAAAAATGATTCTCAATGTGTTATCAAAAACACATGAGGGATGTAAGGAATTCTATGGGTTTAAATTTTTGTATGAAAGATTTTACTAGTTTATATTGTATCCTTGATAATACAAGGTATAGTATTATCAAGGATACAATATGGTATTATCAAGGATACAATATGGTATGAAAGTTGTTTGATTTTTATTTTGAAATATTTTTTGAAATTACAAAGCCTAGACCAATCATTGCATTTGGAACTTTGTTATGATCATATTAATCTTATAATGCACTTCATATTAAGTCAATAATATTGCAAATTGTTTAATTCCATTAGATTGTTTTAACATTCAAACCTTATCAAATATGAAAGGTTAAATAATGAATAATTTTACCTTTCAAAAATTCTACGAGTTTAGTTCATTGAATTAAACATGAGTTAAAGAAGTCTACATATGACTTCATAAATTTTGAATGCAAATATAAGTGAATCAATGCAAAAAATATGATGATAATGTTTTGAAATATTTAATACAAATGTCCAAAATCTTTGAATGATTTAATTTTTAGTTATATACAATTTTAATATCACAATTGCCTTCCAATTCTTCTATTGATTCCTACTCGTTAGACAATATTTATATAATTCATTTCATCTTTGCTTTGATCTGCTCTTGAGACCAAATAAATATCACCAAGGTCTCAAGCCCATTTTTTCATTCCTTTTTAAAATTGCAATTTTTTAGTATAAAAAGGAAAACTTTGTAACATTTTTTTTGCATATAGATCTTGCACTAGACTAGTGTACAAATGTGTAGAAGATACATCATTGATGGATAACTAATTCATGATATAATGTGAATTAGTGGATAAGTAAAAATTGATTGGAGATAGATATCTCCCAATGATGGATTTATGCACTGGAGTTGGGCAGTTCTAGTTGGATGATTGTAAGTGCATTGGATTAACATCTCTAAATAACTGATTTGTAAAGTGGAGTTAGACAACTCCACTTGGATGACAAGTGAACTAGAATTTGGAGTTAACCCCTAAAGTTTCATGACTATGTAATCACCAAAAACGCTCCAAAATTGCCATTTCTAATACAACTACCAAATTTTTGCAAAAAAACAATTTTTGACACATGTAATCGTAGGATCTTGTAGTATGATATTTTGAAAACATGTGGTAAAAATTTCAGAAAATTCCACCGTGTGGATCATAAGATATAAGCATTCAAAGTCTTGAAAACCATTTTTTCAATCCTGCGAAAAAACGGGCAGCTGCACTTTGCAAGCTCACTTTTCAATGAAAAAATGCCAAAAAAGGTGGTGCTTCTTTGAATTCAGTTTCCTAAACAAGTTTTCTATATGCTTGAAAAATTTCACATCATTTCGAATTGTACAACATACAGGAAAAAAATAGTAAGTAGAAAGAAGTAGAAAATGATTCAAAATACTAAATTGTTAAAAATTTAATCATGGAATTTAAAAATACCAATCCCAACGGTTGTAATGTTGTAATAATCAATTTACATCCTAGGATTTATTTTTTTCCAAAAATATTGAAAATTGAGTTAAATAAACGACTTTAAAGTTTTTTTTAGAGTAGACAATCCATAACTGCCCGCAAACCAAAAACCCTCATAACTTTTGACTCATTGAGTGAAATGGAATGACTCAAAGCTTTTTGAGTATATATAAATGTAGAGAACCAATTTCAAAAAAAAAATTCCGGAAAAAATGATTTTTTCTAATCTGCCCAAACTGCCCAGTTACGAAAAAAAGTAACATATTAGGTCACAAGTTTTGACTCGTATTTCAAAATGTCATGAAACTTGGTACACATGAAGATATTCCTCGCCCCCACCTTCTATTAAAATTTCAGCCTCAAATATGGATATCTCTAGTCACACGTACCTGCCCAAAATTTCTATACAACCAAAAAACGCATGTTGGTCCTTTAGGGGTTAAACAAGTTCAAGTAGAAGATTAAGATTCAATGATATAGAAATGGATACTTAGAATATTTCAAAGTATGATTAAGACTATTACTTTAGTAGATGGTTCAAAATAGAACCAAGGATAGAAAGCTTGAGATAGAAAAGAAGACCTAGTCTATTAAAAAGACTATTAGTCTTTATTTGATATATAAGCTGGAGCTTGGAGATAAAGAGGCTCTCTTTTAGAGATGATCTCTCTCTATGGTGGTTTGAGTTCTTGTGAAACATTTTTGCTAATAAGTATACTTGTGTCTTTATTTTGTTTTCATAATTATTTAAAGTTATAGATTGTGGAAGGTCCCAAAAATTAAATATATAGATTGCAAGACATAAATTAGCATTTAAAGTGAAAAAAGAAGTTTTTTTTCCACCAAATTAAAACAAATTTTAAGACTTTGAATCCACTTAACTTCAAATCCTTGCACCACAAAATTAGTATTAATTTTTTTAATGTTCATGAATTGAGTTAAGAATTTGGAATTTTTTTTAACTTCATTTTAATTTTTCAAAAAATTGTTTAGTAGGTGTAGGAATCAAATTGAAGGGGAAACTAAACACTAGTATTTTAAGATGGATTTAAAAAACAATATTTCTAATGGTAAGATTTCTCTAATGAACAATCAAACCCTGTGAAATTTTACTTTTAGAAAACTATGAGCATTGAATTTAATAAAATTTTAATATACTTTCTTAATAGGAATAAGCAATAATGGTTGCCCACAAAAAAAATTCTCTATAACTTTCACACCCCCAATTTAAATGGGATGAATCAAATCTTTCTATGTAGACAAAAATATAACCTATAAGAAATAAAAATTTAAAATTATTATTTCAAGTTTTTTCTTAATGCTTTTTCTTGAATAATTTTTGTTTGGATGGCATAACTATTGTGCTTGGGCACCAATTGAACAAATATAATATTCCTAGAAAGCTAATCTAGTTTTCTAGTTTTTTTCAAGTTAAAATAAATCACATGTGCAAAAAATCAAGAGGATAGGAACCTCCTTAAACCTTCAAGTATCTTCCGACTGGCCATTTGGAACTCTAGGGATTAAACTTTTTCAGCTTGGGATATGAAAGTCTATAGGAGTTCTTTGTATATTGCTAATACTTTGAGAAGACGAAGCCTCTAGTTGAAGAAGAACAAAATCAATTTGATCTCCATCATGCATTTCAAAATCATTTGCTTATTTTTCTTCTTGAAGCTTTGCAAATTTTTCTTCTTGAAGATTTGCGGATTTTTCTTCTCAAAGATGAAGCCTCTAGTTGCGGAAGAACAACATCAATTTGGTTACCATCCTGCATTTGAAAATCATTTGCGGATTTTTCTTCTTCAAGATTTGTGCCAATGAAAGAGAATCTAGCTTTTTGTGGATCCAAAGAATTTAACGAGCAATACATATGCATTAATTTGCCCAAAGGTTTATCAGTTTTGATCTTGAAAGTCATTTGTCTTCCTTGCTGATTTTGGACTATGATATGTATAAAGCTTGGATCAAGACTTTGACATTGAAATGGAGGATCTTCAAATTGGTTTTGAAATGAAGCATCTTGATTGATAGATTTGTTTAAAGTAACGGTAATGTCCACAGGTAAGAGCACAATTCTATTATCTTGTTGATTTGCCATTATTCAAATATGAGAGATATTGTTTAAATTGAAAGTTGACAGTTAACTTAGAAAATTTTGAGAAATGAAGTGAATTGAGTGAGTGAAAGAAATCTAAATGAAATAGCAATTTATATGTATTTCAAAAACAACTTTTACTTTGTTTTTCAGAAGTAATGTTTATTAATGTAAAAGTTTAGACAAAAGTAAAAGTAATTTGTTTGTTTTATTGAGGGGTAGTTCACAATCAAGCCTACTTCAATTTCAATTAAAGTAATTTTCTTTCCTTTTGCTTTTACTTTGTCATTCATCTTTATATTGCTTTTGTTTTAAAGTTTCTTTTGAAGGTTAGCTAAATTAAAAATGTGTAATCTAGAACAGATGTAAATGCAAAAATAAATGAACAAATAGAACCTCCTCAAGTTTTGTGCAGAAGCAACGAATTAATGAAGCAGGAGTAACAAAGCAGCACAAGCTGAAGTGGGCCGTTAGGAAATTTTTCAGCCCTCCAGAGGCTGCTAAAGGTCCATTCCCACCTGGTATTTGCAAACATTATGTATAGGGCAATGCCCGCAGAGGAGGGCATTGCTCCAAATAATCGGCCGACGAGGAGGGCAGAGCTCGACAAGGAGGGCAAATTATTTGGCGCAATGCCTAAAGATAAGGGTATTGCCCAACGTAAATCACGACTGAAAGAGGAGATAAAATTGGATGAAACGATGAAACAATGAGCCGGATGAAAAATCCGTAATCCCCGATTACACGGTTTTGCCCGTGTAATCAGGGATTACAGCACAAAAGCTTCCCGCCAATTGAACGGGACGGGAACCAAGAGTGGTTTACGTGCTAAAAGATAAAACTTCAGCATTAAAAGGAAAATTTTTTTTGCAGCACTTCAGGTTTGGAATTGTAGTGATTGTTTCTTAGTGAGCTGCAGTTCCCACATAATTGGTAATTTGTTCAGCAGTTGAGGGACCTGATGTACCCCGCAAATTAGTCCAATTACCGATTTTGATCCGATGGCCAAAAATAATCAAAATTCCAAACTTTAAAAGATTTTGAAAATTAACAAATGACCTTTCCAAATCCAAGGATAAGGAATTGTAAAGAAAATCCAAATATTGGAAAAGGATTCACTACAATTCAATGCCAACACATGTGTGCTCTCTAAACAATGAGTAGAGAGATTGTTCTTATATTGAAATTCATTGTCCATCATGGATCTTCAAAGGGTATGTGTGAGTGAATTTCACCATGAGGTAAAACCCATCCACAAACTTGGCCGAAAAGGAGTGTATGGACTCTAATCTACATGCCTCTAAGCAATGGATTTCCCAAATTTTTTCTTTAGTGAATTTTTGATAAATCAAGCCTAAGTGAAAAAACGGCAGCACCTCAAAATCATCCAATTATGTGCCTCAACATTCCCAATTCATCTTCATACATGTTTTGAAAGGACAAATAAACTTCCTAGGTCAAAATCACCTTAAAATTGCCTAATTTAGGCCCTAAGTGAACTAAATTGCACCCTAAAAACTAATCACAGCATAATTCACTCACACCAAGTGCCTAATCTAGACTCCCTTTGGGCAATGCTTCCACATGTGCCCTAAAGACCCTAACAAGTAGAATTCACTAATGACGCATTCTTTTTAAACATCCAAATCATACAAGCCCATGAGAAATGTACTCCAAACATGCAAGACCCAATCTGAATTGTAATTATCATTACATTTTTATTCATTTGGGACCACAAGAACCATAGTAAACACATACAACTCACAGCCGATAGGGCAGCCAACCTCTTCCTACTAATCTGTCCGCCCTGTCTTCATCCTGACTCCAAATTGAGCGAGCCTTATCTTGTTGGAAAGCTGACTTCTCCACCTTCCTTGCGCCAAAAATTCAGCTCATTCCACTTGGCCACACTTCTGCAATCGTCCGTCAAGTTGCAGCTTCGAAATTCCTGCGGCAGTAGGCCTTCCGCCACAAAATCGACCACCACTGCCTCATCTGTGCTCCAAATCGGTCGAGTTGAGTCTTATTGGAAAGCTAGCTTGAAGACGCACCATTCCACCAATTTTCAGCTCCATCCGCTACTCCATGCTCTTGCGATAGCTCGCCAAAGTTGCTGCTTCCACTTGCAAGGGCAACGGACTTTCTTTCCCAACACTTTTTGCATCTGACCTCCACAATCCTCACTTTTCACCCACTTTCTACCCCACAAGGTGAAAACCTACTCGACAAATTGACTATCATCCTAACCTACCTCCTTGCAATCATTGTTCTCCTATGTATTGTCCACTTTTCACCTCTTCACACATTCTCCCCCAAAACAAACAAGAGAGAGAGAGTGAGCACCAAACCCTAATTTGACTAATACCCCAACTAACTAACTAACTAACACTCCTAATCACTTTCATCTACACTAATTTACTGAAATTCCATTAAATCACTCTTATTGCCTAAATTAGAGTTTCTACTACTATGTTAGTGTTCTCATAGTAATTTTAAGTTTGATCACTTCTTTTGTGCTTTTCCATATTTCTTCTTTTTTATTGGTTTTCTATTTATGTTTAGATCCATTTTCAACTTCTCACCATTGTTTTGGATTCCTTTTTGTATCTTTTATCTTTTATATATTTTAGGGTTGCAATTTTGATCTAGTTTCTCTTCCTATGTACTAAAAGCCTTTTACTAATGGTTATAGTTTAATCTAATGTACTAACACTTTTGAACTTAAAAACTCATTCATAGTTTTTATATTTTCAATTATCTGAAGGGTGAACCAATATAGTAGTGCACAGTATGGGACAATTAGAAGATGAGAGCTTCACCACTCATTGTCAAAACGCAGGAATTGTGTGCAATGTAGGATTTCAAACCTCATGTAGGCATACTAGAATAACTTTTTTCAAAACTAAGAAAAGTTGGTAAATCAAACTAACTTTCATCTTCAAAAATCCGTTTGAGATTCCAAGCCTCCAATCAAAAGTTTGGGACAAAATTCAGAGAGGGATTGAGACAAACTCCTCAAGTTTCATTGCATATTAACCCCTAAATGCCCCAAGGCCTTTTTTGAGCTTCTTGAAACTTGTCCTAAATTGAACTAAAAGCCAACATTTTGATGAGTTTTATCAAATTTTTAATGAATTTTAACCATACAAATTCAAACCAAATATGTTAAGTATCAAATAGGAAAAGAAAAGTTTAACAATATTATTTACACTACCAAGAAACAAGGTACAAATGACTTGTTTACAATGACTGTAGTAGTCATTTGTTGTCCACAATGACTGCAAAACAATCATTTTGCAATCCTTGTTGTGTTACAATTATTGAGGACAAGTCATTTATATACTTGTTTTTTTGTAGTGTTATAAATTGAAAGATTATAATGTTTGATTATGAGGGAGTTAAAACTATGAAATCAATTTGAAGTCTTTCCATCCTCTTTTCATATGTCAAATCTAAAAAATTGGCCATCAAAAAAATATGAGGATTAAAGGGCAGAACATGCATAACCCCAATCAATTTATATCTTCTCAAATTCTATTTTTTTATTTTTTTAAATGAATTTTTCATGTGATTTTTTCTTTTAAGATCTAGTGTAATTGAGAGCCCTCAATAATAGAAAATCAAGATTTGCAATGGACAGCCTTGCAAAAAATCTTCAATAGAAAATTCACAGTCATTCATTTTCATAATTAGATTTTTGGTGCTAAGATTAGACTTCCAAAAAACATTTAAAAATAAAATCTACTAAAAATAGTAACTTAGTTAGGTTTTATTTAACTTCATAGATTTGTCAACAAGAGAATTTGGTACATCAAGCATTTAAATGATTAAAGTAGGTACCTGCCAAACCACCAATTCTTGCTACTTTGCCTAGTTACTATTATTATTAGACAAGTCAAGTTTTCATAATTTCTTCTTGGCAAGTGAAAGGAGCTTCCAACACATCAAAAAATGCAACATTTGAATATTGTATGCAAAAGTCATGATGGATCAAAGCTTTTTTTGATAGAGGTTATAAATTTGTTTCTTCTATATACTTAGGTACATATTGATTTTGAAGATGTACAGTAAAAATATGTCTACCTGAAGCTAATGTATTTTTCTATTTCAATAAACACAATTAAAAATTGAGATCATATAACCCAAACCAAACTCCATTTATCTCCCAAGGAGACAAAGGGTCCTATAGGGTTAAATAATTATTTAGCAAAGAATGTTGGATTTGCCTTCCGAGTATTGTAATTTACACTTTTGGTCCCTCCCTTTGCTCGTAGGTTAAAACTATAAAATACTCTTGCCTTAGTCTTCTTTGTACTCTCCTTTTCTAATAGAATCCTCTTCTCATCACTTCCATCTAATATACAAAATAAATAAATAAAAATCTTATTGCAAATCACAATTTGCGTTAATTCTGAAATACTAGAAAATTCAAAAGTGACCAATGGATGACTTCCTTCATCACTGTAGAAATGAAGAATGTATCTATTGGTTCATAAATTAGATCATTTTTGAGAAAGTACCTTGGTGATAAGTCTCCTCTTCCTAAAATTAAGGATTCCAAATAAGTGTACTTTGTGGATGAAATAATGAATTGAATTGCACTCCTTGTTGCACAAAGTTTAAGAAAATGTTCTTCCCAATCCCTCTTTGCATTTTGGCCCTAACTTTTGATTGGAGGCTCAAAATCTCAAACGGATTTTTGGAAATGAAATTTAGCTTGATTTACCAATTTTTTTTAGTTAAAAGTCTTTTGAAAAAAGTTATTCTACTATGCCTACATGAGGTCTGAAGTTCTACATTTAACACAATTCCTTCGTTTTACTTAACTAGGTATGAGCATCTCCTAATCCTAGTTTACACATCCCACATGGATAGTTCTACTTCCCATCACCCCACTTGTATAAAGAGATTGCCTAGACACTCCCACTCACACCATTGGTGACTTACAAATCTATGGAAAGTGGTATAGAATTGTAAGTCACCATTGGTGTGAGTGTGAACCAATTGTATAAAGTGATTGCCAAAAAATATCAATACTTTTGATTTTTCCTAGATGGATATTGCTAATTTTAGCCTTGGGTAGCCATTGTTCTTATGTAATGGGCTGTAGACCAGGCATGTTGATAAGAACGGCCGTCAGCAGCTGGAATCTTCATTATCAGAAGATTTCAAAGTTCTATATTATGGACTATTGTTGCAGTGGTGGGCCAATGATACAAAAAGTCATAAATGGTCGTAAGAGCCCTCTCAACTCGATGTTACCACAGTTGCCATGTAGGTTCGGTAGATATCTGAGCACTTTGGTGGACACACTCTACAATTTCCAGCTGATTTAATGCTCCCGTAAGGCCAGGTGGGAACGGACTTTAAGGAATTGATTTACAGGACTCCTTTGGTGCAATTTTAGAATGAATAAAAAATACTTTTTCTAGAAAAAAAACTTAAAATATTAAAAAAGTATTAAAAAAATAAAAATTTGACATGGCACTACTAGTGCAACGTCCACAGCCAATTTTTTTATAAATAATAATAATAATAATGATAATGATAGTAATAATAAAATAATAATAATAATAATAATAATAATAATAATAATAATAATAATAATAATAATAATAATAATAATAATAATAATAATAATAATAAGTTTTGATTTTGATTTTTTTCCAAAATTGCACTGGGTAGGTGTATAACTCGCGGCCTTCTGGAGGGTTGAAATATTTTCTAATGACAAGAGGGCAAGGAAGAGCTACGAGAGCTGACAAGAATCTCTAGCTACGAGTTTTATTTTGTTTTTTTACTGTATCCTATTTTTATTGCCATGCCAAAATTTAACCCTTAAAGGATGAATGGTGACTCTGAAAATCATCACTTTTCATTACCATGTGAATCATTGGCTTAAAAAATTGCAAAAGCACTCATTGGAAGTCAAACTACTGTAGAAGACCTCCTCTTTTCACAACAAAATTTTGAGGATGAATAGTTGAATTTTTGTCCTACTAGAAGAATTTCCTATCATCCACCAGACACCAAACGTCCGTGTCAACGTTAAGGATTAAATGTAATGGTAATTACCCTACGCTTTTGTTACATGCATGGAATTTTTTTGGTGAGGAGAAAAAGTATGATGTGATTTTTGGAGGGATTGGCACGGTGCGGAAGCGCTACAGCCAAAAATCCTCTCAAAAATACACTTTAGAATTCCATGTAGAAATTTAGGATTCTAGAAAGAGTGCATGGAGTAAGAAGTTTAAGTTGAATGTGTAAATGGACTGAGAATGGCGATGGTGAATGGGTTGCATGTCACAAAATCAAGGGTTAAACCTTAGACAACACTGCGGCCATTTTTTGGCCAATGAATGACAAAGAATCTTTCTATGTAGGACAAGAGTGGTTGCAATTGTTCATCCTTAGAATTTTGTACAAAAAAGGAAGATCTTACACAATAGTTTGACCTCACATGAGTACTTTAGAATTTTCTTTAAAGTAGATAATGTCAAACACCACAAAAAGGGATGATTTCTACAATCATTAGCCCAACGTTAAAGGATTGAGGTGGTTGGCCAAATGAAAGGGTTGAAGAAAATGGGTGAAGACTTGTAAATGAATTTATAGATTTAAGAAAAGTTAACCCCTAAAGTTTCATGACTATGTAATCACCAAAAACGCTCCAAAACTGCCATTTCTAATACAACTACCAAATTTTTGGAAAAAACAAATTTTGACACATGTAATCGTAGGATCTTGTAGTATGATATTTTGAAAACATGTGGTAAAAATTTCAGAAAATTCCACCGTGTGGATCATAAGATATAAGCATTCAAAGTCTTGAAAACCATTTTTTCAATCCTGCGAAAAAACGGGCAGCTGCACTTTGCAAGCTCACTTTTCAATGAAAAAATGCCGATAAAGGTGGTGCTTCTTTGAATTCAGTTTCCTGAACAAGTTGTCTATATGCACAAAAAATTTCACATCATTTGGAATTGTACAACATATAGGAAAAAAATAGTAAGTAGAAAGAAGTAGAAAATGACTCAAAATACTAAATTGTTAAAAATTTAATCATGGAATTTAAAAAAGCCAATCCCAACGGTTGTAATGTTGTAATAATCAATTTACATCCTAGGATTTATTTTTTTCCAAAAATATTGAAAATTGAGTTAAATAAACGACTTTAAAGTTTTTTTTAGAGTAGACAATCCATAACTGCCCGCAAATCAAAAACCCTCATAACTTTTGACTCATTGATTGAAATGGAATGACTCAAAGCTTTTTAAGTATATATAAATGTAGAGAACCAATTTCAAAAAAAAATTCCGGAAAAAATGATTTTTTTTTATCTGCCCAAACTGCCCAGTTACAAAAAAAAAGTAACATATTAGGTCACAAGTTTTGACTCGTATTTCAAAATGTCATGAAACTTGGTACACATGAAGATATTCCTCGCCCCCACCTTCTATTAAAATTTCAGCCTCAAATATGGATATCTCTAGTCACACGTACCTGCCCAAAATTTCTATATGGCCAAAAAATGCATGTTGGTCCTTTAGGGGTTAAGGCAAATTTTGGACCAATGCATATTTGAATTTAGGTGTTTTGTGTGATTAAAGGGTGCTGAAAATATTGGTAAGGGGTACAAATTAATCCATTTTGAGGTTTTAATTGCAAATTTTAGTGGTATTTTAACATACATAGTTGAAGTGGGCGTTTGATATGAATGCATGAGGTATACTATATTTGTTTGGTAGGGTCTAATTTAGGCCATTTTGGGTCCCTAAATGCATATTTGAATTAGAGTTTGGTCTAGAAAATAGCCTTGATCTATTTGAATGCTTGAATAGGAGATGGAAGGATGTTAGAAGGTGTTTTGGGGGAAATTTGGGCGTGCTGCCTTAGTGGTTTAAGGCTTTGGGGGGCCAAATTGGAGTATTTCAATTAAAAAAGCCATTAGAATCCTATACACTCTCCATTGACCAACTCTAGTTGGGGGGGGCTTTTTTCCATTACGGAGAGAAAGCCTCATACCAATTCTGCCATTTTATACAGATAAAAATATAATTTGTTGGAAATAAATTAAAAAAAATTATTTCAAATTTTTGTGAAGTTTTTTTGCTGCTAGAAATTGAATATTTTGAATTTCATTTGGCATAAATTTCACTCCTAGACATTGAGTTAAGTAAAAGGTATATCTTCCAAAAGCTATTTTGTTTTCCTATTTTAAAAAAATCAAAAAGTCATGCCAAAAATTGAAATTATAAGAAACAAATCAAACCTTCAATTGTCTTCAAAGATGCACTTGGGACTTTAGGGGTTATGAAGTTAATCAAATTAGAATGAATTAAAGGTTTTAAATATACATCACTCCATCTGTAAAATTGCAGCTTTGTGCAAGATTTTTGAGTTTTTTGAGTTGCACTGAACATTTATTGGAATTGAAAGTTCTGGTTTTAGCTTTATCATTAACTCCTAAAGGACAATTGTCCACTGTGTAGACAATTGAAAATTTACGTAGGTTACTATATAGTCAATTTTCAATGAATGATTTTGAAATTTTGCTATATTATATGGACATCTACCTTCTTTGCAGAATTTTAAAAATATTGAAAATCAGGTGCCCAAATCAAAAGTTATTTTGTCTTGAGCTTTTTGAATAGATTATGCAGCATGTGCAAAACTCCTTCCCTAGTTTTAAAATTTGGCAAGTACGTAACTATGATGATATTGTATGCAAATGTAAAAAAAATAACCGCATATAGTGCAAAATCCCATTCTAGGAGAATTAAAGTCTATTGACTTCTGGAACAAGGCTTGGAAAAAAAAAGAAAATCTTAAGTTCAAATGTTATGATCTTTCTATTATAGTAGTCTAATACAAATTTGTATGTTTGAATTTTTTATATCTTTTATTCTGATTTCTTTTACATTAATTGATCTAAAGAATGGCAATTTTTGACTATACTCATAGGAACAATCGTGACTTCGACATGGCAGCAACTTTAGGGTTGAATAATTAGATCATAAACAAATGTGGAGAGTGAATGCCAAAACAATTTCAAACTATATTATGCATATAGAACTAAACATTGCCAAGATTATTAGACATGCATAAGTTAAACTCTATCAAATGACCAAAAGATGTTTCATTGCAAGAATGACTCCTTTCTGAAATCAAGGAATTGATGGATTAGTAGTCTTTGTCCTAGAGACAAAACCAACAAATTTCTTAAACTTCACCTTTAAAGTACCCCCATGATTGTTCAAAAAAATAAACACATGAACCTAAGTTGATGCATAAATTGAACCTAATCTAAGGTCATCATTGGAATTAAAGTTGCAATGTATGGGCTTTTTGCTTGGCATACATATTTAATGGCTATGTTGATTACATTATTCATTGTTTAGTTGATGTGTCACGAAGAAGTTGAATTGATGCACTATGTATACTACCCCTAAGCATCAACTACTAACCCCTGTGCAACTGTGCCCCCCATTCCCCAATGACGAGATCTTGTCTCTCAAAATTTGAAGATTTCCTTTCAACGGTACAGTCAAAGGATGTGCCCCTTTCCCTTGAGCTCCAAGCTTGTCTCCATTACCAATCGGTACGGTTAGTTTATGTGGATCTCTTGTTAGGTGATAGAGCGATTGGAATGAGTCTGGATTTTAGTAAACACGCACTGGGCGCTCAAGAGTTAAAACAATGAGAGGTTGTGTATTCCAGCCTTTATTGTGTACATCAAATATACAATGACTTAGTATTTATCTGGACTAGAAGCATGACACAAAGGATAGTCTCTATCCCACTCTCATGAGGCAAAAGACTAAACAAAAATTGCATATGCTTTACTGATCTCGTACTTTCATAACATCCCAGGATAACAGATTACTCTACCCCTCACTCGATCAAAAACTTGACTGGCAACCAGCTCCTCAGTCATGATTCTCAGCTTCCCAATTTGAAGGAGACACTGATGAATTCGTTGTATATCTAAAGTGTGAGTTCAAATACCACGACTGCAACTGGGGGTTGATGCCATGGAACTACTCTATTGTAAATAAATAAACAAGACCCTGCCTCCAAGCTCAACCCTTTTCAATCCGTGGTTCGGAGAAGGCGAAGGACGTACTCTGCATTGGCATCAAAGAGACTTGACTTCGTATGAAATGGCTCGATAAGATAACCAACCTCAAAAGATTCGCCTTCAGATTGTCGCCGCAGGGTACAGCAAAAATGCAGTCGCAAGAAAGAATACCAGGAAGCTTGTCCATGATGACACCGCGTCCATCCTTCCTGTGGCCGAGCTGCAACCACCAACACAAAACATGGAAACAGAGGGGTAGATATTAGGTTGGCACTCTTTCCGTAAACTCAATTCGCACAACATGAAATTTTGGTTTTATTCGTTGTTTTTCATCAGCGTGGAAGGAATGATCAGCTGTAGTTTCACACATGAGAGAAAGGTTCAAAACTTCAAAGTACCTTGCTACGTAAATGCATGATCCGTAACCTACATAAAATTTACAAGAAGGCCAGAGTTAGGATCTCATTCCGAAGTAAGCCAACTGCAATAACATAACTACAGGTAGAGATACCAACTACTTACTTTGTTAAATCAGACATTGCACATAAGAAGCTGTGGCATGAGGAATACATGTAGCGCATGTCCAATGAATCCCCATGTATCGGTCTGCAGCAAAGCATCAAAGACCCCCCAAGGTTTAGGGTTTTGGCTGCAGGCACTCACTAGGATCGACAGTAGTGAGCTCGGAATCGCCACCGAAGATACAAGACCTTTGGTCGGTTTGGAAGAAATGGTAGTGAATATTGAAGGCGTAGGATGCATGCGAAACCAGCGTGTTGGGAAGGTAGCAACCGCCTCCGGGCTGAATCGGATTGCACATCGCCTTCCCTGCTCCACACGCCCAATCTATACCCTAATTCCCAATCCCCAAACCCGAATTCATCAGTTCCCCCAACAGCACACGGAACTGCAAAAAACGCAGCAAAAGAAACCGATTCCGACATTTACATTTACAATAGTTCTCGTGACAGTCTTACAAGTCGTTCGCAATGAGAACAAAATGATGGAATCCTGAAATAGGAGAAGAAACGCTACAAGATCGTTGAAGCAACGTTCGAAAACCAATGCAAAAGTGCGGAGTGCAAAACCGATTCCAACGTGTCGAAAAAACAGTGCAAAAACATGGACCTTGAGTGTTAGAAGCCCATTCAAGGAAAACTGCAAATTACCGTTCGAGAGTCATTGCAGGTATTCCTTTTCTTGTAGAGATCGCAGAAAGCTGCAACAAGCGCAGGAATTAGGGTTAAAGCATGTCCACGCACCTGTTGCAAGCTGCTGTTGTCAGCCCCAGGCTTCGCAACGCACCAAGTATTCACGCCGCTTGGAGCTGGTGGTGTACCAGGCGATGGCGGACTTCCTGGTTCACCCCCGCCACCACCCCCGCCACCGCCACCACCACCACCACTAGTAGTGGCACCCGTCAGATACTCGAAGTCATACTTGCTGCTCCCATTGCCATAAAATAACCCCCAATGGCGATTCGAAACAGGCGGCGACGACCGCAGATCTTCATCATAGAGCGAGACGATGTACGCGGGGATGTCTGCTTTTGGTCGCAACGGCGTTCCTGAGTTGTTCATCGTCCTCTGCACCAGATGCTGATTGTAAGTCCTGGCGTTCTGGTAATTCGCAGCAGGCTCACTAACCGAGTCGCCTTCGGACGGCCACCCGGTCTCTGTAACAACAATACCAACATTGCTGTAGTTCAGCTTGGCCATTGCAGACACGAGCGCGTCGACTTGCGCGTCGTACAAGCTCAAGTATTGTAACCCCGTCGTGGAGTCCACCACTGGAGAGTCTGTGTTGAAAAGCGCATAGTCCAAAGAAATGCTATCCGCGCCGTTGAGGTAAAGATAGTAAGGGTACACGTTGAGCATGAAGAAGGAGCCCGTAGAATCGAGAAACTCAATCAAGGGTTGTATTACTCCTTGCAAGCTGTCGAAGAAGGCGCCGGCGGAAGGCGGGTACGAAAGCTGCAGGATGCCGAGTCCGTGAGGCGCCGAGACTTTCACTGAGTTGTAGCCTTGGGATGCAAGTGAGGTTTGGAGGTTTTGCATGGCGGGGACTAAGTGAGGCGCTAGAGTAGCGTCTGTGATGAGCACCTCATTACCGACGGCGATGGCGTTGATGTTCGTGGTGGTGATGTAAGGGCTGATGTTGGACTTCACCCAAGAATCTGAGGAAGACGTTCCGGAGGCGAGATCGGAGATTTCGTCGTTCGTGACGGCGATGATCACGCGTACTTGCGTGCTGGCGAACGCTTGCAGAACGTCCTTGTCGTGGTCGTAGATGCGCACGCGCATGATGGAGTTCGCTTGCATGAGCGCCGCGGCGTCGGTGGCGCTCGGGATGTTATCTCCGTTTCTCCCGTACACGGCGCCGATCGAATGGGCCTCTGCCATTGCCATTGCCATTGCCACAGAGCATGTCAAATTGGCGCAATTGCAATGACGGAGGGGGGTAGGGAAAGGGAAGAGTGTGAAGAGACTGACCTGCGACTGGGGAGGAGAGCAGGCAGAGCACGACTGCGACAACGAGGTGGTGGAGGTTCACGCTAGCGCACCGTGCCCACGGCATTGTACTGAGAAAACAAACGGAAGCAGCAAATTTTCTGTCCAAGAGAAGCCGACCACCGCTGCACTCCTGGAGAAAAGCCCCGGCTAGCTAAGTTTACACAGCATCTAGCAGCCACAACGCAAATGAGTTTCAAACTCTCATCCTCGAAACCTGCAATTAACCCCCAACGGAAGCAAAGAGACGATGTCCGCCTCCTTCAACTCTGTAAGACTAGTCAACACTCTATTCCGAGTGACGATTGCGCTCAGTCTGGATGAACACACTGTAATCGAACCTGGCAATAACCCGATATCTACAAACGCAATGAGAGTTCCGTACGTACTAGCCGTGAAGCAATCACCCTCACTCACAAATGCACGAAACCAACAGTTACCATTCTAATGCGAGCACCGAAACAGGGACGACGTACGATTGCGCTCAATCAAGGCAAAACACAATGCAATGCAAGTTGCAATCCTCTGGCACCCAAAACCGCAATCAGCTCACGTCAACGCTCAAAACTCCCGTCGTACGTACGTACTATCTGCAAAAGCTGATTCTGACTTCAATTCATCAACAGCGAAAAGCAGCTAGAGGCGGCTACATGCAATGAGTGCTCTGCTCTGCTCTGCTCTGCTCATCCCCGTGAGGCAATCACCCACACTCAAATACCCAAAGCCAGCACACCAATACGACCACCCAAAACAAGAGTGACGATCGAATACGCTCACAATCCAAACACACCCACAAGCACAGTACCCTGGCACCCCAAACCTCTGGCAATCCTCGATCTCACGTCCACTCACAAAGCTCCCAATGCCGATCCTTCATTGTCCAGCGACAATGTGAAGTACGTGCTTGGCTAGCTCGTTCCCGTGAAACTAGCAATCACCTTCCAATCTCTCTCAGAGCCAATGCAGCAAGGTGCTGTTTGTTGCAACAATGGCGTGAAATGGAGTTAGGCAGGTTAGACTGTGATGGCTGGATTAAGTTCCGGGGTACCGTTAGCAAGAGCCTGATGACAGTTGTGTGATGAGCGAGCGAGCTTGAGAAGTGGCGTTTGAAGGTGCAGCAGCAGCCATGTGCATAGTGGCCACCCCAACGGCCAAGTGAGGTCGGTAAGGAGTAATAAGACTTCTTATTATAAGTGTTCCCTGCGCAAGGAAAGCTGGCTCCGCGTGAGCTTTGCAACGGACATGGACCTTTGGAGTGCCGGTCTTTCCGGAGGGACGATGTCCTGCGAGGAGAAAGTTTTGTTTGGAGGAACGTTCAGAGAGAGAGAGAGAGAGAGACGAACTGGCGACGCAGCAAACAGTGAGTTTTGTTTGCGTGGATTATTTTTTCAATTTTAAATTTCTTAAGTATAAAAAAAAAAATTAGGGGTTTTTAGGGTTTAGGGTTTACGGTCAGAATTCGGTGCATCGTCACCTCGGGTCGGTCCACCATCCGGGTTTAGGAGCCAAAACAACCCTTACTTTGACAGTAGGTGCAATTACTTAAGGGCCTCTTCACACTATGGCTGTCCAAGTCGAGAGGCCGTGGGACTCTGTAATATAATTGGTGGAACCGACGGACACTGCAGTATGATGGGTGGAAACTGACGGACTCTCGACTTGAACGGCCATAGTGTGAAGAGGCCCTAAGTACCAGATGTGCTAAGTTTTCTTCTTTTTTCCTCGGCTTTGCATGGATGGTGAACTTTTTAATAGGGCCCGGAGTTGATTGTTGTTTAAAGATTTTTGTGTCCTAGCTTCACTGTCCTCAGACTTTAGAGCTTGTCAAATGAACTATTGAAGCTCGTAGTAATAGCAAACAATTGGAATTTGATCTTTTTAACCCCTAAAGGACCAACATGCGTTTTTTGGCTGTATAGAATTTTTGGGTAGGTAAGTACGACTAGAAATTTCCATATTTCTGGCTGAAATTTTAATAGAGGGTGGGGGCGAGGAATATCTTTCATATGCACCAAGTTTCATGACATTTGGAAATACGAGTCAAAAGTTATGACCTAATCTATTACTTTTTTTCGTAACTAGGTAGTCCGGGCAGATAAAAAAAATCACTTTTTTCGAAGAAAAATAATTTGAAATTGGTTTTTTAGAGTTGTGTATAGGTAAAAAGCTTTTAATCATCCCATTTTGATTAATGAGTCAAAAGTTATGAAGATTTTAAGTTTGCGGGCAGTTATGGATTTTCTACTCTAAAATAAACTTTGAAGTCCTTTATCTTACTCAATTTTCAATATTTTTTGAAAAAAATAAAGTCCTAGGATGTAGATTATTTATTACAACATTGCAACCATTGGGATTAGGATTTTTCAATTCCATAATTAAATTCTTGACAATTTTGTATTTTGAATCATTCTCTACTACTATCTACTTATTATTTTTTTTTTGTATATTGTACAATTCCAAACGAAGTGAAAATTTTCAAGCATGTAGCCAACTTGTCTAGGAAAAAGAATCCAAAGGAGCACCATCATTTTGGACATTTTTTCATTGAAAAGTGAGCTTGTGAAGTGCTGCTGCCCTGTTTTTCGTAGGGCCAAAAAAACGGTTTTAGTGAATCTGAATGCATATATCTTGCAATCCACGTGGCGGAAATTCCTAAAATTTTTACCATATGTTCTCAAGTCACCATACTACAAGATCCTACGGTTACATGTGTAAAAAAAAGTTTTTTTCAAAAATTGGATACTTGTACTAAAAATGACAGTTTTTGAGCATTTTTGGTGAAAACATAGTTATGGAACTTTAGAAGTTAATAGAAAATATAGCAGCCATAATGGAGAGTCTAAAGTTTAAGGATGGGGCGGAGCACTTTGGTTGGCCCATGCTGGGGACTTGGGGATCTAGAGTGCTTGGGCTACAGGAAGTGCCTTCCAAGTGTTATTTCCAATGGGGATTTGACCGCCACACAATGACAATGCCCTTATTTCAAGTTGCAAAAGATACTACTAAATGTGCTACAAAGTCAATTTATACTAAGAGAGAGGCACCCATTTCCAGCATTATACCCTAATTGATCTATAACCCTTAAAGGTCCACGCATCCCAAAAGTGGATGCGCCTTGGTCAACCTCGATTATAACTTTCAAAATAACTATTTTTGGAATTTGATTTAAACTAAGAAAATGGAACTTGACAAGTTTTGTTTCCACTCCATTTCAAAATTTTGAAAAATGTCAAAAATTGAAAGAATTATTGCAATTCAAAGCTCCATATGTTAGAATTCAAATAACTCAATATAGTATGTTTTTCATTAATAATTTCTTTAAAAAATTATTACTTTATATTTAAATTATAGAATTATGTTTCTCATTCCATCCTTCAATTTATGGTTAAAATTCAAATTATTCTAATATATATTATGTTTTATATAATTTGATTTCCATCTTTAGCTTTAAAAAGTCACTATAATTTGATTTTTCCATCAAAATTATTGAAAGAAACAACATAAATAGAAAATTAATTTTTCTACTAGAAAAAATTATCAAAATTTTACTCATCTATTAAGGAAAACAAAAAATTTGGTTCAATAGTTGAATTTTACTTCAAGGTCTTTGTTGTGGTTGTTTTGGGTGTAAAAAATAAAATAACCAATTGAAATTTTTTTGCACTAGTTTCTACTGCTATTTGTAACTCTTGAAAAAATTTCAAATCATTTAAATTGTTTTTGCTATTTTTTCTTGTTTATGGTCAAATTTTGCAACAAAAATGATAACAATTACAATTTTTTACAAAACAAATTGAACTTTCTCACAAGGATAAATAATTTAGAATGTCAAGTGATGAAAAGATAAGATTTTTATTTAAACACAATCTAAAATGCTAAATTTAGCTCAGAGAGGAAGTTTGACCATTTAACAATGGATCAAGACGTTTAAGGGTTAACCCCTAAAGTCCCATTGTCCCCTCGGGGGACAAAATGGATTTTGGGCAGGCTACTACGGCTTCAATATTCATCATTATTTTCTAAAACTTTTTGTGAAGATAGAAAAGCACATTAGCTTTATGGGAACATAATTTTTATTTCAATCGGTGCTAGGGAGCAAAGGTTATGGCACAAAAGGTCCTTTTTTTTGGTGCGGCGGGCAGAAATCTTCTCACACAAATTTTTTTTTTTAATTTTAAAAATTATTTTTTCATTTGTATTTTTATCTATATGGGAAGCTTTGATTCATTCCATTTGGATTTGTTATGCAAAAGTTATGGACAATCTTATTTTTCGGGCAATTAAAGCATCTTCTTGAAAAAATAATTTGTAGGATTCATTTCTGAATGCAATTTTCACAATTTTTCACAAATTTTTTTTGACAAGGCTAAATTTGCTTACTTAAACAACCTTACTATTGGGATTATAGAGTTTTAATCGCATCTTAGAGATATTGACAATTTAGTTTTTCTTTCAATCTTGGACCTATTTCTACTTAACAATTTTTTAAAGAATGAAAATCAAGTGTATTTTTTGGAGTTTATTTTTCTAGATTCTCAACTCAATTATTCAACATAAAAAAAATTAAATTCAAAGTCTGTAGTGCAAGTTTTTTTTACAAATGGCGGTCGAAGCCATCTGAAATTGCAAGTCAGTGTTCAAAAAATCAAATTTTTCCAACTTTGAATGCTAATATCTTTTAATCTGTATGGTCAAATTTTATGAAACTTTTACCACATGATCTAAGACAAGTTAAATACAAGATCCTACGGTTAGATTCAAAAAAAAAATTCTCTTTTCTTAGATGAACGCAATAGAATTAGCAATTTTGAGTTGTTTTTGACAGAAAAATGCCTTAGGACTTTAGGGATTAAAATATATAGATATAGGAAGTCCAAAATGTGTAGTTTAAGTATGTGAATGTGAAAATCATTTTGGGGTACATCATATATCTAAACTTCACAAATTTGTAGCATACTCATGTATATTCAAGAAATTATCAAGTTTTTTTCTTTGAAAATTCAATGGCTATTTCACCTTATATAATAGAAGAAAGTGTGTTTTTTAACTTTTTCGTGCAGGAAAATATCAAGTTCATGCAATTATGGACTTCATCCATGAAATCAATGCGGGCCGGGAGGTACACTTGTAGCACCAGAAATCCAGGATTACAAATGAATTTTTCAGTTTGATTTAAGAGTTTGTGCAACGAAGTCGAATGCAAAGAAGTCGAAGCTTAGGTTTTGTGCAAAGAAGTCGAAGCTTAGGTTTTCGAGGTTTTGACATGTAAATGAAAGAGTGAGGAACTTCAAATGAATGACACACCATTCACAATGCCATCAAGATAATTAGTAATTTAAAATTCATTCGTGATGTACAAGTGCTTTATTCAATATATGCTATGTGAAATGTTTATACATAATTGAGAAAACCATGATTCTAAAGAAATAGATTACTTTACTTGAATTAAGTGATTTTACAAGCCATCAAAGTGAATAAATACTTCTATTGATACTTCCAGTTGTACACATAGAAGTTGAGCCTTCAACATGGATAAGGACATTTCGTATCCGATGGATGAAAGAGAAACCTTTTAGTAGGAAATTAGTACAACTATTCGTCCTTGGAATTTTGTTATGAAAAGGGAAGTTCTTCTACAATATTTCCGCTTTGTGTTTTTTTGTAATTTTATAGTTTTCTAAGCCAATGATACGGGATTCAAAGGGATGATTTCCACGATCATCCATTTGTCCTTTAAAGGCTCATGAGTCCTAATTATAGCATAATCTAATTACAAGGTGGTATGATCTTGAATAAAAAAATGCTAATATGTATGTAGTGTCCAATGCTAAAAAATTAGAATGGGCCAAAGAAAATTTAATATTTAGTGAAGTTCGGTATCTAAGCTAAATTTTTCAATGGAATCACAAAATTAACTTATCCAAATGTAAATTACATTCGAAGTTGAAATTACGTGGAACTCAAATATAGTCAGTGAAGACCTGCTTTCCCTATGGGTCCACTGCTTTTTAGATCTCTGTAATTAATTAGTTACATAATACTCCGTAATTGCAGCACTTCACTTCCTTCCAACTTATGAACTGAATTCGATCAGGCCAGGGGAGATTGACCCCTCTATTGCCCCAAGTTTTACCCTTGCAGAAAACACTGAAATTTCTTTATATGCCACATTTGATGAAATTTGCAATTTCTGAACTCATATTTGCAATCAGAGGCCCCGGATTAGTTAAGGGATGTGAAGAAATACAAAATTTGAGCGACACAAAATAGGGGGCAGTTTTTACATTTACCCTTCTGATGGGGCAATAGAGGGGTCGGTCCTCCCTGGCCATTTGATCAGCCCGAAGCTTCTCCATGGTTGAAGCTTCTCCAACTTCGTCCTGTTCTTTGACCAGATTTTGATGTTTTCAGCTAATATCATAAAAAACAGGGCTTCTATACTGTAGTGTTTGAACTTTTGTTTTAGAAACAGGCGATTGGAAGCCAGGCAATTCCACTCCTTACAGACTTGGCGCAGGCGAAAGAACGGCGCTAAGGGGAGCTTGGCATAGATCATGGAGAGGTCAATGAAATTTTGCAGCTCTCCCCAAAGAGAGGCATTCATGTCCTCGCTGTTAACATCAACAAAGCTTGGTGGTGTGGCCATGGTTATATGGTACAAGCAAAATTCCAATGAAGTAGTTTTTCCGCCCTGCAAAGTCCAGTTCAAGGTTCTTTACTCTTTAAACAATAGAGTCTAGGAAAGTCAGATTTAATAAAAATGGAGCTAATTGTGGAATAAGTTTTGGAAAGTTTTGTTAGTATCTTTATACCTTTGAAATGTTGGTGTTACAAGCCTTCCACAACTCGTATCTACTAATTAAACCTCAAACTACAGTTGATTTCACATAAGAATGCAAAATAGATTAACAAAACAAGATTTTCATACAAAGCTTGAACTTTTTGATCTAAAGAGACATACATCTCAAATGATTTTTCCTCACCTCAACCTTTGTCTTATATAATAAAAGATTATCAATAATAGAAGACTATCAATTTATAGAATAACAAACTAAGACTTCTTTTCTATTTTTTTGTTTCTATTTGTGAACCATCTGCTAAAGTAAAAGTCTTAGTCATACTTTGCTATATAAGAGTTTATATCTTCACTAAGTCTGGATCATCCAATTGGAGTTGTCTAACTCCTATGCACATTCTAATGCACTTGGGAATTGACTGAGTTTAGTGCTTTGACTAGTGCACAAATATACCATCTATAAATATTCACTTTTGGGCGTTTAGGAGTTGTCTAACTCTAATGCATTATTTTGTTTACTAATCCTTGTCATGAGCAAGTTGAGGTCTAACTCCACTATACAAATTTACTATCTGAGATATTTATCTCCAAACAATATGAACTCACTAGTATACATTTTAAGAATGAAACAGTCCATCCATCAATGAATCATCCACCAAAGCTTATGGCAGCACGTTAATTCAAAAATGTGAAAATTACAAAAAAATCTAACTCTATTTTTTTTTTTAAATCCTAAACTTTTTGTTATGGAATAGTTATTTTTTGCATGTTTTATATTTTTGGTTTGAAAGACTTGGAGGTAGAAAGAACACGCATTCTTGTCCATTTGAAAACGTATCTCGGGAGCTATTTTTTACCATTTAAGTCCTATACGTTTGTGACGAAATGATAGTGGAGGTCTTGATTTTTTTAAGCAAGCAAAATTATGGCATAAGAGCTTTATTTCGACAAGTCAAAAGGAATGATTTTGTTGTTACAAAATATCAAACCTTGTTTACTTATAGTGAAACCATTTCCTTCAAAATATATTTAATGAAAAGAAAAGGTGGGAAGTTAAATTAAAGTTTTAAATTCAACATGTAGTTGGAAAGTTCATTTTCATAATTAGGCCGTTATATATCGTATACTGATTGTTATACCTCCTACTTCCCTACATGTATAAAAAATTGGGCTTCTTGCTCCTATTAATAATATTGAGTGGCTTATAAAGTTTTATAATAAAGTCATAGACTAATTTGCACGCTAAATTTAATACAAAATGTATTTAGAAATTGAATATTGTCCATCTCCTTCACTCCATCATATTTACTATATAAGACTAGGCATATGTTTGGCCCTCGCACTCTATCTCCTATTTGTTGTAACTAAGGGATTAGAAATATGTATGACACCTTCAATCCATGCCGTCTTTATTATAGAGGATTTGGTACACCATAGACCTTTCATTGTTTTTGGATTGATTTAAGTGATCTATAATTTCAAACCTTAAGCCATTCTTCTTTTTCAACAATGTATCATAAAGTTTTGAATTCATTGTAAGACTGATTATTTAGATGGTTTTATATTATGAATTTTTGACATGGTAGTGGCATTATAATACTAGATGTTAGAATGGAGATGGTATTACATGATAGGCCTTTTACATGCAATATAAATGAAATGGATTTTCATTGGAATATAAATCTACTAATGGCAACTATATTAAGATGTTTATGTGTATCAAACAATTTTAAAGAATGATTCCTAATTATAATCCTTCAATTGATAATTTTGAAGATATGAAGTATATAACTTTCTTTGAATTATCCTATATACTCAAATGCACAACATGCCTGTTTTATGCATAATATTTTTTGCAAGATCAGTGTCTTAATGAAAATGTTCTAGAAAACAGTACATATCTTGTATTTAAATTTTTGTTTGGAAGTTCAAAAAATAATTCAAAAAACAACTTCATACCTTCATTGTCTACAAAATTATTTTTCTTAACTTTAATTTCATTAGTTGAAATTGAATCATTAGATGAGACTTGGGGATCTTGGAGGGCCTCAAATTCCCTAGCATTCTATTGCGTTCCCAGACTGCGGGAACGCAGCTGCAGCAGCTGGCTGACGTGGCACGGCCACTGCCACATCATTTTTTGAATTTTTTTTGCTTAAAATGATATTTTGATAAATTTTTATTTATTTTTTGAAAAAAAAAATTCTGACACGCCCGTACCGGCGTTCACTGAATCTGGTCAAATCGGAGAACGAGCCTAAAACGGCCCTCCAAGACCCCCGAATCTCATCTAATGGTTTCAATCTAATTGTGTAATTATATAGTTGTCAATGATCTATAGTATCAAGCAAAGTTTTTGATATCTTTTAAAGTATGATTTTAGTTGCTTTGATTTTGCATAGAAATCAAAAAGGTCATTAGAACTTTGTAATATTTATTAGAATGACTTGAAATAATGCTTCTTACAAAGATTATATGATTAGGAATTAACCTAAAATTACAAGTCAAAAATAATTCCAAAATATAGAGCCAATAGAGTTTTTTTTATTCATAAAAAGAACACAATTCTCCCAAAGTGGTCTCCTTAGTCCTTTAGTAGTTAAAGAAATTTTAGAATATTAATTAATCATATGAGAATAAATATTGTTCTCATAATAGAAAATTTTGCACAACAACGGGGAAAAATGTGAGCTTCAAAGGATGAAATAGAGAGATTAAAATACTTTACCTTTTTTCTCCCTTTTTTGTCATTTGATTGTTTGATTATTTGATTATTTGATTATTTTGAAGATTTGACAACCAATACCATCTACCATCTAAGTATTTTGAAGATTTTAACCCTTGAAATAATATGTGTCTTATTCTAGCTTTAAAATAAAATCCACTTGCCCCTTATATGCGTTGTATAGAATTAAATGAAAATTTGTCTCTTGATGCAAGTACTTACATTGAATTTCAAATTGTGACCTTTTCAGTTTAATACTCTATCCTCTTGGTGTGAATGTACTCAACAAAGGAATGCTGGACCTTATGAGGGTTATATTTTCAACTCTTCTTAATTCCTTAATGCCCAATGATACATATATATAGCATTTGTCCTCTTCAAAATTAATATTCATCTAATTAGAAGCTTCTAAGAAATTAGTGATGGATACGGTATTGTTAAATGTACAAGGAAATTATTTCCATCATAAAATGCTAATGGTTGTTTAAAAACCTCTACAATATTTTATGAAGAAAAATAAAAACCAATCAAAGGTCTAATTGTTTTCCTTGTTAAAAATTCCATTACATATATAAAATTTTAATAATATGAATGTAAATAATAGAAAAATTCAATGTTCATATTAGATCTTTTGGACAAATTTATAAATTTAGAAAATTATGGTCAAAATTTAAGTGTAAAATATATAATATGAATTGTATTTTTAATAAACCATTGAAGAGAAATCCTTCCCAATCTAATCTAACAAAAAGCTACCAATATTTTTGAAAATAGATGAAAGAAATGAATTCTAAAGTTCATGTTAAACATCTTTCATTTTAATGCTAACTTCAAAAAAATTAAAAATATCATATACAATAGTATATAAATATTTGTCCATGCTTTAAACATTAACCTTTAATACTTTGAAGTCCATATATTGGATGATAAATAAAGCATGTCGACAAGATGTTTTATTCAAATAAGTTTTCATTCAAAGTAATGTTTGAGCCTTTAAATAATAACCTTATTTGATGATCAATTTGATGACCAATTTGATGACTGAAAATAAATAATATATATATATATACAACAGTATAAATAAAAGCATTCTATTTATTTAAAAAAACATTCAAGTATTAACCCCTAAGGAACCAAGTTGCATTTTTTGGCGACATAGCGATTTTGGACAGCTCACCACAAATGGATTTTTTTTAATTTTTTTAATTTGAAATTTTCACACAACATGGGGACAAAGAATTACTTCAAGGCCCAACAATTTTCATAACTTTTGATTTCTTGATTAAAAGATTATTGCTTGATATGTAGTTTGATTCTCAACTTGGGTAGCCCGAGCATATCAGAAAAAATAAAAAAAATTCAAAAGTAAAAAATTGAAATTGGTCTTTTAGATTTATGTATAGGTAGAGAACTTTGAATCATTCCATTTTTATTAATGAGATGAAAGTTATGAGTAGTTTTAGTTTTTGGGCAGTTATAAATTTTCTATTCTAAAATAAACTTTGAAGTCCTCAATCTTTAATGTATTTTGAAAAAAATAAAACCATAGGGTTCAATTGTTCATTACAACATTACAACCATTGGGATTGGCATTTTTCAATTCTATAAATAAATTCTCAACAATTTAGTATTTTGAATCATTCTCTACTTCTTTCTACTTACTATTTTTTCCATATACATTGTGCAATTCTAAATGACCTGAAATTTTTCAAGCATGTAGCCAACTTGCCTTGAAAAATGACTTCAAAGAAGCACCACCATTTTGGACATTTTTTCATACAAATGTGACTTTGTTAGGTGCAGCTTTCCTATTTTTTCACAAGGCCAAAAAAAGGATTTTTGCCAATTCAAACGCTATTATCTTGCAATTTACACGGTGGAAATTTCTGAAATTTTTTCCACATCTTTTCAAACTAGCGTGCTACAAGATCCTGTGATTACATGTGTTCAATTTATTTTTTTCCTAAAATTTGGTATTTGTATTAGAAATGGCAGTTTTGAAACTTTTTGTTGAAAATATAGTCAAGAAACTTTAGGGGTTAAAGGATTAAACCCTAAGCACCAGGGCTTTTTTTTGTTGGCTTTCTGGTGCCAGATTGCACTAGAAAAAATAGTCTGGCTAAAAAATGGTACAAAAAATGACAAAAAGTTTGGATGAATTCGCCAAAAAAAACTCAAAGTAAAAAAAGTAATTGGATGAAATCGCTAGATTGTAGATGAAAACCAATTATAGACATGTGATATGTATATTTTCTATCTGATATGGATGAATGTTGAAATTTGAAGCACCACTACAAAATTTTATATCGCCACTATGGCACTTCTCAAAAAATGAAAAAAAAAGCCCTGCTAAGCACTATGACATCTATAATTGATTCAAACAATCAACAAAGTGCTTCAGGTTGTTTCATCTTAATATGTTTCTATTCATCGAAAGCAATTCTTGAATCTTTAAGAGATATCTTTTCTTTATGACTAATTTGATGTTATTTAGATAAAGAGGTATGTGAACATTGCCAAAAAGTGTACACAATTTCAAAAAACTTATGGTGTAATAAAAATTTAGGAGTAAGGCAATTAACCCATTTCTAACCACTTAAGCAATTGCGCATATTTGGAGAGCAGGTTTTTGAGTGCGGAATTATTTTTTCGTGTACAGAAACATGGTTTAGAAGGATTGCATATTTTTCCAAAATTTTATTACAGAAATTGTAATTACTATGAACTTTTAAATAAAAGATTTTCTTCAACTTATAATGGTGATATAGACCTTTCTATTTCTAACCACACATTGGTTGCAATATTGAGAGCCTCTTAGCAAATCATAATGCTCCACAACTACTCTTTGAAGTGCGCCTCAACTAAACAGTCTATGGTCGCAAAGGGAGTAGTTTATAGGTTGGAAATTAGGGGTGGTAGGAAATGGGTCAGCCACCTTAAAGCCCTTAATTCCCCCCAATTTACACTCCACCTTGTCATCAAACTTGTTGTGAACGCCACGGTACCCCCAAAATGGCAAAGGTAGACATCCAAATGAACACCCTAAAACCTCGGTGTTTACGGGAAGCGTTTTGAACGGAGCGTTTGAATTGAAACCCTAATTTCGGAGATGGACAGCCGAGCCAGGAGCGTCGTTGCCTAGTCGTCGGAGAGATGAGCTTCGTTGCCATCTCTCTGCCACCAGCATTGCACTGCACCCCTGCTTCGTAACGTACTCGCCGCGTCAGTCTCGTTGTGAATGCGAGTTTTTCACGTGGGCGTCGTTTAAGCTTTTGATTGCCCAAAATGGTGCTGCCTTGAGCGCTCTGGAGCTACAATTTGGGGCCAATCCGTCGTGCATTGCTTTGGTCAGCTCAGTTTCTTCTCGTTTGTGGCTTTTATTGCTTATTCTTGGAGACTGTAGATTTAATTTTGGATTCGTGGTGCGATTTGTGGAACGAATAGGGAGGAGTGTGGTCTCTTGACGGTTTTTGCGTTGTTCTTGCATTGGGAGGGGTGCCTTGTATTCCACCTGTATTTACTCTTTTTGCGACTCCTGAGTGTAGTGTGGGCTGCAAGTGTGGTGAGATATTGTAGCTTTGAAACTTCTTGTAGCATTAGCATGTGAATGTGCCTAGATTCAAAGTCGCTGAAACGGGGGGCAAGTCGATTCATGTCTCGTTAGGATTGAGTTTTGTCACGATCTTTAAAGATTTTCTGTATTGATTCTCTGACTCTTTTCGGGTCAGAAGCAAAGTACAACAGTGCAATGTCGGGGCGAATGCTCGTTTGAAGAACTCTTTTGTGCAGGGGTTGTCCTGCCCTCGAAGGGAGAAGCATTAGGTCTTCGTGTATATATCCTCGGCGAGGAGATGTGTCGTGTGGGCAGGCAGTCGAGTCTTCGGGACTGATATGCTAACTGATCCTGGAGAATAACCTGTGTATGATTTTCCGTCTCTTCATTTTGAATTTGCGGTTACTAATACTTATGGTTGTTGTAGAGAGAAGAGTGAG
Source organism: Neckera pumila (assembly GCA_963969595.1). Classification (NCBI taxonomy): domain Eukaryota; kingdom Viridiplantae; phylum Streptophyta; class Bryopsida; order Hypnales; family Neckeraceae; genus Neckera; species Neckera pumila. The sequence continues at coordinate 44,868,276 of OZ018409.1, read as the reverse complement.
GTCAGATGTGCAAACAGGGAAGCTTGAGATAACAGACGAAGAGCTATCTCGGGAGTGTATGCGAGAGGATGATGTTCAAGTGGCTGTCTCCCAAGCTCGCTGGAGTTGAAAACGATCAGGTATGCGTGACCACACCGTGAATTTCTCACAAAGCATGTTAAGCTCGGACACTAGTGCAGAATCCAACAGAACTACATTGTTTTGAAACCCCGACATCTATTGCTTATCATGAGTATTGGGCAACTGTCACTTCAATAGCACATAATTTGTAAGAAACTGAAGAAAATGTAAGGGTTAATGGAGAGCCTGTGGTCAATTTCCTTGTTCACCACCAAGCGCAAGGTCATTGTAGTCTATTCAGTACTCATCCTTCGTGTATCCTCTTGTAGTCTACTCCTGCATCCATTTAGTTTTCCTACGTGTTGTAACCTTCCCAGAAAGCAATTGCAGACAGCAGTAGGATTGCATAGTCATGGATCTTCGTGGTGTCCAGGCCCACAATTGGGACGAGGAGCCGGTTAAGCGAAAACTTTGATATTTTGAGTTCGACAGCTATGAGTTCCGCTACTGCCGTTGGATCATGTACCGAGCATATAGTGCAACGAGGCGATTGGCTTTATGATATCGGACGACGTCATAATGTTGACTTAAGGTAAATCGGTGCACCCTTGCTTGGCTTCTTGCATTTGTTTTCTATTTGTTGTCTTTTAAGCACTCGGTAAAGCAGAACACCATTGATTGTGCGATTACATACCACTGGTTCTTTATCCGGCTCTTGTCCTCTTCAGTTTACACAAAACTGAAAATTTAACAACCGTTAGGTTTACATCCTGTGGTCTAGACGTTTTTTGAAGTCATCTACTACTTGGATTGACTAGAGCGTGGCTATAGAGTTGTAGATTATTTTTGATTCAGGTGGACTTGCGAGAAGAGAGCTGATCTCGAGCATTATGTCCGAGCTATTTGAACTTTTGAGTTTTCAGTTCTTAAACTTGAGAATCTACACGCGTGCCTTGTGTGACAGGACTCTTTTGAGTGCAAATCCTAGTCTGAGGAACCCTGATAGTCTACGGGTGGGCAGTCGGATATCGATACCTCGCGATAGCAGCCGCTATACCTCCCCTTCAACTAGTCGGACGACTGTTTCAAGAGTAAAAGCAAGCTCTGTGCACAGGGAGCTCTCAACAAGAAATACTTTAAGATCATTTTTGCTGAGGCCTGAGATTATGAGTCTTAGTAAAACTCTTGTCCTTTTAGGACAAGTCTTGTGTAATAATAACCGGGAGCACAGAGTGGGCGACGGAGAGTCGCTTGCATGGCTAGCAGAGAAGTATGGGACAACAGTAAATGCGTTGAAGAAACTTAACAACTTGAAAGATGATGTCATCTACTCTGGCAGGTTTGTTAGACATCTCTCAGATGTGTTCATTCATAGATCAGTTCCTTTTTTCAAACTGAATTTTGGGATGAGTGTCTGGAATTCTTTTTTACACTGGTGGCAGCTTTTTCTATTTGTGCCTTTCTTTCTTGGCTTAATCGAACCGTGGAACAGGGTCCACTTGCTTCCGTGTACAATCTTTCGTAATCAGTTCTAGGAATATTAAACTCTCGTCAGCCACTTTCACTTGTCGTTGATTACAGATTTGAAAGTTACGGAACATGGTATTAAGGGATCTTAGTATTTATCTGATGAATCGTTGGGATCTTTCTCAGTGTTTTGAAGATAGATCGGCGTAGTGCAGAGCTCGCGGTGCTTGGTCGAAAGGCGACTCTGCAAGAACGGAAGACTTTAATTGACTGTGATTCCGGAAATTCTTTGCAACCTCTCAAGTCTGTCAAACCTGTGATGAGTGCATGCCCTCGGCCTCAGAAGTCTCAGAGGGTCCATCCAATTCCCCGTCTGGAAACTGTACGCGTTCAATACGGAGATACCTTGATCGATATTGCCTCTGAACATGGGTGAGGAGCAGATCTTTACTTCTTATTGTTTGGCTGGATGTAAACCTTGTAATATCAAGTATTTGGTGATAACATGTATGGGTAGTTTTGGAACTCAACTTTTAGCAAGTGGTGTTTTAAATGCGTTCTTGACCTTTTTCTTGGGCAATTTTCTGTACAGCCTTAGCTCAGAGGAATTGCAGAGGATGAACAACTTGCGGAACAAGAATATTTTTGAGGGCGACGTTCTCGCTGTGTCCGAAGGTACTTGTTTGGTTACAACTGCTAGATTTTTTTCAACAAGTGTAATCTATGCAAGTCGACTCTGAGAGCACAAAGGAAGTATTATTTTTGTTTGTTCCAGGCTTATCATCCAGGGAACTTCCAGAGATTCGATCAGGTCGACGCCGCACCGGCCGGCTGCTCTTTTCAAGACAACGTTCTGGTTTGCAATATGGGCTGGGAGTTGGAGGTCCAGAGCAGACTCTCAAGCATCAACTCACATCTGGAAATTTAAAACTTGAAGGTGTTTTACCTGTTTAATGTCAACTTGGCTTAAGTATCCATTTTGAGACCTCACTCCTTTGTAGTCGTATTAGCTTTGACATGCGAACTATATGAGGATCTGGAGCCACTCTGTTCAATGTTTCAGGAATGTTATCTTGATCTGTGTTATTGAAGGGTTGGAGAGCTAAAAATAGGGTGTTAGTTTGTATGATTCTTACGTATGTGTTCATCTATTCATTACCTTCTCTGGTTGCGTGTATCGACCTCACAATCCTGCCTGTGATCCTGGAACATCAATGCACCAGGGCGGTGGAAAAGAAAACGGAAGGGATTTCAGCTTGTGCAAGATAAGTGGATGCGGTTCAGTTCGCCTGTCACAGAGGGGTATGACTACGTACATTTTATATGCTCAATTTTTCCTTGAAGTAATCGTTTGATTATCGATGATATAACTGAGCTCTGCACGTTATGTGAGTCAGGAATCTTGATGTCTTACCTGGCTTGTTCTCATTGCTTCTGAATGTCGGTGCTGAGATGTCGCATATTGTCGGTCGTCAAGAAAAGTTTATAAGAACTGAAGTTGGTAATGAATGCAGATTTGTGAGCAGTACTTATGGCTGGCGTTGGGGTGCTTTTCACGAGGTAAGTCGATCAAACGATTTGTGCTTCTTAGATTTTTAGCTATGTATTCAATATCGAGGAGTATTGGTCCTTATGTTATGAGTATCAGGATTAGAATGGTAATTGTATCCTGGGAATCCAATTGCATACGTAAGTAATGCTCTTTATTTATTGCACAGTTCAGCATCTCACAAAAGTTCTCTCTATGTACTGACAAGGGTTGTGAGGACTGTAATCTACGATCAGTATCACTACGATATGCGGTTTTGGGGCATTCCTCTCTCGTTTAATATATTGGTGAATTCTCTTGTGCTTTGAGAAACTTAATGCACCATGTCAGCTCAAACTGGAACTATACCTAGACTGAGGGTTAGATTTTTGGGTACCTCTTTAAGGGCGTTGATGTAGCGGCGGATCCTGGAACTCCAATCTTGGCAGCTGACAGAGGCACGGTAACATTTGCTGGGTGGAGTGGCGGGTGAGATATCATTCTAATTATCATGCTTCTCAGTTACTATTGATTGACATCCTGATGCATGTCAGATTGTCATTCTTTCTGTTTTAGTTATTGTGGATCTTACATGTAGTCCAGATTTTGAGGAACGGATGGCATATTGATGTTGTGAAGTTAGCTTTGCTTCTGGTTCAAGCACAGGCAAGCTCCTGAAAGATATGGTTGAAGTTCTACAACTGTGTTCTCCATAGTTACAGTAATTCCTGATCTTTGCAATCCCTTCTGAACTGACATCCCTGGTGCCTTTTCAGTTATGGATATTTGGTGACTATCCAGCATGAAGGGGGATTCGTAACAAGATATGGACATTGCTGTGCTATTCATTCCCGGGTGGGGCAGGTATGGACATTGCTGTGCTATTCATTCTTGGTAGACCTAGTGACTTTGAATTTAAGCCATCAATTCTTGCTTATTCTGCAGCTTTCATGTGAGGTTGAATTGCATTTGGGTGGGTTGAGAAGTCCCCCCTTTACAATGCAAGTGTCATGCGTACACGTGACTCGTAAGAAATGAGATACTTCTAGGTTCTATTCCAGTTAAAGTTGCATCCGTGAGATACACTGTAGTTGCAATACTCAGTTTAAGGGTAGTCTAAATTTGTACACTACTAGTGATTGGTACACTACTACTTCAAACTTCAACGGTTCATAAAACTTTCATATGGTGTCAAAATAATCCATACATCAATGCATTCGAGTGCTCCCAAAACAAGGATAAGATTCATCAAAAGAGACTCCATTTTAATAATCCAAACCACACAAAAAAAATGACTGGAAGCCCCTGGAATGGGTTCCTACCATATTCTGGGGGCTATCTGATGCTATTTGTATTTCCTGTTGCCACTGGTATTGACTTCTTGGTGTGTGCTTGTGTTGCCTACAGCAAGTGGTAAAAGGGCAGCAAGTGGCAGCTGTTGGTGCAACTGGACGCGCGACAGGCCCACATCTGCATTTTGAAGGTGTGCAATTTTGATGCTGTTACTTTTGAGGCTATTTGAAATCGTTGGGTAGTTCACCTCAATTGCTGCTTACTACAACTTCCAACTTCCAATGAATACTCAACTTCTGTGAGTTCCTGTTTGTAAATAGAATCAACGAACGATATTAAGTTCAGTTTTCTGTGTTGAATTCTTTGGATGTGCAGTTCGCAAGAATGGAGAAGCACTCGACCCTTTGAAATGGATCCATTTGTGACACTCGCTCCTTGTATTAAAAATCGAATGGTGCTATTCATTTATAGCGACAGCTTTTGAAGACTTGGGAACTAGGTTTAGGGTTTAGCAAGATTTCGGTTTCGTTCCAATCGTATTGAATTAGTCTTCAAAAGGATTTGGTGTCTGGTGTGGTATGTGTCAAGTTATCCAATTTGGTGTGAGGTGATGATAGAATTCCTGTTTAATTTAATTGAAAATTGAAGCTGATATAAAATGGAGACATGTTCTCTATGTCTGATATTGGGGAATGCGGTACTGTACTGCTCTTTTCCAAATCAGCAGTTTCAATGATCTTGGTATCATTTGTTGGAGCCAAAAATATTCCTCCATTGCTGTAACTCTCAAAATCGGGGCATCTACTTTGCAATGTGAATTTTATAACTAGGTAGTATCTCACTGACTCACAATACACACAATTTTTACCGTAGATGGAATCATGTGTTTATTGATTATTTTTAATTACATACGAACATGGGCATGTGTGTTTTAACTAAAAATTGCTAAAAACATGAGGGCAAATATGGGCTTCTTTGTCCTTATAGGGTTAAGTTAAGGGGGAGAAATTTGGACTGTTTAAATTGAAACATTTGGAGTTACTGAAACTTCTTGAAAAACAAATAAAAGACATGTACTATCTAATCCAATTTGATTCACATTTTTCAATTTTCAAATTGTACATCGTATTGGAGAAATGTTCAAATCTTCCCCCTTGTCTTGTTGGTGGTCAAACATCTTAAGGTAATATGGTGTCTTTGAGTGCAAATATGAATTCAAATTTGTCAAATTTAGTTTACATGTTGTAAATAAATTTCACAATCTTGTTATAATTAGATAGTGTTTCTCACAACGTAAAAAAGTTGGATTCAAGTCCACTTTTGAATAATGCTATGATGCATAAATGAAGAGTGCATAAATGAAGAGTTTGGTTGAAAAGTTGAAATCAAGGAGCTACACTACAAGAAACTTTGTGACCATAGCTTTGGTTCATTTTTCAAGTAAACGAAGAAACTTTTAATTTCAAGGTAGCTTTTATCAATGCAGAACCTCCACCCCTACAGTTTAGAGCTACCAAACAACTCAACTTCATAAATCTGTAACCTTATAGTACTTGTCATTTGCACTTCAAATAAGATTCTACTCAAATTTCCTTGCTTGCTCATAGCATTTGTCAATGCAAAGCCTTCTCTCCTTGCCCCCTACAAGACTGTGATAGTAATAAGTTATAAAGATTGTGAAAGCAAAAAAAAATTGTAATGATTGAGACAGCTAGCTAATCAATCACATCACATTTCAGTCCAATTCTTTCTCAAGTTGATTATGATACTAAGTTAAGGTGCAAAAACCACCCATTTAAGAGCATACTGGTTTAGGATCTCTTCTATGGTGGAGTCACCCAAAACCGTCAAAATAAGGAATTCAGCATAGTTGGGGGCACCTTTTCCAAAAATTAATATTTTTGTAGTATTGACAAGTGAAAATCATGAATTTAAAAAAAAAGATTTTTTGGTTGTAATATGTAATTTCTATGATTTTTCAAAGTGGCGGCTTCCTAGACAACTGAGACTGTCACATAGGTGGACCCAAAACTAAAATGTGCAAAAATCTATACAGTAAGCAAATGAGAGTTAGACATGTGTGCTTCAAATGCATTGGCGAACTAAAATTAAGCATTTCAAGGACACATGAAGGACACATTAATGGAAAGTTAGGGACAAATTTGGGACAATCTAGGGTAAAGAAATGGGAATAGGTGCGCTAATGGGTCTTTCTACCTTATATGGGTCAAAGCATTTTCTAACAAATATTTTGGAAAAGAAGAGAAGGAGTTACATCCATCACAATTCGATTTGTAATTTTTAAACTAAAATTGAGCTAGATGTAATTTTCTAAAGCTCACACATGCGCATCAATAGGGTGCTATTCAAGTCCATAGTTACTAACATTAAATGTCAAAAAATTGCACATCACTTGTATGGTGCAAATGGAGTTTAAAAATGAAGGCATGCAAATCTTAAACTTGAACAACATGGTGCATGTAAGTGTCATGGATGGCACAAAGTGCCCCACCACTCATAACTCCACATTATTTAGAGTAAAATTTTGTCTACTTCCAAATCAAACTCAGCCCCTAACCACTCATAAAACTTTGCAAACAGCCAAACAATAATCCCAAATTGAAACCAGTTCATCTTTGGACAGTGTTTTCATTTCTATAAGCGGTAACTACACCTTAAATTGCACGCTTCCTAAAATCGCACTCTACATATTCTTGCCTAAAATGTACTTCCACTATTCATAAGACTCTATGATCGCTTTTAGATACACCTATTTTTAGCATTTTGAAAATTTGTAGTTTATTCACACAGTGTCCAAAAAAACTGCATTCTAAGAGAATCTAGAATCCCGTTTTGACTACCAACACGACCCGAATCAAAAAAATTCAATACAATAGTGGAAACCAGGTTGAATTGCTGAACTGTGTGATTTTAGGTATACTTACTTTAGTATCAATATGGGCAGCCTACCTTATTGGATGTTTATTTCTTTATTGACAGAAGCAGAGCTTGTTTAGAGCAATGGGTGGCGAGAGCGTGGAAGCGCAGCAGCACCTTGCTGAAGGTATGCATTTCTGCATTCATTTAATCATCATGCTGCAGTCCTTCAAAACCAAAGTACTTCATTGTCCAGCCTCATGGCTTGGCTGTTTTGTATTGTGGTTTTTTTTAATGCAGCGGGTTCTACCCATTTGTTAAAAAAAAAAAAAAAAAAAAGTATTTTGTGTTTTGTGATGCAATGTCGTCATTTTATGATGCGGTTGTGAGATTTAATTGGAATGAGAATGTGGGGATGAGATGCTCGAATTAAGAGCTTGTTGATCATGGTACATTTTTCTCAATTTTTTGTAATATCCAATCAAAGCTACTGTTCTCTAATCGAAACCAAGGAATGGAAATTGAGAATGTTCTCTGCATTCGATCTGAGCAGTATCAATCGTGTTTGTTTAATATTACTTCTGTCCCACTAAAAAGCTCTTGATTTTACCTCATGTTTTCTTTTAGTAGTTTTGAGTACGCATATTGGAAGCTTGCTTGGCGGTTCAATTTTTATTTTGGTTGCATTAAACAAATACAATGTTCTTCATGAATTGTGGTGATATAAAATTTAGACCATTTTGAATTATACATTTTACAACATGGTCAATGAAATTAGTATAAGAAAAATATGAGATAAAATAAAGAGCTTTTTAGTGGGATAGAGATAGTAATTGCAAATAATCTTTAGACAATGGTCTGACTTCTGTAGTGTGTCTCCAAGTTACTCAAGGTTGCAATTGCATGTGTGAAAGTAATGAATATGACCAACAAGTGTGAAGGAGTGCAGACTAAGAGCATCCCCACTCCAACTCAACAAGTGGCTCAAACTAGGTAAATGGCCGTGCCCAGCCATTATGAGTGCCCCATGGCACGCACGGCAAGGGCCAAAAAATGGCCGGGCACGGCCAAATTTGAAGAGCACCCAACCAAATGAAGAGTCTTGCTTGCGGCTCGGTATGAGTTATTTTATCTTTATTTCCAAGTTTCGAGAGATCTTTTCATTTATTCCTCAAGTTTCGAGAGACCTTTTCATTAATGAATGTCTTTCCCCGAGTAGGCATTCATGAGGTAGCACTTGGGGGCCGTGTAAACCTAGTTTCCCGTGTTCGTAACCCGTGTTGCCGTGGGGCACATGGGCCGGGCTTGGTCAAATGACACTCTAAGTGCTCCCTATAGTTTCGATTTTGCTTAGGGAATTTGGCCAAGGAGCACTTAGAGTGTCATTTGACCAAGCCCGGCCCATGTGCCCCACGGCAACACGGGTTACGAACACGGGAAACTAGGTTTACACGGCCCCCAAGTGCTACCTCATGAATGCCTACTCGGGGAAAGACATTCATAAATGAAAAGGTCTCTCGAAACTTGAGGAATAAATGAAAAGATCTCTCGAAACTTGGAAATAAAGATAAAATAACTCATACCGAGCCGCAAGCAAGACTCTTCATTTGGTTGGGTGCTCTCCAAATTTGGCCGTGCCCGGCCATTTTTGGGCCCTTGCCGTGCGTGCCGTGGGACACTCATTATGGCTGGGCACGGCCATTTGCCTAGTTTGAGCCACTTGTTGAGTTGGAGTGGGGGTGCTCTCAGCTCTGCTGTTTGCCAAAGATACCACATATATAGCTAGTACTGTACGTTTGGATTAATAGTATTTAGTAAACAAAAAATTCAACAAAACTTTGTTTATTGCGAAGAGATCATGAGCTGGTTTAGCCAAGTCAGATTTACACCACTTGCTAACAATAAGGTAACTGCACCTTAAATCGCACAATTAAGTAATTCAGCATGGTTTTCACTATTATATTGAAAAATAAATTGTGGGGTCCCATTGGTAGTCAAAAACAAGATTCTAGATTCTCTTAGAAAGCATTTTTTGGACACCATGTGAATAAACTACAAATTTTCAAAGTGCTAAAAATAGGTGCACCTAAAAGCGATCATAGAGTCATATGAATAGTGGGAGTACATTTTAGGCAAGAATATCCGTTGTGCACTTTTAAGGACTATGCGATTTTAGGTGTAGTTACCTTATAATGAAGTCCAACCATAAGTTCTCAGAGATCATGAAGGCTTCGGATTTAATATTATCGATGTTAGAATCCTCCACCTAGCTTGAGGTCTAAGATTTCTAGCTAACTACGCACAATCCTCATTTTGTAACAAAAACAAACCCTCATTTTTGTAACAAAAAAAATTGTACTAGTCCCGGATAGTGCGAGAATGATCTTGAGCTCAGTTGAATGATCTTTACGTGAATGTGATTTTTTGGATTTATTTTTCAGAGATGTGCTTACACATCTTAAGGTAATAGTTGAAAAATTTTCATATTTTTTTTTGCAAAAGTCTTGGATTTGAAATTAATATTAAATTTCTAAATAAAAATAAAATTATTCATATCAAATGAAGTACATGCTCAAAAAATCCAAAAATTTCCCCATATGTACATGTCATAATGTAGAATAATATATTGTATATTTTTTAATTGAATCATTTTTAAATTAAATTAAAAGATTGATGTCCTATTTTTTATTTTTTATTTTCCTAATTATTGGTCAATATTTCAAAAAAAATTACAACCGAAGCGTATCAATGAAAATCAAATTTAACTTCTATTAGAAATCTAATGTTTTTATTGAGAATGGGGTCCTAAAATTGGGACCTTGAAACCTCTAGTTGGGTGTCAGTGTCACTAGTAGCACAAAGAACACCAAAGCCCTAGTAGTGTAATTGACGTACTCTATGAGCTCCAACAAAAGAAATTTGACTATTGAAAAGGTCAAAAGTGGTGTATTTTAAGTTTTCAAGATGCTAGATGCAAAGTGCCACAAAAACTGCAATTTTTAATTTTTGAAAAAATAAAAATAAAAATAAAGGTTAGACTATTGGAGCTATATTGTTTTAGTATAACTTTAGAACATTTAAAAACAAGAACTTTGTAAAAATTGAGGTTTGAATTTCAAATTGCCTTTCAAACTTTCAATGTCCACTAGGAATTAAAGAAAACTTTTGTTCATCATCATAAATGGATACTTGCAAGAATGACTGATTGTGTTTAATTTGTAGTATTTTGCGCAAACTTTATGTTCCTATGCTGATTGCTAAGAGTATTTTGTAGCAAAACAATCTTAGCCGTTGATTCAAAAAATTGACTGCTAAAAATATCATTGCAACTTTGCAAGTATTATGGACTACTTGCAAGTACTAAAAGATTATCATGTGAAAAAGAGATAGTTTGATATAGAAAATATATAAAGCAAGGTATAAATTTATAATAAATAAAAAATTATGAACAAAAAAAAAAATTGGAGACTTTTGAAGATTTAATGGTAATAGGATTTTACCAAAAAATGAAGTTGAAACCATCTTTAATTTTCAAAAGAGCGCGCAAGGGAGCCTTATTGAACGAACTTGGAAGTCATAAAATAATATATTTAGATAGCCCTTGGTAGGCACATGTCTCCCTATTGTGGGAATAGACTACAAAAATTTCAACGCCAGATTATTAATTAGTTTGAAAACTCTCAATTACTAAAAATTCCTAAACTCCAAAGTATGACAAATTAATAAAATTGATTTTAAAATGTAAATTGATTCTTATTTCTAAATAAAAAGGGATATGATTACAATCAAGTTCTTTGTCTCCAATAAAAAAATTTAAGTTTATTAGATTCTACCTTCAAAAGTTCTAGCGGAAACAATTGTTTCACTGAACTGTGAAGCAAAACAATATTTGCCTTTCTTGGAGTCACTTAAACCTATTGGTAAAAAGATATAACCGAGAATGCGTAAAAGAGGATTATTAGTCATTAAAGGGTTAATCATTTTTTTTGACACATATAATATTTTGGCAACACTGATAGTAACAAACTGACCAAGCCACATACCATATGAATCCACTTATTTCAATAAGCCCAACAACTTCTAAACAAAATAGTAATATTAGGTTGCCTTAATCCCTAAAGAGTTGTGACAATGTTTTCACCAAAAGTGCTCCAAAACTGCCATTTCTTGTACAAGTGCCAAATTTTTGAAAAAAAGGATTTTTAGACACATATAACTGTATGATCCTGTAGTACACTAGTTTGAAAAGATGTGAAAGAAATTTCAGAATTTTTCACCATGTAGATTGCAAGATATTAGCATTTGAAGTAATAAAAATCCTTTTTTTGGCCTTGCAAAAAATTGGGCAGTTGCACTTCATAAGGTCACATTTGTATGAAAAGGGTCCAAACTGGTTGTGCGTCTTTGGATTCATCTCTCAAGGCAAGTTGGCTACATGCTTGAAAATTTTCAGATCATTTGGAATTGTACAACATATAGGGAAAAAGTACTACGTAGTAAGTAGAAAAAAGTAGAGAAGTATCCAAAATACTAAATTGTTAGAAATTTAGTAATAGAATTGAAATATGCCAATTCCAATGGTTGTAATGTTGTACTAAGCAATCTACAACAAAAATTTTATTTATTTTTAAATATTGAAAGTTGAGTTAAATAAAGGACTTCAAAGTTTATTTTAGAGTAGGAATTTAACAACTACCCGCAAACTACACTCAACCAAAACTCCTCATAACTTTCATCTCATTAACCCCTAAAGTCCCATTGTCCCCTTGGGGGACAATTTGAAGTTCGGGTAGGTACCTACGGGTTAAAATTATATTGTGATTTTCTGAAACTTTTTGAGGGCGTGTAGTTTTCCGAGAGGTTTGTGGATACATAATTTTTATTCCAATCTGATGCCAAATGAAAAAGTTATGGGGTTTTTTCGCCCAAACCAAACTCAAGGGGCAGGCTGGTTAGGCAAATTTCTTTTGACTTTGGAAGGGGTCAGTCTCTAAATGAGCGACCCGATTTGGAAAGGGCAGCAGGTGTCTTTGGAGGGGAGGGGAACTTGGAGGGAGAGGGGAACTTCTGGGGAGCGCGTCCCCAGCTTGGGAGCAGCAGTCAATGCATCCCCAACCAGCTTCGCACCCAACAGGAGAGGAGGCACCAGGCAGCAAGCAGGTGAGTTTGCTTGGCCCCTCTCCGGGTTTTTTTCGTTTTTTCGTTTTTGTTTTTTCCTATTCCTCTGTGTTTGCCTTGTATTATCCTTTTTTGCCCGCCCTCATGAACAAAACCCTTGCTCATTCCCGAGGAAAAACGCTGAAATTTTTTATTTGCCACACATGATAAAATTTGCAAATTTTGAGTTCATATTTGCAATCAATGGTCCCAAATTGAATCAGAGGCACATACAAGATAAATTCTTCTAGCATAAAGTAGGGTTTACATTTTCTTTACATACACCCCTAGAATGACTTTGGAGAGACAAGTGAGGGGGTCAAAAAATCGTGTCCATTCTTACTATTGATCAAGTATTGCACAATTTTTCTTCCTTTTTTCGTTTTTGGTCCTTCTTCCTTTTTCTTGTTTCTTTGCTAGCACATTTTATCCTTTCTTCTTCTCTAAATTTTTTGTTCAAAGTCCATGATCAATTTTTGTTGAATGTCTACAATCATTTTTCGTTCATCACTCTTTTCCATTCACAACTTCATTCCCTTTTCCCTTATTTCTGTTCTTGTCCAATACTTATTCTATTTTGATTTCCATATTTGTTTTTGTTCTAGGTTATTTACCCTAGCATAGTTCTTGTTTTCTATTGTGGGAACATAACATTGTATAACCAAGCAATGGTCCTTTGCATAAGCCATTACTTGGGAACATTTTTGGTATGAAATTCAAAGGAAATAAAATGCAGCATATTGGGGGATAAGAGGACCCAGTTGAGGGGGGCCTTATGGATGTGGTTTGATACATGGGATTTTGAAATTGCAAAGGACAGTGGGAGCAAACTTGACACTGAATATCCTGAGCTCGATTATAGTGAGGACGAATAAGAGGGTGATGATGGCAATGACGGGGATGTCAATAGCATCAAATATATATATTAGGATTGTACTTGGCAACAAGATTTTTTTACATATGATCCAAGACCTCAAGAATTTCTTGGTTCTTTGAGGTCTACATTTCCAAGACTGAAATCCTTGCATAGTTTGCAATGATGGCTCACTGCCATTGACAAGACCTAAAACATATTGCCCTACTTGTGGCAATAAGTTCATGTGTTGTCAAAAAAAGATGCTTCCAAAAATACCATAACAATCTTTGTTGAAAAGATGTTGAACAAGTAAGTGTCAGTTACACATTCATTTTTTACAATGCTGGTGTTTGGCCATTTTTCATTCACAAGCAAATGTTGCAGTGAAGGCTACTTACAATTCAAATGAAATGAAAAACAAAAATGATTGTTATTATAAATTTACAATGATTCTAGGATGTTTTTTTGGCAATAACTACTAATTTTCAAAAGAGTTTTAAATATTTTAGAATGCTCCAATGTTATTATTTATGGCCTCCTAACATTTTTTGTTTTACTTGTAGGAGATATGCCATCACTCTAGAGTTTCAAGAATTTTTTTGCAAGCTTTTTGAGCAAGCACTACTCTCTACCCATCCAAAGAGTATACCTCATGCTCCCAGTGACTCCTATGTGGTCTCTAAGTCCACATGCATGGTATGGTGACATTTATTGAGAAACTACAAAGAAGGCAATTGATTGAAGTAGATGAAGGACCTTCTCCGAAGGTGGTGAGCTCCTGCGTTTCCAATGTTGGGAACGCAATGGGGAACACAGTGAAGAACATGCTAGATTTTACAGGGAACATCATGGACCCATTTTTGGTAGTTGCCCAATGGCATTTTCCTTTTTGTTCATACCATAGGTCTTTGAAATTGCATAGAATGGAGGTAAAGTTTTTTTTTCAAATTTTTTTTTGAGGATCTTGTGAACATTAACTGCATCATTCTATCTACCATTGGGATTTTTCAGATTTGAAAGAATGGGCTACAAAATCTCATTGCAAAAAAAAGTATTGTATTGTCATTTTTCAGAACATAGTTGCATTGCAAGATTTTTTTGGAAGTGTTGTAAGTCTCCAAATCTTTTGAAAATTGGTGGACATGTTCCTAACATGATCTTCAGTATGGCAGATTTTTAAGTTCAAAGTCTTTAGTGCAAAAAATTTCAACAAATGGCGGTCAAAGTCATCTGAAATTTCAGGGCAGCACACAATAAAACGTTTGCTCAAACTTTGAATGCACTTTTCTCCCAATCATACGGTCAAACTTGATGAAATTTTTACCACATGATTTAAGTCAAGTTAAGTATAACATCTTACAGTTACATTTTTGAAAAAAATGTTTTTTCTAGGGTTTTGGGTGAACGCAGCAGAAATGGCAGTTTTCAGTGGTTTTTGGCCAGAAAATGGCCTTAGGACTTTAGGGGTCAATCAAAATGGAATGATTCAAACCTTTTCACGTATATATAAATCTAGAGAGCCAATTTTAAATTTGTATTTCTTAAAAAAGTGAATTTTTCAGATCTGCCCAAACTGCCCGGCCTTGCAAAAAAACTAAATATCATGGAATAACTTTTAGGTTGTTTTATCCATTAAAGTTAATTCATGATTCATTGCTTGTTTGCATGGAAACAAGTGCAACTCTCTAACCCGGGCTAAGAACTAGAGCACCAATCCATGCAACCATTAGAGAAAATTTCAGACCTCCGGAGGGCTGCTCCACAGCCCTCCAAAGGACCCTGAAATTTGATTTAACAGGGCTAAAAATTTCTTTTTTCCCCTATTTCCGTGCAACAAATTATGCAGTGATAGTGGCACAAGAAGTTGATTTTGCAAATAAAAAATTAATTGAAAAATTGAAAAAAAATTGAAAAAAAATACGAAAGCTGACTATGTCGGCGAGCAGTCAGACAAGCTGACTACTCAACAAGAGCCATTTCAAGATTGACAGGCCAAACTTGAAATAGTTTGGCCATGTCAATCTGGAGTGGCCCTCTAGAGGGTTGCTTTTTTCTCTAATGACATATGGTTCTTGCATTAGTGCATCCTTCTATAGTAACGCTACGTAATTATATACTGTAGAATGTCAAGAAATTAGTGAAGGGCAACATAACTTCACTATTTTGTGTAAATATGACCCTAGTGAGTCATATTATCTGCTGATGTAGAATATGACTCTTGTGAATCATATGTTCTTTTAAAAATTGACTCTCATGAGTTATATTTTTGAATGACGTGGAATATGACCGTAGTGAGTCATATTTTTTTATTGATCTGAAATATGACTCCTATGAGTCATGTTTTTGGATGATGTGGTAGTTTATATAGAATCTTATTAATAATTTTATGATTGAACGTAGTCATGTTTTTAAAAGTATTGAGCATTAATGGCATTAAAAGTATTGAGCATTAAAGTCACATTTTTGGCATGACTATGAGCATTAATGCATTATGTGACTACAACAAATCATATATTCACCAAGATATTTTATAAAATGTAATTGAAGCAAGTGATATTATGGATAAGCGAGAGTCACATTTTTTAGATTTGTATGCATGATTTGTAATTGAGGTAACTAAGACTTATGCTAGTTTCCATCATAAACTACAGTCACATTTCCAAACATTCTAAATTAATATGACGCATTTGCAGTCATGCATCAATATGGTTTAATAGCAATTAAATAAAAGACTCCATCCAATCAAAAATGACTACATATGATTTTTGAAATGCATAAGAGACAGTCATATTAGAGATAGAAAATGCAAGAAAGAGTGCGACTCTTCTCAATCACATTTATTAGTCACTAATACAAGAAATATCACAATGACACTCTCTAAATGTATATTCCCACACAATTATATGACCTATATTCTCTATAAAAATGTGAAGATATTGCCCCTTTGGTGTTGTAAGTAGCCTCCAATAACTTCATTCTAGCTTGGTACCTACACATACAATCAAGGAGGTTATTTTTCAATGAAATGAGAAATACAGCTCAACCTTCAAAGATTTAAGGCAACATAAGTTTAAGATAAGAAAAAATCATAACCACTATATCCTTAGAAATTACAAATAAAGAAGAAGAAAGAATAACAATGGTAATGGTGGGAACAAGAAGCAAAAGGTAGCAAATACTTAGAGGTAACAACAAGCAAGAGGTAAGATGCAACAAGATACAACAAAAAGCAAAAAGAAGCAAGAACTAAGATGCAACAAGAAGCAACAAGAAACACAAGTTAAGATGCAAGAAAATGCAACAAATAAGAAGAAAAAGCAAGAACTAAGATGCAACTAGAAGCAATAAGAAGCATAAATTAAGATGCAACAACAAGAGATTAGAAACAAGAACTAAAAAAGCAACAAGAGAAAACAGGAAATAAAAACTAAGAACTAAGAGGTAACAAGAGGAAACTAAAAGCAAAGAACAAGAACTAAGAGGCAACAAGAGAAAATTAAAAGCAAGGAGCAAGAACTAAGAAGCAACAAGAAGAAAGATCTAAAAGGTATTAACAAGAAACAAGAAATAAGAGGCAATAAAAAAACAAGAGCTAAAAGGCAACAAGAAACAAAAATGAAGAGGCAACAAGAAATAAAGAAGAAAAGACTAAAATACCCAAATATTGCACTTTGAGGAAGTGCCTTCACAAAAACGGTGGCTAGGTTTTAAAACCCTAGTCATATAACTTGCCCTAGTCATGTACATGACTTGCTCTAGTCATATAACTTGTCCTAGTCATGCACATGATTCATTCTAGTCATGAGACTGACCAAATATGACTATACTAAGCAACTAAGCTTTTTTAACAACCAAATTTGATCCAAAGTGAATACATATACTGATACTAAAATCCCGGGTATGCAACTCATGTATCAGACACATGGGTCATTGGTATTAAAACGGCTTAGAGGACGACTTTTGTAGAAACTATATCAAATTAAAAAGACCTAACAATAAGGTGAAGACCAAATTAAAAAAAATTAAATATAGGAAATGTTGGGTTACATACATGTTACAAAAAATTACAATATATATAAAGAACTGGAACACTTAAACATAGTTTTTAAAACTCCACAAAAGAAATTCCCTCCAATTAAAATTATTTTTTTACTAAAAGCCTAAAAGTTGGATATCTTATCCCATAGTACGTGTATTGAAATAATTCATATAATTTGGTTTATAATGCTATTATTGTCCTCAGAAAACATTCATTTCATGTGTATAATTACATTTTTGGATTTCTTTTTGAAAAGGCTACAAGAATTTTTTTAGATTAAAAACAAATTAAATGCCTTGAGATTGGACGAAAATGCATTATAAGTGATTATAATCAAGGCCATATAATTTGAGACTATGAGAATTGTGTACCCGAGAGTAGAACTCCACAAAATTTATGAAGGAAAGCTACAAGGCCTTAAGCACCTATAGTTATGGCAAAAAAAATGTAAATAGATGCCATGCATCTGTTAAAGCATCTACCTCCGTGCACAAAGTGTGCAGGAGCAAAAGTATTTGATAGAGGCACTATTTGAAAGCATCTTTGAAGCAAAAAAGGGATTATGCTTTTATAGTCTATAACCTTGTAAGAACATCCAAACAACCATTTTTTTAATTGCAATACAAGTGTGCACGTGCCCATGGTCAGCCTCAATCTTCATATGAATAATTCTGTAACTTTTGTAGAACCTATAGAGACTCTTTAACCCCTAAAGGCCCAAAGGCCCTTTGGGTGACATTTGGAATTTTGGGCAGGCTCGTGTGACCTGAAATTTTGGCCTAATTTTTTGAATTTTTTTTGAAGATAGAGAATCACATTATCTTTCTAAGAATATAATTTTTTTTCAATTGGTGCCCGGGAGCAAACATTATGCCACCCAAAGGCAATAAAACAACTCACCGGGCAAAAAAAAGAAACTGATAAAAAAGTTGTTTTTTTAATTTTTTCTTCTCTAGATCATGTTTTTGTCTACATTTGAAGCTTTAGTTCATTCTATTTGGACTCAAAATGAAAAAGTTATATACAATCTAAGCATCTTTTTAAAAAACAACTTATAGAATTCATTTTTGATCAAATTTAAATTTTTTTTTTTTTTTTAAAGGTTAAGTTTGTTTGCAAGAAAAATCCCATGATTGGGATTATGGTGTTTTAATTCCACCTGAGAGCTATTAATGATTTAGTATTTCATTCAATTTTGGACCTACTTCTACTTAACAATTTTTTTATATGTGAAAATCAAGTTTTGACATTTTGAAAAAAAATTCCTCGACTCTCAACTTAAATGTTCAACATAAAACTTTTTAACCAAATGGTGTGTAGTGCCAAAAAATCTACAAATGTCCGTCAAAGTCATCTAAAATTGCAAGCTACAGTTCAAAAAAACTTCTTTTTCCAACTTCAAATGCTAATATCTTCTAATCTGTATGGTCAAACTTCATGAATTCTTTACCACATGATCTAAGACAAGTGAAGTATAAGACCCAGTGGTTAGATTCTAAAAAAAATTATTTTTTGGTTTCTTGAGTGATCGCAACAGAAATGGCAGTTTTCAGTGGTTTTAGAGCCAAAAAATGCCTTGGGCCTCTAGGGGTTAAATGTGGCTTGTATGACATTGCTAAGAACCTTTTTTAAAAGAAACAAACTTCAATACATAACATATGCGAGCACTTTATCTTCATCCTTGAGATAAAGCATGTACAACAATTTTCTTTGTTGTTGAGCTTCAAATTCTAAGTTGGATATTTAAGGATTGTTCAATTGCCTTTCTAAGCAATAAACAAGTATTTTCTAACAATAAAGTACAAGTGGTTCACATCTTAACTAAAAGTTATACAAATTGTAAAAATAGAGGTTTGGAGTTGTTTTGGATGGTTGTAGCCAATCTAGGCCCAAACTCTAGATTTCCAAATCCAAGTTGAGAAATGGGATATTTTAAGCAAAAATTATAGATGGATGAAGTTTTATCTCTAATTCATCCTTCAAGAATTTATCCACAGTTTCTTTTGGTCTTGCCTCACAAGCAGACACAAACCCGAGGAGCAGCCTATAAGTCTAAAACATTTTTTCCTTTCAAGAGTAGATTCTAAATGTCACCTAAATTTTTAAAGTTCCTATCTAGTTTGAATTGGATGAATTTTTTATTTATCATCCAAAACTAACACTTTTGACTACCAAATTTCATTGTGTTCTATCTTCCTTGATTTTTACCTATTTTTAAAATTGTGATATGTTATTGAAAACCTCTAGAAAGAATTATCTAAGTGATCTTGAATTCAAAGTTGGATTTTAGTAAATTTTTAGAAGTGTAACCTTTAATTTCTAACGTAACTATGGTTTCTATGAGAAGAGAAATAACAAAGTGTCAAATTTAAGGACATGCCTTGGAATTTGTTTCCACCACATCCCATTCTCCAACACTTATATTGAAATTATAATTGTATCTCGAGGCTTTGCATTGATCCATTTTTGTTGCGTTTTTGGTGTCTTTGTATAGACAATTTAAATGACAACTTTTACAACAAGTTGTATAAATTCTATGTATGATCTTATTCTTCTATTTCTTTCTACTTCCCCCTCTTGACTTTCTTAAAATTATTTTCTATATTTTTTTCTCTTTTTCCTCTTTTTTTTGGGATATTTTAGTATTGCAATCTTTGACTTCTATAACGTCTACTAATTAGTTTCTAATTATTCTAGGAATCAAACAATTGTAATGACATAAGCTTCATAAGTGCTAACTAAGTATATACTTCCATTTGGTCAACTATGCGTGTTATAATCAACAATTTTTTTTGAATAATATATAGTCAAACCTCTACAAGGGATCAAATTAGTCTTTTAACTATGCCCAGAGCTTCAAATGGCAACTTGGAACTTGTACTTCTACTTCAAACTCTTTGAATCTAAGTACAAATCGCACTCCTCACTTACTCTTGCTCCATGGCCACCTGGATGTGGATTTTTCTCACTCCTTGTTCTCCTCCTTAGATTAGAGTTTTTTCAAGCTTCAAGTGTTTTTCTAAACTCCACAACCTTCAATCTACATCACTAGTTTAAGAGCATTAGATTTCACTTTGTATCAATCAATCTAATTGGCTTTCACTTTGTATCATCCATCAAAATCAATCAGCCTCATGGCAAGTTCCAGTAATGGGTTAAGGCAAGCCCGGTTTCCAACTTGGGTTTTTAGGCTTGGTCTTGTCTTGGTATTGCAATTTGTTCATAGGCTTTAATTTTTCTCTAGTTTCTCCCTAAATCCTACAAAAAAATTAAAATTATCTCTTGCTGTTAATTGCTTTATTCTTCTCTACTTTCCTTCTAAGTCCTATGAAAATTTTAAATATATTAATAAAAATAGAAACATGTGTCTTTGCAAATTATTTGACGCTAGTTTTATAACAGACACAATATACAAAAAAAATAATGTTTGTTTAATAGACATGAAAGTCACACTTACACCGAAAGGAATGACTCCTATGGCCAAAATACAAGAGGTGCATTTTAGATTGGTCACCTATAATTCCTAGGGCTACTCAAAAAGAAAAAAAAAATGACAACCAAAAAAATGTGACTATAGTAGATGACTGACAAAAGAATATGACTGCAAAGTATGACTAAGGCAAAAATATGACTGGCACTCTTCAAATATGTTTCCCACCCAAAATTTCCTCAGGTTGCCTAAATTTTCTTAATTAATTAATTAAAATATAAGCATGTGCCAGTGCCCCAAATTATTAGACGCCAATTCTATAATGGACACATCATACAATAAAACATATTTTTTTTTGATAGGCAATCCATGAATTAAAGTCACACTCATACTTGAAAGAATACAAGAGGGCCACTTTAGGTTGCCTACCTTTTCCTTGGACTGCACAAAAAGAAAAAAATTTACTACCAAAAAAATGTAACTACAAAATATGACTGCAAATATGATTAAGGCAAAAATATGATGCCTGCCCAAGTTTCCCTTTAATTGCTTCAAAATAAAAAAAAATGTCACTACCATGGAGAAATGACTGTAAAATATGATTGCAAAAATATGATTACCCACCCAAATTTCCCTTAGGTTGCTCAAAAGAAAAAAAATGTCACTACTATAGATATATGATTGCAAAATATGACTGGAGCAAAAGTATGACTGGCAAATATAACTTGGCATTCTCTGTTGTCCAAACATGTTCCCTGTTGTTCCCTATAAAATACTTTGGTATTCCCAGTAGGCATATAGTATACGCCTGTGAAGTATAAGGCCAAAAAACGACTAGCAGTCATATTTTGTAGTCATGTTTTTTTCCCAAGGTGTTGGCCTCCAATAGTATGACTGCGAGTAGTCATTAGTCATTAGAGAAGAGATGAGTCCTCCGGGGGATCCTGAAATTGTGAATTGCGAATTGCAAATAAATTTTTTTTAAAAAGAAAAAAAAAAGAAAAAACAAACAAAAAACAATTCAATAAATTCAAAAAAGTACGAAAGTGGACTGTTTCGGCGAGCAGTCAGCTATGGTGACTGCTCACAAGCAACCATTTCAAGATTGCAGGGCAAGCTTGAAATAGCTTGGCCATGTCAATCTGGAATAGCCCTCCGGAGGGCTGCTTTTTTTTCTAATGCATCCCTAGATATATTTTTTGCAATCATAAAATACTATGGGTTAAATGCTAATTCTATTTTTCTTTCTATAAAAATTTACTAAAAATTATCTCAAGGCGTTTAGAATCCCTCAAAAGGCAATTAGTACTTAAATGGTCCCTTTTGGAGGAGCATTAGAAGAGATTGGAGGGCATTGGAGGGCCATTTCAGGCCCGTTCCCTAATCTGGCCAAATCTAAAAACAGCTGGTATGGGCTGTCGGAATTTTATAAAAAAAAAAAAAAATATATATATGTTCTAAATATCATTTTAGGCATTCTTTTTTTTTTTTTCAAAAATGATGTGGCACTCTCTCGACCACATCAGCGCAACAGCTTTCCTGCATTCCACAGCTTGGGAATGCTGCGGGAACGCAGGATAACTCGTGGGCTCTTGGAGGCCTCAAATCTCTTCTAATGACTACCTTAATTTTCATTTTCAATCAATGGCTTCTATTGAAACGTATTGTACAATGCCTTACCAAAAGTTCTAAAATTGCCTTTTTGTTCCTATAGATAGATAGAAACTCTAGTCTTCAAAGAAGGCTCGCATGTATAAAGTGTCTGTTTGTAATGACAATGAGCCAATGTTCATTGGATCAAAGGCCATTGATGCAAAATTACTCTCCCTTTTCGAGAATAGACACTAGTATCACTAACCAAAAAAAAATAACCAAGATTAAGGTTGTTGGGCAAACCAGATAGAAGATTAAGGTGGTTGTTGTTGTGTTTTATATATTCTTTATTCTCTTGGAAGTGGTTGGTTGTTTTCTATTTTTTCTTTTATATAATATGATTGAACCAGCATATTGTATGTCAATGATATTGATTGCTTTAAAAGTGTGTTTCAAAGCGGTTTCGGATAATTTGAGTTTGGTTTTAAGGAGTTTCATTGATGGGGCATGTATTGTACCTCTAGCTCCTGCTGTAATTATAATTAGTGGGTCTACTTTCCATCTTTGGGCAATGACACTATTTATCAGTGGTTGGTATTTTTAAATTTTATTAGTCATTGTTATTTGTGAGAATCTATCATTAGAGTATGTGAATTTGATGAATTGTATTGTGAGATTATTGTGTGGGTTAGTTGGTGGGTTGTTGTGATAGGAGAATCCATTAACACAGAGGATATCCGGTTTAAATCTAGCGTTGCAGTGACATCTTTGTCTTATGCAAGAGCAAGGTAGAAGCCATAGGGACTATATTTTCTTGTGGGTTGTTGTTGAATGTTCCTGCATTCATGAGAATGTAGTTTCTAGTTTTTTCGATGGATAATATTAGCTTTCTCAGTTCCCATACTGCTTTGTTATGTCTTCTAGTTTTGAGTGCATGAATAAGTTGTTGATTGCATTTAAGTAGTACATGGAGCCATGTATCTACGTCATGGGAGTTACATATGAAGCATGTGATGATGGAAATCTTGCTACGCCAAGAAATAGTTGTTTTCTATACAAACACTTCTATTTTCAAATGGAATTTTCTAAAATTTTGATGTAATTCTTGCATCACTGCATTCCTCTATAGTATCGATCTTGTATGCCAAATTTCAACTGCAAAAAAGCAAAACTCCATTTTCTGGTGAGTTTTTTTATTTTATTTTTATGATTTTACGTGATCATTTATTAAAAAAAATGATAATGAACATCCATACTCACATGTTTCCTTCAACAAGCATCTCCAAAAAGTTTCACAGTTCTCTATAGAGATTTCAATGTTGGGGTGGCAAAGTCCTAATTTGGGAAAATAGATTATTTTTTTTATTGTAAGTAGAATTTGGCAAGGTAATTGTACCATCATGTTCAAATGTACAAAATTAGTTATAGTGTGAGGGTGAAATAGCAAAAACTAGCAAAAATATAAAGATATCTATTTCACAAAGTTTGGTCATATGACACCTTACATTGAATTCTTCCTAGAAAGAATTGTGGAACATTTTAGAGGATGCTTGCTGAAGGTTGGGAAGATGTGTGTATAAATGTTCCTTACATGTATCCGCAATCAAATTTAAAAAATTCATTTCAATGTTTTCAAATAAACTATCTTGTAAAACCATGAAAATGAAATGAAAAAATTCACCAATAATGGATTTTTGCTTGTTTTAAATTGAAATTTGGTATGCATGATTGCAACTACACAGGAATGCAATCATATAAGAATTGCATCAAAATTGTGAAAAATAACATTGGAAAATGGAGGTGTTTGTATGAAAAGAAAAAGAGAGTACAAAAACTTTTGGTAAGGCACTGTACTGTACTCCAGTTGCATAATCTTGCCAGGGGAGGATTGACCCCTCTATTGCCCTATCAAAGGGTAAATGTAAAAACTGCCCCCTATTTTGTGCCGCTTAAATTTTGTATTTCTTCACATCTCTTAACTAATTTGGGGCCTCTGATTGCAAATATGAATTCAGAAATTGCAAATTTTGATCAAATGTGGCAAATAAAGAATTTCAGTGTCTTTTGCAAGGATAAAACTTGGACAATACAGGGGTCAGTTCTCCCTGGTCCATAATCTTACTCTCCTGAAATTATTTAACCCCTAAAGTCCCAGTGTCCCCTCGGGGGACAAATCAAATTTCGGGCACGTACCTACAGGCTCAATTTTTAGTGAAACTTTTAAAAACTTTTCCATAAGATAGAAAAATTGATTAGCTTTGTGGAAATATAATTTTCATTTCAATTGGTGCCCGGTAGCAAAAGTTATACCACAAAAAGCCTCAAACTGAATTTGGCGGGTAGCACAATTTTTTTTGCAAAAAGTCAAAATAAATTTTAATTTTTTTTCTTTGAAACTACATATTTTTGTCTACATGTGAAGCTTTGATTCATTTTATTTGGACTAATAATGAGCAAGTTATGGACAATCTTGTTTTTTGGGCAATCTAAGCATCTTTTTGAAAAAATAACTTGTAGGATTCATTTTTTAATGCAATTTTCACAATTTCTTACAATTTTGTTTTAATAATGTTGTATTTGCTTGCTAAAACAATCTCACCATTGGGATTATTGTATTTCAATCCCATCTAAGAGCTATTAACAATTTAGTTTTTTTTTCAATCTTGGACCTACTTCTACTATAATTTTTTAAAGAATGAAAATCAAGTATTTTTTTTTGAAATTTTTTTTGTAGACTTTCAACTTACATCTTCAACATAAAAAATTCTAAATTCAAAGTTTGTAGCAAAAAATTTCACAAATGGCGGTCAAAGGCATCTAAAATTGCAGGTCCGTGTTCAAAAAAACTTTCTTTTTCAACTTTGAATGCTAATATCTTCCAATCTATACGGTCAAACTTCATGAAATTTTTACCACATGATCTTTGACAAGTGAAGTACAAGATCCTATGATTAGATTTAAAAAAAAATGTTTTTTTGTGTTCTTGAGTGAACGCAGCCAAAATGACAGTTTTGAGTGGTTTTTGACACAAAAGTGGCCTTGGGACTTTAGGGGTTAATACGCTCCAAATTACCGTCTCCTAGCTGCCAAGTGTGTCGACCATCCGAGCAATGCAGCCCGACAAATGGCTTTCACATGGCCAAAGCAACCAAACATTAACATGCACTTCAAAATCAGAATGCGGCGCAATTACGAAACCCGTTCGGCCCAAACGTGCGGTTCCTCGTGCATGACAAGTGGGAAGAGCCGGACTAAACCAGTTGTCTAATTACGAAACGGCAGTACCCAGCTTGTAGCCGAAGCTTTTCCACTGTGGAGATGGCCGGTGCTGGCCTGCCGGTAAAGTATGCTTCAATGCCTAGTATGGATGAATGAAATACTAATGTCGATCGTCAACTGAAGGCGACTAAGTATCAATTCAAGCACGGCACCCACCAACTATAAAGATCGAGCGAGGCAGCTAGCTGATCGATCACAATTCACATTCCATTCCAACATTTCAACAAGTTGCATGTCACGCTTATTTCTTCGTTGTTGACGGAAGCATAGCTTGCTTTCTAGTGTTCTACCGTCACTAAGCTTACATTCCATCACCATGTCTGGAAAGAAGGACTTGGACGCTCGGGCTGCAGCAGGCGAGACTGTGGTGCCTGGAGGAACGGGCGGCTTGAGCGTGGAAGCGCAGCAGCATCTGGCTGAGGGTATGTTACTGAATTACCGTGCAGTCCTTCAAAGTCAAAATCCCTTGTGTTTCTTGAAGCAATTATCGTCATTCTTATTAGGATGTGGTTGTGAGAATTGGAATGAGAATGTGGGTCCGATCTAGATGGTCTAAAGCTAGATGAGCTTGTCCAATCATGGTACGTTTTTCTCAGCCCTGTGTGATATCTTTTCCTCCAATCGCAGCTTCTGTTCTGTCACCGATTCCATGGAGTGGAATTTGAGAATGCACTCGGTATTCGATCTCAGTGTCAGTTCTACGAGGTTGCCACTGCATGTGTGAAAGTAATCGATACGTACTGCTAACAATTTTTTTGGATTTCTGTGGCTGTCTGTCTGGATCTCTTCCCTGCCTTGCAAAAGTGTCGATTGTGACAGTTACGAAGTTAGTTTCGTGCCATTGTGTGTGCATAGTAATGGACATTGAAGAAGTCTCACTGTGAAGTACGATTGATGCATGTGCTATTATTGCAGGGCGGAGCAAGGGCGGTCAGACTCGTGCTGAGCAGCTGGGGACCGAGGGCTACTCGGAGATGGGCAAGAAGGGTGGCTCTGCTACCAATGACATGTCTGGTGGTGAGGCTGCGGAAGCTGCTGGTCATCCGATCGACGAATCGAAGTTCACTACTTAAATAGAACTTGCATCCAACTGTGATACACTTTAATTTGTTAGTACATATTTGCATAGGGCAGGATGCAAGATGTTTTCTCCAGTTGGAGATGTAAATGTTGACATCGATCGTGTTTTGCAGTGGACAGTGCGTTTGATATGCACGTAGTACGTATGTGAGACCTTTGTTTGCGCCTCTTTGGTTTTATGTACAACTGAGTATATATACAGTATATTTTCCTTGTTGTAAAAGTTCTGTGCGACATGTTATGCTGTTAGATTTGCCAACGTCGTACATTGTAGTACGTGGAATCATCAATTGGCGTTCTTTGAAACATTTATGATAATTATCTGCTCAAAGTTGGAAACTGTTGTAGCTTTCGGCTCGATTTGTATGCGAGCCTGTCCGTTTTGGATAATGTAAAAGCTATTCAGTTTTATCAATTTTTGACATCCTTGATATGCAAGTTTGGGGAAATTGCACTGAATATTAAAGTACGTTCAGTAAGTTTTCTTTTGAATGTGCACCAGTGCAAATTACCCTTCGTACACGGAGTAAAATGATTGGACCTATTGTAGCTGCGATAGTCTGAAAAAATTCTCAAGTTGTGTCCATTGTTGACAGTGCATATTGCGGATACATGTACACTATACATCAAGCGTTGCTTTTTCATGTTACAAATCGCTGCTAGAAAACGTAAGAAAACTGTTCTTTTCTTGTAGTCTGTTACATGTGAATGAATTTAACATTAAAATGTTGAACTAATCAAAAGCAAAAAGTTGTAAAGCACCTTCCTATCTCCATAGAAAACAACGAATTTGCACTGGTAATATTGTTTTCAGAATATATCAGTGAATCATTACTTTTCTAATTACGAAATAGTCTTAATTAATCAGGGAGTGCCCAGCTTACAGCAGAAGTTTTTCCACCTGTCGATAGTTGCAGGACATCATACCAACATCGAGTATACATGAATGAAATGTTATTGTAGTCGAGGCCACTAAGGTGAAGCAAGGACGTTTCCACCTTAGTGGTCTTGACTAAAGTAAATTTTAGCAGAATTGGAGGTTCATTTCTTTAGAAATAATATTTTTGTACTATTAGCAAGTAAAAATAAAATTAGAATTTTTGGATATGACATGTAATTTCTATGAAATTTAAAAGTGGAAGTTCCCTTGGCCTCTTAAATCGTTGTATAAATGGATTTAGAATAGAAAGTTATACAAAATAGTGAAATTAGGTTGTCTTGTCAATGATGTTGCCTTGCCTTGCTTGAGATAAATTACTTCATGGATCAATGCTTGTTCCCTATAGAGGTGCATGCCACTCTCTGAACCAAGTCTTGAACTGGTGCACAAATCTATGTCATACACATGGCTTTGAGTTGAATGCATCATTGTACAAAAGAAATGAATATTTCTGTAGTGTGGACTGTCAGGAGATGTGTAGGGCAATCTAATTACACTATTTTGTGTAGAAAAATCAGCAAGCAAGTAATAGTGGTTAAATATGGGGACGGTTTAATGACACTTTGAGGGACACGTTGAGACGTACGGCCAATTGATCGATCACATCACATTTCATTCCAATTCTTTCTCAAGTTGCGTAAGGTATGTGCACCTAAAAGAGACATTCTCTTTTAAGAACTTGTTGCCATTACCCTATTAGACTTCTAAAGCCTAGAAGGGGCAATATGTCCAATGAGAGGTAGAAAGAAAAAACAATAGCTTGTTCACCCTCAACATCCACCTTTGGAGGTGAAGGTTGGGAGTGTGCAAGCGGTGAACAATGGAGATTGAAGTTGTGGCGACGTAGGATTGACCTCCATGCACCTCCGTCCATCTCCGTTACCCATTCTCAACGGTCGACCATTTGAGGGTGGTCATAGCTTGTTCACCCAAGTTGGCTCCCCGTTGGCTCCTACTTTTCCTCCTCAAATCTCAATCTTCATTCTGCACGATGCTGCCAAACAAGCTGTGACTACCCCTAATGGCAACTGGCTCTAATAACATCACCTACCTACAGATATCCTAGATTTCAGTTCTGAAATCTTGGACAGCTGTAGATAGGTGACACAATCCTAAACCCCCTTCAAGATTGTGACGTGGTTGACACGACACTCTACGTCACCCTAAAATTTGAAAACCCCTAATCCCTAATGTGCCCAAAGCCGTTCTCCTTCGTCTTCGTCTTCGTCGTCCTCGCCCTCACGCTTTCTTAGGGTTTCGTTAATTTCCAGCGCAACCTCACCCAACGTGCTGTCCCATATCTTCCTC
This sequence comes from Neckera pumila, assembly GCA_963969595.1. Lineage (NCBI taxonomy): Eukaryota > Viridiplantae > Streptophyta > Bryopsida > Hypnales > Neckeraceae > Neckera > Neckera pumila. Next base: position 44,839,369 of record OZ018409.1, on the reverse strand, counting down.
CGCCAACCAGGTCTCACTCATTATTTTTGAAGTGATCCCGAGTAGCGATCGCACAGGCATTTGTCGATCTTAGTGAAGTGAAGTGAAGTTCTTTCCTCCCCTCGCAGTAGAACTCAGCCAGCGGCCATTGTTTGCGTTGCCACAGCAGCAGCACCGCCTTTGAAGCGCGGTCGTCGTCGTCGTCGCCGCGAGATTGCGTTGTGGAAGCGAGGTGGAGATTGGGAGGAGGAGCGTGGGGCAGCAGCACTCATGGAGACGTTGAGGTCGCATTTGTCGAAAGTGCGCATTCCCGAGGCCTCGAATCGGATTTACAAGCAAGAATGCTGTGTTTCGTTTTCGACTCCGGTGAGAACTAAGTCAGCGAGTGTCTTTTTAAAAAAAAATAATCGGATGCGTATTAATTAGCTCGTACTGTCTGTCTGTCTGTCTGTCTGGTTTTGATGTTCAGTGTTATTGATTGAAATCAGTTTATTTATTTATTGGTAGTAGTTCTTGGATGTTTTCCATACATCTGGTGCACCTTGGAGAGAGAAACGTAGTGGAGGAGGGGACATTGAGCGATTGGAATTCGGAGCTTAAGTTACGTTTTCCCGGATTTAATTCGTCAAAGGATATTTAGGGTTAGAGCTGGTGGTTTGTGCATTGAAGTTGATTGTGTTCCGGGGGTCTTATTTGCGAGATTGTTGCTGGTCCTTTAGCTGACAAAGTAGAATGAGCAGTGATATGCTCGTAATTACCGCCATTTGTCGCTTCGGAGTGCTACAGTATCTGCTTGGCATTTTGAAGCGACTGCAATAGCTTGACTCCGACTAGGTTTTCGATAGTTTATTAGAGTGGAAGTTGGATTACCCTTGAAGTAGCCCCCTGATTGCAGTCATGAATCTGTGTTTGATTGGTGCTTCAAAATATCTGTGATTACTGAATTGTCCGAGTTCTTATTGCGAGCCCTCTGCTGGTGCTTTACTGCACAAATTTAGAACGAGTATTAATTCTTTCCTCATTACCGCCATCTGTCGGGTCAGAGTTTTTCAATGTCTGGTTCTTGAAAATTTTGTTTTCGGATCAGTGACATTAATAGCTTAGCTCGGAGTTTAATATGCAATTGGAGTGGAAGGTTGATACCCATCGAGTTAGCCGTTCTGATTTCAGTCACTCCAACTGAACTGAACTGAACTGAACCTTGGGGGTTGCAGAATTTGACAGTAACGAGTGCCGAAGTGTACAGAGCACTTGAGGAATGAAATCTCTTGCATGTATTATAGGTGTTCTTAAAATTAATCTTCCATTCTGATGACATATTGAACTCCTGAGCTAGTCAAGCTATTGATCTCGCTGTTGTGAACCAGCCACTGTATCACTCCGACAAATTACGATCAGAAGCAGGTAGTATACTGTATTGTGGACTTAGAGCGATTGCTGAGGTTCACAGATGAATGGAGCCAATCATGTTCGTGCCTGATAATTTAGAAGTAGCGATATGATTGAGATCCTTATTGGGACTGCCGGCTTATTGTCATTGTCCGTAACTAACCAGCGCCTTTTGTGAGGTTGAATGCAGAGGTCGGATGGGGGCTTGTTTGTCGATTTGTATTCTTTTTTGGCGTTCGGTAGAGATTACGTTATGTGGAATTACGAGAAGACTGGCAATCCAGTTTATTTGAACATTCAAGAATTACCGAAACAGGTCAGCGAGAGCCGGCCTCATAAGAAACCTACATTGCTGGCTATTGGTATGATTCTGAACTCACTTTCTGGAACTTACTTTCCGTCTGTTGTATGGACTTCAAGCCAAGAAAATATGTCTACATTTGTTTTCACGGACTTGGCGTCATGATTAGGTGGTTGTGCTTGGCTCGTGCGTATGCCACGCGATGTCCATTGGTTTCGTAATTTTTGGGTTGTCTAGACAGTACCTTTTGTTCAGGCCGTGACACTGATACTTAATGGTTTACATAAGTATGGAGTGTTTGTTGTTTTATTTCAACATAGAAGAGACTTCCTTTTTTGATAGTGCGGTTCTTGATTGGCAGGAGTTGAAGGGGGTTTCGACTCTAAAGAACCTGAGTACGAAGTGACTTATAGCATTGTTACATTACCAGAATTCAACGCACTTCCTTATCCTAGTGTGGAACTCCCAGAAAAGGTAAATTTTGGCCTCAATATGAGTTCCTGCTTGAAATTTTATAAATTTCTTTCAGTGTACAGTGCTCATGGATTTTTGGTTGCCGTAGTCTCTGTGGGCAATCACTCGAAGTACAGTCCGTGTATGCTGTCTCGAGAGCCTTGGTATGTCTAGTTTGTATAAGGCGGTGTTTTCATGGTCTGTTTTAGCTATCTAGTTTGCAGTACGCAGTGAAGATTTCGGCAAGTGCAAGAGATTTCTTTTCTTACTTGCTCTTTCTGATGGGCTCTAGTTTTCTGGTAATTCAGGTCAGGCTAGCAGTGGATGCAGTACTTGCAGCTGTTGGTGCGGAAAGAAAGGAGGAGGTCGCTGCTTGGACTGCTGATAAGAAACAAGTAAGCCCGTATGCTTCGTCATTGCAGCAACTGAAAAATGGAGTGAAAGTGCCACCTACTGGCTGGAAGTGCTCTAAATGCGACAAGACAGAGAATCTATGGATGAACCTTACAGATGGAACGATTCTGTGTGGTCGTCGCAACTGGGATGGGACGGGAGGCAATAACCATGCTTTGGAACATTATGAAGAGACAAAGTACCCGTTGGCCGTGAAGCTTGGGACTATTACAGCTGATTTAGAAGGGGCAGGTAAATATCCCCCTCTTGATTTTCCCCGTAAGCTCTACCCTATGCTAGACGTATCTCTTCTGATTTGATTGATTGAATACATGGCTGTTACCAGCTTTTAGGGAGTACAATCTAACTTTATTAAGATGTGTCGCAGACGTCTATAGTTATTCCGAGGACGATACTGTGGAGGATCCTTTACTGGCAGAACACCTGGCACATTTTGGAATTGATTTTTCATCTTTGAGGAAGGTATGTTTTATCATGTTCCCTGATCATGTCAGCGCGGGTTATTTCAGATAACTTTTTTGTATAATGTGTACAAGGCCATCTTAATTGCTTCCGCGGCTATCTTGAATAGCCTTGGCGGCGATCCTAAGGTTCTGTGTATCTCCTTTTTGTAAACCGATACAGCAAAGAACTTGTCGCTCCACAAAGTAATCCTCCATCTCCAGAATATCGGTACCCCGTTGCAGAGTGCTCGTTGCTTACTCCGTTGTATAGAAGAAGGAATTATTCTATGGTTGAGCGCAACCCCTGCCTGTAATAAGTGTCTACTTTATATTTTTGAAGGAGTATCAGGTTGTGTTGAGTTTGAGGCTCTGATGCTGTTTATCAGCAGTGTTCCGGTTCAAATTTAGTTTACAACTCCTGGTTTTTGTGAAGCATTGCACAAGGGCAACAGTTGGCTTGTTTGGCTAGGAAAGGAAGGGACTTCAGAAAGTAGTTGAGAGTTGTTTCAGTAGTTACGTCTGGTTATTGTTCAGCTGCTTCTGTTCTGTTTTGGTTATGTCCTTGCCTGTGCATCAACTGAACTGGTGTATTGTTTGCAGACAGAAATGACAACTGCAGAACGGGAGCTGGATCAGAACACCAATTTTGATTGGAACAGGATCCAAGAGAAGGGGAAGGAACTCGAGCCTCTCTTTGGCCCGGGTTTTACTGGGCTGGCCAATCTTGGTAATAGGTATATATCTTACTAATCGAGTGGGCAAGTGGACTTTTCTGTCCTATTTTAAAGTGTTCTGCCAGTTGTTATATGTGCATCCAGTAACTATTACTTAACAGTTGTGGTACACTCTAGCAACTTACCATTTTCATTGCTTTGTTGTTTGTTTCTGTCCTGTGCTTACTATGCCTTGACACTGCTCTATGTATGCAGCTGCTACTTGGCGTCAGTCATGCAAGCTGTATTTTCAACAAAGGATTTTCAAAGATAGTAAGCTGTTTATTAAACACTGTTAATTCTATTTTTTTCCTTATAATAATGGGTACATTACGCATCGTAGACACTCTTATTCACTATTGAGCGATGCTATTTTATAATTGGCTGTGGAGGGACTTGCTGCTGTTGTAAGTAAAGTTTGACAGAATTCTGAAGGGGTTTTGCAGTTACTACGAGAATGTGAAGCTGGATGATGCCTTCAGGCAGGCACCTGCGGATCCTACACTGGATCTTCATATGCAACTGTATGACTTATAACTCTTTTTTCTGTATGACTTATCTTCATATGCAACTGTATGACTTATAACTCTGAATAGAAAACTTTTCAAATCTAATGTCCATTTCTATCTTACATTTTCCCAGTTCAGAAGGTTGAAGTTGTAGGGTTCTTCGGTTAATGGGTTTGCCACAACGGTCTTCAGTTTGCGGCGCCTAGAAACTGAATGTCACAAGCACACAACTAGTTCGACAATTGAGCAATCGTGCGACACTCTAAATGACTGAGCTCGTTGTCATAGTGTAGAGCATAGTGTTACCATCGGTGTTTGACCAATTCTACGGTTTCTACGTTTTGCAGATCAAAGTTGGCACACGGAATATTGTCTGGAAAGTATGCAATTCCTTCAAAGAAGGTACGTGGATCTCTTAATAACATGTGCGGAGTTTTGATTAGATTGGTTGTATGTTATCCAACGTGGACAGTATAATTGGATGCATATTCAATGATGTTTATGCCGCTCCCTTGCCTGCTTCTATATAAATGTCTGCATAATTGTGTTAACAAATTGAACATAATCGGCAAGATACATGCTGGACTTCGTTTCAAGATGTTCCATGAGTATGTTATTTTCTTTTCCACTGCTGTTAACCGTTTGTTACTTGCTGCATCATCCTAGGGGCTCGAGAACGAGGCAGTTGAGGAACCAAAAGGCAAAAGCGTAAGGATTGAACGCAGGCTATGTTTTGAAGTGCATCATGTTTGCTGTGCTGCTGATGCGATCATCATCTGTTGTGCTACTTATCTTTCTCAATTTGGTTGTGAGTCTTGTCGCTCATGTCTTATGATCGCATTCGATGTTTTTTTCGACACTTTGTTAATTTTCTAGGTGCGCACGTAAGGTATGTGCTTCCTTGATGTGCCTGAAAAAGAGGTCATCGTTTCAGATCTGTACAGATATTTAAGCGGATACTTTGTTCATGCAGGCCCTCACATCTATGCTGCAGGGACAAGATGGCATTCCTCCTCGAATGTTTAAGTCCCTCATCGGCACAGGTCATCCAGAATTTGCAAGCTCCAGACAGCAGGTATGCTCTATGTCACTTCGCTCCTTATATTTTACGTATGCATGATCACGATTAAAAACTATGGCGCAACAGAAAAGTTTCTGATCTATGGGTGCAGGGAGGTATACTTTTTCATACATTAGCACTGATCTTCTTGGATTAACGAACAATTCATCTTTCTAGTGGATTTGTGTGTATTTTTATACAGGCTTCTTCGATTTAGGCGGTGTTCTGTTGTTTTCTGTCAGGATGCATTGGAGTTTTTTCAGCATCTTCTAGATCAGGTGGAGCAAAATCATACTGCAGCTGCAGGGGAGGACCCATCTCGGTGCTTCAAGTTCTGTGTGGAGGAAAGAATCATGTGCTCTGTTACTAAGAAAGTGAAGTATACAAGGAAGACTGACAATATCCTCTCCTTGAACATTCCGTTGAAAGCTGCTGTCAACAAAGGTGTGTTTGTTTGGCCCATGTTTGGTTAAGTTTGATTACCTATCCCATCGATTCTTAGAGTTTGCTTCTCCATATGTTTTGGCAACATGTTGATGAATGTGACAAAGTGTGCCATAAATGATCTGTATCGGAGTAATTGTTCCCTCGTGGTTTTGGGTAGGCTTGCTGAGGTGTTTTTTTGTGTGTAGATGAAGTGGCTGCTTATGAGAAAAGAATTTCAGAGAGAGAGCTCGCTGGAGAGAAGTCGTAAGTAGTTTCATCATTGCAGACTTCAGTCTGGCTGGCCCTGTAATCGTTTGCCCGTTTCTATTTGTTATTTTTAAGAACTAGATATTCAAGTACCTCACCAAATAATTTCTTAATGGTGATGCCATAATCTGAATAAAATCATCATAGAAGAATCTCATCCTGGGACTGCTCTCTACTAGGAAGTGACCATATGGCAGGAACGGAATGTTCATGTAATGATTATCTTGCACAGATCTGACGAGGAGATAGTCCGCCCCAGAATTCCACTTGCCGCATGCTTGGAAAGTTTTTATGCCCCGGAGGAAGTTCACGATTTCTACAGCAGTGCCATTAATGCGAGGACAACAGCAATCAAGTATGGCTAATGTGCTGTTTTATCTACAGTAGTTATTTTGTTTGATGAGTTATGGGATCGCTGGATTCCTTCTACATTATGCTGCAAATACTTTATCATATAAGAGAATTTTCGTTTTAGACGAAATCAGGTTTAAATCTGAAGGTAATTGGAGTTGGCATTGTCTCGCTTGTCAATAGTTATCACTCAGGCTGGACCTTTATATTTTCCATCCTTCGCTGCTAACAATTGACTTTCTGTGACAGGACAACGAGACTTGCCACATTCCCGGATTATTTGGTATTACACATGAGGAAGTTTGTTTTAGCAGCGGGGTGGGTTCCCCAAAAGCTTGGTATGTATCTCTGCTCCCTGGAATTCGCAGTTAGTGAAGGTTATCAGCTCCCTTTGTAGCCCTTTATGTCATGAGTGTATAACTTGAATACTGATGTGGTGACTTGGTTGCAGATGTTTTCGTGGATGTGCCTGATGAGATAGACATTAGTGACATGCGTAGTAATGGCATGCAGCCTGATGAGCAACCTCTACCTGAGACACCTGGTCTGTTTCTTATCTCAGCTTAGATCCAACCGTGATTGTCCTTGAATTTATTCTTCGTAATTTTGCTAGTATGTATCCCAATATGCGTTGGATGTGTTTAATTTGGAGAAGAGAACTGTTGTATATGACGGCAATATTTATGTAATTTGATGTTCGAACAAAATCTATGTTTAACAAATGTGCCGGACTGTTTTGTATGTGTCGTCTTGAGATATGTATTGATGGAGACTCGTGCTTCTTTCACAGAGGGAGTTCCAGAGCAAGCTGGCCCAACAGCAGATGAAGCCATTGTGTCGCAATTGACGGATATCGGGTTCCCTAGGGTCCGGTGCGAGAAAGCAGCCATTCAGACGCTCAATACTGGAGTCGAAGAGGCTATGAATTGGCTTCTGACTCATATGGATGATCCAGGTTCATGAAATTTTTTTTCTGTTTTCTACGCTGGTGTTGTGGGGAATTATAAATCTTAAAATGTGATGAAATCGTACTATAAGAATTGAAAACAAGAACCCCTGCGCATGATAGGATAATTTCAGGATTTTAGCTGCTGCACAGAATATCTAAGCTTATGTGAGGTGTTGGTGGTGACCAGATATTGACGACCCCATCGCAGCATCTGGGAACACAGAAGCATTAAGCGCTGCTCCAGTAAATGATAGTGATGTTGAAACCCTCACATCGTTTGGATTTGAGCCTGAAATGGCACGCAAAGCACTGAGAGCAACGGTAGGTAACAATGATTTCGTCGTGTTTTAAGTAATCCAATGCAATGTTTTCATTTACTTACATACGTGTTCGTGAATCAGGGAGGGAACATGGAGAGAGCAGCTGAGTGGATCTTAAATCATCCCGAGGAATCAGTGGCCATGGAACTTGATGTGGGAACAGGCACGCATGGAACTCAGCCGGAAGTTCAACTCCCAGATGGCTCAGGAAGTAAGAACCCGGTTTTTAATGGTTTGGAATTTTCAATTTGTACTTTTGTGGCAGCAATGCGACTTCCACACTGACATAACTTGAAACGTCATATTCAAGATATTTGTATTTTTATGCTGCTGCTCGTCTACAAATAATTTTTTTGTACAACGAAGAAATATTGTTACTAGTTCTCTCTATTGAATCATTTGTTCATGTGCTGCAGAGTATCAGCTTCTAGCCTTCGTGAGCCATATGGGCACCTCGACACAAAGTGGGCATTATGTTGCACATATTCGGAAGGATGGTCGCTGGGTGATTTTCAATGATTGCAAGGTTGCTCTGTCGGGAGATCCACCTAAAGACATGGGTTACCTTTACTTCTTTCAACGTGTTCAATCCTAAAGTATCGGACCCTTGAAAACACTTTCTTCCCTTTTCGGTATGAGTGAGGGGATTCCGGGAGTACTCGATTTTGACTAGTAGCTGGAAACAACCCAAATGACGGATTGAAATCAAAACATAGAGGTGCAGTGATAAATATGTTTAGGAGGTGACCAGGATTGACGTTTCAGGATGCTGCAGAGGAGAGGGAGAGAGGCCATTCTTTCAAATTCTTTCAGACGGATATTACACTGACCTAATCCCAAGCACTTGATGCAGGAAAAGGCATCAATGTTCACGCTTGTACATGAAAGACATTTACATGTAAATTGTCCCACTTGGCATCAATCATGCCCAAGTTCAGGACCTGATCACTTGCTTATACACTCTAACTCAATTTTCATGTGACACGGCTACGAAATTCTATGCTGCGATAAGATTCTTGGGAATGGATGTCCCCAGTCAAGAACTGATCTCAATACTATATGACATTCACCAATGTGACCTCAGTACATGAACAAATGTGACAAAATAGAGCAGTGAGTGGTTCTCTCTCCCTTGGAATGTAAGAAGTGTGGTAATCACCCTGACCATTAAACCCCTAAAGGACCATTGACTGTTCGGGGGATAAATGGGATTTCGGGCAGGTACCTATGGGCTGAATTTTTGTCGTGATTTTCTGAACCTTTTTTTTGAAGATAGAAAAAATAATAAGCTTTGTGGGAATATAATTTTTTTTCAATTGGTGCCTTGGAACAAAAGTTATGCCCAAATAAACTCAAAACAAGGGAGAGGGGGCAGCAAAAAAATTTGGCAAAAAATTTAATTTTTTTTTTTTAATTTTTTTTCCTTATAGATTATATTTTTATATTTATATTTTGCCTAGTTGGGAAGCTTTGATTCATTTTATTTGGATTTTCTATGAGAAAGTTATGGACAATCTTGTTTTTTGGGCAATTAGAGCATTTTCTTAAAAAAAATAATTTGTAGGATTTATTTTGGAATGCAATTTTTGCAATTTTTCAAAAAAAGAAGTTCCACATGGTTTAGTTTTCTTACTAGAACGATCTCACCATTGGAATTAGTGCATTTTAATTCCATCTAAAAGATATTAATATTTTAGATTTTCCTTCTATCTTGTACTATCTTCTATTTAACAATTTTTTTAATGAAAATTAAGTTTTTTTGTAATTCTTTTTTTTTCCTAGATTCTCAATTCAATTCTCCACTATAAAGATTTAAAGCTCAAAACTCTGTACACTAAAAATGATATTTAGTGTAGTATGACATTTAGTGTTTTACCCCCTACCAGCCACAACACTAAATCTGAATTGTAGCGGATTTAGTGTTGTGTTGGACTTCAATGCGCCGCCTCCGCCTCCGCCTCCGCTTCCTTTGCAAGTTCATTTATTTAACGTGTTGTAACACTAAATGTAAACCTTTCCAGATTTCAGATTTACCATAGAGCATATTTAGTGCTAGAAATTAGATTTAGTGTTACTTACTTATGATATTTAGTGTCAAGGTTTGTAATTAGTGTTGCCAACACTAAATATCATTTTTAGTGTAGTGCAAAAAATTTAAGTTAAAAATGTTCAAAGTCAAAAAATCTAGTCCCACAATGTGCTGAAAATCTATTTTTTTCACTTTAAATGCAGATATCTTGCAATCTGTATGGTCAAAAATTCTGAAATTTTTTCCACACATTGTCATACTAGTTAGGTATAAGATCTTATGGTTGAATGTGCAAAAAAATAATTTTCAGATTTTTTTACTCTTTGCTCTAGAAATGGCAGTTTTGAGAGTTTTTTGGCAAAAAAAAGGCCTTGGTCCTTTAGGGGTTAAGAGCTGATTGCCTTTCCGCGGAAGCTAAACTCCTTGAAACAATTTTCAGTAAATTTTTGGTAGGGAGAAAAATGGAATTGGCATCTAACCCACATGCTACAAGTATAAGATATATGAATTTTTAGAACTTCATTTTCAATTGCCTCTTCAGGACCACTTTACACTATGGTTGTTCAAGTTGAGAGGTTGTAGAAGTAAGTGGCCAAACTTTCTTGAGAGCAAAAAATTGGGCTGAAAATAGGCAATAAAATGTAGGAATTGACTTTCTTATGAAAAAATTTCTATATTTTGGGTTTTCATTCTTGTTTGATCAAAATTTTCTTTGAGAATCCAAGTCCGTTGCTATAGTCGAAAAGTGTTGTCATAAACGTATTTTGGAAGGCAATGGCTTTAGACTTTGCAAAATAGTGAGAAAGGTCGAGAGGTCAAATTTTTGGTTTCTTGCAATGTGATTGGTGGAGTTTGATGACTTCTTGACCTTTTGCTACATGTGAATTGCCCCTTAATTTCTAAAGGATTTGTTGTGTAAATAAAGATTGTAACACACAACAAATCAAGTGACATAAACATTAAAACAACACTCTCAAGTGCCCCTCCTAGCTGACAATGTCGCCCTGACAAGCACCTAGGACAGCCTAAACTTGCCACATTAATCCTCAACAAATTGCAAGTCTCTAATTTTGTGAAAGCCAAAAAAACTTCATAATTAATTATATCTATTTTAATCCTTTTAGACAAATAAGAACTATATGGAAGAATTGCCAACCTAACAAATAAAAACATCTTTGTTTATGTAGCAGAACTCCATCACATCAAAACACCAAGTCGTCTTTTTAGAGGAGGAATCACTTATTTCTTCACCCTTGCAACTTGCTAAGTGAACTTCCACCTAACCTCTAGTCTTCTAGACATCTAGTAAAAAACCACCACTCCTATTTATGTTAGATTTGGTAAATTTTGTTTCATTGAATCTTCTAATTGATTTTGTTAAAATCTATTAATATTTATTAAAATATCTTAAATTTAGCAAATTTTAGCAAAGTTCTAAGAAAAATCTACCAAAATGGATAACAAGAAATTTAACAAAACTACTTTGATAGTTTTTTGTTAAAGTTTGACAAAAGTAATATGTTTCTATAAGTATCAATAATTTAACTAATTTAACATTAATTTAAAATCTAAAGAGACAAAAAATTAAAAATCCAAGGAAACAAGATTTCATTAAATCTAATGTAAATAGGAGTTAGTTTTGTACTAGCTACATTCCATCAATTTTTTTGTCAATATTCTATGTATAGAAGAAAAAAAGTGTTTGGAGGCTAGAAAATGCCAACTTTGACAAATAAAGAATTTTTGTTGTGTTCTAAAAGAATCTTTTGGAGGGTTCAAGCATTCATTGCACACTTTCATTTAAATATTGCCATGCATGTGGCGATGCTCTAAGCAATTTGTACAACAACAAAGAGACTTTTTAGGCAAGTTCAGTAATTATGTAGGAATTTGTCATCCAAGATTTGGCTTCTCTGGATTTCAATATTGAGGCATAGTTAAATATTATTAGTGGTCTTGCAGCTAAAGGATAGTTTTAAATACAAAAGATAATAGTTTTAGATGATGGATTTCTTATTTGCTCAATCCAAGCAACTTGCTATTTTTTCCATCAACTAATTCACAAGTCTATTAGTGTTACAAAGCAAAAATAATCTCGATCTTGGCTGATCCAATGAGTTATTTGTAGAAAAAAAAGTATTTTGTCTAAATTGCCAATTCCTTCAAAAATGAAATTATTCCACTAATTTTTGGATGAAAAGTGTACAATCAATGTTTGATCCTGCCAATATATTTTTCTAAAGGTGGAATAAGGAATGAGCTTATTTGCCATACTGATAGCTACACACTTCGAGCATCTTTAATATGCTTTCTCAATAGTTCATCTTAGCAAATCACTGTATTGAAGACGAGATTGAAGACTAGATTACTTGTGTTCTCCACCTATGCCATACTATTTTTATTACCAACAAATGGCAAGCATATTGGTGTGCAAATGCAAAAAGAATCTCATGTGGAATCTCATCATTGTTAATTTTGAAAGTATTTCATTTCAAATTCATTTGATTTTCAACTTATTATTTTGAAGATGAATAGTAGAATTTGGTAGAATTGTAAAAGTATAATAAAGATGCAAATTTTGTTGAAAGTATGAGAATATTTTGGCAGGATGACAAGATTCTTGCATTTATTGTTCATTTTTCATTAGAAAGCACTAGAAAGGGCTTAAAAGCCAAACCAAGTGCTACAAGATGCACTTATTGTAAGCTTGGTTTAAACAAACTGAAAGGTGAAGGATCATTTGGATGAAATCAAGAAATCAATTATTTGGAAAATGGTTTTACGTCATAAAATATGAGGTCACAGATCTCAAAGAAGGCCCAATAAATAATGTGGAACGCACATTTTTCCTATGAGGCAATAAAAATCCTCAAATTTAGAGCCTCCAGAATTACAAATAGATCAACCTCAAAGACATGAAGGTCTAATTAAAAGTCTGGGGGTCTTCATTGAAAAGCCTTATTTTTTTAATCTTAAACAAAAATTTAACATCTCTAAATTTTTTGCCATTCTATGCCTTCGCAGTTTACACCAATCCAAAGGTCATGACCTCTAGAGGAAGATTTCTCAATAGAAAACAAAGGGGATTTAGAGAACCACAAAGACTTTTCAACCAGGCCCTAGTCTAACACATGTGCACCTATTACAGACCTTGCTTGTAAAATCATCCCTGTATTAGTAATTGATATACGGCCCTCAAAATGTCAAGCACTAGTAAATAGAAAAGGTTTTACAAACATGATCTTTAATATTGGTAGGTGGACACATCTTAAGGTAGACATTTCTATTCCAAAAACTCTTCCCTCATGTATTAATGATACACATTTTCTTTCTAGAATGTACTCCATTTATACATGATGACGAAATTGGCTACATGGCCAGGAATGGGTGCATCAACTTAGTAGTTTCAGTCGGAAATGATCACACAAAGGAAAAAAAAGGTACACCAATGAATAGCAGACACGTGTGGCTACGTGCACTGCGCCACGTGCACTGCTTCCTTCGTCACTCCTCTCACAAATTCCCTGCGAGCTTTCAAGCTCTCCGTCCAATCTCTCTCCCATTCCAAATCCGCAGCTGTATCTTCGTTGCATCTCCCTTGCCACTCTCTATCTCCGTCTTTCTTCCCTCGTTCTTTCGACCTTTTCATCATCCTCCGTTGCAATTCCAATTCAAGTTCCTTGGTTCCCCTCGAGGTTTACAATCGGAGTTGCAGGAGCTCCAATTAGGGTTTGTTTTCGGCTTTTATTCCATCTCCTGCGCCATTCTCCCTCTCCGTCTTCCTTTCTCTCAACCTTTTCATAATTCGTCGCCCGCCCGTTGCAATTCCAATTCAAAGATCCTTGGTTTTACTCGAGGTTTAGTGTCGGGGTTTCAGGAGCTTCAATTAGGGTTTGATTTCGTTGGCCAAGATGAAAGCGCCGTCGACTGCGGCGGTGCGGTCGCTTGGGAAGCTGGCCGAGCGCTACAGGCAATGCGGCGCCGTTTCTGCGCCGGTGGTGCATCCCGTGAATTGTGTGGGACCATCCCGGGATTTTGGAGTAGGCAAGGGATCAGGACTGTTGCGGGACGAGGTGAGGTTGATGCAGCGGACGTTTCCAACTTCTTGGGGACGTCAGATGCAGCCGGGGCGTGGATTTTTGGGGATTGGCGATGGGGATGAGGAATTGGGACTGTCGAAGCATTTCGAGCAGGATCGGGTTATCGGGTACGTATACTGAATTTTGCGTTTCGCGACCTATTACGGATAACCAGCATTGCTTTTGGTATTGCAGCAATTGAAGCATTTTGGCTATTATTAGGATTTGTTGTCATTAGTCCTCTGATAGCGCAAGCATACTGCGAACCAACCTGTAGACTGGTGCATTTGGACGCTGCTTTGATTTGATAAGGCTTGTTAAGCTGCCTGGAGTATGGAAAGATTCTTGTCATATGGATTGTCACTTGGTGCTCGTTTTTGGTACAATCCCTACCTTTCTTGATAATTGTCTGCTTTTGCGTTGCGTGACCAATTACGGACAATTAGTATTGCTTTTGGTGTTGCAGCAATCGGAGCATTTCTCTATTTGTAGGGTTTATTGAGTTGACTATTGTTCTGATTGTGCATGCATATTGCGAATGTAAGACTGGTGTATTTGGACGCTGCTTTGCTTTGCTTAACTTATGGTTTGTCATGACGCCTCGATCATGGAGAGTGTGACTGAAGTGTCTTATTGATTGTGACTTTTTGGCACAATCCCTATCTTCGTTGATAGTTGTCTGCGTTTGCGTTGTGCAACAAATTACGGACAATTAGTATTGCTTTTTCCTTCCTGAGGTGCATCGAGAGGTTTCTAGCAATTGAAGCATTGGGCTAGTCATACAGTTTTGTATTTTTTTTGTGATATTGCAAGCATACTGTGATTTTAGTGTTCAAGTTTAGACGTTGCTTTGATTTGCTGAAGGTTAGCCATGCCACCTTTAGCAAGAAAAGAGTGATTGAGTTACCCTTCTCGATTGTTGCTTGACAGTCGTTTTGGCACAATTTTCTATCTTGATAGGAAGCATCGTTTTAGACCGATTTGAAATGTAGTCAGGATATTGATTGGTCAAAGTTGAGGTCTACCAAAGAGCACATAAGATTAGGGTTTCTTGGATTTGGGGATGGGGAAGGGAATTTATGATTGTCGAAACACTTCGAGCAGGATCCGGTTATCGAATACGCTTATAGAAATTTCCTGCCTCTTTCTTTGATCCATCACCGATAATTGCCATTTTTGTTTGGCGTTCTAGCAACTGAAGCATTCGGGTATTCATAGGGTTTGTTGTGTTCACTATTTCTTGTGGTAGTGCAAGTAGATGTAATACTAGTGACTTCGGACGGAGCTTTTTTTTGCTTGACGTTTGTTATGGCACCTCCACCATGAAATGAGTCACTGAATGACCTTTTCGGTAGTTACTTGATACTCGTTTCTTGCTATTTCCAATCAACGGGGACTGCAGTGAAAGGGATGTACCTATTTCTTAGTGTTCCGAAATGGGTCTACTCGATTTGTATAGCTAAGCAATATGCATGATTTGTTCTTGCTTGCATTATCGTGGTAAAAGGAGCTCCTTGGTATGACCTTATCACTCTTATTGTTGTATTATTGATTCTCTAGCTCTTCATTGAAAAGGGTTGGTCCTGCAGGTATACGCCGGAGCAGGTATTCGATGTGGTGGCAGCGGTTGATTTGTATGAGGATTTCGTACCTTGGTGCCAAAAGTCAAGAGTCTTGTGGCGTACAGATGATAAAATGGATGCAGAATTGGAAATTGGATTCAAGCTTTTCCTTGAAAGATATCTCTCTCATATTCAGTTGAAGCCTCCAAACGTCATCAAGGTGTTCAAACATTCTCTCTTCATTGATATAAATAGTTTAGCTAATTCAAAGTCCACGTTATTCATTTGCTTTGCCACCTTTGATTACTCACTTTGTCTGTAGTGGTGTTGGTCCATAAGTATATTTTGAAATATTTGTCAAGTGATTTAAATGAGCTGACTTTGACCTTGCTAATCAGACATCAGTTTCACAAAGTTCTCTCTTCGACTTCTTAGACAACGAATGGCATTTCAAGCCTGGACCTACTGCAGACTCTTGTCATCTCTTTTTTGTGGTCGATTTCCGGTTCAAATCACCACTTTATCGACGGGTACGTTCTCTGTTTCTTTTTTTCGCACTTTTAAGAGCTGAATCAGATTTGTAGCAGATGCTTCTGAGGCTTCTTGTATGATATTTGTGATCTCTATGATGGCCTGCAATCTTATTTTTAGTAAGTGATTCATTATCAAGAAAAGGAGAGGAGCTATTCTCCCTTGTTAGTGCATCAATGCTAATTTAATACTAGAATATGGGCAGAATCTCAAATATAATGAAGATTTGGTATTAAAGAGGGCATGTTTGTTTTCCAC
This sequence comes from Neckera pumila, assembly GCA_963969595.1. NCBI lineage: Eukaryota > Viridiplantae > Streptophyta > Bryopsida > Hypnales > Neckeraceae > Neckera > Neckera pumila. Next base: position 44,823,336 of record OZ018409.1, on the reverse strand, counting down.
GATTGCAAACATGCAATGGGCTGATCTAGGTATGACGATGCAGGTTGCGAACCTTTTTTTCAATGAAGTGCAAGCTCAGCTTGTTGGTTCGTTCGAAGAACGATGTCAAGCTGTCTACGGTCCCAGCATGGAGACCATAATGAGGTAGCTACAGAGTTTCAAGTAGTTCGATTTGCTAATGAATAAGTTGTCGTGCTTTCACTGAAGATGATGAGAGCCAGTATTCTTGTTAGCTCCTAGCAGGGGTTTGCACCTCCTCCATGCTCATTGCATGAACTTGTCCAGTTTACTGAAGGACGGCCATTTACCAGGTCACATTTTCATACTCTGGATCAGAATGTTACTTTCGTATTGCAGTATTAGTCGTTAGTTGTGAGACTCTGTTTCTGTCATCAGGGTCTTCATGGACTGGGAGGTTTTGCTGTATATTAATTCTAGGGAGATGTCCCAAGGCAACCATGCGCTTTGACGGAAATCTGCTTGTTGCGGACCTTGCTGTCAAGTCGACTCTTGTACTCCCCGTGCCAACTGACTGTGCTTCCAAACTTTGATTTATGTTGTTTGGACACCCGAAGAGCAATCCAAAAATGGAGTAGGCCGGCGACTGTGCCTGGTGCAGGGAATTCTTTAGTAAAAGGCGAAGGAATTGTTTGCTCTGAACTGGGCACCCGGATGGTGGGTGGTTGTATATGTTTCTGTAAGTCCTAAATTTTGTAGTCCTGGGATCACCGAGAATGTCAACTGAATTTAGCTTTGGTCGAACATCAGAATTACTTGGAATTTCGGAATGTGTTTTGAGCGGTCACTTCACATCCTCAAATCTTTTTTTCCACCTCAAAATGATTTGAAAAATATTACACATCAAAATTATGATGATTGATATTGTATGTAATCTATGCGGTCAAAAATTTTGAAATTTTTTCCACAGATTCTAATACTATTTAGGTTTAAGATCCTACGATTAGATGTCCAAAAAAACAATTTTCAAATTTTTTTACACTTTGCTATAGAAATAGCAGTTTTGAGTGTTTTTTGGCAAAGAAAAGGCCTTGGACCTTTAGGGGTTAAACATCCCCAGTCCTTTAGGGATTAACCTTATTATGTTGCCTGAGCTAAAAGTGGTTATGAATGATCAAAACATTGTTAGCTCATACATAAAAATGTGTGAATTTCATCTAGAGTTTTCTTTTGTTGAGCTTTGTGATTGGTTTGTTCACATCTTTAAGTTCAGTTCAAGTCACTTTAAGTTATTTTGTGATTGGCTTAAGGATTTGTTTCAAAAATTGAATTTTATCATTTGCAACTTTTTGTTTCTAAAATTGATTTTGGCTTTGAAATGAGTTTTTTGGTGTTGGGAGCACCGGAAGTTGGCTATAGTTGAAGAAACTCATTTTCCAAAAAAGTTGATATAAAATGACAAACTTTAGGCATTCTTATTTATATCAAACTATGCTTGAAATAAATTTCTCTTCAAATTAAAATGCATATATGAAGCCTATTGATGAATAACCTCATAAGAAAATAAACTCAAGACTTTCAAATGTTTGATAAAAAAATTTCCCTAGAAACTTAGAGGAATATTAACAAGTGAAGTTTGAAGGGCTTGTGTTTATTCACCTTGAAAACTTTAAAACTTTAGTAAATGTGAGTATTTTATTGTAAAATGAAGTTGAAAGCTTTTTATCAGGTTTCTAAATATTGAATGCTACAAAAAATTAATTTCAACTATGATAGACTTGAAGGGTCAAATATAAATAGGTTTAGCAATATAATTTGCTTTCATTTCTATTTGTGGCTATACAAGTCCCCCTATTTCTAGATGCCAAAGATCTAATGCATGTAGAAAGGTACACACTTGAAAAGATCATCCTAACAATCAACACTTTCATAATCAAATTTTGGAGCAATCAAGAGGTCTTTTATTTATGAGGCATTCTTTACAGCAACATTAATGATTCAAACAACTCAATTTTGTCCCATGTCTTCCAATCCAAGTTAAGGTAGGAGGTTCCTAGATTGATAGGGTTCTAAATGCGTCTTCTATCTAAGAATGAATGACATACTCCTTGAAATATTCATTATTGTCATTGATGAAGTAGTTAGGTTTCAATGGGCTATTTATGGACCTCCTACCATATATGGAACGACCTTCCTTTCGTTTCCCTCATATTCCAACCAATTGTATAGAGTATATGCTCACTACAAAATTTAATCTAAATATTATGGTATACTCAATCACTCATCATCCATTCCTACAAACCTTCTAGTATGCAATCACACAAAGTCCACAATTGGCCTCAGAAAGGATATTCCCCAGAAGAAAGCTAGTCCTAGAGTACCAAAGTTTGGTACCCATTTAGGCCTTTGATACCAATCTCAACTGGTTCTAATAGTGATTGATTTCTCACACCATCAGAATCCATATGACCTTAAATCCAAATCCAAAATACTAGTCTCCCTTCATGCCAATATTGCAAAACTTCCACTTATCCTATGGAATCCTAGGATATAGTGGTAGTCCTACTCATCTACTTTGAAATTATAAATCTAGAGATGACACTTTGGTCTAGACAAATCCCCAATTCTAATAAACAAAACTTATTATGATACATGCACAACTGCATGTTTAATCCATGCCTGAAGTACTAATGTGTTGCTGGCTTGTGTGTCCAAGCACCAATATTTTAATCATAAATCCTTATTCCAACGACTTCATTGGCAACAACAACCCCAAATATATAAGAAAATTGGGTTGTATCTACCATCATCCCAATTAAAGGATCCTTGTAATCCTTGATGTTCTAAGCATTACCCTACACCACCACATGAAGAGGTGCCAAAGTATAAACCACATGAGCATGATGAAGTGGTTGGAGTCTTCAAGGAGCAAGCAGTGAGTGTCTTCACATAGTCTAGAAGTTCAATTCAAAGTGTTATAAGTTTTGCATTCAATGTCCAAATTTTATAAAACTTGTTAGAAAATTTGCACTCTCTCTTCTAATTTGTGTAGTAAAAAATTTCAATCAATCCAAGATGTGTTGATTTTTTGAAAGCCATTCAAAGTTCATGAATTCAATTTGAAATCAACAAATTGCATTTTGATGGATGCAATTTTGGGGGCTTGTATCTCTGTCATCCAATGTTTGTTTATTGAATTATATTCCTTTGAATTCTTATTATTGTGGTAAAATTTTCATATCAATCCAAATTGTTTTGATTGTTTGGGGGCAATTTGAAGTGCAAAATCCAAACATTTTCTGAATTACAATGAACTACGGCAGCTTGTTTCTTTCTTTATACAATTTTTGTTTCCAATAAAGGTTTTTTGGGAAATTTTTCATACAAGTCTAGTTTGTGTGGTTAATCCAAGTAATTATGAGTGACTGAGAAGCATTTTCACTGGAAGGACTTTGAGTTTTAGATGAGTTATTTGCAACTTTGTTTGCTATTTTTTGACATTTCAAAGCCATTTTGGAGATGTAATGAGTCTATTCAATGATATTTTCTTTCACCAATGTGTTTGTATGCTGCTTTTGAAGCACTTTATAGTTTATACTTTTTTCATTTGAGTAGGTTTAGAAATCAAATTTCACCTCCAAATCTGTTGCTAGGAAAATTTCATCACCTCATTCAATACTAAAACATTATAACCTTGCAATCTATTTGGCCAAATGAGTCCAAATTTGATGCAGGTCATCTACAAGACGTACATGACAAGATTGTTCACTTGAGATTCTATACCCCAGTAACATTTAGACCTGTAATACTTCAAAAGCAACAATGTTTTTAAATCAAAAAAAGCCCTAGGCATGTAGGAGTTAACCCCAAAGTGACAAAGAAGATAGAAAGTGTCCTCATACAATTTCAAGTCCAGTTCAAAGTGCTTTAACCCCTAAAGGACCAAGGCCTTTTTTCTGCCAAAAGATTCTCAAAAATTGCCATTTCTAGAGCAAAGAATAAAAAAAATTAAAAATTGTTTTTTTTGCACATCTAACTATAGGATCTTATACCTAACTAGTATGAGAATGTATGGAAAAAATTTCAAAATTTCTGACCGCACAGATTACAAGATATTTGCGTTTGAAGTGAAAGAAACAAGATTTTCAGCACATTGCGGGACTAGATTTTTAGACTTTGAACATTTTTAACTTAAATTTTTTGCACTACAAAGTTTTGAGCTTTAAATACTTCTAATGGAGAATTGAATTGAGAGTCTAGGAAAAAAATGAAGTTCCAAAAAACTTAATTTTCAATCTTAAAAAAATTGTTAAGTAGAAGTAGGTACAAGATAGAAGGAAAATCTAAAATATTAATATCTTTTAAATGGAATTAAAATGCACTAATCCAAATGGTGAGATTGTTCTAGCACAAAAACTAAACCATGTGGAATTTTGTTTTTTTTTAAATTGCAAAAATTGCATTCCAAAATGAATCCTACAAGTTATTTTTTTCAAGAAGATGCTCTAATTGCCCAAAAAACAAGATTGTCCATAACTTTCTCATAAAAAATCCAAATGAAATGAATCAAAGCTTTCCAAGTAGACAAAAATATAATCTATAAGGAAAAAAAATTTGAAAAAAATAAATAAATTTTTTGCAAATTTTTTTTGCTACCCCCTCTCCCCTGTTTTGAGCTTATTTGGGCATAACGTTTTTCCCGGGCACTGATTGAAATAAAAATTATATTCCCAAGAAGCTTATCAGCTTTTCTACCTCCTAAAAAATTTTCGAAAAATTGTAACAAAAATTCAGCCCGTAGGTACCTACTTGAAATCCCATTTGTCCCCCGAAGGGACAATGGTCCTTTAGGGTTTAACTTTTGCATCCATGATCCAAGTTCAATAAAATTTGTTGAGAAAGTTGCGTTCTCTCTTCTAATTTGTGTGGTACAATTTTCAATTTTTTTTTCACCAATGTGTTTGTATACTTGTTTTGAATCACTTTGTAGTGTTAAGTTTTTTCATTTGAATAGGTTTTGAAATCAAATTTCACCTCCAAACCTATTTATAGAAAATTTCAGCATCCATTTTCAACATTAAAACATTATGATTTTGCAATCTATGTGGCCAAATGACTTCAAATTTAGTACATATCATCTACAACATGTACACTAGAAGATTGTACGGTTGAGATTTGTAGAACGTGAAGACATTTAGATCTATAAAGCTTCATAAGCAATGACATTTTTAAACCCTGGAAATCAAATGTCACTTTGGGATTAATGTGCCACCCAAGCAATGTGTCATATAGGAAATGAACTCTTTTGGTGAAACAATTCACTTGGTTCAACCCTGGGACATGGAACTATGAGAGGGAAGAAGAGCTTTTGAGTGTGCCAAAACTCAATGAACAAGGAGCTAGGAGCTTGTGATTTCCGTCAATTGACTTCCAATTTTTGTTCATCCAGAGATACACCTAAAGGTGATTGTTGAATTACAATAGAACCTCTTTTAGTGCATAATGTTGGGACTATGCACTAAGAAAGGTTTATGCATTTGGAGAGGTGCAGTAATGGCCACTAACTAACATGGCATTTAACTACACTACTTTCCAAAAAAAATCCTTGAAATTGGGCCCACCCTATTAACTCTCTTAGTGCCATATTCATTGAAGGGACTGCACCTGCCACTTGCTTTGGTACGAAGCTCCTCGATCGGATCTGTTACTGTTTTTTGCTTTCGTTATATTTCATGATGTGCCCAAGCATAAGAACTCTAGATTTAAAATGTAAATAACCAATTTGGGTTGTTCCACTTCCAGGAGCTTGATTGTTGCACATGGACCACGTGCAAATCGAATCGCCGTGGACGCAGCCAAAGCGTATCGACAATGCGGGATTCAGGCAAGTCTAGTGGAAGATGAATGACTCACAGAGAGTCAGAGACATGCCGAAATGTTGGTGGCATGTCTAGTACGGTTGATTTGTCGGTTCAATGAAATGATGGGTGTGTTTCAAGTGAACTTTTCTCTCTAACTTGGCCGGCGTATGAAGTTATGGTCGCATTGTAGATTATTCCAAGACGTTATCGAATGTTGGGTGTTAATTTTTCATGAATTTGACCAGTTTAAAGTTTACGTCAGCTGATTGTAGAAGCACCGGTTTGAGCACTTGCTTTACAATCAGGGGTTCGACGGCTTGAATTCATTGCTTTTGTGCAAATGGAGGTGATAGTCTCGTGAACCTAATCCTAATTTTCAGCAAAGAGCCTGAGGAAATTGACGAGAGGGACTTTCGCTCGAGATAAAAAATGTGCTGCTTGACGCGCGTGCTCAACTTATTGTTCAACTCTTTCCTCGATCGTTGACGACGAGGAAAGCTCCACCAAGGAGACAGATTCTCCGCGGACTGACGATGGCGTTCGGAAGGTTTAGGATTTCTCGGCAGCTACACGTTGCCCGCCTACCCAGTCACAATGGGTAGTGGAATCTGGAATACCTTTAATCAGAAAATACTTGAACACGATCCAAATTTCCACGCCTTCTAAACCCGAGTTCAGTGTCCTCCATAAGTGTGGCTCGCATTATTTATCATTTATCTGTACAATCTAGCTCCGCACTGGATAGTTTATCCATGATGGTCACTCAACTTAATGGATGCACACCAACCCCAGATTGCAGATCACCATGAGACTTCAGCATTCTATAAACTTCGATGTATAAGAAAAACGTACACTGACCTAGATTATCGGTCTTCACACACGCATCTCATCCGAAATTAGTTTTCGTGAACGCTGTTACAACTCATTGAAGACGACACATGGGAACATATTCACGCATGCGAGCGTCCAGAACTATCAATCGAACATCTTCATCTCAGTATTGATGTCAAACGACTGCACCTTCGTTTCTTCCAACAGTAATGAGGAAATCTCGTCTACCATCCTCGAATAGGCAACTCTGCACCAGGAGGAAAACCTCTCGTTACGTACAATATGCTCATTCCATGTGCAAAATCTTCAAACACCTCAAACTCAAGAAGACCGACTCACGGCACTCAAGGACGAATCAAGAACAAGTAAAATGTCGGAAAGAACGCATCAGTTTTGTTATCACATCCATTGCAAATTTGTGGGTCCTTTGCCTAGCATCAATTGTGCATTTGGACTTCCATAAAGCTTGAGACTCCTTCAGCCGCTCAAAGAACGACCCATGCCAGCATCTGTGGTTTCTTTCTTCCAGCGTTTCCTGAGGGCCAGCACCAGAACGAACAGGGCAGAGATGATAGGGACATTCAACTCTACACTCAAAAACCACATCAACAGCCATCCAAGGACTTGGTTGGGGATAACAAGTACCAGTCCGTCCACTGGATTTGACATGTCGCGGAAGTTAGAATTCACTGTCAAGAATCCGATAGAAAAGCCTGCTCCAAGATCCCAGTCCTCAACCTCTGTCAGGTGCTCCTCCAACTGGCTTGAAAATTGCCACGTCTCAGAATGCTCAGCTGAAACACTAACCAAGCTCACTATCTCGTAAGAAGTCACTCAAGCGCAAAAGAGGACACGCTTCAGGGACCAGTGCAAAGCTAACGGTCTTCGCAAACGGAAGGACCTCTCCTCGTTACCACACGATCTGCTGACAAAATATGCACCTTTTGCAAAAGTACATAGCGTGAACTTTAATTGTTTGGATCACAACCGACATGAGGGATAAGTGCATACAACTAAGAAATAGTGACGCACGCATAGTAGCCATGAATAAGACATGCATTGCGCCACTGGCGGCTCTTGTCAGATGCTCGAGCTCCTTCTTGTTGTTGCGCGAATAACGCCAGGACAATGCCTGCATTGCAAGGGTGAGACACAAAGATCGATTTCAAACTCATGCCGCACTGAAAACCAGAATCCCTGGTGCACCACTCAAATAAATATTAATCGTTGATCCTCTCAATTCCACAAGCCTATCTACTACAACATAAAGAGAACCGAATTTGGAGTGTGTCCAAATCAAGCTTCCAGAGAAACAGTAAAATCAGCACAAGCAACAATTTCAAAGAGATCGAAACACACAAATTTGCCCTCCACAAACTTGAACCAAAACAACACCGAAACTGGGTTGGAAGCAAGAATTGCACTTCATTGAAATCCAAGAACTTGGCTATTCACCAAGACACATGACAGCGGACAGTGCTACCCATTAAATAAGGCGAAAATTGACACCCTCGCATCTGCTGCCACATCTAAATCCACTCACCTTTCTTCCTGAAAGAGAAACCCTCCGTCAAGCGGGTCTTTCCAACACATCACCAAACACTCTCCGACTGACTGAACACCGTGGTAATGAAACTATAACAAAAACATTCTGTCACAATATGACGGCAGAATCTTCATGAATAATTAATAAAATGTCGTCCCAAAAGCCAAAACCCTAAGCACCAGCAGTGACACCAAAACTACGCTGAACTGTAAAAGTGGCAATTTTGTGTGTGCCTACCGTAATCAGAAGGTGCGTTGTAGATAGCGAACGAAATCGATAGAAAGAGACCAACAAACCTACCCACCGCGTCCAAAACCGTAATGAATTACGTGCTGAAGATTGGATAATGCCATATGAGCTACTATAGATCATTCTACCAAACTGCTAATTGGAAAGCAGAAGTCTGAGCTGACGCCCATACCGGACACTTCCAGCAGTCTGAAGATGGAGTCCAGAATGAGTGAGCATTTAGAGGGTCCAGGGGCTCGTTCTAGACGCCAGCAGAGCTTGACAGCAAACCGGGGCAGAGCCAGCAACAATGCCAACCGCAGGACAGAAAATAAATCCCGGAATACAATTGCTCGAAGACCATGTGGTGCAAAACTCATATCTTCCAATCCGATCTGCAATTCATTCCACGTACTGTGTCTCAGATTGGGTCAAGTCATTGATTACTGAAGTCTGCTTGACTCCATACTACTTCGAAAAATACAATAAAATCGAAGCTGAATGTTACCTAATCCTCTTGAGTTCCAAATGACAAGGGGTTTGAGACACACCAATTTCACATGTCTCGCATAAACTCAATACGACAACTAAATGATCCTAGTGCAAATGATCTTGGCACTTAGAACATTGTCAATTGATACAGGCAATAAATCCAGAAGCAATTTACAGAAGAAAATTGAGCAATTTACAAATCCAAAGCTCCCACCTGAAGAGGAGCAAAACCTATTTGATGGAGAAAACACTAAACAAAAGAATCTAACCTCAGTGACAAGAGTATTGAAGGTAGATCATGAACTTCGCTGTTTGCAATCAACACTCTCGTATCAAATTTTGGAGCAATTCAAAGGTCTTTTCTTGAACGTGTTCTTTCTGGCGACATTAATGTTGGAGGCAACTCAATTTTGTCCCACGTCTTCTGATCCAAGTTATACAAAATGGCCCTCTCCTCACCCCCCGAGAGGTTATACAAAAGCGCATGTTCACCACAAAATTTAGTCAAAATATTATGGTGCTCTAAATCGCAGATCATCCATACCCATAAATCTCTAGGCATGCTATCAAACAAGGTCCACGGCTCCTCAAAATTGGAGAGAGACTCCCACACAATCAGATATGTCCCCGTGTCTCTAGGCATGCTATCAAACACAAACCACCGGTCTTGCCACATGCCAATGTCCATATACATCCACACTTCCCGTGGATTTCCAAGCTCTTGGCAATCCCACTCATCTCTCTCTAAATCATAAATCTGGACATCAAACCTTCTATTAGACTCATCCCCAACCCTAATATACAAAGACTTGTTATAATGGACACACGACGTGCCAAACGCGGGAGCCGAGAACTCATGCGTTGAGGGCTTGTGCATCCAAGCACCGCTGTTTGAATTGTAAATCCTCGTTCCAATGATTTCATCAGCAATTATAACCCTAAATCCATAGGGAATTAGGGTTGTGTCCACAGTCATCAGGACCAAAGGATCCTCGTAATCATCTTCTTCTTCCACAGGAAGCGGTGGCGCCTACATCAATGCCGGATACATCCAATTTTGTAAGAACAACCACACGCACAAACAACTTACTTTACTGATTAAAATTAGGGCAAAATCACTCAAATTGCAAGAAAACTCTCAATTGAAGAGATGGATAACCAAGATAAATCAAGAGATCATCGCCGTTTCCTCGAATTCATATCCCAGGGACTGACCTGCACCACCGCGGGAAGAGGTGGCAAATTATGAAACACGCGAGTGTGAAGATCGAAGACGCGGTTGCGGTCGGAGTCTTCGAAGAGCAAGCCCGACACTTCACATCGCGCTCGAGGCACAGGCGTGGAACTCCACGAGGAGCCTTCGCAAGTCCAGAGGAAGTGTCCTCCCCTTGGACGAGTGAGGACGAAGTAAGGGTTGGAAGAGATCGGAGGTTTGAAGTTGTGTTCCAGAAATTGGCGATCCGAGGCCAGCCGGTTCCATTCCTTGCAGACTTGGCGCAAGCGAAAGAACGGCGCCAGGGACAACTTGGCGTAGATCATGGAGAGGTCAATGAAGCTCTGCAGCTCGCCCCAGAGAGAGGCATTCATGTCGTCGCCGTCCCCATCGGCAAAGCTTGGTGATGTGGCCATGCTTGTGAGTCGCAATCGCAACTGCAACTGATCCGAGTTCCAGCGCAAGGAGTGAAGAAGCTCGCACTGGGCTTCGCAGAAAACGAAAGTGGATTTGAGGAAACTGGAGCTAGTTTTGGGGTAATGTTTGGGAGAGTTTGGTGGTGTAAACTTACCATCGTTAAAATCAACAATAAAATGGATTCCATTTTTCTAGAAATCACTTTTTCTAGACTTCATTTATAACAGAATAGTGCATTTTTAATGCAGAACTTATTCTCGAGGTGAAAGACTTGGAGGTGGAAAGAATGTCTGTTCCATAACATTGCCAAACTAGCTGAGTTGCCTCCTCCAAGGTGGAGGTATTAATCCCCCTAGATACATGGGGAAGAATTTAGTTATAATGCTAGAGACCTCACCTCACTGGTTGGGTGCCGGCAAGTCAAGAATGTAAAACAACCCGTCATGGTCAGAATTAGGAGTTTGTCCTCATGCCATTGCTGAAATTTAAAAAAAAAATCCCACATGAAGATAAGTGTAAGAAACAAAGATAACAATTGAAATTATATTCTTTTGACAAAGTATAAATTAGCTATGAATTTTTGAAGATTCAACCCAAAAGAAACTGTAGACTACTCCATAACCAATAAAATTGTATCCATAATCACCTTACTCACCTAAAGTAGTCATAATATTTTCTAATGTGGAAGGCTTTAAAATAGTCACTTTCTACAATGACTTACACAAAACAAGTTGGATGTTTCTAAAGAGGTTACTAATCACTCCATTAGTGTCAGGTGAGACATTGATTATGGCCCAAAATTTCACAAATTGAAAATAACCACCATGGGGTCATTTTCTAGGTGTTCATTGTAGGTCATTTGACTATAATGGACTATTTTTACCTTAGTAGCTAGGTTGTTAGTACTTTGGACATCATTCGCTTGGGGCTCCTGATTTGCGGGGAGCAAAAGGGAACCTCCCAAGGAAGGTAAACAATGTTATGTCTTGTTCATTTCAAAATGGGCCTTTGGAGTTGTTTTTACCATTTAACCTTTAAGAATTTATGGCAAAAAAAAACAACCTAAGGTTGAAATACAAAATTTCCAACATCTGCCCCAAAATGGTTTTATAATGTAACCTATTGTCGACAACAATTGGATGCACTATTCATCAAAAAAGATTCTTTGTTCATGCATTCTTATCTAAAGCTAACTATAATAGGTGAGTCTATAAGACTAGAATGGATCCGAATGAAAAATCCACATTTCAATTGATAAAATATTCGTTCTTGGGAATTCTTTTTCTTTGTCTTTTTTGCATTCTTTGCATACATATCCTACAGGCTGAAATGCTTAAGTTATCAAAAATACGTACCTCTACTTTAGATCTCAAGTTTTCAGGCAAATTAAATTCTAATAAAAAGAAGAATCCTCACATACGATCATTAACTAAGTTTTCATTTTCTTGACATCCACTTTGTTTAGAACCTGACAAACAATCATAAAATTTATGCATTTTTGAAAAGGTCATATAGATTTGTATCAAATTCCTTTACTCAATTCAATGAAATAGTTTTTCCCATTTAAATTATACTTTCTAGAACACGACAAGTCAAATTGGTCATATTAATATCATGCTTGTTTCACATTTACAGGGGCTAAAGGGAATATTGTGCAAAATAACCATACTGATATCATCCTTCCGTCATTTCTAAACACACCATTTCATGTCATTTGCACAATTTTCCAGAGCATCCTCAGTGCAGGCGTAACTTATAAATCGTTTGACACTCAACAACATACCCATAATCAGTGGCTCTCACCTTAAACAAAGGAATTTAAAGAAATTTAAGGTAACGTTGACTTTGTAATAAATCTTGTTTGAGCAAGATATACTACAAAGTTAACGACAACACATCCCTGATCATCCTAAACAAGGAAATTTTCAGGTAAAAGACACTGTATGTTGAGCGTCAGTGATACCGACGAGCACGAAGTGATACTAGCTCGAATTATTAGTCGTCAATCCTCTAATTTCGACGAGCCTCAGTTACAACATGAAGAGCATCAAATTTGGAGTACATCCAAGTTAAGATTCCAGAGGAACAGTCAAGTCAGCACAAGCAACAGTTCCAAAGAGATCCAAACACACAAATTTGCCTTCCACAAACTTGAACGAAAACAACACCAAAACTAGCGTGGAATCAAGAATTGCACTTCATTAAAAACCAAGAACTTGGCTATTCACCAAGACACATGATAACGGAGAAAGCTGCCCATAAAATAAGCCGAAAATCGACACCCTCAAATCTGCTGCCACATCTAAATTCACTCGCCTTTCTTCCTGAAAGAGCAACCCTCCGTCAAACGGGCCCTCCCACCAGTGGGTTGGCACAGAACAGTGGAGCAGCTGCCGCACAGCACAACAGTCTGCGAGTGACTGAACACCGTGGTACTGAAACAAAACCAGAAACATTTTGTCAGATAATCACCCCAGCATTTTGATACATAACTAATTAACCTAAAGCCAGAAGGAGTAACCAGGACGAAATAGTTTCTTACATGCTGAAGCATCCCTGGCACTTCACATCCTGCATCAAACACAAAAAAAGGTCGTGAGAATTAGAACTGGCTCATCCGCCGATAGAAACAAACTGCACATGCTAGTAATCTAACACACCAAAGTAGATACCGGAACTCACAGGCACATGACAACGTGCTTGGATTATTCTGCCACGACCTAATGTGCCGTTGTTACAACCCAATCAAAACGAACCAGTACCACGATGAAATTAGGCCAAGATACGCACCATGAAAAAAGAGTTGGGGGACTGCACAAGCCTCTTCAGCTTGTGCTTCCTCTTTTCCAGCTCCGCTGGAGGGTGCAACAGGTCAATGTCGTTGGAGAGCACCTAGAAGTCACAAAAACCACGCTATCATCGGCGACCCTAACCCTAATTGTTCGAGATTGAATGCACGGCACAAACGCAAAACCCTCTCACAACAGATTTCGACGTCCAAGCTGCCGCAGTCCAAGAGACTGAGGAGAGAAAAAATGAGGGACTAAATGAACATCCAAGAATCCAAATTTCCGACCGGTAAATGCACAGCCACCAACTCTGACAAGTTCCTCATTTCATGAAAAGTGGGTCACAAGAAGGAGACTAAGAAAAAGAAGAAAGATACGAACCATGGTGGTGGAGGACGATGAGCTTGGGAAATGAGGACTGATGGGATTGCGGTGCGAGCCTCTTCTCAAGCGCGGTGAGAGAGAGAGAGCGTGCGCAAAAAGGGAAGAGAGAGAACTGGTGGCTCTGACTATAGCATAAAACCTAATCCCTTGGGGTTTCGTCGGGGCTTCGTTGGACGTCGTTCAATCATTCGTTCGTTGACTTCCGTTGTTTCGTCACTGAAGATCTCGTTCGTTCGTTCGCTCGCTTGGCCGCCAAGTTTAGGGTTGAGTGAATGATAATTATTCTGGGCTGTCTTCTATTGGGCAAGGGCCAACAATCATTTATTCAAAAATGCCCCTTTGTCAACAATTCAATACTAGATGCAACTTTCATATGAACTGAGGTGGAAGCACCCATTCTCGATCGTTTAAGCAATTTAGCATAGTTGGAGGCACCTTTTGTCCAGAAAAAACAGTTTTGCAATATTGGCAATTGAAAATCATGAATTAAAAAAAAAAAAAAAATAGACTTTTTGAATAAGGCATCTATTTTCTATGAATTTTCTAAGTAGAACTTCCTAGAGCACCCCAAATTGCACTCTAGTAAAGTTCCCTAGATTCTGACACATAAACCTAAAAAAAAAAAAAAAAAATTAAGCATAGGCAAGGATTCAAGGTATTTTTGGAGAGACTTTAATCCCTAAAGTCCCATTCTTCCTTTGGAGGACAAATTAGATTTTGGATAGGTTCCTGTGACCTCGATTTTTTATGAAAATTTTTGAATTTTTTTCATAAGATAGAAAAACTGATTAGCTATGTGGGAATAATTTTTATTTCAATTGGTGACTGCAAGCAAAATTTATACCACAAAAAGCCTAGAATTGAACTTGGTGGGCAGCACCAAAAAATTGCAAAAAGTCAAACAATTTTTTTTTTTAAATCCCTGAAATATTATGTTTTTGTCTACATGTAAAGCTTTGATTCATTCTATTTGGACAATAATGAAAAAGTTATGGACAATCTTGTTTTGAAAAAATAACTTGTAGGATTCATTTCTAAATGCAATTTTCACAAAAGTTCAAAAAACTTGTTTGACAAGGTTGTATTTGCTTTCTAAAAACAATCTAACCATTGGGATTATTGTGTTTAAATTCCATCTTAGAGCTATTAACAATTTAGTGTTTTTTTCAATCTTGGACCTACTTCTATTTAACAATTTTTTAAAGGATGAAAATAAAGTGTGTGTTTTTTGAAAAATAATTCCTAGAATTTGAACTCTATTCTTGAACATGAAAATTTTTAAATTCAAAGTCTGTAGTGCAAACAATTTCTACAAATGGCGGTCAAAGTCATATGAAATTGCAAGCTAGTGTTCAAAAAAACTTTGAATGCTAATATCTTCGAATCTATATGAATGGGAGTGGGTGGGTCGACCTTAGTGTGCCATGTGCCGTTGCTACACAAAATAAAAGTAAAAATAATTTTTATACTTTATAATTCATTTTTTTCTTAAACTTCAAACTTCAATATCTTTTCAATAATGAGTTGGAATTCTACGAAACAATGGAAGAGTGCAAGGGCATCGATGATGTGGGAGAGGTTGCATTCTTAATACACATAGAAAGTTTTTTTCACAAAAGAGTGCAAGGGCTTTGTTTGTAGCGTTTAGACCTACAATGTGAAAGTTATGTTTTTTCCAAAATAAAAGATAATTTAATTCAAATTTTAATTTAAATAAAATTAAAAAATCCATAACTTTTATACAATAGGTCCAAACACCACAAAACAAAGTTTGTGCACCCCTCCTCACAAAGAGCTTTCCGATGGTTCCAAAATGCGGTCCAAAGGACTCATGATTTCTTAGATCTTAGCGTGTCAAAACAAAACAAAACAAACATTCAAACTTATGAATTTAAGGCGCACGTTATAATTTGGTAAATTCATAAAAGTTACTTCAAAAAGATATGGTTTTATGGAGTCTTTTCAACTTTTGGAATTTTTAGAATTTTTGGAATTTTTATCGGCCTAGTTGCAAAAGACAACAAAAATTAGCGACTTAGAGACAAAGCAAAAGAAGTAGTTGGGATGAGGTGTACAATAAGGCATGAAAGGTTATTTTGAACCTCAGAGGCCACAATAACATCCAACTTCTATAAGTTTTATATGGATAGAAGAATTAATGTACTTTCTCCGATACTATGGCTTCAATGGTCTTCATTATATTATCAATGGCATCTAATTGTTTGAAATTATAAAATCTTTAAATGAGCTCCTTTGTTCTCATATTCAATTTATAATTAGAGCTCCTTTTTTCTTTGTACTACTAGTGACATCCAACTAAAGATTTTGGATCCAAGCTTAAAATGCAAAATCTTTACAATTAATAAAAGACATGTAATTGCATCTCCAAAAAATTAATACAAAAAATCACATTCATTGATACTTGCAAGTTTGAAGTTTGATGCCATCAAGTTTGAAAAAATAATTATTGGCTCGACCTTTGAAGGTTAAAACTTTGTAGCCATTCCAACTGACATAGAATTTGGCAATTATAAATTCATTATACTCGACTTTGGAGGTGTATATTGACCAATATCTTTGGTGTTGTTCAACTCTATATTTGTCAGCGTATAAATCCCAAAGATCCAAACCCTATAGTAGCAAAGTGTACCCTTTTAACTTTCATGTTTTATGAATCCAATTTCCAAAATAAATTTTTATAGCCTTTGTTTCAAAAATTAGTTGAACCTAAAGACTCCCAATGGTTTCCTCTTTTCAACTCCTTCAATTGAAAAGATCCAACTCTATGTTTTTAGAGTGGATCCTTTCAATTCTCATATTTTTTTTATAATTAAATATTGATATGAGCCAACAACTACAATCAACTTCTAATTATGAAATTTAATTTTTTATTTATTTTAAATTAAAATTAAAATCTATAAATCTTTAAATTTGTGGATTTTGAAATCACCTAAATTTCTAATTCTAATTGATAAATCATTACCATTGAAAATTTAAAAATTATTCATTTGAAAATTAAAAAATCAGTCAATTAATTCCATTAAAAAGTTTACTATTTAATTTTTTAAATTTTATTAAACTTTTTGTTAATTTCAATGAAATAGTTTCTACTACTAATTTTTAATTGTTTACCAAGTTCATACACCCAAAGTCATTTGAAAGTTATATGGCTCAATGCGTTTTTGAGTCAAACCTCTAAATGTTCAATTTAAGATAATAAGATCACTTCAAAAAAATCACAATTAATACTTGTAACACCTTCAAAACATCTAGATCATTTATTGAATTTTCATTTTTCTTTCCATTGATATGTTCCAATATTATTTGTGAAGCTTCTTTCATGAATATTCAAAGTATATATAGTCAAAAATATATTTTACCCACCTAATGGATTGCTGAGCATCTAGGGTGTAAAATGACCCCTATTTTATTTTGGTGATTTCTTTGCTCAAAGGAATTCATTCTTTTCGTATGCTAAAATTATCTAGAAGAGTTCGCAAATTATAAATTTGGACTTCAATATTGAATTAAAGATATCAAATTTCAAAGATTAAGAATTTGCACTGAATGAATCTTCTCCCTCCAGGGTTGGATTGAATTCCAAGATACTACGACTTGGTTTAGGACAATTAAATACTGAAGAAAATATGCCAACTTTGAATACTTTTAAAGTAAGTACATCCAAAACCAACCAAATAAGAAATTTATCACTATGATGTGAATCCTACATGTAGGGACTACGTTCATAAATCCTATATGTAGAGATGCCAAATGAATAATAATAATAGATATTGGTTGGTTGGTGTCGGATATAATTACCTTATTACATTTCATAAAATAACAAAACTACTTGTGACCATTCTCTATAGAATTTTTTTCATGTATATTGCAAATTTAGAAGACTACAAAACGTAAGCATTTTTGACATGTCTTATAGTATGCGGATAATAAGTATTTGCATTGTTAATACTTGAAAATGACTTAAAATCATATAACTTGATAGATTGTGGTGTACGTAGGGCCATCAAGGTATGCAGTATTGGTGTCACTCCGATATAATTATTTGTAATTGTATATAAGATCCAATATGAATAAGTCCTTAATTCATGCCGACCTAGCAAGGATTGGAGTTATTTCTCTCAGATATAGGGATGGACATAGGGCCATATCCAAAATGTTTATTTCAACCTCTAAAGCCTCTTGTCCCTAGAGGGATAAAATGGATTTTAGATAGGCTCTTGTGGTCTCAATTTTAATCCTAATTTTTTGAATGTTTTTTGAATATAAGAAAATACATTAGCTTTTGGAAAATGTAATTTTTATTTCAGTCAATTCCTGAAAGCAAAAGTTTTGCCAATCTAAGCCAAAATGGATTTTGTTAGGTTGAACAAAAAATATTAAAAAATATTAAAATATCCATAAATTATTTCTTGTACAGAATATTTTGTCTATATGGAAAGATTTCATTCTTATATTTGATGAGAAAATTATAGATAGTCTTGCTTTTCAAGCAATCAACACATCTTCTCAAAAAAATAACTTATAGGATTCATTTTCCAAACTCAATTTTTACAATTTTTTACAAAAAGAAGTTCTACAGGGCTTAGTTTATTTGCTAAAACAATCTTACTATTGGAATTAGTGTATTTCAATTCCATCTTAGAGCTATTAATGATTTACTTTTTCCTTCAATCTTATCTCTACTTCTATTTGACAATTTAAAAAAAACTAAAATCAATATTCTCTATTGAATGATTTTCTTAGACTTTAAACTCACTTCTTCAATATTAAAAGTTTTAGATTTAATATTGATAGTGCAAGAATATTAAGCTAAGGAGATTCAAAGTCTTATAACCTAATCACACAAGGTGCAATAAAACCAATTTTCTTCACTTCAAACAGAGTAGACTATCTTGCAATCCATGAGGTCAAAGTTTCTTGAACTTTCTTCTAGACATTCTTATATTGGTCTAGCATAAGATTCTATAGTTAGATATGTGAAAAAAATATTTTAAGAATATTTTTTGCTCTTTGCAATAAAAATGGCAGTTTTGAGTGTTTTTGATGAAAAAAAGATCTTTGGACTCTAGGGGTTAGTATGAATTTCAAATGAAAAAAAGGCTAGCTTTTTATTACAAGTATTAATTATTCAACTTGTATCAGTTTAGTGATATTTAACCTATTTAGAAACAATAAAATCCATCTTCCCGTGCAATAGCATTTGAAAAATGTTTTTGTTTGTAGCCTTCTAAGTTCAAGATGTAAAGATGCCTAGTTTGATAACAAGAAATTCACTTCAAAAGTTTGTAAATTTCTTCATTTTTCAACCACCTTCTCTACTATTTTCAAAATCATTTTTTAGGATCTCTATAAATTTAATATGATATATCCTTACAAAAATGTTCTTCAAATTTGCTCAACAACGTTATTGCGTAAGTTAAGTTGCACTCTTGCCACAAATAGACAAGGTACATGGCGGCTTATTTTATACTTAATTATTTTCAATAGAATTTCAATTAAATATTAGGTAGTAGTTGTCTTCCTTGCAGTAATTGAAAGCTTGCAATACAAAGATTTATATAGAATGATGACAACAATGATAACAAAAAACTTCTAATATTCAATAGGTGAATGAGATATAATTATTGAGTCGAACATATCTCTCACTATCTGTTTCTTATGGTTAGGTGGCAAGTTGGACTATCACATTAGTATTTCTTATTTTTTTAACTTCTTGAAGGTACATCCTTTAGATATCTTTGCCAAAAAGTACATTTGAAAACTATGCAATTTCAATGCACTTCTGTCATATAAATAAAGCTATATTTTTCATATGAAACATTGGAAAATAAAAAATCATTTATTTTCTACATTTTGTCAAGTTTGAAATACAGTAGGAGAAAATAATTAATAAAGACTCATAACTTTTTTATTATTTAAGGTATTGTGAATCCTTATTAAATTTTGAGTATTGTTGAAACTATTTAGAAGTTTAATGTGTATCATTGGAAAGTTTTAAAAAATACAATCTGATTCAATTTCAGATTTGTCCAACTTTAAACCAACATATACACTTCAATTACCAACTCAATTATGGAAAGTATGATTACATTGACTAACTTTTAATTTGAGAAATGAACAAAAATGGATGAAAATAAATCAGATTTATCACTAATGCCTCTAAAAGTAATACGGAGTAATAAGTGGAAAAATAATCTTTGAGATACATTATTCTAAAAGCCAAAAAAAAATTAAATGATTTAAAAAAATATTACAAACTATAGAAATTTGAAAGATAATAATTTAAACTCAAATCTTGTTCTGACTAAATTAGATATTTCCTTACATTTGATATTCCAATTGGTAAAGCTTACAATTGTGAAAGATTTTGCATTCCCAAATTTACATACCATCAATTTGTAAAGAACATTTTGATATCTAAATGTGGATAAACTCTTTAACGCTCCAAAAAGTGAGAATTGGCCTATAGTTTACAATGCAATACAATATTCATGGGCCTTAAAATGTTAAACTAAAAGCCTGACACTACAACAAATTTCTATTGTAAGTTTAGCTTTTTTGCTAACAATGATTGTATAGTGAGCTTATTGTTATTGTTGTTTTTGCATTATGGTAGATGTTGGACAATTTTGAAAGGATGGCTCGCTCACTCATGGACTCATTGTAGCCTAGAGAGACGCTGAATCCTTTTTTGTTAAAGCTGACACTACTCGGATGCGGGGTAAAAGCAAAAAAATTCATTTGATATAATTCCATATTTAAAGACCTAGGAGATGAAAGGTCGGCACCATGTGCTACAAGACAAAATTCTAGATACAAATAGTAAACAATTGATGGAAATTTGCTAAAGTATCAGACTTTTAATTTAACACTTTACAACCCAAGCATATTGTATTGTCTTGTAAATTATAGTCCAATTTGTTGGATGTTAAAGGTTTATTTAAGTAACTATTTCAAGAGAACTTATACTTTTCACATTCAAATTTATTAATTTAACTATATTCATTAGTTTATATCATTAGTAAATTTATAAATTGCATGCATGTTCCAAATTTATGTTAGTATTTAACTCATCAATATTCTATATAAAAATATAAGTAAGTTAGTGTTATTTATAGATGAATTCATGAGGTATACTTCTTTTATATTAACCCCTAAAGGACCAGCATTTGATTTTTGGCTGTATAGAAATTTTGGGCAGGTACATGTGACTAGAAATTTCTATATTTTAGGCTGAAATTTTAATAGAAGGTGTGCGCAAGGAATATCTTTCATATGCACTAAATTTCATGACATTTGGAAATGTGAGTAAAAAATTATGACCTAATATATTACTTTTTTGGTAACTGGGCAGTCCGAGCAAATAAAAAACGTCACTTTTTTCAAAAATAAAAATTTGAAATTGGTTTTCTAGAGATATTTATACGGAAAACGCTTTGAATCATCCCATTTTGATCGATGAATCAAAAGTTATGAGGATTTTTTGTTTTCAGGCAGTTATGGATTCTCTACCCTAAAATAAACTTTGAAGTCCTTTATCTTACTCAATTTTCAATAATTTTGAAATTATTGAATGCAGACTATTTATTACAACATTGCAACCATTGGGATTGGCATTTTTCAATTCCATAATTCAATTCTTGACAATTTTGAATTTTGAATCATTCTCTACTACTATCTACTTACTATTTTTTTCCTATATGTTGTATGATTTCAAATGAAGTGAAAATTTTCAAATGTAGCCAACTTATCTAGGAAAAATAGTCCAAAGAAGCACCACCATTTTGGACATTGTTTCATCAAAAATTGAGCTTGTGAAGTGCTGCTGCCCTGTTTTTTGCAGGGCCCAAAAAATGGTTTCAATGAATTTGAATGCTTATATCTTGCAATCCACGTTGTGGAAATTTCTGAAATTTTTACCTCATGTTCTCAAGTTAGCACACTACAAGATCCTATGGTTACATGTGTAAATAAAAAAGTTTTTTTTCAAAAATTGGATACTTGTATTAAAAATGGCAATTTTTGTGCTTTTTTGGTGAAAATATAGTCATGGAACTTTAGAGGTTTAGGTGATTGCATCCCTTTTCTATATGCTTTAAATTCTACACTTCATTGTAAGAATTGATTGGTTCAAGCCCATTAAAAGTTACATACCATACATACTACATACACAAATGGATTGGTCAATTTACCAGTAAATATCACTACAAGAGAAAGGGGTGTTTTAAATATAGTCCTAGTAGTATTGTCTTTTAAGTGATGACTTTTAAGTAAGTTTTTTAGTAAAATTTTACTGAAAAGATTGTCTTTTTAATAAACTTTTACTAAAAGCCTTACTTAAAGGTCATTACTTAAAAGACAATACTACTAGGACTACACTTAAAACACCCCTTTCTCTTGTAGTGATAATTTTTTCTTTATTTTGGAGGGAATTGACTGGTTAAAAGTATTATTTTTTCTTTATAATTAACCTCATGCAACTAACTGCAAATTCAAAATACAAATGTCCTAATCATAATTAACAATTTCATAAATTCTAATTGCATTTGACAACACTTGCAATTTCATTCAAAAGGAATCCATTTACCCTGTGTCACCAAAGGGTAGTCACCAAAAGAATATATTTAGTAGAGTGCCATCTGCAAAGTAAAGTAACTCCAATTTTGACTTCCAAAATTTGACCTTTTTATGCCTATCTTTCTAAACTAACTTATGAAATTTATTGTTTCATGCAATCTTGATCAAAACACCAAATTTCAATTTCAAAAAACAAAAATTTCATTTTTGAAAAATTATATTGTATAGTTTTCATTGTGATACAAAGTAGTTGATTGAAAAATATTGATGATGAATTTTTCTTATTTTATTGTGCAAATATTTAAAAAACATCAATGTCAGTTACATTTCACTTTTAGAAAAAAATAACATTATCAAGCAAAAATTTTACACTATAGAGAATTCAATGCCAATATGTGCCTTAATTTCTTTAGATTATAATTAGGATTTGGCAAACCAATTGCACCATCATGCTAAAGCCTAAAAGGTACAAAAATAGTCAATAATACAAGGATCAATTAGTTAAATATAATTACAATTTAGAAATATCTATTTTTCATAAAATTTCAAAAAAAAACACCCTAATATTGAATTTTGTGTATTGAAATTTTTTTCCTAGGTAATGTTTTTTGTCCTAAAAGTGAAATGCGCACATTAACATTTCTTAACCCCTAAAGGACCATTGTCCTTATGGAGGACAAAATAGATTTTGGACATTTTCCTATGATTTCAATTTTTAGTGCATTCTTTTGAAACTTTCTCATAAAATAGAAAAAATTATTAGCTTTGTGAGAGTATAATTTTTATTTCAATCAGTGCTTGGGAGCAAAAGTTATGATCTTAAATGTAATTTTCACGTCGCTAAGCAAAAAAAGAAATTCACAAAAATTTGAAATTAAATTTTTTTAAATTTTTTTGATACAGGTTTATTTTTGCTTGCATGCAAAGCTTTGATTCATCCATTAAGACTAGTGACGTGAAATTTATTAACAATCTAAGCATCTTCAGAATAACCTTAAGGATTCATTTTTAAATGCAATTTTTGCAATTTAAAAAAAAAAATTATTTGACAAGTTTAAGTTTATTAGCTAGAACAATCTCACTATTGGGATTATTGCGTTTCAATCCTATCAAAGAGGTATCAAGAATTTAGTTTCCCTTTCAATCTTGGACCTATTTCTACTCATAATATTTTAACCCCTAAATCCCCAAGGCATTTTCTAGCTCCGTAACCACTGAAAACTGTCATTTCTGCTATCATCACTCCCTAAACCAATTGTTTTTTTTTTTCAAATCTAACCATAGGATCTTGTACTTCATTTGTCTTAGATCATGTGGTAAAAATTTCATGAAGTTTGACCGCACGGATTGGAAGATATTAGCATTTGAAGTTGGAAAAAGAAGTTTTTTTGAACTATGGCCTGCAATTTCAGATGACTTTGACGGCCATTTGTGGATTTTTTTTGCACTACACACCACAAAGTTTTTTTTTTTTATGTTGAACATTTGAGTTGAGAGTCGGGGAAAAAAATTTCAGAATGTCAAAACTTGATTTTCACATATAAAAAAATTGTTAGGTAGAAGTAGGTCCAAAATTGAACAAAACACTAAATTGTTAATAGCTCTTAGGTGGAGTTAATACACTATTATCCCAACAATGGGATTGTTCTAGCAAACAAGCTTAACCTTTTCCAAAAAAACAAAATTGAGAAAAATTGAAAATTGCATTCAAAAATGAATTCTATAAGATTATTTTTTGAAGATGTTTAGATTGCCCAAAAAACAAGATTGTCCATAACTTTCTTTTTCTAAGTCCAAATAGAATGAATCAAAGCTTCAAATGTAGACAAAAACATGATCTTTGAGAAAAAGAAAAAGAAAAAGAAAATTTAATTTTTTTTTTTTGCCCGGCGTCGTGCTTTTTTGACTTTGTGTGGCATAACTTTTGCTCCCAAGCATCGATTGAAAAAAAAATTATATTTTTGAAAAGCTTATGTGATTCCCTATCTTCAAATAAAATTCAAAAAATCAGGTCAAAATTTCAAGTCACACGAGCCTGCCCGAAATCCCAAGTGTCCCTCAAGGGGACTTTGGGGATTTAGAGGTTAAAGAATGAAAATCAAGTGTATTTTTCTTGAATTTTTTTTAAAAACTTCTATCACCAATATTTTTCAATCAATTATTCTATATTCCAATGAAAATAATTTTTCGTGTAATGAAGCTTTTGTTTTTAAAAATTGAAATTTGGTGTATTGATCAAGATTGCATAAAACAAAAAATTAAATAGGTTAGTTTTGAAAGTTAGGTCTAAAAAGATCAAATTTTGAAAGATATTCTTGGAAGTTGAAATTGGAAAGATATTCTTGGAAGTTGAAATTGAATTACCTTATTTTCTAGATGGCACTTGTGCATTTGGACACGACTTTCATTTGTTGTTGATTTGCAGATCTCTAGTTTAGGTTAAGTATGTAGTCATGCTTATAATTCATTGTGAGCCAACCACAATGCATTAAAGTAAAGGGTACTAAAATTGTTAGGGACCTAAGCGTGTCTCCAACAGCAAATATGGTAATCAAGCAACTCATGAATTCATACACTGAGCTATGCACATTAGCAAGTGGTGTAAGTTAATGATCTCGCTCTTCTGATCTCAGACTGTCACTTCCAGAACTCTACAACCTCACATATTGAAATTGCATAAGAAATTCCTACACAGTGATGAAAATTTGATCTCAACTGATCTTGGCTCTTCTAGCTCTTGTACCCAAAGGTCACTTCACAGCTCTATACATCTTCCAAAAGTCACACTCCTACATATGGAAAAATGCTTTGGGTGACGCAAGTGGTATCCGGGGCTTTTTTTTCGTTTTCTAGAAGTGCCATAGTGGTGATATAAAATTTTGTAGTGGTGCTTCAAATCGGCATTCATCCATATTAGATAGAAAATATACATATCACATGTCTATAATTTAGTTTTCATCCACAATCTGACAATTTCATCCATTCTTTTTTTACTTTGAATCTTTTTTGGCAATTTCATCCAAGTTTTTTGTCATTTTTTTTACCATTTTTCAGCTAGATTATTTATTCTGGTGCAATATGGCACCAGAAAGCCAAAAAAAAGAAGTCATGGCGGTATCCTCTACCTTAGTTGGAGCTAAGAGTTAGTGTAATCCCGACAGGTGGTAGATGGAAGAGACTGGCCGTGGTGACGGGATGCCGGATAGGATGCATAGGTCAGGTTTTTTTCTTCATTTTTAATGAAGTGCCAAAGTGGTAATATTGAATGTTATAGTGGTGCTCTAAATTTCAACATTCATCCACATATTGGATAGAAAATATCATATTAGATCATATCACATATTCATAATTCAATTTTCATCCACAATTTGGCAATTTCATCCAAGCTTTTTATTTATTTGAAGTTTTCTGGCGATTTTCCACTTTTTTAGTACCAATTTTTTCTATAGGCTTGGTGCCAGGCCATAAAATTTGGTGCAATTTTGCACCAAATCGCCGGAAAAATAACCACTGCATAGGGTAGTCCTAGAATCTTCAGTCTCCTTTCTGCATAGCTAAGATTGAGATGAATCAGAGTATGATGGCATCTGGCTCCGCAAAGAAACATGAACAACAATATCTCTTTTAGGTGTCGTTCCCGAATTCAGAACGCCAAGAAATACCAATCACCAATCAACCACAGCAAGGCCAACCCCTGCAATTGATCCAACGAAGCTGGCCTTGTGCAGGAATAAGCTGATTGTAAAATTTAAATAAAGGATCAATTAGAAATTTGGTAAAATTGAAAGCAATTGGGATCTGCAAAGAATCAACAGGAATGAGTACTATTTGTCTGCGAGAAGAGGGAAATTTAATAGAGCTGGAGCAAGATCGCGTTTACGACGAACATGATAACGAGCTACTACATGAAACACACGGACATGTCCAAGTATTCAGAGGCGATAATCAAAAATCAAGCACAGCAAGACACACCAGCCCCCGCAATTGAGCTGACCACAAGGTGACCACAAGATGATCATACACTTGTAATAGAACACCAATTCCCAATTTTTACAACAGAAGTAATTGGAAGAGAAAAAACATGGCCAACACTACTTCGAGAAAAGGAGGTTACAATGCGACGCACCTCCTTTGCTGGAAGGCAACGACGCCGATCCCTCCAGAACAGGATCGACCGAGTTGTAGCTTCCAATTGGAGCCTAGGGAATGAAGTCCACATCAATACCCCGCCTGTGGGACAGAGACGGAACTGCCACCGGCTCTGCTGCTACTGCTGCTGCTATTGTGTGGAATTTCGACAGTCGGAAGAGGGCGCACAGTTGGGGGCGAAATCATCACCGGAGTCAGCGAATTGGCAATCAAACTCACAAATTCCTTCTCAGCTGCAGCTCCTGCTGCTGCTCCGTCTGTCCCTGGTGTCACATAACCGACCTGGCGCACCTTGGGACCTGTCAAGTGCTGGTGTGCGGCGCGACCTCGGATCCATGGCGTCCGTCAGTC
Source organism: Neckera pumila (assembly GCA_963969595.1). Taxonomy (NCBI): domain Eukaryota; kingdom Viridiplantae; phylum Streptophyta; class Bryopsida; order Hypnales; family Neckeraceae; genus Neckera; species Neckera pumila. The sequence continues at coordinate 44,796,519 of OZ018409.1, read as the reverse complement.
AACTGCAGGAAAACGCTTCCAAGCCACAATTCATCGCAGTCACGCCCGTTCTGGTAATTGAAGTTCCTTGAATTTTCCCAGCGTCAATTTCATCTCATTCGAATTTCGTAAGATGAAATTGATCGCAGCCAGAAATGGAAGGTGAGCACAACGAGGAAGAACTTTTAACTTCGCGAACACAAACGAGGTGAAGAATGGATGCACAAAGCTCGTGGCAATTGGATTGCAGCCCTAATCAGAGTGAAACACAGGTGCACTGAGAGAGATACAACTCCTTATGCGTTCCCTTGAGTTCTCAATGAGTTCCCCTTCGTTCCCCATATTTGTGCAATTTTAAATCAATTCATGTAGAGAGACAACAACTTGCAAAAATAAAAATCAGATGTGTCTAAATTCTATTTAACCCCTAAATGCATAAGACCTGTTTTGAGCTTCTTGGAATTTGCTCTAAATTGAACAAAAAGTCAACATTTTGATAAGTTGAATCAATATTTTTTGAATTGTAACTGTACAAATTTAAACTAGACATGTTAGAAATCACAATAGGAAAAGAAAACACAACAATATTATTTAAGGATTGAAAGATTGTAATGTTTGATCATCGGGGTGTTGAAACTTTAAAAATCTATAAGCTCTCTTTTTGCATGTCAAATCTAGAAAATTCAAGACCAAAAAAAGATGAGGTTGAAGGGCCTAACAAATACAACCCCAATCAATTTATGACTTCTCAAAATTTATAACTACAATTTTTCTAAATGAAGATCTAGTGATATTTTCTCCCAGATCTAGTATAGTTGAGACTCATTTCCAAGAGCCCTCAACACTTAAAAAAGCCAAGGTTGCAATGGATACCTTTATACAAAATCTTGAATAGAAAAATCATAATCATTCATTTTCAAAATCAGATTTTTGATGATAAAAATTGACTTCAAAAATAATCTTTCAAAAATATAAACTACTAATAATAGCAATTTGGTGAGGTTTTATTTAACTTCAAAGTTTCTTTGACATTTGGGTGCTATAGGCATTTAGGGGTTAAGATATAATTTATTTTGCTTTGAGAAAATCCACATTTAGATTCATTCTTCTATTAGGCTTTCTTACGGTACATTCATTCCAAAGGATTGAAGGTAAATGCAAGAGGTTAAAATTTCAAAGTAACCTGAATTGTTTGCAGCATAGGGATGCCATGAATCTAATGTGGTGCAAGTACAAGCTTCAAAACATTTGTAAGAGGAAAAAAGAGATTTGTAGGAGAAAAAGAGAGCTTATTTATATAGGGATGGATCTTATAACAAAACATTTGTAGGAAGAAAAGTGAGCTTATTTAACCTTCAAAACATTTGTAGGAGGAAAAAAGAGCTTATTCAACCTTCAAAACATTTGTAGGAGGAAAAGAGAGCTTATTTATGTAAGGAAGGATTCTATAACAATTGTACACAAGGTAATCCAACCTATTACATACTAATTTGCAATTTGGATATCTTGAAGATAACTTTTGAATGTTATTTGATTTTCATAGAATGATGTGTACTCTCCTAGTTTTTGTAGATGCCGAAAAACATCTCATTTGCCCGATTTGAAGAATTTTTGCAAAAATTACAAGGCTCTGAAGTTTGTAGTCGATCAGCCCTAATCGGTCCGATTCTGTCCGTGAACAGTGATATTCCGTTTGATATGACAACCATGCTACAAGCGGTATGTGATTCACAGAAGATTTTCTAGAATGTTTGCGCCGGCCAACCTAGAGGAGTGCATGATGGTGGTCAATTCAAAGTCTCAAATTTGTACAAGAGTTTGAAGAACCAAAACATTCTTCAACAACCGGTAGTTTGGGTGGAAGATGTCCATTGCACTCTTTATTTGATTGGAGATGCTGCGTATCCCATCCGAAGCTACTTGATGAAGAATTGGAAGGCTCCAAACGATTTAGAAAAAAAACAATTTGATAATTCAATGAACTCTGGAAGAGTGGTAATTGAACAAGTGTTTGGGAGCTTGAAGAATAGATGGAGGATCTTGAAGCATTTCAATTCAAGAGTGGATAGGACCGCAAGGATCACTGTGGCATGTTGTTGGCTTTACAACTATTGTGAATTGTTGAATGAAGCAGAGCCTCATGTGGCTAATGCATACTTGAGAGAAGATCCACTAGTTGGATTTGAGACAATAAGGTTATCCATGCCTAGGGATGAAGAAGCATCAAAATGTAAGGGAGAAAGATTGAGGGAAAAACTATATGCACAATGGGTTTTGAAAAACCCTAATGATGAATGAATGCTAACATATTGCACATGCAATTTTTCAAATCTTTGAATGCAAGTGCTTATATATATGTACATTGAATCATGTTAAAAAGAAGTCTTTTATTGAATGTAGTGGAATTTGTAACAAATTCAAACAAATCCAAACAAATTCAATTAAATTCCACACAGCATTGGTAAAACATTCCAATGCTCTAAAGCCTTGCAAGAACATAACACATAGAAAATACTTCTACTTAGAAGTACTAGAGGAGTCCTTGCCTTTGAGCACTTCAACAAACAAAGCGGCCATTTGCAATTGGCCCTTCATTGCCAAGTCCCTGCTCTTTTTGTCACTCTCTATCATCTTCTCTGCAATGGACATCTTCATCTTTTCCACCTCTAGAAATTCCCTTAAAGAAATTGGTAATGGCGGAAGCAATGGACTCATCTGCAGTAGTTAGCTTTCTCTTTCTCTTTCCAGCACTCCTATTAACTTGTCCCTCACATTCCGGTTGGTTAACCGCTTGTGCAAATGGGGACAATGCAGAAGTAGCACTTGTAGAGATATTGTCAAAGATTTCGTACCATGGAGTCCAAGAAGAAGGAGCAGCTCCCGTTTCTTCTTGCTTGGCCTTCTCTTCTTGGTAAGTAGTCTTCATCTTGTTCCACTTGTCCCGAGCTTGGATCCATGTTCTTTGAGGGTCGTTAGGAAATTGTGCATTCAACTTCCTCGCAAAGGCTTCCCAATTCGCTTGCTTGAACGGCTTCCAATTGTACTCGAAGTACTTCTCCTCACATATGCCTATAAAAAACTTCAAAGCTCCTTCCATCCATTCCCTCTTCAAATTTGAAGAACCATCCTTTCCTCTCTTTTAGGTCCCTTGAAAATCAATCCTTCCCTCATCACCAAGCATAAGTGCTAATAACCCCCCCTTGGAACCTCTATTATGCCCCCAAATCACAAACCTAACTCAAACAAATGAAACTCAAAAAGGAAGAACTCCCTGGAGTTCAGAAGAGTCCAGCCTGTGACCTGTGCTGGCTCTGTGGCAAAGAAAAAGAAGCGAAGTTGCAAAGAGGAACTCCATTCTCTGACAGATCGCTATAATGTTCACCACCCCGGTAATTTTGTCGTTGTAAACAAACCATGAGGGCGCAACTCTCATTTTTTATTTGCCTCGTCTATGAGGGCTTGGTGAAGGCAAACCCACCTTTCCGCGCCCTCACCTGCGCCCTCACACGTCCCCCGTTTGCCTCATGTGCGCGGGCCTATTGATCTCACGATGATCTACACCAAGTTGCCACTGGTGCCCTTCTTTCGCTTGCGCCAAGTGTGCAAGGAATGGAATTGCCTGACCTCGGATCGCCAATTTTTGGAATACAACTTCAAACCTCCATTCTCCTCCAACCCTTACTTTGTCCTCACTCGTCCAAGGGGAAGAACTTCCTCTTGACTTGCAAAGGCTCCTCGTGGAGTTCCACGCCTATGCCTTGGGCGCGATGTGAAGTGTCGGGCTTGCTCTTCGAAGACTTCAAACGACATGACATACTTTCTTCCGACCGCAACCGCGTCTTCAATCTTCACACTCGCGTGTCTTACACTTTGCCGCCTCTTCCCGCGGTGGTGCAGGTCAGTCCCCGGGACCTGGATTCAAGGAAATGGCGATGATCTCTTGATTTACCTAGGTTAGCCATCTCTAGAATTGAGAGTTTTCTACAAATTGAGTGATTTTTGCACTAATTCTTACCAAATTAGAGGAGGACTGGAGTCTGTTGCATGCCGGGAGATTTATGTGTATGGCTAGAGGGCTTAGAGTCCCATAATATTTTGACTAGATTTTGTGGTGAGCATGTGCGTTTTTACAACCGCCAGGGGGTTAAGGAGGATAGGGCCATTCTATATAACTTGGATCGGAAAACATGGGACAAAATTGAGCTGTCTGCAACACCAATATCGTCGCTAAGAATGTGTTAGGACCAAGTAGCCCACTTTGGGCTTTTTGAGAACTTTGGCAAGCTCTATTGATTTCATAATTTAAAATTTTTGCATGAATTTTGTAATATGGATGTTACTCATTATAATCTACTCTATATGTGTAAAGCTTTGTTTCATGCCATAAATTTGATAAATCTTGCAAAAGTTAGGAGGATTTTTTTTATTTCAATATCAAATTGGGCATTAATAAACATAATCTAAAAAAACATTAATTATTTTTTGGGGGGATTTTATATATTTATAATTATTCAAAAAAAACTGAACAATTGAAATTTGAATAATGAGATACGGAGTAAAGGTTATGAGGAGCTTTATTTTGCAAGCAATGAAGGTAGAAAAAACATATGAAGTTGTGTTTTGCTCTCAATTTTGAAAATTTTCAAATAAAAATAAAAACAAAAGACACCAATTGTTTACTAGAACATTCTCAGCATTGGGATTACAGTTATCATATTCTTCCAAAAGTTATTAGTATATAATTAGTTTTATCTCTCATATGCACTTTACTTTATTTTTTTAAAATGAATATGAAAGGTTTTTTGGTTATTTTTTTATATATATCCTCAACCCATTTTCTAATTTATTGACGAAAATGTAGAAGTCATAGGTCATACGTGGATTTTTTCATAAAATGTTGAAACACAAAACTTCACCTTTTGGAAGGGCTAGAAAAGCATACATTTTGAAGTTTAGGCACATTGAATTTGCATTCGATAGGAATATTCATTCTAAACTTCTTAGACAATATAATTGAAAAAAATAACCAAAGATTCTTACAATTGGATTTATTAAAAAAAAAATATTAATGAAATCTTTGAACTTTAGGGACAAGTATTTTGAAGTAGTTTTGGACCTTGAAACATGAAAGAATTTCAGAGGTTAAGAATTACGAGCTTTTGAATTGATTTGACAAAGGTATTTAGAGACTTCTTCACATTTGACCTTATGATAATGATTTCTAAACTTCATGCCTAACATCTTTTTTCTTAGTGCTAAGTTTATAAATTCCTATCTGTGTTTGTATTTTCATTGGATCTTATTTGATGGTAGAAGGCTTGCATAGGCTGGTTGATGGTTGATGAAGCAAGAGTTGTTTTCATCCATTTTTTTGGCTCCAATAGATAGTTTAATGATCTCATCAAAAGAAGCAAGTGGTCCCCCTCATCCACCCCAAGTGTAAAATCAACAGCTTTGTGATGAGATTAATAAAAACAAGACCGTCCTTTGCTACCTTGCAATGTGAGTTTTTTTCTAAATGTCATTGAAGCCATTGGCTGTTGGTGGTTTTGTCTCTGCCACTTTGCTTTGACTCAATGTATGCGCTTCATTTTGGAGATGTCTTTTCCTTTTCTACCATCGAGTTTCTTTGTATTGATTTATTTTGGATTGAGCGGAGTCCGCTCGCTTCTAGTTTTCACAAATATATAGTGTAGGTCTATAAAATCATTAGATCGTCTTGCGTTCCAATATTCATAACATTCTTTTATTCGTTTAAGTTTCACATGTGAACAAGACATTCAAAAGAGAGACCAAACTTGTTGAGAAACTACTAGTGTACATTCATCCTTCAATGTAAGGAGACGAAGCAAAATATAGAAAGTGGGCCAAAGATGAAACATAGCGCTTGAAGGAATCTTGTAAGTCTTCAATTGTTATATGCTTCAATGGAGCCAACTGCTTGCTGTTTTGTATTTCGCTTAAAATTTAGTCATTTTGATATTATTTTCAAAGATAGTCAACCAACTTGATGCATGTCGTAGAGGATTCTGCAACACAATGTCTAATTAGTCAATTTGCACCTCTAGGTGTAGTGTTTGGAGGTGAATTGGGAAAATAGGGTTCGGCAATTTGTATCTCAATTTGTGAGGGTGTTGGTGTTTTGGATGCAGTAGAATGGGATGCTTGTTAATTTAGAGTAAGGAGTTTAGTATTAGAGTGTTTGAAATCTTGAATGTTGAAATTTTATGCTAGCTATATAACCATCACTTGGTGATCTTCATTATTTTTGTTGTTAATTCAACTGTTTTTGTAATTCTAAATGCTTTTCTCTTCATCTGCAAACAATTTTAGGAGCCGGAAGGGGACAAAGAAAGAGAAGGAGACATGAGATTGAAGACAAAGTTGTTAAAGCTAGAAATTAGGATTTGGGATTTAAGATTGAATGTAAAAGTCTTACATTCAATGGAAAATTGGGTAGTGTACCCTTTTCAAAATTTGTGTTATATTCTTACAACCAATGCAAAATTGACATGTGTACCCTTCTTATAAATCATGTAAGTTTTTGTTATTTTTGACATGGTTTGTCATTATCACCTCAAAAGAGGCAGCAACTACATGTATTACCAAAAAAACGAAGCCTTTGGAAGGCTACTCCACAACTCTCCAAGGACCTTGCAAAATGGATTTTTTTGGGCCAAAAAAATGATTTTTTCCCTATCCTTGTCCACCCAAACTTGCGATGTTGGATGCTTGGCAGTGACCCAAAAACTGATTTCAATAAAGAGTTAAAAAACTAGGATTAAGGCATTGTAATGCACCTTAACCCTAATTTTTATTCAACTTAAGTTAGGATAACAAAAATTAAGCCAAATGAAGTGGCTTTTGAAGCTAGTTTTCTTAGGCAACTAACTTCATTGAAAGCCACTTCATTTTTTGGTGACTTAATGTGAGTTCATGTGACTTCATTTGTTCAATTGGCACTTGCTTAGTTTAGTGTGTTACAACATGTAGAGAGAAGCTCTTTATACTAGTGGGATAGGAACAGGGAAGACAATGCATGTGGGATATATGAATTTGGAAGAAAAGGAGCTTGGTCGCTCATTTTGAAGTAGAATCCAAATATGGTGTAAAAACCAAAATTTCAAAGCTCATTTAGGCATAAGTAAGAAAAAGCTTTGAAAAAACTTTAGAAAAACTTTGGAAAAACTTTGAATTGAAAAAAGCAAAGGAATTATGCTATCTTTCATCTCCAAAAATCCATTTGAGGTTTTGAGCCTCCACCTAAGAGTTATGGACAAATTTGAAAGAGGGATTGGAAAGGACATTTTTTTGGACATTTGTAAACATCCTCTTTCAAATTTGTCCATAATTTTAAATGGAGGCTCAAAACCTCAAACGGATTTTTAGAGATAAAAAGTAGCATAATTTCCCCACTTTTTTAAGTTCAAAGTTTTTCCAAAAAAAAATTCTATTATGCCTAAATGAGCTCTAAAATTTCAATTTTTACAACATTTTTGGATTCTACTTCAAAATGAGCAACTAGTAAGTTCCTTTTCTTCCAAATTCATATATTCCACATGCATTGTCTCTCCTACTCCTACCCCACTAGTATAAAGAGCTTCCTTCCACAAGTTCTAATTCACAAAACTAAACAAGTGGATTATTTGACACTTATATTGTTTCAATTAAGTCAAATTAAATCCAACTAAATCAAATTTTGTGGCTTGATTGAATTTAATTTGACAAGATTGAAACCATTGTCAATTAAACAATTAAGAATCTTCAATTAAGAATCTTCACGGAGATGTAAAGGTTAGAAATTGTGAATACAATGTTTGTATGTTTAAAAAAAAATTAAAATCTAATTTTTAATCGCAAAAAAAATCATAGCTTGATTGTTTTTGCAAGATTCACCCAAGCTAACTGCTTACTTTGGCGCTTTTGGGGGAGTGTCAGACTAGCTTATTAATAGCTTGGTATGTCAATGTGGAACAGCATCCCAATGGCCTCAAATTTCTCTAATATATTGTCAACATTGACACAGTTGGGACTATGGAAAAGCTGCTCTAAGAAGGGCCCAACTATATAGCATAGAGAGTTTTACAAATCACAAAAACTAGGAGCCACTCTTATAAAGGACATTGAACTCAAGTTTTGAGGGCATGAAAATTTGGGCTATGAGCAAGTATTTTCTTGGATAAAGTTATCCTAGATTCTACTATCCATTGTGAATAGGTAGGCAGGCAAGCAAGTCATTAACCCCTAAAGGACCAAGGCCATTTTTCTGCCAAAAAACACTCAAAATTGCCATTTCTATTGCAGAGAGTTAAAAACATCAAAAATTGATTTTTTTTTCCACATCTAACCGTAGGATTTTATATCTAACTAGTATGACAATGTGTCAAAAATTTTGACCGCGCAGATTGCAAGATATCTGCGTTTAAAGTGAAAAAAACAAATTTACCAGTACATTGCGGAACTAGATTTTATGACTTTGAACATTTTTAACTTAAATGTTTTGCACTATAGAGTTTTGAGCTTTTAATCTTTATAGTGGAGAATTGAGTTGAGACTCTAGGAAAAAAAAATTCAAAAAAATTTAATTTTCATTATTAAAAACATTGTTAAGTAGAAATAGGTACGAGATAGAAGGAAAATCTAAATTATTAATATCTTTTATATGGAACTAGAAAGCACTAATTCCAATGGTGAAATTGTTCTAGCAAAAAAAACAAACCTTGTGGAACTCTTTTTTTATTTAAATTTGAAAAATTGCATTAAAAAATGAATCCTACAAGTGTTTTTTTTCAGGAAGATGCTCTAAGTGCTTGAAAAACAAGATTGTCCATAACTTTCTCATAAAAAATCCAAATGAAATGAATCAAAGATTTTTAGATAGAAAAAAATATAATCTATAAGAAAAAAAAAATTAAATAAATAAAAAATAAAAATTGCAAATTTTTTTTTGCTGCCCCATGTCCCCTGTTTGGAGCTTATTTGGACATAATTTTTTTCCTCAAGCACCAATTGAAAAAAATATATATACTCCTACAAAGCTTAGTAGTTTTTTTATCTTCAAAAAAAGTTTTAAAAAATCACGACAAAAATCCAGCCCGTAGGTACCTGCCCAAAATCCCATTTGTCCATGAAGGGACAATGGTCCTTTAGGGGTTAAATCCATCCCAAGAGGTAGGACCAACGGGATAAAAACACAGGAATTGGGGGATAAATTTTTTTTAAAAGGTCCCCTATATGTTTTGTATTAGTCCTATGATCTTCACCTCCTAGCTAATTTAGGGTCTCCGATTGCAACTTTAAAATTGAAATTTGCAAAAATTTTCATGTGTGAAAAATAAAAATATCTTGCGTTTTTCCTAGGATAAAATTCTTGTGTTTTCACCTTGCCGGTTCCACTTTGAGGAATGGATTTAACATCCTACGGTGGGCAATGTGCAACTACCGAGAAATCCTAAACCCTCCGAGCGACATCGTCACTCCATAGAGAATCTGTCTAACTTACTTAGCAGAGGCTTTGGTTCCTTGTTGTCATTGGTCGAGGAAAATGTTGAAGAAGAATAAGTGGAGTATTGTGTCAAGCAACACATTTTTTATCTCAAGCGTAAGTCACACTAGTCAACTTTGCTCAGGCTCTTTAGATCATACTTCCATGAATATTAGATCCTCTAAAGTAATTAAAAAATCACAGCCCAAGGACCAATTGAAACAAATTTTCAATGAATTTGGTAGCCTAGTACCCTAAATCTTTTCACAATGTAATCAGTTGAACTAATCATTTTTTACCATAATAACTTATAGAAATGAAGACCTTATATTTGAATTCTTTATGTGCCATAATTTTTTTTACTTAAAAAATCAAGACCTACATTCTATTTTCGGCCACAAAATTTTAGAGATAAAAACAACTTTGCAGGCACGTTTTTAAATTGACAAAATGGGTGTTCCTTCATCCACAAAGTCTTTCATCCTGAGAACGTTAACTATGCAAAAATTAACATTTTCATTAATAAAAAAAAGGTTTTAATAATGATTTTTAGGAAGATAGAATCAATCTTTCTGTAATTTTCATATAATTCAATTAACCAGTTGTCATGGATTGACAAATTCACGCTTAACCTCTAAAGGACCATGCATCTAAAAAGTGGATGCACCTTGGTCAACCTTGATTGCAACTTTCAAAATAACTACTTTTGGAATTAGATTTAAACTAATAAAATGAAGCTTGTCAAGTTTTGTTTCTATTCCATTTGATAATTTTGAAAAATGTCAAAAATTGAAAGAATAATTGCATTTGAAAGCTTCATGTGTAAGGATCCAAATAATATAGTACATTTTCATTCATTTTAAATAAAAATTTAAATTATAGAATTATATTTCTTATTCTATCTTTTATTTATGGTAAAAACTACAAATTATTCTAACATATATTAGAATTGGTATAGTTTGATTTCCACTTTTAGCTTTAAAAAATTACAATAAATTGATTTTCATCAAAATTATTGAAACAAAAAACATTAATAGGAAATGCATTTTTCTACTAGCAAAAAAATATCAAAATTTATTCATCTATTAAATAAGAGGATAAATTTGGTTTGATACATGAAATTGACTTCTAAATCTTTGTTATGGTTGTTTTGGGTGTAAAAAATAAGATAATCAATTGAGAATTTTTCACACTAATCTCTGTTGCTATTTGTACCCCTTGAAAATTTTCAAATCTTTTGGATTGATTTTGCTAATTTTACTTAATCAGGCTCATTTTTTGCAACAAAAATGATAGTAATTATAATCTTTCACAAATCAAATCAAAATTTCTCATAGTGATATACAATTAACAATTTCAAGTAATAAAAGTATAAGATTTTTTGGCGTAATACAATTTAAAAGGCTAAATTTATCTTAGACAAGAAGTTTGACCATTTCAAAATGGATCAAGCCTTGCTATGCTAAAATGTGCACTAGTAGGCAAGTAGATATTGATTGGAGTTAGATATCCTTGGATGGAAGATTTGTGCATTGGAATTAATGGTTCCTTGCTTATGACAAAGATTAATATATTATTCAATGCACAAGGATTAAACAACTTCCAAATGCCTCAAAATAGATGTTTCTAGATGCTGATTTTCACACAAGTCAAAGCAATGGACTTAGTCAACTCCTAAATGAAGGCAAATGCATTAGACCATGCACTAGAGTTAGACAGCTCCCATATGCAAATATGTGCGCTAGACCTTGACATTAGACAACTCTAAGTAGAGAATCAAAGATGTGGATAGATATGAATTCATATATAGAACATGTCTAGTATAACTAGGATTTTTACTTTAGTGGATAGTTTAGGAATAGAAACCCAAAAGTAGAAAGGAAGTTTCAGTCTAAAATAAGAACTTGATCATAGTCTCCTATTATTGAGAGTCTTTTATTACATAAAATGGAGCTTAATTAGGGGTGAGGAGAAATTTCTTTGAGATTTATCTCTCCCTATGACTAGGTGGTTTGAATTCTTTGTAAAAGTTATCTTTTGTTTATAAATATATTCCTTTAATTTCTTTGTTTACGATGATGAAGATGTAAGTTATTGATATGTATGTTGTTGAATGTCACTCAATTTATAGGCATGCATTGAAGATGATTTAAGAAATGGAAAATTGTGCAAATGATATGGGTGCTTTTATTGATGAGAGAAGGATGAAATCTATACAACTAACTATCTTGCATGATATTTCTTTGAATTGTGTAAATGTGAAGGAAGGATGATACATATATGACCATTTTGACTAGCCATCCATTAGGAAAAAGTTGAACCCTGGAAGAGGCCGTGAGACTTGAGAACGCAGGGAACGCAAGCCGAAAAAAAAAAAAATTTTTTTTTTTTTTTTTTTTCGATAGCGAACTGCAGGGGCGGAACGGCGCGGAACAGCAAGGAACAGTGCAGCTGAACTGCTTAAAAACACATTAAATTTTTTTTTTATTAAAATAAATTCAAAATTACAAAATTTTCAGATCTGACATGGCACTACACATGCCATGTCAGACTGCAATCATTACAATTTTTATTATTTTATTTTTTTTATTTTTTATATTTTATATTTTATATTTTATATTTTATATTTTATATTTTATATTTTATATTTTATATTTTATATTTTATATTTTATATTTTATATTTTTTATATTAATATTTTATTAATATTTTAATATTTTTTATTTTTAAAATATTTTTTAATTGTAAATCACTGTTGAGTTCCCTTGAGTTCCCTGGAAGGGAAGCTTACACTACGAAGCAGCCCCTTCCAGGGTTCATTTTTTTCCTAATGCAACCTTTCCAAAAATGCATAAAATTTATGATTATTTGTAAGGTTCAAAATGAAATAAGGTGGTAAGAAAATAAAAACTTATTGAAATAAAGATCTTATGTCAGGAGTCTTTGTATAGTATAATTAGCCTCTAAAGTCTCAAAGTTCCTATGAGGGACTCTTAAGATTTCCGGTAGGCTTGTGTGATCTCAATTTTTGACCAGATTTTTTGAAACTTCTTTCTGAAGATAGGCTATTAGGTTATCTTTTGGGGAATATAGTTTTTATTCAATTGGTGCCTTGGAGCAAAACTTGATATGCCACCCTCAGTCCAAAAAGCAACTTGAAGGGCAGTTTAAAAAAATTACAAAAAAATTGAATTTTTTAATTTGAGTGTTTTTTTCTCAAAGCTTATATTTTTGTCTACATTTGAAGCTTTGATTAATTCTATTTGAACTAGTAATGAGAAAGATATGGACAATCTTCCTTCTTGGGCAATCTAAGGATTTTCTTTAAAAATAACTTATAGAATTCATTTTTGAATGAAATTTTTATAATTTTTCAAAAAAAATTGTTAGACAAAATTAAATCTTTTCGTTAAAACAATCTCACCATTGGATTATTGTGTTTCAATTCCTTCCTAGAGCTATTAATAGTTTAGATTTTCCTTCAATTTAAAACCTCCTTAATAAATTTTTAATGAATGAAAACTAAGTATTTTTTGTTGAAATTTTTTTCTGTAGACTCTTAATTCAATTTTTCAACATAAAATATAAAATCAAAATCAGTAATGCAAAAATTTGAAGTGAAGAAGATTTAAAACCAAAAATCTAATCAAACCAGGTGTGAAAAGACCTCTTTTCTTCACTTTAAATGCAAATATCTTACAATCTGTATGGTCAAAAATTCTAAATTTTCTACCACCCATTTGTATATTAGTCAAGTGCAAGATCCTACAGTTAGATATGCCCAAAAAGCAATTTTTAAAGTTTTTCAAAAACTATAATTACGCTGATAACACCCAAAAATGTTTGACTGTTTCTCTAAAAGCTTGATTTGGACACACTCCAAATTTGATTCTCTTTATGTTGTAATGGATAGGCTTCTGGAATTGAGAGGATCAACGATTACTATTTATTTGAAGGGTGCACCAAGGATTCTGGTTTTCAATGCGGCATGAGTTTCTCCCTTGCAATGCAGGCATTGTCCTGGCATTATTCGTGCAACAACAAGAAGGAGCTCGAGCATCTGATAAGAACCAGTTTCCATGGAGGCCGGAACTGGAGGGGGGGGTCTAGGCTGACCACGGGCAACTGGAGGGAAAAATCCTAGAAATATTCACATGGCGTACAGTTCAGAAAAAATCCTAGAAATGTTCACATGGTCTACAGTTCAGAAAAAATCCTTCGGTCAAAGTTCCAATTCCTCCAGCGTTGCATTCGGCTTTTGCAGCGCTAGAGGCCTGGAGGTCCAATTTTGGACCCCTCCAAGCCCCCATGGAAACGAGTCTTTAGAGCCGCCAGTGGCGGAATATGTTCATGTCTCCTTCCTGGCTACTGTGGCTGCGTCACTATTTCTTAGTTGTATGCACTTATCCCTCATGTCAGTTGTGATCCAAACAAGGAGATGGCCTTCCGTTTGCAAAGACCGTTAGCTTTGCTCTGGTCCCTGAAGCGTGTCTTTTTTTGCGCTTGAATGAATTCTTACGAGATAGTGAACTTGGTTAGTGTTGTGAAAAGGAGAGGTCTTCTATATTAGTTTGACTTCCAATGATTGCTTTTGCAATTTTTTAAGCAAATGATTCACACAGTAATGAAAAGGGATGATTTCTAAGGTCACTTGTTTGTCCTTTAAGGATTAAAGAGTGGTTGGTGTGGAGCCTAGGATTTTGAGTGCATCATCACATCTCACAAGCAATAAGTGCCTCAAGGTCATTGCAAGAATGACCTTCCGTTTTTGTTCCATTTTGGCTAGCACTCCCAGTACTATGAGCTTTTTGCATATAAATTTTTTGGAAAATCAAATAAAAGAAGGATTGTATTGAAGATAGTGTAATACTAAAAATAGCATATATCACCAAAATTTTGGACCAAAAAAAAATCTAGGTTAAAATTCATTCACAAAAAAGAGTGAGCTGAAATTTTGAAGAAAATACATACTTTGACATTTTAATTTGTAAAAAATAGGTAAAACAATTTTCAAAGAAACTAAAAATTATCCATGACTTCATGGTAAAGAGATTTCACCAAAAAAATTATCTTGAAACCATCTTCAATATTCAAAATTGTGCGTGCAAGTGAGCCCTCTTTGCATGGACGTAGAGGATATAAAATAAAATAATTTTAATGCCCTTTAGTAGAAATATGACTTCATACTATGGAAATAGGCTTTAGAAATTTCAGCTCCAAATCATTAAATTTGGATACTCCTTGCGTAGTAAAACCCCTAAACCTCAAAACATGACATATTAGTTTAAATGATTTTTAAATATAAAATGATTTTTTAAAATTTCTGAAAAATATGAAATATGATTAAACTCAATTCTCCAATAAAACTTTAAAGTTCATGCAAGTCATGCTTCAAAAGTTATTGCAAAAGAAAGCTTTGGCACTCCTCTTGTGACAATGTTTTAGTACCGATCTTTCTTGCTATCACCTCTCGCCACTTCTTGATGCCGTGGCCAAAGCCATGCTGACTAATGGCGATGCTCTTTGAAAAAGTGATGTATGCTATTATTCTACAATAATCTTGAAAACCATCCATTGGTTACTTTTTAGCCTCAACATATGTATAATCAAACTTCAAGCTTGTGCACTTCGTATACTTCGATTTGCAATTACATATAAATGAAGGTTATTTAGGTTTACTTTCAAAAGATGAAATCCATGTATATTTTGTTATAAGTCATAGACTTTTTTTTTTTTAATTTTGAAGGTTGAAATATATAATGGATATTTCAAGGAAAAATATTTATATAAAAAAAAATTCATTTAAAAATGGAGACTCTATAAATTTGCATCTTTTGCATCTTTGAAAAGGAGACTCCAAAATTCTTTTATTGGTGGTTCCTTGGCCAATCCCAATCCTTGAATTATTTATAAGTCTCTTCTAGGTATTTAGCAAAGCATATACAATACAACCTTTCTAAACTAATAAGATTGGAACCAATTTGACACATTACATTAGAGATGTTATTACAACAGGGAGGGGCATTTGCATTTATGATGTTTGTGGTTCATACTGGTATAATCATTACATTAGAGAGGTTATTATATTAGGAAGGGGCATTTGCGGTCATGATGTTTGTATGTACACAAAATAGTGAAATTAGGCTGTGCCCCACTAATTTCTCAACAGTCTGCACTATAGAAATATTCACTACTTTTGTACAATGAAGCATTCAATTTAGAGCCATGTGTTTGGCATAGATTTGTGCACCAGTTCAAGATGTGGGTCAGAAAGTGGCATGTGCCTCCATGTAGAACAAGCATTGATCCATGAGGTAATGTATCTTAGGTAAGGCAACCTAATTGACAAGGCAACCTAATTTCACTATTTTGTGTAGTTCATATTGTAAAGCCGTGACCAACAATCAATATATCCTAACAGCACTTTATTACTTTAGAGAATATTGCATTGGGAAGGTTCTATTGTAAGGGCCTCTTGCCATGTGGGATTGGTGGGCAAAAAAAACACTAGATGACAAGAAGATCCCAAAGATTGTTTTGTCCACCTCAATGAGCAAAAAAGAAGGATTTCATGTTTCACTTAAATTGATGAACAACTCCATTGGTGAAGATTGGTCTACCTTGAAGGGAATCAATATGTGTGCTATTCTTATTCAATCTCTCCCCACCCACCGGATCTACAAGTCACTGCAATTGCACCCTTGCACCCTGTAGGTCCTCTGCAAACTTTGCCCACCGGTCTCACATGGTAGGAGGCCCTAATATCTTCTCAACATAGGGAAGACCATTGCCTGGTTATACAATGATATGTATTTTGGGCAGGCTTCTGAGATGCCATACCAAAAAAATTGACCATACAGTAGGATCGGCTGTCTATGTCTGCATGTCCATAGAAACTCTAACTTCAAAATTGAAGACACACTGAAACTTTAAATTGAGAATGATTTGCAAATGAAACTTAAGAATTGAATTAGAAGCATAAATGAACTGATACGTAAAATGAAACATGAATTTAAAATAAGTTCGAATTTCGAAATTGAAAACGAATTTGACAACATAATATTGAAATTGAACAGAAAATTTTCAATTTTTCAAATTGAAGATAAACTGCAAATGTAAAGGTATTCCAAGCCTGGGTTCTATATTACAAAACCTTTGTGGTAAAGGACCACCTTCAGATAAATATACAAGAATCACCAGCAAGACTGAAATACAACTACTCCAACAAGTAGTTACCAGCAATTCTTCCTCGGAAAACAGAAAGGCAAGTAGACCATGATGCATTCCAAAGAGCATGCCATTGCAAGGAGTTGGTAAACTTTACAAGAAGGTAGACAATCTTCTCTGAAATAATAATAATAATAATAATAATAATAATAATAATGATAATAATAATAATAAGTGAATATGCACCTCCGTCTTTAATTGTTCAATCTGAATGTAGAACTACAGGAAGTAAGCTCCACACAAACAATAACAATAAGAAGGTATCCTAAAAAAGGGCTGACCAGCATATCCAAATACACTTTAGGAGATCTCATTGGGTACTATTCAACTAAGCTACTGAAGGACAAGCCTCCTTCCGGTAGCAAAAATAGTGTGGCCCAGGGGGCTTAAAATACATGTCAAGGAGGTCAAATGCACCCTCTTGATGAGATGGGTGCCTGGTGTGTGCAACCCAGTGATTGCCAGGAAAAATTGACCGACCATTTCTGGCAATTAACAATTTCTATGGACATGCAGCCATAGACAGCCGATCCCAACAGCTAGCAAAAGAAAGAAAGAAAGAAAAATCATCAAGAAACTGATAAAAGTAAGTACCTCCAATTTGAACTCATTCTTGATGCATTCTCTCCTGGTGCAGATGCTGCTCAAGGGGCTAATGCCATGAGCCATAAAACTGGTCATCTGTGCAAGTAAAGATACAGGCAGAACCAGCTTACCCCACCCTTCCCTTGAACAGCCCTCAGCTGTAAAAGTCATCACTGGGCGCAGCCGTCAGCATGGGTGACGTGCAGAGTGACTGGATATCAGCCAAAGGTTTGACGCTCTCTTTCCAGAGCCCTGGAAACCGCTCAAGTGGCTAATTCCTGGGGCTGAGGAGTCCTATTCTTCGGGGTCGCTGGGGATGCCACAGAAAAAGGCTGAGGAGTCGTATTCTTCGGGGTCGCTGGGGATGCCACAGTAGAAGGCTGAGGAATCGTATTCTTCGGGGTCGCTGGGGATGCCACAGAAAAAGGCTGAGGAGTCCTGTTCTTCGGGGTCGCTGGGGATGCCACAGAAAAAGGCTGAGGAGTCCTAATCTTCGGGGTCGCTGGGGATGCCACAGTAGAAGGCTGAGGAGTCCTATTCTTCGGGGTCGCTGGAGATGCCACAGTAGAAGGTTCGTTCCCATGAGACGTAACAGCTCGAAGGATGATCTGAACCATGTACTCTTGATCGATGGGTTTGGTGAGGAAGGCGTCCATTCCCGCATTCAAGCACTTGAGCTCATCGCTGGCCATCGCGTTGGCTGTCAACGCCACAATTGCAGTTCGGCATGCATGGCTCTTCTCAAATTCTCGCACTGCCTTACACGACTCATAGCCATCCATCAGAGGCATCTGCAGGAATTAAAACCCAAAATGAATTGTCAGTAGGTCTGATTAACACTGCACTGCAACCAGAAATTTTACTTCAATTCTCTTATACTTGGAAGTAGCAACTTTGGTCCATTTAGGCATTGAGTGATAAAGGAGGATTTATCCTATTAGTGCTAGTAAGTTACCACAAGTAGTCACACTATATTACGGTAGTGCAAAATTTCTGCGATGTTATAATCTCCACAAATCTGTTTTTTTGTAGCAACACAAATTTTCCAGGTGACTAGGTTTTCCCTCTCACAGAATAGGATAAATCAGTGCATTAGTAAGGAAAAATTACATATCTAGGCTTCATTGTGAGAGGATTGATTTACCTGGCAGTCCATCAAAATACAGTGAAACGGTGCTTGGGCGTTCTGCATGCGTGCCTTGACAGCGTCCAACACTTCCTGTCCATTTGAAGCCTCGAAGGTAACAGCACCCAGTCGTCTCAACATAGCCACGGCCAATTTGCGAAGGAGAGGAGTATCTTCTGCCACTAGAATCTCAAGCTTCTCCAAAGGCCTGGAAGCGTTGATCCCATTCCCATTCTTGGTTCTGCCAATGATCTGGACCAGGGCTTGGGCGTTCCGTCTAATGAGGGTCTTACTACCTGAGGTTGGGCTGCTCTGAGTACTAGCTGAATCCATGACCTGTAGAGACGGTCTGATTTCCATCTCGGAATAAGAGATTTCCTCAGTAGGAAACGACTTGGTAGCGGTTGGCCTGTGCCTCACATTCCTTCCTCCTGCCGAAAAGATGGGCCGACGTGGGGAGTCTTGAGCTAATGGCACTTCCGTATCACAAGCATACGGATCATGCCACTCCTGCTGCTTTGCATAATTGATAATATTGGCTGCCAGAAGCTCCGGTGGACGTTGCACCTCCGGTACAAGAAGGGTATCATCCCCACGAGACACCAGATGAAAAATCTCCTTCCATCGAGCGTTGTGCAGAGGCCTTCTCACAATGAACGAGTTTCGGACGGCGCGCAGGGCAGCTTTGATTGGTTCATGGACATTGGAAGAACACACCCACACCACTGAAAGGTCCCCTTGGAGCTCTCTACGCTGTTTGTCGTTCAGGTTCAACTTGCTGCTGACCCCCAACCCATCCAGACACTTCATAGGGGAGCTAGTTAAAAACCCTGACTCCTGCAGGTAGTCCTCCAAGTACTCGGCTTTCACATCGCTAGGTAAAAGGCTGGTGTCCAGGATCATGAGTTGCCTGATCTTTCCAGAGGATAGCATTTCGTTACTGTCCTTCCAACTTCTCCAAAACTCATACCTGTGTGACCACGAAGTGCGTCTTGGTAGCTCCGTGGTGAGTTTCTGAAGGTCTTCTGAGCTGTCTGATAATAGGTTCTCGAAAAAACCAGTTCTTCTGCCCAGGTTAGAGCTCTTATTATTGAGAGCTCTCATGTATAATAGTATCTGCTCCCACGATTCTACTTGGTGAACGTTCAATCCAAGCTTGGTGATCCACTCGCATGCCACAACTCTGCAGTCGGTGTCGGGAATGCCAACGATGATCTCAGTGCCTTGGTATGAAGGAGGTAAGCAGAAGGGAATAGGATCGCATGAAGTTGCCCGTTGGAAGCAAACAGAGAACTGAAAAACTGCTCCTGGACCACTTTTCTCAACGATCCGTATGCTTCCTCCCATGAGCTGCACCAGAGAACGCACAATGCCGAGCCCTAGGCCAGTCCCACCATGCCTGCACCCGACATAGAACAAATTACACGTCACTTCATCTATCCCCTTCAAAGCATTGTGAGACATATTCCTCTCTTCTGCAAGTTGCAATCGCAAAATCCAATATTTTGCAATCCTCTTCTACATCTCATCCATACACGAAATGGCCAAACTGATTATGCAATCACTGGCCATGATTATGAAATAACCAAACGAACCAGAGCTCGGATGTACAATGCAGCTAGCAACACAAGTTATAGATCAAAGACTGCTACACCACATGTCAGACACCAGAATATTGTGAAACCAGGGCATCTAATGGGCATTTGAAAGAATTCCAGGTTGTAGTAACCATGTCATACGTGCGAGTTGTACTGGCGTTTCCTTGCACGAAATTCTCAAAGACCTTCTCACGCAAAGCTGCATAAACAAACAAAACAGCAACATCAGTTTGAGCACGAAAAATGCAGCTATGAAGTGTCACTGAAATTCTGAAAATAGCTAAGACTGCCAGATGAAAAAACTCAGTGACTAGTTGAAGCTACAACTCTACATCTGATCAACCGGATTCAACTACAGTCGACGTTGTTTATACGCATCGATTTACAAATCTGCACGTGATATATGAACTGAAGGAAGGAAGCATATACAAAAATTCTCAATGACTCAGGGCAAGAGGAAATTTTCTGACCTGGCTCAATCCCCGGACCAGTATCATCAACCTCGAAGACCAAGACCACTGCATCCGGAACACTACCTGCCTCTGTATATCTTTCCAGTGAAAATGGGCTGAAACTTCGTTGATGTGTCCTACCGGATACATCAGTTTCTGGATTGGCAATTCGACCCCGCACCATAATTCGACCTTTGGATGTAAATTTGAGGCTATTTCCAACGAGGTTTGTGAAGACCTGCATAACTCGAGCGGAATCGCCAATCACTCTCTTTGGTACATCATCTGCGCATTCAACAATGAAACCCCTTAAAACAGGAGGGCATCCGACAAATCACAATGACTGTTTACATATAATTGCGTGTTTGTGTGTGTTGCACGTACTCCAACGTGCTCGACTCCTCCCCATCATAACCACACGGGATTGTAAATACATGAAGTAGAAATACTAGAAGTGATCACCGAATAGAGCAACAAATCGATTTCGTAACCAATTATCGAATAGGTTGAAATCAAACCAACCTGCCAAATCAAGATTGATTAAAAGGTTCTTGTTGTCACACTGCACAGAGAAAACATCGATAAGTGCAGTAAGCTCTGCTTCCAGATTGAATTCTGCTTTCTCCAGGACAAGCTTTCCTGATTCAACCTGCGTAAAGTCCAAAAGTCACTCTCGTTAATACGTCAAATAAGCCTTCAAAATAAAGAACCCTCAGAACTCTTTTTTTATTTCTCTGCACATAGAGCAACTAAGATTAGCTCCAACAGATGTCTCCACAGTCATGTACGTACTGCAATAACCAAACCCTTAAACCCAGGCAGAATCGTATCAAAAATCAAGGGGAAGGTTAAACCTTCGCAATATCCAGAGCAGAATTGAGCAAAGAAACCAGAGATGTGGCGCAACGGTGAATTTGTCGAATACTCCCCTCATGCTCTACAGTGAGGTTCTCCATCAGAAGCATGTCTAAGAGGCCTATGATACATGCCATAGGCGTTCTCAACTCATGGCTGTCCAGAACCACCACAATTAAAATCGTCAAAATATGCCACGAGTCTCAGCAAACCATTGAATCATAATTTATAGAAAAGGGGAAAAACTGCAAATACTAGCCTCTTCAGTGAAGTATGAACACACAATCAAGATACTCACCAAATTCCTCATCATAGTGACTGAAAATCTTTTTCACTAAATGCATAACCAGGTCATGAAATTTGACATAATCACTGACCTCATACTAGAAAGAAAATTCGTTTTCGCATCTCGACTTGCTTCTGCACGGTTCTTAGCCTCCGATTGTCTCAGAATCTCTGCTCTTAGCTTCTCTTCTGCCTGTACTTGCTCGACAAGGAGATAGATGAGACTACAACCAATGAAGACTACACCGACGGAAAGGAGGGGTAGTGATATCCATGTAATGCGAGTATAGTAGTCCATAGGACCCCAGAAACTGTGCCTTGGGATCATGACCACCACAGATAGCTTCACTGTCTTGAACGTGTATGGCCAACTGTCCACCGAGTACCGTTTGCCCTTCAAGATAACATCAGATACATGAAAATCGGTCGTGACCAAGTTGGCCAACCCAACCTGGTTCTGAAGAAAAGATTTTCCATCGTTCAGAACAGAGTTTCGATCTAATGGAGTATTTTCACACTCACTTTTGTTGCTCAAAACACAGACTGTTGGCTCGGATGAAAATAAGAGAGTTCCCTGCTCATCAGCAATAAAGACGCTTCCCCCTGCCACAGTGATAAGAATTCATTCAGTCAAAAGGGAACCTATGGTTAGCACGCTTACAAGAGAGCAGCTATATTTGAAAGTAAACGAAACCAGGTCAATTTTCTCGAGAAGGGTAGTTTCAGTTGTCAACACGGTGATAATAGCGAACCAATGACCCAATTCCCACCAACACTCTCGCTTCCCCATTCAAAAGAAGATTCAACAAAGTTATTCGTTTGAGATTTCAAGTAAGCACTGAGGTACCTTTCAACTCCAGAGATGATATGAAACTATTAATGGCAATAGCACTCAATGATGAGTGAACCAGAGCCACTTCATTCGAGGCCCTAGCCTGTTTAGATATCCCACACTGCACGAATGCTTGTCCACCTGCATCAATACAGATTGCCGTCAGCTACTTGCCACAGATAATATTGATTGCTAGTCTGCTCTCCCTACACTCTGATCAAGTTCACCTTGTAATATTTCAGTTGACGTTTCCATCCACTGATCAACATCCAAAGTCGCAATATTACCCAAACGGCACTTCTACCAAAAAAACAGCGTTTCCTCGTCGTTACAATTCTCATTTGCAACACCAACACTTCTAAGAAATTAGCCACAACATTGCTTACTTGTCAAGCTTCGACCGATGGTCCAAGTGAGATTGTTGACAGGGTAGGAGATTGCTTTCTGGAACCAAGGCGTATCCTGAAGGGCATTTGGGAGTTCTAGCATTAAAGGTGGCCCAACCGGGTTCCCGGTCACCTCTGACACATACTCCTTGTAATAAACTGGTGCACCATTGGTGTCATTCGAGTAAAGACAGAAATTCCCTCTGAAACCTTCTATTTCATCTTTAAAACCACGATTGTAGACTGCTGTCAGCCCATTGACAGCAGTCACCCCTAGTGACGTCACCACTGGAAGAGCCTTGAACACTGCCCACGAAGCATCACGGATCTGCAAGATAAGGAAAACAAGCGCATTGACAAACTGCTGCAATCCGGAATTTCCTGAACACTGCTGAAATACAGAAAAAGCGAACTAAACAAGTGTAATCGACTTTACAACGATTTTTCCCTCCCAGCGAGTATCAATTAGCAGTAGCAAGCTGGCAGGAACAGCCAATATACTACCACTCAGGAAATTGAACCCCTGATGGCTGCATCTGAACCATTCTAAAACGTAAGAAAAAAATATTTTGCACAGTTCACGTCAGTGTATCACATACTCGGTTGAAATTGTCTTTGCTGAAGTCATCTCCCAAGAAGTTCTTCTCCATCAGATTTGCAATAGCCATTGATCCATACGTGTTCATTGAAAATATTTCATCCAGCAGCTCGGATGTGTTTTCCAAAATTTCACGACGCAGGGATTGCGAAAGATTGGCCACCGCACTCTTGGGATAACTGTGCGTGAAATACCAGGTGCTTATAGTAAGAAGCCCCACCAAGACTGCTACAGTTATCTGTTCCAAACAAGTCATCAATCAATCAATCAATCAATCATCAGTTTGCAAATTACACCTATGCCTCACGCCTCTCAAACTCCAAATTCGTTACAGGATCTTCTACGTATAGACTTCACGCAGAAACTGAATTCCTTACAAACAACATCTACTCAACTTCCACTGAGCATCACCAGTAAGACCTACAGTCTCTTGTTTGAAGAACCCTCACCATGATGACAACACGAGAGACCGTGAGGTTGCGACTTGGATGCGGCAGTTGCTCCATTTCTGGATCCAAGGATTGATACGACCCTTGCCTTTCCTGAGGCAGGTTCCATATTGAAGCAAGTTTGAACATTTTGGACTCCCAGAGACAGCCTGAGTACATCGGCTAGGAGATCGAGCGCAACACATCCATCAACAGTAATAATAATAATAATACTAAATTCCCTGCTAGAGATCCCTGGAACGCCATCACCCAGTCATGCCAATTGTCCCCAGGCCCCTGCATTCACCTCTACCCTACTGTCCACAACCCCTCCATTGGCTTGAGCTCTCATAATGCAGATTTTCTCATCTCTTCATCCATGCTTGACCAAAAGAGAACAAAAATGATAGATTAGTCAGTCCTCGGAAAGTCCCACACCTTCGCAACATAGATGTGATATCAGATGTTAGTTATAAATTCCCCATGACAGCATTAATTTACCAGTGCCAGGAGTATTCTCAACGACTACCTACAAAAAAGTGGGTAGAATTCTAAACTAACTAAAACTGGCTAAGATAATTGGTTTCAAATGGCACCAGACGCTCGATTTTCTCTCACAAGCATACCCTAGATGTGGTATCAGTTGATTATAATAAATTCACATAACCCATAACCCAGGGGTGTTTTCAACGACTAGTGGGTTGCAGTCTACCCCATTTCCAACTCTACGCTCATTGCATACTTGCAGTGAAAACTAAGTCGTGGTCGAAAAGCTTCACGTTTATTCCTTCCTACGCCATAGACAATGCATTCCAAGTCCCAGAAATTCCACTACTGACCGCCCTCGTTCCCTAAATTTTCATGCCCACTGATAATACCGTTCACTTGAGCTACCCAAAATCTCACCCAATCCATCTGCGATGCATCCCTATTCCATTCATTTTCCAAGCTCGTGCAGCAACCTCCTTGCACCCCTGTCAGACAGAAAATGGTCCCTCCTCTGCGCTTCTGCAAACGCAATACCGAAGCAGGCGAAAATATTAAAAAACACCAAATAACAATGCTCCCCAACTACGACTTCTATCATAAAAACTTCGCACAAGCCTCTCTAAGACATATACAGAAACGAAGCACCCCGAAAACTACACCCTTAACCCACCCACGCGCAACACACCAAACGCCAATAAAATCCGAAACCACTGCAACAAGAAGCAGAAGACACCGATTGCTGTGCAACGAACCCACAAACCCTAGAGTTCCTGACCAACCCACCAAACGAATTCCCAAACCAAACGCAAGCGAAGCCCACACACACCTAATCCCTACCGAAGCCTGAAGCCGGCATTCACGAGACGAATCTGGGCGACCAGCAAGTTTACAAAACCTGCAATTGTGTCTCACATACAAGATCAGTTAACGTCAGCACTTGCCTTTTCTCATCTGCCCTCCTCTGTTGGTGCCCTTGGTGCCCTTGGTGCCCGGATTGGGATTGGGGCATCAAATTGTTGGTGAAGAAATGTACTCAGGGAATGGGAAGAGGAGGAATCATATGGTACGGGAGGAATGGCAGGCCACCAGGGGTGAATGAAATGAAGAGATAGATGAGCACTACAGTAAGATTACTGCTAAGCTTGAAATACATGCTACGGTACTAAGCTTGAGGCTCCAACTGAATGAAGTGTGTGCGCGAGAGACAGCACTGAACGACTACTACTGAAGCTTAAGTTACGGGAAGAGTGGCGCTTGGTGGAAGTGAAGGTTTTGGTGCTTGTGACGACTGACAACGCTTTCAAAGCAAAAGCTGGTATCGCACCCATCGCTGGCTGCCCCGGTGGGGTCGGGGGGAACGTGGCGCAGCAGGGGACGACGAGCTTCAACTCCCTGCGGGACGGGGAGAAGGGCAGGCAAGCCCGCGGGTCTCGCTCTTCGTCTCTCTCGCTCTCTCGCTTGCCGTGCGGGTCGGACATGCTGGGGCTCGGGAAAGGACGAAGCTGATGAGGACGAAGCTGATGAGGACGAAGCTCCTGGGACTTGGGCGGACGAAGCTACTGGGTCAGCATGAGGCTCGGTTGGACGAAGCTGATGAGGCTCGGGGATGACGAAGCTGATGGGGCTCGGGTTGACGAAGCTGGTGAGGCTCGGGTCTGACGTCAGTGTTGGAGCTCGGTGTCTGCCTGCAGGTTTGGTCTGAGGTCTGGGAGCAGCATGATTCGTGTATCCGTGCTGAGGCCCTCATCCATCTACGGTGCTTTATTGGCACTCGCACTGACTGGCCGAAGGAGACGCCTCGCTCTATAAGTTGTTGCTAGGGTGGGCCCTGGAACTTCGACAAAGTTACCTTGTCGGAAAAATGTAAAAAATGGGACCACTATTAACTTATGTGGTTGTTTAACCCCTTAACCCCTGAACGCCTCAATCCTTTTTCAAATTTTGGCTTGTATCTCTCTACAGAAATATCATTTGTCGGAATAAAATAATCAAAAAATGATATAAAAATCTTTAAAAAAATCCAATATGATTAGAACTCAACATTTTGAGCTTAGTTATAGGAAAAGAATTCTTGTAAAGTTTATAAATATTCAATCTACAATGGATTTTAGAATAAATTTTCAATTTTTTGGCTTTTAATTTTATTGTAAAATATTAGTTTGTATATTATTTGTTGATCTAACCGTATGGATGTGATCTATAAATTATATTTTATAACTACTATTGTTTGAGAGTCATCATTAAAATACTATTCTAAATTGCATTTCAAAATCAATCTTTACAATTTTGGAAATTTGAACGTCCCCCTAGTCTTTTATGAATTAACCTTTGAAGCTATGAATCTTTTTGAAATTTTTGCATATTTCTGCTTGTGTTTTAGTGGAATTACATTATTTTTATCAATTTCATCAAATTGGTGATAAAAAAAAAGGTCATCTTTAACCTCTAAATGGCCAAGGCCTTTTTGCTCTAAATTGAACAAAAAGTTAACATTTTGATAAGATGTATCGGGTTTTTTGAATTGTAACCATACAAATTGAAAACTAGACATGTTAGAGATTATATAGGAAAAGAAAATACAACAATATCACTTATGGATTGAAAGATTATAATGTTTGATCATGAGGGTGTTAAAATTGTGAAAGTGATTTAAAGTCTTTCAATTCTCTTTTCACATGTCAAATCTAAAAAGTTGGTCACCAAAAAAATATAAGGTTAAAGGACATAACATACGTAACCCCAATCAATTGATGGCTTCTCAAAATCTACTCTACAAATCTTTTAATTGAATTTTTTATGTGATTTTTTTTCCAAGATATGGTGTAGTTGAGGCTCATTTCTAAGAGCCCTCAACAAGATGGAAAGTCAAGATTCCAATGGACACACTTGCACAAAATCTTGAATAGGAAAATTATAATCAATCATTTTCAAAATTAGATTTTTGATATCATAACTATACTTCCAAAAAAAATTCAAATAACAAATTATTAAAAATAGCAACTTGCTTAGGTTTTATTCAACTCTAAAATATTGTCTACACCGATTTTTGTGCCTCTGGCATATAGGAGTTAAGAGATTCAAAAAAGTATTGAATGACTAACAAGGTGTTTAGATAAAACACTGTCCAAGAGTACTTTTTTCATCATCTGGTAAATGAACTTAGGAGCCCTTAGGAAGTAACTCATAAACACCCTAACATTTGTATTTAAGATGAATTATCATACAATCTCAATTCATTTGCATATATTTTTGAGTAGGTGTCAATCTATACAATCAAATAAAATTAATTCGTGATTTTTAAGAATTTTTGACATTGAAATTGACCAAAAATGTTATAATTTTTGCAATATTTATTGGAATGGCATGAAACAAAGCTTCACATGTAGATCCAGATGATTAGCATCCATCCTAAAAGTCTTATGCAAAAATTCCAAATTAGAAAGTCAATAGAGGTTGCTTGAGTGCGCAAAGAAAACAAAGTAGGCTCCTTAGTCAATTAGAGATTCAATTGTCACCTTCTCATCCACATGATTTTCTATTCATTTATTCTTACTAATCTCTAGTAACATCCAAACATTTGTCAAGAATACAACCTTAGAGCTTGTCAATGATGGAACATTTTTGGTATTGTTGCATTGCAAGCAACTCCATTTAATATATGTTATATTTGAGTGTCTTCTAATGATTCACCCCCTTTTGGGGAAAGTAAAAGATTTCCAATCAAATACTTGGATCAATAGTTATGCTCCTTGAAAAATTTGGGCGGCTTAGACAATTTGGGCGTCTTTTGCTAGACGCTTCATTAACTTTTGAAATTTGAAATGTATAAAACTAATAAAATATGGAATTTTTTTTTTTAAATTTAGCAAATTTTTGTTCCCAAATCACGTTCTAAGAAGAGTCAAATTTTATTACCTCTACCAGGACAATTTTGAAAAAAAAAGCATTTTCTTCTAACTTCAAGCCCTTTTATCTTACAATTTGAAGTCAAAATTCTTGAAATTTTTTCCACATGTTCCAAATGTTTGTCTCTAACCTTTTACCATATGGAGTTCAAAAAAAAATTCTTCATTGCACAAGAAATCATCAAAACATTAGGGGAGATTTGGGGCTTCTAGAGGGTTGTTTTAGGCCCATTTGCCAATCTGGACAGACCCTGTGAACAGCAATACGGGCTATCAGATTTTTTTTTTTTCAAAAAAAAAAAAAAAATTCTTTTTTGCCAAAGTATCATTCTAAGCAAAAAAAAAAAAAAAAATTCCAAAAAATGACGTTGCATTGTCTCAACTTCATCAGCCAACACTTATCCTGCGTTGCCGCAATCCGGGAACGCAGGATAACTGGCAATCTTCTAATGGCCCCAAATCTCTTCTAATGAGTGCTAGTGTATTGCCAATTCATTTAACCTCCTTGCATTGCAAAGTGGTTTAGGGTAAGCTAAATTCCATAATTGATACCAAAATTTTGCATAAATGTAACTAATAAAATTTAGAACTCAATACTGCAGAGATACAAACTCATCAAGAGCTAAACTTTTAGTCCAAGGTGGCTCAAAGTCTCCTGACCTTGTTTTGCAGAACTGAAAAGTTTTTTTTCTCACTTTAAAACTTATAATCTTTCAATCCGCACAGTCAAACTTTCCAACACATTGTTATAGTAGTCTACTACATCTTTGCATAGTTGAAGTTACAAAAAAAAAATTGGGGTTTTCAATTTGGGACAATGCACTAAAAAATGACAGTTTTTGACGATTCCTCTTAATTTTCAAAGGGACCAGGCCCTTTTTCTGCCAAAAACACTCAAAATTGCCATTTCTATAACAAAGAGTAAAAAAAATTGAAAATTGTCTTTATGCATATCTAATTGTAGGCCTTACACCTAACTAGTATAAGAATGTGTAGAAAAAATTTCAGAATTTTTGACTGCATAGATTGCAAAATATCTACGTTTAAAGTGAAAAAAAACTAGTTTTTCAGCACATTGTAAGACTAGAATTTTTGACTTTGAACAGTCTTAACTGAAATTTTTTGTACTGCACAGTTTTGAGCTTTAAATATTTACAGTGGAGAATTGAGTTGAGAGTTGAGAGGAAAAAAATAAAAAAACTCAAAAAAATTTAATTTTCATTTTTAAAAAAGTTGTTAAGTAGAAGTAGGTACGAGATAGAAGGAAAATCTAAAATATTGTTATCTTTTAGATGGAATTAAATGCACTAATTCCTATTGTGGGATTATTCTAGAACTTTTTTATTGAAAAATTGCAAAAATTGCATTCATAAATGAATTCTACAAGTTATTTTTTTAAAAAGATGCTCTAATTGCCCAAAAACAAGGCTATCCATAACTTTCTCATAACATATCCAAATGAAACAAACCAAAGCTTTATAGATAGACAAAAATATAATCTATGAAAAAAAAAGAATTCAATTTAAATTTTTGCAAATTTTTTTTGTGCCCCCTCTCTCCTTTTTTGAGCTTATTTGGGCATAACTTTTGTTCTTGAGCATTGATTGAAGCTATTAATTATTCTATCTTCAAAAAACGTTTCAAAAAATTTGGACAAAAATTAAGTCCATAGGTACTTGCCCTAAATCCATTTTTTGCTTGAAGGGACAATGGTCCTTTAGGAATTAAAAAATACCTTCAATCCATTAAGGGTTATGATGCTCTTATTTTGTTTAGGTTCACTTCAATTTTAGTTTTTGAAATTAGGTAGCAAGAAAAGATTGGTAAAATCTTTCTTCAAGGATTTACAACAAATCACCAGTAACCGGAGTTTACACAAGTAACATCCGATGCATTGAAATCATAAAAAGATTCTCATGAATGAAACAATCTTATATAGCCTACATAATTTGCCACCAAAGGTTTTAATAAGGAAATTCAGAAAAATAACCAAAAGAACTTTGGTTCATACAAAGAAAAGTCAAGAAAAGAATTTCTTCCATCCTTTGCCACTACACTTCAATTCCTCACACTTATGTCATTTGCTGTTGCTCCCTCTACATTTTTGCTCCTGTAAATATGAAGTGGCCTTTATATAGAGAGTGTAGATAGAGATGAAACTTTCTACATCAATGAATATGGATGATTTATGAAAATTATAGATGAAAAAATAAATTTTTTGGTTCAACTGAACCTACACTCAACCATATAAGCAATCTTATTCAAATATTTGTATCTATTCTATGATTTTATACTCTAAAAAATATTTGATAATCTATTTCTAAATTTTCTTCTAAAATGTTGAATTTCTAGCAACAGTCAGCCCAACCTCCAGGCAACTATTGACACTCCATTACCTTCCAGGGGAAGAAGTTTACATTAGGTGTGTTCAAATATTAGAATTTCGTAAGAAGAGTAGTGGGGTTCCGACTCGTTTCTATTCAGGAGATATTTAGTCTTTGAAGTTCGATCATGGACGTTGGCAGTGGGACAATGGGCTTCCGCTATCAGATTATACAACATCCATGGGCCGCCAAATCCTAACCAAGCAAAGTCAACTCAAGCGTTCCATTCCTTCCAAATGACCAGGTCATCTCCCTCTTGACTTTCTACCTGATTGGCGGGACCTTTGGCACAAATCAAAAACTCAAAAAGAAGCGGCGTTTATATGGTCTGTCTAGCACAATGTGGTGGCGGCTCATTCATGGAGAGCACGGATCAATCCAACTATTGATGTCAATTGTAATTGTTGTATAGACAATATAGAAGAAACGCCGATTCACAGGTTCTATTATTGTCCACGCGCTCAGGAGATTTGGGAGTACGCACAATCGATTCTATATCATATACAAGGAGCTCAACCGGTTATGGGACCCCATAGCCGATTCAGTCCTATCCAATGTATATTTGGAACCAAGCTTCCACGTAGATTTACTGGTCTTAGGATTATCTGGACTCTACTTAGAGGTCAAGCATTATGAACCATGTGGATTTCTCGTAATAGTAAGGTGTTTGCCAATGCTTCTTGGCCTAAAGCCAAATGTCAACAAGCACTGTGGGAAGTACTCTTAGATGCGGGGCAAGCGGCACATATGAAGGCCATGTGTAGTGCACACCATCACCCTAGGCTCTCTAATGAGGAGCATAGTAGGTTTGAGCGAGTCTAGCTTCAAATTCCTATCTTGGCTTATAGGAGGGGTGATAAAGAGGTGTTCTGGAACAGGGTGCGGCCTCCTGAGTGCTCTTTCTTCTAGCGGTCTTTTGGTTCTTTTGTTCTTTTGTTTTGAGACGTTCTTATTCGGCTCTTATGTCCAGCTATTTTGGCTTGGCTGTTGTTCTTTGGTTTCTTTTAATGCAATGGGTTTTCCATTTGTTAAAAAAAAACCAAAAAAAAATGTTGAATTTCTATTTTTTGATCAATGTTTATTTTGGTACTCAACAAAAACAAATGTCATCTATAGACTAATTAGATTAATCAATAGTGAGGTGGATTGGGAGGAGCGGTGGACTGTTTGCGTTACACTTTTGTGGAAATCTAGAGCCATTTTTGGTGCAATATCATAACATGAAGCACATTTTGAAATAACAAGCTCCTAGCATCATTGACTGGCAATCATGAGATCCATACCACATGCGCACCAACCCAACAAAAACTATTTTTTGTAACAATCTTGAATGTGGAAATGAATACGCATTCAAGTTCATATATACAAGACGAAACCGAAGTCCAAAACAAAAGCCTTCAACTACTGTTTCACTCTTCAATTGACTCCACATAAGCAACTTTGATCCAAATTTCAAAATGATATTTGATTTTCACAAGTTCAAAATATATAAAATCATACAAAAGGCACCATTACTACACAACAAGCAAACCACTAGTGAAGCAAAATGAAACACCAACTTCTACAAATGCCACTCTCTCTAACTTGGTCTACAAGTTCCCTTGCAAACATCACACTAAATGAATTCAATAATTCATAAGAGGAAAAAACAAGACGACCCTACATTAATCCTAAATCCCAATAAATGTACAAAAAATGAAACCAATGCATGCAAAAATTGGAACAAGAAAGACCAATACTTTCACAACACTCACATTTATAAATACAATGTGAAGTCTATACTAAAAAAAAAATTGCACCTATGTAGATCAAGCACTGCAACCTACAAAGTTAACCAAAAAACAACATAATCCTAGGAAAAAATCTAGAGCTCAAAGAAAATATTGCATCTTCCAAATGCACCCAAAGGTTCTTGAAATAGTCACCCTCAATGCTCTTTATATGCCTTGTTTTTTGTAGTATTGCATCTTTGTCCTCTAAACAACAGATTTGACTTAAAAGAAGCTTGACTCACTCAAGATGCAAAATGCTCAACACAAATGAGTTCCACAAATTTTAACAAAGGTGATAATTCCAACACAACGGCAAGTTGAACAAAAAATGTGAACCAAAAGTGGATGACAACAAAAAAGTAGTGAGAAATCAAAGATAGAAATCCAACAACAACAACCTCGGCTAAAAGTTCTCGCTTGCACATTTGCAAACCCTTAAAAAAGTAGGGATCCAAAAAAGAATTTTACAGTTGGCTAAGGATTCAACCTATAGCCGCATGTCAACTTAGTTTATTTATTTATTTAATTATATACAACCTTTTATTATTTTTACACTAAAAATCAATTACTCCTATTTAATATAATGCACTTTTATTTATAACCAATATTTTCACATTATCCATACCCTACATTATAACTAATTTTTTTTTAATTTTTAGGCTTTATGAATTAAGTTTCTTTTATTAGGTTTCCAATGGTTTGTAATTTTTGGTTAGAGTGAACTCTCCTAGATCAAGGTTGGCAAAAAATAAATCTAAAATTGAATCCCAAAATTTTAAGAAAAATAGTTTTTTATGTATGGGAAAAAAATAATATGGCAAAATAATGGTAGAATATTTATATTTTTGGCAAATTAAATAAATATTTGACAAGTAATATTGGGCTTACCTTCCGAGTATGGTACTCACTCAACTTCAATTCACATTTTATAAAATTGATAGCTCAACTTCCTTTTAATGAAAGCCTAAACATAATTTGGGATAAGGGAGAAGATGATAAAATCAACTAGATTTTGTTGAAAGGTCATGAAAATTATACCTTTTCATGAGATGTTTTTGCTTGCAATTTATTTGAAATAACACAATTGTTATTAACTACTGACTTTTTAAAGATTTTGTGAAACTTTCAAGTACTCATATAGTTTTTAGGAAGTTGGAATAACTCAACCCAACAAGTTTCTTGAATATTAAAAATCCCTAAATATTGTCCAAAAGCCGGCATTGCCTATCGAAAATATTTAATTAAAAAGTCAGAATTTGTGATTTGACAAATGCCTAAAATAAAAAGATCCATTTTTTGCATTTTAACTATTTTTCAATTCCCATATTTTCATGCATGTTTTTAGAAATGTTTTTGCCAACTCTAACCACCAGATAAGTTACAATTCAAGAAAAATTATCATGAGACATGACACAAGCTCACCCTTTGTAGAAATAAGAGAGAAACAACAAAGTTTGGTCCCTTGGCCCCCCATGCCCCACGATGCTCACATTTGTACATAGTGACGCCGTTTTGTTTTTTTCATTTTTTGACATAAAAAGTCAAATATTTCATTAACCCATAAACATCGCTGCGGCTATTTTTTGGTCGATGAATGAGAGGGAATCCTTGGTGTAGGACAAAACAACAATTATTCATTCTCGGAATTTTGTGTGGAAAGGGGAGATCTTCTATAGTAGCTTGACTTCCAATAGATACTTTTGGATTTTCTAATGTAGATGATGTCACACGATAATGAAAAAGGATGATTTCCAGGGTTACCCCTACGTCCTTTAAGGGTTAACCCCTAAAGGTTTTTGACTATGTTTTCACCAAAACCGCTCCAAAACTGCCATTTCTAATACAAGTATCAAATTTTAGAAAAAAAACACTTTCAACATATGTAACTGTAGGATCTTGTAGTACATTGGTTTAAGAAGATGGGGAAAAAATTTCAGAATTTTCCACCATGTAGATTGCAAGATAATAGCGTTTGAATTGACAAAAGTCCCTTTTTAATCACTGCAAAAATCCGGGCAGCTGCCTTTCACAAGGTTACATTTGTATGAAAAAATGTCCAAAATGGTGGTTACTCTTTGGATTCACTCTTCAAGGCAAGTTGGTTACATCCTTGAAAATTTTCAGATCATTTGGAATTGTACAACATATAGGAAAAAAATAGTAAGTAGGAAGAGGTAGAAAATGACTCAAAATACTAAATTGTCAAGAATTTAATTATGGAATTGAAAAATTCCAATCCCAACGGTTGTAATGTTGTAATAAACAATATACACCAATGTTTTTTGTTTTATTCAAAAACATTGAAAATTGAGTTAGATAAAGGACTTCAAAGTTTATTTAGAGTAGAGATTGCATAACTACCCATAAACTACCCTAAACTAAGAATCCTCATAACTTTTGACTTGTTAATCCAAATGGAATGATTGAAAGCTTCTTGCATACATATAAATCTAAAGAACCAATTTCAAATTTTTATTTTCTTAAAAAGTGATTTTTAAAGAAGTTTTTTTTGCTGCCCGGGCTGCTTGCCGAGCAATGAAAATGACATATCATGCAATAACTTTTTAATCATTTAGTCAAAAGTTATGAAAATTGTTGGGCCTTAAAGCTACTCCTTGGGAAAATGTTGTGTGAAAATTTCAAAGAAAAAAATTAGAAACTCCGCTCGTAGTGAGCTGCCCAAAAATGCTATGTTGCCAAAAAAGCATGTTCAGGGCTTTAGGGGTTAAACAGATAAAGACATTGAACGAAGATGAAATTGGACAGGGTCTTTTTTTAAGATCAATGTCTGTGATTCCATGGTCCAATTTACGTTTTGTTTTTGTAGCGTTTTTTCATTCTAACTTCTACTTCACTATTTGGCTTCAGTCTTCGCAACTGATACAGCAACATTTTCAGATGATTGCAGGGTTGGTAGCCTGTTGTTTTCCCAGTAGAGAAAAAGACGTTTCACTAGTTCATGATTTTATGTTTTGGTAACTAAAGTAGTCCGATGGTTTTCCCAAGTTGCAACAATAAGCCAAGAATTTACAACCCAAACAACAATGCGAAAGTACCCCCAACATCCGTCGTTGCCGTACCAGTACTAAGTTAGTAGAAGCGCGTAGTAAATACTTTAGTGCGTGGAGCAATAAAGCTACAGGCGGGGCGGCCTGGACGGTGTGATCTATGTTTCATGAAATCAGTCGGCCCGATATTCATCCAAAATCTCGGTGGAGCATACACGGTGAGTACCTCCAACACCGCCACTTTTTGCTACTACCAAGCCTAGTTACTATTATTAGACTGGTCCAATTTTTTCGTATGTTTTCTAGTTGGCAGGTGAAAAGGAGCTTCCAATGCACCAAAGAACGTGACATTTAGATACCGTATGCAGAAGGAATGAAATTTTTTTGGTAGAGGTTCAGGAATTGTTTCTTCAACATAGGTACATATTGATTTTGGAGATGTACACAGGATGATGATGGCACATTTTGGGGTGCCCACCTTTTTAGGAAGGTCAAGGCTTGTAGGACAGCCAAATTATTGTATGTTGGTTAGGCTTGTACTTGAGCATTGGTTTGAAACTGTGTTTCTTTGTGGTACCATCAGTCGGTCGGTCCCTTGGCCTACACAGCACATAGAATGTAGAATGTGCAAGGCTCACCATTGGTTGTTGAAAAAGATCAACATTGGTGGGCAACAGTGTTTGAGATATTTTTTGAGTTTGTGGGCTAATTTCCTGCAATTCTCATATCGTACGTGTAGGTCAGTTTTAGAAATAAGTAAGTAGGGGAAATTTGGATCGTATCTAAAATTTAAAAAATTGTACATCTATTTTTGAAAAGCTGAAAAAAATTCATTGTTGCTAATTTTGAATATCCAAAAATTTATTCTTGAGAAAATTTAGAAAAAGGAACACATTTACGCATGAATAGAAAAAATCAATCAAAATTTTGGAGTGTCTAAAAACTTTAAAAAGCAAAGTGCAAAAAGCCAAGAAATCTAAATCAAGTTGCAAAATTGCCGTACTACAAAAAATAAACTATTTCGAAAGCAAGGTGCCAAAACTAACCTACATATACGGTATTGAACTATTTCTCTAGTACCAAGTCCCGTTATTTTCTATATTTTATTTTACTCTAATTTGAAATTTTATAAAAACAATCACCATAATTTTGTCGTCATTTTCAAATTGCAACCAAGTTTTTCCTTAAATGCACTGGCTAACTTTGAACTTGCCGCTAGTTTTCCTGTGCAAAAAAAGTCACATATGAAATAATAGCAAGGGTTCTTTGCTTTCATCCATAATGCTATTTACAATTCTTGGTGTGGCAAAAGGTTCTTTATCATTGTTGTAGATAAAACTTAGGTAAGAAAATTCTATATTCAAATTCGATGAAGCCATAAGGTGGATACTTATGTATTTGTTAAGAAATGATTGTAGAATATCTACCAAAACATACTTTGACCCTTCATAACTTTTGCATATGGTTTTCAAATGTCGTGATCTTTGTAGGGATCTTTAGTGAATAGGAACCTCTTTTCACTTGCTAACAATAAAATATATGGAAACTTGACCAATGTAATAATAGTAACTAGGCTCAATAGCAAAAAGTGGCACTTTGGGGAGTACCCACCTTATCAAGTTTTATGATATGTTGAGTTTTATTTTCCTCTTGATTTAAAAAGCCCTCACCCCTCATAGTGGATTGTTCATTTGAATTTGCATGGTTGAAATCACTTTAGTCCCTAGAGTTTTAAGGCTTTGTTCATCAAAAGCGATTCAAAACTGCCATTTATGGTGCAAATAATCTTATTATTTATATTTCTTTTAATCTAACCATGGGATCTTTTAATAGACTAGTATGAGAAAATTTTGGGGGGCATTGTGGCAAATTTGATTCATTTCACTCAAGTTTGCTTAAATCCAATAAGATAACTACACCTAAAATTGCACACTCAATATTCTTGCCTAAATGTACTCCCACTATTCATATGACTCCATGATTGCTTTTAGATACACCTATTTTCAAACACTTTGAAAACTCATAGTTTATTTGCACGGTGTCCAAAAAATGTATTCTAAGAGAATCTTGAATCCCGTTTTGACTACCAATGAGATTCCACAAATTCTTTTACAATATAATAGTGAAAACCATGGTGAATCATGCTAAAATGCTTAACTATGCGATTTAGAGTGTAGTTACCTTAGAAATTGAATTTTTGAGCTTTCAATATACATGATTGTATGTACAGTGGGGTACCCTTGAAAATGCAGTGGGAAGGAAATTTCACATCTATCAACTTTGACAGCCTCCTGGGGGCTGAAAATATGATTTTTGGCCATGAAATTTTTGGCACAACATTACCTTTATGTTAATTATATGTGTACCAAATTTCAAGGCCAAACGATTTACAAAAAGAAGATATTTGAAAACTACCAATAGGTGTAGCCATGAGAAAAATTTCACTACTACCAATTTTGACACCCTCCTAAGGATTGAAATTTTTTTTTTTCCATGAAAATTTTGGCATAAGACCATCTATATATTAACTACATGTGTGAAAAGTTTCAAGTCCAAAAGATACATACTAATAGAGATATTCAAAATCTACCAATATGTGTAGTTGTGAGAAACAATTTCACTACTACCAACTTTGACACTATCCCAAGGGTTGACAAATTATTTATTTATCATGAATTTTTTTTCCATGACATCATCTCTATGTTAATAACATGCGTGCTAAATCTCAAGGTCAAAAAATTTACACAAAAAAAGATACCAACATGTGTAATTTTGAGAAAAATTTCAATACTACCAACTTTGACACTATCCTAAGGG
The DNA here is from genome assembly GCA_963969595.1 of Neckera pumila. Taxonomy (NCBI): domain Eukaryota; kingdom Viridiplantae; phylum Streptophyta; class Bryopsida; order Hypnales; family Neckeraceae; genus Neckera; species Neckera pumila. Next base: position 44,758,309 of record OZ018409.1, on the reverse strand, counting down.
CTGAAAAAAACATTTTTTAACATGAAATTTTTGTCATAAAATCATCTCTATATTAATAATAATGTGTGCCAAATTTCAAGGTCAAAAGATTCACATAAGAAAAGATATTTGAAATTTACCAAAATGTGTAATTGTGAAAAGGATTTCTTACATCCGTGTAAAACTTCACCCATAAAATGACACTGTATTCCAAGGGCTGAAAAAATTATTCTCACAAGTACACATGTTAGAAGAATTAGAAAAAAATTTCTTTTCTTTATCTTTTGACCTTGAAATTTGGCACACATGTTATCAAAATAGAGATGATGTCACGGAAAAAAATTCATGGTAAATAAATGATTTGTCAACCCTTGGGATAGTGTCAAAGTTGGTAGTAGTGAAATTGTTTCTTACAATTACATATGTTGGTAGATTTTGATTATCTTTTTCTTTGTGTATCTTTTGGACTTGAAATTTTCAAACATATAATCAACATATACATGTTATTTTGCAAAATATTTCATGGAAATAGAATTTTTTTCAGTTCTTAGGAGGGTGTCGAAGTTGGCAGTAGTGAAATTTTCCTCACAGCTATATATGTTGGTAGATTTCAAATATCTTTCTTTTGGTAAATCTTTTGGCCTTGAAATTTTCCACACATATAATCGACATAAAGATGATTTTGTGCCAAAAATTTTATAGCCAAAGATCAATTTTTCAGCCCTTGAGAGGTTGTCAAAGTTGGCAAATGTGAAATTTCCTTCCCTGCAAATGCAAAAACACCATTTTGAATGGTACCCCACTGCATAGTACAACTTGCCTTACGTAAGTATGTTGTTGTTAGAAAGAAATTGACCAACACTTTAAAATAATTGTGGGCATGAGAAAGAAACTGCTCTAGTCAACTGTTGAAGGATGAAAAATATGAAAGAGACAAATAGTTCAGATTTGTCACAAAAGATGATTGAAGGAGAAAGGTGTGCCATAGAAGTGTAGAATTATGCAACTTTAGTGCAATGTGATATTACAAAGCTTAATACTCTTCCTTTTCAAAAAAAATATTGATGAGATTATTATAAATCTCCATGTAAAAATATGAATTTATATATGGTGTTGACAGCTTTTGATTATAACAATAGAGAGAGAAAAATACTCCATGTCTTGCATTTCTCATACTAGATCTTGATCCCAAATTGCTTGTAAGTGGTTGTTTTTTGTAAATTCATTGCAAATCACTCTATGTTCTAAACAAACATGACTTCAAAGAAATCATTGACAATTCTTTACGACAATAAAACCATTAGAGAGAATTTGGGCCTTAAAAGGGCCGTGAGTTCCCACAAGCTCTCTTACAAGATTTGTTGAATTCTCCACTGCTAGAACTGCGCCACTTCAACAGGGTGACATGGCCGAATTTTGGCCACATCAGATTTTTAAAGAAAAAATATAAATAAAATAAATTTAAAGTTTAAAAAAATAAAATTTGTAGAGCCCGTACCATAGTTTACAGCATGGGGACAGATTAGAGAACAAGGCTGAAACGGGCCTTTCTTGCCCCCAAATCCTCTTTAATAACTAGTATATAATAGTCCAAATCTTAACCCCTTAAGGACTAATATGTATTTTTTGGCAACATAGGAATTTTGGGTAGGCTGGTATGATTGAGGATTTGCAAATTTTAGGCCAAGATTGTAAAAGAAGTTGTGGATAAGGAATATCTTTCATATGCACTAAATTTCATGACATTTGAAAATACGAGTAAAAAATTACGGCCTAATATGTTATTTTTGTTGCAAATGGGCAATTTATGCAGATTAAAAAAAACACTTTTTTCAAAAACAAAAATTTGAAATTGATTTTTAAGATTTATATATATGTGAAAAGCTTTACTTCAGCCTTATTCTCTAATCTATCAATGAGATGAAAGTTATGAAGAATCTTAGTTTACAGGTAGGTATGGATTCTCTACTCTAAAATAAACTTTGAAGTCGTTTATTTAACTCAACTTTTAATATTTTTGGAAAAAAATAATTTTTTAGGATGTAGATTGTTTATTACAACAGTACAACCATTGGGATTGGCATTTTCCAATTCTATAACTAAATTCTTAACAATTTAGTATTTTGAATCATTCTCTACTTTCTCTCTTCTTACTATTTTTTTCCTATATGTTGTACAATTCCAAATGATGAGAAAATTTTCAAGGGTGAAGCCAACTTTTCTATTTTTTGCATAGGCAAAAAAAGCATTGTTGTGATTTTAAACACTCATATGTTTCAAATAACACAGTAGAAATGTCTGAAATTTTTTCCACATGTTCTCAAGTTAGTGTACTACAAGACCCTAAGGTTAAATGCGTTGAAAATGTTTTTTTTGTTTTTGAAATTTGATATTTCTACTACAAATGGCAGTTTTCAAGTGTTTTTGGTCAAAACATAGTCATGAAACTGTAGAGATTAACCCTTACCTCTTTAGTAAATAATGTTGTGTTCCTTGACCACATAACTTTCAATAGCCTTCACTGTTGCAGCCTTGAGTCCTCTCCACAAATTTCATTCAACACTATTGACTGCAGTAAATTTATTACTACTATTGATTACTCTAATCTTTAGGGACTACTATAGATTTCTATGTTTTTTAGTGACTACTTCTACTAATTGCTTTTATAAACCTCTCATCATTATCATGCCTCTTGCCACGTGCCCCCCATAAGTATTGACTGAGGGGATGAAATGATGTGAAATATTCCACATCATGTTGTTAGAGGTTGGACAGGAATGTTATAGACTACTAAATGTAATGGCATGGCACTGATGCTTACATTTTTAGATGTTGATATTTAATTGAGGTAGATAATATCTTCCATATAAGTCATTGTTGAATGCGAACTTGGCAATTAGCCTACATGTGATATAGAGTGATGAGCTTGATGTTTGCAAGTGACCATCTAAATCAATGTAACATGGCTTTGTTAACCCCTAAAGGCCCAAGGCCTTTTTTCTGCCAGAAAACACCCAAAAATTGCCATTTTTATAGCAAAGAGTAAAAGAAATTGAAAAATGTTTTTTTTTTGCACATCTAACCGTAGGATCTTACACCTAACTAGTATGAGAATGAATGATTGCACAGATTGCAAGATATTTGCGTTTAAAGTGAAAAAAACAAGTTTTTCAGCACATTGTGGGACTAGATTTTATGACTTTAAACATTTTTAACTTAATTTTTTTGCACTACAGAGTTTTGAGCTTTAGTCTTCATAGTAGAAAATTGAGTTGAAAAGCTAGGGGAAAAAAAATCCAAAAAAACTCAATTTTCCTTACTAAAAGAATTATTAAGTAGAAGTAGGTACAAGATAGAAGGAAAATTTAAGATATTAATATCTCTTATATGGAATTAAAAAGCACTAATCCCAAAGGCAAGATTGTTTTAGCAAAAAAACTAAAACTTGCAGACCTTTACTTTTTGATAAATTGTTAAAGTTGCATTCAGAAATGAATCCTATAAGTTATTTTTTTCAGGAAGATGCTCTAAGTGCCCAAAAAAACAAGATTGTCCATAACTTTCTCATAAAAAATCCAAATGAAATGAATCAAAGCTTTCTAGGTAAACTAAAATATAATCTATTAAAATAAATAAATAAATAAATTTGCAAACATTTTTTTGCTGCCCCCCGTCCCTTGTTTTGAGCTTATTTGGACACAACAATTTTTCTTGGGCACCGATTGAAAAAAAAAATATTCCCACTAAATTATATTATCATTTTTGTCTATCTTCAAAACTCTTTTTAGAAAATCACGACAATAATTCAGCCCGTAGGTGCCTGCCCAAAATCCCATTTGTCCCCTGAAGGAACAATGGGCTTTTAGGGGTTAAGTTAGTTCAATTTGGCTTTGTTGATTCAATGTAAGGTGGGTACACCCAAAACCGCCACAAATTGAAACTGTGCTTAGTTACTGTTACTAGGCTGGTCAGATTTTCATATTGCCTTGTTGGCAAGTGAAAGGAGGTTCCAACGCATCAAAAAATGTAGCATTTGGATACTATATGCAAAAGTTATTAAGGAACAAAGTTTGGTCCTAAAAGCGTTTCTTCCACATAAGTACAGAGCTGATTTTGGAGATGTTCAGAGAGTATAGATGGCGATTTAAGGTCAGTGGCGCATTTGGGTGTATCCACCTTAAGTTACTGTAACCTGGCTTCTTTGCTAAGCCTCAGCCATCATTGAAGCAATGATCCAATTGAACACAGATTTTTTTTAATTGTTTTTTAAACAAATGGACAATTTCCATTGATAAAAGGAAACAGTACACAGAACTAGAGGACAAGTCCTCGGCAATTGAACAAAGATTTGAAGTGACCGACTCCATGAACTCGCATGAGCATCATTCCCTTTGAAGCATAATATCCCCATTTGGATTTAGATCTTTTTCATCTTTTCCATCTATTCCATCTTTTTCATTTATGTGAGTAAACCCATTCTTATTATCTGAATTTCTGCAGTATGACTGTATGGTTTGGACACACAGTTCCAGAATTGCTTGATTCAAGGCCGGGACAAATATAAACACCAAAAGAACAAACTGCCTACAGGGGATGGAGCAGAAAACTGACCCAGTCTGTGTCACGTTTTTGAGACAGAAAGGGCTTAAAAGATATGGACTCTCAGATTGTGTCCATTTGTTTCAAAAAGGAAAATAAAAATAAATAAAAATAAAGAAGAAGATATGGACTCTCAAATGCTGACACCTCAGCATTGGGAGTACGATGCCTTACGTTAAAGAATGTCTGAAATTCTTTTGATTCACGTTGGCTACTGAAAGATATTTCCACCACTCAACATCCATGTTGCAACAAAGGATGCGCCAACAATAATCGTAATCAGAAAGCCATGGTCCAAACTCCAACAAGGAACATGTAGTGTAGTCCGAAGAGGAGTCTCTTTCGGGTTGTTCAACCAACATCAAATAATGTATAAACTATGAATTTTCAAATTGTGGAGTATAGGGTTATCTGAAATTGACCTTTGGCTTAGCTTATGTTGAGAAGATGTAAGGTAAAAGACCCTATTGCGGTCAAAATTAGGAGTGTGCCCTCAAGCCATTGCTGAAAGTTTTCAAAAAATTTCCCACACAAAGATAAGTGTGAGAAATAGTGAGGACATTTGAAATGATATTTTGTGGACCAAGTATGAATTAGTTTTGAATTTTTGAAGTGATCAGCCCATAGGGATTTGTAGTCCACCTCATGACCAACAAAATCTGAATCCAATATGGTCATCTTCCTACCCAATGCAGTTACAACACTTTCAAACATGGAAGACCTAAAAAAATCAATTTTTACTAAGAATTTACACTGAAAAGTTGGAAGTACCTATTGAGGTCACTAATTACTCCATAACTACCATGTAAGGCATTGACTGTGGTCTGGAAAACCACAATGGGGTCATTAGGTGTCCACCATGGGCTGTTTGACCGCAATGGGATCTTTTACCTTAAATTCTAGTCAAGAATTTTTAGAGATTGCTTTTCATATTAAGGTTTAAATTCTGGAGTACGAATGGTAGTTTAAATCTCCAAAGAATTATACATCTAGAATTTGGATGCACCTCTTGCTAAATGCAAATTGTGTGCTTATTTTCTTGGTTTAGCCTTTTAGTCCCTTTAGGATCAAGGGATGGTCCCAATTTCCAAAAGTGTGAAGATGTATTATGAAATGCAATTTAGAATAATGATTCAATAATGACTTTCAAACAATAGTTGTAAAATATGATCTATAGATCATACCTGTATAGTTAGATCAATTAATATGCAAACCAATATTTTTCAGTAAAATTTGAATTAAAAATTAAAAATTCCTTTTAAAATCAATTGTAGATTGAATATTTGTGATTTTCCAAGAACTTTTTTACCTTTTTTCCTTCAAGTTCTAATCATAGTGATTTTTGAAGATTTTTAATTTACTTTTTCATTCTAGTCTTTTTGAAGGGTCATTATTGACGCCAAGCCTTCATTCACCCTATGAATTATACAATATTTGCAAAACAAAGTCTTTAACTCCTAAATGCCCAAGGCTTGTTTTGAACTTCTTGGAATTTGCTCTAAATTGAACAAAAACCCAACATTTTGATAAGTTGAATCAATTTTTTTTGAATTGTAACCATATAACTTCAAACTAGACATACTAGGGATCAAATAGAGAATGAAAACATGACAATATCATTTAAGGATTGAAAGATTATAATGTTTGATCATGAGGGTGTTAAAACTATGAAAATCTTTCAACTCTCTTTTTGCATGTCAAATCTAAGAAATTGGTCACCAAAAAATATGAGGTTGATGGGCCTAACATGCCGATAATCCCAATCAATTTATGGCTTCTCAAAAGCTATTCTACAATTTTTTTAAATGAATTGCTAATGTGATTTTTTCTCCAAGATATAGTGTATTTGAGGCTCATTTCCAATAGCCCTCAACACTACAAAAAGTCAAGATTGCAATGGGTACCCTTATACAAAATCTTAAACCAAAAAATCTTAATCATTTGTTTTCAAAATCGGATTTTTGATGCTAAAACTAGACTTAAAAATAAACTCATCAAAAATATAAGCTACTAAAAATAGAAACTTAGTTAGGTCTTATCTAACTTCAAAGTTTTGTCAACACCAAAATAGTGGAGAATTATTTTGAGAATCTAGGAAAAAAAATTCAAAAAAATTTACTTTTTCTACTTTAAAAAATTGTTAAGTAGAAGTAGATACAAGATAGAAGGAAAATCTAAATTTTTTATATTTTTGAAATGGAATTAAATTCACTAATCCTAATGGTGGGATTGTTCTAGCAAGAAAACTAAACTATGTGGAATTTTTTTTTGAAGAATTATAAAAATTGCATTTAGAAATGGATTCTACAAGTTATTTTTGCAAGAAGATGTTCTAATTGCTCAAAAATCAAGATTGGTCATAACTTTCTCATAATAAATCAAAATGGAATGAATCAAAGTTTTACATGTAGACAAAAATATTTTTCTACAAGAAAAGAAAATCAAATTCAAATTCAAGTGTTTTTTGTCCTACCCCTTCCCCCCTTCTCTCCTATTTTGAGCATAACTTTTGTTCCCAGGCACCGATTGAAATTTTTTTATATTTCTACAAAGCAAATCAACCTTTCTATCTTCAAAAGTAAAAAAGAATCAGAACAAAATTTTAGCCCGTAGGTACCTGCTCAAAATTCCATTTGTCCCCCAAAGGGACAATGGTCTTTTAGGAGTTAAGGACTAGGGGTAGTCAAAATGCCTACAATTATAAAGATGTATTATCTAATACAATTTAGAATAATAATAACATGATAGTTTTCAAACAAAAATTGTAAAATGTGATCTATAGATCATATCCATATACTTAGAATTATTGCTTCACTAACAAAAAAATTTCAATAAATTCTAAAACCAATTATTAGAAATTTCTTTACAATTGATTATAGATTGAATTCATGTGTAATCTTCAGAAGGTTTTTTCCTTCCAGTGTAAAATGATAAGTTCAATTTACCTAAATTTTTAAAGATTTGATATAATTTAATTATTCTAGCCTTTTTTGGGCTCACTTTCTTAATAATAAAAACTTACTTTTGGAGGTCAAATATATCTACACCCCTTAAACTATATGAAGTTTGAAAAAGATGTTTGAAAATCTTTACTATGCAATATAATAGAACTAACACAATAATTTACAAACATTTAGATGGAAAAACCATGACATTAGGATATCTTTATATTCATATGTTGTTCAAAAGTTGAATGTTTAGTTCTTTAAGGGATTAAATCTAGTACTAAAAATACAAAACTAAAAATATTTAGTTTCTACTTCATTTGAATATAATTTTGAAAAATTCAATGAATTGTCACACATGCTCTACACAAAATAGTGAAATTAGGTTGCCTTAACAATTAGGTTGCCTTAACTAAAGAAGTTAAGGTAGAGCCACCCATTTTCAACCAATGACTCATTCTCGACCTATACGTGCATGTGTTTTTGACCAAGCTTAAAATTTTATTTTTTTCCTTTTCAAGGTTGGAACTAATAAATACATAACACGTGCCCCAAGTTGTGAAAAAGAAAGTAGGAAATAATGATCAGGAAAAAAGTTCTAGAATGATCGGAACTGGAAGAGTCTAGACATTGGCCATATTAGGTTTGGAGTACTTTTTGCTTCCCAAAATTCATTGTAATTTCAGTTCAAGCAATAAAATTACCAATTTTTTTTGCAATCCTTGTCATTTTTATCAATGTACCTTTGAAAAATAATTTGTTTTGCCTTCACTATTCCAGATCATGTTGGAATTCTTTATTTGGTCGGTTATAGGTGGTTCTACCTTACCGCATGGCTCACTCTTTGTCTACATGGAGGCACATACGACTCTCTAAACCCAGGCCAAGAACTAATGAACCAACCCATGCAACACATATGGTTCTTGCATTATTACATTCTTCTGTATTTACATATTGTAGAATGTTGAGAAAATAGTGAAGGGTAACCTAATTTCTCTATTTTGTATAAGTTTTAGAATTCAAATTACACAATAGTGTTTGTTTTTCATTTTCTCTTTTTTTTCTTAGAATTTCAATTATAATTGTCATTGTGTTTTTCATTTTCATCTTCATTTTTAGTAATAATTATCAAAATTATTATAATTCTTGGATATGATAAATCAAATATTGAAATATCATATTATTCTCTATTCATGCTTGTCTCTTGAGAAAAAAGTTTAAATTAGTTTTTTGGACATTGTATCTAACTATTGTAGTGTAAATTTTTGCAAAGATTATATTTTTTGATGAAATTATTTGAGATTTTCTACATTGGTAGACGAAAAATAGTCTTATGTAAAACAAAAGTAAAATTGACCCTTGAAATGCTATTGGAATTAAAAACCTTCATTTGAAGTATGTAAATTTGATTAATGTGGAATTAGAAAAATATTAGAAATTGAGCACAATATCAAATGGTATGGAATCATTGCATTTAAAACTATGAATGGCCTTCAAACACTATAATAAAAATCAATAATACGCAACTATTATATGTTAATTTATGCCAGCAAATGATAATACGTAACGATATATTTCTTACATATTTACAGCATATGGCATTGAGTTTGCAGTTTTTGTTTTAAAGAGATCATAAACTTGATCTCTAGCAATTAAAATAGACCTTTTGATATTGTAGTGATTCTACGAGTCAATGTTTGATGTAGTTTAAGCCAACATCTTGAGTTTTATATAGTTTATATTTTTTAACTTAATCTGAAATTCAATAGACATGAAAAGAAAAATTGATGTATGTTTGTAACATGTTGTTGGAAAGGTAAGACTCTCCAACTTAAAGTCAAAATGTAATTCATTCAATTTCTTCAAAATTTCATCTTTGTATGATTGCAAGCAAAAAGAGATTAAAGTGCATCAATGAATGTGTATTAATTTTAGAACCATCCATTGCAAAATTTAAAGTTAAGAGGGTTCAAAGTTGTTGTTTTTTAAATAAGAGGATAACCTGGCTACGTGTTGAAGTAAAATATCCAGTAAAAATACACCTTGAAGGGCCCATGGGATCCAATTCCAATGACTGGGTGGAGACTTAAATTTTTTTTTGAGAAAGTATTTGGATGGCGATCACTTAAAATTTGGTGAAGCATTGCATTTCTTCATTCATCCATCTCTTAGACCCAAAAAAAACTTTTCAATTATATTCATAATTTTTTCATCCAAGCTTGGCAACTTCATCTACATTTTAAATATAAATGAAAAATTTGTGGCAAAAAAAACTAATTTTATTTGCCAAAAAATAGATATTATTTTGAAATGGTGCAATGTAGCCCCCGTGGTGCCCCCCAAAAGGACTAGTACTAGAGACGGTTCTGTAACATGCTAAGGTCTTTTCAAAAGCAAATAAGGATAAAGTAGGCCCATTGGGCATCAAATTTTCTTGGAACTTGTATCATAAGGGTCCTACAACACTTAAACTAGTTTCCACACCTATATTTGATGAGACCTCACAAACCTTAAGACTATTTGTGTTTGGAATTTTTTTTTTGCTTTATCAACTATTTTCTTTTAATTCCCGTATTGAATCGTTTTTTCAAATATTGAGTCGGGGACTTTTTTCTATTTTTAAGTCTAAACAAAAAATTTATAGATTTTTTTACAATTTTTTTGCCAATGTTTTCAAATTGCAACCGGATTTTTTCATAATCCCACTAACTAACTTTAAACTAGCCTCTAGTTTTTCCCCTAACATTGAAGATCATCATACACAAAGCCTCATGCACTTGACTTTTACTGGATTGCTTGGGACATGCCTTGCTAACTTGTTGAAGGAAAGTTTTATCTCCAATTAGCAACAAGTGATGTTTGGAGTGTCCCTCACCACATCTAGTTGCTTCCTCAAGGCATCACTCTCTAGTTAGCCTTTAGGTTATGCATCATAGGATTCAGCATGCCTTTGAGGATTCAAAGTTTGAAAAGGTGCAGAAAAAAGAATTTCTTTCCATTTTGTTTAATCCCTAAAGGCTAATTGTTTGTTGAACGGACAATTGAAACTCTGGATAGGTTCCTACAAAGTCAACTTTGGTCAGGTTTCACAAAATTTTGATACAAGGTGTGAATATTTACCCCCCTAATAGAAATATATAATTTTTTGTCTTTATTAGATGCCCAAGTCAATGATGATGTTGCCTTGAAGTTTTTGGGCAATTGAAGCATCTTTTGCTAAAACTCTCATTGACTTTTGAAATATGGCATGTCCTTTATAGTAACATATGGCTTACAATTGTCCCAAAAAAAATTGAGTTCTCAAGTCACATTCCAAAAGGAGTCAAACTTTGTTAGCTATGTCATGGCGGTTTCAAGAAAAAATAATTTTTCTAACTTCAAGCCCTATCATCTTGCAATCTAAAAAGTCAAAGTTTTGAAGTTTTTTCCATACTCCAAATGTTTGTCTCTAACTTTTCACCGTTTGGATTTCAAATAAATCATTTCCTCATTTTACATGAATCATCAAAAAAATGACTCGTATATTACCAATTCACTTAACCTCCTCGCATTGCAGGGTGATTTAAAGTAAGTTAGACATCTTGATTGCATCTAAAATTTTTCTTGAATGAACCTAATAACATATACTTATGAATGGTGAAATCCTCATTTTTGTGTAGAGCAAAAGTTGTACTCTAACTAGGCTCAAAGTCTGTTGATTGTGCTTCATAAGAATAATTTCTTTTTACTTCAAACATTATAATCTTTCAAACCACAAGGTCAAATGGGATGCAATGTTTAATACACTTTTGTATGATTAGAGTTCAAAAAAAAAAATTATATTAATTTTGGACAATGCATATAAAATTAGCAATTTTAGACTTTCTTCTTCTAAAACACCTCTATCTTTTAGGGGATAAGTGCTTAAATCTTCTAATCTATATAGTCAAAGTTTTGAAAAAAATTCCACAAATTCCTGTAGTTGTCTAATTCCAGATCCTATGGTTGCATATGCAACAATAATTTTTAATTCATTTTCACACTTTGCGCTAAAATTGACAGGTTTGAAGGGTTTTATTTATTTACTTCTTAAATAAAACTTGGTCATGAAACTTTGCAAGTTCAATTAGTTTAGAACACCTTCAATAGACTCTAGAGTTTGTTTCACCAAATATGTACCTAATTTTTTACTATTTTGTCATTAAAACTTGAAATGTCTATCATTGGAAACGCATTCAAAAGCATTTAGAATAGGTACACTAAAACTCAAATTTAACACTAGGCAATGAAAACAAACCACTTCAAAAACTAACTAAAAGACAAAAAATTGTAATGGTCTTGGCAAATCACAATTACCAATGCACATTTCACTCCACTTTGGATGCAAATTAGAGTGAAATATAAATTGGTGACCGTGATTTGCCATGACCACTAGAATTCATCTTTAGATAGCTTTTGAAGTAGTCTATTTTCTTAATCCAATGTCCAAATTTCAAATTTTAGATTTCAGTGTCCAAATTCAGATTTCTTGAACCTATTCAAAGTACTTTTGTATGTATTTCCAATGATAAAAATTTCAAGCTTTAATGACAAAGCAATGAAAAATTAGAGTTATATTTGGTAAGGCAATTAAAGTATTTTGCCCTTAACCCCTAAATGCCCGAGGCATCCAAATGTGGTGTTTGCAAAACTTTGAAGTTAAATAAAACCTAACCAAGTTGCTATTTTTAGTAGGTTATATTTTTAGAAAGTTTTTCTTGAAGTCTAGTTTTAGTTACAAAAATCCGATCTTGAAAATAAATGATAGTGATTTTTCTATTTATGATTTTGTACAAGGGTACCCAGTGCAATCTTGACTTCCCGTAGTGTTGAGAGCTCTTGGAAATGAGCCTCAAAGCCTCAAATCTTGGAGAAAAAATCACATTCAAAATTCATTTAGAAAAATTGTGGAGTAGATTTTAAGAAGCCATAAATCAATCGTGGTTATACAAGTTAGGCCCTTTAACCTCATATTTTTTTGGTCACGAACTTTTTAGATTTGATTTGTGTAAAGAAGATTGAAAGATTTTTGCAATTTTGGCACCCTCATGGTCAAACATTATAATCTTTGACTCCATAAGTGGTATTGTTGTGTTTTCTTTTCCTGTAAGATCTCTAACATGTCTAGTTTGAATTTGTACGGTTACAATTCAAAAAAAATTGATACAACTTATCAAAATGTTGGCATTTTGTTCAATTTAGAACAAATTCTAGGAAGCCCAAAACAGGCCTTGGGCATTTACGGTTTAAACCCACCTAGTTGTTTGTTCTAAAAGCAACTATCTTCTTCAAATCACCCCTATAGTTGGCTCTGGAATGGATATAAGGTGGTCTTTTAATCAACCTCTTTAGCCACTAAGTGGAGAGAGGAAAAAGTATTATTTATAACAAGAACCAATCATTCTCCTTGATTTTCTCACATTTCTTTACAACTTACAAATGGATGGATTTGAGGAGACCTACAATCACAAATAGGTGTCGTGACACAAATTTTGGAAAATTCATAGGTAATTCAATAATGCTTGAAAAAATAGAAAACCAATTGTGTTACATTCTACATCTATTTTTCTTTCCCTAAAAACCGAGCTAAAAATCTTTACATCCATTGAAACTCATGAAAAAGTTGGACCACCCCTTAATGGTTGCTTTTAGAACATACTAGCTTATACCAGACTATTCATAACACCCTTACAATCAAGAACAACATTAAAAGCAATGTTTCGATGCCACTTAGGCTGGCAATGTCTATTTAACTCTGAAAGGCCCATTGTCCCTTTGGGAGACAAATGGGATTTTGGGCAGGTACCTACGGGTTGAAATTTTGTCCTAATTTTTTGAAACTTTTTTGGAAGATATAAAAATTGATTAGCTTCATATGAATATAATTTTTTTTTCAATCGGTGCCTGGGAACAAAAGTTATGACCAAATAAGCTCCTATTTGAGAGGGGGTAGCAAACTTTATTTTTGCAAAACTTTGAATTTTTTATTTTTTTTCTCATAGATTATAGTTTTGCCTATCTGGAAAGCTTAGATTCATTTCATTCGATTTGTTATGAGAAAGTTATAGACAATCTTGTTTTTCGGGCAACTAGAGCATCTTCTTGAAAAAATTACTTGTAGAACTCAATTCTGAATGCAAATTTACAATTTAAAAAAAGAAAGAAATTTATATGGTTTAGTTTGCTTGTTAGAACAATCTCACCATTGATATTTGTGAATTTTAATTCTATTTTAGAGATATTAATAATTTAGATTTTCCTTCTATCTCTTACCTACTTCCACTTAACAATTTTTTAAAGTATGAAAATTAAGTTCTTTTGAAGTTTGTTTTTTTCCAAGACTCTCAACTCAATTCTCCACTATAAAGATTTAAACTCAAAACTTTGTATTGCAAAAAATTAAAGTTAAAAAAGTTCAAAGTCAAATAATCTAGTCCCGCAATGTGCTGAAAAATTGACTTCTTTCACTTTAACCCCTAAACGTCGAGGAGGCCATAGAATGGCTGATGGATGATAGAGAATTAAACTCTACAAGACAGAAGTGCAACTATTCATCCTCAAAGTTTATTGTGAAAAGGGAAAATCTTCTATAGTAGCTTGACTTCCAATAGATACTTTTGAATTTTTTAATGTAGATGATGTCACACGGTAATGAAACAGGATGATTTCTAGGGTCACCCCTTCGTCCTTTAAGGGTTAAACACAAATATCTTGCAATCCGTGTGGTCAAAAATTCTGAAATTTTTTCCACACATTCTCATACTAATTAGATATAAGATCCTTACAATTAGATGTGCAAAAAAAAAAAAATTCAATTTTTTTTACTCTGTCATTTTTTTTACTCTGTCATAAAAAATGGCAGTTTTGAGTGTTTTTTGGCAGACTAAAGGCCTCGGGCCTTTAGGAGTAAAAGGTTTATTGGAGAAATGTACTCACGTATCTGCAATGAACATCTAAGATCTAAGTAAATATGGCTGCATGATGTAAGTTGATTTCTTATTTATGAGCCAAATCAAGTCCATGACCTCGTTCTACACTGCGATCATTCAGATAATAGGTAACCTATGAGAGACCTAAGGACAACAGTAACCTGCAAATCCAAGGCGTTGCTTCACAACAACCGAAGCAGTAATGCACTAGGATTGCAGGAATTGGGAAGTGCAGTGGCAAGAGCATCTAGTGTCCGCACAAACAGTCGAAGTATCAAACATTCTCTTGCGTGCCCAGTGAGGCACAGCATAGGTCTTGACCAAGTCTGGTAGATGCCAGACTGCCACTGTGCACGAATATGTTCATTCTTCCTTCCAAAGAACAAAACCAGACATTATACCAACACAGTGACAACTGCAAAGGTCAACTGAACAGTTCCCCAGAAACACCACTGACATGGTAGGGTCTAATTCAATTCTGCACCGCGAAGACAACAAAATGTCCAGAATAAATATACCAACGACGAAACAAGCAAGCTCAAGCAACAGACTGAGAGACAAAAACACAGGAATCTAACTACTTGGTGAGAAAACTAAATAGATTTCAACCCATTTCAAATAGCTCTTGAAGTGGGCAATACAAGTCATCCATTATAAAAAAAGGAACAAGCGGTATCTCTATTTACAAAGCAATAGAAATGCCGGGAAAAATCACTCACTGTCTGGTTTTGTTCACTAGTTGCTACATCCCCTTGTCAGCACGGGAGATGCCCCGCTAGTTGTTGTATACCACCTAAGTGTGGCTTTGCATTTAGCCTCCCTGCAATGTCATTTCCTGCTGAGGAAAATTCTCAAACCACTCACCACATGATTTAAAACTGCTCTTCCCATGACTCCCATAGGAGCGGTCGATGAAGCTGTTTTTGGCAAAAAAACACTTGTACTCCAATCAGGTCCAAGGAAATGCTACTAACAGCTACTACCTGGTTTTGTACACTAGGAAAACTTTGAGAGAAGTACTCTCACTCTCTGAGGTCCATTTGGACATAGAATACAACAGAGAACCAATCATGGATGCATAAGCATAAGGGGTGAGAGCCCCACCCCCATGGAGTTGTACTTAAGACTGTACAATAACTTGTCTGCTTCTAAGAGATCTGTGACGACTTCCATGCGAGTGTTTCCGCTTCTTCGTCGACCCCAGTCGCGAAGAGCCAATGTACTCTTCTCGCTTAGAACCAGGAACTCCATCTGATGGCGGTGCAAACTGGCGATGGAATGCACGTTGCCAAATAGAGTCGGAAGAGGATAGACGGGAGAGCCGATGGCTCACACAGGACAAAGAACAGAGATCTTTATGGTCTAGGAAGCCACCATCTATCCCCAACCTCAACACACGCAACCACAGTTCATCCGAAAGAGAGCCAATCGAACTCTCTGCATTTTCTGAATGGCTCACGACCTCGTCATAACAAGTTTCGTCGGAAGTCACTGTGGCCATGGTAGCTATAGAACAGTAGTGAATTAAGCCCACACTGGTCTAAAATTCTAAGATAAAGGGACAAAACCCGGAGCGCGGCTCAGAAACAAAACCTTCCTGAGGTGGTGGAATAATGTCGAATTACAAGCTGAGAAGCATGAAGATGATCCTTGTCTGCCTACTAAGCAATGATACTCATCCACCTCCAAGAAAAACAAAATTCTCGCCTGTCTTCACGGTGCCGTGTACTGTTTGTGCTTCCCTCTCGCTTGGAAAAAGTGTCAAGCTAGGCAGTTGGACACGCTTAAAGACACCTCGCAGTTTAAGCTGCTCCCCAATACCACCCAAACTATTGCGTAAGCAAAAGATTTTTAAGGCATTGCAGAATGAACCATATCTGTCCTACCCAAAAAGTCTACCCAAACACAGAAAATTGGATGGAAGTTCAATCAGCAGCAGATCATCCCTACAGTCCCTCTCTCTCAAACCCAAGAAACAACAAAATCATATGGTTAGGCAACCTCAGAGACACACTTCACGTATAAAACTAGGCAGTCTGTATGGGGCACTAATAAATTCCGTGGCATGTTGCTACAACCAGGAAGCTGATATACTCCACTAAATTTGCTGTCGCATCATTGAATAAGTGACCTTAGACCACATAGCTCTGTAAGCAAGGCGTATCTTGATGCATAAACAGGTAACCCTCAGCGATCTTCTATAACGTCATACTTTGACACGTACTCCAACAGGAACTCATATTTACGAACGGAACATACCCTCACAGCCACGATGTCGCCTGTACACAGCCTTGTTAAGCCTTATCAAGAGAAAAAGGAATAATTAGCGAAGTCTCATGATCAATATACCTGCACTAACCTTCCCAACGCCCGTAACCAAAACATAAAACTCTAAGCCCTCCAGAGGGAATCAAAATAACATCAGAGGTGCCAAACCGTACGACTAGGAAATACATAGCGAAACCATAACACAAAAAGTAGACTAACAATAGCATACCAAATCAGCCAACTTTCAAACAATCAGAAGCGTTGCGGTGTTCTTCTACACACATAAAAAAAACAGCAATGGTATTTCAAACCTAAAAATGGCGAATCTGTGAACTAAGCCAAAGACCTAAAGTTTAAACAACAACACAACATCAACCCGAAGCAGAACCTCCAAGTTATGCAATGCCATTCCTACCTATTATCCTTTAAAAAAGTAGGCACGAACCCTATTGTAAGGCGACTACCGGTACAAGTTCAAAATCGTTCAACTACATCAAACTTGTTTTGGTATCGCCGGTAACCACGAAAATGTGCTCGATACCTTCACTTCGTGGCCTCTCCAAGCCCCCACCAACGTATCACCAAATCGACAATGGTTACTAATAACACAAAGGCACAAACATTTCGAACTCACAAACACAGACCGAGACCTGTCACCAGCAAACTAAAAGAACAAGAAACTCGATAACAAAGTCGCAACCAAGAAACCAGCAAAAAACCACCGTCTTTTGTAGTCACGCAAGAAACCAAAGCACACAGACGCACAACATCAACACCAAATCAACCCCAAGAGAAGCAAAAATCAAAACCAAAACTTTTGAAAAAACAAAACTTACACGTAACTTTAAAATCTCCTCCGTCGCTCAAACAACACTCACATAAGACACAAACCTTTCCGCCCACGTCATCGACTAGCCCTTTCACCAGCCTTCTCACTCCAACAACAAGAAAAATCGATACCAAACCGGTACCAAACAATCCACAAATAAAAAACATACCCACCTCATCACACAAGAAAACCAAACGACACAAAAACTATTAACACCAACGAAGAAGAAACAAAGCTATTCAAACCCAAAAACGAAAAATCAAAATTGAAAACCCAAAAGCCCATAAAAAATTCTCACATGAGAAATTTTCATAAAAACACCGACCTACCAACAACCCTAATCAATCTTGTTGTTGTTGTCCGTTTGCCAAATTTCACAAACCAAAAGCGGCGGAGTGGACGAGGAGAGGGCGACAACGACTCATACACATACCTGGCCAACGAAAAGGGACCGGGGGGTTAAACCAAATGGATCCCACTCACAACAATGGTGAATGATCCCAACTGAGGAGCAGAACTATTATTGTGTCTGCAAACGAGAACACAGTGATGAGAGCGCTAACAAAGTTCAGTTCAGTGATGAGAACAGGATGGATCCCGATTCCTACAACAAAGACAAGAGTTCTGTAGCTTTTGATAAGGAGTTTGATTCTGTGGTGCCTGGTAGTTGAAAAATCTCTGAGGAAGCACTACTAACTTAACTTACTACTGCCGGAGAAGAAGAAGAAGAAGATGGGAGGAGAAGAAGAAAGGAGAAGAAGAAGAGCGCGGGATTGTACAGTACTGTACTAGCCTGCTTGCCTGCCGTCCTGCCATTGCCTGTCTCTGTTACCCGTCTATCTCTTCATTAGGGCTGCGTCAGCTGGTTGGTGAGAGGGTTCATTCGTTCGTTCCGTTGCGGATTTCATTCGTTGGATCGGATTTCATTCATCTATGTACGTGTCACAACCAAATTACGTACTGCGCCTAACTCTGGTTGAGGTAAGGTAACTAAGGTAGGATGCTCTAAAAGCGACCATTTAAGGGCTGGTCCGTCTTTTTGTAGGTTTGCATGAACAGAAATATTTTTCACTCATTTTTGAGAGATAGAAATATGGATGTCACACGTAACATAAGTAGTTTCATATTTTATGAAGCATTTTAGAATTAGTTATGAATTTTTTAACCCCTAAAGGGCCAAGGCCTTATTTCTGCTCAAAAACTCTCAAAATTGCCATTTTTAGAGCAAAGAGTACAAAAATTTGAAAAAAGTTTTTTTGCACATCTAACCATAGGGACTTATACCTAACTAGTATGAGAATGTGTGGAAAAAATTTCAGAATTTTTGACCACACAAATTGCAAGATATCTGCGTTTGAAGTGGAAAAAACAAATTTTTCAGCACATTGCGGGACTAGATTTTTTGACTTTAAACATTTTAACTTAAATTTTTTGCACTACAGAGTTTTGAGCTTTAAATCTTTCTAGTGGAGAATTGGATTGAGAGTCTAGGGAAAAAAAAGAAATTCAAAAAACCTTAATTTTCATTCTTAAAAAAAATGTTAAGTAGAAGTAGGTACGAGATAGAAGGAAAATCTAAAATATTAATATCTTTTAGATGGAATTAAAATGCACTAATCCCAATGGTGAGATTGTTCTAGCACAAAAACTAAACCATGTGGAACTTTTATTTTTGAAAAATTGCAAAAATTGCATTCCAAAATGAATCCTGCAAGTTATTTTTTTCAAGAAGATGCTCTAATTGCCCAAATAACAAGATTGTCCATAACTTTCTCATAAAAAATCCAAATGAAAATGAATCAAAACTTCCCAAATAGACAAAAATATAATATATAAGGAAAAGAATTTTATTTTTTTAAATAAAATTTTTTGCAAATTTTTTTTGTTGCCCCTTCTCCCCTGTTTGAGCTTATTTGGGCATAACTTTTGTTCCCGGGCACCGATTGAAAAAAAATTATACTCCCACAAAGCTTATCAGTTTTTCTATCTCCCAAAAAAGTTTCAGAAAATCATGACAAAAATTCAGCCCATAGGTACCTGCCCAAAATCCCATTTGTCCCCCAAACGGACAATGGTCCTTTAGGGGATAAGATTTATGTTGTAGGTACCTATTTGTGACCCTAGGTCTCCCAAAATGCGTCCATTTACAAATTCTAAAGTGATTTGAGGAAACCAAGGTCAATGAATAAAGAATACTTTTTTCTGGATTCAATCAATGACTAAAGTGGTCCATTTAAAGACCACTTCATGTCCATTCAGTACCATTTTATAGGGTCAATTTGAAGAAATCGGTGGCTTTTAGAGCACACTACTTTACCATTTAAATTGCGTAGTTAATCCAATTCAGCATGGATTCCACTATTGTATTAAAAAACTTTTGTAATGTCCTATTGGTAGTCAAAACATCATACTAGATTCTCTTAGAATGCATTTTGGGGACTCCGTGTGAATAAACTACGAATTTTCAAAGTGTTGAAAATAGGTGTTTTTAAAAGCAATCATAGAGTCTCATGAATAGTGGAAATACATTTTAAGCAAGAATTTGTAGTATGCGATTTTAGGTGTAGTTACCTTAGGATTTTCTTTTAGGGGAGGTAGAGATTTTTTTTTTTGGAGGGGGGATACAAGGCTATAAGTGACTAGTATGGAATTTTTTCGAGGGATGATCTCAGGAATTTTTAAGCAAATTTTTGCTAAGAAGCAAATCATGCAATGCAATATTTTTTAAAGGGAATATTTGACAAGATGTTTTTTCTTTTCTATGGATGAAACTGCTAAATTCATTATCAAGTCTTGGGATGGTGTCATTCTATTTTGGATGAATGTACAATGGAGTACCAATCAAAATGGCATTTTCAAATTTGCAGTAAAAGTTTTTTCAATGCTGCCAACTTTGACAGCCTCCCAAGAGCTGAAAAATTGGTATTCTACCATGACATTTTTGTCACAACATTATTGTCATGTTAATAATACGTGTACCAAATTTCAAGGCCAAAAGATTCACCCAAAAAAGATATTTAAAATCTACCAACATGTGTAGCTGTGAAAAAAAATTCACTGTTGCCAATTTGACAGCCTTCCAAGGATTGAATTTTTTTTTGCCATGAATTTTTTTTCAAAATTATCTCTATGTTGATCATGTGTGTGCCAAATTTCAAGTTCAAAAGATTTATACAAAAAAAGATATTCAAAATTTATGAAAAGACATGTATAGTTGTGTGAAAAGATATTCAAAAGACATGTATAGTTGTGAGAAACATTTTCACTACTGCCACCTTTCAAGGGCTGAAAAATTGCTTATTTATAATGAATTTTTTTAAGCAAAATCATCTCTATATCGGTAACATGTGTGCCAAATTTCAAGTTCAAAAGATTCACACAAAAAAGGATATTCTAATTCTACCAAAATGTGTAGTTGTGAGAATGACTTTTTCAGCCCTTGGGACAGTGTCATTTTTATAGGTAAATTTTCACATGGATGTAAAAAATCATTCACACAACTATACATGTTGGTAGAATTAAATTATCTTTTTGTGTGTGAATTTTTTGAACTTGAAACTTGACGCACATGTTATCAACATAGAGATGATTTTATGAAAAAGGTCGGTAAAATGTTGTTTTCTCAGCCCTCGGGATAGTATCAAAGTTGGCGGTAGTGAATTTTTTCTCACAACTACATATGTTGGTAGATTTCAAGTATTGTTTGTGTGTGAAACTTATGACCTTGAAAGTTGGCGCACATATTATTAATATAGAGATGATCTTGCCAAAAAAATTCATTACAAATAAGCAATTTTTCAGCCCTTGGGAGGGTATTAGAGTTTGTAGTAGTGAAATTGATTCCCACAACTACACATGTTGGTAAATTTCGAATAACTTTTTTTGTATAAATCAATTGAAATTGAAATTTGTCACACATATTATCAACATAGAGATGATTTTGAAAAAAAATTTATGGCAAAAAAAAAATTTAATCTTTGGGAAGCTGTCAAAATTGGCAGCAATGAAATTTTTTTCACAACTACACATGTTGGTAGATTTTGAATATCTTCTTTTTGTGAATCTTTTGGCCTTGAAATTTGATACACATGTTATTTCTATAAAGGTGATATTTAAAAAAAATTGTCATGGTAAAATACCAATTTTTCAGCTCTCGAGAGGCTATCAAAGTTGGCAGTATTGAAAGTTCTTTCACTGCGAATTTGAAAACGCCATTTTGATTGGTACCCCATTGTACACTCTTTTGAATGAATAAATATTTTTTCATCCATGTATTGTAGGTTTCATCTACTTTGGTGGATGTAAAGTGCTTCATCAATCCAATGAAGATTGCTTTTTGCACTGCTCAAACTAATTAAGCTCTCCTAGATTATCTAGCCTATGTATGTTTAACCCCTAAAGTCCCAAGGCCATTTTTCTGTCAAAAATCACTCAAAACTGCTACTTTTGTTGCGTTAATCTAAAAGATGAGAAAATTAATTATTTTTAGAAAATAACCGTAGGATCTTGTACTACACTTTTTACAAATCATGTAGTAAAAATTTTGTGATGTTTGACCGTACGGATTGAAAGATATCAGCATTCAAAGTGAAAGAAAAAGTTTTTTTCAAGAAGATGCTCTCATTGCCCGAAAAACAAGATTGTCCATAACTTTCTCATAAAAAGTCCAAATGAAATGAATCAAAGCTTCCCAAATAGGCAAAAATATAATCTATAAGGAAAAAAAAATAAAAAAAATTAAATTAAATTTTTTGCAAAATTTTTTTGCTGCCCCTTCTCCCCTGTTTTGAGCTTATTTGGGCATAACTTTTGCTCCCGGGCACCGATTGAAATAAAAATTACATTCCCCAAAAGCTAATAAGTTTTTCTATCTTATGGGAAAGTTTCAGAAAGTTTCATTAAAAATTGAGCTCATAGGAACCTGCCCAAAATCCATTTTGTCCCCCGTAGGGACAATGGGACTTTAGGGGTTAAAGCCTAGTATTGCACACTAAGAACCCTTAGGTGGGGGTTCTTTGTGGTCAGTCATATTTTTTTGGAGTAGAATTTTCTTAACATTTAAAAAAAATACATAATCCCTTGAATATCTCCTTTTGATGAGGAAGAAAATTTTGAAAAAATCCCCTTGTCAAGGGAAATTTACATAATCCATTGAAGTATTAGATTGAATATTACCATCAGTATTTTCATGTTGGATGAATGCTATTTTAACCCCTAAAGGACCAAAATGATTTTTCAATCAAAAACCACTCAAAATTGTCATTTCTATTGCAAGAAAAAAGAACTTTAAAAATTGTTTTTTTTTGCGTATCCAATTTTAAGATTTTATATTTGACTAATACATGAATATGTGGAAGATATTTCAGAAACTTTGACCATGTAGATTGTAAGATATATGTATTTAAAGTGAAGAAAACAAGTCTTTTTGCACCTTGCTAGCTAGATTAAAGTGAAGAAAATAGCTAGCTTAATGAAGAAAACAACTACCTAGCTTAAAGTGAAGAAAACAAATCTTTTGGCTTTGAATCTTTTTAGTTCAATTTTTTTGCACTATAGACTTTGATTTTCTACTCATTTATGTTAAGAATTTGAGTTCAAAATCTACAAAAAAAAGTTTAGGGAAAAAAGCACTTAATATTGCACTCATTAAAAAATTGATAATTAGAAGTGGGTTCAAGATTGAAGAAAAAATTAAATTGTTAATAGCTTTTAGATGGAATTGAATCACAATGATCCTAATAATGATATTGTTTTAGCAAGAAAATCTTACCTTGTCTAACAATTTTTTTTGAAAAACTCTAAAAATTGCATTCAAAAATGAATTCTACAAGTTATTTTTTCAAGAAGATGCTTAAATTGCCCCCAAAAATAAGATTGTCCATAAATATCTCATAATTATTCCAAATTTAATGAAACAAAGCTTCACATGTAGACAAAAATATAATCTTTGAAAAAAAATTGAAAAAAAAATTTATTTTGACGTTCTGTGATTTTTTTTGTGCTGCTCGCCAAACTCCATTTTTTCTTATTGTGCCATAACTTTTGCTCCCGGGCATCAATTAAAATAGAATTATATATTTACAAAGCTCTTGCAAAAACACAAAACTTCAAAAAATCCCAAAAAATATCACTAAAAATTGAAAAAGTAGAAACTTGCCTAGACCCAAATTGTCTCCCAAGGGGGAAAATGGTCCCTTTAGGGATTAATAGAAATCTTTCTTAGTGTTGTGTGCCTTGGGATGATTTCATTGAGAAGAATCTTCATCCTTCACAAAATTTGACAAAATGGAACTAGGTATTAGAAAAGTTTATTTTATTCTCCCTTCTTTGCTATTCTAAAAAACGGAGGCTTCCTGAACATCATATATCCTTTTCACAATTCAAACTTTTTTGAAATAAAATCAAAATTTCACAATATTTTGATTACTAAATACATATTTTAATGACATTATGTAGACGTATATTTATATCTAGTGATAGTAAAGATGAAGATGAACAACATTTTCTGTATATATATTATATATATGCCATTAAGTATTAAAAATCAATCAATACTAGAAACCTAATTCTATTAAAACATCGTCTTTTGGTAAATGTCTTTTCACTGCTTCTATGGTAATCCTTACAAGTATAAGCTTTCAACAAGTTCAATGTGTGTAAAAAAGTTTCAAAACCACCTTCCTCTAGTAATATAATGTAATTAACAGTTTGATAAAATTCTCCATTCATTTGACATGTGTAATTTAGATGTTATAGCCACATTTAATGAAGACATTTAGATGCATAGTTAATCATTGGATACTTTGAAGTGTATATCAACATGTTAGGAATCTCGTAATTTTGCAATTTTGCAAGCATTGTCTAGATAATGATATGTTTCATGTTGTATTTTCTGTACTATTGGATATAAATGTGTGCTAAACAGAGTTATTTAAGAAAATAGTTCATGGTGTTGTATGCAAAAAATATGCAACGTGTGCATTGAATATCATGTATGTATTGAAAAAATAATATTATTGTATATTTAAATAATATTACAGTATAAACAAATAATTTTTTATTTAAAAAAAATTCAACTGAATGTTAATTTTCAATGAAAGTTTATTATTTAACATACAATAGTTATTGACTGATTTTAAATTGTGAATTGTTTAGCTATAATTTATTTGCATTGTAATTTTGAGCGTTTTCAAAATAATGAAACATCACTTTTTAAAAATAAAATTAATATTTTTGATGAATTTTCTTATCAAATGCCTCAAAATTGAATTAGAAAAACATATATCTTATAAAAAAGACTACAAAGGTGAATGTAATCATGATTTTTAACATCTTTTTTATAGTTATAAATTCAAAAAACTTAGGAATGACATGCTTATCGCAAATCTATTTTTTGTCAAAAATCCTTTGGATAATTTTTAGCGATCAATGACTCAAATGATAGCTTTTGCTCATTGGTTAATGCAATTCTACTTTTATTCTTGGTGTCACTTGCCATGCCTCTTGAAGTTTGATGTACGATCCAAGATGAATAAAGTTTTTAGTTTACGGCAACCTTGTAGAAAAAATGAGGAGTTATTTTCTAAATTTTTCTATTTTCTATTTGTCATATGTGATGCATGAGGGTGTCATTTGCCATGGACTGCAAGTATGGTGCCATTGACTCATAGTATTTACCATGAGTCCAAAGCTATTAGATAATGGCATATGTTAGTATCTGGCCATTGTCAAGCCTTGTATTGTAATGAGGGTTGTATGTGCATTGTTTAATAAACCACTCATTGGAGTTTTGTGCAAAGCATATTCACAGTTTGTCATGTTAATATTCATTAGAGGTGAGTTTCATATCATTCATGTATTTGGATGCAATAGTGATACTATTTAGGCACTTACAGAGTCTCTATTGCATCATTATTGTTGTTTATTCATGCTTGTCAAATGTTGGCATAATATGATCTTGGCACAATGTATTTATGCACAACATACTTATTTAGGTGGAAGTGCAAATTGTAGTTACAAATGCTTTTTATTCATTTGTTCTACTTGTGATTGCTCTAGTTTTGTTTCTCCATACATTTAGCTTTGAGAATACAAGTATCTATATTTGTGCCATTCATCTACATGGATGTGAACCGTAGAAGGATGCCAAGGGCTAAAAGCATCCTTTGGATGGCCAAATATAAATTTTTATATTGAAAAATGAACAATTTTCATCTAATTGATCCTTGTGCAAATTTATTGATGCTCTATCTAGATCATTGAATATAGGTCAAGTTATTTTAGTTGTTTTTGGATTTAACACAAGGTGGTTTGTAAAAATGGTACAAAATCACGATAAGAAGAAGAAAAATGTCTTTTTCATACATAGGGAGATCTTCGAGACGAACTTCACCTTGATCTTAATCTCTCCAACTTAGAGATGAGTTGTATCTCAACAACTAGATCTCTTTTCTCTTCGATCATGGGATTAATAATTGGTGGAGCACCTTTAGTTGTCAAGTTATTAATCACAATAATCACCACTTTAGCTATTGCTTATTCTATCTCAAGTGCCAAAAAAACATCTTCTATTTGAATTATAATTCTTGCAATCTAACCAACTCTAATGTCAAATTGTTATGAATCTTTTGTAGCTTGTAACTACAAATCAAACTTAAAACTACAATTGACTCCAAAGAAGAACACTATGAAAATATATATTGCGAAAAGAAGGCTTTTACAGTGAAAAGTTCAAACTACTCAACTCTAGAAGAAAGATTTCTCTTCACCTCCAAGCTCTATCTTATTTAATAGAAGATTATTAATTATTAATCATGTAAGGACAATGCAACCAAAAATGAAAAATGCACTTATTTGTTCAAAAATCAAGATCATTTTTTACAAAGTCTCGTGGTGATAGATCTCTTCTTCCGAGGTTCATAATTTCTTTTTTACTTTTGGCTTTCTATTCATGGTTTTATTTCATCTATTAAAATAAAAATCTTAACATCATAATTAAGTAGAAGTATTCTAAATATAAGTTCATATTTTATCCAAAGTTTGATCCCCCATTTAATTGAATTTGCCTAATTCCAAGGTCTAATGCACTTGTCTTTTTTTGATAGTTGTATAATTTTAATACATTGTCTAATGCACTTGTCTTCATCTAGGAGTTGATTAATTCTAACGCCTTGTCTAATATGCCATATTTAACTACTTCTAAACTCTAAGGGAAAATTTAGACTATGTGAAGGTACTATTCATGTTTATATATGAACATGCCAAAAAAACATTATAATTGTAGAAATGCACCAATTTTGTGTTTATTTGTTCGTAACAACTGAGATGGTCAATTTCGTTAAAATGGCGGTATTCCATTACAATGGCAAATTATTTCAATTTAGGACGGCCGTTTTGAAATCTACACTTGTCGTACATTCTACAAATCTACGCTTGTCTTAGATATCTAACATCTATACCAATCCTAGATTTTTTAGAATAGTTGGTTTGAAATCTATATGGTTCCTAGATGTTTGAAATCTACAATAGTCTTAGATGTCTTGAATCCATATCTGTTCTAGATGTTTAGAATGGGCGGTCTTAAAAAATGGCATGAGGAATATGGCACAAGGAAAATATGGCACTAAGAATACTGCCATTTTAATGAAATTGGCCATTGAGATGAATACCACGGATATGAGATTCTTGGTATTGCAAGAAAATACAAGATAATTTTGGGATGATTTCAATTCAATAACTCTAAGCAGTGCATTTGTCCCAATTGAATTTGCATGTGAAATTAGAGATTGAAAGATCTTTGATATAATCCCTACAGTATTATAAGAAGATATACAAACCGACAAGGAAAAATAATGCAATTACAAACCTTTGATAAGGTGGACATCTACTTGTACATAATAAGCGAGATGAATGGTCAAGAGATTTCTCAATGTAGGAAATACCACGAATTTAGGATCCTGAATGTTGCAGAAAATCAATGAATTTGGGATTATATCAACTCAAATAATTCTAAACAATACTTTTGGCCCCGCCCAAAAATAGAGATTGGGAGATCTTTTGCTATAATCCCCCCAACATTATAAGAGCACTTACAAAATGAGAAGGCAAGTGCAATTATAAACATTTGGTACAATGGAATCAAATTTGAATGTATAATGAAGGTGGATTCATTACATTTTATTATCTTTTATATGTTAAAAATAACAAAAAGGTGCCTTTCAAATGAAATGAAGGCATTGACTATGGTATCCAAATTAGTCCAATTCCTTGAAGTGATCCAACCTAACATTTAATTCTGGCCCTACATAATGAGGGCGTTGCAATTTGAGAGGATCTACATCATCTTTCACACAAATTGAGTATTCTATTATGCGTGGATGTGGCCAATTGAAAGCAGGGTTGATTTTTTCATTTTTCATTAAGTGCCAATGTGGCAATATTGAATGTTATAGTGGTGCTCCAAATTTCAACATTCATTCACATATTGGATAGAAAATATCATATTAGCACATATCACATATCTATAATTCAATTTTCATCCCCAATCTGGCAATTTCATCTAAGATTTTAATTTTATTTAAAAATTTCTGGCAATTTTCCACCTTTTTAGTACCATTTTTCCTATAGACATGGTGCTAGGCCATAAAATTTGGTGCAATATTGCACCAAATCGCCAAAAAAAAAACACTGATTGAAAGGATCTAACTCAAGCATTGCAACAGATTGATTCCCAAAAAACCTACACACTGAAGGTCTACTTAAGAGATGCTTCAACATCTCAGTACAATTTGGATAGGGCTGATTTTTATCAAGTTTGTCAACACCGTCATATAAAAAAAAACTTTCAATCTTTGGCAAGAAAATATGTTAAAGAAGCCCGCTATCGCATTACAAATGCGTACATTATGTACAAATATATATTTATATGTTGTTTTGATGGGTTTTGATTATAATAATATAGAAAGAAAGATGATATCACTTTAGTAGCTTTATAATGACGCCTTTTCATTAGGGCGTCGAACATATGTTAAGAGGAAAAATCACTTTAGAACCTCATTAGTTTAAAGTGACCTTTTCAATTTATAAAATCATATAGTTGAGGAGTTTAGTTTAATTTTTACTTTGGATTTTAGTATGTCAAATTGGAGAATTTTTTTTTAGTCTCAAGATGAAGAACTGCCACCGGAGCTTGAATTTGAGTTTCAATTGTCACAATTGCCAAGTCATCCTCTTTTGTCAATAGGTCTTGCACCACCGCATGAGCGTCCACAAGAAGAAGCTTGGCCTTCTTGATTGCCAAAGCAACCTTGTGTGGAGCAGCAACGCTTGAGCATTAGTGAAGGTTGAATGTACGTATTAAGCTTGGTAGTTGAAAAATGACATTTGAAGGGTGTTTTGATGGTCTAAACGACTATCAATATTATTGTATGATCAGGCTTATAAAGAGAAGTTGTGGCTACCAACATTAGTTAAAGGAGCCAGTCAATTCTTTAACAAAGGCGGATTGTGCAAATGACGTGACAGCCATTGTCAGGTGCATCCTCAAGTTCTTTGAGATGAAATAATATTTTTCTTGAAATTCAATTTTTATCTCTATTAGACATATGTTAGATCCTATTTTTTTTAGTTTCTATTTTTATTTTGTGAAAATGAAGTTATATAAGGAAATAATGGAGATAGATTACCTTGTACTTTAACTTTGAAGTGATTTATCTTCAAGATAAGGATAGAAAATTATTTGTACGGTCAATTTTGATGGCCAATGGATGTTAAGGATAGCCATGTGGACAAGGTATGGGCTGAAGTACACTTGATTTGGGTGGTTGAGGTGAAGATAAGGTAGAAGACATTATTGATCTTCTTCCTTGTTGTTTTTGTTTAGGAAGACCAAATGTTTGAAGAGCCATAGCGTGTTGTATTTTGCGAACTTTGGAATGAAAATTGAAGAAACTATGTATCATGATGTTGTGTTTTCAAAAAATGCTCTTTCACTTGAATTAAAGTTGGAAACTAAGATTTGTATTAGTTTGAGTGGAGAGAGATCTGCTACCTCTTATGTGAAGAGACAGAGATTTTGACCGGCCTTAAAGGACGGACAAAACTTTAGTTTGCAATGAAAATTAGAGAAAATATGAAAAAATTTATTAACTTTCTATGAAAACATCATTTGTATTATTTGAAATTATTATGAGTGAGTTGTGAGTATCAAAGTAAATAAAACCCACTACCTTCAATTTGAAAGGTCAAAACTTTGGATGGTCGTGGAAGTTGGGTTGAGTGTCAAAATAATCTGATATTTAAAAAATAAAAAAATAAAAAAATAAGCTATAATTCTATAGAGCTATCACTCATTCTATTTGAAGTTATTATAAGTGAACTTTGAGTGTTGAAGTGAATATAGATTTGCTGTCTTTGTTTCTGAAGGCCAAAACTTTGAGAGACTATAAAATTTAGATAGACTGTTAAAATGTTATGAAATCTGAAAGAAAGATAGAAAATTGAGTTAGCTTTTCAAAAATTATCATTCATTTGATTTGAACTTTTGAAGCAAAGATGGTATCTAATCAAAATTTAGCCAAAGAGCAGGAGCTGAAGTTGGAGTTGGAAGACGCTTTCAAGACTTGTGTATTGTGGCTTGTGGCTTTGTCTTTTCTTATATATTTTATTGTTGTAGGTAGCGTGAGTTAAACCATTGCTTAGCTTTGTTTTGTGTTGTGGCAACGAAGTGCGATTCTTTGCCTTCATAATCGAGACTTGCTTCGGTCTCACAGTGAGGCTGGGTTGATGACCAGCAGACCATAAATTTGAAAGTTTAAAATCCATATTTATCAATGGTATCTCGTGATATGCTTTCAATTCCATCCGTTCTATATCTTGTAGTTTCTTATTGCTATCTTGATCCATGAGACAACCTAAAGCATATATATGATAGGCCAATAAATAACAGTATTACGGCAATGTAGAAGATTCAAAAATCAAGACTCAAAATTTATACACAACTTTGATTTTATTTTGTTTTTAAGCCATTTCTAGTTCGCAGCTAGGATCCCCATGATTTCCTAAAGCAAACTCTCTCTACTCAACACTGCTCAAAATCAAAACATGTATGCACAACAACAAGCTTTCCTAAATCCCTTAGGTTGCTTCTACTCTGTCTCAATTATATTAGTCTTGAACTACACTTCAAACTAAGGAGTAACACTTAGTAAAAGATTGGCAAAACACCAACCATCATTTACACAACATGCTTCAATTTCTATCAACTCAAAATCACTTACATTTGCAAGACTTGAGGAGAATGAATAAATAAGAGGACGGCCTAGGGTTACAATCACCTCAAAGGTGCCCAAAAACGACTCTATTCAAACCTCTAGTAGTCCCAAAACATTAGTTTAGCCCTCCTGTGACCAATACATGGCTATTTTAGCTACACTAGTTTTACAACAAACCTTTGTCATGCCTTGTAGAACCTAATAGCTACCCGTCATCGAATAATATGATTATATGATAATGTATTGGTGAGATTATTATAAATCTCTATGTCTTTCTTTCTTCATATCTAATCTTGACCCCAAACTATTTGTAAGTGGTTGTTTGTCGTTTAATTCTTTGCAAATCATTGTATGTTCTATCAAGCATAGTTTCAAAGAATCATTGATAATTCTATACAACAAAATACATTTATAATATGTCATTTTATTTTTAAGTTTTCAAGTGCACATATAGCTAAACAGGTTTGTAATCACTTTTGAACATTTTCATTTTCATTTTCATTTGTTACATTTTGAATCTAAGAATTTCAAATAATCTTGTTCATTCAAATTTGAAATACACTTCATCCAAACATTATGGTCTTTAGATGCCTCTTCCAATGCACATCAAAAAAGTGTAGTACATGCGTCCTCAAGATATGTATACTTTTATAAAATATATTATTAAAATTTTCAATATTAAGTCTAAAACAAAAGTTGTACACGTAGCACAAAAGAATTCACAACTATCTATTTTGAAAGTGTTTTTTTCTAAATGAAAAGATTTGATCATTCTATTTGGACTAGTGATGCTTAGAAAATTACAAGCAATCTTGTTTTGGAGGCAATCTAAGAATCTTCTTGAAAAAATAACTTGTAGGATTCAGTTTTGAAGGCACTTTTCACAATTTAAAAAAAAAAAAAAAATTCCAGGCTTTAGTTTGCTTGATAAAACAATCTCATTGTTACAATTATTGTGCTTTAGTTCTATCTTAGACCTATTAACAATTTAGATTTTCAATCTTGTACCTACTTCTACTTAACAATTTTTTAAAGAATGAAAATCAAGTGAGTGTTTTTTTTAGCATTTTTTATTAGACTTTCAACTCAATTCTTCAATAAATAAAAATTTGAGCTCAATGTTGACAGTGCAAAAACTTATAGCAAAAAAGAATCAAAGTTTGAAAATCTAATTAGACAAGGTGCAAAAAAAATAGTTTTCTGTACTTCAAATGCAAATATCTTGCAGTTTATCTTGTCCAAGTTTTTGAAATTTTTTCTATACATCTTTATACTAGTCTACTACAAGATCCTATAGCTAGATATGTGAAAAAAATAGTTTCTAAATTTGTTTGCACTTTGCAATAGAAATGGTAGTTTTGAATGAAATTTGATGAATAAAGACTTTAGGGCTTTAGGAGATAACCAAGCAATGGTCCCCTCCATGTTGAAAAGGTATAATTATGCTTTGCTAGATACCTAGGAGTGACTTTGAGGATTAGGGTTGGCTGAGGAGTGAAGAGCCATATCAGACAATTTTGTTCACTATGGGAATTTTGTTTCTACAAATGCAAAAATGACACCTACTTCATTAGCAAACAATGCTATGTTCCTCCAACATTGATGCTCACATTTTAGGTGTTGGTATTTAGTTCACACTCAACAATTATCACGTGATGTGGAGTGATGAGCTTGACATTTGCAAGTGACCATCCAAATCAATGTAACATGGCTTTGTTGGTTCAATCTGGTCAGTTTCAATGTAAGGTGAACTAGTCCATTACCGCCAACCCTTTCAATTCCATTCTCATGCACTTGTGGTGTACATTTCTCTTCTAAAATGTAACCCATGGATACATGAAGGCAATAATGGTCTTATCGCAAGTTACTGAAACCTGACTTATTAGATAGAGTGAAAGAAGGTCATTCATCATGAAATGAATTATCTAATAGAACGAAGACTTGAAGTGACATTGAATATTGAAATTAGGTTGCCCTACACTAGTTTCTTGACATTTGACGCTAAGGTAGAACCACCCATAACCGACCAAATAAGCAATTCTGATATGATCTAGAGTAGTGCAACGCAAAACAAAAATTTTTAGAGGTGCATCTATAGAAAAGACGGGGATTGCAAAAAAATTGGTAATTTTATCACTTGAAGTGAAATATATATGAATTTTTAAAGCCAAAAGTTGGCCTTGACCTTTGTCCAATGTATAGTCTTTCAATTCCAATCATTTAAGAGACTACTTGTTTACTTTGGCACTTCAAACCAAGCACATATGTCAAGACAAGAATGGTGGAATTAATGGTTGGACACCAAGACTTAATGGTTGAAAATGAGTATAAGCCTCTCTTGCATTTAAAATACCAGGCTATTGAATGACAATAGGGCAGTGGTTGATAATGGGGGGTTCTACCTTATATAAGTATTTGTTGTTATTGTATAAGAATGTACTACTTTTGAATTAGGTATTTTTGTAATGAAGATTCATGAACCTTCATATATTCAAATGAAAATATTTGTAGGAATACTTGTTGACTCATGAGTATCATCCTTTAGAGCATAACTTAGTATCTCCATTTGGATTTATATCTTTTTCATCTTTTCATTTATAATGTGAGAAAAAACATTCTTATTACAGTTTTGCATTGGCAATATATATGATTTGGATGCACAATTCCAAAAAATTGCTGAATTTAAGGCAAAACACTAAATTTTGTCTTACAAAGTAGAACCAACAAGGTGAATTTTGTATTTTCCGGGGTAAAAGAATTTTTTAAAAAATCCTATTTTGTGCCATGTTTAAGGTATGTTTTAGATCTCTCCTAGCTAATTTGGGGCCTCGAATTGCAAATATAAATTCAAAATTTGAAAATTTTATCATAATACTATGTAGCTAATAAAAAAGTCCTGCATTTCCCCAAGGTAAATCCACCCTGCTGGTCCCATTTTGTGAGGCGGGTCTAACGTCTTGATTTTAGAAAGAGCTTAAGATATGGGTTCTAAAAAGCAACACCTAAATATTAGAGTATGATTCCTTGCATTAACCCCTAAATGTATTTGACTATGTTTTCACCAAAAACGCTCCAAAACTACCATTTCTAATACAAGAACCAAATTTTAGAAAAAAAAATTCTTTAGACACAAATAACCATAGGATCTTGTAGTACACTAGTTCAAGATGTTGTGGAAAAAATTTCAGAATTTTCCACCAAGCAGATTGCTAGATATTAGTGTTTGAATTGAAAAAAATCCTTTTCTGGTCCATGCAAAAATCTGGGCAGCTGCACTTCACAAGGTCAATTTGTATGAATTTTTTTCCAAAATGGTGGTTACTCTTTGGATTTATTTTTGAAGTCAAGTTGGCTAAATGCTTGAAAAATTTAAGATCATTTGGAATTTTACAATATATAGGAAAAAAATAGTAAGTAGAAAGAAGTAGAGAATGATTCAAAACACTAGATTGTTAAGAATTTAATTATGGAATTGAAAAATGCCAATATCAATGGTTGTAATGTTGTAATAAACAATGTACATCCATTGCTTTTATATTTTTCAAAAATATCAAAAATTGAGTTAAATAAAGGACTTCAAAGTTTATTTTAGAGTAGAGATTCCAAAACTACTCGCAAACTAAAACTCTTCATAATTTTCATCTCATTGACAAAAATGGAATCTTTCCATGTATATATAAATATAGAGAACCAAATTCAAATTTTTACTTTTTTTAAAAGTGATTTTTTAAGAATTTTTTGAACTGCCCATCGAGCACTGAAAATCACATGTCATACAATAACTTTTGAACCATGCAATCAAAAGTTATGAAAAGTGTTGGGCCTTAAATCTACTCTTTGGGAAAACGTTGTGTGAAAACTTCAAAGAAAAAAATAAAAAGTCCATTCATAATGAGCTGCCCAAAATCACTATGTTGTCAAAAAACAGTGTTTGGGCATTTAGGAGTTAAGAATGACTTAAATTGTTTTGTTTCAATGTTGGCTACTGAAAGATATTTCCACTACTCCACATTGATATTGGAGCAAAGGATGCCAAAAATATTCGTCATTATAAAGGTATGGCCCAAATTCCATGAAGAAACATGTACTAAGAGGAATCTCTTTTGGGTTGTTCAACTAACATCAAAGGAATAAACTATGAATTTTGAAATTGTTGAGTATAGGTTTATCCAAAATTGACTTGTGGCTCATATTGAAAAGAAAGATTAAATTTTAGTCAAATTTTTTTAAGGATTGCTTTTGGGGTTAAGGTTTCAATTATGGAGTACAAGATCATGTAGTCTAAATCAGTAGAGAATTATATGTTTAGAAATTGGATGCACCTCTGTTAAATGAAAATGTCATTACATGAGATTCGGGGGTTTTAGAAGGCTGTGAGTTCTCCTGCTGTCTGCTGCGTTCCCGCAGTCTGGGAACGCGGAACAGGAGCTGGCTGACGTGGTCGAGCGACTGCCACGTCACTTTCAAAAAAAAAAAAAAAAAAAAAAAAAAAATTTGCTTAAAATGATATTTTGGTAAATTTTTTTTTTTTTTTTTTTTTTGACACATTTCTGACACACCCGTACCGGCGTTCACTGGATCTGGGTAGATCAGGGAACAGGCCTGAAACAGCCCTCCGCGACCCCCAAATATCATCTAATAATACTTGTATTCTTGGTTTAGACTTTTAAGCCCTTAAGGACCATGGGATTGTTCCAATTTCCAAGATTGTGAAGATGTAATTAGCAATAATGATTTAATAACAACATTCAAACAATAGTTGTAAAGTCTGATCCTTAAATCATATCCAGTAGTTCGATCAATTGGTATACAAACCAATATTTTTCAATAAAATTTGAAGCCAAAAATTGAGAATTCCTTCTAAAATGAATTGTAGATTGAGTATTTGTGATTTTCACAAGAAACTTTTTCTTTAAGCTCAAAATGTCCAGTTCTTATCTTGATGTTTTTTGAAGATTATTACTTTACCTTTCTATTTAAGTTAGTTTTGAAGGATATTTTTCTAAATTGAAAAAGTTATTTTTTTATGGCTAAACCTTCATGTATACTATATATTATAGAATATTTGTAAAGCAAAGTAGAATTTATATTGTACAAATTGTAAAGAACTAATATAAGAATCTTCAAAAACATTAATGGATTGAAAAATACACTTAAATTGTCAGCTTGGGATGTGTGTGCATTCACATTTTTAACACTTTCCTTATAGAGATTAGATACTAGAAAATTATAGTCAAAATGTCCACGACTATAAAGATGTATTATAAAGAGCAACTTAGAATAATAATTTTATGATGTTTTTTAGACAAAAATTGCAAAATGTAATAATGTAATCTATAGATTATATCTATGTGGTTAGAATTGTTACTTTATTAACAAATAATTTTATATAAATTTAGAAATAAAAATTTGAAAATTCCTTTATAAATTGATTAGAGATTGAACACATGTGTATAGTTTTCAAAATATTTTTTCTTTAAGTTTAGAATGTTAAGTTCTAATTACGTGCATTTTACAGTTTTCTTTTATTTATTTGTTCTAGGAAATTTTTGGCTCATTTTTTGAATGAAAAAATGACTTTTGCTGAGGTCAAATACATCTATATTGAATTATATAAATTTTGTAAATAGATGTTTGAGAAACTATACCAAGAAATGAAATATAATCTCACACAAGAATTTACAAACATTTAGATGGATAGAAAAAGCATGACATTAGCCAGGACAACCATGTTTGTGTTCATCTATTGTTTAAAAGTTGTTTGGTTCTCAAGGGTTTAAATCTAATATTATAAATATAAAACTTGACAACTTTAGTTTTTACTTCATTTGAATATTTTGAAAGATTCAATGAATTGTTGCTTATGCTTTCGAACCCAAATTACATGCTATTGTTTGTTTTACAGTTTCAATTCCAAATATAGTTTTTGTTTTTCACTCTCAGGTCCAATTTTAGTATTAATATCAAAAAATTTAATTTATATGATAAATATACTCTATTATTTCTTGTCTCTTGAGAAAAAATTTGAATTAGTTTTTTGGAATTATACTTAACTATATTGGTGTAAACTTTAACAAAGATCATATTTTTTATTGAAACTCTTTGAGATTATCCATATTCATAAATGAAAGATATTCTTATATAAAAAACATAAAATTGACCCTTTAAACCCTATAAAAGCTAGAAATCTTCATTCTAAGTATGTAAAATTGATTAATGTGAAAATGGCCAAGATTATTAACTTTTTAAAAATTAAACAATATTGGAAATCAAGCATCGCACCAAATGGTATGGTATCGTTACATTTAAATCATGAATGGTCTTTGAATAATATGCAAATAATATGCTAATTTATGCCAACAAATAAAAATACGTAACTATCTATGTTTTTACATATATACAACATATAGCGTTGAATTTGCAATTTTGTTTTATGGAGTTCATAAACTTGATCTCTAGCAATTAGGATAGAACTTTTGATATTGTAGTGACTACATGAGTCAATGCTTGAGATGTGTTTAAGCCAACATTTTAAACTTTACATAGTTCATATTTTTTCAATTAATTAAAAATTTGATAGAAATGAAAAGAAAAATTGATGTATGTTTGTAATATATTGTTGGAAAGGTTAGACTATTCAATATAAAGTCAAAATAAAATTCATTCAATTTTTTCAAAATTTAATCTTTGTATGATTGCAGCATGAAGGGGTAAAAGTGTATCATTGAATGTGCACTAATTTTAATATCATCCATTGCAAAATTTGAGGTTAAGAGGATTGAAAGTCATTGTTTTTAAAATAAAAGGGTAAAACCACTACGTTGAAGTAAAATACCTAGTAAAAGTACATCCCAAAAGGCCTATTGGGATCCAATCTTCATGACTGGATATAGATTGTTCAATGATATGCTAAGGTCCATAACATTGTATAACTAGGCAATAGTCCTCCCTATGCATGTTGGGAAAGTATTATGCTTGTTAGATACCTTTGAGGAACTTATCAATTAATTCAACAAACGATTGAAATTGGTTGAGGAGTCATATGAGACAATCTAGTTTATTGTAGGGGACCTTTTACAAGGATGCAAAAGGATCCCTACCTTATTGCGTACCTCATTGCTAAACAATATTATGTTCTTTTGAGAGCAAGTTCATTGCAAACTAAATTTTTTTAGAACTTGAATCACAAAGGCTAGTCTATGTTTGATAGCCCTACAACACTTAAACTAGTCTCCATGCACATATTCAAAGAGACTTACGAACCTAAGACCACCATACATAAGTTTGGGCTATATCCCAAAGTCCGCCGCAATTGGATTTTTACCCAAATGCTTGACACATGCCTTGCAAACTCGTTGACGGAAGATATGTGTTTTATCCACAATTAGCAACAAGTGATGTTTGGAATGTCCCTAACCATGTTGAAGTCAATGCTTCACCACATCTAGTTGCTTCCTAAAGGCATTGCTTTCTAACAATTTTGGATTATTTGTAATTATATCATGTTTAATAACAAAGAACAAGTTAGCCTTCAGATTATGCATCATAGGATTTGGCATGCCCTCAAGGATTCAAAATTTGAGAAGGTGCAAAACCAAAAGTTTTCTTCCACTTTATTTAATCCCTAAAGGCCAATTGTTTGTTGAACGGACAATTGAAGCATAGGTTTAATTGTCCGGATAGGTTCCTACAAAGTCAAGTTAGGTCAGATGTTCACGAAACTTAGACATAAGATGTGAATATATACCCCCTTAGTAGGAATAAATTTTTTTTCCTAATTGGGTGCTTGGATCAACAATTATGTTGCCTTGAATTTTTTGGATAGTCTAGGCAATTGAGGCCTCTTTGGGCATCATTTGCTAAAATCTTCATTGACTTTTCAAATTTAGCATGTCTATAGCTAATAACATATAGCATACAATTGTCAAAAAAAAAATATTCATTCTCAAATCACCTTCTAAGAGGAGTCAAACTTTGTTAGCTACGTCACGACAATTCAAGAAAAAATATTTTCTTCTAACTCCAAGCCCTATTATCTAGCAATTTGTAAACACTACAAGAAAAAACAGTGTCCGATTCAACATGATAATGAGCTTATATATGTTGGTTAGGACAGTTGATTAGGACATTTTGATTCAAACAAAAATCAACACATATATATATTGATTTTATATCTTGATAATGTCAAATTTTTTAAAACATAATTATTCAATAATTTGCCATATAAGATGCCACATTAGCAAATTCTGCCATGTAGGCAAATTTGCCAAGTTAGTAGCCAACAAATGGATACCAAAAACTTAATCAAAGTTTCCAAAACGACTTCTGCACTTTAAAATTTAACTTTAAAAAACTCAACACTATATTGAAAGTAAGTCAATATATATATTGAACTTTGAATGCCGAAATTCACCACTATATTCCAATTAGTTCAATAAGTATCATAATTTAACCTTTGAGTGGTTCTTACCTTGGTAACAGAAGGAAGAAAAGACAAGGTCTTTATACAAATGTAGGAGGTAGGAAAACCCATATGGGATTTGTGAAGTGACGGGATTAGTAATTGTAGTCAAGTCAAAAGTTGGAATTGTGGTTAAAACGTAGAATTTCAGACCTCATTTAGGTAGTATAGAATAACTTTTTTCAAAAAAACTTGAACTATACTAATGTGTAAAATCAAACTAACTTGCATCTCCAAAAATCCGTTTGAGATTTTGAGCTTTCAACCAAAAGTTATGGTCAAATTTTAGTGAGGGGTTGGAAGGGACTCATAGTTAAGTCAAAAGTTGGAATTGTGGTTAAAAAGTAGAATTTTAGACCTCATTTAGGCAGCGTAGAATAAGTTTTTTCAAAAAATTTAAACTACGTCAATGTGTAAAATCAAACTAATTTGCATCCCCAAAAATCCGTTTGAGATTTTGAGTCTCCAGTAAAAGGTTATGGACAAATTGCAAAGAGGATGTTTGAAATTGTCAAAAAAAATGTCTCTTCCAACCCTTCTCTAGAATTTGCCATAATTTTTTGTTGGAAGCTCAAAATCTCAAACGGATTTTTGGAGATGCAAGTTAGTTTGATTTTACACATTAATATAGTTCAAGCTTTTTTGAAAAAAATGTTTTCTAAGCTGCCTAAATGAGGTCTGAAACCATTAGATGATATTTGGAGGGCCTGGAGGGCCGTTTCAGGCCTGTTCCCTAATCTACCCAGATTCAATGAATGCTGGTACGGGGGTGTCAAAAAAAAAAAAAAAAAAAAAAAAAATTCTTACCAAAATATCGTTTTAAGCAAAAAAAAAACTTAATTTTTTTTTTTTTTTCAAGAAATTACGTGGCAGTTGCTCGACCACGTCAGCCAGCTGCTGCTGCTGCATTCCCGCAGTCTGGGAACGCAGCAAACAGCAGGGGAACTCAGAGCCCTCCAATACCCTCGCATCTCATCTAATGTCTATTTTTTAACCACAATTCCAAATTTTGACTTGACTATTAATAATAACTACACAAAATAGTGAAATTAGGTTGCCCCACACTAATTTTTCATATCT
Source organism: Neckera pumila (assembly GCA_963969595.1). NCBI lineage: Eukaryota > Viridiplantae > Streptophyta > Bryopsida > Hypnales > Neckeraceae > Neckera > Neckera pumila. Next base: position 44,717,930 of record OZ018409.1, on the reverse strand, counting down.
AACACTTTCAGATATGGTCAACTATAGTCTGGGGCAACCTAATTTCACTATTTTGTGTACTAATCTTCACTTCACATATCCCATATGGGTTGTCCTATCTCCTACCACCCCACTTGTATAAAGACCTTGTCTTCTCTTTCTTCTACTACCAAGATAAGCACCACTCAAAGATTAATTGCAATATGCATTGAACTAATTGGAATATTCAATTTTGGCTTACTTTTAATAATTATTTTCTACCACCATGCCCTACTACTACAATTTGTGGAAAAATGAAAAATAAAAATGCTGAATCAACTGAGCAAAATTTCTTTTTGGTCAAATCAACAAAATTATCTTGATTAATGTTTAGAGGGCTGCTGAATCAATGGAGACCAAATTTTTTTGTCATAGTTAACATAAATGCCTTGATCTTCTATTAATTAGAGTTCCTTTTTCTTGTAGTGGAAGTCAAAGATCTTGAAATCTTTCCCACCTATTTCAATTGTTTGTTTCTAACTTTTCATCATTTGATTTCAAATAAAATATTTCCTCATTGCACAAGAATCATCAAAAAAATGACTAGCATATTGCTAATTCACTTAATCTTCTTGCATTATAGGGAGATTTATAATAAGTTAGATGTCTTAGTTGCATCCAAAATTTTGCATCATGAATATAACATCATATAATCATGAATGGTGGAAATCCTCATCTTTGTAAAGAGCAAAAGTATTCAATCAAGGGGGCTCAAAGTCTGTTCAATGTATTTCACAAGAATGAAAAATAAATCTTACTTCAAACATAATAATCTTCAATCCACGAGAGCAAACGGGCTGAAATTTTTTTTATACATTACTTTACTTGTTTATTACACTTGCTTATGGTGGAAATTAAAAGAAAGTTTTAATTTTTGATTTTGGACAATGCATCAAAAATTGGTAGTAAGACTTTTTCTTCTTCCAAAACACCCTTTGGCCTCTAGGATTCAAATGCTAAAATCTTATAATTTACATAATCAAATTTTTTAAATTTCTTCTACAAAATCTTGCACTTATCTATTTCCAGATGCTATGATTGCATATGCAATAAATTTTTTAATTTATATTCACACTTTGTGCTACAAATGATATTTTAAAGAACTTCTTTTTTGTAAAACTTAGTTGAAAAACTTTACTTGTTTACTAAATTCAATGCATCTTCAATAGATTCTAAAATAAGTCCTGCCAAATTTAATTCTAACTTTTCACTACTTTGTCATTAGAACTTGAAATTTCTACCATTAGAAGTGCATTCAAAAGTATTTTGTATAGACATAAGAAAGCTCAAATTTATTTATAAGACAATGGAAATAAACCACTTCAAAAGCTAGTTAAAAGACAAAAATTATAGTGGTTTTGACAAATCAAAGTTACCAACGCATATTTCATTCCAAATTGAGTGAAGATTAGAGTGAAATGTGCATCGGTAACTTTGATTTGTCAAGACACTATAATTTTTGTCTTTTAGCTAGCTTTTGAAGTGGTTTGTTTTCATTGTTTCATAAATAAATTTGAGTTTTTTTGTACATACTTATTCAAAATACTATTGAAAGCGCTCTTAATAATAGAAATTTCAAGTTCTAATGATATAATAGTGAATTATATTTGGCGAGGTAGTTATATAAGAATATCAAATTATTCAGCATGCCTTTACAATCAAGAAGCATATAAAATGCAATGCCATTCTGACTAGCAATGTACTTTTAATGCCAAATAGATCGATATTATGTTTCTTTTTTCATTATTGCTTGGAAAAAAGTCATCCTAATTTGTCGAGATACTTGTCAAATTGTTGTCCTATCTAATGTTTGGATTTGGTACTGTTAGAGTACATGTTTTTTTCTTCAAAAATTACAAATGTGGAAGTTTGTCAAGTGGTTGACCAAGCCAAAGTTGCATTGACTCTAGTTCAAAATTAGACTTACAAAAATGAGGTCATAGAGTTAAAGAACACAAAATTTCAAATAATCACAATGTCAAAAGAGCCTCAAATCAAATTCATTCCAACAAATTTTATTCAAAAAATGATTTGGAGTAATATTTTACTTATAATTGACTTTAAAAAGAATTTTGAAATTTTCATTTCAAAATTTAAAAAAAAAATCTGTGATAGCATTGGTGAATCTAACCATATGGAGGGAATCTAATACTCAAAATCTACAACTTTTACTTGTATAACAATTCCAAAATATTCTTCCAAACAATACTTTTTGATGATTTTTTACAAATCGTCAACTCTGCAAAACGCTCTATAGTCTGTACCTTTAAAGCCCCACTCCAACACGCTGAAGCTACTCTCTAAAGGTTCTTCATTCCAAAGAACAAAAATTACAATAGACATTGTAATAACACAGTAACAACTGCACAGGTCAACTGAACAATTCCCCAGAAACACCATTGATATGGAAGGGTCTAATTCAATCCTGCACAAGTGCAAGATGCAGCCTACAAAGACATTGCAGCTCTCACCGTGAAGACCACAACATGTCCAGAATAAATATACCAACGACGAAACAAGCAAGCTCAAGCAACAGACTAAGAGACGCAAATGTAATCAGAGACTGAAACACAGGAATCAAACTCTTGGTGAGAAAATTAAATAGATTTCCACCCATTTCAGACAAATAATAACTCTCGAAGCGGACAATACAAGAGTCATCCATTAAAAGAAAAAGGAACAAACAGTATCTCTACTTACAAAGCATTAAAAGTGCGGGGTAAAAATCACTCATTGTCTGGTTTTATTCACTCGTTGCTACATCTCCTTGTCCGCAGGGGAGATGCCCCGCTAGATGTTGTATACCACCTAAGGTGTGGCTTTGCATTTAGCCTCCCTGCAATGTCATTCTCAAACCACTCACCACATAATTTCAAATTGCTCTTCCTATGACTCCCAAAGAGAGCGGTCGATGAAGTTGTTTTGGCAAAATACACTTGTACTCCAATCAGGTCCAAGGAAATGCTAGAACAGCTACTACCACGTTGCCAAATAGAGTTGGAAGAGGATAGACTGGAGAGCCGATGACTCACACAGGACAAAGACTGTGACAGAGATCTTTTATGGTCTAGGAAGCCACCATCTATCCCCAACCTCAACACACGCAACCACAGTTCTTCCGAAAGAGAGCCAATCGACCTCTCTGCATTTCCTGAATGGCTCACCACCTTGTCATAACAAGTTTCATCTGAAGTCACTGTGGCCATGGTAGCTATACAACAGTAGTGAATTAAGCCCACGCTGGTCTAAATCTTAAGAGAAAGGGACAAAACACGGAGCAAAGCCCAGAAACAAAATCTTCCTCAGGTGGTGGAAAAATGTCGAATTACAAGCTGAGAGGCATGAAGATGATCTTCGTCTGCCTACTGAGCAATGATACTCATCCACCTCCAAGAAAAACAAAAATTCTCGCCTGCCTTCACGGTGCCGTGTACTGTTTGTGCTTCCCTCTCGCTTGGAAAAAGTGTCAAGCTAGGCAGTTGGACATGCCTAAAGGCACCTCGCAGTTTAAGCTGCTCCCCAATACCACCCACACTATTGCATGAGCAGAAGAGTTTGAAAAACATTGCAGGAAACCATATCTGTCCTACACGAAAAATTGGATTGAAGTTCAATCAGCAGCAGACCATCCCTGTAGTCCCTCTCTCTCAAACCGAAGAAATAACGAAATTAAATGGTTAGGTAACCTTGAGAAACACTTCACGTATAGAACTAGGCAGTCTGTATGGGGCACTAATAAATTCCGTGGCATGTTGCTACAACCAGGAAGCTGATACACTCCACTAAATTTGCTGTCGCATCATTGAACAAGTGACCTTAGACCACACAGCTCTGTAAGCAAGGCGTATCTTGATGCATAAAACAGGTTACCTCAGCGATACCGTACTCTATAACGTCCGAATCCTACCGTACTCCAACAGGACCTCATATTTACAAACGGGACATACCCTCACAGCCACGATGTTGCCTATACGCAGCCTTGTTAAGAACAATAGAAAGGAATAATTAGCAAGTTCTCATGATCAATATAACTGCACTAATCTTCCCAACGCCCGAAACCAAAACAGAGAAACTCTAAGCCCTCCAATCCTATAGAAACACAGTCAAAATTCACAACCCAATCAGCATGAATCCTCAAATGAATCCAATCAAAGCAGAAAACGTGACAGAGGCAATCAATATAACATCAGAGGCTCCAAAATCGTACGACTTATGAAATACATAATGAAACCCTTACACAAAAAGTATACTAACGATATCCTACCAAGTCAGCCGACTTTCAAACAATCTTCTACAAGCAGAATAAAAAAAACAGCAATGGTATTTCAAACCTAAAAATGGCGAATCCTGCTAAGTAATCCAATGACCTACAGTAAAGTTCAAACAACAACACAGCATCAACCCAAAGTAAAGCCTCCAAGTTAGGCAATCGCAATCCTACCTATTTATCCTCTTAAAAAAGTAGGCACGAACCCTATATAAGACTACACTAAAAACTATATTTAGTGTTGGATTGCATTTAGTGTAATTACCAGCCTACCCCACCCAATCATTTTCCTTGTCTTCAATCTTTTCCTTTGCAAATTCATTTTTTTAATATGTTGTAACACTAAATGTAAACATTTTCGGATTTCAGATTACCATAGAGTATATTTAGTATTAGAAATTACATTTAATGTTACTTACTTTAGTAGGCTTAATGATATTTAGTGTCATGGTTCGTAAATAGTGTTGCTAACACTAAATATAGTTTTTGGTGTACCGGTAAAAGTTCAAAATCGTTCAACTACCTCAAACTTGTTTCAGTATCGCCCTTAACCACTAAAGTGTGCTCGATAACTTCACTTCGTGGCCTCTCCAAGCCCCCACCAACGTATCACCAAATCGACAATCGTTACTAATAACAAAGGCACGAACATTTCGAACTCACAAACACAGACCGAGACCTGTCACCAGCAAACTAAAAGAACAAGAAACTCAATGACAGACTCGCAACAAAGACACCCACCGTCTTTTGTGGTCACGGGTTCTTCAACTTGAACGCTCTCTTTTCGGCAACTTTGGTATTATAGGCAACTCAATTTTGTCCCACGTCCCCCGATTCAAGTTATACAGAAGGGCCTTCTCGACCTCATACTGCTCCTTGCGGTTGTAGAAAAGCACATGCTCACCACAGAATTTAGTCATAACATTAAGGTGGTATGCACCGTTCATCATCCATTCACATAAATCTCCGGGCATGCTATCAAACACAGCCCACGGCTTCTCAAAATTGGAAGGAGCTTCCATCACTTTCAATTCCGCCACATGGTTCTTTTTAGATGGGTTCAGTACAAACACAAACCACCGGTCTTGCCAGACGCCAATGTCGATATAATCCGTCCAATCTTGTGGACGCCATGCCTGGCCACCCCACTCATCTCTCTCCAGATCATAAATCAGGAAATCAAACTTTCCGTTATTTTCATCCCCAACCGGAATATACAAAGACTTGTTATGATGTATGCACCAAGTACCAAACGCAGGACCGGGGTGCTCATTAGTCGACCGCTTGTGCGTCCAAGCACCACTATTTGAATTGTAAATCCGAGTTCCAACGATTTCATCGACAATTATAATAACCCTAAATCCGTAGGGAATTAGGGTTTTGTCCACAATCATCAGGGTCAACGGATAATTTCTTCGTTGAAAGAATTGCACAGGAATCGCTGGCGCCTGTACCAATGCCAGGTACATCCAATTGTCAGTGTAAGACCAACCATATAAACAAACAAATTTACTTACTACTGATTCAAATTAGGGCAAAAATCACTCAAATTGCAGAAAACTCTCAATTGAAGACATGGCTACCCGACATAAATCGAGAGATCATCGTCATTTCCTAAACTTCAGGTCCCGGGGACTTACCTTCACCTCCGGAAGAGGCGGCAAAGTATGAAATACGCGAGTGTGAAGATCGAAGACGCGGTTACGGCGGTCGGGGTCGGAGTCTTCGAAGAGCAAGCCCGACACTTCACACCGTACTTGAGGCACAGGCGTGGAACTCCACGAGGAGCCTTCGCAAGTCAAGAGGAAGTGTCTTCCACTTGGACGGGTGACGACGAAGTAAGGGTTGGAGGAGATCGGAGGTTTGAAGTTTTGTTCCAGAAATTGGCGATCCGTGGCCAGGCGGTTCCATTCCTTGCAGACTTGGCGCAAGCGAAAGAAGGGCGCCAGGGGTAGCTTGGCGTAGATCATGGAGAGGTCAATGAAGCTCTGCAGCTCGCCCCAGAGACAGGCATTCATGTCGTCGCCATCGCCAGCGCTCGATGGTGCGGCCATGGAGAGCGCATCTGCAACGGAGCGGGTCTTGGAGTGAAGAAGCTCGAAATGGACTTCGCAAAAAACTGGAGTCTAGAAAAATGGATTTAAGAAAAATGGAGCTAATTTTTCCTTCACATGAAAGACTATTAAGGTGGGTACACCCAAATGCGCCACAAACCTTAAACCGCCATCTATATTCTCTGTACATCTCCAAAATCAGTTCTGTACCTATGTGGAAGAAACGCTTTTAGAACCAAACTTTGTTCCTTAATAACTTTTGCATACAATATCCAAATGCTACGTTCTTTGGTGCGTTGGAACCTCCTTTCACTTGTCAACAAGAGAATATGAAAATTTGACCAGTCTAGTAACAGTAACTAGGCACAGTACCAATTTGTGGCGGTTTTGGGTGTACCCACCTTAAATGCATTTGTTAATGAATAATCGCAAATGCATCGTTGCTGCGAAGTCCTGTATGGAGAATTGGAAGCTTCGCCTTCGAGATCGAGAGATGTTCCAATTGATGATGTCGGCCGAGCTTGGTGAAAACTTGCATCTTTCAAGTTTCTTTTTGCTGTCGTATCTCCTACACATGTTTTAAATCGGCTGAGACATGTGGATGCGGACAGTCCATTGCTGCAGCACCTCAGTTGTAAGTATGAAATCTTCCTTGCCAATCTTCATTAGGAGCTCAAACTCAAGAATTAGAATTATGAGAATTATTCGTTTGCTTAGGGTTGGTTGGCTCTGCACCTAAGAGGCCGGAGGAGCCCTGCATTGTCAAAAGTGATGCCTGCCGTGAACGTGAGGCAGTTTGAGGAGGTTGCTACTCGAAGAAGCAAGACTGCGCTATTGTACGTGATAGAGCCATTTGTAGCGTAGCTGGTCATTCATTTGAATAAGAGGACTGTTGCAATTGCTGTTTGTTTGAGGTTGAGTCAGATTTGAGTAACATACTTGAGATTCGAACATCAATTATGGTGATCGATCATCTATTAGTTTGTTCACTCGGCTGTCCTCTATGTGCGCACGGTGATATATGTATTCGTAATTCCAGATTTGGAGAATCGTCCGTGGATTGAAGTCGATGCAATTTTGCTTTTGTTTTTCTTGAATCTGTGAAACTTTGAAATATTGTGATTGAGATTGTGATCAGAATCTGGAGGCCTGAGGTTTAAGACTTCTCCCTCCGGTACCCTGTCTCTTTCTCGCCATCAGTTTTTGGTTCCTGCCACCGTACTTCTCGTTGGTAAGCTAAATAGCTTATTCGTATTTCATTTCAGTGGTGGGAGCAATGAATTGTAGCAACTTACTTGAATCATGGGCAGAGTTTAGGATTTAGGTTGAGCGGAAGAAGAGCACTACAGTGACAGCAAAGCCAAGGGTAAGCGCTAGGTTCCAAACACGGTGCTGCTTTGGTACATTGCGACAGTGCGAGGAACAGCGTTCCTGAAAGAATCCACCAGCATCTATCTGAAAATACTGGAACTAGAACATGGAACTCACGGAGCCAAAGTATCCTGTCAAAGCTGATGTCTACAGCTATTTGGAATGGTGTGTTACGAGATCTTAACTGGAGAAGTTCCTTTTTCAACCACGAGTAGTCTCTACAGAAGTGAAGGAGATGGTTTTTAAAGGGGATCGGCCAGTATCACCTCCTCACTGTCCAGATGCCTTGAAGGCTTTGATTTGCTCATGCTGGGAAGCAGAGCCCAAGAGTCGTCCCTCTTTTGTTGATATTTGTGAGACATTGAGGTCTTCGAAATTCAGAACGTTGTGATACACAAGGTTCCACTACTGGAGGTTACTCCCTCGTTTACATATGTTTTTGTAATTGATCAGTCACCATATTGTAAGTTATTTGTGAGTTATTTCATCTGCCATGTTTTTTCGCTATTATTCCTTGTTCATCTTGGGCCTCTGAAGCTTAGAGATGGCGTGATTAGGGTTTTCCAGGCTTGAGGTTCAATACTTCTCTCGCATGGTTACCGGGCACTTTCTCGTCATTCTTTTGTTTCCTGACGACATCCTCCTCCTTGCTGCAATACATAGAATTTTTTTATTTCATCCCAGTGGTGGGAGTCGTGATAGTGTGCAGGAGATAAGACTGTTCAGTGATGGTGCGAGAGGAAGAAGAGCACAGCAGGATTTAGGGCCACCTTCAACACAGGCGGCCCTTCATATGCAAATGCGGAGGCGCAGACTTGCCTTCCAAGACTGCTTAAAATCTTGTTGATGATAATAATTGTAGGATTGATTTTAAAGAAAGATTTTCTTGTTCACCTTTGTTGAACCTCAATGTGAACCACTGTCGTGGAACTTGCTGCTTCCCATCTTCAGAGATCAGGAACCTTGTTTTGCTTTCGAGACAATTTCTTCTGATCGTGGTGTAACTCTGGGTTCTAGTCTAACGCAGTGACAATCTTGAGTTGGAGGTGGAGAAGAGATCGAAACTCCGCGACAGGTATGTCACAATTTTGTTCAGAGATTCAATTGTGCTCATGTCCGTCCAGCAGAGAGCTTCACATTAATTGACTCCTAGAAATGTGAACACCTCCGACCCTCGGAGGAGCTGCTAACTAATTATTCTCAGCGAAAGTCGGCATCAAGATGTAGGAAACTCCAAAGGAAACTCCGGAGATCGAATTAAAGGCCCCGCATCTGATCACTTTCAAACCTCTTCTATCGATCTAATGGCACCGGCCCCGTAGCTGGGGTCCCGACTTGGAGTTTTCACTATGCAGTTTGAATGTGTCACAAGCTAGCGTGTTAATTAATTACAGTCCATGTTGGTTTGGCAAGTGTGCAGAAAATTGTAGAGAAATTAAAGTCATAACCAAGATCGAGGTTTGAGTTCAATTAATTCGATGAAAATCGATCGACTAGTGCTGCTCTGCTGCTTCGCCGTAGACGTAGCTGAACTCCCGGCGGTCGCTCCAGAACCTTCCCGAGGGCCCTCCTGGCGGGTAGAGTGCCATCCAGACGGAGCTGTCGGCCCTCTCCGCGGTGGTTTTGGGGGCGGGTTCAAAATGGCCCTGACGCTGGAACTCGGCAATGGTGGCGTCGTCCACGGTGGCTTTGAATTGGGTCCACATGCGGTGTCCACTACGCCTGGGTCCACACAGTTCACGTAGATCACTGGGCTGCCTTTCAATTCTAGGGCCGCTACTCTGCGGGCTAGCAAGCGCGTGTACGCTTGCCCAGGATTTTGGAAAAGCTGTACGCATGGCCGTAGCCAGCTGCCGCGCTCTGGCTTGCACACCCCTTTGTAACCATCGCCCAGTTTGTCCACGAGCTCCTGGTCGAAGCCCCGTCGGTGATGTTCTGCGATCAAAGGGTAGTACCGTCTCTTCTTTCAACCACATGTCACTCTACTACAATTCTAAGCTAGACAAAGGGGAAGTTCAAAAGAAATGCAGAGGGATATGTGTATATAGATTGGTTTCCAATTAAATCTCTTGACAGCATGGATACTATCTTAATTACCATGTTGATCCAAGCCAATCTTGCTCGATCTGACCTTCACGATGCGTGCTCCAGCAGGGGAGGCTTTCAAGTGCGGAAGCTGCGTCTCCGTGACGTTCTTGGTGCCATAGTAGTTGGTGTCAATGCACTCCACGGCATATTTGTACGCACGCATTACCCAGATGCAGCACTGCAGCATTGTTGACCTGGGCAAGGAATTGGATGACCAGATCGTCAATGAAGTGAATGATCAGTGACCAGTTGGGTTGATTGTTTACTTACTACAGGCAACATAGAAAATTAATTTGATTTTAGACTCAATTCAGACGTGTGCATGCACGAGAACGACGTACGTACGAGGATATCCAGACCGCCGTAGGTGTGCTTGATCGATCCAAGCGGCAAACTCTGTCACGGACTCGGGTTTAGAGATGTCCAGCTTTCGAAACGGCACCACGTTGAACAGCCCTTCGCTTCGCTGTGCAGATTTTATGTGGCTTTTAGTCGTCGCTCCTCATCACGAGCTGCCGGCTAGCACCACGTACCAACCCGATGCCCTTGTCACCACGGCTATGGCGAGTTTCATTAAAATGGCGCCGTCCTGGAACTTTGGCACTTTTACAGTTCAGAACAGCCACTCTAAAATCTATACTCGTCTTAGATGATCAAAATGGCATGCTGTCAAAATGGCACATGGAATACCACCATTTTAACGAAATTCTCCATAAAGCTAATTAGCTCCATTAATAGTCCAACCAGGGACTACAAAATGTGCTCGTAAGCAAAATTATCATAGTAACTAGTGTTGGACTAGTATCAATACCTTTAGATAGGCTGTTTGTTTGTTTGTTTGTTACGTTGAGATCTCTCAGATCGTGCATCCCCCGGCCGTGTGTTTGGTACCATCGGAAAGCCCTTGGTGAAGAGGGGTGCATAGGCTTTGTCCTATGGCGTTTGGACCCACGGTGTGAAGTGTTAAATTTCAAAGTTTTTTTGGCTGTGGCAATAGTATAGGACACACTAGTCTATACCTTGAAGACAGGCTATTTGTTTTGTTTTGTTTGTTACATTGAGATCTCCCGGACCGTATGTCCTCCGGCCGCGTGCTTGTTACCGTCGAAAAGTTCTCAGCGAGGAGGGGTGCACAGGCTTGGTTTCATGGCGTTTGGAATCTTTGGACCCACGGTGTGAAAGTTATTGAATTTCGAAGTATTTATGGATTAAAAAATTAGAAAATTATTTTTACTTTGATTTTGGTCGCGTTCTTGGTCGCATTCTTGGTACCGTTGGAAAGCTCTTGGTGAGGAGAGGTGCACGGGCTTTGTTTCGTGAAGTTCCAACCTATTGTGCGAAAGGTATTGAATTTTGAAGTTTTTTTTGGTTTGAAAAATTAAAAAGGTATTTTTATATTTATTTGGAGTGTGGAAACGGCACAGGGCACACTAGTGCATCATGAAACCAGTATGGTGTTAAGCTGGCTTACTCTAAATAATGGCTTTGATTTTGCTTCGTCCCAGACTCCCAGTCCATCACTGCAAGTGCTCCTGTTAGTTAGTGGGACTAGCTGTGAGATCGACACTTGCAAGCCCTTAGTTACTACAAAGGAAAATCATACAGACGTGCATTAAGTTGAGTACTTAATTCTTTGCATTGACAGATGGAAACAGGATATTGCGGCCATACTTATCGAGCTGCCAAATCCATAGAGCCCATTATGGACAATTTCATTAAAATGGCGATATTTTTTTTAAATGGCTTGAAAACAGTTCAAAATGGCCGTTCTAGAATATATCAACTCTGTAAAATATGCTCTAATGCGAGCTACAATGATTTTGACTTGCAGATGTACAAAAGGAATGAACTAATCGATTTGTTTCGGTAGGAATTAGTCCCTGGGGTCCCGGGACATTTGTTTCGCCAATGGGGAACTCTACAAGAGGGTGTAGGGCGTAGCAAAATACTTACGGTCCCAATGGAACTAGTACAAAAATTGTCTTGGAAAATTTGAATGAAACCAATTGGCATTAGAGAAAAAATCAACCTTTGGAAGGCTCGTTCCAAATTGACATACCATGCTATTTCAAGCATGGCTTGTCAACTTAGAAAAGTGCCCTTGGTGAGTAGTCAGAGTGTATGACAGCTTGTTGGAGCAGTTAGATTTCGCAGATTTATTTATTTATTTATTTTAAATTTAATTTTAAGATTTAAAATTTTAAAAAATTTATTCAAAAATTTGGGTTCCTACGCCACTATCACAACAGTTTCAACTGTGTAGAAATAGGGGAAAAACTAATTTTTTAGCCCCTTAAAACGAAATTTCAATGTACTAAAGGAATCTGTGGAACAACCCTCTAGAGGGCTGATTTTTTTTCTACTGAAATATTTTCAATATATCATGGTTTGCATGATCCAAACGTAGTCTTTCAAGGTTGAATAAATGTATTAATTTTTCTAATGAAATATTACGTCATGATCTTAGTGGTGCTTCAAAAATAGTAGCTATTTTAAGGAGTAGAAAAAACTTTTGACCTCTTTTTTTTTTTGCAAATATGGACTTCAATTTTGAACTGATGGGACTTCAACGTCAATTTTGCAAGGGTGAAAACATGATGTCATTAGATTCATTTGCATGCAATCATGCCTTGTAGTCATTTACAAAAAAATACAAATTAAGTATAATTCAAATGCAATCTAAAATTAAAATCAAACTAAATTCCAGAGAGTAAGAGACTTATTATATAAGATTTTTATGACTTTTAGTATACCTCTAGGAGATCTCTATGTATCGAATAATTCTTTCCTATAATAATGTAATTTTAGTATGAGAAGATATGTAAGGTTACTTTCCATAATTAACACCTAAAAAATTTAGAGTTTTTTCAAAATGTTGAAAAACTAGATGAAATGGAATGCTCTAACAATTGCCAACAATAATCTACAATTATTAAGGTAGGAAGTTCTAAAAGTGCTCAGGCTCTAAAATTACTTGTCTTCTCAACTATACAATATTTATACATGTTGCTTTTTCATAGCCTTAAAAAATGTACAAACTATGTACATTTCAAGAAGTGGGTGATTTTAAAACCCAATGTCATTTCAACTTCAAAATTTCATCACTAAGGTAGGATGCTCTAAAAGCGACCGGCTTCTTCAAATCAACCCTACAAAATGGTATTGAATAGATATGAGTTGGTCTTTAAATAGACCACTTTAGTTATTGATTGAATCCTCCAAAAAAGTTTTCTTCATTGCAAGAGCTAGTTATTAGCCTTGATTTCCTCAAATCACTTTAAAAGTTATAAGTGGACGCATTGTAGGAGACCTAGGGTTACAAATAGATATCTACAACAGAAATCTTAGGAAATTTATAACTAATTCAAAAATGCTTCAAAAAATATGAAACCACTTAGATTATGTTCTTCATCCATTCTTCTTTCTCTGAAAAATGAGAGAAAAGTATTTCTAATCATGCAAACCTACAAAAAAAAGCAGACTAGCCCTTAAATGGTCGCTTTTAGAGCATCCTACCTTAATTCCACAAAGCTCCAAAAAATATGAAACAACTTGGGTTAGATGCCAATTCCACTTATCTTTCAAGGAAGATTTACTGAAAAATATTTCAAGAAATTTACCTCCCCAAAATTCAATTTCAGCTCTTAAATGGGCGATTTATAGATCTCCTACCTTATAAATTCATTTGGTAAAAGAACACTGGTGCCTTCCGATGTCCTCATTGACACCAAGAAACGCCGTTTCTACTTATGCATTCTGAAAATGCTCATTTGAGAGCTTGCAGACTTACCTCACAATTCTTAACACATTTCAGAAGCAATCTTCCAAGCAAGAAGATACCACTGATCAGTTCATGTCAAAACCGAGATCACAAAAAAATCAAAAGTACAAAAACAAATGATGACAGAACCAGGATGCGGTGTAACTACAAAGTTACAAGCCAATAAACGAGGGTCGACAGGTCACTGAAGCGTGTTTGAGGAAATGGAAATTGACAGTAATTTTCAACTTGCTATCATATTCACTTGCAATTGCTAAACACAGACACACAAACCCGGTACCCACATAGGCTTAAGTATGTATTTAGTGATAGGACGGATGCAAGTGAAGGATATTTCAAAGGTAGCTGTACAAGGATGGGATATTTGTCAGTTATGATACTAATTTGCCAGTAGTCTGCAGCTCGGATGAGTTCCATGAGCGAACAATTACAGTTCCTTCTTACGGATCTTGCTTAGCTCCCGCTGCTTCTCGATGCTTTCAAACAGACTGCCATCGAAAACGCCACGAACCTGCTCCCTGGTGACGTAACCACCTTGATCCTTGAGTAGCAGGTATGTAATGCCCCACTCCAGCTTCCCTGCCGTCCAGCCAAATGGATCCACAGCGTTCTTGTTCGCACTCGTGAGAGCGTACAACTCCCGTAAGTGTAACTTGTCCTTGTCACTTTTGGCGAACTTCTGGAAAAGCGCCTCAAACTTGCTTGGTACAAACCTGTCGATTTCCAAAATCTCATTATTACCATGTAGCATCATCGTCAATTCCTTCCACTGAAAAAATAACCAGTCTGAACGCTACACGAGTCTGGTTCGATAGAAGTCATACCTGCCCTCGGTGTCGTACACTTCGGAGTCACTTCCGTGCTTGGCTTTATGAACGTTTTTGATATAGATTGGAAACAACGGCGATGGAATCCAACTCTGGAACAAAATAAAAAAATATGTCAAGGTTATTATCTACGCTTCACAGATTAATAACCACAAAAGATGTAATAGACTAATAGTCGACGTTGAGAGTACAAAGAGTCAACTTCCTCTCGCACAAAGTGCATGCCATAGTGGCCGGATAAAGAACTTACGTCCAAGGTTGCGTAACTGAAAGCACCGTTGATAATGACCATCCCGAGGAAACTGATGATAAGATTAAACCCGATGGCCCTGAAGCCTGCCAAAAAATTTTAAAACAAAATGAAGATTACTTCAGAGAAAAAACTATAATTATAATTAATAATGATCAAAAGAAGAAACCAGCAGTAACCAGGAGTCTATTGGGAATAGTTCTACTAACTGCGCCACGAATGATCACAGCACAATGTCGTCAAGCATAGAAACGAATCAAAGCCACACAGAGCCATGGCAGTGCAAGAAGAAAAATTTAAAGTTATGAACCTTGAAGTGACGGGAGCCAATTTACGTACCAGCGAACGTCTCCCATGGATAAATCACGCCATCGCCGTTCCGATCAAAGAAGGCACAATGCTGCTGCAAGACGGAATAGCCTTGGTTATCGTGACCGACACTTCCACTCGGATGTTCAGCGTCTACAGCTTGCAAAGCGCGTGGCACATCTGCACAAGAACGACAGCATCGCCGCGACCGAGGTTAATAATTATGTTTAAAATGTTGTCCCCAGAACAGACTCCATATTAATGTATATACTAAAATAGCAGACATAGTTCCGAAGAACGACGTTCAAGAAAGTTCTTGTTCTCCAGCTCACAATCAATGCAAACGTTTTTCAATTACATCCGAGACCACACACCTTAAGAACACAGAATGCTGAGAAAGAGAAAAAAGAGGAAAAGAAAAGAAAATGCAAAACTACTTAAATTACAGAATGCATTCCAAAGGAACTCTAATCCGGAACACCCGAACGTTCTTCAATCGAAACACTTGTGGCAGATGATAACAGAATTGACAAGTATATATAACGACAGCCATGGGCTGCGAGCGCATGCATGTAGCCGAGACATTTATAATGATTCCGCAGTGAAATCGATAGAAATGAAATGAAAGAAAAGAATTCATCAAGTACATCTGAGACGATACACCTCAAGAACACAGACTGAGCATTGAAAAAGAACCAGAAACACACACGTATAACTACTCAATTTATAAAAACGCAGTCCAAAAGAACTCGAATCCAGAACACTCGACCGTTCTCCGAAACAATTGTAGCAAACAATAGCAAAATTGAAAACTAAAAATAATTCAATCCATACACTGTGAGTGCGCGCATCCAGTTAAGACATTGTTAACAATTCCGCAATGACTTACTTACGACGAACTTGACGATTGAAATGCAATTAAAATGAAAATTCATAAATACGACAATTAAGTGCAGGCAACTTTGATCACTGTCTAACGAAACGAGAGCAGACGGTAGGGGCGGGGGCGTACGAGGGAGCTCGATGCCGATGTCCTGAGCGGGGACGGGGCGTTCGTAGGTGACACGAGCCTTGGGTGCCACTGTCAACGGCGCTGCTTCGCCCGTGTCGGTCGCCATGGCGAGCGGAAGCGAAGCGAAGGGAAAAGATTAGAAATAAACCGATTGGGCAGCTAGGAGAGGTGAATGGCGGGTCAATGGAGAGTTCTGGCTGTTATAACTTGAGGAAGAGGTGAGTTACGTACGGAGCGGCCGAGCGGGAGCCAGAGAGTCGGAGCTACAGTAGAGAGTGTGGCGGACATGCGAAGAGGGAGGCAGCAGGAAAGCTTCGCGGCTTAAGTTCATGGCCTGTGGTCCCCTTGCTGCTGAAGGCTCTTTGGCGTCGCCATTTGGCACTCCCACAAGCAACTGCGTGGTAACGTAGGTACTCGCTTTTCGCAAACCGTGATACGTGTAAGTCAAAGGCCCTTTCTTGAGCCACGGAGAATGGGCGATCCACACGCTTGGGCCTGGGTATTAACGCTGAAATTTTGTGTATACAAGTCTTGAGTTCATATTTAGTTTGGAGAGACATTAGATGAGATTTGGGGGTCTTGGAGGGCCGTTTCAGGCCCGTTCCCTGATCTGGCCAGATTCAGCGACTGTCGGTACGGGCGTGTCAGAATTTTTTTTTCAAAAAAAAAAAAAATTTTTAAATTTAACCAAAATATCATTTTAAGCAAATTTTTTTTTTTTTTTCTTTTTCAGAAAATGACATGGTAGTTGCTGTGCCACGTCAACCAACTGCTGCAGCTGCATTCCCATAGTTTGGGAATGCAGCAGAATGCAGGGGAACTTGGGGCCCTCCAAGACCCCCGAATCTCATCTAATGGAATGAAATACATTATTAGTGCTTTGTATTATTGTGCACAACCATCAATGATTGTCTTGCAAGGAGGAGATATCAATTTTTTAAATTTATTTATTTAAAAATAAATAAATTGTTGTAGGAAGAGACATTGCATATACACTAATACATACATATTATCTTATTTTATTTTACCTATTTTTTCAAAGATGCCTTTGACGACAACGACCAAAGTTTTATAATTCAATCTAGGTAAACCCTCTCTGATATAAATATCATTGATATGGTTAATGTACTAAATAGTAAGGATCAAGTTTTTCTTTGGACATATAGACTGGTCTTTTAGACTAAGTTTACGGATGAGATTGCCGAAGCCTTAAAGAACTACCCTTTCATTATCCGTGTGGTTCATCCTTAATTAAGACATAAGAAGTTATTACTTACCACTAACAATCAAATTTGAAAACCTTGAATTTATATTTGGAATCAATGACCCCAACTAGCTAATAAAGCTTAAGAATTATTAAATTAGCACTACAAAATAGGAGGTGAACATTCATCCACCTTGGATGGGGCTATGAAGGGGGCAATGAAGGGGGCAATGAAGGGGGCAATTTTCTCTAGCGCATGGATCTTTTAGACCAAGTTTCTTTTCTTATTAGGTATGCCATCCCATTGAAGCTATAGTTTCTATTTTGACCCTTGTAGAATTCAGGGAATATTAGCTTTTTCAGACATAAAGAAATAGCTTGCAAATTAATAGGAAGTGGAATCATATTAACTCCTAAAGGACTACAATGTTTTTAGACCCAAACCTATTTCAAAATATTTGTATCCAAAGCAAAGCTAAAATCTTCATCTATGTTTACTCATTTGCAAACCCAGTTGTAGGATCCTTCAGTTAATTTGTTAAACTACACCTTCCTAAAATTTTAAAGTAAGAAACCAATTGCAAGATCTTGATATTTGAATTTCAAAAAGAAGCATTTCAACTCTTCTAAATGGTTAAGTTTCACCTTTCAAAACTTTTTTCCCAAAAATGTGTACATCTTACGTTATGAAACTTGCATCTTTCCCTAATACGTTGAAGAAAGTTGAAAATACATATAAAAAATTCAAGTAGAAAGAGGTAAAGTATAATAAAAAAAAATAATGAATTATCAAGAATGTAGTTATAGAATTGAAAAATTCCAATTCCAATGGTTGTAATGTTGTAATAAACAATCTACATTCCATGTCTTGGTTTTTTCTAAAATATTAAAAATTGAATTCAAAAAAGGATTTCGAAATTTATTTTTGAGTAGAGATTTTATAATTGAAAGCAAACTAAAATTCTATATAACTTTCATCTTGTTAATTGAAATAGAATGATTCAAAACTTTCAAATAAATAAATAAATATATATATATATATATATATAAATAAATAAATTCAAATTTCTATCTTAAAACAATTAATTTTTTCTGAGTTGTTTGGGTTGCTCGAGTTGAAAAAAAACTAGATATCATAAAATAATTCTTTACTGTGTAGTCAAATGTTATAAAAATTGTAGTGCCTTAGGAGCTACACCGTGACCATATGTTGTGAGAAAATTTCAAAGAAAAAATGGAAATTCCATTTGTAAATGGATGATGAGAAACTCTTTGTTGCCAAAAAAATGCTATTTAGTACATTAGGGATTAACTTGACAAAACATGAAATAGTTATGAATTTTGAGATCAACATTAATGCCTATAAGTGCCACTAGGCATCTAAAATCTAATAGAAAGTGAATCTATAATGGTCATCTAGCTCATTGAATTTATCACAATATTTTTCCTAAAATGGTTGCATTGTGAAGGGTACATATAATATGCTCACATTTTTATTTGATTTGCAACCAAAAAGTACATGGTCTAATTGTGACAATCAAGATACTCCAAAAAGACACTCCTAAGATAGCCAACCCATTTCCAACCCCCCCAATTTCCAATCTATAGGCTGTTGTTTTTTCTAGTGAATTTGTGACTCAATTCTTGGAACAATTGTTGGCTCTAAGGCGATCAATATTGCAACAAGGCCTAAGTTGATTTTGAAATGAGCCTATGGTCAAAAATATAAAGGTCTACATTATCTTTATAGGTCAAAGAGAACCTTCTGAAAAAATTCACAATAATTACATTTTCTATAATAAAATTTTGGAAAAATATGCAATCTTTCCAAATTCTATTTCTGTACATGGGAAAAATTATGCACTCAAAAAACTTGCACTCCAAATTTGCGTAATTGCTTAAGTGGTTGGAAATGGGTTGGTTACCTACTCACACACAAAATAAGAAGGAGAACCTCTCTTTGTGCATGGTGAGGGGACTATGCACTAAGAGAGGTTGATGTAGTTGGAGGGTTCTGTATTAAACTTTGGCTAATGGGGCCTCTCACTATGGGGCCTCCAACTACTGTTCACAAATAAATGCTTCAAAGTATGACCTCTTTTACTGCATATTATGCATTGGGAGAGTATGCACTAAGAGAGGTTTTATTGTATTACCACTACAAGAAAAAACAGTGTCCAAACCAACATGAAAATCATATGATATATGTTGATTAGGACAGTTGATTAGGTCAACTTGATTCGGACAATAATCAATACAAGTATGTTGATTTTGGTCAAATTACGAATATTCAAAAATCTGCCACATGGACTGCCACATAGATAAACTTGCCACACAAGCACAATTGCCACGTCAGAAAACTTACCACGTGGATAAGGTTGTAAGTTTTAATTGAAATATTATACTTAATTTTAAAATTGATTTCAATTTTTAATTAATTAAAAGTTACTCATTATTTAAAATTTTATTAAAAAATTAGTTAATTAATGATTAATTAAAATTAATTCCAACTTTTTATTTTGAAAAGTCAAAATTTTAATCAAAACAAATCAACGCACATGGCAATAGATCCCTAAGTGCCACTTCACTTGATGATAGAATGGAGGGGAGGCCAAGCTCTTTATACTAGTGGGGGGTAGAAGGTAAGACAAATCTTATGGTTTATGTAAGTTAGGATAAGTAAGAGTGCAACCATTCATAGTTAAGTGTTAAAGTAAAAAATGTAATGAAAGCATATTTTTAGACCTCATTTAGGCATAGTAGATTATCTTTCTTCAAAAAACTTTGAATTGAGAAAAGGAGGTAAATCAAACCAAGTTTCATGTCCAAAAATCCATTTGACATTTCAAGCCTCTAGTCAAAAGTTATGACCAAATTTCAGAGTAGAAGTTTGAAGTTGTCAAAGAAAATGTTCTTTCCAACTCCTTTTTGAAATTTGTCCATAACTTTTGATTGGAGGCTTGAAATGTCAAATGGATTTTTGGACATGAAACTTGGTCTGATTTCCCACCTTTTCTTAGTTCAAAGTTTTTTGGAAAAAGATAATCTACTATGCCAAAGTGGGGTATGAAATTCTACTTAAAGTATGTTTAGAGATTTGCTGAATCAACATAGCAAATTTTGGTTTTCGTCAAAATCAACACAATTGTGTTGATTTCTATTTTTATCAAGAAATGTAGTCACTGAACCAACACACAAACTTCCATTTTTTTCACGATCAACATAAATCAGTTCATTCTATGTTGATTAGGGCCCTGTTTTCTTGTAGTGTACATACAAAATCCAAATGCTTCATATTTATGAATGTACAAACCTTCAAAGAACCCCACAAAGAGCACACCATCCCATCATGCTTATATCCTTGTCACTACCCTAATTCTATGAAATTCATGAAATGCATGAAATGCTTGCTTATACCATGCTTCCAAACAACACCTTTCCAGTATGATCCCCCAACTACCCCCTTTAAGACAATAAAAAATACAATTCAGTGAATTTGCAATGACAAATTTTTCCTAGACTCTATGGTATTGTAGATAAGCTTGGATCCAATTTGGAAAATCAAGCAAATAGTTTAAATTTATTCCGAGGAGGCTATACAATAAAAGTGCTTATAAATAAATTCCTAATTGGCCATTGCAACCAAAAACAATGAAGAAAATGTTCCGTTACCAGAAAACATATATTCTTGCTCACCCAATAAACTAATTACTAGATATTTCCTCTCCACTCTTAACCCCTAAAGTCCCAAGGCCCATTTTCCATCTAAAACCACTCAAAACTACCATTTCTACAGCATAGAGCAAAAAAAAATTTAAATGTATTATTTACATATTTTACCATAAGATCTTGTACTGCACTAGTGTAAGAATGTGTGGAAGAAATTTTAGAAACTTTGACCGTGTTGATTGCAAGATATTTCATTTAAAGTGAAGGAATCAATTTTTTTTTAACCTTGTTCAACTACATTTTTCGGCTTTGAAACTTCTTAACTTAAAATTTTTACTCTTATGATTTTGAATTTTGAATTTTATATGATGAAGAATTGAGTTGAGAATCTAGGAAAAAAATTCAAAATAGAAACATTTAGTTTTCACTCATTAAAAATTTGTTAAGAAGAAGTAGGTTCAAGATTGAAGGAAAAATGAATTCATTAATAGCTCTGAGATAGGGTTGAAATATAATAATCTCAATGGCGAGATTGTTCTAGCAAGAAATTCTAACCTTGTAAAACTTTCTTTTTTTCAATTGTCAGAATTGAGTTCAAAAATGAATCCTACAAGTTATTTTTTCAAGAAGATGCTCTAATTGCCCAAAAAATAAGATTGTCCATAACTTTTGCATAACAAATCCAAATGGAATGAATCAAAGCTTCCCATGTAAATGAAAATAAATCTTTATGACACCAATTTTTAAAATTATTAATTTAAAGTTTTTTTGAGGGGTTTTTTCTGCCCGTTGAACTAAAATTTGAGGTTTTTCTGCTATAACTTTTGCTATCAAGCACCAATTGAAAAAAAACTACATTTTTGGAAAGCTAATGTGATTCTCTATTTTCAAAAAAAAAATCAAAAAATTACAACAAATATTGAGACTGTAGGAGCCTATCTGAAATCCATTTTGTCCCCCGAGGGGACAACAGGACTTTAGGGATTAAGGGCCACAAGAGTTTGATTATTTCCCAATTAATTGTTTTATCTTTTAACTACTTAGGACTTCGTTCTTCTCTCCAATTCGGAACACTGTGACTCAAACTTTATTGCTTAGCCCCCACTCTTGAACTTCCCAAGAGAATCACTTTGCATTTAAGTTCTTGTCTACTTCATTGGGAACCACGGAGTCTTTAACTACCAACTTCATACTCTTGTCTATTGCTTCACAATTTGGCTTACATAGCCTTAACCCTTAAAAGTTAGAGATTATGTTTTCACCAAAAACGTTCCAAAACTGCCATTTCTAATACAAGTATCAAATTTAGAAAAAAAAACATTTTTGGACACATATAACTATAGGATCTTGTAGTAAGTTGATTTGAGAAGATGTAGAAAAAATTTCAGAATTTTCCACCATGTAGATTGTAGGATATTAGCGTTTGAATTGACAAACCTCTTTTTTTTGGCCTTGCCAAAAATTAGGCAGTTGCACTTCACAAGTTTACATTTGTATGAAATAATGTCCAAAATGGCGGTTACTCTTTGAATTTATTCTTCAAAGCAAGTTGGCTACATTCTTGAACAATATCAAATCATTTGGAATTATACAACATGTAAAAAAAAATAGTAATTAGAAAGAAGTAGAGAATGTTTCAAAACTCGAAATTCTTAAGATTTTAAATATAGAATTGGAAAATGCCAATCTCAATAGTTGTAATGTTGTAATAAACAATCTACATCCTATGTTTTTATTTTTTTCAGAAATATTAAATATTGAGTTAAATAAAGGACTCCAAGGTTTAGTTTAGAGTAGGAAATCCATAATTGCCCGCAAACTAGAACACCTCATAACTTTTGTCCCATAAATCAAAATGGAATGATTCAAAGCTTTCCACATATATTTAAATCTAGAAAAGCAATTTCTAGTTTTTATTTTTTATTTTTATATGATTTTTCACAAAAGAAATTTAGGGTGCCCGCTGAGCAATGAAAATGACATATCATCCAATAACTTTTTAACCATGTAGTCTGAAGTTTTGAAAATTATTGAGCCATAAAGCTACTCCTTGGGCACATGTTGTGTAAAAATTTCAAAGAAATAAAATAAAATTTCCGTTCATAGTGAGCTGCCCAAATCGCTATGTTGCCAAAAAAATGCCTTTTGGTCCTTTAGGGATTACCATTATAGAACTACAGTCATTTTTATCCAACTTGGAATTATTCCTTATACTTCCGACATTTTCCATTGCTCATACATCACACGGGCCTCTAACTTAAAATATTTTTCCGATTAGGCTGACATGATGTACTCTCTTACAGACACAACTTGGAATCAGTAGAAAGACAACATTCAGACTTTACATATTCTAATTCAGACTGCTGCTGCTAATTGATACACTACACTTTCAAATTAACTTATGATGCAGGCATAAAGCATTGATACATTCATAAGACCTCCTTCAAAATAACTCCCCATCTTCCCATTTGTTCAAAAAATTAAAATTAAAATTAAAAAAATCCCCATCTTCCAAATTGACACAACTGCCCCTGGAGTCACTGCCTGCTTCCAAATAACAAGACTCACACAAAATACATCCAAACAAGATAAACATTCAAAAGCTGACTCTTAATATTCAATAAAACACACAGACTGCAACCAAGGACTAAAAATCATTTAGGCATACTTTAGATTTTCCATTAGGCATTTCTAACATCTCTCACTAACACTTTCTTCAGCAATTACACAGCAAACTTACATACGCCCATTGGCCACTAAAACTCATAGATTGCACTCGTAAGTTCCATTTGCCGAATTGAACATTCACAAACAATTACTCCAAGTTTTCATTTAGATTGCCATCTCATTCCAATTTGGACTCACACTACACTTACATCATCTGCAAAAACTTCCGGCTAAACTTCCAAAACAACAGACTTGCACTTCACATTTAAATCAATCCTGTAAGCACATACACACAAACACCAATTTGGTATGACTATATATCATATTAATCTCCAATTTGGTGAATACATCAGCATGACAAAATAATAGTTTTGCTTAACAGACTTCATCAGTCTTTCTCCCACTAACATTTTCACAAGTCTTTCCTCCTGCACTGGCCATCTCACATACTCTCCAATTGGGACTCGCACTAGACACATTCAACAGTGGGTGAAAACCAAATTGAGAACACAGATCTAATAGGGGTGATTGCAAGAAACACCTGTACTATTTGTTGCATTTTGTAACAATACTCATGATTTTTTTTGGAGTACTTTAAAATTAGAAAAATAGTTTTTAAATTTTTAAAAAAATATGGCTAATGTATACACCTTTAAGATGAAGGTAACCACCAAATGAAAAGCCTAGGAGAATTCTCAAAGTAAGAGAACTAGAAACGTGCCAAAACTCAAGAAAATAGACACTTTGATGTTTTAATTAGTTAAAAAGAGGTAGAAAAATTAATAAATACAATAAAAATTGGCCATTTGTAACAACTCTATGGAGATGTTCATTTACCAAATGAAATACCAAAAATATATTTTATATGTTTCAAAATGCAAGCTAAATGAAGCTCTTTGTGTGGACCTCTACACCACGTAAAAATTAAGTATTTTTAGAAGTCCTTTGTGCCATAGCTATAAGTCTACTAGAAGACCACCTCCTCTAAATTTCAGCTCCAAATTCGTTTATTGGAATATTGCTATAGTATTAGAAAAAAAAATTGGAATTTGTGACATAAAATTGGGGGTTGTTTTTAAATAGTAATTTTTTTTTTAAATAGCAAAAAAAATTAGGCGAGGTGTGTAATAGTCATGAGTACCTTACCAATAAATATTGAGTCGATTTAGAGCCCCCCAAAAGTTATGGTTAAAAAACAAAAAAGAACGCAGGATGTAACAGAAAATAGGGCAATCACCCTAGAAAGCAGCTGACGATTATTAGAAGGGAAGGAGACAACCTAACTGACCAAATACCGAATTGGAACTCAAATTTCAAATTGTTTGCTCATTGACAATTCTTACCAAATTGGATAGAACGCTTGTCACATTTCAACTTCATCCCTAACTTGGCAAAAACCATCCCAACATCCTATTAAACATTCATCCACTGCACCACCAAAAAGACTCCAAATTAGGTTCAACAGCTTGACAAATGACCCAATTGGACACCAAATTAAGAAACAACCTGTCAAAAACTGAAAAAATACACACAAATGTACATCAAACACTTTAATCTGCTCCAATTTGACTATCTATTACCAACATTTAAAACCTAGGTTGGAATACACAACTTACTATGAATGTTCATTATTGCAAGTCCTTGTAGCACAACTCATATATCATCCATACAATCACTTCACCACCATCCGGAATCCTCTTTTTGGTTATAAAATACACTTTTTAACATTAATAACATTGCCATTAAATACACCACTTGCATACTATTATACAAACAAAAGTTAGAAACAATCAAAGACTTCCCAATTATATACACAAATTACCTTAGAACAAATAATGTTCTTTGCATTGCCTATCGTGACCCTGTGCTCATTGCACCCTCCTTTAGAATTTCAATCATTTATTCAACTCTCATCCTATTCCTTCTCCCTTCTCATATTAAAATTAGTTAGTATTGAGTCTTCCTTTCTACAAAGCATTAGGAAAAATCTGAACCTTGCAGAAGGCTGTTAAGCTTTCATTTTTTGGCACCCCACAGTGCAAGTACAGAAAAAATAAAAAAATATTTTTTTTTAATACTTTTTAATAAAATAAAATCATTATTAAAAAAATAAAAAAAAATTTAAAAAATAGTAAAACCTAATGTGGCGTTGACGTGGCACCAGTAGTGCCACATCAGATGCTAAATTAAAAAATAAAAATAAATAAAATTTCCTCTCTAAATGCACCGGAAGGGTTCAACACTCGCGGCCTTCTTGAGGCCTGAAATTTTTCCTAATGGGTATGCCAACTACTTAGAGTAGTTGGAGTTGTTTCTCACTCATTCAAACATTTCCAAAGTGCCAGTGATAAAAGCCAAAAAGACATATTGTTTTATCTATTTAAACAAAGCCCATTCAAGTTTCTTACATAACCATAATTGTCCAAATTAAAGTGGTAAAAATAGTGAGTTGGACATTATAGAATGGCTTATCTTATATCAACTTTTTAGGTCTATTTTCAAGGTACAATGCATTTGTACATTAATTTAAAATTTCAAAATAAGCATAAATTGACCATTTAATACCTGTTGTCTACTATATACTATTACTACTATTACAACTATTGGTAACAATTATTTGCAAGGCATAGTGGCAATGATTAAGTCAAGCATCTGCATTGAGATCTCTTTTCATATGTAATGCATTGATCATCTCATCCCTACCACTAGGCCTATATTCCTATTGAATTTGGTGTTAACATAAAAACATCCTAATGTTGACATAATGTTGACATAAAAATTTTGGATTGTCAACATTGACATCACCTAAAATCCGTCATAAGAAATTAGGGCTCATCACCTAAAACAGAGGCTTCTTATACTGAGAGGATCAACATAAACTTCAATTAAGCAACCACAGCAAGGCAAGTGAGTGCACAATGATAGAGAAACCAACAGGAAAAAAATACAGCAAGCAATGATGATATTAAAAATTTTGGAGCTCGATTTAGCACACTAGAAGAATTCTGTGTTTTTAGTGACATTAGACAAAAACACAGCATGTGTTTGCAAACAAAAATACATCAGAGACTCTGAGCTTATGGGCAGCAAAGTTCTAGTGGATGTTGCAAGAAATATGTGGATGCCAATGGAAAAACGACTTGATGCTAGAGCTGACGACTATTTTGTGCAAGACATTCCAAAAAAACGTAGTCATGTATTTGGAGACATTCCATAAAACATGAAATTGCCACATTAGCAAGGGCTTACGGTTTGACTGCAAGTAAATTTCTAGAAGTTACTTCAATTCAAGCTAAGGTATAACACTAATCACATTTAAAAAATACAAGGAAAAAGTAGCTCCTTGGCATACTTCATAAAAAGAATTGCATGGATGGACGTAGAAGTTGCGCATTGCGTAGAGTTTTTTCTTAGTTCCAATGAAGTACAAAATGTGTTTGCACGTCCTAAAAATTTAGTATAATGCATTGTAGCACATGTAATCATTGTACTAATAAAGTATAAAATGTATGTGCGTGTCCTAAAAATTTATATAATGCCCTATAGCATATATAATCCCTCTACATTCGTCTATGTAGTTTCTATATAGTATACAAGTCGACATAATGTGCTGTTGGTGTAGTAAGATTACTTATTTTTCTATATTCTAAGATAAAATTTCTATTTCCATTATTTTTTGTAGTTATTTTCTTGTGTTCAAAAATCCATACAAAAAACAAACATTAAATTTTCTATTATTTCAATTGTATAATTTACTTATTCCATTCTCCCTCGAGTTGTTGAAAATAATTGTATTCTTCATACATTCAAATATATTGCATTCCTTATATTCTATCATTAATTTATATTTGTATTTCAAACTATAATTTTTATTTTAGTGATGTATTTTTCTATAATTTTATGATTTAGCAAGTCCCATTTTATCCAAAATCATAGACTCTATTCTATTTTATAATCTTATTATTTTTTAAGTTCACTTTAAAGTTATATTACATAATAATATCTACAAAAAAACATTTTAAAAATTTATAAATAATTTGAAGAAATTTCATAAATAAATTTTATAAAAATTATTTCCAAAATGTTATAAATTGTGTAGATTGAATTTTTAGAACAAATTTAGATAATTTAGATAAATGAATTCAATAAATAAAAACTAATTTTATTATGCTATACAATAATATTTCAATTTTTATTCTAAACTTTAATAGTTTGAAATCATCAAATTTGCATCAAATTTTAATATTTTATTATTATTATTATTGTTATTATTATCTCAATTTTTTACTTCATTATTGTCTAGTCATTTATTTATAATGTGAGGTAATTTTTTAGTGTCCTTGGCTTTTGAGATATTTGACATGTTATAAGTGACAAAATTCAGAATGCATCATCTACATGGCATGGGAAATTCCACATTGGACATATTGTTGTGTTATATTACGTCAAAGTCAACATTGCAAACAACAGTGATTTAATAAATCTGACAATATCAATTAAATGTTTTAGTAGACATCCCCATATATGTAGAAAATGACATCTAGATGTTCATCATGACATCTAAGACAACAAATTAAGTAAGATTTGTGGAATATTTAGAAATTGTTGGAGCAAATGTTTTAGACCGTATTAATGTCAACATTTGGTTTAATACACCAAATGTTCTTGTAAGCGTTTACAATTATGTCTAAGAAAATATAACTAAAACATTTAGATGTTTTCTGAGACATCAATTGAGACGACGTTGTGTTCATCTTGATGTTCATGTTCATCTTAACCCCTAAAGGACTAGCGTGCGTTTTTTGGCTGTATAGAAATTCTGGATAGGTACGTGTGATTAGAGATTTCCATATTTTAGGGTGAAATTTTAACGGAACGTAGGCACAAGGAATATCTTTCATATGCGCTAAATTTCATGACATTTGGAAATGTGAATAAAAAGTTATAGCCTAATGTGTTATTTTTTTTGTAACTGGGCAGTTTGAGCAAATCAGAAAAATACTTTTTTCAAAAACAAAAATTTGAAATCGATTTTCTAAAATTATATGCATGTAGAAAGCTTTGGATCATCCCATTTTGATTAATGAGTCAAAAGTTATGAAGATTTTTAGTTTGCGGGCAGTTACAAATTTTCTATTCTAAAATAAACTTTGAAGTCCTTTATCTTACTCAAGTTTCAATATTTTTTGAAGAAAATAAAATCTTAGGATGTAGATTGTTTATTACAACATTGCAACCATGGGGATTGGCATTTTTCAATTCTATAATTAAATTCTTGACAATTAGTATTTTGAATCATTCTCTACTACTATCTACTTACTATTTTTTAGTATATGTTGGACAATTCCAAATGAAGTGAAAATTTTCAAGCATGTTGCCAACTTGTCTAGAAAAAAGAATTTAAAGAAGCACCATCATTTTGGACATTTTTTCATTAAAAGGTATCTTGTGAAGTCAACAGCTGCCCTATTTTCCGCAGGGCCAAAAAAAATAATTTTCGTGAATTTGAATGCTTATATCTTGCAATCTACGTGGTGGAAATTTCTGAAATTCTTATTACAAGTTCTCAAGTCAGCATACTACAAGATCCTACGGTTATATATGTCAAATTTTTTTTTTTTCAAAATTGGATACTTGTACTAAAAATGGTAGTTTTTAAGCATTTTTGATGAAAACATAGTCATGGAACTTTAAGGGCTAAAATTTGTCTTTTAATACAATTCCTAAGTTTTACATATCCCACATGGCTTGTCTTACCTCCTACCACCCTACTTGTATAAAGAGCTTGTCTTTTCATCTCACCATATTCACAATAATTGGCTTTTGAAGCCATGAGACAAAGCTGCCAAATACGATGTAGTGTGTATGATGTATTGTGTATGGCATATTATGTATGACATATTATATTGGAACATTATGTTTGCATTGGGGACATTATGAGATGCCTATGTGTATCATATAGGATATCATGATTGTCCATATTAATGTCATGTCGAATAGTGCATTCAATTATATGAATGTCAAAAGTAACATCATTATATTCACCAAAATCATACTAGACATTTTTAGAGGTGTTTATGATGAAATATATATGTTTAAGTTGAAGTCTTAGAGGTCTACGTACATCTAAACCTCTAAGTTGCCGTCTCAAAAAACAATTTTAAAATTCTCAAACGCCTTTAAAGTGTGTCAATTAGGTATGCCATGTCACTATTTCCACCACCACGTTAGGTCTAACATCATAGACAGGATGAATGAAAAAAATCCACGTGATTATCCTCGCATGTGTAGCGCTAACATGGTAGCCACATGGCAACCTCTCATAATCTTAAAAGACCATATCATTTGAGACATCTCCCAAAAATCTTCTTGAATCAGACCACGTTTTTGGTAATTTTTCATATTTCTGGGCTTATCTATTAAAGCACATTTTTTTAGACATCCAAGTGGATGCAACAAACGTCTAAAAATACATACCTATCATGTTATAGACCTGCCACAAAAAACGTGGGTTTATTCTAATAACAACAACTCCAAGTACAAAAATAGAAGTGGAAAGAGAAACATTAGAGAAGTTTTGGGCCTCCTAAGAGACTGCGAGTTCCCGGACTGTGGGAACTCTGCAAGAATGCTGGAATGCTGCCAAATGGCCAAGCTGACATGATCAAGCGACTGCCACGTCATTTTGATAAAATGATACTCCCTCCATTTGGAAATAGTGTATCCATTCTCTATAGTGATTGCACTAAGAATGGATGCACTATTTCCAAACGGAGAAAGTATTTTGATAATCTTTTTATTTATTTAAAAAAAAAAAAAAATCTGACATGCTCGTACCGTCGTTCCTTGAATCTGGACAAACTGGGGAATGGGCCTGAAACAATCTTCTAAGGCCCCCAAAACTCCTCTAATGAGAATGGAGCTGAAATCAAAGCTCCAAGGCGTTAGGCTAACAAGGTGAATTGGTAGCATGATTGGTAATCTCTTTTCATATTCATTTTCTTTTTGGGTCACTAAAATGTGTGCAAGTAAACAAAATTAACAAATATTTGTATAATTTATGTGTGAGATCTCTACTATAGGCATGTAGGGCAGTTTGGATGGCATATTTCAATAGACACTTACATTGGAAAAATTCCTTTAGAAGCATGCCATGGTGAAGGGATGTAATTGGGATGGTAAATACATATGTATGATTGAAGTGTGCTATCCTAAACCTTTACAAGGCAATAAAATACTTCTAATTGATTTAATCATTTTAACCTTAAAGGACAAATCTTATGACTGTCAAAAGAGTTTGTATATTAATTACTATGTATGCTCCATTTTTTCATGTATTTTTTATTTTTATTTTTCAAAGATGCAATCAAATGTTCTCTAGAAATCTTGAAACTTTTAGATTTTTCTGTGAAATTTTGAAACTATTGTGAATTTTTTTGAGAAAAAATGAAGAAAATGCATATCAAAATTTTAAAATTTTAAAAACCAGCAAACCTTGACTACAGGCTCATCATTCAAATTGAAATAAAATTTTGAGAATATTCAGAATGAAGTAGAAACTAAGACAAATAAGCTTTATTTCAATAGTTGAACTCAAATTCAAAAAAGATTATTTTATATGCATGCCAAAAATTCCTCGAAGACCAAGCCAAAGTAGAAGTTGTCAAAATACACTAGAAAGTGTTTTTGTGATTTCTTTTATTGGTTTTTTCTTTTACAAAAGTCAATAAAAATTTAATGAAGGGACTTTTAACACATTTTAAAAAAAATTTAAAAAATTTGATGAAAAATTGCAATTCTATATCTTCTAGTGGTCGTTCAAAATCATCCACTAGTCACTTTGAGGCACCTTGGGGGTTTAAGGCCTAATGCACTATAGTATTTGCAATGAGCACTAGAGACATGCATCATACGACATAAAAGAGGATAATATTGTAAACAAACTCAACTACGATTTGAACCCCACGTAAAACCTGTGGAAAATGTTGAAAGACTAAATTCATTGGGCTCCAATCATAGGTCTAGGAATAAGGATGAGATTCTCAAAGCAATGCATGAAACATAAGAAGGGATTTCAAGAAAAATACTTGATATAGCCATGGCGATCATTCCTCACAAAATGCATGTTCTAATTGTTGCCAATGGTGGTAGTAATATATAATAGAAAGAGAGTAGTAAATATCCAAATTCATGTAAGTTTTCAATGAAAATGGTATACAAGTGCATTTTACCTCGAAAATAGATTGAAAGTTTTTTTCCATGTATTTCATGGTTCTCATTTTGATAAACTTTTGTTCACCTAGCTATCATGGTGACACATTTTCTAAAGTATAGATTTAAAAGAGGGATTATAGTTGTGGTGATATCATATAAGAATATATTGAAGAAAAATTGGAGATATTTATTGACAAAGTAATAAAATATTATCCATTTACCTTCTAAAATCCATAATTCCACGTTTAATTACTTTTGGACTATTCAATGAATTCTAGACTAAACATCCAAAGATCTTGGGATAATAACATTGGGAAATCTCCCAATGTTTTTATAGACCTCTCATTGTTTGTATAGATCTCCAAATGTTTTGTATTAATCTCTCAATGTTTTGCATAAACCTCTAGATGTTTTGGATTAACTGACGATGACCATTTCTTTCCTCTTGATGACCATTTTCAATTTGAGACTTTCAGAAGTCTAGAAGTAGTTAAATGTAACATCATACCTTAACCACTGAAGGACCAGCATGCATTTTTTGGCAATATAAAAATTTTGGGCAGGCTGGTATAAATGAAGATTTATATATTTTAGGCTGAAATTTAATAGAAGGTGTAGACAAGGATCATTTTTCATATGCTCTAAATTTCATGGCATTTAGAAATATGAGTCAAAAGTTATGGCCTAATAGGTTACTTTTTTTTTCTAAATGGTCAGTTCCAGCAGATTAAAAAATCACTTTTCTTAGAAACAAAAATTTGAAACTGATTTTCTTAGATTTATATATAGAGAGAAAGTTTTGCATCATTCCATTTTGATCAATAACTAAGATGAAAGTTATTAGGAGTTTCTTATTGTAGGCAGTTATGGATTTTCTATTCTAATATAAACTTTGAATTTCTTTATTTAACTCAAATTTCAATATTTTCTGAAAAAAATAAAATCATAGGATGTGGATTGTCTATCACAACATTGCAACCATTGAAATTGACATTTTTTTTGTTCCATAACTAAATTCTTAACAATTTTGTATTTAGAGTCATTCTCTGCTTCTTTCTACTTACTATTTTTTTACTTTTTATTGTACCATTTCAAATGATGTGAAATCTTTCAAGCATGTAGCCAACTTGTCTAAGAAAATGATTCCAAAGAAGCACTACCATTTTGGACATTTTCGATAGAAAAGTGAGCTTATGAAAAATTCTACCAAAAAATTGATTTCTAAAAATTAAAATGCTTACATCTTGCAATTCACGAGGTTGAAATTCTTGAAATTTTTACGGCATGTTCCCAAGTCAACATACTACAAGATCCTACAATTGTATGTGTCAAAAAAAGTTTTTTCAAAAATTTGGCATTTGTACTAAAAATAGTAATTTTGAGCGTTTTTAGTAAAAACATTGTTATAGAACTTTAGGGGTTAAGTTGGTTTGGTTTGGTTTGGTTTGTTTGTTATAGTAAGATCTCCTGCACTAGACGTCTCTCGTTTGTGTTTTGGTTTTGTTGGAAAGCCCTCTGCAGGGAGGGGTGCACGGGCTTTATTTTATGATGTTTGGACCCATAGTGTAAAATTTATTGACTTTTGAAGTTTTTATGAATTAAAAAAATTAGAAAATTACTTCTATTTTTATTTGATTGTGACAAACAGCACAATCTTCTTATACCTTAAATGAAATTGTTTGTTGTTTTGTTTATTTGTTACAATGAGATCTCTTGGATAGTGCATCCTTCAATCACGTTTTTGGTATTGTTGGATAGCTTTGTACTAGGAAGGGGGCACTAGCTTTGTTTTGTGGCGTTCAGACCTATAGTATGAAACATATTGAAGTTTGAAGTTTCTATGAATTTAAAAAATTAGAAAATTACTTTTACTTTTATTTCGGCTTTGAGTGGCAACGGCACAAAGCACACCAGTAATAATAAAATGATATTACATTCATTTGGATGAATAAATCATTTTCCAACACACAATTATGGATGAGAAGAGCTCTCCAAGGTACGTTACACCGAGTTCGGAAATTGAAAATAAAATCCCTCATTCAAAGTGAACCAATGACAAGGCACGGATTCAAGTTACTGACGTCACAAGCTGAAACGTAAAGGTCAAGAATCGATTCACTATTCCGGCGACCACTGCCGAACCAATCTTGCCTTCACCCAAAAGAACTGAACCCCAGAAACAGATTTAGGGTTCACAGGGGTTGACGATTGTGTTTGTGCTCGGAGGGCATGACCTCGGACAGAGATTTGTACTCGAAGCTTAGTACAATTGCAGTTCCGAAGAACTGCATCTGGTGTTCGTTACCGCCGTTGCAATTGCGCCAAGGTGTGAGAATCTTGAAGAATTGCCGAAGGAGATTGCGGGAATTGCAGCTCAGTTCAGATTCAGGAAGATCAGCTCTAGGTCGAAGTGCGTGGGTTTTCTTGATCTAACCCTAGCTATGGCGCTCCTCTCGCTCACTCTTGTTGCACTCCTGGTCGTCTTTCATCATGCAGGCTTGCCTTCGCCCGTTGCGGCCGCGAAAGAGTTTGTGACCTACGGCAGTGTGATCAAGCTCCAACACGACCGCACTAAGGCGCGGTTGCACTCCCACGACGTGCCCTACGGGTCTGGCAGTGGTCAGCAATCCGTGACGGCATTCCCCGGCGTCGAGGATGCGAATAGTTACTGGAGAGTGGAGATTGTCGATGACGATCACGAGCAAGGCGATGTCATTCCCAATGGTGCCGTCATCCGCCTTCAGCATGCGGGGACACGGAAGTGGCTTCACAGCGGGGAACTCCATCAGTCTCCGCTTTCTGGCAATCTCGAGGTCAGTGCTCGAGATGGTGAGGAAAACGAGAGCGGCGATTTGTGGAAGCTGGAGATTCAGGGGGCGGAGCCGGAGTGGATTCTGGATCAGAAAGTGAGGCTTCATCATGTGGACACTGACAGCTACCTCCACAGCCACAAGATGATGTTCAACCAATTGAACCAGCAAGAAGTCTGCGGGGTGGCGAAGAAGAAAGCCGATAATCTCTGGTCTGCGGCGGAGGGGATTTACTTTCGCCCCAGAGATAGTCGCGTAGAATGATCGGGTTCGGAGATGTGCAGATTTGCACGTCTTTTTAGGATGTAGTTCCATGATAGAGGATTAGGGTTTACAATTCTTGAGAGCGGATACAATTCTTGAGAGCGGTTGCACAAGTGCTAATATGATTCACTGTCCTAGCGCATTGCGGACACTCGTGACAAATTCGACAGACAAAACTTTGTTGCTATAAATCTTCGTCAGTGTAAAGAGGCCCTCAGTCGAAAAGCACGTTTGTTTATTTCAAATTTCCAACCCCTGCACAATCAAGACGTAGCCGGCCAGAAAGAAATTTTATACATTCATTGCAATTGCGTCTGGCTAACAGTGACTTCTTTCAAAGGTTAGTATATGCTGCCTAGTTGCTCTCAGAATTTGGATCCAGGAGTTCATTTGCATTTGTAGACCTTTATTCTGCAACTAGCTGTTCTTAATTTTGCTGATGGGGCGATGATGTTCTCCAGGGATGTTCTTGGGCAGAGTCTTACATTTGCCCTGTTATTGGATGTGGCAGGAGTTGAGCCCGGAAGTAAGAATACTAAACGACCTAATTAGACTGCCCAGCAGACAGCAGGCAGTTCGTATGCGGTGTGGCAAACTGGCAACTGGCTCTTCCACAGGTTGTTCCTTACCTTCTTTAATGGAATTATAATTAAATTGGCCATTTTCAGTTAAAATGACCGAGTGTGATACATTTGAATTAAACTCAAATTTAAGGCAGTGGCTCCTTAAATCATCAATATATAAGCGTTTCAGTGTCTTTCATGTGGGCCACATTGTGAAATTTTTGTTCAATTAGATTAGCAAACTGGAGTGGAAGATGTTGCAAGTAGACTTTGAATTTTTTGGTACTTTGTGAATATGTTATAAATTATCAAAAGTAACATGTTGTAGGCTCCTACAATGGATCATGAATCAACACATTTGAAACCTTGAAGCGACAAAGAGTGATGCATGAATAGCAACACTCCTTAGTAGCCAACTTGATAATCTACTCAAAACTAGCGGTCTCACATGCGGATTTGGTTTGCTATTACACGAAAAGTAAGAGTTTGTTTTAGGTATGTTGGCAGGTTAAGGTGCCGCTACCTTATACCTATCCTCGTTATCAAAGGAAAAAACTCTTGTTCATCTCATTTTTGGAAATCAGAAACAAGTCAATCTAATTGAAATTGCCTTTCTTCCATTTTTTTCTACATGACATTTGGTCAGTGATATAAAGTTCTATCTCAATGCCAAACTTGCTGTACGCTCCCGGAGTAAGCCCATTTGAGCATATATGCTGAGGAGACAAGACCTAAACGAATCCTATGTTCTCATTCAAAGGTGATTCTAAAATTCTAAAATAAGAAATATTTGGACAAGCATGTTCTCACTTGAGTATGACTTAGATATTTATAAGTTTATCAAACTAGCAGTTTCAAATTGACGTGTAAGTATAGTTATGGCAGTTGTCACAGAAGTATAGTTATATTTGTTAGAATGGCAGCTTCAGAGTGCCAAAATTGTGACATTCAAGTGACGGCTGTGAAAAGTAGGACTTCCCTGTGCCCAGAGATCTTTGGTTTCAGTTGGATGACTGGAACAATTTCTAAGAGGGTTTACGGTTTAGGATTTTATAACGACAATTTTGTTAAATTGGCGGAATACCACAGCTTTGTCACTTTTCATGCCATGAGGCCTGAGCTGTAAATCTATGCTAAGTCCAAGGTTGGCAAGCTTTTTGCAGATGAATGTCACAACTATTGGTGCTTGGAATCGCACTAATTTAACGAAATTTCATAGTTAAGATTGAATTTCAAGCTCAGCCAGTCTGCAAATTTTTACAGTAGAACTCCTCTAAATGCATAGGTCCGGGACCATCTGACAACATTCCTTTATAGAGGTTTTGCAATTACAAAGGGTGCATTTAGAAAGAGTTCTACTGTAGTACCGCCTCAAGTCGGGACCGTTGGGACTGGATAGAGAGATTTTTGCAATTATAGGGGGTGCATTTAGAGGAGTTCTACTGTATTTCACTCTTCGTCACACGGTTGTAGTTTCAAGCACAACTTCGAATCCTCTTATCTTGAACAGTACGCTAATATGTTCACTGATGCTTTATAAAACACAGGGTTGAGTTGAAATTTAAGCGCTTGTCGACATAGAAAATCTTTTGAAAACCGTGGGCCACATTGGGAGATCATTTGAACTGTGGAAATTGTGGAGATCATTTCAACTTTAGTGCTCTCATTGGGTTGAATTTTTGCACTACTTCATTCAACTGTGACTCATTGTCGTGCAATGAACTTTTTAGTCTATGTTCTTATGCTTCTCTTGGTTGGAAAAATCTCAATTGAAGGTTGAAATCTCAACCCACATGTCTGTTTCTGTGGTCCACTTTTCAGTCAAAAACTTTAAATTACGGTTGAAAATCCAACTTAACCCCTACAGGACTAATGCCTTTTTTCTGCCAAAAAACTCTCAAAACTGCCATTTTTAGAGCAAAGAGTAAAAAAATTTAAAAATTGTTTTTTTTTTAACATCTAACCATAGGATCTTATACCTAACTAGTATGGGAATGTGTGGAAAAAATTTCAGAATTTTTGACCGCACAGATTGCAAGATATCTGAGTTTGAAGTGAAAAAAACAAGTTTTTCAGCACATTGTGGGACTAAATTTTTGGACTTTGAACATTTTTAACTTAAATTTTTTGCACTACAGAGTTTTGAGCTTTAAATCTTTCTAGTGGAGAATTGAGTTGAGAGTCTAGGATAAAAAAAAGAAATTCAAAAAAACTTAATTTTCATTCTTAAAAGAATTGTTAAGTAGAAGTAGGTACAAGATAGAAGGAAAATCTAAAATATTAATATCTTTTAGATGGAATTAAAATGCACTAACTCCAATAGTGAGATTGTTCTAGCACAAAAACTAAACCATGTGGAACTTTTTTTTTGAAAAATTGCAAGAATTGCATTCCAAATTGAACCCTACAAGTTATTTTTTTTTCAGAAGATGCTCTAATTGCCCGGAAAACAAGATTGTCCATAACTTTCTCATTAAAAATCCAAATGAAATGAATCAAAGCTTCTCAAATAGACAAAAATATAATCTATAAGAATTTTTTTTCTTTTTTTAAATCAATTTTTTTGCAAATTTTTTGCTGCCCCCTCTCCCCTGTTTTGAGCTTATTTAGGCATAACTTTTGTTCTTGGGCACCGATTGAAAAAAAAATTATACTCCCACAAAGCTTATTAGTTTTTCTATCTCCAAAAAAAATTTCAAAAAATCATGACAAAAATTCATCCCGTAGATACCTGCCCGAAATCCCATTTGTCCCCCGAAGGGACAATGGTCCTTTAGGGATTAACCTGACCTTTTTTGTAGCTCCCATTAATGATTGCTAACACAAAATTTTCACAACCCACTTATCTTACTTATGCAAAATGTGAATTTGACACTTGTAAATATATGATTGGCAATTCAAGAATAATATCACATGTTAGTGGGTTTCTTTGTAGGGGAAGTAGCATTACTGTCTACTAGGTAATGAACACTAAATATCATTATTTGTATAACAAAAATCCAGCTCATGTAGTAATGACTAATCTAATGTAAAAACAAAAATGAGGCTCCCGGACTATCTTGAAATATTTCATTTAAAATGACAAATTGTAGTACAATTATACCAAACTTAAATCTATGACTATTCTAGCTTTCAAACAAAAATTCTCTAGTGCCACTCACTTTTGGCAAATTTGTTGAAATGACCTTCATGAATAGATGAGAGAATATAATAGAAATTGGTTTGCATTCATTGATTATATTTAATACGTAGTGTAATGACCCCTATCACAAAATTTGTCTTATTTTCATTTTAGAAAAATATCATCTAACGTTCACAATGAAAACCTAGAGTGTGATGAGTATGTAGATGTTGAATAGGTGTATATAGAGAAGAACTTCAATTGGAAGTGGTCATTGGCAGGTCTTTTTAGGATTAAATAGATGTGCAATAGCATTGAATTAGTGTTTCTAAAATTTAATGCTTGTCTTCAAGAAAACGGTTTGTTTCAAAGCACTATTTTGCAACATTCAAGTGCTTTGAGTTCTAAAATTAGGATTAATGAGGTGAATTGTACTTCATAATTGTCACTTTAAGTTGGTTTCCATATACATAATCAAATGTATATTTGATTTTTAGCAAAGTAGGAAATTATAAACTTTCAAATTATGTTTCAGAAAGATTTTTGGAAAACTTTGAGATTTTTTTGAAAGTGAGCACATGAATATGCCTCTAAAGTGTCATATAGGTGCATTTTTGAATCATCTTCCAAAAAATTCAAACTACCTATACAAAGGATCTATTATGTTACAACCACATTGTTTCATATAAAAAGAAAGTTGAAGACATCTATCTTCATGGTTTTGGATCATA
Source organism: Neckera pumila (assembly GCA_963969595.1). Lineage (NCBI taxonomy): Eukaryota > Viridiplantae > Streptophyta > Bryopsida > Hypnales > Neckeraceae > Neckera > Neckera pumila. The sequence goes on along the minus strand of OZ018409.1, from coordinate 44,678,710 downwards.
TTTATTACCCTTCAAAAAACACCCTATATTGTACGGAATATGAAATAATTGGTAAGGATATCCGAAATGTGTATCTCCTTTTAGATTGAAGATTTCAATTAGGCAAATGAAATTATAACAGTTTCAATAAAACTTGTCATTTTTCTAGTGTCCAAAGCCAGCTCATATTGAATCCTTGTGTGAGAATTGTAAACTAAAGTATGTATGCCCAATGTTGACCTAAGCATATTTGTGTCCTCTCTACAGCAATACAGCTTGATCTACACTCTTTTAACATTCTGGAACTAGAATGTTGGACAAATGTAAATAGGGACACAATTGGGTCAAATCAACAATGGACATACATATATTATAGGTACATTTAATCCTTCACCCATTGTGAATCATGTACCTTCTGTGTACACTTTTGTACCTCACTTAGGTGCAATTCTTGACAGAATACATCCAATATTATAAGTGATGAAGCATTACAAGTCATGTATATGTCTTGTTATATATAATTTGAAGGATAAACCTATGTAGACTTGGACAAGTCTTCCAAATTAATCAAAAGTTGCCTCTTGGCACTTCATAGTTTCATTGGCACATGGCACATTGCAATTGGAAAATAGAACATTTTAAAGACATAATTCCCTATCTGCCCCCACACTCCTTGAAAAAATTGATCTCCACGATCTAATGGATTGTTTGGAGGGTAGGATTATCCCTAATAACTGTCTCGCTCTTCCTTGCCCTCGTTTAGATATCTTGTGTATATTTCACCATTGATCATCTTCCAAAAATGAACATGTAATGCTTGTCCTAGTTAATGATTTAAAATAATTATTGTCTGTATGGTATGTTCAATTTCAAACATTAGTGAGATGAAATAAGTAACATTCGAGGTGTCACATAAGATTTGATAATACTTCCAACCATTGACAATATTACCATGTGGCACTTAAAAATTTAGACATTATTGGTTTGGTCTAATAATGTATGAAACAAACCTATAGGCTATTATCTCATAGAGTAAAGTTAGGTGTTTAAAATGTAACCACTAACACAAATATACATTTTTGTTTTCTTCAATGTACCAAAAAAGTATGCATTTCAAGAGGTGGTTGCTTTTAGTGACCACTGCATTTCAACTTCCAAAATTTGTAACTAATTCCAAGAAGGTCCAAAATCATGAAACAACTTGGGTTGAATGCCAATTCCATTTTTCTTCCTACAAAAATTTACTGAAAATTGTTTCAAGGAGTTTAGCTTCTCCAAAATGCAATCAGCTCTTAACGTTATAACATTGTGTCTCTGGTTATAAGTTCTGAAAACCAGGCAAACTGGCAGCTGCAGCCACGAGTATGGTGCAAGACTGGGCTCTGAACATGAGTGCCTGGGGTAGCAGCTTTGGCTTTTCAGACAATGGTGAGATCATGGGAGCAATCATCCTGCACAAAAAGGAACATGTATGGGAGTCTGCTCTGAAAGTGACCTTTTTAGAGCAGATTGCATTTGGGGGGAAGCAAAACTCCTTGAAACAATTGTCAGTATATTTTCGTAGGAAGAGAAATGGAATTTGCATTGAACCCAAGTCGTTTCATATTTTTTGGACCTTTTTGGAATTAGTTACAAATTTTTTAAGTTCAAACGCAGTAGCAACTACCTCCTGAAATGTACATTGTTGGTACATTGAAGAGAGCAAAATGTACCTTTGTATTAATGGTTACTTTTAGAGCACACTCTACCTTACTCTCACACTAGTCACTAGTCAGTTTAGGTGGGCACCCCCTAAACTACCGCTATGTCTAGTTACTATTATTAAATTGGTCAAATTTATGTTGGCCACTGAAATGAGGTTCCAATGCATTAAAGAATGTGACATTTGGATATCACATGCAAAAGTTATAAAGGATCAAAGGGTTTTTTTAGTTAGAGGTCTGAATTCATTTCTCTCTCTCTCCCTCCCTCTCTCTAGTCTAGGAAAAGAAATATGTCTTAAGGCAATGAGCACTCAGTAAGAGACGTAGCCCACGAATTGAATCTCTTGATGCTTGTATGTTTTGTACGTTTTAAATATGCGATTCGGATGACAACGTGTAGCCAAGCTTAATACACCTCGTGTACGTTCACTAACACAGTTTCTTTGTCTGGTGGGCATGGGCATGGGCATAGCTGAGGCGTGGCTACCTCATATTCAAGCACACATACATGCTTGCATTTAGCAGTGTTTGATTCTTTACAAACCCTAATTATGTATTTTGCCATGTCTTGAATTAATGCACAGTTGATGGATAGAGTTCCATACTGTAGTAGATTAATACGAGAAGTATTTGGCTTGTAAAAGAGTGAATGAACGCAGTAGGATAACCTTGTGAGAATCTAGAGCAAGAAATCACCCTGAGTTGAGCACGAGGGAATGTGATACGCTCAGTAGGAAGGATATGAAGAAGTGTACAGACCATCGGAGTGAGCATCGGGTATGAGACTTGTATCGTCGATGAAGAAATCCCGACCTCCCTCCCAGACAGGTCATGAATGCAGATTTTGTTCAAAATTGCAAGACCTTACCTTGTGAGACTAGTATGATCAGAATGAAACAAGAAATCCCGCCCTCCCTCCCAGACAGGTCACGAATGTAGATCTGGTTCGAAGTTGCAGGACCTTAGCTCGTGTGACTAAATACGATCAGGATGGAACAAGAAATCCAGCCTTACCTCCCAATCGGGACATGAAATTATTTACATAATTGAAGGAACTAGGGAAATGAGTCTTGTTTGGAAGTACGCAACAAGAATCTGTCTGATTGATGGATCTGTCTTGAGTGACGAATCTGTGTAGGTCAAGAAACAGTAGAAGGAGACTTGTGAGGATTGAAATATTACGTGACTTGATTGGTAGAAATTGCTCAGAAATGAGGTGACAAGTCGAATGTCTTCTCTCTCTCTCTCTCTCCTGTCCAAGTTGAGCAAATACTTCAACAAAGCATTTCTGAAATAATGACCACCACAGTCAAAAACGAAAAGCTTGGTGAAGAACGAAACAACTGCCAAGCTCTCAAAAAAACCCTCGTTGACACTAACAGTCAAATGCTGCAGAGTGGTCTGAGCATATGATACACCGTGAGTAAACTGATACCTGCTCCAAGCGTACTAGGCAATCAAAGGATACACGGGTGGTTCGACAATATCCAGCACCTACCCGGACTATGGTAGCTGCACAGGGTATGAGAGGTGGTACAACCCTAAAAATAGCTGGAATGGACTTCGGGTATCGCGCCTTGAAGGAAGTCGTGAGGCACGCAGAGTCGCAGAGGGACTGGCTTCTTGAAGGACCTTCTTCTCTGCCACTGCACGCACGATTCTTGCAAGAGCGACGTTGTGCGTACCTGCGGCGACCTTGATTCCTGGAGTACAATCCTGCAGACGGTTGCGTTGCAACATCAACATGGACAGTGGCATGGCGACACAGGTTCTTGCACCGTGTCACAGGCAGTGGAGAGATGAAATTATTATTACTGAACACAGGGAACCTGGACCAATTCACTGGGCAGTGAGTGGTACAAAAAGAGGGGTGAATGTGGAGTGAATTTTGTCCAAATAAGGCAAGTGGCAAGTGTTGACCTTGACTTTCCTTATTAAGAAAAAATTCACTCCACATTCACCCCTCTTTTTGTACCACTCACTGCCCAGTGAATCGGTCCAGGTTCCCTGTGGAAAGTGTGTGTGAGAAAGCTAATCTTGCTTGGTTGTTGGTATGTATGTTGATCTTTGGCTCTGATAACAAAGTGCAAGCATGTTGTAGACACCTGTTGTGCGTCTTACTAACACTCACGTGTGTGTGTTGGGGGCATGGGCACAGGTGAGACATGCTTGCTCAAGATTCAGACATAGAACGACAACGCTAGCTATTCTGGGTTGCACTTATGATATTTTACATTGTTCTTGCGTTGAGATCAGTTAGATGCTCAAAATGCGAGTAGATTGCATAAGTACTGTCAATTTCTTGCGGGATGAATTGATTGTATAGGGTGATATTTGACGATAATCTCCATAGCCGGTGTACTCAGTAACACAAAGGCACCGGTAGATCTAAGATGATCAGACTCAGGTTGATGATAGCGATACTAAGTAAAAGAGACAGTGCTTAGATTGCTATTAGGAATTGGAAGGTTCCCACCCTCCCTCCCGGTCATGTGTGATCAACAGGGAAACACATTTGATTAGAATGGAACAGAGCTGCGGATTCTTTCTTAATGAATCCAGTAGAATGGTGGGTGTTCTTTACGATTAATGTCAAGATGAATTGCTGAAATGTCCTGACAATGCGTTACTTCTCTTACGAAGTAGATGCATGTTACGGAGGTATTGGATGGCTCTGAAAGGTATAGGATCGAATGAATCACAAAACAGGTACTCATGTAGAATTGTGAGCCTTGAAAAAATAGAAAACGCCCTGAATAGGGGTGACAAGAAAAGTGTCTTCTCTCTCTATATTAATTTTTGAAATTTATACAAACTGAAGATGGTGTTTTGGGATTAGTGGCACATTTTGTGGGTATCCACCTTACATCTTAGAGGGCAAACAACTAGCTCAACTAATTGGAAGATTGTTCTTTCTATAGGATTTGTGGTGTGGTGTGGTGTGGGGGGGAGAGGTACCCTTGTTGGTGGTGCCGATCATATTTCCTAATTCCAGAAGGAAAGATACTCCTTTTAGAATTAGAGAATGTAATTGGCAATGTCATTAGGGATATCATCCAAAAATTAATGGATATAAAGCTAGACAATATAAGTTTTATTAAACACCATAATTAGACGTATAGATATTCACATCAAAGTCAAGTTAAAGAAACAACATGGCTAAAAATTCATATCCATAAAAGTCCCAGTTTGTTGAGCTTTGAGCACTTCAATGTCACAAATTTAGCACCTTGAATCAAAAAAATATTGTCTATATGAGAATTCCACAATTTCATACTAGAATTTTTCAAAGCAAGTGGCCTTGACTCTTAAAGTTCTATGTGTTTGTGTTTTACCAAAAACCATTCCAAATCTACTATTCCAATTGCACAGAGAAAAGTTTAAATCAATTTTTATTGCATATCCACCCCCAAGGTTTTGCACTAAATTGGTGTGAGAATGTATGGGAGAAATTTCAAAAACTTTGACATATACAACTTGCAAGATATTAGCATTTAAAGGAAAGGGGATTAGCAAATTTCCATACTTTGAATCTTCTTAACTTGAAATTTGGCAATAAGAGTTTTGAGATAAAGACCTTCATGGTGGAGAAGGAGTAGAGAATCCAAGAGGAAAATTTTCAAAGAAAACTTGATTTCCATGCTTTATAAAATTGTTAAGTAGTAGGTATAAAATAAATAGAACCTACCATAAACCATTAGTAACTCAAAGATGAAATTGAAAAAGTCAATCCTAACAATGAAATTCTAGCAAATAGTTTAAACCAATGCATGTGGACCTTTCTTGCATGGAAATTTGTGAAAATTGAGTTAAAATCAAATGCAACAAGTTGTTTTTCAAGAACATGTCTAAGATTGCCTGGAAAAACAAAAACTCTTCATAAATTTCACATCAATCATACAAATGGAATGAATAAAAAAATTATATGTAGATCAAAATATACTCTATGAAAAAATAAAATAAAATTATTTTGAATTTTTTATTTTATTTTTTGATGCTTGAACTCAGCTATTATAATTTGGGTGACATTAGTTTTGCTCCTAGGAACCAATGGAAAAAACACATATACAAAAAACTAATCTATTTTCCTATGTCGCAAAAAATTCAAAAAATCATACCAAAAGTCAAGATTGTAGGTACCTACAAAAAATTAAGCTTACTCTTGGAAGAAACATTGATCCTCTAGGGATTTAAAATAAATCTATACTAACACTAATTAAAGGTGAAAATGTCTATGTATACATGCCTAACAAATTTACTTCTATTGAAAGTGTCCCCAAAAGTGCAATTAAACTATTTCCATACATAACTGCAATTGGTTGATTGTTGATTATCTAAATTTTGGTATTGGGACCAAGCTATGTGATGGTTTCAATGACCTAGGGAATGCCACTTTGCAAATTCATAGTAATTACACATCTTATCTAAAAATTCTATTTTTTGTTAAATTCATAATTTTCAATTGCTAATATTTTGAATATATATATATAAAGTGCCTCCAACTATACTAAATTGTTTATTTTGATCATTATGGGCGTTTTCATTTTTGAACATTTCCACTCCCGCTCCTTACAACCCCCACCAGACCCAGGAGCCAATACCCCCCCAACTATAGCATTAGGCATGGTTTCCTATAGGGCTTTTATTTTTGGCAAAATTTCGTTAGTTATGACATAAAGCAACAAATGCATTGGTGTCCCTCCAGATTTAATCCTATGAGGTGCTGCTAGAACATAGCTTCTATAGTGATAAAAAAAACCTTGGTTTCCTAAGCACTAGACTTGCCAAGTTTTCTTCTCCCTCCCTCAGCTTCACTTGGATGGTGAACTTTTAATAAATGAAGAATCTTCTTAGTCGTAGCAATAGCAAAAACTTGGAATTCAGTTTTTTTTTAATGAAAAACACAGCAACCAAACCTTTACGTGCAGGTCAATTTCGGCAGAAATTAAGTCATTTTTATGAAAAAGTGTCACATGTCATCTTATACGTGAATGGTCTAAGGTGACATAGACCCTTGATAATATGACGTTGAAATTCAATTTCGGCACTCAAGTGCCGAATCAAACCTTCACGTACGATAATGGGGAGTGCAGGTCTATAAGGGACGAGGTGCTTTGGCCCTCCCATGCAAACAGAGACCCAAAGAGCCACACAGTGCGTGGGCTTCATATAGTACCTTCCAAGCCTTGTTTCCCATGGGAATTTGATTGCCCCACTATGGAGATGCCCTCTTAGTTTTTAGAGCTTTGTGTAGATGAATGGCACAAGCAGGACGCTAAATCCATTCCACGAAGGTGGATTCAGCAAGTTGGATTTATCCCGGGGAAAAACACAAGAATTTTTTATTTGCCTCAAAATTTATTTTTTGAAAATTTTAAATTCATATTTGCAATCAGAGGTCCCATTTTAGCTGGGGGGGCTAGAAAGTATCCCTAGACACGGCTCAATCATAAGGGGACTTTTTTTGCTTTTACCCCAATAACCCCCAATTTACCCTGCTGGTCCCACCATTGTGGGACGGATTTAGCGTCCTGCATGGCACAAGTTTTTGTGGTGCCCCAGATGCCATCAGTTTTAACGAAGTTGATGATCACACTCTTTAACATCATCACCTCTGCTAACTTACAATAGTGAACCGTTCCCCCTTTCCAAGACTGTCCTCCCTAGATTCTCACTGTGGATTATGAAAAGCCTTAAATTGTGACAGAATTATTGAGATGCTGTGCAGGACTGAGGTTCTGTCAGCTACCATCCAGCAGTAGTGACAATCAATATTCAACAGTTTGGGAGTTCAAAACAGTAGTGCATAATTGTGCCTGGAATAGGTCTGGCTTTTGAAAGGTATGATCCGCAATGATTTGTCAATGTAAGAAAAAAAAAAACATCATGATGATGGGGCTCGTGGATTAGAGTACTGTAAAGCTTGCACATGCCAAAGAAGCAGGGATTTTATTTTTTCATTTATTTTGGGCAGTGCTGAAAAGCTAACTTTCAGCTGGAGTGATGTGGGAGTGATGCAGTTGTTTTCATCTCAACAAATAGATGAAATGTGCAAAATGAAGGTGAAATAAAAATATTCATTCAAGAGTGTCCAGTACCTGACAGCTAAGTTACAGACATATTTACTGGAACCTTTCATGAACAAAGGTTAAGGTAACAGGTCCAGATATCGCCCATTTAAGAGCTGAAAGTGAATGTCGGGGAGGCGAAGCTTCTTGAAATAATTTTGAGTAAATTTTTCTTGAAAGACAAGAAGAATTGGCATCTAACCCAAGTCGTTTCATATTTTTTGGAGCAATGTGGAATTAGTTATGAAATTTTGATGTTGAAGTGGCATAGGGCTCTAAAATCGCCCACCCCCTAAAATGTACACTATTTATACATTGCTAAAGGCTATGAAAAATCAACATGTACAAACGGTGTACATTTGAGTAGGGTGGGCGATTTTACAGTCTGTGCGATTTCAGAGCCTGTTACCTTACATTACATAATGTCTTTATGACAAATAAACATTTAGGTGAGAAAAGCAACATTTAGTTGGTAAAAGGCATTACATCATAACATTCAAGAGTATCTTGTAGTTAATTCTTGTGTTTGTAATGAAGTTGCAATCTCTTACAATAGAAGAAAAAGGCTTACATAGTTAGGTTTATGTCATAGTGGGACTCTCCCGTGCTCAAAAATTAGACGTGAATTGGGCATAGCACGCCAAACAGTTTATGATCTTATGAAGCAAAATTGGCTTCAAAGGATTGTCGATCATCTTCCTGAAGTCTCCGGGTAGAAGATGTAAGCTCAACTTTCATGGCAAGCGGCAATTGGCACAACTTGTAGTTGCTAATTGGTGCACACCTCTTGCAACAATTCAGACCCAAATGACAACAAAAGTTTATATGGGTACATTGAGAAAAATAAAATCAAACTTTTGGCTTCAACAATTGTGTTGTAGTCAAAAAAACTTTTTTCAAGGATGCACATAGGGCGCAAAGGCTTGCATGTGCTCAAGCTCATGTGCATTGGAGTGTAGGCAATTGAAAGAATGTTATATGGACAAACAAATCATCCTTTGAGGTTGACAAGCATTTGCAATCGATACAAGCTTTGGAGTCAAATTTATGAAAGGTGCTCATGGGATTGCTTATGTCTTATCTTTAAATTTGGTTGTGTATTTGACATGATATGGGACACTTTTAGTAGCTACGATAAGTCTTTCACAGTCATCATGCCTACAAGGAGGAGAGCTATTGTTGATTTTGTTGACATTGTATATAAGGAAGCATTACTTGGCTTTTATTTCTTCCATGATCATCCAAATGATATAACTATCATGGAAGATGTGCATTGCAATTTTTGACCTAATAGATAGAGAGAAGTTCATAACATGACAAACTTAAATTGGCTTTCTAACTTCCTAGATTTGAGTCCCACATAGAACCTTTGAAAAACTATAAAAGGCATTAGAAGAGATTGGAGGGCATTGGAGGGCCCGTTCTCCAATCTAGCTAGATCTGTAAACAGCCGGTACGGGCTGTCAGATAAAAAAAATTCAAAAAAAATTCAAAAAAAAATTTCCCTCTCAAATATCATTTTAGGCCTTTTTTTTATTTTTATTTTTTGAAAATGACGTGGCACTCTCTCGACCACATCAGCCAACAATTTTCTTGCATGGGAACGCTGCAGAAACGTAGGGTAACTCGCGGGCTCTTGGAGGCCTCAAATCTCTTCTAATGCTGTGTTCAAAGCAAGTATCAGCCACGAAACATAGAGCAAATGGCTGTTGCAATTCAATGTGCATGGAAGGAAGTCTCCAAAAATGTACTTCATGTTTTCATTTCCACAATGCTTCACAAAATGAAGGTTGTTATTGATGCTTGGGGTGGTAGTACTGGATGAAAGATATCATGTAAAAATTATCCAAATTGATGTGTATTTTATATTTTTCTATATAAAATATTATATAACATGAAAACAACCTCTCTAATCTTTTGATTGCATTTTAAGGTTTTCAATTTCATGAAACTTTGAATACTTGATAGCAATGAAATTGAAATTTCACAGTCTTTATAAGGTTGGAGCTTGAAAATTTTCTATTTGTATTTTAGTTGCCGGATACTATACATTCATTCAAAAAAGAACAATATTTTCTTAAGAAAGTGTAGCAAATCAATAATGTCATCCACTGAAATGGGAGAACATATTGCCTAATATTCCCTCCTAAAAATTGTATTGCTTTTTAGCAAAATATCGCCACTCTCTCCCCCCACAATGTTAGGATTTTTTGGAAATTCAATGATATTCTTTTGTAGTTGAAACTCGATGAAAGTTAGTGAATTGGACGATATATCATTCAAAATAGATGACATTTTAGCCATAAAAAATACAATTCTAGTCCAATTTTAGCATTTTTGAAGATAGATTTTGCATTCTGGCAATATTTTGCCAACTAATAAAACGCTACAACATAATCATCCATCTTAGATTCTTAGCTCTTCACAAGTTAAATTTCCTATATAATTTAGTCAAGGTTTTTTTAGAGGGGAGTTTTTTGTTTTTGTGGTTCAATTTGTCTTTTTAGTTTTTAGTGGCACATATGGTCAGAGACCACAATCAAGTTGCAACAAGAAGTAAATGGATTGACCTTGATTGGGCATTCCTTTTAGGGAGACAATCTTTGCTAGTGCCAAGATTTTTGTTTCCTTCACTAAGCTTGGACTATGGGGAACTTGTCAAAGGTTTGAAAGTATAGAATCAACCATTTTTCAAACTAAATCTTGCTAAATTCCAATATGCATTCATTTTATATTTAAATTTAACACTCAAATTACATGCCTATACAAAATTTAATGAAGAAAATGAGAATGTTTCACTAGTACAAAGGTGGTCTAGAAATACCAAGATCTATTACTGTTTGGAGTTCCAATGCTAACTTTCTATAAAAACATAGTTGAATATCACCATGTTCAATGCATCATCGTGTTTGTATATGAAATGAATCATGTAGTAGTGCAACACTCACTGTGAGCAGTTAATAATGAAAATGTGAGTAAAGATTCTAACATCAAGTTAGAGTAACAACTTATCGATTACTTATGTGCAAGTCAAATCAATATTAATCTTAGTCAAATTTGAATCAATAAACTACTAGGCTCTTTGATTGCAAATGTGATTGAAATAAATATATTTAGGAATTAATGAACAAAACCAAAATACATATTAGCTTCAATAATAAACGGAATGATTTCATTTCTAATAAAATGATCGTATCTATGCATCCAAACTAAAAAATAGACTAAGAGAGTGCACAAGTGGATACTTTTTTCCTTTGGTCCAACTAGCCACTAGCTCATTTTTTCACATTTTAAATTGATGCATTAATTTGATAATTAATCTCTAATGTGGACATGACCACTTAACTACTATCCATGCAGATAAAATGAAATATAACATTCTACATCAAATTTTGCAATGCGGACTTGTGGCTAGACCGCTAGGCAAGAGACAAATTCTAAATATATGTTTGTTATTTGGAATAGCATAGAACTATATTTGTGAATCGGAATAGAATAAAAAATATATAATTTAGAGGAACCAGTACTAAGCAAATGCAAGGAAATTTGAGGGAACCACCTTGTATTGTGGGGAGATTAAATGAATTAAGTTCTGTTGGCATTTTTCTATATGGTTAGCAAAAAATTAAGTCTATGTCAATCCTAGTGACAAAGACAATACATATTAGATTCCGTACCATTTGAGGAATACTTAAAAAATAATAATTCTTGATGAGAGATATTGCAATTCTTAGAAGTGGAAGCATTAACTAATCCTAGTATCAAAGACAATATATATTAGATATTGTACACTTTGAAAAATACTTTAAAAATAGTAATTCTTGATGAGAGATATTGCATTTCTTAGAAGTGGGAAGCACTAATTGAGAAAACTTTGAGTCCTTGATCAATCAATAAACCATAATGGAGTCATTCCCTAGGTGTCCACTATGGGTCATTTGACTACAATGGGCTGTTTTACCTTAGGGCAACCCCACAACTAACTCGTGGAACAGGGCACTAAATGAGGAAATCTTGTGGTTTGGCATGCCGCCATTTTGATTGAAGAATCACGGCCCCAGGGGAAGACTTGTCTAGTGGTCAAAAGGTGCACCATACTTCTTATTTTATTATTTTAAAAAGGAATCTCTTCAACTTGTGCAGAGAAGCTTTCAAAAGGTGGGATACCAAAGATTATTAAATAGCTTGGCGAGCCGCATTCAAGATTCTCCATTTGCCTATGCCCTCTTCATTTTTGGCCGTGGCTGGGCATATTTTTTCACTTGGCGAGCGTGCCATGGGGCAATTTTAAACTAGGGCCTGCTCATTGTTCATGTTGAGTGCCTTTAGCACCCTGCTGTAGGATTGCTTTTAGAAGCTTTGAGTGCATTAGATGTTATTTGGAGGCAATGGAGGGCCGTTTCAGGCCCATTCCCCAATCCGTTCCCAATGCAAGGAAGGAACATCGGGTTGCTATCAAAATCCTAATTATCAAGAAAAGAAAAAAGAAAAAAATTGCTTCATAAATTTTAAAAATAATTTAAAATAAAAATAAAAACAACATGGCTGAACATCGGCCATGTCACACTACTACAATGCGCTGCTGTAGCACAACATAGTGCATTCCTTGCAGTTGGGAACTTGCAGCCCTCTGCATAGGCCAAATCCCCTCTAATGATTAGAGTGCTTTACAGAGTAAACTTTAGACAACACTTTTGCGATGCCTAATCAACACTCCAGAAGCTTTATTCATTCAACCATCTTTATAAGAGCCTCTTACAGTCAACATGTAAGGAATATATAGTGGTCCCTCCAGAATTAGACCTCTGTGAATGAGTCATGATACTAGAGTCTGGCACTTAAACGCCCAAAAAAACAATCCTGCTTACAGTAGAACCTTGGTCTGGGATCGCTTGACAAGATTGCTTTAGAGAGGGTTTGCACTATACAAGAAGTGCAAACCGCAAGGGGGACATGTGCCACATTTTTAGGAAAAGGAGCTTGTTCAAATTTTTTTTTTTTTTTTTTTTTTTCTGACATGGGCAAGGTCCACCACACTTCCTTGGCAGACTCTCATTTAGTGTGACAACTTACTTTATTCCCAAAGTCGGGACCGCCCGACCCTATTTGTTTATAGAGGTTTATCGGCTTTGAGAGGATCAACTTTGGAAGGTTCTACTGTACCATGTATCTGTGGGTGGGTGCGTTCACCGCAGAAGGAACATAAAAGTGCTTTCTGTACTTCAGTATCCATGCAGAATGTATGGATATTGATGGAACTCATTCTCCTACTTCCACACTCACCAATGTCACCAAAGTTCAGAGGAACTCTTTTTGTCTTTTAGTACTTTTTCTGCCCACCATGGTTACATGGCAGGAGGGCCTAAGGATGAGTTTACAAGATTATCTGGAAGGTACAGGTCCACGTTTCCCAGGTAGCCCAAACAAGTGGTGAGACTTGACTTTCCATATAACTCATCAGAAAGACTTGCTTTAACTTCCATGAATCAAACTTGTGGCATTAAGTTAAGCTTGATTGAAAGAGAAGACAAAGCAAACAAGTGAACATCACATGATACTCAAATTCAAGATGAACACGTGCCAGAAATGCAAAACCAACCCAAAGTGAACATGCCCAAATTAAAAATAAAATAAAAAAATTTTAATTTAAAAAATCTCTCGGCAGGCCGAGAGAGGTCTCTTGGCACGCGCTGCCCTTCCGTCCTTTTGTTGTTTGTCTGTGGTCCTTTGTTTCCCGGCAGGCCACTTGTGATTGCTGGTTTTGTACCTTGCCCCTTGCAATGAAATGGAATTTCATTTGTTTTTGTTTGTTTTTTAAATCCAAAAAAAGAGATTCAAAATTCTCATTGGGAATGTCATCAATTCATCAGTTTCTTGGGGTTTTTTTAGAACAAAGTATCAAATTTCTTCTATATACATAAGAAAGCTTGCTCTAAAAGTGGCCATGCTCTAAAGGGATCATGTCTTTTACTTGTTTCCAAAAAAAAAAAAAAAATTCATGACACAAGGATACATTTTGCTATTGTCAATGTACCAATAGTGTACATTTCAAAAGATGGTCACTTCAAGAGCAAACTACCTTAGGGCTACCCTTCTGAGAATTTCACAATATTTGACATCGGAAGTTCAATGTAGACTGGAAGTATATGCAGTGCAATCTCAGAATCTTTGTACTCTGAATTATACCACTACCCTACGGTTCTATAATCACAAATTAAAAACAATTTCTAAAGCTGATTTTTGCACTTTGTAATAGAAATGGCAATTTTGAGTGAAATTTGATGAAAAAAAGACCTTGAGACTTTAGGAATTAAAGATAATGCATGACGTGTATGTATAGACTATGTACACATATACAATTTGTAGTAAATTCAAATTAGGATAAGTTGAAATATTATTGTATGTACTACTTTTCACCAATTGAATATACATTAGACATTAGTGACACTAATTTTGTATGATAAATCATTGTAGCAATTTACTATTGTAAATATTCTGCACATATATAAAGCATACATAATTTCCATTTGACGCAATTTGTCATTTTTACACTTGGCCATATAAAATTGCACTTACTAATGGTATGGGCAAATTGGTTTCATCACCAATATAAAGGGGCACTTGGCAAGTACAACACTTTATACACCTCGCGGGGCTCTGCGGGCCACCAACAGCAGACCAAAAAAATATCATAGATGGCAAGTCCACTGCTACATGTAAGGTGAGTGCATTTGGCCAAGTGCAAAAATGACTAATATTTCTTAGTATTAGTCAATTTCAAACTTACAAGATTTTCCATTTAGACAAATAGGTCTTATATATTTATACAAGAATTTTTTTATGTTTTTTTTGTTTATGTTTTTTCATGGATTTAGCTAAATTTCGACAATCAAGATTGTTTTACTTGTCTGGCTAGGGTTGTTTTATTGGGTGGACCATTTGATTTGTCCACCCAAAGGACACATTCAATGACCTTGCCTTATGTCCCAACGTGATATCCACTTATGTTCAATCCATCAAAGTAGCGCATTCTAAATTTAAGTTCATATTTATAGTGACATTTCAAATTTTTTTAGCTACTGAAGATGGAATTACATGATGGGATGTGATGCCCATCCGACACTTTGTCTTATACAACATGCGATGTTAGACATCCTACATGACAGCGAGCCTCCTAACATGTCAGATAAGACAATGTTGATCTAAAGTAAGAATTGTAAGAGAGGACCAAATTTTCTAACCTATATATAATACCTTCATTAACTAATATCATTCATTTGGTGATGCAATTTGGAACCAATTTGTAGTAATAAAAGTATCTTCAACATAAAAAATCAATAGTGAATATCCTATGCAAGAATAGAAGTTCTTGTTAATATTGGACATGGATGAGATATCATGATATTAATATAGCCTAAAGTAAATGGTTTTGAGTCTTTCTAAAAATCATTTAAAGATTCACACACTAACCTATATGATACTTTATAGTTCTCAAGTCTTGACATTGAAAATTCACATAAATCTTTACGAGAATTCAAAAGAATTCGAAAAGTCAAAATAATTGTTAGGAAATTAATGATTTCCAATTTTCCTTTTGTCTAAGTACATGAATTTTAGATGACTAACACTACAAGAAAACAAGGATATTAAAAATTTGTCCACAATAATTGTAAGCACAACAATGACTTCAAAATGACATTGAATTACCTGGAGTTGTTCATCCTCAATATTTGCTCATGAAGAAAAAACTCCGATTGCAAAGAGGATTAAAATGGCACCTTTCCAAAACTTTGGCACTTTTGCAGTTCAGACCGCCAAATTTGAAATCTATATCTGTCCTAGATGGTTCAAATCGTGCGGTCTGAAAGTGATGTATTTCATATGCCATTTTAATAAAATTTGCCATAAAGAAAAAAACTCGCAGTCAGCACTTCTTCTCCACAACTGAAGTCAGGGATGATGCCCCTGGCGTAATCGAGAGTTCGAGACTCCTGATCCCAAATTTGAGTTTCATAATTAAGCTCGGCTTCCTAAAGTCGCTGCTAAATGTGCTAAAATTTCAAATTCAATACCGTGTGGAATTCACATTCTATGTAGCAACAACAAGGAATTTCTTTGTAAAACGTTAACTTTTGCCACAGTAAATTAAGCCGCGGACTGAAGCCATTCCAAATTTAACGAATGTTAATTATCCTGATCGAATCTCTCAGTAATTTTGATAGAAACGAAATGAAAGATCGACTTGCACATTTGCAGCACCACCATCATCAACATGTCGGTAAAAATTAATGTCAGTCCAGCAAATGAAACTTTCGGCACAGTGATCCAGTGATCCAGCAACTGCCCCAACTGTAGTACTCTGCAGTACAAAGCACGTCACTACAGTTGCAGAGCCAGCAGCAAGAGGCAAGGATTTTTCTAAAAGGGCGGAGAATAAATCTGGAGCGGATCGTAGATGCTCACGGAAATAGCCGACGTACGAAGTAACAGTGGAAGCTACGGGGCGCTATCAAACAAACGCTATCAAACAAACGCCTTCACCCTTAACACTGGATGGATGTCTAGGGACACTTGAAAAGCGGTGCAGGTTTGCAGGCTGAGCTTCGACGACAGCAGACTACTATAAAGAGTTTCCAATCCGTCTCTTTAGAGCAACAAAGGCCGGGGGTTGAAAATTTAAATTAAAGTTTTAAAGTTGCCACATGTGGATCCACCTACCATCTTTGGATTTCCTTTCCAACCGATTTAGCAAATTCAATCTAATCCCCGACTCAAATGATCAATTGGGGCAAGCAGGCAGGTAGTCACCGACGGACTGGGCGTGAGTTTAATTGCTTTACTTCGATCTCCCTGCCTCACTGTCTAATATATCAAAATTGTGGCCAGATCAGATGCCATGACAACTAGTCACTACTGGCTCTGTAAAACACCACTTGCAAGTTGGTTATGTTTAATTGCTTTCACCGCCGAAGGTGACCAGTAGCTCAGTGTCACGTCACCGAAGTTTTTTCTATTTGATTTACAGTCAACTTGGCCATGATTGATAAAATGAGCTGGTCTTCGTATGCGCTGTCGTCAACTTGGCCTTTAAGTTTGTATGTCCAATTGGCACTCTCGACTCAGACTTGGGAGGTCCGTTTGCGATTCCGACGTGCCGATCAGGTTCATGTACCTTACCCTGAATTACTTCTTCAATCGATCGACCTCTGCCTTCTATATATGCGTCTAGAGTTCGGCAGTCCGACGATCGATCTTAACAGTATGTGCAGATTTGAATACTAGTTGCGTAGCTAGCCGTTGTCACTGAGTTCCTGCAAGTAACGATATCTAATTGAAGGATTCAAACCTTGAGATTTGTTGCAGCAGGTTCGATAGAAGTGAAAGCGTTCCAGATAGAGTTGTGATCGACGTCTTGTTGCAGTAAGTTTGATAGAATTGAAGGTGTTCCAAAGTACGTTGTGACTTGTTGTAGTATGTTTTCATAGAACTGCAAGTGTTTTAAACTTGTAGTTGCTATGGATTTTGTAAATTGCAGAAGATTCAAAGTTGAATCATGATACTTGGTTGAATTCATTGGTGGTTTATATAGCTGATGATGAGTGTTTATAAGTGCATTGCATAATTGTCTAGTTTGTAATATTCATTGTGAATTTGTTTATAATCTCATGATTCTAACATTCATGAGAAAATAAACTAATTTTTCAATTGAAGAAACTAGACCGTTATGCAATGTACCTATGAATATTGATCTCTAGCTCAATATTCCATGAGTTTGAGTACTTGTGATGACCTCATTTCAAAATTCAAACAAAGCTTCAAAGTTGCAGTTCAAGTAGTAATATATTGGCATAGAGCATTTTGAATTCTTTAGATTTCAGTGGGAAACATTACTTATGTTGAAATTCATACTATACTAGGTCTTCATGACTTAGTTCAAATTTAAGAAGTACTAGTCCTTAGTAGGACTTTCCAACTAATGTGGAATCGTTCTAAAATATGCACAATCTATTAATTGTGTGTGAAGTGAATGTCTGTATAATTTGAATGAGGTAATATAGAACGGTAGTTTACCGAAACACTGTATCTTCGACGTTTAGATATTGCTTTAGTTTTTTTCGATAATGAGTCTGTATCTGTGAGCAGCATATATATTCGACCAGCTGAAATGACAACAGTATCCATTAATTCAATGTAGTGACGTCGTCCTGTCACGGAATACTAGCTCATCTTCACTGCTACGATCCAAAGTAGACTAGCTTGGCACTAGCTCTGGAACTCGCCATGATTCTAACACACCTTCTGTGACTGAGCTTTAGCAGACGATCAGTCCACAAGTAAGGCTGGCAATCCCGGTAGCTCTGATCTGGTCACTCTGGTCACGTGCAATTCATTGGTTTCGTTGTTTCCACGTCCTAAAGGAAGTTAGTTCAGGATGGCTTGAAAGATCTGACTGTCACAGTAGTACAAACTCATAATCTTCGACGGTCCAATTATGCAGTGCTCTACTGCTTTCTGTGACAGACTTGCCTGGGAGTTTTCAGCTCAGTCGTAAAGGACAGAAACTTTTGGTCTGCGGGTTGGTTTGGTTCATGAATTGAGCGGTCTCACTAGAAATGATTTTTCTTTTTCAACAGTTACATTCATAGCTCCGGCCTGAAACGGCCTGAAACGGCCTTGGCCAGTGGCCACCTGCCCACAACCTGATTGTGCACTTTGGATACTGAAACAAATTACAAACTAACCCTGTAAGGACGCTGTAAGACGCTGCGGACGCAAAAGTCCGATGGATGACTTCAATGTTAACTGTAACTTAGCAACAAAAAATGCACCTATTGATCCAAAACTCGGAGTACTTAGGAGTATTTTGGTGACTACCTTGGTCATGGGGGCAGCGCCCTTCCAGGACTAAGCTAGAACGCCGGCCAAGCTTGACTTGTTCTCAGTCACTATTTGATGTTACAAACTCAAGACACGTGTATACATTAGAGACAAACAGTGCGGTGCCTGAAATTAAGTGAGACAATCTCACTGAAATTCGCCAGTTTAACAAAAATGAGGTATATTAACAAGGCTTGTATGGTCTCAATATTCACCATGATTTTTGGAACTTTTTGTGAAGCAAAAAAACATATAAGCTTCCATGAGATTGTGTCCAATAAACTCTGTATTGGTGTGGAAAATAATACCCTTCTAAGAAATAAAAAAGACTCGTGGCTTCCAGATTATAATACTCCAAAATGAATGAGAATACAGAAACTTCTTCAATACAAGTTTCAATTGCGAGAAAAGCTTCTCGATCAAGACACTGAAATAAACTAAAACTCCTAAAATGAGTGCAAAAACTCAAACGTTTCTCCTCCGACTGAACGCACTAGTAAGAACGCAATTGTACAAAGCCAGTGCCCTTAAAAAGCACACATACTCGTGGGGTAGCCAAAAACACGACGAATAATTCTTCACAGGTAGATCGATCCAACTCCTGATCGAGCTTCAAATTCCACAACGTGGATCCATACACCACGTCCAAACTGTGCCGATTCAAATTGCCAGTGTATATATTTGTAGGTCCTTGTATTTCCTACCCCTTGACTATGATGCAGACCTTCGTCTGTCACACCACTCGAGGGTAAAGCAGATGAAGAATCTGCATCATAGACTAGTGGAAGAAAACTGAACCACTACAAACAAACAAAAATGCAAACTAATCCGACCACAAATTTGATACATTCTAGCTCGCTGTGAGCAACCGAGGTTGAATCAATGGAGAAATACAATAGTCCAGCTCTAGAGCATTTCAGATCCACTCCAATGAAACTCTCAGCGAATACTGATCGACTGAATGAATCATACAATATCTGCAAAACTCTACCCTCACGCCAAATGCAACACTACAACAACAACAAAGCTTGCTTGCGTGCTTCTGCAACACTCCACAAGAGAGGACCAAGTGTTGTGTTGGAGAGGAGAATGGCAAGTGAGTATTTATAGAAGGCTTGTAGGGAAAGACGTGGAGGACGGTCGAAAAAGCAGAGTACCGGCTTGTGAGGCAGATTTTTGTAGTAGGCACCAGGCAGTTGCATTAAGGCAAGCCGGTCATTATTATTCTTACCAGTTAACTTATTTTTGTTTTTTTGCATTATTCATTATTCAATATATTCTTACTATGCATGCACTACAGTAGTATATGGAGACAAATTGGGTGCCTGTTCTTTCCTATTTTGCCGTGTCGACTGTCTAGCATGTGGGTTCAGAGGTCGTGATTTCATGGATTTGATGAATCTTTTACAAGGCGGGCCTGGGCACTAATTGAGGCCTTCAGTTGCAAACTTGAAAATGATAGCTGATGATAGGAGAGTGATTGATTCATCACACCTAAGTTACAAAACCTCCTGAAATGCCGAGACCCTTTTCAAGACAGATTGGCAGTCTCTCATTGGATCCAAATGAAAATCTGCATTTGTCAACCTTTCTTTTAAAGGTGATAAATGTATCTTTCATCAATTACGTTTATTTTCCAACCATGATAAAATTTGCAAATTTTGAATTCATATTTGCAATTAGAGGCCCCAATTGGGTATACTGAGTAGTAAAATATGGTTGCCCCACACTAATTTCTTGACATTCTATACTATATAATTATGTACAATTATTGTAGAAGGATGCAGTAATGTAGGAACCATGTAGGTTGCATGGGTTGGTGCAGTGGTTCATGACTTGGGTTTAGAAAATGGCATGTATCTCCATTTGGATAAGCAGTGAGTCATGAGATGACTTCTCTGGTGAAGGCAACCTAATTGTTAAGGCAACTCAATTTCACTATGTAGTGTAGGATAGATGTACAAAATTATTTAATCAAACACAAAACAGGGGTTCTTTTTCTTGGCATGCACCCTTGAAATGACTTTGAAAAGATGAGAAAGGGAGTTAGTTCACCCGGGCCGGAACAATGCTAAGAACCAAAATGGTCTGATAGATGACAAAGAATCCTTTCATGTAAGAGATAAGTGCAATTGTCCATCTTGGAGTTTTGTGTGAAAAGGGGAGATTTTGCATAAAACTTTGACATCCAATGAGTACTTCTTGGTTTTTTAGAGTAGATGGTTTATATTGCATTGAAAAGGATAATTTCCACAATTGCAATGATCAGCTTGTCTTTACATAGTTAACCTCTAAAGTCCCATTATCCCCTTAGGAGACAAAATAAATTTTGGACAAGTTCCTCTTGTCTCAATATTTGTCTTGATTTCTAAAACTTTTTGTGAAGATAGAAAAATACATTAGCTTTCTAGTAATATAATTTTTATTTTCAATCAGTGCTTAGAAACAAATGTTATTGCACAATAAATCCAAATTTTAGTTTTGCAAGCAAGAAATTTTAAAGGTAATGAATACATCTTTCATCATTTACATAGATGCAATGTAGACTTCATGAAAATTGTACTCCAATTACCTTCCATTTCTTTAAATATCCATGGTGGTTTTGAGGGTGAACTTTTATTGAAATCACAATTTTTAGTTACATGTGTTTTGCAAATAGATATGTAAATTCAATCCTACCAAGTTTTATTTTTAAAGTAGAAGAGAGCAAGTCTATAACTAAATTGTAATTCAACTTTTTGATTTAAATTTAAACTTTAAAACCAAAAATTAACATGTTTAAACTTTGAAGTAAAAAACAAAGGAGATCGCTTCAAAAATCCTTCGTTATTTTGAGGGGTTTTGACTACCAATGTATTATGATTTTTTTGTAATTACTAGCGGTTGGCGCATGCTATGCTACGCATTCATCATTAGAATTTTATTAGAACTTTTATGTATTAGATAAAATGCAAAACAAAAATTTCAATAAATCTTCCTATAAAAGTTACTAAAATCTTTGTATAATTTTGTTTATAAGTAAGCACATATTGAAATGTGCAATAGAAATTTATTGAATGGTGAATGAAATATATGCAATGGTGAGTACTGTAAAAGATACACATTTATTGTAATGCATTCAAAAGTTGAATAAATTGTTACAAACAATGGCAACCCAAAAACTTGGTGAATTGAAAAGAAAAACTTGTAAATTTCAAAACCTTCATGAATAACTTAATTGCTGTGAAATCCAAAATCGCTTCAATTAAATAAATTTCTCAAATCATTTGATAGTAGCAATAGAATTTTGAAATCCTAAAAGCTATAAAAGTGATATTACAAAGGTAATTGCAAGCTACTATTCTATTTCTGTAATATAACATTGTGTGAAAATATTATTTTTATGTATGCATGATTGAAAAATTTTGTACGAAATATTAAAATTAATTATTTCAAAGACTTGTTGAAATTATTATCATGCATTCTATTCAAATATATCATGATTTTACTAATATGTGATACAATGAATGTGTAGCATAGCAAACATAAGCCCCTATTATTAATGGTAGCATTTGTGATATTACAGAGGGAGTTATGATTTTTGTAGTATGATTTCGAATCTTATATTTATTTCTATTATATAGAGCCCCAAAATATATATAACATCAATGAGATATATTGAGAGGGTCGTTCAACTGCCAACAAAATCCAACAAAAATTTATAATAGTTCATAATAAAAACCATGCTCAATATTTCTTTGGATTTTTTTTATAACTTAATCATTTTGTATTGTATGCGGTTTATTTATATTTTCAAATAAAATTATTTTATTTTTTCCTAATAAACACAATTTTATTAACCAATAAATTGACTATTTGTCCACATTCAAATATAGAAAATTTACTTTAGAAGCTATTTTGATTGTTGATTATGATATCTTAAGAAATATATTTATCATCACTAGCACAGAGCCATTCCTTGCTTAGTATGTTTAATAAGATTTAAACATTGATTCAAAAACTAAAAGTTTAAATAGGAGATGATTTTGTAATGAGATTTTAAAAACTGAATTCTTTTTTTTACTGATACATCTAAATAAAATCATTTAGGCATACTAGTGATTGTACTCAACTCTCATATAGATATTAAAGTGGACTTTAAAAAATTGGTGATTTGAACACATAAAGATTGATTGTAGAAAATAAACATTGATTCTAATATCATCGTAAAAGTTCTAAGGGTTATCTCAATGCACCCAACAAATTAGCCATCCAAAATATTAAGTCTCCCTTTAATTTGTATAGAATTAGAATTTGAACGTTTTGTGATTGGAAGTATTACAATCACACTTGAAATAAATACAAGACTATCCCAATTTGCATTTTGGATAACCAAATTAATGGTGAAATCACGATGACATTACAGAAAATCTGGACCCGTGGAGGGCTGTTAGGGTTTTGGCAAATGTGCAATTACAATGGAAAAAAATATATACATATAATTCTTTATTTTATTTTATTTTATTTTTTACAAAAAAAAAATTTAATTTAAAAAAAAAAAAATCGGAAATCCAACGGGGCACATACGCTAACTGCTCACCTTACGAATTCCTTGACGGCTTTTTTAGGATAATTTCTTCTCTTACTGCACATTTTAATGCATAGTGGCAGCCTTCCATTGGACTAAAATTTTTTGTAATGAATGCTTGCCCATTTTGTTGCATTTGGCCATTTTGAAAAATAATATTAGAAATTCTATGAGCTTTTGAAAAAAAATATTTAAGAAAAAATATGGATAATTAGAAGAATACTATAATATTTTAGATTCTTAAAATTTTAGGCATAAGAAAAATAATCTTGAAAAAACAATTCATTTATGAAATTTTATAAAGACAAGATGCAACCAATGAAACAATAGAAAAAAATTGAGTATCTAGAATTGGTAGAATGTGCATGCAAAAGAATCTTCTTTGCATATGTGTGGTGGGCAAGGTAATTATTATTTTTAAATTTCTCAACAAGTGTATTTAATCCTAGTGGAAGAAGAATTTTCAAGCAAGGTTTATTGTTTTGGATAATCCATAGTACTAAGAACCATCAAAAAAACATGTCTACACAAAACACAAAATTTTCACTTTTAAATAGTATGTGATTTTTTTTAATTCAAAAAGTATATTCACATTTGAGATTATATAACAAACTCCCAATCTTCCATTTGAATTGGTCACACAACAAATTACAAAATTGGTGCAAATGTTTCTTGCTTTCATTCTTAAAAACTATTAAAAAAAACTATAAAACAGAAATCATGTGGGCTACAACAAATCATGCCTAATAAAAAAATCATGCAAATAGAATAGAACAATTGCATTTTACATGTATGACCATACACATCAATAAATAGTACAAGAAAAATATACAAATTGTATAAAAAGAAAGCCGTGTTTGAAATTCAATAAGAAAAACATACAAAATTAGAAAAACAAACATTGAAGCATTGATTGTTGCATATAAATAATTTAAATAGTAGCAAAAACTGTCTAAAAAACTTTAAATAACTATCACAAGAAACTCTTCAATAGCCTTATAAGAATCGCAACTCTTTTCTTTTCACAACTTCTATTTCACCAGTGAGAAAGGATTTTTGAATAAGCTTTAATTTTTAGAATAAAATTTTATGTAATGCCCGCTATGTGAGAAGGGCATCCTTCATTAGCCCCAAGGATGAACCTATTTTTGAACCTTAATGCACATATGTTTGTAGTATCAAAGTTTATTAATCATATTTGTGGAGTTACTTTTGAAGGGTGAAAAGTCATCCAATTGCTTCCAAATATTATATTTTCAACCTCAATTGGAAATCTTGAATCCATCAAAAGTATTATGTCACAAAATTTGTGGCCTAAAACCACACATTAGAGGTTTTTTGAGGCCTTTAGAAGAACGCGAGCTCTTGGAGAGTTCCCAGACTGTGGGGAATGTGGGAAATTTGCCATATCACCAATATGAAGTGGTTGAAATTGCCATGTCATATGTTATTAATTAATTAATTAACTAATTTAAATATTTTTAAAATAAATATTTTTAAAATCTTATTATTATTATTGTTATTTTCTGACATCAGTGTGCTTATTCCAAGCAACAAGAACAACTCTGAAACAGTCTTTTGCAGGTCTCAAACAACCTCTAATGACTTGTATAATTCAAAGACACTATACAACATTAATGTTTCTTATTATCACCCACATATTGATTGAATTTTAATACATAGGAAATTTATTCTATAGGCATATATATTTGGTGGCATCTATATTCTTCTTAGAATGGTTCTAAAAAGTTTGTATGAATTTTATACTTAGGTTTTAGCAATTTTCCATTGAAAGGCTTCTAATCTAGGCTATCCTTTACAACAATTTACACAAGCAAACTATCCAAAAACAATCACAATCACCAATCAATATCGCTATTATAGAGCATCATTGTAATAAATACATAATAGAATAGACAATGTCAATTTTTGTAAGCAAATTCCTTGCAAATTCCTTACAAATTCCAAGCAAATTCCTTGCAAGCAAATTGTGACTTTCATAGACTTGGTCATCAACTACAATTTGACTTTTGACCTATGTTTGGATGAATATGTTTTATACAAATTGTGGAATACATTTTGCTTGCATAAATAAAAGCAAATGCATTTTGTATGAATGTTTTGAGTGATATGATGAATTTTTGGATGTTTTTGGATGTTTATTTCTTTTCAATGAGATTGCAGTAATTCAAAATTTGACTTATTTCATGTTTATTAAAAAAACATTATTTCTTTTGTGTGCTGTGTTAGCTATTGAACTAGCATCAAATAATTTGGAAAGCATATATTTCTATTTTAATTAAAATATTTAAAATTTTCAGAGGACTTAGAAGGGAAGAAGAGAGGAATAAAGTAATTTTAAAATAATAGGAGATAATTACATTATTTATTTAGAGCTTAGGGGGAAATTAGAGAGGAATTAAAGCTTATGAACAAACTGCAACACCAAGGCAGGACCAAGTCTAAGAACCCAAGTTGGAAACCAGACTTGCCTTAGTCCATTATTGGAACTTGCCTCGAGGTTGATTGACTGTAATGGATGATACAAATTGAAGCTAATTAGGTCGATTGATACAAGGTGAAATCTAATACATTTAAACTAGTGATGTAGATTGAAGGTTGTGGAGTTTTGAAAAAATACTTGAAGCTTGGGAAAACTCTAATCTAAGATGGAGAAAAAAGAGTGTGAGAAAAATCCATACCCGAGTGGCCATGGAGCAAAGAGTAAGTGAGGAGTGCAATTTGTATTGAGAGTCTAAGAGTTTGAAGTAGATTTACAAGTTCCAAGTTGCCACTTGGCATAGTTAAAAGACTAATTTGACCCCCTTATAGAAGTTTGACTATGTATTAATCAAAAAATTTGTTGATTATATTACGCATAGTTGATCAAATGGAGTTTTAAAGTCTTAAGTATATATTTAGTTAGCAGTTATGAGGTTTATGTCATTAGAATTGTTTGATTTGTAGAATAATTAGAAATTAACTAGTAGTCAAAGATTGCAATTCTTAGATATTCCAAAAATAAAGAAAAAAAAGGAAAAATATAGAAAATAATTTGTAGAAAGCCAAGAGGGAGAAGTAGAAAGAAATAGGTTGAAAGAAAAATTTAAGATTATAGATAGAATTTATACAGCTTGTTATAAAAGTCGTCATTTAACCCCTAAAGGACCAAGCACCATTTTTTGGCAACATAGCGATTTTGGGCAGCTCACTACGTATGGAGTTTTTATTTTTTTTCTTTGAAAATTTTACACAACATATGCCCAAGAAGTAGCTTTAAGGCCCAACAATTTTTGTAGCTTTTGACTATACGGTTAAAAAGTTGTTGCATGATATGTGATTTTCATTGGACAATGGGCAGCCCGGGCAGCTCAAAAAACTTCTTTAAAAATGACTTTAAAAAAAAATAAAAATCTGAAATTGGTTCTTTAGATTTATATAGAAGTGTGAAGCTTTGAATCATTCAATTTGGATCTATGAGTCAAAAGTTATGAGGATTTTAAGTTTGTGGGTAGCTATGGTTTTGAAAGACTCCATACCTACCCTCAAACTTAAAATCTTCATAACTTTTGACTCATAGATCCAAATTGAATGATTCAAAGCTTCACACTTCTATATAAATCTAAAGAACCAATTTCAGATTTTTATTTTTTTTAAAGTCATTTTTAAAGAAGTTTTTGAGCTGCCCGGGCTGCCCGCCGTCCAATGAAAATCACATATCATGCAATAACTTTTTAACCGTATAGTCAAAAGCTACGAAAATTGTTGAGCCTTAAAGCTACTCCTCGGGCACATGTTGTGTAAAATTTTCAAAGAAAAAAAATAAAAACTCCATCCGTAGTGAGCTGCCCAAAATCGCTATATTGCCAAAAAACGGTGCTTGGTCCTTTAGGGGTTAAGTTGTATATACAAAGACATAAAAATGCAACAAAAATGGATCAATGCAAGCTTTATGACACAATTACAATTACAACATGAGTGTTGGAGAATAAGAATGTGGTGGAAACAGATTCCGAGGCATGTCCTTCAATTTGGCACTTTGTTATTTTTCTTCTCATAGAAACTATAGTTACATTAGAAATTAAGAGGTTTGAGTCACATTTCTAAAAATTTACTAAAATCCAACTTTGAATTCAAGAATACTTAGGTAATTTCTAGAGGTTTTCAGTAAAATTTATCACAATTTTAAAACTCGATAAAAATTAAGGAGGATAAAATGCGATGAAATTAGACAGTCAAGAGTGTTAGCTTTAGATTAAAAAATATAGAAAATTCATCTAATTCAAGTTAGAAAGGAACCTTCAAATTTAGGTGACATTTAGAATCCAATCTTGAAAGTAAAAAATTAATTTAGACTTATAGGCTAGGTGCAAATGTGGATGAAGTCTTGAAAGATGAATTAGTGATAAAACTTCATCTATCCATAATTTTTGCTAAAAATATCCCATTATATAGATTTTTATTATTTTAGGATATGCATGCAGTGCTTGACAACTAAAGTTAACAAGAAATTTAAATTTCTCAACTTGGATTAGGAAGTCTAGAGTTTTGGCCTAGATTGGCTGAATCCATCTAAAACCATCTCAAATCCCTAATTTTTACAGTTTGTACCAATTTTAGTTAAGAAGTAATCCACTTACACTTTTCATTAGAAAATTCTTGTTCGTTGCTTAGATTCTTACAATGCCAATTGAACACCATTTAAATATTCACAAAGCTCAAGAATAAAGAACATGGTCATTTGTGCATACTTTATCTTAATGATATAGATAAAATGCTCATATGTATACATGTATATATGTCTATGATATGTATTGAAGTCTGTTTCTTTCTTAAAAATGTTCTCAGCAATGTCATATAAGCCACATTTTTCGAGTCTCTACAGGCCCTACAAAAGTCACAAAATTATTTATATGAAGATTGAGGCTTACCATTGGCACACACGTGCTTGTATTGCAATTTAACCCCTAAAGGACCGTTGTCCATTCGGGGGACAAATGCGTTTTTGGGCAGGTACCTACGGGCTGAAATTTTGTTATGATTTTTTGAAACTTTTTTTGAAGATAGAAAAACTGATAAGCTTTGTGGGAATATAATTTTTTTCACAATCAGTGCCTGGGAAAAAAAGTTATGACCAAATAAGCTCAAAATAGGGGACAACGGGTAGCAAAAAAAATGGACAAAAATTAAAAAAAAAAAAATTGATATTTTTTTTCTCATAGATTATATTTTTGTCTATTTGAAAAGCTTTGATTCATTTCATTTGGATTTGTTCTGAGAAAGTTATGGACATTCTTGTTTTTCGGGTAGTTAGAGAATCTTCTTGAAAAAAATAACTTCTAGGATGCATTTCTGAATGCATTTTTTCAAGTTTTTTAATTTTAATTTTTTTTCATGGTTTATATTACTTGCTAGAACAATCTCACCATTGGGATTAGTGTTTTTTAATTCCATATAAAAGATATTAATATTTAAGACTTTTCTTCTATCTTGTACCTACTTCTATTTAACAATTTTTAAAAGAATGAAAATTAAGTTTTATTTGGATTTAATTTTTTTTCCTAGACTCTTAACTCAATTCTCCACTATAAAGATTTAAAGGTCAAAACTCTGTAGTGCAGAAATTTTACGTTTAAAATGTTCAAAGTCAAAAAATCTAGTCCCGCAATGTGCTGAAAAACTTGTTTTTTTCACTTTAAATGCAGATATCTTGCAATCTGTGCGGTCAAAAATTCTGAAATTTTTTCCACACACTCTCATACTAGTTAGGTGTAAGATCCTACGGTTAGATGTGGAAAAAAAAACATTTTTCAATTTTATTTACTTTTTGCTATAGAAATGGCAGTTTTGAGTGTTTTTTGGTAGAAAAAGGACCTCGGTCCTTTAGGGGTTAAAGATGGTTGCTTGGATGTTTTTACAAGGATATAAATTATAAAAGCATAATCCCTTTTTTGCATAAAAGATGCTTTTAAATAGTGCCTCTATCAAATATTTTTGCTCCTGCACATTTTGTGCACGAGCGTAGATATTTTGACAAATGCATGACATCTATTTAGATTTTTTGCCATAACTATAGGTGCTTAAGGCCTTGCAAATTTCCTTTATGCATTTTATGGAGTTTTAGTCCTGGGTACGCAATTTCCATAGTCCCATATTATATGGCCTTGATTATAATCAGTTATAATGCATTTTAGTCTAGTTTCATGGAATATAATTTGTTTTATTGTAGAAAATTCTTGTAGTCTTTTCAAAGAGAAGTCCAATAATATAATTATAAATATGAAATGACTGTTTTTTGAGGACAATAATAGCATTATAAACCAAATTATATGAGTTATTTCAATACTTGTATCATGGGATAAGATATCCAACTTTTTATGCTTTTTAATAAAAAAATAATCTTAATTGGAAGGATTTATTATACAGAATCTTAAAAACTATGTATAGGTGTTCTAATTCTTCAAAAATATTGTGAGTTTTTTCTAATATGTATGCAACCCAACATTTCCTATGTTTATTTATTTTTTTAATTTGGTTTTCACCTAATTTTTTGGTCTTTTTAATCTGATACAATTTTTACAAAAGTTGTCTACTAAGCCGTTTTAATGCCGATGACCCATGTATATAATACATGAGTTGCATACCTAAGATTTTAGTGTCAATATATGTATTCTCTTTAGATCAAATTTGGTTGTTAGAAAAACTTAGTTGCTTAGTATAGTCATATTTGGTCAGTCTTATGACTAAAGCAAACCATGTACATGACTAGGACAAGTCACATAACTAGAGCAAGTCATTTACATGAGTAGGACAAGTTACATGACTAGAGCAAGTCATATGTATGACTAGGGCAAGTCATATAACTAGGGCTTTAAAATCCTAGCCACCACTTTCACGTAGCCACCATTGATTTAGGATTTTAAAACCCCTAGCCTCCATTTTTTTGAGCCACCCCCTCAAAGTGCAACATTTGGCTATTTGTGTTTCTTCTTCTTTATTTCTTATTGCCTCTTAGGTTTTGCTTGTTATTGCCTCTTAGGTTTGCCTCTTGTTGCCTTTTAGCTCTTATTTCTTGTTGCCTCTTAGTTCTTGTTTCTTATTAATACCTTTTAGATCTTGTTTCTTTTGCTTCTAAATTCTTGTTTCTTGTTGCTTTTTAGTTCTTGGCTTTTGTTGCTTCTTAGTTCTTAGTTCTTAGTTCTTGCTTTGAATTTTCTCTTATTGCCTCTTAGTTCTTGCTCTTTGCTTTTAATTTCCTCTTGTTATCTCTTAGTGCTTACTTTTTGCTTCTTGTTTCCTCTTGTTGCTTTTTTAGTTCTTGCTTCTAATTTCTTGTTGTTGCATCTTAATTCATGCTTCTAGTTACTTCTAGAGCTCTAGTTGCATCTCAATTCTTGCTTTTTCTTCTAATTTGTTGTGTTTTTTGCATCTTAACTTGTGTTTCTTGTTGCTTCATGTTGCATCTTATTTCTTTCTTCTTTTTGTTTTTTGTTGTATCTTGTTGCATTAAATTCTTGCTTGTTGTTACCTTTAAATACTGGCCACCTTTTGCTTCTTGTTCCCTCTATTACCATTTTTATTCTTTCTTCTTCTTTATCTGTGATTTTCTAAAGATATAGTGGTTATGACTTTTTCTTATCTTATACTTGTACAACATATTTGTATTGCCTTAAATCTTTAAAGGTTGAGCTATATTGTTCATTTCATTGAAAGTTAACCTCTTTGATTGTTTATGTAGGTACCAAATTGGAATGAAGTTATTAGAGACTACTTGCAACACCAAAGAGGCAACATCTTCACATTTTTGTAAGGAGGATAGATCTTATAAATGTGTGGGAATATGCATTTATAGAGTGTCATTGTGATGTATTTTGTATTAGTGACTAATAAATGTGATTGAGAAGAGTCACACTCTTTCTTGCATTTTCCTTTTCTAGTATGACTGTCTATGCATCTCAAAAATTATATGTATTCATTTTTAATTGGATGGAATCTTTTATTTAGCTGCTAAATCATATTCATGTATGAATGCAATGCGTCAGGTCCATTTAAAATGTATAGAAAATGTGAGTGTAGTTTATGATAGAATTAAACTATCATAGGCCTTAGTTACCTCAATTACAAACCACGAATAAAAATCTAAGAAATGTGACTCCACTTATCCAGAATATTATTTGCTTCAATTATATTTCACAAAATATCTTGGTGAAAATATGATTGGTGATAGTCACACGATGCTCACAATCATGCCAAAAATGTGACTCAATACTTTAAAAATATGACTACATTCAATCATAAAATTATTAATAACATTCCATATGGATTGCCACATCATTCAAAAATATGACTCATAGGAGTCATATTTCAAATCAACAAAAATATAACTGACAAGGGTCAAACTCTACATCATCCAACAATATGTCTCACAAGAGTCATTTTTTAGCAGAAAATATGACTTACAAGAATCATCTTTCACAATAGCAAAAAATATGACTCATAAGAGTCAGCTTTCAGAACAGCAGAAAATATGACTCACTAGAGTTATATACCATGTTAGCCAAAATATGACTCACCATAGTCATATTCCATGTCAGCCAAAAATATAATTGCACGCAGTCATATGCCATGTAGGGTTTTTGTCCATTTGCTCGGGCACCTCAAAAAAAAGTCAAGTGTATCAAGGATGGTCAACATATACGCCACGTTGGCAAAATATGGCAAATTTTGGCTAATTATATCTCCCAACCCATATGACTACAAATATGACTCATGTTTGAAGCAACTCGTCGGTAATGACTAGACCTAGTCATAGCGCAAATCATCTACAGTGAATTTTGCATGAGTCATATTTTGAGATTTTATGACTTATTTTAGTTATATTTTGCAATCATACAACATCACTTGTGTTGTAGTGTTATTACTCAATCATAAGGTCTGTCCTTTGGGGATACCACATGGTCATAGGGTCCTTTCTTTCAAAGCTACTACTCAATCATAAGATCAGTCCTTTGGGGGGAGTACCACATGGTCATAGGGTCTGTCCTTTCAGGGTTACCAAAGTAGGTTTTTTCTTGTTTTTTAGCGACAGAACTACAAACGGGTAGTGGACGACTTTTCATTGCACTGAGAAGTGAGAACTGATCACTAAAAGCCTTGTAGACTGGCCACTGTAGTTCCCAATTCAAGCAACCAATAACTTGGGGTGTCGTAGCAATTGGAAGAGTAGCGCTGAATTTTTTTTTAAATCATTTAATTTTAGTCAAATATACACATTCAAAGATTTTGAAGTTTGACCACACAATCACATGGTCCATCCTTTGAGGGCTACTACACGGTTATAGGATCCATCCTTTCAAATTTATTACATGGTCATAGGATCTGTCCTTTGGGGGACTACCACAAGGTCATAAGATCCATCCTTTCAAAGTTACTACACTGTCATAGGACCCATTCTTTCAAAGTTACTACATGGTCATAGGATCCATCCTTTCAAAGTTATCACATGGATTATAGGGTCCGTCCTTTCACGAATATATCACAATCATAGGATCCATCCTTTCAAGGTTACCACACAGTCATAGGTTCCATCCTTTTTGGATTATTACATAGTCATAAGATCCGTCCTTTGGGGGGTGCCACATAGTCATAGGATCCGTCCTTTCAGGGTTACTGAAGTAGGTTATTTCTAATTTTTAACTGACAGAACTGCAAACTGGTAGTGGACGAGTTTTCATTACACTCAAAAGTGAGAATTGATCACTAAAAGCCCTGTAGATCAGCCAATGTAGCTCCCAATTCAAACAATTAGCAACCACTGAACTTGGGGTGCCGTAGCAATTGGAAAAGTAGCGTTGGTGAGCATTTTGGTACTACAATACAGTACTATATTGTACACTAAGTTATTATACTATACTGTAGCTTATTAGAGCAGCCTTTGGAAGTATTGGGTTATAACTTATGTCATTACTGTACAATACCCCATAGAAAGAGTACATAACTTCCAGTTTACTGCCTAAAGGCTAAATGTCGAAATCAGATTTAGAGGATGATTCATTGAGATTTTTTAAAAACTTCTTGAACAAAAACAATTTAGAATTTATAGGAGAACAACTTTTGTTCTTGACAAAATAGCATATTGTGCATTTGTAGTGAGTGATTGATTGACAAAGTGAAATATTATACGTTCAAAGGTATTTTTTTCAAATCATGTTTACTACACTAGTTGCTAAGATTTTGAAATTACTTCTTGAAAGGAAACAACTTAGAACTTACAAGAGAATAACTTCCATTTTAAGCTCAAAAGCTTATCATGCCTCAATGGTTCACAAATGAAGCCCAAACAAGTGGACCAATCTCACCATTGTCATAGTCCAAAAGGTAATCCATAGTTTGGACTATCAATCTTGCATTGCAATAAAGCAGAGCTTTTTTTTTCATTTTTTAAGAAGTGCCAAAGTGTCGATATAAAATATTCTAGTGGTGCTCCAAATTTCAACATTCATCAACATACTGGATAGAAAAGATCACATTAGTACATATCACATGTCTATAATTTGGTTTTCATACACATCTGGCAATTTCATCCAAAAAAAATTTCCTCTTTGAATTTTTTTGGCAATTTCATCCAATTTTTTTGACATTTCATAAGGCATTTTTTAGCCAAATCAATTTTTTCTGGTGCAATCTGGCACCAAAAAGCCAAAAAGAAAGTCGTTTATAAACAACAAGCACAAGCTTGCAAGGCTAATCTTTGCAATACATAACTAGCATTGGACGATAGAAGACTAGAAACAAATTATTTGGTCAGATGAGTTGTCTTTTGAGATTGGTCCACTTGTTTGGGCTTAAATTGTGAACCATTGAGGCATGATAAGCTTTTGAGCTTAAAATGGAAGTTATTCTCTTGAAAGTTCTAAGTTGTTTCTTTTTAAGAAGTAATTTCAAAATCTTAGTAAGTGATGTAGTAAATGTGATTTGAAAAAAACACCTTTCTACTTTGTCAATTAGTCACTCACTACAAATGCACAATACGCTATTTGGCTAAAGACAAAAGTTGTTCTCCTATAAATTCTAAGCTATTTTTGTTCAAAAAGTTTTTTCAAAATCTTGATGGATCATACACTAAATATGATTTCAAAATTAAGCCTTTAGAGCAACCCACAGCTAACATGCGCAACAAAGGCGCCAAAGGAAGAAATCTTGTGGTTTAGCGTGCCGCCATTTCAATTGAAGAATCATGGCTCCACGAGGAGACTTGCCAAGTGGTCAAAAGGTGCTCCAAATTTCCTATTACTATTATTTTAAAAGGAATCTCTTCAACTTTTGAAGAGAAGCTTTCAAAAGGTGAGACTCAAAAGATTATTTAATAGCTTGGCGAGCCGCATTCAAAACACTTCATTTGCCCGTAACCTCTTCATTTTTGGCCGTGGCCGGGCATGTTTTTTAGAGCAACCCCATAGCAACGTGCCAAAGGCTGTCAACACAGGCAATGAGCGGGCCGTGGCTTGGAAATTGCCCCATGGCATGCACGCCAAGTGAAAAAACATGCCCGGCCATAGCCAAAAATGAAGAAGCCACAGGCAAATAGAGACTCGCAGTTCAAACTTGCAATTTGAGACAAGATCCGACATCATTTCCGAGGTAATGCCACAAGGTCCAATGAAATAGCTCGAAAGAAAAATTCCATCATCATCAAACGTCACCCAAAGATTGCCCACCCATAATGTAGTGGATTATTTTTTGGAGGTTCCGAACTTCCCGATTTCCGCGTACATTGTTTGGAGTGCCTAGTGGGGCAAAGCGCCACCACCACACGCGCTGAAGGCCACAGAAGATCGCTCTTGGCACGCCTCTCCGACTCACTACTAGTGTTGTTTTTTATGGCAATAAAAAGACTAAAAGCACCAAAAATTTATCTCCTGCACCAAGCCTTCAAAAAAATGTGGAGATAAAAAAGTTTAAGAAGCCAGATCCAAATCTTTGATGACACCCTTGCGGCCACTGCCTCCACAATGACTCTTGAAGTATGCAACCTTGTCGCCACCTGTGGAATGGTTGATTCAACAACTTTTCATTTGGTGTCGCCTAAATTACACCAAAGTTGGTAAGATTAATAGAAATTGTAGCCGCATGCATGTCGGTGCCTGTGTCATATCACCAGGTTTTCTTGTCTGTTAATAAGAAATTAGAAATGGTCGCCAAAGGAACAAGGCCCATTCACTTTGGAGAAATTTAGGTGGACCTTCTTAAAAGGTTTATTGCTAATTTTGGGGCTTGCGGCCACTGGTGAATCTGGTCTAGTTTGCTACTTTGCGATTCGGTTATTGCAACTGCACTTGTGGAAAGAGAGAATTTTGGGCCTGTTTTTCAAGCGAGACGAAATGAAAACTTGAAAGTGCTAAGGAGAGAGGAAGGCCGGGGAGGCACTAGTCCAAGAGCTGAAATTATTAGAGATGTTTTCTCAGGGTTTTTTTTGGTGCCATATTACTCACACCAATTCTTAACTTGGAGCCAAATTTTGCACCAAATTTTTTTTCTAGGGCGCCTAACCTCAGCTACTGAATTCTCATCTGGAGCCCAATTTCAGATTTCCTTAAATTAAGAAAAAAAAAAACACTGCTCACTAGCCATGGGGTTGCCCTTAAGAGACAGAAGTTATGTACAATACTCTTTCTTTAGGATACTGTACACTAAGGGCTGGTTTATACTTGGGGCCGGATTGAAGGCTGGCCGGAACTCTCCAAGTTTGAACCAATAGAATCACTCAATTTCTCCAAATCTGGCCCAAGGGCTTTATACTTGGGGCCGGCAGGAACTACAACTCATCCTACGTGTCACCTTAGGTGGCATGGTTTTGGTGCCAAACCATCCGGCCCAAAGGGAGCAATCGGGACGAGGTTTTGGGTGGCTCGAACTCCCATCTTAGGCCGGATGGAGCCCCTCCGTTGGATTGTACAAACCTCCACCGTCTATTAATGCAAGGTCTTTTCTATCCTTTTTTATTACATGCTTGGTAATTGTATTCTCAAGAAACTTCCTTCCATTTGCATTGCTGAAATTTTGGGGCTTTATTGTCAATCCCATGCTTGCTCAAGTTAGCAAGATGCAACACAGTGATATGTGAAGGATAAACACAACCTTAGGGCTGCTTTACACCAAGAGGCCGGGCCAATTTCTTGTGTCAGAGGCCAAGAATCCTAACTTCTGATTATACAAAAGGCTCAAATGAGCCCCAACCCCTTTACACCAAGAGGTTGGGCCAATTTGGTGAATTGAATTTTTTATTCAAAAAAGACATGATCTGACATGGCTCGAGCTCGCTGAATTGGGTGCACCAAAAATGGGAGGCCAATTCTTGGCCTTGGGGCCAATGTCAGATTTCAATTAAAAAAATTGTTTTAATAAAAAACTATTTTTTTCAACTAATCATTACTGTTGGATTTTATGCAATTGGCCTCATGGGGATTAGGACCGGCCTCTAGGTGTAAAGTGGTCCTAAAAATTTCAGCCCCTCTCTCTTTCTTTTGTAGGTTTTATTGAATCGGCCCGGCTTTTTGACCTTAAGGCCTTTACATATGGGAAAATTGGCCCCCCATTATAATCTTATTCTAATGGGAAGTTGAAACCAACCTCTAGCCCAAAAGGGGCTGAAATTTTGTGCAATTGGCTTGAAGGAGAATTGGCCCGGCTTCTTGGTGAAAAGCGGCCCTTATTATTCAGAGGCTTAACTGAATCATAATACTTGTTTAGAGGCTTAACTGAATTGTAATGCTTGTTAGCTAATTTACATTTTTTACCAATGTTGTTTAATATTTGATTGAGTTTGGTAAACTGAGTTGATTTTGATTTTGACTCAGTACTTTATTTTAACTAATGTAACAATAAGGCCACTTTCTAACTAGGAAATCAAGCACACTGATTAAAATTAACATATATCTATGTTCGCATATATTGATTAAAAATATACATAATCTACATTTGCTTGCACGGAATAAAAATAATACATAAATGTTTGTGCACACCAAATAATAAAAATAATACATAATCTATATTTACATGGTTTAGTCAATTAGTTGTGTGAATATTTCAAACCCGTATAGTGAAAGGACCAAAATATTTTGTTGCAAGGAGAAAATGAAAAGTTTCAAAAAAATAAACAAAAATCAATTTTTCATTTTTGGAATAGGAAAAATAGGAATAAAAAAGAAAAGTTAAAATAAAATTAAAAACTTCTTTTTCTATTTTTGAAATAGGATAAATAGAAAAAAAAAGTAATAAAAAAATAAATAAACTTTTCTTTTTCTTTTTTAAATAGGAAAGAAAGGAAGAAAAAGAAAAACATTAATATTTTTTATATTTTTTTAATTGAGCATTAAAAAAATTAAGAGCACATGAATTGAAAATTGGGCTCTGGAATCCAGCCCAAGGGCTTTACATTAATTGGGGCCGGATGGAAGAATTGGGGCCAGATTGAGGGCCGGATTGAAGGCAAATCCAGCCGGCCTTCCATCCGACCCCAGGCCAAGTATAAACCGGCCCTAAACCTTGGAACTCCCACCTTATTCAATGCCCCAACATCCAGAAATCAGAGTGACCCAAGCAAGAATCTACTTTGTATTTCTGTCCTGGAGTTGATATTTTTCACAAAGTGAGGCTCCTTTTCACGATGTTTTTTTTAAATTATTGCAGTGTATTTTAAATGTCATCTCTAGACTGGGTTTTGAAATTAAATAGTGTGGAATTGTGGATACTTGATAAGCTTTTAGCATCCTCGCTCAGAAACGCATGCAACACAAAGCCAAAACTGAAAGCGGTGCTCCAGTGCCCCACACAGACAGCCATAAGCCTAAGAATGGACAAAGTCATTAAAAAAAAGGACAAAGTCATAAAAAAAAAAGGACAAAGTCATAAAAAAAAAAAAAGATAAGGTGGGCACTGGGCAGGCCCCCACAATGAAACTGCCATCATCAGTCTGGGTACATCTCCAAAAGCAATGTGTACCTCTGTGGAAGAAAAAGTCGCTTTGAGAATCTCAATCCCAAAACCAAAAAAATAGGACCATTTGTAACTTTGGCATATGGACGGAATGGCCAAATCAGTCATATTATTTGGGGATAAGTACATTGGAACTTTCTTTCACTTGCCAATTAAAAAATTGTAAAAATTTGTACCTATGTGGAAGAATCGGTTTTAGAATCTCAACCCCTCCAAAAAACTTTGACCCTTTGTATCTTTGGCATACGGAATGGCCAAATCAAGTCTTTGGGACAAGTGCATTGGAACCTCCTTTCACTTGCCAATAAAAAAATAAAGAAATTTGACTACAATAAATAGGTACAACAACCGAGCAAAAGGTGGTAGTTGGGGGATACTCTCCTCAACCCCTAAAGTTCCAAGAGTCCCTTCAAAGAGGAAATATGGACTTTGGATAGGTAGTACCTATGATCTCAATTTTTGGCAAGATTTTTTGAATTTTTTTATAAGATAGGAAAAATGATTAGCTTGTTGGGAATATAATTTTTTTACTTCAATTGGTGACTTGGAGCAAAAATTGTGTCACAATAAGCCCAAAACAAGTGAAGGCAGGAAACAAAAAAAAATTGAAATTATCATTTTTTTTAAACTTATTTCTTAGATTTTATTCATTGCATTTGGATAAGGGTGTGAAAGTTGTGAAGCTTCTTTTTTTTGGAATCTTAGCAACTTCTTGATTTATCTTAGCAAATAATGTATCGGATCCATTTATGAGCTCAAATCCAACTATTAATTTTTTTTAAAGTTGTACACAATTTAGTTTGCTTTTAGAACAATCTCACTACGAGGATTTATTTGTGTCTTTCAATTCCATCTTAGAGCTGTCAACAATTTATTTTTGCCTTCTATCTTGTGCTTACTTCAACTTAACAAACTTTA
Organism: Neckera pumila; assembly: GCA_963969595.1. NCBI lineage: Eukaryota > Viridiplantae > Streptophyta > Bryopsida > Hypnales > Neckeraceae > Neckera > Neckera pumila. The sequence goes on along the minus strand of OZ018409.1, from coordinate 44,639,603 downwards.
AAGAATGAAAATCTAGGGGGAGATGGTAAATTTTTTTTCCCAAACTCTCAACTCAATTCCTCAATATAAAGGAATTTAAATTCACTATTTGTAGTACAAAAATTCTAAGAATTGAAGATTCAAAGCCTTATAATCTAATCAAGGTAGAACCAAATAATTTGATTTATTCACTTTAAATACTTATATTTTGTGAACAATATTGTCAAAGATTCTTAAATTTCTTCCAGACATTCTCATATTAGTCTAATGCAAGATCCCAAGGTTGGGTATGCAAAAGAAATAAATGTTTAAATTTTTTGTTGTTTGCATGGAAAATGGCAATTTAGAGTGATTTTTGATGGAAAAATGGCCTTGGAACTTCGAAGGCTCAATGTATATTTTGGAAGCAAAATTAGGCATCTAGTTCTTTAGGGGATAGTTTCCTCTGTAGAACTATTTGCGAGCAAACCAAGAAGTCCACTAGTTCTTTAGGGGATAGTTTCCTCTGTAGAACTATTTGCGAGCAAACCAAGAAGTCCACTTGGTTTCCATTGCTCTACAATCGAATTTGTCGTGCAACAAAGAATACTTTGCATTCGTGAAGGTTCTAATTGCATTCGTAAAGTCCCTATTAGGGACTCTCAATCCAATTACATCTCTATCTACAAAGCTCACTTTGGATGAGATTTTAAGCATATTAGAGGATGTAAACAACAATTTTTCATTCAATTTTTTTGTGGTGGTCTAATTGCTCTTTTTTATTGCTATGCTGTAGGTAGATCATCATATTGGCTTACATATTCTGGTGTAAATTTAATCCCAAAGGTCCAAAGAGTTTTGGGTAGGCTTGTATGATCTCAATTATTGAAATGATTTTTTGAAACATTTTTGAAAGATATAAAACCAAATTATATTTTTAAGGGAATATAATTTTTATTTCAGCATGTGTCCAAGAGCAAAATTTATGCCACCATATCTAAAAATAGTCAATTTTTATTTGGACAAATAAATCAAAATTTAAAAAAACAAACACTATTTCATTTTTGTATGGAGTATATTTTTCTATATGGAAATTTTTGATTTATTTAATTTTGAGAAGTGATGGTAAAGTTATAAGACATTTTGTTTAGTGGAAATTTAAAGCATATTTGTGACAAATAATGCATTAGCTTCATTTTTGAACTAAATATTTTTTCCATTTTTCAAAAAATATGGTCCACAAATTTTAGTTTATTTGCTAGAACAATTTCACCAGTGAGATTTGCATGTTTTAACTCCATCTTAGAACTTGAATTATTAATGATTTAGTTTTTATTCTCGTCTTCAACCTACTTCTATTTAACAATTTTTTAAAGGATAAAAATCATTTTTTTATTGTTGATTTTTCTCTCTAAGACTCTTAACAATATATTCTTTAACATAAAAAAAATTGAACCAAAATCTATAGTATAGAAAATTGAAATTAAGAGGATTTAGAGTCTTATAATCTCATGTGGCAATGTCCCCTAGAATGGGTGTCTTTACTTCAAATGCTAATATCTTCCAATCTATGTAGTCAATATTCACAAAAATCTTAATACATGTTTTTATATAAGTTTGGTATAAGATCCTATGGTTTAATACGTAGAATTTTTGTTTTCTATTCTATTGCCTCAATGCACTTGAAATGACAATTTTGAGTGGTTTTTGAATGGGACTTCAAGGGTTAAGTGTATGTGCCATGGGTCACCTTGTAGTGTATTTGGCAACTTTTAGTTCTTGCTCTAGATATGAAACTCAACAACAAAGATGATCTTTTTTGAAATTGATCCCGATCAATAAATTGAAGTCAATCAAATACAGTTTTTAATTTACTCCAATTCTAAATTTTCTAAATTCTCTAAAATTGAATAATGTATTGCAATTTGAATTTAGGTTCTATTATCACATTAAACTAATTTTTTATTTGTAGAATAATATGGAGCTTTTATTTACATTCAAATATTCATTACTATAATAGAATCTTACATATGATGAAATTTTCAGATTTTTTGAACTAAAAATTTTCTTATCTTTTTTAAAAATAAATAGTAATTTCAAATCTTGATTAAAAGATTTGAATGTTTCTAGAATTAAAAAAGACATGTGATTTTGTCTTTGGAAAAAATTAAAAAACTCATTTACTTATTGTGACAAAATAGAGCACAAAGTGTGAAGAAATTTGATGTTTGAGAGCTATGTCCTTCCAAGGTTAATTAAAGCTCTATGGCTCTTATAAAGATTACTATTTTCATTGTCCAATAAAAATAAAACAAGGAGTTGTACGAGACCACTCATTTTGTGCAAGGTCGGAGGTCCCCCAACATACCATGTTCTAAAAGCATCTTCTAACACAAAGTTACACTTTCATTTCTTCAATGCATCATCAATGTATAAGTAGTGTACATTGCAAGAGATGAAACCTTTTAAAGACCATTGCATTTCAATTTCAAAAATTTGTAACTAATTTCACAAAGGGCCTGCTAAAATAAAATGATTTGGATTAGACACCTATTCCATTTTTCTTTCTAAAAAAATTTTCCAAAAAAAAAATATCAAGGAATTTAGCTTCCTCAAATGCAATGAGCTCTTTAATAGGCTCTTTATAGACATTATGTCTTTTTAATGTCTCACTTTCTTGTATCCTTGCTACGCAAACTTTTTCAAGATAGAGTAGGAAGGTCACGGGTAGTCGGAATGACTTATTGATCAAGTGGAAATAGAAACCTCCTGATATGGATTTGATCCCGATAGTGAGTGACTTGCTAGCTATTATGGAGATTGAGCAAGGGCTTGAGACCTTTAATACTAGCTTGTACTTTCCTTTCTTGTAACCCTAAAAATGTCAAGTTGATAATTGTGGAAATCATCCTTTATGATATTGTATGAATCTTTTGCTTTAAAAGAAACAAGAGCACTCATTACTAGTCAAATTGTTGTGCAAGACTTCTTCGTTTCATGCAAAACTCCAAGGATGAACATTTGCACTACTGTCTTATATAGAAAGATTATTTTTCATCCATAGCACACTTTTAAGCCACCTTGTTGTTACAGAAACCCCTAAAGTTTCAAGAGTCCCATAAAGAACTCTTGAAGGTTTGGGCAAATATCTATGGTCTCAATTTGGCAAGGGGGGCGAGATGAATAAAATTTGTCCAAATTCTCAACTCAATTCTTTGACATAAAACAAAATTTAATTCACAATTTGTAATATAAATTTTCTTACGTAAGCTAGTCAGGTTAGTCACAAAAAAACTTATATCATGTGATTGATATTATCAATGTTTTTGAAATTTCTTCTAGACATTTTTATACTAATTTTGTGCAAGATTCTATGGTTGATTAAAAAATCAAATTAAATCAAAAAAATCATAATTCGTTGTTTGCATTGAAAATGTCAAATTTTAATGATTTAAAAAAAATGACTTGAAGACCTTCCAAAATTAAAAATAAAAATAAATTCTTGAAGGTAGATCAACTTTTATGATGCAAAGTTACTTCCCCATCTAAATTAGATTAGAAGCCCCCCAAATTGTCCCTGTTCCTATTCATGTACCATAGACTACCACTAAATGCATCCCTAGATTTCCATCAATGTGTTCTTTAACCCCTAAAGGCCCAAGGCCATTTTTCTGTCAAAAAACACCCAAAATTGCCATTTTCTTAGCAAAGAGTGAAAAAAATTAAAAATGTTTGTTTTGCACATCTAACCATAGGATCTTAAACCTAACTAGTATGAGAATGTGTGGAAAAAATTTCAGAATTTTTGACCGCACAGATTGCAAGATATCTACATTTGAAGTGAAAAAAACAAATTTTTCAGCACATTGTGGGACTGGATTTTTTTATTTTGAACATTTCTAACTTAAAATTTTTGCAATATAGAGTTTTGAGCTTTAAATGTTTATAGTGGAGAATTGAGTTGAGAATCTAGCATAAAATAAAAAAATAAAAAAAACTTAATTTCCATTACTAAAAAAATTGTTAAATAGAAGTAGGTACGAGATAGAAGGAAAATCTAAAGTATTCATATATTTTAGATGGAATTAAAATGCACTAATCCCAATGGTGGGATTGTTCTAGCAAGTAAACTAAACCATGCAAAAAAAAATAAAAAATTCAAAAAATTCAAAAATTGCATTCAGAAATGAATCCTACAAGTTATTTTTTCAAAAAGATGCTCTTAACTGCCTGAAAAACAAGAATGTCCATAACTTTCTCATAACAAATCCAAATGAGATGAATCAAAGCTTTCCAGATAGAAAAAAATATAATCTATAAGAAAAAAAATATAATCTATAAGAAAAAAAATATTAAATTTTTTTTTCTATTCTTTTTTGCTGCCTGGACTACCCGCCGTCCCTTGTTTTGAGCTTATTTGGTCATAACTTTTGTTCCCGGGCACCAATTGTGAAAAAAATTGTATTCCCACAAAGCTAATCATCTTTCCTACCTCTAAAAAAAGTTTAAGAAAATCAAGAGAAAATTTCAGCCCGTAGGTACCTGCTCGAAAACGCATTTGTCCTCCAAAGGGACAACGGGCTTTTAGGGGTTAACCCCTAAAGTTCCATGACTATGTTTTCACCGAAAATGCTCAAAAATTCAATCTTTAGAACAAATACCAAACTTTTGAAAAAAACTTATTTTGTCAAATGTAATTGTAGGATCTTATGGTATAGTAACTTGGAAACATGTGGTAAAATTCCAGAAATTTCCACTCTATGGATTGCAAGATAAAGAGTATTCAAATTAATTGAAATCATTTTTTTAGGCCCTGCCAAAAACAGGGTAGTTGTACGTCACAAGCTCATTTTTCTATGGAAAAATGTCCAAAGTAGTGGTGCTTCTTTGGATTTTTTTCCTATACAAATGGGCCACATACTTGAAAAATTTGAGGTCATTTGGAATTGTACAACATATAGGAAAAAGTAAGTAAGTAGATAGTGGTAGAGAATGATTCAAATACTAAATTTTTAACCCCTAAAGGCCCAAGGCATTTTTCTGGCTCTGAAACCATTGAAAACTGCCATTTCTGCTGCAATCACTCAAGAAACCAAAAATACTTTTTTTAAGAATCTAACTATAGGATTTTGTACTTCACTTTTCTTAGATCATGTGGTAAAAATTTCATGAAGTTTGACCGTATGGATTGGAAGATATTTGAAGTTGGAAAAAGAAATTTTTTTAAACTGTGGCCTACAATTTCAAATGACTTTGATGGCCATTTGTAGATTTCTTTTGCACTACACACCATTGAATTAAAAAAATTTATGTTGAATATTTGAGTTGAGAGTTGGGGAATTTTTTTTCAGAATGTCAAAACTTGACTTCACATGTAAAAAAATTGTTAAGTAGAAGTGGGTCCAAAATTGAATGATACACTGAATCATTAATAGCTCTTAGGTGGAATTTAAACACCATTATTCCAATGGTGGGATTGTTCTTGCAAACAAATTTATCCTTTTCAAAAAAAAAATTGAAAAAAAATTGAAAGTTGCATTCAAAAATGAATTCTCTCTCTCTCTCTCTCTCTCTCTCTATATATATATATATTTTTTTTGAAGATGCTTAGATTGCCCAAAAAACAAAATTGTCTATAACTTTTTTCATTTTGAGTTCAAATAGAATGAATTAAAGCTTCAAATGTAGACAAAAATATGATATTTGCGAAGAAAAAATTTAAGAAAAAAACAATAATTTTTTATAGTTGTTTTTTTCTGCCCGGTGAGTTGCTTTTTTGACTTTGGGTGGCATAAGTTTTGCTCCTAGGCCTTGATTGGAAAAAAAAAATACATTTTCAAAAAGATAATGTGATTCCCTATCTTCAAAAAAAGTTTCAAAAAATCAGGCCAAAATTTCAGGTCGCACAAGTCTGCCCAAAATCCCAAGTGTCCTCCAATGAAACTTTGGGTCTTTAGGGGTTAAGAATTTAATTATGCAATTGAAAAATGCCAATCCTAATGGTTGCAATATTGCAATAAACAATCTTTATCCTATAATCTTATTTTTTTCCAAAAATATTGAAAATTGAATAAGATAAAGGACTTCAAAGTTTAATTTAGAATAGAGAATGCATAACTATCTGCAAACAAAATATCCTCATAACTTTTGACTCATTGATCAAAATATAATGATTCAAAACTTTCAACGTATATATAGCACTTGGAAACCAATTTCAAATTTTTGTTTTTGAAAAAAATGATTTTTCCTAATCTGCCCGGATTGCCCATTTAAAAAAAAAAGTAGCATATTAGACCGTAACTTTTGACTAATATTTCCAAATGCCATGAAATTTAATGCATATGAAAGATATTCCTTGTCCCCACCTTCTATTAAAATTTGGGCCAAAAATATGGAAATCTCCAGTCACACGTACCTGCCCAAAACTTCTATGTAGTCCAAAACCACATATTGGTCCTCTAAGGGTTAAATACTTAACTGTGATTTGCTAATGCAATTGAAGGACACATACTTTATTCTGATTTGCTGACTACCATTTTTTTCCAAATTTTGGTTTAGAGTTTCTCTATGTGACAGTTTCAGTAGCCTAGGGAACTGCTACTTTGAAAAATCATAGAAATTACATACCACATTTGAAAAATCTTTTTTTATTTTTTATTTTTAATATTTGTGATATTCACTTGCTAATACCACAAATATTATTTTTAGGAAAAGGTGCCTCCAACTATGCTGAATTGTTTAGAGCATCACCACCCGGCTGTTAAAATACAGAGTGGATTTGGCTGCCAAAATGCAAGCCATCCACTTTGCAAGCTTGTCTGTCCCACCCACAAGCCTGCTAACAGGCCACGATTTTTCTAAAAATACAGTCCAGTTTCAAATCGTCAAAACCTGATCCAATCCTTAGCCTGTCTCATTCGGCAACTGCTAACTTCGCACTCACTTGACAGAAGGTAATCCAATTGGTTCACTGATGACTTGCCATCTTTTTGGGAAAATTGTCGTATGCGGTTTTGCAAGCCAGTTTGCAAGCCGCGCCTTGGCTTGCAAAATGGCCTGGTTTTGCAAGCCACTTGAGGCTTTTGGCCCGGCCTTTTAACCTTTTAACCTTTTAACAAGTTCATCCGTTTTGCAAGACGGGTGGGGAGGTTTTGCAAGCCTCTACAAGAAGTCATCCGTTTTGCAAGACGGGTGGGGATGCTCTTATATTGACGGTTCTGGGTGTTTCCACTGTAATTTACCCTGCCTACCTACAAGGCAGTAGTCAGATTGACGCGGTTTTTTTTGGTGACTTGTGATGAGACTAGAGTAAGTTACTAGCCTGATGCTCCCCTCCTGCGGCTTTTCCCCATGCCCTCAACTCCTCCTGCTCCCCAGCCACCTTGGGGGGCGCCCACAGAAAAGGACAGTGGGGTGTGCCTCACATGGTGGCGCAGGCCGGAAAGTGGGGAGGCAGGGGGGGCACATGGGCCTCAGGGCCTTCAGAACGGCACGGGCCCCTAGACAGCGACAACCTTTCCATGTCGGGCTGTTCACACTGGCGACACAGAGAGAGACAGAGAACACTGGTGATGATGACGCGGCCGGCGAAACTAGACACGTCACAGGAGTGTGCAGGAGGACGAAAAGGCAGGACTATTTTTGGCTAACCCCGCCCATCCCAGGCAAAAGGCCCCAAAGGCCTAACTCTGTAATGTTGCGACCAACACTTAAAAAAGGCCATGCCCCAGCGGTGGGCAAAAAAGTCAGCACTAGAAGACAAGAAGAGTTCCACCGATTGTCTTGCGGAAGTAATGAGTGAAAAAAAAAGCAAAATTTCTAGTCCGAGACGTGACCTAAACTACTGGATGATGTTGGAAAGGGACCCAAATCGAATGGCACTGTTGCGGGTTCGATACCTAGTGACAATAGGATGGGTGTTTTTTTTGGCGTGAAAGCAACCTTTCTCCTTGACAAAATCCTTGTAGTGTGTTGTTCAACATGCTTGTGTCAAAAAAGGAAAAAGAAAAAAAAGAAGCAAGATTTCATGTTTCATTGATATATGTGGACAATCCTATTGGTTGAGACTAATCAATGTTGAGGAAATCAATATATGTGAATTTTTTAGTGAAACGTTTTCTACCTACTTGGTCCAAATGAAAATGCAAATACTCACTTAGACCTTGTAGCTCCACTAATGAAGTTTCCCTTTTTGAATTCCAAGGATGAAAATCTGTACTTTTATTTTATATGGGAGGATTTTCTATCACCCATTAGATACTTAGTGTCTATAGGAGCCGTAACCCCTAAATGCCCATGGCTTCTTTTGAGCTTCTTGGAATTTGCTCTAAATTGAACAAAAAGCAAACATTTTGATAAATTGAATAGTTTTTTTTGAATTGTAACCATACAAATTCAAAGTAGACATGCTAGAGATCACATAGAAAAAGAAAACACAACAATATCACCTTAGGATTGAAAGATTATAATGTTTGATCGTGAGGGTACTAAAATTATAAAAATCTTTCAGCTCTCTTTATGCATGTAAAATCTAAAAAATTGGTCACCAAACAAATATGAGGTTGAAGGGCCTCACATGCATAACCCCACTCAATTTATGCCATCGCAAAATCTACTCTATAATTTCTTTAAATGAATTTATAGTGTGATTTTCCGCCAAGATCTAGAATATTTGAGGCTCATTTCCAAGAGCACTCAACACTACGGAAAGTCAAGATTGCAATGGGTACCCTTGCACAATATCTTAAACAAAAAATTGGATTTTTGATGCTAAAACTAGACTTCAAGAAGAATTTGTCAAAAATATAAACTACTAAAAATAAAACCTTAACTAGGTCTTATTTAACCCCTAAAAGACTAAGGCCATTTTTCTGCAAAAATACACTCAAAATTGCCATTTCTATAGCAAAGAGTAAGAAAATTTGAATTTTTTTTTTCCATATCTAACCGTAGGATCTTATACCTAACTTGTATAAAAATGCGTGGGAAAAATTTCAAAGTCTTTGACCGATTGCAAGATATCTGCGTTTAGAGTGAAAAAAATAAGTTTTTCAGCACATTGTGGAACTAGATTTTATGACTTTGAACATTTTTAACTTAAATTATTTGCACTATAGAGTTTTGAGCTTTAAATTTTTATAGTGGAGAATTGAGTTGCAAGTCCAGCAAAAACAAAAAAAAACAAAAAAACAAAAAAATAACTTAATTTTCATTATTAAAAAAATTGTTAAGTAGAAGTAGGTACAAGATAGAGGGAAAATCTAAAATATTTATATCTTTTATATGGAATAAAATGCACTAATCCCAATAGTGAGATTGTCCTAAAAAAAAACTAAACCATGTGGAACTTCTCTTATTGGAAAATCCTAAAAATTGCATTCAAAAATGAATCCTAGAAGTTATTTTTTTTAAAGAAGATGCTCTAAATGCCCAAAAAATAAGATTGTCCATACCTTTCTCATAACAAATCCAAATGGAATGAATCAAAGCTCTCTAGATAGACAAATATATAATCTAATATGGAAAAAGAATTCAAAAAACAATACATTTTTTTTGGAATTTTTTTTTGCTACCCCTTCTTCCCTATTTTGAGCTTATTTGGGCATAATTTTTGTTTCCAGGCATTGATTGAAAAAAAATTATATTCCCTCATAAAGCTTATCAGTTTTTCTATCTTCAAAAAATGTTTCAAAAAATAAAGACAAAAATTCAACCTGTAGGCACCTGCCCAAAATCTCCAAATGTCCACCGAACGGACAATGGTCCTTTAGGGGTTAACTTCAAAGTTCTATCGACATCAAAATGTGATGCCTCGGGCATGTAGGGGTTAAAGGGTTAAAATCTTGCATGTACCCAATGACTAAGTTTTCCAATAAATGAGATTTGATCTACATCTCATTTAGGTTGAGTTAGTGGCCACAATCAATGTCTTGGATGATGGTCTTGGATGATTCATAACTGCAATAGGAACTTCCATTTTTAGAGCGTAAATTCATCACATGAAGAACATATTTTAGACCTTCATGATCTGGCCCTGTTAAGAAATATTGTGAATGCTCAAGGTGAAGATGATCATTATGGATACGCTTATTGTTGATTTTGGGGTAGTCTAGAGACTCTTTTGGGCCAATTAGGCAACTCACCTCAAAAATTCATAACAAACTTAGACTTTGTCAAAAAAAAAAATTCCATAACTCTTCTATTTCTCCCATTTGGCTTTTAAATGGAAAAAAACATAAAAAATTTCAACAATGCCAACATATCAAAGCAACCATTTTGTCTGTCATAGGTTAATTTATCTAACTTTGATAATAAAGGGTACAATCCTTCCATAGTTAAAGGGTTGCAATAAAAAATATATATGATATTTTATTTGACTCATAGAATATAAATTAGGTTATAAAGTTAAATAGGACAAAAAACTATAACGCTATTTTTTAGGTTACAATGTAAATTAGGTTTTTAACATAAATAGGACAAAACATAAATTCTTGGATTGATAATTCAACAATTAGCATCACTCATTTGGATGACATTTTGACATTTAAACTTTGAAGGACCAAAGCACATTTTGGTCAAAAAAATTCAAAAATTGTTGTCTTATAGGGCAATGAGAAAAAAATGAACAAAAGAATTTGTATAAACTATACAAATTTGTATTGGAGTACTATGTGAATGTGTGGAATTAAAAAAAAAATTTGGTCACGTAGATTGAAAGATTATAGTGTTTGAAAGTAGAAGAAAAAGTTTGAATTTGACCTCAGCAAATAGGGTCAACAAATTTAAATTCCTCCTAGATTGAGATTTTTGTACAATGCATGGTTATTTTTTACAATTGCATCCTACATGATATTAGTTACCTAGCAAAATTTATAAGTAGAGGAGGAATTTTGCATATATTTCCCCAAAGTTGTCCGTCTTACTTGAAAAGTTGTGGGCATTACACTTTTATCTAGGCACCCACTCTAAAAAAAATTATTCCCACTGAGGGGTTATATTTTCATACCTTGTGTCAGAAATTCATGAACGTATACTTAGAATAAACTTCATATAGATGTACCTAAGATTTCTTACATATATTAAACCGGCACTTGGTCCTTTAGGGATAATCATTATAGAAAGTTTAGGCCCTGTAGAGGGCCATCTGACAAGCCGCCGAATGTGCAAATCTACAGAAAAAAAGCAAAACATAAATATATATATATTTTTATATTTTGTTTTTTGTTCTGAATTTTCTTTTTAATTTAAGAAAAAATTTAGTCACCTTGATAACGTTTTTGAAATTATTATTATTATTATTATTATTATTAGTTTTTTAATATTCTTTTTCTATAAATGCACATTTTATTGTAGTTGCAGCGGTCCTCAGTAGGGTCCAAATTTCTTCTAATGCATTATCATGTGCTGTTCAAATGTAGCACTGAGCAAGTAGAACATGCAAGTATTTTGTTGTTTTTGAGACATGTAGGGAGTGCAATAAAGATCCAAGGCTAGAGTCTCAAATGTCATTGGATCTAGCTGAACAAGTCAGGATAAACTTTTGTCCCTACTATATACCTTAATTGATACACCATCTATATTTAACATTCAAGAAAATACATTTGTGACCATAATCGGGATTTTATTTTTGTAAAGGTGAATCCTTAAGAGAGCTTGCATCCAATAGGTGATTGACAAACATTTTCTAGGATTCACTGTAGGATTTGCATAGAATAGATGAAGTACATCCATGTACATTAGAAAAATATTTTCTTTTGTCTTTTATTCACATAGTTGTGTCACTAATTTGGTTGCTTTACAAACTCATGCATTTGTTGAAGGTGCCAATAAGCCTTGAATCCTTCACAAGTCTTATAAATTACGACTAATGTGAAGTTCAACTATAACACGAGGTGTAACACTCTCCATTGCAATGCCTCTCTATAACAACAAGAAAATCTTCTTTACAAGTGGAAACATGATTTCTATAGACCAAAGAATTAACCCGTAAATGGGTCTCATTGATCATTTTAAGTCTAATTATGGATCATTTCTTTGGTCTATGCAAACCATTTTAAACTAGTGTCTTTACAAATATCTTCTTGAACAACTACAATTTATTATATTAAAACTTCTATAAGCCATAATCTCTTGAATGTGATATTATTCATTTGGGAGCAACAATGATGCATTGAAGATGTACAAAATAAGTAAAAAAAGAAAAACAACTTTCATTAAATTTGGAATCCAAATGTTGATCTAGTGAACCTACTAAAAAAATCTTCAAATGTCATTAATGTTGCAACCCATCTCTAAAGCAATAACCTCTTTGATGTAATATTCTCCTTTGGTCATAGGGCTATTACCTAATGTAAGTTCTACTGTAAATGTAGATTTGCAACCAAATTGGGATCAATACAATTCTTCTATTCCCATGTAAGCTTAGAGCAGATCTAATGCGGTATTGCACCGGCACGGGATTCACACAATGACGTACCAACTAAAAAAATAAGCTCCAATGCACAGGGCATGGGTCTTTGCATCAAACCCGCCATTTTCCACCCACAGAATGGCAACTTAGCCCCTAAAAGACCAACATGCATTCTTTGGCTACATAGAATTTTTGGTAGGTACGTGTGATTAGAGATTTCCATATTTTTGGCCCAAAATTTAACAGAAGGTGGAGACAAGGAATATCTTTCATATGCAGTAAATTTCATGACATTTGGAAATGTGAGTCAAAAGTTATGGCATGGTATATTACTTTTTTTCATAACTGGGTAGTTTGGGCAGATAAGAAAAAATCACTTTTTTCAAAAATAAAAATTTGAAATTGATTTTCTAGAGTTATATATACCTCAAAAGCTTTGAATCATTCCATTTTGAGCAATGAGTAAAAAGTTATGAGGATTTTTTGTTTGCAGGGAGTTATAGATTTTCTATTTAAATATAAACTTTGAAGTCCTTCATTTTACTCAACTTTCAATATGTTTTGAAAAAAATAAAATCATAGGATCCCTGCTGTTTATTACAATATTGCAACCATTGGATTGGCATTTTTCAATTCCATAACTAAATTCTTAACAATTTAATATTTTGAATTACTCTCTACTACGATCTACTTACTATTTTTTTCCTATATGTTGAACAATTCCAAAGGATGTGAAAATTTTCAAACAGGTAGCCAACTTGCCTTGAATATTGAATCCAAAGAGTTACCACCGTTTTGGACATTTTTTCATACAAAAGTGAGCTTGTGAAGCGCAGCTATCTGATTTTTCGCAGGACAAAAAAAGGATTTTTGACAATTCAAATGCTAAAATCTTGCAATTCACACCGCGAAAATTTCTGAAATTTTTTCCACATCTTTTCAAACCAATGTACTACAAGATCCTGCGGTTATATGTGTCAAAGAAAGTCTTTTTTTATAAATTTGGTACTTGTTCAAAAAATGATAGTTTTGAACGTATTTGTTGAAAACATAGTCATGAATCATTAAGGGTTAAGGAAATTTGAAAAGCCTGCAAGGTGGCATACAATAGCATTTAACCTCTAAAGTCCCAAGGCCAATTTTCTGTCAAAAAACACTCAAAATTGCCATTTTTAAAAATCTAACCGTAGGATCTTGTACTTCACTTGTCAAAGATCATGTGGTAAAGATTGGAAGATATTAGCATTCAAAGTTGAAAAGAAAGTTTTGTGAACATTGATCTGCAATTTCAGATGACTTTGACCACCATTTGTGGAATTTTTTTGCACTACAGACTTTGAATTTAAATTTTTTTCTGCTGAAGATGTAAGTTGAAAGTCTCCAAAAAAAATTCAAAAAAACACACTTGATTTTCATTCTTTAAAAAATTGTTAAGTAGAAGTAGGTCCAAGATTGAAAAAATAAATAAATCATTGATAGCTCTTAGATGGGATTGAAATACAATAATTCCAATGGTGAGATTGTTTTAGCAAGCAAACACAACATTCTCAAAAAGAAAATTGTAAAAAATTGTAAAAATTGCATTCAAAAATGGATCCTACAAGTTATTTTTTCAAAAAGATGCTTCGATTGCTTGAAAAACAAGATTGTCTATAACTTGCTCATTATTAGTCCAAATAAAATGAATCAAAGCTTCACATATAGACAAAAATATAAAGTTTTGGAAAAAAAAAAAATTAAAATTTATTTTGACTTTTTGCAAAAAAACTTGTACTGCCCGCCGAGTTCAGTTTGAGGCTTTTTGTTGTATAACTTTTGCTCCCGAGCACCAATTGAAATAAAAATTATATTCCCATGAAGCTAATCAGTTTTTCTATCTTATGGAAAAGTTTCAAAAAGTTTCACTAAAAATTGAGTCTGTAGATACTTGCCCAAAATCTAATTTGTCCCTTGAGGGGACAATGGGACTTTAGGAGTTAAAAGTCATCATTGTCGTACCTTTTTAACCTTGTTATGTGCGCTAATAAATTAGAATTCTTCTTCTTTTTTGCATGAAAGGTCTTTATTTAATGTAGAATCTTTCCTCTCCTTTTTGTAATGCGGAAAAGTCCCTTTGAGGTATGGATTGCAGCTTTGCATTGGGAGAGTTTTTTTTAAAAGTCGCCAAAAGGGAATGAGGTCCGCCTGCCTCCACTTCAAAATCTGGGTACTGTGCATGTTCTCGTCTCCGCATTGGAGATGCTCTTACCCTACTAGAACTCTAGTAGTCCTCTTGGTGAGATTGCCTTTTTCTGCACCTCAGACACCCCCACAGTCACCCCTTTCGCAGTCTGGCAATCCAAGCTTTCTAGCAATCTAGCAATCCCTTTGTGTTGGTAAGTGCGACCAATAACAAGCTGTCCTTAGTTGGTGAAAAGTACACACACCATGATCACTTACAGGAAACACTAATGGATGATCGTTCACTAATCTCTGGAAACAGATGTTCTACGGACCTGCAGAATATCCTGAACCAGACTTTATCACATACCTCTCCAAGTGGACTAGTCGTGAGAAAGAAAACAATGTTGAAATCCAGAATTAACTAAGAATAGTGCCCAAGACTTGATAAGAATCAATAAACTTTGAATCCTAATCTAATCATAGGGCATCATGGCAGCAGGGTCTAAATCCACTCTCCGTAATGTTTATCATAAACACCCATAATTATCTGCTTTACCTTGTTTCAGAATGTAGTGTAATGGATAAGCGGTTAGGAGGCTCGAGACAGTTATCACGCATAACCCTCTCTTCCAGAGTAAATCACGTAAAATCTGTAAAATCTGTAAAATCTGTAAAATCCTAGAGATGTATAGTACTGTAGAGCTACTTAAGAATGCAGGGAAGAACAGGGGTTGTGATTCAGGCCCTTTCACCACTGTAAGGCACCATGCGGCAATGAAAAAGAGAGGAGAGGGTTACGACTTGATACATTTCAGTTGGGAATGAGAAAAGTAGTGCTGTTGAAATCAAGGAGTCTTTGGAGTTGAATCATGTACCGAAAGGTCTAAATGAGAGAAGTAGTTCCAGGCCTTCAATACGATGAAGGCAAGATTTGCTCAACCATTTAGGGCAGTCCTCGACACTTTACTCATATTGTTTCAAATGGATAGGCATGATGAAGCCTCCTATATTCTGGACAACACTGCCAACAAAAATACATTATACATAAGACGTGGTTCAGAGATTGAACATCAATTAGCCTGACAAATCAGCTTTACAGAAAACGTAGTAGATTCTAACAGTTTTGACATCCCTTCATCCACTTCAAAGGACTAATGAACTAAACAGCTGATAGTTCGCAACTGACACTGCAACAACTGTATAAAATATGCACATATCAGCTGCCAACAGTTGGCTGCAAATTGGTGACGAACAAGACTGAGAACAGCGAGAGAGTGCAAAATATGCACACCCAAAGCTCATCCCCAATCTACAACAGCAACTGGAGGATGGCCTCCTTCGGGAGGAGGGCGAAGCGAAAGTGGCAGATCCTTCATCAGAAAGTTTGCGAGAGCTGATTCATGTGCGTGCAATGCTCCTGCCACAATGTATGCACCATTTCGACGTTTCAGAAGACACTACACCAAACTTCTTACTAGGTTTGGGTGAACAATCACACTGCACCACAACTAATCTCTCCTATTTCGCGCGTGTGCCCTCGCGAACTTAAAATCCAGTGGAATCCTTTCTGTTGAAACGCGAAATCCAGTGCCCCTCACAGAAGTTGCTGAAAATAAAATTGGCAAGACCTAGAACTGATTGCAGAGTAGTAGAGACTCCACCCCAAGAGATCTTCTGAAAAATTTAGCCATGTTACAACTGGCAAGGTTTACATTAAAAATTGCCACCTTGGCAGGGTCATTGGCAGGGTTCACGTGGCTAGGCTTTACAGAATACCCTTGAGGTTTCTACTATGGACATGACAGTCAAAGATACGATCTCATACATTTTGCTGAAAGAATGAAAAAAAAAGGATCTTGAAGCATAGAGGGGAATGAAAAATTTATACTCACCCAAAGGAGCGGGATGGGCTGGTGGTGGAGGAGCCGGGTTTCGGACCGGATGCTCAAACCTGCATTCACTTCCGTATTGACATGTTCCCTGGGAATGACAGAATTTCCATCAATTCCAGTAAATTCAGTGTGCCTCATAGTATTTGATCCCGATTTAGCAACAACGAAGGAAGAGGATACTAAAACAATTAGGGACCTGATCCCGTCTTCCATAAAGACCTAATAACCAGCAGCAAATCATTTATTCATTCAGTTGGTTAAAATTGTTGCAAGTGGTGTAAGCAAGACTTGACTAAATGTCTATGATTACTAAATGTCTATGTCTATGATGACTTGACTAAATGACCTTTGAGTAGAAAGGGATTGATTACTGTCTCTAAAGCCTTCCCCCATTGAAATTGACTTAAAAAAAATTCATACACAGTGGAAAAAAATTTATCGCAACATGTTTGGCTCTTGTAACCAAAGACCTGTAAACAAATCTCCCAAAACTCACTCACACATATTTCAAAATGCTTAAAGTGACGCTTAAATCCTCTGCCTTGAGTGCGAGAAGGAATCCATGAAGTGTCCTACCTTTCGAAGTAAAATTTGAGAGCTTACCGTGCGTAAGAAATACGTGCAAGGTGGTCGGCTGAAATCCAGTGAGTCCTGGTCTGCAAATTCATGAGCAATTCTCGTTAGATCAGTTTCAGCCTCTAATAGCGAGAATCTCGTAACGAGAAGAGACCAACGAAGGTAGCGCACCTCGAAATGAATCAAACCATTGCTTCTTGGCCCGCTGATGGGAAATCCCCTCCAAGTGACGCTTGCGCGACGCCGGCGTGTCGTAGAACTGCTTGTCGCAGTAGTCGCAGTAGTACTTGTGCGCAGGCATCACTGAAATCGCTCACATCCTCAGGGATCCAGTATTTTTTCCTCTGTACCCTAAACCCTAACCCTAATCGCTTAATGCTCAAGAGAAGTAAGCATGCAAGCTATGTGCACCAGAGTCGTAGTCTGATTTACACTATAAAAGATTGGACGGATATGTGGATGAACTGAAATCCGCCAAAATTTACCAATTTTGAATAAATTTGTGGATGAAATCACATAACTGGTAGATGGATGATGTCCTCAAATGGACGATCTTTCCGATCCTCCGGCATTTTTGATACAGGAACTGTTTCCGGGACTCGTTTTGAGCGGAGCCCGATCAAACGAGCAATTGACTGATTTTTTCTTCCGGAGATCGAGTTGCAGAATTTGAGATCGGGTTCCGGAGTATTGCGTCGTGCTGTCTATGGAGACACTCATCGTGTTCGATTTCGACTGGAGCTTGATCGACTGCAACAGCGACACATGGGTGGTGGAAAAGCTGGGCGCCATGGAGCGCATGAAGTCCCTTATAAGTACTCTTCCGTGGACGCAGCTCATGGTAAACAAAAAAACCCATCCCGATCCGTCTCTCTCAATCTTCTCATTTCATTTTCCTGTACTGCAATTCGAGGAGTCAAAAATTTTAAAGGCCGTGGAGTCAAATTTTGAAAACACCGATCTGTCGAATGGTGTTTTGGTTTCAGGTCAGGTGCGAACTCTAAACCCTAATCCTGATCTTCCTCACATGTAGGACAGGATGATGGGGGAGCTTCATAACGACGGGTGCACACTCGAGGACATCACGAATTGCCTGCGAATGGCGCCCATGGAGCAAGAGATGGTGACGAGTGTCAAATTTGCGGCAGAGCTCGGGTGATTCTCACGCTCCGACAGGTTGGGAGTGCAGGTTCTTGCCCTAAATTTCCAGTGAGCTAGATTCAAAGTCAATGTCCAAGCATTTCAGTTTCACGAACTGACGAAACTTATGGTTTTATGATTTCAGGTGCGAGCTCCAGATTGTGAGTGACGCGAATTCTTATTTCATCAAGGAAATTCTGGAGAGGCATGGCCTCCAGGAGTACTTCTCCCAAGTGCACACAAACCCTGGGCATGTGGATGACAGTGGAGCGCTGCGCGTTCTGCCTTTGCATCCTCAAGACACGCCGCATGGTTGCAAACTCTGTCCTCTTAACATGTGTAAGGTATTACTATGTGACGCAATCAGTTGTGCTTTTGCATGAAATTCTTTCAATTTGCTTTGTTTGATTGTCGGTCATAAGAGCATACTTAGTTGTAAGTTAGAGATACTGCGTCAGATTTGAATGCAGGTAGGCGTGATTTTTGGGGGGATGTATAGAAGTGTGGAGAGATCTTTGGGTACAAGACCAAATCTGTTGAGGTCAAACATAGCTGTGTATGAATTTCGTATGCAATTTCAAAGTCGAAGGTTGTATATCATTATTCCTGACAGCGGATAACCCCATTCTATTCAAAGATCAATGGCCATAGACACTTAGCCCAGTCATGCTTACACCACATGCGAATTACTTCAACCAAATGCATGAATCAGGTTCCTAACGGTTCCAGTATCCTCTACTTCATCTCAAGCATGAGTTCAGGCATTCTAGTGGCCTAAACTTTCTTTAGTGGAGTGTCCCTCAAATTCTGATGATAGAAAGCCAATTGTTATTCCCTTGAGTTTTGTTACTTTCCCGAGGATGTAGCAGAAGCCATTTCTTTTCTGCCTAGTTTGTTCTGTAGGGGAACCAAATGAAGAAACTCAACATACTATTGGCTTTCATCCTTCAGGCCTGATGCTTTCAAGACCATAACCCCAACTTTAGGGTGCTCTTCGAAGACCTTCATAAATCATAAATCCTACAAGCTCTTGGGCCGTGCAGGCCATGTCCAAGTGAGGGTCTAATCGAAAAAGTGTGAGAAAACGGTCTCGTCAGGGGTCCGTCTCTCGGAGCTTCGGTTTTTACAAATACAGTAGGTCCCTCTAAAATTTAGATAGAGCTTCATTGGCTTCTTACCCTACAGAATACCGGGTTGGTACTGTGCGTCCTCTACACTACTCCTGACCCTCTTTTTATTGTCTGTCTTCAATTTTATTCTTAGATTTGATGCTTTCTGTGTTTCTGCAGGGGTTGATTTTGGACAGTATAAGAATGGGATCATCAGAAACTCTGAAGAGGCGTGTAATTTACGTTGGGGATGGGGGTGGGGATTACTGCCCTTCTTTGAGATTGGTACAAGGAGACCACGTTCTAGCGAGGCAGGGGTAAGCACATGCTGATCTGAGCTTCAATTTTCTCCATAACAGAAGAGCTCCTAGGCACTTTATGACGAACACTTTATAATGAAGGATAATTCTATGTCTATTTCCTTTCCAGATTTCCACTCTCGAAACGTTTAACAACGAACATTGACTTGGTACAAGCAACTGTGCACGAGTGGACCTCAGCAAGGGATGTTGAGAGGCTATTCCGAGAGCTCCTTCGGACAGGATGATTTCAGAGTTGTGGAACGTGGCACAAAAATTGGCAGTGTTGTTGGGAGTGAGCCATCCCGCCAGAAACGGATTTCTAAGTATTTGTGAGTTATCACTACACAAATAAGGATTTTCACTCTTAAAGCTGTTTGGTATTTTGAGGCCCTTTACTACTCCCAAGTACTCTTTGGCAAAGCAATGCAATAGTTTAGTTAACTTGTTTATGTATGTCTCCCTCACATTTTGGAGTAGAAATCCCCTCCAATTGCAAGATCATAATACCTGAAGTTTAATAAGGTATGCGTCTCTACAATTGCCACTTATTGGAGTTCAGCCACAACTGTCTAGAATTGGACTTTGGATGAAAGAATAATCTGTGTTTTAGCAGTTAGTAGAGAGGGCCTGTTGAAATGAAATGAAAGTAGAGAATTTCACTCCAAAACAAAGAAATATTAGAGTTTAGGGTTAAGTGGGCTTTGTGTTGAAGTGAAAGTAGAGAATGTCACTCTTAAACAAAGAATAGTAGTTATCAGTTAAGTGGGCTTAGAGTTTCATGTAGAGTTCTATGTAGATGTTTTTGGCTTCAACAGGCTTTTTCATTGACCCTCTGATTGGAGCTTGTCCATTATTCGCGGTCTCATCCTTTGTTTCTCTAGTTTTTGTGTCATTTTAGGTATGTAATTTCACTAGTCACTTCCAAAGTTCATCTTCAGTATAGCACCAGTAATTGATAGTAGGATCTGCCATAAATCAAGTGCAAATGTTGGAAAAAAATGCAATGAGCATCCAATTGTGAATTTACATAATGACACTTGTTTAGTGACTTTCTTGAATGGAATTTTTTATTGGGATGTCTTCCAAATTGATGTTCATATTTTAGATGCTAATATTTAGGCATAACCTAGTTGATAACTAGTGTGCCCTGTGCCCTGTGCCGATGTCACAGCCAAAATAAAAGTAAAAATAAATTTCTAATTTTTTAATTCAGTAAAACTTTTAAATTCAAGAATTTTCACACTGTAGTGTGAGAGGTTGTATTCTTGGTATGAATAGAAATTTTTATGCACAAAGGAGTGCAAGGGTTTTGTTTTGTCGCATTTGGACATGCAATGTGAAAGTTGTGTTTTTTTTAAAATAAAAGATAATTTAATTCTATTTTTTATTTTTTTTAAATCCATAACTTTCACACCATAGGTCCAAATGCCACAAAACTAGTACAAATAGAAAACTCTATGCATGAAGGATTGGAAGGGCTTTGTTTCATGGCACTTAGACACGTGATGTAAAAGTGATAGTTTTTTAAAAATAAAATATAATTTAACTCAATTTTCTAATTCATAAAAACTTTAAAATTCAATAAGTTTCATACAGTAGGTCCAAATGCCATAAAGCAAAGTTTGTGCACCCCTTCTTGTCAAGAGTTTTTGAGTGGTACCAAGAGTGCCACCAAATGCCTCACGGTTTGTTACATCTCAATGTATCAAACAAAATACATAAAATATGGTACCTAATTATAGTAAAAAAATCCAAGCTAATTTAAGCTATAGATGGATGCTCATACTTCAACAAGATTTTTTCTAGCAATATGAAGGTATATGTTCAACCTTCATATGTAATAAGAAATATGTATGGCCTACAACTAGTGTTTACTAATGTTTACTAATAATACAGTATTTGAAGAAATATATTTAGTATATATATGGAAAAAAATTGACGAGTCAAATTGATCCAACTTTCTATAATCTATTAGGATTAATTTTTGATAGTTTGGTCAAATATGAAATATTTTGATAACAAAAATTAATTTAATTTTAATGAATATAAACTTTAAGAATATCATATACATGCAAAATTATAAATTTGATCATTTCAAAATTCACAAATTTATCATGATCAAAATTTGTTGTATTATTTTCATCTTTTTTTCTTTTTTTTAGCATGTTTCATTGAGGTTTATTGCAATTTTTGTTTGTTTTAGCTTGCTTAACCTCTAAAGGACTGGCAAGCGTTTTTTGGTTGTATAGAAATTTTGGGCAGGTTGTGCAACTAGAGATTTCCATATTTTAGGCCCAAATTTTAATAGTTGGTGGGTGCAAGAATTATCTTTTATATGCACCACATTTCATGCAATTTATTAATAGAAGTCAAATGTTATGGCCTAATAAATTACTTCTTTCGTAACTAGGTAGTAGGGGTAGATAAAAGAAGTCACTTTTTTCAAAAATAAAATTTGAAATTGTTTTTTTAGAGCTATATACACGTAAAAAGCTTTAGATCATCCTATTTTGATTAATGAGTCAAAAGTTATGAAAATTTTTAGTTTACGAGCAATTATAGATTCTCTACTTTGAAATAAACTTTGAAGTCCTTTAACTTACTCAATTTTCAATATTTTTGAAAAAAATAAAATTGTAGGATGTAAATTATTTATTACAACATTGCAACCATTGTGATTAGCATTTTTCAATTCTATAATTAAATTCTTGACAATTTAGTATTTTGAATCATTCTCTACTACTATCTACTTACTATTTTTTGCCTATATGTTGTACAATTCCAAATGAAGTGAAACTATTCATGCATGCAACCAACTTATCTAGGAAAAAAAATTAAAGAAGCACCATCATTTTGGACATTTTTTCGTCGAAGAGTGAGCTTGTGAAACGCTCCTACCCTGTTTTTTGCAGGGCCAAAAAAAATGGTTTTAGTGAATTTGAATGCTTATATCTTGCAATCCACGCAGTGGAAATCTCTGGAATTATTACCATATGTTTTTAAGTCATCATATTACAAGATCCTACGGTTACATGTGTCACAAAAAGTTTTTTTCCAAAAAATAATACTTGTACTAAAAATGACAATTTTTAAGCATTTTCGGTGAAAACATAGTCCTGGAACTTTAGGGGTTAAAATGGTCTCTATGTTTGTTTTCCAAAGTTCAAATCCATATAATATTCTTTATATTTCAAATCAATTTTGATGCACTTTCAAAAATAATGATTAGAAGTTCTAATTTCACATTATCAAAAGATAGTAAATATTCAGTGAGTATTTTTTTGTGCTAGACTGATGATATTCTTATTCAAGCATATGGAGAAAAACAAAATACTCTATGTTAGAATGTGAGAAAAATGAAAACAAAGTGAACAAGAAACAAATCACAAGCATCGATATCTTAAATTAGGTTGTTTATTTCGTTTGTTTTGTTTGTTTGATACATTAAAATCGAACAAACTGTGAGGCGTCCTGTGAGGCGTCTAGCTCCATGCTTGGACCATTCAAAAGTTCTTGATAAGGAGGGGTGCGCGGACTTTGTTTTGTGGCATTTGGACCTACCATGTGAAATTAATTAAATTTCAAAGTTTTTATGAGTCACAAAATTGAATTAAATTATCTTTTATTTTGGAAAAAATATAACTTTTACATCACAATTTTAAACGCCACAAAACAAAGACTTTGCAATCCTTCGTGCATAGAGCTTTCTATTTGTGCCAATTTTGTGGCGTTTGGACCTATAGTATGAAAGGAATGGATTTTTTAAAATTAAAAAATGGAACTAAATTATCTTTTATTTTAGAAAAATCATAACTTTCACATTGCATGTCCAAGCGCCACAAAACAAAGCCCTTGCACTCCTTTGTGTATAGAGCTTATGTTAGTGCCAAGAATGCAATCCCTCACATTACAATGAGAAGGTTATTGAATTTAAAAGTTTCAAAAAATTAAAAAATTAAAAAAACAATTTTATTTTTATTTTGGTTGTGGCAATGGCACAAGACACACTAGTTTCTATTTAAACAAATATGTACTATTTTCGTGTGTCTCTTTTTATATGATCTTTAAAGCAATCCACTATATGCTTTATTATCTAAAATTTCAAATGTGACAATTTAGAATGCTATAATTTCTAAATATCTACATGTAACAATTCTACTAGAAATGAATTCTTAAGAATGATGAGTTTTAACATACTACTACTATTTTTTAACATAAGTTTTACTTTCATTTCGAGTTTCATTTGCCTACACGACTTTTAGACCATTGTGGAAGACTGCAATATCTCTCACTATAGGTGAAGATAGCAAACTACAATTTCTTTGATAATTGTAACACTGGCGGAAATATTGTTTGTATTTTGTAATTTTCTTCTCAAATACCTACAATATAATGTTATCTACACAATAAAGGCCACAAAGCAAGTGATTGAACAAATTACTTGCTTTGTGACCTTTATAACTTACCTATAATATAATATTATCTACACAAAATATTGCCAGAGTCCTATGTGTTCAAATATAATAAGAATATGAATAAGAATAAATAATAAATAAATGTTGTAATTTTTGGAATGACAG
This sequence comes from Neckera pumila, assembly GCA_963969595.1. NCBI lineage: Eukaryota > Viridiplantae > Streptophyta > Bryopsida > Hypnales > Neckeraceae > Neckera > Neckera pumila. The sequence continues at coordinate 44,615,474 of OZ018409.1, read as the reverse complement.
AAGACAATTCCTTTGGGAGAGTATAATAGAACTCTTCTAAATGCACCCCTTATAATTGCAAAAATCTCTTTAACTATCCGATCCTAGCGGTCCCGGCTTGAGGTGGTACTACAATAGAATTTCTTCTACATGCACCCCTTATAATTGCAAAACCTCTCAAAATGAATGTTGTCAGATGGTCTCGGACCTATGCATTTAGAGGAGTTCTACTGTACCATGAAGCCAAAATGCTCCATTCCAAAATGAATTTGTACTTATTATTTTTGTCTAATATTTTCTATTTTAATTTAAAATATGAATAAAAATTTCAATTTTGAAATAGAAAAGTGCATGAATATAGTTCATTTATTTTTAATTTCAAAAATTTGGATGAATGTGCTGTAGAAATACAATGCTTGAGTCCGTCACCAAATTATGAGTTTGGGCACTTTCTCAAAAAGTTAAAAAAACAAATTGGCGAAAGACATTACATTCGGTAGCAGTCACTGCAACTGCCTTCCCTGAATAGAATGATATGGAATATACCACATCATTTCATCTGAGGGATGAAATGGTGTGGTATATTCCACACCAAATCAGTAACTACAAGGACACTTGGCGAAACTTGTCAGAATCCAGGAAGGGGCCTGGGTTAATTACAAGGTCACAGATGCATATTGGTACTAACAACAAATTAAGTACTTTGAATTAAAGCTATAATTCAAATAGCAAACTTATTCAAAATGGCAATCAAAATAGATATCAATTATCTCAATGCTTGAATTGCATCACTTTGATGTGATTGCCATTCATGTTTTGTGATTTTATTTGTAAAGACAACTCTATATATACACATGGGGTGGTAGGAGGTAGAACAACCCATGTGGGATAAATAAATTTGAACTTGTAGTTTCTCAAGCATTCATAGTTAAGTCAAAAACAAAGAATTGTGTTAAAAGTAGAATTTCAGACCTCATTTAGGCATAGTAAAATAACCTTTATCAAAAAACTTTGAACTAAAAGAAGTTGTCAAATGAACATAAGTTTGACCTCCAAAAAGTTTGACCTCTTGAGATTTTTCCATAACTTTTTGCTGGAGATTTAAAATACCAAACGAATTTTTGGAGGTGAAACCTATCTTCATTTTCCAACTTTTATTAGTTCAATTCTTTTTGAAAAAAGTTATTTTACTATGCCTAAATGAGGTCTGAAATTCTACTTTTTAACACAATTCTTTGTTTTTGACTTAACAATGAGTGCTTGAAAAACTACAAATTCAAATTTGTTTATCCCACATGGGTTGTTCTACCTCCTACCACCCCATGCGTATATATAGAATTGTCTTTTCACTTGAAAATTCAAAATACGATATTGATGACAAATGGTTGTAATGCATTATTCATTGGATCCTTTGCCAACATCTTTTCTTACAACTATTTGTTGATTTGTATGTTTGGTCCAAAAAGTAACAAAGAAAATGAAACAAAACATAATGTACTGCCACTATCTTAGCACCTAAGCTGACATTAATTATTTGAGGATGAATTTCGTGGATGAGGAGTCCAGGGAGGGAAAGGCAGCCTCTTTGAAGGCTACTGAATGTTATGGAGCCTGCCTGAATGTTATTTTATTTTATTTTTGACACAAATAAAGGGAACGCCTGATGAGCGCAGGGTTGAGGCCTTGAGGGGTCAAGATGCCCTGAGAAAAGTTAATGAAAGCACGGAGATAGGGATCCGGTGCAATTAAATGCATCTTGGCCGCTGACGTACGTTGCTTCCTGCACACACTCACACCAGTTCAGCTAAAGTTTATCTTTAACTATACTTCAGAATTTTTGCAAACCAGCAAACGTCGATGACTCTCACATAAGGGCCGCTTTACACCAAGAAGTCGGGCCAATTCTCCTTCAAGCCAATTGCACAAAATTTCAGCCCCTTTTGGGCTGGAGGCCGGCCTCAACTTCCTATTAGAATAAGATTATAATGGGGGTCAATTTTCCCATATGTAAAGGCCTTAAGGCCAAGAAGCCGGGCCGATTCAATAAAACCTACAAAAGAAAGAAAGAGGGGTTGAAATTTTCAGGGCCACTTTACACCTAGAGGCCAGTCCTAATCCCCATGAGGCCGATTGCACAAAATCCAATGGTAATGATTAGTTGAAAAAAATAGTTTTTTATTAAAATAATTTTTTTAATTGAAATCTGACATTGGCCCCAAGGCCAAGAATTGGCCTCCCATTTTTGGTGCACCCAATTCAGCGAGCTCGGGCCATGTCAGATCATGTCTTTTTTGAATAAATAATTCAATTCACCAAATTGGCCCAGCCTCTTGGTGTAAAGGGGTTGGGGTTGATTTGAGCCTTTTGTCCAATCAGAAGTCAAGATTCTTGGCCTCTGACACAGGAAATTGGCCCAGCCTCTTGGTGTAAAGCGGCCCTAAGTGAGCCTATTATCTAACCCTGTTAGAGTATCTCCTGTGGCCCTCTTGGTTTGACCCTGCCAAATGGGCTTTGGAGGGAAGAGTGGCGAAATCAAAGTGAGCGGGGTTGGAAAAGTTCCTGCGGACTGGAAGAAGAGGGCCAGCAAATGATGGTGTACAGCCAATGGAGAAAGCTTGCGGCTTCCCCAAGGCAACTTTCTCATTAATTTAACCCTTGACTTGCCCAAGCACGGAACTTGATGACAAAGAGGGGCCTTAGAGGGTCCCTACAGAAATGCAAATTCTAGTGCAGTAGAGACAAAATCTGGAGGCCCCGGACCTTTACATGTCCAACTACAGTGTTGTTGGGGATTGGATTTCACTCGGCCATTCAAAACTTCCTTAACAGGGGTGTTTGAGCGGGCTGTAGGAGATACTCTAAGAGCATCCGCACTGTGACACGGAACGATTGACTGGGGTCAGGCAGTTTTTTCCACCGAATCGTGAGCGCGCCAACCAAATAAGGTAGCCCAGACTCATCAAGTTTCACAGCCTGGACGGCAACCTTCCGTGGCCACTCAAAGTTTGAGCGTGAATTTGGTTACAATCCCTAGTCCTTGCTACTAAGGTTGGTCGCTCTGTTAGGTGGAATAAAGAGGGTCCCCCTCTTTGTTTGTTTGCTTAGCCTCATGTTTTTTTTTGTTGGTCATCTTCACTTCAATTGCTCTTATTCTCTTCATTTGTCCACCCTTTGGCTTGGCGGTTATTTTTTTTCTTTAATACAATGGTTTCCATTTGTTACCCAAAAAAAAAAAAAGCTTCAATGTGTCTCTCTTTTGGAGTGATCTGGTCGGAAGCATCCTTAATCCCTAAAATACCGAGGCCCTTTTTTTGGCAGAAAACACTCAAAATTGCCATTTCTATAGCAAAATGTAAAAAAAATTGAAAAATGTTTTTTTTTCACATCTAACCATAGGATCTTACACCTAACTAGTATGAGAGTGTGTGGAAAAAGTTTCAGAATTTTTGACCACACAGATTGCAAAATATCTGCGTTTAAAGTGAAGAAAACAAGTTTTTCAGCACATTGCGGAACTAGATTTTTTGACTTTGCACCTTTTTAACCTAAATTTTTTGCACTACAGAGTTTTGAGCTTTAAATCTTTATAGTGGAGAATTGAGTTGAGAGTCTAGGAATTTAAAAAAAAAAATTTAGATGGAATTAAAATGCACTAATCCCATAGTGAGATTGTTTTAGCAATTAATATAAACCATGCAAGAAATAAAAATGAAAAATTTGAAAACTGCATTCAAAAATGCATCCTAGAAGTTATTTTTTTCAAAAAGATGCTCTAAATGCTCCAAAATCAAGAATGTGCATAACTTTCTCATAACAAATCCAAATGAAATGAATAAAAGCTTTCCAGATAGACAAAAATATAATTTATGAGAAAAAAAAATATTAAAAAAAAAATTCAAATTTTTGTCCATTTTTTTGGCTACCCGCCGTCCCCTATTTTGAGCTTATTTAGTCATAACTTTTTTTCCCGGGCACCAATATTGAAAAAAACTATATTCCTACAAAGCTTATCAATTTTTCTATCTTCAAAAAAAGTTTCAAAAAATCACAACAAAATTTCAACCCATAGGTACCTGCCCAAAATCCCAAATGTCCGCCGAATTGACAATGGTCCTTTAGGGGTTAATTGACAAGATTCCAAAGGACCACATCAAGCTTTCAAGCAGAGAATACAGGGCGGGGAAGGTGCAAAAAAGGAGTACATTCCAAAAGCTGCAACTTCTCAAGGATTTTTTTTGGCATTCCGAGTCACGGTGGGGACTATTTAGGTTTGTGTGCAAACAGTCAATTCCCTGACCCACCAAGTATGTTCTGCCCTCTTCATTTTCAGTGTCACGGTGTGGTTGCTCTAAAGACGGGCTAGTCTTTGTGGAATTCATCCATTTTGATACAATGTGCATCATCCACTTTAAAAAAAACCAAAAGCACTCATTTAAGGACAAGCTACTATAGAAGGTCTCTCCTTTTTGCACAAAATTCTAAAGATGAACAATCAAACTTCTGTCCTACATGCAAAGTTTTTTTGTTATTCATCAAACACTTAGTGTCCATGGCAGTGTTGTAGGGCTAACAAAGATTTAGCTTATAACCAAGTACACATTACAGCCCAAGGTTAGAAACAGCTGGTCTAAAAGCAACCATTTTTTGAATTATTTGGTCCCTATTGAGAGGTTAGTCACTTTGATTTATCTGGATTGCTTTGAACTAGAAGGTGTTTTCACACAAGTTGTGGCCGCGTGGTCTCTTGCAGCAAGCACTCTGGGACACACTTCTTGACTCAAGCTGAGTAGTGTTTCTTAAAGCCTAATGACCTCTAGGCTCAAATTCTACCAAGCATCTTTTGTTTGGCTCAAATTTGATAATATTTGGCTCCATTCTAAGTTGTCAGCTTCAAAAGAAGGTGACATTATCAGGTGGCAAGAGTGTGGCCCTCTTGATTGTAGTTTGTTTTAGTGTTCTCTAATTTTTTCTTTTTCTTTGGGTCCTTTTTGCTCATTATCTCTTCATTTGTCCAACCTCATGGCTTGGCTGTTTTGTATTTTTTTTTAATGTAGTGGATTTTTTCCATTTGTTCAAAAATAAAATAAAATAAAAATAAAAGCAACTACTTAAGGGCTGCCCTTTTCCATGGTTTTGAAAGATTTTTAGCTCACTTTTCAGAGAAAGACACATAGATGTGGAATGTAACACTATTGGTTTCATATTTTTTTGAAGCATTATTGGATTACTTATGAATTCTCAAAGATTTGTGTTGTAAGTACCTATTTGTAACTCTAGGTCCCTCAAAATCCGTTCACTTGCAACTTGTAAAGAGGTGTGAGGAAGCCAAGGAGAATGATTGGTTTTTGCAATAAATAACACTTTTTCCTCAACGGCCTAAGAAGTTGATTTAATGTCAACCTCATATCCATTCCAGAACTGATTATAGGATGGATTTGATGAAGACTTTCGCTTTGGGAGCAGACTACCTTACATTTTATTTAACCCGTATATAATTTTGACTCTAAATTTGCCATAAACAATCTAAAATTGCCATTTCTAGTACAAGTACCAAATTTTAGGAAAAAAAACATTTTTGGACACAAGTAATTGTAGGATCTTATCGTATCTTAGTTTGAAAAGACGTGAGAAAAAATTCAAAAATTTCCACTGCGTAGAATTCAAGATATTAGCATTTGAATTGACAAATATCCTTTTTTTTATCCTACAAAAAACTAGGCAGCTCCATTTCACAAGGTCACATTTGTATGAAAAAATGTCCAAAATGATTTTAATTCTTTAGATTCATTCTTCAAGGCAAGTTAGCTACATTCTTGAAAAAGTTCAGTTCATTTGGAATTGTAGAACATATAGGAAAAAATAGTAAGTAGAAAGAAATAGAGAATGATTCAAAATATAAAATTGTCAAGAATTTAGCTATGGAATTGAAAAATTGCCAATTCCAATGGTTGTAATGTTGTAATAAATAATCTACATCCTATAGTTTATTTTTTTCCAAAAAATATTGAAAATTGAGTTACTAGTTTAGAACTTCAAAGCTTATTTTTGTAGAGAGAGAGAGAAAACCAATTTAAATTTTTATTTCTAAAAAAAATGATTTTTGAAGAATGTTGTTGAGTTGTCTGAGTTGCCGACCGAGCAATGAAAATTACATATCATACAATAATTTTTTAACCATTAAGTCATGAGTATAAAAAAATTTGAGACTTAAAGCTACTCTTTGGACACATGTTGTGTGGAAATTTTAAAGAAAAAATTAAAAAATTATGTTCGTAGTAAGTTGCCCAAAATCACTATGCTGCCAAAAAATGGTGTTTGGTCCTTTAGAGGTTAAGATGGTGTATATAGATGGAGTAAAAGCATGGATAGTTATTGTTTTTGCCATGTAGACAAATAAAATCAATAATATTCTTAAAAAATGTTAAATTTGGAGAATTTTTGTATTTTCTGTGAATTTTCAACGTCAAGACTAGAAGAAACTTCAAAAGGTTCAATCGGTACATGTTTGAACTTTGAAGCACCAATATGTGCATACCCAAACCATTCACTAAAATCTTGCTATTTTACAACCATGAAGTGCCAATTGTAAAATAGAGCCATTCAAAGCAAATAGTTTGAGGGCATATTGTATTGGTGACACTTCAATGGATACCTATTTGATACAAATGGGGGGCCGGGAGGCAAATGGTAAAGGTTATAACTACCTTGATTGGTAAATGTTTTAACTACCTTGATTGGGAACTTCCCCCACTGCAAGAAAACTTCATCACCACCACTAATTTTGGTATGGTTTTTGTATTGAACTTAATGGGCATGCCACTTAAGTAGTGTATGAATGCAACTCACTCTCAAGTAACCGGCAACACTTAAAAATTGTCCAAAGAAATAATTAACCCCTAAAGGACCAGCATGCATTTTTTGGCATTATAGAAGTTTTGGGCAGGTACCTGTGATTAGAGGTTTAAATATTTTGGGCTGAAATTTTAATAGAACTTTGGGACGAGGAATATCTTTCATGTGCACCAAATTTCATGACATTTGGAAATACAAGTCAAAAGTTATGGCCTAATATGTTGCTTTTTTCACCGGACAGGCAGTTTGGACAACTCTAAAAAAAAACAATTTTCTCAGAAATAAAAATTTGAAACTGGTTTTCTACAATTACATATACGCGGAAAGGTTTGAATCATTCCATTCCAATCATTGAGTCAAAAGTTATAAGGGTTTTTAGTTTGCAGGCAGTTATAGATTCTCTACTATAAAAAAAACTTTGTAATCGTTTATTTGACTCAGTTTTCAATATTATTGGAAAAAAAATAAAATCCTAGGATGTAGATTGATTATTAAAACATTTCAACCGCTGCAATTGGCACTTTTTTAATTCATAAATAAATTCTTAACAATTTAGTATTTTGAATCATTATCTATTTCTTTCTACTTACTATTTTTTTCCTATATGTTGTACAATTCCAAATGATGCAAAAAATTTCAAGCATATTGCCAACTTATTTAGGAAATTGAATTCAAAGAAGCACCACCATTTTGGACATTTTTTCATTGAAAAATGAGCTTGTGAAGTGCAGCTGTCTGGATTTTCGTAGGATTGAAAAAATGGTTTTGGAGACTTTGAATGCTTATATCTTTTGATCTTCACGGTGGAATTTTCTGAAATTTTTACCACACGTCGTTAATACATCATACTACAAGATCCTATGGTTACATGTGTCAAAAATTGTTTTTTTCCAAAAATTTGGTAGTTCTATTAGAAATGACAATTTTGGAGCATTTTTGGTGATTACATAGTCATGAACTTTAGGGGTTAAGCTCATTTTCCATCATTAAATTGTCTAATTTGTCAAAGTAAGATGCTAGTTCCTTTTTACATATATTTTTTAGACAACGTATGAATTAATTATAAATTTCCAAAGTATTGGTAATAAAAATATCCAAACTTAGTCTTCAACTTTCATGTTCAGGGTACTTAAATTTTAGGTTAAAAACTACAAACAACAATTTTGCAAATAAGTAACAACTATATGTTGCTATCTCATTAACTTCCAACCAATTAAAAATATTCTATTATAGAAAAGCAAAAAATGTGTCTTAATTTACTACAACTTACAATTTCCAAATTTTTGATGGAAAGAAGTGCTTAGCAAAATTTAATGTAAATTTGATCCGTCGATTAATCATTCTTATGTTCCTTCTTCTATTCCAATAGAAATTCACTAATATTTCAATAAAAACAAATTCATTCTCTCTCTGGTAATTGCACCTAATTATAATCTATTTGCAAAACCATTACATCTTGTCTAAACTGTGCATTCTATGTACATAAGAGCCTAGGGTCAAGTTTGGATATACCTATTTTTATTGCTTTAGAGATTTATAGTTGTTTATTCATGCATTATCCAAGAAATGCATACAAAGAGAATTTAGAGCCTCCTTTTTGATTCCCAACAAGATCCAATTAAAAATTAGTTTCAGAATAGGAACCAAGCTCAAAGAGTTATTCGATCAAAAATATCAGTTGTAGTTATGTTACTGCGAACAAACTCAAGGAAGTTGTAGTGAAGGTTGTAGTCCTTTATCATGTATTTATCATTTGAAATTATTCATAAGCCATTTTCAAGCTTCACCAAACCTTTAGATGGGTATCATAATCGTGAGTGGCCAACTCTTCTCACTTGTTTGAGTGCAAAGTTATAGGTTTATTGGAGGGTTTATGAAGTGCTTTAGTTTTTTTGGTTGATTTTCTTCTTTTGTAGACACTTGTTGAATGAAATTAATCCTAGAAGGATGTTGGGGCCACAAAGTGGCCAATGGATGATTTTTGAGATTACAATAGAAATGAAGAATGTGCCTATTGACCCAAAAATTTAATCATTTTTGACAGATTACTTTGGTAATAGGCCTTGTCCTTTTGAGGTTAATGTCATGAATATAATAAAGTCTCTTGTAGACATGTATTACCTTGAATCCTAAACAACTTGTTGTGATCTAAATTTAAAGTATCTAGCTTTGGAGATCCGGATGCAATCAGGGGTTTCCTTCATTTATTTTCACTCTATAAGATCACAATATAAATTTTATGACATTGTTCATATTGCGTGCCTCTAAGTTCATATTCTCCAGTGACATGTGACTCATTTTCTCAATTGATTTTTCACAAGTTGAAGTAAGTACATCTGAAATCATCAATGTCTTAAAAGAGACACCTATGTTGGATCAGAAGCAATGCTAAAATCTTGTAAGATATTGATTACACAAAATATATACCATTAAAATATGAGAGGTTGTGAAAGTCTAGTCTTGATTTTGAGTACACCTAAAATATGCTTCAAAAATACAAAACTTACTCATATAATTTCCATATTGTGCATTCTAAAATGCAATAGAATTTTCTTCCATCTGCCAATAAGATCCAATTAAAGTATTTTACATTTAGTACTACCATAGTGATATTTGTTGGTTCAATTACCTTATCTCTCCCCTTCTAAGTCAACATTTAGGTTTTCAAATACAACCATTTTTTACTTGTCCAAACTTCTCCCCTTTCTTTTGCTATGCAAAAAATTTCACCCTAAATTTCCAAAAAATAAAACGTGAAACAAAATTACTTCTATCTATGTATATTTGGGTTCATTTATTGCTCAAAATCTATATAACTTTTGGAAGGAATATTTGACGATAGATTCCCCTATTTTCAGTGAATGAAATCATTTAACCCCTAAAGGACCAAACACCATTTTTTGGCAACATAGCAATTTTCGGCAGCTCACTACAAATGGAAATTTTAATTTTTTTCTTTGAAATTTTCACACAAGATGTGTCCAAGGAGTAGCTTCAAGGCCAAACAAATTTCATAACTTTTGACTTTATGGGTAAAAAGTTATTGCATGATATGTAATTTTCCACGTTCGGCAGGTAGCCCGGGCAGCTCAAAAAAATTCCTTAAAAAATACTTTTTTGAAAAATTTAAAATTTGAAATTTGTTTTATAGATTTATATATACTTGGTAAGCTTTGAATCATTCCATTTGGATCAACAAGTCAAAAGTTATGAGGATTCTTAGTTGGAGGGTAGTTATGGAATCTCTACTCTAAAATAAACTTTGAAGTCCTTTCTCTAAATCAATTTTCAATATTTTTGAATAAAACAAAAAACATTAGATGTACATTGTTTATTACAACATGACAACCGCTAAGATTGGCATTTTTCAATTCCACAATTAAATTTTTGACAATTTAGTTTTTTGAGTCATTCTCTACTTCTTCATACTTACTATTTTTTTCCTATATGTTGTACGATTCCAAATGATCTGAAAATTTTAAACATGTAGCCAACTTGCCTTGAAGAATGAATCCAAAGAGTAACCACCATTTTGGAAATTTTTTCATACAAATATGACCCTGTGAAGGGCAGCTACCCGGATTTTTGCAGTGATGAAAAAAGGATTTTTGTCAATTCAAACGCTATTATCTTGCAATCTACATGGTGGAAAATTCTGAATTATTTTCCACATCCTTTTAAACTAGTATACTACAAGATCCTACGGTTACATGTGTTTAAAAATGTTTTTTTTTCTAAAATTTGGTATTTGTATTAGAAATGGTAGTTTTGGAGCGATTTTGGTGAAAACATAGTCAAAAACCTTTAGGGGTTAATTGCTATAAAATCTATAGATAATATTGCTCTATTAAGGGTGAATTTATAGGCTTTTAGATGAATAATTATGTTTTCATCCATGTTTTGTATATTGCATCCATGTTGTTTCTCCTATAGCCATGCTAACCAACGGGTTCTTTTGTAGCAAAATTCGTTCGAAAGCGCTTATTTTTTTTTCTCAAGGAATATTTGGCAGTATATTCTTGCTTTTTAGTGGATGAATTCTTAATTTGCTACCAAATTTTGGAACAGTATCACTCATTATTGGATGAATGTACATCATTTGAATGAATAAATGAAATCCCTTAGATTGCAAGTCTCATCCATTCCCATGGATGTAAATATCTTCATCCTTCTAGAGATTATCGTTTTCTGCACTGCTTAAAATATATGGAAAAAAAACCCCGATGCTGACATGCAGTGCTGACGTAAAGGATGTTTTCGATAATCAGACCAATCAGACCAAGATCCGCTGCACCTAACTCTGTCGCCGCGTCCTCCTTCCACCCCAGTACTCATACCCTCTTATACCCTCTTATACCCTGCCATACCCTCGGAGATTCCATACCCGGACCAAGCCTCACCAGTGTGAACGCTCCCCTCCCCCGCCCTCTGCTCATCGTCAGTTCGTCACCTCTCACAGCAAGTTAAGTACAAGCCTGGCGATGAAGCCCACAAGCCTGTGGCTTTGCCTTTCTTCCAAACCACGAAACCTCCATGCATTCGATCTGTAGGCCCCTCCAATTCCCAATTTCCAATTTGGCCTGATTTGCACTCCCCGGATTCGATCCGTTTGCGAGTATTCCTTTCGCGAGAAGCATTGTCGCTTTCTCACGCTGCGTCGCCGGGCTGCCGGAGGTTCTGGCAAGTTATTTGATGAGACCGAAGCTCTGGCTGGATGCCGTCGGCACACTCCCGGAGTTTCAGTTTCAGTTTCAGTCTTGGGGATGGAGCAGTAACTTAGTGACGGATCAGTCTGTAATTCTGTTTGGGTTCGGGGCGTGCTGAGTTGCATGTGGAATTCGAGATTGTGTTGGAATTGAGGTGTGGCATTGAATTAGTAAACGTACGTGATGGGCGCCTAGCTAAATTGGGCGGCATGCACCGAGTCGATGATTAAAGATTCCATGGCCGGCAGAGATTTTGCATTGCATAGGAAAAGATTGTCGGTGTCGTTGAGCGAGTCATCGCAAGTTCTATTCGATCTTGTGGGTTGAATTGAGCCCGTGGGAGTGCCCATGGAGAGTAGTTTGCAAATGGTTGCGTTTGCGTGATGAAATCTTTGTGGGTTTTGATGGTTTTGATGGTTTTGAGTTTTTTCTGGTTCTTCTTGGTTGTGGGTTTCGTTTTTCTTGCGTGAATTGGGAGTAGGTGCGAAATGGGTCAGTGTTATGGTCGAGAGGCGGCAACGATCGATGAGAGCGACTCCTGGAAGAACACGGCCGGCAAGCGGCGGTCGACTGGGGGCATTTACTCGCTGCACAGCAACTGCATCTCCAACGGCACCAAGAACACGCTGTCATTCATCCGGCACCAGCGCGGCAAGCTCTACATCGTGCGCCGCTGCATCACGATGCTCCTGCTTTGGCACAAGCACTCCATCAAGTGATCATATCAGGACGAAAGCATGCCGCATTGTGCAACCAGATTGCGGCGCCGTATAAATTCTCGAGAGAGTCGAGCTTGCAGGAAGCTTGTGTTAGTTTGCTGCATAGCCCAACATGCTTGGATCGCCATAGCCAACAATGCGCTTGCGAATGCAGTGAAGCATTAGATGAGCTTGCTTGCAAGAACGTGTCCTTTTCTGTATATAGGCTGAAATTCGACGACATGAAGATACCTCGAAAACAGTAAAAAAAGGGAGTTGCGTGAGATTTGCTTGCCAGCCATTGCTCCTTCCATGTAGTATAGGTTTTGACAGGGGACGAGTGCTGCTCAGGTGACAGAGCTCCTGAAACGTAGACTTGAGATACATTCTCTCCATAGAACATACGCTGGGTGCGATTTCCTGAGCAGCACTCTCGTTGACAGCACAAGGAGGAAGCAACTGAAGATTTTTCTCCGAATTTTTTGGGAAGGAGCGTTGGAGTAGACACACGGATTTCGATCGAAGGAATTTTATGTCAGCGGAAGTGGTTTCTCCATCTTTTGTTGCATTGTGAGTTACTCTTCCTGTAGAATTCCTGACATGTTACTTAGTTGGGACTGCTTTTTGGTAGCTCCTCGTACCAAATGAGGAGTCCCGTTCAAGAAACTGTAAATTTAATGTACATGACTTTGTAATGCCTGTGTAGTGTGGCTCAAATCCTGGACTTGTCTAATCTTTCAATGGACTGTTTATTTATTTTACAATTGCTGCATCTCTCTGGTTTTCCTCTTTGCTTCATCCAGACCTCTTTAATGCCACAGCCGAGGCACCCAAAGTGCACGAGAGTTCTGCAAGAGTGGGAAGTAAGTTGTAGGCCTTCGTAATTACAAACTAAGGGACAAGTTTAAATTGTTGAGCCTGCGCACAGTTGGAAGTATGCATTTGTGTTTGACCGGAAGATCCTTCATTCCAGCATTCCTATTTTACTGAATAACGAGGACATGGTGGTCTCTTTCCATCAACACTGATCCATGTCGTTGTTTCAGGTTCACAAGACCTTCTGCAATTACACACTCATAGTATAATCGTCCTCATAATTTATCATATTGTGTACACATTTGATCCGCAGCTTTCACATAGCAAGTTGTGAACACATGTAAGTACATTTCGAAGCCCAATTGTACCAAAGCTTGGCTAATTCTGCATTTCGTTGAGGTCTTTTTATTTATTGAAATTCTCACATCTGACCTTCAGAAATGTTGAGAGAAATCTTGTGTGGCATTGTGGATGCGGATAATCTTGTTATCACACGAAGTTCAGCTTTCATTTCAGCCTTTCATAAGTAGGGAATATCCATTGAGAATTTGAATGATGTGTCCCTTGGTTGTTGCGCCGTGCTGGTTGCGTGGACGTGGACGTGCATGGTTGAAAAGTGCAAACTGCTTTGGTGGTGTTGTGGTCCACTCTTTGAATTATACCGTAACACCAACCCCACAAGTACGCTATCTTAGACGGAAGATTGCAGAGCATCGGCACCCTTGCAAGATTGACACGCTATCATTTCTCAAGAATATTTGGGGAGACTTCCAACTCCTTATTTTCCACCCTCCACCCCAGCTATCTCAGAACGGGTTCAGGGGTTTTAGCCAAATGTTCATGTTTGGAAGATTTTTTTGAATTTATATTGAGGGTATGGAAAATTAAGTAGAAATTGAGCAAAATCTAGCCAGTTTTGGGATCGCTGCTCCACTCTAGAAGGATGCCATGGACACTAAATGTTCAATGGATGATATAGAATCTTTCTATATAAGATAGAAGAGTAGATGTTCATCTTTGAAATTTTGTGTGAAAAGGGAAGGTCTTGTATAGTAGTTTGACCTCAATGCATGCTTTTGGCTTTATTTAAACAAATGTTTCATATTGTACCAAAAAAGTTGATTTGCAGGGTGACCAGCATGTCCTTCTGGGATTAACAAACCAAATGTGTTCCATATCATCTCCATAGAGCCCCCTTGTCATGGTCATATGACATTCATATGACTTTCGCAATACTACACTAGATGCGACTTTGTATAAACCTCATATAACATGAAAATTTACTACCTTTTTAGAAGTTATAATTTTAAAGAATTTCATAACGTTGAAAAGGCATAACAATTTTGTAAAATCATAACTTTTTTGAAGTTGCAACTTTTATATATTATTGAAATTATTAAAAGTTACTATTACATTAGAAGTTCATTTGCTAATTACATTTGCTATGGTATTGTGGTGAAAGTCATATTAGTGCAATATGACAAACCTTTTTGAGATGATATAGTGAATTGACCAAAACATAGGCTAAATTAGATTGGACAAGCCTAATCTTAGCAAGGTAGGATAAATACTTGCAAAATATCTTGAAGTACATAAAACACTTTTCATGCACGTTAGCTTTGTGTCAGACACTCCCAGTGCAAAGTTGCAAATGCTTTAACCTAGCTAAAGTGTTGAAAGAACCCACAAAATGACTTATAAATGGTCAAATAAGTCTTGTGAAAACTAAATGATTTTCATCTAATTTTTTAAGTTCAACTTTGCTACAGTTGTTGGTGATAATCATGAAAGATATTCTAGTATCATTAATCTTACCATGGATCAATAAAATGACGGAAAAAAAATTAAAAGTTTGTTGAACTTTTGTGGTAGAGCTAACAATATTTGACCTCAATTATAGAATCTTCATTGAAGTTTTCAAATGCTTGTTTAAAGACTTGTTGCTTTTGGGACAGAAATCAAGTTGAAGCTTTGATGCCCTAGAAGGTTCAATTACAAGAGACACTAAAAAAGAGATGAGGCAAAAGAAAAAGGGCTTTGATAAAAAAAGATAGATACCATAAATGAAAATTAAAAGACACTCAAGTCCTTGTCTCTTTGCCTAAGCTAATGTGAAATGTCAATTTTTGGGCTTGTTGGTTGCAAAAAACATCAATATGTCTCGTAAAAACGTAGGCTTGTTTTCTTGGATGTTCATTTTGACATGCTCATTCGTGCTGACATGTAGCTGTCTGGCCCTCTCTCAAGTGCTCATTTTTGTGGATGTCATACAAAATTTCCACTACTCCCGCTCCAAATCGAAAAAATACGGTGCATTTTTTGCCAAACAACCCCCAAAATGTGTCTTTCTTATAGTGTTGGCCCTCCTTGAAAGTATCAAGAATTATGAAAAATCCAATTTTTCAAAATCCATTCTATTCCAATTTTTATGCCAAAAGAGAAAATAACTGCAATTATGATTTATGATTGCTATGCATTAAGAATTTGTTCATTTAAGAACCCTTAAGTGACTCTAAAAAGACTTTGTCAATGACACTAATATTATTGTACATAGACTACATTTATTAGGGTCTTTGAGTGACCCTATAATGCATTTTACTACAATTGATTAATCCCTAAATGCTTAAGGCACCAAATTTTGGTATTGATAATATTTTGAAAAACAAAATCTAATTAAGTTGCTATTTTTAATAGTTTGAACTTTTGAAAAAAATAGTTTTGAAGTCTAGTTTTAGCACTAAAAAAACGATTTTGAAAATGATTGATCATGATTTTTTGTTCAAGATTTTGTGCGAGGGTGTCCATTGCAATCTTGACTTTCCGTAGTGTTGGAGAGCTCTTGGAAATGAGCCTCAAATACACTAGATCTTGGAGAAAAAAGCACATTACAAATCCATTTAAAAAAATTGTAGAGTAGATCTTGAGAAGTTACAAATTGATTGGGGTTATGCATGTTAGGCCCTTTAACCTCATATTTTTTTGGTGACCAATTTTTTATATTTACCATGTGAAAAGAGGATTGAAAGACTTCAAATCATTGTTGCCATTTTAACATCCTCATGATCAAATTTTATAAACTTTCAATCTATCAGTACTATTCATTAGGAAGAATTTTAGCCCTTTAAAAGGCTATGAGTTTTGAATTCACCGGATGCAATTAGAGAGGAAATAAAATTATTTTATTTTTTATTTTTTATTTTTCAATTTAACATATGATGTGGCACTACTTGTGCCGCATAAGCGCCACGTCAGAATTTACTATTTTTTTACTATTTTTACATTTTTTTACTATTTTCTTTTCAAAAAATAATACTAAAAAAAAATAAAAAATTCTTTACTTGCACCGCAAGGTGCCAAAAAATAAAAACTTAACGGCCTTCCCAAGGATTCAAATTTTTTCTAATGGATGAATTTTCTTTTCCTAATGATCTCTAACATGTTTTTTCACAATACAAAAAAAATTGATACAACTTATCAAAATGTTGGCTTTTTGTTCAATTCAAAACGAATTCCAAGAAGTACAAAAAAGGCCTTTGGCATTTAGGGGTTAACCTCTAAAGGACCAAACGATGTTTTTTTGGCAATATAGCGATTTTGGGCAGCTCACTATGAACGAAAATTTTATTTTTTTTCTTTGAAAATTTCACATAATGTGTGCCCAAGGAGTAGCTTTAAGGCCCAATAATTTTCAAAACTTTTGACTACATGGTTAAAAAGTTATTCATGATATGTCATTTTCAACTGTCGGCGGGCAACTCAAAAAGTTTCTGAAAAATTACTTTAAAAAAACAAAAAAAAATTGAAATTGGTTTTCTAGATTTATATATATGTGTAAATCTTTAAAATATTCCATTTTGATTTATGAGATGAAAATTATGAGGTGTTCTAGTTTGCGGGCAACTATGGATTCTCTACTCTAAAATAAATTGTGAAGTCCTTTATTTACTTTAGTTTTTAATATTTTTTGAAAAAAATAAAAGAATAGGATGTATATTGTTTATTCCAAAATTATAACCATTGGGATTGACATTTTTGATTCCATAATTAAATTCTTAACAATTTTGTGTTTTGAATCATTCTCTACTTCTTTCTACAACCTATTTTTTTCCTATACATTGTACAATTCTAAATGATCTGAAAATTTCTTCCATGTAGCCAACTTGCTTTAAAGAATGAATCCAAGGAGTAACCACAATTTTGGACATTTTTTCATTTAAATGTGACCTTATGAAGTGCAGCTGCCCGATTTTTTGCAGGGCCAATAAAAGGTTTTTTGTCAATTCAAATGCTAATATTTTGCAATCTACAAGGTGAAAAATTCTGAATTTTTTTCTACACACTCTCAAACAAGCTTACTATACAATCTTGTAGTTAAGTGTGTCCAAAAATGTTTTTTTTCTAAACTTTGATACTTGTACCAGAAATGGCAGTTTTAGAGCATTTTTGGTGAAAACATAGTCTCTGACCTTTAGGGGTTAAACCACAGTTATTTATGATTTCTAGGGATTGAAATAAAAACTTATGCAACACATCAATTCCTGGGAGACAATTGTACTCAAGATGTGAGCCTATAAATTAGGAATTTTAAAATATTGTTAGCAAAATGGCATTTTTACATGGACCAACTGGAGTGCACTAGAAATGGTATTTAGTGTTACCTAAGCTAATTGATTTAATTCCTAAAGTCTCATTGTCTTGTCAAGGATAAAATAGATTTTAGGAAGGCTCCTACAGTCTCAATTTTCATCAAGATATTTTGAATGATTTTTAAAAGATAGAAAACACTTTAGCTTTCTAGGAATACAATTTTTATATCAATTGGTGCCCGGGAACAAAGTTATGGCACTTGATTTCTAAACGGGGGTCATTGGGCAACACAAAAATATTCACAAAAAATCAAAATAGAATTTTCTTTCACATACAAAATATTTTTGTCTACATGGGAAGATTTGAATGATTCATTCTTTAAGACTAGTGATGAGAAAGTTATGGACAATCCTATTTTTCAAGCAATCTAATCATCTTTTTTGAAAAAGTGATTCCATCTCATAGGATTAATTTTTGAACACAATTTTCAAAATTAAAAAAAAAGGTTGCTAAGGTTTATTTGGCTTATTAGAACAACCTCACCATTGGAATTTTTGCATTCTCATTCCATTGTAGACCTATTAGCAATGTAGATTTTTCTTCAATCTCATACCCACTTCTACCTAATAATTTCTTAAAGAATGAAAATCAAGTGGATTTTTTTGAATTCATTTTCCTAGACTTTCAAGGTGTAAAAAATTAGTTTTCTTTCTTTCAAATGCAAATATCTTGCAATCTACTTGGTCAAAGTTTCTAAAATTTCTTCCACACATTCTTATACTAGTCTAGTGCAAGATCTTACATTTAGATATGCAAAAAAAACAATTTCTAAATTTTTTGTAGTTTGCAATATTTTTTTTTTTTCATTTTTTATGAAGTGCCAAAGTGGAAATATTAGATTTTATAGTAGTGCTCCAAATGTCAACATTCATCTACGTATTGGATAGAATTAGCACATTAGCACACATCACATGTCCATAATTCAGTTTTCATCCACAATCTGGCAATTTCATTAAAGTGTTTTTTTTAAATTTGAATTTTTCTGGCAATTTTCTACCCTTTTAGTACTACTATGTTCTATAGGCTTGGTGCTAGGCCCATTATTTTTGTGCAAATTGATGAAAAATTGCCAAAAAAAGAATATTGGTTTGCAATAGAAATGACAATTACAAGTGGAATTTGCTAAAAGAAAGACCTTGGGACTTCAAGAGTTAATATTTTTATAAGTCTTTATTAGAGATAAATATTTTTATCAAGAGAATATATCCAATATTATTTAAAGAGAAAAATATCCATAATATTTATGAGGAATAAAAATTTAGAGCATTTTTAATCCCTCAAAGACTAGATTTTGTTTTGTAAGAAATGGTCAAAAATTGCCATTTTTTTGGACATTCACTAAAATTGAATTGCTTTTTTGAACTTCAATTATACAAAAATGTGGTAGAATATTATAGAAATGTTGGAAAACTTTTAGACCATTTAACTATGTGGATTGAAAAATTATAGTGTTTGAAGTGAGAAAAAAATCCGGTTGAGGTCTACAAGGTCAACATACTTTGAGCCCTCTTGGAGTTAAATTTTGCTCTTGATGAATTTGCATCTCTACACCATTGAAATCTAAATCTTGTTAGGTATACTCATGCAAAATTTCAAAAGCAAATATGAAGTCTAGCTTATTCTAAATCAACCTACAAAACAATGAGGCTGGTTAAGTGAATTGGCAATAGAATAGTCAATCTTTTGATGCTTTTTTTTGCAGTGAAGAATAATTTTATTTGAAGTTCAAATGGTAAAGAGTAAAATACAAACATATGGAATATGTGGGAAAAATTCCAAAACCTTGAAATCATAAATTTCAATAAAACAACATTTAAAGTTAGAACAAAATGCTTGGCAAGGTTAGTAGAGTTTGGCTCTTCTTGGAAAGAGATTTTTGTGCTAAATTTAGTAGACATTCCAAATTAGATACTATATCATTTTTTTTACCAACATGCCAAATTTCAAAAGTAGATGACAAATTTGGCAAAAGATGCCCAAAACACCTAAACCGCAAGGATTTTTTTGGCCTGGAGTGATTACTCTTGGTTGTTAAAAGATAGATTTAATTTAATTTGAAGGGGGAAAATTTTATATAATATGTAGGGCTACTAAAGAGTTATAAAATTTCACATACTCTAATGTATATAAAAACATAAAAACATCATGTAGTAAGAATGTTTATTATTAATTTAGCCTTAAGAGATAGGGGCCGTGCAAATTTTTTATGGTACAATGAATATAGATATAGATAGATAATTTCATGTGAATGATCAAATGAGCACAATCAAAAAAATCTACAAAGAAGGATAGTTGATGGAAATTGTGCCACAATACTAATAGTGTATATATCAAAAAATTAAGTGTAAATGTAAGACATTGACCACAAATGTTAGAAATTGTAACATTGCACGGATATCTGAGAAGTTTACCTTAGTGGATTCAATGACTTGAAAAATTGTACAATATGAGGATAGAATTTATAGTCTATTTAACTTCAATCTCTAAGGCCATATGTGTTAAACACACTCATATTGAATGGGATGTTCACGTAATAGTTTCAATAGGGATTTTGAAGTATTCAATGGTAAATTTGTTGTTAAAAACAGCCACTTGGTCAATGGCACTTGAATTGAATTGATTTGATTTTTGTTGGTTTCATGTTCTATATCCTACACATGTATGTAGTAGAGGGAAGGAAATATTTGTAAAGAAGGGCGTTGGCAAGAAAAAATTTGGCATGTAAATTTTGTATGTAAGGTAGCTCCATTTAAAAAAACGCATGAATGAATTTACCAAAAAATATAGGGTATTGAAAATATACCCTTGTAGCTTTTTATGTAAAAATATGGTCATGTTAAATGCAACAATTAATATAGATAGCCCCACATCAAATACCCTCTCAGCTCAAGTGTATATTTTAATTTACAAAGATAAATCTCCTTGAGTTTTTTGGAGTAGCATAACTTTTGATCTTAGCATCCAACAGGAATTTTTTTAGATTTTCATCAAGGAGGTGAATGTTCCCCTCTTATGTCAAAATTTTAAAAACATCCTTTAAAAAATTGAATCCGTATGACCCTCCTATAGTTTTCAAGTGTCCATTGAATGGACACTTAGTCCTTTAGGGGTTACATCAATTAGTATAGGTAACGATAAATATCATTATTAGTGTAGTGCAATTAATTGATCAAATAAATGAAATAAACTAGGTTCCAAAAGCATAATGACTTTAAATTGTGACAAAATAGACAAGGGAGTAGGCACATGCTTCATATGATTTTGTTTAATTTTCCTACTTGTCAACCTTGAAAAAGCATATTAAAACTTGCGTAAAAGACTACAAAATATCTTCTGGTTTAGTTTCTTCAAAATGAAAAACCAAAGTAGATTTTATTGCACTTTAACCTTGTAAAGATGCTATAGACCTAAAAGGTCAAATGGATGATTTCAGTGTTAAACCCTAAAGGACTAGGGGTGTTTGAGCATAGCTCTTGTTTTCTTGACTAGCTCATGTAATATGCATAATTCCTCATTTTTGTGAAATAGTTTTGATAAACACCACCATTGAAATGAAAAAAAGACTTATTTAGCTTTTGTATGAAAAAGACTTGGGGGGGGGGAGGGGGGGGGGGGGACCATCAATGCAATAGAAAATTGCGTGAGATAAAAAATAGAATCAATTTAATTCGTTGAAGGAAAAGTTTATACTTTTGATAGATCTACTAGAGCATTGGTAATATGTGCATCGGGTGATTATAAAAAAATAGGGTATTGAAAAAAGCCTTCACTTTTTTGTATAGTAGAAAATAATAAGGTAACAACCATTGGATCCTCCTAAAAGTACTTAGTAGATCAATTTCTTAATCCCTAAAGGTTTTAGACTATGTTTTCATTAAAACTGCTCCAAAACTGTTGTTTCTAATACAAGTACCAAATTTTAGAAAAAAAAACATTTTTAGACACATGTAACCATAGGATCTTATAGTGCACTGGTTTGAAAAGATGTGGAAAAAATTTCAGAATTTTTACCATGTAGATTGCACAATAATAACGTTTGAATTGAAAAAATCCGGGCAGCTACACTTCACAAGGTCACATTTATAGGAAGAAATCTCCCAAATGGTGGTAACTCCTTGGGTTCATTCTTCAAAGCAAGTTGGCTACATGCTCAAAAAATTTCAAATTATTTGAAATTGTACAACATATAGGAAAAAAATAGTAAGTAGAAAGAAGTAGAGAATGATTCAAAACACTAAATTGTTAAGAATTTAATTATGGAATTATAAAATGTCAATCCCAACGATTGTAATGTTGTAATAAACAACACAAATCCTACGCTTTTAATTTTTTGGAAAAATATTAAAAATTGAGTTAAATAAAGAACTCCAAAGTTTATTTTAGAGTAGAGAGTCCATAACTGCCCGCAAACTAGAACACTTTGTAATTTTCATCTCATAAATAAAAATGGAATAATTCAAAGCTTTCCATGTATATGTAAATCTAGAGGACCATTTTCAAATTTCCATTTTTAAAAAAGTGATTTTTCAAAAAAAAATTGAGCTGCCCGCCAAACGTTGAAAATGACATGTCATCCATTAACTTTTTAGCTATGTAGTCAGAAGTTCTGAAAATTGTTGGGCCTTAAAGCTACTCCTCATGCGCATATTGAGTAAAAATTTCAAAGAAAAAAAATAAAATTTCCGTTTGTAGTGAGCTGCCTAAAATTGCTATGTTGCCAAAAAACGTTGTTTGGTCCTTTTGGGGTTAATGAATGGTTTAGGGGAGGGGGGTTGTAATAGCTATCTTGAATTTGAAATAGAATTAAGCGCTTTAATTTGGAATGGTGGAAAAAGACTCTTGGGTTCAAGTTGGTGTGGCGGGAATGCATTAGTGTTCAAGATTTGCAACGGGCGTGGGGTTTGCTTTGGCATGCATTGCACTCTTCTTCCAACCGTTGCCCATGTGTTCGTTGTCTTCATCGTTGCGGTTTCTTTTAGCATCCCATTTTGTGTTAGGGTTCATGCATTGGTTTTGCATTTTGGCTTTAGGGTTCTTCGTTGTGCTTATACATGGCTTTGGGTTCAGGTTTGATACTTCATGAGTTTTGCATTTGTTCAGGCTATTAGAATTCAATGGTGTCTACTTGAGACTATAAGGTTTGCAATTTAGTAAATCTCTATTTCAAATTCATTCAAGCTTACTTTGCTGCTGTCGCTTTGGGTTTCATTAGAAGAAATTTGGGCCTTCAGAGTGCCCTCTAAAATATCCTTGATAGGGGATCTTAATTGGATTTAAATCCGTATTTGATATTTTTTCCCTATTTCCACCCATTTTTGGCATTATGATGTTTACATAGTTGCATTCCTTCTATAGGACAATTGGACATTAGGTACTTCTTGTCATTCAAATCCTTAGTACATTGAAAAAATACTTTATATGGAAAAGGACAAATTTGGTGCAACTAAGTACTATTGGCTCATAATGTTTGTGTAAAGAAATGCTTCTTATTGGAGGGTGAGAGTGTGAGACATTAGGTACATCTTGTCATTTGAGTCCTTGTCACTATGAATGAATTTTTTATTTTAAAAGGTTCATGGGTACTTAATTGCTCATGGTGTTTGCAAAATGAAATGCTTTTTATTGGACAATAAGAAATTAGGTACTTTTTGTCATTTGAGTCCTTGGTACTATAAAACAATTCTTTATTTTGACAAGTTCATGGTACTTGATCAAATTCACACAAGGTAGAGACACAATTATGTACATATTTGTATACTTAGGCTATCATCTCTAGCCTTCAATAAATGGCTTGGCATGTCAATTCTTGAGGGGCTCTTTGAAGGTTTAAACTTTTTTCTAACAAAGGTTCTAGTAAGTGCATCCATCATTTATGTGACCGTCTTCTTTGTTGTGGCATTCAAGGCTATATTGGTAGAGAAACAAGTAAGGTTCACTGCAATTTAGAAATTTTGCACCCTCCTAATGTATTGAATGTGGTTTATTCTTGCACAATAAATTCTAAATTCAGACTTTAGGGTTTAGTGAGGCATGAATTCCGTAGATGGTGATGGTTGTGTGCTTGGATTCATGGCGACTGTAGCGTCCTTTGGCCAATGGTAGATGGTACACAGCTCTGTTTGGCACCCTCACAGTAGCTGACCTATGAATCTAAGTTTTACGTGGCAGAAAGATGGAAAGCAATACAACTTATAAAATGACACTATTGTCCTCTAGCCAGCAATGAATCTATAGATTTCACCAAATGATTGAGTTGGTGCTCTTTGAAGGTTGCTTTTTTTTCTTGTTTCTGCTGCTATTTTTGATATTGTTCCTTGTGTGAACTGCTGTAGTAAAAAAACCTTGGCTAGATTTTTGCAGTACAGGCAGTAAAACGCAAGCTGACATCCTCTACCCTCAAAGTTTTTATTTCCAGCATGTTGAAAATGCGTAGTGACAACTACAGTTCATAGATGGTCTGAACCAATAAAGCTTCTACTTGTAAATTTTGGGATTCTTATTGGGTTGGAACTACTCATTACATGTATTTGTAATCACAATTTGCACATGTTCCCGGCTTTCTTGTGTTTCAATGTGCTCTTCTTGTGTGGAATTCATAGTACTCCAGGATTGCATGCTACAATTCACTGCTTCTGCATTCTAGACTTTGTTCTCTTGTCAATGGTACGTTTCAGAGATTGGTTGTGTTCTTGGTTTCAAGTTTTAACCCTTTTCAATGGTACATTGTTAATATTGCATGGTGCATTAGTGCTAGCTCAAATGCTATGGAAAACTTGTTGCTTGCGTGCTTGTTTTTGCAATGTGTTTACATTCCTTTCAATATTCCGCAATTCTAAAATGTACCAAAAAATAGGGTGCCAAAAAATAGACTCTCCCATCCATTTACAAAAAAATAGGGTGCTGAAAAATATATGTCGGTAGCTTTTTATCTACCAATAGGGAGGGGAAAAAAATGCAAAAGAGATAAATAACCCTCCATTAAATATCCCATTATTGCACATGGTTACCAAACGCAAGCAAATGTAAACCCCTAGAAGAAAAAAGATCGACAAAATCACACAATTTTTGTGAAAAATGCCATTGTTGACAAGATGAATGGAAGATGTTTGGTTAGGCAGTACTATATATGTACGTGAAATCAAAATGTTGAAACTGGAATGCTCAAAAGTATTCCAAAACATTGATTTTTTTTCCATGGGTGCATTTCATCATGATTTTGAAGTGTATTTTTTTTCAAATCATTTTGAGGTGTGGAAAACAAAATATGAAGATGTGAAGTGATGGCCCAAATCGGCTATTTTATTCTCAAAAATCCACCAAAAATTGCATACTCAATCATTTCTTGATGAGATTGCACCAACAGATTCAGTGGAAAAAATCATCTTGGGTCTCTTTGTTGTTTACAAACTATTAGTGAGGTTTACATTTTGAATTTTCTACAAATGTTGTTGCAAAAGCCATGTGGTGGCCTTATGGTCCTTGATGTTACGACTCCAAGTAGTAACAGCTGGACTGCACAGTGACGGGGCAAGGAACAGGAGCGGTTACAACAAAGTCATTGGTTACAGGTTGTTAGGTTCAGTATCATCTCTCTGAATATAGATAAATACCCTTGTGCGTGGGGGGATTCCCACGCAACCTCTTGTAATACAAAGGCCTTGAAGGTCGTCTCCTTGTTGCCCGGAAACTTGTCTGTGTCTGACTTCGTGCCTGTAACTTGAGTTGAGATTAGTTTGGTTTATTTGTGGAAAAGGTTGGGAGTTGATCTCTGAACGTGTCAATTAGTCAGTCCTGGACAAGAAAGGAATCAAGGAGTGATTCCGGGAGCATCGACAGTAAAGCTGCAAAGTTTCCATTGTAGCTTGTCCGTAACATTAGGTTGCGTCTTCCAATCACTGTCCACGCTCCGGGAAGGGATTCGATTCGTTCCCTCAGATCAAGGGAGGCCGACGGTACCTGTGACTGGGTTCACTGTTGTTTTGTTTTTTTGTTTTTTTCCTTTCTGACCCGGTGATTAGAGTCATGGAACGAGGGCAGCCAGAGGTGGGAGGAAGGTCGGGAGTGCCAGCGGAGTTTGGGTCAGAGTGGACCAAGTTTATTCAACAGCAGATACGAACCGTGTTTCAGTCCGCACTCCCCCACATGGTACAGCAAATTTCTGAGCAGGCGATGGCACCTCAAGCATCCCCCTCGACCACAATTCACAATGTTGAACCAGAACAACAAAGGCCTGGAAAAGACAACTGGATGGAGAGAGAATCGAAAGTGGCTGCACCAGAGAAGTTCGTGGGAAAAAGGGGCAGAGAGGTGTACCGGTGGTTCGCACAGCTCCGGCTAGTATTTAGAAGCAAGCCTTGAACCTACAAGCATGATGAGGACAAAGTAGGTTACGCTCTCTCCTACATGAGTGGAGCGGCCCAAAGTTGGGCCATGCCGCTCCTACAGGCACTGGATGAAGGGCAACAACATGAATTATTGACGAACTACAACGCTTTTCGGGACGCAGTTATTTCCGTTTATGGAGATTTGGATCGGAGGGGAAATGCAGAGGATCGCCTTGCTAAGATCAAGCAGGTGGGATCGGTAGAGGCATATGTTTCCAGTTTTAACGAACATGCTGCGCAGGTTGATTGGAACGAGCCCAGCTTAGTAGCGCGGTTCCGTGGGGGTCTCAAAGACGAGATTCTTGACTCCGTGGCTACGGCAGAAACTCAACCACGAGGGTTACAAGAATGGATTGCCATTGCATCCCGGATTGATGAGAGATTGTGGACGCGACGACAGGCTCGACGGTCGTCAAGCACATATTCCAGCCCACCTCAAGGTTCTTCTTTGAATCCCAAATCTCAACCATTTGTCCCCAGGGATCACGCTGGTCGTTTCCAAACATCAAGCGAGGCATCTGGGCATTTACCGATGGAGCTTGATGCCACTCGAGTAGTTACTACAGCACTTGCGAAAACTGCTGCGGAACGGCTTGATTATCAACGCCAAGGGCGTTGTTGGGGCTGCGGTGAAGTTAGTCACGTTCGTGCCAAGTGCCCAATTAATCCGTCTAAACCTTTATCGTTAGCCTCCTCAGAAGTGAGCAAGGTGGAGTCGGGAAAAGGTCCATCCCGGGACTGAGAGAAAAGGCTCAGTACCCGGGTCATATGGAATTTGCAGCAATAAGGGCGGTGGAAGAGCCGCAGGTTGAACCACTGGAAGGAGATTCTCTATGTGTGACCGAAAATGAGGCGTTGCATCCGTTATGTTTAACAGCCACAATAGACCCAGAAACTCATCTAACGTTATCCGGCCAAATTAACTCAATACCAACTGAGCTGTTGATTGATTCAGGAGCCACTGGAGTATTCATGCATCCTGATTTCGCTCGGAGGTTTCAAGCTACGGTTCGGCGCAAGACTGTTCCTCGAGAAGTGCGAGTCATTGATGGGAGGGCAATCAATTCAGGGCTCGTTACACACGAGGCTACGGTTGAGTTGGTGGTGGCCGGCCATAAAGAAACGTTATTGGTAGATCTCACAAACACGGGAAGATACTCCTGCGTTTTGGGAACTCCCTGGCTTGTCCGCCATGATCCTGCGATTCTGTGGTCAACCAAGAAGGTGCATTTTGATTCATCCTATTGTGAGGCTAACTGCAAAAAATGGGATGGGAGAGAACAATGTATCGGAATTGATGAACCAATGGCGGAGAAGGTACCTGCGGGGAGCATTAACCTGCCACAGGGCCAGCTTGAAGGCCGACAGTCGACAGCAGCTCCTGAGGTGGGGGATCTCGACGACCGGGCCGGCAGCTGCAATTACGAACTGGAGGAACGAGAAGGGGGGGTCCAGGCTGTCCGGTCCCTGCCAAGTGGAGTTAAGCGGCCACGAACTGGGACCCATGACACAAAGCCCAAAGGTAATAATCACAATACAGGAGTGGGGTCGATTCCATTAAAGGTCCCAAAACACGCTATGGTATCAGCAGCTGGATTCAGACTTTCGGCAAAGGAGGCTGAAATTTATACATTAGTCATATCAGAAATGGATAGTAATGGGGTAGCTAATTCAAATCCCATTTCCACTGAGTACCAAGATCTGGAAAAAGTTTTCAGTGAGGAATCGGCTAATGAACTACCCAACCACGGACCATCCGAATTTAAAAATCGAAAATCGAATTTAAGGAAGGACAAGAACCTAAGAATACCGGATTACGCCCCATGTCTCCAACGGAGTTAGAAGAACTTCGAAGATATTTGGAGGAGAATTTGGGTAAGGGATGGATTCGTCGATCCAAGTCTCCCGTCTCAGCCCCTATAGTCTTTGCCAGGAAAAAGGATGGATCAATTAGGGTGTGTATTGATTATCGGAATCTCAATAAAGTCACCATAAAAAATCGATACCCTCTTCCACTTATCCCAGAGCTAACGGACCGATTGGTGGGAGCAAAATTTTTTACAAAATTGGACGTAAGACAAGCATATCATCGCATAAGGATGGCAATGGGCCACGAATTTAAGACAGCTTTCAAAACCCGATATGGGTTGTTTGAATACTTGGTAATGCCTTTTGGCCTTACAAATGCCCCAGCCCAATTTCAAGCTCACATGCAGAATATTTTTGCAGATTTGTTGGATATTTCTGTAGTCATTTATTTAGATGATATTTTAATTTTCTCAAAAAATATGGAAGAGCATCAACAAGTAGTGCGGGATGTTCTTCAACGACTTTACCAACATGGGTTCTACGTTAAGGCTTCCAAGTGCCAGTTTCATTGTCAATCAGTGGAATTTTTAGGGATGGTGGTCTCATCACAAGGATTGGAAATGTGTGCAGATAAAGTACAAACTATCAAAGACTGGCCAATACCAAAAAACCTAAAGGAGGTCCAATCATTTTTGGGCTTCGCCAATTTCTACCGCCGTTTCATACCACACTATTCACGTATAGCGGTTCCTCTTATAACTTTGACACGGAAGGATCAACCATATTATTGGACTTGTGAAGCTAATGATGCTTTCAATAATCTATGAAATCAGTTTTGTCAAGCACCAGTTTTGTTGCATCCGGATTTTCAACGACCCTTCATTATTGAAACTGATGCATCAGATTTCGCTACAGGTGGAATTCTTTCTCAACATGGTGATGACGGTCATCTACATCCCTGTGCATATAGGAGTTCGAAAATGTCGCCTGCTGAGCAAAACTATGACATTTACGATAAAGAACTCGTAAGCATTGTTCATGCGTTCCAAGATTGGCGTGTCTATCTAGAGGGGTCACCACATGAGGTCCAAGTTATCTCGGACCACAAAAATCTGGAATACTTTCTAACCACGAAACACCTAAACCGGCGACAAGCACGTTGGTCAGAGTTTCTATCCGCATTTCACTTTGTCATCCAGCATCGACCGGGATCAATGAACCTGCGAGCTGATGCTTTGTCTAGGCGAGCTGATGTCACTGAACAAGAACTGCAAGAACTGAGACCTTTACTGAAATTGGCTGCTTTGGAGACTTGCGAGCCAGTTTGGACGGACGACCAAATAATGGAGCAGATTCGGTTGAAGTCAACAATGGACCCCACAATGCGGCCCATGCTAGCATATTTTCAGAATGGAGCTGACAAGGCTCCAGCAGATGTTCGCCGTTGTTTTCATTCCTACAGCTTCAACAATGGAATTTTGTGCTTTCGTGGACTAGTTTTTGTACCAAACAACCAGGAACTCCGCCGTCAAATACTAAGATCACGCCATGATGCCCCAAGTGCAGGCCATCAAGGACGTGCGAAAACTTTGGATCTGGTAGCTCGAAAATTTTACTGGCCATCACTCACAGGATATGTCCATAGGTACGTCGACGGATGTGACACATGCCAGCGTTCAAAGCCTTTGCGGCATGCACCGTATGGGCTTCTTCAACCCATTCCAGCTGCTCACGCACCTTGGAAGCACATTACAGCGGATTTTATTGTTAAATTACCTCCAAGCAATGGCTATGATGCAATACTTGTGGTCGTCGATAAAAACACGAAACTGGCCCACTTCATACCTACCACGGAGAAAGTCGATTCTATT
This sequence comes from Neckera pumila, assembly GCA_963969595.1. Lineage (NCBI taxonomy): Eukaryota > Viridiplantae > Streptophyta > Bryopsida > Hypnales > Neckeraceae > Neckera > Neckera pumila. Next base: position 44,585,712 of record OZ018409.1, on the reverse strand, counting down.
GGGACTGCAAACCTTTATCTTCACCATGTTTGGAAGCACCACAGCTTACCTGAGGAGATTATTTCTGACCGGGGACCAATTTTTGTTTCTAAATTCACTCGGCGACTTTATGAGCTTCTACGCATTCGACCTTGTTTGACAACGGCTTTTCATCCACAGTCCGACGTACAGACTAAGCGTGTCAACCAGATCCTCGAACAATACTTGCGCATGTTCACCACTCGACAACAGGATGATTGGGCTGATCTTTTGCCCATAGCGGAGTTCGCGTACAACAATGCAAATCACTCGGCGACAGGGCTATCTCCATTTTACGCAACCTATGGGTACCACCCCTCGATATCTTTTGCAACTTCAGCAATATCAACAGTTCCAGCTGCAGAGGACCGAATTCAGTACCTGCAACATATTCATGAAGAAATCAAGACTATGCTTCAAATTGCTGGCGACCAAGCAAAGCGGAAGTATGACAGTGCAAAACATTTACATCACAGTTTCCAAGTGGGTGATAAGGTGTTGCTTTGCCATGATCATATCTCCACATCTGTTCCATCTAAAAAATTGACATCCAAATTTCTAGGGCCCTACACAATTATAAGTAAACTCTCTGACGTCCTATACCGCCTAAAGTTGCCTCAGACACTCAGAATCCATGATGTATTCCACATCTCGTTATTAGAAAAATACATGCAGGATACTATTCCTGGACGACAACAACGACCACCTCCACCCATTGTAACAGCAGACGGTGAAATTGAGTGGGAGGTGGATAAGGTGCTCTCTTTGAGGCTGTTCGGACGATGGAGGAAACTTCAATATTTAGTTTCCTGGACTGGATATGGATCAGAGCAAAATTCCTGGGAGCCTGCCTCAAACTTGAAGAATGCACCTCTTGCAGTCACAGATTTTCACATTCGTCACCCCACATCACCGACTTGAAGGAGGGTAATGTTACGACTCCAAGTAGTAACAGCTGGACTGCACAGTGACGGGGCAAGGAACAGGAGCGGTTACAATAAAGTCATTGGTTACAGGTTGTTAGGTTCAGTATCATCTCTCTGAATATAGATAAATATCCTTGTGCGTGGGGGGATTCCCACGCAACCTCTTGTAATACAAAGGCCTTGAAGGTCGTCTCCTTGTTGCCCGGAAACTTGTCTGTGTCTGACTTTGTGCCTGTAACTTGAGTTGAGATTAGTTTGGTTTATTTGTGGAAAAGGTTGGGAGTTGATCTCTGAACGTGTCAATTAGTCAGTCCTGGACAAGAAAGGAATCAAGGAGTGATTCCGGGAGCATCGACAGTAAAGCTGCAAAGTTTCCATTGTAGCTTGTCCGTAACACTTGAGGGGTTAATTGTAGAAACAAAGAATGCACTTATTAGTTCAATAATCAAAGTATTTTGGTGACTACCTTAGTCATGGGGGACGTCCTTCTAAGTCTAAGCAATGGGATTAGTGTATCCTTGGATTCCATGTTAAAAGGAATATTCTCTTCACCAATGATGCACTTGAATGCAAAGACATGAGTCTAATTATGAGCCTTGATCATGAAGTAGTCCAAGTTTTTTTCTTGTGGGTATTTAAGTCGGAATAGGATTTTTTAGAACCCCATTGTTGCCATCAACCTTTAAATCATCAAGAATGACGAAGCTGGCAGCATTTATAAACTATGTTCAAATACAATACTTTTCGCATGGATTTAGGATGCCTAAACAATGGCGCCTAAACATTGGCGCCATCGTTGGAGATTTTGCATAGATACAAGGGATGGATTGTTGGTATTTGAATGCCTATATCACTTGCACAAAGACTAAAAATATAATTAATCCCTTGCGAGGAAGCTTTTTAGAGTTTTTTAGTGGAATAGAGGGAGTATATTTTATTTTGAAAGCAAAAATAATTAAAAATTTAGAAAAAATTGTAAGGTAAGTTCATTAAATATCAATCCTGGCAAAACATTACAAAAAATATGAGGCCTGCAGAAGGCCGCTAAGTTTGGCCACCCGTTGTGATATAACGGAACCAAAAAAAAAAAAAAAAAAATTCAAAATTCAAAATGTGACGTGGTCGCATTTCAACCACATTAGCATTGTCAGTGCCACGTCAACGCCACATCATTTTTGAATTTTTTTAGTATTCTTTTCAAAAAAAAAATTATTTTTTTTCAAATGATTATTATTATTATTATTATTATTATTATTATTATTATTATTATTATTATTATTATTATTATTATTATTACTTATTATCATTACTTATTATTATTAATTTTATTTCCGTAATTTCACCCTGCGAGTGCCGAAAATCACGTACTCGCAGTCTTGTTGAGGCCTAAATTTTTTTGTAATGTGTCACTTTTAATTTGGGATGAAAACTTGAACCACAAATTACCAATTCAAGATGAGTAAGAGAACAATGACAATAATATAAAATTGATGACCATTTTGAAAAATGAATGGTTTCATTTATGGTATTGTGAAGGTGGTGGCTTTGTAAAGAGATGATTTTGCTACATGATGTCTTCTATTTAGAGTGTTTGTTGGTACTAATTGGATTTGAGTTTGCCTGGTTTATATTTATAGACTTCTACAACCTTTACCTTTACAAAATACACAATTGTATTATTATAAATTCATTGTCCCTCCAAGAATCTATGCAATAATTTTCGTTTTGCTTCATAATCATTCATCAATATGTAATATTCTTGCACTAGCTCCCATAGTGCCACAAATCAAATTTGAGTGATTTAAGGTCTAAGTAAGAAAGCAACACCTTAAAGCAACAATCATAAGAGTTTCAGTGTCTTTTGAGTGGTCACATTATGAAATTTTTTGTTGTTCAAATTAGCAAATTGTAGTAAATTAAAGATATTGCAAGGTAGAAATTGAATTTTCTACTACTCGGAAAATGTGATATAGATTTGCAAATGCAACATATTATAGGCCCCTACAAAGGGTCATAGATTCAGTAGGAAATGTCGCATGTGGAACCTTGAAGCTACAAAGAAAGATGCATGAATAGAGGTATCTATAATAGCCACTTTGTTAATATGCTCAAGTTATAAAAATGGAGATTAGGCAATTTTACATGGAGATTAGGCAGTTTCACTTGTGGATTTGGTTTGCTATAAGGCAAAGTATAGAAGTCCATTTTAGGCACTTCTTCCTTTAACACCCAAACTCCCTCTGGCATTTTTTTCATCAAAATCAATTCAAATTGTTGTTTCTATTGCAAAGTGTAAAATAATTAGAAATCATTTTCTTGACATATCTAACCTTAAAATCTTACGCTAAACAAGTATAAAAATTTGTGGAAGAAATTTCAAAAACCTTAACCACATAGATTGGAGGATTTTTGTGTTTGAAGAGAATAAATTTGAGTTTTTTGCACCATGCCAATCTAGAATTTAAGGCTTTGAATCTTCTTAGCCTACAATTTATGCACTACACATTTTGAATTTCTAATTTTTACATTGAAGAATTGAATTGAAAATCTAGCTAGAGAAACAAAATTCAAAAACACACTTGATTCTCATTCTTTAATAAATTGTTAAATAAAGGTAGGTCTGAGATTGAAGGAAAAACAAAATTGTTAACAGTTCTAAGATGGAATTGAAATTCACTCATCCCAACAAAAAAATTGTTTCAACAAGCTAACTAAACCATATTGAACTTTTTTCAAAAGAAATGTAAAAATTCAAAATTAAATTCTACAAGTTATTTTTTCTAGAAGATGATTAGATTGTCCAAATATTAAGATTGTCAATAACTTTCTTACTACTAATCCAAATAGATCAAATCTTTCCAAGTAGAAAAAAAATACTTTCTATGATTTTTTTGTGATGCTTGGTGAACTCTACGTTTTGGGCTTAGGTTGATATAACTTTTTTTCTTAGGCTCCAATTAAAATAAAAATTATTCCCAGAAATCTAATGTATTTTTTAATCTTCAAAAAAGGTTTACATTAGGAGAAAATCGAACCCACCAAAAGGCCGCTTTGTAATGCAAAAATTTGGGTGGAAAGAGCCTTCTCAATTCATTAATTGGGCCATATATTGCATGATGAATTCAAAAATTCGTCATCACTATCCAATCCATCTCCACAATCTCATAACTTTGGGTGAAAAGAACCTTCTCAACTCACTAATTGGGCCAAGAATTGTATATTGACTACAAATTTTAAGAAAATGTAAACAAATTTCATATAAATATAAACCATACCAAAAACATCTAAAAATTTCACCATGTGTATATATTAAAGTACATATTTCTATATAAGCCAATGTAAAGTCAAAAAATAAATAAGCTTTTATTTCAAATTCCAATAAATTCTAGGAATTTCAAAATTTCAATTGATATAGATACTAGACTTGCTAAGTTTCATTTCACTACCGGTAGCAATCAAATCAAATTCAAATTACACTACTAAATGGTCCGAGATGATCCTAAACTACCCGGAATGATGGTAGAAAGGTACCTAAACTGAATGATGTGGTTGCAAATTCAATACCTAGCAACGACATGTCGTGTCTATCTAGCATGAAAGCAACCTTTCTATTTGAAGGAACCCTTGCAATGTGTTATTCAACACGCTTGTGTCAAAACAAAAACAAAAACAAAAACAAAAACAAAAAAAACACTACCAAAATTAGATTGTCAAATTGAGTTAAACAAGAAGAAGCTAGAAAAAAAACATTGAACATAATCACATTGAGTAGCACTATTTAAACTATATGCCTCTCACATGCCTTAAAAACATTTCCACCATGATACAAGCAAGCAAGCCAAGCCACCATAGGCCAAGCCCAAGAGACAAATCTTCCCTACCATGGCATACCCTAACAACTTTCAACAATCAGGCACAAGCAAAATTCCATGTTTTCCCCATAGCTTTTGAAGCCCGGTGAGATTTGTCACAATGCCCCACATTGACAACTTATTGATCAATTTTCATGTTCTCTTGCTATATTTAATTGCTTTCTATTCATTTTCATGTTTCAATGCTCTTTTTTTAGTAGATGCAAGCCACAAACCAAGTCATTTGAACATGTCACAATGGAAGAAAGTTGAGTCATTGTGCCCGGGGATTGAAACCGGCTAGCATGCCATGGGGATTTGGCCACCCCACGTTGGCAATGCTCTAAGGAAACTAATGAAGGTCCAAACATACACTTTTAAAACAACTCTGTAGCGTTACCCTAAACCACATTTAGGGATAAGAAATTAAGGTAAGGATCGGTTAGCTACATCATGGCAGGTAAGAGTTGCCAATGCAGAAACTTAATGCATTAGTACATAATTAAATATAAAATGGACAAAACTAGTCCACAAGACCTACTAATAAACGTCTCTATATGATACAATTTGTAAATGCGGAAGAAAAATTTATGTTACACGGCTACAAACTGACGATGCCTCAGTGGACAACTGCAATCACTGGATACATCTCTTTGCGTACCAGTCGATTGTCTGTGTCCTAATTCTGTTTATGACGTGCAGTACCTATGAACTAAATTTTCGACATGGTCTACGTTTATGAGGTCGGCACGGACAGCGCCTGTGCAGCTTCCCGCTTCTCAAAACATAAGGTTGACTGTTTGGAAGATTTCCTCATAGCATCTGCAGGAGAAGTGTAAACAATTACGCAACGCTACAATAGACCCAGCTTATCAATCGAAAGTTCTGCTCTTTGCTGTAGCACAAGTATGATTAGGAACTACATGTGAATATTGATTAGACGTAAATACCAATTCAACAGCAAATGTAGAGAAGAGGAGATTGCACACCTGAAGCAGAGTGTTTATGGGCTTCCCTAGACACTAAAATGGAGGCCTTCCACTCCTGGTATGCCCGAGTGTTAACAGCTTTCTTCGACTTCTTGGCTACAGGAACCACCAAGTCATCTTCATCGTCTACCAAATCGTCATCACTGTCTGATGGCTGCTCATCGTCACGAGACCTTTTCCCCGACAGATTCACAGGCAACAATTCTGCAGGGAATAGAAATTCAATACGAACTCAACCGTTAGCTTCTCCAGACACAGAATTCTCGAACACAAATAAAGCTGACAAGCAAGATTCCTCGCAGCTGTATTAATAGCCTTCGCTTCAGAAGGCATATATCGAGGGAGGGTAGCAGAATCTTTACATGGTCGAATACTCGAATGCCATCAGATCTTCACTGTCTAAGGGAATCGATAAGGATGCAGAGGTCAGGAAGACAGCTAGGAGTCATGAAGAAGTTGGATTATTCAACATCAGAAGTTCAATATGATGTGCAATTTTTACCTCGATTAGATTTCACGGTTATAGGATCCCGTTTCTCCTTCGCAACGCCCAACAAGTCAAAACAGAGATCGTTCATCGAGTTTACAATCTGTAAGAATTCCAATCATCAAAAGATCAATCTTAAGTCCATCTGTGTACTTCCCTGCATACAATTCAGATGTAGAGCTGGCCACAATGAATTGTTGCTAGATTTAGGATGCAATAAATGACGGGTTCTAAACGCTTACATTTCCAAATTCTGGATCCGAAGTACCACACGTGTCCATGAGTCCTACCTTGTCCACTTTCAGCTGTAAACGAAGTCAAATTGAAAGCTTAGAGTCTGACAGCACAAGAACCGACAGCACAAACAATAACATTGCCATGAAATAACGACAAACTGAAACGAGCTGTCCGACCTTATTCTTCTTGGAACAGAGATAGAAGGCGGCAGCAGTAAACGCAGGTCTGCTGAAATCAGCACTCGCCCTCCTTGATTCAGGCAGAGCTGCCACGAAACGTTCCTTATACCTGAAACATTTACCACAACAGAACAACATTTCAAAAAATGCTGACACAGATGATTTGGAACTAGTGGAGGCAAGTTCAGAGCGACCGAGACATAGCCGAGGGCTCCTGATACTTACAAAGATAAAGCTCTCTGAACTGTGTTGATGAGCCTTACGCAGCCAAATTTAATTGATAGCTCCCGTATATCTACCTTTGGTCTGCACACATTTCTTAAAGTCAGTATATGACCAAGCTGCGAACGTGTGCTAGGCATCAGGCCTACAAATTCCGAACTTCAGCGGACATCAGAAGGTGTCAAGGTGGGATAAAGTAAACATATAAAAAGAAAAAGAGCAGAACCATCTAATGGTCCACTTCATCCTTGAACATATTTTGAGCTAGATTTAACGACTGCATTCACCGGATCCTGAATCCTGAAATTTTCGAGGCCTAAATTCATCGAAGAACAAGACAATTGAGCGATCTCAGACAATTGTCAGCTGATCACCTTATTCCTAGGGCATTCTGCACCGCGGTCAAGGATCTGACATACGCCTTCTCCGACATGCCACTGACACGAAAAGCTTTCAGCCTATCAAAAGAAATATGCAGCCTGGAAAAACGACCACGCAGGTCAGAAAACTCCACCACCGGAAGAGATAGCCAACCAGATCTTACAAATCCCGGAATCAGATCCGGCATTGCATAAAGGCAGACACGAAGCACGAGATGTATGAGTTAGTGCTCACTCTGCGCACGCTAGTTCAAAGCAGAGTACAGACTTGCATATTTCACCCTGCAAGCAACCAATGCGTCAATAAATGGGAGTCGAGAAGAGCATACATTCAGAATAAACTCTCATTGATGAAAACATTGACATCTCCCGTTAAGACATGTAGACCTAACTGAACTGGCCACTAATGAAGCTAAAATCGACAACGTTTCCGTTGAACAATCCCAGAGTCCACATACAATGCCAAAACCCACATTTCCCGAGCTCGCACATCCGAAGTCCTCTGCGCAGAAACTTCACAGCCACAATAACTTACCAACCAAGAACACGTAACAAGGTGCCAATGGCGCAAAAGAGGGCTTACCACACCCAACGACGACGAATCGAAGTGCACTCTGCATAATCGCAGAAGCTCTTGCGCCTTTCTCAGGACTTTCACTTGATCGAGCAGCCCTAGTTTCAGCTGAAGTGATTTCATATCCATTTCAGCTCTCCAGAATCAAGAACTGAGCAATCCTGTTCTGATCGAATGCCAAAGTCCGAGAGGGGTCGTGAAATGCCACAACGGAGAAGATCGAGAAGAGTCTCAGAATTGAAGGGAGGACGCGCAGCGCGATCCGGAGCCACTACTGCGAAATTGAGAGCTGATGAGAGCAAGAATGACGATGGGGGAGGCGGGAGAAAGCATTGGCAGATTAGGCGGGGGCGGGAAGAAGAAGGGCAGGGGCGGGAGAGAGCCCGTTTGGAACCAACTGAAGCGAATGAGAATGGCGCGGTCGTGAAGGAAGGTGGCGGGGACAGGGATGAATGGGATGTGCAGCGCGGGAGAGGGTGCCAACGTGGCCAAATTCAAAATGGCACCTGCTGGCGCCGGCCACGAAACCGACCGCTGGCGGGCTAAGGGCCACTTCACAGAATTCTCAAAAATTTGATTGGCGGAGAGATGAAAATTGGGATTGGGGAGATTCACAGTACATCCCATGTCCCACGTCACTACAAAATGCTTATTTTGGGGGAGTTTTGGCACCAAGGAAGTGGAAATTGAAGCTTGAATTGGGTCTAGTATGAATAGGAAACTGAACTTGGCTTTTTAATCCCAACAATTGTTTTGAATAAAAAATGAGGAGCAAAACAATATATAAGGGCTTTTTTTTTCATTTTTTAAGAAGTGCCATAGTGGCGATAAATTTTTTTGTAGTAGTGCTTCAAATTTCAACATTCATCCATATTAGATAGAAAATATCACATTAACACATATCACATGTCTATAATTTGGTTCTCATCCACAATTTGGCGATTTCACCTAGTTTTTTCTCTTACTTTGAATTTTTTTTGGCGGTTTCATTGAAATTTTTTGCCATATTTTTTACCATTTTTGAGCCAGATTATTTTTTCTGGTGCAATCTGGGACCAGAAATCCAAAAGAAGAAGCCCTACAATATATGATACATTTTGGAGAATCGAAATTCTATCTAAGTCTTTCCAATGCATTTTTTATGTAAATTTACCTTCAAATGGATTTTAGACTTTTTGAAGGGCATTTATTGCTACATATTTCTAGAAATGAGACAAGTTGGGATTTAGAATTGAAAACTTTGGTCTTTGCATTGGAGAATGGCTTTCAATCCATACGTAATGGTTCTTATGCAATGCTAAGGTGAAGTTCTTTACTTCAAAGAGCACACAAATGAGGTGTTGTTACTTTGTATTAAGCAGTGAATATATATGGAGAGATGGGTGACATGACTTGGTACTCCAAATACAGATTACAATACCACAATGTGACAAGACCAGGTGCGTACAAGAGGGCCATTCTATCATATGAATAATCCCTAACTCTATGCTAAAATCAAACCAAAGGGCTCACCATTTGGATTGAAATAAGGAGACGTTGAGATTTGAGAGAATGCCATAGGATGAATGACTTTTGCAATAACACACTTAGAATTTTTATGTTGTTTCTTTTTATGTTAACCCTTTTATTTGTACTTAACCCCTAATGACCCAAATGACCATTTTCTAGTCATTGTCTTTTTTTTTTGAGCTACCAATTTTTAAAATTACATTTTTTTTAAATAAATACATTTCTAAAAAAAAATTGCATTATAAATCAATGGTGGTAGTTTCATCAAATTCCGAGTTAAACTTTGCCTTGTGGAATAATTTAAAGTTGATATGTACTGCATAATTCATGGCTCATGTTTTTGAGTTTAGTTTGAGCATTGACTAAGAAGTCAACCAACCAATAGGATTGTTGCCCCCCTTAAAAAGTGCAAATCGAAGGAGCTCAAAGAAAAGACAAGTATGTCCATTCCTATTTTTCTTACAAACGCTCATTAGAGGAAATTTCAGGCCTCCAGAGGGTTGCTCCACAGCCCTTTGAGGTACCCTGAAATTTGCTTTTATTTTGCTGAGAAAGTCGTTTTTTCCCTATTTCCACCCTTCTGAAATTGCAGCAGCAGTGGGGTAGGAACCCAGAATTTAGAATAGAAGATTATTTATTTAAAAAAAAATTAAAAATTAAAAAAAAATAAAATAAAATAAAATAATGCGAAACTGAACTGCTCCAACGAGCAGTTAGAGACTTTGATTGCTCACCAAGAGCAATTTCAAAGTTGACAGGCCATGCAAAAAATAGCATGGCATGTGTAGAAATAGAATAATTATTAATTACTTAAAAACTACCCAATAGTAAAATAAGTTCGTCCTAGGGAGAAATTTGATTAAGGATTTAAGACTGGTAGACAACAACAATTGGGATACGCACAACTTAGGATTTTGACTACAATACTCACCAACTCTGCCTAATTGCAAACCTACACGTCACTCTTAAATAACCACAAAGGGATAGATAGCAGTAACTTTTAAGTTGATTCTTTTATCTTTCTTTTCTTTTTCCAACTTGCTCCCTTTTCACCTACTGGTACTTTAGCTTTCAGCTTTACAAGTACAGCTTGTCTCCGAATTGGTGTAGCATCGTGTCGAACTGGTACAATTAGTAGCAACTCTTTTTTTATATGTTTCACTAATTTAGACTTCTACCAACTCTGAAAACATGCTTCACCACTAATTTCCTCACTACTCATGTTGGTTTCACATTCCAATTGGCCTATAAAATTACACTTACATACTCATTCTTCTCAGGCTTCTACACAAATAATTCTCTCTAATTTTTAATTAACTCTCATCACACATTCTCTCAAACGATTGCTCAACAACTCTAATTTGGGAAATCTAACTCAATCACTCCACTGGTAATTTCAACTAATTTCATAATCTAACTCAACTCAAAATTCAACTGCATAGGGATGACTGACTCAAACTGCAACCAATTTAGACATACAACAATAAGCATACATGCATCAAATATTCAATTTGGACTTAAACTTATAATTATAATCCTCTCATTAACTACAACGACACCAACAATCCAGCAACAGACTCATCTACTTGCTACTCCAATTTTGCACACAAACCAAATATGACATAATAACAATTCAATCATATAAATTCATACAAACAAAGCTTTTACAATTTGGCACAAAGCACATCAATCACAATCAATTAATTCACAATTTCCATACACACAAATTCATACACTCAACCAATTTAGGCAACTTAACTCCAACTTGCATTAATCACAACAAAAATTACAAAATAGCCTATTCGGAAGGCTGGACTCGCACTTGCTTCTCTGGCAGTGGGTGAGAAAGACCAAATCGGAAAACATCTAAATACCAACTCGGCAATGATTCAATTCCAATAGGTGACAGGTCTAGGCACCACCTAACATCCTAATAAAAAGACACCCCATGGAATCTAAAATAGTTACTTACTATGACTTTGGTTCAAAAAATTCACTTAAACTCCAAATTGACACAAGACATCAACTTCAGTTGGCTAACTTCTTCAAATAGACCTTAAAAAGACCAACTTGACATTGCCAAAACAATTATTGGAATTCTATACATTCTACAGCATGTCAACTTCCGATGGCCCTAAAATGGGCTAAATTTTTCACTAATGATTGGCTCATTTCAATGACCACTGTGCATTGCAAGCTCTACCCAAAATTGCGAAATGACCAAAATGTTGTGAAATTTTAGATGAGCATCCTCAACTCTCTTGTCTTCAATTGAGCATAGAAAGGTCATCATTTTAAAATATTCTCACTAAGATATGCTCCTTCAAAGTGCTTTGCCTAGTTTTCCATTGACCCAAATAAAACTTCAAACTTATATATGGCTATTAAACTATGTGGTCAAATAATCTGAATTTTTTTGAAGTGCTCACTTTCAATGTGAAATACAAGATCCTATAGTTACATTCTATCTTATTTGAAGAAAGAATTTGAACAAATAGTTGTTCAAGTTCTTGGGCAGTTTTGGCCCATTCCAAAAGTACACCCCCTTTAGGTCATTCAGAATTAAGGCACCATGACATTGCCACTAAGTGATCAAAATTCACAATAGCAACATACCAGGTTAGAATTGAGATGTGTGAAGTATGAAGTTTAGATGTCCAAAGGGTTTGTATGCACACTAGTTGCATTCATAGATCTCTCAAAATATACGAGGCGCTCAATTATTGATGTCTTTGATGATACCTCTAAGAAGAGAAGTCAATAGGGAGAACACCCTCTTTGGCTCTCTCTTGCATCATTGAATGAATGGGGAGTACCAGCATTTTGTTACGACCTAGCCGATTTTGTTTTTAGATTTCCAAATGACATAGAAATGCAAAAGAAGATTGTTATAATGAGGTTTTGAATGAAAAAGAAGATTTTTAAAAATAAACCGGGTAGGAAATTAAATCTTGGCATTATGACCGTCCACCCTTAGGGTATGTAGGAAAACTACCGATTCAAAATTCTTTTTTCCAGCAGACAACCAACTAGACACATACTTCTAGGCAAATTTTATTACTAGTGCACATTATTCTACTATACCAATCAATTATATTTCATGTACTGGACTATTGGCATTTGATGTGAGTATGTGAGTAATGTGATGGGCTCACTCACCTCACTAGCATTCAACTTATCATAATAGTGATTGAAGCTCATATATTTACCAGTCACCACATTAGTCAAGGCAACCAGGTCACCTATTCACCTTCATTTAGTTCATTTTTTTTTGTTTGTTTCAGAAAAATGACTCATGTAAACATGTTGGAAGCCTCACTGGTTAATAAATGTATTTTGATCCAGTAGTAAAATTTCACAATTTTACAAAATAGACGCATTGACTTAACTTGACCCCTGAATGCCTAATGCCTTTTTTGAATTTCTAAAAATTTGCTCTAAATTGAACAAAAAGTCAAATTTTTGATAAACCATATCATTTTTTTTTAATTATGACCATATAAATTTAAATTAGACATGTTAGAAATTACATAGGAAAAGAAATCACAACAATATCACTTATGAATTGAAAGATTATAATGTTTGATCATGAGGGTGTTAAACCTGCAAAAATGGTTTAAAGTCTTTCAATCCACTTTTCACATGTCAAATCTAAAAAGTTGGACACCAAAAAATATGAGGTTAAGGGACCTAATATGCATAATCCTAATCAATTTACGGCTTCTCAAACCTACTCTACGATTTTTTTAAAATTAATTTCTAATGTGATTTTTTCTCCAAGATCTAAAGCATTTGCGGTTCATTTCCAAGAGCCCTCAGCACTACAGAAAGTCAAGATTGCAAAGGACACTCTTGCCTACAAAAGATTGAATAGAAAAATCATAATCAATCATTTTCAAAATTTGATTTTTGTGCTAAAATTAGACTTCAAAAAGAACTTTTCTAAAATATAAACTATTATAAATAGCAACTGAGTTTGATTTCATTTAGTTTCAAATAGTCAACACTAGAAATTGCAAAATCACAATCAAAAAATGGAGGATTCCGACTGTTAAAATTTTCACTCTTCAGGTTGACTTCCGAATAAAAATTGAAAAATCCTAGCCAACTTCTAGAAGTTAGGAAACTTTTCGATTTTTCTACAGAACTCCCCGGACTGTGCACATCCCCCGCCTCACGGCAAGTCCATCCAAGAAGAAAAGATGTCGGACATAAGAAACTGACATTACAAAAAATATGAGGCCTGCAGAAGGCCGCTAAGCCTGGCCCTCCGCGGTGATATAACAAGAAAAAAAATTCAAAGTTCAAAATGTGACGTGGTCGCATTTCAACCTCGTCAGCAATGTTAGCGCGGCGTCATTTTTTTAATTTTTTAATTTTTTTTTCCGTAATTGCACCCTGCAAGTGCTAAAAATCACGCACTCGCAGTCTTATTGAGGCCTGAAATTTTTTGTAATGTTTTTTGTAAAGGCTGTCTCTTTCGCAAGATTGAACTCTTTGATTTGCCTTTTGCTTCAAAAGAGACACGAGAAGTTCTTTTGCTTCAATCTTTGAAATCATCTCCACAAGACAACTTTCCGTGGGCCCCCTTTTTCATTTTCTTCTGCTGAACTAGCTACAAGTAGGCCTTTATGAAATATTTTTTTTTTTTTTGAAACAAATAGAAATCCATTGTACAACAAAAATACACAGTAGCCAAGCCCAAAGGGGTTGGACAAAAGGAGAAAGAAAGGAGACTAAATAGTAGGGGTTGTCACGCATCCTTCAACAAGCTTGCAATTTTCAGAGAATTGGCATGTGGCGCAAGAAGAGTGGCTGCGCAATACGGGTGGAGGTCCAATTTTTGGAGAATTCTAGACAGACTTTCTTCTCCTCTGCAGGTGAAGAATTTGGTTTGAACAATTTTCTCCAAGAATTTTTTGGTCTTGTGCTCTGGTTTTTCACCCTTCCATTGCTGGGATTTCACCACGCTGCTGGAACTTCACCTCTTTGCCACCTCTCTGGAATTTCATTGTCGTTGCTATGATAAAACCCATTTTTCAAGAATTCATCCAAGCACCAAAAAGGGGGGTCACACATCCTCCAAGCAGGAAGGCTTGCCATTGCCTCCTCCTTTCTCTCACAAATTTCTCCGACTTTAAAGAAATTTTATTCTTCGAGGATGCGTGACAACCTGGGTTTTTCTTTGAGCGAAAAAACAATACTTTTCTCCAGGGAATATTAGGCGAAATATTCTTGCTTTCTAGTGGATGAAATCACGTATTTGCTACCAAATTTTGGGACGATATCGCTCAATTTTGGATGATCCAAATTTCATCTAATTCTAAGGATGTAAATAGCTTCATCCTTCCAGAGATTATCTCTTTCAATACTGCCTAAAATAAATGAAAAACAAACAAACCTGGCGACAACCCCTAGTAATACACGGAGCAGAAATAAGCCTTTTCCAGATAATGGTTTGATATTTTGGATGTCTGAGCACAAGAACCTAGAGTCGGACCACCTATACCTAATCACTTAAGCTCCTGTGGTGCAGATGGCGAGTAGTTGAATGTGATGGAGATTTTTCCCGTGTAGGGAGATAGAAAATACTCAGATTGCAAAATTTTCAGAATTTTTTGGTGCAAAACTGAAATTTCTGTGAATTTTGGGAGCCAAAAAGTGTTCCGAACCAATTCCCAATCTGTCGAGTCTTCCAATTCCAATCACTCAAGAACTAGCTTCCTACTATCTACTTTCTTGTTACTTTTTGCATACTTTAGGACATGTGTCATAATTTTACTAGTTCCAAACCTAAAAAAGAGTAAATAACACATTACAAGCCTTGATTGGAAATAGGGGCACTACATGTACCGGTTGGGAATTGGTCCCTGGTTGCAAATGGGTGGTCCGACCTTAATCAGTCAAAGGGTAAGTTAGAGCCAGTTGCCATTGGGGAGCTGGAGGGGTCCAGGCCTAGACCCCTCCAACCTCCAGAACTATAAAATTAAAAAACAGGATTGGACCTTCCGGAGCCTCCGCCGGACCTTGCTTTGTGAACTGTACGTGAGAGGGAGATTTCAGATTTTTTTTGCACGCTCTGCCCGTGGTCAAGCTGGACGGGCCTCCAGTTCCTGCTTCCAATGGCAACAGGCTCCTACGTTATGAATTCAGACTCGAAATGACTTGGTCGAAGAGCCTGTTGCCACTGGAAGCAGGAACTGGAGGCCTGTCTAGCTTGACCACTAGGCAGAGCGTGCAAAAAAAATCTGAAAGCTCCCCCTCATGTACAGTTCACAAAGCAAGGTCCGACGGAGGCTCCGGAAGGTCCAGTCCTGGCCTGGACCCCTCCAGCTCCCCAATGGCAACTGGCTCGAACTCAGTTCCCGGCGGTGGGTCCGTTTGCTGCACCACGGCACGGTTGTCAACGTACTGCGGTAAGTCTGCCAATCATCTTTCCGTCTCTTGGAAGTGGCTTTACAGGCCATTGATCTCCCCGTACTTTTCCCCCGTTTCGTAGTGAGGTCTCGAGCCAGTCGGTTTTTCCTGAGCTGCAGAATCTGCGGAGATCTAAATGATCTTGTACTCCGAGTACTGTAGAAACAATGAGAAGCTGTGACCGTGTAACTTACGTTGATAGTACAAGAGATAGAAATGATAGGAAATTATCATGGGTTCCAGGAAAACAGGCTACAGTACAGAGAAAATCAGCATACTATAAGCTTAGTAGTACTGAGGAAAGTCAAGGTATACAGTACAACATGATGGTTATGCGTGTAAAAAAAGTAGCCGAAACATAAGCTACTGCGGTTCGTTGTGGCGTTGAACGGCGAATGGAAGAGAGATCGAGAGCTAGAGTCTGGATTGGGACGGAGGTCGGGCATGGTGTCGTTGGAGTCAAAAAGAGGAGTCCAAAATTCTCAGTCTTAGAATGGATTTTTGGACATCAGTACAGTGAACCCTAGTTTGTAGAAGGGATGTGAGAGGAAGGTTCAACTAGGAACACAACACCATAATTCAGTAGACCAAGGTAAACCAGCCTAAAATCGTTAGCTTCCTATTTTCGCTAGGCAACTTTTGACCCCAATTCCACGAGAAAATCCATCCATTCACTTTTTTGACAAATCCAAGCATTAACCCATAAGCGATGCCACGGCCATTTTCTAGCCGATGAATGATAGAGAATCCTTTTCTGTAGGACAGAAATGCAACTATTCATCTTCGGAATTTTGTGTGGAAAAGGGAGATCATAAACACTCTAGTGAGCACTTCTGTTTTTTTCAAAGAAGATGATGTCATATAGTGCCAAAAGGGATGATTTCCATGGTTACCAACTCGACATTCAAGGGTTAATGCTACAAAAGATACTATGTCAATCTTTCATTAGTCAATACTTAAGTGCTAATAGATACTTGGAAGGGTGGTTATGGGTTGTTGATAGGATGTTTATAATTCCACTCTATAGGCAGTTTTGTAATTTCAAGGCAACCTACTTCAAAAATTCATAGAAATTATAATTTTAATCAAAAATTTATTAATTCCACTTGTATTTAATTTGTGAAACAAGCGCACATCTCTTAAATATATGTACCCCTCTTGGAATTGGCCCCAAAATATTTAGATTGCAAATCAAGGTGATAATAGGCTTGTCTCCTTTAAGTTTGGGTGCTTCAAGGAGTTATAATCTCTTGTTTTTTTTGGCTAATGGTCCCTCATTTGCACACACTTTACAATTAACTCTATTGTATGAACAAATTGTGTCCTAATCCTTATAGAACATTATAGGTCATGGAAAGGCTACTTAAACTTGGGTTTCAAAATCTTTCTTAAACGGACATTGTGTAGCTTGCTCAAATGACCAATCAATGATGAGAGTCTGGCCTCCTCAAGGTCATGGGCAACTTTACTAAAGCCACTATTCAAATTTTTTTATCAAACTTTCCAATGCAAAACTACAAGTTCAAATTGCGATTCAAAATCTAAGATTTAGATTGATAAATACATCTTGTGAAGACAAAAAGAATAGTACCAAGAAAATTTACATATAGTATTGGAGGAGTTTTCCTAAAGATTCTTTGAAAATTCAACCCCTTGGGTTAGATATGTCATTTAAGGGTTAACAAACTTCTCAATGTGTCAATTGACACATATTTTAATAATGGAAGTACATCTAGAATTGTCTCAGTAAAATTGGTGCCACCACTAGTATGCAATGGAAAATGAAGGACAATTTTTGCATATTGGTTGATGCTAATTAAGCACAATGAAAATGGTTGATTAAATTTTGGAGGCACAATAAATTTGTTGTAAACTATTATTTGAGAAAGTTACATAAGTGTAATCTTGTCCTCCAAAGTATAAAGTGAGCTAGTTATTTAATGAATTTGAGGTCTTCAACATCAATTGCAACACCAATTGCTAATCATATTGTTTTACATTACTACACTAATGAGCATCTCACTATTGCAAAAGTGCAAACTTTTTATTGAATGAATATATTGAAATAAATATAGAAATCAATGTTGCTATGGGTTTGCGCGCCATTTTGACTATCTAGGATGGATATAGATTTTAGAATGGTTGGTTTTAAAATTGTAAGAGTGCCAAAGTTTTGGAATGGTGCCATTTCAGTGAAATTTGCCATTTGTAAAAACATCACAAAAACATCTCAATTGACATTTTTTGGAGTTCAAATTTTTTTGTCATGATATGCAATAATTGTGAAGAGCATTAATATTTTTTAGAAGATATCAAAACTATACGTTCATAGTAAACAATGAAAATTTTTCATATTAGAGTTAATTGTAAAGTGTGTGCAATGAGGGACCGGCCAATAACTAAAGTTTGAAAAAAAACATAATTTAATTCCTTAAAGCACCCAAACTTGGTTTTTGCTATATTTATTTTGTAATATTTTTAGTTAAACCTTCCTTTGACATTGCTTCCACAAACTAGGATTCACTTTACAATTAACTTTATAATCAACCTAAATACCAAATCCTTCACCAACATAGTTGAATTTGGTTGATACTAGCTAATTTAAATCCATCACATGCAAATGTGACTTATTCACAAATACCTTGTTTGGTGCAAAGCTTCTTTTCCACCTTCTCTTTATAAAATATGCACACTTGTAACCATCACTAATTAGTAGTTACAACTGAGCATATTCACTACTATAAAATTTACATTTTTTGATTGGCAAGTGGAAGAGGATTTCAAAACAGTTTGGCATGCATGATTTGGACACTGTATGGATAAGTTATGAATTTTATAAATATTCATTATTTGTCTCGTATCTAGGTGCACTAAAAATCAACATTAAACTCAATCATGTTCCATTTGAATACATTTTGTATAATCCATATCTCTCACGTTTTTTCAAGGATTCTGTTGGGATCATATGTAGGTGTTGCATTTCGAGCAGTGTTGTAAGGTATTCCACTCTAAAAGCGACCGGCTTCTTCATATTGACCCTATAAAATGGTACAAAATAAATATGAGGTGGTCTTTTAATGGACCACTTTAGTCATTGATTGAATCTATAAAAAAAGTATTCTTTATTGCAAGAGCCAGTCATTAGCCTTGGTTTGGACGCATTTTTGGGAGACCTAGGGTCACAAATAGATACCTACAACAAAACTTTTGGAAATTCATAACTAATTCAAAAATGCTTTAAAAAAATATGAAACAAGTTGTGATACGTTCAACATCCATTTTTCTTTCTCTAATGAGTGGAAATATTTCTATTCATGCAAACCTACGAAAAAAGCAGATCAGCCCTTAAATGGTCGCTTTTAGAGCATCCTACCTTTACATAGCTCATCAGATCCAAAGCTACTCCCAAACACAGACGACATTGAGACCTTGTCGATCTCTCGATCGATCACCGTGACTTTCACTTGACTTCATCGCAAACTGATCGTTGCAATCGATTTTACTCAGATGCACAATCACATCAAGCGTGCGCATCAGTCACACTCAAATCCAGCTTCGCTCTGCATCCACTGCATCCATCGTTGACGACATTATGCTTTTCACGCTCACATCAAGCTTTTGATCGATCACATACATCGATATATAGTTACGGTCTGTCTTGTGAGTGGTCGATGAAACAGAGTGAGTCTTTACTTCTGGTTGTAATGGAGAGTAGCAATCGCTAACTTAGCTGCAACTGCCCCACATTTGGTAGCACAGAGTGATGGATTATCTCTCCAGGGTTCCCATAAAAATTTGCCACTAATTTCCCTGACAACGTACCACTAGCTTCCCCTGATCCCCGTTCCAAGTACTTGTGAACCCATCTGCGAAAGCAAGGATAGATATGATCTCCCAGTGTACTACCGGGTATGTTAGTACACGCTCAACAGACTCCACTAGATCCCTCATGCTCCGCCGGCCATGGCGGAAGAAAACGTCGTCGTCGTCGTTGTTCTACTTGCTGAGCTTGAAGATAGCAGCAGCTGGTTTCCAGGTTATCAGTCTGTAGTACACTGTCAAAGAGCACACAAAAGCACCTCCTGAGCTCCTTTCGTTTCCCCTTTCTCCCGATTTCTCGCTTGTACTAGCAACCCCAGTAGTACATTTGCCTGTACTATCAGAATCCATAATATATCCAGTAATCCATGGCTTTGTACTTCCATAAGAAACGCACCTTGTGCAGCACTCCCTGCCTGCTGTTGCTCCATTTCAATCACCAACGTCGTCGTCGTCACGAGCTCGCAAGCTACAGTGCGTGAATCGAGACTTTCCCAAACCGCTTCCAGATGCGCCTATAAGTATAGAGATCGAGTTCGTACAATGGCAGGGTCTCAAACTTCAAGCTAAGTGAGTCATTGCTTGCGTCTAGCTTGGACGCACTTTGCTTGAAATCCAAGCTGGTGTACGTGATCGCGATGGCGAAGCGCACTGTTTTGGCGTTGCTGTTGTTGGGCTTGGCGATATGGGTGGACTTCGCATCCGCCCATGGCGGAGTCGACGACGGCGACGAAGTGGCCGATGGCTCCCCTCCGCCGAACTTGCGAGCGAAGGGTCTGATTCTGGTGAAAGTGTACTGTCTGATCATCGTGTTCTTCGCCACCCTCATTGGGGGATTGTCGCCTTACTTCTTGCGGTGGAACAGCACGTTTTTAGTGCTGGGGACGCAGTACGCCGGGGGCGTGTTCCTGGCCACGGCGTTGTTGCATTTCCTGTCAGATTCGCATAATAGTTTTCAGGAGCTCACGACGAAAGAGTACGCGTTCGCGGAGATGCTAGCGGCTGTGGGTTACTTGTTCACCATGTTTGGAGACCTGGTGATTCAGTGGGTGGTCCGCAGGGCGCCCAGGTCGTTGGATGAAGAAAAAGGCGCCGCTAAATTAGGTTTGCTAGCGCGCCACTGTGATTGCAGCATTTCTTTGCTACAGCAGGAATTAGTAAACCCTCAAAGATGAACCCTCAAATTGTATCTCTCTGGGTGTTATATCTGTTGCGTTTTGTGATCTGTTCAGCATACAGACTATGCAACCACGAGGTTTCCATTTAGCATACAGTCATGCAACCACGCATTGCCGGAAAATTTGCTAATGATTCCTTTTACTAAGCCGCATATGATGGGTTCTTTTGATGTTGCAGGCCAGAAGGACGGGGGGGTCTGCGTATGCGCACCAGAAGATCGCGACTCTTGCAAGGTGAGTATTACCCATAACCCTAGCAATTAGAATTGGGTTTTAACATTTTAATGTAGATTAGAATTGGTAATTTTGAGGTGGACTCTGAAGTCTTTTCATCAATGTCAAATTTATTTCCTATTTTTCTCGCTTGGGTAACGGCACGGAATTGAAATGAACAGTCATCAAGTTGTGCATTAATTTCTGTTGTTCAGCTAGCATCTCCAAGGTGAAGCATTAGTCCACATGATTTCCTCGATCACTGTTTCGTTCTTCAGTTGTTGAATGTTGGGATCGATCAGCAGCGAGTTTAAGACATCCTCTAGCAGCACCTATGAATTGAATTGCTGAAGATCTGAAACTCATTACTGTTTTGTTAACTGTAAGCGATATATATATTATTCCTTAGATGGAGAGAATGATTCAATGCAGTCTACGAATTCTTTACTATCATCGTCTTTGTTACGATGATCCAATGCAGCAGAAGTTACTGATAGAATTACATGCTCATCGACATTCATGCTGAGTAGTGTGATCAAATTGCTGCTGCATGCAGTGTGGTGCTGGCAATGGAATCGACAATTGCTGCAGTGAGCCCGTGGTGAAGGAGACTCTGGTGCATCGAACGTCACTAGGAGACGCGCTGCTGCTCATTCTCGCCCTCTGTTTCCACTCCGTCTTCGAAGGCATTGCCATCGGTGTTGCAGGTTTGTTCCTCGCATATTTGATTGCATGTGCAGCTGTCGTCCGTGTTTTTTCTCAATAGTTTTGTTCTGTTGAAAAGAAATGTGTTCTGAAATTTATTTCTCGGGGTCCGTTTCAATTAATTTGGTAGATGTGCAAAGTAGGAGACATCGAAGTCCTTAATGCTTGTATCTCATGAATCGGATGTGATGATTGGTAATGAAGTTGGAAGCGTAGGTCCTGTTCTAAACAACCCTCCGAAATTTTAGGAAACACGTTGCATTGCAACTGAGGTGGAGCCCAGGAAAATTCTCGAAATACTTATGATTTTTGAAATCGATGTACTTATGATTTTTTGAAACTCAGCATTTGACCTGAAAATAATGAACTGTTAGTTTAAACAAACGAAGTCTAGATACAGTTGGGATGGAATGGTTATCCAGCGGCACAATTCTGTACGCATGTGAGAGCCAGTGTGTGAATATCAATGTTCATTCAGGATTCATTAGAGAATAAGTATGTTTTGAAAAAAAATCCTCTCACTAGACTTAGATCCCATTCGGAACAACCCCCGAAATGGATTGATATAATGCTCTAATGTGTTGATCAAAGTGGGAATAGTAATGTTCATTCTACGTTTAGAGACCAATCATGTTTTAAGAAAATCCTCTCGATATTAACTTCTTCTGTTGTGGTCTTTAGCGGTACTCGTCTTGCTAGCTCCAGACTCTCACTTTACAAACATCATAACTAATTCGATAATTGTCCAAAGCATTTGATTCAAGGTGAATTTGTAGATCCATGAGCCTTAAGTCTATGAACCTTAGATAGTTGAGACATTCCCAACGGACGCTTCTTTCACACCGGAGTTAACCTTGCTTTATGATTTCAAAGCATGATCGTCACCACACTAGCTAGTACGGAAGACTGTGATTGCAATAATTTCTGCAACGTTTTCGCAATGATCTCCAGAAACCTATTAACAATTTTACAATGGTTTAGTGCAACACCTTGCAATGTATTTGCAATTATTCAAGATTGCAAAAGTTTCAGCCAAGTTTTTACATAGATCGATATACATTTGTTCCGTTTCCCAAGACTTCTCCAACTAGTTTACAGCACTTTCTGCAATAGACCATGAACTCATTTACGTTCGATAGTTCATAACACTTTCTGCAGTAGACCATGAACTCATTCGATACTCGTATTAAGGCAAAGTACAAAACTATTGCATAATAATTTGATTGATGTGTTGCAACTGCTACTTCCTGCTGTAGTGGCATAATTTGCTCTTGTCTCTCTCCTTCTGATGGATGTTTCTGGTATGTTGCAGAGACGAAAGGGGACGCGTGGAAAGCTTTGTGGACGATCTCTCTACACAAGATCTTCGCCGCCATCGCCATGGGCATCGCTCTCCTTCGCATGCTCCCCAACCGCCCTTTCCTTTCCTGTTTCTCGTACGCGTTCGCGTTCGCCATCTCCACCCCCGTGGGCGTGGCCATTGGGATCATCATCGACTCCACCACGGAAGGCGCCGCGGCAGATTGGGTGTACGCAATCGCCATGGGCATCGCCACGGGAGTGTTCATTTACGTGGCCATCAATCATTTGCTGGCGAAAGGGTACACGCCGCTTGCAAGAACGGCGATGGATGGGCCGTTCCTTAAGTACCTCGCAGTCGTATTGGGCGTTGCCACCATCGCCGTCGTCATGATCTGGGATACTTGACGGGATCCGAGCTTGTTTTGCAGTTGGAATCCAAAGCTTTTTAGAATAGCTAGTCTTGGTTTCGTGTACAATTATGTTGATGAGTAGAAGAGCGTTGATTAGAATCACTGGTGCTTCAAACAGGCTGAGAGAAATCATAACTCCAGGCCAAGAGTGAGCCTGTTCATTCAAGGTGCCCATAAGAAAGCCTAGAGGACAGTGAGGATGACACATATCTGGTGAAGGGCTTAGAATTCGATCAAATCTGCCCTCCAGGTTGCCAAGAGTTGAAGAATCGACAGGAGCTTGTGGTAATATGGCGGGGGACTAAAATGGGTAAGAGATTGTGACTTGAAAGATCAGAGAGAAATTATAGTGACAACCTCGTTTTTGAGGTTTCAAGATTCTGCTCATCTTGGGTCCCCTTGCAAGATCATTCTTGTAAGCTGCTGATTGTTTGAAAATTTGAACACCTAATCGCTCGAAAGTTCATATTCTGGATGACGAACGGAGTACTTGGGGGTGATGTTTTGCACAAGTAACTTTAGATTCATACAAAGTTTGAATCTCTAAGAAACATACTTTCTTTGTGATCACAACTTCTCTTGCAGGTGTGCTCAGAGTCTAGGGTGGTAGAGTGACAGGGACACAATGCATGATTTTTGAACTTGAACTTTTTCTGTATTTTGAAACAAATGAAAGAAAACTCACTGTCAACAAAAGTAAACATCCAGGTCAAGCTCACCAACAACCTGCGAAGTTAGGCACTCTCTGGTGCCAAAACACCTTTTGCATTAAGATCGGAATGTAGGTCACTTGGTCCTACAAATAATCCAAGATGGGGATATTCTTTTTGTGTATGGCCCTTGGGTCTGCGCCAGGCCGCCGGCTTCTTGCCGAACTCAGAGCAAGATGCATCCCATGTCAACCTCCTTGCAATTAATATAATGTAGCTTTAACGAATATCCAAATAGAAGATTCTTCTACACTCACAAGCAAGCTGTGTGGGTGACAAGTCATGATCATTGGGGCCACAGAGCTTGCGTGCACAAAAGTGGTCCCCAAACCCTCAACAGTCAATGTTGACAGAGATTATAACTGCTGTAAGGATGCTTCGGACCATTTGCGTCCGATGAATGAGTTTGATTTGAATTGATGAACGGAGGATTGTAGAATTTTTTTTAATGTGAGCTGGCGCTGTCGTGCACCATCGAGGCCTCAAATTATTCTTCCCGATGAATGCATACGCTAATTTCTGATTCGGTAGCACGGGCGTAGATCCACGACAAATAAGTTTGAATTGGCAAGTGAAATGAAGTTATGGAGAAACGAGGGGAGGAGAAACCTGTGACATTAGCTATTATTCAATGGACAGTTTGCCACATTAGAATACAGGGCAATCCCATTGAAAGGACAAGTTCAGGCCAACAGTTAGTAGCTGTGATACTGTTCATCAAGTCGCAATGCAACGACGAGACAGAGCTTCGAAGTATGAGCTTCGAGTGAGCAATAACTGCAGCTGATGGTTTACTAATTTTGCGAGCATCTCCAGAGAGGCAGAAATCCGAAAGCACTGTCACCGATTTCTTCCAAGCCTTCTGAATCCCGAAGGTCTTGCGCTCTACCTGTGATAGTGCACCATGTCGGAACAGAGAAAAAAGGTCTTGAATATGCCAGACCCTCCACCAATTTCCACTTGGTGCAGATGGAAAGTGAGCCCCCTCTTGCGCCACCTCCTCTACAAATAGGATGCAACGTCGTGACCCGTGAACTACAATGCGGGTTGTTTTACAGCAAACTATCTCCTGTCTCTTCCAAGGCTAAAGAATGACACACAAGATCATCTAGACCTGAGTCCTCAGCGTCTAAGACGGTTGTTCTATACTTTGGCCTGCAGAGTTTTGGGTTGGAGAGAAAAATGGGTTTTCAGCAAAGTTCTGGGGACCAAAGTATGGGGTCAAAGAATGAGCTTTCAGCAAAGTCACATTGTTCCAGTTGTAGGCTCAGGTGCGTTCTGCTTACCACCCTTCTCCGTGCACTTCTAAATCCATGTGCAGATGGCAAGAAGGTAATATGGTCCATGAAAAACATGTGTCTCTGTTGTACCATAGAAAGCTAGAAAATTATGTTGTACACTTCTTCTCTAAGATAAGCTTGACATGGTAGTGCATGGGGTCAATGAAGAGACTCCTGTAATTCAGGCTCACAACACGTTGTCCAAACGAATGAAGCAATAGTTACAGTAATAAGGGCCACGATCTGCTGTTCAAGCAGAAGCTAGCATCGTAAGAACTAAAAGCAAGGGTCACTCGATTCACATCTGCCTAGAGATACTCACGTGATGGCGAATTTCATAAAAATGGCATATGAAATATGCCATTTTCAGACCGCACGGTCTGAACCATCTAGGATGGGTACAGATTTCAGACCAGGCGGTCTGAACTGCAAACGTGCCAAAGATTTGGAGTGGCGCCATTTTTATGAAGTTTGCCAACGTGCATCTTATCATTTCCAAAGTGAGAAGTGAATTTACGCCGGAATTTATACTATGGAGAAATCTCATCACCTGTCTATTCGCAGGCATGCTTCATACGGGGCTTCATAGAGCACTTCAAAAGGTGTTACCTGCAGAAACAATCAAATTCCGCCAAACTGCCAAGGTCGGCAACGGCTACAATCGACACGAACCATGCCCACCATTTGTGGGGTGCCTGTCGAGCCCTTCAGATTCCAACAAAGCATCAGCAACCGCCCTGCCTAATCTTAATAAAGTTCTCCCGGACTAGATGCAGTCCAAACGTACAAAGACGACAATTGCTCGACTCCAGAACCAAGAACGACACCCACCCGCCTCAAGGCTCACATAAGTTACCAGTGTTGCAGCATCCCTACCAGCAAAACACTGTCAAAGAAAGGGTTACCATGAAACAATAGTCCGCCTTCCCAGCACATGGGACACAAAGTCGACTCATCTGCTATTTGTAAGCTATGTTGCTATCCTGCTGTTTTAGTTTTTAGAATGTGCACCCGTAATATATTCTCTCAAGAATTCTTGAAGCGGATCCTAAGAAAATGGAGCTAGCAAGGAGTATAATGAGTTCAACACGATCTGAGAAACGATTTCAACTACGTCTGTAGCTAAGAAGGCATCTAGGATGAACGAAGATATGAAAGCTCCGTAATTCAAACTTCCACGCTACAATAAGCCAGGCATTAAATCACCGTGAATCTGAAATTGTGACGATGAATATGACATAAAACAAATCTTGCATATATGTGCAAAGTTGCACATCAAATTGATAACAAAACATTCTTCTACAAAGCCAAATTAGCAACTATGTACTAAATTTACTATTGTTCAAAGTAAATCCTCAAACTTCAATGTTTTGTTCAACAATCTTTTGCTTTCAGTATAGCAAAAGTCCTTCTTGGCATATTTTTGTAAAGATTATCACAATCTTTTGCATCAAAATTAGGATAAACACTACACACATTTTCCCACAAGTCTTGAACTCCTCTAGGCCTTGGAGTGATTTGGTTTAGATGTTGCTTGAGAAGGGTCCAAAGATGTTCCATTGGATTCAAATCTGGAGATTGAGTTGGTCATTGGAGGAGTTGAAATGGTTGGGAAGGGAATCACAATTGAACACTTTTTTGTTGTATGTTTAGGATCATTGTCATGTTGAAAAACCACCCTGCTAGGATCTAAATTGTAATTTTGTATTGTACTCAATAAGTAGGTTTCTAACATATTCTTGTACAAATGTTGCTCCATTCTACCTCCAATATGGTACCAAATACCTAGCTCAAAATCAACCATATAATCCAAAATAATCATGATTGAACCACCACCATGCTTAACAATTTGACTAAGATGTTGAAGTCTAGGTTTTCTCCCTTTTTCAACCAATACCATGATCTACTATTTGAATTAAACATGTTAATCTTGGTCTCATTGCTAAAAATAACACATCTCCAATCATCAACAATCCAATTTTTTGTTGCACATGAGCATCCAACCAACTTCTCTCAAAACATACCTCAAAAAAATGTTTGAGAAGTATATTCAGTTGTTTTTTCTTGAAGCTACCTTGTAGCTTCTTCTCTCCCTCTCCTAGAATCCTTGGACATCTTCTTCTTTGCCTTTCTACTTCATCACTAATCTCCTTCTCAAATGAGCTATTGAAGATTGACTCATTCCAAAAACAACAAGAAAATGGGTTGTTTTAAGTGAATTTTTAAGTATAGTCCTAGACATAAGGTTTTAAGTAATGAACTTTAAAGCAATTTTCATCAAAATTTTACTAAAAAAACATATATTTCTAGTAAAATTTTGCTAAAAATTGTCTTAAAGGTCATTACTTAAAATCTTATGTCTAGAACTATACTTAAAAACTCACTTAAAACAACCCATTCTCTTGTAGCAAAATAATACAAAAACCTTTCGTGTAAAAACATTGCTCTTAAAGGCTACTTGCTTGAAACACTTGTACTATTTTTTGTCATACGTTGCATATTGATTATTTTTTTGGCTATAACTTTTGCATTTTGACTCAAAATGACTCAAAGTTTATAGACAAGGTACTTCTGACTATTATACGCCTTGTCTAATTTTTCAAAAATTTCAAAAATATTTTATATTTTAATAATAATAGCCCCCAATATTATGTCACACTTGCTTATTTTGGAAGGTTTTAATACCATTTAGTATCCAGAAACAAATTTGAAGATAAAATTTGGAAGAGATGGTTTTTTAATAGACTTATAGCTACGGCCTAAAGCAATTCTAAAAATACTTGATTTTATGTGGTGTGGAAGTCCACAAAGTAAGCTTCATTTAGCTTGCATTTTGAAACTTATAAAACATATTTTTGGTGGTTCATTTGGCGAATGACCATCTCCATGGAGTTGTTAGAAATGGACAATTTTTATTTGATTTATTTAAATTTTTCCTATATTTAACTAATTCAAACATTAAAATATCTATTTTCTTGAATTTTGGCACTTTTTTTTGAAGTTCTCCTATTTAGAGAATTTTCCTAGGTTTTTCTTTTGGTAATTACCTTCCTTTTAAAGGTTTATATATTATCCACATTTTTAAAATTATTTCAAAATATATTTTTTAAATTTTAAAGTACTCCAAAAAAATCATGCATACTAATGTAAAATGCAACAAATAGTACAAGTGTTTTGTACAATCACCCTAAGTTGGATCAACACTTAATACTTCTTTGATTTAGTCAACTAAGGCACATAGATACAATTGACAATTTAATTCCACTATATATTGTACACAATAAGAACTACATAGTGGAGTAAAAACACCCTCAAATCTTGTAGCAAAGAGTGCATCGTGCAATTTTGAAGTTGACCATGAAGCAACAACCAAAAATGAGTAGTGATGATGATGTCCTTCAACTTCAAGTTTATTAGAAACTCTAGGTTGTATGACGATAGGATTTTTCATCCATAAAGAAGATTGGATGTAAATACACAATGAAGTTTGAGTTTACTATGAGTCACTTATGTGCCACTTGAAAATTTTAGTTTATTGTGAGTGTTTTGAGTACAAGATACAAGCATTTAAAGTGAAGAAAATGCGTTTTTTTGCTTTTAGCTTCATTAGATTGTAAGGCTTTGAATCCTCTTAATTTAAAATTTTTGTATTACAGATTGTGAAATTAAAAAACTTATGTTGAAGAATTGAGTTGAGAAATAAGAAAAAAAATTTAGAAAAATGATCTTGATTTTTTTTTTTTTTTTTATATTGTTAAATCAAAGCAAGTATGAGATAGAAGGAAAAACAAAATTGTTGATAGCCGTTTAAGATAGAATTGAAATACACTAATTTCCCCAAAAAATTATTTCAAGTCATTTTTTTGCCCACCCTTGCCTATTTTGGGCTTATAGTGGCATAATTTTTGCTCATGGGCACTGATTGAACTAAAAACTATATTTCCAAAAAGCTAATCACTTTTCCTATCTTGAAAAAAGTTTCAAAAATGTTGCTAAAAATTGCTATAGCACAACAAGAAAAAGGGTGGTCTTAATTAAGTACAATATTCAGTTAGAAGTTGCATAATTAAAGGTTAAATATTCAAAAAAAGTTTATTGAAAAACAAGTATTTAGGACTTCCTTTCAATTTCTTTACTTAATTCCTACATCATGTCAATTCAATCAAATTTTGCATTTCCTTTTACCATTCTTAAAAGACTAACCACAAGCCATGGCCCATTGGGTTGAATTCCTTAACTAATGGTTGTTGGTGGGAAACCTTACTACCTTGCTACATCTTGCTTCATATGTGAAATCAAAGATCTTTTTGAGATTTATATGACCTTAGGTGTCTATTTAATAATAGATGACCAAAGAAGATAATTTTTTTGCAATGCAATTACCAATTAGCACTGCAAACGTGACATATATTTATTATATTCCACCAATTTAATCTTTTAGTAACCAATGGCCAAAGATGATAAATTTTTAGTAATGTGAATGACTGAGTAGCATTGAGGACTTGCAATATACTTATTCTACACTATAATCAACTTGACCGTTTAGCAATAGAAACAACATTTCAATAATTCTTTACGAATTGATCATCTTACACAATTTTTGCTAAATTCTTTACTAATTCTTCAGTAATTTTTTAGTTTTTACTAATTCGTGTGCCATTGGAATATACTGATGAAATGATACCCACCTCAGTATAAAAATCACTCTCTTATGAAGATTTTGTTACAGAAAGGATTTTTTTCTACATAATATCGTAACAATCTTAAATAGCTAGCGGTAAGGCCCTTGCCTTTTGGCACCTCTCTTAAGACTTTACGGTTTATTATTACTCTTTTGGTAATTGGTAAGATGATTTCAGGGTGACTATACAAAACATCTGTACTATTTGCTGCATTTTGCAACAGTACGCATGATTTTTTTTGGAGTACTTTAAAATTAGAAAAATTATTTTTAAATAACTTTAAAAATATGGCTAATGTATACATCTTTAAGATGAATGTAACCATCAAAGGAAAAGTTTAGGAAAATTCTCTAAGCAGGAGAACTAGAAAAAGTGCCAAAACGCAAGAAAATAGATACTTCAATGTTTAAATTAGTTAAAAATAGGAAATAAAATTTAATAAAATTTAATAAATTTTTTCCATTTATAACATCTCTATGGAGAAGGTCATTTACCAAAGGAACTACCAAAGATATGTTTGATATGTTTCAAAATGTAAGCTGAATGAAGCTCACTTTGTGAACTTCCACACCACATAAAATCAAGTATTTTTAAAACCACTTTTGGCCATAGCTATAAGTCTACTTGAAGACCATTTCTTCCAAATTTTAGCTCCAAATTTGTTTTTTGGGGTACTAAATAGTACTAAAGTCTTCCAAAATTGGCAAATGTGACATAATAGCGGGGGCTATTATTAAATAATAATTTATTTATATTTAAATTCCAAAAATTAGACAAGGTGTATAATAGTTATAAGTACCTTGTCTATGAATTTTGAATCATTTGCAAAACGCAAAAGTTATAGCCAAAAAATTAACTAGCACGCAATGTGTGATAGAAAATAGTACAAGTGTTTTGTGCAATCAACCTTCACAAAAGTGCAAACTCAATTTCATGATTTTGCAAACCATTTTAGCAGTAGGTTCTACCAATTTCATTGGAATCATGAACCAAGTTTGATTACTATATAGAAAACTTGAATTTTCAACCTTCACTTTGTAAACAATTTCATGTTTTAGTATGCATATTTACAACTTTACAAAATTGATTTCATAGATTGTATAACTTATTTTCACAAAAAACAATGCATTATGTATAAGATTCTCCTAATCACTCTCCACAATGGCGCACTCCAACAACATTGGGTTAACTTGTATTATTTACTTTATACATAGTAATCAAAGCCTAGAGAAGAACCGGCACTATTTGCTTCAAGCTTTGAGGTACTGTAATGAGAGACCATTATCAATGGGATTAGCATTTTTCAATTCCATAATTAAGTTCTTGACAATTTAGTATTTTGAATCATTTTCTACTTCTTTCTACTTACTGTTTTTTTCCTATATGTTGTACAATTCCAAATGATGTGAAATTTTTCAAACATGTAGCCAACTCGTCTAGGAAAAAGAATCCAAAGAAGCACCATCATTTTGGACATTTTTTAATCAAAAAGTGAGCTTGTAAAGTGCTGCTGCCCTATTTTTTGCAAGGCCCAAAAAATAGTTTTAGTGACTTTGAATGCCTATATCTTGCAATCCATACGGTGGAAATTTCTGAAATTTTTACCACGTGTTCTCAAGTCAGTGTATTAAAAGATCCTACAGTTACATGTGTCAAAAAAAGTTTGTTTTCAAAAATTGGATACTTATACTAAAAATGGCAATTTTTGAGCGTTTTCAGTGAGAACATAGTCATGGAACTTTAGGGGTTAAGTTAGTTTAATAAATTATGAAAGTTCATGAAATTGGTAGAACACTCTGATAACATTGGTTGGAAAATTTGTAAGCCTAGCTTGGATTCTTAGAACCTTCATGAAATGGGTTTGCACTTCTATGAAGTCATCTTACCAAAAGAGTCTTTTGGGGTTATTGAATTCACCCTAGAAAAGAAGTCAAAAACAACTTGTCAATACACTTGCTTGGATAGGTGGAAGGTGCCTTAGCGTCCTTGGCGGATGGGTCGGGAAGGACGGAACTGGGAAGATAGACTGAGAGAACCGACTGCTCGCACGCGCATCCGGTATTGCTGTACCGACCATCGTCCCATGCGTGCACGGCACTAGCTTGTCCCTCACTCGTTTTGCAGACGTCGACCAACTTGCAATGATATCTGTCGGCAACCAGTCGGTCCGTCTTTCTTCTTCGCGTTGCTGCAGCTGCATAATGTATATATTTTCGTCTTCTCAACTCCGCGATTATATATATACACGCTTGTAGCAAACAATAGAACGAAGCACTTACTCAGTGCCACTGAGAATCGGAGGGCGTTTCAGAACATTGCTGAAGTTCATTAGATCGGTCGGTAGACATTAGTTCTTTGTCAATTTCGCACCCGACCGGTCATTGCTGCGAATTACAGTACGACTTAATTTACGAGTGAGGCAGAGATTTCGCATTGATATCTTCAGCTCGATTTGCAACATGGAGCCCTCTGGAAGGATGCTACTTCCCGTTCTGAGTTTGAGCCTCGCAGTCTGTGTCCTTGGTCGTCCGCTACCGAGTTCGGCGTCGCCACAATATTCCACTGTAGATGTTCTAGGAACCAATTCATTGCAAGGTTCGAATCGAAATTTAGAGAGTCTCCCCTTCGGAACACTTGAGGTTCCATGGCGACGCTCTTTGAGAGGCGGTGGTGGCATAGGCGGCGGAGGAGGTGATGACATGAGCACGACTGCTACAATCAATCTCGTTGTGTCGATCGTGACTTTCTTGCTTTTGCTGACAGCTTTGGCCTGCTGGTGTGCCAGCAAGAAGAGGAAGAATCCGAACTGGGGGCCTATGGATTGCTTCAAGCGAAACAAGTTACATGCCTCGTGAGAAAATGATCACTTCGATCAGTGAAGAGCGACGTCGATCCTGATGCCGACAAAGTGGCCATCATATCGATCGATGTGCCCCGACTGGACCACGCCAAGTCCAGGAAACAAGTGTCTCTGATACACGATTTCAAGGATTCCAGTAACTTAGCTCGACTTGATGCGCTTCTCTCTTGCAGGGGGATCGCTAGCTGCACTCCACAATTGTCAAGAGTGACATTTGCCTGTTGATTGATCACCATATCGGTAGTTTGTTTTTTGAAGTTGCAAGAATTCAGTTCCTTCCTTGCCAGAGCTGAATCGGTTGTGGTGCTGTGTACTGTAGACTGCAATAAGCTGCTTACAACATGACCTTACCCGCCGGACCAATTCCATTACCAATTTGTCAAATAGCATGCTGAGCTAAATTTAGCCTTTTTAAATTATGTTCAAATATCAATCTTATATTTTTAGTATGTGATATAGTGGATTGTCCATCAATGCAAGAAACAATTTCAACTCGTTTTGTGAAAAATTGTTGTTGATACAATTTTTATAGCAAAAAATGAAAATAAATTAGTAAATATAGCAAAAAATCCAATTATTTTTAATTTTTTTTTAAATATGTACAAGTAGCAATGGAGATTGGTGTAAGAATTCATTGATGAATGTGTGAACATTTAAAAAATTTCATATCAATAATCAATCCAAAAGTTAGAAGTGAGTGAAAAGCATTTTAATAGAAGGAGGTCTAGCATTAGATGTGTTTTTGTGCAACTTTTTTTGCTATTGTTTGTTTTGTTTTGTTTTGTTTTTGTTTTTGTTTTTTTGTTTATTTGATTTGGTGAGATCGAAGAAATTCCAATCAATCCCCCAACCACATTCTTGATACTCTTGGAAAGCTCTCCAAGAGGAAGATTGCAAAGACTTTGTTTCGTAGCATTTGGACCTACGGTGTGAAAGTTATGGATTTTTCTAATTATTTTTAATTTAAAAAATTGAATTAAATTATCTTTTATTTTAAAAAAAACATAACTTTCAAATTGTATGTCCAACAGGATGTCCAAACGCCTCAAAACAAAGCCTTTGCATTCCTTTATGCATAAAGCTTTCTATTTGTATTAAGAATGTAATCTCTCACACTCACAGGAAGACCGGGAGGTCAATACCCCCCCCACCCACCCCACCCACCCCCGGTATTTTTTCCTAGGCTGTTACTATACCTCCACCAAACTTTTTGAAAACAAAAAGTTTGGTGGGGGTATAGTAACAGGCTAGGAAAAAATACCCAGGGGGGGATCGACCTCCCAATCTCCCTGTGACTATAGCAAAGTCCTTGCCCTCCTTTGGGTTGTTTGTTTTGTTTGTCTCCAAGTTGTGTTCTTAGAGTTGAAAAGTTCTCTACACACTATAAAAAACTTGCGTTTTAGTCGATGAGCCCTTGACAGATTTTAACTTGACGGATTTTAGTGGACATCCAATGCAACAAACCCGTGTTTTTAAATGAACAAAAACGTCCAATGTCACTCAATGTTGACAAAAAAACGTAGATTTGTTGCATCGGACATCCACTCAAATCCGTCAAGAAACATTTGGGCTTGTCACCTAAAATGTGCTTTTTTTATAGTGACAAGAAGGGGTGCATGGGTTTTGGTTCGTGACATTTGAATCTACAGTGTAAAGGATATTGAATTTCAAAAGTTCTATGAGTTGAAAAACAAGAAATTTACTTTTACTTTTATTTTGATTGTGGCAATGACACAAAGCACACTAGTTTGAATAATATTTTCTTTTGCCAATGCATTTGCATGCTAATTTTGAAGCACTTTAATCCCTGAAGGACCAAACGGTATTTTTTGGCAACATAGCAGTTTTGGGCAGCTCACTACAAATGGAAATATTATTTAAATTCTTTGAAAAATTCACACAATGTGTGCCCAAGGAGTAGCTTTAAGGCCCAACAAATTTCAAAACTTTTGACTACATAGTTAAAAAGTTATTGGATGATATGTCATTTTCAACGGTCAGTGGGCAGCTCAAAAAATTCTAAAAAATCATTTTTAAAAAAAATAAAAATTTGAAATTGGTTCTTTAGATTATATATACGTGTAAAGCTTTGAATTCTTCCATTTTGATTTATGAGATAAAAATTATGAGGTGTTCTAGTTTGCGGGCAGTTCTAGATTTCCTACTCTAAAACAAAATTTGAAGCCCTTTATTTAACTCAATTTTTAATATTTTTTGAAAAAAATAAAAGCATAGGATGTATATTGTTTATTGCAACATTACAACCGTTGGAATTGAAAATTTTCAATTCTGTAATTAAATTCTTAACAATTTAGTGTTTTGAATCATTCTCTACTTCTTTCTACATCCTATTTTTTTCCTATATGTTGTACAATTCCAAATGATCTGTAATTTTCCAAGCATATAGCCAACTTGCTTTGAAGAATGAATCCAAAGAGTAACCACAATTTTGGACATTTTTTCATTTAAATGTGACCTTGTGAAATGCAGCTGCCCGATTTTTTGCAAGGCCAAAAAAAGGATTTTTGTCAATTCAAATGCTAATATCTTGCAATCTACAAGGTGGAAAATTCTGAATTTTTTTCTATATATTCTCAAACAAGTTTACTACAAGATCCTAGGGTTACATTTGTCCAAAAATGTTTTTATGTTTTAAATTTGATATTTGTACTAGAAATGGCAGTTTCGAAGTGTTTTTGGTGAAAACATAGTCTCCGATCTTTAGAGGTTAATTTTATTTTTTTTAAATCATTTTTATATATATTAGAAATCAAATTTCACCTCCAAATGTCTTGCCACGTTAATTTTACTATCCTTTTTAACACTAAAAACATTATAATTTTGCAATCTATGTGACTAAATGATTCCAAATTTGATTCATATTATCAACAACACTTACACTACAAAATTGTATAGTTGAGATTTCTATACTTCAGTAACAATTAGACTTGTAACCACTTCAATAGCAATGATGTTTTCAAAGCCAAAAAGACCATGGGCATTTAGGGATTAAATGAGACATTTTGAGGTCCAAAGAGGGGCATCCAAACTTGAATTTTAGAATATATATATATCTTAAATGGGCATTATATAACTTGTTCAAATGACCAATCATTGATGAAATTCCATCCTCTTGAAGGCCATTGGCAACTTCAAAGCCACTATTCAAAAAATTGATCAAACTTTCCGATGCAAAAACTACAAGTTCAAATTGTGATTCAAAATCCAAGACTTAAATTGATGGATGCACTTTGTGAAGACAAAGATAGTGATACCACAGAAGTTTACATTTAGTTGAGTATTGGAGGAATTTTCTTGAAGATTTTATGGAAATCTAGCCCCTCGAGGTAGGCATTAGAGAAAATCTGAGACCATTAGAGGGATGTTCCACACTGACATACCAAGCTAATAACAAATTGGTCTGACACTCCTAAAAAGCGTCAAAGGGAGCAATTAGCTTGGATGAATCTCGTGAGAACAGTCATGGTATGGCTGTTTTTGCGACAAAAAAATAAGATTTTGAATTTTGAATTTCTTTTTAAATATACAGACCACTATATCTACAATTTCTAATCTTTATATCTCTTTGAAGATTTTTAATTGAAGATTCTTATTTGAAGATTTTTAATTGCTTAATTGACAATGGTTTCAATTACATCAAATTAAATTCAATCAAGCCACAAAATTTGACTTAGTTAAATTCAATTTGACTTAATTGAAACAATATAAGTGTCAAATAAGCCACTTGTTTAGTTTTGTGAGTTAGAACTTGTGGAGAGAAGCTCTTTATACTAGTGGAGTAGGAGTAGGGGAGATAATGCAAGTGGGATATATGAATTTGGAAGAAAAGGAGTTTGGTCGCTCATTTTGAAGCAGAATCCAAAAATGGTGTAAAAACTAAAATTTCTGAGCTCATTTAGGCATAGTAGCAAAAAAAAATTGAAAAACTTTGAACCAAAAAAAGGAATTATGCTACCTTTCATCTCCAAAAATTGTTTGAGGTTTTGAACCTCCACCTAAAAGTTATGGACAAATTTGAAAGAGAGTGTTTACAAATGTCCCAAAAAGTGTCCCTTCTAAATTTGTCCATAACTTTTAGGTGGAGGCTCAAAACTACTCTTAAGTAGAGGCTCAAAGATGTCCCTTTCAACTCCTCTTTCAAATGAGAGTGAATGCAAGAAACACTTGTACTATTTGTTGTGTTTTCACTATTTAATGCTTTTTTCTCTGGAGTATTTTAAGCATAGAAAAATAATTTTTAATTTCTTTTAAAAATATGGCCAATGTATATACCTTTAAGATGAAGAAACCCTGGGAAGGAAAAGCATAGAAAAATTCTCTAAGTGGGAGAACTAGAAAGTGCCAAATTTCAAGAAAATAGACACTTTGATGCTTTAATTAGTTAAAAATAGTAAAATAATTTAAATAAATTAAATAAAAATTGTCCATTTGCAACAGCTCTATGGAGATGGTCATTCACCAAAAAACCACCAAATTAATGTTTTATGTATTTCGAAATGCAAGCAAAAAGAAGCTCACTTTGTAGACTTTTACACTATACAAAATTAACTTTTTTTAAAATCCCTCTCTTGGAGAGCTAGAAGTCTACTAGAAGACCATTTCATCCAAATTTCAGCTCCAAATTCTATTTTTTGGGTACTACATAGTACTAAAAACCTCCAAATTAGAATTTGTGACATAAAATTGGGGGCTATTTTTATTTAGTAAAACATTTTTGAAAATTGCCAAAAAATTATGCAAAGTGTATAGTGGTCATGAACACCTTTCCTATAAATCTTAAGCCAATTGGATTCAATTTGCAAAAATTATGCGTAAAAAACAAATCAGCATGCAAGGTGTGACCAAAAATAGTACAAGTGTTTCTTGCATTCACCCATGAGATATAATGATGATACTCATTCTTCATTCATTAAAAATACAAATGTTTCTATTTGATGCATCATCATCACTTAAAATGAGTTGAATGAGATCATAAAACTCAAGAAAGGAGAGTGAAGCGCAAACTAAGTTGAATTACGTTCCTAGTGTTGGTTTGGGTGTTTGTTTTGATTGAGGCATTAGACCACTCAAAGCTAAAGCCAACCACCACAAGACATGGCCCTTAGATTTACAGGTGACGGGCCTATTTACCGGTTTGCATAGTAGATACTCTAAGAGCATCACCACCGTAACTTAGCCAACATGGTCAGGACGGCATAGGCAGGGCCTGGAAGCCCAATCTCTTTTTATTATATATGGCACGGCCAACAAAATTTCGACCATCGGGCGTGGGATATTTGGCTCTTTTTCCCTTAGCATCCCATGCACAATGGAATTTGCAGTAAGCCCAAGGTTGACTACTTTTACATTATT
Organism: Neckera pumila; assembly: GCA_963969595.1. Classification (NCBI taxonomy): domain Eukaryota; kingdom Viridiplantae; phylum Streptophyta; class Bryopsida; order Hypnales; family Neckeraceae; genus Neckera; species Neckera pumila. The sequence continues at coordinate 44,547,391 of OZ018409.1, read as the reverse complement.
TTTAGTGATTTCTTAATAAGTGGGATCATGAATTCAGTGCAAAGGGAGGGCTTGTAGCAGTGAGAGGGCATAAGGATGGGCAAAGCAGCCATGCTTAGGGGCAAGGCAGAGTGGGGCAATCACAAAATAGAAGGTTTTCATGTTTTTAATATTTTTTATGGAATAAAAATTCTATGTGTTTTCATATTTCCATTTTTTTTATAAGTGGCCTCATTCTTCTCAAAATTAACAAGTATGACATTGGTGATTTGAATGATCTGGACTATACTTTTTCATTAAGCAAAAGTTTTTCCTATGCTTATCCCAAATTGTTTAACCCTTTAAGGACCGTAGTTGATTTTGAGGGTGAGCAATGCGTTTTGTGGTAGAAGCAAAACAATGCATGTCAAAGATCCGACCGTACCAATGGATGCGAGATGAATGGTTTACTTTGTGACGGTGAATTTTGTAGCAAACTACGGCGCAATCTAGTTTATTATAATGCATCTATGTTTCAAATGTTGCATATTCAGCCAAAAAACCATCACTAATTTCAACCTTGACTCCACATGGAGACTCAAATTGGCTTAATTTTTGTTCCTATGGATAGAGTTGGGAATTCTCCACATCGTCTATTTTGGTCCATCTTCCAATTCACAACTAATTTGACCTTGGAAGTGTAAATGTGGCAATTTTGACCAAAAGTTGGTCGACCGGTCCTTAAAGGATTAAGCTTTTCTAAGTGTAATTTTACTATAAAAAAAAATGTAATTATCCCCTAAGAAAAAACCGTCATTTGCCATGCTTTAATATATAACCTTCAAGTATGTGGGGACGCTTTGGAAGCAATCCTTCACATAATGCACACACCTTATACCTTAGAAGGGTGGAAAAAGAAGGATGAAATAAAAATTAAAAATTAAGTCATAAGCCTTGTTCTAATATATACCTTCCAAGTATGTGGGGACGCTTTGGAAGCAATCCTTTACACAATGCACTGATACACACACTTCATACTTTGGAAGGGGGGAAAAAATCCTAAAATAAATTAAAACAAAAATTAAATTTACGAATTTAATAATAACAAACATATAGATATAAGATTACATGTAAATATTATTTTATTTTATTTATAAATATAAAATATAAATACACATACATACATACATATAATATTTTTAATTTAAAAGAGGAAATTTTTATTTTTAATCCCTTAGTTATGTATAGATGTGGGGCCTAATATTAATTCAAAAACATTAACAAGAGTTCTAAACAAATGTAATAGAAAAGCTTGCTTGAAAATAGACCAAACAATTCACATACAAACAAATAGAAGCAGTAGTGTAGTGAAGTGCAACTCCTCTCAGTCATTGAAGATCTCTAATTCAAATTTAGAATTAGCTTTTACATTAATGATCCTAGCCAACTTTTCCAACTTTTACATTAATGGTCTCGAAAACAATGGAAAGATTGGGTCGGCATGGCCGTGTCACGATGGAGGCTTTGGAAGTCTGTGCCTGGTTGGCCAATTGAGCATGCCAAACCCATTAATTTTACCATGGGGATTTGGTCACCCCACGGTGGCGATGCTCTAAAGGTATGAAACAAGAATTTGGAGTTCTCTTCACTCAAAGATGTGAAATTTTACCGTGCAAGGGTGCATATGCTTTTGACGGGCCACCACTCTCGGCCCAGGTAACGCGCACCCGGTAAAGCTGGTGGTAAAGCTGGACCATCGTATCACGCCGTGCACGGCAGTTGCCCCTCACTCATGTTTTTGCAATAATGTCGGCGACTTTCTTCACTGAGTCGCCATCGTCTGCACCCAGTCGACCCGCGTTTCCTCTTCGCGTAGCTGCAGCTGCATCATTTCGTCTTCTCAGCTCGGTATACATGCTTGTAGCAAACACTAGAAAGAATCACTTACTGGAGTGCATGCCATTGAAAATCGGACCGCGTTACAGCTAGAACATTGCTGAAGTTAGATCATTTGGTAGGAATTAGTTCTTTGTCAATTCTGCATTCAATCGATTTTACCCATTGCTGCGAATTACGAGTGCTGTAGAGTTCTCTCATTCAATTTTTCAGCTCCATTTGCAACATGGAGTCATCTGGAAGGTTGCTACTTGCCGTTCTGTGTTTCAGTCTCGCAGTCTGTGTCCTCGGTCGTCCGCAACCGAGTTCGGCGTCACCACAATACTCCACTGCAGAAGTTCTTGGAAATAGTTCACTGCAAGGTTCGAATCCCATTTTAGGGATTCTCCACTTCGGAACACTTGAGGTTCCATGGCGACGCTCTTTGAAAGGCGGTGGTGGCAGAGGCGGCAGAGGCGGTAGAGGGGGAGGCGGAGGCGGAGGAGGCGCTGGAGGCCTGAGCACGACCGTTATAATCATAGTCGTTGTGTCGATCGTGACTATCGTGCTTTTGGTGGCAGCTTTGTCCTGCTGGTGTGCCAGCAAGAAGAGGAAGAATCCGAACTGGAGGCCTACGGATTGCTTCAAGCGAAAGAAGGTTCCTCGTGAGAAATTTATCACTTCAGTGAAGAGCGACGTCGATCCTGATGCCGCTGCAGAGCACAAAGTGGCCGTGGATGTGCCCCGACTGGACCACACCGCCAAGTCAAGGAAACAAGTGTCTCCGATCTGAGCCAAGGATTCAAGTTGCTCGACTTGATGCGCTTCTATTCTCTCTTTCAGGGATCTCGCTAGCTCTATCTGCACCCCACAATTATCAAGTGAACTTGTTGAATTCCATTCTTGTAAAGACCGTAAAGCCACCATTCAATAAATTTATCAAACTTTCCAATGCAAACACTACAAGTTCAAATTCTGTTTCAAAGTCCAAGATTTAGATTGATTGATGCATCTCGTGAAGACGTAGAGAATGATACTAAGGAAGTTCATATTTAGTTGAGTATTAGTTTAATCTTGAAGATTGCAAATCTAGGCCCTTGGGCTAGGTTTGTCGATTAAGTTTTAACCCTAAAGGACCAAATTCATTTCAAATTGGTCAAACAACATATTGAGCTAAGTTTAGACTTTCAAATTATGTTTATTTATCAATCTTGTAGTTTTAATACATGATATTGTGGACTATATATTAGTGCAAAAGAAGTTCAATTTGTTTTGTGAAAAATTATCTTTGAAGTAATTTTTATTGCAAAAATTGAAAATAAATTAATAAATATAGCAGCAAAGTCCAATTGTTTTGAACTTTTTTCTTGATGTACAAGTAGCAATGGATATTGATGTGAATATTTATAAATTAATTATTCTATATTTTAAACCTAAAATTCCTTTGTCAATGACCTTCAAGTCAAATGCCATTGTGAAGCAAAATTTGTCCTTTTATATAATATATACTTGATATATAAAATTGTGATATTTCTCACTTGTAAATGAATGTATTCTCTATTGAAATTGATTTTCAGAATTCTTATGGAAAAAATTGAATTATTGTGATTTTCAAAGTGAAATATTAAAATAATTTTTCATAATATAATTATAATATACATTAGACTATTTTGAAACTTTTACCACAAATGAAAGTTAGATTGAGACTTTTTAATTTTAGTTTATTTTTAAAAAACATTAAAAAAAAATTGATATACATAGAATACTATGTAATTTATATCCTAATATATAGAGCTTTTGATTGCAATAATTATTTGGATTTTTGGATTTTTTTGGAATTTTAAAATGGAATAGAGACAATCTTTGTCAAGCTTCATTTTCTTAGTACAATACAATTATCAAAAATGATTGTTTGGAAAGTTTCAATGAAGGTTGACTAAGGCGCATCTACTTTTTGGATGCAAGAACCTTTAGAAGTTGAGCAAAAGCTATAATAATAAGATTTGATTCACCCATTATCTTGGTCCAACCAATTATAATGACGGTTAACCAGAATTAAGCAAACCGGTTGTATATGGGAAGTCATGTTTGGGAAGTTTTGAAGTTGCTTCAATAAAGTGCCTCCTCTTTGTAGAAAGAGAAAAGGATTTATTCAAGAGAACCGGTTGCATGCTCTCCTTATTGAAATTTCTTGGTTCATATTCTCTAGTGTCAAATTCTCACTGACAACTTTTATTTAACTTCAAATTTGCAAAATGTAAAATTTTTCTCTTTCAAAGACTTGCTAGTTTTGAAACTAAACTCTGATTTTCATTACATCAGACAAACATGGACAATGGAGTCAGGGCTGGCAACCTTAAAGAAATACTTGCCACCACCATATCCAAGCACTCCAAGCCCCTCAACAGACAAACCTAAAGTAATATTCACCCAATCCAAGAACACACTTGCTTCTAGGCTCTAGCAACCCGAGTAGTAGCCTTGGATTTGAAATGGCAAGCGGCTAATACTTCACAATTTCATGAAAGCAGCAGCTGCATGTCCACCTTTATTATTTTGTACACTGATTGGTTGCTGATCCTACCATTTTTTTCATCTAATTTTGGATCCTCCATTTTCACACTCCAGCTCCTTATTTTCCCAAAAGCACTTGCTAACGATGACTAACTGGCAATTCTCTCCAACGCATTTATCTGCCTTGTAGGGTTCCTAGTCCAATACAAGCACACTTATGTGAGCGTCAGGATGAACCCTGGGCTGACTCTATGGTGGAGATGCCGGATGTCCTTCAGTCGTTAAGAGTTGTCCCTGGCGATTCAGATGATTTTGAGGACCAATTTCAATAGAGAATGAACAAACAAGGGGCTGATTATGCTTGGGCTGATTCTGCCCACGAGAATGGCTCTTAACGCTAGTGAACGCACCCTGGAGGGCACATTAGAGAAAAAATGGACTCACGAGAAGGCTGCCAAGAAGTGCTTTAGAGGACTCACGGATTACATTTATTTCTTCCTTTCCAGAACTATTCCCCTATCTCTGCTCACCATTGGCAGAAGGGGGGAATGAGTGCATACGGACAATGAATGCAATTCTATTGGGTAGTACACCCGCATTGCCAGAGCCGTTGGTATAGAAGGATTCATATTTAAATGGAGAAGAGTTGTGCTCTTTACTGTTTTTTATTTGAAGAGATGTGTCGTGATTGGATTTAAAGACTTGAAAGCATAAAGAATTCTTTCTTTAAAATAAACTAATGCTTTGCGGGATGACACTCAAGAGTCCTCCTTGACAAATAGGAGAAAGATATTAAACAATAGTGCTGTCTGGTAACGAAAATCAAACAAAGTAGTGACAGATTTCTGTCAGAATTTATGTACTGTAACTAGCTCTAGTAGCCCATTTATAGTAGCTCATGGTGTCATTGCCTTGCGGCCCAGTAGAGACTTGGATTTTTCTCTAATGCATTTTGCCCTGCTCGCGGGCCAAGGCTCACCCTCCTGGGCTCGCCCATGAGCCCGCTTGCAGGGCAAAATGCGCCCTCTAAGGCATGTTCTCTAGTACAGAACCGATCGAACTTGCCTAAGATGGAGGCAAAGATTGGAGGAGTGCTGATGGAAGATGAGAATGCACGAAGGAGGTACGGTGGACGCTGCAGACTTTGAGAGATTCATAGGAATTCACGCTTTTGAGAATAGCTAGACTTGGTTTCCTGTTTTCTATGTACAAATTTGTTGATGAGCAGAGAGCATTGATTAGAATCATTAGCTGGTGCTTCAAAAAGGCTTAATTCGAAAGAAGTGATCTGTGATGCTTGACAGGATCCAAGCTTGTTTTGTAGTTGGGAATCCAAGCTTTTTGGAATAGCTAGTCTTGGTTTCGTGTTTTTCTGAATATGGCTGTACATATTCGTTGATGAGCATAGAGCGTTGATTCCAATCACTGGTGCTTCAAATTGAAAGGCTTAGAGAGAAATCATAATCTCAATGCAGGAGAGTCTCGCTGTTTAGGCATGTTTCTATTGGTTGAGGAGAGGCAGATTAGGACTGATAATGTTGACTGCTTGTCTTGTGCACATTTTCTATAGAGTGAGTATGAAGTAGAAATTTCATTAGTCTTGGAGTGAAAGAAATCTAAGAGAAAACTCTACGACTACCAACCGGTATTAACTCAATGAGTGCGGATCCACCTAACATAATCTAAATGCAAGATATTTTGTTGTTATGGCAAATTTTGATTGGTTAAGCAATCAAAGAAGTCAAAGAGCTCAATCTCCTACATTAATTGACATTAGAGCGACCCCACAGCAATGCACCAAAAGTAGCCAAGACGGGCAATGAGCGGGCCGTAGCTTGGAAATTGCCCCACGGCACGCATACCAAGTGAAAAAACATGTCCGACCCTGGCCAAAAATGAAGAAGGCATAGGCAAATGGTGACTCTTGGGTGTGGCATGCCAAGGAGGTCAAACTTGCAATTCGAGACAAGATTCAACATCATTCCCGAGGTAATGCCACAAGATCCATTGAAATAGCTCAAAAGAAAAATTCCATTGTCATCAAACGTCACCCAAGGATTGCCTACCCATGATGTGGTGGATTATTCTTTTGGGTTTCTGAACTTCTCTGTTTCCACATGCGTTATTTGGAGTGCCCAGTGGGGCAGAGCGCCACCACACGCGCTGAAGGCCACGATCGATCCTAGCACGCCTCTCGGACTCATTAGCCGTGGGGTTGCCCTTATGTCCAATAAACTACAAAGTAGTCCAAGGGATTATAAATAATCATAGGTCAATACCAACCTTGCCGCCCATGGCTCGATAGGTCCTAACCAACGATTATTTTTGATAACTTGGCCTGCTTTGGAATTACCTAGTCCATAACCGCAAGCCAGGACTGAGTCTGTTGATTCAAGGTTCCATGCTCAAAGGACAGTGAGGATGCACATCTGGTTCAAGGGCTTAGAATTTGATCAAATCGGTCCTTCTGTTTGTCAAGAGTTACGTTGAAGAATTGACAGGAGCTTGTGGAAATGGCTGGGACTCAAATGGTTGGAGACTGGAAATCAGTTGCAAGATAACAGAGAAATCATGACTCCAACCTCGGTTTTGAGATTTGCACAAGTGAAGAGTCTGTTCATCTTGCAATTGGGTTCCATTGCAAGATCATTCTTGTAAGTTGCTGATTGTTTGAGAATTTTAACGCATAAGCGTTGGAAAGTTCATAATCTGGATGATGAAAGGAGTACTTAGGCATCAAGAAAGTACCCCCCACTGAAACAATATTGTTTCATAGGGTCCGTAGTCCAATAAAGAAACTTTACTATTACAATATAGAGATAGTATTGCAATAGTATAGTTTCAATGGGTCCATTGAAATTATATTGTTGCAGTACTGTTGTTAGTACTATAATAGTAAAGTTTCTTTACTGGACTGCGGACCCTATGAAACAATATTGCAACAACACTAACACAGTGGAGGGATTAGTTCCTGATGGGGTGATGTTATGTATAAAGAACTTGTTCATCCAAAGTGATAGATCTCTAAAAAAGCATACTTTCTTAGCGATCCCAACTTTTCTTGTACTTATGTTCATGAGCCTATGGTGGTAGGGTGGCAGGAATGCAAATGCACGATTTTTCAACTTGGACCTCTTTTTTTTTGTAAAACAAATGAAAGAAAAGTCATTGCCAACAAAAGTATAAAGCAAACCTCGTCAGCCTGGCACGCAGCCGGACTAAGAGACATACTGTAGAACCCCACAAAGACCCCTGTCCACCCTCTTGCCAATGAACTTCTTTCTGCACCACTGCGCATAAAATTGTTTAACCCCTAAATGATGGACCCATGATCATTGATTTCAAACGTCACTGTCCATCACTCAATTTGCTACCATTTTGCAACTAGATATGTATGAAAAAATTTATATTTATTTTTTAGAGATGAAAATACATGTCTTCTTTACTTTAGAAAAAATTTAGATTTTTTAGTGAAAAATTAATTTCTTAAAAAATTTTTGAAGAAAAAATGAAGAAAAATCATATTAAATAGGAAAACATTTCAAAAAATCTGAAAATATCACCATAAGTGTATATCACAATGACAAACATCATGGTCTAAACTCAATTTCCGTGTCATTCTATAATTAGAAAATAATAGACATTGAAAATACACCCAATGTTCAAGTTGCAATAAAATATGCAATATTAGGAATTTTTTCAAATTTCAAATTGGAGTAGAACTTAGAGTAGATGACCTTCATTTTGTTAGTTTGATTCAAACTCAAAAAATATCATTTTTGTGGAGAAATTTCAGATTTAGAGCAAGAAGCAACAACTTCCCAAAATACTCTAAAATAGCATATTTTGTGATCCGTTTTTTTTAATAGCTTCTCATTTCCGTGAAGACAAAAATTGGAAAGTGTACAAACTCAATTCGATACTCTTCATAACCCAATGTGAAAGATCAACAAGGAAAAGAAGGATGAAAAAATGCTTTTGAACTCTCTAGGCTCAACAATATTGTCACTGGAACGCCACGGAATGGTGTCCACAGCGTTCCAGGGTTAAGAATCTCTTCCATCTGCTTCGGGTTGGTGAGTTGGTGACTTTTTCAACTTCGCTTAATAAATGTTCTCCTTGCCTGCACCAGAGTCGTTGCTCACATCGACATTTTTTATTTGCACATTTTTTCGCTTTCCTGTGATGGATAGCCATTAGAGGAAATTTCAGGCTTCCGGAGGATTGCTCCACAGTCCTCTGAGGTACCTTCAAATTTGCTTTTATTTTGCTCAAAAAATTGTTTTCCCCCTATTTTTGCCCTACTGAAACTGCAGCAACAATGCAAAAACCCAGAATTTTGAATAAAAAATTATTAATTTTTTTTTTTTAATCTTAAAAAATATTTTAAAAAAATAAAAATAAAAATAAAAATAAAAGCATCTACGAGACTTGACTGCTCCGGCAAGCAGTCAAAGACTTTGACTGCTCACCAAGAGCAATTTCGAAGTTGACAGGCTATGCAAAGAATAGCATGGCATGTGAACTTCAGACAACCTTGTAAGGGCTGAATTTTTCTCTAATAAATGCAAACACGTGCACTAACTTACAGTCTCCAAAACATGCCATGTATGGCAATCAGTTGAGACTTTGAAATTTTCCACAATTTCAAAATAGTTTGGTGATCAAAAAGACAGACAGCACTCTGTGTACGTACCCAAATGAAATGAGATGTGGAATTTTACAGTGCAAGGGTGCGAGGTAACTCGCATCCGGTAAAGCTGGACCATCGTACCATCCGTGCAACGGCAGTACCCCCAAGAGTTCACTTTGTTGCAATAATGTCTGTCTGCGAGTTTCTTCGCTGCTCAGTCGCCATCGTCTGCACCCAGTCAAGTGAGTCAACCCGTGCATGTTTCCTCTCCGCGTAGCAGTCGCCGCTGCACCATTTCGTCTTCTCAGCTAGCTCGGTATATATGCTTGATGCAAACATTAGAACGAATTCACTTACTGGACTGCCCTTGAGAAGCGGAGCGCGTTACAGCTAGAACGAACATTGCTGAAGTTAGATCGTTTGGTAAGAGTTAGTTCTTTGACTGTCAATTTCGCATTCGACCGGCCATTGCTGCGAATTACGAGTGCTGTAGAGTTCTCTCATTCAATTCTTCAGCTCGATTTGCAACATGGAGCCATCTGGAAGGGTGCTACTTGCCGTTCTGTGTTTCAGTCTCGCAGTCTGCGTCCTTGGTCGTCCGCAACCGAGTTCGGCGTCGCCACAATACTCCACTGCAGAAGTTCGTGGAAACAGTTCATTGCAAGGTTCGAATCGTATTTTAGGGATTCTCCACTTCGAAACACTCGAGGTTCCATGGCGACGCTCTTTGAAACGCCGTGCTAGCTCAGGCCTTAAAGGCGGAGGCGGAGGAGGCGCTGGAGGCCTGAGCACGACCGATATAATCATTATCGTTGTGTCGGTCGCAACTTTTGTGCTTTTGGTGGCAGCTTTGTCCAGCTGGTGTGCCAGCAAGAAGAGGAAGAATCCGAACTGGAGGTTTACGGATTGCTTCAAGCGCAACAAGTCGCCTCGTGAGAAAATGATCACTTCAGTGAAGAGCGACGTCGATCCTGATGCCGCTGCAGAGCACAAAGTGGCCGTGGATGTGCCCCGACTGGACCACACCGCCAAGTCAAGGAAACAAGTGTCTCCGATCTGAGCCACGATTTCAAGGATTCAAGTTGCTCGACTTGATGCGCTTCTCTCTTTCAGGGACGTACTCGCTAGCTAGGTGCACCCCGCAATTGTCAAGTGAACTTGTCGAAGTTGCGAGAATTCAGTTCCTTGCCTGAACTGAATTGGTTGTGGTGCTGTGCACTGTAGACCACAATGAGCTGCAGCTTGCAACATGACCTGAAGCAGAAGCATGTTAGTATTGTACTAGTATTGGATTAGGGTTTGAAACAAGTGTCTGAATTGAAACTTTCGAATATTTAGAATTGGTATACAAATAAATGTTGTAGATTTTGAGTTGCAGATTCCATCCGTACCAGTATTTTTTAACCCCTAAAGTCTCATTGTCCCCTTAGGGAACAAAATAGATTTCGAGCACGCTCCTACAGTCTCAATATTGAGGATCAAGATTTTTTGAAACTTTTGTGAAGGTAGAAAAACACATTAGCTTTCTAGGAATATAATTTTCTATTTCAATTGGTGCATGGGAGCAAAAGTTACGTTACAAAAGGTTCATTTTTTTGGTGCGGCGGGCAGAAACCTCATCACACAAAAAAATTTGTTTCTTATAGATTATAACTTTATCTATAAGTGGGAAACTTTGATTCATTTTAGTGGATTTGTTATGTGAAAATTATGGACAATCTTATTTTTGGGGCAATTAGAGCATCTTCTTAAAAAAATAGCTTATATAGGATTCATTTTTGAATGCAATATTTACAATTTTCAAAAACAATTGTTTAGCAAGGTTAAGTTTGCTTGCTAAAACAATTTCACCATTGGGATTATAGTGTTTCAATCCCATCTTAGAGCTATTAACAATTTAGTTTTTCTTTTGATCTTGGACCTACTTCTATTTAACAATTTTTTAAAGAATGAAAATCAAGTGGGTTTTTTTTGAAATTTTTTTCCTAGACTTTCAACTCAATTCTTCAACACAAATTTTTTCTAATTCAGAGTTTGTAGTGCAAAAAATTTCCACAAATGGCGGTCAAAGTCATTTGAAAATGCAGGCCCGTGTTCAAAAAAACAATTTTTTCCAACTTTGAATGCTAATATCTTTCAATTTGTATGGTCAAACTTTATGAAGTTTTTACCACATAATCTGATGATCTAAGACAAATGAAGTACAAGACCACATGGTTAGATTCTTAAGAAAATATTTTTTCTATTTTCTTGGATGAATGCAGCAGAACTGGTAGTTGTGATTCATTTTTACTTTAAAATGGCCTTGGAACTTTAGAGGTTAAATAAATTTTGATAGAGAAATTTCAAAAGTCCTTCTAAATTTGATTATGATCAAAATATTATCATTTTTGAATAAAGTGTGTTGGAATGGATTTGAAGTGAGGTTCTCTTGATATGGTGATTTTTTGAAATTTTTGTGTTCTTTAAGTCTATGACCTCATGTTTGCAAATCTAGTTTTGAACTATAGTCAATGCAATTTTGGCTTAGTCAACCGCTTGACATACTTCCACATCTGTAATTTTAGAAAAAAATGTATTTAAATAACACCAAATTCAACCATTAAATAGGACAACAACTTGGTCTATAAATTAGGTTGACTTTCATTCAGATAGTAATGAGGAAGAAACATGAATTTCAATCTGTTTGTCATTCAAAAACTGGACGTCGGAATGCTAAAGGGTTAAAGCACCACTTTATGACATGATCATGTTGTTCACTATACATCTCCAAAATCAATATATACCTATTCAAGCAGAAACCTTTTTGAACATCTACCAATTTTTTTGATCCTTCATAATTTTTGCAATACGGTTTTCAAATGATGCGTTCTTTAGTGCATTGAAATCTCATATTACTTGCCAAAGTGAAAATATAAAAATTGTACCAATTTAATAATTGAAACTATCTACAATAGAAAAAGCGGTGGTTTCAGGTGTCCCTATCTAAGATTTGATTAAAATTTTCAAATAGAGTGTTACTTGCAATCTTTATAGAATTGATGAGACTATTTATGGATTGCAAATAAAATAACATTTGTTCATCTCAATTTATGTACATCCATCCAAATGTGGTGAAATCACCCTTCTTTGAAAAAATATGAGTGAGTAATGATGATTTCATACATTCAATATTGGAGAATATTTTGAAAAACATTCCAATATTTTCTTTCAACAAAATTGCCTCAAAATAAAATCCCTATCTTGCCTGTTGTTGACCAATTCATGGTATTATATAGTAATTTAATCAAAAATTGAGCGTTTGAATATTTGTAAGTCCCTACCTTAAATCTTGGTGTGTTGTTGAGCCTCTACTATCTATTTGTTTCATGATAAGTCTAAACTATTTTTGTAGTGCTCATTTGATGCCTTTAGTTTGTGATTTTTTTGGATATTGACGGAGATATGAACAACATATCTTACAAGGTATCTTCTCCAATGAAAAGACGCAAAATCCAAAATAATAAACACTTGTCTTCAATTAGATTGGAATGTAATTTGAAAGTTTTCATAATATCTATAATATTTCAATAAACTTTTCGTATTAGATATTTAGAAAATTTCTCATGGATGCAATTTTTTTGCAATCATTTTCATAAACTAGCTTGAACTTGTACTGTAAATTTGCATGTAGTAATAAAGAATACTCTTGTACAAAGAGAGGTTAACTCCAACCAATTTTCTATGGTCTACATATAGGAAGAACCGATTCATTTAAGGTCCCACAATGACTTCAAAAAGTCAAATTGAGTGACACTCAAACTACCTACCTCTGTTGATCTTGTACATATTACATATATAGTAGGCAATTTATTTTTGTAGATATGAATTTGCTGATAAAAATGCTAATGTAATGTACAAGGTCTCTTATGTATAGATTATAAAGTACTCTAATAATCCAAGCATAGGTTTAAGAGTACCTCAACCTTTATTTCAAGGTTTTTCAATGCATATATTAATAGTATTATGAAGCATAAAAGCTGTTCCATGAATAGGATTAAAATACTCTCCTACCTATATTAGCTATATTAAAATACTCTCTTCTCCTCCTATATTAGCTTGTGCATAGGATGAAAAGACTCCTTCCAAATTTAGACTCCTTCCAAATTTAGACTCCTCAAAAAACAAAAAACAAACTTAAAAGTAAAAATAAAACTCAGATACAAGATAAACCAAAGAACAAACATTAGGAAATTTATAATCTACTAATGAAACAATAAAGAATCAACATTGAATCTTTCATAATATTTTTGCATAGTATGCACACTAATTCTATTGGAATATCATTTATAGTCTTATTGCAAGCTACTTTTTCTTTTTGGTTCCTTTTTCAAATGACTTTTCCAAGTTTTTCTACATTCTCACAACTAACTATTCTTGCATTAGACCTAATATATACACCTCTTCTAAAATCATTGATGACACCCTCTTTTCTCTTCTGCTTTCTTTTTCTAATTTCATTTTGATTTTTTGATTTTATTTCTTTACTATTCATAGTACCTACAAAAGATTTAGAATAGATGTCTTCTTCGAAACCATCATCAATGGCTTCTTCTGCACATGTGCTAACTACTTTCAAACCACTCACTATAAGAAACCCATGTCTTTTATAAGTTCCAGGTACAAGATTGAACCTTTTGGACATACGGTCTAAGGGCAATTGTGTGGCCTATTGGTCAAATTGTTGGGAACCTTAAACCCTAAAAGAACAAAAAGATAATGGATTTCGGATTTGAAAAGGACCAATTCAATCGATCACATTGTAAAATGTAAAATGTTGATCATTCAAATGAAATGAAGCCATATTTTATGTTTCTAGAATCAGTGCAAGGCATTATACTTACTAGTCAACAAATAAACCAAACTAAACCAATTTTTTATTTACAAATAACCTACTCAAGCTGGCTAAAAAACCCATATATGAGGCCGACAAAATTGGACATGTTGGTCCTTCAGGAGTTAACCCAGTAGCAGTGTCTTCCTATGGCGTCCCTCAGTTTCTCGGTGAGAACTTCACCAGTTGAAAGTCCATGAGCGCTCAAAGGTGGTTCTATGACAAACTGGAATGAAACACTTGCTAAGAGTTGTGCCCTTGTGGAGCTCTGTTCAGATTCACATAATTACTACCTGATTAGGATTAGATTATTTCTTCACTTTGCCTGTGTTACCGATTATTGCGTCTGAAAGATCAATTGCAAATTCGCTGGGCATCTTTTGACAAGCATCTTCTTCTTTGCAGCGAACACTGTGTTGGAGATTTTCTGACATGTTTGAATTGGTATGCTTAGGACCATCGTCGCTGACGTTCTTGAGGAGCGCAGCCTCAGCAGTCCGTTTCCTTCTCTCTGCTGCCTCTTTACGCTTTTGCTCCCACTGCAATTTGTAATCAAGTACTCATCAAAATTTCAAACAGACAGGGACTATTAATCAAAGCTAGATTTTCATAGCACAGCTGCGTGATGTCTACCATTCAAGGCTTTCTGGACGATGAAGAATTTAGAAGTCCTTGCAACGGACATGGAGATATTACCCCCGAGGACTGAGGATCAAGGATTTAAAGACAAATTCAATTGATCATATTGTAAGAAATATAATTTAGATGAGACTATACTTCATATCACCATAACCAGTGAAGAACACTGCAGGTGTTTGGCCAAAAAACGAAAACTATTTGGCAACAGAAAGGTTCCACATGACAGACTCTAAGCTCCAAGAAAAACATAAACAAAGATCATTTTTGGGCCTCTTGGTCCTTCAGAAGTGAATGGAGGCGAACCTGATGAGGTCGGATCCAAGTCCTTGATGCAGGGGTCGCAGAAGCTGGAGCTTGTTTATCAATTACCACCTCATGCTTCTGTTTTCCTTCGGTTGTTGCTGAAGCTGCAGGAGAGTGTTTTTCAGTTGCCGCACTATGATTTTGTTTTACACCAGTTGTAGCGGAAGCTGGAGCTTGTTGATCAACTGCCACCCAAGGCTCCTGTTTTACTTCGGTTGTTGCGGTATGGTGGACTTTCGTATGCAACGCAGGATTGAGCGAGCTGGTAACCTTCTTGTTCTTCCTGCGAACAATGTGAGCTGTAGACTTCACTCTGCGTGAGTTAGTCCACATTCCCTTGTGTTGTTTCCGCCGCTCCTGCCATTCCCAACATTGAATCATTCGGCATTTGTCCAGACAGTATGTCCTCTTGCAATTATTAAGTTACTAAGCTGAACACACCATGTACTGTGAGTGTCCAATTGCAGGAGGTGAAACAATATTGTGGCCCACAACAATTCTGTCAAGAAGGATATACGCTACGCTTCAAAGTTAGGATACATATTGCAATAACCTGTCCTAAGTCCACAGTACCGTATATGCCGTACTTCGTGTACTTAAAATTGACTGGGGGAAATGGCTACTCAGTTTGCCAAAGAATTTCACTGCAAGTAAATAGTGGAAGCATGTACTAAGCACTACTAACCTCTTCTTGATCCAACAATTCCGCAATAGTTTCACCTCCAATTTCGTTTTCCAGAGTACTGTCCTTGCTTGCATCCCTGCATACTCAATTTATTCAGAGTTCGAAGTCATTCAGGGTAAATATATATATAAATGCACTAGTAGAGACTCGTAATTTCATGTTTGATCATGAAACAGGCTAAGCCCTATGGGATCAGGAGAGCCAAGTTGGACCTCATATGCTTTAATCAATTTTAGGTCAAACCATTTTGGACCATTTTTTGGTTCGATTTTATTGATTTTTGACCAGCCTATGCAGCCCTCTTCACTGATTCTGGTGATCTAAAATATAACCTCATTTGAATTATACATTCCACATTATGATCAGACATTTTCACACCAAAAGGGCTTACCTAATCCCCTGAGCAGAGGAGCAGGCCATACCTGGTTATCGGTTGTCCTGCCCAAGAAGCACCTTTTCGTTTGAAGGCGACGCTGTTTGCTTCTGAGAGTTGGCGTGCCGAATTTTGAAACTCTTTCAGTTCGTCGATGGGAACCCGCAGAAGCTCTGGATCGCAGCAGAAACAGCTCCAATTGCTGGAGACGAAGTGTGCCAGCGCCTTTGGGCCGTAGTTGCGAATGATGCAGGACTCGCAGAACGATTTGTCACACTCGTCGCACATGACAATCCGGCCACCTTGGCCGCACCACCGGCATTGTTCCTCCGAACAATCGATCGTGTCCTACAAAGCGCCTCGTGTTTTTGTTTTTTTAACAGTTTGAAGTATGTCATATGGGGATCTTTTGTTGGGTTCAATTTTGTTTCATTTCGAACCAGACACATGCAATGTTTCTCAGTAGTTCTAGTGATATTACATTTATCCTCATCTGAACTATACTTTTCATTGAGATGAGCAATTAAATTCATCAATTTCAAACCACGAGTCTTTGGTCCAAGAGTATATATTCTCTAAGGAAAGGTTGTACCAAATCTCCATATACAGCAAGTTGATTGCAACCTCATTACAGCACAATGGAAGTGCAACCAATTCTGAAATACTTTTGGCAAGTGCATACCGTGATTTCAAAACCTTATTTTTCAAAATTGAGGAGTTACCTTGGTATATGGGCTGCTAAAGAGAAAACTGTAGCACGCTCTGCAAATGCCCACTCCAAGGTCCGGGTGCTCCTGAACCTTCCACACCGAAAAGAGTTTCTTCCCGCAGACAGTACAATCGAAACTTCTTCTTTGAGGAGGCATTTCACTTCCAGTGTGGTTGATGTCTCCAGAGGACGTAGCAGATACCCCTGACCCATCATGAAGCTCACCTTGCATTGAATAGTAGGCAATCTTTCCAGGGCTGTCACTCGAAAGACATGCTGCAGCTTTTCCAATCTGAGAAAAACAAGCACAAAAACAACACCTAGATACCTGAGAAAACAAGCGTCATGGCCACTCTATACCTCCAACAAGAGTCACCACTTTCAAGAAAAAGACGAATTCATGAAATAACTTGGAAAGAATGCCATTGTAACAGACCTTTGAATTAAAAACCAGAGTAGCACTGTCTTCTTCGGGTGGAACTCTAATTTCAGCTTTTTAAAGCAACACCTATGTGAGAAAACAAGCGCCATGACCACTGTATACCTCCAGCAGGAGACACCAATTTGAAGAAGAACAAGAAAGTTTTAAAACGACTTGTAAAGAAGGCCATTGTAACACACCTTTGAATTCAAAACCACAGTAGCACTGTCTTCGGGTGGAACTCTAATTCCCGCTTTCAAGGCCTCGCGGAGCTCCTCTTGAGTCGGTTTCACATCATCTTCCTGCCAAGTTTTCGGGTGCACATCAGGAGCTTCAGATGCTGCCCTTGAAGGTCCCTCAGATTCTTCTTCGCTGCTGGTGCTGTCACTGCTGCTGTCAGCCATCCTCGAGCTCATGTTTGGCCAGTTTTTCACTTTGTTCCTCCATCTTGCTTCTCTACTCAGTGGTATTGGCCGCTTGGACTTCATCGGCATGTTGTCAGAGAGCTTTAAAATCTAAGATATATCACACGGATTGAGGAACGAAAACAACCTCAAAGTTGAACCAATTTTGTAGGTACATGACCACAACTGCTTTCCTGCTCAAACAATCTCAAGAATCAAACCATTACAAGAGAGGAGGCCCAGTTTGGCTGGTTTGCCAGTTTGGCTGATTTGAGGTCGAAGATGAAGCTCTTGAGCAGTATCCCTAATTCCCTATGCCAGATATCCTCACGGATTTCTAATTTATGGCACCGTGGAACAAGATGTCGAGATCAGTACCACTTACTCGATCTGACTGCCAAAAAAATCAAACGAGATAATTAATAGCTTGTTACCAAGTTGTCAGATCGAATGAGCATCATGCTTTGATAGTACGACTGAAAACCTTCCGTATGGGACATAATCATTGTACGAATCATGAGACAGTTTGAAGCAGAGGCTTAGGAATTGGAACTGAAGCAGTATTGGGTACAAGTTTCATCATGGCTGTCAAGATTGTCGAAATCAGCGGTAAATAATCGATATTGCAGTGATATCTTGAGCGATGTACCTGGAAGCTCTTCATTAAAGAAGTTTAGGTTCTGTGTGTGCGGAGCTCTCATTACTTGTACAGTGAGTGATCACTGCTTAGTCTGCTCAGTTCTTCTTGGACAATTCAAGCCCTCATTTTTGCTAAGTTGTTTCAGCTCCATTCAGCTTTACAAGAGAGTTGCTCTGTTGGTGTCATAGTGGAACCTGTCTGAGCAGAATACTCTCTTGCTCAAGGTTATCTGAGTGAAAGTATTGTTAGCCTTCAATCTCGACAGAGAGTTGTAAACTAGTGCAGCTGTGTAGAGCTTTCTAGCTGCAACGTCCTTAGAAAGCCAAATTCTGCAAAATGTTTGCGCAGGAGAATGAGGATGTTGTCCATATACGACCAGCTTGTGTGGAATGCACGCACCGATGCAACATGCTCCATAGAGACCGAGACCTGGAGGAGGAGAAGTTCGATCCAGATAGGATCTGGCCAAACTTCGTAAGGAAGTTGTCCAAGGTTTCCTTGCACCAGTCGCCAAATGCTTCCCTTGTAAGTCACAAATACTCCAGCCTCAATTCCTAAGATTTAACCAATTGTATCAGAAGTCATGCCACCAGCAGTTAAATTCCAAAATTTCACCTACTTTTGCTCAAGCATGCTCCACAAGAACATTTCATCAGTACAGCATGCGAATATACAGTACAGTTTGAAAAACTTGATTGATGCTTAATGAAATTCTTGCAACTACATTCTTTTCATGCACAACACATGAGTTCAATTAATCTACAAAAACAAATCTCGGAAATGAACTGCCTGTACCTATTCCAGAGACTCATGCTCCATCGAGAGTTCATGTCTTTAAAAAAAAGGTAATATAATCCAACATGACCCCAAATCAGGTCTACAATGACTTGCACACATCATACATTTGCGAGTGAATGCCTAAGATAGAGCAATATCGAGTTCCCAACGCAGGAAATAACGACTTAATTAGTGGAATGTCATGTTCCTGTTGCAGTGCATTCCTGGCGTATTCTGGGAGAAGTTTCCGAACTCAATCCCGAAGGACAAGCCCATAACGCTGGAGGGACCGAGTGGAAACCAATGGAAAGTGGGAGCCACCGATAAAACCCATCTGTACACTGGCTGGCGAGCGTTTGCACATGACCATCACCTTCGGGAAGGCGATAACCTTCACTTCCGTCTCACCAAGCCTTCGCACTTCATTGTGGACATCTTCAACAGCCGTGGAGATGTCCGAAAAAGCGCCAGAAAGGCAACAGTCACAGGGCAGTACGCTGCTCCCGGTGCTCTCCCTCTGATGCAGGGTCACTCCAAAAAACGAAAGGTTGACATGGTCGAGCTCGCTCAAATTCGCAAGAGTTTCATGTCCAACATCGTGGGCAGGTCGAACACACCTGCTAAGAGAGGATTCACCAGCTTCAACGAGCCTGCGCTGAGATTCTCGGAGGAAACCAAGCAGTGGGAGAATCATGAGGATGAAAGAGAGGATCAAGTGGTTACCATGATTGATCTCGATAGTGAAGACGAGACGACTCCTGTAAGATCCAGCAAGCTTGAGCATGTCCTCGTGCAGCTGGGGGAGGAGGAAGACCAAGATTTCATTACCTTACAGTCGAATGCTTTTGCTACCCGGGCCGGTGAGGATCAAAAAGTTGTAGATGCGAAAAGCCACCAAGAGAAAACTAGCGATGGTGAAGACGATTATGTTGTTCAAGAGAATGAGCCTTTTGATGAAGAAGAGAAGCAGCGACCCAGTGATGACCCCCTTCGACAGTTCTCAAATATTTTCAATACGTCGCATCAGGATTTTATTGAGGATCTGCAGAAAACGCCGAAGGGCACGGCTGAAAAAGCCGTGGTCAGAGCTAAAGTGGAAAAAAGAACTGAGTCTGCGAGTGTTCCACTCTCAAGAAGAGCTCAGATTCTTTATGGCGAGGACGTGGTGACGGTGAAAGAGGAGGAAGACGAAGACGAACACTCAGAGCTTGACAAAACTACTCCTCAAGCTTGCGTGACTGTGGAGAGAAAGTTCCAGGAAACTATTGTTCCAGAGCAGGACACTACTCCAAACGAAGTAGGAAAAAAACATGAGGGCTTGGAAGCTGATAAAGCCACGAAGGGGGCGATCTTCCTAAGGACGGGACAGCATTCTGGAATCCGTGACAATCGTCCAAAACCCGAAGTGTTGCAATCCTACAAAACTCCTTTGGCGGACAAAGCAGCTGCTGCTGACAATGAACCTGTGACTGCCCACAATGCAGTTGATTCGAGTCCAGTTACAATTCAACAATCCACCAAAGAGATGTTGAAGATGTATGAGAGCACTGAAAACAGCAAGGCTGAGGATGTCAACGGAAAACACAGCGAAACCCCTAGTCCAGGACAGATGGAAGAAGAGGAAGGAGGATTCTCTTTCGGATTATCAACAGATAATGATTTCGAGTATCCTGTGGTCATCAACTCCATTGATGGAGATCAGCCAGACAGCAAGCAAGGCCTGAAACAAGCTGGCGACGAAGAAACTCTCAAACAAATAGAAGATGATGAGCAAGATCTCATCGAAAGCAAAACGTCATATAGCATCTTCGAGGCACATGAATTGGACGTGACCAAGACAGAGCCGGGGACGGAGAAAGAGGAGAATCCAAACATGCCAGTTTTACGTGGAAATGTGACAGAAAATGAAACAGTACTTCAGTCCAACATTGTTGCAAGTCCAGAATTTACAACTCCTGAGAAAGAAAAGAACATCAGCTTCCAAGCCGAAGTTGCATCAACGACCAATACCTGTGTGCTGGGGTCGAAACGTTGGCAAGTATTTCCATTCGACCGAGAGAGAGCTCTCAAAGCAGCTGAAGCACGGGTCCACTATATCCGTAACCCGAATTTCATGAGAATCATGAAGAGCTCCCAGGTCTACACCGACTTCATCATGGTAAATTTATATCAATTCCTTCTCATTGTGTGCGCCGGAATGTGTTTTTTTCATGCTCACGTAGTACAATAACTAAACCTACTCTTGTATATATCGTTAGAATAAAAGCATCCCATGAAAGCATTTAAAGTACAAAGGTATTGACGTGTGTCTTTCCGTGCTCAAGTTGAACCATAGTTTCATGGACATACATAGAGAATACAACTCCTAAAGGTATTCCAGAAAATCTAGCTGAATTCCATTGGCAGGATTTACGTTAAAAACTGGAGTATTCCAAATGGCAGGGTCTAACGGAGCTAAGTTTCTGGCATGTGCTAACTTTCTACTAGTGATGTTACAAAACCTAAATCTACCCTGCTATTTATCAATAGGGAAAAAACATTCAATAGGAGTATTTGAAGTACAATTGAGTTAACGAGTGTGTATTCATGCTCAAGTTGAATCATAGTTTCATACACACTGATAGAGAATCCACCTCTTACTAGCTGTGTTCCAATTAGCAGGGTTTTACGCTAGAAAACAGTGGCATGCATTCCAGATGGCACGGTTTTACGTTAACCCCTAAAGTCCCAAGGCCATTTTTCTGTCAAAAATCACTCAAAACTGTTACTTTTGTTGCGTTCATCTAAAAGATGAGAAAAATTAATTTTTTTTAGAAAATAACCGTAGGATCTTATACTAAACTTTTTACAGATCATGTAATAAAATTTTTGTGATGTTTGACCGTACGGATTGAAAGATATCAGCATTCAAAGTGAAAGAAAAAGTTTTTTTCAAGAAGATGTTCTCATTGCCCAAAAAACAAAATTGTCCATAACTTTCTCATAAAAAGTCCAAATGAAATGAATCAAAGCTTCCCAAATAGGCAAAAATATAATCTATAAGGAAAAAAAATTAAAAAAATTAAATTAAATTTTTTGCAAAATTTTTTTGCTGCCCCTTCTCCCCTGTTTTGAGCTTATTTGGGCATAACTTTTGCTCCCGGGCACCGATTGAAATAAAAATTACATTCCCCAAAAGCTAATAAGTTTTTCTATCTTATGGGAAAGTTTCAGAAAGTTTCATTAAAAATTGAGCTCATAGGAACCTGCCCAAAATCCATTTTGTCCCCCGTAGGGACAATGGGACTTTAGGGGTTAAAGGCAGTAGGAATCCAATTGGCAGGGTTAAACACAAGATAGGATTTCTGGGGGGTTCTATTAGTGAAAGAACAAACCCTAAATTTACTCTGCTGTAATACATCATTAGAAAATAAACACGCAATCCAAGTATTTGAAGTACAATTGGCCGGGTTTTCAGTTTAGACAGTGGCATTCCAATTGGCAGGTTTAAATTAACATGGCTATGTTTTCTGGGTTTCTTTCAACTAGTGAGTTACACAAACCCTAAACCTACTCTGCTGTAATTAGCAATGCAAAGCTAAGCATTTGAGGCCCAAATGTGTGTATTTGCCCTGTGCAGGACATCCCCGCGGACTTCGCCAAGCAGTGGAATCTGCCCTCCCACTCCGTCCGCGTGACGTTGGTGTGCGACGAAGTGCCGACGAATTGCAAGGCCCTGTGGCTGGGCTCCCCTCTATCTCAACTCGACTGCAAAGGCTGGCGGAACTTCTCCCGCAGCCACTGCCTGGAGGAAGGCGATGTGTGCGTGTTCGAGGGCTTCCCCCCCACCATGGCCAGCATTCGCCTCGGAGTTTACATCTTCCGCGTGGTCAAGTTAAAAAGGCCCATCGTGCTCGACTGGACGCGACATTACGAAGTCCTGCAAGGAGACGACGCCATAGCTGAGACTGCTAATGGATCCCCATCGCCAGCGCCATCGCCATCGCCAGCCCAAGTCCAAGTCCAAGCCCATACACCCAATGGTACAAATCAGGCTTACGAAGCATACTCCAAAGAAAAAAGCTCTGCGGGCTTGGCCACACTGTGAAGATGATCGCGGCTCCTTGTTTGAATGATACCTGTGCTTTCGAAACTCGAAACCTTGACACGGTTATATGGGAAGATACCGGCAAGTATGTCTGGCTTTATGTTGGATTAGCGGCGGTTTTGGAGAAGGAGTTTTGGTGGCATTTGACTGACTTGAGTAGAGGTTATTGAACTGAAACCTTGGATGCCCAATTTCATTTTTTGAATATTTGCAACAGTTTAGCTTAAATTTTGTACAAAACAATACGTATTTGAACCTTTTCAACCCTTAAATGACATTCGTTTGCCTAAAGGGCAACCCAAAGGGTAATCAAAAATCTCTTTTGCATATGGGTCTTGTTGCTTGCCCATAGTTTGTGCAATCAAGGCATGCAAAAATGAATAGTGGATACTACCTTGACTTTGTAGCCTCTAGGATAGAATTTTTTTTTCATCCAATTGTTTAGGGAGGAGTCGTTTGAATTCACTTTCATTGAGTGGTGTTGGATATTATCTCTTAGTGCTATTCTTTTTTACTTTCTTACATGTACAAGAAAAATGGCAAATCCACGGATTATTGTGCAGTGTAATTTGCAATTTTTGCTACTTTCTCTTTATTTGAATGTTAGCCATAAAAATGATCTTTTATGAAATCAATTTGATTCCAACTACAAACATCAAGCTTATGAAGTCTAGTGTCTACTCCAATTTGAAATATTAAAAAATTCTAAATTTCAATATTTTATTTGCAATTTAAATGTGGTTATGGACCCGTCCTTTTAGGGTTAATAGATACCTTATTTTTACATCTTAAAAAACAAAAGATTCTTCTGTGCACACAAGCAAGTTGTGTGGGTGATAAATCATGATGATTGGGGCCACATGAGCTTGCGTGCACAAAACTGGTCCCCCAAACCCTCAGCAGTCAAAGTTGACAGAGATTATAAGTATGCATTCTACGATAATTTATAAATATTTGAGAGAGAGAGAGAGAGTTGCAATGGCTACTGCTGTACTAACCAAATCCCAATGGACTGTACGATTATGATTGCTACCAAACATGACCCCCAATTCAATAGATAAATCACAAATGCCATTATGTTCCAAACAACTGAACATTTGGGTTTTCAAGATTTATATCCCAAACATGTAAAACTTCCAGATGCCTTCAATAAATGTGTCGGTAATTTTGTCTGTCGGTAATTCTGTATGATATTCTGAACTTTTGGAAAGGGTCAAAGACTCAAAGAGTTGCCATACTGTGTGGCACGTTTTGCAAACTGTGGTGCACGATGTTCACATTGCTAACCATCACAGGAACTCAGGAAGTCGACGAAACGTGCGAAGACAAAACTGTTGTCGGTCAGTAATGGGCTTGACTTCATTAATTTATAACCAAATGGAAACCCTAAACCAAATTGAAATGACTGACCGTTTCATTTCCTAAGCCAGTATTTGATACTTTGTTTCAGCTGGGGTTATTCTCTTGCAAATGAAATTACTTTAATTTGTTCCCCTAAAGAAAAGAATTTAAGAATCACAGTTGGGACCACTGGCTGACAGGCAGTTGCAACTCAGATCATTCGGACAGACCAGGCACACGCTTTACTGTATTTTTTCGAGAAAAGACTAATTTTTTATATATGAAAAAAAAACAGAATACTTCGGAAAAGTCGGCATTATTCTCCAACCAATTGACGGCGTCTCGGAAAGGGGGAATCCGGCCATCCGGGGCATCTGGAAGTGGGTGGTGGGAGTCGGGGCATGACAGCCCTCCACGCGGCAGAAATTCTCGGAACCTGCACACCAATATTCGAAAATATTCTTCTTCAGGCAATTTCGTAGTAATCAGACAGCCCCACTACAGTACTCACAGTGAATGCATGCGCACTTGCACAGTCACGGCAACATGCATTTCCGTCAGTCCCTTTCAAACCATTTTCGTAGTTTTAAAGCTACAATATAGTTCTTACCTAACACACAATGGCTTCAGTACTGATCTTTTTGGTTCTCATCAGAAACAGAGAGTCTATCAGGAGTTCAGACGTGCGTGACGCCCGCCCGCCGCGTGCCTGCCCAACTCTTCCAGAACCAAACTCTGTTTGTCTGCATCACCAGAAACATGCCTGCGTCTGAAGCAATTCTCTAGCTTATTAGTTACGGACCAAAGTTTCAGTTTCAGTTTCAGTTTCAGGGTAGAGGGGAGGCTTGGAGTTTTCTGGTACGTGGCCTGCTTGCGAGTACTAATCTTCCTTGCGAAAGTACGTTGTGCACAAACCAATTAGCTTTGGCATTGGAAACCGCGCAGACACCGACAAGGAACGACTGGTAACTAGCAAAACACTTTTGAAGTTGCTTGTCTAGCTTTGGGTTGCAGCAATGGCTATGGACATGCATGATGTTGTTGTAGTTATTGTTGTTGTGTTTGCTGTACCGCTTGGAGGGCTATTTCGTGTGTTTGCTGTGATTTTTCACTGGACATGGGATGGACATGGTTTCTGGTTTGGAGCTGCTGTTTCAAGCCAAGTTTTAAAGGAACAGTGTCTTGAGCTCTTGGGGTTATGAAAGCAAAACGAAAGCGTGTGTAGAGATTAGGGTCATGCAGGTTGCAGGTTAGTAGCTGCTGTTGTGACGAAATAAGTCAGAGTATTGTGATATGTTTGCGTTGAATTGAAGTGGTTTGTGGGTTCAGTTTGCACAGATGGGGTGCAAGGAAGCCATGAATAGCAGGAGAGATTGACTCTTGTTGAGGCAGCTGTTGGAGAAAAGCTTAAAAGGTTAGGATGCAGACGAGTGGTGGAAAGATGCAGACGAGTGGAGGAAAGATGCAGGAAAGCTATGGCGCTCCCGATGTGAAGCGGCGCGGAATTTATACCTACGAGGCGCCGTGGAACATCTACGGCATGAACTGGAGCGTGCGAGCGGAAAGCAAGTTTCGTCTCGCGGTGGGGAGCTTCATTGAAGATTTCCGGAATAAGGTAAGTACATGCTTTCAATTGCAGGTTTTAGGGTTTGGGGATGGACATGGAACTAGTTGGAGCCAATTCTTTTCAACATTGAAGTCCGATCTTCGTGTTTTGTGATATAACAGTGGGTTTCACACTTTCTAGATCAGCAAGTTATGAGGGAATAATTTGTTGCTTAGTTTGATTAAGTTGTTGATTTGGAAAGCGAGAAACCCAGTACTAGAGACTCATCTGCCTCTAATTGGAGGAGTTGACAAGATGGGGTTTCAAACCTATTGCGTCCTCTGTGTTGGTTCTCCTATACAACCCTTGGAAGCACTCAACATTGAACTTTTGGGGGGGGTGGACTTTGTTGCATACAAGCGCTTCAGCAATGAATAGGAACGTGTAGATGGCAGTCTTGCGTGTGGTAGATAAATTCTCCAACTTAATTGCGTTCCGTATCCATCTTCTTGAGGTAGGTCATGGCATTACATGACACTCTTTTCACCTCGGCTTCAATCGTTGTAACTACAGCCATTGTTCATAACCCTCTCTTGCCATTTTCATTGCCACCTGATGCAATGCAGTTGGAAAATCCTACACCCCTCACAGACTTGATCTAGTTTTGAGGAGAGGATCATGTCCGTTAAGCGTCTCAGTCTGGTTTTCGCAAACTAGTACATCAGTGTTCAACCTCAAACAAGTCTGTGGACCTCAAACAAGTATTCTAGTTGAATGTTTTGATTGCTACAGACTCTGCAGTTTACTCCAATGCGCGCAAAGTTAGAAACTCAATATGATTTGCCACCCAAACTCCCAATAGTCTCTCAACAGTGGGTCTTGGTCTAGTTTTGAGGAGAGGGTTATGTCCAATTGGGACTGAGTCTGGTTATCTAACTAGTACATCAATATTCGACATAAAACAACTCTCGGGACCTCAAGCAAGTGTTGTGGTCGAATGTTTTGATTGTTACTCTACAGTCTAATGACTTCAATGCGCGTAAGGTTTGAAACCCAATATGCCTTGCCTCCCAAACTCTGAAAAGTCCATCAACAGTACGTCTTGGTTTAGTTTTTAGGAGAGGGTTAATTTTACGTCCAATAAGCTAGCGACTCCGTCTGCTTATCAAACTAGTCCATCAGTGCACCATCTCAAACAAGTCTGGTGACTTCCAACAAGTGTTGTGCTTGAATGTTTCAACTGCTTCTCTCAACATTCTCCTTCAATGCGCATATATAAGCTTCGAAACCCAACCTTGTTTTAATTGTTTTGCCTCCCGAAACCCACACCTGCTTAACTTGTGGCAATATATATCCGTGACCTACAGGTCGAAATCGTCCAACTGGACGACTCCTCCGGCCAATTCTTCTCCGACCCCCACCTCTCCTTCGACCACCCTTACCCTGCCACCAAACTCATGTTCATCCCCGACAAGGAAAGCTCCTCCCCCGACCTCCTGGCCACGACCGGTGACAACCTCCGCATCTGGCAGATCCACTCCGACCACGTCTCCCTCACCTCCGTGCTCAACAATCGACAAAACTCCGACTACTGCTCCCCGCTCACCTCCTTCGACTGGAACGACTCCGACCTCCGTCGCCTGGGCACCAGCAGCATCGACACCACGTGCACCATCTGGGACATCGAGACGGGCGTGGTGGACACCCAGCTGATAGCGCACGACAAAGCGGTGCATGACATTGCTTGGGGTGGAGTGGGGGTGTTTGCGTCGGTGTCGGCGGATGGGAGTGTGAGAGTGTTTGATTTGAGGGATAAGCAGCACTCGACGATTATTTATGAGAGTCCGGGGGAGGATACGCCGTTGTTGAGATTGGGATGGAATAAGCAGGATCCGAGGTTCATGGCGACGATTATGATGGATTCAGCGAAGGTGGTGATTTTGGATATACGGTATCCGACCGTGCCGGTGTCGGAGCTGCAAAGGCATCAGGCGTGGGTGAATGCGATTGCGTGGGCGCCGCATAGTGCGTGTCATATTTGCTCCGCTGGAGATGATTCACAGGTACTGAAGGATCTCACCTCGTGTCTGTCCTTGTTAATTCTTCAACCAGTTGATCAGTCTCACAGTGTTGTAAGGTCTTGCAATCACAATCTGAAAGTGCTTGAATATATGCTGCCTGTAATCATCTTTGGATCTTATCTCCATGATCGCCACAGGAGGGTGAAGAAGTGAATACGCTTGGATAACAAGAAATTCTACTACTGGTTTGGTGCACGAATCATTTTTAATCGTTTTGCTGGGGACACTTTACAACTTGAATGTCTTTTTAAATTACATCACTGTGATATGCGTTCACGCCTTGACGTTTAGATGTCGTCCAATTCGATGTGACTGTCCTCAATGAGACGAACTCTTTGGATTCACAAGGAATGTGTCGATAACAGGCTAGGTTTCAAGCACTTGGAGGTGAATTTGGACGTGCATTACCTCCAATATGTCCGAGGGTGTCATAAATGGAACGAATTTTCTTAATCTTGTTATCTCACCTCTAGTTGCTCATGCATGATGTTGGTTCCAGTTTGAAGGTTGTTGCTTTGAGCTGTGGCCTGCCCAATTACAAAGATTTCTGTGCTCATGTAATCGCTGTTTCCACTGGCGATTTGCTTGCAGGCTTTGATTTGGGACATGTCAGCCAAGCCCGTGGATGGAGGTTTGGATCCTATTCTGGCCTACACAGCAGGAGGAGAAGTGAACCAGCTTCAATGGTCGGCCTCACATTCCGATTGGGTGGCCATTGCCTTTGCAAACAAGCTTCAAGTTCTCCGAGTGTAAGTAACGTCAAAAATTTTCAGGCAAGAGCTAGTTTCATTTTTGAAGTCCGATGAGATCATATTAATTGAATAGAGACGAGTGACAGATGGCCCATATTTTTGGGCTACCAAGGCATCTGTTTACTGAACTTTAATGCCTTTTACATGCCTACTTGAATCAGGCAATCAATTCAGTTTTAGGGATAGGAGGAGTAACACGGCATTGTAATTTATTTCACAATAGATCCAAACGTGTTAAACTTTTCTGTAGTTTAGTTGGGGAGTACAATTAATCTTAGATTTCAATACAGGAGGCAAATATTTTAGGGAGTCGGTAGCTAGTACTTGAGTTATGTAGGACCTAATTAGTTAAAGAGTATACTCTAATAGTCTAACACATTGCTGTATGTTTAAATGACCTTCGTTGAGGAAGAGTCCATCTAAACATTAAACCTGCAATTCCAAAACATATGTACATTAGGTTGCTGGACCAGCATCTTGAAGGTGTCCAGAAGAGGATTCAAGTCATTTTTTTTCATTTGGGCAAAATTCAGGCATCAGTTGTGGCACATGAAAAATGACATGGAAATGAAAGAAGTGAATATTCTTCTTTTGATCTATATTGCTTAGAAGTTCATGAAATCAGGTACCTTTGCTATTTATTATAGCTATTCTGAGTATGTTTGTTAAGGCGAAATTGGTTGCAGAAGTAGTAACCTGCAATGCTGCTGCGGAGGACAAAAATTGTCTGATGAATGACTTCCAAGGTTTGTGTAGAAATGAAGAATGCATCTATTCATTTAAAAAATTGGATTGTGTTTGGCTGACTATCTTGGTGATATGCCTCGTCTTTAGATTAACAAGGTGCATGATTCATTTAATATTGAAATAGCCGATGGTCAAGTTCAACATGGATTGTTGAATTAATAAAGTTGGGAAAAGTTCAAAAATAAATGGAGAGGTCTTATGATTGACCTACTTATGTACAATCTCCCGATTGTATATCTCTTTATGATTATTGTCCAATAATCATTGAACTATCTAATTTTGTAGAATATTTTGTCCAACTTTTATCCTCTAACTTTGGACGGTACCACCATTGCCATTTTGTGGCACTCAAATGATATTGACATTTGATTTTACAATTCAAAAATGGATGAATTCCATCAAGCTTTTAGTGCCATAGTTTTTGGTGGTCTCCATTACAAAAAAATTCAAGCCTCAACAAGATTGTGAGTGTGTGATTTTTGGCACCTATGGGGTGCAATTCTGGAATTTTTTAATTTTTTTTTTTTTTTGGCAAAAAATATTAAAAATATTTTCAAAATGACGTGGCATGATGTGGTGCTGACAACGCTGACGTGGTCGAAATGTGACCACGTCACATTTTCAATTTTCATTTTTTTTTTCTCCATAATATCACCACAGGGGGGGCCAGACTTAGCGGCCTTGTTGAGGCCCCATATTTTTTGTAATGATTGTTCTTTGGAGGTCATTTGGAGTATTTTTGGATTTTACGGAAGGTCTTAAAGGTAGATTCCTACTTGCTCTAAATAGGGTATTATACATTGTATTTTGCTTCTTCATTTATTTGTTGACATTTCAATCCTTGTAGCAAGCCTTAACAACAAGGTATTAGCAAACTATTTGTTGACAACCTCAAAAGCCTTGCCAAGTATTTCAAAATATTGGATCAATCAAAAATGAAGATTTAAAGTCCTTGATAGCAATGTTTTATAATGTTGTGGTTTGAAGCCAACTACTTAGTATTGGTTTTAAAACCGTCTTTCTCTAACATTTCTCTTCATAATGCAATTGCTTCTCAAATTCGGTAATCCAAGATCCGATAGATGAGAACAACAATTGGTGCACAGTGTGTAAGAATTTGTGTGTTGTGCCTTTCATTCCTATCAAATTTGAAAATCTTATCAACTTAATGGAGCGTCCCTTCAATTCAAGGGAATATCACTTTCAATTGGATCAAAAAACCTTACACATTTTGATGATGATTAGTAACAATTCATTATTGACAACCATGATTGCAAACTAGTCTTGATCTTGATGTACTACAATGGAGCGTTGGGATTACAATGTCATTTTCTCTGAATTTCTAGGTTTTCCCAAAGTTTAGAAGGATTAAATGCCAAAGTTCTCATTGTTTTAATCGTCAAAATTTTGTATTGGACAGTGGAATTGTATTGGACAATGGAAGGATTGAACTAACTGACAATTCAATTGATCATCAAAACTTTTGTAGCAGAATCTAATCTCATAATTGTTAGCCCTACTGGGTGATGGGAGGATTGGATTAGTTCCGATTCAATTGAATACTGAAGGTTTCAAAGCAAGATCTAATTTTGCAACTGCTAGCCTTCATAACATTGCTCATGTATGAACCCAACATAACTTAGCTCAAATTTTTAACCCCTAAATGCCCAAGGCCTTTTTGAACTTCTTAGAATTTGCTCTAAATTGAAGAAAAAGCTAACATTTTGATGAGTTTTATCAATTTTTTTGAATTGTAACCATGCAAATTCAAACTAGACATGGTAGAGATCACATGGGAAAAGAAAATAAAACAATATCACTTATGGATTGAAAGATTATAATGTTTGATGATGAGGGTGTAAAAATTGTGAAAGTGATTTGCCCGGTGATTTGAAGTCTTTTAATCCTCTTCATACGTAGAATCTAAAAAATTGGTCACCCAAAAAATAAAAGGTTGAAGAGCAAAACGTGCATAACCCCAATCAATTTATGACTTCTCAAAATCTATTCTATAATTTTGTTAAATGAATTTCTAATGTGAATTTTCCTAGTATATTTGAGGCTCATTTCCAAGAGCTAGAAAATCAAGATCATTCATTTCCAAAATCGGATTTTTGATACTAAAACTAGACTTCTAAAAAAAAATTCAAAAATATAAACTACTAAAAGTAGTAACTTGATAAGGTTTTATTTAACTCCAAAGCTTTGTTGACACCAAAATTTGGTGCCTTGGGCATTTAGGAGTTAACTTGCCGAACCAGAATAAAAAATGCATTGCTTTGTGAACTGGATCTCTCCATATGTCGTGGAAGTTTTATCTTCTAAAACCCAGATTTAGCAAAATGCAAGTGGGAACGTACCTTTAGTCTTGATTGATATTCAAGTGAAGAGATCAAAATGAATATCTCAGTTTACCTCACACTAAACCTATTCATGTACAAGACCACCAACTCAGTTCAAATGCTCTCAACTGGATAGCAAACAGAAACTGTCCTCTTCGTCCACGCCAAAAACGAGCCTTAGCAAAAAATCTGAAATAGCATGTGAATGAAGAAAAAATTTCCAAAATCGGAGACACAATGATCTTCTGAGTAAGAGATATGACTGAATTTGCTAAAAGCATTCCGGATGGCTGATCTATGACTCATCAGCTCAATGGGGTGCCTCCCTAGTGGAGACACCAATAGATGGAGTATATTCTTGTGTACATACAAGATGAGAGCAGCTTGTGCTCATGTAAGCTGTCATTGCAAGCTTTGGGAAAATTTCACCCACTAAAGAATGTAAGAACTACGTCACTCAGACCTCTCTAATATGACCTCAAAAATGACAATCTGGAATATCCCACATACTTGTTGCACTATCATTGATTGCAACAAACGTGTCATACACATTCAAACTATGTTATAGTCATTTTGGGGTCATATCAGATTAAAGAGATCAGAGTGTAGAAATGTGCAATGAGTGAATAAGAGTTATGAAGCAACCGCAGAGGAGGAAGCTTGCACGCTTTCAAGCAGCCGGTTTGGTGCAGGCCGAGCTATTAAACCCTCGCAGATCCATCCCGCAGCTCCAATGTCTTGCTGAACTTGCTCAAACTGCTGTGCCATGAAATCGTGCGAAACCCGAAGCACACCTCCATTTCCTGAGTCATGCACAAGGTTGCGTTGGGATGTAAACCCTGTCTCCTTCAAGTGATCGAGGTATACGGCTTGCATCATGGCTCGCAGCATGTCACGTGGTGTAGCACCCTCCTTCAAGACAACCTGCCAGCAAAGCCACAGTTCAAAGGCATAAGCGAGTGTGTAGTGCACAGGAAGGACTATGCCAAAAAAGAGATCGTAGAAGCAGCTAAATTTCATGGGAAACACTTAAGATATGTACGCCTACAAGCATTCAAATAAGCACTTCAGCAAGGTTACTAAAATTAGGCTGCCTATATTTCTGTTCAGAATTGTTGGCAATTGCTACGCATCTTAGCATGTGTATTTTGAACGCTGTATGAATGAAGTATGAATTAACTAAGTATCAACTATAGGATCGCCCAAAATCGACCCTAGGCTCTCATGTCGAGACCATGAACTTTATAGGTGAGAAACTCTAGGGGTTGCTATTGAGTAAGGTTCAAATTAGATGCAATTAATTCATGAACATCCGACCATTCAGTTACGAAAACACCCCACTTACATAAAATACGGAGTACTTAACTACATATACATAAAGCATGGAGGGGCTGGGTGTTTTGTAATGCACAGGGGTAAATAAAGATAGGTAGATCATACCAGAAGGAGATCATCGTGTTGTGCTAAGAGATAGTGTTCACTTTTGTAAATGTCAAGTAAAGCATCTGCTTCTTCACGAGTCTTGACTGCAGCTCCAAATGTGGCCCCCAACACAAGGTGGTCTTCTATAGAGCCTGCCACAGCCTTTGATTCCTCTGACAGTGAAATTCCTTCTCCCTGTAACAAAAGAGAAACATGTAATCAGGGACAATGCAAACGCTCAAGTAGAGCTTACGATATTTCGTTGAGAATATCAGCCTTCCATCATTGTATTACGCAACTATAGACAACTTACTAACCAATAACCTCACATTCTTCAGTAATAGTGGCATGAGAACTCTTGAGAATAGTGCCATCTTAGAGTTATTTAGAGCAAAGTCATGCCAAGACATAGCAAGTGTAGAGCTCTAACATGTTTCACATGTGAAGACAATGGCTCATTGGATTCAGGAGCAATCACTTGTTCAATTCAGCTCAACTTTGGAGAGAGTGATTCCTTTTCATGCCAATTCAGAGTTGCTCAACAAGAGTTCTCTGGAATGTTATGAAGCTTGAAGAAGTACCTTTGATCCTCGCAGCCTCACGCTGATGAATGAAACCTTTGGAAATATAGGTTCTTCCCCATTGACTTCCCTTACAGACACCACATTCCCACTTCGGAAATACTCAGCAAGAACCAAACCTGATTTCGAGAAATTCAAAAGTTAGCAGACATCCTCATCTTGCTTTTAACCCTTGCTTAAAAACATTCCAAAGTTCTTGAATTCATCATATCGCCATTGTGATTATACCAAAGCGAATTTTTTGTAACACTACCAACTCATTGAGCTACTTACTGCCAAGCAATGATGAAAAAATAAGCTTAGATACAACTATCATCAAACAGGGGCATTCAGACATTCTAGACAACGCAGCGTAAGGCTCAACATTTTACTTACTTGCACGGTATGGATTCAAAGTTCGCAACTGCACCGCCTGATATGACTTGAGATTGCAAAACACATGAAGTGCCGTTACTCCAAAAAATGTGGACACAAGGAGTGGACCCGTGCTGCCAGCATAAGCAGACACTGCGATACCGAGAGCAATTCCAACGGACTTGCTCACCATGCCTTGGGCCTCTCCCTTGGCTATCACCTGTGTGAAAACAGAACCACAAGTGCAAACACCTTACTGCGATGTAACATTCGCAACTTCGACCAAATAAATCTCAACCTCGCCGTCCCATTCGCAGTAATACTCTCTCAAAATACGCAAACAAACGCAACTCTACAGAAATAACAAGAAAACTGATAAACCTCTCAGAGAGTGGCACTTACCTCAGCAAAGTTTCGATTCGCAGCCATGCCGGCATTGAAACAACTCTTTGTTGCAGCCTGTGCAAACCAATTACATATGATTAGAACACCATCAAAGATAGAATAAAACTTCACTTTCAGTGACATTTGGACGTCGATCGTACGGAAGTTTTCAATGGAGGGATGGCAATTACGTAGGTCAGTCATGTCGAGAAATATGCGTTCATTGAAGTATTTGGAAAGTAAATTTTGTAAAAGCGAAATAGGAAGCTTGGAAGTGGGTACAAGTAGGTGATAGGTCTGTCCATGAATCATAAGAAGGTCTCTCCATAAACCTACATCATACTTATCTCGCCAACTTTTGATCAATCTACCTGTGATGTGAGAAATTTCTCGAAATAGTCTAATTTTACTGAAAACCATACTGCAGCCCCCACCACTAAAAACAGTCATTTTTCTTTGTTTTCTCTACACCCTCTTCATCCAGGTATAACAACTTCAA
Organism: Neckera pumila; assembly: GCA_963969595.1. Taxonomy (NCBI): domain Eukaryota; kingdom Viridiplantae; phylum Streptophyta; class Bryopsida; order Hypnales; family Neckeraceae; genus Neckera; species Neckera pumila. The sequence goes on along the minus strand of OZ018409.1, from coordinate 44,512,451 downwards.
AATGACCACAATTTCACACTCCAAATTTCAACTCTGAGGGACATAATCCATACCTGAATGAGGCCAGCAGCAGAGCGACCCGCCCCAGCAGCTGCTGCCAGGTACACGAAGAGATGGGGAAACGTGGGTGTCATAAGCTCCAAGCCGTATGACATATTCTCGATCACATCAGACACTAGCCTCCATCCTTTGGGGTGAACATCGAAATGCCGGCCATACTTGGAAAGCACTATCTTGCTCAAATAACCAATGCCATCCCGCAGCACCCAGTTCACTGCAGCTGCTGTTGGAATAGCGCCCTTCCCTAACCCTACCGCATATAGCAAAGCCTGCAAAAGCAAACAAAAGCCCAACTACTTCATTAAACTCACAAAAACTAGCAACGGCAAACAACTGGAGATCAAAATCGTGTTGTATTCAGCATACTTGCATTGGGTGAAGAACACTTGCACTTCGTGAATATGCTCAAATTCTCGCATTGCATCAGAATAAAGACAAAGAGAATTGCAGGATTTGAATAATTAGGTACAGGTCTCATGTCATCGTCTAGGTGGGAAACACTTGCAAAACACACAATCATTATCTAAACTCACAAATCCAGCAATGGCAAACAAAAACCGAAGATCAAACGGCTTGTTGTATTCAGCAAGCTTGCAATTGGTGAGAAACATATGCGCTTCATGGATATGCTCGAATTCTAGCCAAGGTTAACGTTGAATAAGAACACAAACAAGAAGAAAATAGCAGGACTTGAATAATTAGGGTTACAGCTCTCATGTCATCGGCCTAAATGGGACACACTTGCAAAAGCCAAAAAACACAACTTCTCAATTCAAAATTCAGCAAAGGCAGACAACAATTGAAGACCGAAAGTATGTTATATTCAGCAACCCTGCACTTCATGGATACGTTCACATTGTAGCCAAAGCTACCGTTTCATCAGAACACAGACAAGAAATCATAGGATTTGAATAATTAGGGTTCAGGGTTTAGCAATGAGACCTGAGTGGTGAGAACGCCACTGATCTGGCTAGCAATGACCTGACCCATGCGCCAGAGCGTGTACTCCATGTAATCGTCCGTCACGCTTTGCGGGTAACCATCAGGCAGCAGCAACTGTTTCCCAAGCTCTACAAACTGTGCCACAACGCTTTTCAACCCCAACTGCACATGGTGTCGTTGTTGTGGTCTAGTGCCTCCGTTAGCTTCCCCATTCACCTTTAGCTCTTCCTCATACGCCAGCGCTTCCTCTTCGCTGTTCTTCACGGTCGCCACCACATACTCATCTCGCTCCGGGTGGGGCACCAGGTACTTCCACCGGCCGCCTTTCACTTCCCAAATCCCTGTGCACACAAAGGTTTTGCCCGGCACACGCCAAATAAAGGCAGAACAGATTGAACACATAAAAAAAACAATTGTAGTTTTCAAGAATAAATTCCATGATATGTAAAGCTTAGAAGGACGTACCAAAAAAAAGTATAGCTTTTGAGAATACATTCCATGATATTTAAAGTTTGGAAGGACATGTCAAGGAAAAACAAGTGAGGTACTTTTGAAAACTTACCACTTCCTGAGCGACCCGATAGCGCAAGAGCGGCTTGTTGTTGGAGCAAGAAGAAGACAACCCCTGCCAGAGCAATAGCGAGCACATTGTGATTCTCACGGGGTTCTGGTTCACAACCATCACCTTCATTACCTCCACCGCCATCACCATCTCCACCACCACCACCACCACCATCATCACTACCATTACCATTACCTCCTCGTTCAGAATTCGGCACAGCCTCTGCTGAGTCAGAATTGAAGAATGGCTTGTGAAGAATCACTGGCGAGAAACTCTTCGAAGACGCACAACAGAAGGAGGGAGTGGAGGTCGTCGTCCTCGCGACACGGCTACTGCCCACACTAAGCGCAAATTGCTTGGGAGGACCCAACCACGACACCGAAGCGCGCACACTCCCGGCAAAATTCCCGAGGTAGCACGTCGAATGCACTTGCATCCGCACACAGAACTCCATTTAGTGGTCCAAACGGGCTTTGATTTTACAAATTGACGGCGCTATGGGTCAAAACTCGGGCGCCCCACATAACCGTGTTGTGACAACGCTAGAATTTAATCCCGTCCCCATCTCCCTCACAGTTCAAATGTCAATCCGCAAGTGCGTCTCTTCGCACAACAACTACACGAACTAACCCTGAAAAGTCAATCTCTAAGCCTAATCTCTGCGCCCAAGTAGCTGTATAAGCCAACCCCCAAATGTCAAAACCCAAGCCGCAGCTCGTGTAGACTAACTAAGCTTACGTGAACCAAGCTAGGCTTACAAAACCTTGCAAAACCTTGCAAAACCTCGCTTAAACCCTGGGGTTTATCTAGGGTGGATAAACCCTATACCCGGCTGTGGGTGAGGGTATCATTTGGCACTTTGGCAGGAGGTTGAGTGTCTGTTGACTGTTGTTGTTGCCGAGAGATTTGGCTATGGCGTCTTTGGTGATCGTGGTGCTGTTGTCTCTCTGCTTGTGTTCCGTCGATGCAGCTGTCGATACGGTTTACAACATGCGCACGTCGGTCGGTACTTGTTTTCTCAATTCTCATTTTTGGGGGCTGTTGCGTGTTGTTTGGGACTGTAGTTGACGTTTGATTCGTAATTGTGGTTAGCATTTTGTGTTTCGGAGCGAATATCGATGATGTCCTTGCTTCGGAACTTCGGAACGTTATAACAGACTTGCTAGTGTGGTTTGAAACCCTAGGCTGCGAACTTCAACTGGTTGTTGCAGTTTCAGTAATCAGAACATAGATAATGGCTTGTCAGAAGCGCATCGTCCATAGATTGTTAACAAGCTCTCAGTCACAAGATTTGACGAGAAATCTGCAAAAAGACTCAATTATTGAACTGCTTGTTGGCTCTCTGTGTAGTCAGGTTTCATGTTAGTTTCTCACCTTTATTTGATTGCTGTGATCTCGATATTATGAGTTCGGAGTTGTATTATTGCTCAGTCAAAGTGTATTTTCAGTGACTTTTCGACAAGATATCACTCGAAACATTTGGCTATGAATTGAGCCCAAAAATCTTGAGGGCAACTGTTGATTACATCATCTCTGATTACCTCGGCCTTAATTCTGGTATACGGTTTAGGGTTTAGGGCTTGGGTGTGGAACGGAACGGATTCGTGTTGAGCGTGAGGGCTTTTGCGATTTCTGTGCAGGATAGGGAATTAGCGGACCGGAAGGTGCAGTGCTATCAAGACATCGACAAGTATGAGATAGTCGTCATTCGCAGCTGTAGTCCTTGCTTGTCACGCACTCGTGTCCGCATTCAAAATTGAGTCCATTGTCTGTAGAATCCAAATTTTTGTGCTCCTCACTGCAAGAAGTATGACGATGTCATTGGGCAATTGTGAAATTGCTTGTCGGTGTTTTATGATAGCGACAATTGCCTGTGGCAGTGGACTTTGGGGCGAGGCTTGCAAAGCGTCAGCAATTGACAAGGAGAATTGTGCTTTAGCTTGTGTTTCCTCTCCCTGCTACGACTCGGTCTACGGCGTTGACCCTGTAAGCAGTTTTCTTCCTTCGATATTTCTGCCACTGATTTGCTATTGAAGTTTGTTGAAACAGTCATTTTGTAACGTAAAGCGGTTAGAATTCTTTGTCATGGTGGCGATATATTTGTGGCAAGGGAATCTGTAGCGTCTTATTTTTGAGTTTTCTGATACCGTTGCATTAAGTTTTCACATTTCATTTTTAACTTCTATGTCTCACATTTGAGTCTCCCTTGCATGACACTCGAAGTAATCCATATTCATTTGGCCTCCAAGACTCTTGAATTCTCTGTATTCACTAGTGCACAACACTTGGAGAACTTTGGATTTGCATGATGATACATGTACTACATGACAATACATGACAAAACTTGACAAAACATACATTGCTCACATAGATTCTAAATCTTGTACGACATTTCGACACATGGACGGTCAACTACTTGGGATTTGAATGGAACTCACGGACCAAATCTAAGAGTTTTCTTCTAATGTGCAATTTTGCTTTATTTTTTGATTGTATGACTTTTTGACGCACGGATGATCAACTACTGGGGATTTGAATAACACTCACGGACCAAATCTGCAAAGTTTTCTTCTATTGTGCTATTTTATTTTATTTTATTTTGCTTTGTGGCCCTGCGCTTGGATTGTGTACGGGTTGTGCTGTTATGAGATTTGACTGAAACATGGAGGGAGCAAGTTCACAACGATTGATGGATGTTGATGATAAGCGTTGGCACTGTTGGTCATATTTTTGATGTAGCTGGAGGAAGGGGAGATTGATCTGAGAAGAGGTCGACAATTCAAAGCTTGCATTCACGGGTAATGTCATCCCGCACCAGTTCTTTGGAGTCTCCATTTTTTGTAGTAGCTCCTTGTCCATCACTTCATCTGATGGACAGGAAATTTTATTTCTTTGTCTCTAAACAAATTTCTTGGAAATCTCACAGAAGCCGAGTAAGGAAGCAGTGGATTATCATATGGCATTCTAGATTCCTTCACGCAACAGTGAGCAAATTTTCTGCCCTCGACATCATGTGTGCTATGAATTGAACCTGTTGCTATTTTACATTGCAGGCAATCCAAGGTTGAAAGAATAGCAAAAGTGAGAGGCACTTCAACTCATTAGGGACCGAACTCTAGATCCATTATTTGCTTATGATGTAGATTTATACGTGATACTGGAACATAGATGTTCAATATTTCCGGATTTTCTAGTTTGCGAACTATGTCACAAGAATACGAATTAGTCTACAATCATGGCCACTACTTATTGGTTCGAGCACTGCAGGAGGAAAAACTTTGTCACTGATAAGATGATTGCAGCTCTACAATAATACCACTAGCATGGCATGGCATTTTTTCAGCGACTGTTTTGTATGGTTTGATCACGAAAACTCTCAAAGATTCGTCCTTACTCTAATCCTCCACACTCCCAAAGAGATTGCAACATAGAGATTTCAAATTACTTTGTATAATACAGTGTTTTTTTTCCGGCTATTTGGTGCAAAATTGCACCAAATTTTATGGCCTCGTACCACGCCTATAGAAAAAAATGTTACTAAAAAGGCAAAGCATATGCTAGAAAACTTCAAATTAAAAAAAATCTTAGATGAAATCACCAGATTGCGGATGAAAATTGAATTATGGATATGTTCTAATATGATATTTTCTATCCAATATGTGGATGAATGTTGAAATTTAGAGCACCACTATAACAATCAATATTGCCACTTTGGCACTTCATTAAAAATGAAAAAAAAAACCCTGATATAATACATACTTCTTTGGATGTCTCTCAAGGAGAAAGAAAACAATACAGATTGGCCAAGCTCTAGTTGGATATTCTTTTCTCAGAAAGCTTGGTTTGGGCATAACCAACCCAAGGGGCTTGCAATGTTACTTAAAAGTTAACCTTAAAATACTACAAATAAGGAGGAATCTTTGAGAGTGGCTTGTGGATGACTTTCCAAATTATTGTAGAAATAAAGTGTGCACCTATTGGTTCATAAATCAGGTCATTTGTAGCTAAGTACTTTGGTGGTAGGTCTCATCCTTTCAAGGTTAGAGGATGGGCCTATAACCATTGTTTTCAAGCTTCACTATCCATCACTTTGTTTATTGCTATTTAATAATTAGATATGAATGAAATTTTTTATATTTATTTTTGAGACATGAAGTCATACGTCTACTATAAGTCATAAAATTTTCAAGTTTTTTGGGAAAAATTGAAATTACTGTGAATTTATTAATACAAAAGTGAAGAAAATTCATATATCAAATATCAAATATACTCAAAAAATCTGAAATTTTCACTATATGTGTATATTAGTGTTTAACATCATGGTATACACCAAAGTTACCATGTCACTCTAAAATTAGAGGCCCAAAGTTCATATTGCTATTAAATATTGAAATTTATGAATTTTTCAAAATTTTCCAATTGGAATAGAACCTACACTTAATAAGCTTCATTTCATTAGTTGGACTCAAATTCAAAAAATATCATTTTTATCGCCAAAATTCACATCAAGAGTAAATAGCAAGAAATGTCCAAAACACACTACAAGGTTGATCCATGGATTAAACATCTTTTTCTTTAGAAAAGTCAATGATACCATAATGAGGAATTTGCAATACTATTCACGGAAAATGTATTCAAGCAACTTCCCAAAAAGATTGGATGAAAAAGCGTTTTTTCTCATCCTAGACTTACAGTAGGTGTGGCCATGCAAAGGGATAAAAAACGTCTGCAGCATCTTTCAGAGTTAATGCGCGTGGAGTGCTTTCAGACGGCGACTCTGGAGGACAGTGAAAATAATATTCCGTCCGGACTAATTAAAATATTGTAACTCATCTGGATTGCTGAAAGAATCCTATGCATCCACAGCACCTCCCTGTTACAGCTTCCAAGAAATATCTGATTACAAACAACTGAAGATGTTACTATATTTATTCTTAGTCCCTCATAATTCATTCAAAAAGTTATTTGACACAGCAAATTACACGGAAAATGAAAATTGGAAATTTGTGTGAATACATTTCGTGTAGTGTAGTGGGGTTCACCACATTTTGTGTAATCGTTGTAGAATACTTCAGACCACGTTGTCAAACCATGGATTAAAACTTTAAAAAGTCAAGATACAATGGCGAGTGCATCTGGTAAACGTGAGAGACGCACTGTAAATCAAGCTAACAAATCATCTATCTACGCAGGAGCATGAGATTTTAATAATTCTTCACAAGCAGCAGCATCAGCCCCAGCCTAACTTCAGTTTATCTGAGCCAAGAGTAAGACGATCGATGCTGGTGAATACCTGGTCTTCAGTCTTCAGTAACCCTGAACCTTGCATTCAGTTGTAGTTAACTTCACAAACGGTGCTTGCCTGGGAAGACCACAAGGTCTGCATTGCCAAAGCCAAAACAGCTGTGTCTTGGTATCATAGCTTTCAATAGTACGCAATGAAAGCCAATGCCTGCAAACCGAAATAATCACTACAGCAGAAAAAAACGTCACTGATGATGACGGTAGAGTACCACTTGCACCATTGGTAACTGAACTCCAGATGAAATAGTTGGGGATCCCTCCCAAAGACTTCAATGCTGCTCCAGTTGCTTTTCTGGGTTGTAAACACTAAACTCGCCAAATTCTCGACGCCCACTGCAGCAGACCCATTGATTGACTGAATTCCATTCACTCGGCAATCAAATATATTAAGCATGATTAGAATCATCTCAAAACTAAACGATCATACATAAGGAAAATCATGGAAGACACAGACAGGGATGCATGCAGACCTGTGAGTCACGTCCCATCCGGGTGGAAGGAATGCCGGTTGCAAAGCCTCCACGAACACTGCCCTCCAAACTTGACAAAAATGACGAATGCCTTCATCCCCTTCCTTCTCAATGATCATGTCCACCACCTGCTTGCCATGAGGACCATGGCCAAGGAGAGAATCCTTGTTGATAGACCTCCTGGAATGCTTGCGTGCGGTTTGTTCAACAGAAACAACTGACGACTTGGTATCCTCATCACTACCTGAGACATCCGCGCTATGGTCGTCATACGGTACATTGTTTTTCTTCGCCAGGTCCACGTCAGAGGGCACCGGGAGTGTACCATGATCGTCTCCCTGATTTAAGATACAAGTTTTAAGTTCCAAAACGACCTGTGCAATGTCGCCATCTGATGTCTGTGAGATGCATTGTCCCGATCTTACCGTTCCAGCATCCGTGATGTTGAGGTCTTCGTTCTTACTAGAATTACTTGAACGTTGTTGCCCCGAAAATCTCTTCTTTAGAAGACGGCGATGCTCACGAGGGCCCATTCCAACTATAAGAGCTGCTTTCAAATCCTCTGGGGTGATATCCCTGCCTCCATAGTATGTTCTTAGAACCTGCAGAAACACGAAAGCCTTAATTTTGGCGACTTAATTTCTTGATGCTTAAGACAAACATGAGACTCAATTTGCGCCATTATGGATTAATTCAGACTAGAGGGGAGCTGCACATACTCTACTTGCATGGAGGAACCAAAAAAGAGTTGCGATATATAACTACCTCCTCCAGCTGCTTCCGGCGATCTACAGGCATTGTTGGCCCATGACGAGTGAGGGCCATAGCAGCAGTTCGGAGTTGCAAGGGCGAGACACCGCCTGAATCTCCTTCCGCCACGAAAGAGACTTCGTTTTCACCGGCAGCTTCGTTACCGGAATCAACCACCCTTTGAGCAAAGAGAGGAATTCCAAACTGAAGAACGATTTCGCGCTTATGTTTCTCTGCAGCCTTATGTGCAACTTCGTGGCAGTCCACACAAAGGAGCACAATATCATGGGACCGATGACTCTTTAGATGCTCTGGAAAATGCTGACGATAACATGAGGGTATAATCCGGTACCGAAGGTAGTGACTACTTTCCCCACAGCCCACACAGCGGTTACTTTTACGCGATATATAAAACTGATTATTTTCATCTTCAGGTCGTCCTCTGGGTTCAAACAGCAACCGTATGGCTGGAGGTTCCTCCTTCAGGTCCTCTGCCAAACCTCGTTTTAAGTACCTTGTACCAAACAGAAAACTCTGGTCATGAATACAATCAGTTACACGCACAAACCCATATCATATATCTGAACAGAAGTACTGAGATATATGGAAAAGGAATTATCCACTGACCATTCGAGTTTTTTGCGGTCACAAAAGCAGAGAAGGCGGCCATCTCCCGAATATATACGACAGTTGTGATAAACTGGTGCCTTGCAAGAAAACTTCTTCACAAACTGCAAACGTGCCTGCTCAGCATTACCGAGGCGCCATTTCCTGGGAATGGTTCTGCGCACCCAACTCTCTTGTCCTTTGATTCCACCAAACTTCTCATCCTTGCCATTTGAGCCGGTCATATAAGCTCGAAAGATCCACGTTGAAGGAATGCCCAGCATACCGAGGATTCTCCCATAAAGGGAATCAGCAGAGTTTCTTGGATTTGCGCTGGACTTCACATCATCCTTAGGGTCTTGGGCAAAATCCCACAGTAAATCACAAAGAAGTGCAACATGATGCTGCACAACTGGAGATGGCGATGGTACGGGAGGCAATCCTGGTACTGCTGTCTCTGATGCTCGAGCCAATTCATCAGCAGCCCTGATCGTACTGAAGATGGATTCCTCAGTGAGAGGTCTCTCTTTCACCAATGCAAGCAGAGCTGCATCAGACATCACAAAACGCAAGCTCTCATCTTCTGCGCGAGCCTGTACCCACAACTTCGATGCTCAATCCTCAGGACTTGCACAGGACTTCAGTGTGAGACAATTCTAGCTTAGCAGAAATAGTGTGGAAGCATGGATCGATACTCACCAATTCATCCCTCCATTCAACAAGTCTCAGGACCAACCTCTGTAAAATGCCATCCTCCTGTAAACAAACCAATCAATTATCTTCGGGGGTTCCAAACACTCAAAAGGAAGATGTGAATGATAAAAATGCCTCCATTCAACAAGTCTCAGGACCAACCTCTGTAAAATGCCATCCTCCTGTAAACAAACCAATCAATTATCTTCGGGAGTTTCAAACACTCAAAAGGAAGATGTGAATGATAAAAATGCCCTGAGCGGTGTTAGTCACACTATGCATCAAACAAGAGTATATTGCCAACCTCGCTTCGTATTGCAGAACTTGAGTTATTATACAATCGATCAAATATGGATGCCACCGCTGTAGATGAGGAGACCCCAACTCCTTTCTGATAGAGTTGCAAACAAACTGTGTTTGACCGACGTAGAACCTCCAATAAAAATTCGTCATTGCATGCTCCACCATTGCCATTCTTTGCTGCAAGGAGAAACACCCGTAGTAGAAAGCACATAAACGGTCATTCTCTCAACAGATTTTCATAGCAACCGGGATGCAACCACCGGGATCAATTGATCATAACCATGGGAACTGTTCAGGACCCATTGAGATGAAAATGACAATAGTTTTTGACGAATACTCATAGACAATCAGATGCAAAATGCTTTACAATCAGAAACACTGCATAAATTCACACGGGTAACATTAAGAACCTATTAAATATCAGAACTGAAATGGTCTACTATGAGGGTTAGGTCTTACAAGATTGACTCAATTCGGTTTGCATGCGTTGAGCAATGTAGAGTAAATAGTGCACATCTGTGCGTGCATACTGCTCCATCACCGGAGGCAATGGCCGCACTCGCCAGTCTGCCCTCTGGTCACCCGTGAGTATTATTATGCTTGCTTGTTTCAGAACAGGTTCAACTCTCAAGAAAGATGGAACGAAAGATCCAGTGAAGCACAAATAAAACTAATATGGTAGAAAATAAAGACTCTTCTGCCAGTACCTGGAAAATTTTGTCGGTGGACACTCCACAATACAACTGCAATAAATATGCCAAAGATCTTTGTGGCTTCCCTAGAACATCGCAAGCCTGCACCAAGATACAAAATACGCCATTTCTTTGAATTTTTACTTGAAAGGTACCCTAAGCTAGCGCACAGAACATTCTTGAAAGGAGCCGCAAACAACTTAGGCCCACCTGCTAGTTCAAAGAAGAATCAGAATATCTAAGATGCTCTGATTCTCTGAGATCTTCTTAGGCGCGAATCCTCACATCTTGAGATCAAGAGTGAGTGCAGAAACTAAGCCAACTGTTATAGGCAATAGTAGTAATTGTCGACAACAGTGCAGCTACAATGATAAGGAGACTGCTCTAGAAAGTCATTGGAACAACTGTACATAAACTGTACACAAAAAGGATATCAATATTTAAAGCAAAGTCTTAGTCACGAAACACTCACACGAGCAGTATCAAACAAGTTGACGATATAGATGTGAAAATCCCGCTGCAACCAAAGACTATCACTATCCGCACCATGAAAGACCTGTCAAATCCCAGCACCGAATGTAAGCCCAGCCTGCGAACCAGGCATAAAGGTGGCACAGATTCAATACACCAATTCAAAAGTCAAATAGCCTAACAAAACAATTCATATCAACAAAATTATTGCAGACGAAACAAAAGATAGCTGTGATTTTCATTTGAGCTCTCAAAAGACGACATAAGAACCTCTCAATACCTTTAAAATAGATGGGTTAGCAAATATCGGGTGAAGAAGGTGCATGTCATCATGCAATGCTATTGCATCCACCAGAAAGTCAGTTGAATAAGTCGAGATCTGTTTAATCCCCAGCAAAATAAATCACGTCTTTAGTCAACATTTCCAGTACATCATCAAATTCATTTAAGCGAATTTGGCATCCCTCCTTGACATTCACGGCAATCAAAAGGTAGCAATGCTCCAACAAAGTAACATTTTCAATCAATCCCTGAATGTCCAAATGACCAAAAGTGTCTGACTGCCAAAGGCTATATTACTAGGAGTTGAAATAAATTATCCAGGAAACTTCAAGGTAATAAAACAAATCAATTAAAGAAGACATCATATCTTACATTATTCTAACAATAGAAACATGTCCTGAAAGTTACAAATGCCGACTATTAGCTTCCTAAGTAGACTTTCTGTTTCTAGCCCGGCATTTAGGGTTTGTTTTCCCAATTAACCATTCCAAGTAATGTTGGAAAATAAAGCAAGGAGTGTCCAGTCACGGATGATACCTGAACAAGAGATGTAAAGCCACGAAATGAGCGCACATGGTGATGTTCAATGTCCACTCCAATTTGTTTCTCCTCCTTGAGCACCTCCACAAGTACCTCCAGCTGACTCCTCGTTTGCACCCAAACACAAGGCCCAGTCATGCCAGGCGGCATCACATTGTCCCCATAATACTGTGCCAATGACGGCTTCGGATCCTCAGCAAGGGCTCGAATCACATCTTCATAGGGATGTCCCTCTTGCAACCCTACGGAAATGTACACAACTTATTTCATTACCATACCACAAACCACAAACACCGTTCATATCATTCAAATAGAGAAAAATGAATGGAGTAGGTGCTTTAGTTTCTGTAAGCCCAATTGTTGCTACCACTTGTGAGGATAGGGCAGGATAGGGAAATATAGCGAGAGATTGAACAAGAAAGAGATTCAAAGACTCCATGGCATCAAATCGATATAGAAATCCTCACACAGACTTGTCACTAGGATCGAACAAATTTCTAAAGAAGAAGCATAGAGAGAGAAGTATCAGGCTTACCAATCAGATAAAAATTAAATAAAAGAACAAGATTGGTATTTACATAAAACCTAGTAGAACTCAGGAGTGTCAAAATCAAAAATGGTTGTAGTATTTCAGACAGACAAAATCTTCCTAGCTATAATTTTGCTTAAACACAGCGTGAACCCTATGACCATGCAGTTGTTCTCGATCAGTGGCATGCTTGGACCATGGTGGCAACTTAAATTGGAGTCTTCTGCATTGTGTAATGCACAGTGATTCTCTGGTCACCCCAGGCACCTTGGGTTTGACGAACAATAAATTGTGATCATACTGATAATAACTAATCAGGTATTTCAAGATCGCCGAATAAAAAGCTATTGCTCACATTCAAAATAGAATTGCAAGACCCGAACACTCCACTCCATCACAGTAATTAGGGCTTCAGTTGAAACGAACCAATGACTGGAGACAAGAGGTGCTGAAACAGTGAAAAGGAATGCACACAACAAATTTCATTACCACGCCCTAAACCCTGAACCCTAAAACCCACTCAAACTTCTCTGATGCAATGAGACCATTCTGATTCACGATAGAATTCCAAGACCCGAACGAAAGCAATTAGGGTTTCAAATGAAACGAACCCGTGACAGGCGAGGGAAAATGTTGAAACGGATCATCGGAATTATCCGCCAACACGCGCTTAAACCATTTCTGAGGTTTATCATCCCATTGCAGTTGCTTCTGCTTCTGCTTCTGCCTGTGCCAGTGATGAGTGTAAATAATCGCTCCAGCGGCCACACACACGGCAGCAGCAGTTGCAACGACTGCTACTTTGCTGCTGCTGCTGCTGCCGCTGCTGCTGTCGGAGCTCGCTCGGGCTTCCTCCATTCTCACTCTCAGCCGGACATTCTAAAAGAAATCGCACCAATTGAAATGCGAGCCAAAATTCAATCTGTGAGGGAAATCAAGCGACGATTAGCTTGAATCAGGAGCCTGAATCCGAAGCAGCATTGATTCAAATTTGCAGTGGCTCAAATTAGCTGCAATTGAGGACTTGGGGAGCTGCAAAAAACTGGGGAATCTGCGATCGAAGTTGACGGAATTTGATCGCGGATGGATTGAGAGACGATGCGAAGAACGTTGGTGCAAAATTGACTGACTGCCATTGCGAGTCCCTGACCTTGGACACGGGCTTGGGACTGGCGCGGGTACCGGTGACCGCTGAAGGTGAGTCACCTGCGTGGAAGAGGGGCACTTACAGCATCGTTACCGTTTCTTAAAACAGAGGCCCGGCACGGTAGTTGCTGAGCCCGGAAGAAGTCTCGCCGTCACTAGAGACATGGGGGGTGGTGCGGGCTGCATCCGACCCAATGGCCAAGGGCGGGCCCCTGCTGTTACAGCCTTCCCAGGGGCTTCGCCCACCCGGCCAGGGAGGGTGAAAACGTGGAGAATTTAAATACTATTCTTTGGGACTTCCATTTTGGATTCGGGTTTTAGTTTTAAAAGGTTTTCTAACTTACTATGGTTTTAGAACAACAAATTAAAAAAATATATAAATTTGTAAGAGCTTTGTTAACCCCTAAAGGTTTTTGACTATGTTTCACCAAAAACGTTCCAAAACTGCCATTTCTAATACAAGTACCAAATTTTAGAAAATAAACATTTTTTTGGACACATGTAAACATAAGATCTTGTAGTCCGATGGTTTGAGAAAATGTAGAAAGAATATCAGATTTTTCTACCATGTGGATTGCAAGATATTAGTGTTTGCATTGAGAAAAATCTTTTTTTTCGCCCTACAAAAAATCAGGCAGCTGCACTTCACAATGTCACATTTGTATGAAAAATTGTCTAAAATGGTGGTTACTCTTTGGACTCATTTTTGAAGTCAAATTGGCTACATTCTTGAAACTTTTTAGATCATTTGGAATTATACAACATATAGAAAAAATAACTAATTATAGAATTGAAAAATGCCGATTTCAATGGTTGTAATGTTGTAATAAAAAATCTACACCAAGTTTGTTTTTGTTTTTCTCAAAAATATTGAAAATTGAGTTAAATAAAGGACTTCAAAGTTTATTTTAGAGTAGAGATTCCATAACTACTCGAAAAACTAAAAGTCCTCATAATTTGCATCTCATTAATCAAAATAAAATGATTCAAAAGCTTTCTGTATATCTATATATATTATAATCTAGAGAATCAATTGAAAATTTTAATTTTTTTTAAAAGTAATTTTTTAAGAATTTTTGAACTACCCGCCGAGCATTGAAAATCACATATCATACAATAACTTTTAAACCATGCAATCAAAAGTTATAAAAATTGTTGGGCTTTAAAGTTATTCCTTGGAAAATTGTTGTGTGAAAATTTCAAAGAAAAAAAATAAAACTCCGCACATAGTGAGCTGCCCCAAAATGCTATATTCTCAAAAAAACATGTTCAATGCTTTCAGGATTAAACAATATGAAGCCCTATTTTTGTGTTTCTATTAGTGATGACATAAGTTTGTAATTTCAATTGTAACTAATGAATTTGAAAATGATTTGCATGACTTTGAAAATGGTGGAAAGACTTACCGCATGCAATAAACCCAAGCCCGTACGGGCTGGACCTCAAGGTTCATGAGGCCAAACCCGTTGGGCTCCTACCGCCCCAACCCACCCTTTCCGGCCCTCACCTCGGTCCCAAACCCAGCCGTGAGGGCTCATGTGCAAGGCCCTACTGCGAACTCATGGACGGTGAACCACATCGGCGCCGGCCCACTCAAAAACGCAACCCCGCACACCAATGGGTTTTTTTCTGGCAATTTGGTGCCAAATTGCACCAAATTTTATGACTTGGCACCACGCCTATAGAACAAAAATGGTACTAAAAAGGTGAAAAATTACCAAAAAAATTCAAATAAAAAAAAATCTTGGATAAAATCACCAAATTGTGGATGAAATCTGAATTATGAATCTATAATATGTTCTAATATGATATTTTCTATCCAATATGTGGATGAATGTTGAAATTTGGAGCACCACGGTAACATTCAATATCGCTATTTTGGCACTTCATTAAAAATGAAAAAAAAAAACTGGTGCACATCATCCTCCGTATAATTTTAGGATATCTATAGGAATAATTGTTAGCTTTTTTTCTGCCCAATAACATGGCCCAACAATGAACAATGAACAAGAGCTGCAAACAGGAGCATGCCATGGAGCCATGGCGTAGAAGAGTAGGGGATCCACATCGATAGGGTTTAGAATCAAGACAATCAACACTCTATAGCTCCGTTGCCAGGTCACATTTATTGCAAAATAGTGGCAACTTATGATAGATTTTGGAGCACCTCCTATCGTTTGTCAATGTCAGACAAAGTGTTTTTGCATAATTTATAGCTCACTTTTCATCCCAAAAATACAAAAGTGAACCTAAATCCTTTTAAGACAAAGGAGACCACTTTTTAGCCTGATGCTTTTTAGAAATTTTGAATGTTAAAATAGAGATTTATCTCTATTCAAATAATTAATTCTTTTAGTCAACACATGCTACTCTCTTCAATCAATCTACTTATATGAAAACTATTTTAGAGGTAATATAAACTTTTTACAATGTGACCAATCAAAATAAACAATTTAAAATCATAAATTCATTGTTCTGTAAGGGTTAAAAATTAAACCACTGGAATTATATTGAGTGATTAGGAAAGTATTTAGTAAGGTAATAGCACCATATTGTAACTTGCTTGTACAATCATCCCATCTCAATTCTTAGCTAAAATGTAAGTCTTGTAAACACTAGAGCTTGGAGGCAATTTTATGTACACAAATTTTTAGTAATTTAAAAATTTGAAGAAACTCTTGTAATATAAACATGATTGCAAAAGAAAAATGACAATTTTTTATATGATTGCAAAACCAAAACCTAAGAAATACAAATGATGATTCCAAAGTGATGCCTCCAAAATGGAGATAGTTTTAGGGTTGAAATTGTTTACAGACATGTAGTATATCCCAAAACCACTTACACTAACCAAAAGACCTAATGCAAAGTGGGATAATCCATTGTCGACCCATAGGTCATTAAACATATCGGGACTTAACCAATTCATATTCTATATGCAAAAAAAAGGCAAAAAAAAGCTGCATATATTCTGCATGTCTATTGGTCTAAGTGCCCATTTTTGGAGATATGCACAAACATATTGTATTGCCTAGAGGTGGTGACTGCTTAAACATATAACCATAACAAAAACACCATGCAAATCCAATCCAAACCTATGTGCGAAATTAGCGAAAAATGGATTCTATCTATACAACAAATTCAATCTATAGGTCTTTATCTTACTTCCGTTTTCAAAATGTTCAATCAATGTTCTACCATCTTTGTATAAAGCATAAATCCTATTGTCTCTACATTTGCTCATCCAACCGGGGAAGAAAAGCAATCACCCTTTGTCAAACAACAAAATGAAAAGAGCCCATGTTTGATGATAATTGAATTCATAAAATTAACCAAGAAACGCCTAATCTTGCACTAGAATTTTAAAACATATTATATAGCCTAGAGGTCTTCCCTTTATAGTCCTCTAATACCTTGAAGAATCTTTCATAGTATTCTAAAAGCTTTCATGGCCCTCTAGAACTTTCCATAGTCTTTTAAAAGCTTCCATTGTCTTCCAGAGGCTTCTATAGACTTCTAAGAATTTTTTTGAAGGTCTCTCTCTACTTGTGTACATAGGAGCAAGATGATGGCTCCTTAATTTCATCAATACAAGCTTTGGAGCAATCTCTAGTATTGCCTTGTCATGTATCTTGTCTAGTTATCAATCAAATTCAATTCATACTTCTTTTGAACAATGCTTGTATGCTTATCTACTTCTTTTGTCCTTGACACATTCTATTTCCTTAAAATTCATTTAGAAGGCACATTGAAACTTTGACGTCCTAAGTTAGATGCCAAACATATTTGTAAAAATTATAGAGTAGCTACTATTACATCTTACTTTACTTTAGAGTCCAAAAGACACCACTATCTACCACCTTACATTGAATAATTCAAACTATCAGCATCAATCCTTTCACAAATGTGCCAATCTTATGACATATTTCATTTTTCAATTTATTTTTTTATTTTATGTTGGCTTAAGGTATTTGGATACTCAATTGAAAGTAGAAGACTAATGAAATTTCACAAGTCATTCCAAGGTATTAACATGCTAATTCATCACAAACCAATATTGTTGTTGTGACCCCTAAATGTGACTATGTGAGCAATAAAAACTTGTAAAGTAACATATAGCTCTTGTTGGGGCTTTTAGTGCCAAGTTGTACCAACAAAAAACAATTTGACTAAAAATCAACCAAAATCTCAATATAACATCGCCAAAATGTCTTCAATTTTGTATAGAATACCAAAAGAATTGCCTAATTTGAAAGACAATAACGGTGAAATGTGAACAAGAAGTATTTTCTATCCAAGATATCAGTGTCAGTAGTTTAACACTCTCTAAATTTAAAAAAACGGATTAGTTACATGCATTCCTATCAATGTAGATTGCCTATAAAATTAAATAAATAAACTCACCCCCAATTTTATGGGATTTTATAAGTTGCAATATTGTATGTCAAGTGCTGCAACATGCCTAGTATAAATGGGACATGCTAGAAAATCCAACCATCCAAATTAGCCAACTGCCAATTGGGCATCATAACTAGGAAGCATTGCCAGTAAATGGTACAATAGTCTTCTCTAAATAAGCCACTATCATTCCCTTGCCACCATTAGTCTTCTCTAAATAAGCCATTGTCTTTCCCTTGCCACCATTAGTCTACTCTAAATAAGCCATTGTCTTTCTCCTGCCACCATTAGTCTTCTCTAAATAAGCCACTTGCCTTACCCGGCTACCATTAGATATTCTGTCTTCCATCATTGGATATTTTGTCCTCTGGCTAGTAGTCAAATCTTGAATGCCCATTACTAACTCTACAAGAATGACAATATGAGATTGACTTCTTGGTGAGAGATTATATATACATAAGCAATTCACTTGATTAGACAAATCTAAGTGTGGATTTTTATTGCTTATAACACAACCCAAAACTTAACATTGATTCCATTGACCAATAGTGATTTTATTGGTCAACAATGGACTTTCCATGTTCCAACATAACAATTGGTGAAAATTTGGAAGTTTAAGAATTTTTTATGTAATTGGATAGATGATTCATAACAATTACAAAATATACTAAAGTTCTCTAATTTATTAACCATAGGTGTAATACGCAATTAAAAAAACATTATCATGAATGAAGATAATACCTATTTTGAAAATTAGAAAAAATTAAAACTTTATAGGAATAGACTTTGGACTTATAACTATAATGAAATATGCAATTTTAAGTTAAAAAAATAAAATAAAAATTTGGAGTAGAAATTAGACATGGTATATGGCTTTGTTTGTCTAGTTATGCTCAAAAAGAAACTGAAGTCATTACATGACCTACATTGAATCTCCCCAATTAAAAAATTTGAAAAATAAACTACATCCATTGTTTCAGTTGCTATAAGATCAACAATTACAAAGTCCTAATTTTCTTACAATCTTTGTACTAATCCTTACATATACTATTGAAACTAGTCTTAAGCAACCATATATGAGAATAAACTTATTATGTTTTCATTTATATTATAATAATTTGTTTTTTTAATTGTAAAAATGATAATGTCAAATAATGTCTAGAAAATCATCTTTAAAAGCACCTGTTAAACCAAAATAGTTGGTGTTTGTCATAGGACATTCTAAACTCTCTATACATCTACATTTACCTTGGGTCTTGTCATAGAAACAAGTATCATTTGTGTCACCAAATGCCGGACACATAATGTAAACAAAATGAAGCTAGAGATCAAGCACTAGATACTTGTCACAAATTAAAACTCTGCCAAGATCAAAGTGTATAGTTTAACCCCTAAACGACCAAAAACCGTTTTTTGGCAACATAGCAATTTTGGGCAGCTCACTATAAATTGAAATTCAATCTTTTTTCTTTGAAATTTTTACACAAGACGTGTCCAAGGAGTAGCTTTAAGGCCCAACAATTTTCATAACATTTGACTACATGGTTAAAAAATTATTCCATGGTATGTAATTATTTTAATCTTCGGGCAGCCTGGGTTAATCAAAAAAATTCTGAAAAAATCACTTTTTTAAGAAATAAAAATTAGAAATTGGTTCTCTAGATTTATATATACATGGAAAGCTTTGAATCATTCCATTTTGATGAATGAGTCAAAAGTTATAAGGATTTTTAGTTTTGGGATAGTTATGGAATCTTTATTCTAAAATAACTTTGAAGTCCTTTATTTAACTCAATTTTCAATAATTTTAAAGAAAAATAAAAAGTTTGGGTGTAGAGTGTTTATTACAACATTACAACTATTGGGATTAGCATTTTCCAATTCTATAACAAAATTCTTGACAATTTAATATTTTGAATCATTTTCTACTTCTTTCTACTTACTATTTTTTTCCTATATTTTGTACAATTTCAAATGATCTAAAATTTTTTAGACATGTAGCCAAATTTCCTTGAAGAATGAATCCAAAGAGTTACCACCATTTTGGACATTTCTTCATATAAATGTGACCTTGCGAAGTGCAGCTGCCCGATTTTTCATAGGAACAAAAAAAGCATTTTTGTCAATTTAAACACTATTATCTTGCAATCTACATGGTGGAAAATTCTGAAAGTTTTTCCACATCTTTTTAAACTAGTGTACTAGAAGATCCTACGGTTACGTGTGTCCAAAAAACGTTTTGTTTCTAAAATTTGGTACTTGTACTAGAAATGACAATTTTGGAGCAATTTTGGTGAAAATATAGTCAAAAATCTTTAGGGATAAACATAAAACCATGACAGATACACTGTGCCAATCCATAGTTATCACATTGGATGGACCATTTGTCCGAGCTATACGATTTGTCCACCTATCTAGGACATCAGATGAGCCTAATCCCTAATGTGAAGGAAATAAATAAATAAAAATATTATATTAGAAATAGAACTTTATAGATTAGAAGTATAATTTCCTAGATTAAATAAAAGAGTCCGATAATAGTATTTGGTGGCATTTCCAATTCATGATTTCATTTTACTGATGGGACATCTATAAGCTCATGTATAAGAGCCAAATATAACATTTAAAGAATTCACTAAAAGGACTCTATCCAAAGCTCTTTGAAAATTTTGTATTGAAAAATGATCCTCACTTGTGCCAGATGTTGGATTCCAGCTCAGGCCATTCATTAATGGCATATAAGTAGCTCTTTGCCGTCCTATTCAAAGCATCCAAGTCTTGAAAATAATCGTGTTGTTTTATAAACAGCTTACCACCTAGAACATGGTTTTGAATGCCTTCACATCTCATGTACTTGGATTGGGTCCAAAGTTTCCAAATGCACAGCAACCAAGCTACAAAATAAACATAAATGAAATAAAATTATAAAAAACATGTAATCAAAGCATAGATGCTAAATATAATTTTAAACTAAAGAATACAACTTACCAATACCACACGCTTCACATCTTTGTCCAAGTCAAAGAGATGGCGTCCCTCTCCATCATTCTCATTAGCTTCTTTAGAGACCATTTTAGAATCTCACTTGCAAGAATAATCACATCTCTCTCACACAATCCAAATAGCAACATCATTTAGATCTTATGCAACTCCTTTCAGGTCTTGAGTTCCTTCTCTATTTTTGTCATATACTTCTCCATCCTCTCTTGCCACATTGGTCCTAAAGGAATAAGTGTTGGGTACTCCTCTTCACTGGCCATAAACACCTATACATTTCAATTTGGTATAAGTGTTCCTTTTTTGCTAAATTTATACAAAGTTTGAATTGGAAATGCACACCGTTGTCACATCAAACAAATTTAAATTACCAAACATTCGAATAGGTGGACATATTGAACGGTTTCGACAGATTGGACAATTAATGTAACCTAAAAGTAGTCACATCAAGTGGACTAAAGTCATCTGATGTCCTGGATAGGCGGACAAATCGGACAGTTCGGACAGACGGTCCATCCAATGTGACAACTATGGATTTGCACAATGCCTTCGTTATACTTTTATGTTTAAACTATACACTTGAATCTTGGCAGAGTTTTAATTTGTGACAAGTACCTAGTGCTTGATCTCTAGCTTCATTTTGTTTACATTATGTGTCCGGCATTAGGTGACACAAATGATATCTATTTATATGACAAGACCCAAGGAAAATGTAGATGTATAGAGAGTTTAGTATGTCCTATGACAAACACCAACTATTTTGGTTTAATAGGTTTTAAAGATGATTTTTTAGACATTATTTGACATTACCATTTTTACTATTTGAAAAATAAATTATTATAGTATAGATAAAAATATTATAATTTTGTTATTATATATGCTCCTGGGGAGATTGCTCCTTGTAATTTAAAGTATACACCTGAGTTAAGAAGAATTTGATATGGGGCTATTTACCTTAATTATTGTATTTAAGATGACTGTATTTTTTACATAAAAATCTATGAGGGGAATATTTCTCATACCCTATAGTTTTTATAAATTCATTCTTGCAATTTTTTAAGTGAAGCCATTAAAATAAATTTCAGCCCTTGAAGGGGCCGCAAGAAACGGTGCAATTATGGAAAAAAAAATTGAAATATGATGTGCATGTATGGTGTCACGTCAAATTGGAAAAAAATTCAATGTTTTTTTATTTTTAAATTATTAAAAAATTTATTTTTATTATTACAATTTTATTTAATTATTAAATTTATTCCGTAATTGCACCCCGAAGGTGCCTTTGGCAGCCCCTTTGAAGGCGAAATTTTTTCCTAATGTATCTTACATATAAAATTTAAGTGTTCAATTGACCAAGTGGTATTTTTAACCCCTGAAGACCAATTGTCCATTGAATGAATAATTGAAAAAGCGGATAGGATCTAAAAAGTCAATTTGGGTTGATTGTTGACAAAATTTTGACACAAGGTGTGAGCATGTACCCCTTTAGTGAGAATATACTTTTTCCTAATTGCTAAATCAAAACAAAAATTATGTTGCCTTGAATTTTTTTGCTAGCTAAGGATAGTCACATTCATATCACCTACCTTGACATCCGATAGCATCTTTCCAACAGCTTTCTTCATCTCCGGATTGATCAGGCAATTGGGGCATCTTTTGGGCACTTTTTGCAAAAAATGTTCATCAACTTTTGAAATTTGGCATGTATGTAACTAATAAAATATGGAATACAATTATCATAAAAAAATTTTGTTTTCAAATCATAAACTAAGAGGAGTCAAAGTTTATTAGCTATGTTGGGATGGCTTCAAGAATAAATATTTTCTTCTACTTCAAGCCCTATTATCTTGCAATATGTGAAGTCAAATTCTTGAAAATTTTCCCACACACCGTATTCCAAATTTTTGTTTCTAATTTTTATTGTTTGGATTTCAAATAAATTTTTTTCTCATTGCACAAGAAGTCATCAAAAAAGGACTAGTATATTGCTTATGTACTTAACATCATTACATTGCAGGTTGATTTAGAGTAAGCTAGACTCCGTGTTTGCTTTTAAAAAATTTCATGAGTAAATCTAACATCATATACATATGAATGGCTAAAATCTTCATCTTTGTGTAGAGTACAATTTTACTCTAGGATGGCTCAAAGTCTTTTGGCTATATTTTGCAAGAATAAAATAAAGGTTTCTTTTCTCACTTCAAATGTTATAATCTTTCAATTCACATGGTCAAATGGGCTAAAAACTTTTCCACTTATTGCCTTACTTGTTTAATATAGTTTTGTATGGTTGAAATTCCAAAAAATAATTAACTTTTATTTTAAACAATGCATAAAAAATGGGCAACTTTGGACTTTTCTTCTTCCAAAACACCTTCCAATCTTTAGGAGTTAATAACAAGTTTATTATTGAACACTTCAAAATCCCCATTGAAACTATTTCATAAACATCCCATTCAATATGAGTGTGTTTAACCCCTAAATGCCTGAGGCACCCAAATGTGGTGTTTGCAAAACTTT
This sequence comes from Neckera pumila, assembly GCA_963969595.1. NCBI lineage: Eukaryota > Viridiplantae > Streptophyta > Bryopsida > Hypnales > Neckeraceae > Neckera > Neckera pumila. The sequence continues at coordinate 44,489,189 of OZ018409.1, read as the reverse complement.
GAAGTTAAATAAAACCTAACCAAGTTGCAATTTTTAGTAGATTATATTTTTAGAAAGTTATTCTTGAAGTCTAGTTTTAGCTACAAAAATCCAATCTTGAAAATAACTGATAGTGATTTCTATTCATGATTTTGTACAAGGTACCTAGTGCAATCTTGACTTCCCATAGTGTTGAGAGCTCTTGGAAATGAGCCTCAAATACACTAGATCCTGGAGAAAAAATCACATTCAAAATTCATTTAAAAAAATTGTAGAGTAGATTTTAAGAAGCCATAAATTGATTGGGATTATACAACTTAGGCCCTTCAACCTCATGTTTTTTTGGTCACCAAATTTTTAGATTTGATTTGTGTACAGAAGGTTGAAAGATTTTTGCAATTTTTTCACCCTCATGGTCAAACCTTATAATCTTTCACTCCATAAGTGATATTGTTGTGTTTTCTTTTCCTATGAGATCTCTAACATGTCTAGTTTGAATTTGTACGGTTACAATTTTAAAAAAAATTGATTCAATTTATCAAAATGTTGGCATTTTGTTCAATTTAGAACAAATTCCAGGAAGCCCAAAACAGGCCTTGGGCATTTAGGGGTTAACATTTATGTCTTCAAAGAATGAAGTTAAACAAACTATAAACTCTATGTTTATGTTGTACAATTATAAGTTTGTTGAACCTACTAAGGTAATTGGGTAAACCTCCCTATTTGTGCAATATGACATTTTTTGCCACTTATGGTCAGTGCCTTATGTTTGTACTTAATTTTTTTTATATACACTACTAGTACCATGGCAAAATTTCAGTCAACCACCCTTCATTGTAAATTTTCTTGACTATGTCCATTTTACCATTTACATGAAATTATCTATCTACATTTATACTCATTATACTATAAAAAATTTGCACAGCTTCATATTTAGCAAGGCTAACTTATTAATACAAATTCCTATTATATGATGTTTTTCTTTATTCTGATTTATATATAATAGAGTATGTAGCATTTCATGCACCCTATAATGGCCCTACATATTATATAAAATTTCTTTGATTTGAATTGAATGGATCCTAAATTTTAACTCAAATGGTTTCCTAGAACACCAATAGATAGTGATCTCCCTGAATATTTGCTTGGACTAATTTGGATAGTATATGTTAGAATTAGTACAAAGATTGTAAGAAAATTTGGACTTTGTAATTGTTGATCTTATAGTAACTAAAATAATGGATGCAGTTTATTTTTTTAATTTTTTTAATTGAGGGGATTCAATGTAGGTCATGCAATGACTTTAGTTTCTTTTTGAGCTTAACTAGACAAACAAAGCCATATACCATGTCTAATTTCTACTCCAAATTTTTATTTTATTTTTTAACCCCTAAAGTTCCATGACTAAATTTTCACCAAAAATGCTCAAAAATTGCCATTTTTAGTACAAATAACAAATTTTTGAAAAAAATCTTTTTTTGATACATGTAATTGTAGGATCTTGTAGTATGCTGACTTGAAAACATGTGGTAAGACTTTTAGAAATTTCCACCGCGTAGATTGCAGATATAAGCATTCAAATTCACTGAAATCGTTTTTTTTTGCGCTATGAAAAACAGGGCAGCTGCACTTCACAAGCTCACTTTTCAATGAAAATTGTCCAAAATGATAGTGCTTCTTTAAATTCATTTTCCTAGACAAGTTGGCTACATGCTTGACAAATTTCACTTCATTTGGAATTGTGTAACATATAGGAAAAAAATAGTAAGTAGATAGTAGTAGAGAATGATTCAAAATACTAAACTGTCAAGAACTTAATTATAGAATTGAAAAATGCCAATCCCAGTGGTTGAAATGTTGTAATAAACAACCTACATCCTATGATTTTATTTTTTTCAAAAAATATTGGAAATTGAGTAAGATAAAGGACTTCAAAGTTTATTTTACAGTAAAGAATCCATAACTACCCGCAAATTGAAAATCTTCATAACCTTTGACTAATTGATCAAATGGGATGATTCAAAGCTTTCCACGTATATATAACTCTAGAAAATCAATTTCAAGTTTTTGATTCTGAAAAAAGTGATTTTCTTCATCTGCCCAAATTGCCTAGTTACAAAAAAAAGTAACATATTAGGCCATAACTTTTGACTCACATTTCCAAATGTCATGAAATTTAGTGCATATAAAAAATATTCCTCATACCCACCTTCTATTAAAATTTCAGAGTAAAATATGAAAATCTGTAGTCACATGTACCTGCCTAAAATTTCTATACAACCAAAAAACACATTTCGGTCCTTTAGGGGTTAATCTTAAAATTGCATATTTCATTATAGTTATAAGTCCAAAGTCTATTCCTATAAAGTTTTAATTTTTTCTAATTTTCAAAATAGGTATTATCTTCATTCATGATAATGTTTTTTTAATTGCGTATTACACCTATGGTTAATAAATTAGAGAACTTTAGTATATTTTGTAATTGTTATGAATCATCTATCCAATTACATAAAAAATTCTTAAACTTCCAAATTTTCACCAATTGTTATGTTGGAACATGGAAAGTCCATTGTTGACCAATAAAATCACTATTGGTCAATGGAATCAATGTTAAGTTTTGGGTTGTGTTATAAGCAATAAAAATCCACACTTAGATTTGTCTAATCAAGTGAATTGCTTATGTATATATAATCTCTCACCAAGAAGTCAATCTCATATTGTCATTCTTGTAGAGTTAGTAATGGGCATTCAAGATTTGACTACTAGCCAGAGGACAAAATATCCAATGATGGAAGACAGAATATCTAATGGTAGCCGGGTAAGGCAAGTGGCTTATTTAGAGAAGACTAATGGTGGCAGGAGAAAGACAATGGCTTATTTAGAGTAGACTAATGGTGGCAAGGGAAAGACAATGGCTTATTTAGAGAAGACTAATGGTGGCAAGGGAATGATAGTGGCTTATTTAGAGAAGACTATTGTACCATTTACTGGCAATGCTTCCTAGTTATGATGCCCAATTGGCAGTTGGCTAATTTGGATGGTTGGATTTTCTAGCATGTCCCATTTATACTAGGCATGTTGCAGCACTTGACATACAATATTGCAACTTATAAAATCCCATAAAATTGGGGGTGAGTTTATTTATTTAATTTTATAGGCAATCTACATTGATAGGAATGCATGTAACTAATCCGTTTTTTTAAATTTAGAGAGTGTTAAACTACTGACACTGATATCTTGGATAGAAAATACTTCTTGTTCACATTTCACCGTTATTGTCTTTCAAATTAGGCAATTCTTTTGGTATTCTATACAAAATTGAAGACATTTTGGCGATGTTATATTGAGATTTTGGTTGATTTTTAGTCAAATTGTTTTTTGTTGGTACAACTTGGCACTAAAAGCCCCAACAAGAGCTATATGTTACTTTACAAGTTTTTATTGCTCACATAGTCACATTTAGGGGTCACAACAACAATATTGGTTTGTGATGAATTAGCATGTTAATACCTTGGAATGACTTGTGAAATTTCATTAGTCTTCTACTTTCAATTGAGTATCCAAATACCTTAAGCCAACATAAAATAAAAAAATAAATTGAAAAATGAAATATGTCATAAGATTGGCACATTTGTGAAAGGATTGATGCTGATAGTTTGAATTATTCAATGTAAGGTGGTAGATAGTGGTGTCTTTTGGACTCTAAAGTAAAGTAAGATGTAATAGTAGCTACTCTATAATTTTTACAAATATGTTTGGCATCTAACTTAGGACGTCAAAGTTTCAATGTGCCTTCTAAATGAATTTTAAGGAAATAGAATGTGTCAAGGACAAAAGAAGTAGATAAGCATACAAGCATTGTTCAAAAGAAGTATGAATTGAATTTGATTGATAACTAGACAAGATACATGACAAGGCAATACTAGAGATTGCTCCAAAGCTTGTATTGATGAAATTAAGGAGCCATCATCTTGCTCCTATGTACACAAGTAGAGAGAGACCTTCAAAAAAATTCTTAGAAGTCTATAGAAGCCTCTGGAAGACAATGGAAGCTTTTAAAAGACTATGGAAAGTTCTAGAGGGCCATGAAAGCTTTTAGAATACTATGAAAGATTCTTCAAGGTATTAGAGGACTATAAAGGGAAGACCTCTAGGCTATATAATATGTTTTAAAATTCTAGTGCAAGATTAGGCGTTTCTTGGTTAATTTTATGAATTCAATTATCATCAAACATGGGCTCTTTTCATTTTGTTGTTTGACAAAGGGTGATTGCTTTTCTTCCCCGGTTGGATGAGCAAATGTAGAGACAATAGGATTTATGCTTTATACAAAGATGGTAGAACATTGATTGAACATTTTGAAAACGGAAGTAAGATAAAGACCTATAGATTGAATTTGTTGTATAGATAGAATCCATTTTTCGCTAATTTCGCACATAGGTTTGGATTGGATTTGCATGGTGTTTTTGTTATGGTTATATGTTTAACCCTTGAAGGACGGACCGGTAGCCATGGAAATCATGTATTGTGATTCCGTGTGACATCATCTACTTTGAAAAAGCCTAATACATTCATTGGAAGTCAAAGAACTGTTGAAGATCTTTCCTTCTTACTCCTAATACCAAGGATGAAAAGTTGCACTTCTGTCTTGTAGGGAGAGATTCTTTGTCATTCAAAGGACGCAGAACGTCCTCGTCGGCATTCAAGGGTTAAGCAGTCACCACCTCTAGGCAATACAATATGTTTGTGCATATCTCCAAAAATGAGCACTTAGACCAATAGACATGCAGAATATATGTAGCTTTTTTTTTGCCTTTTTTTTGCACGTGCTAGGAAGAGCTCGGATCTTCAACAGCGACGTAGTAGTGGGCTTGTGATCGACACTGAAGCAGGAACAGAACGGCCTCCGGCGTTGCAGCGCCAATAGATCTCTAGGGTTGTGGAAGATAGAGTGTAGCGCCTCCACACTTGCAGCTCTGTTGGCAACGACCACTTGCAGTAGTGGCCAGGACAGGCTGGCGCGGTCATGGGGGCAGAAGCGGCGGATGGAGGGGCTTTGGCCTCAGTGGCGGGGTTTCTGAGGATCGGCAGGGGACCCCATGTGCCGCTGTCAAATCCCCCACTTGCTACTATTAGCTCATTTTCAAATTGTTCTTTATACATCCCAAGCTTGGTATCTAGACACCTCTGTAGCCGGATTTCAGAGCCACAACACTCTATTTTTGTCAATTTTGAGCCCAGTTATTGCTGACTTTTGCAACAATGATAACTTTGCTAGGACTCTAGAGCAGGATCTTCTACAGGCAACTATGCATTTTAATGAATTAGCACTTTGAAAAATCCATGTGACCAGATGCTTGCCATTGGAACTCTTTGGCTATTGCCAATATTTTTTATTTCCCCTTGCTAATGTAAAAATATTATTTTCAAGCTTCATGGGTCAGTTTTGATGTTCCAAATTCCTTAAATTTGTGGGTATGGGTGCTGCTACCTTAATTGGTTCTTGGATTCTCATTCTTGATTTTCATCATTTCCAATAATACAACTTTGTACCATTGATTTTCTTTCTTTGTGTCATTTTGCTGATTCATAGGTGCAAAATTATTTAGAAAATTGTTGATGTTTTCTAATGGGATACAAAGATAATGTATAGTATGATCTCTAGTATTACCTGACTACCTTGATGATATCATCCTTCCAAGGTTAATGATCTCCATTATCACACTCTATACCATGGCCTCCATGCACTTGGATTTGCTCTAAGAGCATCCCAACAACATGCTCAAGCAACACATTGAAGCAAATCAATGGAGGACATTCCTATGTCATAGAAGATCAATGGTACAGTGCACATGATCCTGTTATCACAAGCTTTAGGAGGTGCAGCAGAGTACCAGAGAAAACAATTCCCATCTGAACAAGCGCTTCAATACCCCTCAGAACCATCATTCTTCCATTCTATGATGCGTGCAGGTAAATAAAACAGAATCACACCCTCATTTTTTCTATTGGCTCCCTACCAGTTCCATTGTGCACAAAACTGTTTTGGTGACAGTATCCAAAAGCCCCAACGGCCAAAGCCAGTGGTAGGACCTCTGTTCTCCTTCCAGTAATTGACCTGTAATTTGACCTCAACTCAGCTAAGTAATTACTAGCGCCTATCCTGCCTATGATTTAAACGTTCAAGAGCGTCAGGTCAACTCTGAATGACTCTAAGCAGCGAAAAAGAAGACCCTGGATGAGCAACACTTGATTGATATGAGATTTGCGGGTCTGTAGCACTACTCGACTTCTGCCTTAATTTTGAGACATATACATCTATGAACAGCAAAACTGAGATGTGAGATCGGAAGGTACTTCTACGAAGTAGGGCAATTCTCATAAAATCGACAACTACGCTTGCCCACATTTTCGCAAACAGTTCAAACCTTCTTCTGCGTATTCCTCTTTGGTGATCCAGAAGTCCGGTTGATCCTGAAACACGATTGACAAGGTGCACTAAGTCTTCTAGTAATGCCTAGCTTGTGAATGAGAAAATGAACTAGCTCCCCTTCCCCAGGCACTTTGGAAGACAACAATTTTAAACGGCTGTAAACACAGCTTAAGCTTACGTCAGAGGAGAAATACTAACAACCCGCAAATAATTCCTGTCATTCCAATCCGTGTTAGTCAGTCAAGGTAATGCGAAGAAGATAACATGCGGAGGGAAAACTTAGATGAGACTAACCTTCATAATACCAGCAAGAACGGCACCACCTAAGTAAACCATATGTTTCCGTCTTGGTGGATCCTCAATTCGTAATCTCAATTTCTGAAATGCCAGAGCAAGATTTCATATGAACAAATTAGTGCACTTGCATCACATTAAATGTCTACATCTTTGCAGATGTAAAACCATGATCAATGAAGAGGGAACAGCATGACAGTCGTGGAGTTTGTACCTTCAGACCCTCTCTGTTTCCTTTCAGAACTACACGTACATACTGCTCGCGCACCTCTTTCTCCAATCTGCTCAGTGTCATCATGCAATTGTCAGGGCTTTGCAGGAAAGGCCTGTGATTCTTGGAAATGGACAGACCAGTATCTCGTACTGTACCACTTAAATACTTTGCCTAGTAAATCCTATCACATGAGATACTGCCGATGCGTAAGGATAAGGACGACAATTTTATTAATTTCATGAAGCAGCTATACATCATCTTTCCAGGCCCTCCTAAACCCTTGGAGATGGTAAACAAGCACGAGTAGCGAAGGTTACCTGCTAGGAAGGCCAGGATACATTGTGCTTCCACCACTTAAAACAATATGTTGATACAGCTGTCATAACATCAACCATATTCGTCAGCAATGAGAGTACACAAATAAGGTCGCAGGTATACAAACTGCGAAGTACAAATAGCTTAATAACTTGAGTCCTGAAATTAAGGACAAGATCTAACAAGTCACATGTTTCTTGATTTTTACTGACCGACATTCGATTGTCAATATCCATTTCTTGGATGCAGCGAAATACAGCACCAGCCAGTCCGTCACCCTCCATGTCTATCAACTCCTACAAGAGCGCAACGCCAACCAAAGTGAGGACACACAAGACGAGCGAATTCCCCAATTAACATTAATACCACCGGCCAACAGATTTGAAGTGCTAGACCCATCAATTTGTGCCTCAAATGCCTTGAAAATACAATTTCTTGGACATGGACAATACCGGTGTGAAGAGAGCCTCAGGAGCTTGGAAGCGTTCCGGGCCAATTTTTATCACCCTCCCATCAGGTAACTGCGTTGCAATCACAGAAAAGTATGAACGTCAATGTGGAGGAATTTAATAACATTACCGTATACGTACATTACCGTATACGAATCGCAACCCACCACACAAAACAATATACTGGTCCTAGTCCTCCCGAGTGGCCAGCAAATCCATACTCAGCAAGAGCTTAGCAAACCTACCGTATATTGTTTAACCAATATTGTCGTTTCAAGACCAAGTTGGTACTCACGTTTATAATCGATACTGCCACCCCAAGCCAAACCATAAGATTGTTTGGAAAGTACATTGACCAGAACAACTCTAGAAGCGCTGGAAGTTCATTTCTGCCTTCCATAAGTCCAACATAGACATGCATTGTAACGGGGCAAACAAGATGAACAATCTATACGACTATCTTAGAAAACGCCCAACTTTGAGCACAGAGATGGTATGAACAGAGATGGTATGACCTCAGAGAAAACACTTCAACTATATACACTTGAGCGAGTAAATTACCAGGCAATTCAATACTACTACAAACAAAGAAAAGACGCTCTTGGAAACGTAGGTACAGGGAGATTTACATCTAAACGGAGGTTCAACAATATTGATTCGATGAGTATACCAGTAAGCCACAAATGATTCAGAACGAAGAGTTTACAAAGAGTGCCTCAATATTATTAACCTGGTACAGTATAATATACGCAGCACACAAGAAACAAGAAAGCTCCGTCAATTTTTATGGTTGTTAATTATAAGAACACGCATTGATCTTCATATACAACAAGAAGAAACTTATGGTCGAAAGCAACATAGCCGTGACAGAAAATATTAAACTTCCGAACTTACCTTACATAACAAAGCTTCTCCTTGATCTCTCTGGCTGTCTCAAAATCTGCTGTTCTACTAAAAGCATATCTGCAAATCATAACCAGGAACGTCAAACTAGAGCAATCTTTTCTACCTTCCAAGATTATTCAAGACTTTCCATCGTATATTAAGACCATAAGCTTATCAGTTGCTGCAGGTTTTGTTTATGAGCGACCCGCTTCATAGCAACAAGCAACGACTCTATGCTATCATTCTATATAAATGCAACCCCCGATGCAACCCGATTAACCATCATCGTCAGACGGAGGTTTAACGCACCCACGCCGAAGAAGAAGATCAATGAGATAAGAAGTGATATGACGCCCTGCAATATTGAGTCGCTTCGTCAAGTGTGGGAATGAGTACCCATCCACCACCGGTACCTATCCAGCACATCACAAAGTAACAAATACAGTGGAAAAACTTACGAAGTTGTGACCTAACGTGCACAATGAGAATGGCCTCACGGGACCTAAATATGAAACATCCGTCTGAAAGAGAATTGTCACAATCAACAATATTGAAAGTCTTCGGCCAAAATAGATAGAGGTGACGCATACCACATGTGTGACACCATCTCCAGCATCGACAACCAAGCCAGTAAGTAATCCTGCCAACCAAGCCACCAAGTGATTATTACAATAAAAGCGACCTTATGTGTCATACTACAGCACCACCACACAGTCCAACACAACTGAAACGTGGTCAGTTGTGAAAAGGACAGCATACTTTCAAATTCTTGTCATATGCGTGCTAGATTTGTGAGACAAAGCTTGATCACAAGAACTCAACGTCTCGATGTTCAGACCCTCTCCTTCAGGCAGTGTCTTACAGACTGAGAAGCAAAGTTTGTGAAATTAAACTATAAGATTGAATGACAAGAATAAATGATCTAGTGGCTTCAACAAATGGACTAATTTGCTTAACATCTTAAAGTATATGATCAATTTTCATTTCCTTCAATAAGTAGAGGCAGTTGGTGGAGCCTGAACAGTTTGATCACTCCATTCAAAAATTTACTGAACAATCTGAGAAATCTGCGAATTCTACTCGACTAACGTAAACTCAAACTCTTGGAGCCTCAGAAGTTTTCACTCAGAACGACGGTTTTACCTTGTGCATACAAGGTCAGCACTGCTTGAATCTGGACAAATACAGCGCCAAAGTTGTATTTCTCAAACATTGTTTCAATCTGTCAGATAAACACACTATTCATGTCAAATGAGCTCCGTGCTCAGTGTTCAGCACAAAATGGTCCATAGAACAACCATGTTTACAAAGCTTAATCTGAAAATAAACAAAAGGATCTGCAATAGACTTCGCATACCATTCTCTCGCGATTTTTTTTAGGATTCAAAGGTGGGTCGGTGAGCAAAATTTTGCATTCTGGGGGATCCACCTGCAAAATCGATAAACGAACATGCGCAGAGCAGATAAACACGGGGGCGGAGGGTATTGAGGTAAATAGAATAATGAGCTTGTGTGCGACGAGAAGTGGATGAGAGAATGGTTCAGGGGCACTAGAAATGATTAGTCATCAGGTAAAACTCAAAACTCAAATAAATTTAAAAACTTACTTTCAGGACGTTGTAAAACGTATGGTCCCATATGTGACCCATATCTTCCCAATTTTGTACAATTCCATTGGAGATAGGGTAAGTAATTTCGAGTTGCTGTCGTTGTTCGGAAGCTGCTGTTCCCACAACTATGTCCTGTTCAATAGAATATCAAACATAAGAGTAGGGACAAAAGTATGCGCATTGACCCACTGGATAAAATCAAAGAAACAAAGAAACAAGTCTCATGCCTTTCAGGTAAGAGAACAGAAAGGAAATTTGGACACATTCTTTGATGTTTGCACTACGGAAAATGTCTTAAAATTGAAGAGGTAACCACATTTAGTTTACAGAACCTTCTAAGCCAAAATCATCAACTCTAAGAACCTGCAGTCGCTAAGATCATCAACCGAACTGCCGCTAGGGGGAAGTTCTCCATATCCAGTTTGTTATGCCAGGATGAAGCAGGATACAACGTCCACAGAAGAACTCAGATAACAGGGCAGGTCCTTATCGAGGGAACCTCCATTAATTATAGACGCACAAGCTAATTGTATTGGAGGTCTGAAGAGCTTACACTCAATTCTCGATCTCCAAGATTTTCTTCGTACCGCAGCATAGGTCGACCGACCAGACATGGAAATACAGCAGCTGGAAAATTGTCCCCCGCAAATCCACACTTCACAAACTGTGCACCAAAAAAAACAAGTAAACTAGATAAACTCAGTGAAAACCTTTCGGAAGAAACCATGAAACCTGATTTCCACATTTTTGCCACAGAGACTGAAACAAAGACATGCCTGCTGTGATTTTAAGCTTAACTTTAGGATTACTATGGAAGTCCAAACATCAAATAAGCGTGAACAGATTATTAAAGAAGTGCAAAAGAATAAAACGATGGAGAATGCTAAAGGAATGAATGAATTAAAATTCCCAACCAACTGCTAAATATTTATCGACGTGAGAAGGTCAGAATATCAGAACAAGTGACAATTATTACGTACATCTACAATATCTCAGAGTTATCGGCGTGATCACGATGTTACTGAAAGTCAACAGGGAGGGAGCTTCGCTAGTATTCGAACACCACATTCAGCTGGACTGGTAAAATCAGGACAGATGAGACGTTACTAATTCTTCACAAATAATCCACTCACCCCCCCAAAAGACCAAAATGCTAGAAAATTTCAAGGCCGTTTCGGACAACAAATTTGAGCTTGAGATGTATCATCACTATCACTATTCATTTAACCTCCAAATGTACAATGGTACTAATTCCTCAAACAAATATAATTCCCATTTAAATCCCCCCCCAAAAGTCCAATCTACCGATCAAATAATCAATTCTGGTCCAGGGAGATCAAGGATTGCATATCAACTCCGCACGCCAACTAGGTTCACAACTCAAGGAACCTGAAACCTGAAAACCCCTAATTCTCGTCAAGTGCACGTCACTCTCCAACTCCTCTTCCGCATACCAAATTTCCTCTAACAGAAATTATTCAAGGAAATGCTCAAAAATTTCAGGGTCGTTTCGATAAAAAATTTGCGCTCGAAGTGAATCATTAATACAATACTTAACCTCAAAATGTACAAAATAGTGCAAATTCCTCATATGAGCACAATTCAAATTAAATCCCGAAGAAAAAGTCCACAGTATCGACAAAAACGACAAAAACCGTTCGCGATAGATCGAAGATTCCACACTAACTCCGCACCTCGATTAGGCTCACAACTCAAGAACCTGCAAACCCTAAAACACCTAATTCTCATATCAAGTGCAACCTCAGTGTCCAACCCTCTTGTGCATACACCAAAATTTTCAAATCACAGAAAAGAGGCGCTCATGATCCAATCCATCGGCCAGGAAGACCGAAATCGGGAGCCAACGAAGTAAGAAACGCAAATTCACAGGCAATGGTTCAGGAGACAGAGAATATCAAATTGAAGGGCGGAGAAGAATGCGCAAACGCCATAGAATGGATGCATACCCCAGTGCCATTGTCGCACACCACAACATTGCGAGACGAGGTCATCGCTCCAGCAAACGCGAGCTTCGAATTGCTCGCAAGCGCAGGCCTGCTGCTCCGCTTCACTCGCGATCTGCTGCAAACGAGCACCTGGTCTTCCCGAAATATTCTACCGTCGAAAACATACCCGGCACCAGTGTATAATGAACGGGTATAGGGGTATCATCCCTACAACGAGGTATCAGCCAGTACATGTGGTGCGCAGGGAGCAGTGATTTTTTTTCATTTTCTATGTTTTGCAGTGTGCATGTGCCGTCTGAGGCTTTGGAGGGGTTTTAGGGTGGGTTAGGGTGGGGTTTTGGGGGTTTTGGGTTTTGGGTTTTGGGTGTTTTTCCTGAACTGTGAAAGAAGGTGATAATTTTGTGGTTGCAATTCGGCATCTTCGTTGTTGGCAGGTTTCTGCTCAACTCGCGTCTCGTCATTTTTCTGCCTCTTCTTCTTGTTTCGATGGAGTCCGTTCCGCAATCTTTACTCACGTCCAGCACCGTCATCGCTACTCCTGCAGGTCTGTCTTCGTTTCTGAGCTCTTTTTCACCAAATCATGCATGTCGATGTTTAGTAGTCGGTGGAGAGGTCACGGGCATTGCTCTTTCTTTCACTTGCGAAATGTTCAATTAGTCTTACTTGCTTGTTTCATGGTCAGTTGTTTGTAGAATTTATGTTGTTAATCGGCTGAGTCACGAACACTGGCACGCATCGAAAACATGAGAGGGGTTTCGAAAGAAGTGAGGGTTTAAGCTCCTGAGGCAAAGATGGGATTGCCTGCTCGATTGGTGTCGTGGGAGCTGGATAGCAGACAACATTTGTTGTATGGGCGAGAGTGTCGGAGATTTTTGCTGGTGTGTGAAGCAGGTGCACAGGTGAGTGAATTGGTGTCATAGATAGCAGTTGTGTTGTACTCATGCTTGCAACATTTGTCGTCCAAGTATGAGGTCTCCTTCACAGAATCAAAATGCTATGTTTGATAATTGGGCTGCCACATTTTTTCTGAACGGGACACTAACTTGGATGACTGGACCCTGCGTCCAATTAAACAAGGAGAGTGGGAAGAACATTCTCAAATTTGCTTAACCCCTAATGGACCAAGATTACGTCTCCTATTTTTTCTAGCAGTTTTGAGCAGTTCGTATGGGGCGTTTCTGTTGTCCAGTTTCATTTACTTTCTCATCAACATTTGCAATTTTTCTCACTGGCTCTAGTGATATAAAAGTTTAAATCCATTTGAATTATATTTTTCACCATATGGTCAACCCAGTTTGTCATTTTAAAACCTGGTCTTGAGGGTTAATGGTCATTTTTGGTGTGACCAGGATGTTTGTGCGATCACACTCTTGAAGTCTCTGCGGCCTATCCACTCTTCGCTATCCTTTCATGGAGAAAGAAGCGGACATCTCAGGTGTCCAACATCATCAGTTTGGAGAAGATCATCTCCAATTGCCAATTCTTCGGGTATGTATCAGATGCGCGTCCTGATTGCAAGAAAACTGTATCTCCTGGAAAGACTGTGGCTGACATGGATGTGTTTTCGATTCAGGCAAAGAGCAGGCGATTGAACAAGTTTGGGAAGAGTATTTTGCCGATCCTTCCCAGTGGTGGGACACCAGAGTTAACAAGGTATCAGTCCGAAACACATATAGCTGATGATTGATAGTGATACAAACAAGTAGGATAAACACCTTGGTTTAGAGCTCTGAAACACCAAGCATTAAATTTGCTCTTTTTGTTTCCTAAAGTGGAGCGAGGGCTGGTTAGATCAGTGTAGTATTTCCTTGCTTTTTGGTAGTAGATTAGAATCATTTTAGGTTTCTTAGACCTAATTGTGACTTGCGGTGCCCGCAGAGGAATTTTAAATCACCTGACTTTAAACATAAGGTGACAAAGAAAGCACTTTGGGTAGCTGGGTGGTCAACACCATCCTGGGTGAAGTCGAGGTTGGCTCAAGGCAAATTGCAATGTGATGTAGGTTTTCATGCCGATGATTCTAAAGACACTGCACAGCGAATTAGGTATTGGCATTAGCATGTAACTCTAGGAATTGCGTTGTTTCCCTTCTTCAATGATATGAAATAGGTCTGAGTTACTTCTTTGCTGAAGATGAACGTTACAAATTGAAGGTGGATGATAAACAATCATGTTGTCAAATGGTGCGTAATTGCAGTCAAGAATTGGGAGTATGAGTCAGTTTGAGGCTAACTTTGTGCAACTTGTGCTTGTCTTTCTTCGCTTATGATAGTTTCCGTTTACGAGTTATTAGGTGCATTTAAAGGTGGATGGCTTTTAGAGAAACACTATGCATGGAAGTGAGATGAACATTGTGAAGATTCATCTAAGATTGAATCTTCACCCTTCAATTTATGAAGCAATGTTGATTTTAATTGTTGTTCTCATGAATCAATTATTGATAATTCAGGTTATCTAAAGTCGGCAATGGGAATAAATACTCTCCATCCACTAGTGCAAAAGACTTGAACCAAATTGTTCAAGGAGGCAGTGGTAATGTGCACACGCTAAGTGCGAGAACTACGAGTGAAGCAGTTGCCGTCCTCAGGAATAAACTAGAACAAGGCATTGCTATAGGCTCGTCCATGTATGTTGGAGTCCTAAAGCGGTGCTTAAAGCGGAAAGACCTTGTAGCAATCAAGGAGGTTCATGATTGCATCATCAAGAGTGGAATGGAGCAGGAAACGTATGTGGCAAACAACCTAACGAGTGTGTATATAAGATGTGGGAGATTGCAGGATGCACGCAGAGTGTTTGATGAACTTGTGAAGAAGAATGTCTTTACTTGGACCATCATGATTGGAGGTTATGCTCAGCACAATTACGCTAAAGATGCAATGGAAGTTTTCAATCAAATGTGGCAAGAAGGTGTGCAGCCGGATGAGGTTACATATTTGAGCATCCTGAAGGCATGTGCCAGCCCATCAGCTCTGAAATGGGGCAAGGAAGTTCATGCGTATATTAGACGCAGTGGCCTTGAATCGGATTTGCGTGTGGGCAATTCGCTTGTTCACATGTACGCGAAGTGTGGCAGTATCGATGATGCGCGACTAGTTTTTGACAGAATGTCGGAACACAATGTTATCACGTGGACTGCAATGATTGGCGCATATGCAGAAAGTGGTTATGGTGTGGAAGCATATCGACTCTTTGTACAAATGAAACAGGAAGGCTTTAAACCAGATGCAATCACTTATGTGAGCATACTGAATGCACGTGCAAGCACAGGGGCTTTGGAGTGGGTGAAAGATGTTCATAGGCATGCTTGTGAAGCTGGACTTGAGTCCGATTTGCGTGTGAGCAGCGCTCTTGTTCACATGTACGCGAAGAGTGGCAGTATTGGAAATGCCCGGCTAGTTTTTGACAGAATGGAAGAGCGTAACGTGTTTACATGGAGCATAATGATTGGCGCATATGCAGACAGTGGTTATGGCGTGGAAGCATATCGACTCTTTGTACAAATGAAACAGGAAGGCTTCACACCAAATTTAGTCACTTATTTAAGCATACTGAATCCGTGTGCGAGCGCAGGGGCTTTGGACTGGGTGAAGGACGTTCATAGGCATGCTTGCGAAGCTGGACTTGAGTCGGATGTGCGTGTGGGCAGCGCGCTTGTTCACATGTATGTGAAGAGTGGCAGTATTGATGATGCTCGACTAGTTTTTGACAGAATGGAGGAACGCAATGTGATTACTTGGAATATAATGATTGGAGGATATGCAGGAAGTGATTTTGGTGTGGAAGCATATCAACTCCTTTTACAAATGAAACAAGAAGGCTTCAATCCAGATGCAATCACTTACACAAACATCCTGAATGGATGTGCAAGTGCAGGAGTGGTGAAGGAGGTTCACGGACATGTCCTGGAAGCAGGACTTGAGTCGGATGTGCAATTGAGCAGCGCGCTTGTTCACATGTATGCAAAGTGTGGTAGTATTGATGATGCACGTCTAGTTTTTAGTAGAATGGAAGAACGGGATGTAGTCACATGGAACACGATGATTGGGGCTTACGCAGAAAGTGGTTGCGGTTTAGAAGCATTTCGACTCTTTGTACAAATGAAACAGGAAGGCTTGAAACCAGATGCAACCACTTTTTTGAGCATCCTGAATGGATCTGCAAGCCCCGGGGCTTTGGACTGGGTGAAGAAGGTCCACAGCGATCTCCTTGAAGCAGGGCTTGAGTCGGATTTGCGTGTGGGCAATGCGCTTGTTCACATGTATGCGAAGTGCGGCAGTATTGATGATGCGCAACGAGTATTTGACAGAATGGAGAACCGTGATATAATCACATGGAACTTGATGATTGGTGGACTTGCACAACATGGATGGGGGCTTGAAGCCCTGAAATTCTTCAGGAACATGAATACTGAGCCTGATGGGGGCTCATTTGTGGCAGTGTTGTTGGCCTGTTGTCATGCAGGCCTAGTTGATGAAGGTCGTCAACTGTTTTTGGCAATGACTCAAGAGTATGGCATCGAACCTACTGTGGTGCATTTTACCTGCATGGTGGATCTCCTTGGGCGTGCAGGACACTTGGAGGAAGCAAAGGTCATCATTGGCAACATGCCAGTTGAGCCAAATGGAGTAACTTGGGGAGCCTTGCTTGGTGCTTGTAGAATTCATGGGAACATGAAATTGGCTGAAATTGCTGCCCAAGAGTGTATCAAGTTGGACCCAAAGAATGCGGCTACGTATGTGCTCCTCTCCAACATCTATGCTGCAGCTGGCAAGTGGGAGCAGGTGTCATTGGTGCGCAGTATGATGCAGGAAAAAGGTATACACAAGGAGCCTGGACATAGCTGTATTGAAGTCGACAATAAGATCCATGTTTTTGTTGCAGGGGATACATCTCACCCAGAAGCGAAGGAGTTATATTCTGAGCTGAAAAAAGTGACTGAGAAAATCAAAGCGGAAGGCTACATTCCTGATACCCAACTAGTGTTGCGTGATATTAATGAAGACAAGAAAGAACTCTCTCTTTGCTCCCACAGTGAAAAGTTGGCTATAGCTTACGGATTGCTGCGGACACCACTTGGAGAACCAATTCGTATATACAAGAATCTTCGGGTGTGCCCAGATTGTCATGTAGCAACCAAGTTTATTTCTAAGGTGACCGGGCGTGAGATTGTGGCGAGAGATGCTAATCGCTTTCATCACTTCAAAGACGGTGCTTGTTCTTGTAATGATTACTGGTAACAGTTTTGATTGATTGATAGATCATCGATTCTTTGGAGCTTTGCAAGGTGTTGGTGTACAGACCATGCTATTTCTTCTGCCATTTTCGTAAGCTCTTGATGATCATAATTAGAATTTTCTTCCTATCTTATTGCACTTATCGTCAATACTGAAGGCAGTTTTGGTTCAATTTTGAATGGTGTACTTCTCTGGCTGGAAATTAACCTCTAGGGTCCCATCACACTCTGCCTGGTGATATGATATATATTTCTGGCTAAACCAGGAACTTATCTTGACTCACCTGCGCTGCTCTACAAAGAAGGCCCACTACTGTAGCGTTCGTCAATATTAATGTCACGATATGGTGGACATTTGATGTTTACTGTACCGAACATGCTTGTTCTTGTGATTGTCAAATTTCTTTTACTGTAGAAACTTGTTGCCATTGAAATTCTGAAGTCCTGAAGTTGACATGTGGTTGAGGTTGAAATCCTAGTTCGGTAGAATTGTTTGTGGATTTTCAAGGTTGTCCTTGAGAAAAGGACCGATATGGTGGACTTTTCAAGACTTGTTGTGCCTTCTGTATAGTACACCTCCTTCAAGAAAGGTTGACGCCCCCTTTTTGAACAGTTCAGCTTTTTGGATATTACTTTGAACATAATTGACATTTCTTATTTTCGTCAATTAACATTTGTGTCTAACCCAATTTCCCTCAAGTATACCAAAATTTCAATTTCAAAAAACCTAAACTCCATTTTTGATGAATTTTTTTAATTTTTTTTCACGGTTTTACATGAAAATTCATAGAAAAATATTAATGATGAATTTTTTAAATTTAATTGCAAAGATACATAGGAAACATCCAAATGCACATCTTTCCTTCAACAAGCATCTCCAAAAAAGTTTCACAATTATTGTGGCAAAAGTTATAGTGGAGGCGTGAATAGTGCCCAAAATTTTGAAAATTCATATCTTGTTATTATAATTAGATTTTAATTTTTTTCCCTCACATTGTAACTCCTTTTGCACATTTGAGCATGATGGTAAAATTACTTTATCAAAATCTAATAACAATAAAGAGATATGAATTTTAAAAATTTTGGGCACTAATCACACCTTCACTGTAACTTCTGCCACAATAATTGTGAAACTTTTTTGGAAATGCTTGTTGAAGGAAAGATGTGCATTTGGATGTTTCCTACGTATCTTTCCAATTAAATTTAAAAAATTCATCATTAATATTTTTCTATGAATTTTCATGTAAAACTGTGAAAAAAAATTAAAAAAATTCACCAAAATCGGAGTTTAGATTTTTTGAAATTGAAAGTTTGGTATACTTGAGGGAGATTGGGTTAGACACAAATGTTAATTGATGAAAACAAGAAATGTCAATTATATTCAAAGTAATATCCAAAAAGCTGAAGGGTTTAAAAGGGGGGCGTCAACCTTTCTTGTAGGGGGGCGTACAGTATTGTCCCTGTCCTCGATCTAATGCACTTGATGCAGACCTTCAGCTCCACCTAATTTAGTTCTAGTCCATTTGTAAACCAACTTCTGGAAATTCTTGCCTGAAATGTACAGTACAGTACAATGGGGGGACAAAAGTATCATTGCCCCCTTTTGTTCCCTCGCAAACACCCCCATTTTCAAACACTATTTTTTATAATTTTTATGTAATTTTTGAATCATTGCATTCCTACTTAGTCCCAATTATGCATACCAAATTTCAACATCAAACAAACAAAACTCCATTTTTGGTGAATATTTAAAGTCAATTTTCATGGTTTTACATTATATTTTATTGAAAACAATTAATGACGAATTTTTTAAAATTCAATTGTGGAGATATTTATGGAATATCTATATGCACATCTTATCTTCAACAAACATTTCCAAAAGAAATTCACAGCTCCCTCTATAAAAAATTCAATATTGGAGAGACAATGTCCTAATTTTGAAAAATAGATATATTTTTATTGTAATTAGATTTTGGCAAGGCAATTGTACTATTATGCTCAAATGTACAAAATTAGATACAATATGATGATTAAATAGAAAATTCTAATTACAATAAAAATATATCTATTTTCCAAAATTAGGGCATTGTCACCCTAATATTGAATTTTTTATATAGGGAGTTGTTAGTTTTTTTTTAAATTTTTTGTTGAAGATAAGATGTGCATATGGATATTACATACATATCTCCACAATTGGATTAAAAAATTTCATCATGAATTTTTTCAATAAAATATTATGTAAAACCATGAAAATTGACTTTAAAAATTCACCAAAAATGGATTTTGCTTTTTTGATGTTGAAATTTGGTATGCGTGATTGGGACTAAGTAGGAATGCAACGATCCAAGAATTACTTAAAAATTATTAAAAAAAAATATTTGAAAATGGGGGCGTTTGTGTGGGAACAAAAAGGGGTGACGATACTTTTGTCCCCCCATTGTACTGTACAACCTCTATTCACAAGAACTTGAGTAAACATGTTTTTCAACATTTATAAATTCATGGTTTATACTTTTGGTGTCAAAAAATGGATGCTAAAGAGAATTTGGAATCTTCTTTTGACTCCAACAAATTCCAATAGATATTAGGGACAATTTATTACAGTGTACATAGTAATACAAATCATTCTCAAATGCTTGTTTGAGCAATTTAAGATGTAATTACCTTAATTGATTTTTGAATTTGTTTGGGCCACAATAAATCCTTGATTTTATCCCACAATCCTAGGGAAGTGTGTTGTTTTCACTACTATAGAAAGGATTCTATTTTCAAAAAACAATTGATAGTTTTTAATTCTAAATGTTGAAAAAAATTAATTAATTAATTTTGAAAATCCTATTTCTTGATACTTTAGTGTCATAAAGTCAAACACCATTTTCACTCATTTAGCCTTTAATTTGATTCTTTTTAGATTAGAAAATTTTGTAGTCTTAAATGTTCAAATGTTGTGTATTTTGTATCATCTCATTTTCAACATTTCAATGTCAAAGTCAATGCAAACTTTAAAGTGTCAAAGTTTTGTCAAAAACAATTCTTTGGGAGGATATTATATATACATTGCCTTGCTCCCGAAGAGTTGTTTTGACAAATTTATACATTGAGCAAAGCATGTATTATATATCCTCTCAATATATACATTGCTTTGCTACTCAATATATACATTGCTTTGCTTTGCTACAATGTATATATAATATCCTTTGAACTAACAAAATTCATCCAATTTGTTTAAGTATACAAAGCATAATTAGAGTCAATATAATTGACCATATATGATCAATTGGATCTTTAGGGATTAGTTTTCCAATGCTATAACTTATTTGCATTTATTTCTCATTTTTATAAATCATTAGATTTATCCTATAAATCATAAAATCCTTCACTTGGCCCTTCTTCAATTCTTCTTCTACATTGTATTGAAAATACTACTTTCACTTGCAAAGATATATTGTTATTCTAGATAATCACACACGTAAAATTTGGAATACATGGCTCTAACATCAAAAAGGACTTAAAGTAAGATAGTGTCACCTAAAATCAATTCAATTTGCCAAACATTCAACTATTATTATAGCTCTCATTTTTCATCACAAAAAAAATTGCATCTGGTTGCAAACCAAAAACGGCATTAAAAAATAAGATGAAAAATCATATTTTCTAAAAGTTGAATGGGTAGATTTTCTAAATCCATACTCTAATTGTGCAAAATAACATTCTAGACTACAAATTTCTCAATCCCTCCTTAATCCAAGGAAAAGAGGAATCTCTTACATGATAGTTGCACTAGTAGAATAATGACTTGTGGTGACTAGAACTTTGAAGTCAATTCAGAAGATCATAGAGTCTGTTTCAAAAAAAAAAAGTTGCATCTATTATTCAGTTTCTTGATTTCTACGTGCCTAGTAGAAAAATATAAAAGTCTAGTCTCAAATAGGTTTCACATTAGGAAAAAAACAGGGCATCCAGAACGCTGCTAAGCCTAGACCCCCATAGTGACATTACAGAACAAATCAAAAAAAAAAAAATTGGAAATTGATATTGTGACGTGGTCGAAGGGCCACGTCCGTACTGACATCAGCGCCACGTCAGCGCGACATCAGCGTGATGTCATTTTTTAATTTTTTAATTTTTTTAAGAAAAAAACAAACTATTTTTTTTCAATTTTTTTTTTTTTTTTTTAATTTTTTTAATTGCACCCCGTGCGTGCCGAAAATCACACACTCGCAGTCTTGTTAGGCTTGAATTTTTTTGTAATGCATCACTACAATAGAATTAGAAATTTAAATTAGGTCAAATAATGTTTAGAAGGCCACCCAAATCCAATTTGATTGACACTACACCAATCCAATAAAAAAAATATTATCTTAGTTATTACATTACTCAGTAGTTCATTTGATATACTTAAAATTATTGTAACATAATTGTTTTCAAAACAACAACTCAATTAATTATAATATTGTAAATGAACATTAGTAATAACTCACATCAACATCTTTTCCTCGACATCTTTTTGTGGAGAATTTAACTTATGCATTTTTCACCATATAACATTTGAACATACCCACTTGCACATGTGGAAGATGGGAGGACTCAAGTTCAAGTCACTACCATAGTAGTCCATCTTTTCCATCAAGGGGGATGTGGGCTTGGGATTCTTGCCTCCAAAATTGATTACATTGCACATGTATAAGTACATTGTAGTACTCTACCAACGTAACAATGTATACATAACTGTACGTTCCAATGCATCACTTGCACATTTTCTTGTTGTTTTCTTGCTAAAATTTGAACGTTGTTGCAAGTTGAAATAATTTTAGTGAGGTAAGAAATTATCATACAATTAATTAAAAATAGATCAACTTTGATGTGACAAACTTGACCTAGTCAAGTGGCTTACCAATGTACTTACACAAGGCTAGTCTTCCAAGATGAAGTTTCTATTAGCAATTGGAGAAGGGAATTAAAGGCATTAAATATAGATCCACTTTGAGCTTACCATGCTTGACTTTCATTGAGGAATGGACCAAGCCAAACCAAGCCCCCTTCTCCCCAATGAAAGTTAAGACTGTCCACCAGTTGAACATTGTGCAACAAGCATCTATTTATTCTCAGAGATGATTTTTGTTGAAATGATTTTAGAGATGTAAAAGAAATGATGATCATACAATTAACTTATATTAGATCAGCTTAAATGTGACCAACTTGACCTAGTCAAGTGGCTGATCTTCTTCCCAGACAAAATTTATGTTAATAGTTGACAAACGGGATTAACGACATTAAATAGAGATCCACTTTGAGCTTGCCACACTTGACTTTCACTAAGGGGGAGTGGAGCCACTTGCAAGAACAAACCAGTCCCCCCTCTCCAAGACTATCCCCTAGTTGAACATTGAACATTGTGCAACAAGCATCTATTTACTATTCTCGGAGATTCTTACGACACACGCTCGGTTTTAAATGATCCTACTCTCAATCCAGAATCCCTTACCTTTCCCCTGCAAGCAAGCAACATGGGTCGGTCAGCCCCAGAGTCCAGTCACACAGCCAGCCCCAAAGATTAATAATTAATTAATAATTAATTAATTAATAATTAATAATTATTATTAATTAATTAATTAATTAATTAATTATTAACTAATAATTAATTAATAATTAACTAATAAAAATAAAAATCCATTATTTTCAGTTTTCAACTAACGCCGATAAGAACAATTCTAGTCCCGTTAATTCAGTGGGAGCTAGGCTGACCACAAACCACGGAGTGACACGTCCCCCCCCCGTTATTCAAAGTAAGTCTGCGAGCTCCGGAGATTCTAAAAATGAGCTGACCCACCCCTATTGGTCCATTCCACGGTCTTCCAGCAGTCAAGAGGCCAATTGGCGAAACTACCACAGAAAGAGACGTGCACATGTGTTCGGACTTCGGAGAGATCAGCTCTGACCAAGGGCAGCCGGAGAACCGCCGGGTAACCCGGGGTGGTTCGGTGCAGTACCGTAAACAGGGATGACGCAGCTTTTTGGCCTTCTTTGCACTTGTCATTCGGTGGTTTCCCATGGTCATTCGGTTGGTGCCTGAGCTTCCTGTAGTCATTTAATTCAGCAAAAAAAAATCTAATTTCTTCTTGGCATTCTAGTTTTTTTTGTTTTTTTTTAACAAATGGGCAGAACCCACTGCATTAAAAAGAAAAACAATACAAAAGAGCGTAGCCGTGAGGCTAGACAAATGAAGAGAAAATGAGCAAAAAGGACCAAAGAAAACAAAGAAACCTGAGAATCGTAGAAAAAATTATAGCCGAGAGGACCACATCCTTGCCACTTGATACTGCCACCCTCCCTCGATGCTAACAACTTAGAATGGAGCCAGATATTATCAAATTTGAGCCACACAGAAGTTGCTTGGTGAGGTTTGAGTCTAGCAGTCATTTGGGCTTTAAGTAATGCTACTCTGCTTGAGTCAAGAGTGAGTCCCAGAGCAAAGTTTGGGACTACGCTCAATCAATCTTACATCATTTAATAGGTGAACAACCTTTGCTAGGTCTTGATGTGCATTTTGGCCTTACACTCTGTATTTTTGACTCGACTCTGTCTCGACGGTTCGAATCATTTGGTCCCTATTGAGACAATCATCACTTTGGCTCATCTGGATCGCACGGAACCAGAAGGTGTTCTTGCATACATTGTGGCCGCATGGTCTTCTGCAGCATTCCAATCATTTTTCTTAACCCTAAAAGGACAAACAGCCAGGGTGAATTGACCCCCTCATTGCTCTAAAGTTTATTCTTTGGAGAAAGCAATCAAATTTTTTCCTTGCAAAACATAATAAAATTTGGAAATTTTGAATTCATATTTACAATCAAAGGCCCCAACATTAGGTAGAAGAGATGAACATTAAGGAAGAAACACCCACTAGCATCATGTTCCCATTCATGTACCTTGGATTGTCACTATTATGTCCCTAGACTTCTCATTAATGTGTCCTTGGCTCTGATTTGCTGACGCATTTGAAGGACACATACCTAATTCTCATTTATTTTCATCAATTTTTTTTTATTTCAATTTTGGGTTCACCTATGTGACAGTTTCAGTGGTCTAGAGAGCCATCTCTTTCAAAAAACATAGAAATTATATACCACATCCAAAAAATCTATTTTGTTTTTTGAATATTCATAATTTTCACTGGCAAATACTACAAAAATATTAATTTTAGGAAAAGTTGCCTCCAACTATGCTGCATTGCTTATTATTGACGGTTTTGGATGCTTCCACCTTAGAGGGGATTTAGAGATTTTGGAGGGCTGTTTCAGGCCTCTTTCCAAATTTGACCCGATTCTATGAACAGCGGTATGGTTTATCAGAATATACTTATTATATAAATTTTTCAAATTTTTTTATAATTTTAAGTAAATTCTTTTTTCTTTTTCTTTTTCCAGAAATGATGTGGCATAGTCTGTGCCACATCAGCTAGCTATTGCAGTTGCGTTTCCGCAGTCTGGGAACCCAAGGAAATTTAGTCTTTCAAAGGCCCCAAATTCCCCTTAATGAATAGATGGGGCAATGAGGGGGTCAATCTTCTTTGGCCCTAAAATGACAGTTCAATAGTTTCTTGGCTAATGAGTGACAAGAAAATGTTTTTTTGTAGGACAGAAGTGCAACTATTTATTTTGTGTGAAAAGGTTAGGTTTTAGTATTACAATAGTTTGACTTCCAATGAGTGCTTTTGGATTTTCTTAAACCAATGATTTGTATGGTACCAAAAGCAATGATTTCCATAGCCACCAGCCTGTCTTTTAAGTGTTAAATTTGCAAAAGCAGTTGGTTAAAAAATTGACAAATAAAATTACAATTTAATTGGTTCAAGTACTAAGTTGAAGGCAATGCATCAATTCAAGGCAATTTGCATACTATTGTATTGGGATAGTAGGTTCAGCTTAAATTAATTTTTGAAAACTAGTGCCAAATTTTTCTACTAATTTTGAAACTAGTAAGCCAAATCTACAAATAACTATAAAAATGGTTTGTTGAAAATCCAAAGAACCAAATAACAATCTTTTGTTAAGTTAAATACCAATCTATGATATGACCATCTACCATCAAGAATTTTTTTTATGATAAACTAAATGAATTATTTTATTGACACTTATAAGAATGAAGAGTGTTTTTATATTGAAATCCACTGGGCACCATGAATTTTCAAAAGATATTGGACAATTTGAAGATGAGAGCTTGACTATTCATTGTCAAAAATACAAGAATCATATCCCTGAGTCATGTCCAAAGTAGAACTTTAGATATCATTTGGGTGTAGTACAAAAACTCATTTTAAAAACTTTTGAACTAAGAAAAGTTGAAAAATCAAGCTAAATTTCATTGACACAAACTTGTTTGTGATTTTGAGCCTCCAAAAAAATTTATGGATAAAATTAAGAGAGCAAGATGTTTGAAAATGTCAAAGAAAATGTCCCTTCCAACCCCTGTATGAACTTTGTCCATAACTTTTGATTGGAGGCTTGAAATCTCAAAAAACATTTGTAATGAAATTTAGCTTGATATTCCACATTAATCTAGTTCAAAGTTTTTTGAAACTCTTTATTCTAAAATGGCTAAATGAGGTTTGAAATTCTACTTTGAAAATGAATTCTGCTTTTGACCACTATGAGCATTTGAGATCCTATAAAATCTTAATTGACATATCCCACATGGGTTGTTTTACCTCCTATCATCCTACTTGTTTAAACAACTTTATTTTTAGTTTTTATCTCTAGTCACTTGTAATAAATGAGCTTTTGGTGCCAAATATTTTTGATTTTTTTGAATTTAATGTTGAGTTTTGAATACAAAAAAACGGTTCTAACCAACTATACCTGAGGACTATTCAGTTAAGATCAGTTGGGAGTTTATGTGGCAGCTAAAATGTGCTTGTACATGATGGAAAAAGGATAAAATTTGTCGTTTATTTTTCATAAACGGTTCATTTCCTATATTCCTAGTTTTCCGTTTAGATATACAACCTAAAATATTGAAATTAAGATAAGAAATTACTGATTTCACTCGGTTGATTTTACATTAGCTGTTAGATTTTCCTATTCATTGACTCTGACCAATAGCCAAGGAAAATCAGTGGAATTTCAATGGTTTTTTAAAACTAGAAAAACTACTATTCCTTCTAACATAAACCTCCAACTTGAAAGCTATTTGACAGAATATTCTAATCATTATTTTCATTAAATTGATGAAATTGGGGTGTCAAAAATTGTGGCATTAAAGTACACATAATGCTCAATTATAAATGATTGAGTGACCAAGATGATCACATATTCAAGAAACAAGAAGAACATTGGTCTGGAGACCATTAGGAATGAACTAGCTGTGTCTTGTGTAGACATAAGAAGCGAGTCTACCCTTATTGTCACCTTTTTTAACCTCTAAAAGCCTATTGTCCCTTTGGAGGACAAATGGGATTTCGGGCAAGTACCTACGGGCTGAATTTTTGTTGTAATTTTCCAAAACTTTTTTGAAGACAAAAAAACTACTAAGCTTTGTAAGATATAATTTTTTTTCAAGTGGTTCCCGAGAAAAAAAGTTATGCCAAATAAGCTCAAACAGGGGACAAGGGGCAGCAAAAAAAATTTGCAATTTTTTTTTTGAATTTTTTTTTTCTTATAGACTATATTCTTGTCTATCTAAAAAGATTTGATTCATTTCATTTGGATTTTTATGAGAAAGTTATGGGCAATCTTGTTTTTCGGGTACTTAGAGAATCTTCCTAAAAAAATAACTTGTAGGATTCATTTCTGAATACAATTTCTATAATTTTTCAAAATCAAAAGTTCCACATGGTTTAGGTTTTTTTCTAGAACAATCTCACCATTGGAATTAGTGCTTTTTAATTCCATATAAAAGATATTAATATTTTAGATTTTTCTTCTATCTTGTACCTACTTCTACTCAACAATTCTTTTAATAATGAAAATTAAACTTTTTTGGATTTTATTTTTTTCCCTAGACTCTCAACTCAATTCCCCACAATAGAAATTTAAAGCTTAAAACTTTGTAGTGCAAAACAGTTAAGTTAAAAATGTTAAAAATCATAAAACCTAGTTCCACAATGTGCTGAAAAACTTGTTTTTTTACTTTAAACGCAGATATCTTGCAATCTATGCGGTGAAAAATTCTGAAATTTTTTCCACACATTTTCATACTAGTTAGGTGTAAGATCCTACAGTTAAATGTGTGAAAAAAACATTTTTAATTTTTTTTACTCTATGCTATAAAAATGGCAGTTTTGGGTGTTTTTTGGCAAAAAAAAAGCCTTGGGCCTTTAGGAGTTAAAGGTAGATGGGTTGTTGCAAGAAACACTTCTCCTTTTTCTTATGTCCCCTTGGCTTTAGACAACTATTTTTTTGTTCATAACTTTTGCGTTGTATGTCTACTTACTATGAAATTTGAAATTAAAGTGCATGTGGCAGTTTCAAACATTGAGTTTTTTTTCAAATTTGTTTAATATTTTTAAATTGCCCCCAGTTGGATGCCTACCTTGGCTGTTTTGAAGGATTGTAGGTCTATTTCCAACCCATTAATGCAAATTTGAAGGTGAAAATTGGAATACAAAGAGTTCTACTAAAGTTACACAAGCTTACAAAAGTTTTTTTTAAAAATAGTCAAGTTTCTACCTTCCATACGTATTCAAAGTGCACTATTTTGCACATGTGCAAAGAATACAATTTTTTTTCCTGAAGATGCAAATGGTTTAAAAGAAGCATCTTCAAATAAAGAAAAGTTGCTTTTGGGGGGAATTTTGGGAATTTTTTTTAATATTTTCTAAAAATCAAATTCTAAAAGTGTCTATTTTCTTGCATTTTCCATCACTCTTTGAATGAGCATAATTTTTAGAGATAAATTCTTCTAGGTCTGAATTTCATACACATACTTTTGGAATGCTTAATAATTATTCTTAAAAATTATCCATATTTTATTTCATTAAATTAAAAAGTTTATTCCAAAAGTCAATGTACTCGAGTATTATGGCTGTTTTGAGTAAGTGTTTCTTGCAACAAAAGCCTAGCGGGTATAGGGGAGAAAAAATTCCTACCCCCCCTCCCCCCACCACCACCACCACCACCACCACAAACTTTGGGATCCCTAGAGGGTTGCGGAGTGGACCTCTAAACACTTCAAATTTCCTATAATGTTCTATAAGCCACAAAAATGAAGATATTTATTCACTATTAATCCTTAAAGGACATTGAGGCTGAAAAGCAACCGACGGATGACTTGTCTATTGACTTTAAAAACAAAGAATATACCTATTGATCAAGGAATTTAAGCATTTTGGTGACTACCTTGATCATGGAAACCACGTCCTTTAAGGGTTAATATGAAATTTTGGAGTTTTTGCAACTGGACCTGCCCCACAACAACCCCTTGATTAAAAAAACTAAAAAATTAAAAAAATAGATTTCCCCCTGATTACAATGCAGACGACTCCGGGTGTCCAGGGTTGACTTCTAGATGGAAGTGGGTCCCTTTTCACACGACAGTGACGACTCTTGAATGTTGTCTAGACTCTCGACGAAGTTCTTCGTGTTACGGTGGCACTTTAGCTGTTCCTCGCCGATAACATACTAAACTAAACGTTATCTCGGATGATTCTTTCCCTTCCTGGCAGGTCGAGCGAAGCACCATCGCTATCAACCGGCGCCCGCTTTTCGATTCTGCCTAAACAAACTCACGAATTCCTCTGCAGTCACTCGATCACACTCAGTCTACGTCGTACTTTGAAAGTGTTCAAGTTGCGGCAGAATATTCGAATCATTCGGAGCTCTTGGAACCGTATTATATCTTCGTCGAACTCGATCTTTCCGTGCTACGTTCCTGACTGGAGTTGTTTTGGTTGATTAGTGAGGTGGGTGTGTTGTTGCGTGGAGAATCCCGACTGAGATCGATAGTCAGAGCTTGTAATCGATTCAGATCATTTTCAAACTAGTGCATGTCCAGCTAGCGCTTTTAAAGCGAGGACTTGGACGTGCAGCGAGATTGGATCGGAAGTTTCACTGAATCCGCCGTGTTTTTTTAATTATCGAATATGCGGTTCTGTGGGGTTACGAATTATTGTATTTTGAACTAACGATTTATTCGATTCGAGTTGAAACTAACTAGTGAGAGTTTCGATAGTTGCAGAGTTGCATTCATTGCAGGTACTGGCAAGGGCGGCCGATTGAACTGGTCGGTTGGTCCTGGAAGCGGCGGTTGACCGCGGTACACGCACGTGAGCGTTTACGGAGTAGCAGAGATCGTGCCTAGGAAATTCCTAGGGGAGTCTGGAGAGCTTTTCGGTGGCACTAGGCGTAGACGGCACGATTTGCCGAAGGTTTGACCAGTCGGGGCTTGAATCGAAGCTTTGATGGAGTCTGCTTTGTCGATCGTCACCAATCGAAGTTTTGATAAGCACGTAGTACGTTTTTAGTGAATTAATGTTCAATAAAAGGTTGGAGCTGGATCGTGTTGCTGATCAATCGATCTTTACATTGAGTTGCAACATAGAAGTTCTGATTCGATGCTTCTCGTACTCATGATTCCTGAGCGGTCAGCCTTTACAGACCGTAGCATGCCGATCTGGCAAGCAAGCACGCAAGCGCATTGCATTCCATCTTTCACGAACAAGGTCGAGTAGTTTCAGAAGTTCGTTTGCACGCAATTTCTTAGAGGAAGGTGGACAATTGGCCCTCAGAAGCGGGAATTACGTACGCGCGCCTGATTAACTATGCGTGGTAGAGTTTTGAGTTCCCTGAAGTTTGTTGACCTCGTTCAATTCACAAGCTAGAGTGAAACCAATTGATGTTTCCGAAGGTGTGGTGATCGGGAGATGCCCCTCAACTTAATGGGTTGCTTCGCGGCGTCGAATTCGAAGGCGGAGAAGCAATGCCCTTCCAGAGCCGCCACCGCGCGCCTCGGAAAAACTGTCGCAACGCGAGATTCCCACAGCCTGCTGTCCAACAAGCCTGTATTGCTTCCCGACCCCGATCAATTGCTTGGTCGCACATGCGAGAACGACGAGCACTGGACCACCAAAGCGCCGGTCGTCAGGAGAATCCGTGTCGAGAAGCCCTTCGTGCCGAGAGCGGCGTTCTCGGGTCCGCTGGTGCACGGCGCCACACACGATGAGGCGATCGACGTCTTCCAGACGCAATCGCAGCCCGAATTGCAGCGTACCAATGAATTCGTCTCCTTCAGCGACGTTGAAGGTGGAGTCAGGAACAGGCGGACGCTCAGACGTGCTACGAGCTTCGGAGGGCGACCGCAGCCTCTTCCTCTTCCTGTTGCGGACCCACCCCCAATTCCAATTTCAAAGCAGCTGCGGGTGTATAATCTGCCACTTCCAGCGCGCGAGGACGTCACGGCGCGCTTGCAAGCACCCTCCACGAGTGTATTCAAATTGGAAGCTCGACGAGGTGCGCGCGTGACAGGCGTCAGGGGAGGGCTACCGCTGCCTCCGCCGTCGCTCGCCTCGAAAGTGCTGCAGCCTAGCCTTGTGGCTTTCGAATTTCGTCAGCTCGTAGTCGCTACCGACGACTTTGCAGCCGCGAGATGCGTGATGAAATCGGCCGCAGGGGATGTGTTTCGTGCCAGGGTTGAGGATTCTAGCGGCGCTGCTCCGTTTCGTGCGACAGTAGACGTGGCAGTGCTTCGGCTTCCTGAAAACTCTCAGCAGGTATCTGTCCGCAACGTCTCATTGGTGTAATTAATGATATATCGCGGGTTTAGGAGGTAATGCTTCTCATTGTTTGGGTAGAATAAGCGGTGTCGATGTTCGCGCTTCCTGTCACGTGATTATCCGAAATTTGAGTTTCCGCGAAGTCTGGCTATCTGCAAAATCTTTCTTTTGAGTTCAAGAGTCTCGTCTGAAAGTACGTGGTCCCTAGCTTGTAGAGATATTCAAATCACTTCGCCCAAATCGTCTTCTTTCTTGAAGTATAAGTCTCAAACCCTAATACCCGTTCTTATTAGGGTTACCAGAATTTTCGACCTCAATGGGAGACCCTGCTCTGTCTTTTTATTACTAATATGAGAGAATGCGCACGAGCCTTTTATCGCCTACTCCAAGGTTGCTCGCGCGACAACAGCACTAGCACCTTCCCCACTAATGCCTCTCTTCCTCGTAAGAAGAGGAATTTTCGTAAATAAGTGAGGGCACGCTACCCAAGGGAAGGGCAATATGGCGAGGCTCCATACATCAGTGTCCCGAGTCATTTAGAGAGGTGGTAGAAGAGACCAAAGTACTGTCAGGGAGTTGCCATGAATTGGTCCTAGTTGTTTTTGGAAATCATTAGTGGTGGTTGCAGTAGTGGCCAATGAAGGTCTGTGAAGAAATTTCTCTTGCTATAGTCCCATTCCAAGAGGCTTGGAGTGCTGCATGTGGGGCTGTTCTTTCAGAGGCTGGTGTGATTTTGAATCACCAATTAGAAGTTTTATCCGTTACCGAATAATTTGAACTCTTTCTTTAGAATTGCCTCTTGGAAAATGCAAATCTCCGCACACTCTAACACAAACGCATGTCAGAGTGCGAGACTTGTGTGACGAAGGAGACAATTTTCAGGCATCGCAATTTCAAATTTCTACCAGTCGTCCCAGAATTATGCAAGACTGAAGTGGGGAACAAACAACCAAGTTGTGAGGCTAACGAATATTGATCATCAAATTTGAAAGTATAAGCATTTCCTCTTGTGATCGCAATGCCTCACCTGAAATCAAAGCAAATTCTTACTAAATTAGCAAAAGCTTAATACAATTGTACTACTAAATTAAATCTACACAGGTCTGTCCTAATTTATCATCTCATCTTTGGCAATCGAACAAAACTGCCAATCTAATTGAAATGGCCGTTCATGACATTTTCCATTGGCGTTGCAATTGTTTCCAGGGCGCCATGGAATGGAAATCCGAGGTACACCTGCTGGCACAGATCTCGCATCGCAATGTCTGTGCATTGAAGGGCTACTGTGCGCACGAGGCAAGCTCCAGTTTAAGTCCAACTGCGAGAAGGCGGCAGGAGCGGCTCCTGGTGTTTGCGCAACCGGCGAATGGCAGCTTGGACGACCATCTGTTCGGAAATCGGAGTTTCTTGGACTGGACCACGAGAGTGAAGATCGCCCTCGGTGCAGCGCGTGGATTATTTTACATACAAGATCTTGCGCCTACGCAGATAGTTTGCAAGGAGTTTACAGCGTCGACGGTGTTGCTGGAGAATGATTACACGCCGAAGTTGGCTGGCTATGGCTTGTCAGTCGGCGTGCCGCTCGTTCACCGAAGCTCGTCGTTCTCCACGGTACGATTAGGGCTAAACCCTAAACCGTAAATTCACTAATTCTTACATGTCTGCTCATTTGGGGTATGGAAATTTCAGACATGGTAGTTGAGTAGCACTACTACGGTATGAAGTTCTGAAAACATGATGCCTGTCACTCTAAGGTTTGTATGCCCAGAATCGTCACCCGAACTGAATGCTCTGTTTGCATTTTTGGTGACGATTCTGGGTGCACATGCATACCTTATAGTTTGTTATTTGTTATTTCAATGAATCTCTTATGAATTTGTTAGACACAAGGACAATACAAATAAGAACTATCATGCAATTAGAGATCTTTAATTGGCCTTTAGTGGTTAATTGGTATACCTTCATAAAATTGGCAAGCATAGCACTTGAAGACTGAGTTTTGAGGAATATGAGCAGGTGTGAACCGCCTAATTGCAAATTGGAACGGTTTTGAGTTCCAATTGCAACTGAAAATGAGTTCCTCTCCTAGATTTTAGAGCTCAAGGTCTCACTTGGCTACCTCACAACCATCTGAGCACTTGAAAGTCGTAATTTCCAAAGCTCTAGCACTCGGAAGTACTAACTTTTAGAATTCAGAGTTTTGAGCAGTTAAATGCCACACTTTCGGTTCTCTAATAATGAATCGAACCATGCCCAGTCTTGAAGTCCACAACATTATTAACCCCTGCGAATTATGGGGTGTCTCATTCACCCCTGCGAATTATGGGATGTCTTCTTCACCCATGCAATTTGTGATTTAGTCAAATCAGTCAAGCTACGGGTTTTTTTCCTTAAGTTTAAGACTCTGTCGACTTCAAACTATTCTACCCCTTGCCATTTACTCTGGAGAACAGTCTTCACTTGCTTAACAACGCCATGTCGCTACTTGCTATCACTTCCAATCTGGTGAGCAAACAAAAAACAAATGAAATCCCAGTTGTGTTGGCATTAACAGCTTGCTTCTTCTGCTCCTTTTCCAGGCTATGATCCAGAGCCAATGCCAAGCCAAATTGAACGTGCGAAGCTTCGGAGTCCTGCTGCTGGAGCTTCTCACCGGCAAGAACAGCCGCGACGCCACCAGCTTCGGGGACGACTCCAACTTCGTCCACTGCGCACAACAGTCACAACAGTGCATGAAAGCAGAAGAAGAAGATGATGATGAAGAAGAAGAAGAAGAAGAAGAGTCGCGGGTGTTGGAGATCGTGGACCCGCGCATGAAAGGCGGTTGTCCCACGAAGGTAGCCACGGAGCTCCTCAGTTTAGGGTTGCGGTGTGTGAGCAAGCGGGAGCCAAGCTTGATGGAGATTGTTGGAGCTTTGAAATCGATCAAGACCAGGCATTGTAGTCGCAAAGCCGAAGGAATGGTTCGGGAGTTGCAGAAGATTTTCAAAGATGTACACACAGAGGAGGATGTCTTCCGAAAACGAGGACGTCCGAGTATTGTCGAAGCGATTGGGAAATCCTCGAGATAGGCTCTGTTACAGGGTTACAGGGTTTAGGGTTTTAGGGTTAGAGTTTTTAGGGTATAAGGTTTAGGGTCCAACCCTTGTGACAGTAATTATGGACAAAGGTCAGGAGTTCAGAGTCGGTTTTGGACATAACCCTCTTCTCCAAATTAGATGAAGATTTTAAGATCTTTGAGATTTATAGTTCTTTCAGAGGATGTGAGGAGGATGGGGTTATGACTTGAAACCTTCTTCAGTTTTTTTCAATGTAATTGCATTGTGGTGATGACAATTGTGGCGATGACAGGGGAGGGTAATGTACATGTTGCTCCTTGCCATAAAGTAAATCACATGTTGCAATTCTGGTTTTAAAGAACGATTCTCATTGATGACATGATTGAAATGGTTGTTTGGTTATACCTCATAATTGGTTGAAATAGAATATGAGTGAGACAGTCTTTGGATATAACTCTTTGGGCTAAGTGTAGATGTTCATCCTTGAGATTTTGTGTGAAAGGGGAAGTTTTGCATAGTAATTTGACCTCCAATGAGTGCTCTTGGGTTTTTTAAAGCAAATGATTCATACAATACTGAAAAGAATGATTTCCATGGTGACTAGACTAGTGTTTTAGGTTAAAGATGATGCATGTTTGAAGTGTCATGTAGAAAATAGATGTAGATGACTACGGTGAGAGACATGGTGCTCAGAACTTGTACAATCCACCGTTTCAAATTAGGATGGTGGGTTCAAAGAACACCTCTTAGATGAGTTACAATTTTCTTGTTTGTTTTTTACAACCAAGCACAAGTAGCAATTCCTTGTGGATCTTGAATATGGCGTTTCTAAGCATTGGGCACAAAAGCAAAAAAGTGAGAAGACAAATATTGTCGCTCTGTTGAAAATGAAATTTTACTATTTCCACATCATAAATGGAGTCAATCCAGTAAACTGCAAGCTCTCTTCTTAGAAGCCACTTGAAGCAAAGGTCTCATCAAATTAGAAGGGTCAAAGTTGTCAGCCCAACTCGGAATCTTCACAAAATCAAATATACAGGTTGCTCAACTTATTACAACAGGATTTCAAATACATGTTCTTGTTCATCATAAAATGAACCCACAATTCAAGCAGCTGGTTCAAGCGCAACATTGTTGCCACTTGAGGTGCTGAGACTCTCTTTAGGTCTCAATTGCGCTAAGACGTGCTTTGTCAATTGTTGCATTTGACAGGCCGCTTCAGAGTTCTCAAACACAAAATTCAACTTGCAATCGAAATTTCAATGGTTCCTCCCAGTGACAAATTGCAGCATGGATATTGGTGCTTCTCTAAGATCCACCTTAAACATCTTAGAGCTGCTGTAAGATTGAAGACTACATAGGTTAAAGCAAGAAAACAAGAGACCCTATAGCTTGGTTTGCGGAATATCCATTTTTTATTCGCTTTAGCTCATTTCATTCAATGTCCACTTCAAAATTTCAAAATAGTCAAAGAGACAATAATGAGAATGAAGAAGCCGCACTTCTATGGCTCATGTGCCATGTTAAAAATATTTGAGATAATCTTGAAGGTATTCCACGCACCTCTTTGAAATGGACTAGACACCTATTTGAATGTGCCATGAGGTGTCAAATATAAATGAATTATTCTAAGCTTGTCACCTCATCCATAATTACCATGAAATTTAAAGCTTGTTACTTTGACATATGCAATCTAAAGTGGTGATTAGTAGTGATTAGTAGCTTGCAAGCACTTCAATTTATTGTCCATTGTTAACATGTTTCACCAATGAAGCTAAACTATAAGAATCAATAATATTAAACCTCAACAACATGTTTCTTAGGGATGAATGGAAATGCTATGAGCCCACCTAGAGGCCTCCATCCTCCTCCAAGAATCATGTTGCCCTTTTTGTTCTTGCTCTGTCATTCCTTAAATTGTCTACGGACTTTGAGATTTAGCATCCTGGCACAAAATCCATAGCCAATTGGCAACCTAAATAATTATATTTGT
Source organism: Neckera pumila (assembly GCA_963969595.1). Lineage (NCBI taxonomy): Eukaryota > Viridiplantae > Streptophyta > Bryopsida > Hypnales > Neckeraceae > Neckera > Neckera pumila. The sequence goes on along the minus strand of OZ018409.1, from coordinate 44,453,050 downwards.
ACTTTATACAATCCTCATTTAGATGGTCAAGATACTCTTCCATGCAATAGTGCATACAAAAACCAACAGGGACTTGATGTCGACTCCTAAATTGACCTTGTGAACATTAACAACTCAACTATCATACACTTCATTCTACTAAGTAGCAAGTGCTATAAGCATGACTTGACTAAATAACTATGTCCATTGACCTTGGATGCAAATGATATTGACTATCAATTGTCTCTTAAGGGTCCCTAGAGTATTATAGAAATGGAATTTGTAAGGCAAAAAAACTTTAGAAATACAACAACCATTGTAGCTCAATAATAGCAATGCATAAGTAAATTGCTTTAACATGAACAAAATCCATGAATAACAATGAACACAGTGTTGTGTTGAAAGTGACTTGTCATCATCTTCATCATGGATGACAGCTCTCTTAAGGATTAGAGTGGTTTTAAATCTTCCATATAGTTCCATAAGAAATTCAAATGCAGTGATATAGCACATGATTCAAGCAAGTTTGTCTCTTATACCTAAAGTGATCTTGCTATTTTTGACTAAATCAAAGCTAGGCTAACATGTCTTGAGGTTATTTAACAGAACTAAAGGTTCCAGCACCAGTCTTGTTCACACATAAGAACATATAAGTGCCCACACGTGTATGTTATAATCTATGGAGTGCAATTTCACCACTTTGGACTAATTGAACACAAACAAAAATTAGTTTTTAATCAATTTTAAACATTGAAGGTCTAGAATAAGAAATTTTCTACATATGTTCAACCGCAAAAATTGATGCAAGTTCTTCAAGCAAGTTGGAGCACATACCTGTGGTGCAAGCCAACGCACCGAAGGCAGTTCCGGCAAGCAAAACCCCAACCCCAAAGTCACCTGCACCTTCTCCTCGCTTGTCACTGGATCTGGGTCTCAACATTATCAGTACCTACAAGGGATAGTGGGAAACCATTCGTTCGAGAAGCAGGTATTGCTAAACATGAGTGTTGCTAACGCAAAGAATCCAAACCCTAATTGCATAACACTAAGTCCACTGAGTTCATGAACAATGTTTACCAGTAATCGGACGACATCAAAAGTCGGCGATCAGAGACATGATTGTGATGACCAAGAACTTGATTGTGAGACCCTCACTGCTCTCCTGTGGAATTCCTTTTGCGGTATTTGCACCTGTAAACCAACGAAGCACCCGTCAGAATTAGGGTTTGGTCCGTGAGCCATCAAGAGCTTGGGAGAATGTCATAGAAATGAATGTCGAATTGATTATCACCACACTAAGCCCATACATGACGAGTTTCTGAAACAATTAAATTCTCAACAAACCACGAAAATCGCCACCCATGGATTGAACAAAGCAAACGCAAATCGTAAACCTAAACCTAAAACCACAAGAAATTTCTCGATTAGCAAGAGAAGAAATCAAGCACCGGAAGCAAGAGTAGGGGTCCTTGCAGTATAGGAGCACTGCAATGCAGTGATTGCCATAAGATTAAGACCACTGCAATTGGTAAAAGTTTGACTGTGGTTGTTGTTTCTAAGGTTCATCTTCTTCTTCCGCTTCCCTTCTCTTTCACCATTCCTGCTCCTGAGTACCAGAAAGCAGTATTTCGTAAAACAATCCCAGAGTTTGGTCGGCATTTGATCAAGCGTTTGCATCAAGGTTGAAAATCCTTGCTTGCAGGCTGCAAAAGAATTGAGCATCGTTAGCAAGAAACACTGATAAAATCTCATAATTGGAAAGGAGTTCTAAAATGAAGTGCACATAAATGCAAATTTGGGAGTGCATTACCTTCCAAGTGTTCGCAGAACCCAAACGAAGAATTGGTTTTCCTGAAGGCCAACTCGGAGACGAAGACATTGCAACAGAAGTTGGTTGAAGGAGATTTCTCTTTCAATTGGCATCATGGACTAAGGCATTCAAAGTATGGCTGTGATTAAAATGCAAGTTCCATGGAAAAGTTGCAGTAATGCCTCAAGCGAACTGGTTTACTTTCTCCCAAAGACGCTTGATGATTCAATGCATTTGCGGTAAACGTCAGATGGATTCGAAGTGCTAGATAGTAAGAGTTTTGATTTTGTAGTCTGTCTACAGTCTCCACTGTAGATTATGCTGTACTGATCAGTACTGTATCAGAACGTGTATCAGAATAGTTCTATTGTATACTCCGTATCAGGAATAAGACATGTAATTATTATAAAATTTTAAAGTGGAAGCTCTCTAGGCCTTTGAAAGGCCATCTCATAGCTTGGTCATAAAATTGAAATTAGGATAATCAACAGTCAATGAATAGTAATTAAGTAAAGGAATAGTTTTATAGCACTTTGTAGGACACTTTCAATGGAGGGTCTACTTGTCATGAATGGGTACATGGATGTTTTTAGGGGTGTTTTCACCTTAGTCAATCCATTTGAGGTTTTCTAATACTCGATCATGTATTCTACTTATGACTAAATTGATTTGTCCTATGTATTGGTGTATGTTACAAAATGAATTACATCAAAATGAATTATCCGGTTCTAACTTATTACAAGGAAGGACTATTTTTGCCATTAATACTTGTAATGATTCTTCTACATGAACAACACTTGTACACACAAAATGGGTAGAAATTTCTTTCCTTGTAAAAAATTATCGCCATATGTAAGTATCATAACATACACTAATAGAACAAATTAATGCAGCTTTATTGAGCCTATTCTATGAGAACATTTTTTTTATTACCAAACAAGTGATTGGAGGGTGGAGCAATATATCCTAGTATTCCCACATAACCAAATTTGTAAACAATACAAAATGGAAGGAGGTGAAAGTAGATGATGACCTTGTTTTCAAAATTCATATATTCCTACTATACAATTTATATACAAATCTTGATCCAATATACACAAAGAACTTAGAAAATTGTATTACAAATACAATTTAAGTAATGCTTACCACATATAATTTCATTCAAACTAGTGTACCCTATATAGTTGCCATAGCCAAAACAAAAGGAAAAGTTATTTTTTTATTTTTTTATTCATGTTTAAAACTTCAAAATTCAATAACTTTCACATTGTGGGTCCAAACGTCATAAAATCAAGCCTATGCACCCCTCTTTGCCGAGAGCTTTCCGACAATACCACATATATAATCGAGGGACGCATAGTCTAGGAGATTTCACCGTAACAAATAAAACAAACAAACAAACAACCTGTCTTAAGGTATTGATGCATGACAAAAGCTCAAGCCACTTGAAATTAATGCAAGCTACACTAATGATGGTATTTTGTGTTACCCACACTACTTGTTTTCAAAATGCCATAAATTATTACTCTTGATAAAAAAATTTACCAACGACATCCATTGAAAACCGCAACTTTGCAACATATCAATACCTATACTCTTGGTAAAAAATACTCATGAAGAATAATAAATTATAACATTTTAAAAGCAATTAGTGTAGGTAACACTATTTATCATCATTAGTGTAGTAGTGTAATTCACTCAAGTCTTCATAGGATAAATCACTCCATTTTTATGCCACACCAATATGAGGCAAATGAGATTTTGTCATGAGCGCTTGGGCAAAATTGCTTTACATTAATATAATCATTTATATAGAACGCCTTATTTTTCCTACCCTGTTTATAGACACATAGTCAATAACCACAATCAAATTGCACATATCATTAGTTAAGAATGTATCAAAGGTGTCATTTGAGTCGATGCAAAAATAACAATATAAGTTTAACCTATATTGAAATAAAGATTAACCTCTAAAGGACCAGCATGCATTTTTTAGCTACATAGCAATTTTGAATAGGTACGTGCAACTGGAAATTTCTATATTTTTGGCCCAAATTTTAACCCCTAAAGGCCTAAGGCCTTTTTTCTGCCAAAAAACACCCAAAACTGCCATTTTTTTAGCAAAGAGTGAAAAAAAATTTAAAAAGTTTTTTTGCACATCTAACCATAGGATCTTACACCTAACTAGTATGAGAATGTGTGGAAAAAATTTCAGAATTTTTGACCGCACAGATTGCAAGATATCTGCGTTTAAAGTGGAAAAAACAAGATTTTCAGCACATTGCGGGACCAGATTTGGTGACTTTAAACATCTTTAACTTAAAATTTTTGCACTATAGCATTTTGAGCTTTAAATCTTTATAGTGTAGAACTGAGTTGAGAGTCTAGGAAAAAAAAAAAATTCAAAAAAACTTAATCATCATTCTTTAAAAAATTGTTAAGTAGAAGTAGGTACGAGATAGAAGGAAAATCTAAAATATTCATATATTTTTGATGGAATTAAAATGCACTAATTCCAATGGTGAGATTGTTCTAGCAAGTAAACTAAACCATTACAAAAAAAAAATTGAAAAATTACAAAAATTGCATTCCGAAATGAATCCTACAAGTTATCTTTTTCAAGAAGATGCTTTAACTGCCCGAAAAACAAGAATGTCCATAACTTCCTCATAACAAATCCAATTGAAATGAATCAAAGCTTTCCAGATAGACAAAAATATAATCTATGAGAAAAAAAATATTTATAAAAAAAAATTCAAAATTTTGCAAATTTGTTGCCCTCCCTCCTACGCATTCCAAGAAATGGCATAACTTCTCACTCGAAGGTCCGATTTCAAATTCTTTTTTCCGCCACATACCTCTCTTAATTCTTCACCTTTTCAAAAATTTTCAAAGAATCACAGCAAAATTCCAGCCCGTAGGTACTTGCCCAAAAACGCATTTGTCCCCCGAAGGGACAATGGGCTTTTAGGGATTAATAGAAATTGTGGACAAGGAATATCTTTCACGTGCACTAAATTTTATGACATTTGGAAATGTGAATCAAATGTTATGGCCTAATATGTTACTTTTCTTTCATGAATGATTAAATGGACAGTCCAAGCAAATTAGAAAAAATGTATTTTTCCATAAACAAAATTTGAAATTAGTTTTTTAGAATTATGTATTTATAAAAAGCTTTGAATCAATCCATTTTGATCAATGAGTCAAAAGCTCTAACGATTTTTTTATTAATGGGCAATTATGGATTCTCTACTCTAAAATAAACTTTGAAGTCCCTTATCATACTCCTTTTTCAATATTTTTTGAAAAAAATAAAACTAAAGGACAAACAATTGGCAATTAGAGTACTTCTTGCTTTAAGGTGAATATAGCGACATGATTAGTTATCTAAGCACCAACCAGGCTATGCTTTCAACTTCAAAAAATTTATAAATTTGAGTGACAATCTTTAGGTCATTTAGCCATTTTAACCCCTAAGCGCTCAAGTGACCATTTTATGGTCGCTACCCAACTTCGGATTAAATTTTCGGAACAAAAAAAAAAAAAAAAAAATTTTTTTTTTTTTTTTCTTTGCAAAAGATTGGGTTGTCTATCAATATTTATACTCAAAACTCATATCACTACGGTCAAACAAAAACTATAAGAGAAATAGCACAATGTGTCTAGATTTGCCTAATGTTGAAAAATTTACTATTTGGGGAAAGTATTGGTATTTTCATTACTGGATCTCATGCATTTTTTCACAAATCAATAGAAACGACAATTTCGACCAATCAAAAAAAAATTCAAATGCTAAAAATAGAAATTGTAATTTTGGTGAATTTTTGAAGTTATATCTTCAAAATTCATTTAAAAAAAATCTAAGAATAATTTTACAATTTTGACCGTATGGATGCTTTCTACTTTTCATGCTTCACATTATCTTCTTTGATGAAAACTTCAAAAAAGTTTTAGAACTTATATTTTATAACACGTTTGTATTTTGTCCAAACCCCTTGGGTTTTTAGGGGTTAATGATATAAAATTTTGTATTGACAAATATAGGGTACTCGAGGTGTAAAGAGTCACTTAGACACAAAATGGCTATAAAGTCATGAAGCCAAATGACTATAATAATGAAATAAAGTCAATGGAATCATGAAGCCAAACATCAAACAATGAAATGAAACCACAACATAGATATGCAATCATGATGCCATTGGACAATAGCCATACAAGGTACAACTATGACTATTGCTATATATAATTTGTATATTCCTTCATCTACATCATCTACAATTGCAATATTATAATAAAAAATAATTATATGTAATAAAAATATATTTTGCAAAGCTCAATGTTGTATAGTTTTGGTCTCCTGAGAAATTGCTTTAGATTTTTACTACAAGGATCATGCTATGAGGAACTTGCATCAGGCTCTGACTATACTCCTAGGAGTGATTGCAATATTAATGAAATGAATCAATCATTCCATATATAGAAAAGAATATGATCTATAAAAATTAAATTTAAAAAACATTATTTTAAATTTTTGTATTTTTTATATTTTTTTGGCTACTAGAACTTACTTATCTTTAGATTTATATTGCATAACTTTTGCTTTGGGGTATGAAATTAAATATAAAAGTTACACTCCAAAAAAGCTAGTTTTTTTTCCATCTTAAAAAAAATTAGAAAATCATGCCAAAAATTGAGATCATAGAAACCTAACTAAAACATTTAGTTGTCCTTTAAGGAGACATTGGAGACTTTAGGGATTATTAATTAATTAAAATAGAATGAAACAAACATTAATCCATCCAATCACTACAAGTAAAAGGGATATTTTAGATGAATTTTTAAGTATAGTCTTATTTATAAGATTATAAAATAATGACCTTTAATGAGATTTTCATTAAAAATTTACTAAAACTACGTAAAATTTTATAATCTCATATCCAAGACTATACTTAAAAACTCACTAAAAACACCCCTTTCTCTTGTAGTGAATAAATAGAAATGTGAGTAACGTTGTAAAAGGAAATTTATCAAGATGGTGTATTGAGATGGAAATTGAAGTAATCTTATTACGAATTTTGCAATAATTACATTTTGAATGCTTTTACTTAGAATTGTAAAGAAACTATTGCACATAACGTAAAGCTTTGTTGGAAAAGCAAAGTTGAACTTTCAATAATGATCCCTTTCAATGGAAGTTGCTTTACCCATTGGCACATGTAATCACCTCACCTTCATGATCATTTTTGCTTTTACTTCATATTTTGCTTGAGTTTGTTGTTCCCTATATATATTTGTTCTTTGTAGAGAGGCAACTTGTTTAGAGGACCACTTTTTCCAGGTTTCCAAATTTGTATCACCAAGTGAGGGCATGCGTCAAATTTTTGCTACGAAGGTTTTTTGAGTTGGAAATTTTCAATTTTCAATGGACATCAGTAATAGCATAGAGAGCAATGTAATCCTAGTTAAATATGATGTTTCAATCATGAAATTATGAAATAACTTAGGTTGTTTTTCTAGGAGGCTAACATTCTTACCAAAAAAAATCATCCCCACCCACCCACCTACCTAGTAGGGGCTAAAAAATTGGCAATTTCTGGTGCTTCTACTCTACACCAAGGTTGTACTAGTTCACTTATTGATTGTTTTTACAAAATATTTGCTTGGCTTGCACACCTTTCTTTTTCAATTTTCTTTTAACAAAGGACATCATTGCCAATGCAAAAAACAAAAAAAAGGAATACCTTCATTGCAATGAGAAAACACTTTGACCCTGTAATGTTGTTGTCAACAATAAGTGTCTGATGGATGATAAAGAATCCTTCTATGTCTATGTAAGATAGAAGTACAAATGTACATCCTTGAAATTTTCTAAGAAAAAAGGGAGGTTTTGCACAATAGTTTGACCTCCAATGAAAGGTCTTGGTTTTTTCCACACAATATCAAAAAGGATGATTTCCAGGGTGACCAGTCCAACGTCTCAGGATTAAATCTCCAAGGTGAATTTCATTCCATTTGTAGAAAAATAAAAATAAAAATAAAAATAAAAATCTTTGAGGTGCTACCACCAGCACAAAAATGGTTGAAATGCCGCCTGGGAGAATTCAGTTGTAGAGCTTTCATCATAGCCAACATTCAAACTTAATTTTACAACCAAATTCCACAATACAATGCCCTACCAAAAGTTCTTGCTCATGCAAATTGGACCATTCCGTTTGTTGGCATAATGTAGAGTATAGATGACATTTTTTGTTTTGCACAATTGGCATTCATACCTTATGCAATCCCAAACAAGCATATTAAATTTTAGTTTCAAAAATCCAAAACTCTAATTTTGGTGAATTTATTTATTTAATTTTTATGGTTATACAAGATAATTCATTAAAAAACACTGGTGAGTTTTTTAAATTTGATTGCGGAGATAGATAAGAAACATCCATATACATGCTTTTTCTTTGATAAGCATCTCCAAAAGGTTTTACAATTTCATTTATAGAATTTCAATATTGCCGTGACAATGCCCTAAATTTGGAAAAAAGATATTTCCTTATTGTAATTAGCTTTTTCTATTTGCCCTTCATATTATGATTAGTTCTATACATTTGAGCATGATGATACAATTACTTTGTCAAAATCTATATTCTACATTGTGCAAAGAAACAAAATGGTCCAAATTGCATGTGCAAGAACTTTTGGTAGGACATTGTGCAATTTTGGAATTTCATGATTGGCTTGGAGTATGAGTTGCAAGTTCTATTCCATACTTCTATAGTGGAATTCCGTAACTTTGTAACAACACAATAACCTTAAAGTGCTTGGGTGACCATAAATGAAACTTTCAGGCTCGTTTTAGTGTGGGCAGTAAAATTTTTTTGACCATTTAAAAAAAATTATGGGCAGTTTTGAAACTTAATTGTAGAAAACTTTTCTTTTTCACTAAAAAGGGTACATATGTGATTTTTGAGAGGTCCTCAAAGGCATGTATGTACCATTGTAGAAGACTAAAAGTTTACAAATTTTATTGGATATCCCAATTGGCAAAGCTTGCCAATTTCACTTGAGTTGAAATCTAAAAAATTTTACTTGTCCATTTGCTTTGAAATGGTTCCAATGGAAAGAGTAAAGTGTTTTCATGATTTTCACCATTGAAAATTTAAACATTCAATTGTTGATTTGGAAATTATATGCAAATTGTAATTATTAAAAAAAGAATTCATTTCAACAATTGCAAGTTGAATTGTGTAATGAATTTGATAGCTCTTCATTTCGATTTATGGTTTTTGGAAGTGCATTTTAGTGTGCTAATACACTTCTTAGTTGTTTGTGTCACCTCCAATACCAAAAAACTCTAGTATGCAAATAAACCAAACATTGTGGAGAGCAATAATATACTAAAAATAGAATATATACATTTTTCTAGTTATACACTATAAGAAATCCGTGTTTTGGGGGATGTTTTCATTATTTTTTGGAACGCATTTTTGTAGCCATTACAGTTGACAACCCATGTTTTTATGTCAACAATAATGTTCCCAATTTTTTTGGACTGACCTTGCTAATCGACTGGTGTTTCATGCGTGGTTTTCTATGTTCCCAATTTTTTGGGATAAACACTTAGAATCGTCTCGTTGTTCATGTATGGTTTTCTATGTTCCCAATTTTTTGGAATAAACACTCAGAATCATCTCGTTGTTCATGTATGGTTTTCTATGTCCCCAATTTTTTTGGATAACCCTTGTTGATCTTCCGGTTTGGCATGACTCATTTCATTTTTTCATTATGTTTTTGGCCAACACTTGCTGTGACTATCTGATTTGCTTACGGTGTTTAATATTTGCACTTCTTTCAAGTATTGTACACATTGTTTTCACCGAGTTTCAGGTCTCCTCTGTCAATGTTCAGGGCTGCAAAGGTTTCTTGCATGTTCTGTTGTTACAATTCTGAACTTGAACTTGCACTTGCACTCATTGTATTGCATTGTTTCATGAGTATTGTGATGTTATTTCTGTGTCATGTTCCTTGTACATGATTGCGTCCATTGCATGTTCAAATTCCACAAATGCAAGCATGCCTCATGTTCTCTATACATAGCCTAAGGGGAAAGTCATTCTACTTTAATCTCTATGTTTGGCTTTTTTTCTTGACATTTTTTTATAACAAAGGAAGGGTCCCAAAAAATACCCACCTTTTCCAATTCTAAGTAAGTATACGGGCCTATAAAATACCAATTTATACAGCAAAATGTACCCTCCACGACCAGTAACAGAATGAATCAGTCACGCTAAGTAGGAGTCATCCAGACGTTGCACAGCGTGCGCCAATCTTCTTCGGTGGCTATCTGGTACTCAAAAGGCGCCCACCCACTAGACAGAATCTCTACGAGCTCACACAACTCAGAATCAGTGAAATCAGATATTGGGGCCAGGTGGAAGCGGTCCGAAATAGGCTCTTGAAGACACCAAGACTTCGACAGAACCTTTAGGTTGCGATCAAACTTGTCGACCACAAAGTCCTCCTCGAAGATGCACTGGGTCCGATTTTTCTCCGCCAAATTGTACCCTGCCAAGCGGTATGCACAGATTTTGACCCGGGGTTCAGCCAAGCTGTGCCACTCACGAAACACATGCCCCACATGTTGGATTGTCTTCAAACGCCCCGCACGACCTTCTCTTTCCATGCCGATCTCATTCCAAGGATCAGTCTGCCTCGCAAAACTCTGCAACACAGAAGGAATCATGTGGTCTACGGGGACAGACTCTACGCGGTTGCCCCAACCCAAGTCCACGCCATCAGCTGAGGAAGTCATCTGCAGCGCAAGCAAAAGATTCTACAAGAAACGGCTACTAGATTCCCAAAACAAGTCAACCTAGGAAATGCAAACAATGAGCAAAATCCCACTGGAAGGAAACGCAAAACTAAGCAGCGCAGTCAATGAGCAAAAAGGCAATTTCAAATGTAACGCAGAAGAAGCAGGACACCAAAAAAGCAAGACGAGGAAAATGCAGCTGGCCCGGGCACATTTCAAATCCTACAACGGCACAAGAGAACAAAAAGAAGCAACAACAGTGAGGTGCTCCAGCAAATCGAAGTGCGCTCCTACAAATTTTGGGAATGCTACAAAAACTGGCACATTCAAATGCAAGAGGAGGCGGAGGAATTTGAAAGTGTGTTTCATGAATGACGAGGCCACTTAAAACCAGCACGCAGGACACAAAAATTGAAGAAGGAAATGACAATGGACTGTATTGGGGGTAGAAATTTCACCCATTTTTATAACTCCTCCACGTATGCTGCCTCCACTTGTACAGCTCCAATTTTGTACCACTTGAATGAAGAGGTGCTGAAAAAAAAATCCTGGATGAATACAGCCGCTCAGAATTCCTTCATTTCACAATACAAAATATGGATTGTTGAATTAGACTTAGCAAATTATAAGTTTTAGCAGAAAAAATAAGGGGGGTTTAGGGAATGTACCTGGCCACATCATTTGGAGTATGTACCAAAATTAAATGAGTGTCAACAGACTGCGGCTTGGCACATCATCCACAAGCTTGGCAGAAAACAATTGAGTGCCCAAAGCATGCGGCTGGCCACATCATTAGAGAAGGTCCAAGACAAAACAAGTGCTTACAAGACCACTAATGACTGCCCAAATAAGAAAAATTAATATCTAGGGAGAACAGTTAAAGAGTTTAGGGAAAGGAGAATGAGTGTTTAAAGAAATGACATTTCCTAAATATGAGCCTAAATGAAATGATTGAGTAATTATAACCTTTGTATGTGTGATAATTAAGAGAATTTCACTTCCTAAACTATTCAACCGTGTGGAGCACGGTCCAAAATCTCTGAAGGAAATGACTTTCAAAAATTTGGCAATCCACTTTGTATCTCTAGGACCTCACCTTTACTAATGGAGAAAAGACAAGATATTGAATGCAAAATTGAAGTACCTCCAAGAATGTTGTGCATTTCCAGAATTTGCCAAGTTCAATTCCTGATAGAACAGTAATGCCACCAAAAATTAATACTCAATATGAAAACAAGGGGGTCAAGATAATAGCGGTGATTGACAACAACAACAAAATGTTATGCAATGGATCCATTGTGCAAGAATGGGACAGAAATTCACCCTCATTATTTGGGTTTGTTGCCATTTCCTAGTCACTAGTGCTCTGCAACAAATTTGTTCAAAGCATTGGCGTCTTTGGTGTTGAAAGTGTAGACAAAATTAATTGGGTTAAACTCAAGAGTAACCATGGTTATTATAGATTCAACATCAATCCACTTTGTATCACTATGGTCGTATTTAAATTTATTCAAACCGGGAACTGCACTAAAATACTGCAGCATAATTTGGAGAGGGCTTAGGCTTGGAGACTTTTTCCTGCTGCTTCACTGCGGCCATCAAGTCAATCGGATGTCAAAGCAGCCCCCACTGCAAACCTACTTTCCTCCTCATTTTTTGAACACGGCCGAGCCACCAAGAGCACTTCTCAGCCCCTTCAAGAATGCTGGACGGGTTCCCATGTTTTGAAGCACCGGATTTCTGACCCCGTTTTTGTTTGGCGGCAGCCTTCAGTGTTGAGCCAACTTTGGTGCTGGATCTTTGCACAAAAAAAATGCCACAATTGGATCCAAGTCCAAGTAGGCAAGTGCTAGATGATTCAGCCGCCGTCATGTAATCATCATGGTTGTTGAAATACAACAAGTGTTTAACTCTTGTCAAACAGTCCTTTGACAAAAAAGGATTTCCATTCAATTGAGAGACAAGAGTGGATTTAAAGATGGTGTGACCCTCATATACGGGAGAACTTTGGAAGTAACAACGCGCGTGCTAACTTGCACTTCTTGTGCATTCAGTACATCAGCAAGCGCATCACGTGCTTCTTCAGATACAACTTCTTGCGGGTCAAGACCATCATCAATTAACTCATCTTCTAAGTCCTCCGCTGCAGCAGGTGCGACAAAGCTCACTGTAATAGATGTTTCAGCCGTAGCTACCATCTCCCTCATCACCTCCCCGTCGCCGTCTTTACCACGAACTGGGTTCTTCGCAGGAGTGTATGACATGAATTTAGGATCAGCTTGCTTGCTAACCCAAGGTTTGTTGAACCACAATTTCCTTGATGCTGTGGCATGAATAGTTGGGGCCATGTTCAATCTTCTCAATGTCCACTGCGCCAAGGGCACCCTTCCTGCAAAGCGTCTACCACTTCTACATTTGTGGGAATCTGGCTGTAGTCAGCTAGGTTACATTCATTTTCACCCTCCATTAATGGATGCAGCTTGGCCCATATATTTTCTATCTTGTTGTGAACTTTTTGAAATTTTAGACCATTTTCACCGTACTCAATGGCGGACAGCTGATTTAGAGTGTTTGCAGTATTAACGAGTTCATGAAAATCATATGCTCTTTCTTACCAATCATCCCTCCAATTTTTGAGAAAAATATTTCACAGGAGTCACTACCTGTCAAGTGCAGAGGCACAGGGAGATGTGCATACCAATCCCTAAAATGACAGATTAGGAGCACAACAAAAGAACAAGACAACGATATGTCTATAAAGCATTGTTGACTGATAAAATGCTGGGCCTCAACAAGTTGCTTAGAATTTCCAAGCACAGAGTGGTCACTGTGTTTTAGCCACAGTTTCCACAATCTAAAAAAAAAAGAAACCTTTGCAGCCAATACCAATCTGCCCCGCAAATCTACTATCTATAAACAAAAAATGTCAATGTATTCAGAGCAAATCTAGAGGTATGTCTCTGTATCTAGCATGCGTTCTCTATTGATGTCTTTAGACTCTTGCAAGAGATTCAAGCAATGCCGCACCTTCAATTGACAAATTCTTTGGACAAAAGCCCAATTTTGTCTGTCTTTCCGATCCACATCTTCTTGCTTCAATCCATGCTAGTCAACTGTGAATCAATTATATACAAATCCCATATGTTCATGTGTACACACATCGCCACCTAGTTGCAGTATACGCACTACTGAAAGTAGAGGGTTAATTAGATTTTTCCCATTATGTATGTAATTCTGGTCATATAGGCCTCGGGCATTTCCTAGCTCATCAAGAGAAGTTGTTAGGTTCCAACCCTCCCAAGCCACAATTAGTCAAGAACCTACCATACTTTGATAATCCTGGAGCATTAATTGTCTTCTACGGGAGTCTCCATCACTAGAATGTCCCACAACAGGGCCAACGACATCCAAACACATTTTAGCCCATAACCAATCTACAACACCCCATTGATTCCGAATCCAATTAGAATCGAAGCAATTACATGTACAAGAAGCAACCAATACTAGCCGAGGCAACTTCTCGTGAAGGGGATTGACCACAATTACTCTAGCAAATCCTCCAACCGTATTACCCCTAAAGGACTACAAAATGTTACTATATCCTTCCTCTCCAAGTCCAATGGCAAGTTTAAAAGTTGATATGCAGACATGGTTCTCAGTCGGTCCACAAAATCCCGCTAAAGTATCCCACTTTGGTTCATAAGCTACCTGGCCCCTCACTTTTGTCTCGTCCTCTGCTAGAATTACAGGAACCGGTCCAATAATATAGTATGCTGACTTAGCGTTTTTGTATATCTCTACAACAGATTCAAAAATTTCAGAGTGCTCATCGGGTATGAACTGGACTCCTTTTCGGTGATCCCTTTTAATTGTACTATAATTCGGCCCTGCATAATTCAAGCTGAAGACATCACACATCCTCTTACCTCCATACACCTTCATGACTTGAACAAAAGACTTACTGTTTGGGCTGTATCGATTCCTTCAGCTGTCAAAATTCAAATTTTGTACAACATCTTTCATGAAGTCCCAGAGCGCAGGTTTCCCCCCAAAGACCCCAGTTCGATGAGCATTAAGAATGTTGTTGCAAAATTCCATCAAATTATGCTCAGATGAGGACTGCTTGGCCATTTCCTTTAAAGTTGGCCGATTCACCTTCAATTGGACAATCCTAGCTTTAGTAGACCAATGGTTTAGTTTTTCTGACCTCAACTTCTTCCTTAGGTCTTTGCCATGACAAACAAGCTCAGCAACCGTCAAGTACCCGATTCTCCTACCACCACCAGTAGTCCTAGTGCCTCTCTTATCAACTGCACGATCCTCTCTAACCACCCTCTTTGTGAAATCATTCTCTTGTGGTATCTGAGCGCACTTAGAGCATGTCTGGTTACTGAACCCTTTTCTAGAGGCAAAAAATCTGGCACATTCTCTATGTCTAAATGCGCCCCTAATCTGTAATGCTGCCCCATCTACAATAACAATCAACAGCACATGTGGTTCACTAAACCAATGTTTTCCGGAAATGTGATCCTCTAGCAAGCCTCAAATAATATAAGACAAACCATTGTACAAATCATGTGAAGCCCTAATCCCCCAACACATGAGAGACTTCATAGCATTTGCATCAAGACCAGAAGTAAAAGTCATATCTTTTTGGCTGCATCCCAAGTGACCTGTGAACCAAGAATGCAAATCTGGTTGGTTGGAATGGGCGCTGGTGGTGGATGACCTACTTGGCCTCCCTCGTCTTCCAATTAATAAACCTGCAGATTTAGTTAGGGCTTTCTGAGCATCTTGAATTGCCAAAATATGCTTTGAACCTCCCAAGTGATTCTGCAAATTAGCTTCCAAATTCTTCTTTGGGAGGGCATAGATTGAGGAGATCACGGCAGTATGGACATTTCACTTTGAACCAGTAGCTTTTAGAAGTTGGGGTGTCAACGTCCTCTAGAACGGTGCGGGGCTAAACACCAGGATCCATTCTCGAATTCACCTTTTCTAGTATTGATACACCCTCCATGATGAAGTCCTTGTGTTTAGACGGAGACAAGGGTATTGTTTTTCCCTTCAGTACTGCAGATGCTTGATGATCAAGGAAATTAACGTTGTGCTTGCGACACCAATTTTTTATGTGATGGACACTAACAAGGTGGCTGGAATTGAAGTTTGAAAAAAGATTGGCAACAACAACATTGTTGTGTAAGCTGCTGTCACCGCTACAGTCTTTCCGGCATTCCAAGCAGAAGACCTTCACAAGCGCCACACCGTTTTGATCCCATGACTGCAACACCCATTCGTTGTTGTCTAAAGAAACATCCTTCAAATCTCTCTTCAATCTTTCAGCTTGCTTCAAGTACAGCTCTATGATGTCTTTGAGGATGAATGCTGATTTCCAGGACACTTCGCTGTCTTCGCTCGCCTGGTGTCGTAGCACAGAAAGCACAAAATCCTTCTCTAAGGCCTTAATGGACCCTAAAGTGACTCGTGTATCGTTCCGCAGAGATCTCGGTGTAATTCTCCTAAATGGCCGGAATGAAGTGAGTTGATATCCCAAAACAAACCCCAAGTACTAGTCTAGACCGGGTCCAGTTCCAGTAATCCGGAACCGGAAACTCCTTTCCCAATTATATATCCGATCTAGAATATGTAACTATATGTAATAAATTCGAGTTTAACCTCTGGACCAAGAGGGATCTGCAACTTTGGGCTTCAGGAAGGAAGCTTAACTCCTACCCTCCGAGTTTTAACGTGTCAGAAGATCCACGATATAAACTTGAAAAGAAAACTTTGACAAGAACAACGAGAAAGAGACCTTCCTCACAACTAGACCGGATGGGCTACGCAGGCTAGCAGGTCACGCAAGAAAGTCTGGATTCTCCTAACAATTACTACAATGACAGACTACAGAACAATCCACGGCCTAGGTAGAGAAGGGGCGTCAGGAAAACACAGGAGAACTATAATACTTCTTGACAAAAGCAGCTTCTTGACAAAAGCCAGCTCTAATCCTCGCAAGGAAATCCTGTGGTATCCTGTCTAACACGCAATCTCTCCAGGGATCGGATACTTCCTGTATCCGGATATCACTTCCTCCTTAACCAAATCTGCACGATCTCATTACTCTCACGATAACACGGACAAGTGCTAAAAGGTACAGCTCACAATTGTGAATTGAAAAAAACTCCAATGGCATTTGCAGAAAACTGGGAATACAAAGTATGAAAAATGCTACCCGGATCAAACCTAAAATCCGCCTTTAAATACTAAACTACCCTTCAAACTCAAAAAGCGCCTAAGGCCAAATACCGCTAAAGGAATGACACATTTCATTCCTAACTTCCTGTCAAGTTTAGGTAACCTAAGCTACAATCAAAAAGCTCCCACTAAAAGTGGATCTTAGATCCTAAAAATCCGGAATCAACTTGAGTCCTAACTCTTTCTAAACTAAAAATATTCCTACACATCTACTTGTCAAAATTAGGCATGCAGCCCTCCACTCACTGTCAGAACCTTCACCTACTTTCTAATCTTCTTGACTGGAGAAAACCCTGCCTTTGCTGGTCCCTTCCGGGTCAAGGGCTTCTTTCCGGTCTGCTGCCAAGCCATCTGTTTAGACCGGACTTTGGCCTTCTCTCTTGCCGCCTTCGCCTTTCTCGCTCGGGTCTCTGCCAAGGCCTGATCGGGATCCGAATAAGGTTCAGAATCCTGGTCGGACCCGGATTCCTCTTCGTCATAGTCGGAATCCTCTTCTTCTTCCTCCTCTTCCTGAGCCTTGGTGAATTTCTTCTTGGCCGATGGTGGCTCAGGAACCTTTCTCTTATGCGGGACTGGAGCAGGCCTTGCCACCTTGCTCTGAGGTGTTGCCTCTCTTCCAACTGGTTTCCTGATTAGACCACTACTTGGTGAGCCGGATGAAGTGCCGCGACTGGCTCTAATCTCTGTCTTCACCACGGACTGCATCAGGGTCATCATCTTCTCTGCATCTCCAAACTACACCTTCTTTCCGGGAGTCTTGGGAGAAGACTTGGAGGGTGAGAGGGTGCTGATCTGCTTCGTCTTGGCACTCTCTTCTAGAATGGACCCTCCTGGTCCGGTTGCCAGTTCCGGTCCTTGTGTCTTTGCTGGATCAAGTCCCGTCACCTTTGTAATCTCCAAATCATCATCCTCCGGACCTGGGTCGGTGACTTTGGTGATCTCCACCTCAATCTGCTACACCTGACTCGTCTTGGCTTCCTGGTGCTCCTCGGGTACAGGTAAGTTTGGTTGCTCGTGAGAACTCTCACCTTTACCCTTGTCCTCTGTTGTTGGCTACTGAACTGGTTCTTGATCCGGTTCCGGTCTCGGTACAGGATCACTTTGAGGGTTTACCTCGCGCATCACTTCTCGCAGCTGCTCTAGTGTAGACTCCATCCTCTTGTGATAAGTTTTCATCGCCAGTATGAGTTTCTGATGCAGCTGTCGTCCCTCCACCATCACTTGTTGGTCAAACAAGTTAGCCTTGTTGACAACTTCACCCGGATGGGTGATGAATTCTCGGATTCGGGAGATGGTGTCTCTCGTTTGTTTGGAGAACGTTTTCTCCTTCTCCACCTCTTCCGTTTTCTGGCGCAACTCCTGTTTAAGAGTGGCCACTTGGCTGGAAAGCTTTGCCAATTCCTCCTTGCTTTCATTCTTCTTCTTCTCTCAGGTAAGCCGTATTATCCGGGTTAAGGCTTGAGCTGGGTGGGCGGCGCCCACTGTGGTGCAGATGGTCTACATTGCACCTCGTACTACCGCGTATCGTTTCCTGAAGTCACTCAAATCTCGAGTGATTCTTTCTAGCGACTCGTCTCCCCAGACTGGATTGGTATCCTTAGTCTGCTCTCTCTCTAACTGACCCTTTCTTCTCGTTTCATCACCCTTCTCATCACCCTTACTCTCATCCTCATCGTCCTCAGACTCGCTCTGCTCATCCTCATTATCGCCCTCATCGGAGGACTCTTCCTCGTTTCCGGTCTCAGGATCTAAGTCCGGAACTTCAAATTCTACTAGTGCTGCAGCGGCCTCATACTCTACCTCTTCCTCTTTTGTCATCACCTCCTCAGAATGATACAGGTGATAAAGGAATGGACAGATGGCGGAAGGCTTAGCCTTCCCTACATTGTTTACCATTTTCAGCACTTGGTTCTGGATGACCAACCCCCAATCTACTTTCCGATCTCCTGACAATGCGTCGAATACTGTGTTGGCTAATGTCAGAGAAACCCGTCTTGGCCTTTCCGGGTTAAGAATGGCCAAGACATATTGTACCAAACGCCTCTCTATCTGATTGATGCAATCCGTGACCGCGAACCCGTCTTTCTTGCTAATGGGGTTCCGAAACTTACCCACCGTGTATTGGTGCTTCCGGGATGCGCTTCCTTCGCCTTCCCGGTCGAACACGTAGACCTTCCTCCACATCTCCGCCGTCCACCACTTGGGCTTCGCACGGATTGTGGTCGCAGCGCGAGTCGGCGCTCCAGAACTCAATTCCGCCACTATTGCTTCACTCCAGAAATCCCACGGTCTGATGAGGAACCCGGCGCACCCCATTTGCTCCAAGTCCTCCTTCAGCTTCGCCATCTCCTTGTCGTCCTTGGATAATCGCGGCGTCACGTACCGGAGCGAGATGGTCGCTCCCCCGCTTTGACTTGCGGCCATATCTCCTCTCGTTTGGATGCAACCGGTCTACTGTCAGGAATCGGTAAAACGAGTGGTCCTCACGGCTCACTCTCTCTCTCCCCTTTCAGCTGGGCAAGTACTAACTCTAAGCTCGGATGCTAACAGACTTCTCTCTTGCGCTCAATGTCCCTCGAGCACTCTCATCTGCAGTCTGTCAACTCAAAATCCAATACTGTCGCTCAGACCGGAAACCAGTAATCGTGCACGTTGTACAACTTTTTGTCAGGACAGGAAATCGTAAGTGACCAGTCTCTGGACAGATAGGATCTAAGAGAGCCAATCCCTACAACTCTTAATGATTCCCCTTAATCCAGGCTTTGCCCGTTAAACCTGCCCATTTAGGATTCCCGTTAACTAATGATTAGAACGTTCTCGTAGTTCCCTAGGATTAAATAGGTCACCGTTGGATGCCGGTTCCTGTTACCCCTTTCCTGACCTGGTCTAGGCTAACTTGAACTCCGGTTCCTTGTTTCCGGTACATTCAGTTAGCCTTTACATTGATTCCTGATCAGTCCATTTCCGGTTTCCGGTTCTAAACATTAGACGGTCTATAACTATTTTTAAATCGAAAAAATTTACTACTAAGAAGAATATTATTCCTTCATTTATATTTTAATATAGTAAAAGTAGATTTTCATGTTTCGACACCTGGCCATCACCGCTAATCCTAGAGGAGCCAAGAGGCCCTACCGGAACAACTTTTGCATCCGACGTTGCAGCATCTGGAAACTCCATCGCAGGATACTCCATCGCAGGATACTCCACCGTAGGATACTCCACCGCAGGCTCCACATTGTCAGGAGTTTCAGCCTCGACTCTCCTCCGTTTCGTTGTTTCATGGTTCCCGCAGCCCACCGGGATGACATGCACTTCTTCCAGAATATCGTTCAGCGATTCTATTTTCTTCCGTAACTATCCTGCAACTATCTTCAACATCCCAGAACTCAAACGGCCAATCTAGCATGTTGGTGGCCTCCAACCTCTCCCGCAAGGAAGCATAAGATTTGCCATCGCCAACCTTGACTTTCTCGAAGTACTCTGGCTCTACCTCCTTGTCTTCAAGTATCCACAACTTAATGTGGCGCTCCCTCGACGATGCCATGAACCTGTAGTGATTGCCCCACCCTAAGCCCACCCTAAACCCTAAACCAAAGAATAAGACAATTGAGATCCACCCTAAGCTTGACCCTCCTTTCTCCCGAAACTGAAAGCCTGAAACCACAAGTTCATTTCTAGCACTAGGAAGCCCACAAACACAAGGAACCCTGAACCCTAAAACGCATGCCAACATACAATGCCTCCCACAAGTCTACAATTGCACACAAAAATTGAGACATTTCAACGGCGACCTCCGCGCTGCAATACAAAAACCCTGAACAGCAAAGAAATGAGGGAGACGGAGTGCCGGAGTCCGTGGACGAACAACTGAACCACTACATTGAGTTTCATCCGAGGTTTCATCCACACTGTAAGACTGTTAGTAAACTTTTTCCATCCGCAGCAGTAGTTCAGCTAACTCATAACAACTAGGTATATTAACAGCTAACTCATAACAACTAGGTACATTAACAGCTAACTCATAACAATTGAACCTACTAACAATAAATACCTAGGATCCATTTCTTGCAGGGTATTTTAGATCTAATTTTTCCAAATATCAAGTATTATTGACCTAGGTATATTACTTCAAAGTGAAATGCATGAATTTGAACACTGTATATTACCTCAAAGTATTTTCTAATTTTTGGACATCGTGAATTAATACCCCCTTATATTATGTTGCACGTAGTTTGCTAAAAAAATCTAAGTGATCCTCTCAAGGTCCTTCGCCCTTGAAAAATGAACCCACATTGTGTTGTTGAAAAAGTCAACAATCAATCGGTCTTCTACGGTGTCTTGCTCCCATCCATCATAGATGAAGTTGGGATCTTCTCTTTACACCTCTTGACGAACTTTAGCGTTGCTCTATGCTTGAGCTTGTTTGGGTTGAAGTTCCATATTTTTGCCGCTCTATCTAATAGCTTGGCAAACATAAGTCAAGGCACTTTTAAAATAAATTGTTGGTGCGTATACATTCCTTCCATGGACTTTTTATATTATTTGTTCTAAACTGATCCTGAAGTTTTTCATGAAGATGCCAAGTGATAAGGTTTGAAAACCAAAAAAGCCATCCAATGTCCTTTTGATGCAACCAAGGGTTAGGACACCTAAACCACTACAACTCCTACGACCCTCCACAACGCTATCCGCTTGAATAGTCACCTCCAGTTGCCACCCTACTCGAGTTGGGTATTGCCTCTTTGATTCATTGGGTTATGGCATTAGGGTGTCAAATGACAATATCTTTGCTTATTCTACAATCTTGAAGCTCAGAGCAACCAATTTACTGTGGGTAGAGGTTGGAGGGCCAGATGCATAATTGTGGGGGCTTGCAATTAAGGATATCCTAATCCTACATCCTGAACTCACTGCGGATTAAGATATTTTGGAGTATTTGAACTTAATGGCTAGGCCACGTCGCTGCATCTGGCATCACTTGAGAAAGCATGGAATAAAAATGATTGTTGGCAAAAACAATGATAATTGGACCTTTGAGTGAAGGAAACATGTCCAAGCTCTCCTAGTGAGGCCTTTGTATCATTCTACTATATAAACCGGTCGATGTTGTATAGAATGATAGGTCTCGCAATATGTTGCGATACAAATTCCAAAATGATCATATCACCCCATAATCCCCCTTGGCAACGTGGCCTAGCCATTAACCCCTACATGACAGACCCTTGACCATTCATTTCAAGTCTCACTGTCCATCACTCAATTTGCTACCATTTTGCAACTAGAGATGCATGAAAAATTTTATATTTATTTTTCAGAGATGATATTACATGTCTTCTTTATATTCCAAATTTTTTTAGATTTTTTGGTGGAAAATTGATTTTTTTTGAGAATTTTTGAAGAAAAAGTGAAAAAATATCACATCAAATAGAAAATTATTTAAAAAAATATGTAAATTTCACCATGTGTGTATATTACAATGAAAAACATCATGGTGTAAATTTAATTTCTGTTTCATTCTATAATTAGACAATAATAGACATTGATAATACACCCAAAGTTCAAATTGCAATAAAATATTCAATAATAGGAATTTTTCAAAATTTAAATTGGAATAGAAACTAGAGTAGATGACCTTCATTTTGTTAGTTGGGATCAAACTCAAACAACATCATTTTTGTAGAGAAATTTTAGATTTATAGCAAAGAGCAACAACTTTCCTAAATACACTAAAATGGCATTTTTTGTGATC
The DNA here is from genome assembly GCA_963969595.1 of Neckera pumila. Classification (NCBI taxonomy): domain Eukaryota; kingdom Viridiplantae; phylum Streptophyta; class Bryopsida; order Hypnales; family Neckeraceae; genus Neckera; species Neckera pumila. Next base: position 44,430,448 of record OZ018409.1, on the reverse strand, counting down.
CGTTTTTTATTAAAACTTTTCATTTTTGTGAAGACAAACACTAGCAAGACTACAAACTCAATTAAATACTCTTCATAACTCAATATGTAAGGTCAACAAGGCAAAAAGGAGATGAAAAGTACTTCCAATAGCTTTAAAGCTCATTGGATATTCATCCAAACGCCACAGAATGGCGTTCTAGGTGTTCCTGGGTTAAGCTCAAATACTCTGAAATATCTAAATCCGCAATGAGTTCAGGATGTAGGGTTTGGATATCCTTAATTGCAGCCCTCCAACCTCTTCCCGCAGTAAATTGGTTGCTTTCAACCTCAGGGTTGTAGAATAAGCAAAGATATTATCATTTGACACCCTAAACCTTGAACTTTTTTTAAGAATCTAATTGTAGAATCTTGTACTTCACTTGTTGTAGATCATGTGGTAAAAATTTCATGAAGTTTGATCGTACAAATTGGAAGATAATTATTAGCATTTGAAGTTGGAATAATAATTTTTTTAGAACTATGGCCTGCAATTTTAGATGACTTTGACGGCCGTTTGTAGATTTTTTTGCACTACACACCATTAGGTTAAAAAAATTTATGGTGAACATTTGAGTTGAGAGTTGGGGAAACCAATTTTAGATTGTCAAAACTTGAATTTCACATTTAAAAAAATTGTTAAGTATAAATAGGTCCAAAATTGAATGGAACACTAAATTGTTAATAGCTCTTAGGTGGAATTAAAACACTATATCCCAAAAGTGGGATTGTTCTTGCAAACAAACTTAACATTATAAAAAAGAAACGTAAAAAAATGTGAAAATTGCATTCAAAAATAAATTCTATAATTGTTTTTTGAAGAAGATGCTTAGATTGCCCAAGAAACAAGATTGTCCATAACTTTCTCATTTTGAGTCCAAATAGAAAGAATCAAAGCTCCAAATGTAGACAAAAATATAATCTATGAGGAAATTTTTTTTTAAAAAAATCAGTTTTTTAAAAGTTTTTTTTTTCTGCCAAGCGAGTTGCTTTTTCGACTTTGGGTGGTGTAACTTTTGCTCCCGGGCACCAAATAAAAAAAAATTATATTTTTAGAAAGATTATGTGATACCTTATCTTCAAAAAAAGTTTCAAAAAATTAGGTCAAAATTCGAGGTCACACAAGCCTGCCCAAAATTCCAAGTGTCTTTTGAGGGGACTTTGGACCTTTAGAGGTTCAATATGCTGACGTGGCATGCCATGTCAGCATTTCTAGGTGTCCTGGCGGTTCCTCATCAGACATCTTTGTTGACGTCCAGACATTCATGAAGACGTCAATGGACAAGACATTGTCTTGCTTAGCATGACTCTCTGTTGTAATGTTTGTTTGGCATTTGTTTGGGACCCCAAACATGCAATGTAGTCGTTGATGTTGGTGCCACGGTTGCAGACGTTTTCATAGATATCCTTCAATTATCCATTAGACTTAGATATTACCTTTAGCAATGTCTGCGAGAATATGAGCATACATTACTTTGCATTTATGTATAAGTCCTTTATTATAGTGCATAAAGGTTGTAATTATATTGGATATAAATTCATGAGTATAGATGTCTTTGCACAAATGTTGTGAACAACATCAACCTGTCTGTTGGGACATTTTGGATGTCCTCCACGACATCCCCGTGCAACTTCTATTTGTCATACAATTATACGTTTTATATATCTGATATGGTTTGTCTTACCTCTTGGCACCCCACTTGTTTAAGGGGCTCATTTTGTCCTCTCTATTTACATCACAATAAATGTTTTTTAAAGCCATGTGATGTATTTACCAAAGATGGTGTATTATGTATGGCATATTAAATACAGTATATTGTGTATTGCGTATGGTATATGTTGTCCTATGTATGGGATGTTGTGTATAATATGCTATATTGGATATTATAATATGCATATATGTGTTATGTAGGACATGTCATTGTCCATATTACCATCATACTAAACAGTGCATTCAATCATATAAACATCAGAGGTGATTTTGTTTTTTTAAATCATATTGGACATTTCAAGAGGTGTTCATAATGGAATGTGGACGTCTAAGATGACATTGCAAAAAATGTTTGGATGTCTAAGTTGACGTCTCAAAAAACATTTGGACGTCTAATTTGTCGTTTCAAAAAGTGTTTCAAAAAGCATTTGGAAGGACTGCCACATCATCCTTGATGGATGCTATGTCACTTTTTCCGCGGACACGTCATTTTGCCACATCATTTGCCATGTCATCAATAGGCGGATGAAAAAATGCACACGTGGCCTTTGTCATTGACAGGGCAGCCAAATGGTAGAATTTTAAAGACCTGTTGCCCCATGTCCTCTTTGATGTCCACATAAAAACATAAAGACATCAAGCCCTATTATTTGAGATTTTTGATGCTTTTTGCGTGTCAACTTTGACGCAAAAAAATGGACATTTCCTTGGACACCAAAAAAACACTATACTAGACGTTTGCATGTCAAAAATCGACTATCACAGAAAACACAGGTTTCTTATAATGCTCTCTACAACTTGACGAACAACAATTGTGAACATCCTGAAGCAAAAGTGTTTGTAGATGTCATGTTCCAAAGACTATACAACAGTATAATCTCTACAAAGGGAATCAAAACACAACTTTTAACCAATCAAAGGTGAAAAATTCATCCAAAAACTATACAAAAACTGTTACTAACAAATCTCTTTTTGAGAATTTCCTTGAATTGAATCACAAGACATTGTTGAAATTAAATAGAGAAGAATTTTATAGTGCAGCTTATTCCAAATAGACTTTCTCCGCTTGAATATTGAATTTTAAGCTTTGATCAGCAAATGAGAAATGAAAGAGGGGTGATTGCAAGAAACGCCTGCCAGTTTGATTGCATTTTGATTTTGGAATGCTATAACTTTTGAATTATGAACCGCCTAATGCCCAAAACCAAAAACTTGTTTCTAAATGTTTAATTGTATTTGTATCCCTTATTTTTGAGACATTTAAAAAAATCATTGTAGATTTAAAAGTTTGTTTTGTTAATTTGTCACATTTTGAAGTTAAGGGATTTTTTATACTAAAAATTGAGTGGTTTATATTAATAATTTTCAGCCAAATTTTTTGTGGCATATTCCTATAGTAGGCAAACATGTTTCTACCAAACAACATTTGAAAAAAAATATTTTATGTCCTCCAAGTTTGTGCATATAGGCCTCCCTTGTGCGTGCACTTCTAAACATTAAAGATGGTTTTTGCCTCATTTTTTAGTTGAATCTCTTTACCAAGTGTCCTTCTAAATGGACAAAATTTAGTTTTTTGGAGTTTTTTTTTTCTATTTTTTCTAAATTAAAATGTCAAAGTATATATTTTCTAGGACAAATTCTTGGACACAAAATTCTAGCAAAGAAAATACATACTTTGATGTTTTAAATTTCTAATTTGTAAATAATATATAAAATAATTTTCAAAAAAACAAAAAAAATTTGGCCATTTAGAAGGACTTCCTAGTAATGAGATTCAATCAAAAGAATGAGGCCAAAACCATTCCTAATGTTTAAAAGTGCACACGCAAAGGAGGCCTATTTGTACAAACATGGAGGACATAAAATAGTGTTTTTTCAAATGTTGTTTAGTAGGAACATGTTTGCCTACTATAGGGAATATGCTACAAAAAATTTAGCCAAAAATCATTAATTTAAACTCTTCAATATAAAAAATCCTGAAACTTCAAAGTGTGACAAATTAACAAAATTGACTTTTAAATATAAAATGATTTTTTAAATTTTTTTAAAAATAAAGGATACAAATACAATAAAAACACTTAGAATTAATTTTTTGTTTTGGATATTGGGATCATAATTCAAAAGTTATAGCGTTCCAAAATCAAAATACAACCAAATTGGCATGTGTTTCTTGCAATCATCCAGAGAACCTTCATCTCCAATTTGGCGTAAGGGATGTCAAATCTTTGTCATGCAAAAGTCATACTACGTAATTCTTTTTGTAACTTAGATGTAGATTTATGATGCCTTTTTGTCTCTAATTTGATGTTGGAGATGTCAAAACTATGTACTACAAAAGTCATAATTCTTTTTGTAAAGATGTAGATTCATAATATCCCTTAGTCTCCAATTTGACATTGGAGATGCCACAACCATGCCATGTAAAAGTCAAAATTCTTTCTCTCAAGTATTGTAAAGATCAATATAAAGGTTTGTGATGCCCCTTTTTTCCCATGATTTGACCTTGGAGATGTCAAAACCATGCCTTGGAAAAGACATTGTTCTTTTTGTAAAAGATTGCAAACATGTACTATGTATAAAGTAACTATACCTAAAATTGCACGCTTCCTAAAATGGCACACTACAAATTCTTGCCAAAAATGTATTTCCACTATTCATAAGACTCTATGATCGCTTATAGGTACACCTATTTTCAGCACTTTGAAAATTTGTAGTTTATTCACACGGTGTCCAAAAAATGTATTCTTAGAGAATTTAGAATCTTGTTTTGACTTCCAACAGGACCCTACAAATTTTTTTTCAATACAATAATGGAAACCATGCTGAATCATGCTGAATTGCTTCACTGTGCGATTTTAGGTGTAGTTACCTTAACCCCTAAAGGACCATTGTCCCTTCGGGGGACAAATGCGTTTTTGGGCAGGTACCTACGGGCTGAAATTTTCTTCTGATTTTTTGAAACTTTTTTTGGAGGTAGAAAAGCTGATTATCTTCATGGGAATATAATTTTTTCACAATCGGTGCTTGGGAACAAAAGTTATGACCAAATAAGCTCAAAATAGGGGACGGCAGGCAACAAAAAAATTTGCAATTTTTGATTTTTGATTTTTTTTTTTTTAAGTATTTTTTTCTCATAGATTATATTTTTGTCTATGTAGAAAGCTTTGATTCATTTCATTTGGATTTTGTATGAGAAAGTTATGGACATTCTTGTTTTTCTGGCAGTTAGAGCATCTTTTTGAAAAAAATAACTTGTAGGATTCATTTCTGAATGCAATTTTTCAAATTTTTCAATTTTTTTTTTTTGCATGATTTAGTTTACTTGCTAGAACAATCCCACCATTGGGATTAGTGCCTTTTAATCCCACCTAAAATATATAAATATTTTAGAGTTTCCTTCTATCTCGTACCTACTTCTACTTAACAATTTTTCTAATAATAAAAATTAAGTTTTTTGGAACTTTTTTTTTTTGGCTAGATTCTCAACTTAATTCTCCAACATAAACATTAAAAGCTCAAAACTCTGTAATGCAAAAAAGTAAAGTTAAAATTGTTCAAAGTCAAAAAATCTAGTCCCACAATGTGTTGAAAAATTTGTTTTTTTCACTTTAAACGCAGATATCTTGCAATCTGTGTGGTCAAAAATTCTGAAATTTTTTCCCTACACTCTCATACTAGTTAGGTGTAAGATCCTACGGTTAGATGTGGAAAAAAAAACATTTTTCAATTTTTTTTACTTTTTGCTATAGAAATGGCAGTTTTGAGTGTTTTTTGGCAGAACAAGGGCCTCGGTCCTTTAAGGGTTAAGTCATGTTTGACATTGGGAGGCCAAAACCCACGCCATGCAAAAGTCAGAATTCTTTCTGCAAAATACCGCAAAGATGTACACAGCCTCGTGTTTGACGTTGGGATGCCATGCAAAAGTGAGAATTCGTTATGTAAAGTCTTGCAAAAGATGTAAGGCTCCTGTTTCATGTTAGGGATGTCAAAATCTTGTTGCATGCAAAAGTCAGAATCCTTTCTATAAAGTAAGTGATTCCAAAGTTTTGAAGCTGCTCCTGAATTTTCTTGTGAAAGTTAAATCTAAGTTCTCACCATATGCAGACAGTTTCAGTGCATGAGATGGCCCACTCGCTCATCCGTGAGTAGCCTTCAATGTGCTTTCTTTGTACTTGCAAATAGTTTCTTTCAGGTTTTCTTTGGAGTATGATTGCTAGAAATTCTTGTTGTACTTGAGTTCAGCATGCACTTTGCTTTTCAGGCAATTGTAAGAGCAGCCCCACTCCAACACGCCGAAACCACTCTCTAAAGGTTCTGCACCATTGATCTTTGAAGATTTCAGAAGATCAATGGTGCAGAACATTTAAAGAGTGGCTTTAGCATGTTGAAGTAGGGCTGCTCTAAGGGTCATGTAATGGTTGGTACACACTGTTGCTCTGTTCTGAGTTTCTTCTAACTTGCAGCAGGGCAGCAGCAATGTTGTGCACGTGTGGGTATTCCTGCAGAGAAATCTTGGATCTTGGTACACTTAACTCCTAAGTGCCTAAGCCTTTCCAAGTGTGTTTTTCCTATGAAAAAAGAGCATGGACTTATAGTTATCCCCAATGACGCAATTTTTTTTTTTTTTTCAAAATTTAACCGTATAGATGTTCAAAGAGCTTGTTTATTAGTATGCACACCAATTTTGAGCGCAAAATTGCATAGGAGTTGGGAGATCATAACAAGAGAAATGTATGTTTTCTATTTTTAGTATGCTGCCCTTCCCCACAATGTTTAAGAAATTTGCATATAAAAGTTTTTTGGGATTGGAGGTGACATGAACAACTACAAATCATGTTAGCACACTAAAATACACTTTCAAAAAACACAATTTCACATAAAAAGCTTTCAAACTCATTGCACAATGTACCTTGCAATTGTTGAAATGCAAGCTTTTTTTATAAGTAGAAATCGCAAATAACTCCAAATCAACACTCTTATGTTTAAATTTTCAGTGGTGAAAATCATAAAAAACACTTACTCTTTCCATTGGGACCATTTTCAAAGCAAACGGATAAGTACAATTTTTTAGATCTCAATTCAAGTGAAATTGACAAGCTTTGCTTAAAGCTGAGAAAATCAAGTAAAATTGTAAGCTTTACTCTTCCTCAATGAGACACATATGCCTTTGAGGACCTCTCAAAAATCTAGTATTTATCTTTTTCAGTGAAAAATAAAAGTTTTCAATAGTTAACCATTTAACCTTCAAAACTGCCTGTAAAAAAAATTTTAAGTGGTCAAAAGAATTTAACTGCCCACCTTGAAACGAACCTGAAATTTTAGGCCAACTATATTTGGTCACCCAGCCAGTTTAGGGGTAAAGATATCCAATTGTGGATATGATGAAACTCTGGACATAAGGTGGGCAGTGGGCACCCCCAAATGCGTCACTGACCCAAAATTGCCATTGTCACTCTGAATACATCTCCAAAATCAATATATATGTTTGGAACAAATAATAGTAACTAGGCATGGTAGCAAAAAGTGTCGGTTTTGGGGGTGTCCACCTTACTTGTGCAATAGTGGTATGTACTTTACCCTTATACAAGATTTGTGGTCCAAACTCTGCAATTGTACCCTCGATTAAGGTAAACCAGCCCATTGTGGTCAAACTTTGGAGTCTACCCTCATGCCATTGTTGAAAGTTTTCAAATTTTTTCCCACATGAAGACAAGAGTGAGAAATAGTGAGAGCAATTGAAATTATATTTTTCAAACAAAGTATGAATTTGTTATGGATTTTTGAAGTGATATGTCCAAAAGAGTCAGTAGACTACTCCATAAAAAGTGTATCCAATATGCTCTTCTTAATCACCTAAAGTAATCACAATAAGTTCTAATGTAGAGGGCTATAAAAAGTCACTTCCTACAATGATTTACATTGAAAAAGAAGGTGTTCCCAATGAGGTCACTAATCACTCCATTAGTGTTAGGTTAGACATTGATTGTGGCCAAAAAAACTATCATGGGGTCATTAGGTGTCTACTATAGGTCATCTGACCACAATGGGCTGGTCTACCTTACATCAATACATTCTTCTTTAATAGTTAGGTAGAAACACCAAAAACAGAGAAGCTTCTTGTAATGACACTATAGAATGCCCTATAATGGACAATTGTTGGATGCAGTGTTGATTGAAAAAGATGTGATTGGCTCACACTTGATTAAGAATAAGTTCCAAAGCTAGTTGTTTTAGGTGAAATCCTTGAGAGAGAGAGAGGTGGACCTCAACACCGATAGAAGCAAGGGTTTGAGAATTCCAAAACCAAAGATGCAAGGGTTTAAGAAATCGATCAGATCTGCTCCTGTCCACACGATAAGACAGTTGCATGCCCACTTGGTAAACAACAGAGGCAATGTTATGCAATGGCCACAAAGTTGTAATGATACACAGTACCGCCCTCAGTCAATTGGGAAATCTTCATTTTTTCAGAGAGATTGAGTTGCTTCAGAAAACCTGATACTGGTACAAAAGTTGCAAAGCACTTCAGTTTTACACACTGCTCCCTCATATACTCCAGCTAGACTCGGGAAATGCAAAAGCAACATGCGTGGGAGTGCGAGAAAAAATTATGAACTATTACACTTAAAAGTGGCTGATAAGACCTCCAGTAAGGCCTGTTGGGAACGTACCTTGATCCTGGGGATAGGGTTGAATGGTTTGAGTGTCTGTCTCCAAGGGCTAAAAAAATAAATTTAATAATAAATTTTAGCAGACGGCCTTCAAAGTCGCAGATAAGGGTGGCACAGTAGTCATCTTCGAATATGTCAACCAGCTAGGACTTGTGCGGATTAGGTTTCCGAGCGAAACATAGAACCGAGTCAACCGTCACCACGGTATTTTTCCCTTCAGTTGCAATTGTTCCACGCGTGTAAACTTTAAAACCAAGTATATAGAATAGACACTACATACAAACATGGACCGTAAAATTGACATGGCAATCACAATTCTGACTCATTAAATGCACCACAACCCTTGGCACGAGAGTCGCATGGAATCCTTTTATTCTGCACAACTGGTTTAACTATTAAGGTTTAGTTTGTTCAAAGACACATTCTACGAGTACACCAGTTCAAAGACGTACTGGAGCTCAAAATTATGAAAAAACAGGCAATCCTACAGTAGATATGATGGAGAGTTACCAATTTGATTGAATGATCATATTGCAAAGGCTTAAAGCTAGCATACTAGCTAGAGGCCAAGCTCTACAACAACCGAGACAGAGGACCAGCATTCGATGTCGCAGTCAGAAATAAAACATTCGAACTCAAGAACTAAACCAACAAACGTCAAGATTTCGCTGAACCTAACAAACCCACCGTGCACTTGCAATAGATGGGAAATTTCGTTACGCCATTTATCCATTCATGTCCTTTCTTAGCTCTAAGTCTTACGACTGGTGTAGATTTCAGAATGCACGCCCGTCTAAACTTTAAAGTGCCAAGTTTGTGGAATACCGCCATTTCAACGAAATTTTGGTTATAGATACTTACAATATCCTAATTGTAACTAGATCTAAAATACAAAAGGTAAAGCATGACAAGTACGGATTAAAAAGTACGCTGTACAACTGAAGGCTGTCAATGAGACTGAAGGTGATCCATCGTGAAAGATCTATGACTGCTAAAACATCGAATCACAAGAAGCGACGAAACCGTACCAGAAACCAGAACAACATATCACATGAAGATATGATTATTTCTCAAGGAACACCCAAAAAAGTGTTTTTTCGGTAGGAATATAAATCCCACTCCTAACAAAACCACCGTCCAATAAATCCCTCCACTGCCCTCCTTATTCTAACTAGGTCTAAAATACTTGACAAGTACGGATTAAAGGGAAGACTTCAATGGGACAGAAGGTGATCCATCGAGAAAAGATCCAAAAATCTATTAAAGCGAAAAAACACCGATCATTGCCTGGAGTTCCAGAAGGTGAAATCTGGGGAGCAGTTGAGACCGCCCGCGGGAGTGACGTGCTTGCCGGTAAGAAACGCCGTGACGGCCGCCTTGTTGAAGGTGTTGGACGTGTGGATGCCGTCCCAGCTCAGATGGCCTGCGGGATTCGCGCAAGGCAACAAAGGAAGAGTCATCGTCAGGTTCACGAATTTGCCGTCCACTGTGCCGGCGTGGCCGCAAGTAACGCCCTTGTTGAAGTTGTAGTCGCCGCCCACGCCGCAGCACGCCTTCAACGGCGACGTCACGTCTGCAACCATTCCAGTCCATTAGCAACTCTTGCAGTGCCCAATACCCAATCCAAAACCTTGAGAACTTGTGGGTCTCATCAACATACAAGCGGAACTCTTGTGAACTCATGGACCTCATGAGCTTACAAATCTTGTGAGATCAGGGATGCCAAACTCATGGGTCCCGGATTCTTGGATTGGATCGCCCGGGGAAGGTTGCTTACTGTAGGTCGAGGGGGACTTGAGGATGTCGAAGTACACGCTCTCGGCGTCGGCGTACACCAGGGTGGCCTTGGGGTTCTTGGTTCGCAAGGCCGCCACCTTCTCGCCCAGCAGCGTGTTGTGATCGCGGGTGATTTTGTTGAGCTTTTCCAAGCAGCCGTAATCGTCGTATTCTTCATTGGGGCCGCCGTACAAGGTGAGCATGGCGGGGATGCAACCCAAGGGAGGCAGATTCACCACCAGGATCGTCGACGCCGTGGGCATGACTAGTGAGGGGAATCCGGGTGGTATGTACACGACGGGTGTCAACAATTTCTGCGACGCCACCAGGAACCGAGTCAGACCAATGAGGTCAAATCGGGCCTCTACTGCTAAATCATTGCAAAGAAGGGAATGCACGCTGTCTAGCAAGAATTCATTGAAATTGAGCTCTGTTACCAAAATACGAAGTGCATGGTGAGCTCACCACAAGGAACTCCTCAATGGCTGCCACCACATCCGGGACGATTTTCTTCGTCTTGGAAGGAGACAGGGCCTTGTCGTAGAGGCTGAAGAAGTAATCCTGGTATCCAGACCACACCACGAACAACGACTCGTTCACGGAGGCCAATTTCGGCAAGCTCTGCACCAGTCCTGCGAAACCAATTCAAAGTCCATCGATTTCAGCGAATAATCTTTCAAAAACAGCTTGAGAATGGCGGCCGGAATGGCGGCCTAGGTTTCAGTTCAATTGTTCAAAGCAGGGGAGTATTGTGGAAGTAATGCACTTACTGCCCGGCGGGTTGTAGGTGGGGCTCTCGTAGAACCACACTCTGATTTTGTAGCGTTCATACCACTGCTGCTGAGTATCCAGAGAGAACGGCACATTGAACTTGTCATCATTGATCCAGACTTTCACCTTTCGCGCCGGTGCGCCGTACGCCGCGAAGTTGGTGCCGAACGTGAAATCGCCACCAGTGCCTCTCAGCACGGGATAGATCGGCCGCCTTCTCACGCCAAACGCTACGGACAAGCATGCATCAAATCGATCAGCTCACTCGATCAATCCCAAACTTAACCACCCTCACCTTATAAATCAATCTCACAACCAGATTTTGGTAATACAGCAGGATCGATCACAGCAGTAACTCGTTCACGTTCCGTCTCCAGTCAGGAGGTAAGCAATCTCACATTACGTGCACCTCAACAGCAACATCAATCGAAATTTGATTCACAACGCTCTGCAACTTCCAAAGCACTAACTAAAACGACACCAAATTCAGCTACGACACTACGCACACACGATCAGTACATCGATTCCAAATTCAGCTCAAACACTTCAAAGCCAGCTCAAACACTTCGAATTCACCAAGATTTCGACCAGTCGCGCAAGTTTAATAACATACTGTAATCACCAAGGTGAGTATCCAATACCATACAAACCCAGCTTCACAGAATTTCAAGCTCAAAACAAACGATCGACAGCTAGCAAATCTCGTTGTCGAGCATCGCATGATCCATTCACTAATTCATTCCAGGGGACGGAGCAGCTAGACCGACGAGCTTACCCAGGAAGTCGACTACGAGCTTTCCGTCGGTGTACCGATCGGCGGCGTGCATGGGGAACTCTTCGCCATTCGGGTCTAGTTCCGCATTGGCGAACTTCTCCGGAAACGCAGCGATCGAGTTCCCCGTGTCGGAGAGCGAGTCCCCGAACGCATAAACCGCCGGATACGAGCAGTTCGGCAGCTGTGCCGACGTCAACTGCAGGAAGACACTTTGGAGAGCCAACAAATAGCACCAAACGAGCATCCCCGACTTCCCCATAACTCGCAACATCCACAGCTCGTAGTCAAACCCAGCGCTTCCGTCCTTGTGCAATAATAGGATGATTCCTGTGTTCAGCAAGGAGCTTGTAACTTGCTTCTGCTTGGGATCGAACTGATCAACATTGCCAGCGGGGGGAACAATATATAACAGTCGCGCGTGGGTACAGTACCGGACCCGGAACCGTACTTCGCCTGGACCGGAATCTTCGCAGTTGAGAAACCGACTGGCGCCTGAGATGAGGATGTTGCCACGGTGCTCGTGGTAGCATTACCCACGGCACTGTTACGGACCGTAAGGTAAATTATTGCTGGCACGGGTGCATGACGTCCTGGCATTATTGAGAAATTCCTGTAGTCTCCGTCATTGCCGAAGGTTTGTCTTCGAAAGCATTGGACTTTAGGACGGCCTTTTGACCGTTTGGGGCTGCCGTTGCGGGTATAGATTCATGGGTCAATGCGTAGCGTCAAAGATTCAATAGTCGGCTTAATGTGCTCGGCTAGCGGGTAGGGGGCGCTACGGAGTCCGGACCGGAGAATCGGCGCGTCCGTTTCAGTTCTGTTCTAAAATACTGGGCACTCGGGGCGAGTTCCCAATTTCACGTAGAAATCAGGAGGTTGCGTAACAATGCTCCAGGCGATGTTTCACTTAATTAAATGCTCGAAAATGGAGTTGTCTAGACTCCGCAGTAGAGTACCGACGTATGTTGGTGAAGTTATGTTCTCACCTATTGTGGAGTGCTGATAATCAGGGTCTTAGGAACAAATTTAGACCTCCTTCTGGACCGAATTCACATTGCAAACATCACCCTTAAGGTCCTAACATCAAATGCAAACATACCCTAAGCAAGTTTATTCAATCATTCTTAAATTGGCTCTATTCAATACTTCATTATCTAACTTGGGGTGATTGTAAGAAACACCTATTGATTTTGTTGCGTTTTCACATTATTCATGATTTTTTCTTGGAGCACTTCAAAATTTGATTTTTATTAATTTAAATTTAGCTGATGTATACACCTTTCAAAAGACTGTACCACAGGCAAAGAAAGCATAGAAAAAAACTCCAAATGATCAAAAGTTCTAAAAAAGTGCAAAATCTCAAGAAAATCGATGACAAATTTCATTAAATGGCGATATTCCATATGCCATTTTCAGACCAAATAGTTTGAACTATTTAGGCATTAGAGAAAAGGAGGGCTTCTCCACACCCCCTTTAGTATCTTGAAATTTAGTTTTTCGGGGTTGAAATTTAGTTTTTCCCCTATTTCCGTGTAGCTAAAACTGCAATGACAGTGGCACAGGAACCCAATTTTACAAACAAAATTAAAAAAAAAAAAAAAAAGAATTGTGAAATTTGATTGCTCCGACGAGCAGTCATACACTCTGATTGCTCACCGGAGTTACTTTTTCAAATTGACAGGACAAGTTTGACATGTCAATCTAGAGGGTCCTTTGGAGGGCTAATTTTTCTCTAATGGACAGGTATAGATTTCAGACCTTGCGGTTTGAACTATAAAAGTGCTGATACGATGGAAAAAATTTAGAGATAACACTCTCAAGCTCTGACCCTGATAACTTACAAACTCGACAATCTCCTCCTCTTCGGAATCCAGTTGACAATTATTTTACTCATAAAATCCTCATGGATTGAGATACATTTTGGTTTTGAGAACTCCAGTTCTTGGTGAGTTTCCTCTCCCCATCTCTCACTGCCTCAATGGCGAATTTCGTTAAAATGGCGGTATTCCCAGTGCCATATTTTCCTTGTGCCATACTCCTTATGCCATTTTTTCAGACCGCCCGCTCTGAACATCTAGAGCCAGTATAGATACTAAACATCTAAGACTGTTGTAGATTTCAAACATCTAGGAACCATATAGATTTTAGACCGACCGTTCTAAAAAATCTAGGACTAGTATAGATTTTAGATATCTAGGAAAGACATAGATTTTTCAAAATGTACCACTGGTGTAGATTTCAGAATAGCCGTTCTAAACTGAAATAACGTGCCCTTGTAATGGAATGCTGCCATTTTAACGAAATTCACCATCTCACCACTCCCTGTCTACTGCCTGAGAGAGACCTCAGAGATCGAGCTTCCCAGCTCCTGGTTCGTAACCGCAAGCCTGTAACTGAAATCCGAAGGAAAACCTAACTAGATCAGTAACTAACCAGACCCAACGGATGAAATCGTATGGTGATCACTTCAATTAGCATCCACTTTGATTGGGAAGAATATGCCCGGTCATGCCAAAATTAGTCGAATCAATGCCATTGAAGTTGCGGAATGGCCATTTGTGATTTCCTATGGATTCACCAAAAGAACCATCACATGAAAATTTTATATATTTCAAAATGCAAATAGAAAGAAACTCACATTATAAACCTCTGTACAACATGATAGTTGCTAATCTTTTAGAAGACCATCCAATCCAAGTTTCAATTCCAAATTCTTTTAAGGGGACTCAAAAGAGTATTTTAAAACCCCTAATTAGCAACTGTGAAATAAATTTGGACTTTGGAGCTATTTTTAGATAGAAAATATTTCTTTTAATAGAAAAAAAATTAGCCTAGCCATGTTCTCCCTCCGTCCCGAAATAAATCCAGGGTTTTCTACAAAATACTTGTTCCAAATTAACCCCTAAAGGACCAACATGCGTTTTTTGGCCGTATAGAAATTTTGGGCAGGTACGTGTGGCTAGAGATATCCATATTTGAGGCTGAAATTTTAATAGAAGGTGGGGGCGAGGAATATCTTCATGTGTACCAAGTTTCATGACATTTCGAAATACGAGTCAAAAGTTGTGACCTGATATGTTACTTTTTTTCGTAACCGGGCAGTTTGGGCAGATTCGAAAAAATCATTTTTTCCGGAATTTTTTTTTTGAAATTGGTTCTCTACATTTATATGTACTTAAAAAGCTTTGAGTCACTCCATTTCAATCAATGAGTCAAAAGTTATGAGGGTTTTTGGTTTGCGGGCAGTTATGGATTCTCTACTCTAAAAAAAACTTTAAAGTCGTTTATTTAACTCAATTTTCAATAATTTTGGAAAAAAATAAAATCTTAGAATGTAGATTGATTATTGCAACATTACAACCGTTGGGATTGGCATTTTTAAATTCCATGATTAAATTTTTAACAATTTAGTACTTTGAGTCATTTTCTACTTCTTTCTACTTGCTATTTTTTTCCTGTATGTTGTACAATTCCAAATGATGTGAAATTTTTCATGCATATAGACAAGTTGTTTGGGAAACCGAATTTAAAGAAGCACCACCTTTATCGGCATTTTTCATTGAAAAGTGAGCTTGCAAAGTGCAGCTGCCCGGTTTTTCGCAGGATTGAAAAAATGGTTTTCAAGACTTTGAATGCTTATATCTTATGATCCACACGGTGGAATTTTCTGAAATTTTTACCACATGTTTTCAAAATACCATACTACAAGATCCTACGGTTACATATGTCAAAAATTGTTTTTTTCCAAAAATTTGGTAGTTGTATTAGAAATGGCAGTTTTGGAGCGTTTTTGGTGATTACATAGTCGTGAAACTTTAGGGGTTAAATTCGACATTGGCTCACCACAACTTGATGGACAACAATTAAAGCTAGTTCAAACACCCTAAAGCAAAAGAATCCGCAGGTGTCATGCTCTAAAGACTATATAGCACTTTGAACAATCCCTACAAAGGGAATCAAAACACATTTTCTAACCAACCAAAGGTGAAGAATTCATCTTAAAACTATATAGAAACTGCTGCTAATAAACCTCTTATTGAGAATTTCCTTGAGTTGAGTCACAAGACATTGTCGAAGTCAAATACAAAGGACATTAATGGATATCAATGCATCAACATTGCTTGGAGAATGATCAAAATTAATACCACTGGAGCAATTCCCAAAAGGGCAAAAATTTGTCACTTTTGCCACTTGTTTAGAATATGCGCCGCTTCATTGTTGACTTTCATTCTTTGTGGGCTTTAGTAGAATCTAATTAAAGTGACTATGCAATTCCTTGAAAATAGAAGCAACTCATGCATTAATCTAACCATTTCTAAGATATCCCAGATTTATTTTGAGACAAAGGGAATATAATAGTAAAAAAGGGTCATTCCAAAAAACACCATGCGTTTTCTGTAGAGTTTTGGCAAAATCTGCATTTCAAATTCAAAGTACTAGGAATACTTTGTAGCGGAACAATCTCAGCCGTTGATTGAAAACATCAACAATTAAAAGTACCATTGCAAGTACTATGGACTACTTGCAAGTACTAAAATAGTACCTTGTGAAAAAAAAGACAAATTACCACTAGAAAGTAGATTCAATGAGATATAAACTAAAGATAAATAAAAATCATGAACAAAAACCTAAAAACTAGCCATTTGTCAGGACTTGATGTCTTATGGTGATCAAATTTCACCAAAAAAGTAAAATTAAAACCATCTTCAATGTTCAGAAGTGCTTGTGCAATGGAACCCTATTTGTATGGACATGGAGGACATAAAATATTGTATTTTTAGACGCCTTTTAGTAGGCATATGCCCACCTAGTGTAGAAATAGACCACCAAAATTTCAACTCTATTCATTCAATTTGGATACTCCATAGTGAAAATCCATAAACCTCAAAATGTGACAAATTAACAAAATTAAATTTTAAATATAAAATGATTTTTTTTAATTTCTAAAACATAAGGGATTTGATTACCATAAAATTAGACATTTCAATAGAAATTTCATGTTCACTGGACTTATGCTTCAAAAGATATTATAATGGATGATAACAACCTTACTCCAATTATAATGGAAAATAGGACTGGTATTCTTGCATTGATCCTAAGTACCTTACTCATAATTCTTGAGTATTTTAGAGCCATAATGCAAAAGTTATGGCCAAATTACAAATTAACAAGCAATGTGTGATAAAAACACTACAAGTGTTTTTTGCAATTGCACTTCAATGTTACTTTTCAAAACATGTGTTTTGAAATATAAATCCATATATATTCTAGATGTTAGACCTTCATGTATATTAATCACAATTTTGGACACCAAAATCACGCCACTTTAATGAGATTGACCTTATCTGCCAAATACTACATACACACTATTTTCAGGCTATATAAATTGGTGAGGTATTCTAATATGGCTGTTATGGTATTTTAATTCAATCTAATATATCATAGCATGGTACTCACTATTTTTATATTATCTCAAATATTGTGATTTTCATTCATTTCATCTTCTTTCTTCGAATTTCATCCAAATTAGTGTAAAGGGTCTAGACTTGCAATACTTGAATCAATTTGTGTAGCAACTTTGGCATTTTACTTGCCTAATATATTTTGACTTCTAGGTTCTGCCCAATTACAAGATGACACTTGGCAATAATCTTAAGAAATGAATATTTTCCTTGCCATATTTTCTATTAAATTAATCACCTTTCAATAAAGGGAATTTTTATTTTTATTCCTTCTCCCACTATACTACTATACAAGTATGAACGTAAAAATGTACCATCTATTTTGAAATTGGTTTAGTTTTGTTATTCAAGACTTGCCCTACACTAATAGAAATATGGATTGTGTAGACTAAAAAAGAGGCCATAAAAAGATTCACAATTGCAACTAGTCTAATTCATCATGTGGCTCTTTTTGTAGCTCATTTCCTTGTCTATGCAAACCATGGTTCAACCATTGAGTGTTACATGATTTGGTGTATTGCAATTGGAACTTCCTTTCACTTGCCAATAAGAAAATATGAAAATTTGACCACCCACATTAGCAAAAAGTGGTGGTTTGGGGGGTATCCACTTTATTCCATAGGGATTCAATTGAAGATATCGGAGTATATATTAGAATCTCTCTAAAGCAATAGGATTAAGAATGATCTGACACATTACATTAGAGACTAAGTTAT
Source organism: Neckera pumila (assembly GCA_963969595.1). Classification (NCBI taxonomy): domain Eukaryota; kingdom Viridiplantae; phylum Streptophyta; class Bryopsida; order Hypnales; family Neckeraceae; genus Neckera; species Neckera pumila. The sequence continues at coordinate 44,412,549 of OZ018409.1, read as the reverse complement.
TACATTAAACCTTAAAGGACCAAGTGTTCATTCAACGTACACAAAAAATCTCAGGTAGGTTCCTACAAAGTCATTTTTGGTCAGATGTTCATAAAGTTTGAACTCTTCGTAAACAAGTACCTCCTTGGTAAAAATCTCTTTTTTTGTTCCAAACTGGTGCCCAGATCAAAAGTTATGCTGCCTTGAACTTTTAGGGCAGTTCGGGCAATTTGGAAATCTTTTAGGAATCTTTTGCAAAAAAGCTCATCTACTTTTGAAATTTGGCATATATGTAACTAATAAAATATGGCATACAATCATCTAATAAAATAACAAATTTTAGTTCTCAAATCGCATTCTAAGAGGAGTCAAACTTTGTTAGCTATATTGGAGTGGTTTCAAAAAAAAACATTATCTTCTAACTTCAGTCCTATTATCTTGCAATCTATGAAGTCAAAACTCTTGAATTTTTTTTCACATATTCCAAATGTTTGCCTCTAAATTTTCACCTTTTGGATTTCAAATAAACAATTTCTTCATTGCACAAGAAATCATCAAGAAATGACTAGTGTATTGCCAATTCATTTAACTTCTTTGCATTGCAAGGTGATTTAGTGCAAGCTAGACATCTCAATTGCTTCTAAAAATTTCTTTGAGTGAAGCTAAAATCAGATACTTAAGAATTGTCAAAATCCTTATTTTTGTGTAGAAAAATTTCTTCCAAGGGGATCCGAAGTTTGCTAACCTTGTTTTGCAGGAATAAAATGAAGTTTTTTTTTCTAACTTCAAACGCTATAATCTTTCAATCTACAAGGTCAAATGGACTTAAATTTTTTCCACACTCTAGTATAATACTTTACTTCAATTTTATACAGTTGAATTTTCAAAAAAATAATTCAATTTTCATTTTTGAATAACATACCAAAAAACCGTAGTTTTTGACAATGTCTCCATGAAAACCCTCCATGAAAACCCTCCATGAAAACCCCCCTCGGTCCTTTAGGATTTTGCATTCATGACATTTGTATTTCAATATGGCCCGATCCGGGACCAACAACCAATATTACGGAGTACCTCAAAAGAGGTTTTTAACTTTAGAGAGCTTCTACTATAATTTTTGAAACAAAAGAAACGGAATATTGACTAGATTGTTGAAAATTGTGTTCAACGCATATGTTGTGTGAAAACATTAATATTGCAGAACTTGATCAATATGAGAAATTCATCAAGACGTGAAAGCTGCCCATTGGCAAAGCTGTTCAAAAGTTCCGTTTCAGGGTAAGCTAGGTACAATCATAAGTTGGTGAGTTTGTCTGCTGCTGTGCTACACAATTGAGAATCTCAATGGTGAGTTTGGATAAGAGTTTGGGGACTGTGATGACTTGATGGGAGAGTTTCAATGAGTTTTTTAAATCTAAACAATTGGGCAGTAAACTGTTGGTTGTCCTGATGTTCTTGTGCTCTTTAACCTTTAATTTGCGGACAATTGGAGCGGAGTTCATATGTCTTGTAGACTTGTACAAGTCAATTTCTTGATTAATGGTTCAAGTGTTCGACTGTGCAGCTTTTGTGAGCTGTTAACTTAATTGGATTTTAAACCAACCAAAGAATCAAGTCAGCTATGAGTGGGAAATTGCAAGTTAAGTTATGGTGTAACTTGCATTCTCAAGGCCTTGTTCAAACCCATGATGTAGAAAAATAATCGGGTGACGTAGAGCATGGAACATCTGAATTCATTCAACAATTGTAAATTTTTCATACCAGGTCAATATTGACTGAGGATACTGGTGCTACCAAATCAGGGAATCTCATGTGTTAGGCAAAATTCCTTCAAAGGCGTTGGGTTCACGCATGGTGCATTCAGTTTCCCTGTATCTAAGGGTTTTTTTTTGTTTTTTTTTAATACAAATGAAACAGAATTTCTTTGCAAAAATAAGAACTACAACACCCCAGCCACAAGTGGCCTGGGGTGTATGTAAGCTTATTCACTTTTGGGTCACACCCTTTGAACTTTTTGATTTTGAAGGCTGACAAATGTACGCGGAGACAAAAAAATTCTCCTCCTGGCACAACCTTCAAGTGTACGGCTTTTTGACATGAGTCATGGGTGGTCAACTCTTTTGGAAATGGAATGGGATCCTACAATTGAATGAATTGCATAGATTTATAAGAATTGAGAGAAGGGTCTGAAATCTTCTAATGAAAGGGGGACATTTCATGACTCATAGGATGAGTTGTCAAATACAATACAACTTGTGTTAGTGCATCTTCACTTGGTGCCTAAGTGTCAAGTATGTAGGCAATAGGTGGGCCCACTTTGAAGCATTTTTTCTGAAAAGTAGTGTCAATAGTTAGAACTGACATTAGTTAATAGGTGGCCATTATCACACCTCTCTAAATGCATAAACCTCTCTTAGTGCACAAGTCCCAGCACCATGCACTAAGATGAGTTTTATTGTATATCAAGTCCAAATCATTAGTTTTGCTAAAGTGACATATATAAAGTTTCAAAAATTGGGTTTTGCATCTCTATATCTTGGAAGTTCTAAAAACTAGGACATGTATAAAATTTCATGTTCTGTATCTTAAAAAGTGCCAATGTAGTGCAACAAACTTGCAAACTTAAATTTTTAAGTGCTTAGATTCAAGACTTTTTGTTGTTTAACTTTAGGATTTTAGGACTAAAATCTATAATATACGGTGATTTATGATGTTAAACAGATGTCTCAAATAGATTCCATCAAACTATTGTACAGTTGTACCTACTAGTCAAGTTCAACATTCTTTGTTCAATAATTATTTAGAGCTGGAAATGTCATTTGGGAGATGCTTAAAATATAAATACATATATTTCCACACAATAATTTTATTCTTGAACAAATTGTATCCCCCCAACAAAATATTTATTCTTCGAAATGTTTTTATCCGACTATGACCACCGGGTACAATATTGTATTTCCATACATTCCAAAGTGCTCTAATTCCAAGTCAATAACCCTTTTCTAAATGCTCTAATTTTGTGAAATTACACCAAAATAACAAACATGATAGATGTTGTGCACAATGTTTAGAAAGATGAAATAGCAACAATATCACTAATATGAATATTAATAGACAAGAGAATAATGCACGTGAATGTCCTTCTTTAGGATATCATTTAGAGACCTTTTCATTTAGTGTGGAGAATGCAATGTCATTTGAAATTCCAAAAGAAACTATCCTCAACAGCCTTGGAAGTTGGATTTTTTTTCTTTGGAAGTTAGAAGGATCTATCTACTCGGGGAGGGCACTTGGTTCTACTACTACAAACCACGTGCGAACAAGTGGTTTCTAATAAACTATAATTTCAACCTAAAATTTTGAGCATTGTTTGGTAATGACTATAGGTTTCTATTGCCAAAATTTCCAACTCAAATGAAATATGGAATGATTTCTAGAAGAGGTTGAAAATGAATCTAAAATGGCATATTTTTCAACTCAAATATTTATAGAGAACACATTTAGTTGACTATTGCATCAATATTCAACTCAAAATGAGCTTTCAATAGAGAATTATTTTTAGGATTTTTTTGTTCATTTTTTAGACAATTTTTGAGGATATAATATAGGGGTGTGAAAGTTATTTTTCAGTTCTGCAGTGTATCTATTTACTTCAAAAATTTGTAACTAATTATCATTAGCAAATAAAAATATCAATAATTCAAAACATAAACTTTCAAATTAGGAGAATGTATTCATATTTTTTTTGTTTTCATTTACTTAAATTTTAGGATATAATATAGGGGGTACAAAGTTTTGTTCGCACGTTGTTTGGATTAGATACACTAAGTGCACCCCCCGAGTCTATCTAGCATAAGAATTAGGGTTGGTTTACATGAGGGTTGAACCAAAGACCCTCTTAATTTATGAAAGCAATGATTGGTAGAGAGATAGGCGTAGTCCAAGTTGGATTCATACTTTGGCCAATGCCCATACCATTTTTCATAGTTGAGAGGTCCACATAGAATCCTACATTTTTTTTTTCTTGACCACCTATTTGAGGTAGGCCTAACAAATTTCTAGGAGCCCCTGACGGGTTGAAATCTCACAACCATAAATTTTGTTTATTTAATTGATCTCGTGGTTGCCAATGTTCAATCTAATAATCAATAGATATGGCTTGGATGTGGTCTCTCTTGGGTTTGTAACACCCAGACCAAGCTAAGTGCCATTACTATTTTTTTGTCTTGAACTCTTACTTCCAATGGTCACATCTAAGAGTATCACCACCAGGCCTAGCTAGAGAAACCCAAGAATCAGATGATACAGGAACAGAGACATCAGCCAAGAAATCAACCCAATACCACTAGAAGAAACCATGTCCTAAACAACTAGCCACAATGGCAATGACTTGAAATTGTCCCACAAGACTACAAATGAGTCTTTGTGGACAATTTCAGTCACTGTTTGTGGACAATTTTAGTCATTGTTCGTGGACAAGTTGTGTAGGACATGTTTTTCTTCTAGTCCAGACCTACAATCAATCGAGTGTTCTTGTTTTCAAGCCAAGTACATGCCTACGGAATGAGCTCTATTTTCAAGCTTGGTTGCCTTTCCAAGGCCCAACCTGTCAACAAATCATCTACAATACTTTTGAGGTCCGGTGGGACAAGTTTCTCAGGTTGGATGCAACAAGTGATCCGTTTTTCAAGCTCACAAAGTGGCGTACCTTGGAATGCTTTGAACAGTTGCAGTCCTGTGGTCCGGCCCTGGTGTAAACACGCCCTTATTAATTCACAATTACAAAGTCGAGACAGTTTAGGTTTAGGTTCAGTCTTCGGAGAGTTATTATGTCCTGGTGTAAACAGGCCCTTAGTTCGCAATTCCAAGTCTCCCGAGCAGACAGCAGATGAGACAGTTTAGGTTCAGTCTTCCGAGAGTTATGCCGGTTCCTTGAAGGTTGTTTTGATTGATAAGCTACAGCATTATTATTCTCGCGTTGCTATGGCTGATGATGTACGTAATTACTGTAATATATGATCCGAGTCCACTGCTCAAACACGCACTGACTGAGTAAGGTACACGCCTCCAATGCGCGCAGACATGCACGGATGGAGATTCCTGCAACATAGCTTTCAACCCACGTTTGAAATTATTTGAGGGTCTGTTCACAAAGTAAACAAGCTCGTGGACTCTTTGGACCCAACCTCACCGACAGCCGGAAACGGTGGCTGCAGTGGTATGCGTTTGGTACGTTTATTATAGTTTCTGGATTTAGCTTAGTCAGAGCCATAGCTGCCTCGCTAGGGATCAGATGGAGGAGTAAAATGTGTTTTTTAAGAGCGGGGGACAACGGAAACTCTATTCAAGCCAAGAGTTTCTCAGCATTTGGTGCAAAAAATGAGGTTTTCTGTGTAGGTAGTTTCCGCCAATGTGGTATATGACTTGTCTCTTCCCTTGGTTGACTCGGCCTCGTTAGAGCATCCTTAATCCCTAAATGACGGACCCATGACCATTGATCTCAAGCCTCAATGCCCATCATTCACTCATTTTATTGTCATTTTGCAACTAGATATGTATGAAAGAATTTGTATTTATTTTTCAGAGATGAAATTACATGTTTTCATTACTTCACAAAAAATTTAGATTTTTTTGTAAAAAAATGATTTTTGTGAGAATTTTTTGAAGAGAAAGTGAAGAAAAATCACATGAAATAGAAAATTATTTCAAAAAATTTGAAAATTTCACCATGTGTGTATATTACAATCACAAACATCATGGTGAAAATTTGATTTCCGTATCATTCTATAATTAGACTATAATAGACATTAAAAATACATCCAAAGTTCAAATTGCAATAAAATATTCAATATAAATAGTTTTTTCAAAATTCAAATTGGAGGAAAAACTAGAATAGATAACCTTTATTTTGTAATATTGGGTCAAACTCAAAAAACATCATTTTTGTAGAGAAATTTTAGATTTAGAGCAAGGAGCAACAACTTGTCCAAATACACTAAAATAGTATATTTTGTGGCCTGTTTTTTTTAATAACTTCTCATTTACGTCAAGACAAACAGTGGCCAGACTACAAACTCAATTAGATATTTTTCATAACCCAATATGAAAGGTCAACAAGGGAAAGGAAGATGGAAAAATGCTTCCAATTGCTTTACATCTCCCCTAGATTGTCATCCAAATGCCATTGAGTGTCGCTGGTGCATTCCAAGGTTAATGCTACCCACGTGAAAAAACATTGTAATGAGTACGATACATGCAGGATGTATTTCTGTCCCCTTTTCTTCACTATGGCTTTTCCTGTTGTAGGCGCTTCAATGCAACAACAACACTTGAGACTGTAAACGACACAAAATACAAAAGCGGGGGAAGCGGGAAGTGCAGCGCTTGGTGGAAAAGGTTTGGAGCAAGAATCTCCACTCAAGCGTTGTTATTATTGTTATTGACAAAGGAGTGCCGAGGAGTTTGGAGGGCACAACAAAGGACGAGTTTTTGCTGCGCCAGAGTAATGAAATGCCGAGCCTGTGAAGATAATGTGGAAGGTGCCCTCAGCATTGGGTCCAATTTTTGGTGCTTCTCTGTAACTCATGCAAAACTTGCTAGTGCGTCTATAGACATAGCATTGAGGATGCTCTTAGCTAGATTAATTGTTTGTTTTTATCTTTGTTTTTATGAAAGCACCATCACTTTTCAAAAAAAAAAAAAAAAAAAAAAAACTCTATTCAAGTTGAAGGTGGGCGGTTTAGTTGTTTAGAAAGCTTCCATTTAAGAGCTAGAAACTAATTTTGGGGAGGTGAAACTTCTTGAAATGCTTTTCAATGAATTCTCCTTGAAAGACAAATGGAATTCACATCTAACTCAAGTCATTTCGTATTTTTGGAGTTTTGTAGATTTAGTTATGGATTTTTAAATTTGAAACGTAGTGGTCTCTACAAGCGTCCACCTCTTCAAATGTACATTTTTATTACATTGCTTGATGCAATGAGAAAGAAAAATGTACAAATTGTGTAGATTTCAAAAGGTGAGTGCTACTAGAGCCCAAGTGCTTCACGGTCTCATAGACCACCTACCTTACACATGATATTTGATTGATAAGAACCTCTTTGGACTGTTCAACCAATTTTTTGTCTGCTAGACAATTGTATTTCATAAATTAATTAGACCTAACAAGTGGCTTAAAATTCATTTCAAGAGTTTGTGTTAAACATTAGAGAAAATTTCAGCCCATGGGAGGACCGTTCCAAGTTGACATGCCATGCTATATCATGCATGGCCTGTCAACTTAGAAAAGTGCCCTTGGTAAGTAGTCAGAGTGTATGACTGCTCGCCGGAGCAATCAGATTTTGCAGATTTTTTTTTTTTTTTAGTTTTTAAAAAAATATTTTTTTTTAAGATTAAAAATTTATTATTATTATAAGTTTTTTACTTGCAAATTTCAATTCCTCTACTGTCTTAGCAGAAAACGTTCAGCAAAAATAGGAAAAAAATTATATTTTCAGCCCCTTAAAACTAATTTTAGGGTTCTAAAGAGGTTCGTGGAGCAGCCCTCCGAAGGACTGGAGTTTTCTTTAATGACCCCAATAGAAAGTCATCTTGCTCCTAACAATAAATCATCAATTTTCAAGCAAATTTAGAGTGGATCCAGAAAATAAGACCATTAATTCAATGGATAGAGTACGATTAAACTAGAATGTGAAGATGTATTAAATAATGCATTGGATGTCATAAAAATCTTTAAATTATTGATACAAAATCAACCAACATTCAATTTTTGAAGGAATTTTTATTTTTTTGTTTTTTAATTTTTATTGATAAATGGGTCATTGCAAGAATGACCTTCCGTTTTTGTTCCACTTTGACCATTTTCAGCCATTCTTTTGGGAGTACTATAAAAATAGAAAAACATTTTTAAAAAAATATGAAAAATATGAGAAATGTATACACCTATAAGAAAAAGATATCCTATGAAGGGAAAGCAAAAAAAAAATTTTAAATAGGAGAACTAGAAAAGTGCATAATCGCAAGATAATATATACTTAAACATTTTAATTTGTAAAAAATAGGAAAAGTAATTTAAAAAAAAAATTGAAACATGACATTTGAGAAGACTTCATGGTAAAGAGGTTTCACCAAAAAAATGATCCTAAAGCCATCTTCAATATTCAAAATGCTTGCACAAGGAAGCCCTCTTTGCATGGACATAGAGGATATAAAATAAAATATTTTTTAATGCCCCTTGGTAGAAACATGAGTTCCTACTATGGAAATAGACCATAGAAATTTCAGCTTCAAATCATTAAATTTGGGGACTCCTTACGTAGTAAAAATCCTAAAACTCAAAATGTGACAAATTAGTTTAAATGATTTTTAAATATAAAAAGATTTTTGAAAATTGCTAAAAAATATTAAATATGATTAAACTCATAAGAAGACTCTCCACTAAAAAATTTAAGTTCATATGAGTCATGCTTCTAAAGTTATTGCAAAATGAAGCTTCGGCACTGCGTTTGTGACAATGTTTCAGTACCGGTCTTTCATGCAATCACCCAAATTTGCAATGGTAGATCCAATTGTATGGATGCATTTCATGGATCATAGTTACCTCTTTTTGAAGGTCATCATTGAATTGTCTTTTCAAGATGCACTTTATAATACATCGTTTGATCTTGTTTTTGAATATTTGGACTATAATTCCTTTGGACCTTAAGGATCACTCAAAACCCGTAATGTTTCTAAGAGTGTTCCTCAAAATCCAAAAAAATTTGACAGAAGCTTGTTGTAAAATGTTTGACATGAGGACATTGAAGTAAAGGTATAATCTTGAAAAATCTATCAATTACAAAAAATTTTAGCCCTCTGGAGGGCTGTTCCAGATTGACAAACCAAGCTATTTCTAAGCTTGTCTATCAATCTAAAAAAGTCCCCTGGTAAGTAGTCACATAAGTTGACTACTTGCCAAAACAATCAAATTTTGCGAGTTAGTTAGTTAGTTAGTTTTTTAATATTCTTTTTAAGATTAATTTTTTTCTTTTTTCTTTAATAAACTTTGAACTCGTAAAAATTGGTTCCTGCGCCACTGTCACTACAGTTTCAGCTATGTGGGAATAGGAAAAAAATGAATTTTTTCAGCCTCTAAAAATCAAATTTCAGGGTATTTCGGAGGGCTATGGAGCAGCCCTCTAGAGGCTTGAAATTTTCTCTAATGAATTTAATTTTGACATCTAATAACTTTGCATATCAATTTTGAATGTCATTCACAATCTTTAACTATCTTTAGTTGCAGTCTGTCTTTTTGTCCTTGAAAATTGTAAGTTCTCCAATGTAAAATTAGAATTGTATAACATATTTGCTTAGTTTTAGATTATACTACCTTATTGTTGTAAGCATATACTTCTCTTGAATTTCTTTCAAATGTCCAAAATTGAATCTTAATCCACTAGTACAACAAAAATTTATAAAACAATCACAAAATTTCTCAAACCTAGTAATGTCTCGTAATGTTCTCTAAATTTTTCAAGGTATCTCTTAAAAACATACACTAAAAGTAGCAAATGCTTCTGACATTGCTATCAAGTTGTTAGAAGGTGAAACCAATGTTGTATAGAACATTTTTGGAAATGAAGGTTGGAATAGTCCCTTTTATAGTAGCTTTGTCATTCCAATTGTCACTAAAGCAATTCCATCTATATTGCCGTGGGATTCAAAAGAAGCATAAATTCAAAAGTTTTCTTACTTTCATTCATTTGCTCTCAAATGTAAAAATGGACTAAAATACATGCACTAGTTGAAAAGAGGTATTAGGATTCCAAGCTACAACATTATAGCTTGGTAAAAAAGGCCCGTATCGGTCTTTGGCACCAAACTTTAATACTAAAATTTAATGATTTAAAACTCCTAATAATGGAAAACTATGGGAATTAGTCCCTCAAATGTTATATGCCAAGTATAATTCAAAGATATCTTAAATCTTTAAGATTTTGATATCCAATGATAAATTTAGAATGTTTTAAATCTTTGAATGGTCTAGACTTGAAGTACATTCATATTATTGTTTGGAACTAGTAACCTAATAGATTTAAGAGCATCACCAGAGCATGCCAAATAAGCTTGCTTTAAATTTTTCTTGGATGTAAAGTGAGGCATTAATATTTCTTAAACTGCCAACTTTGTCAGAAACTACTTTTTCTTCTAAAAAAAAATTCATTGGATTAACAATGATGGAAATTCTTTTTGGTTATGGGAAATTGTAAGTGAAGAACAAGGTTGGTACATCTCTACCAAACATTTGAGATTTTTGGAAAAAAAATTGATAGATGCTATATTTTTCTTGCAAATTTTGTTTACCATGCAAGCTTTTTTTTGTGCTTCAAGTTTGCTAACTGAAGCTTTGACACATTGATTATCTTGTATCCACTCAAATACACTAGTCACTATACAATTTCCTTTTTCCTCTTGCATAGTTGCAATTGTATCAAAAATTGAATTGAATTTTTATAGATGAATTTGATTGTCAAAGAAAAAAGCAAAAAATACATAGGATTAATTATAAATCATTTACAAGATAGTCATTAGAGAAAATTTCAGGCCTCTAGAGGGCTGTTCCAAAGTCCTCTAAAGTACCCTGAAATTTGATTTTTCGGGGCAAAAAATGAATTTTTCCCCTATTTCCGTGTAGCTGAAATTGCAGTGACAATGGTGCAGAAACCCAGTTTTATGGGTTAAGAATTCATTCGTTAAAAAAAAAATTAATCTTCAAAAAAGTTTTTTTTTTTTTTAATTAATAAATCCCCCCTCCCTTGTGCAAAATCTGGTTGTTTCGGTGCGCAGTCAGCCAAGCTTGAAAATAGCTTGGCATGTCAATCTGGAGCAGCCCTCTAAAGGGTTGGTATATTCTCTAATGTTTTAAAAGTATAGAAAATTATAGAAAAAATTTAAAATTAAAATTAAATATCAATACCTTAAATGAGGCTGTTTGTTTGTTTGTTTTGTTTGTAGCGTGGACAACTTCCTGACCGTACGTCCCGTGGCCGCGTGCTTGGTACCGTCGGAAAGCTCTCGCCGAGGAGGGGTGCACCAGCTTGGTTTCGTGGCGTTTGGAGCGGTGGTGCAAAAGTTATTGAATTTCAAAGTATTTATTGATTAAAAAATTAGAAAATTACCTTTACTTTGATTTTGGTGGCGTTCTTGGTACTAGGAGTGGAACCGGGAGTAGAATTGGGAGTAGAATCGGAAGTAGAACTAGGAGTGAAACTGGGAGTAGATGAAAATTGGGCCAACGGCACAGGGTCACACTAGTAGATAATTAAAAGCACACTAAAAATAAATATTTATAAAAATTAGAACCTAAAAAAAAAATTCAAAAAGTTATACAAAACAGAAATCAATGACAATTTCTTACTTCTTTTGTTTAAGTTGCTAAAAGATAATGAAAATTTTCAAATACTTTTGGATGTCTAGAAAATAGAGCCATTTTTGCATCTATGTGGAGGGCAATAAATTTTTGTTTTAGAATTCCTTCAGTAAATTCTTGAAATTTAGTAGAGGATCATGGGGTTCAAATATTGATGTGAAAATGATCATTTGGATTATTAAAATATTATAAACCTTTAAAATCAAAAGTATGTCAAATTTTAAATTTGAATGCTAAATAATTTTTTTTTTAAAATTACACAAAAATATGGATTGGCTTGGACAATGTAGCATTCACCTCTAGTATGAATTTCAAATACAACAAATAAAATCCTTGGAAGGTATGTGCAATTTTTTGTTGGATGCTTGTAGAATGTGTGATACAAAATATTATAATTATTTCAGGCTTTCATCCTCAATATAAAGAAGAATCACATTGTTTAGGATGCATGTTTAAGACTGAATCTATTGTTGTTTTTAGACTTAAAAGCTTGAAACTAAAACTCCATGTAAGTACCTTCAAAGTCTTAATTCTCGACATTAAAATGTATTACAATGACTAAATGTGTCTGTTTAAAGTTCTTTAGGTTAACTAATATATAAATTTGTCTAAATAAGCATTTGCATATAGTTCTTATTATTTTCCTTTTGGATTTTTTGTTCTTTTTGTCTAAAACTGTAACAACAATACATTTTGAACACAAGACAAATTTGTGATCCTTTGCAATTCTAACCATAGGATTTTGTACCTACTTTATATTACTATTCTCCACCAATTTTATTCTCTACTTCTTTAGCATCTTCCTAAAGTAAACTTTCTCATCTTTATGGCCTCACTTATTAGAAAAAATTATTTTTTTGTGTTGGTCCGGATCTATTCTAAAAAATCATCAATTATTTAAGAATTTAATAAAATTAATTTTTAAACTATTCAAAAGTTTATCAAAACAAAAGAACAAACATAAATCTCTAATTACAAATTCTTCTTTTTCTAAATTGGCATAGAAAAGATAAATGAGCTCAAATAAAGATATAAATTCTATTAGTAGATATTGAATTTATAGAAAACCTGTCTAAAATACAAAAATGAATTAAAATGCTTTAGAAGTTGAAATATCCTAATTTCTTTGGATCTTTTTAGAATTTGAAGAAGATTTTAGATCTTATAGAAAGTATTTGAGACACCATATAAATAAAAATGAAAGTTCATACTACTAAATTGTTAGAGGTTCTTTTGTGCCAAAACAAAAAATTTAAAGCAAGAATCTAAATTTTAAAATTAGAATAAGAGGGTCAAAAATAGGTATATTTATTTAAAAGCTTAAAAGTTGTTCAAATCATGCACGGAAGTGGGATCATTCCAAATTGAACATATCTCCTAAATGTGCCCTAAAACACTGAATGACAAAATAGTTTGTTGTTGTACCTTCTTCAATATGAGAACATTGAAATTAGGGCATGGTTTTGAAAAAAATTCCAATTCAATTGAAACCTCATATAACTTTTAGATATGTACATTTTAAATTTATTATTGAATTCCATTGAAGTTTAGTCCTATATTGTGTCGTTATGTGATTTACATAATAGGAGCATGTTAACATATAAGAATGTTTGTCCGCTTCAAGTGACAATGCCTTACAAAACTAATTTACATTATCAATAAGCAAATGCAATGGGATATGAGTTACCCTCATTACAATACTATAAGAGTATGCAATGAGAAATGATTTATCTTCATTACCGTACTATAAGAGCATGGCCAATAATATACCAAATAAGTCGCTTTCACAATTTTGGGATGAAGATTGCACAATTAGTATCATGATCATCTAGATGAAAATTACACGTTGTGGTGGTTTGATAATTATGTAAAAAAATATTTGTTCTCTTTCAATTAGTGCATTGGATAAGAAATCAGATTCAAATCCTTTTGCTTTTGCATACTGGGGCACTTGCAAATCTCATCATGGCATTTTTTTCATTTTTTATGAAGTGTCAAAGTGTCAATATAAAATGTTGAAGTGATACTTTAACTTTCAACATTTACCTATATATTGGATAGAAAATATCACATTTATTAGCACATCACTAGTTCATAATTCTATTTTCATCCACAATATGGCAATTTCATATAAGAGTTTTTTTTTATTTGAAATTTTATGGCAAATAACTTTGTGGTTTATCACCTTTTTTTAGCCAAATTATTTTTTTGGTGCAATCTGGCACTGCTTGGCAAAAAAAGCTTTTCTTGAAACAATTGATTGAAAGTCAAAATAAAATGCTGCATTTCTGTAGATAAACAACTATCTTACACTAGGATCAGATTTGTTAAAAAATAATTCAAAATATAATTAAATATAGCATCCAATGAAATTTTTAGGAATTATAATGTGACATAATATATATATATATATATATATATATATTATATATAAATTTAAAAAGAGATTGCATTAAATAAAATAAAATAACAAAGACAGCCAGCCTTAAGGTCGGATACTGGAGAGATAAGAGAAAAAATGAAACCAAAGCCAACTAAACTGATTGAAAGAAGCAAAGAGGAGGGCCCTTCTTATTCTAGAGGATTTTGGTATCAATCCTATGGCTAGGATAGGAGGTTGGATCCACATGCTAACAAACTTAGACCAAATGCTAACAACCTAATAAGGACGTTGGGAAGCCCCAATTTGAGCTTTGATTATGAAATAATTTGAACCATGATAAAGGTTTCAAAATATTCTGAATCTTGTAAATGAACTTCTAAAAATTCTAAATGGAGTTAATCCCTAAAGTCCCATTGTCCCCTCTGGGGACAAAATTGATTTCGGGCAAGCTACCACGGCTTCAATAATCATCATTATTTTTTGAATTTTTTTGTAAAGATAGAATAACACATTAGCTTTACGGAAATATAATTTTTATATCAATTGGTGCTTGGAAACAAAAGTTATGGCACAAAAGGTCTTTTTTTTGGTACATTGGGCAAAAATTATTTCACACAAAAAAAATAAAAACTTAATTTTAAAAATTATTTTCTCATAGATTGTACTTTTATCTATATTGGAAGCTTTGATTCCTTCCATTTGGTTTTTTTATGTGAAAGTTATGGACAATCTTATTTTTGGAGCAATTACTCAATTGGAGCATCTTCTTGGAAAAATAACTTGTTGGAATCATTTTTGAAGGCAATTTTTACAATTTTTCAAACAAAATTGTTTGACAAGGCTAAGTTTTCTTGCTAAAACAATCTCACTATTGAGATCATAGTGTTTTAATCCCATCTTAAAGCTATCGAAGATTTAGTTTTTCGTTCAATCCTACTTCTATTTAACAATTTTTTAAAGAATGAAAATTAAGTGAATTTTTTTGGAATTTTTTTCCTAGATTTTCAACTCAGTCATTCAACATAAAAAAAAAAAAATTTTAAGTCTGTAGTGCAAATTTTTTTTACACATGGCGGTCAAATTAATCTGAAATTGCAAGTCAATGTTCAAAAAATCAAAATTTTCCAACTTTGAATGCTATTATCTTCTAATTTGTACAATCAAACTTTATGGAAATTTTACCACATGATTTGAGATAAGTTAAGTACAAGATTTTACGGTTAGATTCTAAGAAAATTATTTTTTCTCTTTTCTTAGATGAACGCAACAGAACTGACAGTTTTGAGTCGTTTTGACAGAAAAATGCCTTGGGACTTTAGGGGTTATGAAGAAAATTCAACCGAAAAAGAAACATTTTTGTAAGTGGCCTAACGAATCTGAACCCAAACGTATGGTAACCCATCATCCAATTTCAGTTATGAACCTGAAATTTTTGCCAATTGCCAACAAGCCAAAATGATATTTTCAGGGATGACTGGCCATGCTGTAATAAGTTTACTGCAAGCGGAGTAAGTTAACAAGATACGGTAATGTGATAATACGGAGTACTCCGTAATAAACAACCAAATGCGGCGAAACGATTGAAACTACCGCCCGCAGCTCCGCAGTTGTTACCGACAACAAAATACTGTACTTGTCAACGTACATTCATCCACTCACTGCGATTCAGTCAACGAGGAACATATCTACGCTCAGAATTCACTGCCGTCGATGGAACGTTGAGGATCAACCGTTCCCAGGTCTGTTCTATTTATGTGAGAATTTGTGTTCCATTTTTGTGAAAATACAGAATACTTGAACTTATTCATAGTGGTTCTCATAAGTTTTCATACATTTCAAAAATTGCCATACCTATTTGAGAAATGAGACCTTCCCAACAAATTTTGGACATGTTGAAGTACAAATAACACACTTGTATAATGAATGATTTTTCAAAAAATTTAGAACATAATTTAAAAAAATATATATATTATCCAAACTTGTTATTGAAAAAAATTTAAATACAAGTGAATTTTTTCAAGATTTTTTTAGTAATTGGAATGAGATTTTTTTTAGAAGCTTCCTACTAAAAATTTCATAAATTTTTAATTTTTATTGAGTGAAATATTATTGGCTAAAATATGACTCCAAATTTTTGAAATTTTTTAGGATGACCTATAGAAAATGTAAATTTGTGGAGTCATATTTTAGTCAATAATATTTCACTCAATAAAGTTTTAAAAATTTGTAAAATTCCTGCCAAAAAATTCTAAAAATAATTCTCACTCCACTTACTAAAAAATCAAGAATTCTTTTTATTTGCATTAAAAAAATTCATGAATTAATTTGATTAAGTTCTTAAAAAATCAAACAAATATTTTAGAATTTTGCAAATTTTATTTTGTACAAGTATGTTATTTGTACTATAACATATTTAATTTTTTTAAATTTATAGTTCTTAAATTAGCTATGCATTTTTTGTAAGCACACCAAATATTTTGAGAACCATCATACGACCTATACAATAAATTAAATAGGTTGTTTATTTGTTTTGTTTTATTTGTTATTGTGAAATCTCCAGAACTAAGGGTTTTCTGGTTGCATTTATGTTACTATGAGAAAGCCCTCTATGAAGAGGGGTGCACAGATTTTGTTTTGTAGCCATTCCGACTCTTGGTGAGAAAATATTTAATTCCCAAATTTTTATGAATCTAAACAATTAAAAAATTACGTGTATTTTATTTTATTATATTGAGGCTATGGCACAAGGCACACAAGCAAGAAAATTTGACCCCTTTATTGTTCCAACCAAAGGTATATGTTAAATTTGCCCTTTATTTTGTACAATGTAAATTATATTTTCCTTCACCTCTCCTATTGTAGCTAATATGGGGCCTTTGATTGCAAGTATGAATTTAGAATTTGCAAATTTTAGCATGGGTGGAAAATAAAAATTTTAGTGTTTTCTCCAAGGATAAATTACAAGGTAATAAGTGCCTTGGCCCTGTATACATTCATGTGAATGAAATCATGTACACAAAATAGTGAAATTAGGTTGCCCTACACTAATTTCTTGACAACCCACACTATATAATTATTCCCTATTACTGTACAATGATACATTCAATTTAGGGCCATGTGTGGCATAGATTAGTACAACAGTTCAAGGCTCGGTTTAGAGTATTGCATGCGCCTCCATGTGGACTAGCATTGAATCATGAGGTAATTTATCTGAGGTAAGGCAACTCAATTGGTAAAGCAACCTAATTTCACTATTTTTTGTAGTAATTCTTGTTTATATAATCTATGTTTGGAAAGAATTGATAGCTTGTTCAAAATTAGCTGGTGGAATTGGGGAAAAACCCGGTTGCAATTTGAAAACATCAACAAAAATCCAGTTGTAATGTGAAAACATTGACAAAAAAACAGTGAAAAAATCTATAAAATTTTTATTTAGAGAAAATAACCAGACTCTATACTTGAAAAACCGGTTCAATTTGGGAACTGAAGGAAAAAAGCTGGTAAAACTCAAAAACTTCGCAAACACTGTTTCCAATCTACCAAAAACAAAGAACAAAAATAGAGCAAAAACCGTGAAGAAAATTCTTACTATTCTGCATGTGCGACCTCTCTGTCAAGTGACAAGTGGGCTGTTGACTTGTTGCAGGTGGCCGTTTCCAATACATCCAAAAGTCAGCGGCACCGTGTCATCCGAAGTCAACCTCTAATTTCTCATTAGTCAACGGCCTGCATTTCTTTTTTCTTTTCTTCATTCTCTAATAACCACAAATTTCTGTAAATGTTCGTAAGACCTCCCGATGCCTGCTAGCTCTCCTCCGTTCCATAAAAAGACGTGCACATCAATTTCCACCTCGTTCTCGACCATTTAAAAGAAAGGTCCTGCTAAACTGGACCCAATTATAGAGTTTCCCTTCCGCTTATTTCAGAGTAGCGTCGCTCCTCTTCAGGCGTGCGTATTTTATTGAATCCTGTGAGTTTTTCAACCTTCCCAAAGTTCAAAGAATGTTTAAAAACTTCAAAACTTCAAAAAGGAAGGGAAATCGTCAACGGCGTTGACGAGGTATCCAATGTCAGCGCCTCTGACTTGGCTTGCTGGCTGGCGGTTGTATAGAGTCAACGTAGCAGACCTGAATCCAGTGAAGACTGAAGAGCGCGAAGAGGCGAAGACCCAATTATTTGAGGAATGGGCTTTGTAATTTTTTTCTCTGCAATGAAATCAAAAAAAAAAAGGATCGGCCAATCGGCCATGATCAGAAACTGTTCGCATTTGCACGATTTGGGTGTCAACTTGTGATGAGTATCTGTCAGTTGCGGCAGAAGGGTTTGGTTGGTAGTGAGGTCGAGGATATAACTTACCGTACTGTACCCCCGTCTACGGCGTTTTGCAGTGACAGACATCCAAGGTACAGCTCCATCAGTGGAGACAAAAATATTTGTTCTGATCTGTGTACGGTCCAACTTTGTCATGAATCGTTGGTGTTTTTGATACAGAATTCACAGTGAAAGTCAGGGAAGAAATTGGAGAAATTGGAGAAATTGGAGCTCATGAGTCATGAGAGAGAGCAAGCATCGTCAGTTCCCTCTTTCCATTAACCACTGCAAGCAAATTTCACGTTATTTCATGCGGGATTGCACTGCAGCTGTTCCAGAAGAAGCGCAGATGCTACTGCAACTCGTTTGCGATGTCACTCTATGAAAACCGTTTTTTTTTTTTTATAACAAATGGAAACCATTGTATTAAAAGAACCAAAGTAACCGCCAAGCCAAAGGCTAGACAAATGAAGAGAAGATGAGCAATGAAACAAAGAAAACAAAGACTCAAATAAAGGAGCAGAGAGGAGGGCCCTCTTTACTCCAACTACCTGAGTAACCAACCCTAGTTGCTAAAACTGGAGTTTGGAGCCAGATATTAGTGAACCTAGACCAAGTTCTATCTAAGTGTTGAGGTCAACAACAAACGGTGAGCTCAGTGTTGAATAAGGCTGCCCGGCCTGAGTCAAGAAGAGCATTCCAGAGTGATTTTTGAAGAAGAATAGTGGGCCAACGATCTTGCGCAAAAATCATGTGGTTACACGAGATCCAACAAAGCCAAAGGGCAGCCCCACGAATAAGAGACCATAATGTGCGGAATCTATGAAAACCATTTCATGCGGTGGAGCTTTTCTAACATTTATTTATTTATTTTTGAAACAAAAGGACCAATTCCATTGCTGCTCTAACATGTAGAGTACCAGTAGATTATCTATTTTAATAAGTAACCAAGTTGGTATTTTAAAAGGATTTAAAAAGTACGTTATTTTACACCTGGAGTTGTGTTTTTTTGGGCACACAATGAACAGGTTTCGTTGTGAACAATGTTAGAAAAGGTGATATGATTCAATGAATTTAGAAGCACTTTTGTTGTCACCTCTCTTAAGACCAATGTTATCGTGGAAATGAATGACACAAAGAAATGAAAGACATCAGTTTGTCAAGCAATTGATTTCTCAAAAATTTATACCCCCAAAAAATGAAAAATAAAACATTTCAAAATATAAAATAATAGAAAAATATGTATTATGTTGGGTAAGGTTAATCTTGTCCCAAACCACATGGAACTGTAGAATGAAAACTGAATCCCATCTGCAGCCATATCTTAAAAATAAAGAAACCCCAAAAAATAAAAATAAAATAAAAGCCGGGCGGACGGATATCATTGGAATTGGACACCGTCACTTTGCACTGAAAAACCAATATGAAACGAATGGCTCAGACAAGTCCTAAAATCTAGGTTTTATTTTCTCAAAACCAAGGACCACAAGGTATAGGGGGGTTGTAATGGGGAAAAGGTCTATACATCTAATGTTCACGTGTCTAAAGTCACTTTGTTTTGTAGTTTTAGTAGAATTTGACTTCTTTTAGGGGATTTATAATAAATACACAACAACACAAGGAAACACCTTTATTCCCAAATTTAATCAGTCCATCCCATAATGCTATTGACCATGTATGACGTCACAATCCTGCCTAGTAGAGAGAGAGTGGTTTTTGGCAAATCAATAGATTAAGTCCACAAATTGATCATGCAATGCAATGCCCTATCATGTAATAATATAATATATTATATAGTAATAATAATTATTTAATTACCATAAAGCTTTTTTACCAATTGACAAATTGTCTCTAGTTATCAATTACTGTCCTAATTACTACTTAGGATGCTCAATCAAATTTCTAACTACGTCAAATTGTCACTATCTAATGCAAAGGCATGATCTGTTAGAGTCTCTCCTTGTTGATTCATCATTCATCAATTTGTTTTTCATCCGTCCAGCCCCTTTGAATTTCAACCTGCATCATTGGATCGTCTGGTTCTATTTGTAATTGCTACAACTCGCCATGATTCTCACATACCCAAATATTAAACTTCTATAATTTAATTTGTATTAGCGTTTCGGGATGGTTGCAGTTCAATTTGACTATCAGCTAACAGACCTTTATCAAATCCATTTCACTCACCAACATTCACACACAAATATTAATCAATTAATTTCAATCAGTATGTTGTTATGCAGTTATACAACAAATCAAACTGGATGCTTTCAGACAATTTGATTAAATTCTCAATTCTATCATTCAACTACCCAGGGATTGCTGATACACACTAGGTTCACCATTAGACACAAAGCCCATCCTGTAAGATTAAAATCAGAATCAAATTGATGATCAACCAATTTAGTTAGTAAACAACCGATTCAGTTAGTAAACAGCTTAACAATTTTACAAATCAAATTCTCACACACTCAAAGCATCTAGACATGCATCACATCCACTGCAAACACATACAGCCATAGACTCTCTGATTGCTTGATCAGTCACTTTGAATTTAATATTTGCCTGGCAATGCCGATTAGATCCAGTAAACTATATTCATACAGTACATACAAGCACAATTCAATCTCAAATAAATCACAGTGAGAAATCGATTAGCTACACACACAAGTTATAAATGTTTATGCAAAATGACAGACATCCAGAATTAATCCATTACACACGTTTATATTTTATATTTGCAATACAAAAACAGATTCAAAGTTACTCCCTACTCAATCAGTTGATTTGAAAATATACAGTGATTACAGTATTTCAATTCTCACAAATAGATTTATCACAATCTCAAATAGGTAACAAGATTAAAATTTAATCACTTGTAATCTAGCCCAATTGACATAGTTACGCACAAAGATTACACACTGATTCTCATTTAGGCAGATCGAATTGATTTCTAATCTCACAGCCAACTCGCTCCTCAGTCTATACAATTAGATCTCACTCACTGTTATTCAAGTTATAATCAATTAGACAACTTATAAACAACCACACTCTATCAATTCTCCTTCTATAAATTTTACAATTGTAATCTTAAAACTAACCAGAACAACTTCCTGATCAGTTAGCCGATGATGATTTGATCCTGGTTCCAAGCCAATTCGATCCGTCCGCACCGCCAGTAACAGTCAAATTGATCTCACAAAATAATCACTCACACAATCCAATCATGAACACAACAAACATACAGACAATTAGAACAAACACACAACAATAGCCGAATTGAAATATTATATATGTATTAAAAATGAAGGAGTTCACAAGTTCAAAAATTTGCACAAAGAGAAAAATTAATGCTCCATCTAAGAGCTTCAAAATGAAAGAAAAATTGCCTATATACTTTTAGGAAGAAGCACATGTTCAAATTGAAATTTGAAAAGGCAAAGTTCCGTTTTAAATCTTACCAATTCGAACCGGTTGCATTCTAGTAGTTCTATTTGACTATATATTGGAAATTAGTACAATTCATCTTAGGCTAGTGGAAACAGGTTAAGAAAACTTCCACATTCATACTTAGAAAGGCTATTAGACTAAAAATCGAAAAATCAAATTGTCTACAAGTCCACCAGCACGCGCCAGGAACAAGAGCCATGCTGACTCTATAGGGGTAGTCACGGCTCCTTTATCCCATTCTGTGAAGGTCAAGAAGAGGGACGTGGTGCTTGTTAGTTGGCTCGCCGCGGCTTGCGTCGGCTCCTTTCCGTGAAGGTTGAGAAGAGTCGTTATCTTCCTCCGGAGGACAAGAACAAATGTGAAGAAGTTTACACGAAGGTTTGAGGTTCACAATCTGCTCGATGATTGGTTTGTCGTGGTTGCCGTGGTACTATGTATGTGAACCTTGTTGGAGGTTTCATTTTTGCTGCAAAAAGGGTGTCACAGCTCCTCCACAAAACAAGGCTCCCCATTGGCTCCCCATTTCATGCGCTAAAGAAATTTCTCAAAGAACATGTCAACCTCGAAGGTGCTGTGACTACCCCTTATAAAAGGTTGAAGATTGGTACCTCCAAAACTGCCATCTTTTTAGCCTAATTATTATTATTATTAGACTGGTCAAAATTTCATATTTTTCTTGTTGGCAAGCGAAAGGGGGTTGGGAAGTCTTCTTTCAATGGAAATTGTCCCTTGAATTGAAGGAAAAAAAGGAGGTTGGGACACACCAAAGATCGTGACATTTAGATACCCTATGCAAAAGTTAGAAACACTGCACTAAACCAGTGTCCGAATTGACACGTTCTAATTGACTAAGATGTCCAAATTGATAGAATCATGTCAAAAAAGTATCCACATTCACAAAACATTGACAAAAAAATGTCCAAATTGACACTGCTTCCTTGTAGTATCAAATGTTAAAGGGTCAAATGTTTGTTTGGTAGATATTCTATAATCACTTCTGCAATATATATACATATTGATTTTGGAGATGTGTGTAGAGTAACGATGATAACCATGCCGACTCTATGGAAGGTTGTTACCTCTAGAAACGCTACTCTTTGCTATTGTGCCTAATTATTATACTTAGACTCGGTCGAAATTTTATGTTTTTCTTGTTTTCAAGTGAAAGGAAGTTAGGATGCCTTAAAGAATGTGATATTTGGATTTCCTATGCAAAAGTTAGAAAGGATCAAAGGTTTCTTTGATAGATTTGTGATATAGTTTCTTCAACATGCTTACATATTGATTTTGGAGATGAATATAGAGTGATGATGGCACTTTTACTAGTAGAGGGCAATTTGGATGTACCCACCTTATTCATCTCTTGTGGACATGGCTTCAAAATTATTGCCTGATGAAAACCAAAATGTTGTTGTGGATCATAGTTTATATTTGCAGGCCTCATTTTTTCTTTTAAATTCTAATTTTTTGGCTCAAAAATATTAAAAAACTCTTGAAATTGCATAAAAAAGGAACAACTTGAATTAAAAAAATTGCGGGTGACTGCAAAAAAAAATACTTCACGTTTTTGGCTCAAAAGCGTAATTTTTGGCTATAAGATTGGTAGTACTATGTAGTCATTAGAAGAGATTTGAGGCCTCCAAGAGCCCGCGAGTTATCTTGCGTTCCCAGACTACGGGAATGCAGAAAAGCTATTGGCTGATGTAATTGAGACAATGCCATGCCATTTTCAGAAAATAAAATAAAAAAAAATTGGCTTGAAAGGTTGAAATGATATTTGGAAGAGACTTTTTATTTTTTTTATTTAAAAAAAATTCTGACAGCCTTCCAATGCCCAGATTGGGGAACGGGTCTGAAACGGCCCTCCAATGCCCTCCAATCTCTTCTAATGACTTCCACTATTATGTGTCTGTAGCACCACTGTCGATCTAAACTGTCAATTCACGGTGCCTTCAGATGTAAAATGCTGATTCAATACTATACTGTACTATGCAGTATTATAGACTACTGCAAAGTACTACAAAAGCCATTGAGAGCAAAAAATAGCTAAAAAGGGGTTTGTTGACCTTTTCATTTTTAGTAATTCAAAAATAATGAAAAAAATGAAAATTAAAAAATCCATTTTGTTAGAGAAGATTGTGCTCAAATAGCATTAAAAAATTCATGTAGGAAAAATTTTCCGCTCCGTAACCTTTACACAAAAGAAGGTTATTTTGACCCCAAGTGTGCAACTGATATGTTTTCATCTTCATAAAAATTCATTGTCAATCCTTGTAATGTTAGTAGACCTTCAACATGTCCAATTTGTAACTTCATATTTGCATTTTTTGAATAAAAAATAGGACTAAAATCTACCAAAATGGCCAAGATAGTCACCAATCAAGGGCAGGTTAAAAATAATAAAATAGTTTTAAAAAAATTGAAAACATTAATCAATGTATGCAACTACCACATGTACTTTTATTTCACCAAGCGGACAAACAAAGCACAAGTTATGAGCAAAAAACCACCCATTTGAGGGCAAGGGGACAAAAAATAGGACAAGCGTTTCTTGCAATTATCTTTGCACATAAATAAATGTTTATGCATTATGAAGAACTTCTAACTTTAGGATCTCATTCTTGACTTGTGCTACAGTGGTATATTAAATATTAGGACTTCAAGGCACTACAATACACGAATGAGATCTATAGATGCCAAAAAACAACTTTTGCTAATTTTACTACTTACGGACACTAAGAAAAAGATTTCAATTATTCCATAAAATTTGAAATTATCATTAAAAATTTGAAGGAAAAATGCAAAATAAACCATATCAAATATACAACACCAATTATAGCAAAAATTGGATGAAAATTGTATTTTTCATCTAATGTTGTTCCTTTCATCTAATATTGTTCATCATTCACAAGTCACTTTCCAGCTCCAACCTCCTTTTTGAGTTAAGAGCAAGAAAAATCTAAGATAGGGAGACATAAAATTTCCGCTTTTTCAATGTGTACAATTCTATTATCAATTTAATAATTAAACATTATTCTATTTGATAAACAAAAAGAGATTTCAATGCACTAATGAAATCAATGCATTGTGCATTAATCTTGGATACCATGTGCATAGTTATGGGGGATCAAATTATTTTGGTACGAGATATTCAAAAATTGTTTCTTCAACAATATGTGCAAATTGACTTAGGAAATGTACATAATAGGAGCATCAAATCAAGTGTTGCTTTTGGCACCTAGCACATTGAGGTCTATGCATACTTAAAGTTGATTTACACCAAATTGAGAGGTGAGGTGGTCCAAGTAGCTTTTGAAGGATTTGATTGGGTGAAGTTGAGAAGTACTTGAAAAATGGGTTTATATCATGAAATGAGAAGTCACTAGTCTCTAAAAAGGTCCAATGATGTGGAACACACGTTTATCCTATATGACAATAAAACTAAAAGTATTCAAATTTTGAGCCACCCAAAATTACACTTAAGATGTAGGTCTAACTAAATCTTTAAGGGTCATCATTAAAGAGTGCTATTTTTAAATTTTTCCCCCTTTATGCCCTCTTGACAATTTACACCAATCCAAAAGCCATGCCCTCTAGACGATTTACACCAATCCAAAAAGTCATGCCCTCCAAAGGAAGTCTTGCTTGGAGAGAAGACTTCTCAATTTCTGGTCCCCTTGTTTCTAGTGTAAATGGGGCCTTAGCCATCCCCTAGCGTGACCAGTGACCACTATGCAAGCCGATTAAATTTAACCCTTAAACGATGCGGAGGCCATTTTGTGGTTGATGGATGACAGAGAATCAAACTGTATTGGACATAAATGCAATTATTCATCCTCGGTATTTGTTGTGGAAAGGGGAGTTCTTCTATAGTAGCTTGACTTCCAATAGATACTTTTGGATTTTTTAATGTAGATGATGTCACACGGTAATGAAAAAGGATGATTTCCAGGGTGACCCCTGCGTCCTTTAAGGGTTAAAAGGAATGACTTCAGTTCAGTTAGCAAGTTGCTGTCGAAGCGGATTGACTGACTGGTGGGCACCGCGAGCATTCACACGCGCAGCGCAGTAGTCCCTAGCTTCGCACTCATCATCCATTGCGCAACAGTTACGTTTCCAAGGAAACGCAAGTCGCCGTAGCTCCCTAGAACTCCATCACAGCTACGTTTCCAGGGGACCGCAAGTCGCCGCAGCCCCCTAGAACTCCATCACAGTTACGTTTCCAGGGGACCGCAAGTCGCAGTCGTCCCCTAGAACTCCATCACAGTTACGTGTCCAGGGGAACGCAAGTCGCCGCAGCCCCCTAGAACTCCATCGCAGTTGAATTTCCAGGGGATCACAAGTCCGCACCGTACCACTCCGTCCGCCATTTCCCAATCGAACTGAACTCGTGACAGACTCCCTCGCTGCGTCCCAGCGTCCCGACTGCAGCTGCGGAGGTGCCGCGCCATGCCATGCAAGCTCCCGAAACTCGGGCCCCAAGGAATAAAATTGTCAACGACGACGACAACCCTGCAATAATACGCGCATTGTTTACTTCCGGTCACTCCCCCCTCCCTCCCGTAGGAATTTATTAATTAAAACTAATTCAAAGTCTCCTCCCAGGGAAGATCGACAGTTTTAACGAAAGGAAAGAAGTGTGTGAACCAATCTATCTGCTGTGGCGAGAGAAAGGAGCTCACGAGCTGCTTGCGGCTTCCAATAATATGATCCAGACATCTAGTGAGCAGATGCTATTGCAGAAAGCACAAGCAACGGCTCTTTCGAGTAGGCCGGGTGCGCGTGGCTGTTATATAAGCTTGGAACTTAGCTCAGTCGATCACAAGTCTCAATTGGGGCCAGCGTGCTTCCAGTACTCCAGTGATCATATCGATCTTGGGGTTTGCTAGTTGCTAGTGACGTAGCTTTGGTGAGGTAGTTTGGGCCCGGTTTAAGATCTAGAAAGGGAGGTGGTGCAGGTTTAAGATGGGGAGAGCAAGGATGTTGCTGCTGGGAGCTAGTGCAGTGCTGCTGGTGTGTGCGCTCTTTCAAGGGGCAGCGGCGCAGGCTGCTCTGCCGAACTGCACTTACCCGGGGATCTTCGGCTTCGGAGACTCCTTGAGTGACACGGGAAATGGCATTGCTGCGTTTCCACTTCAGTTTGAAAATGCGGAGCTGGATCCCAATGGCCAGGAGTTTCCCATGCACGCCGCGGATAGATTCACCGACGGAAAGTTGCTGCTGGACTTCCTTGGTATGTTGGGGGTCGATTACTAGGGTTCGAATTCAGTGGATGAGCAGGGCTGGAGTGTGTGTCCGTAGCGAGTGCGCACTGTACATTAATCAATCCTCAGCTAGTTCTCGATGATTGCTAGATTCTTGTCTGTTTCAATTTTGGTAAAGACTCTGGCCATGCAGGTGCCTGGTGGGGTCCGTAGATTGTTGGTGCTTGTCGAGAATCAGTGGATAGATAGTAATCTAGTTCTCGTACTGTTTGGCTTTGGGTTTGTACGATCTGAGAAACTTTTCGGTTGTGAATGGTGAATGATTGATGTATTCGATCGTGTCTTGGTTTGCGGGCAGCTTTCGGAGTGAGGAGGCGGCCCATCTACCCAGTGCTACGGGGGACAGGAGGAGATTTCACTTACGGCACCAACTTCGCGTCGTACGGTGCTCCCGCTAGAACAGTGAAAGTGTGGCGCAAGGACTCGGGATTCAATACTCCCTTCTCCCTGGATGTGCAGCTCCAGTGGTTCAACCGTTATAAGATCCGAGTGTGGTTTTACGAGAGCCCCGTGTTCAACCCCCCTATCAGTAAGTCACGCTCTCGTCATGCCTTTCTCAACTTTCACTCCAACTTTACAAGCCAAGTGTTGCTACCTCGATCGATCCGAATGCTTGGAGAGAATATTATATTACGAGAAGCTGACTGTGCAATGCGATTCTTGTTGCAGGAGGATTCGTCCAGAGCCTGCCGAAGCTGTCCACATTCAACGAGTCTCTGTTCGTGGTGTACGCTGGCTACCAAGACTACTTCTTCGGTCTGTACGAAGGCTCTCTCACGATTCGACAGGCGAAGAAGATCGTCCCCGATGTCGTGAACGCCATCGGAGACCTCATCGTGGTAAGCTTTCTTAACCTGGAATTCTGCAACCTGAAGACTCATCACTGTTCCCCCAATAATTGCAATTGATCAACAGTGAAACAAGGCTTCAAAAACGATGACCTAATCCTCTGTTTGGTTTGATTCCTCAATTACAGGGCATTGTGACCCCGTTACTGTACATCCCTCCAAATACGCCATCCCTCTACTTGCCCATCGCCACGAAAATCTTGGTGGTTAACCTCCCCCCTCTGGGCTGCATCCCTGCGCTTCTCACCTTGTTTAAGGGCAAAGGTCTGGAATACGATTCCTTCGGTTGCATCAAGGTTTTGAACGAGCTCAGCAAAACTCACAACGCCGCGCTGAACGACAAGGTGATTGCGCTTCGGAAGGCGTACCCTCATATCTTGATTGTGTACGCCGACGGGTACGCAGTTTACAAGGACATTCTCAAAAACCCGGCGAGCTACAATGTTACTGCGCCTCTGAAGGCTTGCTGCGGCGTGGGCGGCGACTACAACTTCAACAACAAGGTGACTTGCGGGCACGCGGGACTCGTCGAAGGCAAGTTCGTGAACTTGACCATGACGCTGCCGTTGCAGCCGTGTGCAGATGAACATTCGGTTTTGAGCTGGGATGGGATTCACACGTCGAACACGTTCAATCGCGCCGCGGCCACGGCGTTTCTATTGGGCAAGCATGTTACGCCTGCTGGTGGGCTTGGATGCTCCCCGGATTTCACCTTCTGGGATGCTCGCGGTTAGGCCCAATTTTTTTGTTTACTTTTTACATTTGACATAAGTTTTGTTGGCTGGCTTTTGCAAAAGCAAGCTTGGGAAGTTGGTTCCAACAACTGATTCCAAAAATCTTGATGAAATCCTATGGGAATTTCATCGTTAGAAGTGGACTATTAGCAAGATTCTGTATTGATGGTACGCGGGTTGGTTAAAAATCTCTAGAATATATATCTCGGGGTTTTTTAGAGATTTTATGTTGGCGCGTACGTGATAGCTCAGCTAATACATTGCTGTGTGACGGATCATTCAAAGTTTTGACCATCACACTGAGCGTGTACGTTGAAGGCGCTGGGAATAAATGATTTCAGCGAGATTTCGGTCTCTGCTTCCAACAATTGTACAACAGTACGTGGTGCTTGATTGAAGAGTTCTTCGCCTTGGATTTTCGCCCTGAATATGTGTGCATTTTCCAATGACATGGTTTATCACAACTCTTTCCAGAGTCAGGTTCGGAATTTTAGGAATTGGAGTTGGATCTGAAAGTCCTACCGCATGAGCCCCAGAGTCAATGCTCCATTTAGCTTCAAGGTGCTGTTTCGAACGTATAAATTCTCAGTCAAATAAACTCTTCACTCTTAAGAAACCATCTTTCGGTTTGATGCAATATAATACGAGAAAGTTAGACGCAGGAATGTGGAAAAATTCCAGAACGGCTGTGGACACGATGTACCAGTAGCCTGTGGGTCCTCATCAGTTATGATGCCTTCGTGCCCTTAACTCTTGGTTTTCACATTGGAATTAGTCTTCTTTTTGTCCTGGAAAATAACAACCAGTAACGTATGATAGTTCAATGTAGAATAGTTGTTAATTAAGCATGCATTGGGACGAACCGATGCTAAAAACCTTTATTCCGTGGCCGAGTTGGCCTCGACGAGAAGAAACATCATTTTTCTCGTCATTGCAGTGAATTACATTTGTTTGAGAAACAGGGGAAGATAATACATTTTGAGAGGATCGAGAACACGGACAGTCGCACAGTAGGAGCGTTTGAAGATCTCTGCATCGTGCCCACATTCGTTGACCTCATCCATTATAGTCTTCCGAGTTCTCAGAGACTACTGTCCAAGTTTCAATTTTTTTGATGAGCGGCAATGAATATGTGAGTTACCTTAATTTTTTAATATTTGTTAAAAAATTTGTTAAATGGAAGGAATTGTGCTCTTTTAGGTCTTCCCTCAAATGATGTTTTAGTGGAGACTCTTAATTCCAGCTTTGCAATCTAGAATATGCTCAATTAGAGCCTCTAGAGTCTAGAATAAAGTGATATGTCACTCTAAGTATTTGTGATTTTCTACTTCTAATGTTTGAATTGACCGTATTCATATATGGTGCCACCTACATCCAAACAATTTATTCTTTCAATGAAACCTAAATATTCTAGTTTGGTGGTGTTGTCCCTTTGAATGGATAGTACTCCTTTGACTACTAAGCTAATTAAGTACATAAGCTATTGATCGTGACAGTTTGATAGCATTGTCACTCATAGCTGGGTTAGCACCAAAACTAGGACACTGACAAATTTAGGTCAAAAATCAATGCTTTGACCCCCTTCATTAGATTCTCTTTGTCATTGCAATCAATCAATTTGTGCCTAGGTTGACAACCCTTCCAAATTATAAATTTTTGATTTACCAATTCCAAGTTGTCATAACAAATGATCAATACAGATTTCCTTACTTCTTACACACTAAGAAACTTGCCATTGGTGGAAACTTATTATCAAAAATTACACACATGCATAACAAATTCGAGTGACCGATCTCAGTTTTCTAGATCTTGTTTTCTTTTTTTTTCTTTCCTAAACAAAGAAAAGAAACATCATTGCAAACAAAAAAGTGACCAACCTTTTTGACATGAATAACTGAAGTTGTGCCGCCACTGGCGGCCACGCTCCGGATTTTCGAACTAATAACTGAAACTGGGCAGATACCGATGAACCGAGGAAGGAGCAGCAACGACGTGTCTGGTCATGACTTCGTTGTCCAACATTCCAAACTTTCTTGTCCACCAAGGCTAACTTTGTTGACTCTTTGACTCATTGTCAATGCGAAAATACGCTTACTTAATTGACAGTAGTCAACCCTTTGACAACATGCAGGAGTATTCTCGTATACTCTTTGCAGACTTTTTGAGCAACCACCACTGTTGCTTTCTTAACCAGTTTAAAAACATAACATTAAAAAAATGAAAAGAGGGGAAACAAAGGCGACTCCGTCCGTCGAAACCAATAAGTATTTTGCACTTTTGAGTGTGTTCCGCTCAAGTCGGTGCATGCTGATGAGTTGAGGTGGCGGGTCAGTGAGGAAAACATTTGCATCCACATCAGAAGTGCCACATCAATAATAAGTATCAAGAGTCGAGAGAGACGCTCTGCCAGAGCGAAAAGAACTTGAAGTACTGTGAAACAAAATTCTTTCGTCCCCACATAATCGGAGAATGTTCAAGTGAATTGAAATTGCACGTTGTCGGCAACAGTTTGTTCAATCGTTTCGCCACACGCTTGCAGTTATTGCTCTTACAGTATACAATGTATAATATGTGTAATTGTGTATCTTGTGGCCGGGACACATGTAGTATCGGCGACCTCGCCCCGCCATCACCCGGGGAATGACCGGGCTTAGACCCTGTTCAATTTTTTTTATTTTTTATTTTATTTTTTATTTTTTATTTTAAATCCAAAAGAACTTGGTGAATCCTTAGCCCCTTCTTCTCAACCCTATGGAGTATTGTAGCTCCGTGCCGGGGACCCTATGGAGTACTGTAGCTCCGCGCCTCCCGGCGCTCCACTCCAGGCCTAAACCCTATTCTTCGCACTCCGTAGGATTTAGGTGATTCACAGGGGCGCCCGGCGTTTCAAAGGCGCTATAGGTGAGGTCACCAATACTACATTCTACCCCTTCTGGCCCAGCATCGAAGATTGGTAGTAAATCTATTCTTTTTTATGTGCAAAAAGCTAGACGAGTAGCTGATGGTTTTGCTGTTGTGCACCTCTGGTCAAACGCTATTGATCCTGGATACTTGAGCTGAGTGCCGTGTCTGAGCATCATGTGATGCAACTTAAGGTGGGTACACCTAAATGCGCCACTAACCTTAAACTGCCATCTATACTGTCTGTAAATCTCCAAAATTAGTTATGTACCTATGTAGAAGAAACAGTTTTAGAATCAAACTTTGTTCCTTAATAACTTTTGCACACAGTGTCCAAATGCTACAATCTTTGGTGCGTTGGAACCTCCTTTCACTTGCCAACAAGACAATATGAAAATCTGACCAGCCTAATGACAGTAACTAGGCACAGTACCAATTTATGGCGGTTTTGGGTGTACCCACCTTAACCCCTAAATGCCCAAGGCCTGTTTTGAGCCTCTAGGAATTTGCTTTAGTTTGAACAAAAAGCCAACATTTAGGTACATTGTGCCAATTATTTTGAATTGTAACCGTACAAATTCAAACTAGACATATTAGAGATCACATAGGAAAAGAAAACATTACAATATCACTTTTGAATCAAAAGCTTATAATGTTTGACCATGAGTACGTTAAAACTATGAAAAAATTTCAATTTTCTTTTTGTATATTACATCTAGAAAGTTGGTCACCAAAAAAATTTGAGGTTAAAAAGCCTAATATACATAATCCCAATCAATTTGTAGCTTCTCAAAATCTACTCTACCATTTTTTTAGATGAATTTTTAATGTGATCTTTCCTCCAAGATCTAGTATATTTGAGGCTCATTTTCAAGAGCCCATAACACTACGGAAAGTCAAGATTGCAAGGGGTGCCCTTGCACAAAATATTGAATAGAAAAATCATAATTAATCATTTTCAAAATTGGATTTTTGATGCTAAAACTAGACTTCAAATAGAATGTTACAAAAATATGAACTACTAAAAATAGCAATTTGATGAGGTTTTATTTAACTTCAAAGTATTGTTGACACCAAAATTTGGTGCCTCAGGCATTTAGGAATTAAGGCGGGTTTACATAAAGGTCCAAGACCAAGTCCCAAAAACTTTGAAATCAAGCAATCCTATTGGTTAAGAATTGTAAGTTGTGTACACTAGGATTTGGTTTGAAATTTGCTGAAATGAGCTACTTAGATCTAGTTAGTTTGAGTTTGTTGATTCCGAAGTGGAGGCACCCTAAACTCATGAGCTCTTGGTCTTGGAGGGGAAACCCACCTTTATTTGCTAACTTTGAGACTGAAGCTTGGATTGATGAAATCCAAGAGCAATGGAAAACAATTATATTTTGGTTTGAAATATGATCTTCAAAGATTGAAGATCTATTGTATTTCAAGTGTGGTAGAGAGCTTGGTAGAAAAGGTAGAGTGCGGATCCCAAGTGAATTCCATAAAAAATCCCCACCAAGATTGGCCAAAGAAAAAAAAAAATTACTTGTGTAAGAAAATTAAAGAAATTAAAAATTAAAAAAAACACCATGTAAGCTTGAACTCTATTAAAACTAAGAAAAAGCATTAATTCCTAAGCTAGTCCCTAGCATATAACGGATATTTCATTAAAATGGCAATATTCCTCCGCCATTTTTCCTTCTATTTTCTAAAATTAGTATAGATTTCATACCACGTGGTCTAAAATATAAGATTGGTTCACATTTCAGGTCACATGGTCTAAACCTACAATTGCCAAGTTTGTGGAATATTTCCATTCTAGCAAAATATCCATTATTTTTGGACTCACTATAAGGAATCCATATTTTTCGGGACATCACGATTTTGACGCCTGACTGTCAAGGTTGATATTTTACCACATCTATGTGGACGTCCAAAAAATTGCATTGTTGCGAACGAGCCAAAGACATCAACTTTGACATGCATTAGAGGAAATTTTGGGCCTCTGGAGGGTTGCTCTACAGCCCTTTGAGATATCCTGAGATTTGCTTTTAGTTTGCTCAAAAAATTGTTTTTTTCCTATTTCTGCCCTATTGAAACTACAGTGGCAATGGTACAAGAACTCAAAATTCCAAATAAAAAATTATTTAAAATAAAGTAAAACAAATAAAAATATAAAAAAAATCTTAAAAATCTTAAAAGAAAGAAAAAATTTAATTTAAAATTTTTTTTTTTGCAAAACTTGATTGCTCCGGCAAGCAGTCAGAGACTGTGATTGCTCACTAAGAGCATTTTCGAAGTTGACAGGCCATGCAAAGAATATCATGGCATGTCAACTTTGGACAGCCCTTTTTAGGGCTGAAATTCTCTCAAATGTGACATCAGGATGTTTTCCGGCAGACATCACCAAAAACATGGGTCAACGGGTCCTCAAAGGCCACCATATGGCTGCCACCTAAGCGCCACGCAGACACAAGAAGCCACGTAGGATTTTTTCATCCATTTTTGTCTATGGTCTGAGGTCGCACGTGACATGGCGGCCAGAAAAGTGACGTGGCATTCAGCAAGAATGATGTGGCATGCCACGTTAGCATATTTTGTTGTCTAAGAATTTTCTTGTTGTTTTTAAGAGGTGTGGAAAAAACTTGTTTGAAAAGGTGTGGAAAAAATTTCAGAATTTTCCACCATGTGAATTGCAAGATAATAGCGGTTGAATTGACAAAAGTCCTTTTTTTGTCCTTGCAAAAAAAAGAGCAGCTGCCCTTCACAAGGTCACATTTTTATGAAAAAATGTCCAAAATGGTGGTTACTCTTTGGATTCATTTTCCTGGACAAGTTGGATACATACTTGAAAAATTTCAGATCATTTAGAATTGTACAACATATAGGAAAAAAATAGGAAGTAGGAAGAGGTAGAAAATGATTCAAAACACTAAATTGTTAAGAATTTATTTATGGAATTGAAAAATGCGAATCCCAACGGTGGTAATGTTGTAATAAACAATCTACATCCAAGGTTTTTATTTTTTTTCAAAAATATTGAAAATTGAGTGAATTAAAGGACTTTAAAGTTTATTTTAGAGTTGAGATTCCATAATTATCCTCAAACTAAGAATCCTCATAACTTTTGACTCATAGATCCAAATGGAATGATTCAAAGCTTCCCACCTACATATAAATCTGAAGAACCAATTTCAAATTTTTATTTTTTTAAAAATTGATTTTTAAAGAAGTTTTTTTGCTACCCAGGTTGCCCGCCGAGCAATGAAAACAACATATCTTGCAATAACTTTTTAATCTTGTAATCAAAAGCTATGAAAATTGTTGGACCTCAAAGCTACTCCTTGGGAAAATGTTGTGTGAAAATTTCAAAGAAAAAAAATAAAATCTCCGCTCATAGTGAGCTGCCCCCAAAAGCTATAGTCTCAAAAAAACATGTTCAATGCTTTAGGGGTTCAAAAAAATTCAAAAAAATTCACCAAAAATTGACATCATAGGAATGTGCTTAAACTTTTATTTTCCTCCCAAAGAAACAATCATGGCACTTATTTTGTTTTGCTTTTGAAATGAAAAAGATAATTTGAACTCCAAAAAAAAGATAAAACTAAACACAATGGGACTTTAGGAGTTTTCAGCATGATTTGCTAAGGCTTCTTTAACTTTTTGGTCTTTTTGCTTGCTTTTGAAGCAATTTATATTCATTATCAAATGCTTAAATTTGAGTTCTCTATT
Organism: Neckera pumila; assembly: GCA_963969595.1. Taxonomy (NCBI): domain Eukaryota; kingdom Viridiplantae; phylum Streptophyta; class Bryopsida; order Hypnales; family Neckeraceae; genus Neckera; species Neckera pumila. The sequence continues at coordinate 44,377,555 of OZ018409.1, read as the reverse complement.
AGTAATTATTTAGAGCAGTTTTGAATGTTCCAATGATAAAAATTTCAAGTTCAAATTATACACTAGTAAAAAGTTAGGAATTTATTAAGAGGACCATGTTGGTTCCATTGAGGGCCCTAGTAAGAGTGTGGCCTTCTAGAGGAAGACTTTGTAATACCACATACAACTAAACTTAAGCTTTAGAGTTGTTTTATTTTCCAATACTTTGTCGCTAATTACCCCTTTAGAGCATCCCCACCAGCTGTTTTGTATCCCTATCTATTTTTTGTGATTAATGTCTCAAGCTTGAATGTTTAGGGATGAGACCTTGCCAGTTTTCTATATGAGCCTCTAGATACATAATTGGGTCAGAGTTTTACAGATATATGTATATTTTAGAGATACAGATTCTGGAAAAAGATTGGTGCGGTGAAATCTCTATATCTCTATCTACATCTGAGATCCTATCCCTAAACCATTAGGGATACGGAACTCACTGGTGGGAATGCTCTTAGAGCCTAAATTGAAAACAAAAGCTCACTTCGGAAGTTCATAAAGCTACCAGTAGTAACTTCTAAAAACAACTATTAAAACGGAGGGCAACCTCAGATCCAGCAATACCACTTTGCAAGGGTTGCCTACAATCACTAACTTAACAATCCTGCCAAGAACTTCAAAGCGTCGACGTGGAATTCGGGTTCACTTCTCGAGCGAGCTCTCCAACTAGATGCTCACTCAGAGATTTCAACAAAGTTGAACCCATCCGTCTACTTCAGTTTGACAAGCCCAGATTCGACTGACATTGCCGACATTTTACTCTAAAGATGAGAAACCATCAGTTGAAACTTTCCAAACTTTTTGAATGAAAATAAAGCCAATTCACTTTGCAAACTTTTTCAAGGCTCCGGCACTTGGATCCGTGTTGCAGACGTGGCCAATTTGTACTGTACAGTACATGAATGATTTGGTAACTTGCTTTTACACACGGCAGCATGTTAACTTATTGTTAAACTCATCGATAACTGGAAATGCTGGCCACGTCCGTCACTCTGCAATTGTCGAGGTTTTCTAGTGAAGCTGAAAATTTATCAGTTCACTTTAAACACTTTTTGAAGAAATCGATCAATTCACTTTGCAAACTTTCTACGGCTCTCCTGGATCCCTGGCTCTCCTGGTTCCTGACGTGCATAATTTGTACCCATGAACAATTACTACTGAACAAATCTTTTATATATACTCTGTTGTAGGCAATTGAAAGAAGGTTCCAACGCACTTGGACACCATGCAAAAGTTGTGAAAGATCCTTGAAGTGTTTTTGGTAGAGGTTCTAAACTTGTTTCTTCAACAGAGGTACATATTGACTTCGGAGATGCTCACAGAGTGGTGATGCCGGTTTTAGACAGGGGGCGCTTGGAGGGTACGGACCTTACATTACGTACCGGCACTTGATGTCTAGACTGTATAGTATGGAGGCTCCAAATTTAAAAGAATAACTTCGATGACAATGGGGACTGCACGCGATCAGTGGCATATATCGTTTCTGTAACATTTTTGAACGATTTCCTCTTCCCCAGATGCACTCCGAGGACGTGCACATTCGTGCACCACCTAGCTTGCATGTCTCTGGGGATAATGACGAGGTTATGACAAACTGAATAATTTGGAATCGATCCAAACTGGACTGACTTCAACTCCGACTCCAACTGCCATGTTCTGACCGCTTGATAAGGGCAGGTTTCCATTCTGGATCGTGATCTGTGAGAGCGCAAACAGTTCGTCAATCGATGCTGCTTTTAGGGTTAGATTGGCTCTGCAACTTTCTGTCGATGCATTGGCCATATCACAGCTCCTTTTTCCATTCTATAGATCATCGGTGAGACTGAAACAAGGACAGAAATTGAGCTAGAGTAGAGTTAAAGGGACAATGATAGGCAGTAGGTCACTCCCAGGAGTGACATAAGCCAAAACCTTGAGTACTTAGTGAAGTCACATTAGAGAAAATTTCAGGCCTTCTGAGGTGCGCTCCCCAAATATCCTAAAATTTGATTTTTGGGGTTGAAAAATTTGTTTTCCCCTACTTCTGTGAGCAGAAATTGCAGTGACAATGGCGTACAAAACCAGTTTTACGAATTCAAAATAAAAAAATAAAAAATAATAAAAAATAAAAAATAAAAAAATAAAAAATGCACAAAATCTTATTGTTTCAGCGAGTAGTTAGCTTGGCTGATTGGTCACCAGGGGACTTTTTTAGATTGACAGGCCAAGCTTGGAAATAGCTTGGCATGTCAATCTAGAGCAGCGTTCTAAAGGGCTAATATTTTCTCTAATGATAGCTTGATGGGAGACTTTTAATATTTAAACATTGAATTTTTTTTAATATATGTATAGGAGAACCTTCAATGAGCCCCTAAAAGACCAAGTGACTGTTCAATGAACGCAAGAGATCTTCAATAGTTACACAAGATGTCAATATTGGTCGGATATTCACAAAATTTTGATATAGGGTGCACATAAACTTGTACCCTCTTAGTGTAATTTTTTTTTCCTATCAGATTCTTGCATCAAAAGATATATTACCTTAAATGTTTGGGCAACTATGGCTACTTTAGGTAGCATGTGGCAAAACTCTTTCTTTGATTTTTAAAATTTGGCAAGTATATAGTTTACATCAATTACATGATAGAAGATGTAAATGTAAATAAATCGATGTTTAGTGTAAAAATCTCACTCTAGAAGGAATTGAAGTGTGCTAGCTCCTCCGGACAAGGTCAGAAGTAAACTTCTTTTTCTAACTTCAAACAATATAATCTTTCAATCCATGCGGTCAAAGTTTCTAGAAATTTTTTGTACACTCCCATAGTAGTCTTATACAAATTGCCCTACATTGGCAAAGTCACTTGATAGAGGGTCATTGCATGAAACACGGTACTAGAATTGTGTCACAAAGGGAGTGCCAGAGCATTCTTTCACAATAAATTTTAAAGAATAAGTCATATGAACTTGAAATTTTGACTAGAGATCTTTGTCTTGAGTATAATCATATCTCATATTTTTCAAAAAAATTGAAAAATCATTTTATATTAAATACATTATTTTTACCTCTAAATGTCCAAGGGCTTTCTTGAGCTTCTTGGAATTTGTTCTACATTGAACAAAAATCCAATGTTTTGATAAATTTTATCAACTTTTTTGAATTGGAGCCATACAAATTTATTTATACGAGATATATTGGAGATCATATAAAAAAAGAAAACACAACAATATCACTTATAGATTGAAAGATTACAATGTTTGATCATGAAGGTGTTAAAACTATGAAAGTGATTTCATAGTTTAATCTTAACCCCAAAGGACCAACATGCGTTTTTTGGCAACATAGAAATTTTGGGCAGGTAAGTGTGACTAGAGATTTGCATGTTTTCTGCTGAAATTTTTATAGAAGGTGGGGACAAGGAATATCTTTCATATGCACCAAATTTCATGACATTTGGAAATATGAGTCAAAAGTTATGGCCAAATATGTTGTTTGTTTCTCAACTCGGGCAATCCGGGCAAATAAAAAAGAATCATTTTTTTTAAATATAAAAATTTCAAATTGGTTTATTGGATTTATGTATACGTGGAAAGCTTTGAATCATTCCATTTCAATCAATGAGTCAAATGTTACAAGGATTTTTAGTTTGCGGGCAATTATGGATTGTCTACTCTAAAATAAACTTTGAAGTCATTTATTTCATTCAATTTTCAATATTTTTCAAAAAAATAAAATTATAGGGTGTAGATTGCTTATCACAACATTGCAATCATTGAGATTGGCATTTTTTAATTCCATAATTAACTTCTTAACAATTTAGTGTTTTGAACCATTCTCTACTTCTTTCTACTTACTATTTTTTTCCTATATGTTATATAGTTTCAAATAATCTGAAAATTTTTAAGCATACAGCCGACTTGCCCTGAAGATTGAATCCAAAGAAGCACAACCATTTTAGAATTATTTTCATAACAATCTGACCTTGTAAAGTGCAGCTGCCCAGTTTTTTGCAGGACCAAAAAAAAGACTTTTGCCACTTCAAACGCTAATATCTTCCAATCTACACGATGGAAATTTTTGAAATTTTTTCTACAAATTCTCAAACTAGATTACTACAAGATTCGATGGTTATATGTGTCCAAACTTCAAAAATGATTTTTTTCAAAAATTTGGTACTTGTTCTAGAAATGGCAGTTTTGGAGCATTTATAGTAAGAACATAGTCAAGGAACTTTAGGGGTTAATCCCTAAAGGACCATTGTCCCTTCGGGGGACAAATGCATTTTTGGGCAGGTACCTACGGCTGAAATTTTATCCTAATTTTTTGAAATTCTTTTTGGAGGTAGAAAAGCTAATTAGCTCTAAAGGAATATAATTTTTTTTCATAATCGGTATCTGGGAACAAAAGTTATGACCAAATAAGCTCAAAACAAGGAATGGGGGCACACGGGCGGCAAAAAAAAAAAAAAAAATTATTTTTTATATTTAATATTTTTTTCTCATAGATTATATTTTTGTCTATCTAGAAAGCTTTGATTCATTACATTTGGATTTGTAATGAGAAAGTTATGGAGATTCTTGTTTTCCGGACAACTAGAGCATCTTTTTGAAAAAAATAACTTGTAGGATTCATTTTTAATGCAATTTTTCAAATTTTTCAAATTTTTTCTTTTTGCATGGTTTAGTACTTGCTAGAATAATCTCACCATTGGAATTAGTGCATTTTAATTCCATTTAAAATATATGAATATTTTAGATTTTCCTTTTGTCTTATATCTACTTCTACTTAACAATTTTTTTAATAATGAAAATTAAGTTTTTTTGAACTTTTTTTGCTAGATTCTCAGCTCAATTCTCCACTATGAACATTTAAAGCTCAAAACTCTATAGTGCAAAAATTTAAAGTTAAAAATGTTCAAAGTCATAAAATCCAGTCCCACAATGTGTTGAAAAACTTGTTTTTTCACTTTGAACATAGATATCTTGCAATTTGTGCCGTCAAAAATTCTGAAATTTTTTCCACACATTCTCATACTAGTTAGGTGTAAGAGTCTATAGTTAGATGTGCAGAAAATACATTTTTAAATTTTTTTTTCACTCTTTGCTATAAAAATGGCAATTTTGGGTGTTTTTTGGAAGAAAATGGCCTTGGGCCTTTAGAGGTTAAAAACCTCTTTTCATGTGTCAAATCTAAAAAATTGGTCACCTTAAAAAATATAAAGTTAAAGAACATAATATCCATAGCCTTAATTAATTTATGGCTTCTTAAAGTCTGTTCTACAATTTATTTAAATGAATTTCTATTGTGATTTGTTTTCTCCAAGATCTAGTGTATTTCAAGCTCGTTTCTAAGAGCCGTCAACATTGGAAAAATCAAAATCCGCAATGGGCACCCTTGCACAAAGTCTTGAAAAGTAAAATCATAGTAATTCAACTAGTTAGGTTATATTTAACTTCAAAATATTGTTAACACCAAAGTTTGGTGCTTTGAGCATTTAAAGGTTAATTAATTTGTCATGTTTTCAATTTTTGAGTTTTTTAGTAAAATAAAGTTTGTACCCATGATCTCGAGCTGAAATTTTGGTGGGTTTTTTTTCACTATAGGAGTTGGCATGTTCCTGCCAAGGGGCATCTAAAAATTATACTATTTTATGTCTTCCACGTTTTTGCAAATAGAATTTTTTTGCCAGCACAATTCTGAACATTGAAGATGGTTTCAAGATCAAGTTTTTAGTGAAATATCTTCTCCACAGAGCCCTTCTACTTTCCAAATGACCAATTTTTAGTTTACTTGTAAATTTTTTTTCCTATTTTTTACAAATTAGAATGTCATAGATTCTATATTATTCCAAATTTCAGCTTACTATTTTTTTTTAATATTTCTCTTAAGTATGAATTTTTTGGTAATATGATATTTTTAGTGCTATACTAATTATTTTGTTTTTATTTATTTTAAAAAAAAACTGTTTTGAAAAAGATCATAGTACTCCTTTACTAGCCAAAAACAAGCCAAAGAAGAACAAAAACAACCACTCATTCTTGCAACCGCCTTAAGAGAGGCTTTACATAATGTACATTTTTATCTCCAATATGAATAAGAAATACATATTAGAATCACTCTAAATTGTCATGGAACCAAAAATGCCACTCTTAGATCTTAGACAATAAATACATTATGATTAACCCTCAAAGAATCAAGGATTGATTTTGTGGTTTGAAAATGACCAATTCGTTTGCTCATAATGTGAAAAGTCCAATCAAGCTAGAACCCAAATTTGAATCACTAGAACTGTGAAGAACATTGCAAGTGAACATCAGTTGGTCAAAATCTTAAATAACCTATAAACTAGAACCAAAAATTGTCCCATTATTATCTACAAAAAACTTTTAAAAAAATATGAAGTCCACAGCCTCTATATCTGATGACATGGCAAAAGTTCACACAGCTCAAAACTTTGACACTTCATAACTTTTGCATTCAACATCGAAATGACACCTAGATGGGTAATTTCATTAAAATGAAGAAATTTCAAGTGCAACTTTGACGGTGTGCCATTTTCACCATCTAGAAGAGTTATAGATTTCAAAACGGCCGTTCTGAACCATCTAGGACAGATATAGATTTAGAACGGCCGTTCTGAACTATTTCTCTCGCCATTTTAAAAAAATATCGCCATTTTAATGAAATTGCCCATCTAGGCAAAATTTGAACTCTTTCGGCTTGTCTTTGTGTAAAGATCAACTCTGTTTCTCCATTTTCAAATTTGCCACAATAAGTGCATGGTTTGGTTTGTGCATTGCAAATTGTCCACATGAAATTGATATCTCTAGGACGACAAATTTCAAATTTCGAGTTTTAAGGATTTTTAGTGTTTCAGAGTGAAGACGATCGTTCTCGCAATCGTTCCATGTTGTTTATATGCAGAATGTTAATGAAGGAGCTAACTAGCTGCCAAGCACCCACGGCGTGGATTGGGTCTGATTTGCGCCAACTTTGAGTGAGGAGGACTTGCTCAGGAAATTGTTTGCAGATAACTTTGAGATTTTGACATCTAGGGGAAGTATCAATCTGACCATCAGTCCTTTGAATTTGCACACAAGTTGAATGGTATAGTTTCTATAAATTTATGAGATTTCGGTATGATAATTTCCTAGTGACACTGAGGTTTTCATCGTTTTCGGTTGGATGATGATGTTCAAAGTTGAAGGAATGTACAAGCATGGAAGGGATATATTTACTTTGAAGGTGTGGAGGAGCTGTTGCTTACACCAGCTCTTTTTATTTTGGCACCATGGGCACCAAATTGCACCATTTCAAAATAAATGTCTACTTTTCGCTAGGTAAAAGCAATCTTTTTTTGCCAGAAATTTACCATTTCTTTTTTAAATTTGGATGAAGTCGTCAAATTTGGATGAAAAAGTGCATGAGTATGATTGAAAAGTGTTTTTTTGGTCCAAAAGATGGATGAAATACTATGCTTCACCAAATTTTAAGTGATCGCCAGCCTAGCACTTTCTCAAAAAGTGGAAAAAAAGGACTGGCTTGCACTGGGTTCACCTTGCAAGCCTTCTGCAAGACTTCAATTGTACATGTTGGTACACCATGATTTTAAGAAACAAAAGTCCACATTATGGAGATGAAGAGCAGCTCTTAAGTTTCATAATTTAGACTTTTGTTTCATGAAATCTAGATATGACTACTCTCCCCATAATCTCAATGCAAGCCATTTGTGTGGTGGTGCTCATTGTGCTTTGGATAGAGAGGGTATGGTTGTACTTCATAGTTGTGTTCTTTTTTGATGTTATGGTTTTATTAGCTCTTTTTGAGAGCTTTATTGAGCAAGATCATACTATTCTCATTGAAGGTGTTCCCAAAGTAGTTTGTAATATAGAAAACTAGCTTAATACCACTCATGATCCAATTCTTGCTCCTATGAAATCACCCAAATTCCACCTTTGTTCAATTTCAATACTATCAAAATGAAAATGAAATGTGAAAATGTTTGGTGAAAGGTGCAAATGGGAGACTGTTAAGACACCTTCACACCTCTCAATAAATTGCAATGGGCTTGACTAATGTTACTTCTGCAATGCAATCCATATATATATATATTGATATTAAATGGACAATTATAATTAAAATCCTCATGCTTTAGGGGGGTACTATAGGGGGCTTGAATTTAGGACATAATTAGAGGTGGAAATAGGATTCCAAGGAGTAGGTTGATGTTTTTTTAGGGGTGGTTTTAAGTTGTATTTTGGATGCTCATGGATGCTCTACCTATAGATGGTTTTGTATTTTCATGACAAACCCTTTTGAAAATTCATAGAAATTCAATTTTGATCCAAGAAAATAAAATGCCACTTGATTTTAGGGCACGTCTTTAAAAATAAATACCATTGATTAAATTGTCTCTTAACTACCCTAATTGGAAATCAATCCGCAGTAGTAGATTGGTGTATTTTATAGAAAATGGAGGAAGTTACCCAATATATAGTATACTTTCTTTTCCTCCATGTTTGCTCCTTTGAAGTCCTTGTAGAGGAAGATCACTAGTTTTTACTACAGGGTCATCTTTGAGGACCAAGTCCATCATAAATAATAAAAGCCTACAGAAAAGAGTGATATGGATTTTTAATAAGATCTAAAATAGTCCCTAGGGGGAATGCAAGCCATCTTGCTTAGGGTCTTATAAGCTTTAAAATGAAAAAAGGTCTCCTAGGGGTTGATTTGATTGACATTTGGTTAAGATAAATAATATTGTGATCATTTGTCACCTTCTATACCCTAGAGAATGCAGGGGCTATGTAGAGTGTCTTCAATAGTACTCCTAGGAATATGAAAATTGAACCTGACTATAGACAACAACACACGCTTAATTAGATTTCTCGAATAGTATTTTCTAAAATCTTCCAAGTTAAAATTGGATTTGTCATGTCCTTTTGAATCCTTGTCAGTTTGAGGAAGCTTAAATTACATTTATATCTTTTGGTAGCTTGCTATTTGGAGTTTGATCCTTCAAGTTGGATTTATGTTGATGACATGATTGACTACATCTTTTCAATTATTATTGCTAGGAGCTTGCATTTTGTTGTTGTGTTATATTTGATTGCATTAGACTTGATTTTCATCTTTCATCTTTCATTATTTTGGAGGTTGCATATATAGAAATTTGGAAGTTGTAATTGTATAAAAGTAAGTCCAATTTTGAAATTTCTTTGGGATGTTTGTTGACTTTGATTGTGTACCACTTTAGAATTTGATTGTACACCTCTTTTTGACTTTGTTTTTGCACTGCATTGCCATCAATGGCATTTGAATGTTTTTCAAAAGTCAAGTGCCATGGCTTGATTCAACTTCTTTGGTGTTCGTTTGTGAACTGTACGCGCCCCTCTTCCCACATTATTCCAAGAAGATCATTTTGGGACAAATTCATGCTAGTAGAAAGATCATTTTGGAACAAATTCATGCAAGCAGGAAGATCATTTTGGAACAAATTCATGCGAGCAGGAAGATCATTTTGGGATGGAGGGAATATACAAAGTCTTAATATTTGCTTAAAAAAAAGGATAGGACAACTTTATATGAACAAGAAGTTCCTAGAGAAAAAAAAAAAAAAAGATTATTAAATTTGGCTTATTAAATAATAAGAGTTCAAAAATCTTGTCAATGGACCATGGTCATTCAAATAGGTTGTATAAAAATTTGACAAAGTAGATAACAGTATGTATAGTTCCTCAAAAATACAACTAATCATAGATCCTACTTTCTGATCTTTGATAAAGTTCACAAATGGACAAACTAGACATCCTTCATCAATATCTTAAAAACATTTAAGTTATAAATATTTAACAAAGACTCATCAATAATTCAAAAAAGCTAATTCTCTGTAGTCCATACCATAATTATTGCTTCAATACAAAATTATATGTCAAATACCCTAAATCATTTCAATGAGATGAAAACAAAGGGACCTAGATATGTAATTCGTATAACATCTTGCCTAGAGTTACATCTTACAAGTTTTGCAATAGAACTATGTTACATATCTACAACTATCATACTACAATGACACCCCATCAAAGAGTTCTAAGCACTTGCAAAGTTTCTTCAAAAGTAGGTCTTTCATTTGGAATTGGATTCCAACAGCTCTCAATCAAATCCTTTAATGGCATATTCAAATCACTAGATAGTTTAGGCCTCTGTCCTACAATAATAAGATCACGGCTTGCTCTACAATCGTCAAGTTCATCTTGAAATGGCAAGCAACCAGTTACGACTTCAAAGCATAACATGCCAAAGCTATATACATCCATTTTCTTTGTGAAGTGAAACGTACTTCTATTCTTCAGAGCCAACAATATCTCTAGTGCCCTCCAAAATCCCGTTCCAACAACTCCAATGGAACACTCAAAGTCTTTTACAAATGGAATAACACTTTTATCATTCATATAAAGAAGGATGTTGGTAGCTTTCAAGTCTCTATGAATAATGTTGTGCTTGTCTAAAATAACCATATGAATTGCAATTATCTGCATAATAGATTTGGCATGCAAGATTCCTTCATTCCACTCATATGGAAATGGTGGACCTTGGTTGTTCTTCTCTTGCATGGCTTGGTCAATGAGCTTGCGTAAATCACCCCAACATCTTGTCATCAAGAATGCAAACCTCCCATCCTCAAACATAACTCCCTTATATGTCATACATGTACCAACTTCCTGTCGAAGGATTCCACAAGGCCATTGTTTTTTGAGATCTGATAGGCGTGCTCCTCTCTTGAACACCTTCAATAGATGGCCAGAAACTACGTTGCCATCATCCTCTATAATTTCAAATATTGCCGCTTGTCCCCCCTCGGCAATCTTTCGACCCAACTTCAAACCACGCGGCCAGCCACCGAAAAAAGGACCCCATTCATGGTGTTCCCATTGCGGGTCGTTCCTCAATTCTGCAAAGACTTCCCGATTCTCTCGATTCACTTCTTCTTCTTGGTCGTTGTCTTCTGAAAGTTCGGAAAGACCAGGCCCTTCGCTCCAATGCACATTCGAATGCTCGATCTCATGCTCCACAGCTGAAGAGAACTGGCTACTGCTTTGCATCATCTCCTCCACGCGTGCAGAGGAGAACTCACACTTTTGCTCCATCGGCAATCCTGCACTGCTACGATCTCCAAGTGCCGAGTGGAAATTGGAGGTTTTAACCGGGGTGGCGGAAGTATCAGCACTCGACATGGTCGTCAGCTCAGGGGCCCAAACACCCAATCGTCGTGCACAATTCCCCATATCGCCAAAAATTCAAGATCCTCTCCAAGGCACTGCATTCACAGAACCGTGACAATTTTGCATCACAATTTGACTCCCATGATGCAAAACATGCCAAACCCCGCCACCACTCCAACGAACAAGAGATCGAATAGGGCTTACTAAAAGTTAAAGAACACATTCCACACACATGAAGTAATCCCAGGGCCCGGAGCTTAAGACAAAAGTTTACTTCAACGACGATGCAAAAGGATCAAGTTTCATGTCCTTTGATCGAAGGAGCGATATGACGTGATAACCCATACAGCAGGGTTCAGTCGACGCCCTCTAGCTATGCACCAAGGTCACACCACGGGAGGCTCTCGATATCATAGTTCCTCTTCTCTGGCCTCTCATCTCTCCAAGGTAACCAAATATCCTCTTTACCGACACACCCTCAGCACACTCACAAGACACTCTCAAAGAGCAAGATGCACTCACCCAATTTCGCTGACAGTCGACTCGTGTGTTTGCGCAGAGGAAGCAAGCGATTTCTCCCAGAAGCGATCACAACAGCGGGTTCTTATAGCGATGTGATGACTCTGCAAGAGATTTTCAAAACGGAAATCCTACCGCAAAGAGTGGTCTCTGGGGCATGGGAGGGTGGCACAACTGAAGGTGCTCAAGTGGGAACGATGAATTGCAGCAGGAGTGGGTTAAGTAGAGGCATGGCAGCAGGAATCGCACAAGAAAGCGAAAGAGACGATGAGAGCCAAAGCACAGACAAGGTTAAGGAATGGAGTCAGTGGACTCGGCGATCTGCTCTCCTGATGAGAAAGCCCGGGTTTGAAGCGCAACACTGTCACCAAACCCACTTGTCTTCACCACTCCCTACAGTAAAAATTTCCTGCATCGACATTGGAAAATTGGAGTAATTGCTGATAACTACACAAAATAGTGAAATTTGGTTGCCCCTCCCTAGTTTCTCGACATTTGACACTATACAAATATTTACAATTAATGTACAAGAATACACTGTCTAGTTTTAAATTAGGTATTGTTGTAATTGAGACTCATGAATTTCTATGTGTACAAATAGAAATATGTGTAGAAATATTTGTTGACTTTGGTGGCTTATATAATAACTTTCTTGATGTGAGGCAATCTAATTGTTGAAGCAATCTAATTTCACTATTTTGTGTAGTTAGTACTAATTAGATTGTGGAAATTTGGAATAATTGCAAGCAATTTTGAAAGTTAAAAAAAAAATTCTTGATAACTTGTTGGTATCAACATATTCTAAACAGTTGTTAATGGTTTCATGGCGGTGTTGGGTGAATTCTTGCGACTGAGTTTACATGCCGATTGTGGAATTTTGGAGTAATTTGCAAATTGTTTTTGAAAGAGTGCTTTCTGAAACATGTGTTGGCTTGATCTTTTGTTGGTAAGCTTTGGTTGCAAAATTGTGAGTTGAGCCCTGTTTGGAATGGACATCGCTTGCTTTGTGGAATTCTGATAAGCTGATCTGCTAAAGTGACCATTTAAGGGTCGATCCGCCTTTTTCATGGTTTTTTCGTGGATGGAAATTTTTTAGCTTATTTTTCAGAAAAAGGATGAATAGATGCACAATGTAACCAAATTGGTTTTGCATTTTTCCATGCATTATTGAATAAATCATGATTTTTCAAAGATTTGTGTCATAGGCACCTATTTATGAATGTAGGTCTCTCAAATCCGCCCACCTACAATTTGTAAAGAGATGGGAGGATACTAAGGCAAATGATTGGCTCCTACAATAAATAAAAGATTTTTTTGGTTTCAATCAATATTTAAAGAGGTCCATCTAAGAACCACTTCATGTCCATTCAATACTTAATTATAGGAGTGGTTTGAAGAGGATGGTCACTTTTAAAGCAAACTACCTTACTTAGATAGAGGAAGAGCAACGCTTGGCTCTAAGACCATTTAGAACAAAGAATACTGCTAGAAGTAGTACATTAAATACTCTCAAATTGCTTTGCCTTGGACATTTAATTGCAACCTAATGTGTTCACAACTCAACATGTATCAATAGAATTTTTTTATCTCTCTCTATATATGCACGTATAGAAAGAGATTACATTCAAAGATTGTACGGTTACAAACATTAGAAAAAATTTTAGGCCTGCTAAAGGCCACAAGTCTGTATGGTAGCAGTGCAATGACAGGGAAAACAAAAATAAAAAATCTGAAGGGGCAATACTAGTGCCACGTTCAATGGGCAATATAGAAATGTTTTTTTATTTTTTATTTTTCTTTCTTCCAAAAAATATCTTTTTATTTGTTCTGTATTTGTTTTGCTAGGTGCCAAGAATGAAACTAAAACGGCCTTTTGGAAGGTTCAGATTTCTTATAATGGTGTGCGCTAAGAAAAGGTTGAGAATAGATCTACTAACTTAGTTACATATAAATTGGATAGCATAGATTGGAGTATTCGATGAGTGCTACCTTGGATTCCTCTTTTTAATGACATAAATGTAAAACTTATCTAAACTGTAAAATAGTCACAAGTTAGTATGTGATGTTCAATCTTGAGTCATTTGGAGTTATAAAGCAAAAATAATGGCAAAAAACTCAATTTGCCACAAATGTGTGATAGAAAATATTACAAGCATTTTGTATTGAATTGCTCAGATGAATCCAATTGAGGTTGTTGCACATACTAGATTCATTGGACATTGTACCTCTTGTCATGGATGTGACTATAGAACAATAGATTTCTTGAATTTTGAGACACTCTCCAATTAATCATCAACAAAGAAAACATTTCAAAAGTTTCAAAATGAGGTGCGTACTTGCTTCATTTTGTCAATTAGAACATTTTACTCTTGCCATCACCTTCCTTCAAAACTCAATCTCCGCAATTCTAAAACATTCCTACTTGCTAGTCAATGGTTGCAATTGTTGCAACTTATCGTAAATACCAAGTAAGCCACTCGTGTGCACAAATAATGCCTTCTTTCTTCCCCTCCCACAAAGAAGGTCTTCTGCCATATCCTTTAGCATTCCATTTAACGCCTTTCCACTGCATGAGTCAATCCAAACATTTTTCAGAATCTAAATGCAAGTTATCGGAAGAAATATCCATATAACCACTCAATATACACAATTGTATATACACTATAAAGAAACTAGTAGATAGATAATGAAGTGGAAGTATATCATTTGAATAGAAATAACGTAGCTATGAAATTAGAGAAATGGGATCCATCTTCATTTGCACATGTTTGAATAACCTATGTGGCACATGAATGTTGACACAACAACAAAGAAATAAGTGTTCTTAACCCCTAAAGGACCATTGTCCGTTCGGGGGACAAACGGGATTTCAGGGCAGGTACCTACAGGCTGAAATATTCTCCTGATTTTCTAAAACTTTTTGTGGATGTGAAGAATTGAGAGAGGTATGTGGCGGAAAAAAAATTTGAAATTGGACCTTTGAGCGAGAAGTTATGCCATTTCTTGGAATGTGGGGGGCCGGGGGGGGGGGGGGGAGGGGGTGGAGGGCAGCAAAAAATTTTTGCAAAATTTTGAATTTTTTTTTTAAATATTTTTTTTCTCATAGATTATATTTTTGTCTATCTAGAAAGCTTTTCATTTCATTTGGATTTGTTATGAAGAGGTTATAGACATTCTTGTTTTTTTGGATAGTTAGAGTATCTTCTTGAAAAAAATAACTTGTAGGATTCATTTCGGAATGTAATTTTTGTAATTTTTCAATTTTTTTTTGTAATGGTTTAGTTTACTTGCTAGAACAATCTCACCATTGGAATTAGTGCATTTTAATTCCATCTAAAATATATGAATAAT
Source organism: Neckera pumila (assembly GCA_963969595.1). Classification (NCBI taxonomy): domain Eukaryota; kingdom Viridiplantae; phylum Streptophyta; class Bryopsida; order Hypnales; family Neckeraceae; genus Neckera; species Neckera pumila. The sequence goes on along the minus strand of OZ018409.1, from coordinate 44,362,450 downwards.
TTAGGTTTTCCTTCTATCTTGTACTTACTTCTACTTAACAATTTTTTTAAGAATGATAATTAAGTTTTTTTGAATTTTTTTTTTCCCTAGACTCTCAACTCAATTCTCTACTATAGAGATTTAAAGCTCACAATGCTATAGTGCAAAAATTTTAAGTTAAAAATGTTTAAAGTCAAAAAAATTTGGTTCTGCAATGTGCTGAAAAACTTGTTTTTTCCACTTTAAACACAGATATCTTGCAATCTATGCGGTCAAAAATTCTGAAATTTTTCCACACATTTCTCATACTAGTTAGGTAAAAGATCCTACGATTAGATGTGCAAAAAAAGCAATATTTAAATTTGTTTACTCTTTGCTCTAGAAATGGCAGTTTGGAGAGTTTTTTGGCAAAAAAAAGGCCTTGGTCTTTTAGGGGTTGAAACCCTGGACTTTGGCATCTACCATGATCAGCGCCTAGGGCTTTGGCAACTACCATGATAAACTCCAATTTTCGGACCTCGTTGCTACTCAATTGCATCCCTGTCAACTCATCTCTTTGTAGAGTTCTTCTTCCGCAAAATTTGAATGCAAAATAACATGCCATAAGATGACTAGACCTAACTACGACATGTACCAAGAAGTGAAGAAATAGTACAAATCACATGAGTACCTTAAAATCTTGCACAAAGAGTACATTTCAACTCAAGGGGCTCACTCCCTCTATAAATTTGCATACACCTGCGATAATGCCTTGTTTATTGGGGGGGCTATTTACCTAGTAGAAAGTATTATAAGGCATGGTATTATTTGAAATAAAGGAAAATAGTAGTGATTGTTTGTACCGTATACATACTTATAATTTCTTCTTTGGGTAATTTGAATATACCCTATATTACTTATATGTAAATTTTTTACCACTTCATCATAGTTTTTTGAGTGCATAGCCATCTACAAGTAATGTTCATAACACATGCATGGAAGAAAAAGAAGAAAAGCAAATACAAAGCTGGTGAAAGCCAAAACATGTAGAAAACCATGGAAATACTACAAAAACCAAATTTGTGTTCAATAACACATTTCAACAAAGTCTGAAAAATCTCCGCATTCAAAAACATCCAGTTTGGCAAGTGGCAATATCAATATACGGTGCACTTTCACAGTTTAGAGAAGTGTTCCACTAGAAATGGAAGTGCACTATACTAATTCAGATTTGCATAGCAGGGAAGAGATACAAAGACCATACAAAACTATACAGGTAACTCCTAAAACTTCAAAATTTCACAAATATCTTCTTTCAGCCAACATCTGTGGCAGTTGCAGCCAATTCAAAGATTGAAACCTAGAGATTTGCAAATAAGAGTAGATGAAGAACATCAATACTTACACAAAACAAAATAGTAGTCTGACCGCAGTTATCATTGGCTCCTAGCAAACACTGAAGACACCGCTAATGCTGTAAGCTTGAAAGTATTCAATTATCAATTGCACCCGAGCAAGACCCTGCTTTACAATGAAAGACATAAAATTTGAATGAATTCACCTAGAGCAGTTAGCTGGATTCGATGGAAACAAGACTGGTAAGAGAAAAAACTCACCAATGTCTTGGCTGGTGTTTTGGTGAAATCCACTTTTGCTATGATGCCTCTAAGTGGCTGAGGTGTGTGAACTCAATGAGGACAGTTCCAACAACCTCAAGGATGTCACGCAAGTTGCCTAATTTAGCATCCATCAGACTCTCTAGTGGCTGCAATCGAAGTCTGTCATCAAGTAGCAATGCTGGAAGTTCCCACGAATTTGAAAAATAACGCATAATTCCTGTTGAAAGAAGTCTTCATTAGCTCCTTTGTAGAACACTAGGGCTCGCTCTGTAGAGACACATCCCACCTTGCAAGTCGGTGAGCAACACCTTCAATAGTCTCCTCCAAGAATAATTCCCAGCTTCGACAAGTTTGACGAGCTGATTCAAAATCGACCATTGGTGTCAAGACTAGCTCAGTTGGAGCTTCAATGTCGAGGTAGTCCCAACCACAACGCTTAAAATGCACTCCCTCCACAAAATGGGGCAGCATCGCATCCCGCAACGGAATCTCCATCACTCACCCAAGTCCAGTAAAGCAATTCATTAAAACATCACCAAGGCTAATTGCATTCACTAAAACAGTACATATTAAGCCAAAACAATAGTAGCAACTACCAACTCAAAGAAAACACAATTGCAAGCTCCCCTGAGAGATTCACCACTAGACACCGAGACCACGTACAAAAGAGAAAGAATATTTTGGAAGTGCTGCCATTGCCCAGTTTGAAGTCTGCAATTTTGAGTAAGAACTCACACATGCCAAAATCTCCACGCAACGTGTACTGGACCAAAAATCTTGACAATCATGCATATTAAAACTTGAATCACAAAATAATAGACATATCAAGATTCATATTAGCTAAGACATGACACATTGAGATTGGAAAAATGAGTAAAATACATATCAGACATTATCAGATTCTGGAGTATGTGAGACTCGCTACTTTAAAACCACCAATCTGTACTTCTGAGTTGGCCTCCATCGACAATAAAAACACCAAACCGTACAGCAGATTTTTGCAGAGCATACAGTTGATTTCCTTGGACAAGCCTGCATTAAATTTGAGAAATTTGCCTACGGTAACACATGTGTTATCATTGTGATGCCTTACAACGCTGGAAAAACTACTGCTGGTTAGAAACAAATTCAGCCAAGGAATTAGCATCCACTTCATTCAAGGTATAACTTTTGGTAGTTGCTAAATAATCTAAGGAAATTGTAGAGATAATTGCATCCACATCTATCCAAACACAATCGCTTTCCACGTACCTATACTTGTTATGTCCTGGCTGTTTCTGAAACCAATGCAAGTAGACCATTGCACTTGTCAGCATTGTTCCTTTACCACCGTTTTGAGTAGTTCTCTTCATCAAGTCAATTGGTTGCCTGCAAATGCTCCACTTACTACCCACCTTCAATCTCATTTTCTGGACCCTCCCAATGTAGCACATGCCGTTGGTTAATCCGGAATTGATAGCAGCCGGTCTACCTTTCTTTTGTTTTCTAGTTGCCCTCACAGTTGACCCACTTCCTTGCATGTCCTTGAAATACACACCAACATCAGATCCAAACCTAGCAACATGGAGGTAGTAGACGATGAGGCTGCAAGGTAATCATCTGAGTTATTAAAATAAATGGAATTCTTCATTCGAGTGAGCCTGTCTTTTGACAAATACGGATTTGCATTCAATTGACTCACAAGAGTGGACTTATAAATAGAATGACCTTGGAGTGTAACAACTGGAAGTACTTTAGAACATGGAGGATTTCCAGGTATTTGGCACTCTTGCTCGTTGAGAAGCTTTGCAAACACTTGCCGAGTCTCTTCTTCCAAGGCAGACAACAAAGTCAAATTGTCACCCTCTATTTCATCCTCAAGAACCTCGGTTGGGGTTAGAATTACTCCCTGATCCTTCTTGAAATTTGCTGTAGTTTTCTAGTCTTGAGCGTTCACATTTGGCATCTCCATCCAATCCAAGTTGTGGGGTTTGGGGCAGTTGGTAAGCCAAATGGGAGGGGTCTTGTTTTTCCACCTTCTATGGGGCTATAAACCACAACTTATTGGCGGTTGACGATGTGCTGGATGGTGCCATATTCAAAATCTGTAGCATGGACTGTGCTTCCTTCAAACCTTCTTTCAAGGCGGCCTAGATATCTAAGTTTGTTGCAATCAAAGAGTAGTCTCCCAAGCTAGCTTCAACTTCCCCCTCATGTAGTGGATGCAGAGAAGACTAGATGTTCTCCATTTTATTGTAGACTCTACCAAATTTCAAGCCATTGTCACCGTACTCTACACTAGACAAGTGATTCAAAGTATTAGCGATGTTTACAAGGTCATGGAAATTGTAAGAACGCTCCATGTCGTTCATTCCCCCGATTTTTGAGAAAAAATTTTTTGCAACTGTTGCTCTCAGTGAGATGAAGAGGGACTAGCAAATGTGGATATATGTCCCAAAAGTGCTTCACCAATAGCACTACGAAATGGCAAGAGAGCTGTACATCAAGGAAACATTGGTGATTCACAAAACTTACAGAGGCTGTAAATCTCACAAAGTTGTTTCCTGTTGCATGATTACCATGCGTAAACCACAACTTCCACAACCTAAAAAAAAATGGAACCTTAGCTGTAAGCACAATCCTACTTCTAATGTCTAAAACTTGAGAAGCAAAAATACTGATGTAATCAGTACAGATTTGCAAATACATCTCCGTGCCAAGAGTGCGCTCACGGTGTGCCTCTGGAGAATTCCACATTGTTGCCAAACATTCTTGAGTTTTTCTTTGGCACATTCTCTACGCTGATGCCCAATTTTGGCGGTCCTTGCGCTGAACATCTTCAGGTTTCAACCTATGCTCATTGAAAGTATACTTGTTGTATATCATTTCCAAATGTGTATGGAAAGCTTCGTCTTCTCCAAGCTGCAATGTTTTGACCGGGGAGTCTAACGGGTTGATCAACTTCTTCCCATTGTGTATCCAATCCTGGTCATGAAGGCCATTCACACTCCCTTCTTCATTGACAAACGCTGTAAGTAATCAGCCCTCCCAAGCAATGCTGAATCGCACCCCTATGAGACTCTTGTAGTCCTTCAGCATCAACTGCCTTCTTTGGCTGTCTCCGTCACTTGCATGCCCAATGATGGGGCCCACTTTGCTCTCACACTTCTTCCACATTTCTTCGATTCTCTGCCACTGCTGCCTCACCCACGATGAATCAAAGCAATTGCAAGTGTAAGTGACAACTAGGACGAGACGAGGTAAACTGCAGTGAAGGGGATTTACCATGATAATCCTTGCAAAAGCTCATTGCCGATTAGTACAGAAGCCATCCACAATGTTGGGATATCCGGAGTCTCGTATGCCTACAACTAGCTTGTAGTTGGAGACACAAACATGATTTTCTTTGAGGCCACAAAAATCGACTAATGTGTTCCAATGGTGATCCCACGATATTCTACCCTTTATCTTAGTTCCATCCTCTACAAGAATAACAAGAACCGCACCAACAATTCCGTGAGCCTATTTAGCATGCTCATAGATTTGGGGCACACTTTGAAAAATGTCTTTGTGTTCTCCTGGGATGAATTGGACGCCCTTCTGATTACCCCGTTCAATAGTATTATAATTGAGACCACCAAAATTTAAAGAAAATAAGTTGCACATGTGCCTACCTCCATACATTTTCATAGCCTGTGAGAATGCTACAGAGTTGCTGGACCACCAAATTCTTTTTTTCTTGCAATTTAGGTTACTAGCAACATCTCTCATAAAATCCCACAGAGCAAGTTTTCCCCCCATTGCCCCAGATCTATGGGCCGCTATAATGTTCGTGCAAAATTTGTGAATATTATGTTGATCAAATGCCCGTGATGCTGACTCTTTCAACGTTGGGTGACTCATTTTCAGTTGGGCAATTCTTGCCTTTGCCGACCAGTGATGCATTTGCTCCAGTCTATGTTTTTGGGCTAATATGCAAGAGTGGGTGGTGAGTTCAAACAAAGACAAGTAACCAACACGCCTACCAACCCCAATACCTCTGAAGCCACGTTTCCCTACTGCGTGCTCTTCACGGACCACACGTTGTCTAAAGTCAGACTTGGAGACAATGGATTCACACATTGAGCATGTTAAGTTTAGAAATGGTTCACCAGATTGGAAGAACCGTTTACATGACCTATGCCTAAAAGCACCCTTCACAAGAACAACCTTACCTTCTAGACTGAAAGACACTTCTAAATGAGGCTAAGAGTACCAATATTTGCCAAGATGAGGGTCTGACAGCAAAGCATCAATCCTGTAAGCCTTACTAGCATAATGACAAAGCGGGCCTCTCAAACCCCAACAAGTACGTGCACAAATGGAGGTCTTGTCATATGAGTGAATCTCACCTTCGGAAGAAGCTGTGCAATCCTGCTTGGCTAGATTGGTTGTTGGTTGCTGAATTTCGACTAGGACGCCCTCTCTTTCCAATGGATAGCGCTAATCCATCCTTGTGGCGTTGCAAATCCTCCAAGCTTTTATTATGCACCACCCCATGAACATGAATCATCAAATTTGCCTCCAAGTTGCGTTTGGGGGGGCACAACTAGAAAATCTCCTTTGGACAGATGTTGCATTTCGCCTTGAACCAGTAAGACTTCATAATTGTGTCATAGGGATCCCCGATTAACTCAAATGTGGGCTTCTGGGAGTCTATGGACTCATTCATAGTGGACAGAATCCCAATTCCATCTTTAATCATCCTCTTGTGGTCTGCTGTGGACACTTTCACGGGGTTGTTTTTTGTGCTGCCTGACTGAGTGTGGTTCCCAATCTTCAATCCTTTTTGCCAGCAATAGTTACAAATGTGCCCTGCGCTAATCAAATGACTTTTCCAAAAATTTGAAAACAAATTGGACACGGTATTTTTGTTGTGTTTGCTTGTACTTCCCCCATTGAGACTTCGACATTCTCCACAGTATGGTTTAACAACTGCAGCTCCGTCTTGATCCCAGGAACGCAAATCCCAGTTATGGTCCTCCATTGCTTGTAGCTTTAGATCTTTACAAAGTTTCTCCTCTACCTTTGTATACCAGTGGAGGACGTCCTTTGGCAGGAGGGTAGACTTCAATCCTAAACCATCTGTGCAAGAGTGCTCCTCTGAAGTTGTAATTGTTGCAATGGAGACAGGATCCGAGATGAGATATTCTACAATGGATGGTTCACCCGACCCAGGATCCAAATCCACACTGCCTAAAATGTTGATGGCGTTTCCTATAGATTCCTCAACGAGAGTGATGCTGCCCACCCGAGGACGTTTGCTGAGGTTGGTCTCTTCACTTTCTTCTGCTGCAATGAGGTGGATGCACTCTCGAATAGAATTAAGGGCTTTGAAGTCCTTGTCAATCCGACAACACTCCTCCGCATCCCAAAATTCAAATGCACTGAGCCGCTTGAAAACACTCAGTTCTTCTAATCTTTTCTGCAATGTGCACAAAGAAGTGTCTTCTTCCGTGTCCATGGGACTCTGCAACTTTGGCGGATCCCCTTCACCCTTTTGAAAATAAATTTTGACCCTCATGGCGGACTGCAACCCTAAACTTGCAATAGTTCAACAAAGTTCAAACACAACCTCAGCCTAAACCCTAAATGGATCCCTAAAAGTAAAGCAAAGACTTACCAAGGCTCAACCAAAACATTAAGCATTCACGACGATAGAAGAAAACAACAGAAATTCTAAATCAAATAAGCCTACACAATCATCTTTGCAAAGTTGTGAACAAACCTCGGTGGTCCAAGAATCTGAATCGCGGACCTAATCTTGGCACCTTGAAGCAATTCCAATTCTCTACAATGAAACTTGTCAATCTTAAGACCGCATCTGACGAAGACCGCGGAAACTGAACTTAGGTAAAAAATTGCAGCAATTCTAGACAGCTGAGAAGGCCAAAGAGGAAACCGAGGAGGAAACCCTAAACCGCAAGCTCTACAATCTAAAAGTGCAAAATTGCAAAGACAAGGCAAATTCAATTTGAAATCGCGCGGTATCATCTTTCCCACAAAAAAAACACATTCAAAAATCTTCGATGCAAAAATAGAACCCTAAGCCTTGGATACTCTAAACCGGCGCTTCTATGACGTTGAAGCCTACCCTAAACCCTGATCGTCATTCACTCACGAATTTCTGAACATAATGGTTCACTTTTCATCCATACAGAATTTTAGAGAGCAACATACAATGGAATCTACAATGCAGCCCATGTACCCCTTTTTTTTACATGATATTTTACATGTACCGATTACATAATTTCCTCATAATATATGTAATGCTATTTTATTTATAACCGTATTTCCTTATTTACAGCTACATATTTTATATGTACTTTCTTTACAAAATTTATCCACAATGAATATATTAGACCCTATTTTTTATTGCACGTAGTTGCTACGTTTTTTGCCAGTGTCCCCCCCCGAGCATATCAATATTGAGAGCCACCACCACCTCAAAATCAAAACTCAAAACTCAAAACCTATTGAAGGTTTCAACCATCTCCCAATGAAACTTTGGACCATCACAACTATTGTATATGGTATGCAAATGCTGCATCCTAGAAGCACATTCAAATGCTCCTAACAAGAAGATTTAAAAAATCTTACTACTCTAATAATACAAAACTATGCTCAGCACTCTATACGAGTTGCAACTATACAAAGTGTAGTTTGCTTAAAAATAGGTCAACTGCGGTGACAAACATTCTCAACAAAGTAGAAAGACAATCAACATTCAGGACCTCCCAAACAGATGACATTGGAGTATATGCTGTTCATTCCTCTCACCTTGATTCAAACCTCTGTATCCTTGGGCAAGCCCAAAAGATTCCACCGATGAATTGGAGTGCAAAACTAATGAAATTAAGCAAGAATAACAAAACCAAATATACCTCATAAAATCCTAATTTGATAATGCAAAATGCAGCAAAATCAATAAGATACCCCCGACAATTGGTCTAGGAAAATGTTGAGAACACAAATTAACAAAATCAATTGCACTTCTTAAAATCCTAAATTCAAATCCTAATTTCAAACAACGTTGAAAAATTTGTAAGTGACTCCGTGTTCTCACCTGGTTCAAAGAAAGTTGAGATCTACTTCTAGGCCCAATGTCATCCAGACAGTGATCAGAACCTTAACTTCAACAAATTCACAACATATTCAAAAGATATCAAACTAACGCATACTTTAGTGCATCAAAGTCCCTATTGAAAATGAGAACCATGCAAATGGACCTAAAAATTGTATGCTAAAAAGTGCAAAATGGATGGTCACACAATTTTTATTCATAGCAAAAATGAATGAACTTCATTCAAATTGGGTTCAAAGCTTTGTGAGTGATGTATTAATCTTAACATTGGATTCAACTTATTATCAAGTCAAACTAGATGTTTTTAGACATTTCCTAGGGTTGTGTCTCCAAAATTCAACATATTGTAAAGTATAGCAGTATTGGCTTGTTTTTGGCTTGTTTTCTTTTAACCCCTAAAGTCCCAAGGCCATTTTTCTGTCAAAAATCACTCAAAATTGCCATTTTGACTGTGTTCATCCAAGAACACAGAAAAGAACATTTTTTTAGAATCTAACCATAGATTAGATTCTTGTACTTCACTTGTTAAAGATCATGTGGTAAAAATTTCATGAAGTTTGACCGTATAGATTGTAAGATATTAGCATTCAAAGTTGAAACAGAAGGTTTTTTTGAACACTGACATGCAATTTTAGATGACTTTGACCGCCATTTGTGGAAATTTTTTGCACTACAAACTTTGAATTTAAAATTTTTCGTGTTGAAGATGTAAGTTGAAAGTCTACAAAAAAAATTTCAAAAAACACACACTTGATTTTCATTCTTTAAGAAATTGTTAAATAGAAGTAGGTCCAAGATTGAAAAAACAACTAAATCGCTAATAGCTCTTAGATGGGATTGAAATACAATAATCCCAATGGTGAGATTAATTTAGCAAGCAAACACAACATTCTCAAAAAAAAATTGTAAGAAATTTTGAAAATTGCATTTAGAAATGAATCCTACAAGTGATTTTTTCAAAAAGATGCTTAGATTGCCCGAGAAATAAGATTGTCCATAACTTGCTCATTATTAGTCCAAATAAAATGAATCAAAGCTTCACATGTAGACAAAAATATACAATTTCAGAGAAAAAAAAATTAAAACTTATTTTGACTTTTTGCAAAAAAAATTGTGTTGCCCGCCGAGTTCAGTTTGAGGCTTTTTGTGGTATAACTTTTGCTCCCGGGCACCAATTGAAATAAAAATTATACTTCCACAAAGCTGATCACTTTTTCTATCTTATGGAAAAGTTTCAAAAAGTTTCACTAAAAATTGAGCCCGTAGGTACCTGTCCAAAACTTGGTTTGTCCCTCGAGGGAACAATGGGACTTTAGGGATTAAAACCTTTGTTTTACCTTCAAAATGATCTTTTGTATTTGTACTGTTGAAAATTACCAAAATGACGTTTTCTTGAGTGTAAAATTTGATTTTGCTTGGAAAATCTAAGGAATTCATAAAATTGAGTAAATAATTGCAAATTGAAGTTGAGAGCCAAAGTATATTTCACATTTCTTCATACCGATATAAGATGACATAAATTCTTTGTTTTTAGTACGGAATTCTATTCTACAATATACAATAAATATGGTGAAATTTTATCCCCGTATGAATATTCTGTGTGTACAAAATTCTTTTCTTATTTCCCTCAAAAATTTACAATAATTTCATAGTTTCTCAAAGAATTTGATATTAAGTTAGAGATGAGACAATGCTTTGTCTCTAAGAAATGAGAATGAAAACATTAAGTTAAAGTATTTGAATGGCATGGATCATGATTAGTTGCAATTTTTGACCTTCAATGGTAATTATACATCATTTTTGGACATATTGTACTCAATCAATTTTTCACTATTGATATCGAAAATTGGGGTAATTGCAAGTGATTTCAAAAGTCTTTTTTAATTAAAATTCCTTGATAACTTGTTGGTACCAACAAATTTCGAACGGTTCTTAGCCGTTATATGGAGGTGTTAATAGATTCCTGTGACTGAGTGTACATGTTGATTGTGGAAAAATGGAGTAATTGCAATTAGTTTTTGAAAGTGTGCTTTCTGAAACATGATTTGGTTTGATCTTTTCTTGGTTAGGATTGACAAAACAGTGTGAGTTGAGCACTTTTTGGTATGACTATGGCTTGCTTATGTATTAGATAACCGATGAGCTGGGGTAGCGGCAAGTAGGTTATTGGACATACCGGTTGTTCACTTTTCAATCACAACCTTTGATCTCCGTGATCCAAGGTTGGAGGAAGCAAGTTGAGAGGAGAAAAGGTTATGAGTTGCAACTTGTAATGGCAGTGGTGATGGGTTGCCAATGGGACGGTGCCACGTGAGTGTTGAAAACTCAACAACCAGTTATGGAATTCTAATGCCAGGATAGAGGAAGAGCAGTGTTTGCAATTGATCCCATTCTGAACAACAAAGAGTAGTGTCTTTTTCTGGGACACTCGATACCCTCAAATTGCTGTGCCTCAGGCATTTAAGTGGAACCTATGTGTTCACAACTCGACATTATTAGAAGTCTTCTAGGTTGATATGTGCACAAGATGGGTAGTAATAGAAATTACGCAAAATTACGCAAGAATTTGTAGTAGACTACTGTGTCAAGATGCAAAACAGACAGATGAAATCGCTGCATTGAAACTTAGATTCACATTCCGAGATAATGGGGTGACTGCATTGTGTGTTCCCCTTTGTTAAAATTCTGTGTAAGATCAATGTGTGGGTGCCACCTCTCCGGAAATGTTACGAGAGATGACAGACCGCAGTATCAATGACTCCACTCTGCTGATTAAAACCTACTCAAGTAACCTTAGATGAGTGGTCATGATCTCATCACCTAATTGGATAACTTCAGCTCTCAGAAAATCACCCGTTTACACATCTCGGTAAAGTTGCCTTCGAAACCTTCCAAATGTCAAAAAAAAACCTCAGAATGAAAGACACTCTCCAATTGGTCATCAACGAAGAGAATGTTTCACAAGTCTTAAAATTGTTCGCCCCAGAACTGGCATCTGGTGATGGCAGCAAAGACGACTTCAATATACAGTGCATACCTGCTTCATTCTGTCAATTAGAACATTTGGCCCTTGCCATCACCTTCCTTCAAAACTGTCTCCGCAATTCTAAAACGCTCCCACTTGCCGATCAAGGGCTGCAACTTATCGTACATACCGAGTAAGCCACCGGTGTGCACAAATAGCACCTTCTTCCCCTCCCACTGGAAAGGGTTCTCTGCCATATCCTTCAGCAGTCCATTTAACGCCTTTCCACTGCATCAGTCAGCCCAACTGTTTCTCAAAATCTAAATGCAAATTAGGCTTAGGAAATTTCCACACAATCACTCCATATAAAAATTGATCCACACTGGAAGGAAACCAGTGGAAAGGGTAAAATGAAGTGGAAGCATGTCATCTGACTAGATGAAAAGTAGCTATCACATTGGAGAAATGGGGTCCATCCTCATTTGCACATGTTTGAATATCCTAAATGGCACGTGAATGTTGGCAAAACAACGAAGAAACAAGTGCTCCTATGGGAACAATGACTAAAAAACTCATGAAATGGACAAAACCAAAAATTCTCATTCATGACAAGGTTGAATTTGGGGCCCAGCAGAGGCTGTGCTGCCTGCCTCAGTTGTAGTACAGTTAAAAAACCCTAAAACATAGGTATCCTTGTGAAGAGTATAAGACGGATGTAATTCAACACCTCACCCCTCTATGACCACGAGCGAATGCTTTCAACCCTCTTAATGAATTCCAAAGATCGAAATGACCAGGAAAGGAGGGAAGATACCTCACTTTGATTATTCGGGCAATGTCCTCACGACAGACTTCACGCCAGCACTGAGACCATCAATAAGCCCCTTGCACACACGTAGTCGGAGAAGTACTCGAGGGTACCACAAACTGCATGAGCTTGAATCTGAAAAAGAGGACCTTTCTGTCAGAATTCAGAGTAGTTTTGATCTTGACTAGGTCAACATAGAGAGCACCCTAGCATCAAAACACACATATGGAATCCCCTCGGCAATGCAGTACGTATGATGCTGTGGTACCTAAAGGCACCCTCATGCAAGATTCAAGATGGCAATCATCTGCGCATTCAGACCCGTGCGCAAATTTAATTTAATCGGAGACTATGGTTCATGAATCAGTCACCATAAATAATTAAATATGGATATGAACAATCCTACCCGCTTCAAATAAATCCATACAAACATAGAGACTTATCCTGATTTTGCTCCACAGAGCACTCTAAACACATTCGTTGTACTGATATACCCTGTTTACATTTAAATGAGTTTCATCAACACCATGATTAGGCTGGTCTTACTCCAATTATTTTCGGCAATAACCTCCACATATTTCAGGTTAGCAGAAGAAGGATGAAAATCTGCTTACGAAAAGCACACCTTGGTCCCACGGTTGCTCAAGTGGGCCGCCAATGCCAGCCCTGCTGTCGTTCCCCCACTGCAAGCCAAAATGTGGTTCGAGAGAAACCTCAGTTGGTATCCGTCACGCCCACTGCAACAAATGATCAGAGAACCCGTCCTCTGGACTGTAAAATTCACTGGTCCTTTGTGTTTCCAGTAAAAACGCACCTTTCCATATGCGATGACAATGTCGTCAATGCCTGTGACCTTACCGCCTTCGAGTTGAAGCTCTCTCACAAATTCCAATTCATCCTATTATGCGTCGGACAATGGCCTCTCGTCGTCAAACATTTCGGAAAAATGGCAGTTTTTGAGTGTTTTTGGTGAAAACATAGTCATGGAACTTTAGGGGTTAAAACATCATCTGGTATTGCAAGAATAGTTTTACAAGTCACATACACCAAGTTTGCCAATTGCCATGTAAGTCATAGCTTGCACTAAAATTGATGTTCTATGCTGAGAGAGAGATAACTTATGTTTGTAGGCATGCTAACTTATAGGAAAGGTTCTAGTACTTTTGCCTATCTCAATTGTATTGTACTATAATGGTACCACTCATAGTGAGTCATATGCATGAATATGCGAGTGCACTATTCCTAGTAAGTTGTATGCACAAATATGCCACTGCACCACTACTAGAACTCAAACGTCCTTCTTGGGCTGGTCACATCCAGTGAAGGTCGCGTCCTTGTGTGAAGATTTCCTTGTGGTTGAATAGTCAATTCTTTTCAGCTTCCAACACCGATTTCTGAATATTAAAAATCAAACACAATGTCCAACAAGCTATTGGTACCGCATTAAAGTTGGAATGACAAAACCCACCAAGTACCAAGAGACTGTTTAAGCCTCCAACAGGAATGACATAGGGCTTCCTGCCTTCATTCTTCAATTTCTCTACAAGGAGCTCTCCAAGAGCCTATATTACAAAAGGAGACAATTGGTTTTAATGAAATTTTGGACCGTCGTCACAAAATGCAATCATTAAATATGATGTATAAGTGAGTGAATTAATATAATACTTTTTCATTACCTCCTTAGATATATGTATTTTCTAAATATTTTAGATTACAACCCATGTAAGATTAACAACCGTATATTGTATCTTGTAGCCATATCTTGTATCTGTATCTTGTATCTGTATATTCTACCATATTGATATTCCATATATTAATACATTAGTACTCCATATATCAATCTATATGTATTATGTATCTATAGAATATATTTTTTTGATTTGGGCTTTTGGAGGGGGTGGGGGCAAATCAAGTGCTTCACTTATTCATTTTTTATTTGGATGGTGGTAGTTCATTAGTTGATAAGATATGCTTCACTCTTATGAGTGGGTATAGAGTGACACTTTGGCACCATGATTTTATGCTGGTGCAAATGCACCATTGCAAATATATAAATTCTATGAATCATATGGTTTTAGGCTTAAATGTATTTATAAACTACATAGTTTTAGGATTGGATGTATTTTGGATTTCTTGGGAGTGGATTTCGTTGTATTAAAATGCAATACTTGAATTCTGAGTTCATCCTATAAATCATAGTATTAAGGTCATTGATGTGATCCTATATGGGTTGCACAAAGTTGAAATTGTTCTCTTCACTAAGTAAATTTTATGAATTTGTACCATTTAGTTCTATCCTCTAAAGAAGAATTGAATGATTAATTGAATGTTTATGTTGGTTCATACAAACTCAAGTCAAGTTTGAATGGATGTTTTTGAAAATTTGATACAATCCGTACATACCAACAAATTTTGTAAGAAGAAAAAATTATCTTGATTGGATGTGTGGATGAAGAATTATGTTGTTTGGAAAAAGTTATGCTCTTGAGGCACTAACTTGAGACTTCTTTTAGACATCTAATGTTACACCCCTCATGAACTTTTGAAACTTGGCATACATGTAAGTAATATGATATGTCATAAAATTATCAAGAAATATTGATTTTATTTCTAAAATCACACGTCTAAGAGGAATAATACTCTATTAATTAGATTGAGAGCATTATAAAGAAATACATTTTTTTAGTTTCAGATGCTATAATCTTGCAATTTATGAATTCAGAGGTTTTGAAATTTTTTCATGTATTCTAAATATTTGGCTCTATGTTTTTATTGATTAGATTTCAAAAAGTAAATTCCATAGTGTACAAGAAATCATCAAGTTATATCTTAGGGGGTGCAATGTGTGAAAAAAATAAGGGATAGGTGCGAGCACCAAGTATTATATAAGGAGGTATTACCTTATGTAAATCTTTTTTAGACATGCTATCATTATGTAATTTTCTACTTTGGGTAATTAAAAAGGAGGCTTCCATTACTTATAATGCTCAATTGCCATGAATATAAGATATGCTATCTTATTTTTATTTTTTTCTACTACATTTTTTTTTCTTATACTAAGTTGTTTATGAAGTTCTTTTTCCCACTAATGACTACTTAGATCTTGAAATTTGGTGTAGAGTTCAAAGTTAACAAATAGGGTTTGAGATTCTTTTACACATAAAATTACCCAAGCTCAATCACATTCTTGTAGATGCAAAGTTTCAAAATCCATAAATGTAGTATAAAATCTTTGGTTTAGCTAGGATTGTGTATAGTGATGTAGTTTTGTGCAAGTTATGGCAACAGGGTTGCTATTCTGTGAGTGTGCAAGCATGAGCTTGTGAGCATACAATTTTTTAGAGAAAATTCTATGATGGAACTTATGAATATGGGTATTATACCATTCAAGATTTAGGATTGAAAGATTGAAATAATCTACTCATTTTGTCAATAAATGAAAAGTTTAGATGTTTTCTACTACCAACATTCTTCCAAACCATGCTTGATGCTTCTGGAAACCAATGTCTACAGTTAAGAGCCTTCATCCACCATAGAAGAGACCGCAACAAGTTGTTTAGAAGATTAGAGATAGAAGCCACAAAGCTAATTTTTTTGCAATCTCTATAGGATATTTTCAATGGCACAGATGTTGATAGGCTCATCAGCATTGTTGTCTGAACCATTAGTATTGTCCTTTAAAACATTTCATTTCTACCGTAGAGCAGTTGTTTAGTGGCAGGGAACTTAAGTTTCACAAATTTTTCTGTAGAAAAATTTATTTAGATCAAACTTGAAAAGGGAAACAAAATAATTAAGGTCCAAGTGGTTGATGCATTTAATAACATTTGCTTACTACATAACATGTAAATGTATGATTGTCAAAATTTAAAGCCAAATCCACGCTAGATTGTAATTGTGGGCCTTATTACACAAGAATAGCTAGAATACAATCAAGTTGCAAGTCTAAAATTTTAATAGAAAATCTTGAATATACAAATAAGCCTTCAAAATCATCATGATTACACTAAATTATAAATTTATTCTTTTTTTTAATCTTATTCTATAAATTTAGTACTAATTATTGGAATATGGGCTCCCATTGGTGCCAAGAGATCTTCCAAATAACTTAATATGTGACCAAAAGAAACAACCGACTCTTGCACAAACACAATTTTATCAACCCAAGCTTCAAGCTTCAATTGTATTATTCAAAAATCTTATATACATGAAGAAATCCTTCATAGCTAAATGAATGAGCTAGAATATAAATTTGGTCTTTTCTTAATCACTTGTTAGGATGTGAGGATTACCTCTTGACACCATTGGTAGCTCTTTGGTGACAGAATCAAAAGACAATAATAACAATTATTTTTTGTTTGCAATGAAAGGCCTCTTGTAGGTGCCAAAAAGTCCCGCTCACATCTTAGCGAGTGATCAAGAAAAAACAACCAATCCTTACAGATGTGCAAATCCTACATATCATTTTATTCAAGCTAGAATAAAAATTTATTTTTTCTTTGTCATTGGCTTTTGAATTGAGGACTTCCATTGGCGCCAAGGGTTCCTCTAAACAATCCAATATGTGATTTAAAGATAAAACCAATCTTTGCAAAAGCAAAAGCAAATTGAACACAAGCTTAAGGCCAATTTTTGATTTAAGAATCTTGTGTGTATGAAGAGATCTTCAACATCTAGATGAAATAGATTGCATATAGATTTTATTTTCTCTTGATCATTTGCTAGGGTATGAGGAGTACATCTTGGCAAGGAGAAAAAAAATATAAATAAACAAAAAAATAAAAATAAAATAAAAAATTGCATCTAAAGGTCTCCCTTTGGCGCCCAGAAGAACCCCTAGGAATCTCCTTTTGGCGTCAAGTGGTACCCCTCACATCCTAGCAAGTGCTCAAAGATAAACATACCACCTTTGTACAAGCTCAAGTCCTACAATTATAATGGATAAGTTAACCCCTAAAGTCCCAAGGCCATTTTTCTGTCAAAAATCACTCAAAACTGCTACTTTTGTTGCGTTCATCTAAAAGATGAGAAAAATTAATTTTTTTTAGAAAATAACCGTAGGATCTTATACTACACTTTTTACAGATCATGTAGTAAAAATTTTGTGATGTTTGACCGTACGGATTGAAAGATATCAGCATTCAAAGTGAAAGAAAAAGTTTTTTTCAAGAAGATGCTCTCATTGCCCGAAAAACAAAATTGTCCATAACTTTCTCATAAAAAGTCCAAATGAAATGAATCAAAGCTTCCCAAATAGGCAAAAATATAATCTATAAGGAAAAAAAATTAAAAAAATTAAATTAAATTTTTTGCAAAATTTTTTTGCTGCCCCTTCTCCCCTGTTTTGAGCTTATTTGGGCATAACTTTTGCTCCCGGGCACCGATTGAAATAAAAATTACATTCCCCAAAAGCTACTAAGTTTTTCTATCTTATGGAAAAGTTTCAGAAAGTTTCATTAAAAATTGAGCTCATAGGAACCTGCCCAAAATCCATTTTGTCCCCCGTAGGGACAATGGGACTTTAGGGGTTAAGAGTACAACTTTTTTTTCATGATCATTGCCTAATGATTGCAGAGCTAGGTGCTTTCATTGGCATTGCAAGGTCCCCTTCAAATCCTAGTAAGTGATCAAGAGAAGACACTTGACACTTGTAGAATGGTTTTGAGCTAGCTATGCTTATGCATGGGTTGGGTTATATTTCTTGATCACTTGCTAGCTTGTGAAGCGGGCTTTTTGGCACCAATAGGAGTCTCTAGCCCTACAACCAATGATTGTAGAAACAAATTGTATTCTAATTCAATCATGACAATCTACAAACCCTATTCCATTTTTACAAATTTGAAAATATAAGAAATTAACCTTGTATTTAAAATATGCTCTAGCTATGCTTGTGCAAGGGTTGAGTGTTTTTTTGGATCACTTGCTAGGGTGTGAAGGGGATCCTTGGTGCCGAAGGGAGCCCCCCAACCTTCCACTTAGTGATCAAGATTCAAGACATAATAGATTTGTATTCTAGCTCAATTAAGATGATGTGTAGGATTTGTGCTTTTGGAAGGCCAGATTTTAGGGTTCTTGATCACTTACTAGGGTGTGACGGGTTCTTTTCGGAGCCGAGGAGAGGCCCCACGTCACCGAGGAAAAAAAAAAAAAAAAAAAAAAAAAAAAAAAAAAAAAATTTAATTTTTTTAATTTTTTTTCCTCCATGACGCGGGGCCTCTCCTCGACTCCGAGGAAAACCCGTCACACCCTAGTAAGTCATCAAGAAAAAACAAAATTTGAGAATAGTTTTTTTTTTTTAAGAAATTTGATAATAAACTTAACCTCACATCTAAATGTGTTCAAATTGTGCTCACGGGGGGTGCACTTAGTGTATCTAGTCCAAACTACGTGCAAACAAAACTTTGTACCCCCTATATTATATCCTAAAATTTAAATAAATGAAAACAAAAAAAATATGAATATATTTTCCTAATTTGAAAGTTTATGTTTTGAATTATTGATATTTTTATTTGCTAATGATAATTAGTTACAAATTTTTGAAGTAAATAGATACACTGCAGAACTGAAAAATAACTTTCACATCCCTATAGTATATACTAAAAAATTGTCTAAAAAATGAACAAAAAATTCCTAAAAATAACTCTCTATTGAAAGTTCATTTTGAGTTGAATATTGATGCAACGGTCATCTAAATGTGTTCTCTATAAATATTTGAGTTGGAAAATATGCCATTTTAGGTTCATTTTCAACCTCTTCTAGAAATCATTCCATATTTCATTTGAGTTGGAAATTTTGGCAATAGAAAACTATAGTCATTATCAAACAATGCTCAAAATTTTAGTTTGAAATTATAGTTTATTAGAAACCACTTGTTCGCACGTGGTTTGTAGTAGTAGAACCAAGTGCCCTCCCCGAGATTGTGCTTGTACAAGGGTCAAATGTTTTTTTGGATCACTTGCTAGGGTATGAGGGAGACCTCTCGGCGCTAAGGGAATCCCACATTCTTAGCCAATGATCAAGACAGAATAAGTTTATACTATAGAATACAAATTTTGTTTTTTCTTGATCATTTACTAGGATGTGACGGGTTCTCCTCGGCACCGAGGGGAGCCCTGCGTCGCGGAAGGAAAAGAAACAAAAAATAAACAAAAGCTTTTATTTTTATTTTTTGAGAACAAGGTAATTCCCCTTGGCACCCAAGAACCCTGCACACCGTAGCAAGTGATCATAAATCCTAAAACCTAGCCTTTACAAAAGCACAAATGTGACACATCATCTTAATTGAGCTCGAGTACAAATTTATCATGTCTTGAATCTTGAGTGCTAGGTGGAAGGTTGGGGGGCTCCCTTCGGCACCAAGGGGTCCCCCTCACACCCTAGCAAGTGATCCAAAAGAACACTCAATCCTTGCACATGCATAGCTAGAGCATATTTTAAATATAAGGTTAATTTCTTATTTTTTCAAATTTGTAAAAATGGAATAGCGTTTGTAGAATGTCATAATTGAATTAGAATACAAAGGGTGATTGCATGAAAGACTTGTACTGGAACATTGTCACAAATGCAGTACCGAAGCTTCATTTTGCAATAACTTTTGAAGCATGACTTGTATGAATTTGAAATTTTTAGTGGAGATTCTTTTTATGAGTTTAGTCATATCTCATATTTTTCAGAAATTTTCAGAAATTATTTTATATTTAAAAATCATTTAAACTAATTTGTCACGTTTTGAATTTTAGGGTTTTTACTATGTAAGGAGTCTCCAAACTTAATGATTTGGAGCCGAAATTCCTATGGTCTACTGCCATAGTAGGAACTCATGTTTCTACCAAGGGGCTTTAAAAAATATTTTATTTTATATCTTCTACGTCCATGCAAAGAGGGCTCCCTTGCGCATACAATTCTGAACATTGAAGATGGTTTTAGGATCACTTTTTTGGTGAAATCTCTTTACCATAAAGTCTTCTCAAATGGGATTTTTCAATTCTTTTTTAAATTACTTTTTCTATTTTTGACAAATTAAAATGTTAAAGTATGTATTTTCTTGCGATTCTGCACTTTTTTAGTTCTCCTATTTAGAGAATTTTTTTTTGCTTTTCCTTTATAGGGTATCTTCTTCTTATAGGTATATAGATTTCTCATATTTTTCATATTTTTTTAAAAATGTTTTTCTATTTTTATAGTACTCCCAAAAGAATGGCTGAAAACGGCCAAAGTGGAACAAAAACGGAAGGTCATTCATGCAACGACCCACAATTAGTTTTCCTCAATCATTGGTTGCGGGGCTAAAGACTCCTATTGGCGCCAAGAAGTCCCCCTCACAAACTAGTAAGTGATTAAGAAATATAATCCGACCCATGTATAAGCTTAGCTAACTCAAGATTGTTCTTAAAAATGGTATCTTTTCTTCTATTTTTTTGGATTTATTTCTTTTATTTTGATATTTCAGTTTGAAATGGCTTTTTTTATCAAGCAAATATTTTTACAATGAGACTGCAAGATCAAACCAAGTGTAGGGTGATTTATCTTTTAAGGTCGTGAGGTTACTTGACCGCCTGTTGACAAGATCCAAAACTGCTGCACTATGTGAAGTCTATTGACATTTTTGAATTAAACTAGAGAGGAGGTAACTTGTTTTTGGGGGCCGAGAGGTGCCTTCTTAGCCTACTAAAGGGATCAAAATTTGCAGCACCATGCAATATCCAAAGAAATGTCACTCTTAGGCCTCATCACATTATTGTAGGCCTCATCACATTATTTCTCTTGCAAGGATTGAATGCCGATGCCATCATGCAACTTATCTAAAATAGATCCTACAAATAATTGTAGCACTTGGGAATTTGGAGTAGTGATTTGTTTGCCGCCACTTGTGATGATTGCATTTGAGCCTTCATATACATAACAAATTATTGAACATTCTTCAATGGCAGAGCATCAAGATCAAATCCATCTAAAGAAGAACTGAAGTTAAGAGGCACTAGATGCAATGGTAATTTGAAGAAGATCGTAAAGGCATTGAATGTCTTTTTTGGAGCATTTAATGTTGCAACGCGTATTCCAAACTTGCAGGATGAAGAGGTATTTGGTAGTAATAAGCTCATACTTGACCTCCTATTTGTTTGGATGGTGACTCCCATTGACAAGATAAAATAAATTCTTCTTAGCAAAGAGTATTGACTTGGTCCACACGCACACCTACAAAGTTTTGTGAGGAAGCAGAGAAGGAGGCTAATTTTGAACAAGTTTTACATGTCACTACTACATTGGGGAGCAATGGTGACACTTTACAATAGCATATTGCGAGATTGTCCCACATGTTGAATTGCAAATATCAAGCCCAACAGCAAGAATCAAACATCGCAAAAGGATGAAAGACATTCTAGCTCCAATATATCATTGTAGAAAGAAATAATATAGCGGAAATAAAGATATTATGACAAATTTTTGGTTTTGCCAAATAATATTCACCGTTGTATTCAAGGCTCTAAATGCGCTTGGATAATTGACTAGTCTAAAGTACTAGACACTTGGCCTATACAAATGGACATTAATGGGGTCTCCTAATGAAGGTCTTTGATATATACAGAAGTTTAAAAATCTATGAATGCCTGTAATTTGAGTTTGAAATAATTTTGACTGAAGTTACACATGTTGTTGCAAAAGTGTCAATTTCTCTTTAAACAAATATTGTAATTATTTGATGGAATGTTCTGTACAACGTTCTTTCCATTTTTATTCATTTTTCTTATCTAAACTGTTTTCCATTTTCACAATATATTTCCAATATCATAGGCAATATAAAAAATAACAACCCTAATACAAGTAGTATATATCCACGATAATAGGTCCATGGTAATAGGTCCACAATAATATGAGTCCAAAAATTACAAGAAACAAAAATATTGACAATTTTTTTTGGTAACTATCATTTTTCTTGATATTATTGAATTTTACATTATTTAAAAAAAAATCTGGAGCTCACTGCTCATATAATCCCTGCTCACAGCTCACAGGCTTACAAACTAGCACTGCTGGTTATGGCAATAGGAAGAAAAGTCAACTTCTAAAACTAAATTCAAACGTGCACTGCCATAACTTTTTCAAAACCTAAATGTTTAAAAAATCAATAGTAGATGCCCACATGTCGGGAAAATGCATTTCTAAAATTCTATCAATTAGCTACATATTCCAACACCTACACTACAACACAAATATAGGAACATAAATGAAAATGGACAATAAAGAGAAGCATCAAAAGATCAATCGCTAGCATTGAACCCTAAATTGCCATTTTCTTGTAAATCCACAAAGATTTGACAGCCATAGGCAATCGCCCGGAAACAACCTATCCAACATTTGAAAAATTGATTAAAGTAGGTGGCTCTAAAAGCGACACTTTAATGGTTGTTGGGCCTTTTTGATGGATTCAAATGCATAAACATATTTTTTTCATATTTTTCACTTGAAAAAAAATTGATGCAAAATCTAACCCAAATGGTTTCATAATTTTTGGAGCTTTTATGAATTAGTGTTGAGTTTTCAAAGAATTTTGCCATAGGAACCTATTTTTGACTTCTAGCATTTGCAAAATCCACTCTTAAATGGTCGGTAAAAAGATATAGCTTTACCAAAAACAAGCATTGAGGCATGCAAAAAGTAATAGATAGGTTCCTAAGTGTGACCTTTACTAAAATTGTAAAACATAAATGGAAGCTTGAGTTAATTATTATTTCAGATTTTTTAGCATACATACATAGGAAGGTAGTTGAGCCACCAATTCTCATTTTGGAAAAAATTAATGAACCCCTATCCACTTAATTAGAAATGGACTTACCGTGGCTCCTAACCAACTTTTAATGAAGTATGTACCATCCATTGGAGAATATAAAACAACTCTTCCTCTTCTCTTACATAATCAATAGTCCATCATGTATCCATTTATGAGCCACCTAATGGACGGTTTGAAGAAGAAGGTTGGTTTTAGAGCACAATACCATACTTGACCAATATGCCACTCACAAGGCAACACTATTTAAGACTTTTGTCCAAAAAAAGGAGGGTATAGTAGGTCCACTATTTTTCTAATGGAACCTATTATTCCACACCCTATAGTATTTTGAAGACATCCAATGGCATTTTTAATACCCTATAGTGTAAAAAATCAATTTATAATTTTCTACCACAATGTTTTTTTAACACCCTACATTTGTTCGTACCCATATGGCTACTTCTGACTCTTACTTCACCCCCCGAGAATTATATTTAGTATATAGCCAGATTATTTGACCTCCTAGTATTGCAAGGTCATTTAAAGTAAGTTAAACACCTTAAATATTTGATTTTGAATTTTTGCATGAATGTATATCTATACTTTACAAAAAATACAAATGAATTGTATGAATCTTTATTTTTGTATAGTGAAATGTTAGTTTTGAGTGCTGATGCCCCATATAAATGGTAGTGGTTATGTCCATTTCAAAGATGAAAAAATTGCTTAGTTGAAGCACGTTTGACATAGGAGGAAAGACTTTGTCATTAATAGTTAAAAGATGGAATTGAAATCCACTCATTCCAGTGGTGAAATTTTTCTAGTAAGAAAACTTAACCATACAGAACTTCAATTTTTTTGAAAAGTTGTAAAAAAAATGGTAATTTGAGTATTTATTGATTGGAAAAAGCTTTGGTCCTTCAGAAGTTAATCCTTCAAACATCAAACATTTAAATTTCAAGGAACAAATGAATGCAAACATATTCTAAGAACTAAAAATCTTTGTTTATTCTTTCAATTAAATGTTTATAAATTCTTATATTAAACCTCTCACATTTTGTGGTATAGATTTTTAGATCAAATGATGTAGATATTTCAGACCTCAAAAAATAACTATTATTGTTCAAAAAATGACATGTCCAAAACAATTTGAATCAATAAGGAAAATAAAATCTTAAAAAATCATCATTAGTAGAATTGTAGAATTTAACAATTTGAACTTAAAGAAAAAAAATCTTCTAGAGATGAAATGCATTTGATCTATGATTAATTGTTGAAGGATCGAGTTTTCAGTTTTTGTTTCAAATTACTAGTGCTAAGACTTTATAGTGATGAGCTTCAAATATATTGATTTTTTTGGAGAAACCACATTGCAAATCCATTTAGAGGTGATTGTAAGAAACACTTGCTAATTGCGTTGTGTTTTAACCTCTAAAGGATCAAGGCCTATTTTCTACCAAAAAACTTTCAAAATTGCCATTTCTAGAGCAAAGAGAAAAAAAATTTGAAAATTGTTTTTTTTGCACATCTAATTGTAGGATCTTATACCTAACTAGTATATAATTTTGAGGAAAAAATTTCAGAATTTTTGACGCACAAATTGCAAGATATCTGCATCTGAAGTGAAAAAAAACAAGTTTTTCAACACATTGCGGTTCTATATTTTTTGGCTTTGAACATTTTTAACATAAATTTTTTGCACTACAGAGTTTTGAGCCTTAAATCTTTCTAGTGGAGAATTGAATTGAAAGTCTAGGGAAAAAAAAGAAATTCAAAAAACATTATTTTCATTTTAAAAAAAATTGTTAAGTAGAAATTGGTACAAGATAGAAGGAAAATCTAAAATATTAATATCTTTTAGATGGAATTAAAATGCATCAATCCCAATGGTGATAATTTACTAGCACAAAAACTAAACCATGTGAAACTTTTTTTTTTTGTAAATTGCAAAAATTGCATTCCAAAATGAATCCTACAAGTTATTTTTTCCAAGAAGATGCTCTACTTGTCCGAAAAACAAGATTGTCCATAACTTTCTCATAAAAAAATAAAATGAAATGAATCAAAGCTTCCCAAATAAACAAAAATATAATATATAAGGAAAAAAAAAATTTGAAAAAATTAAATTTTTTGCAAAATTTTTTTGTTGCCCCTTTTCCCCTGCTTTGAACTTATTTGGGCATAACTTTTGTTCCTGAGCACCGATTGAAAAAAAAATTATATTCCCACAAAGCTTATCAATTTTTCTATCTCCAAAAAATATTCAAGAAATCATGACAAAAATCCAGCCCGTAGGTACCTGCCCGAAATCCCATTTGTCCCCCGAACGGACAATGGTCCTTGAGGGGTTAAACAATACTCAAGATTTTAGGAGTACTTTAAAAAATTTTAAAATTTGACTAAGAAGATAACATGAATAGTTCTTGAATAATATAACTAATCATATATATCATGCTCTCTAATCTAACTTTCTAATCATTCTAATCTTTGATAAGCTTGACAAATGGACAAATTAAACATCCTTCATCAATGTCTTAAAAACATTCAAATAACAATTCAAACAATGGCTCATTCATAATTCAAAAATCACTCTATAGTCCATACCATAATGATTGCATCAACACATAATAATAATTTGGGTATTCTAAATCATTTCAATGAGATGAACATGAAAAGACCAAAATATGAAACTCTTATAACATCTTGCCTAGAGTTACATCTTACAAGTTCTCATGGAGGACTATGTTATATACTTACAAGCACCTTACTACAATGACATCCCATCAAAGAGCAGCTAATACCCTCCAAATTTCTTGAAAACTAGGTCTTTCATTTGGAATTGGATTCCAACACCTCTCAATCAAATCCTTCCATTGCACATCCAAATCACTAGGTAGTTTAGGCCTCTGTCCTGCAATAACAAGATCACGGCTTGCCCTACAGTCTTCAAGTTCACCTTCAAATGGCAAGCGACCAGTTACCACTTCAAAGCAGGTCATGCCATAGCTATATACATCCATTTTCTCGGTGAAGTCAATAGCACTTCCATTCTTCAAGGCCTCCAATATCTCTGGTGCCTTCCAAAATCCTGTTCCCACAACTCCACTGGAACACTCATAGTCTGCAACAGTTGGATATATATCGTCGTCATCTATAAAAAGAAGGATGTTGGTAGCTTTCAAGTCTCTATGAATAATGTTGTGCTTGTGTAATTCAGCCATAACATATGCAATTAACACCATGATAACTTTGGCAAGCATGGTCTTCCCTTTCCACTCATATGGAAATGGTGGACCTCGGTTGTTCTTCTCTTGCATGGCTTGGTCAATCAACTTGCGTAAGTCACCCCAACATCTTAGCATCATGAATGCAAACCTCCCATCGTCCAACATAGTTCCCCCAGCTGTAATACATGGTTCAACTTCCCCTCGAAGGATTCCATGAGGCCATTGTTTCTTGAGATCTGATAGTCGTAATCCTCTCTTGAACACCTTCAACACACCGCTAGTAGCTATGCTCCCATCATCGTCTATTACTTCAAAAATTGCCGCCTGTCCACCCTCGGCAATCTTCCGACCCAACTTCCGAGCACGCGATTTCCATTCTTGGAAAAAATGACCATCTTCATGGTGCCTCCATTGCGGGTCGTTCATCAATTCTGCAAAGACTTCCTCATTCTCTCGATTCACTTTCTCATTCTCTCGATTCACTTCTTCTTCATGGACGTCGTCTTCTGAAAGCTCCGATAGGCCAGGCACTTCGGTCCAATGCACCTTTGAATGCTCGATCTCATGCTCCACATCAGAAGCGAATTCGCTTTTGCTTCGCATCATCTCCTCCACGCGTGCAGAGAAGTACTCGGACTTTTGTTGCATGGAGGATCCTTCACCGCTACGACCTCCTCCAAGTGCTACATCATGCCCTGAAGGCAAACATTCTTCAAGGGCCGTGTGGAAACTGGAGGTTTCACCCAAGGTGGAGGAAGCACCTGCGTCCGACATGGTCATCTGCTCAGGGGGCCCAACAGCCAATCGTCGAGCAGAATTCCCCATATCGCCAAGTAATCAAGCTCCTCTCCAAGGCACTGCATGCACACAAATGTGACGACTTTGCATCACAAAAAAACTGCAATGATGAAACAGGCGAAATCCTGTCACCACTCCTAAGAACAAAAGATCAAAGAGGGCTCACAAAAGGTCAAAAAACAGAGCGCCCTCACGTTCCACACACATGAAGTAATCCCAAGGCCCGAAGCTTAACACAAAGCTAACTTCACCAGCAACAACGACGCAGAAGTACCATGTTTCCTTTCATTTGATAAGAAAGAGCGATATAATGTTATAATCCATGCAGCAGCGTTCAATCGAAGCCCTCAATGCACCAAAACTACACCACGGGATGCTCCATTGTATCTCATAGTTACTCTTCTCTGGCCTCTCATCTCTCTCCAAGGTAGCCAATGATTCTCTTTACCGACACTTCCTTAGCACACTCGCAAGACACTCTCAAAGCAGCAAGATGCACTCACCCAAATTCGCTGACCGTCGACTCGTGGATCTGCGCGGAGGAAACAGGCGACTTCTCCGAGAAGCGATCGCAACAGCGGGTTCTTGTAGCGACGTGATGACTCCGCAAGAGATTTCAAAACGGAAACCCTACCGCAAAGAGTGGACTCTGGGGCATGGGAGGGTTGGCAGAACTGAAGGTGCTCAAGTGGGGACGATGAATTGCAGCAGGCGTGGGTTAAGTTGGTGCAGGGCAGCAGGAATCGCACAAGGAAGAGAGTGAGAGCCAAAGCACAGACGAAGTTGAAGGAATCGACTGGGCGGTCTGTTCTCCAGAGAAAGCCAGGGTTTGAAGGGCGACACTGTTCACCAAAGCCCACTTGTCTTCACCAGTCGGGTGACTTCGGGGTTGCGTGAAGACTCCGTCTCTGCAGCGGGCGGATTCAACTGCTCCCCAGACTTTCTCCGACTTTTCATTAATCAAAGCCCTTGCATTGAATTTTGAAATTTTTTGGATCTTTGAGCAGCGGATCTTTGAGCAGCGTGAGGAATTTGATAGATGGATTTGAACAGCGGAAACATCGACGTTAGAAAGGTAGAGCAACTGCTGATAACTGGTTGGTTCCGACAGATCGAGGAAATTTGGAGTAATTGCAAGCGCTTTTGAAAGTTTTTTTAAATAATATTCCTTGATAACTCATTGGTACCGACACATTCTGACCGCTTGTTAGAGGTTCCATGGGGGTGTTGGTAGATACCTAAGACTGAGTTTACATGCCGATCGTGGAAACATGGAGTACATGTAATTTGTGTTAAAAGAGAGTGCTTTCTCAAACATGTGTTTGGCTTACTTTATGGAATTCTGATACTAAGACAGAGGATTGTCTTTTAGCGAGTACTCTTCTGGGACACTCGATACTCTCAAATTGCTCTGTCTGTCTGTCATTTGATTGGAACCCTATGCGTTCACAACTCGACTCATGTATTAGAAATCTTCGAGGTTGATATGTGCACAAGATGAGTAGTAGTAGAAAATACGCAAGAGTTACGCAAGAATTTGCACTAGACTACTGTATCCAGATGCAAAGCAGAGTGACAGATGAAATTGCTGTATCGAAACTTAGATTCACAGTCGGAGACACTCGGGTGACTGCATTGTGTGTTCCCCTTTGTTAAAATTCTGTGTAATCAACGTGTGGTTGCCACCTCTCCAGAAATGTTACGAGAGATGAAAGACCGCAGTATCAATGACTCCACTCTGCTGATTAAACACTAAACAGTTTATCTTAGATGAGTGGTCATGATCTCACCACCTAATTGGATAACTACAGCTCTCAGAAAATCACCCATTTGCACATCTTGGTACGAAGTTGCCTTCCAACCCAGCCATCTTCAAATGAAAATAAATCAAACTTGGAATGAACAACAATCTCCTATTAGTGATCAACAAAATACGAAGAGACACTTTATTCACGCCGGCCTTCTTCAAAGACTGGAGTTCTTATCTATCTACCATCTATCTATCATCAATGAATTCGAAGAGAATGTTTCAGAATTCTAAAAATTGTTTGCCCCATAATCCAGCATTTGGTGATGGAAGCAAAGACGACTTCACTATGAGATGCATACCTGCTTCATTATGTCAATTAGATCATTTGGCCCTTGCCATCACTTTAGCTTGTGCATAGTTATGGATTCTTTGCTCTAAAATAAACTTCAAAGTCCTGTATTTACCTCAATTTTCAATATTTATGAAAAAAAAAATTCTTCAAATCGGGCAAATGAGATGTTTTTCGGCATCTACAAGAATTGTAGATGCCAAAAAACTTCTCATTTGCCCAATTTGAAGAATTTCTACAAAAGTTACAAGGCTCTGAAGTTTGCAGCCAGTTAGCCCTAATCGGTCCGATTCTGTCCGTGAACAGGGATATTCCGTCTGATATGACAACCATGTCTAGCTATTCTTGTGCAATAAGGCCCATATTTACAATCTAGCATGGATTTGGCTTTAAATTTTCTAATCTTATTGACAATCATATATTTGCATGTTATGTAGTAAGCAAATATTACTAATTGCATCAACCACTTGGACCTTAATTATTTTGTTTCCTTTTTCAAGTTTGATTTAAATTAAATTTTCTACAAAATCATTTGTGAAACTTAAGTCCCATGCCACTAAACAATTGCTCTATGGTAGAAATGAAATGTTTCAAAGGACAATGCTGATGAGCCAATCGACAACTATGCCATTGAAAATATCCTATAGAGGTTGCAAAAAATTAGCTTTGTGGCTTTTATCTTTAGTCTTTGAAACAACTTATTGCGGTCTCTTATATGGTGGACGAAGGCTCCTAACTATAGATGTTGGTTTCCAGAAGCATCAAGCATGGTTTTGAAGAATGTCGTTAGTGAAAGACATCTATACTTTCCATTTATTGATAAAATGAGTAGATTATTTGAGTCTTTCAATCCTTAATCTTGAATGATATAATGTCCACGGTCATAGGTTCCACCATAGAATTTTCTCTAAAAAACTGAATGCTCACAAACTCATAGGCTCACAAGCTCACGCTCGCACGCTCACAAAATAGCAACCCTAGTTTACAAAATAGCAACCCTAGTTAATAAACTTTATTTGAATGACAAGAGTAATTGGCATCTAACCCAAGTCGATTCATATTTTTTGGAGTTTTTTGGAATTTGTTATAAAATTTTGAAGTTGAAGTGGCATAGGGCTTTAAGTAAAATCAACCACCCCTAAATTATCCATTGTTTGTACATTGCTTAAGGATATGAAAAAGCAACATGTAGAAGTAGTGTACATTTGAGTAGGGTGGGCGATTTTAGAACTTGTGCGATTTAAGAACCTGTGTGATTTAAGAACCTCCTACGTATCTTATTAGACTTTCATATGAAGGCCTCACACTTGTTTTTCCTCATTTATTTAGAGCTATTTTGCAACCTTCAAAGTAACATTGGTCTTGCCTACCACGTCACCACGTCACCATTCGTACTTGGTGACTTTGGAAAAGAACTAATGTTTCTCACTTTAACCCCTCACCACCCAAAGTCCAACCATGCTTAAAAAATGCCTGCCTTTGCAAGTCTGAAAAGTCAAAATTAGAGTGAGGTATGAAGATCTCAACCGTATCTTTAAGCTACAAAGTGATTTAAAACCATAATATAAACACTTTGGTGAAAAGACTTTCAGAGAAATGAATCATTGTGTCTACAAAATGGATTTGAAATGTCCCAAAATAGTGAAAAAAGGAGCAAAAAATCACATCTATAATTGAACCTCCTTCTACTAAAATGCTTCTCAGACAATCAAAACTTCTTGGATTGATATGAAACTTTAGCCACAAGAACTAGACAAGTATATGCAACTTCTCCAACAGGAAGTTTTGAAAAAAGATCATGTATGAAGTAGTTATGAGCCGCCAAAGTTGACTAAAATGCAATAATATCTGGATTTTGAACTTTGAATTGCTCTCAAGAATTCAAAACAACTTGGATCGGCATGAAAATTCTACCACAATAACTAGACCTTAAGGGGTACAAAACACAGCACATTTTATTGACAACAAACATTTTTGGAAAAAAATACAAGACCCAAAGTTGCATTTATCACAACGCTGTGTGTTGATCAAAAATTGACCTTGTGAACTTTGAATGGCTCTCGCCATTTCAATTTGTCTTGGATTGATTTGAAAATTTTATTATAGAAATAAGACTAGTATGCGCAATTTTTCCAACAATTTTTATTGAATTTGGACATTGGATGCAAAAGTTATAGTGCTTCAAAGTTTGTGTGGAGACACTTTTCGTCCTCTTGGGCGGTGAGGGGTTAAGCATAGCCTACAAATCATAAATCTATAAACTAGCTACTGGTCAGCACATTGCCTTCAAACTATTTAGCAAATTGTTCCCCAAATAAATGAAAAGGTGATAAGGGAGTCGACCCTTTTCCAACCACTTAGGCACCCATTTTCACTAGTTAGCCTACTTTGTTTCCAATCAGCTGTGGTTTATGTGACAACTCACGAGAGCAGGAGGAACACAAATATTGGCAAGGTGTAAACTTACATTGAAAGTATAGAAAGATTCTAAGATGTAGGCTACATTGAAGGCTGCAATTATCACATGCATTGAAGCATTGTTGTTGTAACTAGCCTATGGTTGGAACACTATAAGAAACACGTGTTTTTTCTTATCCCTGGATTCTGCGTACTGATATCGTGAATGGTGTTTTGAAATGTCTACGTGGACGTCCAAAATTTTGCGTTGCTTAAGACTCGGAAATGACATTAGATTTAACGTAGGACATGAGCATGCTAGGGGACCAGATGTCCAAAAAACATGGGTCAACGGGATCCTTAAAGGCCGCCATATGGTTGCCACCTAAGGGCCACGCGACACGGGCAACCAAGTAGGAATTTTTTCATCCATTTTTGGCCATGATGTGGCATCTGAGGTAGCATGTGACGTGGTGGCGGAAAAAATGATGTGGCATCTAGCAAAGATGATGTGGCATTCCATATTAGTATACTTTTTTTGTTGTTCAAGAATTTTCCTGCTGTCTTTAATGATGTCAACATAGACATCTGTACATTTTTTCAAACATCAACTCAGACGTCCAGATGTTTTCATAGACGTGACATCACTTTAGACATCCAGATTTCTTATGACATCAATGTAAACATTTACTTTTCATCATGAATACCCCCGACAATGTTTGGTATGATTTAGGAGAACAAAATGATGTCACATTAGACGTTTATGGAATGGGATGAACTATTCGGCATGATGTTAATATGGACAATTTCACATATCTCATATGACGCCCTCATGCATGTCATAATGTCCAATATAACACGTCATACACAGTACACCATACATTTTACATAATACACCATACATTATATATGATATTCCATACACAATATGCTGTACAAATACATCATAATTGGCAATTATGTCACATGGCTTCAAAAGCCACTTGATGTGAGTTTATACAGGGGAGAAGACGGTCTCTTTATGCAAATAGAGTAGTAGAGGGGAAGACAAATTATATGGGATATTGAAAACACTAGATTTAAATTTTGGTGGAGCAACATACAGACATCTAGCAAGATGTTTTTTACATGTCTCAAAGGCCGCTCTGATGACGTTTTTATAGACGTTACACTAATTGTGACTATTTTTCTTAAGCATTTAGAAATCTACAAAAACGTCCAAGAAAACATCTCAACATTTTATAAGATGTCTCTAGTAACATCTCTACGTCTATTTAAACATCTCTAAAATAAGTGTAGAAAACGCAAAGAGACAACCCTGCTGCACTAACATGGCATGCCACATCAGCATAATTTTATGCCACGTCAACTAATTTACACATGGCATGCCACATCATATGCCATGTCATCTTATTTTCTCTCAAAGCTGCCCGATTCCTTTTTTTTAACCTTGGTCCAACGTTTATTCAAGAATAAAGTAATTTCCATAAATTTATCCTTTGTGAAATTTTTTTCCTTAACGCTGACGTAGTAGTCTATGTTTTTGCGGACGGCTTGCCAAACATCAGTGAGTCCTTAACCCTCAAGGGACAAAGTCCCCTTGAGGGACACTTGGGATTTCGGGCAGGCCTATGTGACCTCAAATTTTGACCTCATTTTTAGAATCTTTTATGGAAGATAGGAAATCAGAGCAGCTTTCTAAAAATATAATTTTTTTTCAATCGGTGCCCGGGAGCAAAAGTTATGGCATCCTAAAGCATTAAAGTAGTTCGCCGGGCAAAAGAAAAAAACACAAAAAAACGTTGTTTTTTTAAAAAAAAAATTCTCAAAGATCATGTTTTTGTGTAGATTTGAAGCTTTGATTCTTTTTATTTGGAATAACAATGAGAAAGTTATGGACAATCTTGTTTTTCGGGCAATTTAGACATCTTCTTCAAAAAACAACTTATAGAATTCATTTTGGTATGAAATTTTCGAATTTTTTCAGTTTTTTTTTTTGACAAGGTCAAGATTGTTTGCAAGAACAATCTCACAGTTGGAATTATGTTGTTTTAATTCCACCTAAGAGCTATTAACAATTTAGTATTTTGTTCAATTTTGGACCTACTTCTACTTAACAATTTTTTTGTAAGCGAAAATCAAGGTTTGACATTTTGAAATTTTTTTCCCGATTCTCAACTCAAATTTTCAATATAAAAAATTTTAAATTTATGGTGTGTAGTGCAAAAAAAATCTACAAAGGGATATCAAAGTCATCTGAAATTGTAGGCCATAGTTCAAAAAACTTCTTTTTTCAACTTCAAATGCTAATATCTTCCAATCCGTACGGTCAAACTTCATGACAGTCTTAACACACAATCTAAGACAAGTGAAGTACAAGATCCTATAGTTAGATTCTAAAAAAAATGTCT
This sequence comes from Neckera pumila, assembly GCA_963969595.1. NCBI lineage: Eukaryota > Viridiplantae > Streptophyta > Bryopsida > Hypnales > Neckeraceae > Neckera > Neckera pumila. The sequence goes on along the minus strand of OZ018409.1, from coordinate 44,328,298 downwards.
TTTTTGGTTTCTAGAGTGATTGCAACAGAAATGGTAGTTTTCAGTGGTTTCGGAGCCAAAAAATGCCTTGGTCCTTTAGGGATTAAAAATGTCATCAAAAATCCCAATGTCAATGGTAATACCAACTTGTTTTCATTCAAATTTGCCACAATCATCTTGAACATCATTGGAAATGTTCTAAAATCGCAATCCTTCTCTTTAACGTCTTCATGTCTCCGCAAACATAATATGTTCAGCCTTGGACATCGCATGTTTTTGCTTCGACATGAAAAAAAAAAAAAAAATTCTTATAGTGGAAATATGGTGACTTTTATAACAAAAATAGATTGAACAAAATCTCCACAAACAAATTCTTGGTAATTTTGTTTTTGAGGAAATTAATGTACAAAAATATTATATTATTCTAAAATCTATTTATCTAAATGGGAAATTTTTCCCTTCACCATATCCAGACACCAAATATGTCAAATTGCTTAAGTGATCGGAAATAGGTTGTCTCCCTCACACATCTAGGAATTCTCCAATAGCGAATGACCTAGAATTGCTAAACAATCATCCTCTACAATTTGTATAAAAACCTCTTGCAAAGATTACAAATATTTTATTAATAGTTTCATAGGATATAGGTATTTTTTACTTCAAATGATATTTTTTGTGGTTAGATAAATTACCAATCCAAAACAACTTGAAAAAATAAAGAATTTAAAAAGAAAATCCATCATAATTAGAAGTTAACAACTAGAACTTAACCCCTACAAATTGAAGGGGGGATTCCCTCCAATCTTTCCTCCAAAATCACCTCCAAACCATCACTTATACATATCAACAATAAAAAATTCTCGGAGTCATTTTATCAAAAATTTGACTATAGGATCTTATTCATAATTATCAAGTAAATAAAGCCTGTTGATTGTGTAGATTTTGAGATATTTGCAATAATAGTCAGTTTTATAAAAATGATTATTGTTTTCCTCATGCAGAATGACTTCAATCAAGGGGACATGTCTAAAAATATTCACCAGTGAAAAGTAATCCGTTTTTGACCAAATGTATTAATGAATAGTTTAAAACATGCATGCCAATTTTCACAAGTATTTGAGCAATGGAAGATCACTTACAAAGTCTTGAGGTACACTATATAGGAAAGCAAATATTTCATTTGAATAAGTCCATCAAGTATTTGCTTTAACTGATTAGTCCTTGCCTACCAGCACTCCTTCTAGAATATTTTTTCTTGGGGTGACCTTCCATTGACAAGGTCTCTGCCGAGACACGACCTTCTCCAATTCCAAGTTGCAACTTGCAAGCTGTCCACATCAATATGGCAACCTAGAGATTTGAAATGACAAATTTCAAATTTTGAGTTTAGAATGTCGAATTTGAAGGTCATCTGTTCTAGCTTTCTCTAGGTAATGATCAATTTCTATTCCTCTGCTTGCAAATTTGTAACAGTATGTGAAACATTACAAAAAAAAGGAGCCCAAAAGGAGGCCATGAGTTCTGTACTGATCTAGTGCAGTTACAAAAAAAAGGAGCCCAAAAGGAGGCCATGAGTTCTGTACTGATCTAGTGCAGTTACAAAAAAAAATCCGGGACTTGCTGATGTGGCACTATTGGTGCCACATTAGCACACCTCAACGCCACATCAGCAAACCTAATATTTAATTTTTTAATTTTGTTTTTGTTTTTGTTTTTGTTTTTGTTTGCACCACGGAAGGTGCCGAAAAATCAAAAGTTAACGGCCCTCTCCCGGGTTCAAATTTTTCCTAATGAGGATTATTTAGTTTCGAAATTGGAAGTTGCCCACTTTGGACTTGATATTTCAAAGACTTTGACTTTCACCGTTACTTCCGTTTTCGGGGTTAGGATTTAGGGTTTGCGGGTGACGACAAATGATGTTCCATATTGTCCATATGCAAAATGTCAATGAAGGAGCCGTTGGCTACCAAGTATGCACAACATGGATTGATTTTGAATCAGGGTGTTTTTCTTCATTTTTAATGAAGTGACAAAGTGGCAATACTAAATGTTATAGTGGTGCTCCAAATTTCAGCATTCATCCATATATTGGATAGAAAATATCATATTAGAACATACCACTTTTCCATAATTCAGTTTTCATCCACAATCTGGCGATTTCATCCAATTTTTTCGTTTAATTTGAAGTTTTTTTGTTGATTTTCCACCTATTTAATACCATTTTTTTTTTCTGTAGGCATGGTGCCATGCTATAAAATTTGGTGCAATTTTGCACCAAATCGTCGGAAAAAACCCCACTGGTTTGAATGTGCCAACTTTGAGTGAGTGCTCAGGAAATTCTCTGCTGATGGCTTTGAGGTTTTGACATCCAGGGATAGTATCGCTCTTAGGATGAGTCCTTTGAATTTGCACAAGTTGTACGATAATCACCAAATAAATAAATATGGTGCTTTCCTAGTGCCCCTGAGGTTTTGGTTGTTTTTCGTTTCAGGATGATGACGAGCATCGCAGGGCTACATTTCCTTCAAAGGTAAATGTGGAGGAGCTTTTGCTTTATGCCGGTTTTAGTTTGCAAGCCTTCTTCAACTGCCCTTGCTGGTACACCATGATCAAAATCAGCTGCAGCTGTCTCCCAAATTATGCCTTGGACTTCAGTTTCATGTTGTCTGGGTATGACGACAGTCTCCTCCTAATCTCAATGCAGGCCATTTGTGTGGAGGTGCTGCTATGCTTTGGATAGGAAGGGCATGGTTGTGTATTCTAATCTCGTTGTCTTTTTGATGTTATGGTTTCGCTCTTTTTGAAACCTTAATCCCTGAAGGACCAAACACCGGGTTTTTTTGGCAACATTAGCAATTTTGGGTACCTCACTACAAACACACTTTTCTTTTTCTTTTTCTCTTTGGAATTTTCACACAAGGTGTGCCCAAGGAGTAGCTTTAAGGCCCAACAATTTTCATAACTTTTGACTACATGGTTAAAAAGTTATTGTATGATATGTAATTTTCATTGATCTTTAAGTAGCTCAAAAAATTCTTAAAAAAATCCATTTTAAGAGACAAAAACTTTGAAATTGTTTTTTCCAGATTCACATATATATAAAAAGCTTGAATCATTCCATTTTGATCAAGTAGATGAAAATTATGAAGAGTTTTAGTTTGCCAGTGGTTATGGAAGCTCTACTCTAAAATAAGCTTTGAAGTCCTTTATTTAACTAAATTTTCAATATTTTTGAAAAGAAATAAAAGCAGTAGGTGTGTATTTATTATCCCAACATTACAACTGTTGGGATTGGCATTTTTCAATTACATAACTAAATTCTTGACAATTTCGTATTTTGAATCATTTTCTACTTCTTTCTACTTAATAATTTTTTCCAATATGTTGTACAATTTCAAATGATCTAAAAGTTTTCAAGGATGTAGCCAACTTGACTTGAAGAATGAATCTAGCAAGTAATTGCCATTTTGGACATTCAATTTTCTACAAATGCGACCTTGTGAACTACAGCTGCCCGTTTTTTTGGCAGGGACAACAAATGGTTCTTTGTCAATTCAAATGCTCATATCTTGCAAGCTACATGGTGGAAATTTCTTGAAAATTTTTCCAGATCTTCTTAAACCAGTGTATTACAAGATCTAATAGCTATATGTTTCCAAAAAATGTTTTTTTCTAAACTTTGGTGTTTAATTGTATTAGAAATGGCAGTTTTTGAGCGTTATTGGTCAAAACATAGTCAAAAACCTTTAGGGGTTAACCTTAGAACAATGTTGAAGACTACATGCGTCTTGTGGATGACTTCACTGCTTATTATAGAAACAAAGTATGCACCTATTGGTCCAAGGATCAATGTATTTTGGTGACTACCTTGGACATGGGTGGATCCATGTCCTTCTAGGATTAATTGAACAAGATCTTATAACAATCATAGAGGTTGTCTCTGGGGTAGCTTGTAATATTATATACTAGCCTAATACCATTCATGAACCAATTTCGTCTCCTATGAAATAACAACATTTCCACCTTAAGTTTATTCAATTTCAATATTATCAAAGAGAGAATGAAAATGTGAAAATGTTTGGTGAATGGTGCAAATGGGAGACCATTTGGACGCCTTCACAATTGTCCCTAAATGGCAATATGCTTGACAAACGCTACTTAAACAATTTGTAAATGATGATACTTTATCAACAATTTTGATTAAATTAAATCCTCATCTTTTAAGGAGGTTCTAAGGGGGAATTGATTGTACAATGTCAATGGAGTGAAAAAGGAATTCCAAGAAGTTGGTCAAGGTTTATTTTTGGATGGTCTTAGGTTGTATTTTGAAGCCCTAACTATTGAAGGTTTTTTATTTTTAAAATAAGTCATTTTGGAAATTCATAGAAATTTCAATTTTCAGCCCAAAAAAGTATGCCACTTGGTATTGAATATAAAGAGGGGTGCACCTTTGAAAATAAATACCACTCTTAGAGTTGTCTCTAAAGTCCCATGATTGCAAATCAATGTGTGGTAATAGGCTGGTGTACCTTACAAGTTAAAAAAGATGGAGGAAGCTAACCAACATATTTTTAGAGTTTTTTTTCCATGTTTGTTTGTTAGTTTGAAGATCCTATAGAGGAAGATCACTAGTTTGATTACAGGGTGATCTTTGAATACCCTCATAAATCACAAAATCTTATGGACAAGAGTAACAAAGGATTTTGATAAGGTCCAAAATGGTCTTTACGTAGTATAGGTAAACATTTTTTGGATCTAACAAGTTTTCAAATGAAGAACGGTCTCCTATTGGCATTTGATTAAAATAAATAACCCTATGATCATTTGTCATCTTCTACACTATAAAGAATGTGGGGTCTGTGTGAGGAGTCTTCTATACTATTCCTGATAATATGAATGTTGAGTTTGATTATGGAAAAAAATGCATATATAATTAGATTTCTCTAGTATTATTTTCTAGAATCTTCCTAGTTAAATTAGATTTGTCATGTCCTTCTAACTCCTTGTTGGTTTGAGGAAGCCTAAAAAGGATTTATGTCTTTTGGTTGTTTGCCAATTGAAGCTCACTCTTCTGATAGGTGATTGACTTGAGCTAGTTGGGTATTGTTGCTAGGAACTTACTTTTGTATTTTTGTACTACATATGTTCACAGTAGACTGAAATTTTCTCTATAATCTTTACTTATTTTTGGATTGCAAACACAAAAGTTTGGAAGTTGTAATTGCATAGAAGTGAGTATAATTTTGTTTTAGAACACTAAACAACTCAAGGACTAAAGAGCTAGTTGCATTGGAATGTTCTTTGGCAATACCATAAATATCATGTGTTGGAATACAAAGATGCTAATCATTTTAGGATGTTCTTGATGGAATAGAGTAGAGTTTATTATCTTATCTTTGAGTGGATAGTTGTGAACTACCGTGTTGGTTCACTTTTTAGATTGTAGAAAATAGACACAGTATGTAAGAATTTTCAAGCCAAGAAGTATTAGTACTCCGGAATAAGCCATGACCACAAATTAGGGAAATTTCTGTGATATAGGGATAGGAACTATAGGAATTTAGGGTAAAAATCTCAAAATGCAATTATGGAAATACAATGGAAAAATAGTCTAGGAAAAAAATAGGGATTGAAAACAACTAAAAATAATAAATATGAAAAACACAAAAGAAGTTAGTAAACTTTAAACTACTACTAGAACACAAGAGTAGTGAGAGGAATACTATAATAGGATAAAAATAATAAAATTGGAAAAAACACAGGAATTTAAGAGGGTTTCAACTAAATTGGCGCAATTTATGCTAAATTAGCGCCATTCATACCAAATTAGCACAGTTTTCACTAATTTGGCGCGCTTTACACTATTTTAGAAATTTTTCAATAAATTAGAGTTGGATAAACGTAATTAGTGAAAGAAATTCATTAGGAGTTGGTATATATGCAAATTAGTAAATTAGAGTTGGAATTAGGTTTTGGCTCTCTTTCTCTCTCTCAGCTACTTCCCACTTTTGGTGCATGTGTGTTTTTGAGAGCAATGTGGTGTTTATTGGCGTTTTAAGCATGAATGAGTATAGATTAGGGAAGGAAAACATGTAGGACAATTAGTCGAGTAGTTCCACCTCTTTGGGAGGGAAATGGGTGAAGAAGAAATGGGGGTTTTTAGGTGAGATTGGGATCTGATTTTGGATTAATGGAAGTAAAATTAGCATTTTGGGGTGGATTTTTGGGTGGTTTGAATGAACTGATGGGGCGTTGGAGATTAGAGAGAAGAGCTGAGCAAGAAGATTAGCAAGGGTGTTAGGGCGTTTGTGATTTGTATTGGTTTCCTATCAAATTGGACAAATGTCAACATGACTAAAATGTTAGTTACGCTAGAACCTGTCGAAAAGTTTGAAACAAAGATTGGTTTTCTTTTGGGGGGCTGAATTGGCACCACCATGTGCTGATGGGTGACGAACCAACCACAAGCTTATTAGCGGAAGGATCCTGATTTGCTGACCACAAATTCCAAAATAATTTAGACTTGGCATTTGGAGGCGCGAATCCTGCCCCACCTTCACTGCAAGTCAATGCAGTGATTGATGCTGGGACTTAAGCTAGGGGATTTTATTTGGTGGGATGTTTACCTCGTGTTATGACAGAATTCAACTGGAATGCTAATTACATTGTATTGGTCTTGTATGCTGCTTGAATTCACAATGGACTTGTATGGCTTGCTTTTGCTTGCAGGAATTTAGAGTGTGGGTTTTGGAGTGGTTGATACCAAAATTCCTCCAAAAATTACACCCTAGAGGCCCATTGCATGATTTGGAGGTCTTAAGACAATGCATGAGTAGTAAGTTGATTTTCAAGGTTTTTTGGCATGTGCAGAAGCGTTGTCCAAATTGAGCTAAAATTTGGATTAGTTGTTGGAGTGACCAAATGGAGGCTACTTATTAAAAATGAGAAGGTGATTGTGATGGGATTGAACTTTGAGATTTAGATAAAGTGCAAGATTAGGGTCAATGTATGAGCAAAATTGGATGTTTCGTGATGATGATGTATGCTGAAATTAGTTTGTAAGATTTCATTTGGTCCATTTTGGATCCAAATTGGAGTTTTTTGTGGGAATTTTGATCTTGGAGGTCAATATAACCATCTAAAATATGTATTAGGAGGATTTGGGGGTTTTAGGTCACATATTTGGATGATTTAGGGGTGTTGCCTCCTTCTCGCTCAATTAAAAACTAACCAAGAATCATCATAAGAGTCCATTGCTTGGAGGCAAATTAAATTAGGGTCCACACAGGCACACAATTCCCCTCGGCCAAACTCTAAGGGTGATGTTTTCTTCACGCCGGAAAAATCACTCATAACAGTGGACAATGAAGAATCATTACCCAATCAATTAATAAGTGAATGAATCAATGTAATATTTTTTCATTTGTCCCCATTATATGTATTTTTTATAGACATACTAGATTACAATCAATATGAGATGAGCAATTGTATCCATACTTGTACTCGTATGTCACATCGTATCAAATTGTATACGCTAAATCAATATTCTCTATACCATACTCCTATATTATACCTGGTGTATCAAGTGCTTTTTTTGTTTTTTGTTTAGGTGTGTAGGGGTTGGCAATTAAGTGTTTTATTTAATTATTTTTGATTTGTATGGTGGTTTATGAAGTGATAATATCTGCTGAGTGGTGTAAAGTAACACGTTAAGACACAATGATGCTTATGTTGGTGCAATGCATTGTTGTAAATCAATAAATTTTGTGAATCCAATTGTTTAAGGTTGAATGTATTTTAACCCCTAGAGGCCCAAGGCCATTTTTTTGCAAAAAAACACTCAAAACTACCATTTCTATGAGGAAAAACCTTTGAAATTTTTCATTGCACATTTAACCATAGGATCTTACACCTAATTAGTATGAAAATGTGTGGAAAAAACTTCAGAATTTTTGACCGCATAGATTGCAAGATATCTACGATTAAAGTGAAGAAAACAAATTTTTCAGCACATTGTGGGACTAGAATTTTTGACTTTGAACATTTTTTATTTTAACTCTTAAAAGACGGAGCCCATGACCATGTAGTCAAATTTACGTATGTTGAACGATCACTTGGTCCTTTAGGGGTTAAATTTTTGCACAATAGAGTTTTGAGCATTAAATATTTATAGTGGAGAATTGAGTTGAGAATCTAGCAAAAAAAAGAATTCAAAAAGTTTAATTTTCATTTTTAAAAAAATTGTTAGATAGAAGTAGGTACAAGATAGAAGGGAAATCTAAAATATTAATATCTTTTATATGGAATTAAATAGCATTAATCCCAATGATAAGATTGTTGTAGCAAAAAACTAAACCACTTGGAACTTTTCTTTCTTTTGAAGAATTGTGAAAATTGCATTCCAAAATGAATCCTACAAGTTATTTTTTTCAAGAAGATGTTCTAAGTGCCCGAAAAACAAGATTGTCCATAACTTTCTCATAAAAAATCCAAATCAAATGAATCAAAGCTTTCCAAGTAGACAAAAATATAACCTATGAGAAAAAAAAAATTAATTTTTTATTTAATTTTTGCAAATTTTTTTGTTGCCCCCTCCCCCCTGTTTTGAGCTTATTTTGGCCTAACTTTTGTTTCCAAACACCAATTTAAATTATATATATATTCCTACGAAGCTTAGTAGTTTTTCTATCTTCAAAAAACTTCAAAAAATCAGGACAAAAATTCAACCCGTAGGTACTTGTCCAAAATCCCATTTATCCCTCGAAGGGACAGTGGGCTTTTAGAGGTTAAAATTTCTTTGGGAATGCAGTTCTTCATATAGAAATGATTGTCTAGATATGTTGTATCAAAATGCGGTACTTCAACTCTGAATTGATTTGTGACACATTCATCCCATAAGGCAAGAAAATACTATGAAGGTCATTAGCCTCTAAAGGACCAACATGCGTTTTTTATCTACATAGAAATTTTGGGCAAGTACGTGTGATTGGAGATTTCTATATTCCTAGCCCAAATATTAATAGAAGGTGGGAATGAGGAATATTATTTATGTGCACTAAACTTCATGACATTTGGAAATATGAGTCAAAATTTATGGCCTAGTATGTTATTTCTTTTGTAAATGGATAGTAAGGGCAAAAATAAAAATCACTTTTTTCAAAAACAAAAAATTTGAAATTGGTTTTCTATAGTTATTTATACATGGAAACCTTTGAATCATTCCGTTTTGATCAATGAGATGGAAGTTAGGAGGATTTTTTGTTTGTGGGCAGTTATGGATTTTCACCTTTAAAATAAATTTGAAATTCTTATCTTACTCAATTTTCAATATTTAAAAAAATATATAAGATCATAGGATGTAGATTGTTTATTACAATATTGGATGTAGGGCATTTTTCAATTTCAAAATTTATGACAATATTGGAATAGGCATTTTCCAATTCCACAATTAAGTTCTTAACAATTTAGTAACTGAATCATTTTCTACTACTATCTACTTATTATTTTTTTCTTATAAGTTGTGCAATTCCAAATGATGTGAAATTTCTCAAGCATATGGTCAACTTGTCTAAAAAAATTCAAAGCAACACCACCATTTTGGACATTTTTTCAGAGAAAAGCAAGCTTGTGAAGTGTAGCTGCCCTGTTAATTGCAGGGCCCAAAAAATGATATTACATAATTTGAATGCTTATATCCTGCAATCCACATGGTGGAAATTTTTGAATTTTTTCCACATGTTTTCAAGTCATCATACTATAAGAGTCTATGGTTATATGTGCCAAAAAAGTTTTTATTTCAAAAATTTGGTACTTGTTCTAAAAATGGCAATTTTGAGCGATTTTGGTGAAAATATAGTCATGAAACTTTAAGGGTTAATGTGATCTTATATGGGTTGCACAAGCTTGAAATTTTTCTCTCCAATGAGTAAGTTTATATTGTTAGAAAAACTTAGTAACTTCAAGCATTTTTGACATCTTAACCCCTAAAGGACCGAGGTGATTTTCCTACCAAAAAACATTCAAAACTGTCATTCCTATTGCAAAGAGAAAAGAGTTTAAAAAATTGTTTTTTTTTGCATATTCAACCGTAAAATCTCGTACTCGACTAGTATATGAATATGTGGAAGAAATTTCAAAAACTTTGACCACGTAGATTGCAAGATATATGCATTTAAAGTGAAGAAAACAAGTTTTTTTCCACCTTGCTTCACTAGATTTTTTGGCTTTGAATCTTTTTAGTTCAAATTTTTTGCGATATTGATTTCGATTTTCTACTTATTTATGTTAAATAGTTGAGTTGAGAATCTACCAAAAAAATTTAGGAAAAAAAGCATATAATTTTCACTCATTAAAAAATTATTAAGTAGAAGTGGGTACAAGATTGAAGAAAAACTAAATTGTTAATAGCTTTTAGATGGAATTGAATCACAATAATCGCAATGGTGAGATTGTTCCAGCAAGAAAATTTAACCATGTCTAACAAAAAAAATTGAAAAATTCTCAAAATTACATTCAAAAATGAATTCTACAACTTATTTTTTTAAGAAGATGCTTAGATTGCCCAAAAAACTAAGATTGTCCATAACTTTCTCAATAATAGTCCAAATTGAATGAAACAAAGCTTCACATGTAGGCAAAAATATAATCTTTGAAGAAAAAATTTGAAAAAAATTTTATTTTGACTTTTTGTGATTTTTTTTGGGCTGCCCGCAAAATTTCAGTTTTACTTATTGTGCCATAACTTTTGCTCACAGGCATCAATTAAAATAAAAATTATATATTTGAAAAGATCTTGCAAAAATACACAACCTCAAAAAATCCCAAAAAACATTACTAAAAATTGAGATCGTAGGAACCTGCCCGGACCCAATTTCTCCCCCAAGGGGACAACCGGTCTTTTAGGGGTTAAGGGCATCTTTTGTTCCACCCCTCATTAACTTCTAAAATTTGGCATGTATGTAATTGATGTGATATGGCACAAAATTGTCAAAAAACATTAATTTTATTTCTAAATTAAGATCTTTGAGAAGAATCACATTTTGTTAACTATGTCTGGGCAATTGTAAAAATAAACATTTCCTACTAGCTTCAAATGCTATAATCTTGCAATTTGCATTAGATAAAAAATCAGCCCTCCGGAGGGCCGTTCCAAATTGACATGCCAAGCTATTTTGAGCTTGGTCTGTCAACCTGGAAAAGTGCCCCCAATGAGTAGTCAAAGCATATGACTGCTTGCCGGAGTTGTCAGATTTAGCAAAGAAAACATTCTCTTAATTTTATTTTAAGATGGAAAAAAAAAAAGTTATTCAAAAATCTGGATTTCTGCACCATTGTCATAGCAGTTTCAACTATGCAAAAGTAGGGGAAAAAATAATGTTTCAGACTTGATAATTGGAATTTCAGGGTACTAAAGGAGTCCATGGAGCAACCATCCAGAGGGCTGATTTCTCTTCTAATGTGAATTCAACGATTTTGAAGTTTTTCCATGTATTCTAAATATTTGGCTCTATGTTTTTACCAATTGGATTTCAAAGATAGTTAGTGTATAGCCATATTCATTGACCTCCTCATATTTGCAAGGTGATTTAGAGTAAGGTGAATAGTATTACCTTAAGTATTTGATTTTGAATGTTTGCTTGACTGCACTTTATAAGAAATTAATACAAATAAGTAGTGTAAATCCTCATTTTTGTGTAGTAAAATGGTTAGTTCTGAGAATTTAGGCCCCATTGAAATGATAATGTTCATGTTCATTTCAATTGGGCAAAAATTGCGTAATTAAAGCGGATTTGAAATAGGCAAAAAAACTAAATCACCAATAGTTCTAAGATGGAATTAAAAAATATTTATTCCAATGGTAAGATTATTCTAGCAAGAAACTAAATAATGTGATACTTCTTGTTTTGAAAAGTTGCTAGTGAAATGGTAGTTCGAGTACTTTTTGATTGAAGAAAGCCTTGATCTTTTATAGATTAATCCTTCCAAAGTTGAATGTTTAAATTTTGAGGAATGGATGAATCCAAGCACTCAAAATCTTATTTTTGTCATTCAACTAAATGTTTGCTCATTCTTATGTTAGTTCTCTCAAATATTTGCAATAGAGGTTTCTAGAACTCTTAAAAAAAATATCCTATTAGTAGATCAAGGGACACAATTATTATTGACTACAAAAAAAAACTTTTCATGTTAAAATTGGGCATGTCCATAATAATTTGAATCAATAAGAAATTAAAAAAAAAAAAATCATCATTAGTACAATTGTGTAATTTAAAAACTTGATCTTAAAGAGAAAATTCCTTGTATAGATTAATTTTTAATCCCTAAGTGCCTAAGCCTTTCTAAATGTGTTTTTCCTTTGAAAAAAGAGCATGAGCTCATAGTTATCTCCAATGAAGCAAATTGTTTGTTTTTCAAAATCTAACCGTATAGATGTTTAGAGAGCTTGCTTATTAGTGTGCTTACCAATTTTGAGTGTAAAATTGCATAGGAGTTGTGAGATTATAACAAGAGAAATGTAAGTATCCTATTTTTAGTATGCTGCCCCTCCCCACAATGTTTGAGAAATTTGCATATAAGAGTTTTTTAGGGTTGGATGTGACATGAACAATTTGAAATTGCCTGAGCATACTAAAATGCACTTCCAAAAAACTTAAATTCAAATGAAGAGCTATCAAATTCATTATACAATCCACCTTGTAGGTGTTGCAACGCAATTGTATTTGATAAGTAGAAGTTGTAAATAACTCCAAATCAACACTTGCATGTTTAAATTTTCAACGGAGAAAATCATGAAAACACTTTGTTCTTTCCACTGGGACCATTTTTAAAGCAAATGGATAAGTAAAACTTTTTAGATCTCAAATCAAGTGAAATTGGCAAGCTTTGTTCATAGTCAAGAAATCATGTAAAATTTGCAAGCTTTACTCTTCCATTGATAATACATATATGCCTTTGAGGACCTCTCAAAAATCAAATATTTACCTTTTTTAGTGAAAAATAAAAGTTTCCAATAGTTAACCTTCAATATTGCCCGTAAAAATTTTAACCGGTCAAAGGAATTTAACTGTCCATGCCCAAACGAGCCTGAAATTTTGGAGCGACCATATTTGGTCGCTCCGGCAGTATGGGGTTAAAGGATGTTGGAGTCTTTTTTTGGCCAATGAGTGACAAAGAATATTTTTATATAGGACAAAAGTACAACTGGTCATCCTCATGATTTTATGTAAAAAAGGGAGGTCTTATATGATGCTTTTACTTCCAATTAGTGCTTTTAATTTTTTTAAACCAATGGTTCACATGTTAACAAAATACAAGCACCAAATTTCCACGGTCACCAGCATATCCATTATGAATTAAAAGTATTAGATCTATAATCAATTGCTAAAGGAATTTTCAACTTTTGATTTCAAACTACTAATACTAATTCTTCTTGGTAATCCAGCAGTACCGCTAGCTCAAATTTTTTTGGAGAAATCACACTGCAAATCCATTTAGAAAAATTGAAAGCAAATTTTGAGCTGGCATGAATTGATAATCATATCCATATAGTACATTCAAACTTCAAAGTAGCTTTAACTTTAGTGTATTGGCCATAAAAATTGACAAAGTGGATGACAATAAAAATAGTTTATGAACAATAAAACTATTCAGCAAGCATTCAATCTTTGATAAACTTGATAAATGAACAAAGTGCACATCCTCTATCAATATTGAAAACATTTAAATAACAATCCAAACGATGGCTTGGTCACAATTCAAGAAATCTAATGGCCTATGGTCTATACCATAATTATTTGATACAACACATAATCATAAGTCAAGTATCCTAAATCATGTCACTCTAAATAAACATGAAGGGCCCTAGACATGTAATTCTTATAGCATCCTCCCTAGAGATACATCTCACAAGTTTTTACATAATAAAAGTATGCTAAAAATCTACAGCTTGCTTATTGCAAGGATTACAATCACGATTACGAAGTGCCAAATGAATTTCTTGGAATCTAGGTCTTTCATTTGGAATTGGATTCCATCAATGGCACATCCAAATCACTAGGTAGTTTAGGCCTCTGTCCTTCAATAACAAAATCATTGCTAGCTCAACAAGCCTTTAGTTCATCTTCAAATGGCAAGTGACCAGTTACAACTTCAAAGCATATCATGCCATAACTATATACATCCATTTTCTCTGTGAAGTCAAATGCACTTCTATTCTTCAAAGCCAACAATATTTCTGGTGCCCTCCAAAATCCTGTTCCAACAACTCCAATGGAACATTCATAGTCTGCTACTATGATTCCAAGACCTTGATTGCCCTTCCCCCAAAGGATATTGGGAGATTTCAAGTCTCTATGCATAATGCCTTCCTTGTGTAAATAGTCCATACAAACTGCAAGTTTCCACATAATCTTTCCAACATGCCAGGACTTTCCATTCCACTCATACGGAAATGGTGGACCTTGATTGTTCTTCTCTTGCATGGCTTGGTCAATCAACTTGCATAAGTCACCCCAACATCTCCACATCAAGAATGCAAACCTCCCATCATCCAACATTATTCCCCTATATGCAATACATGCCTTAACTTCTCGTTGAAGGATTCCACAAGGCTTTTGAGATCTGATAGCCATGATCCTTTCTTGAACACCTTCAATAGACAATCAGTATTACACTGCCATCAAGGTCTAAAACTTCAAAAATTCCAGCTTGTCCACCCTCGGCAATCTTCCAACCCAACTTCCAAGCACCCGTCCTAATTTGCCAAAAAAATGACCCCATTCATGGTGCCTCCATTGCGGGTCGTTCATCAGTTCTGCAAAGACTTCCCGATTCTCTCGATTCACTTCTTCTTCTTGATCGTTGTCTTATGAAAGTTCGGAAAGACCAATCACTTTGCTCCAATGCACCCTCCAATGCTCAATGTCATGCTCTACGTCTGAAGAGAACTGGCTCTTGCTTCGCATCATCTCCTCCACATGTATAGACAAGTACTTAGACTTTGATTTCCTAGAAGATTCTGCACCACTACAATCTCCAATAGCCATCTTAGCCATGGAAGGCAAACATTCTTCTACGGTAGTGTGGAAACTTGAGGTTTCATCTGGAGATCCAGAGGTCCTCGCAGCCAACATGGTCGTCTCCTCCAGTCCCCCACCAGTCAATTGACATGCACAATTCCCCATGTCGCCAAAAATTCAAGCTCCTCCCTATTGCACTATGCACTCAAACAACCATGACGATTTTGCTTCACAATTTGACAACCACGATCCAATACGCCAAACCTTGCCACCACGCCTACGAACAAAAGATCGAATAGGGCTCACAAAAAGCAATAAACCACAGCGCCCTCACACTCTACATAATTGTTATAGTCCTAGGGTCTGAAGCTGAGCACAAAACTAACTTTACAAATAACGATGCAGAAGTACCAAGTTTCTTTTCATTTGATAGAAGGAGGGCTATAACCCATATAGCAACGATTAGTTGGAACCCTCTAGCTATGCACCAAGACCCTACCATGGGACGCTCTCGATCTCATAGATACTTTTCTCAACCACCACCTCAAAATCAAAACTCAAAACTCAAAAACCTATTTAAGTTTTCAACCCTTCTACAAGTGAAATTTTGAACCATCACAACTATAGCATAAGGTATGCAAATGCTACATAATTCTATAAGTACATTGGAATCCTCCTAACAAGAGCATTCATATAATCTTTCCATTCTAGTAATACAAATCTCTATGTTGCGCTCAAAGTTTTGCAAAACTTCACAATATTTTCATAGTTTTCAAAAGAATCTCACATTTTCTTAAAGTTAGAGAGAAGACAATGCTTCATCTCCATGTAAAGAGAAAGAAAAATACAAAACACTTAGTTGAAGTGGTTGAATGGCATGGATGATATAAGGGATAATTAGAGTAATTCTTTGACCTTTAGTTCCGTGGTAATTATGCATCATTTCCAAGCATACTCAATTGGTTTTCCACATAATTACTTTCAAATTTTTTGCTATTGATACAATATGTTTAAATTTTATTCTTCAAGTACTAACTAATTTTATGAGGAAGTTTTAAAATTCAATTGATTATATTGTATTTTGTTTTCATTGGTTCACAATTCATAAACTATCCTAGGATTCTGCATACTCATTCAAAGTGAATGAAAGATGCTAAAGTTTGATGACTTTGTGATATGCCTCATTTGTTAAGGCCAAATTGCTATGCTATTGTAAGTATCTAGAGGGCAATGGTGGCATGTACTTGTAAAAAAATGAAACCATATGCTAGGAATGAAACATTCAATTAATATGCCACATTTAACTACTTCTAGACTTTCAACTAAATTCTGGACAAAACGTTCAAAAATCTCTAAATAATAACATCCGGAGATCTCCAAATGTTTGTTTAAATCTTTCCATGCTTTGTGTAGAACTCAAGATGTTGTACACGATCTTCCAATGATAATCTCTTGATGTTTCTTCTCCAGATATTAATTCTAGACTCTTTGAAAGTCCAAAAGTAGATAAGTGTGGCATTAAGAATCTTTTTTCCTCTATGTCATTATATATTGAAAAACTTTGATATGTGTTTGAAGAATTATTTTCCACTTAATTTCACTACTCTGGTATACAAGCGAGGGCTTAAAAAGATCATCTAGTCCTTGTGCACCAAGGATACAAAAAATTCAAAATGTGATCTCTACCTCAAAAAATGTGATCTCATACCTATAAAATCTTACATATATTACATAGTTTTTGATTTTAAAAGTTTTGAAGAAACTTTAACTTCATTTGTCCTTGTAGCATCTTAGAATAGTCTAACCATGAAGTTTTCTACAAAGTCTTGGTTACTTTCAAAACTAGTATGTGAAGCCTAAATTTTTGCATAGAAGGAAAAAAGACAAACAATTGTTGAGGAATAAGAAATTCTTTGAGAAAACAAACATTCCTAAAATTTGGCTTGCTAGACCTTAAGAATTTTACAATCTTGTCAATGGATGATGGTCATTCAAATAGGTTAAAAAAAAAATTGACTAAGAACATAACATGAATAGTTCTTGAATAAAATAACTAATCATATATATCATGCTCTCCAATCTAGCTTTCTAATCATTCTAATCTTTGATAAACTTGACAAATGGACAAATTAAACATCCTTCATCAATGTCTTAAAAACATTCAAATAACAATTCAAACAAAGGCTCATTCATAATTCAAAAATCACTCTATGGTCCATACCATAATGATTGCATCAACACATAATAATAATTTGGGTATTCTAAATCATTTCAATGAGATGAACATGAAAAGACCAAGATATGAAACTCTTATAACATCTTGCCTAGAGTTACATCTTACAAGTTCTCATGGAGGACTATGTTAAATACTTACAAGCACCTTACTACAATGACATCCCATCAACAAGCATCTAATACCTCCAAAATTTCTTGAAAACTAGGTCTTTCATTTGGAATTGGATTCCAACACCTCTCAATCAAATCCTTCAATTGCACATCCAAATCACTTGGTAGTTTAGGCCTCTGTCCTGCAATAACAAGATCTCGGCTTGCCCCACAATCTTCAAGTTCACCTTCAAATGGCAAGCGACCAGTTACCACTTCAAAGCAGGTCATGCCATAGCTATATACATCCATTTTCTCGGTGAAGTCAATAGCACTTCTATTCTTCAAGGCCTCCAATATCTCTGGTGCCCTCCAAAATTTTGTTCCCACAACTGCAATGGAACACTCATAGTTTGCAACAACTGGAACTATACCGTCGACATGTATGAGAAGAAGGATGTTGGTAGCTTTCAAGTCTCTATGAATAATGTTGTGCTTGTGTAAGTCAGCCATAACATATGCAATTATCCACATGGTACTTTCGACATGCAAGGTCTTTCCATTCCACTCATATGGAAATGGTGGACCTCGGTTGTTCTTCTCTTGCATGGCTTGGTCAATCAACTTGCGTAAGTCACCCCAACATCTTAGCATCATGAATGCAAACCTCCCATCGTCCAACATAGTTCCCCCAGCTGTAATACATGGTTCAACTTCCCCTCGAAGGATTCCATGAGGCCATTGTTTCTTGAGATCTGATAGTCGTAATCCTCTCTTGAACACCTTCAACACACCGCTAGTAGCTATGCTCCCATCATCGTCTATTACTTCAAAAATTGCCGCCTGTCCACCCTCGGCAATCTTCCGACCCAACTTCCAAGCACGCGATTTCCGTTCTTCGAAAAAATGACCATACCTAGGGTGCTTCCATTGCGGGTCGTTCATCAATTCTGCAAAGACTTCCTCATTCTCTCGATTCACTTCTTCTTCACGGACGTCGTCTTCTCGATTCACTTCTTCTTCATGGACGTCGTCTTCTGAAAGCTCCGATAGGCCAGGCACTTCGGTCCAATGCACCTTTGAATGCTCGATCTCATGCTCCACATCAGAAGCGAATTCGCTTTTGCTTCGCATCATCTCCTCCACGCGTGCAGAGAAGTACTCGGACTTTTGTTGCCTGGAGGATCCTTCACCGCTACGACCTCCTCCAAGTGCTACATCATGCCCTGAAGGCAAACATTCTTCAAGGGCCGTGTGAAACTGGAGGTTTCACCCAAGGTGGAGGAAGCACCTGCGTCCGACATGGTCATCTGCTCAGGGGGCCCAACTGCCAATCCTCGAGCAGAATTCCCAATATCGCCAAGTAATCAAGCTCCTCTCCAAGGCACTGCATGCACACAAATGTGACGACTTTGCATCACAAAAAAACTGCAATGATGAAACATGCGAAATCCTGTCACCACTCCTAAGAACAAAAGATCAAAGAGGGCTCACAAAAGGTCAAAAAACAGAGCGCCCTCACGTTCCACACACATGGAGTAATCCCAGGGCCCGAAGCTTAACACAAAGCTAACTTCACCAGCAACAACGACGCAGAAGTACCAAGTTTCCTTTCATTTGATAGAAAGAGCGATATAATGTTATAATCCATGCAGCAGCGTTCAATCGAAGCCCTCAATGCACCAAAACTACACCACGGGATGCTCCATTCTATCTCATAGTTACTCTTCTCGGGCCTCTCATCTCTCTCCAAGGTAGCCAATAATTCTCTTTACCGACACTTCCTTAGCACACTCGCAAGACACTCTCAAAGCAGCAAGATGCACTCACCCAAATTCGCTGACCGTCGACTCGTGGATCTGCGCAGAGGAAACAAGCGACTTCTCCGAGAAGCGATCGCAACAGCGGGTTCTTGTAGCGATGTGATGACTTCGCAAGAGATTTCAAAACCGAAACCCTACCGCAAAGAGTGATCTCTGGAGCATGGGAGGGGTGGCAGAACTGAAGGTGCCCAAATGGGGACGGTGAATTGCAGCAGGCGTGGGTTAAGAAGTTGGTGCAGGGTAGCAGGAATCGCACAAGGAAGAGAGTGAGAGCCAAAGCACAGACGAAGTTGAAGGAATCGATTGGGCGGTCTGTTCTCCAGGGTTTGAAGGGCGACACTGTTCACCAAGGACCACTTGTCTTCACCAGTCGGGGGTGACTTCGGGGTTGCGTGACGACTCCGTCTCTGCAGCGGGCATCTTCCCAAACTTTCTCGAACTTTTCATTAATCAAAGCCCTTCCATATAATTTTGAAAGATATCTAGGATCTTTGAGCAGCGTGAGGAATTTGATAAGTTAGATGAATTTGAACAGCGGAAGAGTCCTGCATCGACGTTGGAAAGTGAGAGCAATTGCTGATAACTGGTTGGTTCCGGCAGATCGAGGAAATTTGGAGTAATTGCAAGTGCTTTTGAAAGTTTTTTTAAATAAAATTCCTTGAGAACTCATTGGTACCGACAGATTCTGACCGCTTGTTAGTGGTTCCATGGCGGTGTTGGTAGATACCTGAGACTGAGTTTACATACCGATTGTGGAAACATGGAGTACATGCAATTTGTTTTTAAAAGAGTGCTTTCTCAAACATGTATTTGGCTTACTTTATGGAATTCTGATACTAGGACAGAGGAAGAGTAGTGATTGTCTTTTAGCGAGTACTCTTCTGGGATAATCTCAAAATGCTCTGCCTCAGGCATTTGATTGGAACCCTATGCGTTCACAACTCGACATGTATTAGAAATCTTCGAGGTTGATAAGTGTACAAAATGAGTAGTAATAGAAATGACGCAAAATTACGCAAGAATTTGTAGTAGACTACTGTATCCAGATGCAAAGCAGACAGATGAAATTGCTGCATTGAAACCTAGATTCACAGTCGGAGACACTCGGGTGACTGCATTGTGTGTTCCCCTTCGTTGAAATTCTGTGTAATCAATGTGCGGTTGCCACCTCTCCAGAAATACTCCGACACATGAAAGACCGCACTATTAATGACTCCACTCTGCTGATTAAACCCTAAGCAATTTATCTTAGATGAGTGGTCATGATCTCATCACCTACGCAGATGACTTCAGCTCTCAGAAGACCACCCGGTTACACATCTCGGTAGGAAATTGCCTTCAAAACCTAGCATCTTCAAATGAAAAAAAATCAAACTCAGAATGAACGACACTCTCCAATTAGTCATCAACCAAGAGAATGTTTCACAAGTCTTATAATTGTTCGCCCCATAATCCGGCATTTGGTGATGGAAGCGAAGACGACTTCACTATAAAGGGTATGCCTGCTACAATACTCTGTCAACTAGAACATCTTGCCCTTGTCATTGCCTTCCTTCAAAACTGTCTCCGCAATTCTAAAACGTTCCCACTTGCCAGTCAAGGGCTGCAACTGCTGCACCTTATCGTACATGCCGAGTAAGCCACCGGTGTGCACAAATAGCACCTTCTTCCCCTCCCACTGGGAAGGGTTCTCTGCCATATCCTTCAGCAGTCCATTTAACGCCTTTCCACTGCATCAGTCAGCCCAACTGTTTCTCAAAATCTAAATGCAAATTAGGCTTAGGAAATTTCCACACAATCACTCCATATAAAAATTGATCCACACTGGAAGGAAACCAGTGGAAAGGGTAAAATGAAGTGGAAGCATGTCATCTGACTAGATGAAAAGTAGCTATCACATTAAAGAAATGGGGTCCATCCTCATTTGCACATGTTTGAATATCCTAAATGGCACGTGAATGTTGGCATAACAACGAAGAAACAAGTGCTCCTATGGGAACAATGACTTAAAAAAGTTCATGAAATGGACAAAACCAAAAATTCTCATTCATGACAAGGTTGAATTTGGGGCCCAGCAGAGACTGTGCTGCCTGCCTCAGTTGAAGTACAGTTGAAACCCCCTAAAACAGAGGTATCCTTGTGAAGAGTATAAGACGGATGTAATCACCTGTACACAGGATCAAGGATGATCCCTGTCGCCTCCGCAACTTCCTTCACAAGCTTCAACTCCTCCGTCGTGCTAATTGCGTAACCCGAGCCTTTGGCCTGAAAAACAAGTCAAAAAGCTCCAAATTCAGATGCAGGGATCATCAATGGGCAATCTTTGCACGCTGGGTCGGCAACACCTCAACCCTCTCTGACCACGCATGAACGAATGCTTTCAACTCTCTTAATGAATCCCAACGATCGAAATAACCAGCAAAGAAGGGAAGATACCGCACGTTGATTATTCTCACAATGTCCTCAGACTTCACGCCGGCATTGAGACCATCAATAAGCCCTTGCACGTAGTCGTAGAAGTACTCGGGGGTATCACAAACTGCATAAGCGTGAACCTAAAAAAGAGGACTTTTCTGTCAGAATTCACAGGAGTAATTTTGATCTTGACAAGGTCAAAGTAGAGAGCGCACTAGCAACAAAATACACATAGAGAATCCCCTCCGCAATTCAGTACGTCTGCTGTGGTACCTTAGGGCACTCTCAAGCAAGATTCAAGATGGCAATCATCTGCACATTCAGACCCGTGCGCAAATTTAATCGGAGACCATGGTTCATGAATCGGTCACCATAAATATGGATATCAACAACCTACCCTCTTGAAATAATTTAATTTCATACAAATACAGAGACCGTCATCCCGATTTTAGTCCATAGACCGCTCTAAACACATTCGTTGCACCACTCTACCCGTTTACATTAAAAATGAGTATCATCAAAACCATGATTAGGCTGGTCTCACTTTGATTATTCATCCACGAAAAAACTGATACTCGAACAACTCCGACTCACACCTCAACATATATCAGGTTAGCAGAAGGAGGATGAAAATCAGCAAACGAAAAACACACCTTTGTCCCAAGGTTGCTCAAGTGGGCAGCCAATGCAAGCCCTGCTGTCGTTCCCCCACTGCAAGCCAGAATATGGTTCGAGAAAAACCTCAGTTGATATCCGTCATGTCCGTTGCAAAAAATGATCAAAGTACCTCTGGACTGTAAGACTCACTGCTCCTTTGTGTTTCCAGTGAACACGCACCTTCCACATGCCATGACAATGTCGTCAAAATGCTTGATGCCTCTGACCTTACCGCCTTCGAGTTGATTCTGAAGCTCTCTCACAAACTCCACGTACCCCCTGCCAACAGCCAAAAACTACATTGGTCTAAGTGCAAACTACTGGATGGTGCCAGTAGGTACTACTCAAGAGGCCCTCAATGATACCTCAGCTGGCTAGTTTTCCAGAGAATCCAGAGGAGGAAGCCTAGCATACTCTAAGGCAGCTTTGTTCCTGCATACTTGTGTAGATCCATGTATAAAAGAAGAAACCCAATACCCATTTCAGGGTGCTCATTGAATACCCATGTTGAATAAAATCCCTCTGGTGTAGAGCAGCTGGGAAATGTGATAAGGCCATAACGACTACTAGGCTAAGCAGGCCGTCTCGCTTGGGACTAGCCAAAATTTACCCAAAAGGGTCCCGCAGGGACTAAAATCCGACAAATTCCTTTCTAGAAAGAGTGCAGTCCTCCATGCTTCGGTAAGTACTTCACCACTTTCAACACCCTACAACACTGCCAGGTCTCCAGAGTGGATACCCCATACACCGATTGACCCCTCCGATTTCTGAATATTAAAGATCAAACACCATGTCCAACAAGCTACCGTGGTACCGCAACGAAGTTGGAATGCCGGAACCCACCAAGTACCAAGAGAGTTTGAGCCTCCAACAGGAATGACGTAGGGCTTCCTGCCTTCATTCTTCAATTTCTCTACAAGGAGCTCCCCAAGAGCCTATATCACAAAGAGAGACACTTGGTTTTAATGAAATTTTGGACATTCATCAAAAAATGCACTCATAAATCAAAAGATATACATCATTTTTAAACTATTTTTCTTGAGAAAGGCGGAAACGCACATTTTCAACAGTCTCAAATCAACTTTGAATTTGCTAAGCCATCTAAAAGTTGAGGTGCGCAGTCAATGACATGTCTCCTGTATAAATCAACCAGAAAATGACGGGACAACAAGTCAAACAGCCAGTAAAACGAAAATCATAAGACCTGGCCTTGAGCTTAAGAAAGAAGGTATATCGGTAGAATCACCACACTACCAAGCCGAACATACTCCTCCTTGGAAACCAGGGATACATGAGCCCCAACCAGACGCTCAACCAGCAGATTCCCTTCCAATCCTGGGTCATCTTCAACAATCGTCTGCAACACCAAACAGAACTCTTACGGCAGGGAACCCGTTTGCATAGGCTACCTCTCGCTTGGGTTGACAAGTAAGCCACTTATTGTAATGCAAGCGTCACTCGAACACATAAAACGTAATAAGCGAGACCAAAAATTGGAATTCTATCTCACAAAAATAGGACATCGTAAATGGCTCACTCGTATATCCAAACTTACGACTAGGACACTACTACTTCAAATGTCATCAATTCACACATTATCAAGATCAATCCATACATATCAAGATGTATTCATGCAATATCCAACTAATACTCAGTTTAGTGCATTCATTTCCTCTCGATGTAGGGACAAGGCCCAAATAAAACGAAACTAAGTCGGGAAAAGCTTACTCGACTTGTACGGAGTATAAGATAGCAATCAAGACCAAGGTATCTAGCTGCTACAGCGGTGGCACGACAATGGTTGCTTTGTATGCCTCCAATTGTTATCACACAATCAGCACCCTGAGCTTTGGCATCTGCCATGATAAACTCCAGCTTCCGGACCTTGTTGCCGCTCAGCTGCATCCCTGTCAAGTCATCTCTCTGCAGAGTTCTTCTTCAGCAAAATTTGAAAGCAAAACAACATGCAATAAGGTGACCAGACCTAACTGTGACACCTACGACATGTACCTTAAAATGAGAATGAATATGAATACGAATCATATGAGTTCTCTAGATTCTTGCACAAAGGGTACAAATCAAAACTCAAACTCAAAACCTATTTAAGTTTTCAAACATCTTCCAATGAAACTTTAGACCATCACAACAATTGCACATGGTATTCAAATGCTGCATTCTCTAAGTACATTCGATTCCTCCTAACAAGAACATTTTAAAAATCTTACCACTCTATTAACACAAAACTCTGCTCAGCGCTCAACGCTTTGCAATTATAGGAAGTGTATTTTGCTTAAAAATAGGTCAACTGCGGTGACAAACATTCTCAAACAGAGTAGAAAGACAAATGAATCAGCATTCATGACCTCCCAATCAGATGACATTGGAGTGTATGATGTTCATTCCTCTCACCTTGATCCAAACCTCTGTACCCTTGGGCAAACCCGGAAGATTCCACCGATGAATTGGAGTGCAGAACTGATGAGATTAAGCAAAAATAACGAAATCAGTTGCCCTTCATAAACCCTAATTCGACAATGCAAAATGCAGCAAGCCAGTAAGCCACCACCCATGGCTCGGTCTAGAACAATGTCGAGAAAGCAAAGTAACGAAATCAGTCGCACATCCTAAACCCAAAATTCAAATCCTAATTTCGAGTAACGTTGAATTATTTGTAAGCGACTCCGTGTTCTCACCTAGTTCAAAGAAAGCTGAGAACTACTTCTAGGCCCCCAGTGTCATCCAGACAATGATCAGAACCTCAACTTCAACAATTCACAACCTATTCGTAGGATATCAGACTAACACATAATTCAGTGCATCAAAGTCCCTATCGAGAAAGGGGCACCATTCCAATTGAACCCAAAATCGTGTGCCTGGATTGATCGATTCCAAGACCGTCTTCTCACCTGGCCCAAAGAAACGAACTGCGAGGGCGCCGGGTGCAATTGCGAAGCCCAAGAGGGCGGTGAGTAGGGTGCAGTAGCCAGCATTTCGGGCCTGCTGTCGACAGCCATGGATCGTACAGTCGCAGACACGCTAGAGACTCGATTCTCTCGCCGACGCCCAGTTTGCGACAAGCTTTGGAGAGAATTTGTGCTGGAAAAGTTAAAGGAAAATGGGCGAATGCTTGCAATTCTTGAGTCCTCGGCAGTGCGACAATGGCAAGGGCTAGTGTGGAGAAGGGCAACGAGACGAGGAGAAGGACGAGGGAGGCAAAGGAATGCCATTGAGCTCAAGGAGAAAACGCAAGCACGAAGCAGACGAGGAGCCTTCATGTCCAAGTTCATGGAATTCCATGCCATGGGGTTCCCTGGAGGTTCCCCAGTGGTTCCCCATCACCATACCATCTTTCACTACCCTACGTGTAGTAAATAATTAGGGAAAATTTGGAACATGTCTAAAATTTTGAAAAATGTATAACTATTTCTGAAATCTGAAAAAAATTCTGAATATCCAAAATTATTCTTGAGAATATTTAGAAAAAAAAACACATATGCACATGAATACAAAAAAATCAATCCCAAATTGGGAGTGTCCCAAAAATAAGAAGAGCAAAGTGCCGAAAGTCAAGAAAAGAAAACCAAGTTGTTGAACTGTCCAAATTCCAAAATTAAATTAATTTAACACCAAGGTGCCGAACTGACCTAAGCGTATGGTAGTGTTTCCAATACCATTGCCAAATTCAAAATAAAAGGAAATGTAATTTTCTAATTTTTTTAAATCATTCAAACCTTCAAAATACAATGACTTTCACACCGTAGGTTCAAATGCCACAAAACAAAGCCCATGCACCCCTCACTGCAGAGCTCTTTCCGACAATACAAAGAATATGGCAAGAAGTCATACAATTCTAGAGATCTCACCATAATAAATAAATAAACAAAACAAATAATCTACTTTCAGGTATGGATGCTCAATCCCTTGGAGAGGTTCCAGAGAATTTTTTACCATAGAATTTTTTGTTTCGATATGAAATAAGGCTTGATTTTTCTTTTTAAATTCTGTATGATAAATTTGATGATGAAATTGAGGAATGTAATACGGAATATATACTTATAATGATATAAGCAAAAATTTGCAAATATTCAAAAAAGGATTTGGGCAATAAGGGGTTAAACTCCAATGATACATTTTGACAAGGAAAAAATACAAAATACAAGAGGTTAATATTTCAAATTCAACATAGGATCATTTCTCACAATGTCCCGCGTCCCATTTCTCTAAAGTAGGATCACCTTTACCTGAGTAAATTTCTGTCAAGAGCATTATTGAATGTTGGAAATTTTTTAGTTTTGAATCACATAAAGACAAATTGCAATTAAAATTGAATGAAATCCAAGAGTATGATATGCAAAAGTTATATAAGATTGAAGTTGACTTTTTAGATTTTTAATGTTCACATCTTGAAGAAAATGCAAAAAGCATTTAGTTTTGCTCTAGTTTCTAGGGCTTGCTTTTGGAAACAAGCTTGAATCAAATTGGTTGATTATACCTTAAACTCTACTTCAAGGTCAAATCTTAGCTTTTTTGGATTGTAGACGGTGAATTACAAATATTATATATAAAATTTAGAGTTTCATAGTGTGAAGGCCAAAGGCCAAGGTCTCAATTCTAGGTCCCAAGGATATTCACTGTATGGTGAATATATGTCCAAAAATGATTAAGTCAAAAAGTCAATAAAAATCATCGAGGCATTTTAAATATGGAATCTATATATAGTTTTTCTTACAAAATCAATGCCTTGATTAAGTATTACTCTTCCCATATTGTACACAAAGTAATTGATGGGACTTGGAGTCAATGTTGGGTCTCTACTTTTGCTAAATTCAACCCACGTAAGTTATACAAAGTCCTACTTTCTTAGGTCCAAAACCTCCAAAAAAGTTTACCTTATAGACATTTTTGAGTGCACTAGACCTTAGAATGTAGTGTGAAGCCTCAACTCCCAATTTTCAACTTTATACCAATTAGATTTTGAAAATTCAATGGGACTTTGAACATGGAATATAATGAAAAGCATACCATATCGTATGCAAGGAAATGTCAAAATTGGATTTCATGTGTCTCCCTTTGGTTTAACTAACTCTTATTATTCTACGATTAGTCAACCACACATGGATTATAATATATTTCAGATATCTCTTAGCACCTAAACAACTAGGAAGTCTACTACGTTTTCTTTGCAAATCTGAACAACTTTTAGTGTCTTGATAATTTTGTATTCATTTTGATGGGGAAAAAAAGATTGATCTACACAATATAATAAAATATTGGCATTTGAAAGAATTTACAATTATGTATTCTATTTTTTAATAGTTACTTTATTATTTTTTATTTAACCTCTAATGGACCAAGGAGCCACTATGAACTTTTTGAGAACTTGGGCAACCTCTACTGACTTCATAATTTGAAATTTTTGCATGAATTTCTTAGATAAATGTGTGAATGGATTATGCTTCCAATTTTGAAGATTATGAAGATTATGAAGGTTATAAAGGTTATAAAGGTTAATAGAACATATAAAGTTATCTTTTGCTCTCAATTTTGAAAATTTTCAAATAGAAATAAAAATAACGGATGTTGATTGCTTAACTGATCATTCCTACCATTAAAATTATAAATTTTTAATTTCTTGTAAAAATGATTAGCAAGTTAATTTTTTCTTTCACTCAGTTCACTATCTTCCATTTTACAAGTTTTTGTAAGATGAATATAAAAGTATTTTTAGTTAAAAAAATTAAACATATTTTTGACCCGTTTTCCAATATATTGACTAAAATGCACAAATTATAGGACATAAGTGTTGTTTTCTAAAATTGTTGAAATACAAAACTTCGCCTTTTATAAGGGCTAGAAAAGCCTACATTTTGAAGTTTATGTAAATTGAACTTGCAGTCGATGGGGTTATTCATTTTAGAATTTTGGGACAATATATTTGAACAAGTTGAACAAAGGATCTTACAGTTTAATTTATTAAAATATAAATATTGATGAAGATTTTGACCCTGCTTTGGAGACAAGTGTTTTGAAGCAGTTTTGGACCTCAAAACATGTTGGTCTTTTAGGAGTTAAGCAATTAAGGGCTAAAAGTTCCCATCTTTATCTTTAGGAAAATTTGAGGCAGACCAACTAGTATCCAAAGTTCTGTAAAATCACTTGCTATTCATTGATGTACTTGGATTATACTTTGCAGCTTTACTTGAATTATCAATTTCTTAAAGCTTCAATTGAGATTTGTTTAAGGTTATCAATTTGAATTGGCTATTTGGAAATATGAACTAGGTCATCTATAACAAACTGTTGATTTTCCTTGGACCTTGATTCACACATTCAAAATTTGTATGCACTTTAGTCAAACTTTCAATATATCTGTATATAATATTTGATTTACGCTAAGAAAATGAATCCTAGCAAGTCGATTTTGTTTTTATTTTATCTTCACCTCTAGATTGATAGAAAGTCATAGGCAAGGGTGTTTTATAGGTAGAAATGAAATACTTCTTTCAAAAAAAATATTATTGCTACTTTTATTATATAAAGAAAATTCATAATTGATTAGATTCTTTTGACTATATTCACAGATTTCTATTTTCTTTTAGCTATAATAATTGTAATAATGAAACTTTTCTAAAAAAAAACTAATTTTTTTAAATTATCATTGATACACAATATGTAGTCTTAAATGAAAAGTATAAGACTAAAACTCAAAAAATAATCTAATTGGGCAAAGTAGAGCTTAGAAACAATGGTTGACTACATTATAATGCGATGAAACCAATCATAGAGGGATTAAGGACCATAAGTTCAAATTTTCAACCATGAATGAATGCAAACATACTCCAAGCACACAAAATCATTCTTTTTGTACACCAAAATATTCCTCAATTCTAAACAAATAGATTTCGGTAGTAAAAATGAGGATTTTGATAAAAAGAATGCTACAGTCAATGATATTGACATTTTAGAGAAATTAGAATCATTCATAATCATATTTGGAAAATCATTTTTAATTCAAGCATGAAAGAAGTTAACTCCTAAATGCCCAAGGCCTGTTTTGGGCTTCTTGGAATTTGCTCTAAATTGAACAAAATGCCAACATTTTGATAAATTGTATCAATTTTTTTGAATTGTAACCGTACAAATTCAAAGTGGATATGCTAGAGATCTTACAGAAAAAGAAAACACAACAAAATCACTTATAGAATGAAAGATTATAATGTTGACCATGAAGGTGCTGAAACTGCAAAAATCTTTCAATCTTCTTTACACAAGCCAAATCTAAAAAGTTGGTGACAAAAAAAATATGAGGTTAACCCTGGAACACCGCTGACGCCATTCTGTAGCGTTCTGATGACAATATTGTTGAGTTAAAAGGAGTTCAAAAACATTTTTTCATCCTCCTTTTCCTTCTCGACCTTTCACATTGGATTACAAAGAGTATCCAATTGAGTTTGTACTCTTTCTAATTTTTGTCTTCACGGAAATGAAAAGCTATTAAAGAAAACGGATTACAAAATATGCTATTTTAGAGTATTTTGGGAAGTTGTTGCTCTTTGCTTTAAATCTGAAATTTCTCCTCAAAATAATATTTTTTGGGTTTGAGTCAAACTAACAAAATGAAGGTCATCTATTCTAGTTTCTACTCTAGTTTGAATTTTGAAAAAATTTCTAATATTGCATATTTTATTGCAATTTGAGCATTGGGTGTATTTTCAATGTCTATTATTTTCTAATTATAGAATGACACGGAAATTGAGTTTACACCATGATATTTGTCATTGTGATATACACTTACGGTGAAATTTTCAGATTTTTTGAAATGTTTTGCTATTCAATATGATTTTTCTTCACTTTTTCTTCAAAAATTCTTAAAAAAATTAATTTTCCACCAAAAAATCTTAATTGTTTGTGAAGTAATGAAGACATGTACTTTCATCTCTAAAAAATAAATATAAAATTTTTCATACATATCTAGTTGCAAAATGGTAGCAAATTGAGTGATGGATAGTGAGGTTTGAAATCAATGGTCATAGGCCTGTCATTTAAGGATTAAAGGGCCTAACATGTATAACCCCGATCAATTTATGGCTTCTTAAAATCTACTCTACATTTTTTTAAATTTTGAATGTGATTTTTTCTCCAAGATCTAGTGTAATTGAGGCTCATTTTCAAGAGCTCTCAACACTATGGGAAGTCAAGATTGCAATGGATACCCTTGTACAAAAACTTGAATAGAAAAATCACTATCATTTATTTTCAAGATGGGATTTTTGATGCTAAAATTAGACTTCAAGAACTTCCTAAAAAAATAGACTACTAAAAATAGCAACTTAGTTAGGTTTTATTTAACTTCAAAGTTTTGCAAACACCAGATTTGGGTGCCTAGGGCATTTAGGGGTTAAATGACAACACATAATATGATAATACCAAGATCTTTCAGTCCAAATGAACAAGCCTCTTAGATATTTCACAATTAGGTCAGAAGGCACAAAGTATGTGATAGTTACTGTACAAGAGACAGGATCAGGTCCCAAAAGTTGTGATAAACCTTATAATATCAGAAACTCAAGGGAATATGGCAATAGTACCTTTCCGCAAATTCTTAACAGAACTTCACAAATGAGAGGTTGAGTCTAGATAGCTGTGAACTTTCAGTTGCAATGTAAAAAAAGCTGTGAAAACTCTTTAAACTACAGTAGCTATGCTACTTTCACACAAAATGAGCTCCTTTGCATTGAACAATTTACAGTGGACTGATGGGTAGAGATTTTACATTAGGATCAGATGACGCAA
Source organism: Neckera pumila (assembly GCA_963969595.1). Lineage (NCBI taxonomy): Eukaryota > Viridiplantae > Streptophyta > Bryopsida > Hypnales > Neckeraceae > Neckera > Neckera pumila. Next base: position 44,297,289 of record OZ018409.1, on the reverse strand, counting down.
TTCAACATGGTAATGTACAACATCAGAGCACCAGAGTTGAGTAACCACAGACGCATCTGACATGGAAACCGAGAAATTCCACCTGGAAACAAGTACAGATGCATAGCAAACTGTATTCGAAGCATTGAGAAAATTCTCTACAGCAGATCACTACGATTCCCTCCGTTGTTGATGAACCGCAGTCTGCTTGCTAAAACTCGCACACTGCCGCCAAGCTTTACTCTCCTGTTTTGCTTCAGCTCACCAAATTGGTGGAAGCCCCAATACTGCTACAATCCCGAATATGAGAAGAGGAAATGAAAAAAATTTATAAAAAAAGGAAAAAATCACAGCCTCCGTTTCCCTCTTCCCACTCCAGGCACATGGTACAACTGTACAAGCACACACACTACTGCTGGCCAGCCAGTGTTGCCGCTGCTGCTTGTTCAGTGGCAAAAAAACGGAAGCCATCTCCACGGCAGTAGGAATGCATCAGGAATCCATGCAACAATAGCTAGAGCATCCTAGTTTTGGGGTTTTGCACTTGTGAAGGAGGATGCAGCCATTCAAACTCAGTAACCTTAAAAGAAAAAGCCACAGCCTATCCTTCATCCTGCAAACAGCAACAAGTCTGACTTCCAGTGTGTGCGGTTGCATTCATCAGGCTCCAGTCAATAGTCTTTCAAGGTCCTCCCTACTGATCTGAACTGGATGGGATCCGCTCTCCCGCCTCTACTGCAACTCTCCACCTGCGGTACCGCACTCCCAGCTTGTCATACGCAACAGGCAGGTTCCACACGTTCGCTCCTCTTTCCATTCGATTCTGCTGCCCTTCCACTAGCCTCAAGTCTTCACCCAAAACCTGTCATAAAAAACTTATGCAATGGGTCATTCTGCCAAACCTTTACCCCTCAAACACACATTCGCATGAGTGGTTTCTCTAATGAGAAAAAAACTTGTTGTCCCCATTTACAAGAGGATACCAATGAATTAAGATCCATACTATTTCAATATCATATGGATGAGAGAATTTCAAAGTCTTGCTCATATAGGGCGAGTGAAACTGCAGGTAGGCTTTTACTCTTCAGTTGTCGTACTGTATATCGTCACATACACTACATTTTTAAATAATTGCTTGTCAGTAACACTAAGTCCACGCATGAGCTACTCACGGCAAAAAAATGTCTATCATAAGAAGGGGTTGACTACCTTGCTAACTTTTATCTTAGAGAAACCATGAAGCTCAACACAGAATTCCTCAATCCAGTGTATATTTATTTCAAAAATTGCACAAAAAATATAAGTTTCCTTTCATCAAGAAGAAAAATGAGCTTGAATTACCTGGCTGGCAAGGTGTTTCCAAAGGTAATTGATAAATGGCACATGCTTGAGGAAAGGGGCAAAATCCAATGCCATGCGATACAACAGTCGCGTTTTCCCCCGGGTTGATGGCATACACACATGGAGCTGATGAAGATGGGTAGGGCATGCATCCACATCAGTGCCGTTCAGCTTGCCAGGCTTCTCTAGGCCAATAGTCGAAAGCACCATACAAGGAGGCTTAAACTCCATCGCAATGGGATAGGGATCCCAAGTGCCTGCCAACGCTGCGATCGGAGTCCTAAATTTCACGAAGCTGCAGTAATCAATGTGCACCGATCAAAACCTCGATCTCAAGTTCACAGATTAGCAAAACATGATTCAAAGATGAGCAATTAATAACTTACTTGGGCACTTTCCAACCCTTAGCAAAGGTAGTGGTATGGGTAAAAGGTGCATGCGCCAAGTCCAGCAGATTCTCCACCAACAGTCCATGCTCCACTGGTAGCTCCATAGTAATCTGAACATCGTCTTCAAGTTCGATCAGATACCTTTACTGGAAGGATATATTTAAACTACAAAACAAGCGGAAATGTCGATAGAAGGAAAATGTTTGAGTTTGCACTTACTTCAGCATGAATGGTGTAATGTGACGGAGGATTCAACATTGGAAGACTTGAGGAGGGAGTATCGTTTCCAGGCCATATCCACACCATTCCGTCCTGCTCAATGCAAGGCAGCGACTCTAGCCTTGCACTCACTTGCCTCGTTGATGGCATCTTCTCGCACTTCCCAGTTGTGTTGTATTCCCATCCTGTGGTCATTCATACATCAGCTCGTCTCCCATCAGCATGACGGAAGTTCAAACCAACTATTTGGAACCTAGAGAGGGACTGTAACGAAACCATGTCCCCTACATCGTAAAACACCTGAGAAAGGAAAATTTTGTGAATGCAATTTTTATCCTACTACAAGTGGCTTTCGCTCTCGCGGAAAGTATCAGAAAATTACAGTATAGCAGTGAGGGAGGTTCATTAGTGGTGGCCAAGTTTCAGAATAGCCAATGATACCATACACCAAGTTCAGTGAATCCTATTAGCTTACTCCAATTATAAAGTAATGAGCCAGGCAGGGGAATCAAAAGACCAACTAATCTGACAAAAGAAGAAAATCTTCTCTTATACCGCATCTATAACTTCAATCCCATTAGGCAGCTAGTTTTTTCACTGGAAAATGTGAACTCACTCACCGTGGTAAGGGCACTGTATCCGCCCATTTTCCACTTTTCCCAGAGAAAGAGGACACGCCCTATGCGCACATTGGTCTCGCACACATCCAGGACGACCATCCTTCCCTCGAAACAAAACCCATGCTTCTTCAAAGCTGTCAAACGGAACCTGGATGTTACAATAAGAAGAGGATCAGCTTACAGGTGGACATTCAACTGTAGCCATCGTCTTTTGCAATCTCATCAAACTCAAAATGACATCTCAAAACACGGCTCTCGAAAGGGAGGATGCACTCACCATGGTCTTTTCGTCAATGTGGTCAGAAAAGGCCACTGGGTACCAATAATTCTTCAGTTGAGCTGGATACGGGGCCACGGGACCAGAGATGTCGAGGGTTTTGCCTCTTGATGTGGAAGTTTGGGCTTGGGACTCGCCTGTTACCACCTCTTCAATGGTGGGGGTAGCAGCCCTAGATGCTCTGGCCTTCACTGATCCTCCTTTCTCCTGCAACAGCAGCTTGTCGTTGATCAAAGTCTCCATCTCACCAAGCTTTCGAAGCGTGTGTTCCACTCTTGCCTCTGAGAGATGCACCTGCAGCAAGATCACAGAAACATTGCTCAAAAATCCAAAAACGCTACCCTAAAAAAGGAACACACTCATGAAAAGGATGTCCACCGCCTCAACATCTGATCAAGTGGCGACTTTACATCATCAGCTTGTGCACGTCGTGACTATTGCATACGAAATCCAAATAACACATTCTGCTAGGGCTGGAATCCTCTTTCACTCGCTAACATTTGCCAAGATATTTGCCAATTTGGGCAGTCGGAACTATGCTCAGTAGCAAAAGTGGCAATATACGGTGTCCCTCCTTCGTATCTCCCTAGGGATTTTCCACCATCTCACGGAACCCAAACTTTTGCCCCTTTGAAACTTTTGCCCCTTTGAAACTTTCGCAGCGAAAGTAACCAAATGACGCATTCTCTGGTGCCATGGAATCCTCTTTCACTAGCCAACAAGAGCACATCAAACTCTCACCAGTTCAACATCAGCAGCTACACTCAGTAGCGATTTCACCATTGCCTACCTAGTGCCTCCCTCGACATTGGTCACCATCCCCCAGACCTAGGTTTACGCCCACACCCATTAAACTAAAAACCTTCAAACAGGACTTTTCCGCAACAATGAGCGAACCTGAGCGTGTGCTTTGGAGAGATTATCCTGCAACCCCGCGAGCTCCGAGCGCAGCGTCTCCACCGACTTCTTATCCCTTGCCAGCGGATTCAGCACTTCCACCACCTGTTGCACCCCAGTCACCCCAATCCAATTTCAATCCGAAGCCCTAACACCATCTCTTGTCCTAAAACTTCCCCGAAACCAAACCAATCCAACCCATCCACCCATCCTCACTCTCTCACCCCTGCCGCACCTTATCATGCGCCGCCACAATTGCCAACACGTCTTGCCTCGCCTTCCAATCCAAGTACAGCACATCCTGCCGCAACAGCGCCCACGCCATGTTGACGTCGAACGTCCCCGTCTCCGCTCCTTTGGTCCTCAAGCTCACGCGCGCTTCCCTCGGATCCTCCACATCAAAAATCCTCACACTCCTACTTGGCTCCCCTGCCACACATTCCACCAACCCTTTCGCTCTCTTCCCTTTCCCTTTCCCTGTCCCCCAAGTCGCCTTCTTCCTGCTGCCTGCCCACAACCCAACTCCGTAATTCACTTGAAACACGGTGGCCATGGACGACGACGAGCATCCCGGGGCACCAATGTTGCTGTTGCTGTTGCTGCAGCACCCAATTCTCCCGAGCTCCACCAGACGCGACGACGACGGAGCCGCTGCAAGGCTCAGCCCCGGCGTCATGGTGTCAGCCCCTGCAAACCAACAAACACACCTATCGCCCTCGAATCTGCACCAAAATGCGAGCTTAAGAGGTTGAAATGAAGCGGAGGAGATTCAGAAGGCGGAATCGACCATCATAAGGTGATTTGGGGTCAAAATGGCGATGCGAAGTCGAGTGTTTGAGGTCGTAGTGTTGGTGGGGATGTTGCGCATTGGATTGTATTGGGTCCGTCGTTCCCTCATCTGGGCGGGGCTAGTGTATCCAAGAGGCCAATGGGGGAGTGACAAGCTGGCCTTGTGTTGGCTGCCCAGTGCCACAAGAATTGCCCAACCTCTCTTGGCGTTGGCACGCACTCGACCAAAGGCGCGCGGCGCTGGGCCGCTGGGGCGCGGGGGTGGGGCGACCCTCTACAATATCACTGTAATTCAGTTGGGGATTTTATGGGGGAAGGTTCGCAGGGCCAGGGAGAACTGACCCCTGTATTGCCCCGAGTTTTACCCTTGCAGAAAACACTGAAATTTTTTATTTGCTACATTTGATAAAATTTGCAATTTCTGAATTCATATTTGCAATCAGAGGCCCTGAATTAATTACAAGGCACGACGAAATAAAAAATTTAAGCGGCACAAAATAGGGGGCAATTTTTACATTTACCCTTTGACGGGACAATAGAGGGGTCAGTCCTCCTTGGAGGGTTCGTAGGGGTTCTCCGATTAGGGAACTGCACCCGTAATTCCTACCTTGGCCCGCCCCTACCACACCTGCTTGGGACCTACACAAAATAGTGAAACTAGGTTAACCCACACTAATTTCTCAACATTCTACACTATATAAATATGTACAATTATTGTAAAAGGATGTAGTAATGGATAGGAACCATGTGTGTTGCATGGATTGGTGCACTAGTTCATGGCTCGGGTTTAGAACATTGTATGTGCCTCCATTTGGACAAGCAATGAGTCATGTAGTAACTTCTCTAGTGAAAGAAACCTAATTTCACTATTTAGTGTAGTTGTGAAACCTTGTAGGCGATAGACATTGTAGACCTTGTAGTTGTGAAATCTTGCAAGGCGGGACTAGGAGCTGGAGTTTGGGAAAAACATAGGAAGAAACTTGCTCAAGCACCAAAATTCAGATTTGATGGAGCTTAGTGCCATGTTTGTTTTGTACTATTCTTAGTTAAACCTTCCATTGACACCGGTTCAAAAACACATGACCAACTTTTCAATTAACTCTAATATGTGGGAGTATTAGGCAAATGATTTTTTTAATTAGTCTTCTAGATTGAAAAAGACTATTGATGTTGTTGAAATGGTATTTCTAAAATTGATTTGAAGACAATAGATAGATTACTTGAAAGGACAAGAGGATACTAAGATTGCTAAGTGATTAGACATAGATTGTATCATCAATTAAGTCATGAAAGTATATATACTTTGGAATGTATAGATTGCACTCATTTCAAGTGGCGAATCTAAGTGCATGTAATCATATACCTTCAGAGTTTTGATTATAGTCAAAATGTGCATACATCAAATAAGGTAAACCAACCCATTGTGGTCAAAATTTGAAGTCTACCCTCATGCCATTGTTGAAAGTTTTCAAGTTATTTTTCCACACAAAGACAAGTGAGAAATAGTGAGAGCAATTGAAATTATATTTTTCAAACAAAGTATGAATTTGCTATGGATTTTTGAAGTGATTTGTCCAAAAGAATCGTAGACTACCCCATAACCAATAAAAATTGTATCCAATATGCTCTTCTTAATCACCTAAAGTGGTCACAATAATTTCTATTGTAGAAGGCCATGAAAAATCATTTTCTACAATAGTTTACACTGAAAAAGCAAGTGTTCCTAATGAGGTTACTAATCACTCCATTGGTGTCAAATTTGACATTGATTGTGGCCAAAAAATTGTCATGGGATCATTAGGTGTCTACTATGGATCATCCAACCACAATGGGTTGGTTTACCTTAGTAGTATTGTTGGAGCTCTAAATGAGTTTGTATGTACTCGGGTATGTACAAGGTTCTAATGTTAATGAAGCTAATCGGTGCACTGCATCGCATACTTGCATTTATTTTTCAATCTATTATGTGCCCAGCGAATTTGATGAGGGGTTTAAATGGGAGAGATTTGCAATAAAGCTCTCATATTATATATTATCCAAATTAAAGCATTGAAAAAACTATGTTATACCCCTATTCATTCCCCCCCCCCCCCCCCCCCCCCCATCTCCCCATCCCCCAAAAAAGACATTTGGTTATCTCAAATGCTTAGGGAATGGCCCTCCTTGGCCTCTCCAAGTTTGAGATGGTATATATAAAGTAGTGCTTAAAAGTGCTCATTAGCTTGACCCATATTCAATCCTAGTCTGAAAGTATTGCAATATGCATTCCCAACTTACAAACATACATTGGAGTGCTTAAAAATTGAGATAATGACACCCAATGGATTATTTTAGGTTTAAAAATATAAAAATAGTATTTAAAATAACCCTACTATAATAGGTTATCACTATATCAATTTAATAATTCTAATAGTCCTATGATGATTAAGTAACAAACACACACGCACACAACTTGAAAAAATATCCAAGCAAGATACTTTTCATAATGTTATATACCACATGAGTTTCCACCTTCCTCAATACATAGTAAAAAACGTAAGAATTTTGACAAAATTGTATTAAAATTCTTGCATTTTCTATTAGTGTGTAGATTCAAGAAACATGCCTATGAAGATCCGAAGCTAATCAAGTTAGAGCCAGTTGCCATTGGGGGCCGGAATTGGAGGCCCATCCAGATTGACCACGGGCAGAACTCTAAAAAAACTCTGAAATCTTCAAGAAGGGTACAGTTGGGAAAGAAAGCTCTAGCCCAAGGTCCGGAAGGTCCAGTTCCATTTGTTCTCCAGTTTTGCAGAGTTGGAGGCCAAAGGTCCAGGCCTGGATCCCTCCAACCCCCCAATGGCGACCGGCTCTTAGTCATGTGGGTCTTCTTACAGGTCTTTTCTCTAGTCTAAGTAGTCTATATTCCTACTAGTGGCCAAGGCTTGAAAAAAAATGGAGTTGTGAATTGAGTAGCCAAGCAGATTCAAAAAAGAAGAAGTTCACATCACTTTCTCTCTCTCTCTATATATACATATATCAATCATAAAATGACACTTTTGGACAAATTTTACATACATAACATTGTATAACCAAGAAATGGGCCCCCTACCCCCCCTACGTTAGGAAGGAATTATGCTTTGCTATGGGAGGGACTTATCCATTAATTCAAAGATTGAAGTTGTCTACGAACTAGGTAACCTTCGAGCCGCCGGGAGGCGGCGAGAGGGTTACAGGGCGTAACCAGCTCTGTCCCCGGACGAAAACTCCTGTAACTATTGCCTTTGTGGATGAATATCGTGTGATTATGAACTAACTATCCTGCTCGTGGATGAGACTCGGTTGAGCAGAGAGATGCACACAATCAGAGATGGTTACAAAGTCATACAAGACATTTTTAATCACTACATACAGAGGTCCTCTTTTCAAGGATACAAGAGGAACATCTACCTCATTGGTACACAATGTTAAGTACACTAAATAATAAAAGTAGATTGCCTGAACAAATAGGTTGTCTTATCCTAAGAAAGTTATTTCACAAGCCATCAAAATCAACAAATATTTCTACAATTTTTTTTGGGTTTGTACACAAAGAGGTTCATGAGTCCTAATTACAACAACCGTTCATTAAATGAAAAAGTACACACAAAATAGTGAAATTAGGTTACCTTCTCAATTAAGTTGCCTTACCTGGGACAAATTACCTCATGGGACAATGCTTGTTCTACATGGAGGCGTATGCCACTCTCTGAACCAAGCCTTGAATCGGTGCACAAATCTATGCCACACACATGGCTCTGAATTCAATGCATCATTGTACAAAAGAAGTGAATATTTCTACAATGCGGACTGTTGAGAAATTAGTGTCGGGGAACCGAATTTCACTATAATTTTGCGTAGTGCATTCTTGTATAGTAACAATAAATAATAAATATTTATATAGTGTCAGATGTCAAGAAATTAGTGTGGAGCAAACTACAATTATTTCACTAAATAGTGTACACAAAATAGTAAAATTCGGTTGCTCCACACTAATTTCTTGATCATTCACACTATATACATATTCACTGTTACCATACAATGATACATCCAATCCGAAGCTATGTGCATGGCATAGATTAGTGCACCAATTCAAGGACTAGTTCAAAGAATTGCATGCACCTCCATGTGAACAAGCATTGAGTCTTGAGGTAATTTATCTGAGGTAACTTGAGGTAATTTATCTGAGGTAAGTTAAGGCAACCTAATGGCACTATTTAGTGTAGTTTATGTTGCAATCTGACCATCCTCTAGGGTACCCTTGAGCCAAATGGGTTTCCTATGGTAGGCCAGATGTTAGCCACTTAGGCAGTAACTTATTACTGAGGCCGGGCTTTTCCAAGTCAGCTGTGTCAAATGGAAAGCCATGGATGGACTTCCGGCCATGCAATTGCAGCCCAAGTGGCTACCCCTCCGGCTTCATGACACTACAAGTGCCACCACGACACCACTTCCAAGAGGCCCCAAAATTCATTTCTTTACTAACGAATTCCACATTCTAACGTTACGTCTTTGCTGGAGATTTCATATCCGGATTGCCGGCGTCTGATTGGTTCCAGCTTGGTGCCCATATGGGCTTTGGGAACCATGCTCATGCATTGTGACCAGGGATCCCTAAATTAGTTTATGGAATTTAACCACTAAATGTTGGAGGCCGGACCACATTTGGGTGTCAACAAAACTTTGAAGTTAAAATCCAGACCTATCCAAGTTTCTACTTTTAGTACTTTATATTTTTGACAAGTTCTTCTTGAAGTCTAGTTATAGCATCAAAAATCCAATCTTGAAAATGAATGATTATATGGGGTTTTTTTGTAAGTTTTGTACAAGGGTCCCCATTGCAATCTTGGCTTTCTGTAGTGTTAAGGGCTCTTGGAAATGAGCCTCAAATACATGAGATTTTGCAGGGAGAAAAAATCACACTGGAATTTCATTTTAAAACAGTGCAGAGTAGATATTGGGAAGCCATAGATTGACTAGAGTTATGTATGTGGGGCCCTTCAACTTCATCTTTTGGAGGTGACTGATTTTTTAGACTTGACAAGCAAAAAAGAGAGCTGAGCTGAAAGATTTTTCATAATTCTAACACCCTCATGATCAAACATTTTAATCTTTCAATCTTTAAATGATATTGTTGTGTTTTCTTTTCCTATAAGATCTCTAGCATATCTACTTTGAATTTGTACGATTACAATTCAAAAAAAATGATTTGATTTATCAAAATGTTGGCTTCTAGTTCAATTTAGAGCAAATTCTATAAAGTTCAAAATGGGCCTTGGGCATTTAGGGGTTTACCCCTAAAGTTCCTTGACTATGTTCTCACCAAAAATGCTCCAAAACTGCCATTTCTAGGACAAGTACCAAATTTCTGAAAAATGTCATTTTTGGACACACGTAACCGTAGGATCTTGCAATACTCTGGTTTAAGAATGTGTGGAAAAAATTTCAGAAATTCCCATCATGTAGATTGGAAGATATTAGCATTTGAAGTGGCAAAAGTCCATTTTTTGGTCCTGCAAAAAAACAGGCAGCTACACTTTACAAGGTCAGATTATTATGAAAAAAAATCTAAAATGGTTGTGCTTTCTTGGATTCATTCTTCAAGGCAAGTTGGCTACATGCATGAAAAGTTTCAGATTATTTGGAGTTGTACAACACATAGGAAAAAAATAGTAAATAGAAAGAAGTAGAGAATGGTTTAAAACACTAAATTGTTAAGAAATTAATTATGGAATTGAAAAATGCCAATCCCAATGGTCGCAATGTTTTAATAAACAATCTACATCCTACAATTTTATTTTTTTTGAAAAATATTAGAAATTGAGTGAAATAAACGACTTCAAAGTTTATTTTAGAGTAGACAATCCATAACTGCCCACAAACTAAAAATCCTCATAACCTTTGATTCATTGATCAAAATGGTATGATTCAAAGCTTTCCATATATGTATAAATCTAATAAACCAGTTTCAAATATTTATTTTTGAAAAAAGTGAATTTTTCTGATCTGCCCAGACTGCCCGAGTTGAGAAACAAACAACATATTAGGCCATAACTTTTGACTTGTATTTCCAAATGGCATGAAATTTGGTGAATATGAAAGATATTCCTCGTCCCCACCTTTTATAAAAAATTTAGCCCAAAATATGCAAATCTCTAGTCACATGTACCTGCCCAAAATTTCTATGTTGCCAAAAAATGCATGTTGGTCTTTTAGGGGTTAAGGTAGAACAGCCTATGACCACTCAGATTTGCAATTTGGATGTCTTGTGCAATGTATTGATTGTTGCCTGTATTTTTCAAAGAAAGAATTAGTTGAATTGACTAAAATACAAGTGGAATCATATGAATCTAATATGAACTTGAATTGATAAGAATTGACTGAAATACAAGTGGAATCATATTAATCTAATATGAACTTGAATTGATAAGAATTGATTGAAATACAAGTGGAATCATATTAATCTAATAAAAATTTAAATTGATATGAGTTTTCAAACCAAAAAGATAAAACCGCTAGAAGATAGGGATCATAACCATCTTTAAAAAGTTCAAAATTAGTGACCTACCTTCCTAATTTCGTTTCATGAGTGTTATAAAAGCACAAGCTCAACATTCTAAAAGCACCTCTTTTATTGGTTGTAGTAAAACAGATTCTGACAAGTCTTTATTCACAATATTGCCCACCTCAACTAACAATCAATGAACCACATTTTAATCAACCTAGACCATGCATAAGTAGGCATGAACTTGATGTCATTCTCTGACAAAAGCACCCAATTCCTTGCCCCAAGGTACATGACTTATATACTCTGCAAAATTAGTTGGGAGATTGGCACAATTAGGAGGATCCTGTAGATGACAGAATTGGGTAACTAACAATATTGGGTTGATTGACTCTAGTGCAAATTCTAGCTTCAAGATAGACATGCATCCACTTTGGCTACCTTGAGAGTGAGTAGTATTAAAGAAGATGATAGAAAAGAAAGGATTTCGTATGTTGTAAAGGAAGAATGATAGGGAGTACGATGGTACAAAATTAACTAAATAGATGTTAATCCTAATGTGGAGGAAGTTATAAATTTTGCAAATTGGCTATCAAATTTTGTTATTGTTGCAATTTTGGCTAAAAATCTCTCAACAAAAGAGCCTTTTTACAATGTACTAGAAGCACAAGGATAATTTGGACAGAAGCTTAGCTAATTTTAGCTAGTTTAGGGATTCCTAATTGTGTCTGCTATAGATCTCCAAAATATTTAAGCTAATTTTTTAGTTATATATAGTTTGAAAATACATAACGTTATTAACCTTATAAAGACAGCTGGCCACAGTGGAAATCATCCTTTTTGGTACAATGTGAATCATCTATTTAAAAAAATCCAGAAGCACTTATTGGAGGTCAAACCGTTGTGCAAGGCCTCTTTTTTTTGCACAAAATTCCAAAGATAAACATATGTACTTATGTCATATATAGAAGGATTCTTTGTCATTTGTCAAAATTTAGCGTTTGCAACAGCGTTGTAAAGTTTACCAACGTTGGGGGGGGTGCGGATTTGCTCCTCAAAAAAGTAAGAGCCCTTAGCATTTCAACTTCCCAGCCAACCAATGATTTTTTGTAGATTTAACTAATTCACTCTCAAAGATTTTATGAGGCGTTATCCCAATTTCCAAGGTGGAATGGTTTAGACTGGTTAGCAATGTTACATATGTAGACAGAAGAATCTATAATAGCAAATGCAAACCTTTAATTGCCATGCATTGCAATCATACATATTGGTACTACCACTCAACATTTTTTTGCAAATGAAGGACAAAGCTATCTTTTAGTAGGCAATTGGAGTAGATTTGGAGGGACCTATGGCTACAAGCTCAAATCTCGTGATGCTAGCAAAATTTAGCCACAAAAAAAAAAAGTTGCTTCTCAAGAAGACGAAAAAGATAAAGTTGCTACTATTCATTCTTTAATATTCAAAATATTTAAAGAGGGAAAAATCAAGTTCAAGAGTAATTAAATTGCAAAAATGTAAGCTTAATTCAAGAGTCTACAATACGTGTTGCTACAAAATTATTTGTACATTCAATCATTCAATGGTGACTTCATGTATAATTTGTGGTTTGACACACCCTTTTTTGAATCACTTAATCTACAGTAATATTTAGCCACCAAATGCGACAGTATTTCCACAAGCCTACATCCCACTGGATAGAGCCAATAAAAGTCCATACTTTATAATGACAAAAGAGGTGTCATTATAAGGAATGTGCACCCAGAATCAATGAATAAATTTGAATTCCAATTGAAATCATGTGGTGGAATGAACCACAGTTCGCACAAACGTACTGAGAAATGTTAGTGGTAAGCAGTTATTATTATTAATTATAGTAACTCATTCTGCAGAAATTGTCAACGAATTAATGATAAAGAACCACTCATCAGTTTTGTGAGCAGTGGAACTTACAATACGCTACTTGCAATTGGATCTATGAAACCAGTTTGAGATTCAGTAAACGAAACTAAGAAATCGAAGTTGTTCATCAAAACATGAGCAGTACAAATGAGAATAGTAACATTGCAATCGACAAGGTGGAGTACAATCAATCTGCTTTGGATTTTAAAAAATTGTGTGCAATGAAAAATTGCAATGAAGAGTTCAGTGAAATGACTGTATCTTTGAATCAAATACCGATTCCACCTTGAATCATAGTGGAGAGAATACCTAATTATCTACGCTATACTGTAAATACTCCTGGCTAACTGGACAAAATTTTAAAAATGTATGATACACTCGATCATCCGGCCTTCAGAAGACGACCTGGTTATTAATGATGCGGGAATCAATCTGCCACGGCACATGAGCATGGTCATGGGTGTAGAGTCAATGGACTCCTCCGTCCGCAAGAAAGAATGGGTTGAATCATGCTTTTTCAGTATGTAAAATAATTGTAAATAGAAAAGTTTGAAAAAATAATTAATGGGTCAAATTTATGCTTGCTTCTAGTGGCTCAGTATTGGGACTTGTCGAGGTTGTCAAAATAAGGGTGGCAAAGAGCTTCCTTCGCTGAAATTCGGTTCGCAGGGTTGTATTGCAACATGCTCTGCAATTTAGAAACGACGCCATGAGTGAACAAGCAACGTTTCTGCAAGCAAGACATCGTAAATGTGGAAGTCTGCTACTTCAATTTCGAGATTTCCTTAATTAAAACTGCATAAGGTTGTTTACCCGTTGCAGTGAGTACTCAGATTTATTTCCATTTCTATTCCTGTCAACTTCATTGTAAAATTTGAGGAAGGTTTCGGAATATTGAGCTTTCAAGAGACCTCAAACACTAGGATTTTGAACGTTGATTGTGTGCGCATGGAGGGCACGTACCATCAAAAGATCGACGCCTTCGGGAACAAGCTCCGGAACACCTCTAGAAATGTTTACAGGTTTCCACTCGGGGAAGGTGTGCCAATCTCGGAGCGTACTTACTCCAGGCCAGACCTCTTCATCTGGTGTTCCAAGTAACCTGCAACAAACATACCAGATCAATGATGACCATTAAGAGTTTTCACTTTTCAGTAATACATTCCTTTGCTGGTCTTGACTAGAAGAATGCATTGAACATTTGTGAAAAACGAGGAAGCCCCACACATAACCTCATGATGTCTCTCACGTGCAGACTCAATGTTTCATAAAGTGAAATTACCCTTTAATTAATAGTAGTATGAACCCAGAGATTTTCTCCCTAGGACTCACCCCTTGTATTCAATTCACACAAGACCAACAACCTACATAAAGAATGACTCTAATGTAGAACGAAGACTGAAAGGGGAAGTCATCTCACTGAAAAATATAGAGAAGCTGCTGAATTTCAGAATTGCCTGGAAATAGAGGCGTCTTGCAGCATAACTCCGCTACAAGCATGCAGCACACAGATGAATAGAATTGATAGTCCATAAACGGAAGCGCTATCAAACCAAACATAGTGCATCACCGCATTCAAAAGTATCACTCGGCAAGCCATGCGTCAAGTAATGCTTAAGCCCTAATAGTGAAGGAATTCCTGATTTTAAAATGCCCAATTTGATTGATCGTATTGTGAAATTCATAATTCAGACAGCGCTAAAGTTTATATCACCAGAAACCAATGAAGAAATTGCATACGTTGATCAAAATTTAAATGAAACTGAACAGAAGAAAGTTCCTATGTGGCTCACTCAAAAGGGCTGCAAAGAACATGAGGTCCATTTGGATCTTTGGTGTACAGATAGATTCTTACCAAAGATACATCCTACAGACCACATATCCACAGGTGTTGAATAATGACTAGCTCCCAGCAGAATTTCGGGGGCCCGGTACCACAGTGTAACGATCTGCAGTGGCGTAAAGTTCAGCTTCATATTCGAAACTGTCTTGTGATTCATTCATTACCTAAAGAATAGTCTAGTATAAACAGTCCCGGTATTTGCATTTTATTACGAAACAGAAGAATTGAGAAACAAGATTGAGAAACTGACCTCGTGGGTGTAGCTTTTGACCGGGACAGTAAAGGCTCTTCCTAACCCTAGATCCGCAATTTTTATCAATCCCCTATCCCAATCCACAAGTATATTCTGAGGCTTCAGATCTCTGCAGAAAGCGCCCTTGATTCAGTACAACAGAACAAATTCAAGTTCAAATTAAAAGTTCAGATCCTATGTTTGAAGCCACCGACGTCAAATGTAAAATGAGACGTGACAATTTGAGATATATGATTTATCAGTCGGTTCTTACCTGTGCAGAACTCCATGGCAATGACAGTGAGCCACTCCTTTCAGCAATTGATACATGAAACTCTACAAAAACCCATTCAGCAAACAAAAGAAACGTTCAAAATTTCAATTGAAATTGGGACAATGGTGTCTGTAATCGAACAATGCGATAACAATCGCTAAAGATAGGCAACTTACTAAAGTTTCAGGCATCGTGATTGCTTCCATATTGAAGCACTCCACCTCCAGAAAAACTTCAAAATAAAGACGTACATCCACTAACCTTAATAGTTAAAGCAGAAAGCATAGATTCGGGGCTTCGGCACGAGGTATCAATAAAAGTTCGGAGGTCGGTGTCAACATACTCAAACACCAAGTACAACGACGGCTTCCTCTCGCTGTGTAAATGCTCCACACTCAATAACCTATAGTACCAAAAAAAAAACAGGGAAACACAAACAAGATTGGTGCCAGTTTGAAAAAGATTCAAAAGAAAGATAAGCAATGTAGGTCTTCTCCCAATGTAGCCCAATTGAACCTCTTAACATAGAGTAGAGTCAAAGCCGATTACCGGACGAAATAAATACTCTTGGAAAGCATTTGCAACAGCGAAACTTCACGCAACGTGGTAGCCGGAATGCCTTCTTCCTCATTCTCTAACTTCGTTTTCTTCAATGCCACCAGACCCCCGGTTCTCTTATCGCGCGCCTTGTACACTTTCCCATACATCCCTTCGCCGATCTTCTCTAGCTTCTCATAGTTCTCCATTTCTCATACCTCCACACAATGCTAATGCATCCCGAATCACACTCACTCACTCAACCTAATAAATAAATCCCTTGTCGCCACCTCCTGAATGACGCCCACCCACGCAGCTAAGAACGAAACACGCCAACTCAGAAACCCACCAACAAATCTCCATTCCTAATGGCGCTCATCCACGCAGCTGAAAACGAAACCCAACTCAGAAACCCACCAACAAACCTCCATTCCTACTGACTGTGTAGAACAGTTTGACGATGATGCGATTATGATTCCAATCGAAAAAACATGTGCACTACACCCGAATGTTGACACCCACTGAATGTGTTCCCTCCCGCTCGCTTGTTTTTTTTTAATCTGCGCTGTCTTCTTTCGAAGCAAACTGAGTTTGGGCAAGGACTGACGGAGAGGAGAGCGCCAATGTGGTCTGCGGAATGCTTGGAAACGGGTCCTTCTCGATCGCCGTGCCGAAACAAAGCGGAGAATCATGGATCAGACAGGAGGGACATACAGCCTTGCACGCAGGCAACGCTCCGCAGGCAGCGTGCCGAAACTCTGTTCATCCGTGTTTTTCATCCATTTAGGGAACATTCGTTGGAATGAAATGAATGTGTCGGGATGGAGATTGTGTGCTGATCACGTTGCTAATCACGTTTTAGGGAGGGAACGTGGGAACAGTGAGGAACTGTTCGGATCATGACATGGGAACAAGACGACATTCAAGGGAATCAGGGCTTTACTGCAAATTTTTGAATGTAGCCAGACTGGCGATCAATGGTAAGTTTTGGGGGGGAGTTGAAACTCACTGAGATTGTGGTAGAAAATTGGATGGTATATTAGTCAAAATGGATGAATTTTTGACACCCCCACGGGCATTTTGAAAGTCAAAACCTAATTTTTCACAAAGTTCTTAATTTAAAATGTTTTTATACTCAACTAAGAAAATTTAGCTGTAATAATCTACTTTTTATTTCATTTGAATTTTTTCCACAATTGTCAAAATTGTAAATTCTGTAACACTTTGAAGATAGCATCTTGAAAGCTCAAAGGACACCACTTTTGAAGTTTTTCTATCAAATTTCTCTTCGTATGAGTCCAAGGAATATTTCAATTACGCCGTGATATTTGTCACTAATATTCCCATTTTTTGTTTCAAAGTTTATACTATTTAAAGTATTTTTGTAATTTCTATGATTTTTACAGAGAAATTCCTTTAAATTATATAAAATTCAATTTGATATTTTTAATTATTAAAGAGTTAGACTAAATTTTAGACACATATTACTACAAGGGAAAAATATCAAAGTTTGAAATGTGTGTTTTAATGTAAAAATCTACTAATATTTAACCAAGCCTAAATATAAAATGTCCTTTGAAAGTTAACCCTTTGAAGATCAAGTGTTCAAATTTTGAACAATAAATGAACGCAATCACATCTCAAATATACAAAAATGCATTACTTTTTAAAGATTCTTCTGTTAGTTTTTTAAATATTTGTACATTAGAAACCTAGAAGACCTTCTTTGCAAATATTCTATAATTCAAAGGATATTGGTAGGTCTAGCCTCAAAGAATAACTTTTGAATTCAAAAAAATGACTTGAATAAAAAATAAAAAATAAAAATCTTTTAAAATCAATGTAATTAGGATATTTAACATTTTGAATTTAAAAGAAAAATATTCTAGTGAAAATCACAAATATTTAATATGCAATTGATTTTAGAAGGAATGAATAATTTTTGGCTTCAAATAATATTGAAAAAGATTGCTTGGTGGTCGATCTAACTATATGGATAATTATTATGGTCTATAGAATGATCATACTTTACAAATATATATTGTTTGGGAATTATCATAGTATTATTATTTAAAATTTCATTTTATAACACATCTCCTAAATTTTGGAAATTTAGACCATTCATTGGTCTATAAGCATTAACATTGTACTTGATTTTGTAATATATTGCCAATTGAAAAAATTACCTCCATTTTTTTCTATGGTTTATTTTGGTCACTTTCAATCTTGTTGGGGTAAATGTATTGTTCATTAAAATTCTAAACAGAATGCCTCAAGAAGAAGATATACTTATTCATTTGGCTATATTCTTGTAATTGATCACTTTCACCGAAAATCCCTATTTTAGTGACTTTTGTTACTTAGATTTGGTTGGAAGGCATTGGGTGGACACTAGAGGTTAATCCATGAAGTAGAGTTGTCTCTTTCAAAGACAATGAAATATTTGGGTAGGTTCCTACAAAGTCAAATTTGAACGAATCGTTTGCAAAATTTTGAGACAAAGTAGAGAAAATACTTTCCTTTTGCATGAATATAAATATTTTCCAATGTAGTGCTTGGATTAACCCCTAATGGCCCATTGTTCCTTTGGAGGACAAATGGGATTTGGGGCAAATACCTACGGGCTAAATTTTTGTCCTGATTTTTTGAATTTCTTTTTGAAGACAAAAAAAATGATTACTTTACGGGAAAAAAATTTCAATTGATGCCTAGGAACAAAAGTTGTGTTAAAAATAAGCTGAAAACAAGGACTAGGGGGCAACAAAAAAAAAATTTAATTAAATTTAAAAAAAAAAATCCACATAGATTTTATTTTTGTCTACTTGGATCCTTGGAAAGATTTGGTTCATTCAGTTTGGATTTGTTATGAGAAAGTTATAGACTATCTTGTATTTTGGACAATTAGAGCATCTTCCTAAAAAAAATAACTTGGAAGATTCGTTTTTGAATGCAATTTTCACAATTTTTCAAAAAGAAAAATTGCGTATGGTTCAGTTTTCTTGCTACAACAATTGCACCATTGGGATTAGTGCATTTTAATTTTATTTTAGAGATTTTAACAATTTAGATTTTCCTTCTATCTTGTACCTACTTCTATTTAACAATTTTTTAAAGTATGAAAGTTAACTATTTTTTATTTTTTTTCCTAGATTCTCTATTTAATTCTCCAATATAAACGTTAAAGCTCAAAACTTTGTAGTACAAAAAATTAAAGCTAAAAAAGTTCAAAGTCAAATAATCTAGTCCCGCAATGTATTGAAAAACTTTTTTTTTACTTTAAACACAAATCTCTTGTGGGCAAAATTATGCAACTTTTTCCACACATTTTTATATTATTTAGGTGTAAGATCCTACAATTAGATATGGAAACAAAACAATTTTAATTTGTTTTACTCTTTGCTATAGAAATGGCAATTTTGAGTGTTTTTTGGCGGAAAAAAGACCTTAAACCTTTGGGGCTTGAAAATTGTGGCACCTGAAGTTCTCATGGGGAGTCAACACTTTCCTATAGCCTCTACTAAGTCCCTCTTCTACTTTTAAAATTTAGTAATTATATTTAACTAACATGATATACACATACGTATTTATATAGAGAGACATACACACAATCTTCTTAAAAATATTGTTTATCGTGCAAGAATCTCACTTTAAATAGAAATAAAACAAATACATGTTGTACCTTTTGAATCAAAGACATCCTTTTTGTTCTAACTTCAAAGACAACAACCTTGCAATCCATGCAATCAAAGATTCAAAATCAAATTCTATAAACTGCCACACTAGTTTAATACTCTAATGCAATGTTGTATTGTTGAAGCAAAAAGTAAGTATACCCAAAATGGCCCCATATTAATTTGGTCTCCTATTGCTAGGACAAATTGTGCCCCCTTAGCATTCTAATGTAGTAAAAACTGTATAGGAAGTCAAGCATTTTATAACTTCCAGAAACACAAGCGGTTTAGATATGTGGATAAAGGTTCCTTCATTATTTCACCATTTAAAACCATACAAAGAGTCCAAATAAGCGCAATAGAATCCAAAAGGACAAGAATAACGCCCCCAAGGGACAATAATGGGAAGCTATAGGTTTTTGCTTTTACAACCTATAAAGGTGTTTTTTTACTAAAAACTAAATTTTATTGAAATACAATATATTGCGCTCCAAATTTTAGCATTCATCCACATATTATATAGAAAATACCACATTAGTACATATCACATATCCATAATTCTATTTTCATCTACAATTTGGCTATTACATCCAAGATGATTTTAAAAAGTTTGAAGTCTTCTTGTGAATTTTTTTATAATTTGTTGCCATTTCTTAGCCAAAGTATATTTTTTTTTGTGCAATTTGGCACTATTTTGCCCAAAAATAAAGCCTTGGCAATCCACCTCAGGTGTAGTGACCAAAGGGTTTACAATTGGTGTAAGGTAACTCCACCTAATTTCAACCACTTTCTAAAATGTCTAGATTCTTGCCTAAAATGTACTTCTAGTATTTATGAGATTTTAACCCCTAAAGGACCAACATGCGTTTTGGGGCAACATAGAATTTTTGGGCAGGTACATGTGATTGGAGATTTGCATATTTTTGGTTGAAATTTTTATAGAAGGTGGGGACAAGGAAAATCTTTCATATGCACCAAATTTCATGACATTTGGAAATACAAGTCAAAAGTTATGGCCTATCTTGTTTGTTTCTCAACTTGGACAGTCCGGGCAGATAAAAAAAATCACTCTTTTCAAAAATAAAAATTTGAAATTGTTTTATTAGATTTATATATACATGGAAAGCTTTGAATCATTCCATTTTTATCAATGAGTCAAACGTTACAAAGATGGTTAATTTGCGGGCAGTTATAGATTGTCTACTCTAAAATAAACTTTGAAGTCATTTATTTCACTCAATTTCTAATATTTTTCAAAAAAAATAAAATTGCAAGATGTAGATTGTTTATTAAAACATTGCAACCATTGGGATTGGCATTTTTCAATTCCACAATTAAATTCTTAACAATTTAGTGTTTTGAACCATTCTCTACTTCTTTCTACTTACTATTTTTTTCCTATATGTTGTACAATTCCAAATAATCTGAAAATTTTCAAGCATGTAGCCAACTTGCCCTGAAGAATGAATCCAAAGAAGCACAGCCATTTTAGAATTTTTTTCATAACCATCTGACCTTGTGAAGTGCAGCTGCCCGGTTTTTTGCAGGACCCAAAAAAGGACTTTTGCCACTTCAAATGCTAATATCTTCCAATCTACACAATGGAACTTTCTAAAAAAATTTCCACACATTCATAAACCAGAGTACTACAAGATCCTATGGTTACATGTGTCCAAAAATGATATTTTTCAAAAATTTGGACTTGTGCTAAAAATGGCAATTTTGGAGCATTTTTGGTGAGATCATAGTCAAAGAGCTTTAGGGGTTAAAGTCGGTTACCCTAAACCTTATTTTCATTATTTTGAAATCTGCAATTTATTCATATGGTGTCCAAATATGCATTCTAAGAGAATCCCATTCATCATCCCAGGGGAACATTCATTGCAATCAAGGACATTGAGCAGTTGGGACTTGGGCTAATCATGTGCTAATCAAGTTTTAACTTAATTAAATCAAGGCACAGGAACAATCCCATGATGGCCTCGGGGACTGCAGGATGATGATGAGTTCAACTTTCAAAAGGGTGCGGCAGTGTTTGGGAAAATTTTTGAGTAAGGTCAGACCACCCATTTCCAACCATGGACCAATTCCCAACCGGTATACTAAAAGTGGTAAATAGTGTTGGCAACACTAGTTGTTCCACCAAACACTGATTATGATTTGCAAGGTTAGTGTTAGAATATTATTTACCCATTCTAACACTATTTTAGCTCTATAGTAAAATTTGGTCATTTGGGGTTCCAACTTCCCATCGGCAGCCTTTTTATGGCGTGAATTTCAGTTTGATGTCTTCGTTTGCAAATTTTGTGAACTGACAGTAGATGCTATCAAATCGTCTTGATTCAAACATGGGACAGACTTTGGCCCTTGCTTTACTGAAATTGGAGCATGTAAAATGAAACCAAGTGTCGACTTGGGAATGCATTGTCAGCGCGGGCATATCAGAGGTTCTTAATGAAGAGGTTCCCATTTTGGGGCTTTAGTTGTTGGAATTTTAACTGTAATAACTTAAGTTGTATAACCTTCAAGATGATTGAATTCGTAATTCAATTAGTAAATGATCTGACTTATTTAGTTCTGTTGAGGGATTACATTGGGTTGGTGGAGCACCCACTTTGGTGCGTCTAGAGACAGCAATGCAAATTGGCTCCCTTCACTTTCTATGGAATTTTAGAAAGACCAGAGTCTGACCACGGGAGTTAAATGCCCCAACACTATATACGCATAAGTTGGAAAATAATGTTGGGGATAAAAAACAGGGAACAACACTAATTATCACCCAACACTATTTACCAATTTTAGTGTAGTGCCCCTATTTCCAATCAAGGCTTGTAATGTATTTTTTACTCTTTTTTAACCCCTAAAGGACCAAGGTGATTTTCCTACCAAAAACCACTCAAATCCGTCATTTCTATTGCAAAGAGAAAAGAGTTTAAATTTTTTTTTTTTTTTTTTTGCATATCCAAACGTAAGATCTTATATTTGACTAGTATATGAATATGTAGAAGAAATTTCAGAAACTTTGACCATGTAGATTGCAAGATATATGCATTTAAAGTGAAAAAAATAAGTTTTTTCCCACCTTGCTTGACTAGATTTTTTGGCTTTGAATCTTTTTAGTTCAAATTTTTTGCACTACTGATTCTGATTTTCTACTTGTTTATATTAAGTAGTTTAGTTAAGAATCTACCAAAAAAATTTAGGAAAAAAAGCACTTAATTTTCACTCATTAACCCCTAAAGTTTCATGACTAGGTAATCATTAAAAACGCACCAAAACTGCCATTTCTAATACAACTACCAAATTTTGGGAATTTTTTTTTTGATAAATGTAACCATAGGATGTTGTAGTATGATATTTTGAAAACATGTGGTAAAAATTTCAGAAAATTCCACCATGTGGATCATAAGAAAAAGCATTCAAAGTCTTGAAAACCATTTTTTCAATCTTGCAAAAAATCGGGCAGCTGCACTTTGCAAGCTCACTTTTCAATGAAAAAAAATTATTTTGACTTTTTGTGATTTTTTTGTACTGCCCGCCAAATTCCATTTTTATTTATTATGCCATAACTTTTGCTCCCAAGCATCAATTAAAATAAAAATTATGTATTCACAAAGCTCTTGCAAAAATATACAGCCTCTAAAATTCCAAAAAATATTACAAAAAATTGAGACAGTAGGAATCCGCCCAGACCCAAATTGTTCTTCGAGTGAACAACTAGTCTTTTAGGGGTTAAGGTTGGAACTAGTAAGATCATGATACATATCCTAAAGTATGCAAAGAAATAACAAAAAAGTAGATAGTAGGAAGCTAGTTCTTGATAGATCCGAATTGGAAGACTCTATAGATTGGGAATTGGTTTGGAACACTCTTTGGCTCCCAAAATTCACAAAAATTCTAGTTTTGCAAAAAAAAATTGAAAACTTTGAAATCTCAGTATTTTCATTCTCCTTGCATGGGAAAAATCTCCATCACATTCAACTGCTCACTATTTGCGCCACATGAGCTTAAGTGATTAGATATAGGTGGTCCAACCTTATTACCGGCTAATTTCCTTCAATTTCACATTGAACCAATTTTTGAAGAATTGACTTGAGTCCGTTTATTTTCTCTATATTTTACTCTCAAAACAAAAAATTTACAGATTTTTTCATTGGATTTTGCTGATGTTTTCAAATTGCAACCACTATTTTTCCAATTCTACCACACTAAATAGTAAAATTGGGTTGCCTTGACAATTAGGTTGCCTTACTCCAGAGAAATTTCTTCATGTTACAGTAAAATCTCTCTAAATTGATCGGTCCAGGACCGCCTGACAAGATTGCTTTAGAGAGGTTAATTGCTTTAGAGAGGGTTTGCCCTATACATGAAGCTGCCGCAAGGGGACATGTGCCACATTTTTACGAAAAGGAGCTTGTTTAAAAGAATAAATTACCTTTTTCTGACAAGGTCGAGGTCCACTCCGCAAGATCTTTTTTAGTACTACAACTTATTTTATTTCTAGGGTTGGGACCGCTCGGACATATTCGTTTATAGAGGTTTATCGGCTTTGAGAGGATTGACTTTGGGAAGTTTCTACTGTACCTCATGACTCATGGTTTGTCCAAATGGAAGCACAAGCCATTCTATGATCCCAAGCCATAAATCGATATACAAACCCATGTAGTACACATGTTTCTCCACATCTTTGCATCCTTCTACAATAACTCTGATATTTACACTAGAAGAAAACTGCATTTAACTTGTCAAAAACTGCATTGTATTTGACAAAAATTGCATTGTACTTAACAAAAAGCATGGGGAGATTTTCATAATGCAAAATTTTGCGTTCCACCTTTTCAACACAAAATTTGACAAGTAAAACGCAAAATTTTGTGTTAGAATGCAAAATTCTGCGTTATCAACAGAAAAACTCAACAAAATTCTCCCCATACTTTTTGTTGAATACAACACAATTTTTGACAAGTACAACGCTATTTTCTTCTAGTGATTGATATAGTGTAGAATGTCAAGATATTAGTCTAAGGCAACCTAATTTCATTATTTTGTATAGCTAATTTTGAACTAGCTGTTGATTTTTCCCAAATATTGGGGTGCAACTAATTAGAAACCATTATGTTTGGACTCTGTAGAAAGCCATGTGAAGCTATTTATATCCATTAACATGGATGAAAGATGAAAAATGATAATGATTTCATTATAAGAAACCCATGTTTTGGGGGATGTTTTCACTATTTTTTGGAACGCATTTTTGTGGACATTACAGTTGACAATCCATGCTTTTATGTCAACAATGATGTTCAATAAAACATCTCGACATTTTATTGAACATCATTATTGACATAAAAACGTGGGTTGTCAACTGTAATGTCCACAAAAATGCGTTCCAAAAAATAGTGAAAACATCCCAAAAAACACGAGTTTCTTATAATGAAATACATATATTCATCCAAAAGTATATAACTAAAAGTCATTTACAATAGAGCGATATTGTCCCTAGATTATGTAGGAATTGAGCAATTTTCATCTATAAAAAATAGAAGAACCTAATACTCAATATTCTCTCAAAAGAAATTTATATTACTTTTGAGTAATAAATTGGCCCCCAAAAATCTTGTTGGAAACTCAGTTTTGTTGCTCCTAAATTTGTTATTGCAAAGTATTACTACAAATGTAACGCTGTAGGGAGCTGTCGTAATTGAGTCTTTGCTTGCATAAACTTAAAAAAAATTTAACAAAAATTTGGATTTGGATTTTCTTCCATCTATTCAAAACAATTCTTGAAAACATGCTCATTTCATTTGTGCTTATTAACATCTTTAAGTTCATTTGGTATTTTGTGGATTAAATTGTTCATATCTAAATACACAAAAATTTAATTAAATAAAATTATTATAATAAATAATATAATTTAAAAAATAATATATAATTGTAATTCCATTTTTATTTTAGGACTTAAAATATAATTATATAATGTTATAAATACAAGCTAAACTTTAATTGTAGATTTTTCTAGATAAATTTATTTTTTCCAAGTCTTAAATTTATTATTATTGATGGAAAAATTGAAAATATATCTATCATAATAAAACATATTCTTATTATAGTATTAGGATCTAATTTTGTATGAATCATGTAATAAGAAATAAACAAACTTTTGTATATATATATATATATATATTTTTTTTTTAAAAAGAAAGTGAAATTGTAATATTATAAAAATCTAAATATTGCACACAATTAAATTTGGAAGTGTTAAACAGACAAATAGGTAGGCTTTATAGGATATTAACATGTATTGACAGTCGATGTATATAGTTTGTACCAAATAGATGATTTTATTATTATAGTAAGAAACTAGGTTGGTGCTTGCTATGCTACGCATTCATCATTAGAATTTTATTAGAATTTTCATGTATTAGATAAAATGTAGAACAAAAATTTCAATATATTTTCAAATTAAAATTACTAAAATCTTTGTATAATTTTGTTTATAAGTAAGCATATATTAAAATGTACAATAGAAATTTATTGAATGATGAATGAAATATGTGTAGTGGTGAATCCTGTAAAAGATGCACATTTATTGTAATGCATTCAGAAGTTGATCCAATTGTTACAAACAATGGCAACCCAAAAATTTGTAAATTTCAAAAACTTCATGAACAACTTAATTGTAAATCGCTTCAATTGAATAAATTTCTCAAATCATTTGGTAGTAGCAATAGAATTTTGAAATCATAGAAGCTGTAAAAGTGATATTACAGAGGTGATTGCAAACTACTACTCTATTTTTGTAATATAATATTGTGTGAAAATATTATTTTTATGTATGCATGATTGAAAATATTTTTACAAAATATTAAAACTAATTATTTCAAAGACTTATTGAAATCATTATCATGCATTCTATTCAAATATATCAAAATTTAATTAAGATGTGATACAATGAATGCGTAGCATAGCAAGCATGAGCCCCTATTATTAATGGTAGCATTTGTGATATTACAGAGGGAGTTATGATTTTAGTAGTACTAGTGTGCCCTGAACCATTGTTACAACCAAAATGAGAGGAAAAGTCATTTTTTTGTTTTTTATTCATATAAAGAATTCAACATTCAATAACTTTCACATCATCATTCCAAATGCCACGAAGCAAAGCCCGTTCACCCCTCCTTAGGAAGAGCTTTCCAAATGTATCGAGAACGCGATCAAAATCAAAGCAAAAGTAATTTTCTAATTTTTTGATCCAATAATTACTTTGAAATTCAATAACTTCTGCACCATAGGTCCATACGCCACAAAACCAAGCCCTTGCACCCCTCCTTGCCGAGCCCTTTCTGATAGTACCAAGCACGCGGATGGAGGACACACGGTTCGGGAGATCTCAACGTAAAAAAACTAACTAACTAACTAACTAACAGACAAACAACTTAAGGTATGGATGATAGTCAATGAATGGCTACCCCTTTTAGAACCTATGATGTTTTGTTCAAATTTTTGAATATAGCATAAGGGAAGATACAACTAATATTTAAGGTCTAAATAAAGATATTTACAAAGTCTGATAATTGAGTTGATATAGGGCCCTGCTCTTAAGAAGATTGTGCAGGTTTTAAATATTATGTCTAGAATAATGTGTCTTCTAAGTTGTTTTGCACTATGTATCTTAAGACTTGAAGAATTTGTCTTTCAAAGATGTCTATTTGAATAGTTCTATGGTGATAATTGTGATTTCATTATTTTGAACCTTAGACTATAATGAAATCAGCACAAATGCACTTGATGAGCACTAAATCTAATGTGTTATAAAGAAGACTTGGAATTTTCACTAAAATAAAGAATTGAAACCAATTGCATTGATGTTCCTTAAATATATTGAATCATGCATGATACTTGAAAAGTGAATACTACCCAAACTATAATAACTTAGAATCACACTTTAGGATTCTAGACTCTACAAACAATTGTCCTAATGTAGGTAGTTCAATCTATTGACTCTAGAACCAACTTCATTAACCCCTAAAGGACCAAAGTCCCCTCGGGGGATACTTAGAACTTTGGGTAGGCTCATGTGACTTCAAATTTTTACTTGATTTTTTGAATCATTTTTGAAGATAAGAAATTCTATTATCTTTCTAAAGATTTTTTTTTCTCAATCAATGTTTAGGATCAAAGTTATGCCATTCTAAATCTTAAAAATAGTTTGCTGGGCAGGCAAAAAAATACAAAAAAAATATTTTTGAAAAGGTTTTAAATTTTTCTTGAAAGATTATGATTTTGGCTATATTAGAAGCTTTGACTCAGTTTATTTGGACTAATAGTGAAAAAATTATGGACAATATAATTTTTCAGGCAATGTAAGCACCTTCTTCAAAAAAACAACTTATAGAATTCATTTTTGAATGCAATTTTCAATTTTTTTCAGTTTCTTTTGATGGTGTGAAGTTTGTATGCAAAATAGTCTCACCAATGGGATTATGAAGTTTCAATTCCATTTTAGACGTACTGACAATTTAGTGTTTCATTCAATCTTGGACCTACTTCTATTTAACAATTTTCTTATGAATGAAAATCAAGATTTGATATTCTAAATTTTTTTTTCCAACTCTCAACTGAAATATTCAATCAAAAAAATTTAAAATTTATAGTCCGTAGTGCAAAAAGTTCTACAAATGGCACTCAAAGTCATTTGAAATTGCAGGCTAGCATTCAAAAAATTATTTTCCAACTTCAAATGCTAATATCTTCCAATTTGTAGGGTCAAACTTCGTGAAATGCTTTTTACATGATTAGAGATAAGTGAAGTACAAGATCCTATAGTTAGATTCTAAAAAGTATTTTTTTTTGGTTTTTTGACTGATCACAACAAATATGGCAGTTTTGAGTGGTTTTTGAGCCTAAAATGCCTTGGGCTTTTAGGGTTAACCCCTACAAGTCAGAGACTATGTTTTCACCAAAAACATTCCAAAATTGCTATTTCTAGTACAAGTACCAAATATTAGAGAAAAAACACGTTTGGACACATGTAACCATAGGATCTTCTAGTAAACTTGTTTGAGAATATGCAGAAAAAATTTCAGAATTTTTCACCTTGTAGATTGCAAGATATTAGCATTTGAATTGACAAAAATCCTTTTTTTGGCCCTGCGGAAATCCGGGCAACTGCACTCCACAAGGTCACATTTAATTGAAAAAATGTCCAAAATAGTGTATTCATTCTTCAAAGCAAGTTGGCTTTATGCTTGAAAACTTTCAAATCATTTGGAATTGTACAACATACAGGAAAAGAATAGGTTGTAGAAAGAAGTAAAGAATGCTTTAAAATACTAAATTGTTAAGAATTGAAAAATGTCAATCCCAATGGTTTTAATATTTTAGTAAACAATAAACATCCTGTGCTTTTATTTTTTTCAAAAAATATTAAAAATTGAAATAAATAAAGGACTTCTAAGTTTATTTTAGAGTTGAAAATCTATCACTGCCCGCAAACTAGAACACCTCATAATTTTCATCTCATAAATCAAAATGGAATAATCCAAAGCTTTATACACATATATATATAAAGAACCAATTTCAAATTTTTATTTTCTTAAAAAGTGATTTTTCAGAATTTTTTTGAACTGCCTGCTGACTATTGAAAAGGACATATCATCCAATAACTTTTTAGCCATGTAGTCAAAAGTTTTGAAACTTGTTGAGCCTTAAAGTTCCTCGGGCACACATTGTGTAAAATTTTCAAAGAAAAAAAATAAAATTTCCATTCATAGTGAATTGCCCAAAATCACTATATTGCCAAAAAATGCCGTTCTAGTTATGGATTAAGATACTATAGCAATGCAAGAATGAAATATAGATTACGTGAAGCATTATAACTGTATTTTGAGTACATCAAGTATTACGAATTGACTGTGGAATTGAGGTGCTTAATTTGATTGTGGAACTGAAGTGCTTAATTGAGAAACTTATTCAAAAGATAATGAATTAAAGAATTGACCAGTAAACTAAGCCTTTCAAGAGAGCTAACTATATTGAGAGGCAAATGAAAAGAGACAAATTAGTAGACAAATCTTATAAACAATTGAGAGACAAATCCATCTCATGCTTAAGAAAAAATGAAGATTAGGTGAGTGAACTAGACTTTCAAAGTTAACCCCTAAAGTATCAAAGTCCCTTTGGGGGACACTTGAGATTTTGGGCAGGCTCATACGACCTGAAATTTTGACTTGATTTTTTGAAACTTTTTTTGAAGATAGGAAATCACATTAGCTTTTTAAAAATGTACTTTTTTTCCAATTGGTGCCCAAAAGCAAAAGTTATGCCACCCAAAGTCAAAAACGCAATTCGTCGGGCACAAAAAAAAACTTCGGTTTTTTTTCTCAAAGATAATGTTTTTGTCTACAATTTTTTCCCCAACTCTCAACTCAAATGTTCAACACATAATATTTTAAATGAATGGTGTGCTGTGCAAAAAAAATCCACAAATGGCCGTCAAAGTCATCTGAAATTGCAGGCCGCAGTTCAAAAAAAACTTCTTTTTCCAACTTCAAATGCTAATGTCTTCCAATCCGTACAGTCAAACTTCATGAATTTTTACCACATGATTTGAGACAAGTGAAGTACAAGATCCTACTGTTAGATTTAAAAAAAAAAATCTTTTTGGTTTATGGATTGATCGCAGCAGAAATGGCAATTTTCAGTGGTTTTGGAGTCAAAAACTAGCTTGGTATTTTAGGGGTTAAGTAGAAGGAGCCTTCATAGCAAGTTGAAAAGGGATTTATACCCCCTTGATAGGAATCAATCAATAAAGAAGGTTGGTAGAAGAACCTCTACCAAACACCAATAGTTAAAGCCTGTATGCCTTGGCTTATAAAACTTTATAGTTGCTTACTAATTGGATGGATGAATCAGCCATTAGGAAAAATTTCATGCTTCAAAGAAACTGCCAGTTTTGCATGGCAACGTTGCAATTATAGAATTTAAAAAAAAATCTGACATGGCAATTTTTGTACCACGTCAATGCCAAGTCATATTGTTAATTTTTATAATATTTTTTAGTTTTTAAATATTTTTTTCCAAAAATTACTTAAGAAGAAATTTATTTTGTGTTTTGGTATTTGCACTGCGGAGGTGCCCAAAAATAAAAAAACTAGCAGCCTTTTTGAGGTTTGAAATTTTTCCTAATGAACTCATCTATCCATTGAAAAGTGGTTTCAAAGTTATAGTGGAGGACTTTCCACTGAATAATTTGGGCCGCAATCCAAATTTGTCCCCATACTATTGCTTACCTTGCAACATTAGAGTGTTGATCCTACATGTACCATGTCTTATCTTGAAAGTCTTGCAAAGACTATCTTATGCGAGTTCTTATCTTATAATGGTGGTCTTCAAATTTTTTTTTCTATATTGGAGCTTATCATGTGTACTTCTGCAATCTTTTCATGCCATTCTACTAATCGTAGGCGTAATCTACCTCAATTTCTACAAAAGGACAAAAAACAATTTCTAATACATCTTGCTAGAATTGGAAATTGAACAATATTAGTTGTACAAATCATAGCAATTTAGGCTCATTGTAGAAACAATTCAAATCTTCGTATTTATACAAAACATATAGAATATGACTATTTTTTGGAGCATTTCAAGTTCCATATGAAACTTTGAGTTCATCTATCTTGCACAATTTAATTGTGACTACTTTATTTTCTTTATGTCAAAGTCATTGCCTTTTGTCACATAATCGAGGTCACGGGTGATAATAAAATAAAACCAAATGTGAAACCAAATAAGATAATTCAAAAAACAAAAACAAAGAAAACATATCTTGATGTATAAATGAGGAAAATCCAAAACTTCTTGGAAAAAAGAGCTATTTTTCTCATCTTTTCTACAACTTTTTGTCTTAAGAAATGATGAAAATAACATTTATTTGTAAAACTACTCAAATTATTTCAAATAGTGCAATAGTTTAAATTGTGCGACCCGTTTATCTTAATTGAATGAATTTTAACGAATATTGGGTTGAATTTGGTTCAATTTTTGTGAGCAAATTTGGATGCAAATTGGGCAAATGTAGATAAATGGAAATGAAGTTGGATGATAATCACACTATTTGAGAATATGTAATTGACCACATTACATTGATTCTATCTAACACACTATTGACTTCCATACTAGTGTAACTTGCATATTCAAATAGTCTACAATGGGTGCAAATTTGCGATATTTCAAAGGGCGCACCAATTCAATTAATTTGAGTAGAATTCTTTTATTATTTGGAAAAATTTGTACCACAACATAAGTGTGAATGTCAATATCATTAACCCCTAAAGTTCCATGACTGTATTCTCACCAAAAACGCTCAAAAACTGCTGTTTTTGATACAAGTATCCAATTTTTGATAAAAACTTTTTTTGACACATGTAACTATAGGATCTTGTAGTATGGTGACTTGAGAACATGTGGTAAAAATTTCAGGAATTTCTACCACGTGGATTGCAAGATATAAGCATTCAAATTCACTAAAACCATTTTTTGGCCTTGCGAAGAATAGGGCAGCAGCACTTTACAAGCTCAATTTTTGATGAAAAAATGTCCAAAATGATGGTGCTTCTTTGAATTATTTTTCCTAGACAAGTTGGCTACATGCTTCAAAACTTTCACTTCATTTGGAATTGTACAACATATAGGAAAAAAATAGTAAATAGATAGTAATAGAGAATGATTCAAAATACAAAATTGTCAAGAATTTAATTATGGAATTGAAAAATGCTAATCCCAATGCTAGCAGTGTGTAATAAATAATCTACATTCTAGGATTTTATTTTTTTCAAAAAATATTGAAAATTGAAAAAAATAAAGAACTTCAAAGTTTATTTTAGAGTAGACAATCCATAACTGCCCGCAAACTTAAAATCTTCATAACTTTTGACTCATTGATCAAAATGGAATGGTTCAAAGCTGTTTTCCTATATATAATTCTAGAAAACCAATTTCAAATTTTTATTTTCAAAAAAGTGATTTATTTTTATCAGCCCGGACTGCCCAGTTACAAAAAAAAGTAACATAGTAGGCCATAACTTTTGACTCGCATTTCCAATTGTCATGAAATTTGGTGCATATGATAGATATTCCTTGTCCCCGACTTCTATTAAAATTTTAGCCAAAAATATGGAAATCTCTAGTCGTACGTACAACCCAAAATTTCTATACAACCAAAAAATGCATATTGGTCCTTTAGGGGTTAAATTAGTGGACTTTGACACTTTTCATGCCATGTGGATTGAAACATAAATCTATACTATTTGCAATTTTTAGAGCTTCTTGTAGATGAACCTTACAAATTTTGGTAATCATACTTTCATTAATTGAATGAAATTGAACAACTTTTAAATGTAACATAATTACCTCCACAACATCAATTTAGTAAAATAGGTGATATTCTACTACATGACTTAGTGAAATAGGCGATAGAAACAAGCACCACTTGTGATGCACATCTACAAGTGCCCTTATTTTTGAACTTTTAATAGATGTATGTCACAAATTTTAGCATTGCAATTGCAATAATCCAACAAAATCAACAATCTCCATTCTATGTAAACCAAGAGAATTTGGTTAAAGCGAGCTGACCCCTTGTTCGTCTTTCTGAAGTCCAAAACTTTTTTTTCTCCAAGGGATGCCTGTTAAAAAAAGAAAAAGAACCCCAATCTTGTGCTTTATTAATCTATTTTCTACCCCACTCCTTGCTAATTTGGGGCCATTGGTTGCAAACATAAATTCAAAATTTCCAAATTCTATCACGCGTAGCACTCTAATAAAAAGGTCCTCTGTTTTCCCCAAATGGGGATGAGTGAGGGGTTGGTTCACCCCAGCCGAGAATTCTTCCTCTTGCAACTGATTTACTCAAACCTCAAGATGTGAACTAAGTTACCCCAGAGATTCTTACCTCCCCCACCAAAAAAAATAAAAAAAAATAAAAAAAAATAAAAAGAATAAACTCAAATTACCAAGGTAATAATTTGCGCAAGTCACACCGGTCAGCATACAGTATGGGCTGATGGGAGCTTTACTGGAACAATTAATCATCAGTCTCCCGCCATCAAGTCCTTGGAAAGTTGATGGGAGCTTGTAAATTTTTCATCATAATAAATCAAATTTTTCTTATAAGATTTTTCTCATAATAAATTTATGAAATTTTCATCACGATATAAATCAAATTTTTTTTATAAGATTTTTCTCATAATAAATTTATGAAATTTTCATCATAGTAAATAATTTTTTAAATATTTTTGAAAACTCCCCTTTAAAAATACATGATACAAAGTGCTTTGCAAGAAATGTTAAATCTCATCATGAGAATGTGGTTAGGCGACAGAACGGGGCTCCGTCCCAAGGAAAGCTTATCAAGCAATCACCTCCACTGGTCCGTCTGATTGATGGATTAGTGAGTTATGATTAGTATGCATGTTTACTAACCTGCCCGCATTGGTAACTGAGTTACTGTACTAGTCCGTCGGATTGATGGTTTAGTAAGTTATGATTAGTATGCATGTTTACTAACCTGCTCGCATTGGTAACTGAGTTAGTTGCTTTGCTCTCTGTGTTTGCTGGCTCACTTACATTGGCTCAACCCCGGGTTAACCACTGTAGTTCTCTTGGTTCAACCCCGGGTTAACCACTGTAGTTCTCTTGGTTCAAACCCGGGTTAACCACTGTAGTTCTCTTGGTTCAACCCCGGGTTAGTGCGTCCCCCTCCCCAACATTCTCTACGCCTGCGGGCGGCCCCTATTTCCTTCTTGGTTTCTTTCTGCTCTCAGCTTTAGCCGCCTTCATGGGTGTTCTTATCAATCAGTAGTAACGTAAAGAGTGTCTCTCTCTCAATCACTTCAAGCGGGTCACAATCTCACACCAGAAACGCCCCATAATTTCGCATCACACAATGTACTGGAGATTGCTGCACATCCCACCAAACAGTGCAAAAGCAAAGCCCAAGAGAGGCGACGCCCAAGACTTGATAAACCCTTGAAATTTCAACAGGAATGTGGTGGCATTTGTGTTGTTTTGTGCAGGTTCGTTCGCTTTTATTCGGGGAAGCTTGAGGTGGGTTGGGAGGGGGGTGACGAGCTTCGAGATTGGGAAGCTCAAAGCCAGCCAGATTGGTGCAGAGAGTAGCTTTTATTATAGCACGCTGCTGCTGCAACAAACGCCTTGATCGATTCAACCACGACCGCAGCAGCAGCAGGGGAGAGACGGTACTTGGGTCTCCCTTCTCAACGCACACTGCCTTGCAATTGAAAGTGAAAATGCTGGAAATGGAGCCCTGGTTTCCATGTTTTTGTCTTCTGGCGATCCAGCAATGGATTTGGAGAATGAATTTCTTGGTTTGTTTTTGGGAGAGCGGAATTAGCGTGTGTGTGTGTGTGTGTGTGTGTCTACGAAGATTAGTGGAGTCTTGAAGGTTGTGAAGATTTTGCTTTCGTTTTTGGCTGGTTGGAGTAGAACAAAGACGAGAACTTTGTGTCATGGAGATGAATGATTGAATTCAAGGAGTTCTATGACGGTAGTCCAATTGCTGTCGTGCTTGTGGGGATGGTGAATATTGTGTCAATTCTCAATGCTCATTGTTCTCAGTCTCTCGTAATTTCTATGGTGTGGCGTGGTTACTGCAATGGATCTGTAGTATACGATCTTTCTTTTCTTTCTTTCTCTGAGGGACATATTGCGAGATTAGCAGGACGATTACTTGCACATTTGCGCGTATATCTCCAAGAATTTGTGTCCCGAGTCTTGAAGTATGTGAATGCTGTGCCAACACTTGTCGCTGGTTTGGAGTAGAGCGGTAAGAACTGCATATTTCTCGGAGAAAGATGAGTTTTACGAGTAGTTGAATGTAGATAGCCAAAGTGCAGTTGGGCTTGCTTGTTAGCATGCCGAAAATTGTGAATTCTGTACATACTGAGAGCTGTTTTGTGATTTAAATTTCTACACCTAGCTTGCTTCCTCCTGTCGTTCATACAGTCAGAAAGTAGTTGTGAAGTATGGGAGTCGATCTAAACATTTTCCGGGCATGTTTCCCCGAACGTTGCGATGTCAGTACATACTTGATAGATTGACCTAAAGTGTTCCTGTGTGCTCTGCTTCTGATTACAAAATTATAAATGTATGTTTTGTAAGATAGATAGATAGATATTTTTCATATATATGTTACTTCTTAAATCTGTGAAGATAGTTCCGCAACTCGAGCTGTATATATCGGTTGTCACCACAAGGGGACCCTCAACTTATTAGACTGGTTACCTTTTCTGCGACTTTCATATCCAGAGGAGAGCTTGAATGTTTAGAAAAGTAATTTTTTTTAATTTTTTTTAATTATTATGCAAATTGTGTGCGCATTTCGCAAAATTTTAAGCATATCCTACTTACTGCTGCTGCCCATGGGTGGATTTTCATGCAGCCATGTACACCGACGAGTCTGGATCCGACCAGGAGAACGACTACAGCGACTCTGACGGCGAGGAAATTGAGGTACGTCAATGTACATTAAATTGGCCATTTTTCAACAGTCAAAATGAGAGTTGTAACTGGCTCGTTAGGATCATCGTTGTGGGTAAGATATTCATTTGTTTTGCACTCCATAACAAAAGCATCCCAAGCTAACTGAAAACTATGTATGTTCCCATAGTCGTCCTTTAATGAAGTGACCAAAGGAATCCAAGAAAACCGCTTGGTGGTGAAGAATGGCGATGGAACATACAAGTGCCCCCTCTCCCCTGGCAGAAAGAAGCAAAGCTACAAGTACCGGGAGATTCTGGCTCACGCAACAGGTAGTGCAATATTTATATAAATTCTCATTTGCAAAAACAAAGTGCACATTCAAGTAGTTCTCCTTTTAAAATTTAGGATGATGCATGATTCTAGATTTTAGAATTGCAGAAAACTGTACTGAAAGCTTGGCCAAAGCTGTGCCTAAGTTTTTGTCACACTGCCACTTTTCTAATGAGGATTTGCACAGGTGTGGCAAATGGGAAAAAGTCTCCAGAGAAGAAAGGAGGTCACAAGGCGTTGATGGTATACCTGCACGCCGAGTTGGCGGACAAGCCCATGATTCCTCAAGCTCCGCGCGTTCTCTACTTGGAGCAAAAAGTTCCAGCCAGAGAGGCAACTGCAACTAAGCTTCTGGCTCCCTGGATGGGCATTCTTGTCAATATTGACAACAGCCGCACTAACGACGTTGGGTTCCGGGTTGGACCTGGAGCTGCCGACATCAAGGAAAAATTCAAGGCACGTTTTAAGCCCTAAATTATCTCGGTCTTTCTCTAGTTTTTGAGTGGATCATATGGGAATTTTCTTCTGTTCAATTTCATTTAGTTCTCAAGCAACACACGCAGTATTCTTCTATGATTCCGGTGATATGAAATTTAGTTTGTCCCCATCCATTGATTTTTCACTATGTGATCGATCAATTAGGTCACTTTAATCCTTGAGGTTAAACCAATTCTCGTAGCAAATTGATCTGAGCTGAAGTTGAATAGTATGATCCATTTCGAGTGACCTGATTTTGAGCGTTCAATTTCATTATGTGTTTATGAACTGTTTGGTGATGTTTGCTTTTGGTGAGGTCCTGCAGATGCAATGCTCTTCTCTGATTCTGTTGATATGAAATTTGTTTTAACCCCATCTGATTTTTCACTGACAGTTTATTATACGATCTTTCAAAGTGTTCATTCTGAAACCTTGGTCCATTAAGTCTTAAACCCATTCTAGTATCACTCTCTCACATGAACTGAAGTTGAATAGTTTGATCCTATATGAGGGAGTTCAATTCCATTGGATGTTTAAGAACTTTGGGCGTATCTTGATGCAGGCGTACAATCCAGAGAAGTTGGATGTTTTCCATGACTACCAGGGTCACCAAGGGACGGCCGTGGTGACATTCCGGAATGACATTCATGGCCTGGAGGACGCCCAAGCTTTTGAGCAATCGTTTGCAGCAATTGGCCGAGGTCGGAAAGAGTGGTGGCATGAACAGCGTCCTGATGATATGGAACTCTATGGATGGCAAGCTACTGAGGAGGTAATACACTCTTCCCTCTTTTTTCCTCTTTTTTCCTCAAAATTTATCTGAATTTCCATCGAAGTTTCCCCAAACTGAGAAAACGATGTCTATGAGCAGGATTTGGAGGCCAATTTGGGCCAACTTACGAAGCACTTGAAGAAATTTTGTGACTTGAAGACGGTGAAAGACGTGGTGGAAGAGAATGAGCGCATGAACAAGCAGATTGTGGATGATTTGGTGAAAACCGTGGACGCCAAAAATGACTTTTTGGATCGATCGAAGCACCAGTTTGTTGTGATGCGCAATATGGTGGCCGAAGTGGATGCGCTGCGTGTGAGGGCCGAAGCTGAGAAGAAGGAAATCGAAGAACAGCACAAGCGAGGTATGGAAGCTAACTTAAAACTATGAATCTCTTAGTTTAATCTCTATCGATTTGCCACTGGTTAATTAGCGAAACTTATAGAGTTGTAGTTTAATGTAAATGTATTATCGATCTGCATGTACGTTAATTCAAACAAAATTTAATGTACATATACACTGATATACACGCAGTGAAATCTCTTTGTTATGACCTCGAAAGTGACATTCTAGAACATCCTGCTTACTTTCCACACTATGATTCATCGTAGCACACTTGTGGCACGCATTCTAAATATGTCATAGTGAAGACGTTTCGTTACGACTAAAGAGGGTCATAACCAGAGTTTGTATACTTCAATATATAAATTTGTATGTGCAGATTTGGAAGAGATGCAATTGCAATCGCTAGCCAAAGATGCAGCGCATAATGCCAGAGTCTTGTCCCACCAAGTGGCTCTGACAAACAAGATTCGGCAGCTCGAGAGCCGATGTGAGGAGATGCAGGAATCAGAGTTGCAAATGAGGCTCAAGAATGCCGAAGAGCGAGAACAATTCCAGAGAGAAAAGAAGCAGGTAACTTCTTAATTTCTCCCCTGTCCCTTGACAATTACTGTTATGACCTTCGACCAGGTTTAGAATGTAAGCAAAATCACAAAGAAACCCCAAAATTTTTAGGTAGCGTGTGAAAAAAATTTGGAGGGGACATTTATACGCTATGCATGGTAACTTAATTGCAATTTAATGAAACCATTTGCATTGGAAAATCTTTGTAAATAAAATGCACATACTATTTTTCTCAACATTTCTCAAATTAGAGAAGGAGATTTCCGTTTCCTCTTCTCATATTTGCAGGAGACTTGAGCGTTAAGCCTTAGTTCTCTTAAGGTATTTGCAACTTTGGAACTCTCTTCGATATCAATAGAGGCAGATTTCAACAAGTCACAGACAGTAGTTGAGTTTTCTAGTATCTAGTTCAGGATTTAGCTTAAAATCAGGAGTAACCCGAACAAGCCACGTTTTTGACTTGAATTGTTGTCATGGGCAGGCTCAAAGTCTGCTAGAAGAGGCCAACAAGCAAGCCGAGTTGCATGCAGCCATGCAATGCAAGCAAAGAGACGAACAGAAAGCTATCATCTTGAAGCATGAGGTGAATTTTTTTATTCTTCGTTTTATGAACGTTTGAATTTCTTATCGTGTAGCTCTTGTCCCTGTGCTTCAGAGACTAGATACCGTAGTGTATTCCATCTTCAATATCAATGACATATTGGCCCTATCAAGTGTGATACTGACCAGTGTCGCAAAGTATGTCCTCTAAAAAGTTTCAAAGAATAAGTTTGGAGCTTATGACCCTGAAAACTCTTACTAGAATCGTCTACAACAGAACTGTGAAAATTGAAATCGTCCCCCTAGTTTGATTCTTGATAATTGAGTCTTGTGCATAGGATCATGTCTTAGCTGAAAATTGTTAAGTGAACTGTTGTCACTATGGACTTGACGCACCCTAAAGTACGGAACCTGTCAATGATTCTATACATGTGGTTAATTCAGGACGAGAGCAAAGAGTTGGAGATGGACATTCAGAGCAAGAAGAAAAAGCTGATGCGGAAGCAACAGTACGAGCTACAAAACCAACAGGTGAAAGAGATGCTTGAAATTGTGAAATCTCAAGAGGATAAGGAAAAGATCCAAGAACTTGAATCCGAGCAAGAGATGCTACAGAGCATGGTGGAAGCTCTCAGTAAGAAAGAGCGAACTGCAAATGACGAACTGGAAGATGCAAGAAAAGCCGCCAATGAGGTCAGAGTTTCTCAATTTTTAACTACAAAGATGTACGCAATTGCTTACTTAAGCCTGAAGGTAAAAACTTCTCACACATTCACATAACCTCCCCTTTTGGGTAAGCCTCTCAATTGGACAATCAAAAGTACACAAATCTTTTTACAAAATGCATTAAACATAAATTTTTATCAACCAGCTTTTACACAAGAATGATTATCAAGATGTATCGATAATCATCTCACATCCACAGCCTTTCCCAATGTCATTTTTGGTGACCATCTAACACTTTTAGCTTTTAATTGCCATATTAGAAGCAAAATGGATTTACAATACAGTACTACTAGTCCTAAACCTTAAATACTGTGCAATGGATATCACATTTGCACGAAATCCATTGCAAAATTGCACTGGATCTTGTGCAATACATATGAATTCCATGTTGCTTGAACTGCATCTTTAACCATGACATTTTTCATTCACCAGGTGTTGGAAGTATACGGGGTCCACAATCAAATTGGGCTCAAGTTGCAGGGATCTATCAACGCAGGGCCATGGAAGGCAGCTTGCAAGAAGAAGTTCAAGGACCATCCAGAGGGCTTTGAAATAGTGATGATGAAACTGATTTCAGAGTGGGAGGAACGGATTAGAGACCAGGGTTATCACCCCTTCAAGAATCTGAACATTGGAGGGGATAATTGGAAGGTGAACCCAGTTCTATCCTTAATCCCTGATGTTGTAGTAAGGATTCATGCTTTAAAACGACCTATTCAATAACTCACACGGGGCCAAATTCTTCATTACCAGAATTAGGTGACAGCATTACAATAACAGTTCATCAATAATAAATAAAATTGAACAAAGGAAAGTCGCCTTGTGGCCTACTTAAAGCAGCTAAATTTTAAAAAAATGACCGCATCTTAGTCGTTTAGGAGCTAATTAGTTGATAGCAATATTTGCTCGGTTTATTGTCTTTGATGAGAACCACGTCGGCTAGTCATTTGATGCTACTTGTAGTTACTTTTCAGATTGAGGTTTCATTCAATGCAAGCCTAGCTTGTCCAGTTTATTCATCCAAGTGGATGACACTTGCTTTCAACTGCTTCTGCAATCCATTTGTTAATCATTTTATATGTGTCGCTTTTACATCAAGCTTCTAGAGAGTGCAGAGAATTGCACACGTTGGGTGAGCACCTGGGTGTAGTCCTGATACAGAGCTTAGGTTTGACTGTTCCTGTGAATCGAATCCAAGTTAAATGAAATTTTACAGACCAGTGACTGACCCCGAGTTTAAATTTTTGCAGCGAATCATAAATGAGAGTGATCCACACCTCATGCAGCTTAAGAAAGATTTGGGAGTGAGCGTGGTGCAAACCGTAACGACAGCATTCATGGAAGTGGAGGAGTACAATGCGAGTGGCCGTTACCCGGTGAATGTGGCATGGGACTTCCAGAAGAATCGGCGGGTTCTCCTCAAGGACCTTCTCCTTTTCCTCAAAGGTCTGCTGGATGCAAAAGGAAAGCCTGGTAAAGCCAAACGGCAGCGCGCTAATTAACTAGTCTAGAAAGGACTGTCAGTAGAGACTAAGTCGAGGAAGAAAACACTTCCGGACTCGGCCACCGTGGTAGAAGACTAGTTGGAAAAAGGGTCTAAAGGTTCGCATTGCGCATGTTCTGTTTTGAGAGCCAAAGGAGAAGGACAGACTTGATAGTGAGGACCATACATAAGTGTACAGTTTATGGAGTACTACGGCTCAATTTGCGAACCTATTCTTACTTGGAGTGACATGCTCCGAGGCAATGCAGCTCCATTCCTGCCAAGCTAGACTTTGTTTTTAAACAATAATTTTGACCACAGGGTAAGTCACTTTGTAACTCTGCTCCAGAACAAAACTTCCACATGTAATGAGCAAAACATTTTTACTGAAAAAACTTCCTTGTTTGTTTTATGATTCTGGAAGTCGCAAAGCAAGTACACCAGTGGTATGCTTTCGCTGTTGAGAATTGCTACTGTTTTTCCTCTGAACTCATGGTAGCACCTAGGAAGATTAGACCGACCATAGTAAATACTGAGATCGCAGTACAGAAATAACCTGCTGACAGCAAAGTTCCTCGCAAGGACTGCAACAGAAAAAACACTTCGTAAGTATTGACGGACAGTGGACTACCTGTCTCACTGAGGCTCCAAGAGCAGCAGGGAATTATTCAACACCAGAAAAGAGAAAGGATCAGCATAGTATTGCTTACTGTTGCGAGGGCGAATGCATTGTCGTTTGCGTATGAACTGTCTGATTGATTTTGCAGACCAGATGTTAACTGCCATGACAACAGTCTATAACCCCCAGCACCCAAAGAACCCAGTTAAAGGTGTGGACCTTCACTTTTAGTCGCCAATTTATGAGACTTCCTGTTTTCAAATGACATTTCAAAACTACACATGCAATGTCTACTTAATTCCAGATATTTACAAAAAATTACACTGAAACCTTCTTAATCTATGTGATGGAAACAAAGTGGAGCGTTACCCGAAGACCAAGGAAAACGCAGCACCAATGTAGGCGCGCTGTGCAGTGATATCCACTTGAAGATCTCCAAACTGCTCACCAAAGTTGCATATTGCAAGAGGTTAGTACTTATGTTCTAAACAACATCCTTGTTTGAAAATAATCTGCCATGAATAAAACCAAATGTCTACCGCATGGAATATGTGCACCAACGAGGAGTAAAAGGGACGAACATACTGGAGTACTTATACGCCTCCAATACTCTAAGCAAGTACTTATAGTGTCATGGAGTTTATTTAACTTGATTTATAGTATCATCCTGATACATGAGACTCCGG
Source organism: Neckera pumila (assembly GCA_963969595.1). Taxonomy (NCBI): domain Eukaryota; kingdom Viridiplantae; phylum Streptophyta; class Bryopsida; order Hypnales; family Neckeraceae; genus Neckera; species Neckera pumila. The sequence goes on along the minus strand of OZ018409.1, from coordinate 44,254,760 downwards.
CTTCAATCACAGAGGAACTCTAATGTAATAACGAGAGTACTAATCCACTCTCCTGCAAGTGAACCATTGATTTTAACTGTAAATAAGATCTAAAGATATTGGATAATGGGGACATAACCTTGAATTCTCTGGCAGTGGATATTGGCTTCTCCGCCACTGGAGGTTTACCGCGAGTAAAGGCTTCTCCTGCAGCAATCAAAGCCTTTCCAATCTGCGCACGAGGTTGCCTCATAAGGCTGGTAATTGAAGGACGTCACTAAAAAAGCAGGTACACCTCAATGTCTTGTCCAAGGATTAACCAAAAGAAAGTGAAAAAATAACGCCTCCTGAATACTGCAGGAATAAACTCGAACGTAAAAATGTCATAAAACCAAACTACTTGAATCGCTATGGTATTCACAACTAATTCCAAACCTCAGTCAAAAAGATGTTAAGCGAACTATACTCTCTTGTAGAATTGTAGAATTGTAGAATTGTAGAATTAGTACCTTCTCAAGTTCCCCACCTTCATACTTCCCTGTTGCAGTGAAGTATCTTCCCGCACGGATGAAGCGTCCTCCAACTGTTTAAGATGTAAAAGCACAACTCTGCATTTAACACTGCAGAAATGGAAACTTAACCCTCTCCTGTTGGCTTCAACCGCTAAGCCGGCATTGCGCTTGGAAAAGAAGAGGGGTGCCCACATAAAAATCCTTATCCTCCCTTGCATTCTAAGAGAGCCGCAGATCTCCTAGATCTAACAATCTTAATTTACTTTAGAAGAGAGGATGATGTCCAGTAATCATCTCGAGCCTCCTAACTCTTGACCGGTAATTTAACCTATAAGAACAAAGCTCATTGAAAATGTCACAAGGAAAGATACTCCCCCCCCCCCCCCCCCCCCACACACACACACACACACACACACACACACACACAAAAAAACTAACCATATTGAGAGCTCGATTCTTTAGACAATTTGTCTACAAGCGTCGGTAGCTGTCTTGCAGAAGCAGCAAATGCCTGAGTATCTCCTTTTTCACATGCTTTTGACAACTGCATCAGCAGATCACCTGCTTGCTCTCCACACTGCAACACACTAACATCGCACGTATATAACGACAACTGTGGGAAAAGGACATGTCCTTCAAACAATGAAATGAAGAACCTAGTTGAAGGACATGTCAGAGATAGTTAGGAAGTGCACTACTTAACAAATCCCAGAGCGCATCAGCCAGACATGAGGCTAGTCAGAAACTCCAAATTTTTTCAATTCACAAACCTCGCTGTTGAGAGCTCCGCTTGAAAGTGCAAATGCTGCATCTTTTAGCTGTTTCAGAGCAGACCATGAAAACATTAGTCCCTCACACTAGGAGTTGCAGGAAATGGTTCATCACGAACTCATAGCATTCTTTTAAGCAGGGAAATGTAAATCTTCGAATCATGTCCGATGCACTGAAAGTTGGGGATTCATATTACCCATCCTCTCATTCTTTACATAAAGAAAAAGCGAGAAAGGTTGTGAGATGTTTAAGAAAAGAAGCTGATCTAAGCCATGGATGCACATGGTTGCATATCAGTGGCTTCATAATCAAACCTGAACAAAGCATTGTCAGTGCATTCATCCTTGCATCATATTCATACACAGGGTATTGTAACACCATAGAATCTTTGAAAGCCTCAAAAGGAACTAACGTCAAGAATGAGATGATTTCTCTCCAAAAAAAATTCAGAGATATGTTTGACAAAAGGGTAAGAAGCGGCTTACATCAACTCGCAAATCACTGGGTAACCTCTCCAAGTAGTTTGCAGGCAGCGCGAGGCTCTCCTGGAACCAAAATTCACTACAAATTCAATCATGACATAGCCAAGGAAATTCATCACACAAGCGTTAATAGGAGTGTCAGAGTACGAGCTTTCGTCCCAAAAATTCACTCAAACCTCTTTATTATGATCTTCTAAAATATTCACATTTAAGAATATCCTGCACACTTGCTACGGTCTCATTGACTGTAGCACACTTGTCCCACATTCAAAACTATTCAAACTCCGTCACTGCGAAACTCCGTGGTAAGATTAAAGGGGTTTGAATTGTAAAGGCAATAATATTCCAAGACTTGAAAACTATAAGCAGGAGAGGGTATTTTAGAGACAAGATTTCGGGCTCAGAATTGCGCACAATTAAATTTGGAAAGATACAGTGAAACCTCGCAGCACAAATCACAAGCTGCAACACCATAACAATAAACACAACCAGCTGATCCTTCGATCTTTGCAGCTACGACAGAAAAGAGAGGGCGGTTTATACCGACAGCTCACGAAGCCTCTGTTTGGTGATCTCCAGTTGATCGTCCGCCACATTCTCGCTCGTGGTGCTCGATTGAGCCGCCCGCTCGAGCCGCACAATCCGACGAGCAGGTGCCTGAAAACCCCGAGAACTCAAGTCCGCTCTCCGAAACGCAATTCCAGAAGCTCTCCGAAGATCTGGACGATATGTCGAGGAGCACAAGAACGAAGTCGATGTAGTCAATCCCACCGCAGCCATTGCAACTACTATAATCACGAGCACGACACAAAAACACTCATAGACGCTTCTTCAAGAACACAATGTACCCAACTTTCCTGCAATCAATTCTCCAGAAGTAGGAAAAACATGTCAAATTCTGAGTAAAGCCCACAACATTAATCTGTCAAGAACTGATCTGCAATTGATACAGATTCCAAGTCCAAGGAACAGAGCACTCCCTCTCCACTTCAGTTCACGTCTTTCAATAGCTTGAAAATGGATCTATGATCCTAGCACCCGGGCAGTACTACTGTTACAAAACACGAAATCCAGAGAAAGCCTCAAAACCCAAAATCAAGATTCGCAAGCTCAAAGGAGACAGAACCCCAATGGCGAACGCAATGGATTGACAATGGGTTGCAAGGACTTCAAGCGTACGTACGTACCAGAATGTGAAAATCCTTGAAAGAAATGCAAATCCGTCTCGTTTTTTGTAATTTTGGTTGCGTGAGAAGCGTGTCAATCCGAGCTCTCTCACCTCGCGGAATACCTGTTGGAGAATGTGCGCAAGCGATGAGAGAAAAATCTGTGGAAGCTCCGGAACGATGAGCTCGTGAGTGAGGCGATGGTGGAAAGAGTGAGAGTGATGAAGTGGATTTAGATTTAGGGAGAGGGGATTGCGCCAATCAGAGATTGGTCTGCCAGTTGGATAATTACCACGGATGCAGCAATCCCTGCTCGCCAGTTGGCAGATGCTCCTAAGCCCTGACCTATGAGAAGACAAAGAAAGTACGGTTACAAGAGTCTCTTTCTATTGAACGGCCAGGGAGGACTGACCCCTCTATTGTCCCATTGGAAGGGTAAATGTAAAAACTACCCTCTTTTGTGCCGCTTAAATTTTGTATTTCTTCGCGTCTCCAAACAAATTTGGGGCCTCTGATTGCAAATATGAAACCAGAAATTGCAAATTTCATCAAATGTAGCAAATAAAGAATTTTCAGTGTTTTCTACAAGGGTAAAATTTGAGGCAATAGAGGGGTCAATTCTCCCTGGCCACATTGAACCTGTTCTACGAGGTGGGATCAACAGGGTGGATTTATCCTAGGGGAAAACGCATGAATTGTGGTAAAGTTTATGTATTGCACCTTGTAATACATAAGATGCATTTTATGCATTTTATGCACCTTGTATATCAAATATAGATTCCAAGGAGCCCAATTATAGTGGTAATATGGTAATTGCATATTTGACATTGAATGTGAATGAACTGATGTAAACAGTTGAGACAAAAGTTTGCCTTTATGTAGAGTTGGTTGCAATAGTACACGGCCCTCCCAATTACGATCATTATTGCACTTCTTACATAATGTAGAAGCTACAATATGTTTTTCTTGTATAGTGCTATATTTGAGCATGGTAAAGTTTAGATGTTAAAATGATAATCAATGATCTGCTAAAAGACCAAGTAACCTTTTGGCAACGTAGCGTTCTCGGTCATCCAATTACGATTGGATTTTTTTAAATTTTTTTGGCAATTTTTATAAAACATATGGTCAAAAAGTAGCTTTAATTCCAAAAGGACCAACATGCATTTCTTGTCTACATAGAAATTTTGGGCAAGTGTGTGTGAATGGAGATTTCCATATTTTTGGCCCAAATTTTAATAAAAGGTGGGGACAACAAATATCTTTCATATGCACTAAATTTCATGACATTTGGAAATATGAATAAAAAAATAATGGTCAAATATGTTACTTTTATTTGTAAATGGACAGTCCAAAGATTAGAAAAAATCACTTTTCCAGATCAAATATTTGAAATTGGTTTTCTAGAGTTATATAAACATGGAAAGCTTTGAATCATTCTATTTTGATTAATGAGTCAAAAGTTAAGAGGATTTTTGTTTGCAAGTGGTTATAGATTTTCTAGTTTGAAATAAACTTTGAAATTCTTTATCTTACTCAATTTTCAATATTTTTGAAAAAAATAAAATCATAGGATGTAGATTGTTTATAAAATATTGTGACCATTGGAATTAAATTATTTTCAATTTAGTATTTTGAATCATTCTATATTTCTTTGTATTTATTAATTTTTTCCTATACATTGTACAATTTCAAATCATGTGAAATTTTATAAGCATGTAGACAACTTATCTAAGAAAAAGAGTCCAAAGAAGCACCACCATTTTGGACATTTTTTCATTGAGCTTGTGAAGTGCAGCTGCCCTAATTTTTGTTGGGCCAAAAAAATGATTTTGGTGGATTTGAATGTTTATATCTTGCAATCAGCGCAAAAGAAAATTTCTGAAATTTTTACCACATGTTCTCAAGTCAGAGTACTACAAGATCCTATGGTTACATGTATCAAAAAAAGAAAATTCAAAAGTTTGGTACTTGTATGAAAGAAGGCAATTTTTGAGCATTTTGGTAAAAACATAGCTATGGCATGTTTGGTACTTGTACAAAAAAAGGCAATTTTTGAGCAGTTTGGTGAAACATAGCCATGGCACTTTAGGGGTGAAGGCGCAACATTTTTCATAGTTTTTGACTACATGATTAAAAATTATTATATGATATGTAGTTTTTTTAATTGCCTAGGGAGCTTAAAACATTACTTTTTAATAAATAAAAATTTGAATTTGATTTCCTAGACTCATATATATTTAAAAAGGTTTGAATCATTTTATTTTGATAATATTTTGATTAATAAGATAAAAGTTATGAGAAGTAATTATATGTTTTTGGGTTGTCAACATAGAGTCTCTATTCTAAAATAAACTATGAAATCTTTTATTTTACTCAATTTTCATTATTTTGGGACAAAAATAAAATTGTAGGATGGAGATAGTTTATCAAAACATTACAATTGTTATGATTGGAATTTTTTGATTCCAAAATTAAATTCTTAACAGTTTACATTTTTGTCATATTTTACCTCTTCTATTTATCATTTTTTTTCAAGTATGAATATGGAAGACTTTTTTGTTGAAATTTTTTATATGTATTTCCAACTTATTTTTTTTATACAATATAGAAAGCTGCAAATTATAAGGTCTACACATTTTTTGGGTACATTTTTTGAAAGATGAAACATATCATTTATTTGGGAAGAGTTGAAAATGATTCTTTTTGAAATCCAAGCATCATGATCTTGCAATTGTAAGGTTTTTTATTTTGAAATTTTAGAAACGTGTACTCTGATAAATTAACTAAAAAATCTTAAGTTTCTATTTTTAAATTTAATAAATAAATATAGATGAAGATTTTAACCTTGCTTTTTGTATGAGTACTTTGAGACAATTTTTGGGCCTAAAAGCATCAAATTCCTTTAGGGAGAAAATGTTCAAATTGTTGAATAATCAACCCAATGCATGGTGCATGCCTTTGCCGTATTTTAGTATATCATTTACTTTCTTTATACCAAATATAGTTTCTTACAACCTTTAAGGATTAATAGTTAAATACAAGCTACAAAAGCAATTTGTAAATGTTTATAAACACAAAATACAAAATGTTGCTATTAATCCTACTAGAAGAATTTGGATGGAGTCCATGGATTCTGAATTAGAGGTCCCGGATTCAAACCACGTCAAAAACAACAAATATGTGTCAACACCATGTTTAATATGTTTAACCTCCCAGTTGGCATTGCACCATGGTTGGAGTCCCTTGATTTAAGTGGTAGTGTGAGTTTTATTTATTGGTTTTTTGTTCATTTTTCACAAAATTAGCAGACTTTGAAGGCCTATATTTCCTTCTTTTTAGGTCCGTTTTCTATGAAATTTATTGGAGGCGGTTTATATTGAAGTCTAATTTTAGTGGTAAAATTTTCCATTTTTTCTAAATTGTTTGAAGTTCTGACAAGCATTTTTCTAAAAGTAGTCTTACTTTAATCTTTTCATTTTCATTTTGCAAATTCAGCAGACTTTAGAGGCCCATATCTCCTTCATAGAAAGTCTGTTTTCCATAAAACTTGTTGGAAATGATTGATATTGAAGTTTAATTGGAGTGATAAAATTTTCAATTTAATCTAATTTGTTTGAAAATCTGACAAGCATTTTTTTAGAGGTGGTTTAGCCAAATTTTAGTATTAAATAGTTGAATTGTTGAGTAGTTCAAATTTAGGATTTTGAATAGTATAGAACTTACATTTGGAATAGTTTAACACTCAAAATTTTAATTCTAATCTCTTATTTACTACTATCATCTTGAGGGACAAAATGGATTTCAAGCATGTTCCTATCACCTCAATTTTTAGTGAAACTTTGTTATTAGATATAATGTATTATTATCTTTCTGTGAGTTTAATTTTTATTTCAAATATTATGCTTCAAAGTATCTGTGAAACTTTAAATTGTTTTGTTTAGATTTGTGATGAAACAGTTGTGAAGAATGTTAATTTTTGAGCATTCTAAGCATCTTGGTGACATCTCTTGAATCCATGAAGTATATGAAAATGTGTTGATGTAATCCAAAAAAACACATTTGATGAGGCAAAATCATTTTTATGTTGATTCCATCAAAAATGTGTTAATTTTGTCTTGGTTTTAACTGCCTCTCTAGTAGTGATTGGCACATGTTAGACCAAATAATAAAGATCAATGGAAAAGATAAATTTTAAGATGGAATGTGCAAAAACTACCTACATCCTGTATTCATTTTCTAGGAAAATCATCACATTAGATGATACATAATTCTTTCATTGCTTTGATCATGAACAATTAAGATGGGGAGACTTTTAGAATAATCATATAGTCTAATTCTATGAGACTTCAAAAATTATGAATCAAATTAATATAGGTTCTAATATTACTAATATTTTTTTAAAGAATATTTACAAGAAAATATTTTAAGGAATCTTGCCCTTCCAAAATAAGGGTCCATCTTTTTTATTTCTTTAGGAATCTAATTATGTATAAGGTAGTGAATGACGCAACAACATCACTCAACTTTTAACAAGATCTATTTTGAATTGGTTCTTTAGGAAAATGACTTTTTAATTATCACCTTTTTAATTGTGGACTTTGCATGACATTTACAATTACTCATGAGATGCTATAGATACCTTATATTTTTTCTTATTTTAAATTTAAGTGTGCTAAAATATTCAATATCTAGAGAATGTTTGCATATTTGTGTTTATAATGTATAGACAATGAACATTTCAATGGGGTTCTTGTTTAAAGCAAACCTCACCTGAATTTCAATCCTTAAAGGACATTTCATATTCGAGCTTGGTCAAACTTCATTAGATTTCTACATTAAAAAACACATTTCAAAATTTTGATATTGTTTACATGTAGTAATATATGTCTAAAATGTAATCTCATTTTTTCTTAATTAAAAACACCAAATTTAGTTTTATACAATTTTTTAATGAAAAAATCTTTATAAAAATCATATTAATTTAAAAAATGCATAAAATAGTATGAAATGTTTACACAAAATGGAAATAATAGTGATAAACATCATGGTATGATTGATGTGCTCCTAGAGCCCATACCAAGAGAAATCCGATAGAAAAAGTTCAAAAGTAGTATATTTTGAGCTTTCAAGATGCTAAAACAAAGCATCAAACAAAAAATAATTTTCACAATTTTGGAAAAAATTTAGAATGGAATAAGAAATAGATTATTGGAACTACATTTTCTTTAGTTAAGCCAAATGACATTTAAAATAAAAAACTTTGTAAAAATTCAGGATTTGACTTTCATGGGGCTTGCAGTGAATGTCCTTTTAAGGGTTAAAAAGTGAGAATTAATTCAATAAGTGTTAAGTAACTCAAGTCTTATGTTTTTTTTTTTTATGGACAAATGGGGAGAACCCAAGTCTTATGCTTTCAAGTCATAATACGGAGTGGTTACCGTATGCCTCCTTTTTAACAACAAGATGTACACTACTTCTATGCTATGGCACTCCATCATATCTTTGAGATTGACTGTGGGTTCAGAATGAACAAGTCTCAGTTTTGCCAATCAAGATAAAATAGTTGGAATTACTTTTCTCTCTCACTAGGTCCGGTTTCACAACCGAGGCGCCAAGTAGGTGTGGTTCCTATAGTGGAGGTGTGTTTGCAACAAGGTCGGAATTAGATGTGATTAAGTCTGTGGTTGGAATGGATTTTGCAATGAAGTTACAACTTGGTGGCATTATGATAGCTTTTCTAGCTGTTCGTCTCTTTGCTTGCACTGCAAAGCTGCATACAACTCGGCTTGCTTGTTGGCCTCTTCAATTCTAGCAGACTCTGAGCCTGCCCATGACAACAATTCAAGTCAAAAACGTGGCTTGTCTTGTTCGGGGCACTCCTGATTATTAACTTCAATCCTGAAACTCGATACTAAAAAATTCAACTACTGTCACTGTGACTTGTTGAAATCTGCATATCCAAGAGAGTTTCAAAGTTTCAAATAGCTTAAGAGAATTGAGACTGAACGCTCTAGTCTAGTCTCCTGCAAATACGAGAATAGGAAACGGAAATCTCCTTTTCTAATTTGAGAAATATTGAGAAACGTTGTAGGTGCATTTTGTTTACAATGACTTCCTTCCCAATGCAAATGGTTTCATTAAATTGCGAATAAGTTACCATGCATAGTGTATAAATTTCCCCTCCTCCAAAAATTTTTCCTACGCTACCTTGAAATTTTTGGAATTTCTTTATGGTTTGCTTACATTCTAAACCTGGTCAAAGCTCATAACAGGAATTGTCAAGGGAAAACCGGAGAAGTTAAGAAGTTACCTACTTCTTTCTTTTCTGGAATTGTTCTCGCTCTTCGGCATTCTTGAGCCTCATTTGCATCTCTGATTTCTGCATCTCCTCACATCGGCTCTCGAGCTGCCGAATCTTGTTTGTCAGCGCCACTTGGTGGGACAGGACTTTGGCATTGTGCGCTGCATCTTTGGCTTGCGATTGCAATCGCATTGCTTCCAAATCTGCACATACAAATTTATATATTGAAGTATACAAACTCGGGTTATGACCCTCTAAAGTCTTAACCAAACGGGGTCATAACTTCTTCACTATGACATAGTTTGAATGCGTGCCACAAGTGTGCTACAATGAATCAATATGTGGAAAGTGCTCAGGATGTTTTAGAATGTCACTTTCGAGGTCATAACAAAAGAGATTTCACTGAGTGTATGTCAGTGAAAAAAGCGTACCTTAAATTTTGTTCGAATTAATGTACATGCAAATTGATCATACATATATATTAACTACAACTTTATAATTAAGTTTAGTTTAGCTAATTAACCAGTGGCAGAAACAGATCAATGTCATCATTATTTCCATGAAAATGAAACTAAGAGATTGGTAGTTCTTAGTTAGCTTCCATACCTCGCTTGTGCTGTTCTTCGATTTCCTTCTTCTCAGCTTCCGCCCTCACAAGTAGCGCATCCAATTCGGCCACCATATTGCGCATCATAACAAACTGGTGCTTCGATCGATCTAAAAAGTCATTTTTGGCGTCCACGGTTTTCACCAAATCATTCACAATCTGCTTGTTCATGCGCTCATTCTCTTCCACCACGTCTTTCACCGTCTTCAAGTCACAAAATTTCTTCAAGTGCTTCGTAAGTTGGCCCAAATTGGCCTCCAAATCCTGCTCACAAACATCGTTTTCTCAGTTTTGGGAAACTTCGATGGAAATTCAGATAAAGTTTAAGGAAAAAAGAGGGACGGAAGCGTATTATTTACCTCCTCTGTAGCTTGCCATCCATAGAGTTCCATATCATCAGGACGCTGTCCATGCCACCACTCTTTCCGACCTCGGCCAATTGCTGCAAACGATTGCTCAAAAGCTTGGGCGTCCTCCAGGCCATGAATGTCATTCCGGAATGTCACCACGGCCGTCCCTTGGTGACCCTGGTAGTCATGGAAAACATCCAACTTCTCTGGATTGTACGCCTGCATCAAGACACACCCAAAGCAAACATTACCAAGCAGCTCTTAAACATATAATGGAATTGAACTCCCGAATTGGACCAAACTATTCAATTCATGTGAGAGAGTGATACTAGAATGGGTTTAAGTCTTAATGGACCAAGTTTCAGAATGACCAATTTGAACAATCGTACAATAAACTGTCAGTGAGAAATCAGATGGGGTTAAAACTAAATTTAATATCAACAGAATCAGATAAATACATAGCATCTGAAGGAGCTCACCAAAAGCAAACATCACCAAACAGTTCTTGAACACTTAATGAAATTGAACACTCAAAATCAGGCCACTCTATAATGGATCATACTATTCAACTTCAGCTCATATCAATTTGCTACTAGAATGGGTTAACTTCAAGGTTTCAAGTGACCTAATTGATCGATCAGATAGTGAAAAATCAATGGATTGGGACAAACTAAATTTCATATCACCGGAATCAGAGATGAATATTGACAAAAGAAAATTCCCATATGATCCACTCAAAAACTAGGAAATGACCGAGATAATTTAGGGTTTAATCGTGCCATCAAATTTTCCTTGATGTCGGCAGCCAAAGGTCCAACTCGAAACCCAATGTCGTTAGTGCGGCTGTTGTCAATATTGACAAGAATGCCCATCCAGGGAGCCAGAAGCTTAGTTGCAGTAGCCTTTCTGGCTGGAACTTTCTGCTCCAAGAAGAAAACGCGGGGAGCTTGAGGAATCATGGGCTTGTCCGCCAACTCGGCGTGTAGGTATACCATCAACGCCTTGTGACCTCCTTTCTTCTCTGGAGACTTTTTCCCATTTGCCACACCTGTGCAAATCTTCATTAGAAAAGTGGCAGTATGACAAACCTTAGGCAAAGCTTTGGCCAAGCTTTCAGTGCAATTTTCTGCTGTACGAAAATCTAGAATCGTGCATCATCCTAAATTTTTGAAAGGAGAACTACTTGAATGTGCACTTTGTTTTTGCAATTGAGAAACTATATGAACTTTGCACTACCTGTGGCGTGAGCCAGAATCTCCCGGTACTTGTAGCTTTGCTTCCTGCCAGGGGAGAGTGGGCACTTGTATGTTCCATCGCCATTCTTCACCACCAAACGGTTTTCTTGGATTCCTTTGGTCACTTCATTAAAGGAAGACTAGGGGAACAATCACAGTTTTCAGTTAGTTTGGGATGGTTTTATTATGGAGTGCAAAACAAATGAATAGCTTACCCACAACCACGATCCTAACGAACCACTTACAAATCTCATTTTGACTATTGGAAAATGACGTACATTGACGTACCTCAATTTCCTCGCCGTCAGAGTCGCTGTAGTCGTTCTCCTGGTCGGATCCAGACTCGTCGGTGTACATGGCTGCATGTAAATCCACCATGGGCAACAGCAGTAAGTAGATATGGCTTAAAACTTTGCGAAATGCGTACACAGTTTACACAATAATTAACAAAATCAAATAAATTCTTTTTTAACACCTTCAAGCTGTGGACATGAAAGTCGCAGAAATGGTAACCAGTCGGATAAGTTGAGGGTCCCCTTGTGGAGGCAACCGATATATAGAGCTCGAATTGCAGAACTCTCTTCACAGATTGAAGAAGTAACATATATGTATGAAAAATATCTATCTATCTATCTATCTTACAAAACATATATCTATAATTTTGTACTCAGAAACAGAACACACAGGAACACTTTAGGTCAATCTATCAACTATGCACTGACATCGCAACGTTCGGGGGAAAGATGCCCGGAGAATGTTTAGAACGACTCCCATATTTCACAACTACACTTTCTGACTGCATGACTGCAAGCTAGTTGTAGAAACTAAATCACAAAACAGCTCCCAGTACGTACAATATTGACAAATTTCGGCATCTTAACAAGCAATCCCAACTGCAATTTGGCTATCTACATTCAACTACTCGTAAAACTCATCTTTCTCCGAGAAATTGATACAGTTCTTACCGATCTGCTCCAAACCAGAGAAAAGTGCTGACACAGGATTCAGATACTCCAAAACTCGGGACACAAACTCTTGGAGATATATGCGCAAATGTGCAAGTAATCGTCCTACTGATCTTGCAATATGCCCCTCAGAGAAACAAAGAAAGATCGTATACTGCAGATCTATTGCAGTAACCACGCCACAACATAGAAATTACGAGAGACTGAGAACAATGAGCATTGAGAAATGACAAAATATCCACCATCCCCACAAGCACGACAGCAATTGGGCTACTGTCATAGAACTCCTTGATTTCAATAAATTCATCTCCATGACACAACGTTCTAGTCTTTGATGTAGTCTTTGTTCTACTCCAAAGTACTCCAAAGTACCTAGATAGCAAATCTGTGTGGTAATGGGCTGATCTACCTTAGTAGTCAAATCAGGCATTGTGTTTTTCTCCATTTTGCCACAATTTATTAACCCTATTTTTCATTTATTGCAGAAGTGCTAGTTGAAGATAGCAACTATTAATATTTTAGTGAAGTATAGTAGTTTGTAAGTTCATCAATTTTACTAAGAAAAAATATATTCTTGTATTTTTTATATTATACATGTAAATTTTCATCTACATTTGGTAGTTTCATTACTGGACTAACAAGACATGGTTATTACAACATTAGCCATCACGTCAAATCATTTCTTGTAATGAATGGCTAGAGGTAACATATTGTACAGTTGTTAATTTTTCACAATTTGAATTTTTCAGAATAATAAAGTTTTTTTTAATTATGTTTTGCATGAATAGAAAGGTTTGTGTTACTTCTACTTTAAAATGAATTATAATGTCAACAACTAAATTTGTAATGCATGGTAATAGTTAACTTCTACTATTTTTTGAGATACACTAGGTCTCTATGAACCTGGTAGGTCCATTAACCTAGCTAGGATACATTGATTTGTCCTAATAGTGTTTGTGACACTAATTTATCTAAGTCACACTATTTTAAATTAGTGCATATTGAAATAATATCGTATTGAACTAATGTCTACAAAAATAATTCTTTTTATGGGTGACACTAAATTTCTAGGTGATGCTGATTTTTCCCACGCTACTAGGACAAACGAGTGTAGTAGCCAAAGGGAGGGTGTGATATTAGCGAAAGCGATACTGGAGAAAGTGATATTAGAGAAAGTGATATTAGAGAAAATGATAATAAAGAAAGTGATATTAGAGAAAATGATAATAAAGAAAGTGATATTAGAGAAAATGATAATAAAGAAAGTGATATTAGAGAAAGTGATATAAAGGAGGGACTGAGTATGTATATCCCGTATTGCGCACATTCAACTGCTTCCTCTGTCGTCAAGCCTAAACCCTAAAACCCTAATACAAAGTTCATGCGTCGATCACGAAGGTCCTTCCTCAACTCGTCCCCTTGCTCATTTTCCTTCTACTTTTGCGATCAGCAGGTATGCATTCGCAGACCCTTGCAATCTTCCTCATCTGCCCACTCCCATCAATCCATAGGTAATTAGTTTTTTGCAATTCGTCAGGAGGTTTAGTATAATTCCGTTAATCTTTTCTAACCGATCCGGGTTGAATTGTTTTCACTTCGCAGCCGAGTTTTCGATTCTCCAGTTCAATTTTGCTGTCCATGGGAACATTCGTGAGGCAGCGTCTGATTTCGCATTTGTCTCGTGGGCAGCCTGGTCTCAGGGTGCTCACTCAGGGCAATGTCAATGCCTCAACTGCGGCTGGTTATGCGACTTCATCCGAAAGCGAGGACCCGAATTCTTCGTGGTTTCAGAAGTTGAAAGGAGTATTCAAGGGGAAATCGTCCTCTGAAACGCTGCCCCAGGCTTCCGAACCCAAGGCAACTTTGCCAGGGACTTTGCCAGGGGACTTCACTATGGAAAGTGAGGCGATTTATTTTCGTTTCCTCATCAATTTGCAGACTCCTGTGTCATGAATGCATACAAAATTCATGCTGTATTTGAAGGCCAGTAATCTGAAGATGAGAAAATGCATGTCGTGATTGTGCAACCTAAACCCTAAATCTTTACAAGGGAAACTACAGTGGTCTTGGATTGTATTGGCAACATTGCTTACTAGAAGGGTTTCTGGCTACGTTGGCAGACTTCGCGGATGAGCTTAAGAAGGCTCGTCAATTTGGAAGCATGACCACATTTGGACGGGGACTCCCGCGTGGAGGCGAAATGTCGGCAGTGAAGTCATTGCAAAGACAAGAAGATATACTACGTGCTTTGACTAAGCGAGACCCTATGGTGAGTTTGCTGGTCTGCTTTCACCTTTTTTTCAGTTTTGGACACGTAGGTTAGTCGCTTCTTATTTGATGAATCAGGTTGAGGAATGCTGTCAATGAGATCGATGAATGGTCTCTTGCAAATTTGTTTCAGAGTGTAGAAGAGGAATCCAAAAAATGGTTCATAATAAAACATTCAACAATTTTTATGTGTTTTACAAGTTTGATGTTTGAACAGATACTTTTATACTGAATAGAAACATGTATTTGTGATATCTCTCTTCCGATATAGTCCTGCGTACAGGTCTCACTGATTTTTTATTTTAAAATCACAAAACTCTATTTGACAATCCTAGAATGCCACTATTCCTCTAATCACATGTCACAATTCTATTAGACTTAAGAAATTCAATCTTTGGAAGAATGGGATTAACGTGCTTCACTTGCTTTAACACATGCTTTATCTTCATGGAGCATTGAACCTTTCTAATTTCAGCATCTGCCTAGTCTCTGCCCATGTGGAAGAAACGACAGAAAAGCATATCTTGGAGCATAGAACTGCAGCTGTTCAGTGAGAGACTTGATCTGCAGGTTTGCGCCTCTAAACTATGGGTTATAAGGAAGGGTCTTCTGGCTGGGCATGGTGGTTGTTCAGCGAGTTGGAGCACAGCATAAGGCTGAAGTGGCTGGGGAGTGCGAGTGCACAGTTTTTGATGTGGAGAATGTGTTGTCCAAATACGAATGGGCCAAGGAGGCTAATCGGCGGGTCAAGAAACTCGAAGCGGAAGGCAAGCCATTACCGAAGACATTGAATGAGGTATTTTACCCATCCAGAAATGGACTCTTATACTACATTGTGCGCTACAATGGACATACCATGCACTGTACGTGTTCAATCTCAATGGGTGGGCAATTGTGCCACACTAATCTTGCAATTATATATGATTGTGGTCTCTTATGTGGTGTAATTGGTGCTGAAATTTCCATGTAGTTTAGCTCTTGTGGATTCTGGATAGTATGAACTGTCAAGAGCTTGAGTAAAGAGCTTGAGTCTCGCTTCCACGTGGCGTGAGATTTTCAGTGCAACTACTCTGCCCGTCCTGTTTCTTGACAGCGTTTTGTTGCGTTGCAAGGTCGAAGCCCTTATGGGTGGCAGCTGGAGTGCAGCAGCTTCTGTAAATCTGGCGAAAAGTGGGAATATCAGCAGAAACGCTCCTTGCCCTTGTGGGTCCAAAAAGAAGTACAAGAGGTTAGTACGTCCTCTCCATAGATTTCTATCGTGGAGTCTCTCTAGAGTCAGAAAGTGATCCCATTCCTTGACTCAATAAGTGTGCCCTCCAAACAGTACCTGACATGTTTTGTGGTTGCTCGGCAGATGTTGCGGGAAAAATGCAGTGCAAACCTAAGCTTAATAGAATGTGCGAACTCTTTCCAACCCTAGCCGAAACATTGGTGTCATCTTTTCACATACGAATGAAATAGTGGCAGTTTACTTACAGAGATATGGCAATTTCTCATTTGATTTGCATCCTCTAGCTTGGCAGCTCTTGCGATTGCCGAAAATCTTCTCCGTTCGTAGAAAGCCGGGTGATCTGTTCTCCAGTGGCTGCTTTCCGCCACTGGAAGTGCATTGATCACAGACTAATGATTCAGCTGGTGAATGGAAATCACGTTCCAGAACTCTATTTTCTCAAAGGTTTGCTTTCCAGTGATACAGATATGTAGCATCGAAAATGTTTTCTCTTGTCTACCGCAGAAGAACCAATTGTTGATGGTTTCAAAATGATCAATTCAGTGATCCTATTTTGAATAATATTATTCAGATTGGACCAAATTTCAGATCACCAGAATCGGTGAAGAACCTTGCAAAACTTGGTCAAATTCTCCTAACCTAACGCAAACAAGAGACTTTATTTGGTCTTCTTGGTTCTGACGGGTAAAAATGGAAGATTAAATCAAAGCCATGCTGCTGCGGTGGACGGCCACACTCTCAGCTTGTTTGATTTCCTACCTCGAATCCTTCCACAAACATCAGCTCCTACCTCAGTTGTTATTTACACTTATGGTTTCTATCTAACTTGTTGCCAATAAGGTCCAATAGAAACCATTTATGTTCTATTAATCGTAACTATGCTCAGTTTGGAATTGTACTGACGATTCTCGGTGGGCATACTTCAATAGGACAAACCAGTGTCGTTGAGTTTATTCCCAAGGAGAGACTCGCCCCCCCCTGCAGACATTTTGTCGGTCTTCAGTGCTCCTGTTTTCCTAATCACTGGAGCTGTAGAGCATTTCCGACAACCCGCACCGTGAGTCCTAAACAACGCCAAAGCTGCAGAAAGGTCTCGTGAAACCCGGATGTTCCCAGACAAGTGGGGCTTGGTGAACAGTGTCGCCCTTCAAAGTCTCGCATTCTAAGTCTGGACAACAGACTACACAGACCAGTCCTTCAACTCGTCTGTCTTTTGGCTCTCATCAGCTCTCTTTCTTGCTTCTGCGATTCCTGTTGCCGTGAACCAACTGAACCCACTCCTGCTGCAATCCATCGTCCCCATTGGAGCGCCTTCAGTTCTGCAACCCGTCCCATGCCCCAGGCACTACTCTGTGCGTTAGGGTTTCCATTTTAGAATCTCTTGGGGAGTGATCACATTGCTCCAAGACCCAGCTGCTCCAATTGATTCTCGGAGAAGTCGCCTGCTTCCTCTGCGCACGCCCACGAGTCGACTGTCAGCGAATTTCGGTGAGTTCATCTTGCGATTGGAGAGTGTCTTGTGAGTGGGGTGAGGGTGTGTCGGTAACGAGAATCAGAGGGTACTTTGGAGAGATGCGAGGCCCGAGAAGGGTAATCGTCCCGTCTTGTGTTCTCTGGGCATAGCTAGAGGGCTTCGATTGAACGCTGCTGTATGGGTTATCACGTTATAGCGCTCCTTCTATCAAATGAAAAGAAACTTGGTATTTCTGCGTTGTTGGTGAAGTTAGCTTTGTGTTAAGCTTCGGGTTCTGGGACTACTCCAGAGTTTAAGGGAGTGTAAGGGCGCTGTGTTTTTTATGTTTAGTGAGCCCTATCTTCTGTTTGTTGGAGGGGTTGACGAGGGGTTTGCGTGTTGGATCGTGGGTGTCAAATTGTGATGCAGAATTGTCACGGTTGTGTGAATGCAGTGCCTGGGAGAGGAGCTTGATTACTTGGCGATATGGAAAATTGCGCACCACAGTTGACTGGTGGGGGACTTGAAGACACGACCATGGCGGCTGGGAGGACCTCCTCATCTCCAGATGAAACCACCAGTTTCCACACTACCGTGGAAGATTGTTTGTCTTCCGTGGCTGAGATGGCGATTGGAGATCGGAGCGGTGCAAGTTCCTCAAGGGAACAGAAGTCCGAGTACTTCTCTGCCCGGGTGGAGGAGATGATGCGAAGCAAGAGTCAGTTCTCTTCAGCTGTGGAGCATGACATTGAGCATTCGAGGGTGCACTGGAGCGAGGTGACTGGCCTTTCCGATCTCTCAGAAGACAACGACCAAGAAGAAGAATTGGATCGAGAGAATCAGGAAGTCTTTGCAGAATTGATGAACGACCCACAATGGGAGCACCATGAACAGGGTCGTTTTTTCCACAAATGGCCGCTTGGTCGGAAGTTGGGTCGGAAGATTGCCGAGGGGGGACAGGCAGCAATTTTTGAAGTAATAGACACTGATGGCAGCATAGTTACTAGCAGTGTATTGAAGGTGTTCAAGAGAGGATCACGGCTATCCGATCTCAAGAAACAGTGGCCTCATGGAATCCTTCGACAGGAAGTTGGTACATGTATTATATATAGGGGCACTATGTTGGACGATGGGAGGTTTGCGTTCATGATGGTGAGATGTTGGGTGACTTACGCAAGTTGATTGACCAAGCCATGCAAGAGAAGAACAACCAAGGTCCACCATTTCCATATGAGCGGAATGGAGAGACCTTGCATGCCAAAGTTATTATGCAGAAAATTGCTTATGATATGGTCCTTTTACACAAGCAAGGAATTATTCATAGAGACTTGAAAGCTGCCAACATCCTTCTTTTCATAGATGTCAAAGATATACATCCATTTGTAGCAGACTATGAGTGTTCCATTGGAGTTGTTGGAACAGGATTTTGGAGGGCACCAGAGATATTGTTGGCTCTCAAGAATAGAAGTGCAATTGACTTCAATGAGAAAGTCGATGTATATAGTTATGCCATGACCTGCTTTGAAGTTGTAACTGGTCGCTTGCCATTTGAAGGTGAACTTGAAGACTGTAGAGCTAGCCGTGATCTTCTCATTGCAGGGCAAAGGCCTCAACTACCTAGTGATTTGAATGGACTATTGAAGGATTTGATAGAGAGATGTTGGAATCCAATTCCAATTGAGAGACCCAGTTTTTTAGAAATTTGGAAGAATTTGAAGTTCTCTGATGGGATGTCATTGTAGTAAGATAGTTGTAGATTTTTAGTATATTTCTATGCTAGAACTTGTGAGATGTAATTCTATGCAAGATGTCATAAGTTATATATCTAGGTCCCTTTTGTGTGAAATTATTTAGGATACTTGATTTATTATTATGTGTTTTATCTTATAATTAGGGTCCAAACTATAGGCCATTAGATTGTTTGAATTGTTATTTGAATGTTTGAATGAACGTAATAATGAAGGATGTGAAGTTTGTTTGTTTGTCAAGTTTATCAAAGATTGAACGCTTGTTGATTAGTTTTATTGTTCATGAACTATTCATGTTATCACGCAATTTAATAATTTTTGTTCAACCTATTTGAAGTGACCATTAGCAATAATATTTTTGAACATTCTTTGTTTGGTAAGTCCAATAACAAAACTTCTTTATTCATTCCATACAAAAAGTAAGATTTTGGACAATAGATTTTACTACAACCAAGATTTTCTAGTAGGCTACATAGTTTGATTGATGCAACAAAGACAAATGAAGTTGTAGTTAGTTGTTTTGAGATTTCCGTGCGCTAACAATGATGAAGGAATACTTACATTAGAAGTTTAAATACCTAGAGCTTGTATTAAATCCTAAGTGAATGAAATGCAAATTGAGAGACCCAATTCAAAGTATGTATAAATGGTTTTTTCAACATTTAAGATCCAACAAATCGTTTTTTGGTTGGAATCTAATTCTTCTTGTCAATAATTAAATTACTCATCCATATAGTAGGATGATTGTTGATTTAGTATGGTAGAAATGTAGATTTGTACTTGCAATGATTTTTGCATACTAGAAGGACAACAAAATATAAAAATGAATGCTAAAAGAAAGTAATGATATTCTTGTCTTCAATTCTTTTTGCCTGTATAAACTACTTATAAAAGTTATAATTTGAAGTTTAAGCTTCTTCCAAAATAAATTGCATTTTCAAGATAGTCATTGCAATATTGGTGATTTTTATAAGCGACAAGCTCTCGTATCATTGGGTGTAAATTTGAGAAAAGAAATCCCACAATACTATCATTATTGAGAAAGATCATGAAGTGTAATCTTCAATGGGCCAAAAATTTGAAAGTAACTACTTGAAGTATTTAATTCTTGTTTAAACCTCGTTTCTACATACCAAATCAAAAATTGAATAATGAAAAGAAAATTGAGATTAAAGGACATAATACATATACCAATACCGTACCTAAGTAGCAGCTTTGATATTTTTGGATCAAATAATTTTCATTTCCTAAATAATAAAGTTTGGACATATACTAGAAATATTCTGTACAATTTTTTGAGACAAAAAGTTCCTTTGGTAAAACAATTCCCTTCCATTTTGACATCTAATTGTATAGATATTTTCAAATGAACCAACTCATAAACGAGTATGCTTTTATGGTATTCAATTTATTCCATTTGAAATCTATTTTTCAATTTTTTGGAATGGATTTACAATATAGTTTTCACCCTAGGATTTTATGTCTTTGAGGCAATACTAATGGCTTTGAATACTAACAATTTGAAATCTAAATATAAAATATCCTTCTAAAATTAACTATAGATTGAATAGTTTTAAGCAACAAAAGAGTTTTCATTCTTCATGCTTAAATTGGTGAGTTCTAATTATGATGGTTTTCTAAGATTTTTTATTTTCTATATGTGCACAAGTTGTTTTTGAAAAGCAATATTTTGAATTGAAAAAGTTGCGTTTCATGGCCCTAATTAAAAGACGCTATAGTTTAGAGCTTCCAAAATTATTGTGAATGGAATTGGAAATCTCCCCCTTCCAAGGTATTGTAGAGTCATTATAGAATGCGACTATTTCTATAGTCACATGTCACAGTTATATTAGACCTAAAAAATTGAATCTTTAGAAGGATGGGACCAATATGCTTGAATTGCTTTAGTACTTGTTTTATTTTTATGGAGCACCAAACCTTTCTTATTTTAGCATCTATATAAAGTATTATTGTTCACTTAGAGATTTGTACCAGTGAACTATGAGTTAAGTTAGTAATTTCTTGAAGCGGCCCTTTAAGAGCTGATAGCATTTGAAGAGAAGGTAACACTTGAAGGACATTGCAAGACCTAGGGGCATTTTCAAAGTCAAAACCTAAATTTTCTCAAAGTTCTTGATTGTCTGTACTTTTAAACTCTTCTAAAAAAATGTAGCTCCAATAATCTACGTTTTATTCCATTTGAATTTCTTGAGAACTCTTAAAGTTGTACTTTTTGTAACACTTTGAAGAAATCTTCTTGAATGCTCAAAATGTACCACTTTTGCACTTTTTCTATCAAATTTCTCTTAGTGTAAAATCAGGAAGTACATCAATTACACTATAATGTTTTTCATGATTATGTCTAATATTCTTTAAAACTTAATATTACTTTTAGCATTTTTGTAATTACTAAGATTTTACAAAGAAATCTCTATAAAAAAATCATATTAAATTCAATTTGATGTTTTCAGTTCTAAAAAAATGAAGGTGAAATTTAGAAATATTAATTATTTCATATGAAATATACCAAACTTTTTTGAAATGTATGTTTTAATGTCAAAATCAAATGAAGTGACTAGTCCAAGACATGAAATGTCCCATTAGAAGAGATTTAGGGGGGACTAAAGGGCTCTTTCAGGCCTGTTCTCCCGACGTTGTCCCTTTAGTAGATTGGAAACATCCGCTGTCAGATTTTTTTTTAATTTTAATATTTGAAAAATCAGAAAAGAATTTTTTTTTTTTTTTTTTCGGGATCACGTAGCAATTGTTCTGCGGACTGCTACGAGGCTGTTCCCCTAACCCTGACAGCCCTTTGAAGGAGCTAAAAAATATCTAATGCTTTAAGGGTTAAACTTTTTGAGACAATTTTCAATAAATTTTTATATAAAAAATATGGAATAGGCATTCAATCCAAGTCAATTTTTACATTTTAGATCTCTATAGAATTAATCATGAAATTTTCAGGTTGAAATACATTAGTCACTAAAAGCGACCACCTCTTGTAATGTACACCATTGGAACATTGAAGAAAACAAAAAGAACCTTTGTATTAGTAGTTGCTTTTAGAGAAGGGTTGCATTTTAAGCATTCTATCTTATAAAGGAGGAACATTAAAAGAGAAATGAGGCGTGAAGAGGACCTCAAGTTCCTAGACAGTGAAGAACATCAGCCAAAATTCCTGAATAAAAAATAGCTTTTTTAGTACATCCCAAGTATTTGGACACTTATCAGATCCTCTTGAAGCTAAAAGCACACTTAACACAAACTAAATTAGTATCTTGTATAGTTCTTATTTGAACCATGCAAGGCTTGTCCTATAGGGCTTATATTGATACAGCTTGTTCCAAGTTAATCCTATGTACATGTATTTTACATGCCCTTGCGTATTTCATAAAGACAACTATAGACAATTTTCACCAAAGTTTTTTCATTTTATAAGAATATACCATCTTTAATTTATTATTTTTACATATACACTTATATCATGATTAAGTTACATTTCCATCCACCATGTAGAGTACTATCATATATTAGAATTTCTTACAAGCATTGAGCATTGTAAAATTTCTAAAACAAGTAGACAAAAAAGTCACAAAATTTGAGGATGATAGTATGTATTTTGCATCAAATTTTTCTCCAAGGGGTTTGGAACTTCACCTATGCCCAATCAAAAAATATGACAACAAATTGTGACATTAGTGAAGATACATCACGTGTCTGTAGCCCACAAATGCATCTCATATTTTTCACAAGGAAATAAATAAACAATTTTCTTTTTTAACCCCTAAAGGACCAAGGTGATTTTCCTATCAAAAATCACTCAAAATTGTCATTTCTAACACAAAGAGAAAAGAACTTTTAAAATTATTCTTTTTTTTGCATATCCAACTGTAAGATCTTATACTTGACTAGTATACGAATATGTGGAAGAACTTTCAAAAACTTTGACCATGTAGATTGTATGATATATGCATTTAAAGTGAAGTAAACAAATATTTTTGTTCCTTGCTTGACTAGATTTTTTGGCTTTGAATCTTTTTAGTTCAAATTTTTTGAATATTGATTTTGATTTTCTTCTTATTTATGTTAAGTAGCTGAGTTGAGAATCTCCCAAAAGAATTTAGGAAAAAATCAGTTAATTTGCAATCATTAAAAAATTGTTAATTAGAAGTAGGTTCAAGATTGAAAAAAAAAAATAAGTTATTAATAGCTTTTTGATGGAATTGAATCACAATAATCCTAATGGTGAGATTGTTCTAGCAAAAAAATTTGACCATGTCTAGTAGTTTTTTTTGAAAAATTCTTAAACTTGCCTTCAAAAATGAATTCTACAAGTTATTTTTTCAAGAAGAGGCTTAGATTGCCTGAAAAATTGAGATTGTCTATAACTTTCTCATCATTAGTCCAAATTGAATGAAACAAAGCTTCACATGTAAAAAATATAATCTTTGAGAAAAAAATTTAAAAAAATTGTATTTTGATTTTCTATGATTTTTTTGTGCTGCCTGCCGAACTCCATTTTTGCTTATTGTGGCATAACTTTTGCTCCCGGGCATCAATTAAAATAAAAGTTATATATTCACAAAGCTCTTGCAAAAATATACAACCTCAAAAAATCCCCAAAAATATCACTAATAATTTGAGACCATAGGAACCTGCCCGGACCCAAATTGTCTCCTGAGGGGACAAATGGTCCTTTAGGGGTTAAAACTATGGCCTCAATCAAGAACTTGAGCAGTGTTTTGGGAGGATGCACAAGAACACAAAAAACTTCACTATGAGCTTTTGGTAATTGAAAGCAAAATTTTGACAGCTCAAAATTCTAAACTCATTACTCAGCAATGGCTCAAACTATCTCAAAGAACCCTAGGCCCAGGTTGCTTCAAAATTTCCAATGTCTAGACTTGAATCATCATTATTAGAGGCACAAAGAGAAACACATAGTTTTGGCTCAACAACTATATTTGTAGCTAGAGTTCTCTATAGGGATTAGTTTAGTTAAACCAATGCAAAATTCATTAGGTAACTACACCTAAGATTGCACAAATAAGCATTTCAGCATGGTTCCCATTATTATATTGGAAATTTTTGCGGAGTCTTGTTGGTAGTCAAAACGGGATTCTAGATTCTCTTAGAATGCATTTTTTGGACAACATGTGAATATACTACAAATTTTCAAATTGTGGAATATAAGCTAGTGTAGGGCAACCAACCATAGACTCTCATGAATACTCAAAGTACATTTTAGGTAGGAATCTAGACTGTGCGGTTTTAGAAAGCAATCAAAATTAGGTGGAGGTACCATAAGCAAATGGGTTGGCAAATCAAGGCAGATGCATTAAGCACATGGTCCCAATTCTTATCAGTTAGCCTTGACCTCCGAACCAAAGGCAACTTTGAAGACAAAAACGGTGTAACAGCACAATGATCTTATATTAATCACGAAGTGAATAACTCAGATACTAAACAGGTGATTAACTAGTTCTTAAATACAGAGCAGCCTCAAGATTCCAACTACTTCCGTTACAGCTACCACTAACTTTACTAACTATTTGTACAACTAATAACAGTTAGTAACTGTCTTTGTTACAGTGGTACACGTCCTTGGCCCAGCCTAACTAGACTAGGGTGAATGTGAGTTAGGGTTTGAGAGCATTTTATTCAACACCCTCCCTCGCTCGAAAAACCCTCCCATCTTGTGCTTCCAGCTTTGCTCCAGGCATGTCGCAATTCTTCAGTTTCCTGGTTGATGCCGTGCGTGCATTGCAGGAGTTCGAGGAGCGTATGTAACTGGCAAGTTTCTTTACTGCTAGGGTGCTGGGTTTGGGTGTGAGTTCTGTGTTGTATGGAATTTGTTGTACCTGTGGACTGAGGCTTGGGACGGTGTTGGTGCAGGTTCAGATTTTTCTGTTGATCCTATGGCTTTGTGCTCTGGCAACACGGCGAGTTTGTGACAGGGTTCAAGGACTGTGTATTTACCTATGGCTTCTGATTCAAGGTGAGGAAGACAGCAAGAGGGTTGGTTCTGAGGATGGTATTCTTGCTAGAGACACCATTAGGATTTCTGATAGGGTTGGCGCTAGCAGTGCTTCAAGTGGGACAGCCGATGTTTACTGGAGGCAACTGATCGACAATCCGGAAGAATGGTGGGATAATCGGGCAACTCGCAAGAATCCACGAGCCCCAGATTTCAAGCACAAGCTTACTAGGAAAGCATTATGGATTGACAATTGGCAAACTCCAGATTGGGTTAGGATTAAGTTTCAGAGTTGAGTGACTGGAGAGAGACAACACCTGCACTTCGTCGGTTTTCGATGAAGGCTCTGTATGGCAGTGGCTTCGTGAGAAAGTCTGCCTGCTGTACTTGGGTCAGCACATAATGCACTTGAATTTTTCCACCTTTTGCGACTTCACGTATGTAATGATGTTGGATCTCGATGTGTTTTGTCCTTGCGTGTAGGACTGGATTTTCCACTAGCTTGATGCATGACTGGTTATCACTAAGTAGTTGAGTGGGCTGGTCCGTATGTACACCTAATTCTTGAAGCAATCTTCTGAAGTATACAATGTCCTTGGCTGCATCAGTTAAGACCCTGTATTCAGCTTCAGTGCTTGACAACGATATTGTTGGTTGCATTTTGCTCCCCCAACTTATGCAAGAGCTTCCCATCTTATGCAATATTCCTGGTATTGAGCGTCTTGAGTCTATGTCTCTTCCCCAATCCGCGTCAGCATAAGTGTAGTATGTATTTTTGGAGTCAGAGGGCATGAAGATCCCGTAGTCAACTGTCCCGCTGAGATATCGCAAGATTTTCTTTGCTGCCAGAAAATGTGCAACTTCAGGTTCTTGCATGTATCTAGAGACACAGCTCACAGCATAACAGATGTCAGGCCGCGTGTTGGATAGATATAGTAAACTTCCCACAAGTGACCGGTAGAGAGTCGGATCTGCCTTTTCTGTTCCCATGTCCTTCTGTAAATGTACATTTGGATCGATTGGAAGCTTAGTGGGGTTGCACCCTTGCAATCCAAATCGTTCAAGGAGCTTGACGATGTATCCTCTCTGATTGATAAATATGCCGTTTGTTTTGTGGTGGATTTCGACTCCTAGATAGTTACTGGCTTCCCCAAGGTCCGTCATCTTGAACTCCTCTTGTAATTTGTTCTTGAGGTCAGCGATTTGAAGCTGATCATCTCCTGTGATCAAAAGATCGTCCACATATAAGAGAAGTATCGTCATCTTGCCATCCTTCTTGAGGTAATACATGTTTGGGTCGCTCTCACTCTGTATTAAGCCTTGTTCCTGCAACCACCGATTGATGCAATCGTACCAAGCCTTCGGAGACTGCTTGAGTCCGTAAAGTGCTCGATTGATCCTACATACTTTAGTTGAGATTTCATGATAATCAATGCCTTCCTGCAGCTGAAACCTTCTTGCTACAATTCTTGTTTTGAGTTTGTTAATCTCTCCCTGTGCATTCTTTTTAATTTTGAACAGCCATTTGGCCGTAATGGGTGTCCTTCCTTTTGGTCTATCGATAATATCCCAGGTTCTATTTTTTAGGATGGAGTCTATTTCGCTCTGTATAGCAGTCTGCCATTCCTTTCTCTGGATAGCAGTTTGGAAGTTTAAAGGTTCGTCTAGCAATTCTGAGAACAACGCCCAGTAGTCTCGCATTCTAGTGGAAGGGTTTCGATTTCGTGTAGGGTATCTACGTGTAGCAGGACCAGCTTGACGGTCTACAGGAAGGGGATGTCTTGGGCTCTTGCTCAGATTGGGAGACCCTGATGACTGAGCCCGATCTGACTGCGAACTCAATAAGTCTGCACCGGTCGCGTTATCGACGGTATCCGGTTCTTGGAAATCAGGGCTTCCGGGAGTTTCTTCAGGCATGATTTCACGACTCTCGGTTGGCTCACTGCAGGTACTATCGATTGGACCTGTCTTTGGGAACTCAATTATGTTTTGCATGGGTTCAGCTAGGTTTAGATGCTGATATCCCATCCTGGTTTCGTCAAAAACAACGTCTCCACTTATCACTACCTTCTGCTTGTCATGATCGTAAAGTCGATAGGCCTTTGATTCATTACCGAAACCTAAGAACATGCACTTCTTTGTTTTGCTATCTAACTTTTTGCGGCTCTCTTTGGGCACATGCAGGTAAGCAATGCATCCAAAAATTCTTAAGTTTGATACATCTGGTATCGTACTTGCATATCTTGCTTCTGGAGTCACACCTTGATTTGCCCTGGTGGGGCTCCTGTTGATAAGATAGTTCGCATGAGAGACGGCCCTTGACCACAAGTTGATAGGCAAGCTGCAGTCATGTGAGATACTGCGGGCTCGTTCCATGATCGTTCTATTTCGTCTCTCCGACACCCCGTTCTGTTGTGGTGAATTTGCTTGCGTCAGTTCCCGTCTGATGCCGTTGGTTGTGCAGAAGTCCACAAATTCCGTCGAGAGATACTCGCCTCCCCGTTCCAACCTCAGTACTTGGAGCTTGTTTCCGGTCTCGAGTTCAATACGTTTCTTGAAGGCATAAAACTTTGATGCCGTTTCGTCTTTACTCTTTAGAAAGTACGTCCAACTTTTACGGGAGAAGTCATCCGTGAACACAAGCACATATCGTGATCCTCCAAGCGAAGGGTGCTGCATCAATCCCATGAGATCGGAGTGGATTCGTTCACCTGGTCTACTGGCTCTCGTTTCTGATTTCTTTGGAAAGCTTTCTCTATGCTGACGACCTGCTAGACAGCAAGGACACACCCTTTGATCTGTCTCTATCTCAGGGAGTCCAACCACATTAGAGGTTTTTGATAAGTGACTCAGGCCGACGAAGCTAAGGTGACCTAAGCGACGGTGCCACAGCATTGATACGCTTGCGTTCTCGACAATGCTACCGCTTGGTTCTCAAAGCAATAGAGACCGTTTGAGGGATCTCTCCTTCCGGATGCAATGGGACAATTCTGTGTATCTATTATCCAGCACTGATGGCTAGAAAACACGACTCGATGACCACTATCTGCAAGTGCTCCGACGGAGATTAAGTTCTTTCGCATACTAGGGACATACTTAACAGGTTTGAGCTTTATTTCTCCAGTCTCAGTACGTACAGTTGCTGTACCACTCCCTTTGACGGGATGCGACTCACCCCCCCCAGTTTGAATCTCGCTGATTTCTGCTCTAGAGGAGTTACTGTAGCTATCTAGCTTCTTGTAATCTGCAGCTATGTGGCCTGAGGCCCCGCTGTCTAAATACCATGGACCGTGACCGTAATAGTAATATGGATCATACTCTAACTGAGAATCAAAGAATTCTGCTGAGTTAGCATACATTACTCCCTTCGTAGGCTCCTTATCTGTATGAGTGTCTTGATTGTGGGGTTGTCTACAGTCTCTGGCGTAGTGGCCAGGCTTTTGACAGTTATAGCAAACTGGCGGAAATCTCGGTGGGAACCTTGGTGGCCCATATGGCCCTCTTCCAGGATACCCTCGGCCTCTTCCATACTGGGGCCAGCGTCCCCCTCGGCCTCGATTTGAGTTCGGTGTTTGCTTCGGAAAAGTTGTTGCTAATGCTTCTTCGTCTCCCAGCAGCTGGTTCCGATGTTAGCACCTATGTGACTCTGAAATCAGGCTTGCGCTTAGTTTGTCGAATGACATATCGGTGTTGAGGTGTGTAAGCGTTTGAATTGTGCTTTCGTATGAGCGCGGCAGGCCATTCAGCACGATCTGGTTCACGTTTCGGTCGGTCAACTTCTCACCCATGCTGCTCAGCTTATTCTTCATTTCTCTCGCCTTTCTGAGATGTTCCTCGATCGATCTGCCTTCTGCCATCTTGAGGGCCTGTAGTTGCCCCATCAATGTCAGGATCTGCGATTGATCTCCAGAGTTGAACTGGTTCTTCAAGGTCTTCCATACGATGGCTGGATCGGTGTAATCTGCAATCAAGTCTACCAGTTCGTCAGAAATTGATAAAAGTAACAGTCTGCATGCTAGTGTCTTCTTCTTCTTGACTTGGTTCTCTGTCATTGTTTCTCTGTCAATAGTTGCTGGAAAAATATCTGGTGCTTGTTCTGCCTCAGTCACGGCCCATTGGCCTTCTGCTCTCAGCACGGCCCTCATCTTCAGGGCCCACACATAATAGTTGGACAAGCCTTTTAGCTTGTCCCCCTCCCTAATTGCCACACTGGTGTTCTTTGCCATTCTCTCTTTTCACAAACTCCTAACGTTAGAAACTTGTCTTGCTAAGTTTGCTACTGATGCTAACTTTGCTACACTCAATCGCTCACTAATCTCGCTCTGATACCATGAAGACAAAAACGGTGTAACAGCACAGTGATCTTATATTAATCACGAAGTGAATAACTCAGATACTAAACAGGTGATTAACTAGTTCTTAAATACAGAGTAGCCTCAAGATGCCCACTACTTCCGTTACAGCTACCACTAACTTTACTAACTATTTGTACAACTAATAACAATTAGTAACTGTCTTTGTTACAGTGGTACACGTCCTTGGCGCAGCCTAACTAGACTAGGGTGAATGTGAGTTAGGGTTTGAGAACGTTTTATTCAACAAAATTTGCTAGTGGACTTCACTATGGAAATTGAGGTGATCTATTCTCGTTTCCTCATCGATTTGCAGACTCTTGTGTCATGAATGCATACAAAATTCATGCTATATTTGAAGGCCAGAAATTTGAAGATGAGAAAATGCATGCCTTGATTGTGCAACCTAAACCCTAAATCTTTACAAGGGAAACTACAGTGGTCTTGGATTGTATTGGCAACATTGCTTACTAGAAGGGATTCTGGCTACATTGGCAGACTTTGCAGATGAGCTTAAGAAGGCTCGTCAATTTGGGAGCATGATCACATTTGGACAGGACTCCAACTTGGAGGCGAAATGTCGGCATTGAAGTCATTGTAAACACATGAAGATACACGACGTGCTTTGAATAAGAAGATATACTACGTGCTTTCAAAAACTATGGTGAGTTTGGTGGTCTGCTTGCACTTTTTCATTTCTGGACATCTACGTTAGTCACTTCTTATTTGATGAATCAGGTTGAAGAATGTTGTCAATGAGATTGATGAAAGGTCTCTAGCATAGTTGTTTTAGAGTGTAGAAGACAAATCCCAAAAATGGTTCATAGTAAAGCATTCAACATCTTTTGTATGTTTTACAAGCTTGATGTTTGAACAAATACTTCTAAGAACAACAATTTTTACCCTGAATAGAAACATGTATGTAATTGTAATACCTCTCTTTCCATATAGTCCTGCATGCATATAATCCTCATTGATTGGAATTTTATTTTAAATCAAAAAATTCTATTTGACAATCCTAGAATGCCGCTAATCCTCTAATCACATGTCACAATTCTATTAGACTTAAGGGACTCAACCTTTGGAGTGATGGGACCAAGATGCTTCAAATGCTTTAACACATGTTCTATTTTCATGAACCACCGAACCTTTCTAATTTCAGCATTTGCTTAGTCTGCCCATGTGAAAGACATATCTTGGAGCATAAAGAGCTGCAGCTGTTCAGTGAGAGATTTAATCTGCAGTTTTATGCCTCTAAATTATGGATTATAAGGAAGAGTCCTCTGGCTAGGCATAGAGGTGGTTCAGCAAGTAGGAGCACAACATAAGGCTGAAGTGGCTGCTGAGTGCGAGTGCACATTTTTTGATGTCAAGAAACTCGAAGCAGATTCTCGAACCATTGAATGAGGTATTAAATTACCCTATTCAGAAATGAACTTTTATACTACATTGTGCACTACACTGAACACACCATCACTGAGTATGTTCAATTTCAATTGTGCCACATTAATCTTGCAACTATGTTCGGATTGTTGTTGTGGTGTGTTAGATCGTGTAATTGTGCTGAATTTTTCATGTAGTTTAGCTCTTGTGGAATCCTGATAGTCTGGATTGTCAAGAACTTGAGTCTCGCTTCCACATAGCATGAGATTTTTAGTGCAACTACAGTGTCCCCAATTCTTGACAGCGTTTTGTTGCATTGCAAGCTAGGTTGAAGCTCTTATGGGTGGCAGCTGGAGTTCAGCAGCTGCTGTAAATCTGGCCCAATGTGGGAATATCAGCAGAAATGCTCCTTGCCTTTGTGGGTCCGAAAAGAAACAAGCTACAAGAGGTTAGGACATACTCTTCGTAGATTTCTATCGTGGAGTCTCTGGTCAGAAAATGATCCCATTTCTTGATTCAATCTTGTGGTTGCTTGGCAGATGTTGCAGGAAGAATGCCATAGAAACCTAAGCTTAATAGAATGTGCGAACTCTTTCCAACCCCAGCCAAAACGTTCGTGACTTGTCTTTCATATACAAACCAAATAGTGCCTATTTCGAGTCTGTAGGAGACATGGCAATTTCTCATCAGATTCATATCCTCTAACTTGGCAGCCCTTGTGGTTGGCAGAACTCTTCTCCGTCCTGGAGATGAAAGTGACCTGTTCTCCAATGTCTGCTTTCCGCCACAAGAAGTGCGTTGATTACAGACTAATGATTCAGCTGATGAATGGAAATTACATTCCAGAACTCACTTTTGCTTGGCAGATGTTACGGGAAAAATGCCGTGGAAACCTAAGCTTAATAGAAGGTGCAAACTCTTTCCAACCCCAGCCGAAACATTAGTGAGTGTCATCTTTTCACATACAAATGAAATAGTGACTATTAGAAGTTTGATAGAGCTGTGTCAGTTTCTCATCTGATTCGCATCTTCTAGCTCAGCAGCTCTAGCGGTTTCCGGAAATCTTCTTCGTTACTCGAATGCAGAGTGAGCTGTTCTCCAGTGGCTGCTTTAGCCACTAGAAGTAACACACTCTTGATTCTGCGGATATATGGAAATCACGATCCAAAACTCATTTTCTCAAAGGTTTGATTTCCAAAAATCTTGTTCAGGCATGATCACTAATCCTTGAATTGAAAAGGAGTTGATCGAAATGCATGTGGAACTCTCTAATTTGCCATCCTGTATTCCTATTGCAACAGAAAAATTGTGAACCCAATCAATCTCAATAAATGCAAGGACCAAAGGGACGCAGAATGGATGTACCAACCTTACTGAATTTAGACACAACAGTTAAAATTAAGTCATTTTGTTTGAGCAACTGTACCTCCAAAAAATTCTACTCCGTATAATACATCCAACCCTAAAACTATTTGGTTCATAGGATTCATTGATTTACAACATTGCATTTGCCCTAGCATAAGAATCATTGTCTCAAATTTGTTCCAATATCCGAGAGTGATTAGCATCTTTGTGCTCAAGCACATGATTATATTATTCACAAAGAACAAGTCAATACAACCAGCTCATCTTCCAAAGCTCTTCTTCCAACTGTTTGGAGGTTTGAACCACAAAGTCTCCCTTTCCGATGCAATTGCAGCTTCCACATTCCAAGGTCCGCAACCGAAAAAGCATTGAAAGATTATCAATGAAATCAGAAGCTAGTGCGATAGAAGAAAACCCACAACAAAAGAAATGCAAGTTCCTAGCAACAATACCCGATAGACTCTCATTAGTCACCTAGATCATCAACAAAATCGCAACTTGAGAGGGTAGGCTTCAGCGGGCAAGCAACCAGAAGATATAACTCCAATTCAAGCTTCTTCAAACCAACAAGAAGTGAGAAGGATATGACAAATCCAATTTAACTTGGAAGTTTCTAGAAAATACTACTAGAGAAATCTGACCATATGTGTACTAGATCCATATATAACCAACCTCAACTTTCATATTGCTAGGAGTAGTATAGAAGTATCAAACATGGAAAAAAGAAAGCTGCAGTATCTGTAGTCACTTCTTGCAGACCTGTAAGGTACACCAACCTCTTATAAAGCATGAGGTCGATCTTCAATCAAAATCATTAATATAATATCATCATTTGTAGATTGCATAAGTACCATTAGTCAAGCCTATTGCCATTTAGAAAGAGTTGTGAAGGCACCAAATAATTGCATCTTCATTCTCACGTTGATAGTGATGAAAATGAAAAAAAAAAAAAAGGCAGAAGGAGTGGTTTCATACGTGACGCAATAGGTGCATGAGTGGTATTAAGCTGGCTTTTGTTCGTAAAAACTACCCCAGAACAACCTCAAGAAGAGTCATGTGTTCGCTAGGCTGGTTTAACTTAGGTCAAACTTACGGTATCCCAGAAGCAACCTCAAGGATTGTCATATGATCTTGCTCAATTAAGCTCTCAAAAAGAGCTTAAGCATAACATAAAAAAAGAACACAACTACGATATATCTCAACTGAAAGCCGAAAGTGAAAATCTCTCAAGTCTTCGGAGTATCAAATCGGAATTGGGCAAGACACAAACCCATTCTTACACATAATGTCGCGAATTTTGCAAGCGGAGGAATAGAAACCGATCGATACCCAAAGAAAGATGGAACATTGTCCCCTTCAAACCCTCAATCCTAAAACTTGAAGTTTGAAGTTTGTCATCTCAAATCATTCTCTGGGATACCAATTTGATGCGGACAACTTGCAATTCAAAAACTAATTCATTCACATACTAACTGAGGTGAATTTGGAAACAGAGAAACAAAATTGATCGTTAAACAAAGAAAGCCGAAAGGGTTGGAAAATCATGCTCCGGCACAACGAAGTCACCTGCGAGCAACTTGGAATTGAAGAATGCGATGGCTGCAATACAAGGGCCAGGGATTGCAGGAAACAACATCGTCGTTGTCAAAATGTTCAATTGATCACAGCATTCAAACAAGTTATTAGCATATGAGATTAGGGGTATTCACAATGTCGTCTTCACTCTCCGAGGTTTAGCAGAAGAATGGAAAGGTTGCCCTGTCTGCCGGAGCCAAAGCCAATGGGGAACGTCGGAGAGTGAAGACACTGTGACGCCCCCTTTTAGAAGCTCTAGGCTGAAGAATCAAAAAACAAAGAAGCTCTTTACCTCAAAGGTAAACCACCGGAATTCTGGATCCAATCGTATGACGGAGCACGAGGTCAACGACGAGCTTCAAACGACGATTACGGTGAATTGTGGTAAAAACGAACAGCGCAAGGGTGAAAGCTCAGAGCACAAGGTCAAAAAATTAGCACGCGAGGCCCTCGCAACGTCCATTCTTCACCACCGGAGGAGAAGAATGGACGTTGCGAGGGCTTCGCAAAACCACCGCAACCCACCAAAATAAAACCGTCACATGCCCATTCTTCTGCTAAACCTCGGAGAGTGAAGACACTGTGACTACCCCTATTATTGAGCAACTGAGTTGAGTTCGCAACAGAAAGCGGTATTTATCTCCTCATTGAGGTGGTTGTTGCAAAGGTTGAAAAAGGTAGTATCCATGCACTAGTTTGTCTCATTCGTGCATGTTACAAAATGAAATTTACTCATGGATTTAACTTTTTTGGAAGGGAGGAATAATTTTACTCATTCAACATTTGTTAATGCTATTCATGTTGAAGAAACACCACAACATCATTGGTAAAAACATTCCTCCCTTCTAAAAAGTTATAACCTTGTGTAAGCTCACCTTCGAACATGCACTAGGATATGTACAGTACAGTACATCCCTAATCAACATTTTTAATAATATGGCACCTGCATTTCAACCAAAAAGCGTCACAAATATCTATATAGTAATAACATAGTCAAGATGTTCATGTCTTATTATTCATATGAAAATATTGCATACTCAAATGTGTTGAAATCCTCTTTCAATTGCCAATAAGATCCAATAGAAACCATTTATGTTCTATTATTTGTAACTAGCTATTGGTATGCTAAATTAGAAATACAAACAATTCTTAGTGCCAAGACAACCTAAAAGAGAGACTAGAGACATTAGAGTTAACCGTAAGTGTGCGCAATGTGGGACTAGTGGCCAAACTTTGCAAAAAACATAGGATAAAATTCCTTAGAGAACCAAGATTCAGGTCTAAAGGAGTTTGATGCTGTTTTTTTTTTGTACTACTCTAAGTTAAACCTTCCTCTGATACTTGTTTACAAACACAGAATAAATTTTACAATTGACTTTGCTATGTACCCCCATTGAGCAATTCACACGGCATTGGGCCCACCTCATCCTAGCTTTGACGCTCCACTTTTACACGGCTCATGGAATTTGGTCTGTCATCTCATCCCATTTGCTCAATTTGTACCGCTAAACTGCTTCAAAACTAAGGGGAGCATCATTAGTTTTATGGTCAATTTCGTTAAAATGGCGGTATTCCATTACAATGGCACGTTATTTCAGTTCAGGACGGCCGTTCTGAAATCTACATTTGTCGTACATTAAAAAAAAATTACATTTGTCCTAGATATCTAACATCTATATCAATCCTAGATTTTTTTAGAACAATTAGTCTAAAATCTATGTAGTTCCTAGATGTTTGAAATCAACAACTATCTTAGATGTCTAGAATCTATACATGTTCTAGATGTTCAGAACGGGCGGTCTGAAAAAATGGCACGAGGAATATGGTACAAGGAAAATATGGCACTCAGAATACCGCCATATTAACAAAATTAGCCATTTTTGTGTTTTAGTGGAGAGGTGCAACTTTCGGCATAACTTTCTTGTTATGAAAGTTTGGAGAATCTTGGACGTTCTTATAGTATTGAAGGCATTGCATTGGGCAAATTATTCCTCCCCTTCTTGCACAAAATTTCAAGGAGGAACATTTGTAGTTCTGTCATACATGCAAGAATTCTCTGTCATCCATTAGACACTTGGTGTTTGCAATGGCACTACAAGGTTAAGGTTGGATTTGATGTGCCGCCCATACGTTGGATCAAAGTTTTAGACAAGTCATAATCCTCATGCAAGATAATTCTTTGCAATACTTCAGTAGTTCATACATTGATGATACTCTTAGTCCTAGAAGGATGTCAACCTATGATCAAGATAATCACTAAAATTGATCTGGATTTTGTCCTCTTAGGGGCATTCTTCATTTCTCCAATGATTTGAAAAGTCATCCATCGAACACTTCTAGTCCACCACCTTGTTACTAGGTTCATAACATTCTTATTGTTGCGGACACTCAATAGAAACAACACAGAAAGGAATAGCAATATTGAAAAGTACTCTCCTATTCAAATCCGTAATCCTCATCCCATGTAAGTACAAATGCCTGAGAATATTCTCTCTCTCCAATACCCTAAGTTCAACCTGATTTCAACTGCTCGTCGGCCAACCATAACTAAATTACATTTCCGCTTTCTCCTCAATCTCCTTGTGTGGACAAGTTATTAGCTATCTTCCTCTCCGACCCAAATTTGGCATCATCTTGCCGCATCAATTTGAAGTACTCTTCTAGGTTGAAGCTCAACAACTCGTCCAATTGCCTCGAATCAAAGAGCTCCTTGAGCAGCTCCATGGAGGCTGTGTCGTTGATGTACGCGAACTTTACTTTGCAAGCTGTTTTGGTATCTAGAAACGGCTTCACAATCTGCAAACAGTAATACAATGCTTATATATGTGAACCCCAAAGTGTTGAAACTAATCAAACTAATAAAATAAAGAACTGAAATTCCTTCAAAATACGGATGTTTGGGATTCATGATATATTGATCGATGTGTGACATAGTAATAGATATACAATTAGAACATCTACACAATATCTCTCTCCGTCAGAGCACGATATCCAGACTTAGAATTTTTTTTTTTTTCCATTGATACATTACATGGTTTGTAACAAGCTTCTCCAAGAACCAAACCAAGAACAGATAGTTATTTCATTTCAACAAAGCCTTTCAATTTGTTACATCTAAAATGTTTACAAATTCTCACATATATACTCCTTGTTTTCATCCTTAAGAAAATTATGGATTAAACAAAAAGTTCAGTTTCTTGAAGTACTGGTATTGGTATCATTAACCTTACAAATTTCTCCGCCGTTGTCATGGTTTGCAAATATGAACCTACCTGCCAGAAAGCTTCAAAAATGCGAAGAGGGTTTAACAAAACCCCGACTCCCAGTCATTCTGGGTAGTGAGCTGTGTATGAGAAAAAATTTCTTTTAACGCATCTATTGTATATAGCTTTCCTTCTTTGTTCAGCTCCCCTAATGCTCCCCTTGCACTTTGCACCTGCCCAAAACCACTCCCGGATGATTCAATATGCTTGAAGATGATACATACGGCTTTCAAAACTGATCAGAATCATCACCAGATTCAAAAGTGAAAAGAAGTTTCCAACTCCATGGACAGAAGCATGCCACACCACCTTCCAATGTTTAAACTAAAATACTTCTGATTCTCACTGAAATGCCTTCAATACTATAAGAACGTCCAAGAATCTCCAAACTTTCATAACAAGAAAGCTATGAAAGTTGCAACTGTCCACTATAACACAAAACTGATGTTGCTACTCCGGATTTGAAGCAGTTTATTTGATCGCCAGATATGCGATGGGCAATTTGTTAATACGTCGATGAACTGGAAAAAAAAATTCTAAATTTGAACCACACCTGCCGTTGCAAACAAAACTTGACCTCATAATTGTGCACAAAATTGAAAAAAAATCCAGGATTCCATCTCTTGGGTCTATGTTCATGGATTCCAAGCAGCTCCTCAAGACTCTTACGTTCTCCAAAAAGGCAGATTTGTAGTTGGGGATGCGATAAATCACCAAATTCAAAGTAATAATAGTAATTCAGAATCCAGGCAACAGAAACGAAAAACATGAAAGTCCAGCAAATACCCGAGCATCCTCTTGGGAGAAGGAAGTCGGCTCCTCTGCCCGCACTTCCGCGCCATGAATCTCATCACGAAAATGACTCGTCAAAGCCAATTCCGCGTTCTCCTCTACACGCCCAAAAAGAAATCACACATCAGACAACAAAACTCTTTGGCGAAATTTCAAGAAAATTCTTCTGTGAAATTTGATGACATTGTCACGTCCCCGTCTGGAACCCAAGATCACGGAGCTCCGAGCTAGCACTTGAACGTCCCAAATCCACCACTCCCAATCACCCCCAACGAAACCAATCTCACCACAAATACATCCACCAAAATACTTCAACAAAGAAGG
Source organism: Neckera pumila (assembly GCA_963969595.1). NCBI lineage: Eukaryota > Viridiplantae > Streptophyta > Bryopsida > Hypnales > Neckeraceae > Neckera > Neckera pumila. The sequence goes on along the minus strand of OZ018409.1, from coordinate 44,216,658 downwards.
CAGCTCACCAGTACATTCCAAGACTCGCAAACACCAACCTCCGAGAACCCAACCTCAAAAACCGCGAAGCCAAATAGTACACTCCAGTCAGTCCAGTGAGTAAGAGATGAAGCAAGTCCAGTGCGTGATCGAGAAATGAGTGTAAGAATTGAGCAAATGGGAGGAGATGTCGGGCGAAGTTATACTGCGAGCCGGGTATCAATAGTGGAGCGCCGTGAAGGCAGCTTGGCAAGCCTATGTCCATGCAGAGACCAAGTCGGGATAGGGGGGCAGGCCGCGTGAATTGCTCGATGGGGGACAGATAACGTGTCGCAGGAGAGACTCGCCGCTGCAGACTGAATTTGCATCCCAGACTGGAATCTTCGCAGTCAGAGATGAATTTTAGAACACTCAGATGCCGCCGACTTGCGCAAACTGCAAATCAGTTCATGCCGGTCCTCTCTGCTTCCCCTTTAGAAGTCCCTGGAGCTCTGGAGCATTTCCTACCACCACCAGGGTGAGCGAGGTAAGCAACGCCGAAGCTGCAGAAAGTCTCGTGTAACACGGAAGTTCCCCACACAAGGTGAACAGTGTTTACAAAGCCTCGTGACCTCTCTAGAAGTATAGAAAATACCACCAACCCAGTCCTTTGGCTCTCATCAGCTCTCTCTCTCTTTCTTCTGCGTTTCCTGCTGCCCTGCACCAACAACTGACCCACTCCTGCTGTAATTCATCGTCTTCACTGGAGCACCTTCAGTTCTGCCTCCCCTCCCATGCCCCAGGGACCACTCTGTGCGTTAGGTTTTCAATTTTAGAATCTGTTGCGGAGTCATCACATCGCTCCAAGACCCAGCTGCTGCAATCGCTTCTCGGAGAAGTCGCCTGCTTCCACTGCGCACGCCCACGAGTCGAGTGTCAGCGAATTTGGATTTGGGTGAGTTCATCTTGCGCTTGGAGAGTGTCTTGTGAGTGGGGTGAGGGTGTGTCGGTAAAGAGAATCAGAGGTTACCTTGGAGAGATGCGAGGCCCGAGAAGGGTAATCGTCCCGTTTTGTGGTCTCGGAGCATAGCTAGAGGGCTTCGATTGAACGCTGCTGTATGGGTTATCACGTTATAGCGCTCCTTCTTTCAAATGAAAGGAAACTTGGTATTTCTGCGTCGTTGCTGGTGAAGTTAGCTTTGTGTTCAATTTCAGGCCCTGGAACTACTATGAGGGCGCTGTGTTTTTTTCATGTTTAGTGTGCCTTGTTCTTTTGTTCGTTGGAGGGGTAATGAGGGGTTTGCATGTTGCATCATGGGTGTCAAATTGCAATGTGAAATCATCATGGTTGTGTGAATGCGCGCAGTGCCTGGGAGAGGAGCTTGATTACTTGGTCGATATGGAAAATTGCGCACCACAGTTGACTGGTGGGGGACTTGAAGAGACGCTCATGTCGGCTGGGAGGACCTCCTCATCTCCAGATGAAACCACCAGTTTCCACACCACCGTTGAAGAATGTTTGTCTTCCGTGGCTGAGATGGCTATTGGAGATCGTAGTGGTGCAAGTTCCTCAAGGGAACAGAAGTCCGAGTACTTCTCTGCCCGTGTGGAGGAGATGGTGCGAAGCAAGAGTCAGTTCTCTTCAGCTGTGGAGCATGACATTGAGCATTCGAAGGTGCATTGGAGCGAGGTGACTGGACTTTCCGAACTTTCAGAAGACAACGACCAAGAAGAAGAATTGAATCGAGAGAATGAGGAAGTCTTTGCAGAATTGAGGAACGACCCGCAATGGAGGCACCCTAAATATGGTCATTTTTTCCGAAAGTCGATACCTGGTCAGAAGTTGGGTCGGAAGATTGCTGAGGGTGGACAGGCAGCAATTTTTGAAGTAATAGACACTGATGGCAGCATAGTTACTAGCAGTGTATTGAAGGTGTTCAAGAGAGGATCACGACTATCAGATCTCAAGAAACAATGGCCTCATGGAATCCTTCGAGGGAAAGTTGGTACATGTATTGCAATGAGGGGAATCATGTTGGACGATGGGAGGTTTGCGTTCAAGATGGTAAGATGTTGGGGTGACTTACGCAAGCTGATTGACCAAGCCATGCAAGAGAAGAACAACCAAGGTCCACCATTTCCATATGAGTGGAATGGAAAGATTTTGCTTGCCAAAAATATTATGGAAGCCATAGCATTTCAAATGAGGATTCTACATGAGCAAGGAATTATTCATAGAGACTTGAAAGCTGCCAACATCCTTCTTCATATGCTCGATGAAGTTGTTGATGTTCCATTTGTAGCAGACTATGAGTGTTCCATTGGAGTTGTTGGAACGGGATTTTGGAGGGCACCAGAGATATTGTTGGCTTTGAAGAATAGAAATGCGATTGACTTCACGGAGAAAGTCGACGTATATAGTTATGCCATGACCTGCTTTGAAGTTGTAACTGGTCGCTTGCCATTTGAAGGTGAACTGGAAGCATGTAGAGCTAGCAATGATCTTGTAATTGGAGGCCAAAGGCCTCAACTACCTAGTGATTTGGATGTCCCATTGAAGGATTTGATAGAGAGATGTTGGAATCCAATTCCAATTGAGAGACCCAATTTTTCAAAAATTCTGAAAGTAATAGATGCTCTTTGATGGGATGTCATTGTAGTAAGTTAGTTGTAGATTTTTAGTAAAGTTCATTGTAGAAACTTGTGAGATGTAACTCTTTGCAAGATGTCACAAGAATTAGATATCTAAGTCCCTTTATGTGAAATCATTTAGAGCACTCAACTTATTATTATGTGTTGTATCAAATAGTTATGGTACAAACTACTAGCCATTAGATTTCTTGAGTTATGAGCAAGCTATAGGTTGAGTTTTTATTTGAATGTTCTCAACAAATCGATGAAGGATGAATAGTTTGTTCATTTATCTAGTTTATGAAAGCCTAAATGTTTGTTGATTAGTTTTATTGTTCATATAATCTATTTATGTAGTTATGCAGTTCATCAAGAGAATTTGTATTCCTCCTATTTGAACGACCATCAACATTGTTTTCAAACATTCTTTGTTTGGCAAGTCCAATAACAAGATTTATTTATTTTTCTCCAAGAGTTTTTTATTCATAGACAATTGCCTTGGTCTTTACTCATTCTATGCAAACAATAAGACTTTGTACAATGGATTTTACTACAACCAAGATTTTCTAATAGACTAAATTGTTTGATTGATGCAACAATGACAATGAAGTTGTAACTAGTTGTTTTTAGATTTCAATGTACTGAAAATGATGATGCCATGCGTGCATTGGAAGTTTAAACACCTAAAATGAATTAAATCCTAAGTGAATGAAATGCAAATTCAAAGATCCAATTCAAAGCATGTATATATTGTTTTTTCAACCATTCAAATACCAAGCAAGCTGTTTTTTTTGTTTGAAAATTACATTAGGTTTCAAAAATTCATCTTGTCAATATTTAAATTCTTTATTCATATAGTTGGATGATTGTTGATTTAGTATACTTAGTAAAAATATAGATTTCTACATGCAATGATTTTGTATACTAGAAGGAAAGAAAATTATAAAAATCAATGCTAGAGGAAAGTAATGATGTTCTTATCTTCAATAGTCTTTGCCTTTATAAACTAATTAATATAATTTGAAGTTCTAGCTTCTTCAAAAATAAATTGCATTCTCAAGATAGTCATTGCAATATTGGTGTTTTTTGTGAGCCACAAGCTCCCATATCAATTGGAAGAAGATTTGTCAATATTGTTCAAATCTTTGTATTATAAATAATTTTATAATTATGATCCTAAACAATGTCTAGTTTTATAAAAACTTGATATAAAGACAACATAATGCTAGATCATTATTGAGAGAGATTCTAATGTTTAGTCTTTAAACGGCAAAAAACTTGAAAGTGACCATTTGAAGTCTTTCATTCCTCTTTTATCTTTGCTTTTAATTTACATGTCAAATCAAAACTATAGTAATGAAAAATAATGGAAGTTTAAAGGACATTACACATATAACAATATTGTATCCAAATGGTAGCTTTGATACATTTTAACCCCTAAATGTATATGACTATGTTTTCACTAAAAAGGCTCCAAGACTGCCATTTCTAATACAAGTATTAAACTTTAGAAAAAAACATTTTTGGACATTTGTAACCGTAAGATTTTGTAGTGCATTGGTTTGAAAAGATGTGGAAAAATCTTCAGAATTTTCCACTCTGCAGATTGCAAGATATTAGTGTTTGAATTGAGAAAAATCCTTTTTTTGTCTTTGCCAAAATTCGAGCAGCTGCAATTCACAAGGTCACATTTTTATGAAAAAATGTCCAAAATGGTGGTTTCTCTTTGGATTCATTTTTGAAGTTAAGTTGGCTACATTCTTGAAAAATTTTAGATCATTTGAAATTGTACAACATATAGGAAAAAAATAGTAAGTAGAAAGAAGTAGAAAATGATTCAAAGCACTAAATTGTTAATAATTTAATTATGGAATTGAAAAATGCCAATCCCAATGGTTATAATGTTGTAACAAACAATCCACACCCAGCACTTTTATTTTTTTTCAAACTTATTGAAAACTGAATTAAATAAAAAATTTCAAAGTTTATTTTAGAGTAGGGAATCTATAACTGCCCGCAAACTAGAACACTTCATAACTTTCATCTCGTAAATCAAAATGGAATGATTCAAAGTTTTTCGTGTGTATATAAATCTAAAGAACCAATTTCAAATTTTTATTTTTCTTAAAAGTGATTTTTTAAGAATTTTTTGAGTTGCTCGCCGAGCACTGAAAATCACATATCATACAATAACTTTTTAACCATGTAGTCAAAAGTTATGAAAACTATTGGGCCTTAAAGCTACTCCTAGGGAAAATGTTGTGTGAAAATTTCAAAAAATAAAAATAAAAATTCCATTCATAAAGAGCTACCCAGAATCGCTATGTTGCCAAAAAACGGTGTTTGGGCTTTTAGGGGTTAATCAAATATTCCCTTTTCCTAGAAAATAAAATTTGATATACTTAATTGTACTTTGGAAATGTTTTGCAATTTTTTTAATAAAAATAAAATAATTCCCCTTCAATTTGGCATCAATTTGTAGAGAGATTTTCAAGTGAAGCAGTTAATGTCCAAGTATCCCCTTGTAGTATTCAATTTACACCATTTGAGACTGTCTTACAATTCTTTTGAATGGATTTGCAATGTAATTTTCACCTCAACATTCAATGTTTTTAATGTCATCACTAAGGGCTTTGAACACTATAAGTTTAAAATTCAAAATTTAGAATATCCTTCTAAAAGTAACTATAGATTAGTTAGTTTTAAGCGACACAAGAGTTTTTGTTCTTCATGTTCAAACTGTCAAAATCTAAACACAAGGATTTTCTAAGATTTTTCATTTTTCAATTATGGTTATATCATTTTTACAAGCATTTTTTTGTATTGGAAAAATTACATTTTATGGCCCTAATCTAAAGACACTAAAGTTTGAGGCTCCCAAGATTATTGTGAATGAAAATGGAAAATTCGGCTCTCAAGGAGTTTTAAAGCCATTTTAGAATGCTACGCTTCCTATAATTACATGTCACAATTCTATTAGACTTAAGAAATTCAATCTTTGGAAGTAGGGGGTCATTGCAAGAAACGCCGTCCACTTTTGGTCCATTTTGGCCTGTTTTCGAGTATTCATGAGATTTTTCATATGAAATTTTAAAAATAATATAAAATAAGGAAAATTAGTACAAGACTAAAAGTATGATATCCCCAAAATTTCAGATCTAAAAAAAATCTAGATCAAAAGTTATTCACAAAAAAGAGTGAGCTGAAATTTTGAAGAAAATACATACTTGAAGTTTTAATTTGTAAAAAATAGGAATAAAGAAGTTCAAAGAAAGGAAAAATAGACCATTTGGGAAGACTTCATGGTAAAGAGATTTGACCAAAAAATTGATCTTGAAGTCATCTAAAATGTTCAGAACTGCGTGCGCAAGAGAGCCCTCTTTGCATGGGCGTAGACAAGACAAAATAAAATAATTTTTAATGCCCCTTGGTAGAAACATGAGTTCCTACTATGCAAATAGACCATAGAAATTTCAGCTCTAAATCATTAAATTTGAGTACTCCTTATTACTCAAAACCCCTAAATCGCAAAACGTGACAAATTAGTTAAATTGAAATTTAAATATAAAATGATTTTTAAAAATTTCTAAAAAATATGAGATATGATTAACCTCAATACAGACATCTCCAATAAAAAATTCAACTTCATGCAAGTTATGCTTCAAAAGTTATTGCAAAAAGAAGCTTCCACAAGCTCCTTGTGACAATTCAAATGGACCGGTGTTTCTTGCAATGACCCTAGGGACCAACATGCTTCGATTGCTTTAACACATGTTTTATTTTCATGGAATACTGATCTTTTCTCATTTGAGCATTTGCTTACTACAAACTCTGCCGATGTAAAAGAAGTAAGTAGAAAAGCACCTTTTGAAATATAAAGAACGGTTGTTCAATGAAAGGCTTCATTTGCAAGTTTGCACCTCTAAACTATGGGTTGTAACGGCCAGCTTCCATATAGAGTCAAACCTAGTGAAGCCCATTGATCAATGGTGGAATGGGAGTCTATTTTTTTTGGAGTCTTTTGGCTAGGCATGGTGGTGGTTCAGCAAATAGAGGCACAATATAAGGTTGAAGTGGCTGCTAAATGCGAGTGCATAGTTTTTGATCGATGTGGAGATTGTCACTATAAGAAACTTGAGTTTTATGTGACGTTTTTATGATTTTAGAGAATGAATTTTAGTAGACATCCAATAAAACAACTTGTCTTTTTATGTCATTAATAACGTCCAATGTAACATGTGGATGTTACATTGGACATTATTATTGACATAAGAACACAAGTTGTTTTATTAAACACCCACTAAAATCCGTTCCCAAAAATCATGAAAACGTCACATAAAACACGAGTTTCTTATAATGTGTGTTGTGTACATACGAATGAGCCAAGGAGGCTAATCGGCAGGTCAAGAAACTCGAAGCAGATGGGAAGCCTTTATTGCCAAAGACATTGAATGAGGTATTTTACTTGTCCAGAAATGAACTTTTTACACTATATTGTGAACTCTTTCCATCCCTAGCCGAAACATTAGTTACAAATCAATCATTAGCTACATTATCTTTTCGCATGCAAATCAAATAGTGACTATTACGAGTTTGATAGAGGTATGGCAATTTTGCATCTGATTCGCAGCTCTTGCGGTTGCCTGAAATCTTCTCCGTTACGAGAAAGCAGAGTGATCTGTTCTTCAGTGGCTGCTTTTCGCCACTAGAATTGCATTGATCTCAGACTAATGATTCAGCTGATGAATGGAAATCACGTTCCAGAACTCCATTTTCTCAAAGGTTTGATTTCCAGTGACACAGATTATGCATGTAAAATCAAAAATGATTTCTCTTGTCTACAGTGGAAGAACCAAGAGTTGATGGTTTCAAAATGATCAATTCAATGATCATATTTTGAAATATATTATTCAGAGAGCACCAAATTTCAGATCAGCAGAATCGGTGAAGAACGTTGCAAAACTTGGTTTAGGGTTTGCAAATCTCCTAATCTAACGCAAACAAGAGGCTGAATTTGGACTGCTTGGTCCAAACAGGGGTAAAAATGGAAGATTAAGGTCAAGTCATGCCGCTGTAATGGACGGCCACACTCTCAGCTTATTTAGCTTCATTTCCTACCTCGAATCCTTCCACAAACATCAGCACCTACCTCAGTTGTTATTTACACTTATGGTTTCTATCTAACTGCAGCTGGATCGATCTAGCTAAGCCAGCAAGTTTACAAAATATTGTGCGCGCATTCACGAGGCGCCTTGGGGTAACGTCGCCGATCATCGCAGTAGTTGTAAACCACCTGATTCGCCTTCACAGCTCGCATCTGTTGCACCCGCCCCATCCCGAACGCGCTTCCCGTGGCTTGTCGACTCCTCCGACACCACCTCACGCCATTCCGATCATGCGCCTTCACTTCACACCCATTCAGTCGAAAATTCTGGTACGTCGCCACGAACGGCGCGGCATTCCAGTCAATCTTGACGCGTCCTCCTTGCGTGGCCCAGCTGCTCCCGTCCCAGATACTCAGAAACATTCCCATGGGCTTGCTGTTGGGGTACGCGACGCCGGGCAGGTTTCTGAACATGCGAATCGGGGTGTTGTCCACGTAGAACACGAGCACGTCTTTGTTCCACTGGAAGTTGTAGTAATGAAAAGCCGCGGACGGGTCGAATCCCAAGTAGATTTGTTGCTCGCGTCCGCCCACGCCGTTCACGAAGATGTTGGTGTGGAGAAGGAAAGGCTCGTCAGTGCGGTTGCCGAGGAACTCGAAGTCGAACTCGCAATGGTTCGGCGCTGGAGAGGACATGTAGAAGGTGGTGACCGTGCCGGAGGAATCGCGGGGAGGGAGCTTGATCCATGCGCCGAACCCGCCGAAGAGGTAACTGCTCTTGGAGCCCGCGCCGGCCGCGGAGAGAGGGTCCAGGACGAGATCCAGGCTGCGGCCGTCGCGAGCGAAGCGCACGTTCTTGGTCCACGGAGTGAAACCTGCCGCGAGAGCGCGCTGCGCGTCGGTTTCCACGCCCATGGACACAACCAGAAGCGCGGCCATCGCCATTGCCGCCACGCTCCATGGGGGACCCATCACGTTCAAGTCCCCCTCGCAACGCAAGTGATATTATTTAAGAAAAATCTGCAGCTAGACTTACGTACTCCAGCTAAAGCTTCAAGTCACTGCAATCGATTCAATCACGTCGACAACGAAATTCAGCTCAAAATAAGCGTCACGTACGTCGCTCTCCTTGCTGGCTACTCCGGAATTCAGCTCCAAAAGGTCTTGATTATCCCCTGCATTTCCTCCGCTGACGTAAAGAATGAATGTTCACACCACAGATCAGATGCTTGCAAGCGTGAAGTTGAAATACTTCACTTGAATTGAACTTGGCACTTACTGGTGCCCCAACAGTAGCACTTGGTTGAAAGAATATGGACTGAGGTAGCTGCTGCAGAAGTTGGCAGTTCGCAAACACACAGTCTTGAATTGCAGTCGTCGCTATAACTTCGACTGGCATGAGTGAAGAATGAGGCTTGAATTGCTGCAAAGCTGCAGCGGAAAGTGCGTGATGGAGCTGGTGATGGAGGCCATATTGTAAGCTGATATGGAGGCCTTAACTTATATTGAAATGGGCCGGGGACTATGCAGCGTTGCCAGTGGTCCGACAGCTGCAGCGTCAGCTCAGTCAGCTGGAGTGACGGAGACGCGGCGGGCGTCGCCTCTGACACCATGAACACCATTTGCATTTTCCAATGCTTGTAAAGGTGGACTCCTGGTTGGAGTGAACTGTGCTGGCCTGTCTCCACCGAATCATAGGTACACGGTCAATACAGCACTCGCTATCTAGGTCCAGTGGTTAGGATACCTATCTCCAATACACTCATGCTTTGTGGTGACTTTGGGGTCGAAGTCACTCTCCTTTAACTCCATCCCACAGCTCATAAATGAACAGGGAGAGAAGCGTGAGTCTTTAATTATTTCAAACTTGGTACTCAAATTTGTAAAAGAGATTAATAAATCAAAACTCGAATTTGGCAATGTCGAGTAGGAGTAATGATGTAGTGTTTGCCGTGAGTCTTCCAGGACCGACGGTACGGTGTCGTTACATATTGACCCATAATGACCCATAAGAGAGCCCTGCTAGGACCGAGGTGGAATGTAGACACGGAGCTTAACATCCGGACAAAGTAAATGATGGCTTGAGAAGAACTTAGACACAAGATTTTTATTTTTTGAAAATCTTTCTTTTCTTCCTAAATCCTACATTAAATAGTTCCAAACCTTGCACCCAAATCATGATGCACCAAGTGGTCCAGTTCGTCACATCACTACCAAACTAATGTACAAAACTTACTTTTTCAACATGCTTGGATGTTCCTCATCTACTTCATGTAGCACCCACATTAAACACTTACAAACATTCATATATAGAATCTGCCCATCAGCCAAGCAAGGCCAAACGAAATTTGCTTTTTCAACAAATGTGGATGCAACTTCATCAGTTCCATGTTTCCACCTCAGTCAGTAAGCTTGCACAAACATCCACAATTCCCCGAGTGAATTGCCAGCTCTCACTCTTCGCGGTTAAGTTACGGGAAGTTAGTGTTGTCAGGACTTGCATGTTTCCGTGTCTGACACGAGCGAGAGATACACACACACACATATCACCGTTCTGACATAGCCAGCTGAGAATTTTGCACCGAAGGGAGAGTGACGCGCTTTTGGTGCATTGGTGGACTCTTCGCCACTTCTGCTTCAATGCGTACCTGATAACTTATTCACATTTGGGCAGAATGATTGACGGATGCCGGCCCTTCCCATTCCACACCACGCCACTGCAATCTCCATCTTTGCTGACAACACGGAGAAATTTGCTCGTTCGTTCATGAATCATTTCCCTCTCACTGTCTGTGGGTGCCTGCCAGGAGTATTGATATTAACGTAACTTACTGTTCTGGACGGAGAAGGAACTGTCTTACAGTGTTTATTGCGGCAGTCACGTTGATTTTTGGGTAGAAACACAAGTGACAGAGTCAAGACTAAGGTAGACAAGCCTATTACCACCCTGATTTGCAATTTGAGTATATTGGGGCCAATTCCAAGAAGGGTATGTATTTTTCAGAGGTGTGCGCTTGTTTCGCAAATCAAACCCAAGTGGAATTATAATTTTTCAATCAAAATAGTAATTTCTGCGAATTTTTGAAGTGTCAACCCTGAAATTACAAAAGCACTTGTAGACTGGAGTCATAAATATCATACCAACAACCCATAACCACCCTTCCATGTATCTATTAGCACATAAGTATGGACCCATGAAAAATTGACACATTAGTCTTGGTGGTATCAATGCTCTGATTTTGTCAAGAAAGTGAGTGGAGTTGGATGAGTGTAGTGACGGAAATGGGGCCAAAACTAGGATGGCGAGAATAGGAAGCTGGCAGCTTTAGGCTGGTTTACCTTACTGAGAGGCTCAACTGAAATGGTGAGGAGTTGGGGACTTAGTGAAGCCGCCGTCGGTGGCATTGGCATTGTTTTCAATCTGAAACAGGTGGGTTTTTATTTTTATTTTTGGAGAAGTGCTGAAGTGGCAACATATGAGAAAATAATGTAGCCAAATATTTTAGTATTCATCTATATTTTGGATAGAATTATCTTTTCATTCAAATATTTGGATGAGCTTCATTTAAATTTGGCAATTTCATTCAAAAAATTTTAAAAAATTAGAGCAATTTGGCATTATCATCCAATTTTTCTTCAAATTTTTCTTATAGGCTTGATGCAACCCATTTTTTTGGAGGCATTTGGGCCTAATAAGGCCGAAAAAAAAATTGGTATGAAAGATTGAAATGCTTTGAAGGAAGCTACACACTCTATTTATTCTATTTTTTGTTTTTTCAAATAGGGGAGGCAACCCATTTCTAACCATTCAATAGAAGGGATTTGAGGGCCTTGGAGGCTTGCGAGTTCCCTTGCGTTCTTACACTGCAAGAATATAGCTTCAGCAGTTGGTTGATGTGGCACAACGATTGCCACGTCATTTTTGAAGGAAATTTTTTATTCAAAATGATATTTGAAAAGACAAAAAATAATAATAATAAATATTTTTTGACAACTTATACCGCTGTTGACAAAATCGGGCTAGGTTGGGGAATGGGCCTGAAATGGCCCTCTAAGGTCTTTGAATCCTCTTTAATGAATAAGGAGTTAGGAAACGTTCACACTTGGTGTTAGGGGTGATGTTTGTAATGTGAATCCGATTCAAAAGTAGGTCTAAATTCGTTCCTAAGACCCTTAGTAACAATATTCTTTAAGTGAGAACATAACTTTATAGGTATTTGGATGGTGGTTTCTTTGGGTGGGAAATTCTCTTGTGTGCAGAAATAGAATTTAGACAGTTTCCAAATTTTTTAGGTTGTTTTGTCTCAAAAAAAATTACGATGAATTAATCAATTGGAGATTGTGTCCATTTCATATCGGTGATATAGGTCTTACTATTTCCAACCAAGGACTTGTTGCAATATTGAACAAGGATTTCTTGCAATATTGAAAGTATTGTAAGCCAATCATAATGCACTACAACGGCCTCAGGAATCGCACCATAATTAATCATTGTTCATCTCTTCTTTCACAGAAAGAGAACAACCTAATTTGCCAGATATTGATCAAGAATGGGCTGCCTCTCCTAGTGTTAGAGCATCTTCAATGTGGAGACAAGAACAAGTACAACATCCCAGATCTAGAAGTGGAGGTTGGTAGCCATTTCGGTGACTTTTAAAAAAAATTGATCTAATACAAAGCTAGCAATCCAAACCTCAAGTGAACTTTTCTACATTATAAGAAGAAGAAGATTGAAAGATTCTACATTAGATAAAGACCTTTTATGTAAAAAATGGGGATTCTAATTTATTAGCCCATGTAATGAGGTTAAAAAGGTATGACAATGATTGACTTTTGCTATTGTGAGCCACCTTGCGAGCTCTTCATATGTTGATAAATTGTTGAGCCGTGGATGGAAAATGGCAGGCCTGGGAATAAAAAGTGACCAATGTCGATGCATAGAGGCGTACCTTTTTAGTGGCCCCGTCATCATGCGGTTGACGTATGTATTAGTGTGTTGCATTAGAGTTGCTCTTAGAGCACCTGTAGTGTAGGCTCGGCAAATAAGCATTGTTATGGCAAATGGCGTGGCATTCCATGAGGCCCATATAGTGCTAGTTTATTTTTGGACAAATTGACCCAATGCAAAGCTAGCAAGGCTAAAAAAGGCTTTTCATGTAAATAAAGGAAGCTTGAATTTTTTGGCCCGCATAACAATGCGGGAAAAGGTATGACAATTATAATAAATTTTCCTATTGTGAGCCAAGTCGTGGGCCCTTCATATTTTGACAAATTGCTAGGTTTGGAAAAGATGATGACAGGCCTTGAAAATAGAGAGACCAATGCCAATTTGCATAAGGGAGTGATTTTTTAGAATTGAACCTTTATTATGCCATTACCGTCTTCTAGTTCCACTACAGATGCACCTACAAATATTACTCCTAAAAAATTGGAGCCATATTGAGTAGAGCTTCTATCATCAGTTACTGTAGATTGTATTTTATCTTATAATTGTGGTGGAATATAGTGTACTATACATTGCAAATACCATAAATGGCAAAGATCACATTGTATAGGTAATTGTAATACTATTCAAAGTAATTTTTTTCATATGTTTTCAATCCATTTTCCAACATATGGAATAAAATGCACAAGTAACGAGACATATGTTTTTTTTCTAAAAATGTTGAAAGACAAAACCTCTTCTTTTAGAAGGACTAGAAAAGCCTACATCATCAAAGGAGATTTGAGGCCTCCGCAGGTCCATTTCAGGCCTATTCCTGCAGTCTATTCCTCTTATTAGAAATAGCAGTAATGCTGTCCAAAAGAAAAAAGAAAAAAAAGTTACTAAAAAGTGCAAAGGAAATTTTAAATTTTTTTTAAATTATAAATTAAAAAAATTTGATGTAGCACTCTCTCGTCCACGTCAAACTCTGTATGTGGTAGAGTTCCTAGGTTGGGAACGGCCTGAAACTCGCAGTCTCCTTTACCCTTCAAATCTCCTCTAAAGTTTGAAGTTTACATACATTGAATTTACAATTGATGGGTACATTTGTTCTAAAACTTTACAATAATGTACTTGAACAAGTCAACCAAAAGATCCTATGTTTGGATTTGTTAAAAAATAATTATTGATGAAGATTTTGACCTTGATTTAGAAATGAGTATTTTAAAGCAATTTTGGGCCTTTAAATATGATGGTCTTTAATTTAGGGGTTAATTATAAGACAAAGTTGATTGGATTTCATTGCAATAGACAATTGTAGAAGGAAGTCACATCATAGACGTCTATAACATTCAGCACAACATGGTATTTTAAAAATTTAATAATGTTGATATCAAAAAACATGTCCACAAATATTACTAATCTCCACATCTTTTATTTCATACCTTAATCTTGATCCTAAACCACTTTTAAACCGGTTGTTTTGTATAATTCTTTGCAAAGAGCCATAACTCTAAATGATTGTGAATTCCAAAGTTATTAAATTTTTATTTATTTTTTGTTGAATGCACATTGAAGTCTTCTATCAAACTACACACTTTTTGGCTAAATCGGACATGTTTTTAATTTTGTAAATATTGTGAAGTTGTATCTCCAGTACACGTATTTATCTAGAAATATACACTTTTGCATGTTTGACAACATCTCATTTCAACAACAAGCATTGCAATATTTTTCTAAAAACATATAAAAATCAATGACTATTGCACCTTTGATTTTGTAGTTTACATATTTGGCCAATACTTCATGGAATTTGGCAAATACGGATCCTGTATGAATCCAGAGAACACAATGTGTCTTGGAAACCACTTAGGGGTTAATATGGTTAAATGATTAAATATTTCATATAGGAGATGAATTTCAAACAATAGGTTAAGTATAAGTCGTCACTTCTTACTCCACTGTCCTAGCTATTAAAGTGTTAGGGTAAGTCACTCTACTGTAGTCACCGCAATTTTGATTTGATCCTATAGAGATTTGAAAAAGTAGTAACTTTTTCACCTCTGGAAAAATATTATACAAAATAATATAAAGTAGAATCACTCTTTTCTGACAACGTTTGAACTAGTTGTAGATTTTAGAAGTTATCTGCTCTAAAGTGTATAAGTGATACTAAATCATCCAAGAACTATGAAAAAATGAATTCATATTGGTTATCTAATATACCTACAATGGCCATAAAATTTGAAAAAGAAGTATTTCCAATTCTTCCCAAATGGTTAAGTTTCATCTTTCAAACTTTTTAGACAAAAATGTGTAGATTCTACAACTTGTCTCTTTCCAAAAAATATTGAAGAAATAAGTTGGGAATACATATTAAAAATTTCAACAAAAAATATTTCATATTCATGCTTGAAAAAAATAATAAGTAGAATGAATTAGAGTATGAACTAATATACTAAATTCTTAAGAATTTAGTCCTAGAATTGAAAAATCTCATGGTTGCAATGTTTTAATAAAGAATCTAAATTCAATGATCTTTTTTTTAAATATTGAAAATTGAGATAAATAAAGGATTTCAAAGTTTATTTTAAAGTAGAGATCCTTTAACTGCCTGCAAACTAATATACCTCATAACTTTCATCTTGTTGATCAAAATGGAATGATTCAAATCTTTCCATGTATACATAAATCTAGAAAACCAAGTTCAAATTTTTATTTTCTTTAAAAAGTCATTTTTTTGAGCTGCCCAGGGAGAAATAGAAACTATATTTCATTTAATAATTTTTTAACCACGTAGTCAAAAGTTATGAAAACTGTTGTGCCTTAAAGCTACCCCTTGACCACATGTTGTATGAAAAATTCAATTCAAAAAAATAAAAATTCCTTTCATAGTGAATTGCCCAAAATTTTTGTGTTGCTCTAAAATGCCGTGTGGGACTTTAGGGGTTAAAGCTACATTCACCTGTAATAGCTACTAAATCACTCCTAAGTTGTTTCTTGCGCATCTCAAATTGATGATTGTCACATAATTCCAAGAATACCCCGTTGTTCATTTGTTCAAAATACAAATTTAACTAAATATTGATGGATTTCTCCAATAGAGAAAGGAAATTTACAACTTCTAAATGCTCTTTTGCAATGCATTATCAAATTGACTAAGTTGAAAAGGACTTAGCCACAACTCATATACAAATCTCTTTGAACAAAATGGACATGACAAATATACAACTCATGCATGACTTAACAATCACCAAGTTTCATTTTATAAAACAATAGTGAAATCCGGGCTATATTCTTTTTATTTTTCTTGGAAGAACTACTAGTCCCTCTTTGTTTCAATTGGGCCGTGCATATGAAAGCATGAGATTGTACTTTATATAATGAGACATGGTTTTCTATTGGTGTTTTTTATATACCCTGTAAAATCAAAATATTCAAATTCAAATTCAAAAATGGCTTATAAAATATCTACAAAGGTTTTTATTTAGGATTTTTGAGCATATTTTATACCTTTTGATTCTATTAAAATCTTCAGATATCATTTAATTATATGCACTTTTAAAGTTGTTATTATTATTATTATTATTATTATTATTATTATTATTATTATTATTATTATTATTATTATTATTATTATTATTATTATTATTATTATTATTATTATTATTATTATTATTATTATTATTTTTTTATTATTATTATTTTAAAACGTCTATTGTTTTTTGCATATTATTGCACTAGGTCATTTCCAAAACACCACCCATTAAATAAGGATCAACCATTTTGCACTAAATATATCTAAGGAAAACCATTGAGGTGCCAAAAAAATTGCTTAATTCTTCTTTGTGGCTAGGAGGTGAAAGGGTGGGACTAAAACCATACTATAAAGAAAAGACATCTTAATGTGATTAGAGCACATACAATCATGGCTTTTTGCCAGTTCAAAATTCAAATTCATTGAAAATAAAAATTGAAAGAGGGCCCAAATGAAATGCAACATTTCAATAGTTTTTAGGATAACTTTGTCAAACCAATATCCTTTATGTGCATCTTTGGTTTTCATGCTTATATGAGTGAGCATATCTAGTTAATTCAAACAACTCATGCTTATATGAGTGAGCAAATCTTATACTCACTACAAGAGAAAGGGATATTTTAAATATAGTCCTAGTAGTATAGTCCTATAAGTAATGACCTTTTTAGGAGATTTTTAGTAAAATATTACTAGAAATACATGTGTTTTCAGTAAAATTTTACTAAAAATCTCCTAACATAGTCGCTACTACTAGGACTATACTTAAAAGACCCCTTTCTCTTGTAGTGACTTGATGGAGTATATAAGTACATTTGACCATTCTAGACAAATTGAACTCTTGCAAACTCAAGTTTTTAGTTAATTCAAACAATTAGCTAAGATATAATTTGGTAAGATATATGGAGTTGCTAATTGATTCACCCAACTATTAACCATATAAGGATGCTACAAACCTAAAAGGCCTAATGGATGACATCACTAGTCACTGCAAAAATAAAGAATGTACCTATTGCTCCAATAATTAGAGTATTTTGGTGACCATCTCAATCATGGGGGCCATGTCCTTTCAAGGTTAACCCATAAATGACACCACAGCCATTTTCTTGGTCAATGAATGAAACAAAATCCTTCTCTACAAGACAAAAGTGCAATTATTCATCCTCGGAATTTGTGTGGAAAGGGAAGATCATGAATAGTAGTTTGACCTCTAGTGAGCACTTTTGTTTTTTTCAAAGTAGATGATGTCATACAATGCCAAAAGGATGATTTCCCGACGTTCAAGGGTCAAAGTATTTACAAACTTGCAAGGATTGTTCCACTTCTGTTTCCCCCTCAACAATTTCACAGTCGGAGTCAGTCTGTCGCTTGGAATGAATTCAGGCAGATTAGAAGGATACGTTGCTCAATCTTTCTCTGCAGCTGATTTACAACATTAGCATCATGATGGAATACAAGTCTGACTGTCGTTCGGCAAACAATCATGCCTTCTGCAGACATCATTGCTCTTGATACGTACCAATATATATCCTCTGTTTTACACGATATTGTCAGGCAGAAGAGCTATCTAATATTATGCCCCCGAAGTGCTGTCACTCGTTCAGCAATTGTGATAATTCAACAAGCGTGATTGACAACATTCTCAAGATGCATGGTCCAAGATCATTTCAAGAGTCACACTTAACGTGAGCACAACAATGAATCAACGCTGATTAAAATTGGATTACGCTTGTAAAGTAAGCGTATAAATTTGAGTCAAAATTGAATGGTTGCCCACTGAATAGTCTAGCTGAGCATACAAGAAAACTAGCACAAATTCCTCGCCTGCTTACCACCCCCTCGTGGCATATTGAATGAAAGTGCCTAAGCTTCTGGAGAAGTCGCATTTGTTGTAGGTTCAGTAATATATGGTTCGTGTTCTGTGGTAAGCCGGCACCTTATCTACGGCACTTGGCAATCCAATAGACCATAGCCACCAGTCGACTTCCACGCTTAGGACCTGCCATCAACACAGAAGTACATACAGACAGATATGATAATAAGCTTCCCCCTCCAGATCTTCACAGATGCACCAAATATATTGCCTAAATAACGAAACTCTGGAGGAAAGCCCGGGTAACGGCAGATAATGGAGTTCAGTCTTCCCACAGTTGCTATAACAGGTGTTCTTTGGCTCACTAATTTACGTGAGGAAAAAGATGATCAGAATACAAATGCCAAAATATATAATGAGTTGAATAAATCATTTAGGAAGCTTCAAGAAAGGTAACAAAAAATGTGCCAATAGAAGACGAAAATCATATCCTACAGTTTTGAACAGTAGACATGTGTTGAATGGTACTATAAGCAACTCCTAGCTTCCAAAGCGGGCTTCCTGATTTTACATTGAGGACCTAGGGGTTAAGCACAGGTCTCCTTAGAATTATGTAGGAGTGAGTGAGCCAAAATATACAACATGGAGTTCAAGAAAATAAGGTAGAGCATTCTACTACATACCTCTTTTCCAGTTCGGGTTACAAGTTGCTCCCGTAAGCTTTCTACTGCAGTGATAGTGCAGGCGCGAAGCTCTACCTCCTCTTCTGAACCAGAAGGAAGCTCCTCCAAGCTATCCAACACTTTTACCAAAGCTTGACTGCATGAGAGAATGCCCCAGTGTCTCAGGACCGCCGGAACTACGTAATCAGCAAACATAGTGATGCATGCGATGTCCTTGAATTCCCCCATACCTTTTCCTTTAAAGGCGCCCCACAAGTCAGCCACGAATATTTGAGCTCTTTTATAAATGAAGACCTGGTGGCCTTTGTACACGGCGTGATCTCTAAATCCTGCCAAAGTCATAACATCTTGATGGGATTAGCAAGCCAAGACAATACCACAATCAAATAGTACTTAAAAGAAAACCTTGTGCATCCAAGCAGTGTCGTGAAGGCTTCCCTCTAGTACCTGGAAAATGTTTGGTTACGAGGTCAACAAGTGTATGTGCCGACCCCTTGGCAGCAGCTACTAAGTTAACAGCTAGGCC
The DNA here is from genome assembly GCA_963969595.1 of Neckera pumila. Lineage (NCBI taxonomy): Eukaryota > Viridiplantae > Streptophyta > Bryopsida > Hypnales > Neckeraceae > Neckera > Neckera pumila. The sequence continues at coordinate 44,197,484 of OZ018409.1, read as the reverse complement.
ATCAAAGCTTCGCTCCAACTCGGTACCAACCTGGAACACAAAAATGCGAAAGTATCTCAGTAGAAAATATCTCACTCGGGACAGGAGTAGTATAAACGACCCGACGGGTCCTGTAGGGAATTGGAGGCATATCGGGGACCCTGATGTGTATATAAAAAACAAAAGTCAATGAAACCAATCCCCAGGGGACCTCTTTTGCATAAATTTCTGATTGGTTCCTAAGAAGGACAATTTGCATGGCCTAGCAACCACGCCAAACTTATCATGAAAAAATACTCGCTCAGCCCCATAGGCTTTGTGAAGAATGAAAGTCTTCAAAAAGCACCGGCATGGGATCTTCATCTTCGGGGACTGTAGGACCCTGAAGAGGAAAATCCCCCATATTTCAATATAGGGTTTACTCACTTCAGGGCCGATGCTTAATAGAACAAAATCGCCATTCCACCCTAGAGCAGCTCGTCAAAAAGAGTGAGCAGAGCATACAGAAAAGCCTAAGCTGAACAAGGATTGACGCGCACCTCATGGAGCAGACGAACCCGTTCATCTTCCAATGGAAGTGGCCGAGGCCACTGCAACAGACCCCTCAGCATTGGACCTGCAATCGGTGCAAAACTGGATTTACGTAAACCCTAAGATCACAAAGACCAAATGTACAGAACACAGCATTGTCGCAAGAAACGTCTTGTTCAAGGAAAAGGTAAATGCCCACTTACAGAACCTGTAAAATTCTTCAACCGATGCGCATCAAAAATCGTGGGATCTTCCTTCAATGCTTCGGCAAGACCAGCTGCTAAGTGGTCGTATTCCAAATCATCATCTGCCAATAATACATCAAGACCAGTTATTCAGAAGAGTACAAGAACTTGGAAATTGTCACCCCTTAAGGACCTAAACTTCATGGCTATGAAATGTCAAATTTGATTGATGACATTGAGAAATCAAATTCAAATAAGGCCAATTTAATATCACTAGAAATAGTAAAGAACACTGCACGTGCTGGTTAAAAAATAAAGAGAATTGTTCCCATGTGACCTACTCAAGTGTGTTAAAAAAACTATGGGGACTCACTTGGTCCTCTAAAGGGGTTAAGTGCACCTAACGAAGCAGAAAACACGCTTGCAGTAAGCTTGCAGCTCCTCGTGCCACATACTATGCACAGGGTTTTAGGATTTAGCGTTTAGGGTCTAGAGACTACAAATATTCCAGGTTCATGAAACGAGAGCATACCAGGCCAAAAGCAGAAATTGAGAGCGTCCAACACCAACATGTATTGAGCAGTAAGAGGTCCATTATCGAAATAATGAATGCCCTCAAAGTCCCACTTTATAGGCGGCAATTCACCACCAACATGCTCCACAAGCTTCTCAATTCCTGATGAGACGACACAACAAATATCAACATGAAAGGTTACATAGGAAAATAGCTTGCAATTCACCTTTAAAAGACCAAGGAATCATGGTTTCAAAATGACCAGTTTGATTGATCACATTGAGAAAAATATGATTCGGATGGGACCACATTCTGTATCATGACAACCACCAAAGACCCTTTCATGTGCTGACTATAAAATAGAAATCAAATTGGACAAAATAACGTCCCCATATAACCTACTCAAAACTGCTTTCAAAAGCATAAAACCCAATTTTTATCTCCTTTCGGGGTAAAGATGAAAACCAAAGAAAACAGGAAGCACGTGATGTGACGAATTAGCTAAGACTAACAATCCATCTACACAGACCACTATTAAATTGCTTCCAATAAAAATCCAGAATCGGGGCTATTTTCCGATTCCTCTCGTCAATCTGCTCTTCAAAGCACATTACATGAACAAATCAAAAACCCCAACAACATTCTCAATCTAATAAACCCACGCAAACCCATTGCAACCTAAAGAGAAAATTACAATTACCACTCCCATTCCAAATCAGCAATCAAACGCCAAACAACTCCAAACAACCTCAAACAACTCGCGCATTGCCACCACTCCAAAAGTCCTCTAAAACTTCTGCAAATTCGTATTCCCGGATTCAAAATCAAACCGAACGGATAGAGGAGGAGAGGGAGCGAACCATCGGGGTTGATAGTGACATGGGAAGCGTGGGCAGCCACCCAGCTGCAGGAGGAGCGCACTGCGTCCATGATGAATGGAATTACCTCGGATTGTTGCAGCCAAAATTTCACGAGATCGGACAAAGAAAGACTGTTGGTGCAGTTGGAAGTTAGTTGAGATTGCTGGCGAGGGTGAGGGCAACGGGCGACCGCTGCCGACAGCCGCAATGGCCCCGTTTTCCTCGCCCCCGTGACTGCGAGGACGAAGTCGGCGCACCCACCCTGCTTGCAGTCTCTCCGTCCCTTGAATTAGGGTTTCGTCGCCTTTCGTTGCCTCTTCGTCCTCATCTGTCCCTTTCCGTCTGCTTTCGAGACTCCGTTTTCATTCTGTAGTCAGAGCATCCCCACCAATCTGTTCTCTATCCCTAAACTTGAAGTCTCAAAGCAGTCAACCTTGACTTTATGCAGATGAGACCTCGCGAGTTCTCTAAATGAGCCTCTGGATACAGGATTCGGTGAGAGTTTTACAGAATTCTGTATAATTTACGGATACAGAATTTAGAAAAAGTTTGGTGCTGTGAACTTTCTGCATCCCTATCTGCATCCCAGGTCCTCTTCCCTAAACTTTTAGGGAAACGGAACTCCCTGGTGGGGATGCTCTCAGGACCCTAAACCCACCCTGCATATCTTTAGGGCGTTAACACTAGAAAGCAGTATGGACTTGTTTTTTTTTGGACAAAGGATAAGAAACTCTATAGTCTTTTGTAAAGATTGGCGTAAATTAAGAATTTGCTCATTTAGGGTCACACGAACTTTGTGTCTATCACAATTTTTGTCACTCCTATGTAGTGTCCATTGTCAAGATCAAAGGATGATTTTTTAACAGTATTTTGCAATATATTCTTTGTATTTTAACCCCTAAAGGACAAACATGCGTTTTTTGGCCATATAGAAATTTTGGGCAAGTACGTGTGACTAGAGATATCCATATTTGAGGTTGAAATTTTAATAGAAGGTGGGGACAAGGAGTATCTTCATGTGTACCAAGTTTCATGACATTTTGAAATACGAGTCAAAAGTTGTGACCTAATATGTTACTTTTTCTCTTATGCGCAACTTGGGCAGATAAAAAAAAATCATTTTTTTTGGATTTTTTTTGTTTTGAAATTGGTTTTCTACATTTATATATACTTAAAAAGCTTTGAATCATTCCATTTCAATCAGTGAGTCAAAAGTTATGAGGGTTTTTGGTTTGCGGGCAGTTATGAATTGTCTAATCTAAAAAAAACTTTAAAGTCGTTTATTTAACTCAATTTTCAATATTTTTGGAAAAAAAATAAATCCTAGTATGTAGATTGATTATTACAACATTACAACCATTGGGATTGGCATTTTTAAATTCCATAATTAAATTTTTAACAATTTAGTATTTTGAATCATTTTCTACTTCTTTCTACTTACTATTTATTTCCTATATGTTGTACATTTCTAAATGATGTGAAATTTTTCAAGCATATAGACAACTTGTTTAAGAAACTGAATTCAAAGAAGCGCCACCTTCATCGGCATTTTTTCATTGAAAAGTGAGCTTGCAAAGTGCAGCTGCCCGGTTTTTCGCAGGATTGAAAAAATGGTTTTCAAGACTTTGAATGCTTATATCTTATGATCTACAAGGTGGAATTTTTTGAAATTTTTACCGCATGTTTTCAAAATATCATACTACAAGATCCTATGGTTACATGTGTCAAAAATTATTTTTTTCCAAAAATTTGGTAGTTGTATTAGAAATGGCAGTTTTGGAGCGTTTTTGGTGATTACATAGATATGAAACTTTAGGGGTTAATGGATGAACAAACAACTAGATTGTTACAAAATCTACAAAGTTTACCCCTCCATTTTGAATAAATGCATATGCATTTGGATGAATAGATGAGTATCATCCACATTTTGAAAGTGATCATCGACATTCTATATGTTTCATCCATATCTATCAATAAATGTAAAGAGCCTCACGATTCTATTGATTGTTTTGTGCATTGCCATCAAAGAATGAAATGAAAAAGCATATTGACGGGAGTGATACTTTTTTTAGTAGCAAAAATTAGCAAACGGACACCTTTAGACACTTTTGTATCCAAATTCTTGAATAAAAATGTTACAAACATTCATTTTCAAACTGGATATTCATTTTGCAAATAAACTTTAAAAGGTATCCATCTGTAAAAAAAAAAAGCTCTTAATCCTTCAAGTCCCAACAACTTCTTGACAATAGAAGTTTTCAATGAATTCTCCCACTTTGGTATTCTTTTGTAGATAATTGAGCTTGAAATTTGTAATTTCACCCGTACAAAAGTAAAGAATACTTTGTTAAGTATACATGTAATTAATTGTAAAAAATATTGACCATTGGATTTTTAGATTATAACAATTTTGGATGATCAACTTTATAGGCAAAAAAACGTAGTTTTTGGAGAAAAAAAACCTATAAGAAGATGAATAATTCTTTTTTTTTTCCCCCCAATTTTTTTATTATTAGAATCTAAGGCAAATGTACTATTTTCTATTTTGAAAAATGAAAAATAAAAAACTCTCCCAATTTTGTACACATTTTCAAATTGAAGGACCAGAAACCCAAAATGGACCAAATTGGATCATATAAAATTTAAAAAAATTTATACATGCATCAATTTTTTAAGTTTTAATTTTTAAACTATTAGCATATTGTTTGGAACATCTTCCCAAAATTTGAAATCATTCTATTATTTGTGTTCTTAATCACACCAATTGAACCTTGTATTTTTTTAAATTACAAAAAATACAAATTTGAAATTTTTTTCTTCGAAACTAATTTATTTGTATACATCAAAGACTAGAAATGTTCAAGAATTTTTTTTCCATTTTTACTATTCCTCTTGTTGTAAAAAACTTATATTTGCTCCTTTTTTCAACAAGATTACATTTCCTAAATAATTTTTTTTTTAAATTTTCACATTGAAATTTTGAAAATTGGTAAATGCAACAAGTATGTTAACTTATTTTTCTACAAGATCCTAATTTATAAAATGTTGAAATTTGTTTCACTCTACCAAGAAATTGTCATGAAAGCTTGAATTGTGTCCTCTTGGTACTTGAAGGGTTAATAACAATTTCATAAGATTCTATTTAACTTCAAAATTTTGTCAACACCAACATATGGTGTCTTGGAAACTTAAAGATAATCCACTAAATATTCCTCAATTCTACTCTTCCACAACTTTATACTGTAAATAATTATTTTACAATCACACTTCTATAATTTTACTACAAACTTCTCAACTAAAACTATTATTAAAGGTGATATAGACTTGTAGATTGCAAATATTGGTCAAAAGGTTGTCAAAGGTGATGGATTAGGTGGTATCCAACCATGCATTTATGTATTATATCAAAATATTTGTAGGCTTCCAAATATTTTCAGTTCTTAGAAGCTAAAATAAAATTTGTGATTTTAAAAGAATTTCAAATTTTTTTGAACATTTTCAAAAAAGTTAAGAAATATGAAATATATACAAAAAAATTGAAATATTGAAGAAATTATAGGATTTGTTTTTTTACTATTGGACTTCTATTACAAAAAAACTGGAATTTTGCAAAATATCATATACTTTCATTAACATTGTGATGTCTGTTTTCAAATCTATTTTTTAAGGGAACTTTGATAAAGAGAAATGAAAACAAACTATATCCAATTTAATTTCAAAAAGAATATTGCTTTTTTTAGGATGAATGTACAGTCTATCAAAAGAACAATTAAATTTCATCCTCATTTTTCACATTTCATCCACTTATAAAGATGTATTAATTGTGCACTTCCCAAACTAAGTGAAAAAAAATCCCTAGTACTACAATCACCATTAGATGTTTTTCAGCTCTTTTGAAGGGTTGTGAGTTCCCTGGGCTGCCAGGGTTGGGAGAACAGCCTTGCAGTAGTCCGCAGCTGCTGCGTGATGTGGCAGAACAATTGCCATGTCACCAAAAGAAAAAAAAAATGCTTTTTTTTTCATTTTATATTTTTCAAAAAAAAAATTCAAAAAATTCAAAAAAACAACAACCTGACAATGGACATTCTCGATCTGCCATAGGAACAGCATTGGGGGAACAGGCCTAAAATTGCCCTTTAGTCCCCCTGAATCTCTTCTAATGCATGTCAATAGCTTATATATATGCTACACCACATTGTAGTTTTCATCAATAATATTTTAGTTGGCTACAAAGTCAAACATGATTTGGCATTTAAATTAAAGAAATTTATATAAATTTAATTCTATAACAAGTGACCATGAATTTTTTGTGAAAAGTAAAATTATTCTAATGCTTTAGTAAAAGATATGAGAATAAACTGATAAATATAACAGAAATTTCTATTGAATCTGGTAGTTTTCAAAGAATTAAAGTAGGTTAAAAATTTTGAGCAGTAATTTTATTTTTAGATCCTAGTTTCCTCCGAAAATGACCTTCCAATGAAATGACCACTATTATATTTAATTTCGCCTTTGTGTAATGGAAAAAAAAAATTGATATTTTAATATTTCAAAAAGAATCTTGCTATGAGTGTTCAGTTTTTCAAATTTTATTAGTGCAAGAAGATAAATATTGTAGATTTAAAAGCATATGAAAACTACATCAATGACAATATAAGTTAGACTAATTTGAAAATTTCACCAACATTGAAGGACAAACATTTAGTTTCTCATTTAGTAAAATTTACGAGGAAATTTAGTGAATCCTTCACTATTTGTGAAATTTTCATGGAATTTGTAAAAATAATTTTAAAAAACTCTTTCAAATAGAAAATTTAAAAAAAATTTCAAGTAGAAAATCAAAAAAAGATACACTACAATATCTAGATTTTGATGTAAAATTAAAACTTACAATAATTTACAAATAATTTTCTTAAAATAAGAAATAATAAAATAGGTTAGAAAGTACATTTGACAAATTTCATTTTTATATTTGAAATAAAATACTAAAATAAGAATTTTTAAAGGGCCAATTTTGAACTTATTCAAGGTATATTACTTCCATATTTTAAGATGCAAGGGCCATTAACAGTGATTAGAAGTTTGCTTGCAAATAAATAAAGACTTTGATTGTTTTGTTCGGGTTTTTTTATCATTGTTTATTTTTTGACAAGGTCACTCTAAATTTGGTCTTGGATATCAATTTTGGAAAGTTTTGCATATCTATTTGTTATAAAAATTGCCACAATAGAATTTTTCTATGAAATTTTGCTAAAAAATTGAAGAAATCTCCTCATTAAAATTTCTAAAGGCTAAAATGAGTTATGCTCAAGTTAGTGTCTCATAAATATAAATAAAATAATTCCACAATCTAAACCTAAGATTCTTTCAGAAGCGGCTTCCGCTAAAGCAATGGTAGCTGCTCCTGCTCCAATGTTAACTTAAGCCACTCTATTGCTGAGTAGAGTGACAAAAAATATGGTTATTAAAAGTTGATTATATTTATCTTCTCTCCAAATGCTTAGATTTGATTTCCTTCTCTCTGAATCCAATCAAATATAATAATACCAAAAATTAAGTGAATTTTTTGACAACCATTTTTTTATATTGCAATACTCTCATTTTTTTATTGTGCAATGTACCCAAAAGTGTCAATTCTTAACAATTTTTCTCAAATAGCAACCTTAATGGGTTATTTTTGAAAATTTTCCAAAAATCCTTGCAATTTATAAAGATCTCTTAATCAAATATTTTATTTGCTAGTTTGGATTTAACTTATGCAATTTCTAAACCAAGAAAAGGAATTTGGATATGAAATTGAGATCTGAGGTCATCTTTTAGAATTACAAAGACTATGAAAGAGATTTATTAAAATAATAAAAACCCTTGTCTTGCTCATATTGTGCTCAAAATGCCATCATACTACTAAAATCACAACAACCTCTATAATATCACAATTCAATTTTGAATAATATTATAGAAATTAAATTGCTTTTGTAATAGCCATACGATACTTTCTAACAGAGTTGTCATATCAGACAGAATCGGACGAATCGGACGGAATTAGGGTTGACTGGCTGCAAACTTTGGAGGCCAATAACTTTTGCAAAAATTCTCCAAATTGGACATATGAGATGTTTTTTGGCATCTACAGTTTCTTTAGATGCCGAAAAACATCTCATATGTCCAATTTGAATAATTTTTGCAAAAGTTATTGGCCCCCAAAGTTTGCAGCTAGTCAACCCTGATTCCGTCCGATTCTATCCGATATGACAACTCTGCTTTCTACTATATATTGTGTATTCTTTTCGTGAAATATTTGAAAATCAAACGGATACTTCTAAAAAAATTTCAAATAAACTTTTCAAACAACAAAACTATATATAAATTCCATGTCTTTTAAAATGTGATATTAAAGAATAAAGAAGCACCAATTGCTAGCTTTGCTCTACATATTCAGATGTGAAGATTCGACTTACATTGATCACTTGATTCATTTATTCTTATTGCAATGTTTTCATCTTTGCAAAGGTTATTTTGTAAAAATTATGATATAAAGATTTTCTTTAATTACTTTATATTGCACTATATAAATTTTTTCAAAGAATATTGTATGAGGATGTCAATACTTTCATTTAAAGATTATACATACTTTGTTTATCTATATTCTATCACATGAAAAATTGATGAAAGTAATATATTTAATGCATAGCAAAGCAAGCGCCAATCGTTAGTTCTTATATAAAAGTGTAGAATTTATAGAATTTAATTTTATCAAGATGTTGTTAGTACACTAGAATTCCTTATGTATTTAAGGTAATGATTGACTTTTGTGAAATTTTGTGAAATTTTTTCTATTTTGTAAGAATAAAAAACATAAATATACACTAAAATATATATGTTCTTGAAATTTCTACTTAAAATATGTCATCATTAATAAATACATCAATGCAAAGAAAATTGTAATAGAACTAAATCCTATAAGCTTTGACTAATGACAGTATCTACCAACTCTTTTAAAACAAAAACTAAAAATTTTGTACAATGCGATCAACACTAAACACAAGAAAGTGAATTCTTAATTTTATAGTCAAAATTTGCCTCAAGTTTTGTCTAATAACTTGCAATTAAGTGATGAAGGTACTTAAAGCCTTGTTTTCAACTGTACATGCCAAGTTGTAGAAATATACAGAATAAAAGAACTTGTGTTATTATTATATTTTTAATAATACAATACTTTAATCTAATCAGGTTAAGTACTTTGGATGAACAATTTGTCACAATCTTTTCATGAGAGTAATGACATCTATTCATTTGTTACAATTTAAGACCTTGGTAAGATTTAGATTCACTGAACTAAACGTCTTGAGACTTCTTGCACTCTTTTTATCTAATGTAAAGGATGATTGAATCTTTGTTGATTTCAAAAATAAGGAAGAATTTTGTCACCAAGCAATTTCATAAGAAGCAAAGACCATCCTTTACAAGATGATTTGTAAAATTATTGTACCCTAATAAATCATTGATGGATGAAAACTTGAATACCAATACTTGTATCCTATATCAAACCTACGAAAGTACCAATCTTCTTTTTGTCTCCTTAAAAATGCACTTCTAAGGCAAGAATATCTTGGGACTTCCAACAAATTACATTAAGTGAAACATATAGTGATGTCATACACAAATGAGAACATGCATGTGATTAGTCACCAAAGTACCACAAGGTAATCTTTGACCACCTAGCATGTAAAAGAGGTCATACATGTGCTCTCTTTGTCATATTTAGTATCACTAAAGGATCTTTAAAGCTAAATGCAATTAAAGTTGTTTGAAGTCTAAGAACAAAGAATCCTATTTGATTTGACATTATCAATGCAAATAAGGTTAGGTGAAGTCAATGAAGTGGATAAAATCTTTCAAATATAGAAGGCTGCCTAGGTCAAAGTTGCATGAAATTGACATATTTAGGTGGAAAAATGCATGAATATAGGCAAATGATTGACTTGTAGAAAAAATTAAAAAATTAAAAAAATTAAAAAAAATTTATATATATATATATATATATATATATATAATATCTCTTAAATAAGAGAAGAATTTGAAAAGACAAAAACAAGTACAAACTTGAAATTTGGCCGCAAAATGATTTGTGATTAAACTTGCAAAAAATGTAGTAGCCTAATTTTTATATCTTTTGCTATAAAAAGCAATGGAAAAAAATTGTCAATCATTTTGTAATTTTTGACAAGGTTCTTCAAGGTTTCATCTTGCAACTTCAAGCCCTGTGCTTGGCTTGGTTCACTTTTGTTAGTCTCCAGTAAGGTACCCAATTAACCCCTAAAGGACCATTTGTCCCCTCAAGGGACAAATCGGGTCCGGGCAAGTTCCTACTATTTCAATTTTTTGTAATATTTTTTGGGATTTTTTGAGGTTGTGTATTTTTGTGAGAGCTTAGTAAATATATAGTTTTTATTTTAATTGATGACCGAGAGCAAAAGTTATGGCACAATAAGCAAAACTGGAGTTCGACAGGCAACCCAAAAAAATCACAAAAAGTCAAAATGATTTTTTTTCAAATTCTTTTCTCAAAGATTATTTTTTTGTCTACATGTGAAGCTTTGTTTCATTCAATTTGGACTAATAATGAGAAAGTCATGGACAATCTTAGTTTTTGGGCAATCTAAGCATATTCTTGAAAAAATAACTTGTAGAATTTGTTTTTCAATACTTTTTTTGAAATTTTTCAAAAAAATTGTTAGACAAGATTACATTTTCTTGCTAGAACAATCTCACCATTGGAATTATTGTGATTCAATTCCATCTAAAAGCTATTAACAATTTAATTTTTTCTTCAATCTTGAACCCACCTTCATTTAACAATTTTTTAATGAGTGGAAATTAAGTGCTTTTTATCCTAATTTTTTTGGGGAGATTCTTGACTCAACTATTTAACATAAAGAAATAGAAAATCAAAGTCTATAGTGCAAAAAATTTGAACTAAAAAGACTCAAAGCCAAAAAAACTAGTCAAGCAAGGTGCAAAAAAACTTGTTTTCTTCACTTTAAATGCATATATCATGCAATCTACATGGTCAAAGTTTTTGAAATTTTATCCACATATTCACGTACTAGTCAAGTTTAAGATCTTACGGTTGGATATGCAAGAAAAAACAATTTTTAAAGCTCTTTTCTCTTTGCAATAGAACTGACAATTTTGAGTGGTTTTTGATAGGAAAATCACCTTGGTCCTTTAGGGGTTAAACATCCCTTCTTGCAACTTAAAGCCACATACAATTTTTTTAATTCTTGTTAGTCTTCATAGTGTTCCCAAAGTCATTTTCGCAACTACAAGCCACATACTTTTCTAAATTCACTTTCTTCAATCTCCAACCATTGATCAATTGTCCTCTTTTACAACTTATAGCCATATTTTTTTTTCTTAAAGCTCTTTCAATGTCTTAAGAGCATCCACTATGCAATTGTTATTTGGCTCGATAACACTATTGTAGCCTTGACTTTGGACGTGAAGGTTTTCTACTGGCTTCAAAGCATCCGATGAAATTCTTTGCATTATCCCATGATTTAGATTTGTCCTATTTTGCTAGAAACTTGAACAAAATCTACCACGTTTAGAATAAAGATATGCAATTAGAAATTCAATGATGGCATCCTTCTTTGTGCATTAAAAATACAAAAGGCTCTATTTGAAGCCTCTTCACTACTTAAAAGAAATGAGATTACAAAACTCAAGAAAGGACATTGAAGTTAGGTAATGCTCCAAGTACCAATTTGGGTGCCAATTTGAGTTAAGCTATTGTGATCAAGAAAATGGCTGTGACACATGACATCTTGGAGTTATTGGTGGCGACCTAGTCAGCGGCTCTAATTGAGAATGCCCTCACAATCAAATCTATGTGATCCACCACGTCTAATAGCAAGTACAAAACTATTCATGAAATTCAACTCTATTTAATCATAAAATGACTATATTTATTATTAACTTTTACAGTCAACAAAAAATATTTGAATGGATGAATATTCTTGGTTTCTACAAAAATCCTCAAAGTTGTGCATCAAACAAGTATTTTAAGTCTTTCATGATGTTAGAAGAGCAATCATCTTCCAGATAAATCCAAATATTGTTAGAGTTGTTCCTAGGTCTTAGTTCTTCTACGTGCATGTTTGCAAATGGACTTTTGTGGTTTCTTCACCAAATTTGTTGAACCAATTTGTATGTGGGTGGAAAAGTACTATAATAACCTTTCTTAAAACTTGGTGAATCAATTTATACTTAGCTCAAACGGCAAGTAACTTTAACCAAAATCGGTAAACCACTATTCCAATCTCTACATCCACTATGGCTCAACACTTTCTTTAGAAGGAGACGATATATATAGCATTCCATTTTACATGTTATGGCATAACCAAATAGGTCCCTCTAAATATTAGCCAACGTAGTGGAGACGCTTGACAATTACTCTTCTAAAAAAAGCATTGCCATGACTCCCCCTCCTAATTCTCTTGAGTAATCAATGCTTATAGTAAGTTCTACAATCTCAAGGGATTATGCCGTTGTAGGCAATCAAAAACCTGGTGGTGGCAATGATTGTTCAAAGGCAATTGTGGCTGCCCTCATGGATACTACACATAAGAAAGACAAGACAATGTGGCTTTCAAAAGTCGAGCGCTTCGATCCTTGTAACAAATTGCCATTGGTTTTCTTTAGAAGTTCCAAAGGGCTTCCTCCCTTGCGACAAACTTACCATTGATTTCTCCCTCTTTACATGAAACTCCTACAACCCTTTCATTACATAGTTTTAGGATTTTAGGGTTTAGACTTCTCTTCACTTTTGTATACTACTAAACTACTTGTGATATGATATGAAACTATGACCGTGGTGTGATACATAACCGTGACCATGATACGTGGTATAATATGTGACCGTGATTGTGATACGTAGTGTAACATGAGATCCATGACTGTGACCATGATACATGACCATGATGCGTGGTGTGATATATGACCATGATACGTGGTGTGATACATAACCATGATACGTGGTGTGATACATGACCATGATACGTGGTGTGATACATGACCATGATACGTGGTGTGATACATGACCATGATACGTGGTGTGATACATGACCATGATACGTGGTGTGATACATGACCATGACTGTGGTGTGATATGTGACTGATACGTGATAGTGATACGTAACCGTGACCGTGACACATGGTGTGATGCATGACCGTGACCGTGATATTGTGGTATGTGATGGTGATGTGTGATGCGTAATGGTGATGCATGATGTGTGACCAAACCCGTGATACGGGACCGAACCCGTAATACGTGGTGTGAACGTAATACGTGGTGGTATACGTGGCCACTAACAAAATGATGAGGTGTACCCATTTCCTTTGAAAAGGTGCCCCAACTCTAACTTAGTCCTCATCAATGAACCTCAATTGCCGTAATGTAATGTGGTAAGCTAATGAGCCTCCTTCTATCCGTCTGTTGTGGATTTTTCCAAGGCATTGCAAGAATTCCAAGAAATGCACCAAAAGTCCTGACCACGTGTCCAGACGACCCGTCCACTCGCCATCACTCCGTCAGTCCGATGTCGCAGACCGCCCTGCCACTCTTTCCTCGTCACAAGCCAGCCATCACTCCCTTTCCCGCAACGGATGCCAATTTGTCGCTGAACAATTCTTCTTCGCCATCGCCCTCTCCATCTCCATCTCCATTCCCACCATCATTTCATTCATACTCCCCTTATTACTCACAGCTCTCTCACTTCTCCACAAATTCCACAAATTGCCCACATCTCAATTTCAATTCCAAGCTCTCACTAACTTAGGTTTTGAGGGGAATTCGCATTCAGCTGCGAATGTTTTGATCTTAATTCGAAGCTTCATGCCTCTGTTATGGGTGACTGACGACGTTTGAAAGCTCTGGCGATGGTCTGATCCGTTGCTCGGGTAGTTGTATACCCTGAAGATGGATTGGTTTCAGTCGTCGTGTTGGTCTGGGGAAGAATTTGACTGTGGTCGAGTGGGTTGTGGAAGGCGATGATTACGGTTTCGTGGGTTTGAGCACTGGGTTGTGAGGAATTGGGGATTGAGGTTAGGGTTTAGGGGAATTTGAAGACAGCGATGGCGAGGACTGTGGAACCCGAGACCGCCCCGCCTGCTGAAACGTATTTTCCACTCATCTTGGGTCCGACGATTTTGGAGACGACGCCGGCGCGTTATTACTCCTTGAGATGTGAGATTCTTGGTCTTGTATGCTCTTTTGTATGCTGTGAAGCAATCAGGTTCAGTAATGTTTTCTTTTTGCGGCGTTTGGGAGGTGTTTGATGAGGATGTATGTTTTGTGAGAGAGGTTTGCAACGACATTCACGTTTCCTGATTAGTGATCAATAGCATCCAAAAATGAGAGAGATGAAGTTTGAAAAGAGAGAGAGAGGGAGAGAGGTGGAGTTTTTGTTCTTGGTTGACAAAGTTGGGTGTTGTGTGACTTGTAGATGAATTCAAGCCGGCTTCCATTGACACGGGCAGTCCCGGGATGCTGCACAAGGGTGTGGAGAACAAGGTGACGGTGGAATTTTCGAACAACCAGGCGGGGAAGCCCAAAGTAGCGTTTCAAGGCAACAGTGAGGATTGCAAAGACATGGATGCGGTCATCTTCTTCGATGGGAGCACGTTTCGGCTGGAGCGACTGCATCGAGCTGTGAAGAGTTTGCGGCATCTCAGGCAGGGCGAGACGGCGGCTGCTTTGGCTGGGAGTGGGGGTGGGGGTTCCGGAGCAGTTTCGCCGATTCATACAAACGGGGGACATGCCAACGCAGAGAAGAACGCCTTTAAAGCTCATCATGTAATTACTGCCTCATGTTTACCATCCCACTCTTAATTTCTTGCTGATGTTAATCCTCGGTGGATGCGTCTGTGTAATTGTTGCTCTAGGTCTAAAGAGCATACTTAGGAAAGTAATGCTGTGTGTTGAATGTTACGAAATACCAGTTTACGAAGTCGAACCATTAATGAACATGAAAAGGTAGTAACAAGGAACCAGAATCTCGGCGTTGCTAAAAGCAATATGATAGGGTATTTGTAGTATCAATTTTCAGCGCAACCAATGCGTAGAGCTACTCTGAAATCTCCTGCTTTTTGTGGGAACGCAGGTTACGGAGACTATCACAGATGAGGCTCCAGTGGCTCCCAAGCCTGAAGCAGCTCCAGGTTCCTCTCAGATTGCACTTCTCATTTTTTCAGATTAGTCACTGGTCGACTTTGATGTTATCGAAAATGTGCTACGAGTACATCCCAGGTCTTGTTGGCATTGAGTCTTTCATTCGAATCTTTTGGTTCTTAGTGTTAAGTCTAGTTTCAGTGTGAAATGGATAAACGGAATGCTTTTAAAGGATTGCTGTATGAGTGGCTTGTACTCGTTATCAGTTTAACGCTACTAGTGTATTTATGGTTTTGACTTATTTTTTCACTTCTCTAGCATGGAGAAACTGAAATATACACAATCACACTGACTCCAATCCGTGATGGCTTCGTGCAGCACCACCACCACCAGCTAAGAAGCCTGCGAAACGGAAAGGAGGTCCTTCCAAAGCTCCTGCTAATAAGAAGCAATCTCCTGTTGCTGTTGTCAAGGAGGCCTCCCCGGAAATAGAAGTAGATGAAGTTGAGATTCCTGAACCTGAACCTGAACCTGAACCTGAACCTGACGTTGGACCTGAGAGAGACCCGGAACCCGAACCGAAGAGAGCGAAACCATCCACAATTGCTGCTGCTGCTGCTGCTGCCCCTGTGGAAGAGGTGGATATTGTTGGGGACGACGAGGAAGAGATTGTGGAAGTTCTGGAGGAGCATAGCGATTACGAGATCGAGGATGTGGATGTGAGTGAGGACGAGGAAGCTGAGAAAGCGGGAGCTGATCCTGCTGCAACACTGAGAGCACAAGCCGCTGCTGCCGCCGCAGCTGCTGGTAACAAAAGTTCAAGTGATAGTGGAACTAGTTCTAGCGATAGTGGGAGTGGTAGCAGTAGTAGCGAGAGTGGAAGTGACGATGAAGACTCTGCAAGCTCAGGGGATGACATTTAAGGGTATTTGAATAGAGTAGGGAACATTTGTCCCACACTTCAGATATTTTGATATTCTTTTTTTGGGCGTTTATTTTTTGAGATTATTATTGCTTAGGTTTGCTGAACTTCTTTAAGTGTAGGGTGAAAGGCCGAGCAAATGGTCTGTTGATCCTGAGAGGTGGTTCTTCCTGATTAGAGATTGGTCATTTCCAACTAGTAGCCATGGCCGTGGTTGATGCTTCTACAAATTCCAGTTCAACTTGGTACTGAAGTTTTATCCTAATGGCAAGCTCTGATTTGAGCAATCTAGGATATGAGTGCTCCCGATTATTGGGGAGTGCCTGATGGCAATTTGGCATTGTCGACCCTACAAGGCTACATGCTTGTGATCTTGTTCTTTACTTCTGTCCAGTTTTCGTACTTCTAAGCGATACATTAGAGATGAAATGCACAGAAAATGAATTTTATAGTAACACTAATATGCCGTAGTCTCACTATTTTATAATATATTTGAATTAGTTCAGAAGTCGCACATTTTGCTGAGCTTCTGCAATAAGCTCATTCGGTGGGTCAGTCTAGGTAAATCTAGGTGTAAGTTGTATTTTAGATGGTGTCCCATTTGGGTATGCTTACAATCTATAAGTCCAAGACACATTGGAAAGACACTATACCAAAAAGGATGATTTCCAAAGTGGCGAAAGACACATATTTACTTCTCATTTTGTGACAGTGGATTTTTGCAGATTTTGGTTCAGGGTACACCTATGGGACTGTTTCACTGGTCTAGGGAGCCAACACTTTGAAAAATAGAAATTACTTACTACAATTGAAAAATCTATTTTTTTTTTTTAATATTCATGATTTTCAGTCGCTAATACTACAAAAATATTATTTTTAGGAAAAGGTGCCTCCAACTATGCGGAATTGCTTATTTTGACAATTTTAGGTCTTCCACCGTATCATCCATCAGACCACTCTGGTCCAATTATACATGAAAACTTTAAAGAACAATTCAAGTATTTTCTAATATCCTCCATCTGACCACTTTGGTCCGCATCATCTTTATATAATAAACCTTTAAGAATATTTCTTGGATTCTCTATCATCTATTGAACTACTATGGTCTGCATCGTTCTTACGTGGTAAAAGAACTTTTCCAATCCCTTGGACATTCTTGTATTGGAATAATCAAAATTGTCAATGCACTAGTCATTGGTTCTTTGATTGCATAGGTTCGTTGGAATAATCAAAATCATCAATGCACTAGTCAACATTTCTTTGATTGGATGGGCTTGTTGTAATTGTACTTGCACAAGGATCACATAATTATGTTGCATTTTAATACATTTTAATACATTTTAATTTCTTAACTTGTACAAAAGAGATGGTTTGGTTCAAAGTTTGGATCAAGTAAAGCCCAAAGACATATGCATGTAAAAAGAATAGCAATGAATAGTATGTGAACGAAAATTACATGACTAAGCTGGTGACTCTCATTAATTTAGTTGTTGTCCTATAGGCAATTACTCATGCCCATGTCCTAGAATTTCATATTTCTTTGGGTTGCCCTGCCAAAAACAAATTAAATTGTCTTTTAAGGATTAAGGGCTTAGTCTTTTTTTGAAGTTTTGCGCATTTTTGCTTATATCTTCAATGAATGAAGAGTTATTTTCATGCAGCGTTGCCTTTGGAAGAACTTTCTTCATCATCTACTAAATTAGGAACTTTAGAGATTAAATTGTTTGCAAATAGATGCATTACTAGGTAATGCTACCTTAGTATGGTAGCTTGTATTAATTTAAAGGATAAAGAACTAACACTACAAGAGAATGGGGTGTTTTAAGTAATTTTTTAAGTATAGTTTAAGACATTAGGTTTTAAGTAATGACCTTTAAAGCAATTTTTAGCATAATTTTACTAGAAATACATGTATTATTAGTAAAATCTTGCTAAAAACTGCCTTGAAGGGCATTACTTAAAATCTTAAAGGACTATATTTAAAAACTCACTTAAAACATCCCATTCTCTTGTAGTGTAATTAGAAAAATAGTCTTTCAAACTTCTACTAATCACATGCATCCTTCAAGTTAAAAATGAAGCATTGTATTGCCACCTTAAAAAAAAATCTTTGCCAATATGTTGGATCTTAATAGAATGATTCCAGGTTTCAATTCCTATCTTGAAATTTTCTATTGGTAAAAAAACAGAAATAAAAATCCCCAAATTTTGAAATGAAACAAACGAAAAATTAGTATAATGAAAGTTTTTTATTTTTTAAATTGTCAATAATATAATGTAATATAACTCAAGCATTGGCTGAAAAAGAATTCTAGGAC
The DNA here is from genome assembly GCA_963969595.1 of Neckera pumila. NCBI lineage: Eukaryota > Viridiplantae > Streptophyta > Bryopsida > Hypnales > Neckeraceae > Neckera > Neckera pumila. The sequence goes on along the minus strand of OZ018409.1, from coordinate 44,179,004 downwards.
ATCAAAAAAACATTCAAATAAATTTTTTTCTCACAACAAAAACTCAACAATTATTCATATGAAATAATAAAGCTAAAGAAATAAATAAAAATTGAGAACCCTCATTAGTTCACACTTTTGAAACCATCCAGCCTAAGTGTTTGACCAACAAGACCACTAAAAACTTCTCGGGGATTGGTTCAAGGAAAACACTCTTTGATAGCTGTCTTTGATAGTCTACCAAAATGATCCACGACATATATAACTTCTTTGTCATCATCTTTATCATTCTCAAGTTTTTTGTTGTGTGACTCCTTTCTTCTTTTGATATGCTCTTGTTGTTGATCAATTCCTATGTGAGTTTGTTTTCTTGCTTTTTCAATAACTTTTTGTTGTTGCAAGGCCCTGTTTGTAACAACTTTCCAAGAGAATCGCTTCTTTCTATTGAACAATTCTTTGTTTTGTCATCTAGCACTGAGAGGTTGATGTATCTAGAGTTGAGGAGGAGATTTGAAGGCCTTTGACTATTAGATATTCAAATCTAGCACGATAGGTTTCTTGTTACCTGTATTGTTAAACCACCTGTCAAGATTTGAGATATAACATTGGATGATGGTCCAATTTATAGGTATTTAGAGAGTAGTTTGTAGTTGTTTAGTATTTGGATTGCTTGGCATGCTGTTGTAAAGTCAAAACCTCTATATTAGTACTGCTATTTACTTTTTGAACCTAAATTGGTAGATACTTTTTTTTAGGCTAAGAATTAGGATTAACTTGAGTTTGGTCTGCATGCAGGATCATAAGAATTGGTTGTTAGTTTCATTGCTATGACCACTTTTTACTACTTTTCATGATATGAGTGAATTTAAGAAACAATTGATTCCTTGAGCACGGATTTTTGATTACCTTGAAATGGAATCGACCACATTATTGTTGATAATTAGTATGATTGAGGTTAGTATGTCCTTGGTGCAATATAGCTTAATGAAGTTGAGTCCTTTGTTATTTTTGTAATTCATCACCCCAAAAGTCCATTTTCTTTTTCATTCTCTAATTTTTCATGCTTTTCATTTGGCTATAAAATGAACTACTCATTTCTTTTAAACTAACAAAAAATTTTGTTTGCTATGCTGTTTCAAGTACAAATAATTATTGGACCAAGAAAGTGAATCTTTAGAGGTTTTTCACCATGGCAACATTGCCACTTGCTTTCATCTTGATGGTGGGGGCTATGGCCACCTCCGTTGTCCTTATCTTTATCCAAGATACCTAGTTGACCGGCCACGTGGGTGTCTTGTCCATTTAGAATGCCTTTCCAAATTCCAAGCTCTTTGTGCAATGCTCTTGTGACCTTGGGCAACAAAAAGTGGTCATCCTTCCGCCTCTTATAACCCACACCAGCATCTTCTACCCACATGTTGTGCACCATCTACACATTTGCCCCTACTGTGTGGGGCAAATCCAACTTGTAAGTGCGGAACCCATCGTTCTGGGCATTTTGCAAGAAATGTGCTTGGAAAGCCGATGGGAATGGCCTGACATTGATGTCCAAGGGTAGACTCACAAAGCCAATCTTCTACGCTTGGCAAAGACGGCATTAGAAGGATTGCAAGAGGCAACCAGTTAACTATTTTGCTAACATTTGTTTTAGCTTTTCAGATTTAGATCTCTTTTTAATGATGTCAATGGTGTTGGCAATCGCCTGTTGCTAAACAATGTGTTTTAATGTGAATTTTGATTCACTAAGAATAATAAATTGAAGGAAAGAGTTTGAATTCAAAGACTCATGTGGTGTCCCTATTTGCAAAGTTGTCATTATTCTTCTTATTGATAAATTAATTCTAGAGACTTTGGGTAAGATTTGGATTGTTGTAAGAAATTGACAATTTCCATGCGGAGAAATTCAATGAGATCTTCAGACAGACATGAAAGCCATGCGTTTCTAAATTCTATTGTCAATGGCAATTTCTAAATTTAATCAACTTGTATAACTTGTCAATGTCAATAACATTGTTAACCAATGTAAGGGCATTTCTTTCCCATTCCCTAAATCTAAGGTGGCTTCCTCTAGCACTGGCCAAAGATATAGAGAGGTGCTTTTTGTAGACCAATATTTGTGGCAGATTTATAAGGCCCCAAGGTATCCCAAAAAAGAATATAGCATATTCATTGGGATCCAAGGTGGGAGTATATTCTTCAAAACGAGATTTAAATTGAAGGTTCCTTTAGGTCATAGTCAAGAATAGACCTTCTTCCTCTATACACACAAAAAAACCTTAGTCCTTGGAATCCAAGGGGAGACCAATCTTTGCATGAAATTTATCTCCTTAGTACTTGAATATTTTCTTGAATTCTTACATAATTTTACATATATCTTTATAATGTATATTATATACTTCAATTTCACCAAAATTATCAAACAAAAAGTATAATTTTTTAACAATTAACCCCTAAAGGACAAATATGCATTTTTTGGCTACATAGAAATTTTGGGCAAGTACATGTGACTGTAGATTTCCATTTTTTTGGCCCGAATTTTAGTAGAAGGTGGGGACAAGGAATATCTTTCATATGCACTAAATTTCATGACATTTGGAAAATGTAAATAAAAAGTAGCTAATAATTTACTTTCTTTTTGTAACTAGGTAGTCCGGGCAGATAAAAAAAAATCACTTTTTAAAAAAAAAAGAATTTGAAATTGGTTTTCTAGAGTTACATATTCGTGGAAAGCTTTGAATCATTCCATTTTGATCAATGAGTCAGATGTTATGATTTTTTTTTGTTTGTGGGCAGTTATGGATTCTCTATTAAAAATAAACTTTGAAATCCTTTATCTTACTAAACTTTCAATATTTTTTGAAAAAAATAAAATCATAGGATGTAGATTGTTTACTACAAACTGCAACCACTAGGATTGGCATTTTTCAATTCCATGATTAAATGCTTGACAATTTGGTATTTTGAATCATTCTCTACTACTATCTACTTACTATTTTTTCCTGTATGTTGTATAATTCCAAATGATTTGAAATTTTTCAAGCATGTAGCCAACTTGTCTAGAAAAAATAATCCAAAGAAGCACCACCATTTAGGGCATTTTTTCATGGAAAAGGGAGCTTGTGAAGTGCAGCTGCCCCATTTTTCGCAGGGCCACAAAAATGACTTCAATGAATTTGAATGCGTATATATATCTTGCAATCCACGAGGTAGAAATTTCTGAAATTTTTATGACATATTTTCAAGTCAGCATAATACAAGATCCTACGGTTATATGTGTCAGAAAAAGTCTTAAAAAAATTGGTATTTGTTCTCAAAATGACAATTTTTGAGCTTTTCGGTGAAAACATAGTCATTCAACTTTAAAAGTTAAGCATTCTTTTGGATGAGTAAGAAATTTTGTGGTCAACAAAATCTTTAGAACCTTTCTATTCATTGTTCGAAATTGGGATGTCAGAGGCTAATGAAGGGGTTAAATTGAAAATCTCATATATCCCTCAAGGTGGAGTATATTTATTCCCCTCAGTTATTCTAATGAGTGATATTCTTATTCTATGGTACTCAAGGAGTAGATAATATAAGATTTTTGCAATATTATATTTATAGACAGGAGGAAACACAAGAGTTTTGTAATTTATGCTAGTTTGTAAATTAAGTCAACTTGTACAATGTATTAGTAACCTCTCTATCAACCTATATAGATTAAATTTTCTAGATTTAACCAATCTAAATTGAATTGACTTTATAACTTGTTAGTTTCTATACCTATATTTTAGATTGTTTGATGCCAAGGTATTTCTATATCTTATGTATATTAGCTTCATCTATTTGTTGAATATTTGGCACTTGACTTGACAAAATATTTTGTATTTTAGATTGTTATGATGCTAAGAATCTAAGATATTGAAAATTGTATTTTTATACCTCCTCACCTATTTATTGAATATTTAGCACTTGACAATGGCAAAACATTTTGCGTTTTAGATTGTTATAATGCCTAAGATATTGAAAGTTGAAATTGCTTAATTACTAAATTGATTGTCACATGTTCAAGAAATTGATTGTCACAACATATCAAAATAGCAAAAAATTGCATTTTAGATTGTTCTAATGCCAAGATAATAAAAACTTGAAATTGCATAAATTGTTACCAAATTGATTGTTACAACATGTCAAAAAATTAGAGAGGATTTGTAAGAACACCTCTAAGGTAGGCCAAACCTTTTGCAACACCATCCCTTTGAAAACAACTAAACTAGTAGTATTCAAAGTTAGTCCTGAATTTCAACAATTTCTTTTCTTTAGTCAACACTAATTTCTTCAAAACATCCAATGGGGAATGAATAGTATTTTTGAGACAACCAGTTAAAGTCGAAGCACTTTGTATTTCATGGATGTTCAATTAAAGGTAGTCTAGTGTGTCAATAGTAGATGTTCCTATGACCTCTTCTTCAAAATTTGTAGTTTATGCACAAGGACTTGAAACCAATTGCATTCACTTCCACTTTAACTTTGTTAATATCTTAGTGTGATTCTTTTCCCAATTTCCGTGAAGAGATCTCAAAAAAGTTCATATTGTAAACATCTTGGTGTGATTCTTTTTCCAATTTCTATTAAGAGATCTCAAAAAAGTGTTAGGTAAGGGTACCTCAAAGGTTTGGCTCTTAACTCCTAAGCACTCCAACGTCTAATTTGTGGACGATGAATAGATTGAAACTCTTGTTTCTTTTTCATTTTGCTTGGATGAAAGTCATCCTAATTTTCAAAGATACTTTATCAAGTTGTTGTCCTATCTAATGGTTGGATTTGTTCTTACTATAGTACATATTTTTTGAAATTACAGATGTGGAAGTATGTCAAATGGTTGACTAAGCCAAAATTGCACTGACTCTAGTTCAAAACTCGATTTGCAAAAATGAAGTCATAGATTTTAAGAATACAAAAATTTCAAAAAATCACCATGTGAAGAGAACCTCCTTTCAAATCCAATCCAACAAATTTTATTCAAAAAATAATAATATTTTGTTTGTAATCGAATTTAGAAGGAATTTTCAAATTTCCTTTTCAAATTTTAAAAAACATATTGGTGATAGCTATGGTGAATCTAACAATTCAAATCTACAATTTTTATTTGTACTTCAAAATATTCTTCTAAAAGTACTTTATGATGATTTTTCTTAAATCACAACTTCTAGAGAAGACTCTAGACATTTAGGGATTAAGCGGACTTCAACATTTTTGGGATGAAAAATGGTCCCATCAAAATATTCTTTTTTCGTAGCCCAAAATTGATTTTTCAGCCCAAAATTTTCCAATTGATACTATTCATATTCAAAATAGGATATCAATAACATGAATGAGGAGAATTTTATTTGTTTTGCAAACCAAGAGACTTGCCATTGGTTGGACACATAAGTGATTCACTCTCCAAATCTTGGACACAGATGTTTTGCGTACATGAACTTGAAGAGGTCTGCATACACTTATTTTTATTATACATGGAAACCACTTTAAATGCACTAATTTGGAGGACAAATGGGCTTTAACTGATTACATGAACTGGCTTGTGTGCATCACTTACATGAGAAATTTCTCTAATCATAAAAATAATAGGAAATGAGAGGGGTTTAGTTTACTGAACCAGTTTCTCAGATTTTAGACAAGCTTCATTGATTATCGACCGAACTGACCTAAAAGGTTTTAGACCATGCCTGATCTTCTGCAGCTAAAGCAATTCTATTGGTTCCTTTCAAAGACAGCATAGCCTACTGAAAAAATACGAGTGTCCCATTTCCATACATCAAAAACACAATCCAGTCATAAGCAATTAATACATAGTTTATTCCCTTAAAACACTAAGAAATAACGTAATCCAGATTGACGAAACGCTGCTATACCAGAGATCATCGCAACTGCATGATGTACATCACCTGCTGTTAGGGATCAGTGTCTCGAATACCTTACGAAAACTATGAACGTGGAACCTTACAGGCAGGTACATCGTAATTAGAACTAGGTGCTCAACAAAAGGTGCACTCCAACATCTCAAGCTTTAAGAGCAATTGGAAGATCTGAAGTTCTAAATATACCAGAGATAAAAACGACGCATTCCTTCAATGGAGACAGCCATCTGTACAAGAACAACTTCATGAACAATTGGGAATTATGGCATTTATAACCCTAATCAAAAAGAGTCTTCAGAAAAACACTTACAAGTACATAATAAGTTCAGAGTTAAATGAGGATGCTGTATTTCTCATGCACATCAACAAAAAGAAAACGAAATGAATAGGAGAAGTAAATTTCACAATCTACAGCTGCCTTAAATACCTTCTAAGAGGAAATCGGGAAAATACCACCTTGAGCTTACACAGGAGGAATTAAAAAGCAACCAGACACGTAAGGCAGATAGTTGAGCAACTCATGCTGAATTTCTTTTAAATGTGCAAAATTTGAGAAACTTTTGTACTGTCATTAGGTCAAACATCTCTAAGCATTGCCACAGGTGGAGGAACCAAGCTACTCTTAAGATTCATAAGCCTAAAGTTTAGGTCGCCAAACCCTAAAATCCGAGGAACCTCCTCTCCTGCCCAAAACCCCAGCCATCGCTTAACGGTACGACTTCTGGAACCGAGAGCGGGCACCCCGACCTCCAAACTTCTTGGGCTCGCAGCGACGCGGGTCGGCGACCAGCAAAGTCCTGTCGTAACTCAACAAGATGTCTTTGATCTCCTTCTTCGACTGCTCGTCCACGTACTTCTGGAAGTACGCCACGAGCGCCTTGGCAATGCTCTGCCGGATGGCATAAATCTGCGAGGTGTGGCCTCCGCCCTTGACGCGGATGCGCATGTCCACGCCGGCGAACTTCTGACGGCCCAGCAGGAGCACGGGCTCGAAAGCCTTGTAGCGTAGAATCTCGGGCTCCACGAGCTCGATGGGGCACCCGTTGATCTTGATCAAACCTCGGCCCTTCTTGCAGTACGTCACGGCAACGGCCGTCTTCTTCCGGCCGAAGCACTGCACGGACTCGGTTGCGGTGGCCATGGCGATAGAATGCGAACCCGACCTCTGCGATCAAGCGATGACGCAACGAGGCGAAATGGAAAAGAGGGGCCTTGAAGCGCTTGACGAACAAAGAGAGGAAGCCTCAGTCGCGGCGCTCAACTATTAGGGTTTCCTCTTCACAGTTATTGATACCCTGGTGGATCCCTCACAACCCCTGATGGCACCCAAATATAGAGAAACCTCAGGTTCTACGATGTACCGGGTATCCAGGGTCTACCTCTCTAATGACACATCCTGTGATTGCACAATCCATTCCACTACACCTCCCAAAGTTGCTCCTCTCTGCTAGAGAATATAAAACGAAACAAAGTTGTAAAACATAAGAACAACAAAATACACACAAAAGAATACCTTACTTCATTAGTGTTTGAAGTATATACAAGGAGAATAGGAGAGAGACAATGAATAGTTGTCTTTTCCTATTCGTCCAAGAAGATTTCCTCTAATCCTAGTGACAAGTATCACTCACCATATTATGGTGAGTATTCACACTATGTTTCTTAATACTCCTCCTTGTTCAACATATTAGTAGTAAAATAAAAATTTAATATGATATATTTAATGAAGTCTATATAATCAAATAAAAAGCGATCACTGTCGTCATGTCGTGGACTTGGTCGGCTAGTTTCGTAAGTCGGTGGTCAACCGTTCGGTCCGAGGTTCAATACTCGTTGGCCTTGTCGACTGATTTGAGGAACTCGCGGCTTGGCATTGCTAGTGAGGCAGGAATAAGTAGTCGACTCGCTATCCTACCCCTAAGCTGTGATGTGACAAGATGCAGGGCACCCCAAGATGGTTAACAAGCTCCAAAATTGATTCCAAAAACCGTGGTTCTCACCACGACCCCACGTTTTTCAATATAATATCCGTATGTTTACGGATGGTGCCTCATTAAAACCTTATCTGGGAAAACCTTGATTATGATCAAGGAGAAAACCACAGATGAAGGAAAAAAGAGTGCAACACTTTTATCAATCCATTTTCATAGCAAAATCCAATGGAAAAAAACTATAATAGGATATCAAAAGGTTTACACACTTATTGAATGTCTTGCTCCAAAATACTAAGTCGTCTCATGCCAATGCCATGAATGAGTTGGCAATGAATAGATAATGAAAGAGCCTTGGTAAAGAGATCAGCAAGATTATCAGTTGATGAAACTTTCTTGATTTCAAGTGCTTTGTTAGTAATCAAGTCGCGTGTAAAACTAAAATACTTTGGATCAATATGTTTTATTTGGTCACCTTTAACAAAACCTACTTGCATTTGTGCAATACAAGCACTATTGTCTTCATATAAGACAGTCGGAGAATCATCATGTGATAATTCATAGTTTGTTTGAATAAAATTATCAATTGACCGTAGCCAAATGCATTCCCGAGATGTTTCATGTAAAGCAATAATTTCTGCATGATTAGATGATATTGCAGTAATTGTTTGCTTCACTGATTTCCAAGAAATTGCAGCTCCATGTTGTAAGAAATCATAACCTGTTTGAGATTTGGATGTTGCCAGATCAGACCTATATCCAATATCAGCATATCTAACCAGTTTTGGATCTGTTGATTGACTGTAATGTAGTCCTAAATCTTCAGTTCCTTTCAAGTAACGAAAAAGATGTTTGATACCATTCTAATGTCGGGGTGTCGGTTTTGAACTATGTTTTACTAGGACATTAACTGCAAATGCAATGTCAAGTCTTGTAGACGTAGCCAAATATAAGAGTGCTCCGACCGCTGCGAGGTATGGATATTGTTCACTCAGTGGTTCCTCCTCCTTCTTGCAAGGGCAATAATGATCATCAACTTTAGCATTACGACCAACCATAGGTGTAGATAGAGGATAAGCATCAATCATATTGAATCGTTTGAGAATTCGATTGATATAAGTGGTTTGCGAAAGAAAGATGCTGCCATCTTTCATATGTAAAACCTGTAAACCAATGCAAAAAATAATTTTGTCAAGTAGTTTCATCTCAAATTCACAAATAAGCAATTGAGTAGCTACAGCACATGCAGATTTAGGGCCCACAAGGTTCAAATCATCAACATAAACGGCGATAATAACAAATCCATCTTTGTCTCTTTTTATAAAGAGACATGGAAGTAATGCATCATTTATAAAAAAATGCTCAAGAAGAAATTGTCGCAGTCGTTGATACCACATACGTCCAAATTGTTTGAGACCGTACAATGCACGTTGTAATTTAACGCCACGATATTTGCCTGAAGTAGATGAATGTGGGCTCGTAGTCTCAAAATCAGGAGGCACTTTCATATAAATATTAGCATATAGAGAGCCATATAGATAGGATGTCACTGCATCCATAAGATGTATATCAAAAATAGCATGAACTGCCATTCCAAGAAGATATCGGAATGTAATCAAATCCATAACTGGAGAATACGTGATATCATAATCAATACCAAATTTTTGAATAAAACCTTGAGCAACCAAACGGACTTTGTATCAAATAATGTGTCCTTTGTCATTACATTTGCGAACAAATATCAGCTTGTATCCAAGAGGGAGAGCACTGAGATTGTCTACAATAGGACCAAACACTTGTCTTCTATTTAAAGAAGCATACTCCTCTTTCATAGCAGCTTTTCACTTTGGCCAATTAGAGCGACGCATTGCTTCGTTAATTGTACGAGGTTCAAGATCATCTTTCTCGCAAGAATTTTTTTTTGCAATCATACAAATGAAGGATTCATTGATGTCCATATTTGCCCTATTCCATACATCTCTTGTACCACAGTACATCAAAGATAATTTTGTGTTCAACTTAGGCTTTTCTTGCTCTTAAACAAAAATATTGCCTTGAGATGTTGATGGACAATTGTTTGCAAATGATTTTATAAAATTAGCCGTATCTGCTATAAGTAAAGAAAGATCAACAACATCTGGAAGAAGTTTGTGTTTTTGTGGCTGTTTATCCGGTCCGCGAGTTCATTTGCCTGTCAATTGAGAAGTTGAAGTTGTTGTAATATCTGGTATAATGATTTGAGTAGGAAGATTATGAGCTTCATTCAACGGATTTCAAATAATCCATGTCGCATCATGAAATCCATCGGGCATTTGATTGGCAATCTGTTGCAAATGCAAAATCTTTGAAACTTCAGTTTCAGCCATAGACGTTCTTGGGTCTGAATTTGATGTAAATGTCTAAGGTGCTTGAAAAGTGATGCCAATGGAAGTCTCTTGAGAAGATGCTCTTCCTTTAAAAGATGGAAATATATTTTCTTCAAATTAACAATTAGCAAATTGAGTACGGAGTAATGTATTAGTTGATGGAGTAATGTAACGAATTATGCTTGGAGAGTCAAAGCCGGCATAAATCTCTTCTTGTCGATGATTGCTAATAGTGTGGCGTTGAGGTTCCAGAACAAGAACCCATGCACGACAGCCAAATACTCGTAAATGGGATACATTGGAGACGCGTCCTAAGAGCAATTCTTGTGAAGAAGCAATCTCCACAAAAGAAAGACGAAGACGATTTAAATTTGCAGCATGTAAAACTGCATGTCCCCACATATATGAGGGCAATTTTGCATGAAGAAGCAATGGCCTCGTGATGAATTGAATCCGTTTAATAAATGACTCCGCTAAGCCATTTTGAGCATGTTCATATGGAATAGAATATGTCAACTCAATTCCCGTAGCAGTGCAATAGTCTTGAAAAGATTTTGACCAAAATTCTTGAACATTATCCATTTGTAATGTTTTGATTGGATGATCGGAAAAATGAGTTTTAAAATGGATAAGCATAAAAAATAATTTAGCAAAAGCTAAATTTCAAGAAGATAATAGAGATACATATGATTATTTGCCTAATGCATCAACTAAAACAAAAAAATATCGGAATGGTCTAAACATAAAAGATATTGGACCACAAATATCACCTTGAAGTCTGGATAATATTGGTGGCAATTCATGGGGAAGGTTCCATGAAAATGGTCTGGCAATTAACTTGTCTTGTACACATACATGATAGATTGTTATAGAATTAACATCTGTTGGTTGCAAATTATGACCAACAACGCATAGAAGAATTCTGCAAAATAAAGTAGAGTCTGGATGGCCCAATCTTCCATGCCAAAGAGAAATTTGATTATCTTTAGAAGATACAACAAAACTAGAAATAATATGTGGCCGGATTGAAATCCGGTACAAGCCATTTGCCACAGCAAAGGTTGTTTTCACAACTTTATTATTCTGTACAAAATCCAGAGCCTCTTGCCTGCTTATAATTCTAGTTGAGAGGTGGAAACCGTTGGTGCGCACATCTCGATAGCTGATCAGGCTCCGAAGCGTAGAGGGAGAACACATGGCACGCGTGCATGTAATGGTGGTGCCTTCAGGCAAAGTCACCTTTATTGGTCCCTCCTGGAAATGAAACACATTCGATCCAATCATGGTCATTAAATTTTTTGTTTGCCAGTTTGATAAATTATTAGTATAAAAAAATTGATTATCCTGTAGGATTGAATAAGTAGTTGCAGAGTCAAAGAGCGCATCACAAGACTCACCAGTGAAGGTATCCTTAACAACATAAGTTTCTCTATAATCATCGCCATATGGATCCATAGATGCATCCATGGTGTGGGCTTCGCGACCTTGAGCTCGAAGTTTCTTGTTTTTTATGAAACATTTTGACAAAGTAGTCTGATGTTCTGCATATATTTGCCAAATGTCCTACTCTGGCACATTTGTGACAACAACGCGTCTCTGATGGACGCTTACCCCGGTTATTAGTAAAGGAAGTGGTATTTTTCCTCTGGCCATGTTGGTTGTCACGGCTGTAGCTACCGGTTTGTCTATGACGTGATTTAAAGCGATGTTTTTGTGGTTTAGGTTTCATAGTAGAAACCTTAACAACTTGGGACTCTGGAACCGTTGTTTCAAGAGGACGGGCCTCTGCATTTCGCAAGAGGATCTTGTTTTGCTTTTCAGCAAGGAGTAATAGAGACATAAGATCTGAGTGATTCTTAAATTTTATGTTTCTATACTGTTGGACTAGCACAGTAGAAACAGGTGGAAACGTTGAGAAGGTTTTTTCAATCATTTCAGGTTTGGTTATAGTTTGACCACATAACCGTAGTTGTGACACAATGCGATACAATTCATTGTTGAAAGCAACAAATGTTAGAAAGTCCAACACTCGTAAGTGAGTCCAGTCATGTCATGCTCTAGGAAGAAAAATAGTCTTCTGGTGATCAAATCGGGATTTGAGCTTTTTCCAAAGCTCATTAGGTTTGTCTATTTCTAAATACTGATGTTGTAGTGAAGGAATAAGGTGGTGGCGAAGTAGCAATCAAGTTTTGCAAAAAATAGCAAGAGGAACGGTATTACTTATAGTAGAATCTCTGTCAAATATAATACAATCTGATAATTGCTCCACATAAATGTGGGCTTTTGCAGTCTTGGCCCATAGAAGGTAATTACTCCCATCAGCAACCAACGGTAGAAATAGAAGTGGTTGAAGTCGTGGTGCCTCGGTAGCAATAGCGGAGACTGGAACAGTAATAGATGTAGCAACAGAAGAGGTGGAAGTAGTCATGATGTAAAAGGAAAATAACTACGGGAAGAAATTAGGGTTTGAAATAAAGAAATTACAATTTAAAAAAAATTAGGGTTTCTATAGGAAGATAAAGAGAAAAATGAAATTGGAGATAAAGATAAAGAGAAAATCAAATCAAATCAAATATATAAAACTAAAAACTAAAACTAAAAAATAGTAAATAATAAATAGTAAAAAGTAAAAAGTAAAAAGTAAATAGTAAATAGTAAAAAATAAATAATAAATAATAAATAATAAATAATAAATAGTAAGTAATAAAATAAAGATAAAGATGAAAAATAAAGATAAAGAAAAATAGAAGGATAAAGATAAAGATATATGGAAATTATAAATGAAAAATGAAAATAAAATAAAATAAAATAGTTGGGGTTTGGAGAAGAAACTAAAAAGACTTGAAGTGACAAAGTGTTGGTTGAAGCCGCGTAGAGAATAGGGGAAAGGAGGCAAAGGGGGAGAGCTTCAAAAATAGTAGAAACAAAAAAATGGACAAGAAAAGTCGCACAAGAGCAAAAATAAAAATAAAAATGAAGCAAAGGCCGGGAGGGAAGGGGTGAGGCGAACAGGTGGGGAGCGCTCCTAAGGCCAAAAGGGAGGGGGGGAGGTTGACAAGCGCGGCCTATTTCAACAGGCTGGGAAGAGACGGAGGAGGAGCAGGCCAGGAAGGCTGGAGTGCTAGGCAGGGCCAGGAGGAAGCGTAGGGCAGACCAGGGGAAGGAGATGCGGGGAGGTAATTGAAAATTTAGATGGGGAGGTACCCAAAACCTCCTCCAAAAAGCTAAAGTCTAAATTGGAAATCTTGTTAACTTAGAAACTCAAAAATAAAAAAGACAAAGAGTGTGCTGATAACGTGTTGAGAGTATAAAAAAAACAAAATTGTAAAATATAAGAACAACAAAATACACACAAAAGAATACCTTACTTCATTAGTGTTTGAAGTATATACAAGGAAAATAGAAGAGAGATAATGAATAGTTGTCTTCTCCTATTCGTCCAAGAAGATTTCCTCTAATCCTAGTGACAAGTATCACTCACCATATTATGGTGAGTGTTCACACTACATTTCTTAACACTTTCAAAGCCGATAAACCTCTATAAACAAACAGGGTTGGGCGGTCCCGACTTTGGAAATAAAATAAATTGTAGTACTAAATGAGAGCATGTCAAGGAATTGTGGTGGACGCTATCAAGTACGTGACTGGGGGACTCACAATCCAGGAGATCTCACCATATCAAACAAACTAACAAAACAAATAAACAACCAAACTTAAGGAAATGGATGGATGGATTCATACTAGTGTTCCTTATGCCACTGCCACAATTTAAATAAAAGTAAAAAATATAATTTTCTAATTTTCTAATACAAAAATGCTTTGAAATTCAGTATTTTTTTTGTCATGAGTTGAAAGGCCATAAAATAAAGCCTATGTGCCCCTCCTTGGTGAGGGCTTTCCAATAGTACAAAGAATGTGATTGGGAGATGCACAAGCTAAGAGCTCTCACCGCAACAAATAAACAAAACAAAACAGAACAAACAACCTAATTTAAAGTACGGATTCTCAACGTGGGTTCCATAAACAAGTACCATAAGTGAAAGGCAAGTATGGCACATCTCTCCCACATTTTAAAAGACAATGAAAAATAAGGTGTGCCAAATGCTAAATATTGATTTTTTTCACATATTCATTTTTTTCTATACCAATTTTTGTTTTTTGACAAAAGAATTTTCCCAAAAATATAGTATCTATTTTTAGAAAATAAATTTTCTTCAACTTCCCCTACAACTACAGTATACATCTAATTGCACATCTTTCATTTATCAAGTTGTGAACAATATTTAATTTTTAATTTTTCACTAAAATGGCTCCAAAAATTTATTTGAGGCTATCAATTCTAACAGACTTTGCAAAGCTTTTTTGTTATTTATTGGTAAATATTGGTATAAAATTGAAGTTTAAGCAATCCCCAACAAATTTCAACAAACTTATTATAAGTTTCTATAGGTTTTGCATCTAGACTATAGTATTTGTAGACATCAAGTGATATTTAGCCTATAAAAGAATGGTTAAGTTGTAAACAAGTATGATGGTATTCATATGTGAATATTTGTTTTTTTGAGAAAACATTAATAGATATGATCTTTAGATGTGTTAGATTATATTTTGGATATGATTTTTAGATGTGTTAGATTCATATGCATATGAATTGCAATTGTTAAGCATATTTGACTATTCAAAAATAGAGTGTATGATTTCTTTGTATACTAATGTGTTTTTTAACCTTGGAAGGATGCAACCTCCGATGACCAAGGTAGTCATCAAAACACTCTCAAGTGATTATTGGATCAACAAGTGCATTCTTTGTTTCTATACACTTAATTGTTCTTATAGCCTTAATAGTAAATTCATCCATTGAACCTTAGGTCTCTTGAAGTGCACAATTAATAAATTTTCATAAAGCTTTTTGTAAATGTCCTTCCATAAATTTTGATTATTGTTCAATTATAGAATTCAATTTAATTAAAAAAATATTATCCATCCTTGAATAATATATTTTATAATAAATGATATTGATATTTATTTTGATGATTTAATATAATCATGATTCACAATTAGACTTCAAAATTTGATACATTAGCATTATCTAATCTCAACTTCCTATGATTAAAATATTTCTAGGGTATGCAAGACTTCCATGATTACATTGGAAACAAAGTAGAAAAGGACATGATCCATTCATCCATTCATCCAAATATTTTTGGATAGACTATCTTGGTGATAGGCCTTATTCTTCCAAGTGTTAGTACCACATATACATTTGTTGCAAAGAAAGTGGTAATCCACTAAACTATAAGAACCAAAGGAAGGTAAACCAGCCTATTGTAGTTGGATGCCCCATAGTGGATACCTAATGACTCCATGACAGTTTTTTTGGCCACAATCAATGTCTAACTTGACACCAATGGAGTGATTAGTGACCTCATTAGGAACACCTGCTTTTTCAGTGTAAATCATTGCAGGAAGTGACTTTTCATGGCCTTCTACATTAGAAATTATTGTGACCACTTTAGGTGATTATGAAGTTCATATTGGATACAATTTTTGTTGGATATGAGGTAGTCTAGTGACTGTTTTGGACAGATCACTTCAAAAATCTGTAAACAATACTTTATTTGAAAAATATAATTTCAATCGCTCTCACTATTTCTCACACTTGTCTTCATGTGGGGATTTTTTTGAAAACTTTCAGCATTAGCATGAGGGTAGACTCCAAATTTTGACCACAATGGACTGATTTAAGGTAAACTAGCCTAAAACCGCTAGCTTCCTATTTCCGCCATCCTATTTTTGGCCCCATTTCCACTACTACACTCATCCAACTCCACTCACTTTCTTGACAAAATCAGAGCTTTGATATCACAAAGACCAATGTGTCAATTTTTCATTGGTCCATACTTATGTGCTAATAGATACATGGAAGGGTGGTTTTGGGTTGTTACTATGATGTTTATGACTCCAGTCTACAAGTGGTTTTGTAATTTCAAGATTGATACTTCAAAAACTCACAGAAACTACAATTTTGATCGAAAAATTATAATTCTACTTGGGTTTGATTTGTAAAACAAGCGCATACCTTTGAAAAATACGTGCCCTTCTTGGAATTGGCCGTAGTATATTTAGATTGCAAATCAGGGTGGTAATAGGCTTGTCTACCTTACCTTACTTCCGTCAACAAAGTACTGTGTACCACTCATACTTTCTACTTGTCAGGTATTTTTTTTTTAATGAAAGGGCGCAATCCACTCATGGCAGGCTCATTAAAAGAGCTAGTGTATTGTACATATTGCTGTCCTACTAAGGTAAAAGACCCCATTGCGGTTAGAATTAGGAGTGTGCCCTCATGCCATTGCTAAAACTTTCAAATTCTTTCCCACACAAAGATAAGTGTGAGAGATAGTGACGACATTTGAAATTATATTTTTTGGACCAAGTATGAATTAGTTCTAAATTTTTGAAGTGATTAGCCCATAGGACTGTAGGCTACCGCATGACCAACAAAATCTGAATCCAATATGGTCATCTTCCTATCTAATGCAGTCACAACATTTTCAAACATAGAAGACCTAAAAAATCAGTTTTTACAAAGAATTTTACACTGAAAAGTTGGAAGTATACATCTATTGAGGTCACTAATTACTCCATAACTACCATGCAAGGCATTGATTGTGGTCTAAAAAAACACAATGGGGTCATTAGGTGTCCATCATGGGCCATTTGGCCGCAATGGAGTCTCTTACCTAAGGGTTGGACCTCCACTACAATATCTGTGATGTTTGCTCTAAACATAAATTCTGGAAAACTACAGTTATATGATGAGGGACTAGCACTAAGGTAAACCAGCCCATTGTAGTCAAAATTTGGAGTCTACCCTCATGCCAATGTTGAAAGTTTTCAAAAAAATTCCTACATGAAGACAAGTGTGAGAAATAGTGAGAGCGATTGAAATTATATTTTTCAAACAAAGTATAAATTTGTTACGGATTTTTGAAGTGATCAGCTCAAAAGAGTCAGTAGACTACCCCATAATCAACAAAAATTGTATCCAATATGCTCTTCTTAATCACCTAAAGTGGTCACAATAATTTCTAATGTAGAAGGCCATGAAAAGTCACTTCCTTCAATGATTTACACTCAAAAAGCAGGTATTCCTAATGAGGACACTAATCACTCCACTGGTGTTAGGTTAGACATTGATTGTGGCTAAAAAAATTGTCATGGGGTCATTAGATGTCCACTATGGGTCATCCGACCACAATGTGCTAGTTCACCTTATTTGTTGTTTCTACATCACATACATGGCCATGTATTCAGGTTTTTTTTTTTCCATTTTTAATTAAGTGCCAAAGTGGCAATATTGATTCTATTTTCATCCACAATCTGTCGATTTCATCCAAGATTTTTTTTTATTTGAAGTTTTCTGGCGATTTTCCACCCTTTTAGTATCATTTTACTCTATGGGCTTGGTGCCGGGCTCATTATTTTGGTGTAATTTGACAACAAATTGCAAAAAAGAAAAAGAAAACTGCTCTGTCTGTGAGAAACTAAAGCCGCAACTTTCCCTACTTGCTCCTGTGCATAGTGAGTGTTACTGTGTTGATGAGTGCTGGACTGCTGAGTGCTGAGTTGAAATCTTCATGTTGAGCTGAGCACTTGAGGCTCAATCTAAGGTAGAATTTAATTCCCAAAATTGAAATTATAGTGAATTTTGGGAGTCAAAAAGTGCATTTCACTAGTAGACAAAGTCTAGAGTCTTCCAATTCTGATCGTCAAGGATGCTCACTACTTCGGGACATGTGTCACAACCATATTAGTCCCAACCTTGAAAAGGACAAAAGAAAAATATTCAAGCCTGATTTCCAACCTAAGGTTGGAAACAGCGCACCGTACAAGTTGGGTACTGGGCGTGGTCAACAACTAGTGCTTCTACCTTAACACCACTCGAGTACTTATACTTTATGGAGAGGCGCCATGGACAATAAGGTTTGACATGGGAGATGACATCATTTTTCAATGGTTTCAGTTTTTAGTTGCATCCATTTTGCTTTGTTAACCTCTAAGTGGTTTAGAGAATACATTGTGTCCTCTAGATTCATACATGACCTGTATTTGCCAAATTCCATGAACTATTGGCCAAATATGTAAACTATAAAATCAAAGGTGCAATAGTCATTGATTTTCATATGTTTTTAGAAAAATATTGCAAAGCTTGTTGTTGAAATGAGATGTTGCCAAATAAGCTAAAGTGTGTGTTTCTAGAGAAATAGGTGTATTGGAGATACAATTACACTATATTTACAAAATTAGTAATATGTCTAATGTAACCAGAAAGTGTGCAATTTGCTAGAAGACTTCAATGCGCATTCGGCAAAAAATAAATAAATTATAAATGGACAATGAAACTTTCACATGCAAGGCTGTATACATTGCACTTATGGTATGTATAGAATTGTAGATGTATTGAAAGACACCAGAACCACTTAGGGATTAAATTGCTTAGGTTTTGGCGAAAAGGATAACAACTAATTCTTCGCTGTAGACACCTTGCACACAATCTAAAACTAACCACGTGGCTATGAGTGCAGGTGAGGCCAAGTCCTTCAAGCTTTAAGCTTTTTCACAAAGATTCCTAAGAATTATGTCTCAAGTTTGCTCTAAACTTGATGCTATTTTTGCTACTTTAGGTATAATCACATTTTACAAATACACTTTTTTGTTTGCTCTTTATTTATAGGAAGGTGATGAACTTACCTTGATGTTAGGTAAATGAGGCACAATGATCCTACCCTCCCACCCTGTCACAACACTCATGTGATAAATAGAATATATGGTATGACAAAAACGTTTTAAAGATTTCTTTGTAGATGATCTTTCCAAAAAAACGTTGCAACAGTTGCAATATGTTGGGTTACGCCTGGATTAATTAGGAAAAGTTTAGAATGGGCATGTCTTGATGAGGTGATGCCTAGCTCTTCTCTCTATATGTTGTTTACTTCTTTAAAAACTTGCAACTTATTCTCATACTATCCAAATAATACATTCAAAAGTGCACATGCATTATTTTTCTCTTGCAAATAGGATCCTACAATTTGCTAAACGTTTATTAATAATAATCATATTCAAAACCCTTAATTTTGACAGTATGGGTGTTGCTATTATATATATATATATATACATTAAATTAGCTTGGTTTCTCACTATATTCAATTGTTTTGTTTGTTACAATGAAATCTTCAAAATTGTTCGTCCCCTAGTTGTATTCATGGTATTGTTAGAAAGCCCTTTATGAGGATGGGTGCATGGATGTTAGAAAGCCCTCTATGAAGAGGGGTGCATGGACGCCGTTCCGTAGTGTTTGGACCCATGGTGTGAAAGTTATGGATTTTTGAGTTATTTTTAGATTTTAAATTATGCTAAATTATGTTTCTTTTGGACCATACATCAATTGGGCACATTCTTGGTATTGCTAGAAATCTCTCTACAATGAGGGTTGCTCAAACTTTGTTTTGTGACATTTGAACCTATAGTGTGAAAGTTATAGATTTTTGAGTTATTTTTGGATCTTAAATTATGGATCTTTAGGACTGTGCACCACTTGAGCGTATCTTAGCTAATGCTGTTAGAAAGTTTGCTATGCGGAGGGACGTACAGACTTTGTTTCATGACATTTGGCCCTATGGTATGAAAATTACATATTCTTGAGTTATTTTTGGATCTAAAGTTCTATGACTATGTTTTCAACAAAATAAACGCTCTAAAATTGCCATTTATAGTAGGCATATCAAATTTTGAAAAAGAAACATTTTTTGGACACCTATAACCATAGGAACTTGTAGTATATTGACTTAAGAACATGTGGAAAAAATTTTAGACATTTCCATCATGTGGATTGAAAGATAATTATGATTGTTTGAAATGACATAAATGTTTTTTTTGGCCTTGCAAAAAGCTGGGCAGCTGCACTTTACAAGCTTGCTTTTCTACAAAAAATTGTCCAAAATGGTGGTAACTTTTGGATTCTTTTCCCTTGGTAAGTTGGCTACATGCTTGAAAAATTTCACATCCGATAGGATAAATTCTAGCCCTCAAAGGGGCCGTCAAAATCTGACTTTTGGCACCCCAGGGTGCAATTACAGAAACATCCAAAATAAATAAATAAATAAATAAAACTTAGTTTCTTTTTGAAAAAAATATTTGAAATTTTTTCAAGTTGGACATGGCGCTGACGTGGAATCCACAGTACTGACGTGGCACCCCTCATGCCACGTTAAATTTCAATTTCAATTTATTTTTTTATTTTTTTATTTTTTCCCTTATTGCATCATGTCTTGCGGCCCCTTCAAGGACTGGAATTTTTCCTAATGATTTGAACTTGTACAACATACAGGAGAAAAATAATAAGCAGAAAGAAGTAAAGAATGATTCAAAATACTAAATTGTTAAGAACTTAGTTACAAAATTGAAAAATGCCAATCCCAATGGTGGTAATGTTGTAATAAACAATCTACATCCTATGATTTTATTTTTTTCCAAAAAATTAAAAATTGAGTTACACTAAATGACTTCAAACTTTATTTTGAGTAGAGAATCCATAACTACCCACAAACTAAAACTCCTCATAACTTTCATCTCATTGATAAAAATAGAATGATTGAAAGCTATCTATGTATATATGAATCTGTAAAATCAATTTCAAATTTTTGTTTATAAAAAGATGATTTCTTTTATCTACCGGACTACCTGATCGGGGAAAAAGTAACTTATTAGGCCATAATTTTTGACTCATATTTCCAAATGTCATAAAATTTTGTTCACATGAAAGATATTCCTTGTCCACAACTTCTATTAAAGTTTGGGCCTAAAATATGCAAACCTCTAGTTACATGTACCTGCCCGAAATTTCTATGTTGCCAAAAAATGCATGCAAGTCCTTTAGAGGTTAAAGTATCCTAAATTTTGGATCTTTAGGACTTTTGTGCCATTTGGCCGCGTTAATGGTGTGCAAATTATTGATTTTTGAGTTATTTTAAATCTTAGAATATACTCCGTATTAAATTATGAATCTTTAAACCACGAGCCACTTGATTGCGTTCTTGGTACTGTTGGATAGCTCTTTGCAAGCTTTTGTTTCGTGGCGTAACTGGTGTTTAGACATACAACAGAAATCCATGCCTTAAGTTTGTTTGTTTGTTTGTTTGTTTGTTACATTGAGATCTCCCA
This sequence comes from Neckera pumila, assembly GCA_963969595.1. Taxonomy (NCBI): domain Eukaryota; kingdom Viridiplantae; phylum Streptophyta; class Bryopsida; order Hypnales; family Neckeraceae; genus Neckera; species Neckera pumila. The sequence goes on along the minus strand of OZ018409.1, from coordinate 44,157,605 downwards.
GACCATGCGTCCCCCGGCCATGTGCTTGGTACCATTGGAAAGCACTCGGCGAGGAGGAGTGCACGGGCCTGGTTTCGTGGTGTTTGGACCCATGGTGAGCAAGTTATTGAATTTTGAAGTATTTATGGATTAAAAAATTAGGAAATTACTTCTAGTTGGATTATGGTCACATTCTTGGTACCGTTGGAAAGCTCTCGGCAAGGAGGGGTGGACGGGCTTTGTTTTGTGGCGTTTAGACATACGGGGCAAAAGTTATTGAATTTCAAAGTTTTTATTATGACTTTAATAATTAGAAAATTACTTTTGCTTTGGCAGTGGCATCGGCACAGGGCTACACTAGTAATATTGAATTTTGAAGTTCTTATGAATTAGAAAATTAGAAAATTACTTTTATTTTAATTTGATAATTATACTGTGGCACAGGCACAGGGCATCTTCTAAATTCAAATTATCGGTACCAGTCGATTGATACCAGGGTTACCGAAACGTCAATTGATACCCTTTAGGTTTGCTGTTGGCGGCGCGTTTAATGCCATTGCGGATTCATAAGGCCCCTCGGTGCATGTTTGCATCGCTTCTTCCGTTGCTCCGAAATCTCGTCCGTAACTACATGTTTCTTTGATCGCCGCGTTGCATTTACTAATTGTTCTTCTCCGTGGAATTCTCTGTTGAATTCTGAATTCCGCTTCTGTAGATTCTAATATGACCAAATGTGGGAATGCGCTCTGGTTATCACTGGGTCTAACATCTCTCGATGTTTGTTTGTGACAGAGTGAGCGAGCCATCCTTCCGTAAGCATGTGAATGTTCCAAAGACTGCTGATTAGTTGTGCCTTCAGGCTTCGTGAGAATTTTAGGTGAGCTTTCGATGAAATGATTTTCTTTCTGTTGTTGGAAATTAGTGGTTTAGTTTCGAATTCATGGAAATGTGTTTGTTTCAATGAGAGTATTTGCGAAAGGGAGGTGGGTACGACTTGTGTGGATAGTCAATTCTATAGTACACGATATTAGTTCTGGAGTCCCCTCCTTTACTGGAAGGAAAGTTGGATTTCTCCTTGAGTGTGTGTTTATCTCATTTAGAATTGCAGACGTAATCTAAGGTAGCTCTCGTTACAAAATTGGCAATGACGTAGAAGTTTGAATTTTAAATAATGCTCTCATGCGCAGTTCTAATATTACTGTGAGTTGAGCGATGGAGGTGCTTACTTGACGCTATGTTTGATAAGGGTTGAATTTGTAAGACTGAACTGTTCAGGGCAAGAGTAGATTAGCTGACATTGGGACCTGCTTCAATTGGAGTAGAGCTGGTGCTTGTTATTGTTACAGACATGGAGGCCCCAAGGAAAGCTCCAAGAGTGTCAAACAAGCAGGAGAAGAAGGGCGATATTGCATTGGATGCAGAGTTATGGGGCAAATTACAAGAGCATATCCCTCTCCAAACTGTATATGAAAAGCTTTCCCCGGATGATCTTTTCCGACTGCGCCTTGTCTGCAAAGCTTGGAACCACGGTGCCTTGCAAAGATTGTTACCGAAGCCCTCCTTTTTGCCCATCACTCCGGGGGAGGATGATACTTGTGAGTCCCGTTACCTGAACGGGATTGTCACTTATGACGTAGTCTCTCGCCGATTTGGTTTCAAACGCCACCGCTTCCCTCTCTTTGGTGTGGAACTTCATGTTCCACCATTTGAAACCGAAGGTCTTGTTCTCTGCCACAACCCGGAAGATTTGACGCAGCGGGGTGTTTTCAACGTCCATACCCAAACGTGGCATGTAATCCCCCCTCCACCTCCAACACAATGTAAGTCCCTTTCGGCTTGTGGTTTGATGGTTGACACATCTCTAAAACCCTATACCTTCAAACTGATTGAAGGCAACCTTGACATGAACACTCGAATTTATGATTCCAAGACCCGGTCATGGAGCACAACATCTTCTCGGTTGTTGCAAACAGCTAAAGGGACCGATTTTTCGTCTTTCCAGTACACTTGTATATGCAACAATGGACATGTATACATATCTCTAGGCAGCCTATCTCAAGACAGGTTCATGATCTTGAAATACTCTATGGAAGACGACTTGTGGACAACATTGAAATTTCCAAAGGTGAAATGGGATAACGAGAACACTCCACAACCGGACAACTCCTTGGGGGTTTGGGAAGGTCGGATTTTCACCACCCGGGAGAACTCGAAGAAGCAGAGAGTTACTGTGTGGGAGCTCGTTGATTCAGAAAGGCAATTATGGGAGGAGTACGCTCACACCACAAAGAAGCAGTATGGTTGGCTCTGGAATTGTGATTTTGCCCATAATGGTCCATTTATTTACGAGGAAATGAGTCTGAGGTCGTTCTTCCGCGATGGCTACTTGTTGGTTGCTATGTGGCGGTGGAACTCTGGCCGTGCGGATGCCCTTGTAATGTTGAACATGGCAACAAAAAAGTGGCAGAAGGTGCGCTTGCCAATGGGAACAGTGGCAATTGAAGTGCAAGAACCTGTGAGAAACGACGTTTTAAGTGACAGCGACGATGATAGTGGAGAAGTTGTTCAAGATGAAGTCGACAACGACGATGCTGATGATTCTGAAGATTCTGAAGATGATGAAGACTAGTGTTCATCAAGACTGCTTATGATTTGGAGTTGCCAAAGGTTGGGTGGACTGAAGATTGGTTCATCTGGCAGGGCTACTTCTTTTTTTGGTGGACGAAGTTTTAGTTTCGCATGGAATGCAGTTAGTCAATGTCTTTGACAGAACTCTGCTATTAATCTCCTAGGTTTGTACTGCAAATGTGCATTTGCGTACTGTGGTATTGGGATTCGGTCCTATCGTTTATACTGCGACTGGTGCTGCACCTCTGACAGGCTCCACTTTCTGTGGGTTGCAACTTCTGAAGAGTTTCTGGAGCTGGTGAAGAGCTCTCTTCTTGCTGCCCTTGAAGGTTCGCTTTGTCTTCAGCTCCTGTGCGAGCGTCATAGAAATCCCTTTCTGTGTGGGATTTTTGGAATTGGCTTATGACCTAGGGAACCCATTCGGCTGTTTTGAGTGTTTTTTGTTCTTGGAAATGCCTTTTTTTGGTGGATCATCAGTTCCCATTTTGAGAGGATTGCAGAGTAAGAACTGTTTTAATACCATGGGAATAACTTGTGAAATGTTTGAAGATTGCAGTAGTAATTACCGACCTGTAAGCATGAGCGTAGATTGCTCGTCAATCATGAATTTTACATTTTTGATTTATCTCACGGAAAAAACTTTACCTCTACAATTTATTTCATGGAAGAATCTGTCTGATAGAACCTAGAAATATCTGTCTTTACAAGAATGGCATGTTTTGATGACACTTGCATTGAAAATGAGTGACTTCTCAGAGTGACTTCTCAACCTGCAGGTTCCCTATTCTAGGAAATATAACTATGCCTTGAACATGTCTTGTTGATTTCTATGTAATATTCTTGAAGTAACGTTGGATTGCCGAGGTTATACATTCGTGATAAAGAGGGTACTGTATAGATGAGAATGGGACTTACTATTCAGTGGATGCCAATGACTGTTATGTTGCTGTCGAAGCCGATTTTGGACCAGTTCTGGACTTTTCTGGACCTGGCAAAATGCAAAATTCGACAGTATTGTAGTAGAGATGACATTCCGATGACCAATGGTTACATTTGATCTAAATTGAGATGTTATTTCAGGCTTAATGGATCGAACACAACATGTGCCAAGCCTCTGAAATCTACATGCGATTTATCTCAGAATTTTTTTGTTGAATGCCTTACCTAGTCAGTTCACATATGTACAGTACAGTTCAATACCTTTCTACACACCCTCATCGTCCCTACGCCAGAACAGAAATTTGCTTACAATGATAATGCATCGAGGATGCCACAGTTTAGAGCACGTATTGAAAAAAGAACATTCTTTAGCAGTTGTGCCATCACTCAGATGGCAAGCAAAGGACATTTACTATAGAGAATGTGCACGGCACAGTGAGTGGCCAAAGAGTGTCTACTTTAGCATCTCCCACTTGAGGTAAGCTCAACATTGTGCGCACAAAGAATTTGGATGACTTTTCCAAGGTGTAGAGAATGCAGTATTAATTGCCACCCGTGATGGTGGACTACCTCATTTTAGAAGGATTGGGCGTGTTCTCATCCTTCTCCTCTCGTAGCGCAATAAAGGTTTTGACCTCACTCGCCACAGGGTAGATGTAACACCGCCAAGGAGCTTCACTTGGGGCCTGCCAAATGGTCGAGTCCTCCAAGTGAGTATCTTCAGTCCAATCGCTGTCAACGCACCATACGTTGTCCAATTGGGGTTCTTCGTAATCGGCACACACCACGCATCCTAGTGCCACAAAACCCTCTGGGGCCCTCGGCATCCACATGCAGATTGGACTTCCGATCCCGTCTTTCCAGTTTCTCCATATCTGTAAGAAAGATGATACTGAAACGTTAGGGAACTGATCATGTCTCCTACACTGACCCTTTTTACCAACAGCAACTATTCTACTCCCAAACTCACTTTATACATATGGTACAATGCCTCGAGGCGCAAATAGTATCCTGAACATTAGTATTCAAGATTTGATACTCCCCACCCACAGCTGTATAATCTTCACTTGGTGATACGAAAGAAGAGAAACTACAACCTCTCAAGAATGAGGTGGGGTACTTTGAATCAAACACGGAGTTCACTAGCAAAGTACAGACAAGGAGATCTTGCAAATATGAGAATCATCAAGTGAAAGAAATTCGTACCAAATCGAAACCTAAAGGCTTCTCAAACCTGCCCTCATCGTTTCTGTAAACTATTACAGTTTGACTTTCCGGGAAGTCTCCAGTGTAGGCTACGTCTCCAACGGATACATACCTGCAAAGAGATGAAAGCGGTCAGCATCCACGAACAACCCACTCGACTCAGACACTTCAAAGATCGACCTACTAATGGTTTCTCGAATGTACGATAGTGCTTACTGTCTAGAATGTGAGAAAATTGATTTTAAAAGTCCTCCAGTGACCATTTGGGGAATCTGAACATAGATCGGCACTCAAGATACCATGACTTTGAAAATCTTTCCAACGAATACCTCTGGCGTTTATTCTTTTACCAGGTCCACAGTGAAGCAGTCCAAACTACTTACCCAGGTGGTGGATCAGGTCGCCAAAATGAGATGCTATCACCGGCTGTGTACCCCTGCGACCCAGGGAGGCAAAATAACACGGTTTGAACTTCGATCTCACAGTGCATAGAGCGTATGGGGTCATTTTCAATAAAGATTAGAAAGAGTCTTCTAAAAAACCTGCTTATCACAAAGTGACATTTCATGTTCTCAATACCATGGGAAATGAGAACTGGGTGCCATAATTCATACCAGACAAGAACCGTCCTTGTAGTGGTAACTCCAGATTAGGTTCCCTAAAGACGTTTCGTGTCGAAACTCGTCATCTCCTGATGTTGTTGGAGCCTCCTGAACTTCCCATCTCTGTCTAGAGGATCCTGAAGCACCGGACTCCTCAGTGTACGATCGACTGGAGCTTGCCTGGCTGTTCCTACCACTCTTTCCAATCTCCCAGACTGGTCTTCGCCTCAATCGTCTTCTTCGCCTCCTGGATTTCTGTCATTCACAACACCATAGAACTTATAAGTACACCGGTGTCCTATTCACATTTTTTTGTTCTTATGCTATTGGTTATATAAAGAACATGCCTAGGGAAATCAGCGAGCTTAAAATTAGGACTTGTTCTCGTTTTGTAATACTGTAGCTTACAGTTGGGAGGAATTCGCCTTACACTACAAGGATCCACTGAAAACATGACGAACGATGACCTGCAGACATTTCTTATTAGTTGAGTAAACATTTATCGTGTCCCGTTAAGTGTCCAAGCTGAGATTAGCGAGGAAAGAAGTCCATGTGAGTGATAATTTTATATCGTACGTTCAACATAATTAGTAAATGTTGATAGATAAGAGCAGTGACTGCTATGCGGCTTAAAATAGAGAAACGCATACGGCGCAAGAACGATGACAATGTATGCGCTTATCTAAATAAGTACAAGAAAATCGGTAATGCGAATATATCCATTTCTTACCATGGCCTTCGACGGATCTATCGGAGTTGGACAGTATGCTCGCCATTGCTGGTGAATTGCACTGTAGATTTTAGTGGCTTGACTGGTCTCTGGATCATTTGAATGGTCGCACGATATGATATGAGTGAACTCCTTCGTGGAGTCTCTGAGGTGAAGGAGAACAGCATTCTGCTCGTTCGACTCAATAGCCAGCAAGTTGTTCCATTGTATTTCCCATTGTATAGTACAATGGTCTGTCAACTCCTTCTGCTCTCGAGTATGTGATGCCGGGCTCTGCCATCAGATATTGAAACTACGTCTGAGATTTGCATAATCGGGTCGATAACCACATAAATTTGCGTAGAAGAGTAGGTTGATAAGTCCAAAATAATTGAGGTATTATTGAATTTTGTGCACGCAACTACGATTGTGGATGGTGAGATTTTGCGAATCTGGACCTCTTTCTAACCAACATAATCAGGCTAAGTTTCCTGTTCACGATACATCAAAAACACCAAATAGAATATCAGCTTTCATATGACATCTCAACCTATACCGTTCAGATCATCGTAGCTTACCAGTAGCATCAAAACTCTTCGATTTGTCAGCATGAGGATGCAGTTGTTCCGTAAACGAAAATGATCTTGATAGTAGTCTGTGAAAGCAAAAATTCCTGTAGTTCTAAACACATCCTTGCTTGCTATTATGCCGCCACTTTGTGAAAGATGTAAAATGGTCTGCAATCACAAACATAGGCATTTTAGCCGACTTTGCTTATCAGATAAAAAAATACATCAGGAGCGTTTTGGATCTGATCAATGTACGAGATATTAAGATCAAACGGGTGGCTCATTTCAATGAATCCCTTGCTACTGTTGATCATTCATTTTCCAGAGGCAATATATGTACTGTTTACCAAATTGGTGTGAACCATTGGTAGTAAGAAGCGTCAGTGACACCCCATGTACTATTAATTCAAAACACATTTTTTCTAGCACTGAAGTTGCAAGAAAATTTGTTCTCGTTCCATTGTCAGTCAGGACGGTTAAATAAATAAATAAAATAACATATATATATATATAATCTTGATGTACGGAGAAACACTCATCTCATTGTTTAAAGGCAAGGTAAACATACCTGGCCTCGGGCTGCATCAGGATCATAAGGAGTAAGAACCCCATCTCCTTTGATAGCACGAGGAAGTCGACAGCGTTCAAACTTCTGGTCGCTATCAAAAATTTCAAAGCAATTTGTGCAGCTTGTACCTAGGCCACTAACACATATAGCCATGAAGTCCAGACACCCACTCAAGGGTTCTACAACCACTCCAACCAAGGCCTTGAAGACACCTTGGACGCATCCAACAAACCCCCTTTCATCAGCACCATCGATGGGCTTTGTCACCATCCCTTTTACACCATACCCCACACCTCGAGCTAAGTATGTTGTTCCTTGGAGCATGCCATCCCTCACGCCTTTCACTTGTCTCCCGGTCTCCTGCAAATGGCATAAGATATCATTCAGACAAGCCAAATGCATTTAGACCAAGAAGGGTTTAGATAAAACTTAAAGGATAGTAATTGAGGCTCTGAAGCATTGCCAAGCAACTTTCTGTCCATAATGGAAATCCATGGAGTTGCACAACTTGAATTCGTATGGGAAAGTCGATACGAATCTATGGCCTAACCTGATTAGTCCTGGCACGCAGGAAGTCGTCATCTTTTGACAAATTTGCGGCTCCTCGGCTCATTGTCCCAAGGGTAGAACTAGTCATGCCAAGAAGGTCCAAGCCTGTTAGAAGCTGAAGAGGCTGGTGAATAAGATCCCTTTTCACTCGATTCAATATGTGAGCTTGCACCTGGCTGCTCCGCATACGCCGATTTTCTCGAAATACAGACCGGAAATTAATCTGTCATCAAAATATGATTGGATTCGATCAGTTCAGACCAAGAACAGGCAGGCAGTAAACGCAATATACGTCCCTAACATTGAAATTAAGGATGAAATCCGACTGATACTGAAGGCTTAGGAGATCAAGATCAATGGAAAAGAGCATTTCACCTCCGACAACTCTATCCATTAATATCCACACGAATAAAAGTCATGTATTCACACACACACACACACACACACACATATATGTATGACTAACCGGCATCTTAGAGATGTTGCCTAGCGTGGTAACTGCAGGGCCCCAAATGCCAAGCTTTCCATGTGGTCGCTGATCTGGACTTGCATCTACTGAGAGCTTCAAATGCACTTGAGATATGTCCATCGTCCTGGAAATAACCACAGTTTACCAAAGCAGACATTCTGGTAAAACAAATGAACCCTGATAGAAGCAAACGATTAAGGAAGCATTCAATTAAGTGTACTATTTTAATTCTTAATATCTGACGCATCCAGTCTATAACCCATAACAAAAGAGAGGAAATGTGGTCATACTCTATGCGGATTTCTGGGTCCACTTGGACAACTTGTGAGTCCGATGAGAGGCGATCAAGGTGTAAGTTGTTATACATCTCCAAAAAAGCCCATATTAATGCTTCGTGTACATTGATACGCCATGCACTTCCAGTTAACTGCAATTAACCAGTTCGCTTCGTTACAGTAGTTAATACTATGCGTAGGAGCATCCTGAAAGATCTCTCATAAACATGAGACATAGTTTCACATATATAAAGTCACAGTAACATACATGAGAATAATGGTATATGAATAAATAGAAAACGACTAAAGCAAACATCAAGTGTTGGGCATGATCAACAGTCTAGTGTCTGAATAAAAACGCACCTTCAAACCAAGGTATGGATAAACTTTAATTGCTTCACTAGTATCTCCCTTCATGGATGCAATGGCTTTGATAACAAAGTCACCTTCGTGACGCTCAGGAGCAAGTAGTACGGGCATGGGTGTAAGAGGAAGTTGATTGTCTACTTGCATGTAGCCGACCAATACCTTCAGCCTAGACCATCTCATCAAAACTGAAGTTAGAACACGAATCTCCATAGACATGCCCCAAAATCGACATAAAATTTAAAAAGGAATCAGAAAGAAAGAGATTATCAGAAAAACATGATTCATGTGTCAAGTGCACTAAAGATTATAAATCTTGCACTTACCTACTGACATTATCACCTAGCCCAGATGCAAAGACAATGTCCACCTTCTTCATACTAAGGAAAATCAACTCCCGAGGCCGCTGGTCAACAACTGAGAGACCAAAAACTTCAACACCCAAAACAATCTCCATTTGAGATGGAGCCTCAACTCGTCTCTCTTGGTCATCTTGAATGGGTTCCATTTCACTTTGAACTCCGACAGATTGTTCGATCTCGTTACCGTCAACATTTCCATTGTCTTGGGTCCCCATTTCTGGATCAAAGAACCTGACTAATTTGGCTTCTGGAGCATCCAGCACCTGACAAAAGGGAGCCCTTGTAATTAGTTTCTCCTATCTTACATTACTTAAAGCAGTATCCAGCGATGCAAGTGTCCTAAACCATAGCAACCACAAGCAAAAAATTTAGAAGACATCAGTAAAATCTGATACAATAGAGTCAAGGACCTGTTCATGCACTGACCTGTGGACTTTAATAGATGAAAAACAGGTGAAGATATCCGTACCCGAATGCAAATATTAGAGAATCCAGAATTGTCGCCGGTAATCATAGGGCAATCACCCAGTTTGTCAAGATCTATCTTAACACTTTGAGAGACATCCCTTCCTTCTTGGATTACTTCCAAGAGCTTTTCACCTTGAAGGTTCTCCCACGCGAAGATGGCCGATGAATGTGGCCTCACAATTCTCCAAGCATCTGCATCTAGACCTACCTGACGATATTTGAGTTTTATCCAGCTCGTCCTGTTTTCAATCCTACAAGCCAATTCGATCCGGCGCATCATCGTCACTCAGGGACACAGGCACATAAACATACATACTCCTCAAAATGGGCTGATAAATACATCTAGCTTAAGAATGTGACATGTTTAGCTTTCACAATTTATAAAAATGTTCATAAATCGAGGACTGGAGGACACTGATGCATGTTTTCAAAGGCTGAATCAGCACATACCTGTAAGGGCCACGACAGGAGCCCAACTGGAAAATGGCAAGAAATCGAGATCCAGCCTCATGCCCATGGACATCAAGCCGGATGGATTGCCTTCGTCCATCACTTCGACGCACAACAATGTTCATAATCTCTTCTTCATCGATATAAAATGGAAACGACCATTCCGATCCTTTCAGTCGAACCTGCGAATACAAACGTTAGAAAGATTATTATTACTTGGAGAGTGCCTAATTTTATTAAAATAAACCATACCGGACTCTACTTCAGAGGAAAGTGCCCATCGTACTAATCTTCAAATATTGATAAGTGGACACTTAGCTGTTCCATCCCTAGCAGATAAAGAAAGGTGCAACGTATTAATTTGTTCGTAAAAGACAAACGATAAACAGATGATTCTCTCAACTCGATGTATTGTAGACCGACAAAATGTCGATTTTCAAATTGGAATTCTGGATCTTATGTATGAGAAAACATGGTGGCACATTTGTAGCTAAAATGCGAGGTACTAATGCGAGAAGAAAGATTTCAAATAATATTTTGTACCACGGAGTTTCTGTTCCCATTCACCTGCAATTGTAGAGGATCCTGAAACAATTGGAATGGCAAAGTGATTCGCCAATCCCAAGGATTCAAAGTCTTCGATTGGTCCCCGCCCGCCTGCCTCACTTCAAGGGGTAGGCCAAGTCGATTTGTGAATAGTGTGTGCGGGCGCAAGCGGACCACCTGTTCCGCCATTTGCACAGTAAAAAAAATACTTAGAACGAAAAAACTTAAGAATTTGACTACATAGTTAAATCTGTTACTTACCCAGATTACTTACCTAGACTAATAAATCTATATACAAAACAGACCAGGCAGTACCTGTGTTTGTGCAAACCCCTTTGGATGTGCTGTTGCTGTAACGAGAAATCTATAGTGTGAGTTTTCGTCGTCAGTCAGTCGAAGATCCACATATCCGTTCTGCACATAAAATGAAAGAATAGGATACATCACAATAATTTTCTCTCACCCTTAAATCCTCACAGAGATGAAAGAAAAAGAGTTTATCAAGTAATGTTTTCTAATAGGCATTTCCAATTTTGAAATTCCCAATTTCTCAGAGTAGCATTCTGATCTGCTCTTTCACAAGGTGCAGAAAGGAAATTTACGGGATCCTCTAGAGCGTCCAAGGATGCGACAGGACCGAATTGAGTGCATTCAGATCCTGACAAAGCCACAGCAAGTCCCATAGACTTGCAGTCACAGTTGGACAGCATCGTTGGATAATCGTGCATGGCTTCTTCATCAATCTCCTCCAACGATTTCTTGCCTTGCCAGCTTTTGTCGCTTTTATACTTCTTTCGGTCGTGATGGTCAGCCCCGATCAGCTTGTATTTCAGAGCAAGGCAGCCTATACTATCCAGCCAGCATGGAACGTAAAAGTGAATGACTCTTGCTGATATATCTCTGCTCCCATTATCGTATTGCATGTGAATGGTCAAATCCCTGCGGCATCCCCAGCTAGATAATCACATTCCGAACCTCCACCTTCAGCCCATTCTCTCTCAGTGTAATGATGATGAAAACAGGCAGATGTGAGCAGCGCCACTCTATCTTCCCTAAGTGGCGAGCAATTCTTAATTCGAGTGGTAATTTTCATAAAGCAGTTATTCGCTGGCATTTGAATAAATACAATTCCGACAGACATATATTCTTTCACGGGTAAACCCCAAAAGATTCAGAGAAAGGGCCTACAACTTGAGAAGTGTAATAAAGCTCATTGTCTTGAACAAGGTCAAAACACAACGCGGGTGGCATATGATCAAAATCCAAAGAAAACAACGTAGACTCACTAGCATACAACCAGATTACAGTCACGTTTTTTATCCGTCAAAATTGCATTAGAAATGACTCCAGGCAAGCATGACCTAAGCATTTAATGGGATAATGCTAAATTCAATAAGCAGAGTAAAACTCAAATTGAATTTAATATATCTCAGAACAATGACAGAGACTGGTTTACATACCGCACTCCATTTGTTACAATCAATCTCTTTGCAGGGTCTTTTCCCACTTGTGATATCAATACGTCGTCCTTCACAAATAACACACATAGATTTAATATGACACGTAGGGAAATCTCGAAGTATTTGATATCAAATTGAGAGATATCAAATTCTACTTAGAGTCAAAGATGAGCATCTTGTGGATGATGAAAATGAACAGCGAGAAAAGTCGGATGCAAAAGGCAAGATGTGTATGACTTGAAAATTTAATCTAAACGGTGTCACTTAATATTCATCCCCCCTCCATGCTAGCTAGATACGACATATAATGATAAGGCAATCGATAAATCGATATACGGCCTAAGAATTCTCACTTCCTCGTGTTGCCAGCCACCCTCTGGAACCCACTTCAGATAAAGCGCTTTGCGCAAGTCACAAAGGAATATGGCCTTCGATCCTCCAGGTTCAACGGATCCGCTTTGTAGTGGAACAAGCCATTTCCCATTTGCCTTTTTTGAGACCGTATACTTGCACGCTACCGGTAGAAAGTTCACGAGCTCCAAAGGTGCAGAAATAATTAAGCGCCAATCCTCAATAGGGTCCAGTTGACTGGTTTTCCCCACCTCAGTTGCTTTACACTCAACACAAAGCCATGCATCTTTCTCCTCCATATCACTGCTTGTTGCCAGAATTGAGCAACGTAAGAGCTCCTCGGTATTCTGTAGGCCGCGTATACGGAGCTCTTTGAAGGGTTGCCTGGATTTATCCAATTCAGAATTGCCTTTGTATGATACAACTGAGCTCCAACTATGTGAAACGCCAGAGTTTACAGATCCAACTTGAGGCTTGACCTGCAGAAAGACAGGCTCACATAAACCGTTAGCTTCAGTGAAAAAATATCCAAATCTACATTGAATAGGCTGAAACTCTTGCACTGTGGACCTGTAAGAATACACTTCCCATGCAGTACAACAACAACAGAAGTTGTTACTAACAACTAAAAATCGAAAAGCGTTTTAGACTTGGAAGGTGAAGAATTAGGGTAACTCAGTAACATTTCAGAAGAGTGGCGAAGACATGTATTCAAGAGCGAGAATGTTTCTCCCATACAAGAACACGGCTAATCTCGAAATAACTTGAAAGCTAAACATCATAGATATTACTATGTCTCTGCCAAGAAGTACCCGCACCTGAAAAATGTAATCTAACCCGCCTGGCCGTAAACTCGTAATCGGACAGGCGACACTACACTGGGGCTCTAAAGTTCCGAGCGAGATCACAAACTTCCTGGTACTGTCCTTACGTTGCCGAGAACGAATCCACCTACGGCGTCTTACGAACATGGAAGCTTTTACTCCGACTTTTTCACCGCTGTTAGTTGGTGGCCAATCCTTGAGCGAGTGAAAATCAAAAGCATAAGCCCATCCATCGTGTTCATCTGCTCCAGTTCTGTCAGGTAGCCAGTCAGTCATCCAAACATAACCATACTCAATTGGAAATTGAGAAAACTCCTGCACATCACAATTACAGTAACTTAGAATCAGTCCTTCAAATAGGCTGTTCAACATCAGTCTTAAACCTTTAAATACTTCATTAGGTATTTAACCAATACAACATGTACAACACAAGGAAAATAATCGATGTCATCTCTAAACAACGCCAATCCTCGCCGAACCTTCTGGAATTACAAACTGTGGATTGGGGTGGGAAGTCTTAACTTCAATGCATTGCTCTAATTAGCTATCATGCCAAATCTGGTGATTCGAGTGCATTCATAGAACAAATGGTAGTACAATATTATTATTATGTTACATAATCCTATAAATTAAATAGGGAAATTCCAGCAAAGATTTTACCTTCCAAGAACAAGACAGATCCCGATTGGACAAATGGCCTGGATCTGTGGGCAAAGCAGGATGACCCCATCCTTTGCCTTGTTGTTTCCTCTCATTCTCAAAGATTTCTTCCTCCACAGAGTACTCCAAATCACTGACATCCGATGCACTTCCCTCAGTTTCTTGACCCACAAGAAAGTCTGGGCACAGGCGAGCTTCAAGATGATACTTGGTCTCATTCATAACAGTTACAAGAGTTCTAACAAACAGATGCTTTATTCCCTCGTAGACAAGCATTTCACTGGCCAAATGATCCCTCCCTAAGTGCCATGGTGCCGGACCAAGTCCATAATTCAGTCGTACAGGAGACCAGGGCCCATTTCTCGTGACGGATACATCAATTGCGCCAAATCTCTGGGAGGGGTCGTTTTGCTGAGACTCTGTATCCTCAGAATCTTCATCATCGCCTTCCTCCCCATACACGGAAAAAAATTGTACTGATAGATTAATGCGACCATTCTGGCTGTCTCCATGATTGAAGTCAACATCTTCACCCAGCAGACCAGCCTCCCCCTGCAGATTGCATGATAATCTCAAATTGAACAAGAATATCTGTAATCTCAATTACCAACCTTTCTGAGATAAAAATATATGACAAGCATTAAACTTCACAGATATTAACAGACAATGACATCATAATAAATGCATTCGTAATCATCCACTTAAAAGATTATTTTCGTCTCGAGTATCGACTCAGCAAGAAGCACTTGCACAAGGCAAACACATACAGCAACTCCAAGCTACCACATGGTCATCAAGATGTTAGAAGAGTGGGTTAATAAAGCGAGGTTCCACAGGTTCCGGAGTCACCTCTTTCGTTTTAGGTGGGTAAAGAATTTCAGATCTTAGCGAAAGGTTGCTGTTATCCTTGCTCGATTCATTTGCCTCTTTTTCAGTAAGCTCAAGGGAGCAATGTCCAACACATGATCCTGCAGATAAACCTCGATAATCATTTCAGGGAAAAATAAAAGTGACAAACTGCCGCGCACTTGCAATCACAAAATTTGAACTAACTTGGGTCTAATGACATTCTTGTCTTTAACAATAGAGTGCATAAACAAAACGAAAGACGTACCTCTGGCAAGATCAGTGACCAAAATCTCTGCGCGGTTTACTTCCTGCATGAAGGATTTACATCAACCTTACAAGATGAAATTGTCATATTCGAAAAAGAAGTTATCTCTATGACAAGTATGCTACCAGAGGTGTGCTACCCGTGGCCGTAGTCCTAAGAGGAAGGAAATAGAGGTACGAAATGGAAGATGCACTGCCCTTCACACAATTGTCAAGAAGCCAACAAAATAGTTCAAAAAATGAAAAAATGAAAAAATGTAGCAGACATACCCCTGATTGGACTTCAAATACAAAAACCTCGTCCCAGATGACATGCACTTTATCAGTACCACTGTCTTTGACCCGGTTCACACAGCGAGTTCGAGCATTCTGGAATTGTAGCTGCCTGCTAACAGTAGCTAGATTTATGGGCACTATGCGAATTGCTGCCATGTACTCCCTCCCTCCGATACCCTGCTCCCGTGGTAACTGTTACCAAATACATATCAGAACACTAATGCAAAATACAGGAACAGAAAACTGTATCGTAGCATCACTATAAACGACATTTACGACACGAGGTGCTCAACGATTACTATTACAGAACTTCAAAGGTAGGAATTAATCATGACAACAGCACAGTCCGCATTCTCACCTCAGCATCACCAATCCTCATTGAAACAAATTTCCCAGGGCGTCCAGGCACCATCTTCTTCAGACTAGAGTCTTGAATGCTGTGAGTGACTGGCAGCTTAATCGTGGCAGTTCCGTTTGGTGGTAAAGACGACACTTGATATTTGCCACTTCCTTCAACAGTTCTCAGCCAAAGCTGTTCTCCTACCTCGTTGTGTGCCAGTATAAGAGAATTCTTGTTGCACTTACCGTCCATGAATTTATCTGTACTGTGTTTTAGAAGTTTTCGACTGACATTCCGTGAACTTCCAGAACTCTCCTGCACGACATCCAAGATTTTCAGCATATAGAATTATAGAGCACTAATTCGACTAGAAAACCTCACATTTACGGCACCATTTATCACAATAACTGTAAGGCGCAAAAATTTCGAAATATCACACTATTTACAGTAGTGCTAGGCAGGCTAATGTGAGAATTCACAGTCGATAAGGTTTAGAAGTGAAATTGCTCTGCATTGTTTCGTAAGTAAATCAGGGTGATTTACCATGAAACAACGAGATTGGAAAAAAAGTTACGTTATAGTATAATAATTCTCTAGTACTCCCTCCCTCTGTCTCAAAACAAATCCGTGGTTTCTCGTGGGGCTGTGGGAGTACGACGGATTTATTTTGAGACAGAGGGAGTAGTATTTTGTAAATATAATAACAAATATCGATGCCATAATAGAGTTTTCACATACTTTATTAATTATGTTCGCGATAATTTTACAAATTGGAAAACAATGAGTGCAAGTGTAAATGAACTATCTGAAAACTTGCAGTGATTGACATATTGGTACAGACTGCACATTCTCGTGCATTAGGAATGTTCCTTAGGTAGTCAATAGGCAAAACCAAACAAGCCGCCACACAATATCCACAATAATCACAGAGACAGGATCAACCGATTACCATAGATTTCTGATTCTTGGTAAATGCTTCAAGTTTGCTCAGGTTTATCCAACTTGAGTAGGCTTCCAACAGCATGTTCGCATTTGCGACAGACATATTCACATTGAAGTCACTGGGGGTATTGATTTGAACTCTTGATACTGTAGGTTGAGCTTTATCTTGTGGATCACTGTTGTACTCGTATCTGGATCACCCATCACAAAAAGTCCACTTAAATTGAAGGCATATGGTAAGAAGTTACTTTTGATATTTGCATGAGTTGATTTTCGGATTTTAATGCACCTTAGTGACTCATTAATATATGATAAGTGTTGAAAAATCTGAGATTCCATTATAACAAATATTTGGTATGAAATGTTTAGTATGTATCTTCAAACAAGAAGTACTAATAATTACAAAAATATTGGTATAAAATGTTTACTACGTATTAGTAGGGACACACCTGACAACTGCATCACAGGTCTCGATGAGAGGCTCCCAAACGTCAAACTTGCTGTTGAACGTAGTGGCCCCCAAAGAAAAATTAACAACTGTGCTGAATGCCTCCATGCGCCCATGAAAGCCTGCTTGTATGCCGAATATGGACAAGTCCAGTAACGGTGCCATCTATATTCACAAACCATACATTTGAGCGTAAATGACCGTAATTTGATCATGTCAAAGAGGACCCTGAGGACAGTCCTTGTACTTTGAAGTGCCAGCCTTTAGATACAGAGCAAATTAATGAATCACGATAAGAAAATTAAAGAAATCCCACATTTAGAGGAATGGGCTCTTCTGAGATTCCGACACCTACTTTGGTTCTTAGCCAAATTTAATAAACTGAAATAGAAATTCATTGTAACTGGTTCAAGAACTCATTATCCGCTATAAAACCACGATCTAGTACATAAATAAATATTCTAAGCCACCACACCAACATGATTCCACTACGAATAATAAAGAACTTTACTTACAAAGCCACCAAAATCATCGTAGAAAGTCACCGAGGCACTCTTGACTTCCACAGCCAGAAACAAGTTGTCAGGCTCTGCTTGTCTTCTGAAATTCGCTAAGCCAAGAGCAGCTTGAGAGGGGGGCCTTTCAAAGCTTCCAGGCTTAACGAAAAAAGTTCGTGACTGCCCCACAAGCACATTGTCATTCCTACGGCGTCAGCTTACTATTTTTATATTCAAGGGGAACAGAGAGTTTAAGGATAAGTTTAGAATGTTGGAATCAGGAACTCATTGCAGTATGAAAACAAACAGGTTGAATCACCGCGAACGATATAGAGTTTTCCTTTACACGACCTCATAAAGGAAAAGGACTTCAAGCACATTTACCTCGTTCTCTACAGGCCAGATACTCAGGTGCTGTTGCCTCGGCTCCAAATACCTAGTCGTCCAGAGACTAGAGACTGAAAAGTTGGAACTGCTGACAAGATCATTCCGCACACAGCGGATGCTCTCCATTACATCTTTATCAGGACGAGGGCACTTGCCAGCTATGCACCCCATGGCTGAATACCCTGGGGGAGGAATTGGGATCCAGAAGTAAACACAGTCCAGATGCCTTTGTTTGGAAATGTGAGCGAGTTCTTGAAAACGTTCTGGCTTTCTGACCAGACCCTCGTCGGTGTCACGCAGAACAAAACCTGTGCTTGGTGGTTCATATCTGCACACAACTCACAGAGTTAAACTGAAAGCAATGCATTTTCGATGCATGCAATCAATGGAACTGCAGAATGCTTACCTAATGCAAAGTGACTTGAGACAAGGACTTACCCTTTCACAGCCAGGTCTCCCAGCATGGAACGGCCAGGTGGCACAATTGGTCGCCATATGGAGACACCATCAGAAGACCGCCTGCCCTTGTCCCACCATACCAATCTGAATCTTCCTACATTCTCGTGTATTCTACCAGATGAGACAACTGATGGTAATGGCCCACAGTTGTCACTTTCTTCTTCACTTTCCACTTCACCTGCAAAAGTTTTGAAAACAAGGAATATAATCAGCTAGTCAGAAACAACATGGATTCAACTCGAAGTATCATAGCTTCTCAACACGGTCCAGCTGGGAAAAGGATGATGACAATAGTAAAACTGATGGTCTTTACACTAGTGGTTCTCCAGCTATGCGATGTTGACACTTGACCATTCCTCAAGCTCGGCTGACCAATCGAAAGTACCTAGTTTCTAACTGGAAGATGCGTGAAATAGTTTACAAACAAACCGCAACATCCAAGGAAGGGACACAGATGACAATAGACTTCGAGATGTGGTATGTGCGCTGCGGCCCATAAATAATCTGAGGCTTCAAGAATCAACCTACCAAAATTGAGAACAAATCATGCCATAAAAGGAAGATAATATGCTCCTCTTACTCAATGACTTACCAATGGATGACAATGTGCTCGCCAGTCTCGTTTGTGGTTTGCCAGAGCTTGGAACTGTTTCGTTCACAGTAAATAATCTATGACTTGAAATAGAAAGTCGAAGGTCATAAGGTTGGGGTTGGACCAACTCCTTCGGATTGTTTTGCAAGTAGAAAGTGCCGATTGAGTTATCTACTCGCCAAAATGCCCACTGCTTTCGTTCATCTGAGTCAGCAGATCTGCAATCCAACACAGAATGGTGAATTTGGCACAGCATCAGAAACTGCAAAGAGGAGGCGGGCATCATCAGAATGGTTTGCCACAGCAATAAAAAGTTGAGTCACAAAGCATACTTCCACAACCGAACGACCTCAGAAAAGGCTCATGCCACAAAGTGCTCAGCTGAAAAATTTCCAATGCAGCTCTGCATCCCAAATGCTACAGATCTAGTCGATGAACTAATCTGTATCAGACACATTCAAAGAAGGTCGATTTTAGGAAGAATTGAACTCACCCACGATGACCCTGAATATAAATGCAGTCCTGCATCGAACAAGGTGATACAAATGAGGATAAAACACACAGGGCAGCAGATTTAGGAGGTTCTTCCTGCCCTTTCCAAACCACACAGCCGAGAGCAACATAACCTTCTGGTGGAATTGGTAACCAGACAGAGCAGCCTTGCTTCTCTGCCTCTTCGCCATCAGATCCGATAAGTGGAGCATTGTCCAAATCTTGCATACTACTATGCTCAGCCAATTGGAGGAGCTGCTCATCTACACGAGACCTCTGAGAACCCTCCGGGAGAAGGTCAATTGACGACCATACACATTCAAATCCAGTAGGTCTCTTCCCTCGTGCTAAAGCCATATTGACAGTCAGTACGCCCTTTGCTGGTGGCTCATCCCTTCAATACCAGTCACAATTTGCATCAGTGGCCAGTATTTAGAGGCAAAAAGAACACAGAACAGCTGCATTCATTATAAAATATGTATACGGTTCCATGAAGTCTCCGGTTGCAGACTTACAGCGGTGTTAAGCAATCACCAAGCACAGCAAAACCGGGTGGTGGTCGAGGCCGCCAAAAAGCAAGGTGCGATCCACCTACTGCAATTTGAGAGTCTGCAAGATAGCACCCTCCAGATTGACAAGACGAATAACTTGCAACGCACCTTTCATATAGGCACAGCAAATAGCCTAGCAAAGTAAAGACTAACTAATACGAAGGTTTATATCGATAACGACTTGACAACAGCAATCATTAAAATGAATACTTTGAATTCACGAGATATGAAATGTAAAAAGATTGTCATACCATCATCTGCCCATATTTTTTCAAACTCCGAGCATTCAACAGTAATCTGCTCAGATGAGATACGCATGATGGACATAACATCCTCCTCCAGGCGTAAGATGAGCTGGAGAATGCTGAAGGAAAAGTTAGTGTAGATATCTGTCATGGCAATATGGATATTTTGTTGTCCTGCCACCAGCGAATAGGTTGCAGAAGCATCGAAAGGCTCTAAGACCTTTACACCACTAGTTGACTCCACCGTAAAGCCATTCAAATTTGCTGTGAGGTCCAAATCATCTCCATTCATTGAAAATCTGCAAAAAACAAGTGGAACGATTCACTAATATGTAATTGTCCGTCGAAGTTCACCATACAAAACGAAATGTAAGCTTTAAAAAAGTAGCACATGGTCACGAAAATCTAGATACAGCCTCACATCAGTCACGAGATCGAATGACTAAGAATGATGTTGGACCTTTAATAGTCAGAAAAGAGAGAGATTGTAAATCCATCGAGATAACTACTCCCTACAAACACGGTTGAACAGGCACAAAGATTTAACACACAGAAACAGGTCCAAAATCAAGAGAATAAGGGCTTATTGAAATAAACTCGCAAAATTAAAGACATTCTCTAATACCCATAGTAAAACCATTGAACGTCTATGAATAGTCAATGAATAAGGTATTTTCGCTCTTAAATACAGCTTAACAATCCATAATAACTCACTTTATAAAGCAGTATTGTGCAAGTACCTGGCAAAAACGTTCATTCTAGCACGAAGATGTCGCTCGGAAAGGACTAGTGACTCAGATGATCGATTCAAACTATCATAAAGGGTAAGCTCTGGACCAATAGCCTGACACATGTCAAGAAACCAGTCAATACTTCGTTCAATGCCTTGCATTCACCGGCCTCGCATGCCATGTTCAGCACATCACATCAAGATGTGGCACAAAGTCGCAAACATCAGATCACTGAAAGATTCGTAAATTCATTGACATCCAGTACCATTCTCCGAAGCCCACATCTAATTGACATACATAACACTAAGCTGCTAACAGCCGCACTTCCTTAATCTGGAGGCCTGTGATGGACTATATTGTAGCATACTTAACACTGACCCATGATTGTTGACCACGCATTCATTTCCGTGTTTCAGGCACGCCAGGGAAACTCTACATGGACCACCCAAAAATTTCAATTTTAGATCCTTGTACTGTACAGTAATTTCTTAGAATGGAAAATCTATGATGCCCCTGAATCTAAAATACCTGCAGATCGAAAACCAGCTCCACAGGCGGTTTGTCACCTTCTGTCACGTTGTCCTTATCATCTGGGTGAGATGACACAGTGCTTGAGGTATCAGACACCTCAGGCGGTGCTTCAAAAAATACTCCATCATCCCGAAATGCCGAATAACTGCTATTGCTGCCGAGATAAAGAGATGAATCCAAAAATTCGCCATCCTGCCACAATTGATCACTAATAATGAATAACTGACCTCAAAAATACTATCCTCACCGGTATCTGCACGCCATGTTTTAGGCACAAGTGCTGAATAAAAATGTGATGCTGATACTTAAAAGCATAGGAGTAGAAGGAAACTAAGAAAATACCTGAATGACCACATTTCTAAATATCAATCTTTTGCCATCTCCAACAAAGATCAAGAAGTCGGGGGATAGCGTAGAAATGTCTTCATTGTGACGGTCCAAAAGCCGCAATGTGTTTCCTTGCCCGTCGTAGATATACTCTTGAACCCCTTCATAATCAGCAACTAGAGGCTTCTTCGGTGAAATTCGAACCTCCTTTACTGTTTGCTTATATAATTGATTGTTCAGGAATATCCCCTTCTTCATATCCAGTGGGTTTTCCTCACCCTTCTCAGTCAGCATTCCATGCATTGATGGGACGAAGAACTCGCCAACAGCCAAGAGAAAATCAAAAGCTACCACAACCCGTGGACGCTGGATGCGAAGAGAAACTTGTTGTTGCGTTGGACTGAGTTTCGCATCAACTACAATCATCGTCAAACCAGATCTACACAGGACGATTTCAATAGTTACAAAACTTACACCTAAACATTGTTGTGTAAGCCCAGACAAACTCATTCCTAGAGTAGATTTAGCCCAGCAAATGTTGTATATCAGCACAGACCTACAAGCATATGCGAAGAAGCAATTATAATGTTCAGCGTCCACAGACGAAACACTACAAGAGCGAAATCTCTACCACATTTCCTAGCGACAATGATTGAAGAAATAATGATTTTGATAATTTTGAGTAACAGAAAATCTAGATTCAAACATGTAGACAAAGAGAAGAAAGGCAACAAAGAGGGCAGACATAGTCTTTCAGTAGGAAAACAAAACCCAGAAACATTTTTAAGGCTACACTTTAGGCAGTGTCAAAAATTATCCTATGCACATTGCTTCTGTATTTTGAAGTCCCTCCTGTAACAGGAACGCTAATCTACTTATAGCATCCAACTCAATGTTGCACATTTAATCTCCAGATATCGATGTCATCAAAAGCAAGAACTAAGAGTACAAGAACTCGGAAATAAGAGAACCAGAAAGATCTAATAAAAATTCCTACATGTATGCAAGAAATTTAAGAAAGATGTTCACAAGACCATACCCCCACCCATGCGATGTGTCTGAGGTTCCAAGCGCAATGCCATTCTCAGTTTCCTTTTCCCTGTTTCTTCCAATGTAACCCGATATATCCTCCAAGGTATTTGGTACCTGATCATCTGCATATCCAACCATGAACTGCATTTCCGGATCGATTCCTTCACGTTCATCTTTTAGACTAAGCCTTTCCAGTGATGCCATCACAACTGATTCCTCAACGTTGTTCACTTTATACGACGCCCACACGCCAATTACCTGCAAGTTCCAGTATCAGATAATACACTGAATTGTAACACATATCACATACATGCTATAATCTCCGGATGCTCTATGACAGATCGAATCACAGTTGCACTATTGAGAGTACTAGGCAGCACTTATTTCTTTTTAAATAACCTTCCAAGACTAACCTGGACAGTTGCAAGTGATGCATCCCTGGTGCCACCAACGAACAAGCGGAGTTCAACCAGATCAATCCTAACACCAACTTTGATCATAGTGTAGGGCTTTTCAGGTGACGAGCCACTCCCCTCAGGATCTTGATCTTTCACTACTTCTGGATTCTCAGGGACAACATCTGGGCCATTAGCACCTTCTTCTTCCAAATTTTGAGCTTGATCCTCTGCCTTCGTGTTTTCCTCCTTTAAGGGCTCGTTATCGTACATTGTAGGAGGTAAATCTGGTATTTCGGCCATATTCTGAGAGACGCACTCAGTTATCACTTGATACTCCTTGTCAGCGAGAGATGCTCGAAGCTCTTCAATCTGTCAGTAAAGACATGTTTAGATAGAAGAATTACAAACACATTCTCAGGATGATTAGATACTCATAAGGGATGAAACAGTGCAACGATAGATAGAGAATTAAGTTCTAGCAGTTACTCAAAGGAGAGAGAAGTTTTAAGGCAGATCACCTTGACTGTGGCTTCAATACCAGGCACCTTGTGCCAAAGGTCACGCAATGGTCGCCTGACTACCAAGCCGATTCCTCTCGCTCGATCGAAAATCTCACTTCCAACATTGCCTTTAACTCCAACAGTTAAACTTACATCTTCAACCTGCATGACCATTTTCAAGATGAATACCTCCACGTATGAACCCAAAGCTGTGTAACTAAAGTCCCAACATAAATATCCGAATACTAATCAAAGCATACCAACTGAACCAACTGATTTCTGCTTTGAACTTCATTCAATGTCCCTGCTTCAAAAGTGTGAGTATTACATCAAGCTTGATTGTCTCCAGGCGAATGGCTCCGACCTCGTCCTTTCCATCGCCAAACCACTCAGAGCTGCTAAGTATGTTGATATGTAGGATATCAAGTTCCATGAAACTGTTCCCATGCCAAAAAATATCAAGAGGATCATAAATGGTAGGCAAACGTAAGAATAAAAACAGCAAAGCAAAATAGAAGAAAAAACTTTGATACGTCCTATGAGTATCCAGGACATGGCTCACTCGATATAGATTGGACTCACTCACTCAGTACTGTAAGTTCCACGAGGCATTATAATGATAGGCTTCGAAAGAGAAATGTGCAACTTCAGAGATGGCTGTCCCTCTATCTCGGATTGAGAAAATAATTTCTCATAGTCTGATGCACGATCTTTCAGCCTCATCACATATCCGGAAGTTTGAGGGATGAGACCCATAAAGTAAGCAATGACCTGCAAACCAATTCAAACATGATGTATAGAATGTGTACTGCATATCTCAATAATAAGAAACTACAGCACTGTTTTTCCTGCAAGGTGCAACTTCTAATCTCCCTGCAAAAAAACTGAAATTTATTACGACATTTCCTAAAGGAAAATAGCTAAACTCACCTCTTGAATAAAGCGGTTGAGAAACACAAGCCGTACTTCTGAAAGTTTTCCAGTGATACTGTAATCGTAACCTTCATAATCAAGGTCATCTTCATTGAAAGACACAAACTCCAACTGCGCACAAATTCGTTACCAAAAATTACAGTTAAAGTTCTGAAATACTGTACCAACAGTAGTCATGTTCTCTGAATACATTGTTCTGTTGATAAAATATGACTACTGTTGACAAAATATGACTCTAAGCTCACACAGTACTGATAGGCAATATACATCAACAAAGAGCAGATTTGCATGAAATCCACAACTTCTGCAGAGTTGGTCAGTACCAAAAACAGCAATACACCACATGGTACTCTTCTTTATAACCTTGAAGCATGATTAAAGTCAGAATATAAGAATACCATGGTCTTAACAGTCGATAAGAAAATAACCAGAAATTCTTGCGTGAGCAGCACAAGGACACAACTCTCCTGGCTATCCTAAGTAAGACCAAGTGCTGCAAGTCTTCTATTTTCCCAGTCGTTTGGATGATTTCGACCATGAAAGAAAATAACAATAACTTTAAAAGTTGAACGTAAGACAAGTGTCTCTTAACCTCGATGAAAGAGGAACCGCCAGAATCTCTCATATCACAAATGTACTGATAAGGGATGCCTCCATGGTGATAGTCCTTCACGTTATCGTCACTGATGCGAAGATTACCTAGAGTGGCCTTGATTCCCCATGATGCTGGATAAATCTAGTAATAGGTGAAAATCCTTCCAGGTCAGCAATTTGGACAGTAACCATTCATAACACACAATTCTTCCTTTATAAGTCGAAAACACCGCATGAAGTCATAAAACAATTTTCTTTGAAGTTTGATTCTAAATTCAATCAAGAGATATCCCTCTGAAAATGCAGTTAGATGTGAAGGTCAAAATCAAACAGGAGAAAAACATTATTGAAAGGTAGTGATGACGGTAATTGTACCTTCGCATCCGTGTGAAAATTGTCTTGGGACAGGGTTGCTAGCTGAGAGCCATCTTCCTTATTCAGAACAATTTCTGCAAACTCCAAATCCAACACCAGCAAAAACATCACCCTGCCTTTTCCTTTACCTAGTAGCCCTTTGACAACCGAGTCTTTTTTCTTAGGAGCAATCTTGGCATTGCCCTGATCATCTACGTCTTCAACTACTTTTGGGTTTATCGTGGTCACAGACCCCTTGGCGTCTGCATATATGGATTCAGAAACTCCCTTATCACCCTCTTTGCTGTCAACCACTTGATCCACCACATCCTTATTACCGATATCTGATGGACCTGCGACATCTCTCGTTTCCTTATATGGAGACTTCTGTGTATCGCTTTTACCATCTGTTGCAGTAGGGGTAGGTTCTGCATCCTCCTTAGGCTGGACATCAGCAGTAATGGCAGTCACCAGATCTAAAGTAGCAACCACCGTAGGCCGATTGCAATAAAATGACAGAGTTGAAAGTGACACGCGCACCTGCTAAGTCAAACCTAAGTTCGTGAGTACTAAAATATGCAACTATGTGGCCACACAGAAATCATTAATAAATTATGCATGATTGTATAACAAAACTAAGAATTGATATGCAAACTGTAGCTACATAAGAGAGTAGTGATGGATGTCAACTACAGCCTTAACATTCAAAACCACAAAACATATCATGGATAGACTATTAGACACAGAAGTATGTCCACACCCCAAGTGGGCAAGCACTGGGACACAACACATAAACAACTAACACTTACGCATTAAAAATGAAGTTCTAATGCCTCCCCAACTACTACTACTATACTACTACTAAAATGATAAAAAGAAAAATAATGAAGGTTCAATCGAAAAATAATGAAGGTTTTCAAGGATTGATAACTAACCTCTTTGTCAATAGAGGCATATGCAGGTGACTCAGGTGACGTTATGATAACCTGAGCCTTCACGAAACTCATCAGTTCCTCGTTATCAGTCACATCAAAGTCATCTGGACTTGAGGAAGCAGATTCTGGCAGAAGGCCTACCTTTCTCTTGAAACTTGGGAGTGCATCCTGGTCATCTTCTCCCTCTAGTGCATCATAAAACTTAACATGCCTACCAGAACTGCTGTCCCGTCTATGTAAACTGAACGTGCTTGAGCTGCTTTCATAACCACTTTCATCGTTGGCATCGAAAAAACGTTCATCTCCTGATGAACGTTGTTGAGTAAGCTTTGGTTTCGAAGGCCCCGTTTTCGAAGAGTTATTACCAGAACCATATCTGAGCTGCTTCGTTTCGCCTTTGCTTCCTCCAGTCAGAAGATTCCGTTCTTCTTTCACTTTGCTTTCATGCTTAAAGAAAGACCGAGCCAAGTAGCGGCAGGAATGCGAAACATGCCCATGGAACTTATCCTCGATTTCTAGGGTTTGTAAAACAGCTCCAACTAACAGGTCATTCTTTCTCATGACAAATTCCAACTGCCAAATAAGCCACGAGTTAGTAGATCTTGGTAACGATGCTCAAATTTATGACCGACATAACAGGCATACTAAAAGATTCAAGTTGCGACATAAACACTGTGCTCTGCCAAACAGATCGGTCAACGTACTATTAGTGAAAATGTCTGTAAAAACGTTAATAATAGCTCTTTAAGCTAAAACATACTAAAGCTTGTTACCTTCGTCCCAATGGCTCGAAGTTCCAAGAGTGGATTCTCAGGTGCAAGTAGCAGCTTTGGTGACGTGTGATCAATCTGTACAAGACAGACCACCAAAACTATGGGCTTCAGTTGCTAAAGATTCTAGTAAAGTAGAATAAAGATGTACACAAGCGGAACCAAAATAGTGACGAGCTAATTCGATACACAATTTATAAAGATTCAAATCAAAAATCTAGCACCTGACAAGTAAAATGTGGTTCAAATACGGAAAAAATTGAAAGCTGCAACCAAGAGCAGTACGAATTTAAATCTAAGACTACCGTTAAACTAGAATTGCAGAAATTAATATTCATATCCGGGCAGCTTACATCTCTGCTGTTGCTTATGACGATTTTCAGTTCATCAAGGACGCCAGTCAAGAAGATCGTTTCTTGCTCAGCTAGCTTTGCGTGGTCAGTATTCGGCGACTCAGAAACGTCTTCCCGCGTACGATTGTTCTCATCTTCTACACTGAGAAGCCCTGCAACTGCAACAGGAGACTGAACTCCCAACAAAAGGAAATGAGTTACTCCGAGCTCCCACGTGACCACAAGATCTATATTCTAGAAAGGAAATGAAGTTGAAAGGATATGGTGCAACAATTGGATAAGTTGATTTCTAACCGGTTGACCTTTGTATACGGTAAACACAATGAATCCTACAGCTAAACAAGATCCAACTTATGAGTGTCTACAATCAAGGGTTGCATTCTATCTTACTGATGCACGATATATGGCCCCTGCAAAACGTCCTTGCCAGTTGTTTCTTGCATCTTTATCCACAAAACGCAGGAGGAGCGCTCCTGCGGACTCTGCTACCTGCGCTCAAAATTACAGCGAACAATGAAAATAGTTCGAAACCCCTGTACATCTGGTACTGAATAAGATATTGCTGTCGAGGGCGACACTATTGAGGAAAGTTCATGACGAAAGTACCTTATTATCCAGTTGACCCGCATCACAAATTGCAATGACATTATCCACATCGCCCAAAGATTCTCTCGGAACATTGAAGAGCTTTTTACCTATCAGACTTATCAAATGAGGAAACGAATTGTTAATATAGGATAGTAAGCACAACACAATCAAACAGCAGGGAACAACATAAAGTGGATATCTTTGACTGAGCAAGAGCATCAAAAAGAGCAGTTTCCGCAGAAGAAATGGAAAGACTGAAGACAATGCTAAATCATGTTGAGGTACGGAGAAGTGGCATACGAATGATAAGTTTTATAACTGCGTGATGATTCAGATTCCAGTAGATAAAGAAATGGCCCCGCTAATGCACCATAGAGGTCCTCCCACTTAGCTTCTCTGTGTCCTACCCCCTGCAAGCACCATTAAGTGTGAAACAACAAGCTGTACACTTATGTCACCTAGAAGAAGACTTTGATAAACACGTTTCTTGAAATTTAGTCAAAATTGCAAGAGTATTCCTCTACAACTCTGGTTCAAAAGTGCAACAAGATATTTTACACGTTAGATTATAAGAACGTAGATATAAACTCACACTACAAATGGTTACTTATCCATGACAAAGACTTGGAAGCTTTGAGCCAAAGTTCACCGATATTCTATGCAAAGCACTGTTTTCATTATCGTCAGAGGCATTGTCATATCCTACATGGGAATCGTTTATTACGTGCTTGCGCTTCACAATCTGCATGTTTTCGGAAGCTAGTTTACTCAACATGAATATAGAGGAAATTATAGTTGTACTTTGAAATAACGAACTCAATTGAGAGAAGCACAACTTTTCATAACAGCTCACCACAACCAGGAATAATAACAAAAAATAACAATTCCTTCAAAGTAGTAACAGTAACATCCCCAAAAAGCAGAAAGAAAAGAAGACCAAAACAAACTACTAGGGAGGCACTTGATGCTCTCAACACTTGGTTCATATGCGCGCATAGGCCCAAATTAGATGCACCTGAACATATTTAATCCTCAAACTGTGATTTCACCAATTCAAAATTTATAATTTCATGTATGAACATTCTATATCATGTACTGCCCCCTCAAAAAAGAACTAAAGAGAGGAAATTACTGATTTAAGTAAATTACAGGAGTCCTGAGCAGAATAATGTCAGGTAGAGTTGAACATCGCTTACTACACTAGAATGCCAAAGGTTGGTTACAAAGAGTCTCTGCTTCAAGTTTCTCATAGAAGATTCAGGCCTTATTTGGCAATTAAGAGCTTAGCATCGCCGAAGTTTCAATTTCAAACGAAAAGAATGGGGACAGAGACGACAGATTATTTTAAAGAGAGTCCGACGACCTGTGTCAATCAGGTACATTTTTTTTCAGACAGACGTCACGCTTCCAGAAAGAACATCACTTATCAGTTCTAAGAAGTAAAACGTCACCATCCACCTCGTTCTGCCAAATAGAGACACTAGTATCCACAAACTACCAACAGCCTTACCAAGTGATCTCCCCTAAACAAATGCCATGAAGCGTCTGCAATTCGTCCAGCAATCGCCTATAACTGACGAATAACACTGAATCTCTACAATGAAAACTATCAGCATCAGAAAGCTTGCAGAATGTGACCTTACCTTCCAGGAGAGAACTGACAATTGACCATCAAAATCTGGAGAGTCCCAGGGTCGAAATGCTGAGTCAGTAGCGTCTTCATCTGAGCTACCAGCAAAAACCTCAACAACTTGCATAATCCGATGATATCGTGCAGGAGAGAATTGGAACCCAAGGGACTCCAACCTGAATGCCACCCTTGTAGTTGGGTATTTTGGGTGTGGCACACAAATCTGGGTCACCCAATCTAGATTTATCAATAAATGTACTGCTTAAGTTCACATGTAAATGACGTAAACGACCATTTAGAATGCAACTCGAATCAAAATAGACATATTGATTCCTGTACGGAGGAAGAAACAAGCACATTATGCGCTGCACAGAACAAACGCGCTAGAACTCCTGGGTAAAATGACAGCAGCTCCAATTACAAATGCATGAAATCATCAACAACATAGATGCCAAGCCATCCAATGAAGCCTTCAGTGCAACTAAAAGTGCCATGTATATGTTCATCAAATAAATGTAGAAGTCACCTGCTCAAGAGCAACCGTGATTCCAGTTTTCTCTAGCACTGGCAGGAAGAATAAACCTTCGTCACCTACGTCAGATACTTGTTTGGCCTTGCCTTGAGTTTGACCGGCATAAACCTCTTGAATATCATTTCTAGCACCTCCTTTCTCTTCAACATCACTAGTGTCACCATCATGACGCAAATCACAATTTGTAAGTTGAAGCCTGCCAGTTGCAGTGTTCAAATAATAACGCTTTCGCCAATCAAAATCACCATCTACTAAGAAGGCAGAGACGTCTTTCAGACCAATTCGAAAGCGCATATACAATTGATTTTCTTCAGAGTCATCCACAGAGTCATCCGCCTACAAGAAACAAAAATTCCCTCGTTTAAAAAACACGATAAGCGCGAGCAACATCTTCAAGAAGAAACGAAAATCCCAGTCCTCGAAACCTTTTTACAAGATAATAACATTTCAACGGCCAATAATCACGTAAGTTCAAAACCAATAACGCCTGTCTCGAAGAGCCGGACTGTCAGAAACCACAATCGCGAATTACTCGTGAAGAGTTTGAGCTTCCACGACCTCAAGGTTATCAACGATCAATCTGACAAATAGCCAAACTGACTGACTGACTTAAAGATTGGGCAGACACTTACTGGTAAAGAGTTGAAACTGAAATAACCCAAGTCAAGGAACATTTTGCATTGCTGTTGACCATCAGGGTAAAAATCTGTCGGTATGGTAAGTTTGGGAGCAGCAATATCTAAATCCAAAAAAAACCTGGACGAACACTCACGTCAACCCAAGGGTGCGCATGGAACAAATATATAGGAATATTCATCACAACAAGCATTTCAACTTCCTGATACAAAATTAATTTGAATATTCCTTTCTAAAATAATTATCAGCATATACACCGGGTGGATTATCCCAAGGGGCCAGATCAAAAAGATCATATAGAGTGAGACAAACTGCATATGTGAACGATCACATAATTCTAGAAAATTCAGTTCGTTTCCGATAACTTTGCCAACCTGCATAAAAGTTCAAACTTAAGATTATAGCTTCGGAAACATTTCTTACTTGGGCTTGTTTTTCAGAGCATCGTTCAATTGTTGCTGGGCATTCTTTGAGACTTCATTTACAGTTGACTGCACGTTTCAAGAACACCTACATAAGTCACAAGCACAAAATACTAGGAACTAAAAGACGCATCTAAACACAGTAGGAAGATACCTAAATTATTCTTACTAAAAAAAGAGCCATGTAGAGGTGAAGACAATGTCATATTTAGAATGAACCAACCTTCGATTGACAACTATATATGTAGAGAGAACTACGAACCTGCAAAGCTGCTGCTGTCTGAAGAGCAACATCTCGGCTTACAGCTTCTTTGCTGGAGAAGAACTGAGTAATCCTGTTTATGCTTTGCATCCACACCTGTAAATAATCGACATATACAAAATTATAAATGGACGGGCTTCAAGAGCTAGATACAGGAAGCACTGCATTCCGTGTGATATGGATTAATACTCTTTTTGAAATATGACCTGTCACCAAATACCTGGAGAAGTACACTAATAATTAGAATGAGTACAAAAAAGCCTTCCGGTTAAGGTGAATAATACAAGGTTAGAAAAGTGAGGGAACCTACAGTCACATAGCAAGGAGCAGCCTTAGCCTCCAACGACCAGTCCAGCTGTCTATCCCACGGGCTCAGTGTAAAAGTCCCATACAAAGATTTCTCTTCATGGGCGCTCTGCGATTTAATAGCAGGATCGGAAACCAAAGCTATGTGTTAGGAAATCATGAATAAGATTTATTATCGATGACTTTACATTGCAAGCTGAGTATTCCTTCAAATACCTCAAATGGGCATAAATATTCAACGGAGGTCTCAACAACAAGAGATGCACCGACGAATCTAAACCCACTAACTTCTATATCACAGAATACAGAAACAGAAACTCACTAACATCCGCCTAATTGATTAAACAAAATAGACGGAATCGACTTGTTTATGTCAGTACCTCTCCAAGTAGTCCTTCTGGAGTAGTTATCTTAAAGGAATTTAGTCCAACATTGAAGATCTTGGTTGTAGGATAGACTTTTATCCCACACCCGAGGCCTTCAGCTGTCAGCTCTAAGATACTTTCTCCACTCGCTGATAACAATTTTGTTCCGTTGTGCCTCATTTGAACTTCCACGAGAGTATGAAGCATGTTGGGTTCATCCCCCTCAGGAACGATGGAAGACGATTTGCCTTCTTCATAACCAATGAGGTGATTGACTCTTCTCCAATCCTCATCTGTAAATTCTTTGCTACCAGCGTCATCCCCATCACCACCACCCCTGCTTGCAGGAGAGCACACTTAGCAAAATAATAGTGTCGAGTATCATAGATATTAAAAATATTTTCAAACCATATAAACGATCTGTAGAATAGAATGACGGACTCCGCACAAAAACAAACTAGCTACATATTTGAGGATTGAAGAGTAAACGACATATTTCACAATACTGCTGCTCAAGATGTAAAATGCTTTCGAGCAAAGAGTTTTTTATAAAAATTTATCATAGCCCAAAAAAATTCTGGTGTTCCAAATCGAAAAGACGAGACTGGTTCGATCCAGATTACATTAATGTCAAATAATGTGATTACCACGACACTCACCATCCAAATGACCACCAGCTTTGCTTAGCTTGTCGTTCTTCTTGACCCTTTTTCCTCTCCTGATCAACAAATGTGTGAGCCAACATTCTGAAGACACCAAGAATGTGAAAAGATTAGATTCAAATTGCCATGATGACCAAGTCAACTGGTAGGATAGAAACAACGAGAAGATTTTTGGAGAGCACAAAACTCAGCAGAGAGAACGCACATGAGCACTATATCAAAAGACAAAATGCAAATGTCATGATTGTCAACTCAACATATGCATATGATTCATTTACCTCCATAGAATAATAATATCAGAATCAAGCTGGCGATCCATTTCCTTAATTTCCTTGTTGTCATTGACAGAGGCGGCATTTGGATTCGTTTGAAGAGCCTCGATGTATTTTGAAACATACTTTTTGCGCATTCTCGTGTATTCCAAGATTTTGCGCCAGGAAAGGTGGCCGCTACAGAAAGAAAGTGACAATGACTTCATCAACACCGATTATTTGCATGAACTCTAGATCAAATTCATACTTGTGCTTGAACATGTCAGTCAAAGTTTCGTTGACAGTCCCCGCTTAGAAAACAGAGAGAACCAACAGCAGTGACAATATTTAGCAATTGGGTCTGCATATTTCTTTTCCAATGACAAATTCTATTGAGAATGGACAACAATAAAATGTGAAAATGCATGATTGCGGGCACACCTGGCTTTCTTTCGGTCCTCTGATACAGCAGTATATACATAATGCCACCACCCCTTTTTGTCTTCCAAAACACTTCTAGTTGGACGGTAGTGAGCATATTGCAAATGTTTACTAAAGTTTGAAATGTTCTCAGCCAGTTTCAAAGCATCTCGATATTGTTTCTGCATTATCGGAGCAACATTAGAACGGTTCAGTCAATCTATTGATGCTCCCACCTGAAATATGACATAGTTGTTTGAAGAGTTACTGTTTGCGACTTCAAAAATAGCATTCGATAGGATGAAGGCTTTAGTCTGATATCTATGACAAGAATCTGAATTCATGGTTAGACGATTTGTTGAACCACCATTGCTTAGGGAAAAGGCAGATTGTGATGAAGGTATCGTAGGGCATGCTCTGCGCAAATGTATCTCAATCCCAAGCGAAGGCCATAAATATGACATTAGCCATAAGGAATGCATAGAAACTTCATACCTCGGTTAAGCCGATCGTGACATCATCCAGCACAGCAATAGCTTTTTGAACAGGGATATCTGGACTGCGCTTGTCCTTCTGTCCGAGTTTGAAATAACTCGCAGTCCCACCTACAGGCTCAAGCACATAGGAATGGTCTTCTATCCATGCAGGCTTCTCTCCCTTGTAAGCAGATGGTTCTTCCTGAATTCCTGGTAAAAACACCTATCACACCAATGGATTTAGGTCACCTTGACATCCTTGTTTGACCCGGGCTCAGTTAGTTTTTCTTCCATTAAATTGCTGAGTGATGTTCACATTATTATTTTCTTATTTCTTATGTCAATTATAACCATTGCAGTAGGTAGAAAACTCTACTGCATCTGAGTTAATCAAACATCCCTCTTTGGCATCCCTCTTTCATTTCCAAAGGCACTGAGTAGAAAAGATCGATTCTCTCATCCAACATCCACCATTTGTCATGCTAGTCTCATAGGTTTAGGAGCGTAAATATGTGGACCACACACAGGAATTTCCTCGAGACAGCATCAAGCAAAATGGTAAGTACCTTATTCCAATCTTCCGGTACCAGCTCTTGCCAAGGTTTTTCCGTGGGCCAAGGTTTGGTATCTGAATCGAAATACAAGGACAACCGATTCAGCTCCCCAGACTGCATGACCACAGCAAGATCAGCTGATATTGCAATCACCAAAGGCAATTAAAAAAAAATCATAATATGCACCCCGCTTCCGCAGAACGAAATGGCTTGCTCTTTCGTAATGCAACAGCTTCTTCATAAGCATCATAAAAATAATATCATTCACAAGACGAGCTACTTGCCTTCCGTATACGGCCAAATGCGCCGCCAGTGACAAAAGTCTCTTTGCCGTCTTCATCCACAGCGACAGCAGCTAGCTTAGCAAGTGTTAAACCCGCAGCAAAGGGATGCCCAGCATTGCTACAAGAAAAAAATGAAGGACATCTTACTACAACACATCAAAAAGGAAATAGTTCAGAATAATTTCCACTTATGCACCTGATTGGAAACACTAAAATTCTGCATATGCCAGGGCACTACACTTCTTCATATTGAACAGAGGGAAAACAGCTTATAAGTCATGAAAATGCGACAGAAGATCATGTAAGCAGCACTATGATATTTAAGCGGTTCCAAAACGCTGAACTAGTCTAATTCTCTGGATCTGCTAAAGAAAGTGTTAGAAGTATGAAGGTTTCCGCACCTCACTTCATCTTCGTATCGAATGTGGATGTTCGTAATCGATAGCTTCAGGTTGGCTATGACAGTGCAGATTAATGATCCCAGCCATGAGGTGTTACTCTGAAACCAACAGCCTTGTGTTTCAATTCCGTCTCAGGTCTGTGATACACTAATAGACCACTTGAGCCATAGGCAACAGAATAACTCCTATGAAGATACGAACTGCAACCAATTTGACTAATAGCATTCACGTTAAGGTCACAAAGATGAGTCTGTAAGAAAAATGAAAGAATGATGGCATTGGTAAAGAGACGGACTTTTAGAATAACGTGCGAGAAGACAATGACTATGACTCAAAAGGAAACAGAATGGTTAATAATTCACCGCTTCTTCAGCTTTCTTTCTATTCTCTGCCCTGATATTCACAAGTTTCTGTTCCTGTTCCTGTAGGCCCACCCGAGCACATCAGTGGAAACACCCTCTTCACATCCATGCTGTCAAGGTTTTAGCCGCTCAAACAAACAATCAGACAGCAAAATTAAGGTCCTGTTGAGGCCGGGCAATTAAAAAAAAGGCACTTTACGCATGTATTCCACAAAGTTCACATATTTTTCTCTGAAAGTCCAGAGCCAGACTAAAAATCTGAGATTCATATCAGCATGATATTCAAAAATTCGAATGCAAAGCATGACTGTGTTTCTCAAAGTAAAACCAAGCCCTAAAAATCTACTGGTCAAGTGTATGTAATCTTATTACATACGTTCATAACATAGAGCGCTTGTGAGCTTCAAAAAGTCTGCATAGCCAATTCATCGACTACGACAGCAACTCTTCCTAGAAAACCAATCCAGAAGGCAGATATAATGAACTCACAATCACTCGTCGATTCTTTGCTTCTTGTACTGAATCAGAGTCACCTCTTTCCACGTTTGTTGCAGGCTCAGCTAGTATAAAAATGCGATCAAGTTGAACTACCACTGGTTCTTGTCCAAGGCGGCTCCACGGGATCTAAAATTTATAACAGAGATATAACTTGAAAAAAATCATACAATAAGGACTAATCTTAAGATCCCTGCTTGAATGCAAAGGGTATGTAGATCAAAATAAGCCATTCCCACGATCATAACCAACTCAATCTAGAGAGAAACTATAGGATCTCGCTTGTACTAGTAGCTGATGATATATATAGAATCACGCAAATCAGACATGGGCTTGATTGAAACAAACTCTGTTGGAGTCTTACCCTAAAAGCCAGGATATGCGAAATCTTACTACGGCATTTCATAGAGCAACACAAAGCTTAACCACACCTTTAACTTCACGGACCCAAGAAATCCAGCCTTGACTTTGATTGGCAGCTTAAGGGCGTTGAGAGCCTCCGGCTTCAGCTGCATGTTTGTGAGCTCCACATCTCCTGCATGCAGATTCAAGAGCAAGAAGCACTTGTTAAAATCGCAAAGGGTAGCTGGGGTAGTCGGGTGAATCGGACCACAACGGTTCGTGAACCAAGATACTAATAAAAAAAAAGTTCAGTCTTCGACAAACTGAAGGCCCGCATATGCGCAAGCCTCAACGCCCTTGATCAACATTGTAAACATTCAAGAAACTATTGAAACAATGGTGATAATTCAGAAAATGCTATGCTCTATGGTTACCAGTACAGTACAGTACAATAATAAGCCTAGTAGTTAGAATCATCTCGATTGGATGCACGTGCATCGTCCAGAACAACTAGGGTTTGAGGGTTTAATATAACAGTTTGATGAAAAGAACCGGGACAAAAATCCACAGCTGCCTAAATCACGGTGACACTAAATCCTTCCAGAAAATTCTCGTCATCGACACTTCGCAATCATAAAGCATTGTAAGTATAGCGTTACAGCTGCTAAACCTTACTAAGCTTGCTCGCTTCTCGCATTCTACGTGCCCGATGCAGGGTACAGCAAAGCAGAAAGCGACATCCAAGTACTCCGATTCTAACAAAATCCTCAGGTCCTTAAAATTTTCAAATCAGAGCCTGTCCTTAGGCATAGACATTGCCCCCGTAAAGCGACACTCTAGCAATAATGTCCGATATCTCACAATTAACGGTGCACATCCTCCTCCCCCTGGTAAAGTCCCAAAGCAGCCGCACCACCTGAATATCCAATTACGAAATAGCTCCGCGCGCGATAAGAAAATAAAATTACAAATCCCGAGAATTCCAATTGAATTCCTCAATTGATCAAACCTCACAGATCATCCAACAATTCAACGTCGAGGCAAATGAAGGTGACAATTCACTAACCTTGCCAGACGAAGACTTTGAGCGCTTCCTTGGAGAGTCCCAGCACATAAGGGCCCAGGTACTTCTCCAAGTAAAACGCTAACTGCTCTTCCAACATCGTGTCGTCTCCCTCACAGCTCACTCCTCACCCCTTCCATGGAATTCCGTCCGCCACAACTTCTCAGCCGACCAGGACCTCGATCACAATTCAGAAAACAAAAACGGCACTGCAGATCAATACACAAACAGGCCGATATTAATTAATTAATTAATTAATTAACCATTGGCATCACTTGATCAGTCCAGCAAATTGCGTCACGAAATTTGACCCTCTCTCCACCGATTTGGCCAATTCTGAGCTCCACAGAAAGCTATGAACGGCAGAATGGATGCGTGCGGGATGGCATAATTCCGACAGCGTCAGTCGGATTGAAATCTGGGGGGAAGAGAGAAAATAGGGATGGCAGAGCCTCTGTCCTGGAAACAAGCGAACCAAAACATCAATCGCCGGCATTCGAGTCAGGGCCGGCCTCAGGGGTGAGTTTACTGAACTAACGTAAGGTAAGTTAGAGAGGCGGGAGAGAGATGACTGGGCACGAGAACCACGTGTTGGGCGCATCGACGACGGAGAATGTTTAAATGGCATTGCTGGCAAAGTGGGTGGCGACGAATGGCGTGGTAGCGCCCTTTTTGAAGTTCGGAGCCTACTTTTTAGACCATCTGCAGTGCAACCGGCATCGGCACTGTGCATGGTCAATGATTATTTTTATTTCAAATTGTGCTCCAATGCAATCGTTATGAAGACCTCCACTTCTGCGGCCTTTGTATTGCGACCATCCGGGATTGGCATTTTTGTCATTTTGCCTACCCCAAGAAGCGTCTCGGCAAGTTGATTCCCGGGAGTCATCATGACAAAAAGCGGTAGTATCCAACAGATGCG
The DNA here is from genome assembly GCA_963969595.1 of Neckera pumila. Classification (NCBI taxonomy): domain Eukaryota; kingdom Viridiplantae; phylum Streptophyta; class Bryopsida; order Hypnales; family Neckeraceae; genus Neckera; species Neckera pumila. The sequence goes on along the minus strand of OZ018409.1, from coordinate 44,118,852 downwards.
GAGAAAAGTTTATTGGTATGTGCGCTAATCAATTCAACCTTCCATATTTCCATGAAAGGTTCTTTTTTCATGTAGATTCTTTTCTTCCTCTCTTTTTATAATATGGAAAAATATTGTGTTTGGATGTTTGGATTGCTAGCTTTGCTTTGGGTCAATTTTTTCAAAGAAAGAAAGAAATCGGCACTATGGAGGCCTTGTGGAGTAGCTCGCAATTTGCTCTTGCAAGGCTTATTTATTGTTGTTGCATTGCAGATGGTCTTACCATGTAAGGAAATTGCATCCAATTGCATCCAAATAAGCAATACAATATTATTCTTGTTGTTAAATTTTCTATTTTTTTTAGTGGATCTTATTGGATTTTAAAAGAATATTTTATATTTTTTAAATATAATGTTACTATAATTTTCTTAACATTCTTTGTGAGAAAATAATACCATGTACTCCCTCTGTCTCAAAATAAATCCGGAATTTTAAAATAAACTTGTTTCAAATTAAATTTGAAATTGACTCTCCACAAGTTGATCGACAACAAATGAATCTAGTTTAAACACCTTGAAGCAAAAGAATGTAAAGATGCCACACACCAGAGACTATATAGCAAGTTGATTCCTGCAAAGGAAATCAAATCGCAACTTCTAACCAACCACAGGTGATTATTTCAAGTCACAATTGTACTAAACTTGCTATTAACAAATCTCTTAATGAGAATTTCCTAAAGGTGAATCATAGGACATCATCAAAATTAAATATAGAAGGCATTGTTGGACTTTTTTGCACCAGCATTATTCAGAGAATGATCCAAATTAATAACACTAGAACAATTCCAAAAAGGGGAGAATTTGTCAATTTTGTCACCTATTTTTCAACTTGCACCACTTCACTATTGATTTCCATTCTTTCACGCCTAATGGGGTTGATTAGAAGCTACAAAAACTATGTAATCCCCTGAAACCGGAGCAAATCAAATAGTAACCTAGCCAATTCTAGGAAAAAAAAGATTCAGTTAAGAAAGGAAGAAATATTCAAAATCATAAAAGATGAATAAGGTAGTTAAATAAGAGAGAAAATGCCTACTAATAATAAAAATTGTGATGGTTGTAACAAGAAGACGCGTTATGTTTTTTTTGTTCCCCCCCTTCCAAAAATTGAGAGCCATTGATATATATTTTAAATCCCTCCCCCCTTCCAAAGTTGTTGATATCCAAAAACAACGTGGGATATGGATACGGAATATTGTATTGATATTGGATATGGATACGGGATATTATACTACAATGGGATATGGATACAAGATATGGCGGACTGGGATGAATTTCATAAGGAATGCCAAACCTAATGACTTCTCGAAATTACAAATAGGGGGAGGGGAGGGAGGATAATGAAACAAATTAAATTTAAATTGATTTAAATTGTTATTTTTTAACTTAGAAGGGAGGGGAGTTAAATGAAATTAATCTAAATTAATATAATTATTTTTGAGCTCATTGTGACAAGTTGATGATTGTAACAAACTAGAATGATAAATTTCATATTTAAAAATAATCAATAAATGCTTTTTTCCAAATCTAGTATACTTTAATTAACCCCTAAAAGACCAAGGCCATTTTTCTGCCAAAAAACACTCAAAACTGCCATTTCTATAGCAAAGAGTAAAAAAATTGAATTTTTTTTTCTTCCACATCTGACCATAGGATCTTATACCCAACTAGTATGAAAATGTGTGGAAAAAATTTCAAAATTTTTGGCTGCACAGATTGCAAGATATTTGTGTTCAAAGTGAAAAAAACAAGTTTTTCAGCACATTACAGGACTAGATTTTATGACTTTGAACATTTTTAGCTTAAACGTTTTGCACTACAGAGTTTTGAGCTTTAAATCTTTATAGTGGAAAATTGAGATGAGAGTCTAGGGAAAAGAACTAAATACAAAAAAACTTAATTTTCATTATTAAAAAAATTGTTAAGTAGAAGTAGGTACAAGATAGAAGGAAAATCTAAAATATTAATATCTTTTATGTGGAATTAAGAAGCACTATTTCCAATGGTGAGATTCTTCTAGCAAAAAAAACAAACCTTGTGGAACTTTTTTTTTTGAAAAATTGTAAAAATTGCATTCAGAATGAATCCTACAAGTTATTTTTTTTAGAAAGATGCTCTAAGTGCCCAAAAAACAGGATTGTCCATAACTTTCTCATAGCAAATCCAAATTAAATGACTCAAAGCTTTTCAAATAGACAAAAATATAATCTATAAGAAAAAAAATTATTAAAAAATATACATATATTGCAAAACTTTTTTGCTACCCCTCGTCCCCTGTTTTGAGCTTATTTGGGCATAACTTTTTTTCTCGGGTATCGATTGAAAAAAAAATTATATTCCCACAAAGCTTAGCAATTTTTCTATCTTCAAAAAAAGTTTCAAAAAATCGCAACAAAAATTCAGCCCATAGGTACCTGCCCAAAATCCCATTTGTCCCCCAAAGGGACAATGGTCCTTCAGGGGTTAAACATAACTTTTGTTATACAAATATCGTAGTTTATTTTTGTTCTATTAGCCAAATAAGTAGGTGTATACAAGAAGGAATTTGACTATGGAATTACATTAGATGAAATCTAGACCCTGCGGAGGGCCGCTACAACTAGTAGAAGCAATCCATTCTCGATCAACAACCCATTTCTGATCACTTCAGGAATTACAGGCATGTAAGAGGATGGCTTTTTCAATGGAAAATTTTCTCGTATGCAACAATAGTGTTTGGACCCTTCCTAGAATTTTAAGATATTTGGGTATCAAAACCAAGTTGCTATAAATTAATGAGTTCCAGATTCTGTAATTCCTTAAGTGATGAAGAATGGGTTGCCTCTCCTACAATAAAATGTGCAATTACAAAAAAAAAAGAATTTAAAGTTACAATGTGTGTTAGGATGCATGTGTGCCATGCAAGACTAAGACTAAAAACAAAAGTATTATTTTTAAGAAAAAAAGTCAATTTTTTTTTTTTTTTTCCTTTGGATTTGCACATCCGGCCGAAAGTTGAACGGCCCTCCACAAGGCCCACACCGTTTTTGTAATGTTGATCCTTTAATTGTAAAGGCTACATATATGTTGCATTCAGGCTCTTCAAAGTTAAAAAAATTACCTGTAAAAAAATGCTGATGGTTGTTTATAGATTAAAACTCCATTTTATTAACCCCTAAAGGACCAAGGCCTTTTTTCTGCCAAAAAACTCTCTAAACTCCCATTTCTAGAGCAAAGAGTAAAAAAAATTGAAAAATGATTTTTTTGCACATCTAACTATAGAATTCTATACCTAACTAATATGGGAATGTGTAGAAAAAATTTCAGAACTTTTGACCGCACAGATTGCAAGATATCTGCGTTTAAAGTGAAAAAACAAGTTTTTTAGCACATTGCGGGACCAGATTTTTTGACTTTAAACATTTTGAACTTAAATTTTTTGCACTACAAAGTTTTGAGCTTTAAATCTTCCTAGTGGAGAATTGAGTTGAGAGTCTAGGGAAAAAAAGAAATTCAAAAAAACTTAATTTTTATTCTTAAAAAAATTGTTAAGTAGAAGTAGGTACAAGCTAGAAGGAAAGTCTAAAATATTAATATCATTTAGATGGAATTAAAATGCACTAATCCCAATAGTGAGATTGTTCTAGCACAAAAACTAAACCATGCGCATGGAACTTTTTTTTTTTGAAAAATTGCAAAAATTGCATTCCAAAATGAATCCTATAAGTTATTTTTTTCAAGAAGATGCTCTAATTGCCCAAAAAACAAGATTGTCCATAACTTTGTCAAAAATTATCCAAATGAAATGAATCAAAGCTTCCCAAATAGAAAAAAATATAAGCTACAAGGAAAAAAAAATTTAATTAAATCTTTTGCAAAAAATTTTTGCTGCCCCTTCTCCCCTGTTTTGAGCGTAATTGGGCATAACTTTTGTTCTTGAGCACCGATTGAAAAAAATTTATATTCCCACAAAGCTTATCAATTTTTCTATCTCCAAAAAAAGTTTCAAAAAATCATGACAAAAATTCAGCCCTTAGGTATGTGCCCAAAATCCCATTTGTCCCCCGAACGGACAATGGTCCTTTAGGGGTTAAAATAAGAAAAGAATCCAAGTGCTTCTTTTGTAAAATAAACCACTGCAAATACAATAAATTAAGAAATGTAGTGTTTGTACTATGTCATGTTGATGACTTCACACATTTGACCTATTGTATAAAAATTTAAGGTTAAAGAAATAATCATGTTTATATTAAATTTTTGAAGGTAAATTCTTCTCCAATGTTTTGACAAAAATAAATTATTTTTTTCAAAATTGATTAATTGTGAAATTTATCATGGCATATAAATTTTGTTTTTCATTTTTTGAAGTTAATTTTAAGTTTTAAATTTGTACACAAATGATTAGTAGCTTTTAGAATTAATTTGTTAAAGTTTATTTTTAAAATTTGAAATAATTTTGGACAACTTTTATTTGTAGACCAATGTTGATATTACATAATTCATCTCAAACTTGATTAGATACAAGGATTCATGTTTTCTTAAATGTTTAATGTTGATTATAATTTCAAATCATGTCAAAAAAATTGTGGGAATAAATATAATACATGTAAGAAATGAAAACATATAATACATACAAGAAGTGTCTCTATATATAGAAGGTAGAGTTACCTATAATGAATGACTTAAACATTTAGCTTTTAGAATATAGGGAATTTGTTGAGAAATGAATTTAATATGTGCGGATATAAGAATGAAGAAGAATGCAAAAAAAAAAAAAAAGTTTCCTCAAGAATGAAATTTTCCTCAATATGAATGTGGATTTTTAATTTGGACCCATTCCAATCTCATAGAGACATAGACTCACCTATTACAATTAGTTTTAGCAATTCTCCCTAATCAAGAAAAAAAAGAGGGATGAATGGATGAACAGGTACAAATAAAGGACCTTTTTCAATGAACAATGCATCCCATTGATGTCCACAATAAATCACCCTATAAAGGCATCACAAGGAAGCTGTCCAAAATAGGTACCTCTATCTTTATTATGTGGTAGAAGAATTTGTATGGTTCTTGAAATATGTCTCTTATTTGTCTTTAGCATGTAGTTTGCCAAGATCTAGCTGTTGTTAGACCATCATATGGTGAACCTACATCTTAGACTCCATACATGTGACAAGTAGCAGGGGCAAGCCTCCTATGACATAGATACAATACAGAAATTTGACTACTACCATAAACTTCCTTCCAACTAACATGCATTAGATTAAACCAAATCGTTGATCCAACGACAGTGCTGTATGTAGAATGCACCAACTGTCGTCACATTGCTGCACCTTCAGAAACCTGTATCGGTATCAACTTAAGACACACGATGCAAGGACCTCAATTAAGCAACTGCTAAGAACATCGAAACATCAAATCACACATGCTTTGAATAAGGTCGGTCAATTCACTTTCCATTTCTTGGGATTTGACTACGGTTTAATACCCGGTGTTGCCTCAAGACAGACAAACATTTAATGCTGCACTCAAAAAACCTCTCTCCATGAATCAAAATTCTAAAGTAGGCACAACTTCACCTTTCAAAGCTGCAGCCTGCAAGATATTCACCTAAACATACAGTGGTATGTCTGGTCTGTACAAACAAGGCTTGCTAGCTACAAAACGGCACAAATGCTGACTTTCAGCCAAGAATGAGCTGAGAAGGTAACAAAAGTCTACAAACAAAAAGTTTCTAGAGAAAGTCGAGTCCAAGGATTGGAGTTACGCACATTTCCTGGACAATTTGAGGAGAATGCCAAAATGGTCGCTCGGCAGTACAGGAAGCTTGATCATCTGCACTTGCCCCTTCACTTTCTTCTCTTTGGAGTAAGAAAGATCAGGAATGGCCTCAGTTCCAACCATTTCAATGCTAACAGCTTCAAAGTCCCTCAGCTGACAAAACATGCGGTCCAACCTCTTCCGCAAAGAGCGGTTACCTGACAGCATGCCATTGGCCTTTGTGTCATAAGTGAACCCATCTTGGCCGGGGCGTAGTTGGAGCCAAGCATCAAACCAGCCTGAGGGGAGCGGTGGAAGTCCATCCTTTTTATCATCCCAGTTCATATCTCCACCAAAGATCACATTCGGAAATTCTTTCAAAAGTGACATCGCTTCCTTTGCTTGCACAACACGCTCCGGACTAAACATCTGATTCCAAGTCGGAGGAGCAGGGCAGGGGCTTTCCAAATGCGATGTGGCAACCAATAGCCTTGTGCCCTTTCCAGCATCCACTTCTGCTAAGCAAAGCTCCCGGCCCATTACTGAGTTTCGAAAGGGGCTCTGCCGGAAAGAAAAGACAGGCAACTTGCTCAGCTGCATGCAAAAGTATGCTCGTTGCGAGGCCACTCCGGGTTTGACTGAGCAATCATACGACTTCCACCAACTTGCTCGTTGAAGGATCTGGTAGATGGCCTCGGTTACTTCCTGGAAGAATACAATGTGGGGACGGTGCTGCAGAATGACGTCTCCAATTGCATCCAAGCGAGATTGGAGCTCCAAATCTTCACGAAACCACACGTTATAGCTTAAAACAATCAGGTCTGAGGTCGGCTTCTCAAGCCAAGTCCCTTCCGCCTCTATGAATGCCAGCTTTTGCTCCCTCGACAACGATGATAAAGAAATGACTCCCTTCTTCTCCACATCCTCCTTCTTCCCAACATCCGAAGAGCCTGGTGGTACAGAAATGGAACTCTTTTTCCGTTTAACATCTGAGGCTCCTGGTTGCATTCGTGCCATCCTCTCTTTGTGCAGTTGCTTGAGCAAATCATTCGGCTCGTCCCCATTCTGTTTCGGTGTCTTGCCATCAGGTACGTCTTCTTCACCCTTAGAGTCTGAAAGATCGATAACCTCCGCTTCCTTAGCTTTGCGCTTCCTGGACTCAGGTCTTTTGCTACCGCTGGCTACCTGAGGCCCTTCTTCATCAACGATGCACTCCGCTTCCAGGCTCTTGACTGGAGCGACATTTTCTTCTGCCCTAGGTTCCACCCAGGCCATTGCACGCAAAGGTCGGAACGACGTCGCAAGTGCTGAAACCCCTCTTGAAGACTGATTCAGAGCTGGTCGACCATGGTCACAAATTTCACAAAAAGCAGTTTCCCCGGTGTTTACAAACGTGCAAGCCTCGCAAGTCCACTTTGCATCGCCACAGCTTGCTGCCGCTCCAGGTGCAGGCTCAGAGCATACACCACACGTCAGCCCGGCCACATTCATGAACGTACAGGACGAACACACCCACCCCATTCTCAACCTCGCCAAAGGTTCCCGCAGCCAATTCTGTGGTGATCGAATTCGACACAAGGACGTAGAATTGGGCGCTACCTCAAAGGGCCGACGCCATAGCTGCATGCGAAACAATCCTCGGCAAGATGCATATTCCTGAAAAGCCCCGAAATGCCTGCGAACGGGGAACCGATCGAGCGCCCTCACACTCGCGCGAAGCAGCATGAAATTGATACAATTGCCTTCACTAGAATGCAATGTCTAATTCTCCGCAAAACATGCCAGCAAACAGTGATCAAACCATAAGCTCATGACTCCAGCACGAAACCCTAATTCTGCCCACCTCCTGCACAACTCAAAATCAAGCTTCAACTCAAATACCCAATTCTTAACTAGAACACAATGTACAGTGCTACGCAAAAGATACTAATAGAAGGTGATCGATCAACCAATGAGCTCGAGAGGGACCTCCAGCCGCAAACCCCTAAATCTGTCCGGCTCAATTCACAGCTCGAAACCAAGATTCAATTCAAAACTTCAGTCAAGCAATGACAAAAGAAGACTCCTGAAACTTACAACCGGCTTCCTGAGCTTCAAATCTGTTCAACTCAAGAACGAAATTCAAACTTACAATGCACAAAGTCCAGCAAGAATTGAAGAAGACATAATAAGCGCCTTTCAATTTAGACATACATTGTGGAGTACAAATTATTGACTCTGTTACGTTGGGATCCACACCTTGCTTTGGTCAGGAGGAATTCTCCGCATATTCTCCAAAATAACGGCACCTGGGAGCCAGTGTAGATGACAAGGGAAGAGACGATTCCGTTGCTTGGAGCGCCAAACCTCAGCCTGCCATTCTCGATTCGAAAAGTGTAAAGTAAGGAATGTCGCCGTCACGTCTTTAATGTCACGGTCTTCGGTTTAACTTGGCGCCTAAAATGAACGTGATAACGCGCCTAATATGGAGCTTTAAGGAATAATCATCACAATGTGCGTCTCTATGTTTACCCTTCAAAGTAACTTCAATTTCAAGGGACCTACTGTAGTTACATTTTCTTTGAGATGATTCTGTCCATGTAAGAAATACCATGATACGACATAGTCTTGGAGCAGTTTTAAATACAACATTTGGAGAAGATGAATGGTACTTTTAAATACAACATCGGAGAAGATGAATGGTATTTCTATACTTTTAGTTAAGGATTCTCATCTAATCTCAATTTGACTATTCAAGTATAATGTGGAGCATATTAAGATAATAATATAATCTTAACATTCTTCCTTGTTTGACATAAAATTTTATATAAAAATCTATACAATGTCATATATGATTATTTCCGTAATCTTGCAAGACATACAGTTGTTGCTTCATTAAATCCTTATCTACAAGAACTTTGATTCTGGTCAAGGAAAAAACCATCAAAGTCCCTCCATGGTCATTGTATTAAAGATTGTCTCCGCAATGTCTCTATAATAGATGACTCTTGAGGAATAGTCCACAATGGTCATTCATACTTAAGGAAACAAAAGAAACAAAAATCCACAAATCTAGGACTCCATAAGATAATGCGTTGGCTTGTCATCAAATTCTGCGCTTCCAATCCTTTTCATGTCACAACTTTCATGTTGGAGCTAACTTTGGTGTTCTTAGTCCACTACTTCAACACAAAGTTTTTTATACCTTCCTGGTGCCTATTCTAGCACTTTCCTTGAACACTTAAATATCAACAGAAGTTGGAAAGCACAATTTGTTGCCATCTTGTTTCAGCCAGTGCAATGTTTCAGGGATAAACGTTGGAGGCTTGTGCCACTCCCTTCTTTGAAGCTTGACCTTGAACACAAGTACCTGCCATCAATAGCATGTGTTTTGTTGCTAGCATAACATTGCCATGTCCACCCTTGTTCTTTTCCAACGCTTTTGTGACCCCAATAACAGTCTCTATGGGAAAGTACATATTCCATTACCAACTTTCTGCTCCTTGAGCTAGAACAAATGGTGAGCACCCTAGAAATGGAGCTTGCTAAATGCAACTGTACCTTCCTAGGTTGTCAATTGCTCATACCGAGCAATCACCTCTTCTTCCTCCAAAGCTCTCACAACCTTGGCCTCCTTCTACATAGCAAAGGGAACTTGTTTTCTTTTCAAAACTTTCTTCCTCTTTTCTTAACCTTGCAAATCTTCTTCTACTTTCTCAATTGCCTAAGGGCACTTCATCCCAAGATGCCTCTCCATTGCATGCGTAGATCCCATGGCTTTACAAACCATGTGGAGTAATGGATGTGCATCATAATTCAAAAGTAATAAACTATGGTATTTTGTTTCTAAGTACCCCTCAATGACCAATGGTTGTAAAATGTTGTAGTCCTTTCTTTGGAAGTGCACATGGCAAAGACCTCCGTAATGGGGCCAAGGCTATTGTAAAAAGGTTTCTCCATAAAGAACAGTTGAATACAGAAAGTGTAAAACTGACGATTGCTGCTGATGTGGTTAAGTATTTGTGAGAGAATCTGACAGCGGTGCTAGATTGTGAGCCTACAAGCTCAAGTCTATGAGCATCGAGTGGGGATGATGTGAGCGTTGAATTCTGAAATTTTAAAAAATCTTTAGAAAAGTCAAGAATACTTCTAAACATAGATAATATTTTTTAAATTAGGATAAAATTTATTATTTTTAGTAAATTCTAATACCAACAATGCTAGAATATGAACGCGCAGCAAGAAGCGTTTAGACTTGAACACTCATTAATACTTTTTATTTTTAAAAATAGACATATTAGAGTCATAAATAGTATGTCAGAGCCCAAAAAATAATAATATCAAAATTACTAAAATAGAAAATACTAAAAAATGAGAATTTCAAAAATCTATTTATTGCTAAAAGAAACTTAATTTAAGGTAGTTATTAAGCATTCAAATGTTGTAGGTAGGGCCAAGAATGATAGCCTAGCTTCTCCTACAACATGAAAGATACTACAATAGAAGTGATCTATGTGCAAATGATTTCATCCATGTCGTCCATTCATTTTTGGAATAATTGAAAAATAATTCCAAACACTTTGAAAATCAATGAATGAGAAAAAAGTTATTTTTTTATATAGTAGACTGCTTAATTGGATCCAAAAAGACATTTTTTATTGCTAAAAGACCCTCACTCTATTAATTTGGAGAATATTTGAACTGCAATTTCATTTTGTCTTTTTTTCTAATTTTTTCTCAAAAACAATTATTTTAGAAAAAATAAAATTATTTAGCGCATGGCTCCTTGGAATCCAAGAGCCCTCCTTGGGCTCCAAAAAGCCCTTCATTGGCTTTATGGGACCTCCACAAAGAGCTTCAAACCTTTAAATAATCCCCCCAAAATAGAAATAAGGTCCTTTGACACCAAAAAATGGCCCCTTGAATTTGAGGAGCCTTTTCTTAGCACCAAGGAAGGGCTCCTTGGATTCAAGGAACTTTTTCTTGGCACCAAGGAAGGCTGAGATTTGGAAGACCCCTAATCATAAAATAAGAAAACAAAAAAGAAATTAGAATTGAAATTTAATTTTTTTTCTAATAGGAGTTCAAATTTAGCAGCAAAAAATTGCTCCTTGGATTTGAAGAGCTATCTACTAAATTTTAAAAAAATAAAAAATAAAAATTGGAAAATGATATAATTTTTTTGGGAAAAAACGATTTCATTTTTTTGAGAAAAAAACTAATTTATTTTTATTTTTTTTGAAATATTAGTTTTCTTTTTAATAAAATAATTTTGAATTTTTTTAAATCACAATTAAAAAAAACCTCCAAATTAATAAAAGAAGGGTCCTTGGGCAATCTCTCTACCTTTTGTTTAAGGTATTTGGACATCAATCATTATCTAAAACAATCGAATTTTTAATCCCATTCAATAGACATCCATCATTCAATGCAATAAGTAACAGATGCCTTTCATCCAACGAAATCAATTATAAAAAAACCATCCAAATCCATTAATCTCCATTCATCCCTATTCATCCTCTTTAGACTCGTTTATAGACATAAGTGTTTATCCTAAACCACTGGGAACCCTAAACCAAATTTTAAATTTTTCACAAGATTTTTTAAAAACATTGTTCACTATTCATTACTTGTTGTTCCTTGCTCATACTTTGGCAACCCTACTTTGCCAATAATAACAGCCCAATTCCAGGGAGCGTCAATCTAGGATTAACATACAACAAATAGAAAAGGAAATCTACTGCCAGCGGACTGTTCCACAAAATAGAAGTTCTAGGAAATTTTGAAAAAGAGGCATGATGGGCTAGCACATTTGCCAGCTCATGTGAGTGAATTGCAGTCTTCACTTGAAGGTGCTGTTGGTTGCTTGTCCAACAACAAAATAATTGGTTGAAATCATTATCCCACCAAAAAAATCCACTTAGTGTTGAGTCCTCATTCTAGATAGGGGGGGAATATTTAAAAATTGATATATTTTCTGCACCTGGTCTACATTCTGGATTGACATTAATTAATAGCAAGCATTTTATCAATTTTATCCATATGATTGACATAGTCTATAGTACAACGAATTTTGATTTAATATGTTACTAGGATACACTTTAGGCAACCTGCAGGTCAGCCTAAGAGGAAAATTGCAACCTACTGGAGACCCTAAGGGAGATACTACCCCCTATGTGCAAAGTTTAGGAAGTTAGTCAAAGCTTGCAATCTATATCCAACCTCACAAAAATGAAGTTAACCCCTAAAGGTCAGAGACTATGTTTTCACCAAAAACGCTCCAAAACTACCATTTCTAGTACAAGTACCAAATTCTAGAACGAAAACAATTTTGGATACATGTAACCGTAGGATCTTGTACTAAGCTTGTTTGAGAATATGTAGAAAAAGTTTTAGAATTTTTCACCTTGTAGATTGCAAGATATTAGCATTTGAATTGACAAAACCCCTTTTTTTGGCTGTGCAAAAAATCGGGCAGCTGCACTTCACAAGGTCACAATTAAATGAAAGAATGTCCAAAATGGTGGTTACTCCTTGGAAATCATTTTTCAAAGCAAGTTGTCTACATGCTTGAAAAATTTCAGATCATTTGGAATTGTACAACATATAGGAAAAAAATAGGTTGTAGAAAGAAGTAGAGAATGATTCAAATCACTAAATCGTTAAGAATTTAATCATGGAATTGAAGAATAGCAGTCCTAACGGTTGTAATGTTGTAATAAACAATATACATACTCTGCTTTTATTTTTTTCAAAAAATATTTAAAATTGAGTTAAATAAAGGACTTCAAAGTTTATTTAGAGTAGGGAATCTATAGTTCCTCGCAAACTAGAACACCTCATAATTTTCATCTCATAAATCAAAATGGAATAATTCAAAGCTTTTCATGTATATATAAATCTTGAAAACCAATTTCAAATTTTTATTTCTTTTTAACCATATAGTCAAAAGTTTTGAAAATTGTTGGGCCTTAAAGATACTCCTTAGGCACATGTTGTGTGAAAATTTCAAAGAAAAAAAATAAAATTTCCGTTTGTAGTGAGCTGCCCAAAATCACTATGTTGCCAAAAAATGTCGTTTAGTCCTTTAGGGGTTAAATCCTCTCCACCACCCATAGATCCAGCTCGGAGCCTCTCCCCATTTTTAGTAGGGGGGGGGGAATATTGAAAAATTTGTGTTCATTTTGTAAATGTTCCAAACAAAAATGGAACATTTGAATTGTATACAAATAAAGAAGTATCAATGTTTGTAGACATATAAGTATAACCACATACATACATACATACATACATAAGACTAATGTGTTCTAATTTTGCTTGATTGTTTTAGACAATATGTTTAATCTCGATGATTTGTAGACTGGAGAGAAAGAAGGAGTAGAGAGAGGGATGCTTGCAATGGGGGCCGTGAATGGAGTAGATTTGGTCCGCCAGATGCAATCAGTTAGTGATCTTGAAAATATGTGATTGATATTTGATCATATGAAGCAGTGTTTTTCTTTTTCCGGCTATTTGGTGCAGAATTGCACCAAATTTTATGGCCTCTCACCACACCTATAGAAAAAAATGGTACTAAAAAGGTGAAAAATTGCCAGAAAACTTCAAGAAAAAAAATATCTTGAATGAAATCACTAGATTGTGGATGAAAACTGAATTATGGATATGTGATATGTTTGAGAATATGTTCTAATATGATATTTTCTATCAAATATGTGGATGAATGTTGAAATTTGGAGCACCACTACAACATTCAATATTGCCACTTTGGCACTTCATTAAAAATGAAAAAACAACCCTGATATGAAGTGCCATTATAAGGTATCTATATTTTCTACGGTCCCATGGTTCTATGGTTATAGAGTACCTACATTTTCCATAGTCATAAATGCAATTTTTTTTTTCTAAATATCAATTTAAACAAAAAGTCCATTACTTTTTAATTGCAAGCATGCCACAACAAATCATGCAAGGTGTATTTGAGGTAGCACAAGGTGCTAGTAGTAGTTATTGATTAATCCAATTCATAGGCTGTAAATGACTACTAACAATAGTTTTGTATATTGCTAACAAGATGCTTGTAACTATATGTATAGAGCTATCTATTTACAAAAAAAATTCTACCCTAATGTGTACATAAAGCAACATTGGGCAGGTTTTTTCTTTGTTATCTTATGTATGTGAGAGAAATTTAGGGGGAAATTAGCTAGGGTGAGTCGACCCCCTCATTGCTTCACAGTTTGCCTCTAGAGAAAACATTATAATTTATTTATTTGCAACACAAGATAAAATTTGAAAATTTTGAATTCATATTTGCAATCTGAGGCCCATAAATTTGTTACGTACAGTGAAGAAATACAAAAATACACGGCACAAAATAGAGGACGAATTTTCATATTTACACTTGATTGGGGCAATGAGGGGGTCAATCTTCCCTGGCCGGGGGTTACTTTACTTTCTGGAGGGGACTATACATTTTAGCAATGATGGCACTTTTGAAAATCCCTACCTTAGAGCATCTATAGTGCTTTTTGTGACAGTGATTGTATGAGCATTGTGTAGAGAATAGAGTGAATTGAGATTAAATTTGCGTTCCAATGCAACTGTTATAGGGGGCCTCCACTTCCACGGCCTCGGTTTGCGACCACCTGGGATTGGCAAATTTGCAAAAAGTGAAGGGCACGTAAGTTGATTCACTGCAAAAGTAGTCATTATCGTCAATTCTTTTTCCGCATTGTTATAGGTGCCAATCAATTCATCCTTTCCCTAGTTTTTATAAAAAATATTTTTTTAATGTAGATTCTTTTCTTTCTTTCTTTTTATAATGTGGAAAAGTCCATTTGACGTCGGCTTTGCATTTGATCAATTTGTACTTAAAAAGAACTAGCACTATGCTAGCCTCGTGGAATGCCCCTCCATTTGCCAATACAGGGATTTTTTGCGGAGAGACGACTACAGATGCTCTTTAGCAAGTTCATAAATTTTCCACCGGCAAGGAAAATCTGCAACGAAAAACGTTAAATCGTGCCATCCTTTGTGGGCCCAGCAGGATAAATTTGGGTTTCACAAGGGTAAAAGTAAATAAAAGCCCCCTATATGTGAGCCATGTCTAGGGATACTTACTAGCCCCCCTAGCTAATTTGGGGCCTCTGATTGCAAATATGAATTCAGATTTTGAAAATAAATAAACTTGTGGCAAATAAAAAATTTCAGCGTTTTCCCCGGGGTAAATTTGGCCCGCAGGGCCCACAAAGGATGGCACGATTTAACGTCCTGCATCTGCAACCATCTCTCTCTCGGGGCCCAGTGACCTCACTCACTCGTCATTTGCAGACTTGAAGAGGACTGATGATGATGACAGAGAAGGAATTGCGACGAATAATGTCGCTACAGTGCCTCTGTTCCTTGATTAGTACCTTCAGTTGCAATCGAGCTCGCGATAGAGGCAAGCCTAAGCTTAGACCTAAGCTTTTAGTCGGTCGACAACGATGGACTCTCGACTTTCCTTCAAGTTTGACTTGCACGTCGAAGAAGAGATTATTGTTCGTCCGAGGAGTCTCGCAGCTCGAATGCTGCGCGCATTCAAACGCAGATCTCCGTCGCCATTCACGTGATTGCAGTGTCCTTGCGGCTCGTCGTCGTCGTCGGAGCTATGGTAGTAGTAGAGGCGAGCTGATGGCGGAAAACGGTCGATTCGAGCTTCTGGAGCTCAGCAAGGGCAAGCAAGGTAGACAGTACGAATTGCTCACTCCAAACGAGATCGCAAATGGCCAACAAGCGAGCTCGGAGAGCACTAGCAAGCAGGGCAGCAGGGGGCAGGGGCAATGGCGGACTCTCAACAAGTACGCGCTCGCTTGCGCGCTTCTCGCGTCCCTGAATTCGACGCTCTTAGGTTACGACATCGGCGTGATCGCGGGCGCGGTTTTGTTTATTAAAGAGGATTTAGGGATCTCCGAGGTTCAAGAGGAGATTCTGATTGGATCCTTGAACCTCGTCTCGCTCCTCGGCGCTGCGTCTGCGGGGCGGATTGCGGATGCGGTGGGAAGGCGATGGACCATGGCGATTGCGGCTCTGTTTTTTTTGGTTGGAGCGGGTATCATGGGAGTGGCGCCGCGATTCTCCTTGCTTATGGTTGGGAGGCTGTTGGAAGGGATTGGTGTTGGATTTGCGCTCATGATCGCGCCGGTTTACACTGCGGAAGTGGCCCCCGCGAGTAGCCGGGGGTCGCTCGTTTCACTCCCCGAGATCTTTATCAATTTCGGCATTTTGACAGGGTACATGATTAGTTATTTCTTCTCCGGGCTTCCTGTTAGCATCGGCTGGCGCTTGATGCTCGGCGTCGGGATGTTGCCCGCGCTTGTGCTGGCGTTCGGCGTGATGCTCATGCCGGAGTCGCCGCGGTGGCTCGTGATGCAGAACCGCATCCAGGAGGCCGAAATCGTGCTGCGCAAGACGTCGTGTGATGAAGCCGAAGCGAATATACGGCTTCAAGAAATTATGGACGCCGCAGGTATTGTGATCATACACCATGCTTGAGAATTTTGTTTATTTAGTACACTAGAATTACAAGACCTCCTCTATATAAACATGAGGTAGTAAATGTGACCTTTCGGCACCAGTGTATCGCTTCACTCTTTTTTTAACACAAAACTTCTTTATCATGAGCTTTTCTAAATGGCATTAAAATCTCCTGCACACTTGCCACACCATTATGGACTGCTGCACAATTTTCACGCATTCAAACTATGTCATAGCGAAAAAGTTGGGACTTCAGGTTGTAAAATTAGAGAGGTTTGAGTGTGTACATGTGTATACCTACGACTATGACTCTTCAGTAGAACTTGTATAAGTTTTAATTGTAGATTTTAATCTAAAGTAAATATTCGTGATGGCAGGCATTGTGGTGGACGCCGCTGGCACTCACAGGGGAGCTAATAGCGAAGGACAAGGAGTGTGGAAGGAACTTCTTTGGCCGACTGCGCCTGTGCGGCGGATGTTGATCCTCGCCCTGGGTGTGCAATTTTTCCAGCAAGCTTCGGGGATCGATGCCACTGTATACTACAGTCCCGTGGTATTCAGTCACGCAGGGATTTCAGGAAAGTCCGGCGTTCTCTTGGCTACCATTGCCGTGGGATTGTCCAAGACGCTCTTCATTTTGGTTGCTACCGTCTGGCTGGATCGCCTCGGCAGGCGACCGCTTCTGCTTACGAGTGCATGTGGAATGGCAGTCTCTCTTTTAGTGCTCGCAATTGGTTTCCTATTTTTAAACATCACACCGACAGATGACATCCCTGTTGCTTCCGACAGCAGCGGGCCGGGATTCGTCGCCATCTTAGCCATTCTCGCCATCTGTTCTTATGTAGCATTTTTTTCCGTGGGGTTCGGGCCTATAGTTTGGGTGCTGACCTCGGAGATTTTTCCATTGCGGTTGCGAGCCCAGGCCATGGGTTTGGGAATCGTCGTCAATCGTCTTGCTAGTGGCACTGTATCGCTCACGTTCCTTTCCATGGCGAGGGCCATAAGCATTGCGGGCACTTTCTTCCTGTTCTCCACGATGGCCGGTCTGTCTGCTATTTTTGTGTACATCTTCACGCCAGAGACGAAAGGCCGGACGCTGGAGGACATTGCGAAATTCTTCGAGGTGGACTCGGATCGGAGTGAGGCCTCGTATTCCTTGGAGCTCAGAGGCCTCCCTCACAATGGCGTTGGATTTGCGTCACCACGAATAGGCCACACTAGAAAAGACGACGAGGAGGCGGTACTAATGCAACCCGAAGGGCTCGTTGCCACCTCCGTGGAAGATGACGATGACCTAGTGCTACTGAGGCATGACAGCCTCGTGGGTCCCCAGTCTGGGGCATCTCGGAAGGATCTCATGATGAAGGTCAAAGCGATTAAGAAGTCTGGGAACTCCTCGGATTCAAGAGTTCGAGCACAAACACCACCGAACGATGAGACATCATCATCACGGAGTCCTTGATTCTTCTTGGTACGTATAATATTTTTATTACAGCTTTAGGTTCAAGTGTTGCGGTAGAATGGGCATCACTCTTTAGTTATATCAAGTGACGGGCATTCCGCCACCCTGAGTTCTGGGACTGGTATTTGTACTACCTAGAATCGTAGTTGAAATTGATTACTGATGCGTAATCCAGAAATTCGTAGGTTCTCCGACACAATTGTTTGATTATGTACATGCCTTTGCACTCAAGAAACACTCGCAGTTCCGATCTATGAGCTTGATGACACGCAGTTTTTCCTGATTCTGTACTATGCTCGTTATACTGTACAGTACAGTACATTACTCCAACTTCTTTTCTCTCACCTAAGCACCAGACATGAGCTTTGTTTGGCCATGGGATGAACTCACAGCGTCTATGAATTGTTTCATATTTTGTCGCCGTTCATTTTGATTTTCTAAATTGTACAATCTGTTCTATTGCAACATTTGGCAATCACAGAATCCGAAAATTTGAATCTCAACGTCCAAATACCATACATTCCAAATGATTAAGTCCTAAATTAATCCCAATCCAATTGCCAAACCCACTATTGCATCCTATTTCACTTTGCCATCCCCATACAATGGAAACTATACTCTATTTCAAATAAGAACCACCTCACTACAATGGGGTCACCAAGAGTCAAACTTGGGCTAAACATCTTTTAAAATGAAATAAACAAAATATTTGCATAATGCCCTTTCTTGGCCCTTAGAGAGTAGCATGTTGGTCAAAGTTAGGATGTCAAGGATCCATAAGCAAGGGTGCATCTACATCTCCATGCTCATTGTAAATACCATCTTTTGAAGCCTCCAAACTTGACTCAACCTACAAAAGCATATTTTAAACAAGGTCTTCATCAAGAATGAACAATTTACCATTCAATCACACAAATTTGAAAATGGTCTCTATCATCCTTGTACATTGTGCCTCTATTTAATCCCTATGTGCCCAATTGGCCAGAACTGGTTGTTCTTATGTTTTTAATCTATTGGACTGAACAATTTAAGAAGGTAACAAAATGTAACAATACATAGAAGGAATCCTATTCTCAAATTTTGAATAACAAAGATATAGTTTGATAGTTACTATGATCAATTCTTAGCTTCCAAAGAAAAAGAACTTCCTACTTTCTAGCTCTGTCACTTCGGAATGAATTTTGCACTACTCTTTACGACACATCAGTTGGATTTGGACACGAAAGGAATTATGAATTTACAAGTTCGTCCTTAAAAATGAGCAAAACAACAAAGAATTGCAAATCATCGAGATTCATGTTTATGTTTGTGAAAGAATATTATGCTTAGTGTACCTTGCGCTGTTCGCTGGCATAATTCACCCACAACGTTCCCAATAGCAACACCACTCCTCCGACACATGTCCATACCCTGCAATCAACCATCATTTTAAGGTAACTACACCCAATTGCAACCCTTCCCCTAAAGCAACCACAATAGATTCTTGCCTAAAATGTATATAATCCCAACAGGAACAATGATGGAAGCCAAGGGTCCATTTGGGTGAAGTGGACACTTTAAAAAAAATTTAAAAACACTTTTAAAATTCACTTTTATTCATACAATGTCCAAAAGACATGCTAAGATGCATTGGAAACCTCTTTTTGATTACCAAGCAAAGTAAAGAAATCTCATGATAGGAATAATGATAGGAAGCTTTTTTTTTGTAACACATTATACCACAGTCAATCCAGTGAGCAAACCCTATGCCAGATTCAAGAGGAGAAATTCAATTTGGTTGATGAGAAGTCATACCCTGGGCCTGAAGACACCTGCAGAAGCCATCCCAAAGCAATTCCAAGTGGTGGCTCTAATGTTATGGCCATCGCAATTACAAGGGAAGACGAATACCGGAGGGTTGCATTCAGCCCTGTGTGACCCACGAAGCCAGGACCCAAGGCCAAATACAAGGTGGGTAGCCAATACTCTGCAGGCCAATTCCACAAACAAGCTTCAAATTTTGTTTCACACTGCTCACTTCACCAACTGCAATCGACCACTGACTTCTAACATTCCAACTAGTTGGTTTGACATCAACCACATGATACATCCAGAGAAAACATTGGATATACCGGAAACCACTCAGATATGTACAGGCACAAATTCTTAGGTTCAGTGTTTTACCTTTCCTAACCCAATTGAAAGGGCCGCATATCTCTCCTGACGAAGATACGGTCAGACCTTCTAGTCCAATGGCTCCGAGTGCCAGCAGAACTGCAGAAATAGCTGTCACCGGGAATGCATACACATACAGCGGCATCCAGCCTGCCAGCAAAGTTGTATCAGTAGCCTTCCATTTGTTCTGAGCCCCTAAAAGTCCAAACTGCCAAAGCTGGCTGCTTCCATATCTATAGGAGTTGAAATACATCATTTACGAAGCATCAGGGTAGAAAAAATGTACCAATAGAAGTCATGTCTTATCATTTTGAACATGATATGTTTTCAAAGTTACTACAATCAAAAATCAGCTTCCAAATTGGACTTTCGATTTTAAGTTCAGAAAATAAGGGGTTAATGCAACCATGACATGATAAGTCACAGAAGAATGGTGAAAAAATATACACATACGTCGTAAGTTTGATCCAGCTGATATGTACACCACAAATGCGACGGCTGCTGCAAAGGCACCGAAATCTCCCAACAGGGTGACCTCGTTGTCATTCTCCACATGAGAGGCCGCTGCAATCACCACCACACCTCCCATCCCCAACGCTACTCCACTCAATTCTCCCCCTGACAAGGGTTGGCCCTGCAGACACGCCAGCACTGCCAGCACAATTGGGGGTGTGCTAACGAATAGCAGACTATGTGCCAAAGATGTATGGGATAAAGACCAAACCTGCAGCACCAGAAAAATTTAGACTGAATATTGGAGGAAAAGAGGATTGATTCGTCTCATACAAATTGGACTCATTCAAATGAAAAGAAGTCAAAATATTATTTGCAACGAAAAAGTAATACTTCTATCTGATGTGCAATCTCGACATGGATAGCAACGAGGGATTGAGGGATGCACTAGGGGAGGCAAGAGCAGGCCCGCAGAAGAAGGCAACTTCAAAATCAAGTTCCAAAACTCTAGAATTGACTAGTGCTTTGAGGAAAGAAGAATCGTGTTGCGTCCAATTTGAGTCCAAAGCTACAAATTGCACAGCAGGATTTGCGAGGTTGGACACCCCTTCTACATAGAGTGCAAGTGTGCAAGTTTTCAGCTCTGCAAGAAGAGGCAATTCTGAGAGGGAATTTGAAACCTCAATGCAAAGGATAGTATTTTGGGGACTCAGAATTGTGTGGGATCCAAAATCGAAAGAAAGTGATTTCTCCCACTAGAAGTCGAGAGCTCTGACACCCCTTGTGCATGGCATGGCAATGTAGCCTCACCCAGAGCCCAAAATGGAGAGCCAGTGCCACGCCGCTGAGCGCTAAGATGGAAACATTAGTGGCCTCTTTTGTTCGCTCACGTATTTCTCTTGGCAGACGTAGCCATTGCCAGAGAAAGCCAGGCAGTAGAATGAAAGAAGTTACTTGAAGTCGCCATCCTGCATTCGTAATGGGCGCCGCTCCAACCATGGACTTCGTCACCTGATGCACAAATCATGCCACAGGAAGCCTAAATATATTCAAAATCTTTGAACCTGTACTACACTCTTGAGAATCTACACGAACACCCTTGCAACCAACGAACAAGAAAACGAGTCCACATTCTTTTCGTGCAAAATCTTGATCGCATGTAATGTTTGCAATGCCAATCGTATCTCACATTAAAATAATTGAATTCCTACCATTCAGTCCTTGGTTGACATATTTGCAGTGGTTACATGCCTAGCAAAATGAAACAAGCTGCTAATAGCAAGTATCTCTCCCCAAATAGTATGTGTTACTTTTGTAGATCTCTTTTCACATGATCTTTAGTACAATCCTCTATTTGTTTCTTATTGATTGGAAATATTATAATCCCTACAGGACACTCTTAGAATGCTACTACTCTTACATCCACACGTCACAATTCTACTCCTCATAAGAAATGAATTCTTAGAAATGATGGGCCCCAACATGCCACTACTGCTCTTAACACTCATTTCAGTTTCGTTTGTTTCATTTTCATTTGCCTACATAACTTTTGAACCATTGCACAGCATTGCTAATCTCTCCCTCCCTATGGGTAGAGACAACAAATTGCTTCAAAAGTGGGTCAATTGTTCAATGTTTCAGTACTCCATATTCAACAGTGGAAAGCGTGCAAACTGAATAACTCCAGCATGGAATGCACGCAAGAACCAACCGAAACCCTACACCTCAAAACTTACAAATATAATAAGACACACACGGAGATTAATAGACGTAATTAGGTCAGAGTGACATACAGCTCCAGCCGAAGACACAGCCAGCACTGCTAACAACAGAACGGGCCCAACAAACCATGGCTTCGAATGCCCCTCCTCCAAACCTTCGTCTGCATGCATTTCCACACCCTCCCTTTTCTCAATTTCGGACCGTGTTTGCAACTTCAAGCTCTGGCAGCCCTGGTTGAAGGAGCTCCGAACGTAAGGAAGCTTCCGTCGTGACCCAGGCGATTGAGAACCAGAAGATGGCAGCAGCACAGAGTAATAAGGCCATAAATTTGATGAACTTCTCTCAGTTTGGGAGAAATTTGGAGGAAAGATCACCTGAGGAATTTGGGCTCCGACTTGAAACACGGGAATCGGCATTTGAATCCTCCATGATGTCAAATGGGGCACTGCTGGCGCCTCCTGAATTGTAGTCTGAAGAGCGATTCTTCTCTAAAACTGTTGAAGCAAAGTCACATGGTCGAGAAATCTCGGTTGGGTAGCCAAGAGTAGCAAATTTCGGAGATCCAGAAACGAACACAGTGAAGAATGATCACCGTCTATTGGCGAATGCAAGACTAGATTCGGAGATTCAAGCGCAACGGACACTGTCGAGTTGGTGACTTGCACTTGTCGGTGGTGCAGGATCCCACAAGAGTCTTGCTTGCACTGTAGTCCTGCAAATTTATAGCTAATCCAGCATTTGGAAAGTTTTTTTGCAAGGGCACTGGATGACCAGGTGCATCCTCTCCTTATCAAAATCTCCCGGTTCATTTTCTCTAATGTCAAATTTTTATCAAATGTGTAACTTCATTTACCTCTTAAAAGACGGACTAGTGATCTTGGAAATCATCTCTTTGGTTGTCATGTGATTCATTGGCTTCAAAAATTGATAAAACATTCATTGAAAGTCAAACTATTGTAGAAGATTCCCCTTTTTCACAATAAAATTTTGAGGATGAATAGTTGCACTTTTATCCTACCACAAGGATTCTCTGTCATCCATTGGACAAAAAATGTCCTCATTAACGTTTAAGAGCTAAATGATATGTTGGTTTTAAAACTATACTACAAATTTCATTACATTTGGGAGATATAGAAGTTATAACAAGGGTTGGCTATTTGGCCGCCATGACCAATCCTAAAGTAATACCCATCTTGTCCAAGAACATACCTGCCTTCAAAAACCTAAGTATTAGCCTTGGATTCAAAATGGCAAGCAACTGAAATCATGACAATTTCATCAAAGCGGCAACTATATATCAACCTTTTATATTTGCATATTGGTTGGTTGTTAGTTCATACTAATATTTTGTCTAGTTTTGGATCCTCCATTTTCACACTGCAACCAATTATATTCCTAAAGGCACCAAAGTAACAATGAAGTAACTTGTGGTTCTTCTTGAACATTGAGCTGATTTGAATTACACTATTTTGTTGATGAAAGGTAGTAACTTGGATGAAATATCAATCAAAAGAAATTAAAGTTTTGGCTACAAAAAAAAATTATGGTCCAAATTTAGAGGTTTGTATTATTAAAAAACAATTAAAGGTTTGTTTAAATTCTAAACTAAAATGGGAGTTTAGTAGAATTTGGGAGGTTGTTTGGGCCAAACAAATTAAGAATTGTGATTAATTAAGCCCAACTCAAAATTTCCAGCACACCTCTATTGACCTAAAAAACTAATTTGAGGTCTCTAAATCCAAAACTAACTTTGACACTTGAACATTATGGGTTGGGGAGTAACCGTGGAGTGTTCTGGGGGATGGATATTTGGTAATTTAGGAGGAGTTTGGTGAACTTTTGGGGTCCAAAGTGAAATAAACCGCATTGCAATGGATTGGAGTATAACATCACCAAAAGTACAACTATAGTATCTAAAGGAATAGGGGTCGTTACATCTTCTTCCCATTCTCAATCTTCACAGAATGGAGACGTGGCACTCTTTCCTTGAATTGTGGAGATTCTATTCTTTGAAGACTAAGAAGTTTTTTTTTCTCCTCCACACTTGAAGAATGGGCTCAAAGATTGAAAAACCATGAAGATTGAGAAGCCATGAACTAAACATTATCAAGCCATGGACTAAACATTATCAAGCCATGTCCATTCTCATTCTTCACTCAATGAAAAAGGGAGTTATACTTTCTTCATGGAGAAGGGCTCCTATTGGCTCCTCTTTTCACTCTACACCTTCTCATTCACTTCATAGAAATTTCATTTTTAGAGAAGGTATGACAACCCCTAATGAAGCAAGTTTTCCCACCCTAAATGCAACCTCTATATTAGGCACTTTGGCTTTCCAATGACACTTTCTTCAACATGAATCTCACACTCTTGTGAATCTTGTATTATCTAGGTTGCAATTTAAGTCTTATCTCGGTCCCTTGGGACACCCTAAGGGTCAGCTTCCATGTAGACTTAGGGCCTATGAATCCCATTGATCAACAGTGGAATGGGAACTCCAAAAAACCAGACTCCTATTCCACCATTGATTGATGGGCTTCACCAACCTCGGCTTCATATAGCAGCTGGCCCAAGCCCCAGCTTACATTGTTAGATAATTTGATATTGCACACAAGAACACTTTGAAATTTGAGTTTCTCAAAGTACACAAACCTCCTTCTTTGATTTTGTCCCCACACTTGTGTATGACCCATTGATCAATGGTGGAATGGGAACTCCAGAAAAACTAGACTTCTATTCCACCATTGATTGGTGGGCTTCACCAACCTCGACTTCATATAGCAGCTGGCCCAAGCCCCAACTTGCATTGTTAGCTAATTTGATATTGCACACAAGAATGCCTTGAAATTTGAATTTCTCAAAGCATACAAACCTCCCTCTTTGATTTTGTCCGCACACTTGTGTATGACCCGTCCTCATATAGCCATTACATGCTCACTAGTTTCTTAGATTTTTCCCACCTTCTTCCAACTCTCTTGTAATCAAGCTGCGCGTCAAAGTTTGACAATTTCCAAAGTCATTTTTTATTCTTGTTGCTCTAGACAGCACAATATTCATAGACTAATTCAAGCCATGACCACTTGATCCTTTAATCCTTTAAGAACGGGTTGGTCACTGCGGAAATCATTTTTTTGGGTACAATTTGAAACATCTACTTAAAAAAAGCCAAGAGTGCTTATTAGAAGTCAAACTATTGTGCAATACCTTCTATTTTCACACAAAATTCCAAGGATAAACATATGCAATTCTGTCTTACATAGAAGGATTTTCTATCATCCATTGGACCACTTTAGTCCACAACATCCTTACAGGATTGACCCTAAAATGTTGGATTGTGTGACTACGGATTCAATCTTCATAATCCTTTTTCTCTATTTGTTGTCATTTTGCAACTAAATATGAATGAAATTTCTTATATTTATTTTTTAAAGATGCAATTCCATGTCTTCTATAAGTTCTAAAATTTTCATATCTTTTTTGTGAAAATTTGAAACTCCTATAGATTTTTATAAAGAAAAAGTAAAGAAATTAATACAAAATACAAAATATGCTCAAAAAATCTAAAATTTTCAGCGTAAGTGTATTTTATAGTATAGACATCAAGGTATAAGCCATAGTTACCATGTCATTACAAAATTAAAAAATCAATAGACAATGGTTGTAGGTCAATAAATTCAAATTGCAATAAAACATTGAATTTAAGATTTTTTCAAATTTTCAAATTTGAGGTCAGACTAAACTTTAAGAACTTCATTTCATTAGTTGTTTGAAAATTCAAAAAATATCATTTTTATAGTTAAAATCCATATTAAAAATTAAGAGCAAGAAATGGCTAAAATACTTTACATGGGAAAAATATTTGCTTTTGAAAAAATTTGTCTTTAGAAAAGTCAATACCAACATATACAATACTATTATCTAAAAATGTATTCAAGCAACTCCCCCCTTCAAACTGAATGGAAAATAAAATACATTTTTTCTTTTCCTGCAGTCCCACCTAAAATCATTGAACAAAAGACAAAAGCCGTCCATAGTAACCTTTTGGGGTTAATCACCAATTTTGGCCTCAATAAATCACCAAAGACTATTAAGAAGTTTACTGCAAGGACTATTTTATGGTCAAAAGGGCCTAATTCTATAGCTATAGAATCACAATTTGAGCTACAATTCTAGTACAATAAATTCAACGACGACATGCTAAAATAAAGCAAGAAGGCAAACGACTGTCACTCCATCATGTCCGAAACTCAACTTATAAAAGATGAGTTTTCATATACATGAAAAGAAGGTATTGGCTCTAAGGACTCAAACAAGGTATCAAGTAGACATCGCCAAGGCCTAGACCAAGGCCCAATTCTTCAAGCTCCCCCACTAGCCATCTTTTGTGCTCCAAGCCTTTTTTCACAACCTCTCGCCTCCTTGTAATATGCAATTGATGTGATTCACACTCTTCACGCACTACACATGACAATAAAGTAATTTTTGCCTATTTTACATATCTCATTATTTTGGTTCTACTTGAAAATCTTTAAGACTAAAAGCTTACCTAAATGAAACTTTTTGGCCATGTCATCTAGATCTACTAAGGTGTCACTAGTCAAATTTAAAACTACAAGGTTTTTATCCCTTTATCTAATATCTCACTTTCTAGATTCTTAAAGATTTGGGTTAAGGTAGCTATTTATTAAGGGCTGTGGAATATACTCTTGGATATATACAATGCAACCTTCTATACATTACTAAATGAATTAATAATAATAATATAGGATGAAAAGATCCTAAAACACGTTGTGCTTTAAGAAAATCCTTTAACACCATCTATGTTACTTATTGGATTCATCAATGTTCTAATAGTGAACAATTTAGGATGGAGACACTTTAGAGCTTTATATTAGTTCAACTTTAAATACTCATAATTAAGTCCACAACAATCCCAAAAGTGTGAATAAAAGTGGATTAAATACAAATTTCATTATTTTTTTTTCATTTGAAGTTTATTATAAATTCTTAGAGGTATATAAGTCTTTTCAAATGCGAGATTAATCCTTGAAGAGATGCTTTTAGTGCCTCCTACCTTATTGAGACTCTCTCCCAAATAACTTGCAAACAATATTTACCATGATTTCCATCACAAGCAAAATGAAAGGTTCTATTGATGATACTTTTAGAATGCTACATTAATTTGTTGGATTAGTGCATATGATACTAATTAGCACTCTTTAAATTAGTGTAGGTTGAATGTTACTAAAAGCTAAGATAAATTCTACAAAAATGAAATTTTTAACTAACTAAAATTGTTTTGAAGCCACAATTCTAATTTTGCATCCTCACTAATAGAACAAATCAATATAGTCATTTTGAAAACATGCAAGACTATTAAATGACCATACCTACAAGCGGTTCATGTTGGTCAATGATCATGTCTATGTTGTGTCTCAAATGGTAATCAATCATCATAGTTTTATGTGTGATTTTCACACAGGTTTTCATAGCTAGTTGGTAGTTTTAGGGTCCTTAGGCACTAGCAAGGGGGGCCAAATGAAGGGGTATTGCTAAATTGCTTAATATGTCTAGTATGTACCCATTGTATTTAGTTTTTTTGTTTTTTTTTGTGCCATAGATGTTGTCAATTCAAAGTGTTAATATTCATATAGGCATTTGTGCATTTGTGTCATTGCTCTAAAAGTTACTCTAGAAGTGGCTATGATATATATCACAAGCTGCCTAGCATGGTCCTCTTGACTCATGCCGTCTCTTATGAATCTAGAGTTATGAGGTTTTGACATAGGTTTGGTATTATGACCATTGTTAAGCATTGTACATATTACATTAAAGGTTGTGCCGCCTTGTCTTACAAATTGCTCAATGATTGCATTAACACCTTATATTGGTGAGGATTGGAAGTGAGTTTCACTTCACTTATGTGTAGAATATGATAAAAGATGGTGCTTGAGCATTCACATAGTCATTGTTGCTCTATTATTGCTATTACTCACGCTTTGTCACATGTTGATAAGATAATTTTACTCTTGCCGTATGACATATTTGTATGCACATATTGTATACAAAAAGTCCATATTTGAACAAAATTCTACAATAAATACTTCATTATCAATGAAAATGTTACAAAGAAAATAGATCTTGTGGCTTTACTATCAAATTCAATTGTCTTCTCCCTACACAAAATAATGAAATTAGGTTGCTCCAAACTATAGTTGACCATGTCTGAAAGTGTTAGATATGAGAAATTAGTGTGGGGTAATCTAATCTCACTATTTTGTGTAGATTCAATTTTGGGTCCAACTGGTCATCAAAATTAATTTATACAAGATGAAAAGTGCACTTTTGTTCGTTATGGACTAGAGGATATTATTCCATAAGCTTAGAGCATATGCGAGTAGTTCTAGACAACTATTGAATCATTGCAAAAGTAGTAATCCAAGCTGAAAAGCACAATTTCAATTTGGAATATTCATTAAAAAAATCTTAAGGCTCTGGAGGGCTACTTCCACTATAAAAAAATATTTTAGGTGACGAGCCCTAATTTTTTATGACGGATTCTAGATGATGTCAATGTTGACAATTCAAAAGTTTTATGTCAACAAAAATGTACAACGTAACATCAATATTGACAATCCAATGTTTTTATGTCAACATTGATGTCACATTCAACATTTTTATTGATATAAAAATTTTAGGTTGTCAACATTGACATCACCTAAAATACGTCATAAAAAATTAGGACTCGTCACCTAAAACGGGTTTCTTATAGTGTCCACAATCCTCCAAGGACCCCGTGGATTGGGTTTTTTTGGACTTCAGAATTGATTTTTTCCCTATACACGACCACCTACATGGTCTATTGTCAAATGGTCGGCATAGGTTTAAATTCCAAAACAGAGGACTAAAAATCAAGCTTAAGGTACTCTACTGCACCTTAACCCTGATTTCTTAACACTTTTTTACAATTTGCATTTAACACCAAATTGTGTTCAAATAAGAAAATGTCCCCAAATTATTCAGTGTCAATTACTAACCAATTATTTTTTATCCACCAATGTGTGAAGGACTAATTACATTTGGTGTATTATAAGATGAGAAGTAGAGGTCTTTATACATTAGAGGGGATTTGGCCCTTCCAAAGGGCTGCAAGTTCCCAACTACAAGGAATGCGCTGCGCCACAGCAGTAGAGTGCAGCAGTGTGACATGGCCAAAGTTCCAAATTCTTTTCTAATGCCACAATTCTTCCTCACCTATGAAAACCTAGTCATATGCATAGGAAGAACAGGAAGCCAATACCGGGGGGGGAGGGGGGGAGGGTCATGATATTCAATATGTAACTTCACCCCTCCTGAAATTTATGTTTTAAGAAAGATTTAGGGGGGGTGAAGTTACATGTTGAATATTAGCCCCCCCCCCCCCCCCCCCCCCCCCCCCCTGGTATTGGGGTTCCGGTCTCCCTGTGATGGTGAGCAAAGGTACTTCCTATTATATAGCCTGCCTGCCTTTGTATCAGTACTTTTGATCTAATTTTGTTTAATGAAAAAACAATCAAATACTGAATAATGCCACATTTAACTACTTTGGGACTTTTGAAGAGTTCAAAAATAATATCTGGAGAAAAAAAATCAGGAGATAAGCATTGAAAGATAATGCAAAACATTAGAAGATCAATGTAAAACATCTAGAGATCTATGCAAAGCATCCAAAGATTTATACAAACATTTGGAGATCTCCAGATGTTATTATCTAAAGATTTGTGAGTATTTTGTCCAGAATTTATTCAATTGTCCAAAAGTAGTTAAATGTGGCATAATTACAGCCCTACAACTTCTTTAGGAGGGGGGAGGGCATTAGAGGTTCTTCCCTTCGACAATCCTTCAATAATCTACCATTTCAAAGGATTATATCATTGTCGATGGCAAGGAAATCAATACTTTTACAACTCCAAGCAACAAAATGGGGTCTAAGTTTTTTGAGCATCATTTGAGCTACAACTTGGAATAGTAAGGTGACATTGTGGATGCATTTTCTGCTAACACTCAATGAAGTATAATTTAGTAAAGTATAAACATGAGAGGGGATTCTGGGGCCTTGGAGGGTGGCGAATTCCGCTACGTTTCCAAACTGCAAGAATGCAGCTGCAACAGCTAGCTGACATGGCACAGCAACTACCATGTCATATTTGAAATTTTTTTTGTTTAAAATGATATTTGGCAAAAAAAACAAAAAACAAAACAACTTGAAAAAAAAAATTCTAACAGCTCATACTTCACAGGGTCAGGCCAGATTTGGGAACGGGCTTGAAATGGCCCTCCAAGGCCCCCAAATCCCCTCTATTGTGTAATCCCTTAGTGCTTTGACGTCCCAATTTTAAACAATGAATAGAGAGGTTTAACCCCTAAAGGACCAGAGGAGTGTCCAGATTTCCAACATTGGGAAGATCTATTATAAAACGCAACTTAGAAGAATATTTTAATGATGGCACTCAAATAATAGTAGCAAAGTGCTATTTATAGATCACATCTATAAGGTTAGATCAACAAAAATACATATCAATATTTTTCAATAAAATCTCAACCCAAAAATTGGAAATTCCTTCTACAATCAATTGTAGATTGAATATTTGTGATTTTAAAAAGATTCTTTTCCTATAAGTTCAAAATATTGAATTCTAATTATAGTAATTTTTGAAGATTTTTATTTAATTTTTTGATTCAAGTCATTTTTGAAGGGTCATTTTTTGAACTAAAAAAGTTACTTTCGGAGGCTAGACCTCCCGATACCTTTTGAATTATAGAATATTTGCAATGCAAAATCTTCATAATCTGAACCGTACAAATATTAAAGAACTAATGTAAGAATCTTCAAACAAAATCTTTGGATGAAAAAATGCATTTTAGTGAGTTTAGGATGTGTTTCCGTTCATTCATTGTTCAAAATCTGCACTTATGGTCCTTCAGGGGTTAAGGGGCTTTTTCAATGTTTGACTCTTTAAAAAAAATTAAAAAATTGTATGAAAAAGAGTGTAACGAAGTTACAATAAATAATATATATTTCTAAAGATATAAGAAAAAATATCCAAAAATTCAAAAAAGGATTTAGGCACGTAAAAGTTAATGCATATCACTTCCTAAATTCATAATAAATTTGTACTTTCATTGTCATTGTGAAGAAAATACAATTCCAATTCCTATAACATTGTATACGATTTTTCCATGTGGGTCAAAGAATTGATAATTTTTAGACCCTCAAAAATATGGCCACAATATGTTTCCTAAACCTTCCTTGAAAATTAGACCATGAAGGGGCAGCACCGCCAAACCGCCTTGAAAGACGTTAATTGTACAATCGAAAGTGGGCCTAGCAAGGTGAATTATGTGTTCTCCGGGGTAAATGTAAAAAAACCACCCTATTTTGTGTTGTGCCTAGGGTATGTTGCTGACCTCTCCTTACTAATTTGGGGCCCTTGATTGCAAATATGAACTCAGAATTTGCAAAAAAGAAAGTTTGTGGCAAATAAAAAATTCCTGCCCGCCCGCAGGGCCCACCTTTGATGGCCCGATTTAACGTCCTGCAACCGCCTCTCCGAGCTACGACGCAGTCGCTGCCCGTCAACGTCCGTCGAAGTTTTCCAAAGCGCCGCGCTCGTCGTGGAAAGCGTAAAAGAGGTCAACCAGGCGAGGCGAAAGTGCAACGACCCGACGTCCCCGATGCGCGCTGCGTCCTCACCTTGACTCCGTTTGACTCTCTTTTCCATGCTCACCTCATGACTTCTACCAGCAAAAGCGTCAATCGCCCAAATTTCCTTAGACAGTAAACAGTCGCAGTCTTCCCCGTCGACTTCGACGTCACGCACTCTCAGGCATGCCGCCTTCACATAATCGCTATTTAGTTCCACGCTCACCTCACAACGAGTCAGGAGTTTTCTAACTAACTAGTTCCACGCCACTAGCTGCTGCATTGCATTACGAGCTCGCAGATTACGCTTCTAGCTCGTACCTCCAGATAGTCGAGCTTCATTTCTAGCTCGCCCGCTCTTGTTGTAACAATTGGTCTAAACAAGGTAGTGCATTGAATAGAATTTCCCCGAGAAGTTTGTAGAGATCAATTGATTGTGAGATCGATTGGGTGGTAGTTTTGGTTTGAAGAAGTGATTGAATTGGAGGTTTTGAGTTGGTTGATCGAGCCAGTTAGAGGGATGGCGCCTCCGAGTGGAGAGCTCGTGAATGGATCGGCTGCTGTTGTGGATGTTCCCAGCAATGGATTGAGTGTGTTGCCCAGAGGGCAACCGCGCGCGGAAGGGCCAGCGACAGTGCTGGGGATTGGCACTGCCGTCCCGCCCACGGAGTTTCTGCAGAGCGAGTATCCGGAGTTTTTCTTTAACATCACGAACTGCAGCGAAAAGGAAGCGTTGAAGGGCAAGTTCAGGCGGATCTGTAAGCATTCGATCAGTGTCTAGCTAATTGATTCGCCGTCAGTCTTCTCAAATATCAATCTGCGAACATCCAGATTGGTCAATACATGGATTGATATATGAACTTCGACAATCGATGTAACATATACAACAATGACCGATCTCAATAGAATTTGATGCGGTCAAGTCTGAGTCCTATGTTTCGTGCTTTCGGTACTTGCCTGTCACTGCTTTGTGCCCAGAACTCAAATTTGGGGCTCCTGGTCGATCACTTGAGCGTCACAATTTTGTTTCCAGACATTATGATTGGCATACCTACGTTCGAATTTGGCTGATAATTTGGCAATGTGATGGAACCCTTAGGTGAGAAGTCCGGAATCCGCAAGCGCCACCTGTATCTCACCGAGGAGATTCTGAAGGCGAACCCCGGGATCTGCACCTACATGGAACCCTCTCTCAACGTCCGCCACGACATCGTCGTCGTCCAAGTCCCCAAGCTCGCAGCCGAAGCCGCCGTGCGCGCTATCAAGGAATGGGGCGGTCGCAAGTCCGACATCACTCACATCGTCTTCGCCACCACCAGCGGCGTCAACATGCCCGGTGCCGATCACGCCCTCGCCAAGCTCCTCGGCCTCAAACCCTCCGTGAAGCGCGTCATGCTCTACCAAACCGGTTGCTTCGGGGGCGCCACAGTCTTGCGCGTAGCTAAAGATCTCGCAGAGAATAACGCCGGTGCTCGTGTGTTAGCCGTTTGCAGCGAAGTCACAGCCGTCACGTACCGCGCTCCCAACGAGAATCACTTGGATGGGCTCGTGGGCAGCGCTCTTTTTGGTGATGGCGCTGGTGTTTTTGTTGTGGGCGCGGATCCCAAGCCAGCTGAGAAGCCGCTGTTTGAGGTTCACTGGGCGGGGGAAACCATTTTACCTGAAAGTGATGGAGCCATTGATGGTCATCTTACTGAAGCTGGACTCATCTTTCATCTCATGAAAGATGTCCCTGGGTTGATCTCGAAGAACATTGAAAAGTTCTTGACGGAGGCAAGGAAATGCGTCGGATCGCCTGATTGGAATGAGATGTTTTGGGCGGTGCATCCCGGAGGCCCTGCCATTCTCGATCAAGTGGAAGCGAAGTTGAAGCTCACGCATGAGAAGATGCAAGGGAGCAGAGATGTTTTGTCTGAGTACGGGAACATGTCGAGCTCGTCGGTTTTGTTTGTGCTGGATCAGATTCGGCAGAAATCGGTGAAGACGGGCGCTGCCACGACTGGTGAAGGACATGAGTTCGGATTCTTCATTGGTTTTGGGCCGGGGCTCACTTTGGAGACGCTGGTGCTCCGGGCCTTGCCCATCGCCGCTTAATTCTGTGAAAAATCTGGACTGCATTATATTCCTTCCTTCAACGAAAAGCTCAAAATCAACCGATTCTCGACAGAACGTCAACCTTACAAGCAGCGTTAGCCGAAATTTCTGTTGGAAGCAATGAGGGTGACCAAATTGAAATGCCTGACTATCAGGTGTTGGATCGCTGGTGCCATAACTTTTGCAGGGAAGCTGCCTTCCATTAGTTGTAAAATTCACTCGGAGAGCAGAGATATATAGAAGTTTTCTTCCTTTGCAAGAGGTGATTTAGTAAATCGACATTGATATAATAGATCTGTGACTTCGAAGCAACCCAAATGGGTTGCACTTGAAATAAATTTGCATAAATATTCTGCGTTCAAAATTATCTTCTATTTCTCTGTTCACAGTGTGTTGTTGCTAAGGTTAGGGAAAACGTTCTATACTGTCTCAAGAATCTGGTTAGAGAACCAGACACTGCACTTTGCTCCTGCAGATTAAGATGAATTGAAGATACTGAAGATGAGAACGTTCAACTTGGTATCAAGGTGATTTTCAATACTATTTGAAAATCACTAAGTGAAACGATTAATCTTTTTGATAAAAGTCGGGACTGCGGGAGAAATAGTTACTACAAGTCGAGAATGCCCACAAGTCCGTCTTTCATATCTTTACAAATAGTAAAAATGCTATGAAATTGAAGTTTCCCGAGGAGTTTGTCTCACGGACCTTCGGATATTATAAATACGTTAGAATTCTACACTTCGGATAGAGCTAGTCCTCTACAACTGTCCCCAGGATGGAAAACGACGAGGCAAGTTTGAAATTTGTTTGCTAAGGGAGCAAACAGGAGATTTCGGAGTACACATCTCAAGTGCGTCATTGAAAGGGTTACAGTTGGCTAATAAAACAGCAAGAGTCTTACAGAAGTCGAAGATGCGACGTGTCATTAACTCTTTGTATTTCCCATCCTTTCCTGGTCGAATGACGGACTACAGTGACCGAAGTATTATCGATACACCACCGATTTGTGAAGTGTGGATCGAAGCCCATGAGACCTCGCAGCATGCACTTAATGGCCAGGCCATGGCTGATCACTGCAACTGTATACGGCACGCTGGGCACATCACTATGCATGGAGAACTCTTCCGAAGGCCCACTGAGGTTACTGGAACTCATGCTGTCCGGAATTTGCCCCGGCAGTGACTTGAGGTGGTATTCGGCTGTCAAGTCGGACTCAGATTCCCAATCCTTGGCTTGAGATTCGTCCGTGTCTTCGAGGGGATGGACCTGCATGATTCCAACATGAGATTCTTCTTAGAGATCATCCTCGTTTCACAAATTGCAGGAAATTGCAATAGAATCCAAGTGGCTATCTATGGTGCCAATTGAGATCAGTTTCCACGGTAATGGACCTTCTACATTTCTGAAAATCTTGCTGGGACCTCGAGGCTTTAGAGCTGGGACCTAAAGCCTTGAGGTCCCAGCACCTGAATAAGACAGACTGTCAGTGAATCCACCAGTTTCCTCAATAAGTGGAATTCATGAGGAAGCTGTTGGATTCACAGATTGGTATAACTAGCATTTGAGGAACGGATTTGCCACTTTGAGAAACTACAGATAAATTTCAAAATTCAAGCTATTTTGGATCTAGACTTTTGACATTTCCCAGTTTTACAGAAATGGTTTGAGTCAGTTTTCCAGATTTTGTGTGGCCCTGGCTTCAATTAGCATGCGAGGAACAGAGGAGAAGTTAGAATGGAATTCATGTCAACCTGAGTGGAGGCTGTTTGAATCTTATGCAGATGCTCTCGACTTCCTCGTTGCCGTCTTGCTTTCATCACGGCCGAGGATGCTCGGGTAAGCACCACGTTGTTCAGGAACTCCATCATCCGGAACTCCCCCTGCCGTTGCGACTCACCTCCCGGGGCTCGGAAATCTGGCTGGGTAGAATTTATTATCGGCACCAGCGCCGGAGTGTAGATTTCGCTGCGGTTTCGGCCCTCCCATTGTCCTTGACTCAGTTCCTGCACTGCTTCCGTCAGCTCTATCGACTCCCGTGGGATGTCCAGCTCCTGAATATTCATCATGGAGAATAATCTGTAAGCACAAAAGAACCAAGCATATCGAAATGCTAAAAGAAACAAGCGGTCTAGAAACTGATAACCGGTTAAAGACCAGGAGGCCCAACACTGTTATCGGGCAAAAGCCCTCTCCCCAGACTAAATCACGACAGCCATATCTTGGAAATCTATATCTCTTTGCGGGAGTGGAGGTCGTGTTATGACTGTAGACCCTCTTCCTCTTTTCCAGCAGCAATGCACCATGAAAGTGAAGAAGACCACAATTTGAATTGGCAAGAACTCGGTCACATGACAGACAAGTTATTACTGGGGATCATGTCGCAGGGTCAAAACGATTATTGCCTCGAGTTTGTCACTCTGTTTCCAATCATCCCGAAATGTACAATTAGTGAAATTAAGTAAACGTGGCACTGAACCTCATCCAAGTAATAGCTATCAGAAAAAATATAAAACAATGTTCAAGCCGCTGGATAGGATTTGAAACAATTTTACACTAGTGCATTACCTGACACATTGCATAAGCAGTTTGCTTCGCCCGTTCAAGTGGGGAACTGTAAACTGCATCAAAATCCATCCCTACAGCCCTCATATGGACGCCCAAAGCGCGCGCTTGTCGTCTGCCGAACCCCGTGAGCGTCGCAGATAGGGTTCGTCCACTTATCAACTCAGGCTTTGTATTCATGGAGCTCTCTCCATGCCTTATGAAGTGAATCTCCGTACACACGTGCAACTCCCCTGCATCAAAATCCAGGGCGACATGAACGACAAGCAGCGGAGCATACAGATTCAGTCAAATTAGAGCTTTTGAAAAGAAATGTTCGGACATCGAGCATGGGGAATTGTGCAGCTTTCAGGGAGATAGAAATGAAGTAGGTCAATCAGTAGGTAACATCCCATTCATTCACTGGCATTGTAAGCTAAACAGTGTCATAAGCACCTTACACAAAGGTATAAATAGGTGACCACAGAAAAGTCTCAAAGATGATTCACTAAATTCTTGCTAATCTTTCGCCATTTTGATACAATAACATACTAGAGAATTCCTTCTTACGGTGCTGCTCAGGGGAAAACCCATGTAAGTTTTATGCAGGGAATGTACCAGGTGTAAGTGTCAAGCGTGGTGTCTCCTAAGCAACAGTTGTCCCCACCCTTGTCGATGAGAATACTCTAAACTGGCAAGCACAAGAATCCCTAAGGTATACATGAAAATGAATCCCTGACACCTTGTTTTATAAAGTGCAGCTCAATTTGAGCGAGTGAGCCATTGCCTTCAAATGTGTGAGAGCTCTAGTTTTGCTTGCTTTCCTATGATTTGGCATAAATTGCTCTAAATTACTCCCAGTTGACACACCTTTCAAAACGTGCTACGCCGCTACTACTCAAGAACGTTATGAAATCATCATCTATCTAGAATACTACGCCTTGCGATATCCTAAACTTCTTGCAAATTTCAAGAAGACCTTTCAATACGACTAGCCCCGAGATGTAGAAGGCGATTTTAGAATCACATTCCAAAACTCGGGACACATGTAAAATCCGGGACCTCCGCTGCAGAATGTCCCTACTTGAGGCATCCTCCATGCCTGTGTACACTGCAGGGGAGGTTCCATTATCCATACAAACTCTAAAAGGAGACTAATAAGGTAGAGCTTCCATTATCCATACAGTACATTAGAGTTGCATTGACCATACATGTGAGCTTTGCTTTGTGCTACGTGTGAAAACACTTAATCTATGGACATTTCCTTTTTTGCAATTGATTTTTACCTTAACACAAGCTAAAATGTGCAAAATTTCAGATGATGCAAGTTTCTAGAATGTTGCAAGAAAAAGTTCAAAGTTCACCTGTATGATGAATGGAACCTCTCCCTTACTGCATCCAGTACATCCGAGTTCCATTGACCATAAATGTGAGAATTGATTTGTGCTAAGTTTGAACAAACATAATCTATGAACATTATGTTTTTTGCGCTTGATTTTCACTTAATCACAAATTGAATGAGCAAAATTTAAGATGGCTCAAGTACCTAGATTGTTGTAAGAAAAGGTTCAAAGTTCACCTGTATGATGAATGGAGCCTCTCCCTTAGTGCATGGAGAAAGGAGACTTTACATTACTTTGAGGAAAAACGAAGGTGCAACTTTCTATATGGTTGTATGAAAAAGGTTCAAAGTTCACCTGTATGATGAATGGAACCTCTCCCTTACTGTAAGGTGAATGGAGACTTTACATTACTTTGAGGAAACAAGATGGTGCAACTTTCTAGATGGTTGTAGGAAAAGGTTCAAAGATCACCCGCATGATGAATGGAACCTCTCCCTTACTCGAAACTTTACATTACTTTGAAGAAAGCAGAATCACATTGTGCTCAATTTGGAAAGACAGTACAGTACATACCAGGAACAGTACCAAGCATCCGAGACGTGGAGGGCGACTGCATCGGGGACGCGGCGTTGCTCATGCTCTGAAGCCTGGACGAGCTGTGCACTTTGGGAGACGCGTTATTCGGGCTCAGAATGTTGTAAGGATCGGAGACGCGGATCAAAGGTCCCAAGTAGGAAGTGCCGCGCGTGAGCGACAGCTGAGGCGAGAGAGGGGAGGAAGAGGGGTGACAGGGGGCAGCCTCGGGCTCCTGGTGAAGCTCATCGACATATCTGCTCTCCGATTCGGAGGACATAACCCCACCCATCGCTTCAAAATTGGCAGCAGCCTAATCACGAAATTTAGCAGGCAGCTTAATCGATCAACATTGGAGCCAGAAATTGGAGTAAGACTGATTTCGCTACTAGGGTATTACTAAAATCTGACAACCTGAAGCGCAACTTCGAATGGTACCACTACTAGCCATCTGCATCTGCACCTGCACCGTCTTTGCTCTGTCGATCACTGTACAGTGCACAATTCGCAACGGTCCTGAAAATAGAAAAGCCCTAATCACTCGGCGGAATTCTAATCTGTGACATTGCGCCTCGTGAAATTCAGAAACTGATGGAGAAAATCCCGGAGTATGATAGATCTTCTAAGTGAGTACACAATTACAAAAACAACAGAAGACGCATTTCACGAAACAATCACAAAGTCTCCAATTTCCAGGTGCCAGAGGGAGAGACGTCGACGGAGGGAGGAGTACTAAATCTCATCCACGAATGTCATCCAAGGCGATGAATCTAGGGTTTAGGGTCTGTCGTGCATTTTGAACTCAATCCCTGCTCTGCTGCATCCCTTATTTTTCAGTTGCGCTGCTTCAATATTATGTAAAGCACTTGTTCATTTCCTGGGTGCCGTAATTACGGTTTCTTGCTCAAGTACGCAATTTTGCCCATGTAATGGGGCATTACGTGTTTTTCATCCAATCACATTGTGTTGATTTCCCCTGTAGTTTATGTCAACCAAGGCCACTCTTCATCAAGAATTTCATGAAAAACACTTCCTCATGGGGCTCGGGCCTCCTCGTCAATGCTTTTTTACATGAAATCTCCTCCTCCTTGTAAAGTATACAACATGTTTCCGACTAGGGTCCCATTAGTACAAGATAGGGTGACCTTTTTTCATAACTGAGAAGAATATGATGTGGACTTTCATTCATTTAAGGTAACCAAAATTAGATGATGTACTTGCGACAGAGGCAACCATTAGAAGAGATTTGAGGCCTCCAAGAGCCCGCAAGTTATCTTGCGTTCCTAGATTGCGGGAACGTAGAAAAGCTACTGGCTGACATGGTCGAGTGAGTGCCATGTCATTTTCGGAACCAAAAAAAATAAAAAAATTGGCTTGAAATGATATTTCGGAGAGAAAAAAAAAGTTTTGACAGCCCGTACTGGCTGTTCACAAATCTAGCCAGATTGGGGAATGGGCCTGAAACGGCCCTCCAATGCCCTCAAATCTCTTCTAACGAGTTTTTTCATAGACAAAAACAGTGGCTGCCTTGATTAGAACTTTGTTTGTTGAGATAATTTAGTAAATGGATTTGTATTAGTAGTAATGGTAATTATGGCAACAAAGACTCTTCTTATCATTAAGATATAAAACCTTGACATATTGATTTCTAGTTCGTTATATTCTTTGATTTGTACACCACCACAGCCCTTTTTAGAAATAGGTTGCCTATAAATCAAGAATAACTTGGACTGTAATCTATACTTTCTTAAGTTTCTACTAATTCCAAGCTTGATGAAAAATTAGCAAAAAATAGTGCAATTTTTATTATTTCTATTCTCTCACTTGAGAAAATTACCCCCCCTACTATCACTCAATCGGACATATTCTAAAACGCTTAACATTGTCAAAAATAGGTCCTATGTATTATACATGAACTATGTTGGTTTACAATGGGATGGCATTTTTAGGGGGGTTCATTGTTAGGAATACGTGCCAAAGTGTGGTGCTCCTAGAACTGAATAAAGTGGTTAAAGGCATGGACTTCTTCTGCTTGCTGGTAGGTGTTCATACCTTTTGTGCTTTTCCCATTTGGTTGCACTTCTCCTGCTGATAGACTCTTCATTGGTTCAGTGCTTTTTTTATGCAATTAAATGCTCAATTTCCTCAAAATAAAATGGGCAACTTCAAGCCTATAGAAAGAAAAAAAAAAGGAGGATAAATGTGTTAAAAAATGCCAGTGACTGTGATAATGGTCACACTGTTGCCACAATGTTTCCAAAATCTCATCCATCATGCAAAGCCAACACATACAAAAATTACATACTCAAAATTGGCCTCCTTCAATTCAATCCTCAAAAATGAAGGAGCCAAGAAACTCATAACCTTCTTGAAAGAATGGCCACATAACCATTTATTCAAAAACCAAAGAAAACACACTGCTTCATTGTTTTCTCTCAAGGTTGACTAGTCTATTAAGGTAGGAGATTATAAATTGCTCATTTAAGAGCTGAAACTAAATTTTGGAGAGGTGAAACTTCTTGAAATTTATTTTGGTAAGTTTTCCTTGAAAAACAAGTAGAATTGGCTATTAAAAAGCAACATGTACAAATAGTGTACATTTGAAAAGGTGGGTGATTTTAAAACATGAGCGCTTTTAGAACCTCCTACCTCACAATCCAGATGAGCATCTTGTGCAC
The DNA here is from genome assembly GCA_963969595.1 of Neckera pumila. Classification (NCBI taxonomy): domain Eukaryota; kingdom Viridiplantae; phylum Streptophyta; class Bryopsida; order Hypnales; family Neckeraceae; genus Neckera; species Neckera pumila. The sequence continues at coordinate 44,077,876 of OZ018409.1, read as the reverse complement.
TGTGCTTATTTGTGCTTGTATTTTTCACAAAAAGAATTAGTTGACTGGACTCACGTACAAATAGAATTGTATTAATCCAATAAGATGAGCTTATTGTTGCCTGTATTTTTTACAACAATAATTAATTGAGTGAACCCAAATACAAGTGGAATTATATTAATTTGATAAGAATTGAAATTGATATGGATTTTCAAACAATTTTGGTGCAAAAATATAAAACTGTCAATAGGAGGGGGTCATGACCATTTTTAACCCCCAACAGACCAAGGCCTTTTTCTGCCCCAAAACACTCAAAATTGCCGTTTCTATAGCAAAGAATAAAAATTTGAAAATTATTTTTTCTTTTTGCACATCTAACCATAGGATCTTACACCTCACTAGTATGAGAATATGTGGACTTTTTTTAATTTAAATTGCTAAAATTGCATTAAAAAATGAATCCTACAATTATTTTTTCAAGAAGATGCTCTAATTGCCCCAAAAACAAGATTGTCTATAACTTTCTCATAACAAATCCAAATGAAATGAATCTAAGCTTTTGATGTAGACAAAAATATAATCTATGAGAAAACAATTTTTTTTTTTAAATTCAAAGTTTTGAATTTTTTGTTGTTGCCTCTTCTCCTCCCTTCTCCACTGTTTTTAGCATAGCTTTTGTTCCTAGGGACTGATTGAAAAAATTTGTATTCCCACAAAGCTAATCATTCAATCTTTCTACCTTCCAAAAGAAATTTAAAAAATCAAGACAAAAAAGGAGACCACAAGTACCAGTCTGAAATCTCACTTGTCCTCCTAAGAGATAAATAGTCCTTTAGGGGTTAAAAAGGTTCAAGGTGAATGACCTGCTATCCTAATCTTATTTATTGGGTGTTTTGAAAGCACGAGTTTAACATTCTAAAAGCAGCTCTTTTAGTTGCATGAATTTGCAACTTGTTTTGACAAGCATTTGCTTACAACTAAGCCCACTTGAATCAACATTTAGTGAACGACATCTTTATCAATTTATTACCATCTATAAATAGTTAAAAATTTGATATCGTTCTCTGACTATAACCCCCAATTGTTTTCCCAAAGAAAATGAATTACACAATCTTTGCAGAAAAACGATGACGTCTGTTGTACAAATGGGAGGGTCTAGTAGATGTGAGAAATGGGTAGGTGATGCTATTAGGCTGATTTACCTTGTGTGCATTTCACACGGTGGCTAAATTTTCTATCTCTAATCATGTGACACTTTTTGACATTCATATAAATTTGTGGGTTGAAAATGCAAATGTGGACATTCTATCTCTTAAGTTTTAGCTCTGCTTCTTCACTCCGCACATCTACCACATGGGACATGATTTGAAGCTTATAGATCTGGACCCTAAGGGACTCTTTATACCTAGAGGCTAGGCCAATTTGTTGTGGAAGAGTTCCATAATCCTTACTTGTGATTGGAAAAAAGTTTGAAATTTGTGCAATTAGTCTTAAGGGGAATGGCCCAGCCTTGAGGTGTAAAGTGTCCCTAATACGTGATAAGTATTTCTATCTCTTTGGAGACATCTCATACAATTGGAATGATATAGAGAAGATTGGCACAATTCTTAGAGTCAATTGTAAGACCTTAACTAAACATATTATATTTCATTTATGCCAATCCTTGAAGTGTTAGATTTTTTTGTCCCTAACAAGTGTTTTCATCATAAAAGTGGACTTCCATGCTATGTCAAAATCCAAAAACAATTTTCAAGTTTTGCAAAATCAAAATTGTTTCTATCAAGTTTCTTGATGTGAAATAGGAAAAAACTAAATTTTAGAAGTAGCTTTGCCTCATGGTCAAACTGAAAGCAACCAAAAGTTTAAGTTCAAAGTTTAAATCACTTTTTTAAAAATTAGCAAGTTGCCTCCCCAGCTTTCCAAGAACCTCAATCTCCCTAAAATTTTGCTCAACAAAATTTTGATTCTTCTCTTACAAGTCTTGCACACTTCCGTGCAAAATTGCAAGAAAATCTTTTGTCTTTTCATGCAAAGTTTGACCAATTTTTGTAAATGGAAGTCTTGCCTAACAACAAATTTCTTGTCACTCCTATGTGATTAAAAATTGGTGTAGGCAAGGAGCTTTGAGTCATTCAATTTCTGCAAAGTTGGGCCGACTTTTGTACAGTCAGGTACAGGAACCTTACGAATTTTTTCAAGCAGTTTTCACTAGAAAGTTCATCAACTTCAAAAAGCTCTAGCATGCTCAAAAATGATCCGATTTTGAAACCGCAAATTGCGTTGGAAGTGCAATGAAGTGAACTTCAACTTCAAAACAAGTAAAATATGAATAATTTTAAATCATACAACAATTTGGATGTCTTTCATACATTGTGTGCCATTTCATAGGGAACCTTTAGAAGATAGTCAAAGATTTTTTGCAATGGGGTGAAGAACAAGCAAGAAATCATACAAGCAATTCAAGTGGTATGAGATCAAGTATCTCTAAAGCAGTTGTGAAGGCTCATTTCTAATATGGACCATTAAATGCTAGTTGTAATTTTCACAAATGGTGGCAACACTAGATGGTAGATAGTATATAGAAGACATCAAACTTTTTTTATGATTTTCAATTACATATGTGTGTTTGCAATGATGATAAAGTAGACTTGAGTGTGATTCCAACGCAATTTACGATTTGAAATTTCATTCATTTTTGAGTATACACCGGCCTCCCAAAGTTCACCAAATCTCATCAAGATGCAAAAATTCGTAAGGTTCCTGTACCCGACTGTACACCTCCCTACAAGAAAGGTTGACACCCCTTTTGCACCCTTCACCTTTTTTGACATTACTTTGAACATAATTGACATTTTTTGTTTTCGTCAATCAACATTTGTGTCTAACCCAATCTCCCTCAAGTATACCAAATTTTCAGTTTCAAAAGACCAAAACTCCATTTTTGGTGAATTTTTTAATTTTTTTTCATGGTTTTACATGAAAATTCATAGAAAAACATTCATGATGAATTTTTTAAATTTAATTGCAGAGATATGTAGGAAACATCCAAACGCACATCTTTCTTTCAACAAGCATCTCCAAAAAAGTTTCACAATTATCATGGCAGAAGTTATAGTGGAGGTGTGAATAGTGCCCAAAATTTTGAAAATCCATATCTCTTTAATATAATTAGATTTTGTTTTTTTTCCTTCTCATTGTAACTAATTTTACACATTTGAGCATGATGGTACAATTACTTTATCAAAATCTAATTATAATAAAGAGATATGAATTTTCAAAATTTTGGGCACTATTCATGCCTCCACTGTAACTTCTGCCACGATAGTTGTGAAACTTTTTTGGAGATGCTTGTTGAAGGAAAGATGTGCGTTTGGATGTTTCCTATGTATCTCCACAATTAAATTTAAAAAATTCATTGTTAATATTTTCTATGAATTTTCATGTAAAAATGTGAAAAAAAATTAAAAAAATTCACCAAAAATGGAGTTTTGGTCTTTTGGAACTGAAAATTTGGTATACTTGAGGGAGATTGGGTTAGACACAAATGTTGATTGACGAAAACAAAAAATGTCAATTATGTTCAAAGTAATGTCAAAAAAGCTGAAGGGTGCAAAAGGGGGGCATCAACCTTTCTTGTAGGGGGGTGTACATGGAAGTCCTCCCTAAGAACAGATTTCTTGTCACTCTTATGTCATTGAAAACTGACAAGAGCGGGGAGCTTCGGTTCATAACTCATAAGGCATATGCTGGAGAGAATAAATTGAGTCACTCATATTTTGACTTTGAGGGACAAAATGATATGGAAACTCAAGTGCACCGTTGGGCAGTGCTTCCAAAGTAGTTGAGTACTCCTACCGTGGTGGTATTTGAGTACATGGTGGACACTCAATGTGCACAATGCACTCGAATATTAACTTTTGTACTATTTATTATTTCAAAAGTATATGAAGCCCCCACCATAATTATTCAAAAAAATCCAGGAATTATATATTGAAATCAACGGGCGGAGGAAGTTCGGCAAAAGACATGGGATAATTTTTTTATTTGCATTTGTATGCATGCATATGTTTTTGTACATGTATAGACACATATATGTACATATATAGACACGTGTGTATGTATGTATATATGTATGTATGTATGTATGTATGTATGTATGTATGTAACCAAATCTATATATCTACGTCAGGTTTATTTTTTTGTTATTGGAGTAGTACTAAAGTGGCAACATACAAGAAAATGGTGTAGCCAAATATTTTAGTTTTCATCTATATTTTTGATAGAATTAAATTTTCATCCATATATTTAGATGAGTTTCATTTATATTTGGCATTTCCATCCAAAATTTAAAAAAGAATTGGAGCAATTTGGCATTATCATCCAATTTTTCTTCAAATTTTTCCTATAGGCTTGATGCAACCCATTTTTTTTGAGGCATTTGGGCCTCATAAGGCCCAAAAAAAATCCACTGATCTATGCATGTATATCTATTCATATATGTATATGTATATGTATATGTATCCATATGCATATGCAAAGAAGGGCATTCTTTTCTTTTCTTTTCTTGGTCCTATTTTTTGCAGAGAAAATACAAACAATTTTGAGTATATAGTGTAGGATGGAGATTGTTTCTAAGGAAAAGTCCAAAAGAAATAAATATGTTTCTCTATAATGGAAATATTTTGTAGTTTGTATTTCATGAAAGGAACACTAGTAGAAAGGATGGTCTTTAGGCACTAAAGAATAGTGCCAAAGCATGAATGAAGCCTAAGGTCTATATTGGCATCGACTTGGTGGCAATGTTGGCCTTATATACCATGCTTTGATACTATTCATTAAAGCCCCGAAGACCACCCTTCTACTAGTGTGACTTTAGATCAATCCCATAGCTGATGGTCTTTATAGACAAGCTTGTGAAACAAAAAGTCTAGAAAACAAAGTTATAGAAATGTAGGTTTAAATTGTGAATTCATTTGTAAGCAAATTGCATTACATGTTTGTGAGCTTTCTTTGAATCCTTATAGGAACTTCACCTATAGTCATTCCAATAAGCATTTGAGCATTGGGCTTGCCATTAAATTTTTGAAAATTTGGTTGGATATTGTCATCAATTGAATTCTCTTAGCTTATATGTTTTCTGGACTTTGTATAAATAAATTAGCAATTTTCAAAAAGTTGATCATTAGTGAACGTAAATTCAACCTTAGACTCTGAAATTTTACTAAAATGCTTGAGGAATTGTTTCAAAACCTTTAGGAAAAGAATCTAAATTATTTTTCCTTACTACCCTAAACTTGTGTTAGAAGAAGATAACGTATAAGAGCTACAAAATAAAAATCATTGCTAAATATTCATCAAGTAACATGCAGACTCTCGACAACAAATGGCAAACTTTAGAGACTTTATCAAAGGTGTCAAAGGTGAGTTTGTACAATCCCTAAAGAATGTTATACACATTCCTTGCAAACCATTGTATTCTTTTCCAATGTACATTCTTACCAATACAAAATAGAGGTATTCAAAAAGTCATGGTGTGTTTGTCAATGGATTTTGAGTTTTCAAATCCAATCGTGAACTCACACATGCAAAGGGATTGAATTAATCGTCCCAATGTTGACTTCGGACCAATAGCAACCAATTACAAAAAAAAAATCAAGTTAAGAAAAAAATGTTAACAATGATTGAAGTGCAAGAGCCCTTTTGGTCCCCTCACTAGATTCAAAAGTTGCATCCAAATTATATGCAACAATAAGTTGTTGTCATTCCAAGAAAACACAAAGTTGGTCACACATTCAAAGCAATCTAGAAAAGGAATTGGCATGTGTTCAATGTGGACCAAACAAGGGAAGGACAAGCCAAAGCAAACCACCACTTCTCAAATACGTACAATGCCCCACTACGATGAAGGGGCCAAACATCACTCCAGCACACTCCCCTCAGGCCTCCATCATGGAGACCGTTATTGTATACCTCTCTAGATTAACCCCAAAAGGACTGGGGGTGCAAAAAACAGTGTTGCAAAAGCCACCTGATGACCTTGTGGGCCTTTAGGGATGCACGGTACCAGTATGCCGCCTTTCAGTGACCGTACCCTTCATAATGCGAACTGTGCCCTGCAACCTCTTTGTTTCAGAAGACCCAGTCTACAACTTCCGTCCAAGTCCATTTTATTCTTGAGTGCGCATCAACATGACGAGCCTTTGAAAAACAGACAACTTCAAAACCAACTTCAATCCAATCCTTCCACGCAAATTGACATAAAACGCCATCGCCACACAACAAGTTCAGTTACAATGAACAGACTCTTCTCTGAAATTTGATTACACAGTCTATACAAAATTCTTCCCGACGGACTCTAATCTAATCTGGCTGCCACTTGCAATTCATCCTCTGCCATCATCTACACAATACCGACAGTAAAAACAGTGAATTTTACATCCAATTCTACAGTCCCAGAACTGACACTGCTGTCCCCTCTGATTTCCACCACCATCCTGCATTCGTAAACCCACAGATGGGAACATTACTGACACGGGTATCCATCACTAACTTTGCCCTCTGGCAGCTTCAGGATCCCTAACTCTCAATGTACACGCTTGCTGTAAGTTAACCCTATCCTTAAGTTAAGTGACGAGAATCCCTTCCATGTCCTGCTCAGGGATTGCAATTGAAACCCGCCAGCAGCTGCAATTTGAAATCTGATTTCGGCTTGAATGGTGAGAGATTCCAGCAGTTCACCCTGTCTGAGGATTCTTCAATGGATATGAGATGCTCGAAACGCTAGTCTCTCTTGAACCTAATCCTGTTGCAATCCCTAAAGATTATAGTGAGAGATTTCAGTCCACTTGCTGCCTCTGCTATTGACCCAATCCAATTCCAATTCCAATTCGCGGTGGACTAATCAATCTCCAATAGAATAGACCACCAACTGCAACCTGAACACGCTTCCCAACTCCAGAGCAATTATCCCCAATGCGGTTTCTCTCTCAAAGCCATTCGAATTCGGCATATCCATCCACTCAAAAAACCAAGAACGTTTGCAGAAAGGAGGGGATTCGGAAATGGGAATGGAAAACTTTACCCCAGAATAAGAATTCTGAGAAGGTCATATTTGTGAAGCACTCCATTTCAAAGTGAAATTGAGCAGTTCAGAAAGAGTCCTTGAGGAGTGGAATTTGGGGGTGTCGGAATGCCAGGGAGGCAATTTTGAAAGGAGACTTCGAAACTCGAAGTGAGTACTAGGATTTCTCACGAGAATTTGGAATTCCGAATCGCAGTTGAAGGTGATCACTCTGACACTCCTCTCGGGACACTGCCGAATTCAAGGTTGAGATTTGACAAGATTGGGGGAGAAGAGCGTTGTCATACTGGGTTCTGAGATCGACCAACATTCCCAAACCTGCGAGGACCCACGCCGTGGATGATAGTGGCCATGGCTTCCGTGGAGAGAATGGCGGCCAGCGAGCGCTTGCTAGGCCGACTGGCGCTGTTGCTACTATTGCTGGAACTCGCCTGTGCAGGATCAGTCGTGGTGAAAACGTTACTAGCGTTTGACGAATTCGCTCCACTGGGTTCGATTTCGATATCCACGCTCGCAATCCTGGCGCTCCCAAATCTGGCGCTTCCGAATCGCGAGCTTCCCCCCATGACAGATCGACTAGCGCACGCGGGGTCGTCGCTGTCGTCGCTGCACGCAACAGGCGTCGCAGGGAGCACGCTACGTCGGCAAACTGGACAAGAGGTGTGCGTGCACAGCCATGTGTCGATGCATCCCAAATGAAAACCATGTTGGCAATCCGGCAGCAATCGCAGCTTCTCCCCTTGCACGAACTCACTCAGACATACCACGCACTCGTTCCCGCCCGCGGGGTCGAAGAGCGCCTTCACGGAGTCCGCGCCGTACGCCACCACGGGGAGCGCCTCGATGGCGCTCTTGTCCAAGCCTTTGTCAGTCGTGACGGGATCCTCAGGGGGTTGGGGGCGGCGTCGTCGAAGGATGCAGCGTGCGACCGTGTTGATGAAGGCGGCGATGACGAGCGCGAACAGGAGGACCGCCATCACTACCACCACGTTGGAGTTGAAGGAGCGGGAGAAGTAGGAGCCCTCGCGATGGTAGCTTGGGGGGTTTGGGTACGGGCCCTGTGGCAGCCACGGAGGAGCGGCGGCGGTGGTGCTGACGTCGTACCGGGAGGTTGTATGTTCGGGCACCACATCGTGGCTTGTTCGGAAGCCGGCCGTCATTGGGATTTAATAGAAGGGGCGTAATAAGAATGATTTCGCTACGACTAGGTCAGCACCCAAAACTCCGCCTCATGCTCAATTCAGACGCCCAGAAACTCTGGTATTCGGTATGTCAGCTGGGGCAACCAACACGCGACGCGAGTCATAGAAACAAACCCGTTTGGCGTCCTAGTATTCCATCCAAACCCAGAACCGCGACCTATGGAGAATCTGCCACACACACTCCCACCGACTGTTTAAGCCCTTGAATCTTGTTTAATCTCGCTTCTAAGGTCGGAGCTTGCGAATTGGAAGACAGTCCAATCTCGAATTCCGTAAAAATGGAAGATTCCGGTGAAATGGGCGCACTTTCCGTGGCCTGACCGAAACCTCAGAACTGTCTCAGTCACAATTTTGGCGCTATGAATGTATCCATTTCAAACCAAATCTCAAAACGAATTGGACTGACCTGGAGGCAGCGGCATGCTCGAGAGACTGCCCGTCTCGCTTACTATCTCCAACCCGCAACCACCACGGCAAGCTAGCGCTTGCACTGACATTCGCCCGCTGACCAGCAATCCACGGAACTAAACGAATTCACTGCGCACCGTTGCGCGCGCCAGGCCTACAAAGTCGAAGCACTCTAAACCCTATCGACCATTCAACCCCTGCCAAAGTGGCGTAATCTCCACGACAGAGCGAGCTTGTACCGAAACTGCCGGCTCAAACCACCAAGAACCCAACCCAACCCCCAATTCCAAGCCCCCTGTTTTGAAACCACCTCCAATCAGGTACCGCAAAAGGCAAGCACTACTTAAAGTCGCTGCAGCAAGCACCCGCCCTGACGACTTCTCATCCTCATCCGCGACGCGTGACTCCCGACACAGGTGAAGCAACCCCCAAAACCTGAAACACTGTTCAGTCTGGAACGAATGCCCAAACGGTCGCCGGAAGTCCCAAGTGGTACCTTATTACTCCTCGCTCCGGAGCGGCAGCTTCCCCGTACCAACTGACTGATTGCACGAGGATTACGTGTCCTTTCAGAACCAGGACGGATCGCCGCTACTCACTCACTCCGCACTAGAATCGAATAATCGCATCAAACCACCCAAGTGAATCGCTGGAACAGGAATCCAATGATCAAACAACTATTCCTCTACGCCATCACCGCGTTCGCCCGATCTCTTCGCCACTGTACATTTCAGTGAGCTCGCTCCTCATGAGTATTATCCTCCAGCCTGGTGATCGACTAAGTTAAGAGTGTATTCGATCCCCCGCTCGATTCGGGAAACATTCGGCACACAGTCATCAGTGAGAGCTAGCAAGCGACGCACTAGCTCATCAGTGAGCTTCCCGTTTTACTGCGGGGATACAGTAGTATCTAACTTATTTACCTTTGAGTTGCGAAGCGTTCAGTTCTACTCCCAGGTTCTAGTTTACAAGCAATATGGTAGAGAAGAGAGATCCTTTGCAACAATGATACTGTAGCTTTGAATTTCCTTTCCAAGCGGGCGGCCGAGTGCGTGATAGCTTAGCTTGAATTGGACGCTGACTGATGTCGTTGTTGGAGGCGGCAGGAGTGAGTGGAGAGAGAATGAAGGTGCCCCGGGCACCTTTCCGTTTGCAGCAGTTTCAAAGGTGCTTGGCTGTTGATCGGACTCCGTGGTGCCTGTGACGATGCCAGCAGTACTTCGTACTGTTCGTAGTCCCAAAACGACGTGCACGAGCTCTGGAAACAGGACCCACGCTCACATGGGCGGCACTTCCAGAAAAGCGTGGATGCCATAGTGCCATATTACCACCATCTGGCGGGCAGGTCGCACAATAGCACAACATTCAAGAGCAGAAGGAAGGTCTGCCTTCCCCCTGACGAAATGGCGTGGAATATTCCACACCATTGTGGAAAATTGCACACCATATTTAGCTAAAAGAACATGTGTCAACACATGGACAGCTCAAGTCAGCCCCCATTGATGAGTTTGTGGATGTGGCCTCTAGGGAGGGAAAGGCAGCCTCCCTGAAGGCTACTAAATGTTATGAGTGTATACTACCTTTGTCCCACTAAAAAGCTCCTTATTTTATCTCATGTTTTTCTTACACTAATTTCATTGACCATGTTGTAAAATGTATAATTCAGAATGGTCTAAATTTTATATCACCACAATCCATGAAGAACATTGTATCTGTTCCATGCAACCAAAATGAAAATTGGATCCAAGCAAGCTTCCAATCCGTATTCAAAACTACTAAAAAAAAAAGGAGGTAAAATCAAGAGCTTTTTCGTCGGACAAAGGTAGTATATTTTTTCAGCAGTTAGACGTGTCACTTCTTGATTCATTTAGGTAATTTTGTTGTTGTTCAGTTGCATCTTGTATACTGACTAGGAGTTTTAACCCCCTTAATCCCTCATCGCCTAAGGCCTGTTTGAGTTCAAAAACATCATTGCTTTCAAAGTGTTATAGATCTAAATGTCACTAAGTTATAGAGATCTCAACCGTGCAATCTTGTAGTGTACATGTTGTAGATGATGTGAATCAAATTTGGAATCATTTGGCCACATAGCTTGCAAGATTATAATGTTTTAGTGTTGAAAAAGGATGCCGAAATTTTCCTTGAAGTTTATTTGGAAGAGAAATTCAATTTCTAAAGCTACTCAAATGAAAAAACTCCAAATGAGAAAGTGACTAAAAACAAGCATAGAAACACATTGGTGAAAGAAAATATCATTGAATTGACTCATTATGTTTGAAAAATGGCTTTCAAATGTAAAAAAAATAGCAAGAAAAGTTGCAAAAAAGACATCTAAGGTTGAGCCTCCTTCTACTAAAATGCTTCTGAGTCACTCATAAATTATTGGATTGATATGGAATTTTAGCCGCAGGAATAAGACTAGTATGCGCAACTTTTCCAAAAAAAGTTTGTTGGAAAATGACACTATATGAAGAAGAAACAAGCCGCCAAAGTTCACTATAATCAAAAAATGTCGGGATTTTGAACTTTGAATTGCTCCCAAATATTCAAAACAACTTGGAGTGACATGGAAATTTTACTACAATTTAAAAAGGAACATAGCCCAACAAATTTCATTGAAAAAAACACCCTAGGATGAAGGAGATAGAAGCCCCCAAAGGTGCAACCTTCAAATGCAGTTTGATGAATTCAAACTGAACCGGTGAATTTTGATTGGCTTCCAAGAAATGAGTACATTTTGGATTGATTTGAGAATTTTACTGCATAAATTAGAAGAGACAATGAAAATTTCCCAACAAGTTTTATTGAATTCAGACATTGGATTCAAAAGTTACAGCACTCTTGGTCCCCTTAGGCAATGATTGTTTAAGTGTCAAGGCAGCCATTTTGTGGCCGTTGAATGACAAAAGTGCAACTATTAATCCTCCAAATTTTGTTGTAAAAAAAGAAAGTCTTCTAGAATACTCTGACTTCCAGTGAGTGCTTTTGCTAATTTTTTAAGCCAATGATTCACAAGGTAATGAAAAGGGATAATTTCCTAGATTATCCCTTTGTCCTTTAAGGGTTAAGGAGACCCATACTAATTAATTGACAATTCACACTATATAAATATCCACAATTATTGTACAATAAGGTCTACTTCATTTATGAATTGCCTTTTTGACCATTTTCCTTTGTTCAATGCAAAAGAGAGTTAATATTTTTGGTTTTGCACAATTATCTTATACATATTTTATGCAATCCCAATCAAGCATACTAAATTTCAATTTCAGATAAGCAAATCTCCATTTTTGGTGAAGTTTTTCTTTAATTTTCATGGTTTTACATGAAAATTCATTGAAAAACTTTGGTGATGAATTTTTTTAATTCATTTGCAAAGATATATAGGAAATATCTACATGGACATACTCCTTCAATAAGCATCTTTAAATTTTTTTACAATTTCTTCTATAGGGATTTCAATGGAGGCGTGACAATGCCCTAATTTTTGAAAATAGATTTTTCTTTAATGAAATTTGATTTTTGCAAACAAATTGTACCATCATCCTCAAATGTACAAAATAAAGCACAACGTGATGGTCAAATAGAAAAATCTAATGAAGATGTAAAGATATCTACTTTACAAAGTTTGGTCATATGACACCTCGCATTGAATTCTTCTTAGACTATAATTTTGTTACTTAGTGGGGTGTTTTTTAGTATAAAGGATATGCATATGGATGTTCCCTACATATCTATGCCATCAAAATGAAAAAAATTCATCTTGCCAAGGACTTAGGCCGGATCATGAAGTATGCTAGAGCCCTCCAATTTGTATATTAGCTAACAACGCTCTTCAATTCTAGACAAGCAAGTATCCAACTAATTGTAATTCTACCTTCCAATGTATCAAGAAAGCAAACGGCTAGAAAATCTACCAACATGACCCATATGAAGTTATAGTGAATGTTGATGCAGTCCAATAGAAATTAACAACTCAACCATGAAAACTAGCACTAATAATAATATGGTCAAGGACCTGGCTACATTAGCAGCACTAATAAGAATCACTTGTTTATATGTTAACATAGTCACAACAAAGATTTATGATTCTCACATTAGTCTTGCCATGGGCTTAGGTTGGATCATGAAATTTGGTTGAGCCCTCCAATTTGTATAGTAGCTACCGACAATGCTCAAAAAGAAAGAGCAACGCCAGCCAATTGAAGAAGTGTGCCAAATTCTATTGCAAGACATTAAGTACTCTCCTTCAAGCAAAAAGGGGACCTTTGTAGCACTAGCAGTGGGCTATTCTTACCAAGCTACTTTGTTTGATTTCCGGTCCACTATAGCCTATCACCATCCTTTTATCCCTCAACACCCTGCTCGTGTCATGTTGTCTCTCTCGCCTCGTCCTCCTACCCCTCTTGCCCATATCCCTTCATTCCTCCCGCCCATGTCTTCCCATCTCATCCTCCCACCAGTCGCCTTTTGTAGCTCTAAATCACATTTTGAGGTAACAAAATTGAGTGCATTCTTGACTCAAATGTTAGCATTGCTTTTTTCAGTGACCACAATTTTTGAGTGACTAAAATGCATTCTAAAATGCATTTGGTCCTAAAAGCATAGTCCAAGTCTTCATTTGTATCTGTTTTTTGAACAAATCCAACCATAGGATCCTTTGGTTTACTTGTTCAAGTACATTGTTCTAAAAATCTAGAATGAACTGCCCTATTGATTGCAAGTTGAATCTCCCAAAACTTCAAAGTGTAGGCTTTTCTAGCCCTTCCAAAAGTTGAAGTTTTGTCTTTCAATATTTTTAGAAAACAACATGTATGTCCTATACTTTGTGCATTTAGTCAATATGTAGGAAAATGGGTTGAAAACATATAAAAAAAATTAACCAAAAAACTTTCACATTCATTGGCTTTAAAAAACTGTAAACAATAGTGGTCATTTAAAAAAAAAATTGGTGTACTTTCTTTTGTTTTAACTTCTTCTTTTGACATGTTTTGATACAATTAGTGTCACTTCTTGATGTGTATAATATGTATTTTGGCGTCAACTAGATTATAGCTATAGCCTCGCATTTTTTTAAAATTAGAACTAATTCATATTGATTCCAAAGTTTATGCAACCACTTCCAGTATTATTCAATTCAAAGTATCTACATGCTAAATTTGATTGTCAATTATTATTGCTATAATTTTTAATGCTCGGTGGGTGATTCAAAAATTTCTTTAAAAATCACTTTTTGAAGAAATACAAATTTGAAATTTGTTTTCAAGATTTATATATAGATATAAAGCTTTGAATCATTTCATTTTGATTAATGAGATGAAAGTTATGAGGGGTTTTAGTCTGCACACAATTATGGAAGCTCTACTCTAAAATAAACTTTGAAGTCATTTATTTAATTCCATTTTCAATATTTTTTGAAAAAAACAAAAATGTTGCCTGGATGTAGATTTTTTATTACAACATTATAACCATTGGAATTAGCTTTTTTCAATTTCATAAGTAACTTCTTAACAATTTTGCAGTTTGAATCATTCTCTACTTCTTTCTACTTATTATATTTTTCCTATATGATATAGATTTCCAAATGATTTGAATTTTCTCAAGCATACATCCAACTTGCCTTGAAGATTGAATTTAGAGAGTATCCACCATTTTGGACATTTTTACATACAGATGTGACCTTATGAAGTACATCTGCCCGATTTTTGGTAGGGCCAAATAAAGGATTTTTGTCAATTCAAATGATAATATCTTGCAATCCAAATGGTGGAAATTTTTCCTACATCTTCTTGAACTAGTGTACTATAAGATCCTGTAGTTATATGTGCCCCCAAATATTTTGTTTTCTAATATTTGGTACTTGTACTAGAAATGGCAGTTTTGGAGCATTTTTTTATAAAAACTTAGTCAAAAACCTTTAGGGGTTAAATATTGCATATTGTATCTTATCCTGAATTTTTCTTTACATAGCACAAATTAGATAATTGAAAAAAATACCTTTAAATTATAAATCAACCAAATGTTTTCATTCTATTTCAATGACAAAGTCATTTTCAATTCTACAAGACTTTTGAATTGCATGATGATGTACAAGTGAAAGACTTTACCAAATACTCCCTTCATTCCAAAAAATATCTTCCTATTGGCCTTATTTTTTGTTCTAAAATGATTTTCTTGTTGCACTTTGTGACATTGCAAATTGGTCCGAGTCGACTTTTGATCACTATTTGGGACTAACAAAGTAACTCTGAATTGTAGTCCCCCCTCCATCCATCCAATCATCAATCAAAAGACAAATGAAATGACTGAAGGGGTCAATCAACATTGTTTGTTTTTATTTTTTGCAACTCTTTGAGTGTTGCCCAATTGAAGGAGATGAAGCTCTGGGAGGCGGAACAAAGGTCTAAATAACATCTTATTCAACAATTAAGTACCTACTAGAGCTCCTTGAAAATGCTTTAAAATATCTCGCGCTTTAGTATTCCCAAATTATACTTTGAAAAGGCTTTGAAACTAAAAACTTTTAGGACGATAGAGTTGCACCAAACTCTACTTAAAACGCGAAACAGGTTTACAAAATGGCATCTTCAACCTTAATATGGAACCTTTTGTCCAACAAGAAGATCATTTTGGAACAGAGGGACTAATAAACAAGTCTTGAAATGAAGATGCAAGAGATATTATCTTGATGAATATACAAGACTCAAAGTCAAGATTCAAATCAATGAAACACCTAAATATCTTATTACTTTCTCATACATTGACAATTTTTTACTTGCACAAGTTGATTATACCCATTATCAACCTTCTTTTCAATAGCGTTCTTTATTTGTATCCTTCTAATACTTAAGCCCATATCTTTGAAACGCTAGACCGGTCACCATGAAAATCATCCTTTTTGGTATCGTATCAATTATTTGCTTAAAAAAATCCAAAAGCTCATAAAATTTCAAGGATGAACATCTGCATACTTATCTTACATAGAACATAGAAGGAATCTCTATCATTTATCAGACACTTAGTATTTGCAACAATTTTACAAGGATATACCCACATGTACATATGCCCACACGTCCATATACCCACACACCCACATATCCCATGTGACAGCCATTTTGTTGGCTTGGTCCTACCTAAAATGAAAGTCTCATACAATATTCATTCAAGTGCAGAAATTGAACTTCTATGTCAATTTCTCAGAGGTCCACATCACCTCACACTGTTCATAAGATGACATGTGGCACTTATTTACAAAAATAACTTAATTTATGCCAAATTAGACCTTCACAAAGGTTAGTAGGATATGGACGGAGATGTCGTTTTCTCAACAAGTGGCAGCAACAGCTGTCAGTTCGGAGAGTCATGGCAAATTGGCAACATTACGAATATCATACTCAGTTGGGTTCAGTGTCGGTTATCCAACTTGGACGGACTGTAGAGCAATGTCTGTACAAGTTATCAACGCCTAAAGTTCCATGATTATGTTTTCACCAAAAACTCTCTAAAACTGTCATTTGTGCTACACATACCAAATTTTGAAAATCAATAAATTTGGACACATATAATTGTAGGATCTTGTATTACACAGACTTGAGAACATGTAGAAAAAATTTCAGACATTTCCACCTTGTGGATTGAAAGATGAGTGTTTGAAATCACATAAATGCTTCCTTGGCCCTGCAAAAAACCCGGGCAACTGCACTTCACAAGCTTGCTTTTCTATGAAAAAATGTAGAAAATGGTGTTGCTTCTTGGATTCATTTTCCTAGGCAAGTTGGGTACATGCTTGAAAATTTTCACTTACTTTGGAATTGCACAACATATAGGAAAAAATAGTAAATTAAAAGAAGTAGAGAATGATTCAAAATACAAAATTGTTAAGAGTTTAGTTATGGAATTGAAAAATGCCAATCCCAATGGTTGTAATGTTGTCATGAACAATCTACATCCTATGGTTTAATTCTTTTCCAAAAATATTGAAAATTGAGGTAAATAAATGACTTCAAAGTTTATTTTAGAGTAGAGAATCTATAATTGCCCGCAAACTAAAGTTCTCATACCTTTCATCTCATTGATTAAAATAGAATGATTCAAAGCTTTCCACGTATAGAGAAATCTAGAAAACCAATTTCAAATTTTTGCTTTTGAAAAAACAAATTTTTAAAATCTGCTTGGAACTACCTGGCTGGGGAAAAAGGTAACATATTAGGCCATAACTTTTGACTCATGAGTATTTTCAAATGTCATAAAATTTTGTTGACATGAAAGATATTCTTCATTCACAACTTCTATTAAAGTTTGGGCCTAAAACATGAAAATCTCTAGTCACATGTACATGCCCAAAAATTTCTATGTTGCCAAAAAATGAATGCTAAGTCCTTTAGAGATTAAACTCTAGTAAAGCAAGAGAGGAATGAATGCCAATATTATCATCTTGGGAGAATACAAACTTCTCTTTCTACACTAAAGTACGTCAAAAATGCCCCAAACTGCCTATATAAGCAATTCGGCACTTTTTCCTAAAAAATAATATTTTGATAATACCAGCAATTGAAAATCACGAATTTAAAAAAATATAGATATTTAAGATATGGCATGTAATTTTTATGAGTTTTTGAAGTGGCCATTCCCTAAACCATTAAAATTATCACATAGGTGGACTTGGAATTGAAAATTGAAAAAATCAGTAGTGAACTAATTAAAGTTAAGAAAGGAGACAGTTTCATGGCACTTTTCAATAACACTTTAATGAAAGTCTAGTGACACTTCAAGAAAAACCTATTGTACATGAATGGATACAAAGATGCTTTTGGGTGTTTCTACTTTAGCTGACCCATTTTTGATCACCTTCCACTTTAGTTATTTTGGTTGCTCTCTTTTTGTCTAGGTAGATGAATAGTGATCAATAATTGGCTACATGACTCTCAATATTGCAACCAACCCTTTGTCAGTTTTGCAACCAACCCGTGGTTGGAAATAGGAAGATCTACATGACTATTTTAGTTCAAACATAATCTTCAACTAAAAAATTCATAACAATTACATTTTTCAAAATAAAATTTTAAAAACTTGTAGAATATTTCCAAATTCTTTTTTTGTACAGAAGAAAATTTCTCCACTCAAGATACCTGCACTCAAGTTACTTGTAATTGCTTAAGTGGTTGGAATGGGTCGGCTACCTTATTTTGTTTCATAATCATTTGGAGTGAGTGTGGAGTGGCTTGATGCTTAGTATCGTCATAAATATAAGCTTAACTCCTAAAGATCCAAGGCTTTTTTTCCATCAAAACCCACTCAAAATTGCCATTTCTATAGCAAAGAGCAATTTTTTTTGGCCTGTCTAACCATAGGATCTTGTACTAAATCAGTGTAAGAATGTGTGAAGAAATTTCAAAAACTTTGATTCTATAGATTGCAAGATATTTGCATTTAAAGTGAAGGAAACAAGTTTTTTTGCACCTTGCTTAATTACATTATTTGGCTTTGAACCTTCTTAAATTAAAATTTTTGTTCTATTGATTTTGAAGTTCTAATTTTATATGATGAAGAATTGAGTTAATAGCACAAAATTAAAAAAAAAAAAAAAAAGACTTAGTTTTCACTCATTTAAAAAATTATTAAATAAAAGTAGGTTTGAGATTGAAGGGAAATCTAAATTGTGAATAGCTCTAAGATGGAATTGAAATACACTAATCTCAATAGTGAGATTGTTCTAATAGAAGATCTTAACCTTGTAAAACCTTTTTTTAGAAAAATTGTGAAAATTAGATTCAAAAATGAATCCTACTAGTTATTTTTTCAAGAAGGTGCTCTAATTTTGTGAAAAATAAGAATTTCTATAACTTTCATATAACAGAGTTCAATTGGAATAAATCAAAGCTTACCATATAGATCAAAGTACAATCTATATGGAAACAAATTTTAAGGAGAATTTTATTTTAAGTTTTTTGAGGTTTTTTTCTACATGCCAAACTAAAATTTGGGCTTTGGGGGCCATAATTTTTGTTCCCAATCATAAATGAAATAAAAATTCTATTTCAAGAAAGCTAATGTATTATTCTATCTTTACAAAAAATTCAAAAAATCATGACAAATATTGAGACTATAGGAGCATGCCCAAAATCCATTTGGTTCCCTGAGGGGACAATAGATTTTAAGGGATTAAAACAAGGATGGTATGACGGTAAGGCTTTATTGACTCCAACCAAATCCTAACCGTGTTGTGCATTGTGAATGCAATTGTAATAGGATTTGGAAACTCAAATTTAGAAATAAGAGAAATTAAAGAGTTGATGCTATAGTCTTTGTCCAAAAAAACAATGCCAATGATCTTGTTCCTCTTAGCTCAAGCCTGTAAACTTTCATCCCTAGGAAATCCAATTTATAAATTGGCTTTCATTGTGAGGGGGAATGTAGTTGCGGATGTACCATACAAAGTTGTACCTGTTTTGGGTGGTTGAGTAGGTCTTGGGCAAATTACAACCCTTGCACATGTACACTTATATGCCAAGTATGCTCCTTGAGAAAACAACCTTCACTTTGAGGCCTTTGGTTGACATTTCACCTACTTGAATCAAGTGAATTAGTAGAGGTCTTATTTTTGTATTAGTTCAAAAAGTGCTCTTTATTGGAGTCATGAACCTCTTTTTATTCATAGACGCAAATGATTTATCTATTCATTAGAAGAGATTTGAGGGGACTAAAAGGCCGTTTCAAGCTTGCTTCCCCAACGCTGTTCCCTTGGTAGTCGAGAATGTCCGCTGCCAGATTTTTTTTTTTTTTTTTTTGAAAAATCTAAAATGAAAAAGAAAAAGAAAAAGAAAATCTTTGGTGATGTGGCAATTGTTGTGCCACGTCATGCAGTAGCTGCGGATTGCTGCAAGGTTGTTCCCCCAACCCTGGCAGCCCAGGAAACGCACAGCCCTTCAAAGAAGTTGAAAAACATCTAATGATTCACCAAATTCTCATACATTTATTCAAAATGAAGTAATATTCTTTGAAGGTTTGAAGTAATAAAATTGTTGGTATAAAAAATTCCCTACCTTTCTATGGTTGATTCTACTTATGTTCTTACTAAAATTTGTATAGTTAGTGGACAAGGAGTCAATGAGTGAGTGCACCAAAGTGGGTAGAGAATTCAAGAAAATTGTGTACTCAAACGCGGGAGAACAAGGCTAAGAAAATGTGAGAAAGAGCAAGAAGTAGAACCAAGACTTTAGTATAGAAAGATGACAATTTAATGTGATTAGAATGCATGCAACCATACCTTGTAAGCTTTTATTATCAGAAGACACAAGTTGAATCAACATTCAAATACAATCTATGAAAGACAAATTTTCAATGACTTATTTTGGAGAATTTTTGTAATTTTTGTAAATTCAAAAAAATAAGATTTAAAAAATCTTCAAAGTGCCTTATAGGGTCCATCTTTCAAGTTTCTTCATAAAGACCTAATTCACTAAAATCTCTATTATTTTCCAACTATGCTGTGCCATTCATGAAGTTGGAGGCATTCTATCAAAAGACTAATTAAGGTCATTGGCAATAATTCCACAAATTCCTACTTCATAGAATTCAAGGTGACAAAATTTTGGTAGGTGGTAGACGGAATTAAAAACTTCTATTGTAAAGGCCAAATGGACTTATGGAGCATACAAAGCAAAAGATTTGAAGTCTTAATGCATAATGATAGATCCGTGTTAAATAGAATAATTCAAGAAAGACGCCAAGAACCAAAAGTGTTAACTTAATAGTTTTCTAAGAAATCGTAGAAACACCAAATACCGTTTTTTATGTTAGAATAAGGTCACTATTACCCAACTACTTTAGTAATAGTGGTGCATCTTTTTAAATCTCGACTATGTATATATGACTTTTTGATAAAATATAAGCATCTAAAATGATTTTTTTTAGTACAACTATTTTAGTGGTCAAATGGTAAATTTTTTATAAGAATATTAGCAAATTCAAGAAAAATATATTTCAAGTGGTTTCATGATTTTTCAATGCTCATAAATGTTTTACAAATGATCAAAGTTGTAATAATAGGACCCTCCAAACAAAATACAAAAATCACCTCAAATGAAATCCTTTGAAACACAATATATCTAAACTCTTAATTGTTGGCTTCAAAAAACTCTTCACCTATCATTGATTGCTCTTGAAAACTTGGCATGGTTTAAGTTATAAAGGTACTCATTCAAATCCATTGTTTAGATGTTGGAGAATAGAAGGTGTCGCATTTGAATGTACTTACCTTAGTACTTGGTACATTAGCCCCTAAAGGACCAAACACCATATTTTGGCAACATAGCAATTTTGGGCAATTCACTACAAATGGAAATTTTATTTTTTTTCTTTGAAAATTTCACACAAGATGTGCCTGAGGAGTAGCTTCAAGGCCCAAAAATTTTCATAACTTTTGATTGCATGGGTAAAAAGTTATTGCATGATATGTAATTTTCCATGATTGGCGGCAGGCAGGCAACTCAAAAAAATTCTTTTAAAAACACTTTTTTGAAAAATTGAAAATTGAAAATAATTATGTATATATATAAATATATAAATATACATATAAATATATAAAAATTTATACACACACATACATATATACATATATACTTGGAAAGCTTTGAATCATTCCATTTGGATTAACGAGTCAAAAGTTATGAGGAGTTTTAGTTTGAGGGTAGTTATGAAGTCTTTACTCTAAAATAAATTTTGAATTCCTTTGTCTAACTCAATTTTCAATATTTTTGGAAAAAAACAAAAAACATTGGGTGTAGATTGTTTGTTTCAATATTACAACCGTTGGGATTGGCATTTTTTAATTCCATAACAAGATTCTTGACAACTTAGTATTTTGAGTCATTCTCTACTTCTTCCGACTTACTATTTTTTTCCTATGTGTTGTACAATTCCAAATGATCTGAAAATTTTCAAACATGTAGACAACTTGCTTTGAAGAATGAATCCAAAGAATAACTACCACTTTAGACATTTTTTCATACAAATGTGACCTTATGAAGGGCAGCTACCCAGATTTTTGCAGTGACATAAAAAGGATTTTTGTCAATTCAAATGCTATTTTTTTGCAGCCCACACGGTGGTAAATTATAGAGTTTTTTCCACATCTTCTTAAACTAGTGTACTACAAGATCCTAAGGTTACATGTGTTCAAAAATGTTTTTGTTCTAAAATTTGGTACTTATATTAGAAATGGCAGTTTTGGAGTGATTTTGATGAAAATATAGTCAAAAACATGTAGGGGTTAGGACAAGTCACCTCCTTCGCGGATCACAATTTTCAAACTGAAGGCGTTCACAAATCAATATAAAATAGCAATATCTATAAGGGTCTACTTAAGCTTTGTGCATAAGTAGATTCAAATTTACAAGTAGAGGCAATTTTTCATTTGTAGTTAAATGGAAATGATAAATTAAAGAAAAAAAATATTTTTTTTCAATTTTTTTGCGTTTAAAATAAAAAAGTCAAAGGTCAAACTTCAAAGTGTTCTATCGATGTATATTTAAAGCATTTTCAAAAAGACTCATAACCATTCATTAAAAACTTTAAAATGCTTTATTACTCTGCAACCACATCGTGCCATGTAAAGAATTAGAGACTTCCTACATAGATGGTTTAACCCCTAAACGCCGAAAACACTATATTTTGTCAATTAAACTTTGAAGTTGTATTAAATCTTATCCAAGTATTGTTTTTGTTAATTTTTATTGAAATGAATACCCTCTAAAGTTTATTTTAATCATTGAAATTCCAATTTTGAAAAAAAAAATTCAAAACTTTTTTAATTGAAGATTTTGTATAAGGGTATCCAATGCAAATCTTGAATTTTTTAGTATTCATGGAGATGAGCCTCAAATATATTGATCTTGAGAAAAAAATTACATTAGAAATTCATTACAAAAAGTGCACAGTAGATTTTGAAAATCTACAAATCAATTATAATTGTGCACATTATGTCCTTTTGTCTCAGATTTACTTCATGACTTCAATTTTAAATTTGACATGTAAAAAGTGAAGGTGACCTCAAATTACTTTCACAATTGTAACACCTCTTGACTAGATATTATGGAATATAATCATCCATAAGTGATATTGTTGTGTTTTTTTTTCCTATGTGATCCATAACATATGCAAATCGCATTCATATAGTTATAATTTAGCAAAATTGATAAAACTAATCAATACTTGGATTTTTTTGTTTAATTTTGCAAACTCCAAAAAGCTCAAAAAAGGCCTTGGGCAGTCGGGGGGTTAAGGTCGTATTTGAGATACTTCAGGAGATCCCTACGGAAAAGACGGTGTGGACAGATATGGGTACAACTACCTTATTTGGGAGGTTGGTGCACTATAATATGTAAAGAGAGCTTTCCGTAAAGGCAAAAGGCATTCAGGGGTTCATCTACAGGTTCCATTTCAAGTCAACTACCATAAAATCTAAAACATGGATACAGTAAAATAAAATAAAATACTATGAAATCATTGCCACGAGCAACAAAAGTCTATGCGCTGGGGAGGAAGCCACTTGAAGTAACGACTAATTCTGTACGTTATACTTGATGCTTAACACCTCCGATCCTTATCACAGTGACAAACTGGTTGAAAAATAGAATGCAGGCGCAATTCCTTGTGTGGAAGTGTGGCCACTACAGTGACTGAGTTTGTAAAGCACTAGCATGTTGATACAAAGTATGCATTCACGGAATGTCAAGCATCTTGGACACTAAGTTATCCGATAAACGATAACAAATCTGTTTGGTCTCTGCTCCCATCTAGATTTCAATGCATGCTTGCAGTACACCAGCTGCCCTCATCTTAGAGGAATTGGCCTATTCTGCAAGCGGGGATTTAAGTGCAGTAAAATATAGAAGGACACAAACACATCCATCAAGACTTGGAGCATCCACCTATGCATCCCACTTGATCTTAAGTGTCTGAAATTGGTCACCTTGACAATGCAGGTGGGATCCCTTCAGGAGAACCTCCAGAGAATTGGGAACGTATCATGTTGGCACAATTCAAAGAGCCGACAGACGATGTTTCTGCATTCAGTCCCACCATATGATGTGAGAAGAATTTAAAAAAACTATCAGTGATCAACTGAATGTAATGCTCACACCTCAGGCTTCAGAAACAGTTTCAAGGAACACTCCTACCTCTATCATAGAGTACCAGAACAATCTACACGGTTACTGTTACTGTTTACGTACAAAATCGTGAGAATAGCCACAAGACGAATATCTTTGCATGTGCCAAACCTTGAAAAAGAAGTTGGTAAAGGATTAAACAGTATCCGATACTGATTACAAGTATAAATCGGGAAGAGATGGGGCATCAATTGATCCGTACGCCTCCAAAAAAATACAATCATTTTGTTCCTTTGACAACCAGCCAACTCACAAGATGCCGTGCCTCATCTTTTCCTGTATGGCAAGCCCAAAAACATTTAAGACATGCATAAAGAAGAGGAAAGCCATAATAAGCACAGAACGCCATGACACATATGACATCTATGGATGAAAACAAAGTTTCGCAGCTCAAAGTTTCTGGATTCAATAATATACAACCATGTCCCATATAAGACCTTCAAGTAAGCTAAGACGAAAGTATACAGACAATACATATAGACTTGATGGTCAACTCAGATGTGCCTGCAGAAGGGTGATGAGTTTCGGATGCTGCTCTAGCAGCTGCTGAAGCTTCTTTGGGTCTTTAAGAAGTTCCTGATCACACATCACCAACGTCACAATATCATGAACAGAACGGCAGCCAGTCCAGCACAAAATATTGATAATACTGACAACTACTCCGAGGTAGTCCTACTTGACCAGGAGCGAAAATCTACGACCCAAAAGAACTCGAGTGTTCCTATACATCCAATAGAAGTGTACCTATACATCCAATATCTAGATTTCTAAAGAAGAAGGAAAAGGACAACATTCCGAACTGATTCCTCCGTTAAGGCGAGAGTAACGTAGTTGCAAATTCTAGAGGACACACTAATCTAGAACATTCAAATGTAAGAGAAACGACAGTCATCAATATCGATACAAACCATCAATGCAATAGTATAGTGAGCTAGGCAGAGAGGCTAATGACATACTTGAATAGTCTCAGGCGATTGAAGTATTTGCTGCAGAACTGCTCCTGGTTCTTGCTGTGATGCTATGTCTGGCTCCTGTGGATACAATGGAGGAGGATGGTGTACAGACTGCTCTGAATGGACCGTGATCTGCGAAGGAGGTATACCGGTTGGAACTGAAGGCTGAAAAACGGACGATGACCCTTGACCTGGCGGTGGACCACCAAAGTTTCCAAACCTGTGACCACTAGAAGATGCACTGCCTGGATGACTAACTGGGTACGCTGGCAAAGTATCCATTGATCGACTCGCACCCACAAACGATTGCTGCATATATAGAGGTCCATGTTGAATAGGACCAGGTATCGGAGGAGCAGTCGAGGGAAGACCCGAAAACAAAGTTGGAGAATCACGCCATAAACCTGCAGGGGGCTGTAGTACAACCCCACCCACTTGCAAATCCGCAGGTGGTCTGGGGCCTGTTCCGTGATTATAAGGAAGTACGTTCATTGCTGGTGCAAGCCTGGGAACGACCGGGGGGAGTGGCGAAGGGTCAAGTCTCCGCGGCGCATCCGACCAGGGAGACGGTGGACCAGGAGGTGGGGGAGGGAGATGGGAACCTAGGTCTGAGTGAGGCACTTGCTGAGATGGAGTATTATGTGAGGTACTAAAATTGGAAACTACAGAAGCTTCTCCGTGTGATATCCGTGACATGAAGTTTCTGTCAGACTGCTGCCAAGGTTCCTTTTTCACAGCAGGCCCCCCAGTGTTATTGATTTCTTGTTCATATTGTCGAAAAGGCGAAGGTGATCCAGCAGAGGCACTGTTAGTAGATGGTATTCTCTCAAGCTTTACTTTCACCAGTGCTGGAGGCTGAGTGCAGCTCTCAACTGCTACGCCATTATTCTGCTCCAATTTGATTTCTTCTGCCCTCTGTAAAGAGAAGGCAGGAAGCTCGGAGAGAGGGATATCTTTTCTCTGCAGGGTTTGGGACACTTTCGGAAAGTCAGTGTTCATGCCTGAGGTACTCATCAACCCCAACGCAGGAGGTGCGGTAGAAAAGGCTGCCGGTCCTGATACTGATATGTTGACACTAGAGTACTCAGCGCTTGTATGCACGGTACGTGAGTTCCCGTCAGTCAATCCCAATTCTGCTCCATCGTATGCTCCTTCAGGTATGTCCAAACTAGTTCTAGTACCACCATTCTCTACATAACCTTGAACTCCAGGTGGAGCGGTTGATTGCTGGTGATCCCGCTCTCGAGGTATAAACTCATCCACATGAATCGAAGGTGCTCTTTCCGTTCCGGAATTAGAGCGCTGCAGTGGAATGGCAGAAGTCGCAGGGTTGCTCCCGGGAAGGACGTCACTGCTCTTCTCTCGTGCTACATAATCATCGACATGCATAGATGGCGGTCGGCTTGTGTTAGGTTTCCTTAGTCGAAATGTATCACGTCGACTTGAAGTCACCAAAACAGTAGTACGACTAGCTACTGCACCGACAGTGACATCGCCACGATGTCGTTTACTTGCAACTTCTATTGTAGAAATAACTCTTCTCTTTAAAGTTCTCATTGTCACGACTGGCCTTTCGTGCAAAGGTTTTGGGCAATCCCATGGTATAGTATCCTTGGTATCGCCGCGACTACTTCTTATGTCCATATCCCTCTCCACAAACATGGCCGAAGATATTAGGCCAAAGCATGATGAAGTCTGAGCTGCAACAGCTTCTGCACGACGCTCTGCAATAGGGCGTGAAGCTGGCAAACGGGCCAATAAGGACCTTATCTCGTCGTGAAGAATAATAGGTTTTGCTGGAGCGCTTAGCAAGTGCAGCATAGACGAAACTGCTGAGAGTGCCTGAAGTAAGATAACCAAACGTGCAAACAGTTTTTTAAGATTCCAAAGGACATGATCAACGTCAAAGTCAGAAGAAAAGCTGCGTCACTATACTTCCAGGATATCACAGACAAGGTGGACTACTTCCACACAGAAGACTAATTTCCATACCAAAAACTCAACAACCCTACAGACTTCCGTACTCATTGACCTTGTAACATTGCACAACAGAATTCCATTGGTTATTTTCCCCCAAAAAATAAGTTTCGGCATAAGATAAATTACTAGAAAAGATGCACTTCATTCACTTTAACATGTTAAAGAGATAACTCACAGATTGAGCATACGAAATATTACCTCTTGCACAGAAGATTTTAAACCGCACGAAGAGATGCCAGAACCTTCAACTTCAGGTATATGTTCAATTATGCTCACAACTCGTGACAGGACCTCCAGCTTATCGACTTGTACTCCGACTATGTTCAATTCCGTAGTCTCAGAACTTACGTCGAGTCCAAATAGAGCCTTCAAGGCCACTCCACCTACTAAACTGCAAGAGCTCAACAAAGGTCACGTAAGTCTCTACAAGAGAGAATAATTTTTTTGCTCACTACCCACTAAATCCCAGATGGACTTTGTGTATTAAGACTCCAACACAACACCACAACTTTGGAAGTGGAGCTGTGTAAGCAGTGTCCTAAGCAAAGACTTCTTACGTCAACAATGAATACCATCCTAGGATTGGAGGTGTAAATAAAGACTACTGTAATTCGTATTCGTTTAAATTAAAGTGAAGCTAGCAATAGTTATGAAGTGTATTGAGACCAGTACAACCCGTGTGAAACCAGTTCTCTCACGAAAACTAGGTACCTTTGTCGAGAATAAAAACATCTCGAAGGCCACGGCACTGAGCAGGACGATACCAGGAATAGAGAACAGTAAAAATCATAAGCTAAATAGAGAACAAATTAGTGGACATTAACAAAGCAGTATTACCTATGGCCTGAGTCTGTTAGAACGCTGGCTACTTGCGCGAAGCGTAGGACAAGTCTCAGATGGGCAGTGTTCGATTCCACTAATTCCATAGCAGACGCAAAGTTCTGCCAAAGTTTTAGTAAAGGTGGGTTGTCTTTGTTAAACGCCCACGATACTTGAGATTCAGGAGTATCTTGGTTAGTCATGGGCGTAGCGCACCCAGCATTACCCAAAGCAAACGACGCCAAAGCAGCACGCCCCACATCATGGCTTGCTAACTTCTCAAGTGCATCTGCAAGAACCTCAGCGTGTGGTTCTAAGTGCATCATCTGTACACAAGTGCGATATTTTAGAGAATATGTACAGATTACAACCATTATTTAGAGAAGCGTCAAGTCTGAAACAATAGAACTAATAAGAGCTACTTGGAAGTGTAAAACGACTTACTTGACAATGTCGTAAAAGAGAAGAAGCTACAGCACAACAATCACTGAAATTCGGGCAATCCTCTGCCATATGCCTGCAAAAAAGATACTGCGTTGGTATTTACATAAAAAATGGTCTTCAAACACTGTTAATGATACTGCAACAAACTGAACTGTTCTACAGGACGAGACAATGAAGACAAAAAAACAAGTCGCTCACCTGTCCGTAGATGCAGCAGGTGAAAAGGATACTGCAATGTCACATAGAAGTGCGACCGCTCGGAAGCTGCAAACCAACCAATCCAATTTGGCGACTGGTAAAGTAGACGTTGCATCCAGCGAGAGTACTTGCAACAGCATACCAACAGCTCCTTCTTGCAAAAGTACTGCCTGCCAAAGAAGTGGTCATTCATTCAATCCTTCCAAACATTGACAATCATCTTGAAGATCTCATTGGACATACAAGATACAATGAAGTAGAAGAGGAGACTTTTATAGATGAGAACAGAGGCATGCACAAGGATTACATCAAACTCGTAATAGTAATATGCATTCATCAAAACTAATAGCTTCGCAGATTCTCTGGAAAATGGACAGCAACTAGCATAGGCATCACCAAGTTAGAATCCAGTGTTCAAGGCAACCGAAATAGTTAATAAAGTTTCCTCCAACCGGTGGCTTGTGAACTGCTCACCTTGCAAGAAGAGTGCGCTGCCACAAGAGTCACCCATTGAAGCATGTGTGTTACCTGAAAATAATCACAAGCTTGATTATCAATTTCTTACTGATTTACAATTAGGATCTCCGCATACAAATTCATCTCAGGAACCCTGCTATGATATTCACTTTTACTTGACTCAGAACTTCAGATAAAACAGTGATTACAGTAGAGTTTAATGCAGTGAAGAAACCCAAAAGTACCTGGATAATATCAGTTTCACTAAGTAAACATTTCGCAGCTGCAGCAGTGCGTTGTTGAAGAAGAAGTAGAACAGGACGAACAAGGACGGCTGCATTCTCTGGGCTTTGACATGCCAATCGTATTACCAAGCTGACCAACCTCTCCTGGACAGCATCACATTTCTGCAAGCCATCTATATTTCAGGTCTCTGTCCATCTTGCTTTAAAAATAACTCATCGATTCATACCAGAACCAAAGTGAAATCAAAAAATCAAATTCTAACCACGACACAAACTCGTTCATATGAGCTAATTAAAATCAAGTTGACTGCTATAAGTAGACTCATATATTGACTACGTACAGTGTATTTCACATATCGTACATTATATCAACTGTATGGTACAATGGAACATATCCCAAGATAGCGAAGAACTTACTGCGTACGCCAGTCTTGTAGTCAGAGCTAGAAAAACTTTTCCTGGTAGTTTATAATCGATCCACTTTTCACTAGAATGGAATATTACAGGTCTATCGCAATCATCAACGGAAAAGAACGCTGAACCTAAGTAACACGACAGGGAACCAGGACAGTAGAACTTACACAAGGAACCAAGCGTACGACTAGCTGCCCGATCTGCTCGAAGTAGGGATAAAGCATGTGGAGCATTTTCTCCGAATAGATTGAAGAAGTGTGCCACAGAACAGCAGACATCACGTCGATACCCTGAATATTCCCAATACCAACTGAACGACACACATCTGCAACTGAGGCTTGGTCCATACTCAGCCTGGGGCGTTCAGGAGGCAGAAATTCCTCCTACAGATGATATGCGACAACCCGTAAAAAAGAGCAACTGAGCACTCAACAGACCAGATAACCGCAAGATATTTCTATCATTGCACGGAAATACATCCAGTAGAAAAAGCTGTAATAAGATACTCACCAGCAACCAGATCACACTGCAGGCTTCTCCAGGCTCCATGGGCAAAGAAGTCGAGCTGGATCCTAAGAGTCGTGGTAGTAGAGCTGGAGTCCAGCTTTGAACAGGCCAGAAGGCCAACAGGGATGCCAACACCTGACGAACAGCCCCTAACTCTAATTGTCCCCCTGTCCAGGAGTAAGGTGGGACAGTCCCATGAGCTCCTGCTTTCGCACTAAATCACAATAGATTCAATATCTCGTTAAAAACAATGCTCAAACATGATGTGAATAAAATAAACCTCACTTCAGGCAGTTTGCCTCACAGAATCCCACAAACTTCAGCCATCTAATGCCAACAGAATCAGTATATTAATCTACTAACGAGGAAAAGGTAGCCCTTCAGACAAGAAAAGGTCGTCAAATTACCTGACTACATGATGAAGTTGTGTTAACAAATCCAGAAGCCTAGTGCTACAATAATGTTGAACTACACCCTGCGAATAATGCAAGAGATTCAGAAAAGTATGGCATGTCCTAATCCAGAAGTAGATATGTCCCTACTGTACAAAGCCGTATCAGGGCCCAATAAATTCTGATGTCATAATGGACAAAGAAACTTAAGCCAATCACTGTCGATGCAATGACCATTCACTTCTACGCACTGGATTTACAGTCCACGTGTAACCTCATAGCATTGTCAACTACACATACTGTACTCAGACTGAGGATTGACAGAAGAATGAGCTGTAAGCATTTTAACAGTTGCATGTTGATGAACTTATTTCTTATAACTGCTATAAAATACAGCCTGCTGGTGACAGTAAGAACAAGGCGTGACAAAAATAAAACAATAAAACTGCATGCATGTAATGGTGTTGAGGGCAGAAAATTATTATACCTGCAGGCGTTTGAGCAAAGAGAGCAGCAAAAGGAGGGTTGGTAAGAGTAAAGCTAGTAGGGCTTGTTCTTTGTGAGCATCCTCTCCTCTTCCTTCATCTTCCTCTGCCTCCTCCTCATCTGCAGCGACGGTCCTCAGTTGTGAGCAGGGTTCCCGAATGAGGGGTAAGATGTTTTCTGGAAGACTTTAAACACGATTCTAAATTCTGAGCTTTCGAATAATTCCACAAGATTTCAGTTGCTTGGTCCTACAGAGCCAGAACTTGTATATACCAAATTCGTTAGATGAGGCCTGAAGAAATGCCAGAGAGTGCTCTAGTATGACATTTACAACGCCCATAGCACCTTCCCCATAAAGCAAGGCAGCAACTTCCTGCAGAACAATAGCAGACGGTTTTCAGATTATTCAACTCTACTACGTCATGCATACAGGGGAATTGCCATCAGTGCAGAAGTAGCTTAACAAGCTTGCCAAAAGCATGACAATCATACCAAGTTCCATCCAGCTGAGACAAGGATTCTCAAAGAAATGGTTAAAGCGTGAATCGCTGAATCTTGAATCACTGCTGGGCCCAGCCCTTTAATAAAAGAGTTGGGCAACTCAGAACCCGGAGCACGATCGTGCAGATTATTCCCATCGTCATCCAACGAACCATCCACATGCATGGTTGCACTCGGACTCTGCGGACCTATCAGTGCTCCTGCATGCTTCAGTAAACCAACTGCGCCCTTCTCTTCATACACAACGGCTGCTTCGACCCACTCAACAAGCTTACTAACAGTGCCCATCCCAGTATTGCCAGCTGCTAGCAAAGCAGTCTGCAAGGTCGAAGCATGGGCTATTAAAGCAATTTGATTGGTCAAGGCCGAATCGCAAAACACCTTCTGTAGAACTTCCGCTGCAAAATGTCCCGCTGACCCTCCTACCCGCAGCCCAATTTTTCATAAGCAGATTTCAGAAAAATTGGAAGTACTGCAGATTAAAGTGAATCAACACTCAACGTACAAACTGCAGCGTTGAGTTGTGCTGATCAAAGGTTAACTGAAATGTTGAATTACAACTAGTAATCCTGGGAGAAAGACTCACTGGTTTGACACATTGTGAATAGTACAACATGGCACTGCATCGATCTGAAACTAATGAGGGACATTTATTTGAGGTATTAGAACCGGGAACAGATCACTGAAAAGTGCGACTCGGAAAATTATTCGGGGACCGGGAATATTAAGGGTGAAAACCAAGGAGATCCATACTAGAGGGGGGAAAAGAAAATTTAGCTCAAAATTTAGAAACAGTGCAGGCAAGGATGACATAACGTCATGAGGATTGCAGTGGAAAACCTGCCATTTCTAAGTGCCGGGGAGTTGAAGGTAAGGACCCACGTACGAGAGGGTAGCTAGATTTTTAGACTCAATCGATGGGCCCGTTAAGATACCCAAAGAAATGTAAGGTCCACCAAATGTTCTCGACAGTTGCTTTAGAATCATATAAAAAAACACTTCGGAATCCTTTAAGGTAGTGAACTAACCCAAAATTTCTTCAGCATCTGGTGAGGGGTGGATAGCGTCAATTATGGATGTCAACACCTGAAAAGGATAAAGATTCAGAAATGCCATTACCCCAGTCTGAGCACACCATTGAAACAGTCACGTTTACTAGAAGTCAAATGGTAATCTGAAATATGAATCGCATACCTCCGGAAATGATGCTAAGACCAAAATTGCTTGCCTTCCAGCCTCTGATCTGAATAAGAAAAAAAACATTTCCTAAAAATGAGAATGGCTCGCTGGAGATCTGATTTGAAAACAAGAGACAAATGACCAGCTACGCTAATTTAAAACTGAACGAGAAGTAATGGTCAAACTTCATTACAGAATTCAAGAGTCACTAACAACTGAAACAGCAGGATCCAAAGACTGATGCCCAGCCTCATATGAAACGGGATGGTCTTGTTATCAACCTGCCCATGGTGGCAAGATCCCAAAGACCTCCAAACGCAGCCTCGGATCCCCGGTCTGCACCTATAAACCGGTCTACTGCAGTTACCTGTAGACCAAGGACCGTTAGAAGCACAACTCAAGGAGTTCAACAATTGCAACTAAGCTACGAAAACTTGCACGACATGGCCGATGGATCAGCAAATAATTGTATAATCATTGAACATGAAAAAGATTTTGACCCCCAAAACCCAGTGCTGCTAAGTGCTCAAGGAAAAGATTACCATGGACATTCTGATTCGTAGTGTCTCAGCAACACACCAAGGGGTACATAAATAGCCCATGGAAGATAACACTGCAATATGTCGTATTGGCACTAACTCTGGCACTTGTTCGGATGCATTCTTTAGGCCAGACATCAACGTCACTAGTGATTCCGTATCACCATTAAGAAACAACAAGCCTACAACCCAAATATAGAAAGTCACGATCATTTTTCTAAGCTTAAGTAAAACTTTCTCTGATTCTGACTACGCCGGAGATTCACACGCCCTCGCCCTAATACAAGAAGCACTAGTAAATTCACACGCCCTCGCTCTAATACTAAAAGCACTAGTAAATTGCACGCAGTTAAATAGCGAGAAGCAAAATGAATATTTCTGAAATCAACAGAGAATTATCTGAAAGTAAATAACTGACGTTCTCAAGGTCTTGAACAAACCTGAACGGCATTCAAGCAGGCGTAGTAACAACCTTTGCGTGGCAAATGCGAATTCCAAGCATACATTTGGAGCACTTCCAGTTGCAGACCAGATATAAGGTACAGACGAGAAGGCTGCAAGCGAAGCCATAAAGCGTGTTTCCTACATCCATCCTCTACTTCCCATTCAGTTTTGAATAACATAATACATTCAAAAAAGACCAATGAATAGAAGAGGCCCACGGCAATGCAACGCAGATAATGGCTGCAAGGTCATCGATCAGCAAGGTCAAGAATGATATTCAAAATATTCAGAATAGCCACCATCAGCAATCTCATCCAGAAAAATCAAGAGCATGAATACCGGTAGTCAATTGTACCCACAACTACTCGCTAAACTTTAACACACCTGGAGGACTGAAAGCAGTGCATGATCAACATCATGTGGCAGACTCATGAACTGATTATATCCCGGTCCACTGGAAGTCAGCAACTCCTCATCTCGTTTTACACGATTGTTATCAGCTGAACCTCTGTCAAAAATGCCCTTCATGCTGAGAGAACTCTGTTGCATCCAATCGCCTTTCAATGAGGAACATGTCAATAGTGGACACATGATCAAGAGGGAGTAATTTTACAAGCAAACACAACTTATTTAGACAGATAATATTGTGCATACCAAAAGGTCATTGAGTAACCTTGTAGCTTCTTTGATGACCATTGCATCCTCACCCGCGCCTGCTTTTGTTAGAGCCTTCACCAATTCCTGTTCAACACAACTTATTGTTAGAATTCTGAAGCAAAAGTTCACGAATTCAAATCGTAAGGGACAGGAAGCCAAGAAAGAGAGCAATCACATACATAAAACCATAGATACAACAACAAATGAAACATATCAGCATGCTCTTATGATAATCCCGATGGACAATGTAAGTCCATTAATTCAAGTAAAGAAGACTAAGTGGTCATAATGAACGTTACCCCAAAGGCCACTGAAAGCTCATAGCACTGAAGACGTTGTAAAATTTGGTGTAGAAGAACAATCACAGGAGGACGCTGCTTATTCTCAAGCAGCTTGATAAGAATGTTTTTCCCCTGAGGTAAAAATGCCTCACATGCACATTTATGGCGGAGCAAACACTCCACAGAGGTTAAAACAAACAACAACAAGGCAGTTGTTCCAGAGACTTCCTCCGCAACTTCGTGTAACAGCGTCATTCCACCTGCAGCTAAAAAAGTGGCTACGTCTTGGGGACAGGAACTGCACAGAAGCTGCACTGCAGCCAGCCCTCCAACCAGACTCTCCACCTGTGAGCCTTCGCAAGAATAATTAGAAGCGTGGATGACATGTTCGGTAGTGTAGCAGAGACACAGCAATCAAAACGATAAGATCAGATCACAGAAAAGACAAATAAAATCTTGACCGTTTGAGACGGACAGACATAAATAATGAATATAGTTAATATTAGCTTAGCATAATTCTAGCCACTATACCTCATTCATTCAACTTCCATTTATCATACTAATAAAAATTTCAATAGATACTGAAACTCAGTACCAGTAATAATGGCAATCAACTAGGTATGAAGAAACGTGAACTGACTATTCAGCATATTACAGTCTTTAGCACACTCGGGAAAGATAAATACCGCAGAGAGTGGAGAAACACATCCGGCAGAGGGCTCGAGACCAGCTTGTAGCCAGTGCAGGGATAGACGCACCAACATTTCGCTGTTCCCTTCGTTTGAAGGTATAAGCTTGCCCTCATCTTCATTCCGCTGTACCAAATCGTGAAGCTCCGATAATTCGTGAACAGGGTCGTCACGGAGGAGATTTCTAAAGCCATCCACTAGGTCAAGTTTCTTCACAGTCATCCATTGAGCACCTTTCCCTTGGCATTGAGGAATCAGATGCCATGCGGCTGCAGCGGTAAGTAACATCGACACAAGATGATTTGTGGCGTCCACTCTATGTACACACTTTAGCAACCGTTGTAGTAGGTTTCTTTGTTCTATATTTGGAGAACTTAACAGATGAAGGTTACTGAGAGTCAAGATTCTGGGAGGATGTGTACGCAAAACTTCTCGCAGCGGGTCACTTTTTGAAATGGCTCTTGGAGACAAATCATTCGTCTCCAGCTTGTTCTCCAGGCATAGCTCACTTGCAAGATTGCCATATATGACGAGTGAGAGAGACTTGTAGCTGCCTCGGAGCACCATGTGCTCAGTCACAGCCGCCTGCAGAACAAAGTGTTTTGATCTAAGTAATCAAATTGACCAATTGAAATAAAAAAAGAATGTTCGTGAACACTTCATTAGCGTTTCTATAGATCCACTCCAAGAAAATTTGTCCTTCATTATAACCAACCAATAGGAATCTCAATTCTCCCGAAGCAAACCCTAAAATTGATCCTGTCACCCTAGCACACGCTCTAGACTATTTGACCGCTGAGACGTGAATTGAAAACAGAACAATCAAACACATACAGAATAATTACTCACAGAACTAAATGAACATGTTACCATACTGCACCAGCAACTACTTGACCCCACTAATAATAATAATAATAATAATATTATTATTATTATTATTATTGTTATTATTATTATTATTATTATTATTATTGTTATTATTGTTATTATTATTATTATTATTATTATTGTTATTATTATTATTATTATTATTATATTATTTGTTGTTATTACAGTGTATCATGATTGTCATCAACATCATGATTGTCATGAAATGCAATCCAGTTCATAAGGCGCAGACTATCACCTGCACATCAAGCAAACATGTAGCAGCTGGAGAATGAAGAAAAGCAGGACCCAAGCGCTGGAAACGTGAATCTCTTCCACTTCGCACGTAAAATTCTAATGCACAAGATTCTGGGCTCGTAGTCCTACAAAAATACGACAGGCCCAGAGTCAAAATCGGAAGGTTGGTACCCGTTAGCCCCAAAATGAGCAGAGAAAGGTAAGGATACTAGTGTGCAAGTATCACGATTTGGATATGAAAGATGTGATAAACTAGATCCTCTTCAAAAAAATGCGTTTGTAATGCACAAACATTAATGCAACCCGGCACTAACAGTGAAAACATCATCTACAATAGTTAGCTTCAAAACTCTACATTTGAATCAAAGCATCAGTGAAGTCCCACCAATTCAAGTCCAGTGCTCAACTAGAAGGTTAAAACTTTTCCAAATATTATCACAGTGCCGTAACTTTTACGTGGGTCTCTACATATTGTATACAAAGCATTTATGTTCAAATTTCTGGACTAAGCCGGCAACAGAAGATAAATGTCTCAAGAACACTTACCCTTTCAAATCGACAGTTGGGCACAGAGAGGACTGATGCAGTTCGACAACCTCGCAGGCTGTAATAATCACTGGTTCCTTAAACCGTATCTGAAAAAATCAACGATCACCATGAGATTTATAGAGCAGTAATGAGGTACGATGAAGTAGGCAACAACAACTAATAAATAATTGGGAATCTTGTATAGAGTTGTTCGTCATTTGGATGTGACATATTACGCACTACGCCAAAACTTCTAAAAAGAGGAAACACAACCTAGTGCTCTAGCGCTCGATGAATGCATGTCGCACATAGTCGAAAGAGAATACGACAGTACTTCAAAAATATTGATACTTCAACTTCTGCTACGTAAGAAACACGCAAGAAAACTTTAATGCAACATTTTGTTTAGCTACTCGTCCCTGTAAACATCCTCGTTTCAAAATCCACAGACATTGTGGTTCGTAATATAAAATTGTAGAGAACTCACGGTTGCAATGTAGTCCTAAAGCATATTGTAACTACAATAACAATCACTAAAATGTATAACGATCAGCTACTCTGCACGTGAGTAAAACATCGTGCGTAAAATATTATGACTTTGAAGCGAGGAGTAACAACAAACAAGACATTTCACTCGCAGGGCATTGAAAGGAAGGCCCTCCGTTACGCGTACACCAATGACAA
This sequence comes from Neckera pumila, assembly GCA_963969595.1. Lineage (NCBI taxonomy): Eukaryota > Viridiplantae > Streptophyta > Bryopsida > Hypnales > Neckeraceae > Neckera > Neckera pumila. The sequence goes on along the minus strand of OZ018409.1, from coordinate 44,040,515 downwards.
GAATACAACTCGAGATAACGTTGTAGGACCTGCAGGCATTTATAATCGCTGATATTCTCTCAACCTCAAATGTTGATAATCTCCAGTACTTGCAAACCATAAGGTTTGGTAGTCATGCTATTCACGCAGGAAAAAATTTGGGTAGAAATCACTCCAATAGAAGTTTGTGAATCACAATACGAAGCCTTCGTTATGCGATCAAACATCTCACCAATAGCAAAAGCAGCACTTTTACATTAATTTTGAGATTGGACCAGATGTTTTAGACTTCAAATTGCGCCCAGTCCCATACTGTAGCCAACAGAAAACTACGATCAACGAATTTTTTCTCAGATACTCGGTACCTTCCCATTCCCAATTCTTCTTCCACGGACCAGCTGAAAATCAATACAACACTTTCCCTGAGTCAAACTAAAGGATAATTTCGTACTCAGCAAACTCCATCATTACTTGTGACACTTTCTACGAGTCTTCCAAAATCAAATCGAACAAGAGAAACGAGCGAAATGCCATATGTGAGTACCTAAAAACCCTAATTGCCATAGTGCCAAAAAAAATTGTTAGAAATTACTGGAAGAAGACTCCAAATGGTATCTCGCGAACTACACTACGAAACCTTTTGCTATGCGATCACAAATCCCACCAATCGCGCAACAAGCACTTCTGCATTAATGTTGTGATCGAATCAGATACTTTAGCTTCAAATTGAGTCCAGTGTTCCAGGTTCCTCGGCACTCATCAGACCGCCGATCCGGCACAGCTGGCACACACTACCCTACTCCAGCAAACAGAAAACTACAATCAACAAAAATTTCCCAGAGCCGAAATTCAATGCTCTCCGATTCTCATTCTACAACGTGACCTCTTTAATTCGACTGCCAGGGCACAAACTAATAACTACAGCATAGTGTAAACGTGTGCAAAAATAGTGTCACAACTACGCAAACCATTCCATAATGTCATTTGAGAGAAGGCCACAGAAAGAGGTCTGAGATCGAATACTACCGCAAACGAGCTAAAACTCACGACTGAGGTTACAAAACTCACCCAAAATTAAAAAAACGCCGAAATGTGTCATGCTCAATCGATTCATTGCTTCGGGACCGATTTTCACGAGCCATCGGAAAGCAAATCGTATGAGCGAAAACGAGAGTAATTGTAACCATCTCGGAAACCCTAATTGGCAATGGCGCCAAAAAATTGAAAGAAAAAAGTGATGAAATTTAGAACTGTTGAAGAGAATGGGAAGTGAAGAATAGTGCGATAAACACGCAAACCACTTCATAATATCATGTAAGAGAAGGCCACAGAAAGAGGTCTGAGATCGAATACTACCGCAAACGAGCTAAAACTCACGACTGAGGTTACAAAACTCTCCCAAAATTAAAAGAACGCCACAATGTGTCGTGCTCAATCAACTCATTGCTTCGGGACCGATTTTCACGAGCCATCGGAAAGCAAATCGAACGAGCGAAAACGAGAGTAATTGTAACCATCTCGGAACCCTAATTGGCAATGGCGCCAACAATTTGAAATACAAAGTTGTGATTTTTTGGAACTGTTGAAGGGAATGGGAAGTGAAGAGCACCTCGTCGACGTGTTGGCAGAGGTGATCGTGGTGGAAGGAATCGGCGAAGAGGAGGCTGCAGCGCGGCAGAGCAGCCATGGCGACGACGAGCGGAGTCGAAGCCCCGGCAACATAGCCTTGCGACGGATGACGCAAACAAGGACGGAAGAAAAGTTCAAAAGCTCGCTGGTCTCAATATGAAGGAGCGTCAATGGGGCTTCTCGAGTGTTTTGCTTTTGGAGACACTGGCTTTGTCGAACCATTTGGACATAACCGGTTGTTGACTTTTTCATTGCTAACGTGGCACCGCCCTATTGGCAACCCGTCACCATTGGCATTACAAGTTACAACTCATAACCTTCTTTCCTTTCAACTTGCCTCCTACATCCTTGGATCATGAAGATCAAAGATTGTGATTGAAAAATGTACAACCGGTTATGTATGATAACCTATACGCCGCCAGCGCGGCTCATCGTTTATCTAATACATAAAAGTTACCATAATTTTGGAATTTAGACCAATTTATTAGCTACCACTCTACCATTGTTTTTTTCTAGTGGAAGAGCATCTCCAGTAACAAAACGGTAGAATGGTGCCAGTAAACTACACTTAGCGTGTTAAAAATCACATGTTGGGCCCACTAGCAATCTGACCCTCCATCAATGGATTGCAAAAAAACAAGAAAACAAAGTTGTTGCCCAAATTTTGAGGCGTTAGGACTGCAACTCATAAATGCAATCAATGACGTGGAATGGTGAGGGTTCAATTGGTATCAATTGGTAGGCTCAAACAACAAATTCACCCCATTTCCCACAAAGCAATCCAATCTCGAGTCCCCGACCGTTCGGCCCTATCAATAATAGCACCCGATCTTCATATCAACCCATAGCATAGATAAAATGTATGGACTATGATATGTAATAGTGAGGGGGCCCAAACTTAGAGCATCTAGTATAAAAAATAAGTAGGAAAGATGGTGGACGCTAACCATCCTAAACTTCTTGTTGGACCTACATTATTATATGATCTGGTGGAGATACTCTAAGGTGTCCACTCTTAGGCCTTTGTAAAAATATGGTGCCCAGCAAAAAGGCCCAAGAACAGGGTGTCTTTTACGGCGTAAGGCCCGTAATAAGTTTCGTAAGAAATAATAATGATTATGAGGTGTCCTTGTTTCAAATAAAAAACTAAAGGTCAGGTCCTTATGCAACAATATACTATCCCACCCATGAGGCTAGGGTTGTCAAAATTATATATTTTTAAAAATACATGTTCAAATGAATTTGAGTTGAAAAAATTGAATTTTTAGGAATGTTTCTAATTTAAACAAATATAAGATCTTTTCAAAAGATGTTGACCAAAATACTAGGTGTGGTATTACTATGTATGAAGAAAAAAATCACTTAGTAACATTGATTTATCCTATTAGTGTATATAATACGAAATTAATTATCAAAAGCCGTATTATTTGTGATGTATTTATTTAAGTGAAGTTAAAATACTATTTCATGTACCAATTATTTTTTAAATATGAAAAAATAATACTAATTTTATAAGTGATTCTAATTTTGGCCCACACTACTAGGATGAATCAATACATAGTGACGATCACCTAAAAAAGATTGTCCACAATTACAATCTAAGTGACCTAATAAAAATTTGGACACCATATGGAAAAACAAATATTTTTTATAGTAGCAAAAATACATTGGGCTCTGGTTTCTTAGTAGATCATCTCACCTTCATTTGAAAAAAATTCTTACCATAAGAAGCAATGGAATTTCATTTTTCTGATGAAGTTTTCATAGATTTTCAAATTTTAACCTTTGAAGTATTTACAATTTCAGCTTTGAGAAATAAAAAAATAATAAAAAATTGGTACAATTTTCTTAAACACTAAAATTGATCATATATATGAAAGATTGTAAGCAAATGTCAACATTTTGCCTTCAAAAATCAAATTACTTGTATATTATACAACTTAGTTAGCAATTTTTAGAATGATAGAAATATGGTGATGGATTTAGAAGTTAGAATTTGGGCCACTTCACACTATGGCCGAAGGTTGAGAGGCCGTGGGTTTCCACCAATCACATTGCAAGAAACCAAGAGTTTGGCTGCCCAACCCTTGTCCAAAGGTCATGGCCCTCCAACTACCTACCTAGCAATAAATTGCCTAAATGGCAACAAGCTCTCAACAAAAGCTTGGGCCGGCTAGAAATAGAGGCTCAAACTATGGTTAAGAGGTTGTGGAAGATCCCAACTGTTAGATTGGTTTGCTTTTGAACTTTGGGCTTGGCCTTTGGAGACTTCACACTATAGCCATCCAAATTAAGAAGCCGTGGGAGTTCAGACTTTGGGCTTGGCCTCTGGAGGCTTCACACTATGGCCAGCCAAAGGCTCCAATTCCTATATTTTATTGCCTATTTATTGCTCATTTTTTTGGACTCTCAACGAAGTTTGGCTACTCAATCCCATAGCCTCTTGACTTGGACAGCCATAGTGTGAAGTGGCTTTTACAATGGAGATATGTGGTACTTGCAATTTTCTATAAATATAATTAATCCCTAAAGGCCCAAGGCCTTTTTTCCGCCAAAAAACATCCAAAACTGTCATTTTTTTAGCAAAGAGTGAAAAAAAATTAAAAATGTTTTTTTTGCACGTCTAGTTGTAGAATCTTACACTTAACTAGTATGAGAATGTAAGGAAAAAATTTCAAAATTTTTGACCACATAGATTGCAAGATACCTACATTTGAAGTGAAAAAAACAAATTTTTCAGTACATTGTGGGACTGGATTTTTTGACTTTGATCATTTTTAACTTTAATTTTTTGCAATACAGAGTTTTGAGCTTTAAATTTTTATAGTGGACAATTGAGTTGAGAATCTAGCAACAAAAAAAAATTGAAAATAACTTAATTTTCATTATTAAAAAAATTGTTATGTAGAAGTAGATACAACATAGAAGGAAAATCTAAAATATTCATATATCTTAGATGGAATTAAAATGCACTAATCCCAATGGTGAAATTGTTGTAGAGAAAAAACTAAGCCATGCCAAAAAAAAAATTGAAAAATTTGAAAAATTGCATTCAAAAATGAATCCTACAAGTTATTTTTTCAAAAAGATGCTCTAATTGCTTGAAAAACAAGAATGTCCATAACTTTCTCATAACAAATCCAAATGAAATGAATCAAAGCTTTCTAGGTAGACAAAAATATAGTCTATAAGAAAAAAATATTAAAAAAAAAATTCAAATTTTTGTCCATTTTTCTTTTGCTGCTCGGACTGCCTGCTGTCCCCTGTTTTGAGCTTATTTGGTCCTAACTTTTATTCCCAAGCACCGATGGGAAAAAAATTATATTTCTACAAAGCTAATCAAATTTTCTACCTCCAAAAAAAGTTTCAAAAAATCAGGAGAAAATTTCAGCCATTAGGTATGTGCCCGAAAACGCATTTGTCCCCCGAAGGGACAATGGGCTTTTAGGGTTGAATCAATCACATAAGGTCAATAAGGTGGATTGTTTTCTAAAGAAGAAGGTCAACCAAGAAATTAAACTCTTCATCTTGAGTTAAAAAATTTTAATTAAAGAATGATTGATAATATATTTGAAGCCAAAAAAACGAAGAAGACTACTACAATAACCTATTTCATTACATATGATACATTAATAATGTCAATTTTTGGCAATGAAAAAACATATGTCCTAGCAAGTCTTCAAAGGTCTTACAACATGCAAGGTCTAAGCTTGTCAAGAATTAGTACTTGTCAAAGTATTTAAAAGTTCATAACTTATTTATATAAATTATTTTAGCGTCTAAAAATGATGAGTTACAATGCACTGTAATCTTCTTTCAAATGCCAAAAGTATCCATACATATTAAGATAAGATAACACTATAAATAACCATTGTGTTTAGTGCATGACTTTATCATTTTAAAAATAAGCCTATTGTGTGAGAGCCATTGTAATGTACACATATTTGAATCCCATGGTCTTGAATTGAAAAGAAGCTCTAGATTGTACAATGGGTACCAATCAAAATGGCGTTTTCAAATTTGCACTGAAACAAAAGTTTAGAACATTGGCAACTTTGATAGACTCCCGAGGATTGAAAAAAAAAAGGCATGAATTTTTCTTAAAGAAATCATATCTACATTGATAACATATGATTTAAAATTTGTGTGCCAGTTTTCAAGTTCAAAATATTTATACAAAAAAGATATTCAAAATTCACCAGCAAATGTAGTTGTGAGAAACAATTTCACTACTACCAACTTTGACACTCTGCCAATGGATGAATTGTTTTTTGCAAGATCATCTCTATATTGATAACATGTGTGACAAATCTCAAGGTCAAAAGAAACCCTCAAAAAATGATATTTTAAATCTACCAAAATGTGTAGTTGTAGAAAATTTTCACTACTGCCAACTTTGACACTATCCCAAGGGCTGAGAAAAAAACATTTCACCATGAAACTTCTTTTCATAAGATCATCTCTATGTTGATAAAGTGCATGTCAAATTTCAAGTTCAAAACATTCACACAAAAAAAGATGTTCTAATTCTACCAACATGTGTCGTTGTGAGAATGATTTTTACATCCATGTGAAATTTTACCCACAAAATGACACTATCCCAAAGGCTGAAAAAATCATTCTCACAACTACACATTTTGGTAGAATTAGAATATCTTTTTTTGTGTGAAACTTTTGAATTTGAAATTTAGCACACATTTTATCAATATAGAGATGATCTTGCAAAAAAAATTCATGATAAACAAGCAATTTTTCAGCCCTTGGAAGGGTGTCAAAGTTAGCAATAGAGAAATTGTTTCTTACAACTACACATGCTGGTAAATTTTGAATATCTTTTTCTGTATAAATATTTTGAACTTGAAATTTGGCCCACATATTATCAGCATAGAGATGATCTCTTTAAAACAAATTTATAACAAAATTTGTTTCCTCAATCCTTTGGAGGCTGTCAAATTTGGCAGCAATGAATTTTTTCTCATGTACAGCTCCAAATGTTGGTAGATTTTGAATATCATTTTTTTGGTGAATCTTTTGGCTTTGAAATTTAGTATATATGTTACCAACTTGAAGAGGGTGCTGTGACAAAATATTTATGGTAAAATACCAATTTTCAACTCTCGGAAGGCTATCAAAATTGGCAGCACTGAAATTTCTTTCATTGCGAATTTGAAAACGCCATTTTGATTGGTACCCCACTGTACATTGATCACTCTTTTAGTATACATCTATACTTTAAGTCCATACCTTAAGTTTGGCTATTTGTTTTGTTTTATTTTATTTGTTATAGTGAGATCTTATAGATCGTATGTCTTCCAATTGCATTCTTGGTACTGTTGGAAAGCTCTATGCAAGAAGGGGTGCATGGGCTTGGCTTCATGGCATTTGGATCTATGGTATTAAAGTTATTGAATTTCAAAAATTTGTGAATTTATAAATTAGAAAATTACTTTTACTTTTATTTTGGTTGTGGCAATGGCTTAAGGGCATACTAGTCCATATTTTATCCCCTAAAGGTTTTTGACTATGTTTTCTCCCAAAAACGCTCCAAAATTGCCATTTCTAATACAAACACCAAACTTTAGAAAAAAAACATTTTTGGACACATGTAACCATAAGATCTTGCAATGCGCTAGTTTCAAAAGATGTGGAAAAATTTCAGAATTTCCCACCGTGCAAATTGCAAGATATTTGTATTTGAATTGAAAAAAATCTTTCTTTTGTCTCTGCGAAAAACCAAGCAGCTGCACTACACAATGTCACATTTGTATGAAAAATGTCGAAAATAGTGGTTACCCTTTGGATTCATTTTTGAAGTCAAGTTGGCTAAAGTATATACTTGAAAAATTTCAGATCATTTGGAATTATACAATATATAGGAAAAAAATAGTAAGTAGAAAGAAGTAGAATGATCTAAAACACTAAATTGTTAAGAATTTAATTATAGAATTGAAATATTCCAATTCCGGTGGTTATATGTTGTAATAAACAATCTACAATCCATTTTTTTATTTTTTTTCAAAAATATTTAAAAAATTGAGTTAAATAAAGGACTTCGAAGTTTATTTTAGAGTAGAGATTCCATAGCTACCCGCAAACTAAAACTCCTCATAATTTTCATCTCATTAATCAAAATGGAAGGTTTCAAAGCCTTTATATATATATATATAAATCTGGAGAACCAATTTCAAATTTTTATTTTTTTTAAAAGTGATTTTTTAATAATTTTTTGAGCTGCCCACCAAGCATTGAAAATCAAATATATTATACAATAACTTTTTAACCATGCAGTCAAAGGTCATGAAAATTTATGGGCCTTAAAGCTATTCCTTCTAAAAATGTTGTAAGAAAGTTTCAAAGAAAAAAATGAAAACTCTGCTTGTAGTGAGCTACCCAAAAATGCTATGTTCTCAAAAAAGCATATTTGGTGCTTTAGGAATTAAGTTAGGTTGTTTGTTTGTTTGTTACATTGAGTTATCCTAAATTGTGCGACCCCTAGTTATGTGCTTTGTAACATTGGAAAATCCTTGGCAAGGAAAGGTGCACAGACTTTGCTTCATGGCACTTGTATCTACAGTGTGAATGTAATTGAATTTTCATTTTTTATGATAAAAATGATTAAAAAATTACTTTTATTTTTATTTTTACTATGGGTACAACACAGGGTACACTAGTTTGTATATTGTATTTAATAGTATAATATTAATGTTGTTGATTTTGTTAATATTCTATCAAAATTGAATTTAAATTAACAAATCAATTGTTATACATTAATATATTTTAGAAGCAAATTTTCAAAATCATTCTACCATAACTATTGTGATTATTGAAATATTTGTATTATCATAAAAATCAGAAAATTATAAAATTATAAATTATAAATATATTGTATATTGATTAAATGCAAATCATTATAATTTTTATTGGCATCATAATTAATAATAGTTGGTCATCAATCACGTATAATCAATTAATTATAAATACAATCATCAATCAATATTTACAAATTATTAATCATAAATTGAATAATCAATCAATTAATATATCAAATAAATATTATTAAATGGATATTTTTTAATGAAATTTAAACTGCTGAATTTCGTGAATCAAAATTTTATTATCTCTATTATTCAAAATATTTATTGTTATATATTTTTAAATTTTTTTAAATTTTAAATTTTAAGTTGTTTTTTTTTAAAAAAAAATTTTAAATTTTTTTTTTTAATTTTAAATTTTTTTTAATCCTATTTAATATATATTATATATTTACTATAATTATACCTATTCTTTATATTAATTAATATTAATACTATTACTATAAATATTAATAAACAATATATTTTTATACTTCCTCCATTCCAAAATGATTTTCCTTGTGTACTTTGTGATGTTGCAAATTGGTTAGATTTGGTTTTCAATTGTTATTTGGGACCAACAAAACAATTTCAGTTAGTAGATCCCCCCATCTATACAATTATAAATCAAAAGATAAATGAAATGACTAAAGGAATCAACGAACACTACTCATTTTTATTTTTTGCATCTCTTTTTGAATACTATCCAATTGAAGGAGATGAAGTCTTGGGAGGCAGAACAAAAGACCGCACATGGTCTTAGGTATATATCCTAGGGAGATCACTATTGGTTTTATAGAAAACTATGTGAGTTAAAAAATAGGATCCATTTAATTCAAAGCAAAATTTTCTTATATAATATGTAGAGATACTATAGGGTCCATAAAATGCTACATACTCTATTATATATAAATGAGGGTATAAAAAAACATCATATAGTAGGAATTTTTATTAATAAATTAGCCTTAACAAATAGAGGCTGTGCAATTTTTTCATAGTATGATGAGTATAGATGTAGACAAATAATTTCATGTAGGTGATAAAATGGACATAGTCAAGAAAATCTACAATGAAGGGGGGTTGACTAAAATTGCACCATGGTACTAGTAGTGAATATATCAAAAAAAATTTAAGTGTAAATGTAAGGCATTGACCATTATTGGCAAAAAATGTCACATTGCACGATTAAAGAGGTTTTTGTAATTACCTTAGTAGTTCAATGAACTAATAATTGTACAACAAGAGGATAGAATTTATAGCTTATGTATTCTTTGAAGCCATAAATGTTAAACACACTCATATTGAATGGGATGTTTATAAGATAGTTTCAAAGGGGATTTTGAAGTGTACAATGGTAAACTTGCTATTAACCCTTAAAGGCCGGAGGGTGTTTTGGAAGAAGAAAAGTCTCTAATTGCCCATTTTTGATGCATTGTCCAAAATTAAAAACTAATTAAATTTTTTGAATATCAACCATACAAAAGTGTATTAAAAAAGGAAGGCAATGTGTGGAAAAAAATTCAGCCCATTTAACCATGTAGATTGAAAGATTATAAGGTTTGAAGTGAGAAAAAAAACTTTTTTTTATTCTTGCAAAATACGGCCAACAGACTTTGAGCCTTCCTAGAGTAGAATATTTACTCCCCACAAAAATGAAGATTTTGGCCATTTATATGTATATGATATTAGGTTTACTCATAAAAAAATTAGAAGCAAAAATAGAGTCTAGCTTACTCTAAATCAACTTGCAATGTAAGGAGGTTAAGTGCATTAGCAATATACTAGTCATTTTTTGATGATTTCTTGTGCAATGAGGAAATTTTTTATTTGAAATCCAAATGGTAAAATTAGAGACAAAAATTTGGAACACGATAGGTGGAAAAATTTTCAAGAACTTTGACTTCAAATATTGCAAGATAATAGGGCTTAAAGTAGAAGAAAATGCTTATTCTTGAAGCCATCCCAACATAGCTAATAAATTTTACTCCTCTTAGTTTATGATTTGAAAACTATTTGTTTTTAAATAATTGTATTCCATATTTTATTAGTTACATACATGTCAATTTTCAAAAGTTGATGAAATTTTTTGCAAAAGGTGCCCTCCAAAATGACCAAATTGCCCGAGTTGCCAATAAAGTTCAAAGCAACCTAACTTTTGTTTCAGATACTCGATTAAAAAAAAGTATATTTTCACTAAAGGGGTACATGTTCACACCTTGTGTCAAAATTTTATGAACAACCAACCCAAATTGACTTCTTATATCCTATCCGGATTTTCAATTGTTTATTCAACGAATAACTGGTCTTCAGGGTTTAAAGATACCACTTGGTCAATTGAAAACTTAAATTTTTATGAAAAATAGCCCCACTTAAAAACCTTCATGAATGAATTTACAAAAAACATAGGGTATTGGACATAGCCCCTTGTAGCTTTATATGTAAAAATATGATCATCTTAAATACAATAATTTAAAGTAAATAGCCCCACATCAAATATCCTTGTAACTTAGATATATACCTTAAACTACAAGGAGTGATCTCCTTGGGGCATATATTAAGTAAATGCCTACAAAATGACATCTCATTCTCAACAATTAATTGACTAGTGGTGGTCCTTGAAAATGCCAAAGAAATTCTACTTTTCAATATTCCAAAACAGCACTTTGAAAAAGGCTCCAAAACTCAAAATTTCTAGAATGCTAGGAGTGCACCAAAATCTATTTATAGCAAAATTTTGGTTTTTAATGTCATTTTTGGGGGAACATTTTGTCCAACAGAATGATCATTTGGAGATAGAGACAGTAATTTATAGACATAGTTATTTTGATAAAAAAACTATAGAGCTTCTTTCTTAAATTGCAAGGTCTTTGTATTATATATATATATATATATATATATATATATATATATATATATATATATATATATATATATATATATATACATATATATATATATATATATATATACATATATATATATTTTTGTTTTGTTTTGTTTTTTGTTTTTGTTTTTGTTCTTTGTTTTTTTGCTTGACTCGAAACTAAAATCGTGTAATCATAAAAAAATGCTCTAGATTTTATAAATTAAAGAGATATAATTTCTACTTTATTTCCACTTCATTTATTTTCAATGTCATTAAAATCTTTTAGTTGTCTTATTTTAAATTTTAACCTTTCTATTTTTTTCTTTATCTATCTACTAACATCTTAATTAATTGTAAATCTTAGAATTAATATAATTGGTTGTTTTTTCTAAATGTTTTATTTAAGTTTGTTTTATTGATATTTTTTTTTGTTTCTAAATTTTTAATTTAGTTATTTTTATTATATTTAGTTTTTAAGTAATTTATAATCCATATAGAAAATTTGATTTGGCTTTAGTATTTTAATTAATACATTCTAATCATTATTATTCTTGTATTTATTATTTGATTTTATCATTTTTATCATTTTTATCAATTATTTTACTATCTATAATTCCCTATAAATCAAATATTTAATTACTGTAACAATGATTTTATTATGTTTATAATAATTTTATTAATGATTAATAAATTTTTTAACATTCAATTTTATTTTGGTGTAATCTTTCATGAATCATCTATGGTAAATTATGAATCAATCAAAGCTTTATAATTATCCATTATTTCCATTAATGTTTCATTACCATTTGATGATTTATAGTAGATTTAATAATTATCATGATTTATAATCAATTATTATATTCATGATTTTTTATATGATTTTTATTTAGACAAGTCTTTTAGTATAATAAGTATTCTAAGACATTTTTGTGCATTCAACCATTTGTATGCAAAATTTTCCTCATGACATTTTTGTAATAATTGTCCATCTCATGACATATGACCATTTTTCATGCAAAATTGACACCTTGTGACACATAAAGATATGTATTCATATACAATTTTTTTGCTTAATTCCATATAAATCTAGAGCATAAATTGAGGATATATAGAAAAACCATAATTTTTGAAAAAACACCCAAATATCTAATGGCCAATGAGGTTTATAGATACTTTAAAAAATTTAGCAAATTTTTTTTATCATATATAAAAAATAAGGCAATCTATATTACTGGTACCCTTGGTATATACATAATGAATTAAAATCTAAGACAAGTATAGATTTATGTTTTAGAGCAAGCTTTTTGTTCTAAATGGTGCCAGTGAGAGTCTTGAAAAATTGGCAATTTAACCGAAATTGACTTTACCCCTACATATCTAAACGCTTGTCTCTTGTCTCTGTTTAGTAGGGTTTGTGATATAGGATTAAACGTTTCTGATTTATAATGGTCTTCCAAAACCTTTCCAAACACAGAGTCTAGGGGGTCTTCATCCACGAGCTCTCCAATTTGAAAATACTGGACACAGAGTTTTAAAATGTTGGGTTTCCTACTCTGAATTATTGTCCATGTTACAAAATAACCAATTTAATTTGGTCTTGGGCCACTTTAATATATTCTCAGCAGGACCAAATTTTAGACTTCAATGTGCGCCACATGAAGATTACATGCAACAATCTAACCAATTCCCAGCAACAGGCGGGAGAATAATATACATAGATGGGCAATTTCATTAAAATGGCAATATTTTTTTAAAATGGCGTGAAAACAATTATGAACGGCCATTCTAAATCTATACATGTCCTAGATGGTTCAGAATGGTTGTTCTAAACTCTATAACTGTCCTAGATGGTGAAAATGGCACACCGTCAAAGTGGCACTTGAAATACCGCCATTTTAATGAAATTCAGCTATTAGCTCTAGATCCAACGAAGCTGCTGCTGAGAATAATATCATGGCCACGACTTGTCTTTGAATGAGTAAGGTTGAATCATACAATTAATGTGGCATTGTAGATCTAAGAACCAGCCCAGTTGAGAAGAATGCTTCCTGACACAATTCCTCGCGTAATTCTTGAAGCATTTGAATATGCCGTGCACTGATCGCCAGCTCTTTGCATGCAAGGGGCCAATTTCGGACGTCTGCATGATCTACCTGAACGATCGATGGCGCTAGTATCTTACATCTATCAAAAAAATCAGTTTATATTACAGCAAGTTGGATCACGTTGCTGGCTAGCTGGCTATCGTAAATTGTAAATCTGCAAAGCATTGCCAGTCCCAGTTAATTACTCATAGCTAGTTCAAGGCGAGGGCAATCACAGCATTATCCAGCAATCTTCACAAATCATCCCGACATCGAATGTACTGCACACATACGGAAATGCATGAGGTTGGGTTGCATTGTAACTCATATACTGTACAAGGGGGATCGGATATGATCGATCGCCCACTTACACCTCTTGCCCAACCGCCAGCTAGCGTCAGGTGGCGCATGATCGAGTATGTGAAGACAAACTTCGAACTGATCGACAAATAGAAGTAGCAGCCATTTATATATATATCCCTGGTATCCCGGAGGAGACAATTTGCATCAGGAATTGAATCACGCTAAGTAGTAAAAGGACTGAGAAAACACACATAAAGAACCACTCAAGTTTCCGAGTTTCACAATATCTCTCACAACGCTTCCGAGTTTCACAACGCTCCGATAACATACCAAACCAGACAGCGAATACAACATACATATACCAAACCTGACAGAGAATACAGCACATACATACTGATCAACTAGGATGTATTACAAGGAAAGCAGTCAAAGCACAAGGGCTTAAGTACAAAAGCTGAAAGCAAAAGGATGAATGACTAACTAAAAGAGGTCGGAAGAGAACCATCGAGGTGGACTTTCGTCAACACTGTCTTGATGATCTCTAGTCTTCAGAATCTTCGTCATCATCACCATTGTCGTTATTGACTTCATCTTCATCGACTTCTCCACCATCATTGTCGATGTCACTTAAATTGTCATTGCTCACAGGTTCTTGCACTTTAATTGCCACTGTTCCCATTGGCAAGCGCACCTTCTGCCACTTCTTTGTTGCCATGTTGAACATTACAAGGGCATCCGCACGGCCAGAGCCCCACCGCCACATAGCAACCAACAAGTAGCCATCGCGGAAGAATGACCTCAAACACATTTCCTTGTAAATACTTGGACCATTATGGCCAAAATCACAACTCCAGAGCCATCCATACTGCTTCTTTGTGGTGTGAGTATATTCCTCCCACATTTGCCTTTCTGAATCAACGAGCTCCCACACAGTAATTCTCTGCTTTTTAGTCTCCCGGGTGGTGAAAATGCGGCCTTCCCAAACCCCCAAGGAGTTGTCCGGTTGTGGACAGTTCCCGTTACCCCATTTCACCTTTGGAAATTTCAATGTTCTCCACAAGTCGTCTTCCATAGAGTACTTCAAGATCATGAAATTGTCTTTAAATAGAGATATGTATACATGTCCATTGTTGCATACACAAGTGTACTGGAACGATGAAAAACCAGACGTTTCAGCTGTTTGCAATAACCGAGAAGACGTTGTGCTCCATAATCGGGTCTTGGAATCATAAATTCGTGTGTTGATATCAAGGTTGCCTTCAATTAGTTTGAAGATATAGGGTTTTAGAGATGTGTCAACCATCAAACCACAAACCGAAGAGGACTTACATTGTGTTGGAGGTGGAGGGGGGATTACATGCCACGTTTGGGTATGGACGTTGAAAACACCCCGCTGAGTAAAATCGTCCGGGTTGTGACAGAGAATAAGCCCTTCGGTTTCAAACGGTGGAACATGACATCGCACACCAACGTCACGGAAGCGTCGACTTTTCCGCACTCTAGTGAGAGGGAAGCAGTGGCGTTTGAAGCCGAATCGGCCAGAGACGATGTCGTAAGTGACAATGCCGTTCATGTAATGGAGCTCTAAATCATCCCCCCAATACCCCGGAGCGATGGTCACAAAGGAGGGCTTCGGTAACAATCTTTGCAAGGCACTGTGGCTCCAAGCTTTGCAAACAAGGCGCAGTCGAAAAAGATCATCCGGCGAGAGCTTTTCATATACAATTTCAAGAGGGATATGGTCTTGTAATTTGCCCCATAACTCTGCATCCAATGCAATTTCGCCCTTCTTCTCCTGCTCGTTTGTCTCTCTTGGAGCTTTCCTTGAGGCTTCCATGTCTGTAACAATAGCAATGCACCAGCTCTACTCCAATTGAAGCAAGTCCCAGTGTCAGCTAACCTACTCTGGCCCCGGAACGATTCAGTCTTCCAAATTCAACCTGTAACAAGCATGGCGTCCGAAGTAAGCACCTCCATTGCTCAACTCACAATAATATTAGAACTGCGCAAGAGAGCATTATTTAACATTCAACGTTCTACGACATTGCCAATTTCGCAACGAGAGCTACCTTAGATTACGTCTGCAATTCGAAATGAGACAAACACACACTCAAGTAGAAATCCGACTTTCTTTCCAGTAAACGAGGCGATTCCAGACCTAATAGCATGTAGTCTAGAATTGACTATCCACACAAGTCGTAACCACCTCCCTTTTGCAAATACTCTCTCATTGAAACAAACACCATTTCAATCCATTCGAAACTAAACCTCTCATTTCCAACAACAGAAAGAAAAATGTTTCAGCGAAAGCTCACCTAAAATTCTCATGAAGCCTGAAGGCACAATTAATCAACAGTCTAAACAATTAATGCAACATTCACATGGTTATGGAAGGATTGCTCGCTAACACTCTCACCAAACAAACATCTCAAGAGTGTAGTTAGACCCCGTGATGGCCGGAGTGCATTGTCACATTTGGTCACAATCTACAGAAGCGGAATTAAACAGAGAATTTCATAAAAAAGAACAATTGGCAGCAAATGCAATGCGGCGATCGAAGAAGTATGTTGTTACCGAAGATTTTGTTGCAGCGGAACGGATCAAGCGAGACGATGCAAACATGCCTTCGGAATCCGAAATGGCCTTGGAGGTGCCGCCAACAGCAAAGCTACAGGGTATCAATGGACGTTTCGGTATCCCTGGTATCTATGGGCTGGTATCGATCATGAGAAGATATCAGCTCCAGTATGAGGACAAAAATATGCAAAGTAGTGATACTCCCTCCATACCAAAATTATTGATTGTCCACAATTTGTTGGGGTTTTTTGGGCCAATTTCATTGATCATACTGTGAAAAACATAATTGAGAAGGGTTCAAAATTTTATATGAGTAGAACCAATGAAGAACATAGCATGTGTTCATTGCAACCCAAATAAAAGTAACCACCAAGAATTCATATTAATAAATATTAATATAATTTATTATTAAATTAATAAAAATCTATACATTCCATTTTTGAGTAGTGGCAGTATATTTAAAAGCCATTGAAAATCATATGTTCAATTCCAAAATATAATCTGATGCACCCATCTAATGACACAATTTGTTGTACTTGTGAAATATTTATCTCTACCTCCACCCCTACATTTATATTTTTTTGGAAGCTCCTATGATTGCAATTGATATTAGTGTGCATTGTGTCATTCCCACAACTAGAATAAAAGTAAAATAATTTTCTAATATTTTAATTTGTAAAGACTTTGAGATTTAATATCTTTTATACACAAAGGAATGCAAGGGCTTTGTTGGGGTGCGAGAAGTTGTGTTCTTGATACAAATAGAAAGCTTTCAACATGAAAGAGTGCAAAGGCTTTGTTTTGTGGCATAATTTCATTTGACTTTCTAATTCTTAAAAACTTTGAAATCTAATAACTTTCACACCATAGGTCCAAACGCCAAGAAACAAAAACTATGCACCCCTCCATGTGGGGAGCTTTCCAACGGTACGAAAAGTGCGGCTGAGACTCATGATTTGTTAGATCTAATTAATATCAAATAAACAAAACAAACAAACAACCTAATTTAAAATGTAGGTGGGATATTGACACTGTATCTCTTGTCAATACCTGCATAATCATGTACTTTGTACCATACTCATGTATAATATTTTACATGTCTATATACATTCTATATATCCCTATTTTGTAAGTATTGTATTAAGTGTATTGTGTTTGTATCATAAACCCTAATTTTGATAGCCAAGTTTGCCAAGGCTAGAGTAATCAACAACTATAACTTTTTCTGAAAGATTATATTTTTGTCTACATGTAAAGCTTTGTTTCATTCAATTTGGACTAATAATGAGAATGTTATGGACAATCTTATTTTTTCGGGCAATCTAAGCATCTTCTTGAAAAAATAACTTGTAGAATTCATTTTTTATTGCAATTTTTAGAATTTAAAAAAAATCGTTAGACTAGGGTTAGATTTTTGCTACAATAATCTCACTGTTGGGATTATTGTGATTCAATTCCATCTCGAAGCTATTAACAATTTAGTTTTTTCTTCAATCTTGAACCCACCTCTACTTAACAATTTTTTAACAAGTGAAAATTAAGTGCTTTTTTTCCTAAATTTTTTTTGGAGATTCTCAACTCAACTACTTAACATAAATAAGTAGAAAATCAAAATCAGTAGTGCAAAAACTTTGAACTAAGAAGATTCAAAGCCAAAAAATGTAATCAAGCAAGGTGCAATAAAATTTCTTTTCTTCACTTTAAATGCATATATCTTGCAATCTACATGGTCAAAGCTTTTGAAATTTCTTCCGCATATTCATATACTAGTCAAGTACAAGATCTAACGGTTGGATATGCCAAAAATACAATTTTTGAAGCTCTTTTCTCTTTGCAATAGAAATGACAATTTTGAGTGGTTTTTGATACAAAAATCACCTTGGTCCTTTAGGGGTTAACACTGGAAAAAATTGGTGAAGAAATTGATGAAATCACCATATTCTTTTCAAAAAAAAAAGTGTGATTTGTCAATAATTGGATGCATATTATTGATAATAGATATTTTAGTGAATGAGCGTACTCATATGGATGATTATGTCCATTTCCCCCTTAATTGCAGGCATTCAAACTAGCATAAATGTTTTTGGTGATTTGCTGTCAAAAATCTACCAAGTTCAAGCTTATAAAAAATTTGAGTGGCATGCATTCCAAGTACGTTAACCCCTAAGTGCCTAAGCCTTTCCAAGTGTGTTTTTCCTCTGAAAAAAGAGCATGAGCTTATAGTTATCTCCAATGAAGCAAATTGTTTGTTTTTCAAAATCTAACCATATAGATGCTTAGAGAGCTTGCTTATTAGTGTGCTTACCAATTTTTCGTGTAAAATTGCATAAGAGCTGTGAGATTATGACAAGAGAAATGTAAGTATCCTATTTTTAGTATGCTGCCCCTTTCCACGATGTTTGAGAAATTTGCATATTAGAGTTTTTTGGAGTTGGATGTGACAAGAACAATTTGAAATTGCATTAGGACACTAAAATGCACTTCTAAAAAACTTAAGTTCAAATAAAGAGCTATCAAACTCATTACACAATCCACCTTGTAGTTGTTGAAACGCAATTTTATTTTATAAGTAGAAAGTGTAAATACCTCCAAATCAACACTTGCATGTTTAAATTTTCAATGGTGAAAATCATGAAAACACTTTACTCTTTCCATTGGGACCATTTTCAAAGCAAATGGATAACTTGATTATGTTCAGATCCCTTATTTTTCAGAAATTTTAAAAAATCATTTTATATTTAAATTTGAATTTAGCTAATTTGTAACACTTTGCAACTTAGGGGTTTTAAGTACTGGGGAGAGATCAAAATTAATGATCTAGAGCTGAAATTTCTATGGTCTATTCCCATACTAGAAAGTCAAGTTTCTACCAAAGGAAATTTAAAAATGTTTTATTTTGTGTCCTCCACATGCGTGCTAACAGGGCTCCTTTGTGCACGCATTTATGAACATTGAAGATGGTTTTAAGATCATTCTTTTGGTGAAATCTCTTCATCATAAAGTTCTTCCAAATCGTCAATTTTTGTTTTTTTCTAAAATGTTTTTTCTATTTTTTACAAATTAAAATGTAAAAGTACCTATTTTCATGAGATTTTGCACTTTTCTAGTTCTCCTTCTTAAAGAATTTTTCTACACTTTTCCTTCTTAGGGTACCTTCTTCTTAGAGGCATATACATTAAACATTTTTTTCACATTTTTTAAAAATTGATTTTCTAATTATATAGTACTCTTGGAAAGAAAATGAGTACTGTGAAAAACGCTACGGAAAACGGTCGATGTTTCTTGCATCCACCCTACTGCTTGTAAAAACGTTTTAACCGGTCAAAGGAATTTAACTGCCCATGCCCAAACGAGCCTGAAATTTTGGAGTGACCATATTTGGTTGCTCAGGCAATTAGGGGTTAATGTTTTTGGTGATTTGCTACCAAAAACCTAACTAATTCAAGCTTATAAAAAATTTGAGTGGACCAACTTATTGCCAATTCCATCCAAGCTCCGGCCTAGAATTTGCCAAATCTTTCTTATTATAGTAAATTATGCAACTCATATGAATTAATAGGGAACAATAAGGTAATAATAGCCAAAGTAGGCTTTTAATCTTATACTGCCACATTGGCAATATAAAAAATTCCAAAAAATATATGCTGATTCCAAGGTGCAAATCACTCAAGCTTGAAGTTGATGGGGAAATTCCTAGAGCTGGTGTAGTTCTGTAGCCAGTAGTCATTTTATAACTGTGAAGTACTGATTTCATCACAATTTGTACGAGATCTGAGTCATTACAAACTAGCCAATTTAACTCAAACTTCCAAAAGCTTTCCAAAACACAGAGACCTGGAGGTCTTCATCTGCAGGCTCTGCAAATTTGAAAATATTGGGCCACAGAGCTGGGTTTCTACTCCAGATTATAGTCCATGTTGCAAACTAACCAATTTAATTTTATCTCGGGTCACTTTATTTAATTCTCAACAGGGTTGAATTTGAGACCTTCAATGCCACATGAAGAGTACAATCTCACCCTCATCATACAACAATCTAACCAATTCTCAGCAACAGGCGGGAGAATAATATATACAGCTCCAGATCCAACGAAGCTGCTGCTGAGAATATCATGGCCATGACTTGTCCTTGAATAAATGAGGTTGGATCATTCAATTAATGTGGCATTGTAGATCTAAGCACCAGCCCAGCTGAGAAGAATGCTTGCTGACACAATTCCTCGCATAATTCTTGAAGCATTTGAATATGCCGTGCACTGATCATTCTGGCCAGGTCTTTGCATTGGACGTCTGCATGATCTACCTGAACGATCGATGGCACTAGCTATTTATATCTATCAAAAAAATCAGTAATACTGCACAGCAAGCTCGATCACATTGCAGGCTGTCCATCATAAAACTGCAAAATATTGCCAATCCCAGTTACTCGATCGTACCTAGTTTGGGGCGAGGGCAATCAAAGCATCATCCAACAATCTTCACAAATCATCCCGACATTGAATGTTCTGCACAAATATTGGAATACATGTGGCTGGCTTGCATTGTAACTCATGTACTATCACTGGGAACTTTGAAGACTTTATGCTGGGCTAACTCGTGAAGAGTTAGGCCCCCCTTTTGGCCCATTTTTGTACAAATCCGAGGTGGGGGGTGCGAAACTTTTGCTCCCCCTTTTGGCCCATTTTTGTACGCATTAGGCCTCCATTGACGCTAAAAGTGCGCGGAACTCAGGTTCCTGCGGTCTTCCGAACCTCAGCCCGAACCAGAGATGCACATTAGGCCCCCCTTTAGGTCCGGCATAAAGTGGCAAAAGTTCCCAGTGTATACAGTACGTACAAGGGGGATCGGATATGATCAATCTCCCACTTACACATATTGCCCGATTCCAGCTAGCGTCAGGTGGCACATGATCGAGTATGTGAAGACAAACTTCGAACTGATCGACAAATAGAAGTAGCTAGCAGCCATTTAGATGTATACCCAAGGTATCCGAGAGCACTGGGAACTTTGAAGACTTCATGCTGGGCTAACTCGTGAAGAGTTAGGCCCCACTTTTGGCCCATTTTTGTACAAATCCGAGGTGGGGGGTGCGAAACTTTTGCTCCCCCTTTTGGCCCATTTTTGTACGCATTAGGCCTCAATTGACGCCCAAAGTGCGCGGAACTCAGGTTCCTGCGGTCTTCCGAACCTCAGCCCGAACCAGAGATGCACACTAGGCCCCCTTTAGGCCCGGCATAAAGTGGCAGAAGTTCCCAGTGGAGGATCGAGACGATTCGCATCAAGTATTGAATCATGCATGCTACATAATAAAAGGACTGAGAAAACACACACACAAAGAATCATCGCAAGCTTCCGTGTTTCACAATGTATCTCACAACGCTTCCGAGTTTCACAACGCTCCGATACCATATCAAACTAGACAGTGAATACAACACATACGTACTGATCAACTAGGATGTATTACAAGGAAAGCAAAAGGGCTGAAGTACAAAAGAAAGCAAAAGGATGAATGACTAACTAAGAGAGCTTGGATGAGAACCATCGAGGTAGACTTTCGTCCACACCGTCTGGATGATCACTACACTAAAAATGATATTTAGTGTAGTATGACATTTAGTGTTTTACCCCCCTACCAGCCATTTTACTTGTCTTCGATTTTACTTGTCTTCAATCTTTTCCTTTGCAAGTTCATTTTTTTAACGTGTTCTAACACTAAATGTAAACCTTTTCAAATTTCAGATTTACCATAGAGCATATTTAGTGTTAGAAATTAGATTTAGTGATTACTTACTTATGATATTTAGTGTCAAGGTTCGTAATTAGTGTTGCCAACACTAAATATCATTTTTAGTGTAGTCTTCAGAATCTTCAGGAGCAGCATCGTCATTGTCCACTTCATGTTCATCACGCTTCTCCAATTTCATCGTCGCTGTCACTCAGATTGTCATTTCTCACAGGTTCTCTCTCTTCAATTGCCACTGTTGCCATTGGCAAGCGCACCTTCTGCCACTTCTTTGTTGCCATGTTGAACAATATAAGGGCATCCGCACGGCCAGAGCTCACACGCCACAAAGCAATCAACAAGTAGCCATCGCGGAAGAACGACCGCAGACACAAATTCTTGGAAATAAATGGACCATTCATACCCAAATAACAATAACTCCAAAGCCAATCATAATGCTCCTTTGTGGTGTGAGCGTACACCTCCCATATTTGCCTTTCTGAATCAACGAGCTCCCACACAGTAACTCTCTGCTCCTTAGAGTTCTCCCGGGTGGTGAAAATCCGGCCTTCCCAAACCCCCAAGGAGTTGTCCGGTCGTGGATTGTTTTCTTTATCCCATTGCACCCTTGGAAATCTCAATGTTGTCCACAAGTCGTCTTCCATAGAGTATTTCAAGATCATGAATCTGCCTCGTTGCCCGCCTCGTTGAGACATGCAGCCTAGAGATATGTATACATATCCATTGTTGCATATACAAGTGTACTGGATCGGCGCATAATCAATCCCTTGAGCTGCTTGCAACAGTCGAGAAGATGTTGTGCTCCACGACCGGGTCTTGGAATCATAAATTCGTGTGTCAATATCAAGGTTGCCTTCAATCAGTTTGAAGGTATAGGGTTTTAGAGATGTGTCAACCATCAAACCACAAGCCGAAAGGGACTTACATTGTGTTGGAGGCGGAGGGGGGATTACATGCCACGTTTGGGTATGGACGTTGAAAACACCCCGCTGCGTAAAATCGTCTGGGTTGTGGCAGAGAATAAGCCCTTCAGTTTCAAATGGTGGAACATGACATCGCACACCAACGTCACGGAAGCGTCGACTGTTCCGCACTTTAATGAGAGGGAAGCGGTGGCGATAGAAACGGAATCGGTGGGAGACGACATCGTAAGTGACAATCCCGTTCAGGTAACGAAGCTCATAATCATCCAACGAATACTTTAGAGTGATGGTCACAAAGGAGGGCTTTGCTAACAATCTTTGCAAAGCACGGTGGTTCCAGGCTTTGCAGACAAGGCGCAGTTGGAGAAGATCATCCGGCGAGAGCTTTTCATATACAATTTCGAGAGGGATATGGTCTTGTAATTTGCCCCATAACATTTGTAACTCTGCATCCGATGCATATTTGTCGTCCTTCTTCTCCTGCTCGTTTGTCACTCCTGCAGCTTCGCTTGAGGTCTCCATGTTTGTAACAATAGCAATGCACCAGCTAAACTCCAATTGAAGAAGGTCTCAATGTCCAATTGCGTAGACCTACTCTGGCCCTGAACAGTTCAGTACAAATTCACCCTGTAACAAACAAGGCATCCAATGTAAGCACCTCCATCGCTCAACTCACAGTATTATTGGAAGAGAGCATTATTTTACATTCAAACTCCTACGACATTGCCAATTTCGTAACGAGAGCTACTTTAGACTACGTAGACCTGCAATTCAAAATGAGACAAACACACACTCAAGTAGAAACCCGACTTTCTTTCCAGTAAACAAGGCGAAACTGGACCTAATATCATGTATCATAGAATTGACTATCCACACAAGTCTTAGCCACCTCCCTTTCGCAAATACTTTCATTGAAACAAACACAACGTCAGTGAATTCCAAACTAAACCTCTCATTTCCAACAACAGAAAGAAAACCATTTCAAAGAAAGCTCACCTCAAACTCTCACGAACCTGAAGGCGCAGCTAATCAGCAGTGCTTGCAGCATTCACAAGGTTATGGAAGGATTGCTTCGCTCACACTCTGCCACAAAGAAACATCTCACGAGTGTAGTTAGACCCAGTGATGGTCGGAGCGCATTGCCACATTTGGTCATACAAGGATCTACAGAAGCGGAATTAAACAGAGAACTCCATGGAGAAGAACAATTTGCAGCAACTGCAATGCGGCGATCGAAGAAATATGTTGTTACCGACGAGAATTCGGAACAGCGGAAGGGGCGGATCAAGCGAGACGATGCAAACGTGCACTGAGGGGCCTTCGGAATCCAAAATTTGATTAAAAGAAAAAAAATAAGGCGCCAACAGCAAATGTACGTAAAGGGTATCAATTGACGTTTCGGTATCCCTCTTTATCTCTTGGCTGATATCAATCATTAGAAGGTATCAACTCGGGTATGACGACAAAAATATACAAGCAATGACCCAAAGATCCGGATAAAGATCATAAATGTATGTTGGATTGTTGTAGCAGTGCACTAACCAATGTTTATCAATAAATTTTGAACCAAATAATGTTTTCTAAGATCGATGTAGGTTCTTTTAATATAAACTATTTTACAATTATAAGATTATTAAAAATAAGTTTAAAATCTCAAGTATTAATGGGAGTCAGTTTTACAAGATCATTTAGTAATATGTTTGAAATACAAAGTATTAATTAGAATTATTTTTGATACAAGACTGCAATGATGTTGTAACAATTTATATTATTCAAATGCATTGATGGTGAGAGTTGATAGGATGTTGAATCAATGTCAATCCAATTCTACATTAACATAAGTTCAAGGACGTATTAATATCATGGTATTTTTGTGATCGTGTACAATGTTGATTTTTGAAACAATGTTGAAACAATGTTGATTTTTGTACACGATGTATCAAGCATTGATATTGTTTCAGCATTGTTTCAACATGATATTGTTTCAACATTGTTTTTATATGATACTGTTTCAACATTTTTTCAACATAATATTGTTTCAACATTGTTTCAACATACAGTAGAACCTCTCTAAACTAATAGAGTTGGGACTGGTCTAACACATCAAGTTAGAGAGGTTATTACATTAGGGAGGGTCATGATGTTTGTATGTGGTTCCTATTGTTAAGTTGGGACCGACAATCAATACTTTTTGATAGCACTTTATTAGTTTAGAGAAGATTAACTTTGGGAGGTTCTACTGTATATCAAACAATGTTGAAACAATATCATGTTGAAACAAGCATCAATGTTTTTCCAACAACTGAATCAATAACAATTTATAATTCTAGTAAACTTGAGTCCAATAGCATATTGGGATTGTGGTATTATTAAAGTTATTTATAATTTGGTATTGTTTTGGTAGTTATTAACAATATTGAAATAATTTATAATTTTAGTAAACTTTGGGGTGAAGCTTCCAGGTGAAGCTTCCAAGTGAAGATTCCGGCTGAAGCTTCGGGTGAAGCTTCCGAATGAAGCTTCCAAGTGAAGCTTCCGGGTGAAGCCTATAAAAGCCTTTGATGATTTTCCATTCAATGTTTGTCTTGTTCAATGTGGTTGTGCTTTTGGTCACCTTTGAGTTACTATACCTTTGTAAATCCAACAGATTTATTAAGGTCTAAGCTTGAGTTTTTTTGTATGTCTTTTTGACTTCAGGCTTAACAGTGGTGCAGGAATTGAATTTGGTTCAAGAGAATTAGCGTTGAAGCTTAGATTAGCCAAAATTAGTGTTGAAGCTTACATTAGCTTAAACTAATGTTGGAGCAAATACTAGTTTTACTCCAAAACATTTCAATGTACATGATTTTAAAAATTAGACATAAAATGTAAACATGCACATTCTAGCTCTCTTCTTCTACTTGAGGGAAACATGGAATATTTTTTCAATAGATGTTGCATTGACATGTGTCCCAAATACAATATATCACTACTTTTGAGGTGGTATTGTTTCACTATTTTTGATGTGATATTGTTTCACTATTTATGATGTGATAATGTTTCAATAATGCAACATGAAAATCTAAATAACATTGATGTGGCATTGTTTCAATGATGGAACAAGCCCATTCCTGAATAATATTGTTGGCAATAGCTCATTTACAACGTTGAAACATTAAAATTGACATAATACCAACAAAACATTTGAACAATAATTGTTAAGTAATGTTGATATGTTTTGTAATGTTTCAACATTGTTATGATATTGCACCCTATTAATGTTTCAATACCCCTATCACAACATCGACTCAACTTTGTTTCAATGGCATGGGAACTTTGAGATGTACAACATCAAAAAAAGTGTACAGCATGTGTGTATATCACTATAAAAAAATCATGTTTTAGGTGATGAGCCCTAATTTTTTGTGACAGATTTTAGGTGATGTCAATGCTGACAACCCAAAAATTTTATGTCAACAAAAATGTTCAAAGTAACATCAATGTTGACATAAAAACATTGGATTGTCAATACTGATGTTGCGTTGTATATTTTTGTTCATAAAAATTTTAAGTTGTCAACATTGACATCACCTAAAATCTGTCATAAAAAACTAGGGCTCGTCATCTAAAACAAGGGTTTCTTATAGTGATAGGCTTGCCAATCACTTATTTGGTGAAGCATTATATTTCTACATTCATCCATCTTTTGGACCAAAAAACACTTTTCAACCATATACATGCAATAGTGAAATTAGGTTGCCCCACACTAATTTTTTGACATTCTTCATTATACCAATATGTAGTTACTTTACGAGGATGCAGTAAAATAAGAACTAAGTGTATGGGTTGGTGCACTAGTTCATAGTTCGGGATTCAAGATTGGCATTGACCTCCATCTGGACACGCATTAGTCATGAGGTATTTTCTCTGGGATAAAACAATCTAATTGTTAAGGCAATCTAATTTCACTACAATTGATAAATAGTGTTGGATGATAATTAGTGTTGTTCCCTGTTTTTTTGAAATGTTGAAATGTTGAAATGTGGTTCGCATTTCATTATTTATTTTAGCATTTCAACATTTCAACATTTCAATAATTAGTGTTGTTCCTTGAAATGACCAAATTTTATTGTAGAGCTAAATTAATGTTAAAATGGGTATATAATGTTCTAACACTAACCTTGCAAATCACAATTAGTGTTAGATGGGACAATTAGTATAGCCAACACTATTTACCAATTTTAGTGTATTTAGTGTAGATCACCTTCGAGGACGTGGGTCAACTATGTGGAGGGGAAGCTCTTGCACCATCGCCGTGCAACCAAAAACCCACAACCACTATCACAACTACTATCATAAGCCCGGAATCTGCAAATCCTAGATCTGTTACAGGCTTTTATTTTTCATTTTTGATGAAGTGCCAAAGTGGCAATATTGAATGTTACAGTGGTGCTCCAAATTTCAACATTCATCCACATATTGGATAGAAAATATCATATTAGAGCATATCACACATCCCTAATCCAGTTTTCATTCACAATCTGGCGATTTCATCCAAGATTTTTTTTTCATTTGAAGTTTTCTAATGATTTTCCACCTTTTAATTTCTCTATAGGCGTGGTGCCAGGCCATAAAATTTGGTGCAATTTTGCACCAAATCAGCGGAAAAAAAAACACTGGTCTGTTACCCCCAGCTTAGAGTAATCAAATAGCGTTTGAAAGTGTTTGTACCCTGACACCCGCTTAATCAAACTTAGATCGAGGATTCAAAACCTCTAAACCTGTAACTTTGCAACTTTGCACAATCGAATTGAAGGAATTTTTTTTCTCAATTTGAGTATTAGATGAACAAGTCATTGAGTACAGATTTGAAAGTATGATTCTCCTACCTTGATGTTTGCCAAGATTATGTTCTGAAAATCAATTGTGACACAATCCTCTACGTTAAACTTTGTCATTCAAAAAATTGCCGATTTGAAAACCCTAAGCCCCAGCCTGCACAATTCAGTAAAAGGGAGAACTTTCCTAACAAGACTCGAAGCAAAATGATTACCAGGATCGTTCTCTGAAATCCAATGACGACAGGACCCTCCTAGATTAACCCCTAAAGGACCGAGGCCCTTTTTCTGCCAAAAAACACTCAAAACTGCCATTTCTAAAGCAAAGTGCAAAAAAATTTGAAAAATGTTTTTTTTCCACATCTAATTGTAGGATCTTACACCTAACTAGTATGAGAGTGTGTGGAAAAAATTTCAGAATTTTTGACCGCTCAGATTGCAAGATATCTGGGTTTAAAGTGAAAAAAACAAGTTTTTCAGCACATTGTGGGACTAGATTTTTTGACTTTGAACATTTTTAACTTAAAAAATTTTTACTACAGAGTTTTGAGCTTTAAATCTTTGTAGTGGAGAATTGAGTTGAGAGTCTAGGGAAAAAAAAAAACCCCAAAAAAACTAAATTATCATTCTTTAAAAAATTGTTAAATAGAAATAGTTACGAGATAGAAGGAAAATCTAAAGTATTCATATATTTTATATGGAATTGAAATTCAGTAAATCCAATGGTGAGATTGTTCTAGCAAGTAATAGAAACCATGCAAAAAAAAAAATTGAAAAATTTGAAAAATTGCATTCAGAAATGCATCCTGTAAGTTATTATTTTTTCAAAAAGATGTTCTAACTGCCGAAAAAACAAGAATGTCCATAACTTCCTGATAACAAATCCAAATGACATGAATCAAAGCTTTCCAAATAGACAAGAATATAATCTATGAAAAAAAAATATTAAAAAAAACTCAAATTTTTGTCCATTTTTTTTTGCTGCTCAGGCTGCCCGCAGTCCTGTGTTTTGAGCTTATTTGGTCATAACTATTGTTCCCGGGCACCGATTGGGAAAAAAATGATATTCCCACCAAGCTTATCAGTTTTTCTATCTTCATAAAAAGTTTCAAAAATCACGACAAAATTTCAGCCCGTAGGTATCTGCTTGAAATCCCAAATGTCCGCCAAACCAACAATGGTCCTTTTGGGGTTAAACATCCTCATTCTAGGCATTGCCAATTCAAAACTTAAATTTTGTATATTTAAGCTTGATGGTACAATAATTTAGCCAAAATGTTGTCAAAATATAGAAATATCTATTTTATAAAATTTGGTCTAATGACATCTGGCATTGAACTCTTCATAGATCAATTACTTTATTACTTATGAGGTGTTTTTGGTATGCATGATGTGCGTATGGATGTTTCCTATATATCTTTATAATCAATATTAAAAAATCTCATCACCAATGTACTTCAATAAATTATTATGTAAACCTATGAATTTCATATGAAACAATTAACCCAAAATGGAATTTTGGTTTTCTAAATCCAAATTTGGTAAGTTTGATTGAAGTTGCATAAGAATTGAATATTTATTATATGTTACAAAAATGACAATTCTATTTTATACTATGTGGATTATAAAATTCTGGTGAGCGTCTAAATGGGATGGACGAATGCAAATCTATATTCAAAAGTTTTTTCCACAAATGGCGGTCAAAGCTGCCTAAAAGTGCATGACAATATTCGAAAAGGTTGTTTTTCCAACTTTGAATGTTGATATCTTCCAATCTATACGGTCAAACTTCATGAAATTTTTAACACATGATCTTAGACAAGTGAAGTAAAAGATCCTATGGTTAAACTTTAAAATTTTTTTTTTTTTTTCTAGATGAATGCAACAAAAATGACAGTTTTGAAAGGTTTGTTGGACTTGGTCCATTGGGGGTTAAAGTCACAATGAAAGCCAACTTTGAGGCTGCATGTGTACCACATTTTCATAGCAATCTAGTTATCAAAGTTTGGCACACCTTCTTATAGTCACAGCACTTGAGGAAGCTCATCTTAGTGTACTTCAAAATAGCTTAGACAAATTGCTATTTAGTACTAGGCTTAATTGAAGATGAGACATCTTTTTTGAATTTGAAGTTTAGCAAGTACTGCTAGTGAAATAGATTTGGCAAGCATTTGTCCTTTGTTGTGTACATGTTTGGTCAAAAATACTCTTTCCTGAAGAATTTCCTTTATAAAGAAATTACTGACTCTTTGAAAAAGTGTTGTGAAGTTTGGCTAGCAGAAAGATGTTTGGTATAGGTCCAATTCATCAGTATCTTCACCTTCAACGTTCCTTTCCTTAGTTTCAATGAGATTAAGCATATTCTGTGGCTTAAGTTTGAAGAGTTTCTTTGACTTTGAAGTTTTGTGCTAGGTTTGCCTCCTAGGGTAAACTTGTACAAGGTGGAGTGCGAGCATCATCAACTTTTGGAAGCTTTCTATAACTTGACTTCATCTCGCTTTTTATTCTAATATCTATTGTGGTTTATTTGTGTTGTGTTGTGCAAAGCAAGAACATTGCAATTGGACAATTTGTTCATAGCAAACGGAATTCAATTCCCTTGTTAGTGAAAATTTTATTTTTCATGTATGACTTACATTTTGCTAAAAAGCATGTCCTTCTAACAAAACAAATGAAAGAAATGTTCATTTTAGAGAATTTCAAAATGAACTCTTTTTTGTGGCCTTCAAAAAATAATGTACAAAATAATGACTTGTGGACAAATTTTCTTTTGCCTACAACCTAAATTCTATGAAAACCCTAATTTTCAAAAAATTTAAGGATTCACTTAAGAAATGAAACTTATAAGATACTCTATGACAATGACAATGACAATGAGGCAAAAAGATGCAAACCCTCTATTTCCTTCCCTCCCCCCCTCCTCCCGCTTGAAAAAATCAAAAGTCGTTGATTTTTTTTTTGAATCCTCCCTCCCAATGTTGTTGATCTTGAAAAACAACTTTGCATATGGATGTAAATATGATACAAGTACAGATACAGGATATGGGATATAGATACAGGTAAGGGATACATGATATATTTCATATCAAATGCCACCCCCATTGCCACCAGAAAATTACAAAGGGGTGGGATGGGTGGAGTGGATACAAAAAAATTTAACTTAATTTAAATTGTCTTTTGAGTTTAGGGGGGGAGGGGGGGGGGGGGGAAATCAATTTTATTTTTATTTTTTGAGCTCATTGTGATTTGTCACACAGTGAGATTGACAAGGACAAGGACAATGAGCTCAAAAGATGCAGTTACTGCATTACTACATGTTTTGTGATTATCTGTAAAATATAGCTTATGATATATTCCTTTTTACATCACTAATCATATGCTTTCTTTATATGGATTTTCCTTGAGGAAAAATAAAATTCAATTACAAAAACTTGTTTTAATTACATCAACAAAAAACTTGTAAATCTCTAATCACAAACTTGTTCTTGTAGTTAATGGCTTGTCCAAAGCAAGAATTTATCTCATTCTACATACCATAGCTCTCTAGTAGCTTGGTTAGAAAATAAATAATTAGAAAAGAATGCCTATATTTTTGAAAATTTATTGACCTAACTTGCCCAAAAATTATATATACATATGAAAGGAATTTTTAATTCATAGAAATTCAACTGGCGTATATTGTAATCTAATAAATTAGAATTTTGATTTATATACTAAAATTGGCACAAGTGATTAGTAACTATGTCTTAGCATCTCTAATACACATTGACAAGCATTCTACAAAATATTTGGAGGTCAAGGCAAGAATTTAAATAAATGCAGCCACCTTAAATGAAAATAGCAACAACCATCCAAAAATTGTAAGAACAACTTAGATGAATGACTAACTTAATTTTAATTATATTTTTTTAAATTGTTTGATTTTAATACATTATTTCTTGAATTGCCTAATTATTCTTTTAATTTAATTAATTAATAGGCAAAAAATTGCCTAAACTGCTAGGAAGCTATAATAAAAGTTTTAGACAAAAATAACAAAACTGTATTCCTTGGGGCTTCTACAAAATCTCAATTTTCTTTTCATGGTTGCTTTGCAAATCAAATCCATTTTGTTACAGGTGCAACATCTTAAATATGTAGAAAAGTGCTTTTATGTTTTATATCAAAATGTATGCATGCAAGGTTCCCACTTTAACCCCTAAAGTTTCACGACTCTGTAATCACCAAAAACGCTCCAAAACTGCCATTTCTAATACAACTACCAAATTTTTGGAAAAAGACAATTTTTGACACATGTAACCATAGGATCTTGTAGTATGATATTTTGAAAACATGTGGTAAAAATTTCAGAAGATTCCACCATGTGGATCATAAGATATAAGCATTCAAAGTCTTGAAAACCATTTTTTCAATCCTGCAAAAAAACGGGCAGCTGCACTTTGCAAGCTCACTTTTCAATGAAAAGATGCCGATAAAGGTGGTGCTTCCTTAAATTCAGTTTCCTAAACAAGTTGTCTATATGCTTGAAAAATTTCACATCATTTGGAATTGTACAACATATAGGAAAAAAATAGCAAGTAGAAAGAAGTAGAAAATGACTCAAAATACTAAATTGTTAAAAATTTAATTATGGAACTTAAAAATGCCAATCCCAACGGTTGTAATGTTGTAATAATCAATCTACATCCTAAGATTTTATTTTTTTCCAAAAATATTGAAAATTGAGTTAAATAAACGACTTTAAAGTTTTTTTTAGAGTAGAGAATCCATAACTGCCCGCAAACCAAAAAACCTCATAACTTTTGACTCATTGGTTGAAATGGAGTGACTCAAAGCTTTTTAAGTACATATAAATGTAGAGAACCAATTTCAAAAAAAAAATTCCGAAAAAAATGATTTTTTCTGATCTGCCCAAACTGCCCGGTTACGAAAAAAAATAACATATCAGGTCACAACTTTTGACTCATATTTTGAAATGTCATGAAACTTGATATACATGAAGATATTCCTCGCCCCCACCTTCTATTAAAATTTCAGCCTCAAATATGGATATCTCTAGTCACACGTACCTACCCAAAATTTCTATACGGCCAAAAAACGCATGCTGGTCCTTTAGGGGTTAAATTGCTTTTAAGAATAATTTTAGAATTTTTCATATATATTAAAAAATTCTAAATGAAAAAAATGATTATTATAATCTACTGACATTTCTTTTGTGTGATTGACATTTTACTTATATAATGTTATATATATATTTGAATAGATCCACACCTTAATTCCTAAAGGACCACGGGCTTTTTCTTTCATAAAACATTCAAAGCTGCCATTTCTATTGTAACATGCAAAATTCTTAAAAAAGTTTGTTACTTTTTGCATATCTAACCATAGGATCTTGCTTTAACCCCTAAAGGCCCAAGGCATTTTCGGGCTCCGAAAACCACTGGAAACTACCATTTTTGCTGCAATCACTCAAGAAACCAATTTTTTTTTTAATGATCTAACCATAGGATCTTGTACTTACTTCACTTGTCTTAGATTATGTGGAAAAAATTTCATGTAGTTTGACCGTACGGATTAGAAGATACTAGCATTTGAAGTTAGGAAAAAGAAGTTTTTTGGAACTATGGCCTGCAATTTCAGATGACTTTGACAGCCATTTTTAGATTTCTTTTGCATTACACACCATTGGATTAAATTTTTTTGTGTTGAACATTTCAGTTGAGAGTTGGAAAAAAAAAATTCAGAATGTCAAAACTTGATCTTGCACATATAAATAAACGTATAAAAAAAAATGTTAAGTAGAAGTAAGTCCAAAATTGAATGAACAACTAAATCGTTAATATCTTTTAGGTGGAATTAAAATATCCATAATCTCAATGGTGGGATTGTTTTTGCAAACAAACTTAACCTTTTAAAAAAAAAAATTTTGAAAAAATTTGAAAATTTCATTCAAAAATGAATTCTATAAGTTTTTTTTGAAGAAGATGTAAATTGCCCCAAAATCAAGATTATCTATAACTTTTTCATTTTGAGTCCAAATAGAATGAATCAAAGCTTCAAATGTAGACAAAAACATGATCTTTGAAAAGAATTTTTTTGAATAAAAGTATAGTTTTTTACACTTTTGTTTTTCTGCCATGCAGTTTCTTTTTTGATTTTGGGTGGCATAACTTTTGCTCTAGGGCACCAATTGAAAAAAAATTATTTTCTTAGAAAGCTAATGTGATATTGTATCTACAAAAAAAGTTTCAAAAAATCAGACCAAAATTTCAGGTCGCACAAGCCTGCCCAAAATTCCAAGTGTCCCTTAAAGGGACTTTGGGCATTTAGTGGTTAGACAAATATAAAAATGTGTGGTAGAAAATTTTGAGACATGGACCATGTAGGTTGCAAGATACCTTTGTTTAAAGTGAAGAAAACAAGTTTTCTCGCACCTTCCATGATTACATTTTTTGACTTTGAATTTTTTTAATTTAGAATTTTTGCACTACAAATTTTGAATTTTAAATGTTTTATACTAAAGATTGAGTAGAGAAGGGAGTTGAAAGTGTAGGAATTTTTTTTAAATACACTTAATTTTCATCCTATAAAAAATTGTTGAGTAGAAGTTTGTCCGAGAATGAATTTAATACCAAATCAATAATAGCTCTAAGATGGAATTGAAACACCATAATTCCAACAGTGAGATTGCTCTAGCAAGCAAACTCATCCCTGTTATGTAATTTTTTGGAAAAATTGTGAAAATTGCATTGAAAAAAGAATCCTATAGGTTAATTTTTTTAGAAGATGCTTAGATTGCCCGAAAAACAAAATTGTCTATAACTTCCTCATAATTAGTCCAAATGCAATGAATCAAAGCTTCACGTGTACTTAAAGATATAATCTTTTAGTAAAAAAAAGAATTTGAAAATTTATTTTGACTTTTTGTGGTTCTTTTGTAATGCTCGCCTACCTCTATTGTGCCAAAACTTTTGCTTCCGGGCATTGATTAAAATAAAAATTATATATTTACAAAACTCTCACAGGACCGCATATTCTCAAAAAGTTTCAAAAAAATTTACTACAAATTGAAACAATAGAAACCCACTTGGACCCACATCGCCCCTGAAGGCAACAAATGTCTTTAGGAGTTAATCATAATATGGATTTTCCACTTTATAAAGAAACTCATGCCTTGATGATGGACAAGGCAATTTGAGGGTAAGACAATTCACAATTTGTCTTTGCTTTGTGAACTACATGTGGTTGGCTTTGCCTTGTGTGATTCTACTTCTAGAATATATATATATATTTATATGTATATATATAAACTCTTAAAATCCCAAAGTTTCATTTGGAGGACAAAATGGATTTTGATTTCTCAATTTAAAAAAAAGTATAGAAAAATCCATTAGCTTTCCAGGAATATACATTTTTATTTGGTTGCGTGGCTAGAAACTCCTATTGATGCCAAAAAGTCCCCTTCACAAGCTAGAAAGCTAGTGATCAAGAAATATAACCCGATCCATGCATAAGCTTAGCTGGCTCAAGATTGTTCTTAAATATGGTATCTTATCTCCCATTTTTTTGGATTTATTTCTTTTATTTTGAATGCCTTTCAATTTGAAATGAATTTTTTATCAAGCAATTATTTCTACAAAGAGATTGCAAGATCAAACCAAGAGTAGGGTGATTTATTTTTTAAGATCGAGAGGTAATTTGACAGCCTGTTGACAAGATCCAAAATTGCAGCACTAAGTGAAGCCTATTGACATTTTTGAATCAAAATGAGGAAGGGGTAACTTATTTTTTGGGGCCAAGAGGTGCCTTTTTAGCCTACTAAGGGTTCAAAATTTGTAGCACCGTACAATATCCAAAGAAATGTCACTCTTAGGATTTTTAGAAATTTTGTTGTAGGCCTCATGACATTATTTCTCTTGCAAAAAATGAATGCTGAAGAAATGGCAGATTTGCCATCATGCAACCTATCCAAAATAGATCCTACAAATGGTAGTAGCAATTGGGTGTTTGACGTAATGATTTGTTTGCCGCCATTTGTGATGACTGCATTTGAGCCTTCATATACATGACAAATTATTGAACATTCTTCAATGGCAGAACATTAGGATCAAATCCATTTAAGGAAGAGCTAAAGTTAAGAGGCGCTAGATGCAATGGTAATTTGAAGGAGATCGTAAAGGCATTGAATGTCCTTTTGGGAGCATCTAATGTATTCCACACTTGCAGGATGAAGAGGTATTTGGCAGTAATAAGCTCAAACTTGACCTCCCTATCTATTTGGATGGTGACTCCCATCGAATGGATAAAATGAATTTTTCTTAGCCAGGGTGCAATGGTGACACTTTACAATACCATATTGCGAGATTGTCCCACATGTTGAATTGCAAATGTCACGTCCAATAACAAGGATCAAACATTATAAAAGGATGAAAAGACACTCTAGCTACAATATACCATGGTAGAAAGAAATAATATAGCGGAAATGAGGATATTATGACAAATTTTTGGTTTTGGCCAAATAATATTCACCGTTGTATTTAAGGCTCTAAATGCGCTCGAATAATTGACTAGCCTAAAGTACTAGACATTTGACCTATACAAAATGGACATTATGAGGGTCTCCAAATGAAGGTCTTTGATATACGTAAAAGTCTAAAAATCTATGAATGCTTGTGATCTAAATTTGAAATAATTTTAACTAAAGTTACACATGTAGCTACAAAAGTTTCAATTTCTCTATAGACAAATATTGTAATTATTTGATGGAATGTTCTATACAACCTTTTTTCCATCCTTGTTCATTTACCACATCTAAATCGTTTTTCATCTTCACAATAAATATTTCCAATATCATAGGCAATATAAAAAATAACAACCCTAATACAAGTAGTATATATCTACGGTAATAGGTCCACGGTAATAGGTTCATGTTAATAGATCCACAACAATATAGGTCCTAAAATTACAAGAAACAAATAATATGGACAATTTTTTTTGGAAACTACCCTTTTTCCTGATATTATTGAATTTTATATTATTTTTTTAAAAGTTTGGAGCTCACTGCTCTCATAATCCCTGCTCACTGCTCACAAGCTCACAAAATAGCACCCCTGATTGATCCAGAGCCAACTAAAGTTAATAAATCATGTTGAAACATCATATGTCTTTTATACTAAAATCATAGTATAATATTAATTATATAATGATATATTAAACATGCTATCATAAAAATTATATTTTAGTTCATATTATCATATGGAGTAAAATTTTATTAAATATTTGTACTCAAAGAAATTTAGCAAAATCAATTTTTTTTCTTGGAAAAGACATTTTTGAAACCATTTTTATATACTAATTTGTATTAATATACCAATAATAGTATAAATGAATGTTTCTGTTAGACTAATATTTTAAAGGTTGTGTTAGGCTTAGATAACAAAATTCTAAAACCACTTCTAAATAAGGGAGATTTATTTTTAAAACTATTATAGACACTATTATAGACGCTTTGGTTACTATTTATAATGTATTTATTGGATTTTTAATTTTTTTTAGTAAAAGCGGAGTAGCAAATCAAGAAAAAATTCAAGTTTTTTTCTTTCAACTCATTTTTGCAAATAGATGATACGTTATTGGTAAATAACAAAAATCATATACTATAACTTTTCTCGCGGATCCTAGGCGGGAGCTGTTCAAGGATTTTTTGGATGCTAAAATAGCTCTATTAATTCCTATATAGTTTCAATATAAACAATCCAAACGCATCTCTTAAGATTGTGGGATATTAATGAATGAACCTATTGTCATATTTAAAAGTTGCATAATGCGGTATTTATAGAATTTGTGAAATGATGACTTTGCAATTCAGTTTCAACCCTTTAAAGCCCAATTCTACACTAAATACCTAGAAGGCTCACGATGTATTAGACTTAGAATACATATGCATCCAAATACAAGGTTTTCCAAATAATAGAAAAAACTTGTTCAAAACTATTTGTTATACATTAGAAAAATTCTCAAGCCTCCGGAGGGCCGCTCCATAGTGTCCAAACTAGTCTATTAATCACTTGAAAATTAGTAGGGGCATATAGCCGTAGTGCATTGTCAGAGTGTGTGAACTTCGCGAAAGACCTCAAGATCCCATAATGAGGTGTAGTAGAAGTCTGTTTAATATTCAACCGCGTGAGCATACGAGGTGATTAATTGGGAATTTAATCAAATTCAATGGACTTAAGAAATATGAAGTGGCTAGTTGCTAAAAACTTAGAGAACTCTTACATTTCCAACTAGCTTCTAAAGCCACTTAGTTTAAGGTGTTTGAAGATGAGAAGAGAAGCTCTTTATGTATACATGGGGTGGAAGGAGGTAGAATAATCCATGTGGGATATGTAATTTAGAAGTTGTAGTTTCTCATCTGCTCATAGTTAAACTTAAAAATAATAATTGTGTTAAAACTAGAATTTTAGACCTCATTTAGGCATAGTAGAATGAATTTTTTTGAAAAATTTGAATAGAAAAAAGTTGAATTATCAAGCTAGTTTTCATCTCCAAAAACCCGTTTGAGGCTTAGAGTCTTCAATAAAAGTTTTGGATAAAATTAGGAGAAGCTATTCTAAAATGTCAAAGAAAATCTCCCTTTCAACCCCTTTTAGAATTTTGTTTATAACTTTTATTGGATGCTTAGAACCTCAAACGGATTTTTGGAGATGAAAATTGGCTTGATTTTCCAACTTTTCTTAGTTCAAAGTTTTTTGAAAAAAATCATTCTACTATGCCTAAATGAGGTCTGAATTTCTAGTTTTAACACAATTAATGCATTTGACAATGAGTGATCTCTCTTCTAAATAACCCATATCCTTTGAAGATTTACCATGGCGAACTGATTTTTCTATAAAAATAACCTCTTCACCCTTCCTTCTCACCAATTGTCAATGAATTAAGTCTATTATGATGCCACTAAAAAAACCTTTGATGGTAGATGCCCTTGGACTATTTTTGACATTTGCTTTTTTATTTGTTACTTGAAAACAAGGTATGCAATAATCAGGATTAAGGTGCATTACAAGACTTGAACCCTGATTATTTAACTACTGGTACTTGGATTTCAAACCACTGACAATCATCGGGCATCGTGACTTTAGGTGATCGACTATAGGGGAAAACAAATCATTAAGCAAAGTTAGATGTAAATGTGGGGTGCTTTCAACTGCTCTAGAGCGGCACTCCAGAGGGTTGAGAATTTCTCTAATGACTACAAAATACCAATAAGATTTGTTGCAAGAATGAGTGGCTGTTTTTGTTCCACTTTGGCCTATTTTGGGCTAATACTTACAATGTTATGAGCTTTTGAAAATGAAAACTTAAAAGAATAATAAAACAAAGATAATTAATATCACACTAAAAATAGTATATCACCAAAATTTCAGACCTAAAAAAATGTAAACGTTATTCATGAAAAAAAGTAAGTTGAAATTCTGAAGCAAATAGAAATTACTGATAATAGCTATTTTAGTAAATGAGCGTACTCATATGGATGAGTATGTCCATTTTTCTCTTAGCTGCAAGCATTCCAAGTAGCATAAATGTTTTTCGTGATATGCTACCAAAAACCTAACTAGTTCAAGCTTATAAAAAATTTAAGTGAACCTGTAGCCATTAGTCATAAGTCATAACTGTGAAGTAATGATTTCATCACAATTTGTACGAGATCTGAGTCATTACAAACTTACCAATTTAACTTGATCTTCCAAAACCTTTCCAAAACACAGAGACCTGGGGGTCTTCATCCACAGGCTCTGCAATTTGAAAATATTGGGCATGGAGCTGGGTTTCTACTCCAGATTATAGTCCATGTTGCAAACTAACCAATTTGATTTGGTCTAGGGCCACTTTAATATATTCTCAACAGGGTCAAATTTGAGACCTTCAATGCAAAATGAAGATTAGAATCTCACCAATTCTCAGCAACAGGTGGGAGAATTATATATATATAAATAAATATAAAGCTCCAGATCCAACGAAGCTGCCGCTGACACAGGGAAAACGGGAGGTAGAAACCGGGAGAGTATTATTTTCAACATGAAACTTCACCCCCCTGAAATTTCTGTTTTAAGTAAGATTGGGGGGAGTGAAGTTACAGTGTTGAATATAATACCCCTGGTATCGACCTGCCTTTTTCCCTGTGTGAGAATATCATGGCCATGACTTGTCCTGGAATGAGTGAGGTTGGATCATTCAATTAATGTGGCATTGTAGATCTAAGCACCAGCCCAGTTGAGAAGAATTCAAATGCTTGCTGACACAATTCCTCGCATACATCTTGAAGCATTTGAATATGCCGTGAATCTTGAAGCATCTTGAAGCATCTTGAAGCATTCTGGCCAGCTCTTCGCATGGGGCCGATTTCGGACGTTTGCATGATCTACCAGAACGATCGATGGCACTAGCTATTTATATATATAAAAAAACATCAGTAATACTGTACAGCAAGCTTGATCACGTTGCTGGCTGTCCATCATAAAACTGCAAAATATTGCCAATCCCAGTTACTCGGTCGTAGCTAGTTTGAGGCGAGGGCAATCAAAGCACCATACAACAATCTTCACAAATCATCCCGGCAACATATATCGAATGTTCTGCACATATACTGGTACGCAGAACATGTGGCTGAGTTGCATTCCGGGTTGCATTGTAACCCATATACTGTACTGTACGTACAAGGGAGATCGAATATAATAGATCGATTGCCCCACTCCAGCTTCAGGCCGGTGGCACATGATCGAGTATGTGAAGATAAACTTCGAACTGATCGACAAAAGAAGTAGCTAGCAGCCAATTTTATATATATATACCCATGTGGTATCCGAGAGGGGACGATTTGCATCAAGTATTGAATCATGCATGCTACATAATAAAAGGACTGAGAAAACACACACAAAGAATCACAGCAAGCTTCCGTGTTTCACAATATATCTCATAACGCTTCCGAGTTTCACAACGCTCCGATACCATATCAAACCAGGCAGTGAATACAACACATACGTACTGATCAACTAGGATGTAAGCACAAGGGCTGAAGTACAAAAGCTGAAAGCAAAAGGATGAATGACTAACTAAGAGAGGTTGGATGACAACCATCGAGGTGGACTTTTGTCAATACCTTCTGGATGATCACTAATCTTTAAAATCTTCAGCAGCAGCATCGTCATTGTCCACTTCATGTTCATCACCCTTCTCCACTTTCATCGTCGCTGTCACTCAGATTGTCAATTCTCACAGGTTCTCTCTCTTCAATTGCCACTGTTGACATTGGCAAGCGCACCGTCTGCCACTTCTTTGTTGCCATGTTGAACATTATAAGGGCATCCGCACGGCCAGAGCTCAAACGCCACAAAGCAATCAACAAGTAGCCATCGCGGAAGAACGACCGCAGACACAAATTCTTGGAAATAAATGGACCATTCATACCCAAATAACAATAACTCCAAAGCCAATCATAATGCTCCTTTGTGGTGTGAGCGTACACCTCCCATATTTGCCTTTCTGAATCAACGAGCTCCCACACAGTAACTCTCTGCTCCTTATAGTTCTCCCGGGTGGTGAAAATCCGGCCTTCCCAAACCCCCAAGGAGTTGTCCGGTCGTGGATTGTTTTCTTTATCCCATTGCACCTTTGGAGATCTCAATGTTGTCCACAAGTCGTCTTCCATAGAGTATTTCAAGATCATGAATCTGCCGCGTTGCCCGCCTCGTTGAGACAGGGAGCC
This sequence comes from Neckera pumila, assembly GCA_963969595.1. NCBI lineage: Eukaryota > Viridiplantae > Streptophyta > Bryopsida > Hypnales > Neckeraceae > Neckera > Neckera pumila. The sequence continues at coordinate 43,998,979 of OZ018409.1, read as the reverse complement.
TAGAGATATGTATACATATCCATTGTTGCATATACAAGTGTACTGGATCGGCGCATAATCGATCCCGTGAGCTGCTTGCAACAGTCGAGAAGATGTTGTGCTCCATGACCGGGTCTTGGAATCATAAATTCGTGTGTCAATATCAAGGTTGCCTTCAATCAGTTTGAAGGTATAGGGTTTTAGAGATTTGTCAACCATCAAACCACAAGCCGAAAGGGACTTACATTGTGTTGGAGGCGGAGGGGGGATTACATGCCACGTTTGGGTATGGACGTTGAAAACACCCCGTTGCGTAAAATCGTCTGGGTTGTGGCAGAGAATAAGCCCTTCAGTTTCAAATGGTGGAACATGACATCGCACACCAACGTCACGGAAGCGTCGACTGTTCCGCACTTTAATGAGAGGGAAGCGGTGGCGATAGAAACGGAATCGGTGGGAGACGACATCGTAAGTGACAATCCCGTTCAGGTAACGAAGCTCATAATCATCCAACGAATACTTTAGAGTGATGGTCACAAAGGAGGGCTTTGCTAACAATCTTTGCAAAGCACGGTGGTTCCAGGCTTTGCAGACAAGGCGCAGTCGGAGAAGATCATCCGGCGAGAGCTTTTCATATACAATTTCGAGAGGGATATGGTCTTGTAATTTGCCCCATAACATTTGTAACTCTGCATCCGATGCATATTTGTCGTCCTTCTTCTCCTGCTCGTTTGTCACTCCTGCAGCTTCGCTTGAGGCCTCCATGTTTGTAACAATAGCAATGCACCAGCTAAACTCCAATTGAAGAAGGTCTCAATGTCCAATTGCGTAGACCTACTCTGGCCCTGAACAGTTCAGTACAAATTCACCCTGTAACAAACAAGGCATCCAATGTAAGCACCTCCATCGCTCAACTCACAGTATTATTGGAAGAGAGCATTATTTTACATTCAAACTTCTACGACATTGCCAATTTCGTAACGAGAGCTACTTTAGACTACGTAGACCTGCAATTCAAAATGAGACAAACACACACTCAAGTAGAAACCCGACTTTCTTTCCAGTAAACAAGGCGAATCTGGACCTAATATCATGTATCATAGAATTGACTATCCACACAAGTCTTAGCCACCTCCCTTTCGCAAATACTTTCATTGAAACAAACACAACGTCAGTGAATTCCAAACTAAACCTCTCATTTCCAACAACAGAAAGAAAACCATTTCAAAGAAAGCTCACCTCAAATTCTCACAAACCTGAAGGCGCAGCTAATCAGCAGTTCTTGCAGCATTCACATGCTTATGCAAGGAATGCTGGCTAACACTCTGCCACAAAGAAACATCTCACGAGTGTAGTTAGACCCAGTGATGGTCGGAGCGCATTGCCACATTTGGTCATACAAGGATCTACAGAAGCGGAATTAAACAGAGAACTCCATGGAGAAGAACAATTTGCAACAACTGCAATGCGGCGATCGAAGAAATATGTTGTTACCTACGAGATTTCGGAGCAGCAGAAGAGGCGGATCAAGCGAGACGATGCACAAATGCACTGAGGGGCCTTCGGAATCCAAAATTTGATTAAAAGAAGAAAAAAAAGAAGGCGCCAACAGCAAATGTACGTAAAGGGTATCAATTGACGTTTCGGTATCCCTCTTTATCTCTTGGCTGATATCAATCATTAGAAGGTATCAACTCGGGTATGACGACAAAAATATACAAGCAATGACCCAAAGATCCGGATAAAGATCATAAATGTATGTTGGATTGTTGTAGCAGTGCACTAACCAATGTTTATCAATAAATTTTGAACCAAATAATGTTTTCTAAGATCGATGTAGGTTCTTTTAATATAAACTATTTTACAATTATAAGATTATTAAAAATAAGTTTAAAATCTCAAGTATTAATGGGAGTCAGTTTTACAAGATCATTTAGTAATATGTTTGAAATACAAAGTATTAATTAGAATTATTTTTGAAGATTATTTTCTTGTTTATTTATTAAAGGTCCTTAATTATGTTACATGCAGCGTAACAAAATTATCTTCTCCTATAATTTTTGAAGCATGAATCAAAAATAGATAATGTAATCATATTCCTTATTTTTCAAAAACTAAGTAACCATTTTATACTTTAAGAGTCTATTTTATATTATAAAATCTACTTTGCTAATTTGTCTTATTTTTAGGTTTAGGGATTTTGAGTACTAAGGTAGAACCACCCATAACCAACCGAATAAGGAATTCCAACATGATCTGGAGTAGTAAAGGCAAAACAAATATTTTTTAGAGGTACATCAATAGAAATGACAAGGATTGTAAGAAAATTGGTAATTTTATTGCTTGAAGTGAATATATTAGGAATTTTGGAAGGCAAAAAGTGCTTCTGACCCATGGCCAACCTCTAGACTCTTCCAATTTCGATCATTCAATAACCTTTTTCCTAATCATTATTTCCTATTTTCTTTCTTACAACTTGGGATATGTATCATATATTTATTAGTTCCAACCTTGAAAAGGAAAAAATAAGCCATTCAAAGCTTGGTCAAAAATACGTGCACCTATAGGTCGACAATGGGTCACTGGTCGGAAATGGGTGGCTCTACCTTATTGAATATCCAAAATTAATTATCTAGGGTTGAAATTATCTATAGTCCATTCCCACTTGTAACAGGCAACTAGGCAAGCATGCTTCTTGTAAGGGGCATCTAAAAATAGATTATTTTATGTCTTCCACATTTGTTAGGGCTCCCTAGCGCACATACTTCTGAATAGTAAAGATGGTTTTAAGCTCATTCTTTGGTGAAATCTCTTCACCATCAAGTCCTTACAAATGGCCAATTTCTAAGTTTTTTTGTACATTATTTTTATATCTCTTATAATTTAAAATCCTGAAGTACCTATTTTTTTAAGATTTTGTACTTTTCTAATTCTTCTACTAAGAGAATTTTCTATGCTTTTCGTTCTTGAAAATACCATCTTCTTAGAAGTGTATACATTGGCCATAAATATTTAATTGTTTCTAAAATGTTTTTCTTATTTTTAAGAGTATTAGAATGGTACAAAACCATGAATAATGGTATGAAAATAACCAAAATGGTGCAAAATCAACCAATCATTCTTGCAATTATCCTAAAGTCATTTTCAAACGGCCAGTTTTTTTATTAAAAATCTTTTATTCTAAAGGCAAAAATAATTTGTATTATTTGAATAAAGACAATTTTAGAGATTTTTTTTGAAAATTTGTATGAAAAAGATGTTACCAAATTAATATAAGAATTGAGAATATTTTGATGGATGAGGAAAATCAAGTTTGTGAGTATTGGAAATGCTTGAAATAATTTCAGTATTTGAAAACTGCATTCATAGATTGGATAGGCAATTCTTGCTTCTTTTGAGTCCATATTGACAAACTAGTGGGTCAAATCACACTCAAAGGTACCAAAAAAGGGGTCAGACGCATGGAAATCTGCAATGTAATTTCTTCTTAGCTATTATTTATCTACGCTAATCTATTGATTATATATAGTCTAGTCCTTTTTGACAAGTACTTTAAGTCATGATAAGATTCATCATTTTTTATTCATCATAAAAGCAAAAATTCTTTACTAAAGTTCCAATTAAAGATCCCATATCAACCTATCAGGTCTTTGAATGGATAAAAAGAGTCTAATTTTTAATGAATAACAATGCGAGTAACAATGTAATTGAATCCAAAAAAATCATCATACTACTAAAATCACAACAAGCTCTATAATATCACAATTCAATTTTGAATAATATTATAGAAATTCAATTGCTTTTGTAACAGCCATAGGATACTTTCTACTATATATTAATTCTTTTTGTGAAATATTTGAAAATCAAACGGATACTTCTAAAAAAATTTCAAAGAAACTTTTCAGACAACAAAACTATAGATAAATTCCATGTCTTTTTAAAATGGGATATTAAAGAATAAGGAAGCACCAACCGCTAGCGTTGCTCTACATATATAAATGTGAAGATTCTACTTACATTGTTTACTTGATTAATTTATTCTTATTGCAATGTTTTCATCTTTGCAAAGGTTATTTTATAAAAATTATGGTGTAAAGATTTTCTTTAATTACTTTATATTGCACTATATAAAAATTTTCAAAGAATATTGTATGAGGATGTCAATATTTTCATTTAAAGGTTATACATACTTTGTTTATCTACAATCTATCACATGAAAAATTGATGAAAGTAATATATTTAATGCGTAGCAAAGCAAGCGCCAATTGCTAGTGTATGTATATAATCATATGATACAATAGAAAAGGATTCTTTTGCTAGCATTTGAATATATATGATTGTGTCAAATCAAAAAATGTATATTGTACTCACATCAAGGGCACTACGTAAGCTATTTTGGAATTGAATGCTTAATTTTGTTTTTAGAATAAATCAATAATTTGTCAATAATCAATTAATTAATTGAAAAAGTACACTATTTTGTATTTAAAATATAATCACTGAAGAATCTTTTATTAGTTGTATGCTTGAAAAGTATAAAAAATTTGGATAAAAAAATCCTTTTAAAATGCTATATTGTAAAAAAGACACTAAATATAGCCTAAAACTGGTGATTTATTTCTTTTTAAGGATTTTATCCAAGAAGTTTTTTTCTAACATATTTAAGGAACATATTGCAATACTATTCATCCATAATTTTTTTTTTAAACGACAAGATCAAAATAACTTATAGCTCTAAAAGTTTAGAAAAGGACTCTAGATATAGTCCTAGCAAAGGAATCCCAATGGTACCTTTGATTGACCATAATGCTTTTTATAGAAAACTGCCATGGATACACATGTCACTTTGTCATTGGTTACAAATTTTGAAGGAGGTACACTAGTCATTTTGCATTATTTGTAACAGTAGTCATTTATTTAAAAAGAACTTCAAAATTTTTATTCAATATAAAAGGCCATAAGTATTTTAAAGCTTAATTTTTGCATTAGTACCAATATTGCAAACCCAAATCTGAATTTATAGTACTTGCAATCTGCAGAGCACGTGCTCATCTTCCTTAACTTCCAAGTCTCCAATATTTCTCGACCTAAAAATTCTCTGAAAGCTTTTGTATATTGCACTCATCTATTCCTAATTCTTTTTCTCCTCCACTAGAAGCCTTCACAATTCCAAAACAACAAAACCTCAGCTTGTATGAATCAATTGTGGTATGAATCTTGCTCTACTTGCAATTTTAATAATAAAAAATATAACAACGCACATGCAATCATCAATGAGTTTGCCTGTTGCATTTTCTTTACATATTTCTAAGCATAATCCTCCTCTATCTCTAAAACCATGAATCTCAAAACAGCATGGTTGAATTTCTTGCTATTTTCATTCTCAGATATACCTTGAGAACAGAATCCATTGCGTAATTGTACATACAATTGAGCAATAACTTAATGAAAGGAGGTATGAATACCTGATCAGCTAGTTAGAGTTTTGCATGATCACCAATTCAAGTTTGCATTCTTTCTACTTGGAGAAGGTGACTCGAGAGGATGGAAGAGGTTTGGAGGATGGAGAATACAAATATAATCAAACAGTTTCCACACAAAAATCCTAAAACCATATTCCTGGCTGCAACAAAATCAAGACAGATACCATCCAAAAGAGAGGTAAAAATCTAATGGAATTGCAATGCTTGTTGGCTCGGGGAATGCTGTGGAGCAAGCAGCGAGTGGGAAGCGGGGAATGGTGAGCGGAGAATGGCGAGCAGGGAGCTGAAATATTAAAAGAAAAAACCAAAAAAATGAGGAAAAATGGATTAAAAAGTGGATGAAAGTTGATGGAAAATGGATGAAATTTCAAGGAAAGTTCCAAAAATTGGATGAAAGAAATGGAAGAAATGGAAGAAAGGTTTTGGAAAAATGGATGAGAAAAATTGGAAGAATTAGATAATAAATATGGATGACAGTGGATGAAGGGCTCTAAAACCACCCACCTTCTAAAATGTTCACTGTTTGTACAATGCTGAAGGCTATGGAAAAGCAACATGTACACAAGATGTACATTTCAGGATGTGGGCGGTTTTAAAGCCTGTGTGTGATTTCAGAGCCTGTTACCTTATTTGGCCAAGAGAACACGCTCCGTGTTTCGCGGTAGATTTCAACCAATGCGCTCACACAGTCGCCAAGTGTACCGCTCTGCTTCCCCAACCATACCGGATTGCCGGAAAGCTCTCCAGACCTTCCATTCCTTGGAAACTTGACGAACGCGCACATAAGCTCAATTCGCAGGCAGGCCCACATCCGATTCAATTTGGTGGTAACTTAGCAAACCGATCCTGCAGTCACGATGGTGTGCTCGAGCTCGTTAGTGGCTTCGTAATTACCTTCTGCCGTGATCAAATGAATTGCCTCTTCTCTGACGTCTGGCATATGCTTGCTTGCTTGCGCCCGGATCAACCTTTATCAACGCAACCTAGTTTTCCGTCTCCAATTGCAAGCTGCATTTTTCCATTGTCGTGCTTGTCGTGCGACTGGGTTGGCGTGGCGATTTCGTGTGGAGATTGGGTCCATCGGCTGATTTTTGGGTGCGGGGAGTCGAGGATTACTTTTTGGTGAGAGACGAGAAAGGAGAATTGTGCTGAGGGGGATCTTGAGTCTCTTCTCTGACGTCTGGCATATGCTTGCTAGCTTGCGGATTCCTTTTGCAACCCAACTTTTCCGTCTCCAATTGCACGCTGCAGTTTTTCATTTTCGTGCTTGTCGTGAGACTGGGTTGGCGTGGCGATTTCGTGTGGAGATTGGGTGCATCGGCTGATTTTTGGTTGCGGGGAGTCGAGGATTACTTTTTGGTGAGAGACGAGAAAGGAGAATTGTGCTGAGGGGGATCTTGAATCTCTTCTCTGACGTCTGGCATATGCTTGCTTGCGGATTCCTTTATCAACCCAACTTTTCCGTCTCCAATTGCACGCTGCATTTTTCCATTGTCGTGCTTGTAGTACTCAGACTGGGTTGGCGTGCCGATTTCGTGGATGCATCGGCTGATTTTTGGTTGCGGGGAGTCGAGAATTACTTTTGGTGAGACGAGAAAGGAGAGTTCTTCTGAGGGGATTTTGGGTTAAGTGGGTAATTGCTTCCGATTTGCACCCACAGGTAGCAGAGGAATGAGGTTTCGTGTCTTCTAGGGTTTCTTTTCTTTTGGGGTTTGGGGTTTGGGTCATCTGTCCTGCCGTTAGGACTTTGTTGTGATGGATGGGAGCTAACATTTTGGATTAGAGTTGTGGTATTTGTTCGCAGATGAAGAGGCTTCGTTGATTCTCATTGCTCACGAACGCAATTTACAAAGTACCCAGTCATCAGGTCTTGGCACTGCATAATTTGGGTGAAGGCAAGGCAAGTGCTGCAGAATTGCGTCTGTCTTCGTTGGAGCTAGTGCGCCTGAGGTGGTCCAGCAAAATGCCTTCCTCAGTGACGGGTCTGGGTAAGTACAAACTTGGGGATGCTTTTAATTTTAATTAGGTCATGATTTCTAGGTGATCGAATCTCACGGTCTTTCTGCTTTGGACGCTATCGTGGTGCAGTACCGACCAATCGCCAACTTCCTCCAATGGATTCTGTCAAAGCTGTCTTGTTTGACGTGGATGGCACCTTGACCGACTCCGACCCTCTTCATTTCATTGCCTTCCGTGATATGCTGGCAGAGGTATGCATTCACATGGACGATATACTACGCCCGCTTCTGTGATTGCAATTTGTCACACGTTTTTGGGAAGGAGGGAAAAAATAAAATGCTGGAAGTAATGCGGAGTGGAAATGAAAAGTGGGAGGATCACAGTTCACCTGTGACGGTTTTGCAGATGGGTTACAATGGTGGAACCCCGATCACGGAGGACTTTTTTAGTGCCTTCATCAGTGGAAAGCACAATCCTGACATTGGTGCATTTCTCTTTCCCGACTGGGATCAACAGCGACGAGACCAATGGCTGGATGATAAAGAAGCCTATTTCCGAAGGTCTTGCTTTACTTCTCACGTCTTGTAGAGAGGATCCATTCCATTCATGTTAAATTGCGTCTCTTACTTGCTGACGAGCAGTGTACTTTCTGTCTTCGATTTCGTGTCTGAATTTCGATTTGCGCCTCCTCATGCAGTCTCGCTGCGAATCAACTGGTTCCTGTTGCTGGTCTTCATAGACTGACTGATTGGGTTAAGGAGAAAGGCTTTCGACGAGCTGCTGTGACCAATGCCCCCCGGCCTAATGCCGAACAGATGATCGCCGCGGTTGGTCTGACCGACTTCTTTGAGTATTTGGTGATCGGAAGTGAATGCAAAAAGGGCAAACCATTTCCAGATCCTTATTTGCAGGCTCTCGAGCATTTCGGAGTGTCGGCAGATCGTGCTTTCGCCTTTGAGGTTCGCTATTGCACTCACAGTATCCTCCCATCTGGTTACTTACACATGAAGAGGTTCACTAAATTTATAAGCTTGCACCAACTTAGTGCAACATGGAAAATTGATTGAAAAACATAAAAAAGAGGTTTGAAGAAATGTTTGAACATAGTTTTGGCACTTATCGACACCACTTCTCTGTTGCAGGACTCTCCGGCTGGTTTGGGTGCGGCGGTTGCCGCTGGATTGCCGGTTGTCGGTATCACCACCGGAAATCCTGGTCCTTCTCTCGTTGCTGCGGGGGCAGCCTTTCTCATCAAGGATTATGACGATCCTGCATTGTGGAGTCAGTTGGAGAAATAGTTCAAACATATGGGGACAGGAGACCTGGAGATTCCGGGCAATTGCAAATCGGAGGCGAGTTGTGAGGAAGGCGAATAGACATTCATTTGCTCTCCGCACATCGATGGCAATATTCTTTTTGCGGACATAAATTTCATTGGATAGGATACCATTTATCCGGACATTGTATTTGAAACTTTTTTATTTATCTTATTGCAATGCTTTAACCCCTAAAGCTTTTTGACTATGTTTTCACCAAAACCGCTGCAAAACTGCCATTTCTAGTACAAGTACCAAATTTTAAAAAATAAACATCTTTAGACATGTAATTGTAGGATCTAATTGTACACTGATTTGAGAAGATGTGGAAAAAAAATTTAAGAAATTGACAATTCACACATTGTAGAATATTAGCATTTGAATTGACAAAATCCTTTTTTTTGTCCTTGCGTAAAATTGGGTAGTTGCACTTCACAAGGTCACATTTATATGAAAAAATGTCCAAAATGGTGGTTACTCATTGGATTTATTCTTAAAAGCAAATTGTCTACATGCTTGAAAAATTTTAGATCATTTGAAAATGTACAACATATAGGAAAAAAATAGTAACTAATAGAGACTAATTCAAAACACTAAATTGTCAAGAATTTAGTTATGGAATTGAAAAATGCCATTGCAATTGTTGTGATGTTGTAATAAATATTTTGCATGTAATGTTGTTTTGTTTTATTTTTTAATATTGAAAACTAAGTTAAATAAAGGACTTAAAAGTTTATTCTAGAGTAGAGATTTCATAACAGCCCGCTAACTAAAACTCCTCATAACTTTCATCTCATTAACCAAAATGTAATGATTCCAAAAGCTTTCCTTTTGATTTCTTAAAAACGCGATTTTTTAAGAATTTTTTGAGTTGAACAAATATCAATGAAAATTACACCATACAATAACTTTTTTAACCATGTAGTCGAAAGTAATGAAACTCATAGGGTCTCAAAGCTACTCCTTAGGCACATCTTATGTGAAAATTTCATAGAAAGAAAATAAAAATTCTGTTCATACTTAGTGAATTGCCTAAAATTCCTATATTGTCAAAAAAATAGTGTTTGGTCCTTTAAGGGTTAAAGTTGATACCATCATAAGCATGATTTAGGTTGGTGTACAAGCACAGTACTTGCTTACAATTTGGGCCCATAAGAAGCTATCTTCAGAATTTGGGAAATTGTAACTTAGAAAGTAGTTGCAAATATTAGAATCCTTCAAAAAGTTTCATATACTTGTGCAATATCGTTTCTGCCGACTATGCCTCTGTCCAAATTTGGGCAAGCTATTTTTCACCATTTTGGACATTTGCAAAAATGGCACCACAATGAAACCCTTCTTCAATTTATTCAAGAATATATTTTTGAAAATGGTTGAATATAATTATAAGGTGGTCATTCATTACCTTAAGTTAGGTTGTTTGTTTGTTTGTTTTGTTTGTTTGTTTTGTTGTTACAGTGAGATTTCTTGGACCGTGCGTCACGGGCTTGTTACTTTCGGAAAGCCCTCTGCAAAGAAGGATGCACAGGCTTTGTTTCATGGCGTTTGGACCTACGATGTGAAATTTATTGAATTTTAAAGTTTTTATGAGTTAAAAAAATTAGAATACTACTTTTACTTTTGTTTTGACTATGGCAATGGGGTGATTGCAAGAAACTCTTGTCCTATTTGTTGTGTTTTTTATTTTCACCGGTTTAGTACTTTTTGTACAATAAGTCACCTTCAATACTATTGGGGATAAAGAACATGAAATCTGAACGATTAATTGGATTTCAAATCTACTATTTTGACAACTTCTAATGTTCATCATTGAATGGCAAGGGTGGATGGAAAAACTTAATTTTCCATAAAAAAAAATTCACAATTACAAATTATCTCTAATATAGGCCCCATCAGTACTATTGAGTCTTTTGTATATCCTGAAATATTATTTTTTGTCGCAGACTACAATTTATATACTAGAAAATGAGACTTCCACATTCTATTTTTTTAAATTAGAAAACATATTTATTGTTGTTAGCTAAGAGTAGAGAAGGAAGATCAAAGCTAAAACTAAAAAACTGTATGTATTTCAACATAAATTCAACCTGAATATGGCACACTTTAGGTCAATGTAAAACACACTTGGAACATGTTCTTAGAAATTCCTCTTATGAGAAGGTGAATTTCTATTAGAAGAGTTTGCTTACTAAATTTGATGATGTAACTCTTTAAAAAAGATACTTGATAGAACTAAAAAACACCGAAATCACATGTGTGATTTATATTCAAAACTCAATCTCACTTATCAAAGTAGCTTTGAAAAAACTAAAGTAATTAAAGTATATTTTAAATTGCTATAGGAAGCTCACTTCTAAATTTCATGTTCATCATTTTTGCAATACTTATGACACAAATAACTTCCGCGGTGAACGAGTGATGGAAAACAAGACAAGTGTTTCTTGCAATCGCCTAATGGCACAGGGTACATTAGTCTGTACCTTAACCCCTAAAAGCCCATTGTCCCTTGGTGCTGAATTTTTGTTGTGATTTTTTGAAACTTTTTTGAAAATAGAAAAACTGCTAAGCTTTGTGGAAATATAATTTTTTTTTCAATCGGTACTTGGGAAAAAATTATGAGAAAGTTATGGGCAATCTTGTTTTTCGGGCACTTAGAGTATCTTTTTGAAAAAAATAAATTGTAGGATTCATTTTTGAATGCAATTTTTACAGTTTTTCAAAAAAAAGTTTTACAAGGTTTAGTTCTTTTGCTAAGACAATCTCGCCATTGGAATTAGTGATTTTTAATTCCATATAAAAGATATTAATATTTTAGATTTTCCTTCTATTTGGTACCTACTTCTACTTAATAATTTTTTTAATAATAAAAATTAAATTATTTTGGATTTTTCTTTTTTCTCTAGACTTTCAATTCAATTCTCTACTATAAAGACTTAAAGCTCAAAACTCTGTAGTGCAAAACATTTAAGTTAACTCCTAAAGTCCCATTGTCCCTATGGGGGACAAAATGGATTTTGGATAGGTTCCTATGAGCTCAATTTTTGGTGAAACTTTTTGAAACTTTTCCATAAGATAGAAAAACTTATTAGCTTTCTGGGATTGTAATTTTTATTTTAATTGATGCCCGGGAGCAAAACTTATGCTACAATAACCTCAAAACAAGGGAGACCGGGCAGCAAAAAAAATCTATAAAAAATTGAAATAAATTTTTTCATTATTTTTTCTAATAGATTATATTCTTGTCTATATAAAAAACTTTGATTCACTTAATTTAGATTAGTGATGTGAAAGTTATAGAGTTTCTTGTTTTGCGGGCAATCAAAGCATATTCTTGAAAAAAACTTTTTCTTTCACTTTGAATGCTAATATCTTTCCATCCATACGGTCAAACATTACAAAAATTTTACCATATGATCTGAGAAAAGTGTAGTACAAAATCTTGCGATTAGATTCTAAAAAAAGTAATTTTTCATATATGCAACAAAAGTAGCAGTTTTGAGTGATTTTTTATAGAAAAATGGCCTTTTGGACTTTAGGGGTTTAAAATGTTCACAATCATTAAATCTATTCCAGCAATGTGTTGGAAAACTTGTTTTTTTCCACTTTAAACGCAGATATCTTGCAATTTGTGCGGTCAAAAATTCTACAATTTTTTCCATACATTTTCATACTAAAATTAGGTGTAAGATCCTACGATTAGATGTGCAAAAAAAATGTTTTAAATTTTTTATACTCTTTGCTATAAAAATGGTAGTTTTGAATGTTCTTGGGTCTTTAGGGGTTAAATTAGGCCGTTTGCATTAGAGAAAATCTGGGGCCTCTGGAGGGCCGCTCTACAGTCCTCTAAGGATCCCGTAAATAGTGTTTTTTTTGGCTTAACTAATTTTTTTCCGCTAGTCCCATTGACCTTCAATTCCGATGTCGGATGCTTGTTAGTGGCTAAAAATCCAAATAAAAAGTGTTTAACAATTAGGGTTAAGATGTATTAAAGCACCATAACCTTGACTATTAAATACCGTTTCTATTTAGATGCATCTTTCTCTCAATCCAAATTGTAGAAAAAAATGCAAATGTCCAAAAATAGTCGAGTGGCTTACCATCAAGAATTCTTTTTATGCCAATGCAAAAGACTTATTTTGTGGACAATTGTGCTCGAAGATGAGAGGAAAAGATCTTTATAGAAGTGGGGGTAGTGATAGATAGAACAATGCATAGTTATGGGATATGTAAATTGGATTGAGTAGGAGCTCCAACTCTCAAAGTTAAGTGAAAAAATGAAATTGTATTAAGCAAAATTTTGGACCTCATTTAGGCATAGTAAAACAACTTTTTCGAAAAATCTTTGGACTAATAAAAGCTGGATAAACAAACTAAGTTTTATAACCAAAAATTCTTTTGTGATTTCAAGTCTCCAATCAAAACTTATGGACAAAATTTAGACCGGATGTTTAAAACTATCAAAGAAAATGTCCAAAAAATGTTCCTTCAAACATCCAGTTTGAATTTTGTCCATAACTTTTGATTGGAGACTTGAAATCACAAAAGGATTTTTGGTTATGAAACTTAGCTTGTTTATCCAGCTTTTTATAGTCCAAAGTTTTTCAAAGAAGTTGTTTTACTATGCCTAAATGAGGCCCAAAATTTTGCTTTTAATACAATTTGTTTTTCTCATATAACTATGAGCGGTGGAGCTCCTATTCATCCAAATTTACATATCCCACATGCATTGCTTGCCCTACTACAACCTCACTTGTATAAAAAGGTTCCTATTTTCATCTCTAAATACACAAATTCAAAAGCCACCTAAATTGATTTAAGTGGATTGGAGTGGATAATTGGCTTCATTAGAAAATTTCATTTTTAATTTTCAGTTAAAAACCTTGTTTAATATTGGCCTTTTCCTTTTTGGAAATCTGGAGTTTATTCCAATAGTGAACCAAGAACAAACAACAGTTAGCCTGTATTGGCTTTTTTTGATTGTTGAAGTTGGCTACAGTCTTGCTCTTACTGACTAGTTTAGCAAAATTCACATCATCTGACTATGCACTTTTGACAATTTTCATAGGAAACCTACCTATGATTTCATAGACTGGATGGTCACTTTGGAGCAGCCCTCTAGAGGCCCCAGAATTCTTCTAATGTTTAGTTTTGTTTGTTTGCTTATATGTTTTGTTTTTTAAGGTGGAATCTTTGGAACCGTACATCTTGCTGGTGCGTCCATGGTATTGTTGGAAAGCTCTCTGTGAAGAAGGGCATTAGAGAAAATTTTAGGCCTCTAGAAGGCTGCTCCACAGTCTTCCGAGGTACCCTAAAATTTACTTTTTTTTTGTTCAAAAATTTGTTTTTTTACTATTTCCGCGCAGCAATTTTTATTGTGGTAGTGGCGCAAGAACTGAAATCTGCAAATAAATAAATAAATAAATAAATAAATAAGTAAGTAAGTAAGTAAGTAAGTAAGTAAGTAAGTAAGTAAGTAAGTAAATAAATAAATAAATAAGTAAGTAAGTAAGTAAGTAAGTAAGTAAGTAAGTAAATAAATAAATAAATAAATAAATAAATAAATAAATAAATAAATAAATAAATAAATAAATAAATAAATAAATAAATAAATAAATAAATAAATAAATAAATAAATAAATAAATAAATAAATAAATAAATAAATAAATAAATAAATAAATAAATAAATAAATAAATAAATAAATAAATAAATAAATAAATAAATAAATAAATAAATAAATAAATAAATAAATAAATAAATAAATAAATAAATAAATAAATAAATAAATAAATAAATAAATAAATAAATAAATAAATAAATAAATAAATAAATAAATAAATAAATAAATAAATAAATAAATAAATAAATAAATAAATAAATAAATAAATAAATAAATAAATAAATAAATAAATAAATAAATAAATAAATAAATAAATAAAGTGTCTTTTTAGAAACTTCCCTATAAAAATCAGAGTAGATTCCAAGTCCTAATCCAAATATAAGCTCGAATTTTGGCATAAAGAATACATCTTGCTAATTAGAGCCAGAAGTATCTTAGAGTGAAAGAACTAGCATCTAATATTAACCTTCATAGTATAATAAGCATAGAATAATTTATGTTAATTAAAAAACTACATGTGCTTTGTTAAAGGTAGTATCCGTCTGGATTTGCTTAGTTTAGCAGCAGACCATAATCTAGACTGATCATATTCCGGAGAAGAGATTCTATCCTTATCAGTTTGAATACTCCCTCAGTATTTCAAGGACGTGATTACTTCAACTAATCTGATGTTTCCATTAAGTTTGGAAACCAAAAGAGATTTTATAAAAGTTAAAGAACCACTGGTCAGTGGAAGCAGAAGCCGTCCAATTCACACTAAAAAAATAAAATAAAATAAAATAAAATAATTTTTTTTCGTAACTCAACAAAGAATGTGATTACTTCAACTAATCTGATGTTTCCATTAAGTTTGGAAACCAAAAGAGATTTTTTTAATAGTTAAAGAACCATTGCCCACTGGAAGCATGTGCCGCCCAGTCCACACAAAAAAAAATTTCCACTCAGCAAAGAGCAATAATTTGCCACCATACGGTGAAACAAGAAATAACCAGAAGTATGTAAGATGCAGAGGAAAAACTCCCCAGCCTATGTTTGTACAAGTTAACAAACAAGAGCTTGCAAAAGTTTGCTGAGTGAAGCTATAACTTACAAATCCATACAGCTTTTTAAACAAACCAGATTTGCAAGAGATGTGAGTCTATCTGTGAAGCAAACGATCAACCAGAATGTTTATAATCAAAGACAAAAAGAAGCGCTTAAAGAACTTTTGCATCGAGCTCTGGCTCTGAAGAACCGGAGAAGGTTCGGTAGTGGAGATCTAGTAGCACCAAAAACTCCAGTTGCTTAAAGTTGCGAAAAATGAACAAAGAGTTCTCTGAGGTGGAGTCCCTCACCTGTGCCCATAACAACATCCAAACAGTTAGTGTGCAAATTGTCGTACACGAGGTGTCTTAAGGAATCCACTACTTGTGATCGTAAAAACGCCAGAGAAAACTAATTCATACAAGAGCAAAAGCTCAAAGTTACAAGCACAAAATTGCCACAAGTTAGCTTTGTATTCAGAAACAAAATGCGGTAGAGTTACTTAAACAAAATACCACCTATTGGCCGGTGTTCTGAGAGTCCAACACCATAATTTCCCCAATTTCGGACACCAAAGCAAAGACTTGATAGAGAATTGGACGATCTAGAGCCTCCTTAGTTGTAGCAATCAGATAGCAAGTAGCAAAATAGTTTGAACTAGGTGTATGAGTAACCCTAAAGGAGGTGCGAGAGCCATCGAATGAGCGGCTAGTTTGTAACTGAAGCCGCAGCTTACCAAACTTAAGTTCCAATTCATGTATCAATAATGGAATTAAGGCACAAGCCTCAAAAAAGCCGTCAATATTTAAATGGTGAAATATTCAGGGTATGCAGAGAACTTTAGGATGAGTCAAAGCCAGGCTTGCTTCGTCAGTCCTAAATGCAATGTCTTCCTAAGGTGAGAAGAGGGTATCAAATGAGTGTAACACAACTGTGATACTAAATGATTTTAAGAATAGTGCGAGAACAATTAGGTGACTAACTAATCAAAGGGCTCCATTTTAATTCCATTTATTCTAATTCATATCTATATTGTAGATATGTATAGAAGAAAATGTATAAGAACAACAGTAGACTTTTGAAAGAAATATTTAGGCTTAACACCTAGAATTTTAAGTCTAAAAAAGAAAAAAAGAAATAAAAGAAAAAAATTCTGCAAAATCTGACTGCTCCGGCAAGTACTCATACACTCTGACTGTTCATCAAGGGCAATTTCCAAGTTGACAGGCCATGCATAAAATAGCATGGCATGTCAACTTGGATTGACCCTCCTATGGGCTGAAATTTAATCTAATGGTGCACTGGCTTTGTTTTGTGGTATTTGGACATTGAGTGTGAAAGTTATTGAGTTTTGAAGCTTTTACAAATTAAAAAAAATTAAAAAAATATTTTTTCTTTTATTTCAATTGTGGCAACAACACAGGGCACACTAGTAGAATATCAAATTAGCATGGAACATTGAAGGATGAACTAACATTCCTTTATAGTTGAATGATATAAAATTTTGGCACAAAAGCTTGCAAAAAGAAGCATGCCTTTTGTTGTATAATTAATAACAGTTGCCAAATGTAACTTGCAAATGACTAAAAATAGAAATTAATTTTTTCCCTTACATTTTAAAACATCTAAATAATTAAAATCATATCTCAACAATTTTGAAATTTATTTATTTTAAATGTTTTTTTGTTGACTCTAACAATCACTAAGTGCAGTATATCTGATTAGGTCAAGTTTGGCCAACATGTTTGTTATCATTAGAAAAAAAAAAGTAGCCCTCCGGAGGGCTGCTCCAGATTGATATATCCAAGCTATTTCAAACTTGGCATGCAATCTCAAAATGTCTGCTAGTGAGCAGTTAGCCAGGCTGGCTGCTTGCCAAAACAGTCAGCTGTTGTATTTTATTTTTTTTTTAAATTCTTTATTCAGAAAATTGACTTCTTGCGCCACTATCACAACAGAAATTGCTGCGCGGAAATAGGGAAAGTCTGATCTTTTTTGTCCCGTAAAACTAAATTTCAGGGTCCTCTGAAGAACTATGGAGGAGCCCTCCAGAGGGCTCATTTTTCCTCTAATGATTGAACTCCATTTTAATCATGCAATTAAAAAACAAAACTCTTTGTCAATACATTTGGTAGCAAGAACTTGGAATCATGGCTTGTAGTACACTACAAAAAAAGAGGGGTATAAATGACTTGTCCACAATGACTGCACCGACAAGAATGACTGCTAAATGACTACAAAATGACTATTTTGCAGTCATTCTTGTTGGTGCAGTCATTGTGGACAAGTCATTTATACCCCTCTTTTTTTGTAGTGGTAGCAATGACATTGGAAGAGATTTAAGGATATTATGTGGCAATTACATTAGAGAAAATTTCAAGCCTTTGGAGGGCTGGCTGGATTGCTCCATAGTCCTCTGAGGTACCCTGAAATTTATTTATTTTTTGCTCAAAAATTTGTTTTCCCCTATTTCCGCCCAGCTGAAAGTGCAATAGCAATGGCGCAGGAACCAAAATTTTTGAGGAAAAAATTATTTATTTATTTATTTTTAATCTTAAAAAAAAATATATATATATAATTGCAAAAGCTAACTGCTCACTGCAGCAGTTAGGTGGAGTGACAGACCAAGCTTTTTAATAGCTTAGTTTGTCACTCCAGAGCAGCCTTCCAAAGGGCTGACATTTTTTCTAATGGCTCATTAATGGCTAATGGTGTTGTTTTTTGCAATGAAGAGTGAATCTAGTGATGAAAACAATGAGCTCCTGATGGTCATGGAGGATTTTTATTAAAAACTATATGAATCATCCTAGTTTAGGATCTTTCCAATTTGGGTTGTTCAATTTAAAAACTATGGAAAAAAAAATTTCAAGCCACTCAATCTAATCAAGATACAGTTCTGGAATTGCTTCAAATTTTAAGTGTTAAACTCTTACCCCCCCTAAATGTTAGAACATCTTCATTTTGGACAATTGATAAAAGAGGAATAAACTTGTTCTGTGTATTGAAAATCAATTTTCATTCATCCATTTTTTTGGTAGGATCATAGACAATTTATGCATCCATTGCAAAAGATTCGAGGGCTAGAAATGAGGTCCATGTTTTTTTAAAAATAAATGCAATAAATGAAGACATATCAAGAATTGTACAAATTTTTGGGTGCCCAAGAGCATTTGCAATGACAAGTACCTTTTTTGCGGTTGTTGAAATCAAGTGGGGTAGAGTATAGTGGAATTGGTCGTTCTCGTGATGAGCAATGCCAGAATATATCACCACTTCCAAGCAACTTTGTCCTTCTTGCGCTTAAAACAATTCCCCCACGTGCGAGAATATGTCACCACTTGCAAGCCATATATACCAGATTCGAACCATCAAAAAGATAGACCATCGCCAATAGGATTCATTGACAGAAATCTCGCCCTCGCTGTGTGTGCAAGGGAAGGAAGGGCAATTGTAGCCAGTCTGGCATTTTTGCCAAGAAAACAAAAAAAAAAGGGCTGGCCCAAGATGCGATGTTCCTTGGTGGTATCATAGTTTTCTCACTCACTCACACTCTGACAGAAGCTAGGCATCATGTGCCCTCTGGAATCGAAACGTAGGTGGCAACTGCATTAATTTTCAATGACAGGCGTTCTTCCGATCCATGATTTTCAAATGAGCTGTTCGTACGTACGAATCTGGCATCTGCTCTTCGAATGTTCACTCTTTAAAACTCATTGATCGATGCAGCATATTCTGGTTCCTGCTTATCATGTTGAGATTTGCATGGATAAGAATTGAACACCGCGGCTTCGATATACTGTAGCTAGCTAGCTAGAAGCTCAACAGGTCACCAGTTTGCAGCACTATCGATCGAGTTGCATTCTGTATGCATGCGCGAGCTCTTTTAATTAGCTAGCTATGGATGATGCAGCAGCAGCAGCAGGTGGAGGTGAGGTTGATGGCGATCATACGATGGCCACTAGCAAGCGTGGAGTCGACGAAGAGCCTAAACCGCCGATGAAGGTTGCACGAGCCATAGCTGGGATGGCGGGTGGCGCAGGAGAGTTCAGCTACACGAGAAACTCATCGATACAATCTCAGTCCATCAATATCTTGCAGCCCATCTTGGAGCAAGAGATTCAGGAGCTGGAATTGTTGAAGGACTGGAACGGGAGCGTGATTCGTGTGGCTGATTTCGGATGCTCCGCGGGAGCTAATACTCTTCGATATGCGGAGATCTGTTACCGAAATGTGTGCCGAGCAAGGTTGAGCAATGGGAGGAAAATTCCTGATGAGGTGCAGTATTTCTTCTGTGACTTGCCTTCCAATGATTTCAACACTTTGTTCCTTCAGTTGGAAGATTGGAGAAAAACCCAAGTTACGAGCATGGAGGATTTCTTTGTCACGGCAGTCCCGGGATCATTCCATAGACGGCTCTTACCCAAGGGAAGTCTCCATGTCGCCATCTCGGCCTTCGCGGTACATTGGATGTCACAGGTACCTTGAATTGCAGTTCATCGATGCCATTTTCCGTTAAAACTAGTACAGAAGAGTACGCTTATTTGTCCAAGTAGTGTGTGTGACACTAGTTTATCAAAGTCACACTATTTTGAATTAAATGTAGGTTGAAATATTACTCTATTGTATCAATTTCCTCAAAAATGACACTAAGCTTCTACACAAAATAGTAAAATGAGGTTGTCCCTCATTAATTTCTCAACATTCTACACTTTTAAATATGATTGTAATGTTATTGTAGAAGGATGTAGTAATGCAAGAACCATGTGTGTTGCATAGGTTGGTGCACTAGTTCTTGGCCCAAGTTTAGAGAGTCGCTTGTACCTTCATATATACAAGTCATAAGGTAACTTCTCTAAGTAAGGCAACCTAATTTCACTATTTTGTGTAGAAGATTCTAATCCCCTCTGTTTACAAATAGGACAAATGAGTGTAATTGAGAAATGTAGTTCCAATGTCAAAATTATTGTCAATTACGGCATAAACTGTAAGCCTAATGAAATCATTGCAATTATAGACTTGAGTCAAGCTTCACATGCATTGTGTGGACCAAAAGTCCAAAACTAAGTTGTGGCTATTGCTCTGTTGTCCAGGTGCCTGATGCAGTGTTGAACAAATCTTCACCTGCATATAACAAGGGGAGAGTGGGGGTAGACAATAATAAGAATGTTGCAGCATTGCAGGCGTTCAAGCAGACTGCGAGGCAAGATCTTTATAACTTTTTGCTATCCCGAGCAGATGAAGTCGTCCCCGGTGGTTTAGTTCTCTTTTACACTTGTGGTCGTGCAGATGAGTGCCATCTGACACAGATTCAATGGCCTAGGGAGGGAGTGAATTTGGTGTCTCACATTACAATCTTTGAGGAGACATGGGAAGAACTTGTCATTGAGGTATTTTCTAATTCACTCAAGTCAATTTCAAAAAGGCATCTAATTGTAGTTGTCTCTACCCTGAATAGAAATAAATGAATAATTTTCATATATATCTTTCTATATTCTGTATGTGAAGGATGCCAATAATTGAGCATTTATTTATCCTTTAAATCATACATTATTGCTCAATGAAAGAAGGATGTTACGCTAAAGGAATGTCACTGTAAATTTTTTACTTCAAATTGATATATATATATGATTTCTTTGTATTTCTTTCAATATAATCTTCCATGGTAGATGGCTAGGAGTGAAGAATTTTACAATTGTCAAACTTTTAATTTAAGCAAATAGAGATAAATAAAATACAATTAATAATTGAGCAGTCTTGTTCACCAAATTCATCCCATTTGCTTGAATTTGATAATATTATGATTTCAAAATTCTATAGGAAATTCATTCCTTGAGCATACTATCATTCTTTTCAATACATGTCCAATTTCTTTTGACACAAAAACTTCTTTGCATGTTTTAACAAGTATAATTTAAGCTCTTCCTTTAGGAAAGACTTAGAATTCACTAAAAGTTGTGTTAGATTTAACACAAAAGATTCAATTAGAATGTGTAAGACTTCTTCTAGTGAATGAAGAGACTCCCTAGCTTGCACAATACCATTATATGCATAGGATGGGGTGATTGAGTCCATCACATTTCAATGACATTCTTACCAATTTATTTAGAGGTTTCAATGCAGGGTATAATAGAAGAAGAAAGAAGAGATACCTTCAACATTCCGGTCTACTATCATAGCGTGGACGACGTAAAAGTAGTCGTAGAGTCCACAAACGCTTTCCACATTAAACGATGTGAGATCAAGCAACAAAGCTACTTCCCTCCAAGTAAAGTGGAGCAAATTCTTGCTGATCCTGAGGCATATGGCCAGCTCATAAAAAATTACACAAAGAGCCTTGTGAATTCAATCATGGTGGAACATATTGGAGAGGAGAAATGCCATGAGTTTTTTGAACGCTTGGAGAAAAATGCTGTTATGGCTGCACGGGAGAAGAGGGGGTCCTTCTTGCCTATGGATTGCATATTGGCCGTTTTGATCAGAAAATAGCCAAGTTCTTGCTTGATCCAAAAATAGCTAGATTCATTAGGAGAGAATTTGAGACAAAGTAGTTGTATCAATATTTGTTGAGTTCTCTACTTATAATTGTTTTTTCATTAATATGTTTTTATGATTCTGTACAGGGCAATCATTAGCTATAAGAACCCTATGTTTTTTTTGACAAATTTTTGGACATATACCTATATTAAATTCATGTTAAATCCTAAAATCCCAAGGCCATAACTCACAAAGCTAATTAGTTTTTCTATCTTATATATTCCCACAAAGCTTAGTCAAAAATCACTCAAAAATGCCATTTTGGTTGCATTCACCCAAGATCACAAAAAAACTTTTTTTTTTCAAATCTAATTGTAGGATCTTGACTGTACTTCACTTGTCAAAGATCATGTGGTAAAATTTTTATGAAATTTGACCATATAGATTGGAAGATATTAGTATTCAAAGTTCAAGAAGAAATTTTTTTTGGACACTGACCTACAATTTTAGATGACTTTGACCGCCATTTGTGGAATTTTTTTGCAATACAGACTTTAAATTTAAAATTTTTTATGTTGAAGATGTCAGTTAAAAGTCTACAAAAAGAAACTCAAAAAGAACACACCTACTTTTCATTCTTTAAAAAAATGTTAAGTAGAAATAAGTCCAAAATTGAAAAAAAAACTAAATCATTAATAGCTCTTAGATGGGATTGAGATACAATAATCTAAATGGTGAGATTTTTTTAGCAAGCAAATACAAAATTCTCAAAATTTTTTTTGTAAAAATTTGTAAAAATTGCATTAAAAAATGAATCCTACAAATTAATTTTTCAAAAAGATGCTTAGATTGCCCGAAAAACAAGATTGTCCATAACTTGCACATTATTAGTTCAAATAAAATGAATCAAAGCTTCACATGTAGACAAAAATATAAAATTTTAGTAAGAAAACAAAAATTATTTTGACTTTTTGCAAAAAAATTTATGTTGCTCATCAAGTTCAATTTGAGGCTTTTTGTGGTATAACTTTTGCTCCCCGGCACCAATTGAAATAAAAATTATATTCCCACAAAGCTAATTAGTTTTTCTATCTTATAGAAAAGTTTCAAAAAGTTTCACTAAAAATTCAGCCCGTAGGTACCTGCCCAAAATGTGATTTGTCCCCCGAGGGGACAATGGGACTTTAAGGGTTAACAACAAGATATAGATGATGTTATATTTGACATTGTTGTTAACATGGAAACAAATGTATGTCCAAAAAAAATCCATCAAAAAAACATGGGGTTCTTATAGTGAATGCCTAATGAAGAAGATATTATGAAAAATGAGGCCCCTTAAGGGGTGGGCAAATTCCAAGGAGCCCTGACTTTATTGAAGTTATCTTTTCTTAAAAATACTGTTCAATTTTATCTCTAATTTTTTTTGAATTAGCACTTTTTGAAAATGAACTTGCTCATTTTACTAGCTACTACCTCTCCTTTTTCAATGTGTAAGTTCTACTTGTTTGTGTACTTTTACTTAAGACACATTGGTCTTCCCTAAAGTGCCAATAATTCACGAGATAATTTGTCTTGTAAAATATCAACGCTATTTTTCAAGTCAAAACATATGTATGTGAAATTGTGAATGTCTTTAATAAATGTGATAGAGAGTTCAAATATAATATGAAAGTATTTCTTAAATGTGTGTGATTGTAAAGCTAAAGTCTAGAAAAGGATTTCTAGTTTCTAGCTAAATTCTAATATATAATAATGCAAGCCTTAAAGTCAAATTAGTTCTTAGCGTACGGAATTAGGAATTCTATTTCCATGTATCTCATACAATCTCTAATTTTTCATGGCAAGTTGTCACTACATAATAGTTTTGGAGGAAGGTTGTATTTAACCCCTAAAGTTCCAAAGTCTCTACAAGAGACTCTTGGGATTTTGGGTAGGTTAGTGTAACCTCAGTTCTTCACTTAATTTTCTAGAACTTTTTTGCAGGTATGTGAAAACGTACTAGCTTCGTTGGGTGGAAAAAAAACATAATTCCTTTGCATGGTTCAAAATTTATAGGTTTCTTTTAGTCAAAAGCAACTCGAGGGCAGCTCCAACAAAGAAAAAAATTTATTGACTTCCATAGAGGGTCGGGAAGAGTCTATTGTGCTGATGTTGAAAGGGGCAACGGGTGTTCCTAGAAAACTTATCATCAAAAAGCAGGCAAATGAATAGAGTATGGGGAATATAAAATTGCCTTCAATTTGCAGGGCTATTTTTAGCAAATATTTTTAGCACATAGGAGAGCCAAGGTTCATTAAGAAGGGAACCACTATAGAGGAATAGTAAGAGAACTACAAAGAATATTAGAGGAATGGAAGGGAAATATCCAGGAACAATGTGGAAACATAAAGATTCTTGTTATTTAGGTACTACCCACTTTCTTTGCTTAATTGGAGGTCAATTAGGCATCCTACGCTTTTAGAATTTAGAAATTTTGAGGTTTTCAATTTTTTTCCCTAATTCTCAAATATGACTACATCTCTCAATCCACCATTTGGATTTTCTATGTTTCAAAAAAATGTGATTAAAAATGGCCTAGTCTACTGGCAATTCTTGGGACATTGTGGCATTACAAGAATTTTTGGATGTGTTTTGTGTATTGGATTGCCTTGAAAATTGGCATGCATATACCTAACATGATTTCCCATATGTTTTTTTCTTAAACTCAAGGTCTATAGTGCCGAAAAACTTTCAGTAAATGCAATCAAAGGCATTTGAAATTCTCGGGTACAATGAAAAAAAACTAAACTTTAACTTTGAATGCAAAAATCTTTCAATCTATACAGCCAAACCTCACAAATTTTTAACCACATGATCTTATATAGGTTAAATACAAGATCCTATGGTTATATTCTCAAAAATCTATTTTATGAACTTTTTCAATCAACGTATTAGAAATGGTAGTTTTGAGTGGTTTTGGAGCCAGAAAATGCCTTTGGACTTTAGAGGTTAAAGAATATATGAAAAAAAATCTTAAACCAAGTAAAAATGTCTTGAACTTCACTCAACGATGTCTCTGTAGCATCAATAGAGTTGCACAAAAAAGAGGATGAAAATCATCCATTCTTCAATAGGCACAAAGCTTGATTGACCATCCAAAGGACACAAACATCCTCCATGTCCTTCCAGGGTTAATACTGTGAGCAAATTAATCTTTACCTCATGTAAGATAGAGCCTTTGTTCACACAAACAAACATCTAATCCAATACATTGCATATTCCATTTTGGCTCTATTTTTAGAATCCATTTTCTAAAGAAGCAATCACATTCTTTTTGTAAGTTATAAAGTTCTTAAATTTATTGTTGAAGGTTTGAGATTACTGTGATTCTTTGAAGAAGCAATTCAAATCAAATATGAGATTAGTTCATAAAATTTGAAGCATTCACTAAAGGTGTATATTATAGTGAAGAATATTGTAGTGTACACAATTTTTTTTGCATCACTTGGGATTTCAAGCCAGGAGTTAGAAGTCAGAAGCCTGAAATTAAAAGCATCTTTTGTGATTCAGGAATTAAGCCACTTCTTCTACAGTAATTTTTGAATAATCATCAAATGATCTTGATGAGGGAATTCCACCAACATTAATTGTTCGAAGCAGTGCGAGTTCCTTACCAGGAGACGCATCAAGTGCCTTCTCTCAATCCAGAGAAAATTGCAGAGAAAATTTCGTCACTCCGAAGCTGGTGAGTCCTTTCTGCCAACAACTTGACCTCCTCCGGTTGCATTACAGTTCGGTATTGACCTATTTTCACTCTTCTGGATTCGCAAAATGCATACCAATTAGTTGAAATGTCTTTGATTTCGGCCAGAATCATCAACATGCTGTTAGAGCATTTCCATTTATAGAGTCTGAGAGTTGTATCTGCACTTAGAATTCTCGGCTGAGAACTCGTTGAATGTTCAATTCAAGTGCATTGTCGGAGAATATTGACTCTGTATCCCGCATGACATGAGAGTTATCACTGAAACACTTCGGGTGTTGCATCTCCTCCTGCAGAGTCTTTGTTATCGCTCATGCTGAACGCGAAAGTTGCAATTTCTCAGGGATTCTGGTTATTAAAGAAGATGAACATTTCAGAGTTAATTAAGCATTTTAGGGTTTAGTGGCACTCACTGTGATGTCATGAAGTGCCTGAGGTTTGAATGTCCCTGTGATATGTTTGATAGGTGACTGTTATAGTTCCAGATATTGAGTCTGTAAACAACTAGTCCAGAAATGTCAAGCAAATCGAGCTGTCCTACGGAGTGTGGACCTCAGGGAGATATTATACCGACAGACGAGGAGCAGGACGACCTTAGTCCGAAGCATTTGCCGCATTACAGCTGCTTCAAATCAGTAGCCAACACATCAGACGGTGAGTTATTAGAAGAACAAGTTGAAAGCACAAGTGGTGAGCTAGAGAAGGAATCCGAAGGCACGTCATGTGATACGAAGCCTCAGAAAGACCCTAAAAACGCATCATGTGATTTGTCCGAAAAGGAAGCCGCAGAGATTAAAGGAAATGAGCAAGTAGAGGATGAGGAACAAACAGAAACTGCGATCAAAGAAGACTGTGACGACAAACAGAAGAGCAAAGAAATCGATCACTCTTCTTCTCTTTTCAACATTGCTGACGCCAAGTTTGGTGATGTTGATTACCAAAACTCGAAGCCCTGTCATACTGAATCCCCTGCGCCGAACTCGCTTGCAGCTCCCGGCACTCCGAACGTTGATATGCTTGTAAAAGGTACCAAGCAACGAAGCCAGAAATCCCCTGGAACCAAGTCTCCGGCCAAGTCTCCTCGGGAATTACTCCAATCCATGCAATTGCCACAGGCAGCATCTCAAGAAAGCTACGACGACCATGCAGCGGCTTAGGATCAGAGTTGTTGCATCTAAAACACCTCAAACAATTTAACCTAATTACTTCTCTTAACTTATTCCGTCATCGCCAATCCGACACTGTAACAGATAACAAGAAATGGTTCTTTACGAGACCGATCCAGAATACTCTTAGTTCTTTTGTAAGATACAACTCGAATAAAAACCCTACTGTAAAGATTGAGCATGTTTTCATAACAATGTTAATGACTTGTTTAGCAATGGTATCCCATTTGCGAATCCTCAAAGATCTGTAAATAAGGCGCTTGATTTGAGATTTAGAAAATTGAAATACAGATTTGAGTTCACAAGCGCAGAAATTTGAAGCTACGAGACCTTAGCTCCAACTTAAGAGCAGTGGTTGCAGAGACCAGTCCAGCTTCAAATTTTCGGAGAGCTCTCTGAATGAAGCTACATTTGCACTGAATTTCTTTCTATTTTGAGAATGCAGGAGTGTCAACGTACATTCAGGCAAATGCGAAGAGAACACTAGGATGCGGTCCAGATGCCTGCATAGAACTGTACGCATTGTAGCAGTTTCAGAGGTGATTTCCAGAATCATATTTTCGCAGTATCGAAACTACACTCACAGAAGAGGTTTGCCGGCAGTGACCATAGCGAGACCGCCGGCTAACTTACGAAGAGTCGTGGCGCTTAAGAATTGCTTCAGTTACTTTTCTCTCTGCAGATGCAAACCGGGGAACGAACACTTCGTCTTCCCGGCTGTGATCACAAAGCATTTTCAAATTTATTGTATCTTTCAGTTGAAGAGAAAAGTCCCAGAAAAAAATGTAAACAATTCAAATTCTTCAAGAAATGGACCGATGTTTCGTCGTCACGCTCCAAAGTGCAAGGGTCTCTAACAGACGAAGTTGGAGGTCTCGTCTATGAATATAAACCCCAAGGCATCTGCATTTTGACCTCGCAATTCAAAAGAGTGACGCGAGTATTGCTTCTTTTGGGATGCATTTGCTCAATTGTTCGAGGAATGAACTGATATCCACCATTTTCTCAACAGTGCTCCAAACCGCACGGCTTTCTTATAGAAAATGGTGGTATGCTTAGTCAATGCATATGAACTTAGGGCATCTCCATTGTGACATCCTGGCACGAACAAGCCTTCGGTGTTACAATGCTTCGTAAAATCGTTATTGACGGGTGATCAAGCCCGTCACAATGGCGGATAAGTCGTCTGATTCAAAAGCATCACCCTGGACAGATGACAGCGGACCAAATATAATAAAGATAGTCAACGATCCATGTGCTAGAGAGCTCTTGACCCCGGATCATCTTGGCTACCTCCTCACGGTGTGATTCTATCACCTCTTTATCACTCTAACAGTCATGTGCAATTCGCAAGCACGCAATGCACTAAAGAAACGCAGAAGTATAGGGCAAAGGAAGTGAAAACACGACCAATTCATGACAAAAACTAACAAGAGTTGAAACATGAATGCAGAAATGTCCTATCTATCAATTGGAAAGAGCATGGAAGCACGTGGCGTCGCCTTGCAAGTTTCCACCAAACCCAGAGGACATTTCAAAGAATCAGTGGCTCAGACATTGGACTCCGGTCACCTTCAAGGATGCGGCAAAGAGGACCTATTACCGCTACCAACCCTGCTTATTGGAGACTAGCACCAAATTATTCCATGTCCTCGGCTTTGACCCATCAAGTAACCTGGAAAAACTTGGGATTCACAACTGGATTGCCCTCCCACCCTTGGACTTCCTTCCTCCAGGCTGCGAGAGAGTCATTGCTGGGTCAGCCGGTAACTCTTGAGCACTTGTTTTCCTTTGACATAAAACCTCCAAGCAGTGAATTCCACGTGATTCCACTCCACTGTAATTTCGAAAATTCGAAGATCCAATATACTTACAAGCTGTTGTCAAATGCTCTGCAAGAATGGATGGTACATACATTTAGAGCGTCACTTGAGTAGATATCTCTTGAGAAGTCTTTCTTCTCTGAGGCCTACACTGGTGAATGAACACCTTAACAAATTTGAAGCAAAGTTTAAGCACTTATTTATGTAGGCAAGTGCATTGGCAACAGGTCTGATGGTTTTGGAAGGAGGTGAGCAACCCGGGAGAGGACCGATAATGCTCTGGGGCCAACCAACAATTCCTAATGAGAGATTCTGGAGGAACGACAAGGCACGAAAGCAATGCGGGGGGCAGTCTCTCGTTTGCGTAACCAATCCTCTCACTCGAGAGTTTATAGTGCTGCCAGCCATCCCCAAACGCAGGGTGAACAATAAATTCGCAAAGTTTGTGTACAGTGACGTGCAACGCTCCAAGTACCATCTTGTGATGGCCGGTTGGGACACGCAAAGAAAGAAAGGTAAACTCAGAGACATCCTGTGCGTGATTGTGTATTCCTCCGAGAAGCAATGCTACATCCATGCGAACTACATCGACAATGCACGACCACTTCCTTATCACCAATGTGGCCGATCAGGAATGGCTGTCATCAACTATGGCGTTTACTTCGGAGGTGTTAGGGTTCTAGAACGGGAAGGTAATGAGGAGCTTCACATACCTGCCATCTACTACTTCAATATCAGTGATAAGAGAAGACAATGCCTCTGTTTCGACTTCGCACTAGTAAACATCGCCGACCGACAGGTGCAACCTCCCAAGGTGGTGCAAGCAGGGTCGTTTCAGGTGTACGCGGCGACGAGATATGCACAGCTGCCTACGATTCTCTGGCTCGTGGAGGTGGAATTGCAACCCGACGGAACGCCATCAGGGACATACAAGAAAGTGCCGTGTGGAGTCATGCCCTGTGCATTCTATAAGAAACTGTTCCCCTCGGCAGAGGAAGCGCTGGAGCCCTACGAATGCAGCAGTGCGGATGGAAGGATAGTATTCAAGGTCCTTAGTCCTCGGAACTTGCTTGTCACGTACGATGTTAGAATGTACGAGTGGAGGATATTTGAGTTTCCGTGCCAGAGTGAGCAGCGGGAATTTCATTTGTGTGATGGCACTTACGAGCCTGTCTTCACAGCAAGGCCGTAACTCTAGCTGTGTGCATCCCAGAGCCTGACAAATCCAGCTTTCACAAGCCATTGTTTCACAACGATACTGTAGTAACGAAGCCAAGGTAGCGACAAGGTTGCAGAATGGCTCAAAATTTCTCCATCAAGGAGAAGCGAATGGGACCTTTCCCCACGAACGTCACAGCTTCAACATGCTCTCCGAAATGGTGCACGACCACAGTGAGTCCATGGCGGCAAAGCGTTGATACGGACAGCTTGTTGAACTCTTTTTGGACGGTGTCATGCCCATGCTCTGCAGATTCTGGAGAAGCGCCTCCGTCATCTCCGGGTACATCTCCTTGGGCATTTTATCACCAACTTGGTCACCATACCACAAATCCTACTGAAATCCTCGCAGTCTTCGCGACCAACGATGTGGTAACGTCGCGTTCATGATCCTCGCGCTCCTACGTCCTTTCAAAAGAAGTCACCTTCATTTGTGAGTCGGAGAAACCGATGCAGCGAGCATTCTGGGCACGAATTGCAAAAACCTGAGTTTGGAGCTGATCATGCCAATGTAAAAGGGCGACACTGTTTTTGGTCTTACCGCCTCTAAGGTCAAATGACCTAAAAATTTGATGAGGTTATTAGTGAACTCGAGAAATGCAATCCAAGTTATTTCGTAATTTTATGAGGCTTTAATAATATTTTTATAAACCTTCAAAGTTGAAAATATAGGGGATCCTATATTTAAGAGTAGACTCACCTTGAATGAATCCCCTTTAAACACAAAATGTTTCAACTTTCATTGATTGTTTCAAAAAAATTCCTCACTTCTCACTGTCTGCTTTTCAAAAGTTGTGATGGTTTTTAGTTATGTAAGTGTTCATTTAAGGTCGTTTTTTAGGTATTGGAGAACAGAAATGATATTTGACTACAATAAATACAAAGAGTGCTTTTAGGGGTTGAGATTCTTAACTTCATGGTTAAAGGCTCCATTCTTTAAGCCTAAAACGCCATTGAAGATGTTTTGTGTCCTTTGGATGATTTCAAAAAAGGATGTAAGATGGGAAAAACCATTTTTTTTAGAGTATCTATATTTTTTGGGGAATTACTTGAATAAATTAGAAGTGAATTGTATTGAATATGTCTCTGAAAAAATAAATTCAGAATATGTCCATCATGCATAAGGTAACTGCACCTTAAATTGCATAGTTAAGCAATTCAACATGGTTTTCACTATTATAATAAAAAATAAATTGAGGGGTCCCATTGGTAGTCAAAACAGGATTCTAGATTTTCTTAGAATGCATTTTTTGGACATCATGTGAATAAACTACAAATTTTCAAAGTGCTGAAAATAGGTGCACCTAAAAGCGATCATAGAGTCATACTAGTGTGGCCCTGTGCCGTTGGCCCAATTTTCATCCACTTCTAGTTCCACTCCCAGTTCCACTCCCGGTTCCACTCCCAGTACCAAGAACGCCACCAAAATCAAAGTAAAAGTAATTTTCTAAATTTTTAATCAATAAATACTTTGAAATTCAATAACTTTTGCACCACCGCTCCAAACGCCACAAAACCAAGCCGGTGCACCCTTCCTCGGCGAGAGCTTTCCGATGGTACCAAGCACGCGGCTGGGGGACACACGGTCAGGAAGTTGTCCACGCTACAAACAAAACAAAACAAAACAAAACAAAACAAAACAAAACAAAACAAAACAAACAAACAAACAAACAAACAAACAAACAAACAAACAAACAAACAAATTTAAGGTATTGATGAATAGTGGGAGTACATTTTAGGCAAGAATATCCACTGTGCGCTTTTAGGGACTGCGATTTTAGGTGTAGTTACCTTAGTTGCGAAATGGCAGCAAGCAGAGTGACGGATTGTGAGGCCTGAAGTCGTGGTCCACTTAGGGTTAAGGGGCTGTCACGGATTAATTCACGGTCATAGGATCGTCACTTCGGAGGGACCACCTCGTGAGGAGAGTCCAGGTTGCTCCCACATTTTGTATGAGCGAGGCCGGGACGAGTCTTGGTGGTGGCTATGGAGAATTTGCGACGGGGAGATTGCGGTTCTTCCTTTATCAAGACCGTGTTGGCGCAGCATCCTGGTTTGTTTGGCAACCTGCTGGCCAACGCCTCTCGCTTCCGCTTCCAACTGTTGCTCTCGGTCCCCGTTGCTGCTCCCAATGGCAGTCTACGCCTCGTCCGCCATGGCTACCGCGTTGATGACGAGTATTTCTATCCTGCCAGGTGAATCTTGTTAAGTCACTGCCTCAAATTCGGATTATTTCAATTTACTCAGACCGAGAAGCTTGCATCTGCATTAACTCGTGAATTTGCTAGATGTGTGTCTCAGTGTAATCAAAATGTATCCTGTGGTTGCAGCTATCCGGAAATATTAATTTATTCATTCATTCTTGCCGATCGAGAAGCTTGCATTAGAAACAACTCGTGATTTTGCTAAGTACGTATGTCAGCGCAATCAAAATGTGTGCTGCGGTTGCAGCGATACAGAAGTTTGCATCCGTATTAAGTGGTGAACTTGCTAGATATGTGTCTCAATGCAATCAGAATGTATGCTATGGTTTCAGCTATACGGAATATTTATTTAATTCATTCATTCTCTCAGATCGAGAAGTTTGCACTTGAATTAATTCATGATTTTGCTAAGTATGTGTTTCAGTGCAATCAAAATGTGTGCTGCGGTTGCAGCGGTACAGAAGTTGGAGCGCCTTCAATCTTTACTTGGTTTTCATCTGTTCATTACCTTCATTCATTTTGTTCGAATGTTGGAGTTCTATATTGAATTTCTTCCTCTGGTGCTTTTAACAATTAAATGATCTTACAGTATTACTATACTTGTGCTTTCAATTTTCTGTTGAGTTGTTAATGTACGTGGATTTCTTTCCGGAGCTGGATTGGTGATCTCAATGAAGTTTGACCTCATAGTTTAGGTTAGAGAGGAGTAGTGAAACGTGTGCTTTGACTAGACTGTGAATCATAGACAGTTTCTTGATCTTTGTTTGTTTCTGCGTGAAGGGATTGGGAGTGTCAAAGCTATTGCTGCTCTTAAAGTGTGTGAAATTTGACAAAGAGTGTGGCTGTGCAGGAATAAGTGTTAATTGCATTAGTCCTGTAGCCCTATGTTCACTGTTCGAGGGAATTGAGGATGATCGCAGTGATCCATCAAACATCAATC
The DNA here is from genome assembly GCA_963969595.1 of Neckera pumila. Taxonomy (NCBI): domain Eukaryota; kingdom Viridiplantae; phylum Streptophyta; class Bryopsida; order Hypnales; family Neckeraceae; genus Neckera; species Neckera pumila. The sequence goes on along the minus strand of OZ018409.1, from coordinate 43,966,033 downwards.
AGAAACAAATAACTGTTGCACATGAAATCCGCAAGATATTTCTGGTACTTCCGAACTGTTTGCCTCTGTTTGCCTCACATTTGCCTCTGTTTTTGAGGTTACATCATGGCGAAAGACTTAAAACTTTTTGTCCTAGCACAACTTTTTTGATGACATGTGGTTCACTGGGGCAGGTTTCAGATAATCAGGCTTTCAATCGACTTTTCTCTTTCGTTGGACACCGTACAATCAACCAGGCCATGTGAGTTTTCTCTATTGCATATGAGGCTTGAATGTGCACTGAGGAAATTTGCGTAAGGTATAGACCGAGTGTATGTGTAGTATGACCTGTTGTGACTTATTGGAGAAGCCAAAATTCAACTGTACTTCTTTTGTCTTTATTCAATGGGTTTTAGATCAAGTTGATATCGGCAGTGTCCATTGCCACGTTAAGTTTACTTTTTATATGTATGCTACAATTTTGTCTTTGAATTCTGCTGTCTTGTGCATTAAAACCTGCTTTCTTGCCCGTAGGTCGCTGCAATCACAGATAGTACTTAACTGACGCATCACGTACTAACAGATTTTTTCTGATTCGTTTGTGGATAATCCACCTTGATGTTGTTGATGGAAGGTGGGACTTGGGCCTGCAGAGTACAAGACTACATCACCGCCTTTCTGTGACTAAAACTGTTGCTGAAAATCTTTATAGCGAGCCTATCGATATAAATGTAGCAGGCACTGCCGTCACTTTGCCACCGAAACACAGTGGTCTCACTGTTCAAGATAGTAGTGGCCTTCCAGGAATCAAAGTTGGAACTGCTTTCATAGCGGATGACGACCATTTGGTAAATCTTGAAACTTGTATTGTGTCGTCCGTTCATTCACGCAGTACGTTTCTTACAGGACATTGATAAATTCCCTTTTACAGGTTCCTCAGCCAATGGATTTCTCAAATAAAAATTATATGAGTATGGTGGATCAACAGGATCTCTTGATAAAGCTTGTCCGCCCAGACATCGAGGTAAGCCGCACGGCCTTTTATTTGTGTGTACGTTAACTGACTTCACCAAGTCTGTTAGCTATTGCATCGTGAAAACCATCTAGAATTCTGTGTTGTAATTTGACTCTCTTTCATTGTTTTTCCTCCATTTGTACGACGTTGACTCGCACGAGATTGAGAGACTTATTTGTCTGAGGTTTTATGTTAGCTTCCGTGAAATTGAAAGCTCACGGAGACGGGATGGTTGTCAAGGTTGGTACGCCAGGCTTAAAATTGGATACCTCCATGCGTATGCTGCTTATGGAGGCAATGGCTCAGTATCCATCTCGGAGTGCAAATCCTAAATATGATGGCTCAGATTATCCTGACGACTTTTGCAAGGTACATCCGAATCGTTATCAGATGAATTGCGATTTCTTGTGGCTTTACGCTTGCGTCCCGACTGCACGCGACGGATGACTGATAACACACTGATCATCAGTTCTGGCGAATTTTAGTTCTTTCTTCCAGGTCTTTCAAGAATAAGACCCAAGGGAGCCTTGCGTATTTATAACAAAATTGGGAGAGCTTACGGCTTTACAATTGACAACTCGTATGTCCTTTCTCATACTTGTAATTCTTACTCACCTCTTTGTGTTTGGATGCTTGACATCATTTTAGCTGAGATTTGTACGCCTTTGCAGAAAGCACGTTGCTGCTCCTTTCAAGGAGGGAAGTGAAGATTTCTTTTTCTGACACAACCTCCTCATTTTCTTTTCTCAACTGTTGTTGACGTTTGATAAATGTGGCGCACACGCATATTTGATTTGCTAATTCATTCTATTGCAGGTACGTGTTTGATGTCGAAACAGGTCGAAGCTTCTTCCTGACTGCCGTCATTTACACAAATGCTAATGGAGTTTTAAACGATGACCGGTACGAGTACGATTTTGCGGACTGCACTTTGGCTGATTTGGCAGAGATTTTAGGAAGAGCGCTGTGGCAAATACCTGATGGTTCTGCCAATTCGTCTGGTCCATTCGACTGCACACCATCGTCTCTTTGGACGATTTGTATCAAACCGTTAACGATCCCCACATTTATTGAAAGTAGCCTTGACACAGAGGAAGTCGAGGAATCAAAATTACCTGCGAAGGACAGTATCAATGCCGTCGAACAACACTTAACCGAGCCCATGCTCGCTTCAAGTGCTGAGAATCTTTCTCTCTACCAATCTCATGTTCAGAAGGTTTCTCACCAAGCGTGCTCAAATTTTGTTGAACTTGAAAAAGAATCCTCCAGTGGCAGCATAATGATGCGGAGTAGTTCAATTTGTTCTTCAGCATTGCAGCAAAGCTTGGTCAAGTCAGCCCAAGTTGATACAACCGGTTTGCCTACTACAGGGGGCCCAAATTGCAACCCTTTGGATTATGGTCTCCCGTTGCCGTTAGCCCAGGTTTCAAGTGTCGAAGATGCTTCGACTCCACCACTTGCCAAGATATCTGAGAACAGCGTAAAGCCTTGCTACAAATATTTTGTGGACGAATAGGAAGAATCTATAGGATTATTTTGAGAGCATTCTCTTGGATGCCGAATGCAGCACATGTGAGGATTCCAAGGAAGGGGAGATTTTTATGCTTGTCGAGGTCTAAAACATTAGCTTTTCTGAACGATATTGTCCGCACAGAATCATCGGCCATGATCATGTTGTTCAGGACTTTCAAGGACCAAGGTAAATTGGAAACAAGGCAGAGCTGCTCGTGAAGACGGACAATGTAGCTGTCAGTCTCTAAAACCCGGAATCCGTTGCAGATTATCTGTTGTGGCGCTGGTGTCTAAGATTTTACTGGACATAAGATCCGAAGGGTTTCAGAGTCTTATCATCTGAAGTCAACACCACTTGAGAGAATGTCGAGTAGTCGTATCATTTGAACCTTTCAGTACGGAGCTGGTAAGTTCCATGAAATGCATGCTGGTCGACAAATTTGAGTTCCATGAAATGCATGCTGGACGACAAAGTTGAGTGCCGTGCACGGTAGCCACTTTCAAGGACCACATGCTGTGGTATCTTTATGGGGGGACCCAGTTCTGCACCGGACACAGAATCTCCGACGTGTCCATCTCTGAGTGTTGTTTTGAAAAGGGATCTTGAAAGCACCGATGTTTTAAAATCTTATATATGGCCGACACTTTTGCAGTCAACTTGGGCTCCAAGGTTGAGTCGCCTACAAAAGCGACCCAATGAAGGTTTGTAGCATTCCATCTTTTCAGTCCTATTGCGAGCCCAGTTGTACAGGTTTCAGCTACCATTTTCAAATTTCGAGGTCAGGACTCTAATTCAGTAGTTATGGTTCACAGTGTTGATGCGAGCTCTGGTGCCATGCCGGAAGTGAAAGAGCAGCGGGTCAGGAAGGCACAGAGTTCTGGAAAACACCGTGTGATCGCTTGGTGGAAGGCCATTATGCAGCGCCATGTGCATAGTAAAACTAGCGTGGAGCATCATCCTGATCCTCCCGCTCCTGTGTACGTAACAGCGGCGGACGTTATGAAAACTCCTCGTGAATCAGCGCCGGTGAGCGACGCAAAATTCCATTGGAGAATGTGAAATTTTTAGTTGATTACTGCACTTCTTTCTGAGAGGATGGTGATTGCTTTGAACTTGATTTTGTTCTCCTTCAACGCTGCGTGAGCCGTTCTTCAAGGAGGATACTTTTCATCTGCGTGCATATAGTTGGGAGGTTGACTACACCCCACTTCAGGTTACCAATTCCGCTATATAGCACAGGTATTTTGTCACAACCACCCGGCTACCACCTCTAAATTTGCTCCCTCTGAACATGAATGTTTACGTGGAAATCACAGGCGAATTAGGTCATAGCCGAATGAATGGTTCCAGTCGTAGGAATCCCACGGCTGTAAGTTCCAATTACCAGTGCCAAATAGAACGATTATGAAGTCAACCATTGGTATTGTTTAGGTGACCATCTCACGTTCAGGTGACGCATCCAGTTACACTTTTATTAATGAGCTACAATAAAGTGATGCTAAGCATTTGCACTAGATATCGTTTCTTCTCATGGAAGCTGGATATATCTTTTGATTCAATTGTGATCTTGATCCTTCTCAGACACGAGCATTCTCCTCTACCGTCTCCAATGCTCATATTCTCCTGCATTTGTAATGAACCTTTTGAAGTACACCATTGTCAACACAACTAAAGACACTGATAAAGCATTGCATCATTCGATGGAACCATTCAACCTTGGGTAATGAAGGTCACAGATTATTTGGATGATGACAGGGGTTAGGGGTGATGCTTTGTTCTACTTTCTTATTAATCCTACATCTAACATTGGTAGTGTGTAGCGTAATTTGGTGTTTATTAACATACCTTTATTGTAGCAATTCTTTTGCACCCCCTATTTAACCCCTAAATACTCAACCATCTGTTGGGTAGATGATTTTTATTTTTAAAGCACACTTCATCCAATTATTAATGTTCTTGGAGGGAGCTTCAATGAACAAGAAAACTTGTCACCAGGAGAAAGTTAGCCACATGACAAACTAGACCACTTGTGGGTCTTTGAAGCACATTTCTCTATTCTGTGTGGTCATTGTTTCTATTAGAGAATATAAAATACCAAGTAAAAGAAGAAAGAAAGCTCTAAATGAATTAAGTAAATAAAAATAAATACTCTACTGGAATCAATGATATAGATATTTTATAAATATTTTAGAGAAGTTGCAATTTCCAAATGATCTTGGTATCTGTAGTTTGAGCACAATCATAATCAAAGGCTAATTCTGAAAACTCTAAATGAGCGATTACTTGCAATTATGAACCAGAAACAAAGCAGAAATAAAAAGAGTCGTGAACAAGCTGGAACTTTTGAATATGAGTGAACTTCCCGGTAGCACTGTGGCTAGCGACGTATTATTATTATTGCAAGTCTTTAGGGTTAGGGTTAGGGTTTTTTAAGGGTTTAGGGTTTAGCGTGTAGGATCCCAACTGTCAGAACTGCGACAACAAGGGCCTCTTGGAGAAGTTTGACTTCGGTATCACTGCATACAATACCCGTCCGATACATGATTTGTGAAAGGTCTGTGAGCCAAGTGTTCTATCTGAAGCCTTCCTTTCTCCCCACATTGATCCCAAACCCGAATCGGCAAGAGGCTTCAATTTCGAGGCTTACAGGTTAATCAGCAGGAGCATCAAATTCAACGAGGCCAGAAAGCTTGGTGGACACCATAAATTCCCCCAATTCTTTCAGTTCTTAGTATTAAGCGTGTCCAAGCACATCTCCGAATTCGTGGGCGTTCGATTGGATGTGAACGAAGCAAGCTCACTTTGTTACAAATTGCATGACAATTTTTTCACTTGCAGCTGTCATGGCGATGTTCCAGATCAAACACTTCCATGGCTAGTTCCATGGAATTCGCAGCTTCCAGTTAAAGTAGTAGCACAACTGTACAATACTTTAATCTATACCCGTCCCATTCACCTAAAGAAAAACCCCTTGTGCAAATTATTTATGGCAATCGGACACTTGCCAATCTTATTGAACTTGCATTTGAATCTGTGAGGCTGGGACTGAAAAACAGCCATCAGCTGAGCATAAGTTGACTCTGCGAAACTTGCATTACACAGGCAGGTCATATTGAAATTCCGGTGTGAAAAATGTACATAGAATTATAATTGCTATTGGCTTGTAGTGAATCAATTCGCTCCTTCGCGCGATGACTCATGTAGTCCACTGCTGGTGATACTTGTTTCGAGCTCAGTCTGTATAGAGAGGCCGACGGGAGTGTGCGAACGGTAATAATGACCAAATTTTTTCATTAATAATCCGTCCCAAAGATTCGTCGGGGAGGGATATTATACCCTCTAGATAGTGAAGTGTCCTAACAGCAGAAAATCTCGTGCACGGTTACAGAATTCAAGTAATATGATGCATCAGACAACAACGATCGATCCTGATTATGCAAGTGCTAACATATCCAGCACTCAGCACATAAATTTCAACAGTTGAATTAAGTTTCAGTGCATGCGTTATATTTCAAAATCACATGAACAGAGATCAATTCAAGTCACATGAAGATCGAGCAAGAGTTTCAATCACTCGTTTGTTCAAAATCTAGGGCTTACAAGCCTTCGAGATCCACTTAAATGGTTGCAAAACAGACCGTTTATATCCATGAGAGACGAAGCCTAGTTTCTAATATTATTCAAAACTCATCTTCCTCCAGTGCCGTGGCTCGGGCAGGTACTGCACGCCCATCTAGCAAACGTGAGTAGGCCAGTCGTAGATATGTACGGGCTCACCCCCTGGGTGCTGGGTCAACGACAAGCCACTCGCATCGACAAACCACAGGCACTTGGTCGAACACAATTGCGCCGCAGTGGCTAGAAGCTCATTTTGCCACATGATGAACTGACCTCGGTAGAGCACGCTACAGAAGTATTTCGCCGTGCATGTCCAGTGCTGCTCCACCTCCGGGTCGGAGTGGAACATGTACACCTCCTTGGGAAGCAGCAAATGGGGCTGGATACGGGACGGGACGTCGGAGCTGCACTCTGAACGGTGAGGTTGTGGGTCGGGAAGTTGTTCTGGATGGAGATGACGTCGGCGGGCGGCAAAACCTGAGAGTTGACGGTAGTGACCAGGGCCACGGCTATGGCGACTGCGAAGATCGTCACTGGGCCTGCTCGGTGACGCGCCATGGCGATCGAAAGCAGCGGATTCCTTCAGTCTAGCTCTCGTATGTCTGCAGCACAAATCAGAAGTGCAACACAATTCAGAAGTGCAATTGCAGCAAAGCTCTCCGTTCTTTCCATGTGAAAAATGCAAGCTTCTCGTAAGGGAACTGGAAAGGCGAACTTCAGTGCAAGCATTCTATCACAGGGAATGATGCAAGCTTAACTTCAGGTAAGGAAATGGAGAGTGACTTTAATGCAAGCATAATATAAATGGGAATGATGCAAGCTTCTAGTAAGGGAAATGTCAAGTCCAGCTTCAATGCAATACCATAATACTCTATCACTGGTAATGGTGCAAGCTTCTAGTAGTAAGGGAACTGAAAAAGTCCCACTTCGATCGATGCAAGCTTCTGCAATGGAAATGAAAAGTCCAACTTCAATGCAAAAAATCTATCACTGCGAATGATGCAAGCTTCAGGTAAGGGAAATGTAAGGTCTAATTCAGTACACCACCACCATGGCGCAGGATTTGAGAGAGAGAGCTTCATGTGAATCGAGCACTCAGCATGTACATCAATCTCAATAGTCGGAGTTCCAGTGCATTACATTTCATATCACGTGAACAGAGATCAATCAAATCGCATACTGTATTTGAAGAGCAAGAAACTCAACCACTCCTTTATTCATATCCAAGCTTCCGAATTCCACATCAACAATGGTTGCCAAGCAGACCCGATCTATGAAAGGCGAAGCCTACACGGTTTCAAATCACATGAAGAGCGAGAGATGAATCCCTCGTTTTATTCAAAGCAAGAGCTTACAAGCTTCCGAATTCCACCGCCATGGTTGCCAAGCAGACCCTATTCACCAAACACGAAGCCTAGTATCTACACAAGCTGGGCGTCCATCTCGCTAGCTAGCTAGCATATGTGAGTAGGCCATTTGTAGACGTGAACGAGCGGACCATGAGGGTACCGTCGCAACCACAAACCACCAGCATTCACAATCCATTTGCACCGTTCAAAACACAGCATCGGATGCTCCGTCTCTGGAAGCTGCGGCGGCTGGTTATGCTCCCACACGACGAACTTGCCGCTGAACTTCTGCCCACACAGCCGACCAGTCGTCTTCTCCGTGCTGAAGGTGCATTCCCACCGGTGCTCGAGTTCCGTGTTGGCGTCCAAGATGAAGGTCTCGTGGGGTCTCAGAAAGTGGAGATCGGGATGCGTCGCGACGTCCGAGTCGCACTGGATGGTGAGGTTGTGGACGGGGAGTTCGAATGCATTCTCGAAGGCGATGTGGGCGACGGGTTCGGAAGAAGGGGACGACGTGACGGAGATGACCAGGGCCAGGACTATCATGGCTGTTGCGGCAAGCGGCATAGTCCGTGAACGCCGAAGCGCCATGGCGATCGAAACGAGTGGACACATCCTCTCGTGTGTGTGTCTCTGTGTGCAGTACATCCAATTAATTGCAACAAAATTAGAACCATCTTACACCAAAGCTTCGAGTTTTTTCGCTAGGAATGATGCAAGCTTCAAGTAAGGGAAAATAATGGAAAGTCGAACTTGAATGCGAAAATTCTATCACAGGGAACATTTGATGCAAGCCTCTGCCAAGGCAAATGGAAAGTCGGTCTAATATGTACGTCATTCCAGCGATAGAAGTTTTCACCGAAGTTTGCAAAGAAGTTATAACTTCTTTGCAAGCTTCGGTGCGAAATGCGAAATGGGAATGACAACGCAGGGCTTCAGGTAAGCGACATGGAAAGTCTACCTAGCTTCAATGCAAGATTTCTATCGCTGGGAATGATGCAAGCCAAGCTTCAGTAAGGGAAATGCATGGAAACTCTAACTTCAAAGCAACACAATAGCTCAGGAATTGAGTGGGATTTGTGTGGACCTGCCAAGACTGAATGAAGGTGGAGCCGTGGAGAGGTAGAATGATCAAAGAAGGGACGGAAGGCAATGGTTGTGCTTCATGCTCTTCACTCTTGGGTTTTTATATTAGTGCCACGGTCAACAATGTTTCTCCAAGTCAAACTTTAGAAATGTAATTAGTGGGTGCCAAGAGAGGAAGTTGAAATTATTTTTAATCCTTGGGTGATGGAATTGTCTTCATCCACGGGTGATTTATTCATTGACTCTGACACCAAAAGACTATTGAAATTGCCCCTTTTTGTGATTTCCTTGTGATACTTAGCGTAACAAACAAGCATACGTACGATCTCATCTATCTTCTATGTGGGCACGTGGGCAGTGATGCAATAGTAAGTATGATGAATAAGCTTAGTTTCGTGAACTTGAGTTTACTTGATCACAAGAGACTCTCACTGAACGGTGATTTTTAGGGGAAAAAACCCCCTGGTAGTTTGGTGAATATTAGTTTGGTAGGATTGATAAGGAAGGATACATTGTACTTTAAAAAAAATTCCTAATCAATCATCTTTATTTCTCATAAACTACATTGGTTGGCAATTGATCCATATGAACTTCATTCATATGATTTTAATGTTGTTTTTACTAGTAATAGTGTGAAGCGGTATACGTGGAGTGCCAAAAGGTATGTGAATATAGTTGAAATAGTAAACATCTCCATAATTTGATTGACCAAAAGATGTGGTGACGTCTCCTTTACAAACCTTTTGAAAGCAAAGGCCTTGGAGGCAAGGTGGACATTTCATAGAAGAAACTTGTTGGTGAAAACCAAATGTCCAACTAATAAATGTTATGCTTACGACAACTTTGCATAAGTACAAATTGGTAAATAATCATTATATTTTAAAATTTTCTTTATTATCACAATTTAACTTATAGTTTTATTTTAATTTAAATTTGTGATGTAGTATACAAATTACAATTTGTATAAGTTTTGGTAATTGGTCAAATCTTTTACTTACAAAAATTTTAGAACCCTAAAGCAAGTGATTTTTTTTTAATTTTGGAGAAGGAGCCAATTGTTTCATTATTATTTATGTGATATTGGGGTGATACTTGGTGATATCTATATGAAAATTAGGTGATACATAGGTAAAACTTGGCTAATGATCTTTAAATACACCAGGTATTTGGCTATTTTGACCATAGACAAAGAAAATATCTTTCACAAAAAATAGCCAACAACTTTTAGTTGTAGCCAAGTGGCAAAAATTTGTACATAAAAAAAATATTGCTCCTAAGCATCCAAAATTATAAATGTAGATGCCACCTATTTGAATGTAAGTTTCTTTTATAGGTCTACGCCTACAATGCAAATAGAATTCAAAAATAACAAAACTCATGTACTCTATATGGGTGTAAAGAAGGCTATTGTGCTCTATTTGGCATTTCTAAACATTCAAAAACACTCTTCAATCATCACATCCACTTTAGTGGAATTTATCTTATGCAAATTGCTAAGAATGAACTATTTTGATTTAATTTATTATATTTTTATTTTTATTCTCTTTCACAAATCACAACTTAAACATCAAGTATCAAGTATCTTAAAATTCTCCATTAGCAAGCATTGTGTATAACATGTCAAGATTTTATAATACTTTTTAAAAACTAAAATGTAAAAATAATGAAACAACCACACAAGCAAGCAACATTTAAATCTTTGGTAGTTATGTTTGTGCTAAGGTACATGATTGTTCCCAAAGTCAAGCTTTGAAAATGGAATTGAAGCTTGATGATCCTTTGGTGGTACCAAGCGTGACAAATAAGCAAATAAATGACCTTGTTAACTACGTGCTAAGTGGTCAAAGATTGCCTAGTGGTCAAAGATCGCCCTATAATATTAAATGTGGCACACATAGTTTTTTCCATTAACATTTCACATACTCACATAGGTGGTCAAAGATTGTTTTGTGATACTAAGCGTGGAGACTACACACATGCATTTGTGTGCTGCATGGCCAAAAGAAGTGATAGTAAGTAGGATGGTAGGCACAATTTTACTTCATGTAATTTGCAAAAGGCCTAAGAGATTTTCATCTAAATAGTGAAATATTAAGGAAACAATTGAAGATTAAAAGGTCTTATACATAACACGCATCAAATTTTTGTGTGCTAGGGTAGTTGCACACTAAAAGATACCAACACCTATCATGCACCATTGTATGCAAAGAGTGCCCAATTGGCACAAGTCTTGCATTAAGTGACACATCCTTGCATTAAAAATCTAATCCGTTTTGCCACAACTTATAGGTAATTGCCTTGAAATTCGCATTTTGAATTAAAAATAGTAAAAATTCCCTCCAAAAATGGCAAAATCAGACATCCAAATGGGGGCTATTTCAATATTGCCTATTTTTGACCCAAAATTGATATACAAGGACTTCTATTAAAGTTACACTAGCAAATAAGAGAGATTCTAAGAATAATAAAGTATCCACCTTCTACATGTGCTCAAAGTGCACTACCATTAGAGGGGATTTGGGGCCTTTAAAAGACTGCAAATTATCCTGCGTTTCTAGACTACAAGAATGCAAGATAATTGTTGGCTAATGTGGCCGAGACTGTGCCATATAATTTTTGAAGAAAAAAAAAAAAAAAAAATTTGCTTAAAATGATATTTGGGAAAAAAAATTCTGATAGCCCGAACTGTTGTTTAAAGAATTGGGCCAGATTAGGAAACAGGCCTAAAACAGCCCCCAAAGGCCCCAAATCTCTTCTAATGCTTTGTGCAAGTGCCAAAGAACACAAGTTTTTTCCCAAAGATGCAAATGGTTGAAAAAGAGCACTATTTCAAGTCAAAAAATATGGACGATTTTTAAATTTAAAGTTTAAAGTTTTATGATTTTCTAAAATTAAACAATCAAAGTATCCATTTTCTTGGCATTTTCCATAGCTCTCTCTTTGTGCATATTAACTTTTAAAGATAAATTTTTTTTTAGGCTTGAATTTTTACAGATATATTATTTTGAATGCTTTACAAATTATCTGCATTTTTATTTTTTTTAAATGTTATCCACAGAAGTCATAGTACTTATTTTGAGACCAAAATGGTAGGTGTTTCTTGCAATGACCCTACTTCATGATCTTTATTAAAAATGTGAAGAACTCTTCCACCTCATAAATTATATTAGATGCCCATTTAAAGGAAAAATGAAGGAAAAAGAATATGCATTTTAAAATCCTTATAAGTCAATCTAAGATTTTGTACATCAAAATTAAGTATAAGAATGTGAAAAAATCCTAGATAGTATGTACTTGAAAAAATTCAATCCTTGTGAAAGTAGATTTCTAGATTTAAAAAATCAATGTTTAAGAAGAAAAATTGCAAATTGGACCAGATTTTGGATTTCTGTCATGTGCTTAGTATATACCATATGTTTGTACAACCACCTCTAGCAAATTTGTAGCTTGAATTTCATTAGGTTTACTAAATATGAGCCTTCAAAGTTGCTCTAGACTCTTAGAGATACATCATTCCCTGCAACTCAATTTTTTGTTATCATTTAAGGCTGTCTTCATAATTTTTTTTATATCAAGTGAATTAAAAGGCTAAATTTACTCCTACTTTCCATTTGTTTTTCTCTTTTTAATTTCTAAGACTCTTTTGCATTTTGAATCCAAAAACAGATAAAAGGGCCACTTTTGGATCAAGATTTTTGTGATCATGGAAGAATTTGTAAAAAATGCCAATTATAATCATAGTATCTTAACTTCACCTTCATATAGAACACTTACAAAAAGTTTCAATTTCAAATTGTTTACCATTTATGAGATCTATGTGATCAAATTAGAAAGTTTTGTTTTTTTGACCTCATGCTTAGGAGTGTATCTCAGCTTCAAAATTCAAGAAACTTAGAATATACGGAGTTTAGTTTGCACATTTTAGTATGATGTGGGTAGTTGGGTTCAAAATTACTACAACAAAATCCTTGGAGGGGCAATAGCAAAAAGTAGAAAATTACATGAATCTTACAAAAGGATGCATTTTATTCCCAAAAGCTAAGAACTATACTTTTTTAGAGGTAAAACAGGGTCTACAAAATCATCAAAAAAAGCATGTTTGTGGATGAGCTTTAATCTTAAAGTAATTGCATTTTAATCCTAAATGCTCAAGGTACCAAATTCTGGTGTCAACAAAACTTTGAAGTTAAATGAAACCTTATCTAGTTATTAGTTTATTTTTTTTAAATTTTAAAATGAAGTGTTATTTTTTGTGCAAGTGTGCCCATTTGCAAATCTTGATTATCTAATGTTGAGGGCTCTTGAGAATGAGCTTTAACCCCAGGAGGACCAGCATGCATTTTTTGGCTGGACAGGTATGTCTGACTAGAGATTTCTATATTTTAGGTTGAAGTTTTAATAGGAGGTAGGCGCAACGAATATCTTTCATATGCACTAAATTTCATGACATTTGCTATCTACTTACTATTTTTTTCCTATATGTTAAACAATTCCAAATGAAGTGATATTTTTCAAACATGTAGCCAACCTATCTACAAATAAGAATTCAAAGAAGCATTATCATTTTGGAAATTTTTTCATTGAAAAGTGAGCTTGTATAATGCAGCTGCCTTGTTTTTTGCAAGGCCAAAAAAATGATTTCAGTGAGTATGTATATTTATATCTTGCAATCCACGCAGTGGAAATTTCTGATATTTTTACCACATGTTTGCAAGTCAGCATACTGTAAGATCCTACGATTACATGTGTCAAATTTTTTTTTAAATTGAGTACTTGTACTAAAAATGGCAATTTTTGAGCATTTTCAATGAAAACATAGTCATGGAACTTTAAGGGTTAAATATACTAGAACTTGGAAAAAAATCACATTAGAAATTAATTTAAACAAATTGTTGTATAGATTTTGATGCAAGTGTATAAGAGATTTATATGTATATGTTCCCTAAGCAAAAATCAAAACTTGAATTCACTCTTTCTAGAAGACTTATACACCTTGCATTACCATGATTCTTTTGTGAAGAGCAAAACATCAAGAAGTCGTTAGAAATTCACCAAAACTTCAAAAAAGACTTGTTCTAAAATTCAAATGGAGGATATAAAATAATATGGAGTATAAAGCAGTAAGATGGAAAATTCAAAATAAATTCAAAACGTAATTTTTAGAGCCTCAAAACTAGGGTGGTTTGTTGTTTTCCTAAAAGAACCATTGAAGTGTAATGGTCTCAAATGCCAAAAAAAATTGCCTAGAGGAAACCTTCATTACAACAGTCCTTCAAATAATTACAAAAACTGAATTTTTGAGGCCAAAACACAAAAAAGTCATAAAAACTACATTCAAATTCACATGCATGGATGCAATACATTTCACAATAAAAATGGATACCTTATTGGGTGAATGCAAGAAACACCTGCCAATTTTATTGCATTTTCACAGTACTCATGCTTTTTTTTTGGAGTACTTAAAATTAGGAAAATAACTTTTAATTTAAAAAAAAAATATGGACAATGTATATACCTTTAACTCCTAAATGCCCAAGGCACCCAAATTTGGTGTTTGCAAAACTTTGAAGTTAAACAAAACCTAACCAAGTTGCTATTTTTAGTAGTTTATATTTTTTTTGAAAGTTCTTCTTGAAGTCTAATTTTAGCATCAAAAATCTGATCTTGAAAATATATGATAGTGAATTTTCTATTCAAGTTTTTGTACAAGGGTACCCATTGCAATTTTGACTTCTCAAAGTGTTGAGAGCTCTTGGAAACGAGCTTCAAATACACTAGATCTTGGAGAAAAAATCACATTCAAAATTCATTTAAAAAATTGTAAAGTACATTTTAAGAAGCCATAAATTGATCGGGGTTATATAAGTTAGGCCCTTTAACCTCATATGGTTTTGGTCACCAACTTTTTAGATTTGACTTGTGTAGAGAAGATTGAAAGATTTTTGCATTTTTAGCACCCTCATGGTCAAACATTATAATCTTTCATTCCATTTAAGTGATATTGTTGTATTTTCTTTTCCTATGAGATCTCTAACATGTCCAATTTGAATTTATATGGTTACAATTCAGAAAAATTGATACAACTTATCAAGATGTTGGCATTTTGTTCAATTTAGAGTAAATTCTAGGATGCCCAAAATAGGCCTTGGGCATTTAGGGGTTAAGATGAAGAAATCTAGGAAGGAAAGCATAGGAAAATTCTCTAAGTGGAAAAACTAGAAAAGTGCCAAATCTCAAGAAAATAGACACTTTGATGCTTTAATTAGTTTAAAATAGGAAAATAAATAAAATAAATAAAATATAAAATACAAAATTTGTAATAACTCTATGGAGGTGATCATTCACCAAAAAAAACACCAAAATAAAGTTTTATGTATTCTAAAATATAAGAAGAAAGAATCTCTCTTTGTTGACTTTCAAATTAAATATTTTTAGAATTCCTTCTCCATATAGCTACAAGTCTACTAGAAGACCATTCCCTCCAAATTTCAGCTATAAATTTGATTTTTTGGGTACTAAATAGTAGTAAAAACCCCCAATGTGGAATTTGTGACATAAACTAGGGACTGCTCCTATATGGTAAAACATTTTTGAAAATTGCAAAAGAAATATACAAGGTGTATAATGGTCATGAGCACCTTCCCTATAAATCTTAAGTCATTTGGATCCAATATACAAAAGTTATGCCTAAAAAACAAATCAGCATGCATGGTGTGACAAAATAATATAAGTGTTTCTTGCATTTATCCTATGATTTAATTTACATGTGCAAATAAGTCAAAAGTCAAACCGCAGCAATTGATTGAATACAAGAAAATCACAAGTTGATTTTAAAGATTTTTTGGAATTAACTTGGATTTTATAATCTTTCTTATGTGGGCATCATATAGCTTGTTTATATGACCAAATCAATGGTGAGCTTCCACCCTCTTCAAGGCCATGGAGCAAACAACTTCAAATCTACTATTCAAAAAATTTATCAAACTTTCCAATGCAAAAACAACAAGTTCAAATTGTAATTCAAAATTCCAAGACTTATTATACATTGACAGATGCATCTCTTGAAGACAAAGAGAATGATATCAAGAAGTTCACATGCAATTGAGTATAGGAGAAGTTTTCATAAAGATTCTTTGGAAACCAAGTCCTCAGGCTCAATTTGTTGTTTAAAGGTTAAGAGTTAAGTATAGGAAAGTGTTAACATTTGAGCATAGAATTTATGAGCCCATGAGCCTAAGAGTCTATTTCATAAACACCTTCTATGATTATAGTGTCTATGTTATCGGTTCTCATGTTATAGACTCTTTCCATGTCAAAATGGAACCATTATTATAGGTACTTATGTTATAAACACCTTCCAATGGTTGTAGGTACATACCTACAACTAGATTCAAGGCTCGTAAGCATCATTGATTAAGCACATTAGCTTAGATGAATGCTTTTAGATTGCTAATAGAATCCTCACACAACATCAGTATTGTCAATTGTAAGTGGGACGCTTGAAGTTCATGTGGTTCCAGGCAAGTAAAATATCCGCTTTGGATTTCGAACCTTCTTAGTCTGCTTAACAAACAAACAAAGTATGAAGTCCTCGCTCACATCGTTCTGAGCAGCAAATCCCTGTCACAAGCATGAGGATTTCCACAATCAGTATCGTATCTCCTCGCAATTTCCGAGTGGGAATCATTCCAGATGCGGTACTGAAGCACTAAGAGAAGAGAAGCTTTACTTCCTACGAACGCAAGACTCGAAAGCGATGTTCAATGTGATGGCCTACAGTACAAGCTTGTTTCATAATCTCTTCGATCTGCTTGCTCCGCATATTCCCAGCTTCCATCAATTGCTGCAACTCTCATTCAATTTTCGTATTTACAAGTTGCAAATTCCTCGGGATAGAGATCGAGGATAATTCACCAATCCATACCTCACCTAAATATTAGACCTCTGTGTACATGTATATCACAATTTTTGGCGCCAGAGTCGTGCCAATTTAACGAAATTGACCATGCCTATGTTCTTCAAGTGCTTGTTGCTGATAAACTGCTCAGAGAGTTCATATTCTGCTCGTCTATATATTTTCGTGTTGCTGCGAGGCTGTTTGGGTAAACGGATAAATTCTATCAATGTGACAAGAAATGAAACTCTTGCTCATAAGTAACCTTATTAAGAAATTGGACTGGGCTGTGCCTTAGGAAGCTGACCTTCCTGCCATGACAACTGGTGCTATTGCAGTTTACAACGTAGCTCCATGTTCCTCCCTTTCACCTTCTCCTCCAATTCTCTCGTCTGCTTATTATTAAGAGGTTTAGATATGTTGCAAAGTGCTCATGCAGGCTTGGATTGTACGTATATATTTCACAGAATCTACATGAAAGTAGAGAGAAATTACTCGGGTTTTATTTCAACCTGGTACTTTGATTAGAATCTGTTCATTGATAGCACCAAGCCAAAGCCCACGGGTAATGTCTAGTGATTCAGAAACTACATAAGGTAGAAGCACTTAAATGTGATTCTTATTCAAGATTTGCAGATTTTGAGGGTAGCTACAAAATAAAATGATGTGTACTTGTTAGTAAAAAGTTTACGAAACCAAAAAAATTGGTTTCATATTTTTCCAAGCTTGTATGAATATAATACAAATTTGTGGAAACAAGTGTGTAGATGCACCTACTAGACCATAGACTAACACAAAAGTGGACATAAAAATAGCCATAAGCAACAGACCGTAAGCTTGTATCACACTTGTCTTATTGGCCAATGCAAAACCTGCCCCCAACACTGTGACACATTCATGTAAACTCACCTGTCAGCATTGGGCGTTATGTTAGGTGAGAATGCACTTGCACATTACTTTAGGGCTTATTCAAGGTGTTGTTAAACGACTCTTTTTACATTTGGGTGCTTCTACCTTACCCCTCGTAAGAGTGTAGACTTGTACATGACTATATGTTACCTAAATAGTTAATTTAAGGTTACAAATCACTTCTTGTTGTGCTTAATTTTGTTTAGCAAAGTTGTGAAGTAGGAAAGTGAACAAGTTCTCAAGAAAGCAAACCTATCCATAGAGAAAGAGACTTAGTTTGCTTATTTGGCATGTTTTGTGTATTCATCTAATTGGTTCTTCAAGCTAGAAAACCAACCCGGGTAGTTTATAGCAACCGCAACTTTGCGGCCAAATGGCCAAATAATTTCCTTTCTTAATTGTCTATTCCTAGCCTTTCATTGCCTTTTCATATTATTATAATACTGTAGCATCTAAACCCTACGTACGCATTAGAACAAATAGGATATAGGCCTGTAGTGGAGCGCTGTTAAACGCATAGCTACAATAACTAGGTGCATAGCATTTTTAAAATGTAAATATGAAGGAATAATCTCTATTATTGGTTAGGATCTTTTGGTTATATCAAAAAAAATATAAATCATTTAAGATTGGACGTAGGGGCGAACAAAATTCCAAGCAGAATGAATGTCCTTCGTTTGTTCAACAAACTGGTGGAATGGGCAGCACTCATCCTCTCTTTGTTCCGGCAATGGCGACGAGCTAGAGGTCACCGCTGCTCCAGGTATCTTAACCAACCCAATCCCACCAAACATCCATGCAGTGTATCGAACTTACCCAAGGCTTGTTGACAAATGAATTGAACCAGGATTCCACATAAGCTTACACTCACCATACAAACACAGTTTGTGGGCCAAAATTTGCAAAAGAGTTGGGCAAAAGACATATTAAAACCGCCATTCAATCAAACGTTAAGGTGGTGTACATCCTCTTTAAAATCAATAGGTACCTAAGTACTCCTTACTATCCAAAAATCTCAGGGGGACACTTTGGATCCCTGCAGTGGCAATTTTGGGGGAATCCCTGCCTTATTTCAAAGCATAAAAAAAATCAGATTCAATACCCGCCCAATTCTCCGTCAGCAAGACCGCGCCTAAGTGCGAGAATTCCAGAAGGTAAAGTCTGGGGAGCAGCCCAGTCCACCAGCAGGAGTAATGTGCTCTCCCGACAGAAACGCCGTGGCCGCCGCTTTGTTGAACGTATTCGACGTGTGGATCCCATCCCAGCTCAAAACTGAAGCCTCATCCTTGCACGGCTGCAACGGCAGCGTCATCGTCAGGTTCACAAACTTGCCCTCGACTAATCCCGCATGCCCGCATGTCACCTTGCTGTTGAAGTTGTAGTCGCCGCCGACGCCGCAGCACGCCTTCAGAGGCGCCGTCACGTTGTAGCTCTTGGGGTGCTTCAGAATGTCCTCGTAAACTGCGTAATTGTCACCATAGAGAATCTTGATGTGAGGGTAAGTCTTTCTGAGCTCCTCCACCTTGTGCTTCAACGCCTTGTTGTGCGCCTTGCTGATGGAGTTCAGCTTCTTGATGCAACCGAAGGAGTCGTACTCCAGGCCCTTGCCCTTGAAGAGGGTGAGAAGCGCAGGGATGCAGCCCAGAGGGGGGAGGTTCACCACCAGGATTTGCGTGGCGATGGGCAGGTAAAGGGAAGGGGTGTTAGGAGGGGTGTACAAGACCGGAGTCACCATGCCCTGTAATCGAGGTCACCCAGGATTAAATTAGGTCAACTCTCGTGCAGAGATGCCGAAAATACTACAGTATGTCTTTTATTGGTGCACGGGTTCTCAGTTTCAGTTGACCAGTTTACTGATAAACAAATGCATTAGAAAATTGGAAGCTGGGAAGTGAGGAACTGCATGCGCAGAATTGAAATGCGGTGAAGGAGGAGCTTGCTACTTACGACGATGTGATCTTCGATGGCTTTCACGACATCGGGAACGATCTTCTTGGTCTGCTTGATTGTGAGACTCTCCTCGTACAAGCTGAAGAAGTAGTCTTGGTAGCCAGCGTACACCACGAACAGAGATTCGTTGAAAGTGGACAGCTTCGGCAGGCTTTGCACGAAATTTACTGCAAGAAGCACATTACATGTAAGATTTTCGCATCAAGGACTTGGCATAAATAATATAATATTCCGTCCAATAATTTAAATCAAACCTTGAGAAGAAATGCATTTCAACTTTTCAAGAAGCTATGGTTGGTGTTAAGCATGAAGAAGTACGTGGGCGACAAGGAAAACTTACTGACAGGGGGGTTGAACACGGGGCTCTCGTAAAACCACACACGGATCTTGTAGCGATGAGACCACTGGAGCTGCACATCCAGGGAGAAGGGCGTGTTGAATCCGGCATCCTTGCGCCACACTTTCACAGTTCGAGCGGGAGCACCGTACGAGGCGAAATTGGTACCGTAGGTGAAATCGCCTGCTGTTCCTCTTAGCACTGGGTAGATGGGCCGTCTCCCCACTCCAAAGGCTGCAACGGGATCCAAAAACCTTAATCAGATCACTCGTTACCGATTCAAAATAGCGTGTAAAATTAAACCAAACAAAGCTTACTAGTTAACAGAATCTATTATTTTGGACAATTAGCTAGAAGTCTAGAATAGTAGCTGACCACTGATTCATGTACGACGAATCCGAGCTATGGATCGCGCAACTGCACTACTAACGCCAACATGGACTCAGTCTAGATCCAAATCCGAAAACTAAGGTTCAAAATTATTGCCTAACTAGGAATACTGGCTATCGACTGATTCACAATGAACCGCTGCAAGACACTCACTCACTCACTCTGATCTGCATGATCACTCAATCTAGATGGAATTTCAACCCGAGTGTAGTTAATATCAAATGCTTACCAAGGAAGTCAACCAACAATTTGCCGTCGGTGAATCGATCAGCGGCGTGCATGGGAAACTCCTGGCCATTGGGATCAATCTCCGCATTGGCAAACTGAAGAGGAAACGCAGCAATGCCGTTTCCAGTGTCACTCAGCGAGTCTCCGAAGGCAAAGATCGCCGGGTAAGTGCAGTTCGGCAGAGTAGACTTCTCAGCCACTACGACTTGGAAGAGTGCACAAACCAGCAGAACCGCACCAGCTCCCAGCACCATCTTTGCTCTTGCCATGATGCACCAGGGATGCGCACACCACCTAGCTCCTTCAGTTACAAATTGCTATCACAATAGCAGGTCCTAACAATACGTTGCAAGTGCTAACAATTGCAACGCTAGTTAGTAAGATCTGATCGATTCACCTGATCGAGTTTCAGATGGTGATCTTCCCAAGATCAATTTCCGACCTTTATAACGGCCACGCGTAGAGCTACCGAGGGAGCTACTGGAGATCGATAATAATATTCATTTATTATTCCAGCACGTACGTTACAGTTTTCCACTTGCAGAAATGAGAAGTAAACATGGTCTCCTTGCGTTGAAAACTAAGAGCCCCACTCCAACACGGGGAAGCAACTCTTCAAATGTTCTGCACCATTGATTTAAGTGACGTCAGATCCAGATTGAAGCCTTGTACGAGTTCAGAAAAGAAAACCCTGCTGTCATGTTGGGGTGAGAAATTGGTAAAAAATTTGGGATTCTGGATCATATAAAAGTGAAACTCATGGCGCCCTTTGCAGACTTTGTGTTGTTGTCCTGGTCGTAACAGCTTGACTTCAAGTCAAAATTGAATCTGGGGCAAGGGTTAAGTAAACGGCACGCATATTATTGCCTACAACGTCGACGTCGACGTTGACCCTTAAGTCAATGTACCAAGTTGTTCTGCTAACAGTCCTGCGGGTACGGTCAATGCCATAGCTCGGCAACTGCAGTTTTGCGGATTATTAATAAATTTTGGGGGGGCACGAAGAGACGCACTGGGTCCAACTGCATTAAATAAGAGTAATGGATCAAATACAATCCAGTTTCATTTGCTGATTATTGAAAAAAATAATCGGAAGAAATGGATTTTGCTGATTTTGAATTAATTTGGAAAACATACTGGCGAACTGAGTTTGGGTTCCACTGTTCATGAATATGCTGGAGTGCAGCGGCCCCGCCCTCCTGAAATCAGGGAAATGCATCTCTTTTCTATTTACAGACAAAAGAGGAACAAGTTTTTCGTCCTGGCAAATGCGAAGAAGAAACCACAACACACATGCCACAGTAACTGAGAGCCACAAAGGCAAATTTCGTTAAAATGCCGGTATTCCTAGTGCCATATTTTCCTTGTGCCATATTCCCCGTGCCATTTTTTCAGACCGCCCGTTCTGAACATCTAGAACAGGTATAGATTCCAGACATCTAAGACTGTTGTAGATTTCAAACATCTAGGAACCGTATAGATTTCAGACTGATTGTTCTAAAAAATCTAGGACTAGTATAGATGTTAGATATCTAGGACAAACGTAGATTTTTAGAATGTATTACAAATGTAGATTTCAGAACAGCCGTCCTGAATTGAATAACGTGCCATTGTAATGGAATACCGCCATTTTAACGAAATTTGCCATCACAGCTCATTGCTGGCCCAAACTGCAAACACTGAACTGAACAAGGAAAGACTGCATGTCCGTAAGCACGATGCGAGGCTTCAATCATTTTCTATCTCTATCCCCATTCTGTGATTTAAGGTATGTTTGCTCTTGGTGTTAAGGGTGATCAACGTTTGCAATGTGAATCTGGTCCAGAAGTAGGTTGCACAGGGAAAAACGGGAGGTCAATACCGGGGGTATTATATTCAACATGTAACTTCACCCCCCCCATCTTACTTCAGAAATTAAAGGGGGGTTGAAGGCACATGTTGAAAATAATACCCCCTGGTATAGACCTCCCGTTTTCCTTGTGTCGGAATTCGTTCCTAAGACCCTCAGTACAACAACACTCTATACAAATATACCTTCTTTAGCCATTGTAACAATATGGAATTTATTTTTATTTCTTAATTTCACTAATGAATTCACATGGAGTGTATGTGTTGTAACATTTCCACTTTGGAGGGTCAAGATTTGAAATTATCATGAATTTGTGAGGAAAAATGTGTATAAAAATTCATATCATATAAAGTAATATAAAATAGGAGTAAATATTGGCATAGTGAATTTCATTAAAATGGTGCCATTCCAGAACTTTGGCACTTTTATAGTTCAAAATGGACGTTCTAAAATCTACACCTAACCTAGATGATCAAAATGGCACACCGTCAAAATGGTACATAGAATACCGCCATTTTAAGGAAATTCCCCACTGGCGAATTTCACTCCTATAGATGCACAAATATATGATAGTGTAAAGCATTTATCATTGAAGTAAAAATCAAATTTTCATGAATTTCTATATTTAGAACACCATATTACCAAATGCCATGTTATAAGTCTAAATTTTGTATTGTATTAATATATTTGTTTATTGTCGTTTTTTTAAACATCAATTTGAAAGAGAAACTCAATTTAGCAAGGTCTAGTGTTTCTAATTTTTTTGACAATTAGCATCAAAATCCACTTCATTTTGGTTAATTTGATTGAAATTGATTAATTACCTAGTTAATCAAACTTGTACTACAATCACATTAGTGAGTCCTAAAATCCTTCCCAAAATTCATACACTCTGACTACTCACTATGACTATATGCCTACTTTCAAATAATAGATTGGTTAGGTCACTCTGGAGCGGCCCTCCAAAGGCCTCCAATTTTTTGTAATGAATATGTCAAAATCAATTAACTTTACAAATATGAAATTTCAAAGTGGCATTTTTAATATTGAAAATATCCATTTCTATCCAAACTTTGAATTTTAGAAATTGTCCATATTTGATTTTCAAGCACATTCAATAAAAAATTCATATTTTTTTAGAATAAATAGAATTTTTTTTTAGAATAGATAGATAATAAAAACAGGTTGTTAAGTTATTATATATAGTTTAATCAATACAATAAATTAATTCCAAAAAAACCCATTTTTTTCTTTTTTCTTTTCTTTTCACATGTTTAGATATTCAAAAAATTATGAATACTCAAAATTCCATCAAAAAGTCTATTTTTCATAAAAGTTTTGGTGCATTAATGGGCAATTTTATTAAAATGGCGGTATTCCAAGTGCCACTTTGAAGGTGTGCTGTTTTCACCATCTAAGACAAGTATAGATTTCAAAACAGCCATTCTGGACCATCTAGGACACTAGGATATGTATAGATTTAGAGCGGCCATTTTGAACTGTTTTTACGCCATTTTAACAAATATAGTCATTTTAATGAAATTGCCCATATTATCTTTCAAGGCATGCTATGTCTTTTAAATTTTAATTACTTGTGGAAAAGAAATCATCATAAATTAATAAAGAAAGTTGGATGTGATATTAGTATTGACATTCCAAGACCAACCAAAGTCAATGTTCCACCAAATTTAATTTCTAATATTTGCCCATAATTTTTTTTGAATCTCAAAATTGTCCTTCTAATGTACCCAATCATTGTCTTTTATAGACTATCATTAGAAAAAATCTAAGCCCTGTGGAGGGCCATATGACTTTTGGTGGATGTACAAATATAGTGAAATAAAAAATAAAAGTAAAAACTTAAATATTTAAAAATATAGTTTCTTAATGTTATTAATAATAATAAAAGAAATTTTCAATCATAAATCCAATGGGGCACACAAATTGACTTTCATTGGTAAAATTCTTTGTGAGTCAATTTGGAATGATATTTCATCATATTGCACATTTTTATGCAGTCAAATGGCCCTTGCAAATATCAGTTCCAAAACTAGCTAAATTTTGCTAGATTTCTACTTCATTTTTTCATGCCCTCAATGTACATCCAAAAAAAATTCTAAAAATGAACATTTGGCTAAAGTAGGGGCATTCACTACAAGAGAAAGGAGTGTTTTAAGTGAGTTTTTAAGTATAATCTTAGACATAAGATTATAAGTAATGACCTTTGAGGTGATTCTTAATAAAAATCATTAGAAATACATATTTGTGCCTCTATTTTGCCAAAGACGGAAAAAAATATGATCTACATCATTCTCACCCTTGGATTGAAAAGTCAAGAACAATGTTACATTCTTTGATTTTCCAAGCTCTCAATGGCTTAAAACTTGGTCTCTACAACCTCTAGCCTTTATTGTAAAGAGAGACTTCAATGTGAGAGATGAATTGGTTTTAGATATTAGGGATGATTACTACAGCAAAGGGACCTTAAGTTTCCAACATTGTTACTAAATTCAAGAATGCTATGCTTCAGTCTACATTAGAAAAGAGACAACAACAATAGCCTCATCAATCAAATCTTTTTTGTGAGTCTTTGCCAAAATATTATCTAACTTTGGCACTATCTAGTTCATTTAACACTAAGAAAAATATCTAAAAAATGAATGAGACCGCCAAATCCTTCGAATAAAAATACAAGAATTGTCAATATTTGAAATTCAATTTGCTCCACACAATTTTGCATCTCTTCTTTGTCAATAATTGGAAATAAATATGGCAAAAAAAAATTGCCTCGCCATTTTGAAGCTCTAAAATGGAGAATTTCATTAAAATGGCGGTTCCGAGTGCCACTTTGACAACGTGCCATTTTCATTATCTAGGAATGGTATAGATTTCAGAACGGCTATTCTAAACTATAAAAGTGCCAAAGTTCTGGAATGAGGCCATTTTAATGAAGTTCGCCATTCTCTCACAAACAAAACATACTCTCTGGCACATGCAACAAACGCTGACACTTAACAAAATTGTGACGTTGAAGAACATTCAACTTGGATGAATGCCTAACTTATTTTAACCCCTAAAAGCCCATTGTTCCTTCAGGGGACAAATGCGTTTCTGGGCAAGTACCTACGGGCTGAAATTTTCTCTTGATTTTTTGAAACTTTTTTTGGAGGTAGAAAAGCTGATTAACTTCATGGGAATATAATTTTTTCACAATTAGTGCTTGGGATCAAAAGTTATGACCAAATAAGCTCAAAACAGGGGATGGCACGCAACCCAGGTAGCAAAAACAAATGGACAAAAATTTGAATTTTTTTTTTTAATATTTTTTTTTCTCATAGATTATATTTTTGTCTATCTAGAAAGCTTTGATTCATTTCATTTGGATTTGTTATACAAAAGTTATGGACATTCTTGTTTTTTGGACAGTTAGAGCATCTTTTTGAAAAAATATTGTATAGGATTCATTTCTGAATGCAATTTTCCAATTTTTCAATTTTTTTTTGCATGGTTTATTTTTATTTTCTAGAACAATCTCACCACTAGAATTAGTGAATTTTAATTCCATCTAAAATATATGAGTATTTTAGATTTTCCTTCTATCTCGTACTTACTTCTACTTAACAATTTTTTTAATAATGAAAAATTAAATTTTTTGGATTTTTCTCCCTCTAGACTGTCAACTCAATTTTCCACTATAAAGATTTAAAGCTCAAAACTCTATATTGCAAAAATTTTAAGTTAAAAATGATCAAAGTCAAAAAATCCAGTCCCACAATGTGCTGAAAATTTTGTTTTTTTCACTTCAAATGTAGATATCTTGCAATCTGTGCGGTCAAAAATTCTGAAATTTTTTCCACACATTCTCATACTAGTTAGGTGTAAGGTCCTATGGTTAGATGTGCAAAAAAAGCATTTTTAATTTTTTTTCACTCTTTGCTGAAAAGAAAGGCAGTTTGGGTTGTTTTTTGGCAAAAAAATGGCCTTGGGCCTTTAGGGGTTAATAAAGATTTAAAATTGCACGATTTTAATATATTTTTTTGGGCTGCCTAATTGTTTTTGTACTTTAATTAACCCCTAAAGGACCATTGTCCCTTCGGGGGACAAATGCGTTTTCGGGCAGGTACCTACGGGCTGAAATTTTCTTTTGATTTTTTGAAACTTTTTTTGGAGGTAGAAAAGCTGATTAGC
Organism: Neckera pumila; assembly: GCA_963969595.1. Classification (NCBI taxonomy): domain Eukaryota; kingdom Viridiplantae; phylum Streptophyta; class Bryopsida; order Hypnales; family Neckeraceae; genus Neckera; species Neckera pumila. The sequence continues at coordinate 43,939,728 of OZ018409.1, read as the reverse complement.
TTCATGGGAATATGATTTTTTTCACAATCGGTGGTCGGGAACAAAAGTTATGACCAAATAAGCTCAAAACAAGGGACGGCGGGCAGCAAAAAAAATTTGCAATTTTTTTTTTTCCTTAAATATTTTTTTTCTCATAGATTATATTTTTGTCTATCTAAAAAGCTTTGACTCATTTCATTTGGATTTTGTATGAGAAAGTTATGGACATTCTTGTTAGAGCATCTTTTTGAAAAAAATAACTTGTAGGATTCATTTCTGAATGCAATTCTTCAAATTTTTCAATTTTTTTTTTTTGGCATGGTTTATTTTACTTGCTAGAACAATCCCACCATTGGGATTAGTGCATTTTAATCCCACCTACAATATATAAATATTTTAGAGTTTCCTTCTATCTCGTACCTACTTCTACTTAACAATTTTTCTAATAATGAAAATTAAGTTTTTTTGAACTTTTTTTTTTTGGCTAGATTCTCAACTTAATTCTCCAATATAAACATTAAAAGCTCAAAACTTTGTAGTGCAAAAAAGTAAAGTTAAAAATGTTCAAAGTCAAAAAATCTAGTCCCACAATGTGCTGAAAAACTTGTTTTTTTCACTTTAAATGCAGATATCTTGCAATCTTTGGGGTCAAAAATTCTAAAATTTTTTCCACACTTTCTCATACTATTTAGGTGTAAGATCCTACGGTTAGATGTGAAAAGAAAAACATTTTTCAATTTTTTTAACTTTTTGCTATAGAAATGGCAGTTTTGAATGTTTTTTGGCAGAACAAGGGCCTGGGTCCTTCAGGGGTTAACTATTCCACAGTAGCTGCCAGTGGGAAGCTATGGTATTAATTTTTACTGTTATGGGAAACAGAAACACATCCTAATGTTCTTTTTTTCAACAAGTTGTTTGTTCTCTTTTTCAACATGTTGTTTCAATATTTGGGAGTTCCACTGTCTCGTAGTTGCACCGCCGTGACTTACGTAGCGAAGGAAACGTAACGTAACGTACTCTCTACGTAAGGATGATGCTTGATGCCGAGTTGGTCGATGTGGCTTCCGTTGTGCCTCAGTGGTAAGTCGATCGGCCGGCCAATTTTCAGTCAGTTGTTGATCTGAAGTCAGTCAAGTGCATGCCTGCGAGAAAAACAACACGGAGTACAAAACGAAAGGATATGCCAAGAAATCATTGCTAGTACTGGGCCTGAGCTCGTGGACCTTGTTCCTCCGGTCCGGAGAAGCTGGACTCGTGGTGACTTGTTTATTTCGATTTCTTTCTTTTGAAAAGTCACAGTGCATGTCGATGAAAATCAACAGAAAATAATAATTAAGTAACTGTAACGTACAAGTGTTGCATGTCGGTATGGCGTATTTCGTTAAAATGGCGGTATTCCGTGTGCCATTTTGACGGTGTGCTATTTTGATCGCTTGTCATTTTGACAATGTGCCATTTTGACGGCAAGGACCTTTGCGATGTTTTCGATGTGTGCCAATCAAGTTGTTGGTCAAATGCAATTGTTGTACGCCATCAATTGTTGCACGTAGGTGAGTGTATGAATTTTCCTATATGATTTGCAAGTGATGCCTTGATGGTGGCCATAGATGCAGTTAGCCCAAGTTATTTGGATTTTGTAGAATGTAGAATGTTCATGGAATGTGGAAGTTATTGAGTCAGGTTCGCCTTTTGCTCCCCACATGGGAAGGGACGCGTTTGGTGTCGTTGTTATTATAGGAAGAAGTGTAGGTGGATGGATGTCATTGTGTACTATTCTTGAGCTCGAGAGCGACAAATATGAAGTTCAAATATGGCCCTTTCGAATGGACGAAAAATGAAAGGAAAAAAGCTAGGTTTGTATTTTGTGGAGAATGAAGTGCTTAGTACAGATATTGATTAGTGTGGAGGATATGCTTGCTATCGTCTACAAAGGAGCTCAACGATCACAAGCGATATTCATGCTATGAAGCAAGTGATTACAGTCTGTACTACTATAAGTATAGATTTGACTTCTATAGCATGTACCCAGTGGCAAGGCCGACAGTGGTGATGATTTTTGCAGAGAATTCATACTTCTCGGCCTTGTTGTTCTTCCTCTGCAATGCAACGTAAATTATCCACCGCAAATTGCACTTGTTGTCGAGGTGCCACAAAACTGGCCCCGTTGTTCTTCTTCGGTTTCCAAGATGCCATAATGGCATCCGTTGAAATGGAGTCAGGATGTTCTGCCCTGTTGTCAATCTTCCATTTGAAATTGGTCCTTGTATCCCACCCTTTGTATAGTTGTCCCACGTGCTTTGCTGTTCCGCATGGTATGAGCCATTGCACTAGAACTTTGCGAAAGTATTCAGCTTCGGGGTCAAATTCAGGATTCGACATTGCTTTACCAAGCCACACGGGTTCAGGACAATTCTTTGTTGCTCTCACAAATACATAGAAATCTTCCCAAATATTGGTGGCCACGTTGTACGCTCGTGGTGGCCTACCTTCGAGAATGCCTATGTACGGGTCTTCTACGTCGAGTTCTTCTTGGGAGCGTCCGTCTTGCATGAGGTCTGTCGTGAAATCCCTTGGGTGTCGAGTTTGAGGCCAAAATCTATCATTCAATTCCGGGGACAGTGGGGCGTCCTCTTCCACGCTTTGACGGATGGCATTTCTCATGTCGGTCCAATATGTCACCAATTGTGACATGTGCGCCTTGTACTCGGCCGTCCCGTCTTCTTTTGATATGTCGGTCTAGTGTTTGATGTATCCGTCCAAGCCACGCTCAATCTTTGCTTGGTTAGTCATTTTATTGGGTTTCACGCGATGGGGATCACCTTTGGGAAGTAGAGGTTTGTGATTGGCATCTTCCTTCCATAACTTCACTCCGTTTTTGGGCAACCACGTAGTATCAGTACATGCTAATTTGTATTGCATGATTGGCCAGCCATTGTCGTCCATGAAGAATTTGTATTGCCTTCCTTTCGAGTGACCCACGAGTTGTTTCTTGTTCATCCTAATATAAGGTTTCACAAATGCCTTAAAATCAGGCACTTCTTCTATGAGGTGAGGAATGAAAGGAACTTCTTCGATTTCCATGTATGATTGCATCAGCAATGGCAAGGTTGGGTGGTCTTTCTCACGGAGCGCCATGCTCCACCGCTCGAACGATGCGTCGATGTTGTTGTGTGTGTGCTCCACTATCATGAACGATACCACCACTTCTTTCACGATCCGCCTTGCAACTAAGAGGGACCAGAAACAAAAGACATACCTGTTTTTGTTTTCCCTCCACGAGTTGTCCATTTGAATGTGTAACACTGGTGGCAACGGGAGAGGTTCGATTGGTTGGGAAGGAACGTTTCGCAAGGAATTGATACAGATCTCACTACCCTTGAGTAATGCGCAATACAACTCTGTGAACCCGGCCCTTGCAAATAATGAGCGGGAGGACTTCACAGGGGGAGCTTCCAAATCTTGCAAAAGTTTGGCGATTGATCCTATACTGAAGTTGCTGTCGTTTGGGAACACATCCAAACTGTAGTGTGCATATTTGTCGTCCCCGTATCCATGTGCAAACATTCCCGTCACTTTGATGGGGAGTTTCATGAATCCATCTAGCGCCTTCGTTTTCCGTGCTAGTGCAGGACATGCTGTTTTTGAATGGTCCATTTTGTCATGCATGATGGATAACAGTTGGGATGGTTGCAATTTGGATAACCATCTACTACGGTAGTATGCATGGCAACAGGCTTCTTGAAGAAACAAGTGCTTCTCAAAACGCCTCTAAATTCATTGATAGTCTTCTGATCCTAGTGCAAATGATGCACGTAACTGCTTTAAGTTGTCACAAATGCTACATCTTACACAAGAGTCTCCTCTTCCTTTGATGACGTATTTCTGAGAAGTGTTTTTTCCGAACTTTACTGAAGCAAGGTTGTGATAGTGGTGACAGTCCGAGTTGCTCATTTGCCTGCAAACAAGGCCAAGCGCAGTGGCATTATTTTTGGAACGTTTACAAGGGATATTCTAGATTGCTATTGACTTGACTTTTGTTATGTTCGTACGACGTCCCACCTATTATTCCATAATATGTTTGTCATATTGCAATTGATGATCGATTCTTACCTCATTCACAGTTGCCAGTAATTGATTCCATTCCGTCCTGGCTGGGAGAACTCTTAGGTTCACTTTCTCGCCGCTGGACAAAGTGCGTGACAAATGGGGCGTGTGGTCAGCCTTTGCTTCCAATAGTGACCGCAAAGTCTCGATGGCTTGAGCGGTTGCTACCCTTGTCTTCGTTCTATTATAATTCCCATGGGGAGCACCTTTGATGTCAGCTTTTGCCTTTGCTTTATATCTCTCAAATGTGCGGAGAGGGACGTTGTGAAGAATCCTCCATGCCTTTGGACAGATGTTTATGCCCTCCATGGTAATGAGGTCTTTTCCCCTTCCCACTTTCTTGTGTGTTGCCTTGTAGACATCCAAATTTTTGGTGAACTTGATTTGAAAAGTTTGTAGGTGCATTTCAGTGTGCAATGTGCAAACCGTGGTAGGATTGAATTTGAAGGTACATTCTCTCTCGCAGCAACGTTGTAGACAGGCACGTGCAACGTTGTCTCCTGATAACAACTTTGTCGCTTTATCTACCAAGGCGGGGATACAAGCTCTCTTCTCATAGCGATATTGTCGTTTGGTCACTCTTTTTTGACTTCCCTCGAACTCCTTATTGATGGCATCTCGTTTGCGAGCATGATTGTAGATACTGACATATCCAGTATTGCCGTGATAAAACAAATGCCGCATGGGCCAATGCAAACATGTGTCCGCAACGCTTGAATCCCCGTCATGCACATCCAACACAATGATGCCAACATCATCTTCCCCAAATCGATTTTGCCCGTCCACACAAGCGTTTGGATTTGTAGTGATTATAATCACTTCGGCAAAATCAGAACCGTCAGCTCGTTTTGCAAGTAGAGCCTTGCCAGACCATTCGTCGCAGTCAATGCCCTCACAATTGGGAATGGGATTAGTGTCGACGTCTGATCCAAGGAATTCATCCATGTCAACATCCTCCTCTTCAAATTCTAGGAACCCCTGTACATTCAACATTCCAAGAGTACTGACAATTATTTGACATGGACTTTCAAATTGATATGCTGCCATCCCGCAAAGATCACTATCAATTTTTGGCAGACTACAAGAGTTAAGAAATAGGGTTCATTTAATTTCAGGAAAGAAAATTTATATAATATTTTGGGCTTACACAGAATACCTATGGTGAACGGTGGTTGAAAAATTAGTACTAAAATGTAGTGTACATGTAAGACATTAAAAAGAAGGGGCAAAAACTGTAACAATGCATGAATAGGGAGGCCAACATTTTTGTACATTAGAATCACGTTTGTATGATCCTATACGAAATGATTTTCGGATATATACCTCCTAGTTTAGAAATTCTTGTTCGTCAGTTGGATGATTAATTTTTTGAAGTCCGTTATATAAAATATTGAAAATTTAGGAAATATTACGAATATCAAAGCTAAACTATGTTTTAAGAAATTCAAAGTCAACCAAATCATGGTTACGTATTAGCAAGGTGACACATCCCAGACAAAACATCTAGCGTAAGTAAGATTCACATGACAATAAAGTTTTTGTAGCTATCATCCCTCTTGAACCTTTGAAATAGTTGACCACACAGTTAAACAGCCCTTGTAAATGTATTGCTGACCTAACGTGTTCTATATCTGATTTCCTTTTCTTTGTCTTTTTATATATTTTGAATTTCTTCAAACTCATGGACAATTTTCATTGCAAAGAAAAATAATACAAAGAACCAAGGGACCATGATCCCGGCGAAGTATACACATTTTTCACATTTGTTTTGCTTTTTTGGATAAGAAGCTATAAACCAAGAGCCAACTTAGAACACCAATCCAAACACGCACAATAGCCAAAGTAGAGCACCTTGTAGGATGAAGGTCAGAAGCGATCATAGCTAAGAATGAATAAAGGGTATAGGACAGAAGCTTAGGCAAAAGACCCCATGTTCAGGTGAGGAAGATGACAGGTTGACTTTGAATCCCTTCCAGTGAACACATTCTCCGCTGAGGGGGAAAAAGGATTGAGCTCACGATGTTTATTTAGTGCATCCATTATTAACCCCTAAATGCCCTAAGCTTGTGTGCGGCTTCCTGGAATTTTCTTTCAACTGAACAAAATGCCAACATTTTGATAAGTTGTATTAAGTTTTTGGAAACTGTAATCGTAGAAATTAAAACTGAACATGTTTAGAGATTTCATAGAAAAAGAAAACATTATTACTTAAGGAGTTAAAGATCATAATGCTTGACCATGAGTGTGCTAAAACTGTAAAAATCATTCAATCTTCATTACACAATTCAAAACTAAGAAGTTGGTGCTTTATAAAATATGACCTTAAAGGGCGTAACTTGAATAATCCCATTGAATTGATGGCTTCTTAAAATATACTCAAGTATCTCAAATATGTCCAGTTATAATTTCAGAAAATTTTAATACATGCCATCTTCATATTTTGGCCAAGGAGTTTTTAAAAAATCTAACCCAATTGCAGGGAAGAGAAAATAGTATATCAAAACTCTACAGGAAAAAATTTACAGATTGTTTGACTTGAATCTCTAGGTGATGTGTACATGGATTTGAATTCATTTTTATTGAGATGATGTGAAATTTTCAATAGTGGTTTTAGGGTGATCAATGTTATAAATCCTTAAATCTAAAGCTTGTTAGCTTGCTTAGTTGGGAAGAGGAAAAAACAGAAATTGCCTATTCTGGTGAGTTGTTCGAAATTATAATATGAGGAACTTGCAGACCATTACAGCATGTGGATTGAAAGATTACAATGTTTGATGTGAAAAGAAGATTTTCCATTTGTTCTTGGAAACTACGGTTAGTAGGCTTAGAAGGTTCAAGTCTCTTGGAGTAAATATTTTGTTGTACACAGACATGAGTATTGTGACAATTCCTAAGTACATGTCAATGATAATTTAGAGAAGCAAGTTTGGTATCTAGCTTACTTGAAAACAACCTTCAATGCAAGGAGGTCCAATACAATGGCAATGCAATTCTAATTCTATTATGACTTCCGCAGTGAGTAGATATCCTTATGGATTTCCTAAATGACACAAGCATTTGGAATCTATTGGGAAAACATTCAAGTTTGACTACATACGGCTAGTTAATAGGGCTCCACATCAGTAGAAAAGGATTATTATCGAAGCCACTCTAGCATAACCAATAAGGTTTTTGTTTTTTATTTTATTTTGAATAAATGGGAGACCCATAGCATTAGGAAACCACCAAGTACACAACTACCAAGGTAGAAGGTTGCACAATGAAGAGAAGATGAGCAAAAGAAAAGAAAAGAGAACAGAAAAAACTAAACAAGAAGGCAAGGGGACCCTCCTTGTTCCAGCTACTCTAGTTGCCAACACGAGTGGCAAGAACGAGTGACTGCACCCAAACTAAGTAAAACTTGCTCTTCATGGAGTCTGATTGAATTGGACGAAGTTTTGAGCATGTCTTTGGGCTTTAAGAAACCAACGAGGTTTCACTATTCTCAAGTGTCATTTGGGTACTTCTGACAAGCCACATTGTACTAAATATGTGAAAGTTAAATTCAAAGAGTTGACGCGACATTTTTCAAAAGATGCCTTGGCGCCAAAGGACGCCGAAGAAGTTGGGGTAGAAATAAGGATTATATTTACACGAAGCTTGTAAATGTTCACATCGTTTGTCAACTGGACAAACATCTGACCAGAAATTACTTCATTGGATCTTATCCGAATTTTCAGAATTACAATCAATGGACACTTTGTCTGCACGGGTTACCAATTGTCGCTTGGTCAATCCTAAAATACCCATAGGAATGGTTCCTGCCCATGCTTCCTTCACTGATTTTAACTTCCTCTTACGACATATGTCTAGGGGAAAGGGACATTCTGAAACCAACAATCTCTGCAATTCGACACTGGAGTTTTATAAATAAGATTAGCGATTGGCGCTTGCTTTGCTACGCATTTAATATATTACTTTCTTCCATTTCTCATATGCTACAATGTAGATAAACAAAGTACGTATAATCTTTAAATGAAAATATTGACATCGTCATACTATATTCTTTGAAAAAACTTACATGGTGCAATATAAAGTAATTATACAGAATCTGAATATCATAATTGAATTTTGCAAAATAACCACTGCAAAGATGATAACATTGCAATAAGAATAAAATAATCAAGTGAACAATGTAAGTAGAATCTTCACATTTGAATATGTAGAGCAACGCTAGCGGGTGGTGCTTCCTTATTCATTAATAGGACTTCTTAAGAAGACGTGAAATTTATCTGAAGTTTTATTGTTTGAAGAGTTTCTTTGAATTTTTTTAAAAAGAATCCATTTGATTTCAAAATATTTCACGAAAAGAATAAATTATATATAGTAGAAAGTATCCAATGGCTCATTAAAAACGCAATTGAATTTCTATAATGCTATTCAAAATTGAATTGAGATATTATAGAAGTCATTGCGATTTTAGTAGTATGATTTTAGTAGTCTGACTAGCAGTTGGCGCTTGCTAAGCTACGGATTCATCATTAGCATTATTAAAATTTGTATCTGTTAGATAAAATGCAAAACAAATATTTCAATAAATCTTCAAATACAGATTACTAAAATCTTTGTGTAATTTTGTATATAAGTAAGCATATATTGAAATGTACAATAGAAATTTATTGAATGATGAGTGAAAAATATGCAATGGTGAATGTTGTTAAAGGTACACCTTTATTGTAATGCATTCAAAATTTGAGTCAATCGTAATACAAACAATCGCCATACGAACAATTGCAACCCAAAAAATTGATGAATTGAAAAGATAAACTTCATGAATTAACTTAATTGTTGTGAAATCCAAAATCACTTCAACTGAATAAATTTCTCAAATCATTTGGTAGTAGCAATAGAATTTTGAAATCATAAAAGTTGTAAAAGTGATATTATAGAGGTGATTGCAAACTACTATATTTTTGCAAAATAACTGTGTGAAAATAGCATTTCTATGTATGCATGACTGAAAATAATTTTACAAAATATGAAAATTCATTATTTCAAAGACTTACTGAAATCATTATCATGCATTCTATTCAAATATATCAAAATTTTACTAATGTGATAAAATGAGTCTATTACTAATGGTAGCATATAATATTAATAATGGTAACAAGTATGAGGCCCTATTATTAATGATAGCATTTGTGATATTTCAGGAGTCATGAATTTAGTAGTATGATAGACCCTTAACACTTAAAGGACGCAAATCTGACCCTGGAAATTATCCTTTTTCATTACCGTGTGACATGTACATTAAAAAATCCAAAAGTATCTATTGGAAGTCAAGCTACTGTACACGATCTCTCCTTTCCACACAAAATTCCGAGAATGAATAATTGTTGTTTTGTCCTACACCAAACAAACGATTCTCTGTCATTCATCAACCAGAAAATGGCTACTGCAACGTTTATGGGTTAAAAACTAGCACAAACGCATTTGTTAGAACAATAGGCTATTTAGAATATGCCCCTCCTAGTACCGACTTAAACAAAGGGTCATCGTAAATGCAATATATTTTGTGAATACTATGCGTGAACAAGAATGAACGGAGTGTGAAATGATTAGATTACCTGATCGCCATCGGACTCGCTAGAAGAAGCCATGCGGATGACGAGGGAATGAAAGATGCTAGACTGCCAAGCGGTTTCTCCGTCCAAAAAAAATTTAAAGCCTTGAAAGCCGATGTTACTGGCAAACTAAATGTGCAAGAGATGTGAGGGCTAACTCCTTGCAGTTACTTCCCAGATTATACCGAGCTTTTTGCATTAGACGACAATGCAAGCAATGTGAAAACCGTAATGAAAACAATTAAATTGATTGGCCAAGCATCAACAACGCAAAGAAATGCGACTACAATGTGTGGGAAGAGCATAGTCTAGGCGTGACACCCTAAACCTTGCGATGCGGACGACCCAATCCATGACAAGAATGTGCCGGACTGAGTGAACAAAAGGGTGGGCACCCTAATCCATGCAATGAAAGACCCCGTTCATGACCAGAACGCAACTGAACCAGAAGAGTTTAGGGCGGGACATCCTAGACCTTGCTATACGGCTGAGCCAGTCCATGACAAAAACGTGCCGGACTGAGTGAACATTAGGGTGGGCACCCTAAACCATGCAGTGAAAGACCCCGTTCATGACGACAAGGTGACGGAACGAGAAGAGTTTAGGGCGGGACGTCCTAGACCTTGCGACACGGACGAGCCGGTCCATGACGAGAACGTGCCGGACTTAGTGTACATTAAGGTGGGCACCCTGAACCATGCAGGGGAAGACCCCGTCCATGACAACAACATGCCAGAATGAGCAGAGTTTAGGGCGGGCTCCCTAAACCTTGCGATGGATGATCCAGTCAAAGACAGGAACGTGTGGGACTGGGTGTAGTTTAAGGCGGGCGCCCTAAACCTGCTGGAAGGACTAGGTTCGTGACAAGAACGTGCCTTAACGAATACAGTTTAGGGAGGGCACCCTAAACCGTGACAAGGAAGACCGCATCGACGACATGAACGTGCCGAAACAAGTTCAGGGAGACGGGTCTGAACCAGTCGTCCATGACGTATTGATCAAAGATCAGAACGCCCGCTCTAAACTGTCTGAAAAAGACTCTGTGTCGACCACATTTGAATTTTCATACTCATTTCCATGAACGTATTACCCATTATGAAGCTGGTTTCAGATTATGAAAGTCCGTTGTGTACACAAGAATTAAATTGTTCTATGAGATGAGTCTAGTAACAATGCAACTACTTCCCGAAAAAAGATTTGGACTTTAGTACGTCGCAGTAGAGAAATGAAGGACGTCACGGACATTCAAAAAATAACACATTCAGCAATTTAGTGACAATAAGCAAATCATGAATTCAATTGTTCAGCCCCTGGACAAGATGATTTATGCATCCTAAATATTTCGACAAGGATGCTTATGTGAATACTGAATTTAGTCACAAAGATCTTACAAACCATTGAATTTCAAGTCGATGAACTCCATCATATTCTAGACTGCACCAATTTTGAAAGAGACAGCTACATTGTGCGATCAAGTGCACTGAACCCAAGTGAGTGACGGCCCCGACTGACGGAGGAATGTTGGAAGTTCAAAATTTCGGAAATGACTCCAATCAAAAAGCAATACGGATAATCCACAATACGTACAAACCACAATAGGAATGAAACTCACAATGAAATGAATTGCTAAGCAATTCTGCCCATACTTACATGATGCAGTCGATGCGCACACCAAGTCTTCAATCTCCGGAACTGAGGACGTCTCCACCGAAGGCAGCCTTTCCTTGCCGTATGCAAAACAGTAGGCCGATCAAAAACACCAACATCACAAGTGATAAGAATCCGCCCAACTTTGAAATCAAAACAAGAAACGCAAAGAACCATGGAAAAGAGCAACGGATACAGTTAGTGTAGAGTAAAGTTATGGTACCAGAAGTGGAAGTGGAAGAATTAATCTTCGGCACAGCAATGCGGTGGTCTACAACAACCTTTCACTTCATCAAACGGGATGCACTGCGAGCAAGGCACAAGGTCCTAGCGACAGAGGCAACGGATTCTACAAAGAAAGCAAACTTCGCCCACAATTGCATTCCACTTCGTGAAGGCGGTTTAGGTCGGGTCATTTAATACGCACCGGAATTGCGGCGGCCATTGTCAGGCACTTCCTTGTTAGAAAGAAAAAAAAGACTTTTGTTTTGGTCTTCTTTAAACACGTGGACTACAACCTCGCAATCCACCTTTCTTTTGAATTTTAAAAATACCAAACAAATTGTTTATGAAGGGGATTTAAAATTAAAAAAAAAAAAATTCATGAAGATAAAAAAACAATTCCATGAAAAAAAAAATTGTCCATGAATGGATTATATATATATAAATAAAATAAAATAAAATTAGAACAGAATATTGTCTATGAACGGAATATAAAAAATAAAATAAAATAAAAATTTAAGAAAAAAATATAAAATAAAAAACAAACAAACATTATTTTATTTTTTGTAGACTTTCAACTTATAACTTCAATATAAAAAAATTGAAATTGAAAGTCTGTAGTGCCAAAATTTCTACAAATGGCGGTCAAAGTCATATGAAATTGCTAGTCAGTGTTCAAAAAAAACTTTTTTTTTCAACGTTCAATGCTAAATAATATCTTCCAATCTATATGGTCAAACTTCATGAAATTTTTACCACATCATCTTTGACAAGTGAAGTACGAAATCCTATGGTTAGATTCTAAATTGTTTTTTTCTTGTGTTCTTGAATGAACACAGCCAAAATGGCAGTTTTGGGGTTTTTTTTACATAAAAATGGCCTTGGGAATTTAGGGGTTTAGCTATTTCTGAAGTGTACTTTCAGCATCTTTAATCAACCTCATATTTCTGGGGTGACCAATTTTATAGATGTGATATGCAAAATGAGAATTGAAAGATTTCCATAGTTGGAATACTCTCACGATCGAACGTTATCATTTTCCGATTCATAAATTATATTGTTGTATTTTCTTTTCATATGTGATCCTAACATGTCTAGTTTGAATTTGTACGGTCACGATCGAAAAGAAATTCGCACAACTTATGAAAATGTTGGTTTTGTTGTTCAAATAAAAGCAAATTAATAGAGGCTCAATGGTGGGCCTTTGGCATTTAGGGCTTACAAACCCATGACATGGAAAGAGGACAATCATAGTGCATTAATGGAATTCACAATAAAGTGTTGCGTCAGCACGTGCAATTCCCCAAAATTACAGAATTTGAATTGAATATGGGAGCGTGTGGCGGCTGTCAGTGAAGGACGGTCGGTTCTTATGCTCTACCCCCCTGCTTTTCTTTGCTTCACTTGAGGCTTCATTATTTTCCTTTGCTTCAGTGCACGCCTGCGCACATGAGTCAGTGAGGGTTGAGTTCGACCGCACACAAAAAAGGCCGGGCCCCCACCCCGTTGCTTGCGCTGTCAGACCGGATTCCCAGCGCATGCCACTTGCCAAGTGAGTTTCTTGAGCTTCTTTTGAAGTGGCTGTAATGTCAAAAATGAAGGACACCACAACTGCTGCTCATGAAATTTTGGATGTCACCGGATGTATGCAGGTGCCTCTTCTATATTTCGGCAAGGGAAGCTGAAACGATTCTGAATGGCTGTTGCACGATTTAGCTGCTACTCTGAAAAACTCAAGAAGATTTTGGACAATGAGGAGTTCGGGTGCGTCTCTTTTCCTTATCGTTGACATTGGCTTCTACGTGTCCGATATTATGTATAATTTTATTTAATTTGGAGATCGTTTGCACAATTTCAAGTATTTCGACTTTGACTTTGACTGCTCATTGTTGGAGGTCTCTTTTGGTCCGCTGGGCCGTTTACGACACAACTACGACAAGTTTATTGAGATGAAATTCATGAGCCTTTTATCGAAGCAGGGCTGCAGATTTTTGGGAAGGATACAAGCTCTACTGTTTTGCCCATTACTCTCAGTGTGATTCCTTTAAAGGTCATTTTCAAGTGAGCAAGATGGGTGAGAAATATACGCCAATGTCTAAATTGTTTCACAATTTGTATGTTGTTTCAAATGGAAGTGCTGTACTTAGGCTTAGGACTTCAAAGTTTTACCAGGCTTTCTCTGTGGAGCCCCGTCAGTCGAGTATTTCAATGTGACCTCATTGACCGCGTCAACCGTCCACATACAACAACTGTAGGTGCATGATCGGAGGAGGATCAGCTTATGTTGCATTGTGCGCCCTTCTTTCTGTCGGTCGAGTGATGTGTGCATTGCAAGCACAGGCGTTGTTGCGTGGGGAGTCCAATTCGATGAGTCCATTTGACAAGCATGGACTATGATGGAGGAATATGTCCTTCTTCGACACGGCACGGACTGCACAAATCTTGGGTGAGTTCTTCACGGTGTGAGGTAAATGTTCCATGGATGCGTATAGAAAAATCAGTCTGTTGCTATTTGGATGAAGAGAACTTGGTTTAGATTGGATGCATAACACAAATGATTTTTAGATTCATCTTATCAGTGAATTCTACTTTCAACACCCGATTCCATCATGTTGCACCAAGGTGGCATACTGTAACTTAGCCACGGGTATGCAAATCAAAATCCATGAGGTATTCTGATGTTCATTTAAGATTTGGTGATGACTGCCATTGTATGCAAGACTCTCATGGGAAAATTCGACAATGAAGAGAACCTTTCTATGTCCAACAATGGTCACTTGTTGCTTCAACTCATTGAAGTTAGTGCTAAACAATTCTTTGTACTAGTAGCAGAGAAATTGTTCATGTGTTTTGTCAACCTGTCACATAAAAAAACTTCAATTTCCATGTGGATTTATCAAGTGTCTACTGAGAAATTGTCAATCAAATGTGTACCGACGCCACTTCTTTTGCAGGACGATGCGCATGGAACTGAAGGTAGTATAGACACTCTCTCAAGGTGCAATTCGACTTCACTGTTTTTGACGAAGTCCGTAATAGGCTTGAGCAAGCAGAAGTGAATTTGGCAAACCTCACGCCCAGGACCAAAATTGCCCAACGTCAGAAAGATTAAACTTTAGTCCCTCAAGGAGTGAACTTCAGTCTGTAGGTCCTTCAAGGACCATTTTTGGACAGGTCTACTAAAAAGGAATTAACTCTTCCTAAAATAGAGTAGTACTGGAGATACGTTAATTCACTTTTGGTGTTGAGAACGGCCATTCTGAACGGCCATATCGGACATGTACATATTCACTTTTGGTGTTGAGAGGATCAATTTTTGCAGGTTTTAGTGTAGCTCTAATGTTTGATTTCAAATTCATGTATCAAGAATACAAAAACAATTGTGATGATTCCAGTATATTCAAAGATATTGGAAAAAATATACAAATACGCTGAAGAATAAGTTTCCTGAATTGGCGCATATATGAGTTTTAAATAACCATAATAAAGGGTTTCGGAAGAGAAGGGAAAAAAGAGTAAAGCAAAATAGGAGAAGAAAACAACAGAAGGCAAAAAAGATTTTTAAAATGTAGGGTGCTATACTAAATGGAAAATAAAAAGTATTTCTAACAATACTTTGCTTATAGTAAATTACAAATATAATAGGTAAACAACCTCCCATAAAGTAGGCCCCGATCTCAGGTGTACACTAAACTTCTAAACTAATGACTCCATTGAGGCCAGTGCATAATTTATAAAATCTATTTTTCAAGCACACTTATAATATGAAGACCAATTTAATCTTTGTATATACGTAATACCGTTGTGATTACACCTACTCCATCAGTGTGAATATACCGTATGTTGCATTTGGATAATTACAAATCCCCAAAAGGTGCTATAACTTCTTCACATGTTTATTTTTCAATTATCCCGTAAATGACAAATATGCGTTTGTTGGCTGTCTTGAGTGGATCATTTACTACATTTTGAAAATGACATGTGGCCAAAAGTAGGGAAGATTTTCTTTTTTGGAGATAAAAAAGTATAGAGTATTTACAACTAAAGTAGGAGACATGCAAAGGGTGAAATGTATTCCAAGTAAGTTAATAGGCCTACTAATGTGATCCTTTCACTTTTTGTACATTTAATTTAGGGACTGCTCATTTGGGTCTTCATTTTCACCATTTACTACTGTCTGTATGTGGATTTAGGGTTTAGGGTTTAAGGATTTAGGGTTTAAGGGTTGAGGGTTTAGGGTTTAGGATTTTTGGCTTATCTTCATAAGATGATGCTGAATCCATTTAATATTTTTTGGGGTACCAAAAAGATTGTCATTTTCAATGATTTATAAATAAAGACTATTAATATAAAAAAAATAATCTTTATAATAGATCCACCTTTCTTCAATGTATTATTCTTATAGGTGATTTTCTAGGGTACACACGTGTTAATAATTTTTAGTATTTTAAAATCTTTAGAAATTTACAGATAAATATTCAAATAGGAAAAAAATACAAATTCAGATTGTTAAGCATGCACAAAGAATTCAGGAAAACAAAAGTGTCAACTAAAAAAATTCGATGCAAAATATGAAGATACTTGTAACACCATCCAATGTACCTTGCAAAAAAAATTGGGTGGAAAAATTAGGGTGACAAAAGGGGAAAAGAATTGCAGTGACATGGGTAGTATAAGTAATGATAGGGTACCATAATATAAGTAATCTTGCCGGATTATATAATTATAGGGGCCCCTTTTTTAAGACCTTGGAGATAAATAGACCCCCAAAAAATACCTCCTTGCCGCACGGGGGTATAAGACATAGAAAGAGTGATGCACCCAAGCTGAGTGTATAGAAATTCATTTTCCAAATGAATATCTTCAGTTTTGTGGTCAACAGAATATTAGAATTAATTATCTTTTGTGAGTTCAAAAAACAATTGCTACATTTGGAGACACCTACAAGCCTATGGTATATTCTTACTATATGTTCAAACAGTTATTGGATGATATGTCATTTTCTCGGAGGTGCAATAAGCAATGTCAATATTTGAATACATGCAAATACACTAGAAGAAAATTCAAGTTTTCTGTTGTTTAGGTCTCGTTGATCTAGTGAATTTTTGAGAAAATTTCTTTGATTTCAATAAATTTCTGTCAAAAGTTGACTAGATCATCGCAACCAAAACAACAAAATAACTAAATTTGACACTACTGACAAATGATAGGTTTTTCAAAAAATATTTAAATTAAGAATTATAATCTCATTTGGTATACTGTACTATTCATAAAATAACATTGCATGTCTTCTAATAACTACAGAATGTTGGATAATAGGATCAAGTAGAAAAAATGGTAAACCTAGAATACCCCTGTAGATATGAAATTAGGATGACAAGTATCCAGTTTTGGGCTGCCTTATTAGTTGGTCCAGCTATAAGTATAGTAATTGTATAATAATTTGAGGAACGTTGAAGCAGCTGTTGTAGCCGGGTGATGAATTGAATTGTAGCAAGGTGTATTTTTTTGCCTTTTTAGTTTCATATGATTGTGTTGTAGGAAGGTGCATATACAATTCTTTCAATTTTATATGAATGTGTTGTAGGAAGCTGTATGTTCCTTTCTCTTTTAGTTCATATATCAAGTTGTTACTTCAAAAATAGAATGTTGCATGACGAAACTGTATTTGTGAATTTGTTTATGTTCTTGTTTCATTCCATTTTCAAGATTCCATAAGAACATTGAATGCATGTATACTGAGTACTCCTGCTTGAGAGTTGGTAACTTTGTGGATTTTAGAGACACAGTCCATGAATCCTAAAGCGCAAATTCAAATTCTCTAATTCTAAATAATGAATAGGACAAAAACAAAATAGAGCTTCAATTTCCTAATTCTAAGTAGTCAATAGGCCCTAGAAAAATGGAGTTTGAAATTCCCTAAGTTTGAGTACCAAGTAGGCCTAAAAACAATGGAAACTTCAAATTTTCTAAGTCTAAGTCGTGAGTAGGCCTAAAAAAAGAAGGGAGCTTGAAATTCCCTAAGCTTTAAGTACTGAGTACACTAAAATAATGTAGTAGTAACTTATTTTTTAGTAAATATAGCCTACAACATATTCTAGCCAAATAGGAATTATAATTAATAAAAATGTGAAATTGTTTTTAAAAAAATTTAGTATAATTAATAAAAAACTCAGTATGGTTTTATAGATTTATATATACATGTATATCTTTGAATAATTCCATTTGATGTATGAGATGAAAATGAAGTTTTATTTTAGTTTGCAAGTAGTTATAGATTTGTAGAATAAAATTTTTAGTTTTTAGGTTACTTTTTAGTTTTTATTGAAAAAGTATGTAGAAAGTAGTCTAAAAAGTAAGAAATATAGCTTAAAAGTAGGCTAAAAACACTAAAAAGAAGAAAGTAGCTAAAAGTAATCGAAAAATCAATTTTTAAACTCTATACAATGTGAATAGGGCAATTTGGATGGATGAAGTACCAAATGGATGAAAAATTGCATAGATGGATGAAAGATTCCAAAAGGTGCTAGAAGGGATGAATGGGACTCGATATGGATGAAAAATTGCAAAATGGATGAATGAGGCATGGAATTGGATGAAAAAACAAAAACAAAAACAAAGATTGGAAGAGGCGTGAGCCTTCTTCCTAATGTTTCAAAAGATACAAGAAAAAACAAAAAAATTCTCTCTCTCTCTCTTCTGTCATTTTAGTTTTCTCTCGGTTGTTTGAACTATTTTGTTACTTTCTGTATCAGTGAACTTTTTATAATATATAAATATATTTGTAATTTGACTCTGCCTTGCTGAGCACCAGTGTCTGGGCTAACTATTGGAGTGAATTGCCTTGGAAATTCCTTCGGTGAATTATTTCTTGTATTCAGTGATTGGATAAACGTGTGTGTGGTAATTCTGTGGGAGATTATTGATTGATCACTTATAATTCTGATTAATTGAGTGCAATTAAGATTGCTTGTGATTCATGTGTTAACCTGGTGATTGAAATTATTGGATCATGATTGTTGAGCGAATTGTCTGTATTCTTTATAATTTTTTAGTGAATGGAATTAATTAATTGTGTGTATTTCTGTGAATGATAAGAATATGATTTCCTGGACAACTGTGTTATGGATACGTTGTTCAGAACAATTGCTTGAGTTGTTGTAAGTTGAGAGAACTGAGTAAGCAAATTGACTGAGTGACCAATCTTTTGAAAAAAAAACCGATCATCATTCTGGGTGATATGAATCTGCAACAATTTTGAACTGGTTTATGAAAGGCGAAGGCCTCTGATCGAGATTTGCGTTTGGTCGAGGGAAACGACCGCCACGACGAAGTGGAAATCTGGAAGTAACTTAAGAATTCGGGATGCCCTTCAGTGTCCCTCACACTCTGTTGTTAACTTTTAACGATTGAGATCACACACGAATTCTCCAGGGGCCGTTCAATCAATCGGTGTGTGCGCAATTTCCAGAGCACAGCAGCAGCAGTTGGCTCGCACTGGGGACTACCGCATTGCGCGCTTGACGGGAGTGGATTGGCGTCTCCAGCACCAAGTTGCGGAGGGAGGTGAGAGAGATCTGTTGAAGACAGGCGAGGGTGGAGCGATCAGTGCACGGTCGAATGGACTCGGGATTTGGAGAATCGACCTGCAAGCGACTTCGCAGCAGGTCGTCGAAGAAATTAGGGATTTGAAAAAATCCCGATCTATTACCTCCATCAGTTCAGACGTGTTGCCACGGTCATAGGACTCGTCCACGGTCTTAGATCCTTTTGCACGGTCATAGGATTTGTTACCGCGGTCATTGGTCTACTGTGGCGGGGATAGGTCTGCAGCTCACGGTCATCGGACTGCGAGTGGTTGTAGGTCCCCTAGCCTATAAAACAAATTTTATAATTGAAATTTTGAATTTAAAATTTAAACAGTTTGACCTAGAATGAAATTAAAAGGGGTCCAAATTTTTCAAACGGCCCTTGGGCCATGAACCTAGTTTGGGTCTAGATTATAGGGTTTTTGGGTGACAATATGTCCTACAATATTTAAAATAAATCTTGGATTTAGAATTGGACGGAATTGTGAAATTAGTGTTCTTTGTGTTTGATATATGTTTGTCTATATCTAGGGACGACTTAACCGTAGTTTTGGACTTGTTGTCTTAAGACGTGTTGTCCAAAACTCAAAGAAGGAAAAAGCTTAAAGACCAAGAATTTGGTATTTTGTCCTAAACATTTCATACCTTGCATACTGGACGTATTGCCCACTGAGACTGCCATGTGTAGTCATTCTGCACATAGATTCGAAAAGCTCATAAAGAGCAATTAGTGGCCTTGTTGTCCAACACATAAAAAGGTGTTAATTAACGAATTATTTGTATATTTTAAAAGTATTATCTTGTATATATATGATTAGGTCATAAGCTACATCCATGTATAAGACGTGTTGCCGAGCCTGACGTGTTGTCAAAGATGTGTTGCCCACCCTAGAATACTATATAGGACTGGGACTCATGGAGCATTGTGTCTGCATTCGTGGTAATGGACTGTCCACCAAATTGAGAGAACCTGGGAATAAAGAAAGAAAGAAATAGAATAGAAGTATAAGAATAAAGTTTCCAGATATGATTCACTAAGTTAATACACATGATCCTAATCTACTTTAAAAGTGACATTAGACGCACTAACGATAGACTACATTGGCTTATCCACGGATGAACCCCTATACTACTGGTACTTGACAAAAAGTAAAAGTTAGTGAAAAAGTACCTCACAGGATTCCTTCCAAAAAAAAATGGAAGTCCTTCATTTAACTCAATTTTTAATATTCTTTGAAAAAAATAAAAGCATACAATGTACATGAACCTTATAACATTAAACCATGGGGATTGACATTTTTCAATTCCATAATTATATTCCGTACTTTAGTATTGTGAATCATTCTCTACTTTCTTTCTATGATGTATTTTTTTTGTATATGTTTTGAAATTCCAAATGATTCAAAATTTTCAAGCATGTAGTGAACTTGCTTACAAACCATTAAATTTGAGGAGTAACCACAATTTTGGACATTGTTCATTTAAATGTGGTCTTTTCAATTGCAGTTGCTCGATTCTTCGCGCTTCCAAAAAAAGGATTCTTGTCAAATCAAATGCTTTTATCTTGCAATCTACAAGGTGGAAAATTCAAATTTTTTTTCTACATATTCTCAAACTATCTTACTACAAGATCTTATGGTTACAAATGTCCAAAAGAGTTAAATTTCTAGAATTTGGTTTAGGGTTTCGCACGGCCATAGGGCAAAATGTGGGTCGATGCAAGTCCGGCACGGGTATAGGGCAAATTCTAGGTTCAGTGGAGCTTTGGTGCAGCTTCGGTTCAAAGTCGTTCGGCTCGGTTCATTGTCGTCTCTACGCGCCAGGGTTTCTTCTGTTTGCTTTTGTTCTTCCTTTCTCGTTGCTCTGTCGCTGCTCAAGTTGCATTTGCATTCACCTTGCTCCTGTCATTGTGGCGCGTGTTTCTTTGTGGCGTCGGAGTTCCCTGCGGCGGTGGTGGAGTTCGTGGCGGCTTCATCTTTCGTAGACAAGGTAAGCTTCTCTTTCTATTTTCAGGCTTTGGCGTCATTTCCAGATTTTGGCTTCATGTTATTGGGCTGTGGTCAGTTACATTTATTGTGCTGGGTTTATTTTGTGCGGTGGCAGTTCTTGTTTTAGTCTTGCAATGTCAATCTGCTTGACTGGAATTTAAGTGCCGAATTATTTGTGGTGGTGCTTTCATATGTAAATTTCCCGACTTCTCTGCAGATTGGCTTTAGTTTCAGTAGAATGTCTTAGTGTTTTGCATTGTTTGTATTATAGTTTTCTGCAAAACAAAAGAACTAGTTTCAGTATGTTTACATGTTCGGTATGCTTGCATTATAGATCATACTGATCTCTTCTTATTTGTAGGATTTGTTCTTATTTGTATTGTTGTTATTGTAATGTTAGTTTGTTTGGAGTTGAGAATTGATTTCGTATCAGTCTCATTCAGGTTGTCCAAGACATAGTCGTCGGGGTTTTGAACAAGCTCATCTTTCTACTTGGAGTGATTCATTAAGCTTGGAAGGCCCGGCATTGCAAGTTGGACAAGCTCGGCGGTACCTGCGTCAACAGTGATCGTCCCGGGAATCAGGTACTACAAATCTCTATATTCGTATTTCCCGATTTCAAAAAAGTAGAAGATGCTGTTGGTATAGAATAGAAACTCTAGCCGAGGAGGTTGTTTAGAACGGTCGTTCTAAACGATTCCTACCGAAGAGGATGTTTAGAACGGCCGTTCTAAACAACTTCAGCTGGAAAAGATGTTCAGAGCGGCCGCTCTAAATAACTTCACAAGATGTGAAGGACAAATATCAGAATGCCCGCTCTAAACATCCGAACAGAGGGAACGAAAATCAGGTAATAGAACCGGACACCCGCTCCAAAGCTAGCGGCGAAGTAGAAAGCTCAGAGTAGTAAAAGCCTAGAATGGCCGCTCAAAATGACTAGGACGAGAAGCAAGGAGAATAGATCAGAACGCCCGCTCCAAAGCTGAATAGATAGAGAACGCCAAGGTAGAGTAACAGGAACCAGTTAAGTGTCTAGGTGTAAAGACCAAATCCAAAACCCTAAACTTCAGAACGACCCCCCCTAAACTAGATGACAGCAGCCAATCGGTTCTCAAGCAGATATGATGATCTCAACTAATACACAGGCAAAATTAACAGAAATATGCGAAACTTCAGAACGCCCGCTCGAAATAAAACAACATCAAGACATCCGCTCTAAAACAAATTACCAAGGGTGTCCACGGATTTAGGAAAAGTCAAAAACAAACCTATCAGATTTAGAAAACAAATTACGAGAGAGAATCAACACATAAGTGTTTGAGCAACCAATAGCTCAACAGTCCAAGGGCAAACCACAAAAAAGTAGGCCACCACTAAACGATATATCACGGATGTCCATGTATTCAAAACGGCCGGTCTAAACGGTGGTCACATCAAGATTGATTGTGGAGTGTAGCATGAATAAAAAACGGAAACAAGTCTAGCTCAGTCGGCCTAAGGTAACTGTTATAGCACAGAAAGTACAAAATCCTTCTCTAAGGCCTTAATGGACCCTAAAGTAACTCGTGTATCGTTCCGTAGAGATCTCGGTGTAATTTTACTAAGTGGCCGAAATGCAGTGAATTGGTATCCCAAAACAAACCCCAAGTACTAGTCTAGACCGGATTCAGCTCCAGTAATCCAAAACCGGAAACTCCTTTTCCGATTATATAGCCGGTCTAGAGTATGTAACTATATGTAATAAATTCGAGTTTAACCTCTGGACCAAGAGGGATCTACAACTTTGGGCTTCAGAAAGGAAGCTTAACTCCTACCCTCCGAGTTTTAACGTGTCAGAAGATCCACGATATAAACTTGAAAAGAAAACTTTGACAAGAACAACGAGAAAGAGACCGTCCTCACAACTAGACCGGATGGACTACGCAGGCTAGCAAGTCACGCAAGAAAGTCTAGATTCTCCTAACAATTACTACAATGATAGACTATATGACAATCCACGGTCTAGGTAGAGAAGGGGCGTCAGGAATAAATGAGAGAGCTATAATACTTCTTGACAAAAGCAGCTTCTTGACAAAAGCCAGCTCTAATCCTCGCAAGGAAATCCTATTGTATCCTGTTTAACACGCAATCTCTCCAGGGACCGGATACTTCCTGTATCCGGGTTTCACTTCCTCCTTACCCAAATCTGCACGATCTCATTGCTCTCACGATAACACGAACAAGTGCTAAAAGGTACAGCTCACAATTGTGAATTGAAAAACTCCAATGGCATTTGCAGAAAATTGAGAATACAAAGTATGGAAAATGCTATCCGGATCAAACCTAAAATTTGCCTTTAAATACTAAACTACACCTCCAACTCAAAAAGCGCATAAGGCTAAATATAGCTAAAGGAATGACACGTTTCATTCCTAACTCCATGTCTAATTTAGGTAACTTAAGCTACAGTCAAAAAGCTTCCACTAAAAGTGAATCTTAGATCCTAAAAATCCGGAATCAACTTGAGTCCTAACTCCTTCTAAACTAAAAATATACCTACACATCTACTTGTCAAAATTAGGCATGCAGCCCTACAGTCACTGTCAGAACCTTCACCTACTTCCTAATCTTCTTCATTGGAGAAAACCCCGCCTTTGCTAGTTCCTTTCGGGTCAAGGGCTTCTTTCCGGTCTGCGGCCTGACAGTTTGTTTAGACCGGACTTTGGCCTTTTCTCTGGCCGCCTTCGCCTTTGTCGCTCGGGTTTCTGCCAAGGCTTGATCGGAATCCGAATAAGGTTCAGAATCCTGGTCGAAACCGGATTCCTCTTCATCATTGTCGGAATCCTCTTCTTCTTCCTCATCCTCCTGAATCTTGGTGAATTTCTTCTTGGCCGACTGTGGCTCAGGAACCTTTCTCTTCTGCGGGATTGGAGCAGGCTTTGCTACCTTGCTCTGAGGTGTTGCATCTCCTCCAACCGGTTTCCTGATTATGCTCTTACTCGGTGAGCCGGATGAAGTGCCGCGACCGGCTTTAGTCTCTGTCTTCACTAAGGACTGCATCAGGGTCGTCATCTTCCCTGCATCTTCAAACTGCACCTTCTTTCCGGGAGTCTTGGGAGAAGACTTGGAGGGTGAGAGGGCACTCATTTGCTTCACCTTAGTACTCTCCCCTAGAATGGACCTTCCTGGTCCGGTTGTCGGTTCCGGTCCTTGTGCCTTTGCTGGATCCGGTCCCGTCACCTTCGTGATCTCCAACTCGTCATCCTACGGATCCGGGTCGGTGACTTTGGTGATCTCTATCTCAGTTTCCTGCACCTGACCTATCTTGACTTCCTGGTGCTCCTCCGGTACAGGTAGGTCTGGGTGCTCATGAGGAGTTTCACCTTTACCCTTGTCCTCTGCTGTTGGCTGCTGAACTAGTTCGTGATCCAGTTCCGGTCTCGGTGCAGGATCACTTCGAGGGTTTATCTCGCGCATCACTTCTTGCAGCTGCTCTAGTGTGGACTCCATCTTCTTGTGATAAGTCACCATAGCCAGTATGAGCTTCTGATGCAGCTGTTGTCCTTCCACCATTACTTGTTGGTCAAACAAGTTAGCCTTGTTGACAACTTCACCCGGATGGGTGATGAATTCCCGAATTCGGGAAATGGTGTCTTGCATCTGCTTGGAGAACGTTTTCTCCTTCTCCATCTCTTCTGTTTTCTAGCGCAACTCCTGTTTAAGAGTAGCCACTTGGCCGGAAAGCTTTGCCAATTCTTCCTTGCTTTCATTCTTCTCCTTCTCTAGGGTAAGCCGTATTACCCGGGTTAAGGCTTGAGCTGGGTGGATGACGCCCACTGTAGTGCAGATGGTCTGCAGCGCCCCTTGTTCTATTGCGTAACGGTTCCTGAAGTCGCTCAATTCTCGGGTGATTCTCTCTAGCAGATCGTCTCTCCAGACCGGATCGGTATCCTTGGTCTGCTCTTCCTCTACATGACCCTTTCCTCTCGTTTCCTCACCCTTATCATCATCGTCACTCTCATCCTCATCGTCCTCAGATTCGCTTTGCTCATCCTCATTGTCTCCCTCATCTGAGGATTCTTCCTCTTTTCCGGTCTCAGAATCTAAGTCCGGAACTTCAAACTCTACCAGGGCAGCAACGGCTTCATACTCTACTTCTTCATCTTTTGTCATCACCCCCTCAGAATGATACAGATGAATCAGGAATGGACAGATGGCGGAGGGCTTGGCCTTGCCAACATTATTCACCATTTTCAGTACTTGGTCCTGGATGACCAATCCCCAACCTACTTTCCGGTCTCCAGACAATGCGCCAAATATTGTGTTGGCTAATGTCAGAGAAACTCGGTTTGGCCTTTCCGAGTTGAGAATGGCCAAGACGTACTGTAACAATCGCTTCTCTCTCTGATTAATACAGTCGGTGACTGAGAACCCGTCTTTCTTACTAATTGGGTTTCGGAACTTACCCCCCGTATACTTGTATTTCAGGGATGCACTTCCTTCGCCTTCCTGGTTGAATACATAGACCCTCCTCCACATGTTCGCCGTCCATTGCTTGGGCTTTGCACGGATTGTGGTCACGGCGCGAGTTGGAGCTCCAGGCTTCAATTCCGCCACTATTGCTTCGCTTCTGAAGTTCCATGGTCGGATCAGGAACCCAGCGCACCCCATCTACTCCAGGTCTTCCTTCAGCTCCACCAGCTCCTTCTCGTCCTTGGGCAATCATGGCGTCACATACCGGAGCGAGATGGTGGCTCCCCTGCTCTGACTTGCAGCCATCTCTCCTCCCATTAGGATGCGGCCGGTCTACTCTCGAAAATCGGAAAAAGAGTGATCCTCACGACTCTCTCTCTCCCTTTCAGCTGTGCAAGCACTAACGCTAAGCTGGGATGCTAGCAGACTTCTTTCTTGCGCTTAATGTTCCTCAAGCACTCTCTTCCGCAGTCTTTCAACTCACAATCCAATACGGATGCACAGACCGGAAACCAGTAATGGTGCACGTTGCTACAACTTTCAGTCAGGGCAGGAAAATGTAAGTGACCAGTCTCTGGACAAATGGGGTTTAAGAGAGCCAATCCCAGCTGCTCTAAATGATTCCCCTAATCCAAGCTTTGCCCGTTAAACCTGCCCGTTTAGGATTTCCGTCCACTAATGATTAGAACATTCCCGTAGTTCCCTAGGGTTAAGTAGGTCACCGTTGGATGCCGGTTCCTATCACCCCTTTCCTGATCCGGTCTAAGCAAATTCGAACTCCGATTCCTTATTTCCGGTACATTCGGTTAACCTTTACATCGATTCCTGATCAGTCCACTTCCGGTTTCCGGTTCTAAACATTACACGGTCTATAACTATCTTAAAATTGGAAAATTCACTACTAAGAAGAATATTATTCCTTCATTTATATTTTAATTTAGTAAAAGTGGACTTTCAGGTTTCGACAGTAATACTAGATATGCAAGTAGGAAGTAGTCAGGGTGGATGAACATGAGAGTAAACATATAAGGCAATACGACGAATAGTGAACGTTAGGTTCACATGCGACAGTTAAAGATCAGACCGACCGGTCAGAACCCTACATAAGTAAAGATCGCAATTCAGATTTATAGTGGTACTGATGCAAGCTGCTTAGCACGTTAAGGCTAGGGCGGGACACTACACATTTGGGTGGACCAAATTAAATATATAACGCAACCGGTGATCGAGAAAGCCGTGCAGAGTAAAATAGGGATGACAAAATACATCAGAGCGCGCGGTCTAAACATCCGAGGACTTGTTGCTAAATTGCGCTCGGCATATAGCATATCCAGTTTAGACCGCGCGGTCTGATGTGCAAAAGTTTGTGTGCACAGTGAAATGGAGTCGTTCTTGGAGAGCAAGCCGCCACTCACAGGCTACTTGAGAAGAATAACGTCAAATCGTATTCACGAGTCCTGGAAACCGCACATTGAAGATAAAGTCCCTCTGTAGTTCATGTCGTCCAGGGCCCTGTGGACTGTCGAGATGGATTTCGTGAACGACTCCCCCGTGTTCAGTCTGGAGCTCGGATTCACTAGGAATGGCGGTTCCAGGTAGAAGTCGTTCAAACAGATAGTAGTCATTAACATTTGCAAGAGGCCGTCCTCATAGATGTTGTAAATTCCACAAACAATGTCCTCGGAGTCATCGTAATTCGCGTTGAAGATCGCATGACAATGTGTACCGAACGCCTAGTAAAAAATCGTGACAAGGTGCCCCAAATATACAAGGGACTTATGCTAGATATTCAGGATAGATGCCAAGCCCATGCTAACGACTTCAGGGAAACCTGCGATAACGATTAGCATGTACCTTCAGAACGCCAGTTCTATACACACGGCTATGCTAACACAGAAGATGGACTCTCAGGAATCTCATCATCGAGAAATGGACGCTTAGTCAAAGCCGATGAAGAAGGCCAAGAAAATTGCCGCCTCAGGCTCTGAAGCCGTCCCCCACTCCCGGCCACCACCCTCGACAACCCTCACAGAGGAGGCCGCAACTGCTGCTCCGAGCCCGCCTCGAAACGTCACAACGGGGACGGCTGCCCCTATCCCAGCAGGGCAGATCCGAAAGACGGCTGCAACCACACCAAGTCGGCTTGGACAAAACCCACCAAGCCAAGCGCCGGTGAAGAACCAGCAACAACAATCAGCAGCCGGTCATTCTGCACCACAGCAGCAACAGACTCCAGAACGGCAGACGGCGGCACCCGAACCATTGAACAGAACTCAAACGGGTGAGAAAGCGGGGGACGCTATCCCCAAGGAGAGGCGCCCTAATGTCAAAGTGAAGACAAAGAAACGCAAGCCCACTCAGGCTGACGTAGGTCCATCGTCGCCTGCGGAAGGCAAGGATGCGAATAGGTGGACCAGGCGACAGCGAGTCAACCCACCGAGTTCAGAGACGTCCGAAGGGGCCCCGAGCATGTCAACGCAGAGCTCATTACCGGAGTACCCGGAAATAACAGAAGAGCAAGCTCGGTCCGTCGCGTACAAGAAAAAGGACGGGAAATGGGTTGACAACCCAAATACAGTTCCTTTCAATCCAACGGACATCCCGGAGAAACTGATAGAGCCGGTGGATTTCAAACCGCAAGCTAAGCGGGGGCAGGAATCTGAAATGAGGAGGCGCTTGAAGGCCGAGGCGCAGGCCAATAAGAAGTTCAAGGAGAAATCGCGTTACATGTACATCTTCGGCCGTGGCAATTACTTTGAGTTGAACTTGGAGGACATAGTGAATGTAGACAAGCAGTCGGGCATAATTTACAAGCCGCTTCAAGATGGAGGAGTGGTGAAAATTCTCGACCGAATCGTGAAGCTGAACTTCACGAAACAAATCCTGACAGTCATGCTTGACATGCTGGTCAGGCCAACCTGCTGGAAGGACTACGTTGATGCCGGGAAATTCAAGATCATCAACGGCCAACACACATAGAAGGCCGCTGGGAAGATCACTTCAGGGGAGTTCGCCGTTGACGATGATAACATATCCAAGACCATGCAGAAGTGGATATGCGAGATTGTATGGTCCGAGAACAAGGACCACCTTCACGCGTTGTCATCGAAGTGCAACGACGGGAACACAAGCATCCCGTTCTTGACGTCCATGTCAGCAACCATTGTTCACTGCCGGCATCTCTGGATGGCCGCAGGAAAATCGTCGATATTCTGGAAGAACGCGAATCCGGAAGACCAGGACGAACTCAAGAGGTTCCAGGTATTATGACTAGCCAACACTTTAGAATGCACGCTTTGATGTTCACGTCTTGTAGTTATAATCATGCAGTACATTGTGGATGAAGTAGTTAATAATACTGCCAGAGATCAGATGGACTAGTTCTACATGGTTCAAATTGAATGTCCCTCACCACGTATTGATAGTGTCTGCTTTAGGAGCTAGGATCAGAACGGCCGCCTTAAACCTGTGTGTTACCTGCCCATTTAAGTATGTCTTCCGTCCATGTGCAGTTGTTTCGGGAGAAGGTGGAGCAGAGTTTTGATGCAACCTTCAGTCCAAAGAACAGTAGTGGGACGAAAAGGCTCTATGAATTCGAGAAGGGGGGGGGAGCGCAAGCTCTTCATGGCCTCGGACGATACATGGGCGGTCTGGAAGAGTGTCTTCGACTCCCAGGATTCTGGCGATCTGCACGACCTCGATTCGGACTGCCCGTTCAAGGAAAAGGTAGACGCGGATGGGGATTGCAAGCCATACAGGCCAATCACGTGGTTCCAGAATCTATTGAGGGCATTGTCCGGATTGGACGATTTCGCAGTTGGTGAGCTGGGACGCAAAATCTTGGACGCCCCACCCAAAGTGTACCTGAGGAAGCTGTCTTGCTGGAACACAGCCCTCTCACTCGGTCAATGGTGCACGAACAAGAAGCACAAGACAGTACTCGTGAGGGAGTTAGTAGCAAGGGCCAAGCGATTGGGAATTCTTGAGGCCGTGGACGTCTTTGACAAGGACAGTGGCAACCTCGCCCTTGACAACTGGCGGAATTTGAAGGCGGTCCTCAGTATAAACGGCTTCCACATGCGGGTTCTTCAAAGACTTGGTAATTCCTGGCTGAAGGTGAAATGCAAGTTGGGGGCGAAGAAGGAACCTAAACCCAATGACCTCGTCGCGGCCCTCGACAGAGTCATGCGGAATAACGAGAGGTTGACCAATGTGGGTCAGTACTCACGCGCCTTGGTTTGCAGGTGGAGTCAACCAATGAAGAATTTTGACCCTCAACTCTATCTCTACCGTAATGAATATTGGTCGACCTGCTCTCCCGGACCCGCAAGCTAGAAGTACACCGAGGTCGGGATCATGGACCTCCGCCAATTTCCCAAGGTGGGAAAAATGGAGATCAACTCTGCGTACAAGTATGTGCTGAAGCACGTGGACAAGGTCACGAATAAGAATATGTCCAAGCTCGTGCACACGTGGATGGTCATCCTGAATAAGAGGAGGTTGGCCACAGTGCAAAACATGCTAAAGGAGGTCTTGCCGAGATACAGACTCACGCGCGATTGCGTTTACAAGCGCAGCAAGGGCGAGCCGCTCGTTAAGGACAAGAGTGAAGACATTGTTCTGTATCTGCAGAGATATTCCAAGAGTTTCATGAACTCAAAGCTCGTGGACAAAGAGGGCATCGTTCCAAAACTTTCGACGGATGAAGAGGAGCCGTTGGAGACGGACGACAAAAGCTACAAAACCGCGGATGTCTGTCGTCATGACTATCCAATGATGTTGTCCAGTTTTGAGCTTCGGTATGAGACGTACCTCCGCTTCATCGACAAGTTCTACAGGGACCAAGGCACGGTCATGCTCTTGTTTGCCGGGGCCAAGCCGATCTCTGCCTGCACGGTAAGATAGTGACTTGCTCTGTCTATTATCCCACTTATCGTATCCTACCAAGTTGGTGAAGTCTAAGTACCGCATTGTCTAACAACATCTTGGCTTATGATTGCAGATGTTGTGCCGTAGCTCCGTGTCCTTCATGCTCCCATCCGAAAAAGGTCTTTTCCCGCACAGAATTCACAATCGAATTGGTTCTATGATGTGGCCTGACTTGTTGGTCCCTCCTCCATACGCCCTGAGGTATGTTTACGACAGGAACACGCCTCCGATGACGTTGGAGGAAGAACCAATTCGGACAGCCGAAGAAGTAGAGGCCGACGCTGCTCGGAATATCGTCAACAAATTTGTCGACGATGACAACGCCGGTGACGTAGCCGATGATGCAGCTATCATGGGAGCCGAGTCCGAAGGCGGGGACAACAATGACATACCCAAGAGCGACGACGACAACAGCGAAGATGAAGATGAGGATGAGGACGAGACGGGAGACCGCGAATCTAGCGATACAGAGTCAGATGACTTGGTGGAGCAGTCACAGAACCCGACGGCCAGCGAGACGACGGTCACAAATGATCTCGCTAGTGAGCGCGGTGCCGTGACACCTCTGGTCCCCCAATTCCATCGTCAAGGTCAAGACGATTGTCCTCAGCGTGTCGCTCCCGGCGGCAATCCTGCACAGGCACATTCTCTATCGAGGCGGGATCAGGGTGGCCGCTCTGAAGACCTCGACACTCCGTCGCCCCACCCTTTGTCTCCCAGGGACCAAGATAGGAACGAGGATGACGAAGCCTTGGATCCTCCATCTCCAAGGCCCATGTTTCCGTCTGTGCAGGATCAGAGCGTCCGTTCTGAAGGTGCTCACCCTCCTGCTCCCCGACCGACGTCTCCGCTTGGGCGGGGTGGGGGCGTCCCATTTGATCATGTCGTCCCTCTCGCCCTAACCTACCACAAGCCATCTCACAATGTGGATATCGTGATGACCCCTCCTTCCACCGTCCCTGCCACTCCCTCTCAAGTGGATCAGAACGCACGTTCTGATCAGGGCGGATCGTCTTTTCAGGCCGTGCCTCCAACTTCATTGAACACGCCAGTTGCAGGAGCTACCACTTCTGCAAGAGCCGAATCGGCCACACCTGAGGCACCCCTCAGGTTGCAACTCGAAGACATGCAGCAGCAAGTGGACGATATGAAGTCGCTTATGACTGCTGACGAGTTGGCGGAGTTCAATACGGTCCGTGCCGAGGTGGGCTCGGTGCCCAATCCGCCCGACAATAACTCCTTGGCAGATAGGGTGAAGGAGACGCGGGCCCGTCTTGATGGAGTGATTCTGGCTCTCGTGGGCAGTAAGGAGAAGGCCAAGATGGTTACCGTTGCCCAAGTCCAGATCGATACCCTCGTCTCGCAGCTCCTTGCACCCTCTCCCGAGGAGAGAATATGCATCGACTTTATCCGGAAGATGAGGCAAGATCTGGCAACGGAGAAAGCCAAAGAGAAGGCCAAGATTGAAGTCATTGTCATAGACGATGATGAGGACGATGAAAGTGACGTTGAGCTTCAAGCGCGTCTGAATCAAGCTGCGGCGACCAGGGCGGAGTACAAGGACATGGTGGACGCCGTAAGGCATTCTAGGGCCGCCGCTGCTCAATCTTTGTCCGAACAGGGTGCGGCTGGAGCGACTGAGGGCGGGAGCAGTAAGGAGAAGGCTCCTTCAGAGGATAAGGCCGATGTGAAGATGGAAGTCTCGCATCTGCAACGTCTGGGCGACCGGTACAAGAAGAAGCAGTCCATGACGGTGGAGGGATTCACGAAGACCATCCAAGAGTTGAAGGAGAGGGAGGCAGAGGCTGATAGGATAAGGGCAACGGAGAGGCAAGCAGATGCAGCGAGTAGGGAGCAAATGGCGGCCGCATTTGCAGAAACCCGCTCTATGCTGCAGAATTTCTAGACGTGGTACAAGACCATGAAGGGACAAACAGCGACGCCGGCTCCCAGTCCAACCCCTGCGAGCGAGTTGCAGAACGCGTCAGGGGTGTCGACAACAAACTCGCAGTTGGCAACCCAAACCGCAACCACGGGCCTCTTGAGGATGTTCTCGCCCAGCCCAGCGATTGTACCAGTGAGTGGTTCTCTCGACCCCGAGTTCGATGACTTCGCCCTCAGTCAATTTCCTTTCGTTCCTTCCTCTAAACCCGTGCATCATTTGAGCTTCAACGACGATGATCCCTACGCCCTGGATGTGGAACTTGGAGATGTCGAGGTCTCCTTTACTAACTTGACTGCGGAATATGCTCCACTGCTGTAGGCCTTGCTCGGTCCGAGGCAGACTTCGGTGGTGGAAGCGGACCCTGCCCAAGTCGACACGCTAGTCGCGGATCAAGAGGATCCCACGGTGGGTAACCCCTCCACATAGCTCCCATAGTTGTAGATAGGCGTATGCTATGTGAGGAAGTTATGCCAGGCCGATCGATGTTCGTCCCAAAGAAGGGGCAGAGCCGTGGGCCATAGTGCTAGTGGGTGTCAGTGCATGTTAGTTGTAGTCAGGACAAACCTTCGCCCACATTTGTACAAAATACTTCAGATTATAAACATTGTAAACTATTTTCATTATATTGATTTTTTTTCATTAAAATCATGTGCGCTCGATAGGCGTTGTGTACATTGTTACTCCGTGCACTTGTCTTTCCTGTTGCATTTGATGTGCCTTGTAGTCACCCTCGTATAATGTGCGTTCAGGGTGATGAGGCTCTTCTAGTCGGCCATGAGGCCACTGTGCCGTCACATGGCACGAATCCAACACTGCATTGTACTGCGCCCCTTTGCCAACAACATAACCCAATCATCGCCCATACTTCTGTGGACTTGGTCCCTCCAGTCTCCTTGGACGTGCCTGCGCCCAATGCCGTAGCTGTCCTCCCTCCGAACATGGAAGAGGTTGCTCCCGTGTCAAATGAATTCCTCCCTCCCGTGCAGCATGCTTTAGCAACTCCCGATGCTGTGCCAATACTTCCTGGCATCGACTTGGAACTCCCAACTCTGGCTGCGGACGAGGAGGTCGCACCCGTCCGGATGGAAGTGGGACCAACCCCAACAACGGAGGTCAACCTTCCTTTGGCGGCAAATTTGGCGGCAGACGTCGTAATGAAGGTAACTCGCGATCCAAGTCTTTCATAGTTGCCTGTTTGATTTGGTAGCACGGTCCTTTCATCTTGAATTTGATCCTTCTAGGAGGACTTGATTCCTGCCATTTCCGGAGTTGCGTTTTCTGTCGTCGTCAACTTCCTCTATCGTTTTTATAAATCGTACTTAGAGTATGGGGATCGCCTACGCAGGCACCGGTGCCGATACCCGCGAAGACCCCTGCAGAAGCTGTTGTTAGGGACTACTTGATTGTTCTGGAGGTAGAGGGGGTCCTGTGTCGTATTAAGCACGAGGGCCACGTTGTGCCCGAATCCATGCCCGCGGGTGCTACGCCAATCGAGGAGGATTTCCATCCCACGAGACGTCACGTGTTCGGCGAATATACACTTTATTGTCGTCCCGGTATGCACCCCTTCTTGAAGGGCTTGACCTCCAAATTTAGATTAGCCGTCTGGACGAGGTTGCCGGCCACCGTTGCGAAGCCGGTGGTGAATTTTCTCTTTTGGGGCAGGGAGACGGATAGGGTCACGATCCTGGCGTTGGAGGACTACACGACGATCATCCGGTATTGGGTGTGGTAGGAGTGCAGGTGCCCCCCCGTGCCAAGTTATCCCCTTGATTGGTCCGTGACGAAGTGTGATTATCTCCTTCAATTTTGTCCGGCGCACCCCACAGACACGGACTGCAATACCTCTATCGCGTCCGACACTTTCGTTGAGCTCACCGACCACCCAAAGGGGCTTTTGCGGCTGAAAGTTCTGCACAAAGTAGTTTGGGAAGGAAAGAGGTTTTCCTCCACCATCATGAGGGCCAATTCTTCCAACACCTTGCTCATTGACAGTTGTCCATTCAGCAGCATTCTCAACACATATTACAATGCCATATTCCCAGAGTCGTACACGAGCAGCGAGGAAGATGACTTTCTTGACCGATCGTTGCACCCATACCTCTTGGGTCTGCTTCAATCCAATCGCAATGTCACCCAATACGTGTCAAAGAACCCCCCTCCTTTCGGACAATACGTGTCGGATGACCATGCCATATTTAGCCCTGGACGGATCCTCCTGAAGCAGACGCTTCTATATCAACAATTCTAGAAATTAGCTTGGTTTGAAGACCAGTCCCTCGTGTTACGTTATCCAGCCTTCGTCAGCGAATATTTTAAAGTCGGAACCGATGTTCAACTCCCGAGAAGGGGAAAGTTTCCTTATTTCACATAGAATCTTCATGTGCAGGTTCGGCGACACGCACGCGTCTTTGTGAAAGGCGGTCTTGCCGGATCCAAAGTCGCTACCAAACGGGCCAGGCGACAACGGATGCACATGGCGGAAGAAGTGGGCTCCTCCAAAGGCTGTGCGGTTTCGGAGGATGCAGAAGGGGACGTGATTTCTGCTCGGAATTGTTAAATGAATGTGACTTGTACTACAAGCCCTTACTATAGACTCGGGGATGACTTCACTATAGTGTATACATCACCCAATATTATTGGATTGTAGACAATAGTTTACTCCCTTTCACATTCTTTTCAACAATATAATTCAAGAATACATTCCCATAGCATAGCAATACAAATTCGACACATATTATGATAGGTCGAGTCTTCTTACTATAGCATTCTTCCCCTTTTGTTGAAATCATAAGTAGAACAAAGGACTTCTTCGTTTTATGTTTCCAAGTTGTCCTTCAATGGACACAAGTGTAATGTATTCACACAAAGAAAATCGCACAACCACTATTTGAGTTCAAGCTATGATGTGAAGAAAGTTGGATTCCAAACCTTGTAAATCCAAATTTTTAAGTACTAGTAAAGTATCCATTTGGGGAGTTTCAGATGTCTTTTGAAGTTCGCAGTCTTTGTTGTCGCTCGGGAATAAATTCACTTCATTGCACAAAAGTCCATTTACCAATGATTCCATCCATCCGTCCATTACCTTAACCTCTAAATGCCCAAGGCCTGTTTTGGGCTTTCTGGAATGTGCTCTAAATTGAACAAAATGCCAACATTTTGATAAGTTGTATCAATTTTGTTTCAATTGTAACCGTACAAATTCAAAATGGACATGCTAGACATTTCATAGAAAAAGAAAACACAACAATATCACTTATGGAGTGAAAGATTCTAATGTTTGACCATGAGGGTGCTGAAACTGCAAAATTCTTTCAACCCTCTTTGCACAAATAAAATTTAAAAAATTGGTGACCAAAAAACTATGAGGTTAAAGGGCCTAACTTGTATAACCCCGATCAATTTACAGCTTCTTAAAATGTACTCTACAATTTTTTTAAATGAAACTTGAATGTGATTTTTTCTCCAAGATCTAGTGCATTTGAGACTCATTTCCAAGAGCTCTCAACACTACGGGAAGTGAAGATTGCAATGGGTACCCTTCAAAAAGTTGAATAGAAAAATCACCATCATTTATTTTTAGGATCGGATTTTTGATGCTAAAATTAGATTCCAAGAAGAATTTTCTAAACATAGCAACTTCATTAGGTTTTATTTAGCTTCAAAGTTCTGCAAACACCAGATTTGGGTGCCTTGGGCATTTAGGGGTTAACCTGTGAGTGCCCCGTAGGCCAGAATGTCGCCTTCTAGTTTTCGAAGATTTAACAGTTTGACCATTATGATCTTTTCATTGCTACCATCTAAGGGACTAAATCCTTCCCTTGGAGCTTTAGACGTACATCTACCACCAATTAAAAATCTATGCAACTTTTTTATATTTTAGCTATTTTGATGGCACAACAAACCCTACAGGTTTCCAAAGTTATTATTGAGTCTTGGGAAATCATTGTCTTCTTTCATTTTTGGAGGGACAACAATACAGGGCACACCAATCCACGCATACATTGTTGACTATTTGGTGGTCTTTTGTTTGCTCTGTTTGTTAGCTTCAAATTTCTTGGACTGTGTTGCATACCCGGTTTGCATGTTTGGTACTACTATCAAAAAACTGTCAACAAGCAAAGGCGTCCGTGCTTTCTTTCATGGATTTAGGATCCATGTCTAAATCTTATTGAATTTCAAAGTTAATTTTAAATTGAAGAAGTAGAAATTCAGGGTTGTTTTTTTCAACAAGGGCAATGGCACAGGACGCACTATCGTACACATAGGTCAATTCTCGCAATTACCTGAAAATAGTTTTCTTTCTATTGTTTGACAACTCGATAGCCAGATTTGGATTTTTTCAATTTCATTGAGGCTTTTTCCAGACTTTCCTAATTTTGGATTGATTTTATCCATTCATGCATTCCCCCCTTCCCTCTTTTCCAAGGATTTTTGATAACTTATTTTTTGATGTTCTTAATTGTTATGAATCACGTTTTTCTGATTTTCAAGAATAATTGAGGAATTTTAAAAATGCTAGGAATTTTAAAAATGCTCGGCATTTTCCAAATTTTGCAAAGTTACTTACAAAATTGACCTATACGTACAAAGCAACACTCCAACTATGCAATTGCCAAATTGAATTCCTCCCATGACATTCACTGAAGCCCGAATTTCCACCACGTGGGACATGAACGTCCCACATGGCGCTCCTTTATCCCACATTGAGCCCTTAGACAAAATGGTTAATGCTATGTTCAACTCATACATGTGTCCATGTTGCCCCTCAGAAGCACGAATCACCACGCTATAACATTCATTTTCCTACCTTGTGGTCATCTTTCCACTAGTTTTCGGCAGGCCTCCTAAACCAGCTTTCCCGCCATTTTAAAGGAATACCGCCATTTTAACGAAATATGCCATCGGTTAAGTTTATTCAATTCTAGGGAGAATTCCCATACCAAGTATGAGTACAAGACAGGATTGAGGCGGGACTGATCGAGGCGCGCGCGCAACCAATTCACAGCTGAGTGAGTGCTTGATTCGTGGTTGATCAATAAGTTGCAGTTCTGAGACAGGTGCTTGCTTGGGGACAAGTTGTCGACTGGTTGACAAGACTAATTAGCCTCACTGCACTGGATTAACTTACAGTAAGCTTGAAAAAATGAGTAGTAGTTTATACTTTGTCAGCAACTCAACAAATTCGCAAGCGGACTGAGACACCAGACGAAACTCTCGAATCTCTGAATTCTTTCCTTTGATTTACTATTCTCGATCTGTGAATCGAAGTTCATATTAAAACACGATGTTGGGAAGTTCGAGTCTCAGTAAAATACCCCGTCATGCATAAGATACTCTGTAAAAATTGTGTTACGGCATTTCAGCATAATGATCTTTCAGTAATCAAACCCTAGCGAAGAGTAATCAAGAAATGTACTGTAGCAATTTGCAACGGCCATTTCGAAGGCTGTACTATACCGAAGCAATTGCAACAAGAGAGAACGCGTGAACCTGATTTGCTGAGAATGTAACACTCAGAAGGATGTGATGGCTTTCATCTCTATTTCAAGGTCTCATTGAAATTCTCCGCATGAAATTCAACAACAACAACAACCCAAATCTTACATGACGATGTCTGAAATCTACCAATAAGAAGAACACTGACAACTTTGCAAAAAGTGACACCACACAAGTCTCTAAAATCAAGATTTCCTTCCATTAATTATTCCTAGTGAACCAAAATTCACATCAAAAAACACTATTCAAGAACAAGAAAATGCCGTCACTAAAAAGAAATCCAAATCTCAAAAGCTAAAACTTTAGCAAAATAAAATAGCTGCCCATTTGTCTCAAGGTAGCCAGGTAGGCACACCCATTCCCATCTGTGTACCTCATTCCATTGTCATGTCTAAACGCAGTAGATTCTGGAAAGAAAATCTAAGCCTTTGCTACATAATGTTAGAATGTGATAAATGAATGGGAGTGGGTGCACCTACCTTACAACCCTTTTAATGTTGTATTTGCCAGGCGTAGAAGATTAGCTTCATGAGTCTGCCCTCAGACATCAACATCAAGCCATTCTCATCAACTTTCCAGGCGCAATTCTTGTAACATGCTCGGAACGACGGGTTCCGCACATACAAGTTGAATTTGCCCCACACAATGGAGGCGCTTGTATAGATGGTACACAACATGTAGGCGTTGGCGTTGGGGTAGAAGATGCTAGTGTGGGTTACAAAAGGTGGAAGGATGAACCACTTTTTGTTGCCCAAGGTCAAAGGAGCATTGCACAAAGAGCTTGGAATTTGGGAAGGCATTATGGACAAACAAGACACCTACGGGGCCGGGCAGCTAGGTATCTTGGGCAAAGAGACAAACAATGGAGGTGGTCATAGCCGCCACCATCAAGATGAAAGCAAGTCGCAGTGTACCTTGGTGGAAAACTTCTAAACTCTAAAGGTTCACTATTCTAGCCCAATAATTGTCTACACTAGAAATGGCATAGCAAACAAATTTTTTGTCAGTTTAAAAGAAAATAAGAGTCTTTGTTGTAGCCAAATGAAAAAGCATAGAAAATCAAAGATTGAAAAAGAGAATGGACTTTGCGGTGCTGAATTACAAAAACAACAAAGGACTCAGCTTAATTAAGCTACTTTGCACCAAGGACATGTATATTAACCCCAATCATTTTAATTATCAACAATTCATGGATTGGTTCCATTTCAAAGTAATCATAAATCTTTGCTCATGGATTCAATTGTTTATGAAAATTTATTCATTTCTTAAAAAGAAGTAAAAAACAACCACAATAATAAAACTAACAACAAATTTTTATAATCCTACAAACTAGACCAACATTAATCCTAACTTAGCCTTGCAAAAAGTATCTACTAATTTAGATCCAAAAAATAAATAGTTGTACTAAAGTAGATGTTTCAACTTCATAATAACATGCCAGGAAGTTCAAATTGTAAATAGTTACAAAATATTCTTCAAATATCTATAACTTGGACTATTAGACAACCTTATAATTCAATTCTTGACAGGTGACAAACAAACAACAAAAACTTATTGTTCTAGATTTGAAGATCTAATACTCAAAATGTCTTTATAAACTCCTCCTCAACTCATGATACATCAACTTTGTATTGCTAGTTGAAAAAACAAATTATTGTTCAATTAGGAATTCAAGAGAAGCAATTCTTCTATAAAGTTGTTACAAACAGGATTTCAAAACAACAAAAAATTATAGAAAAGCCAAAAGATTACTCACAAAGTTGTTGATCAACAACAAAGGTGGATCAAAAGAAGGAACAAATCATACAATTGAAAAAAGTTAAGAACGAGAAAGACTATAGAGAAGATAAGTTTATATAGGTCGTGAATCATTTCAATAGTAAGATTGACTATTGAGATGGCTATTGAGTGTTTCCCTAGGACCAATCCTTGAGAAATTTTGAATAGTTTTGTTGGTTAGGCACTCACACGATATCGTTTTAAATAGTGAACTAATGAGAGTTCTCAAATTTTATTTATATTCTTAGCTTTGTGTTTTTATATGAAGATTTGTTAAGATTTTGTTACAAGAAGAAAATTTATTTGAATGCTCTTTCGATGTCCTAGAATTTCAACTCTTTTTTAGTAATGCTTGAGTTCCTCTATATTATTGATGATTTAAAACAAAATTAACTTTCATTATTTAATCCTTAATTAGTTTGTTTCATTTCAATATTTGGAGATTTTTACTTCTATTCTTGCCCAATAGAAAGTTTCAAATTAGAGATTGGAATCTAGGGTCATTCTATTAAGATTCAACATATTGACAAAGGTATCTTTTAAGAAGTTACAATTTTCATTTAAATTCTTTTTGTTACCCTAATTTCTACCGCTTTCTTAAGTAGTTCCTTGCTTGTGGTAAACTTTTAGCATTGAGAAGTTTCCAACAAACCATCCATTGGCTTTTATTGAATTATTGTATAACAAATATAAGTTTGTTGAAAACCTTTCAACAATCAACATTCAAAGATATTTGTAAAGAGCTATTTTCCTTAAGACTT
This sequence comes from Neckera pumila, assembly GCA_963969595.1. Taxonomy (NCBI): domain Eukaryota; kingdom Viridiplantae; phylum Streptophyta; class Bryopsida; order Hypnales; family Neckeraceae; genus Neckera; species Neckera pumila. The sequence continues at coordinate 43,899,231 of OZ018409.1, read as the reverse complement.
CCTTTTTTATCACAAGTATGTATGCAAAACCTAACTTGTCCCCTAAGCTTGTGTCCAAGAGGTCTTTTCTAAAAAAGTGTTGAATGTTTTCAAGATAATTCTTGTTGTTGTTGAATAATGAAAAGTACCTTGAAAACCTTTCACTATTTTGTATGAAGTCTTTTGAATGGCATCAATAGTCAACAAGTCTAAGAGAATAAGGAAGATCCAAAAGGATGTCTATCTTTAATATGTAATAGATTAATTTTGCTTGATCATATGAGTCACAAATTCAAGACATTGCATTGTCAAAGTTTGTTCTAAATTATAAGCAATAGGGCCTCACAGGAAACAAATAAAAAATAAAAAATTTCATTCAAGAAGTCAAGTCCAAAAGTTCCATAGAAAGTGAGCTTTCTATGGAAATTAACTCAAAAGGAACACTAAAGCCCAGGCCCAATCCTTCCAAATTAAGAAAGATAGTACTATTTTTTATTATTTTTTCATTATCCTCTATTAGAAAATAAAAATTTCATATTCACTTTTGTTATTACCAGAATATATTTCTTTTCTAAACACATATGTGATAACAACTGATATAGAATATGTGACCATAAGTTATCTTTGTAAATTATATTTGTAAGTTATATTTGTATATATGTAATATGTTGTATCCATATACATCATACCATATTTTACCTCAAGGCTAACATGAATTTGTAATATTTATATCCATATTTGTATCCATATTTGTATCCTATATTTGTACATCATTCCATGTATGTACATGCATGTACTTATCAACATGTTAATGTATACCATATATCCAGGAGGCAGAGGTTGTAAGCAAAATATTTATGAGGGCATCCAAGGGGATTCTTGATATTTGGAGGGCACTTGACTTATCTCTTTTCAATGGATATCAAACTTTTATGCATTATATAATAAAAAAATTTCTTCATAGAATTTTCACTTACTATCTAAGCACTTCACTGCTTTTTTAAGTTCACTTGTTAGGAGATTGCAAGAAAGACCTATTAATTTTTTTCCATTTGCTTTAGTACTTGTGATTTTTTTTGGAGTACTCTAATATTCAAGTAGTTCAAAACATAAAATGAAATGCAAACAACATGTAGACTTCTATAATGATTGCATCCTAGAAAGGTAACAAAAACAATCTTCTACCAAGAGATTTAAATAATTGCAAAATTTCAAATAATAGAAATTTTGACTTACAAGTTTATAATTTTTAAAGAATAGAAATTCATATAATATTAAAGATAAAACAAATATTGGCCATTCTATAAAAGAACTATGAAGATAGCCTTTCACCAAAAGAATTACCTCCTAAAAATCATACAAAGAGAGTATGACTTTGCAAACTTCCATTCAATTAAGAAATCACAATTGTTAAAGTTTTTTCATACAATAGCTAGGTGATTTCTAGAAGTACTTATTAGTTTGTTGTGTGTTTTCTTTCAATCATGATTTCTTTTTGAGGCACTTTAAAATAAAAAATGGACCAAAAGAATAATTCAATATGTAGAGCTTTTAAAACAATGTACACTAAGAAAATCAAGCATAGAATAATTTTCAAAGTGGAAAAAATAAAAGAGTGCAAAATCTCAAGACAATGAGTCCTTTGACATTATAATTAATAAAGTTCCAAAAATGGTTTGAAAAACATAAGTAAGAAATAATCATTTGTAACAACTCTATAATAATGGTCATTTATTAAAAGAACCATAAAAATAAACACCCATACCTTAAGTTAGGTTGTTTGTTTGTTTTATTTATTTGATACATTGAGATCTAACAAATGGTGAGGTATCCAGGGGCATTCTTGATACCGCTTGAAAGCTCTTGGCAAAAAAGGGTGCACAAACTTTGTTTTGTGGCATTTAGACCTACACTGTGGGAATTATTAAATTTCAAATTTTTTGTAAGTTTGGAATTGAATTAAATTATCTTTTATTTCAGAAAAAAATAAACGTTTCCATTGCATGTCCAATTGCCACAATATAAAGCCCTTGCACTCTTTTGTGCCTAAAGCTTTCTATTCGTGCCAATTTGTGGCATTGGACTTACGATATGAAAATTATGGATTTTTTAGAATTAAAAAATTGAATTAAATTATCTTTTATTTTGGAAAAAACATAACTTTCACATTGCTTGTCCAATTGCCACAAAACAAGGCCTTGCACTCCTTTGTGCATAGAACTTTCTATTTGTGCCGAACGCAACCTCTTATACTACGGTGAGAAAATTATTGAATTTCAAGTTTTAATGAATGAAAATTTTTAAAAATAAACCCTTAATTAACAAGGCATACTAGCTCCATGTCTAAAATGCACATAGAAAGAAGTTACTTTGTTGACTACCATACAATATAGAATCCATTTTAAATTTTCTTTAAACAATAGTTGGTCAACTGTTTGTGTACCAAAAGTCCACCCCTTCCAAATTTCAACACCGTATTCCTTAGAATGATTAGTCAATAAATCCATAAGCGTAACATAAAGCCCAAAATCAATCAATGAACCCAAAATCCATAAGCGTAACACAATTTTGAAGATCAATATTCTCTATAACAATCAATGTTTTCTATCAAGTGCCACAAAAAAAGTATTGAATAGTAATCTTATAAGTTACTACTAGAATTGTTAAAAAATTGTTCTTGTCATGGATTTATAAATGAGAAATAAAAACAAATTCTAAGCAATTTGTTTTTACAAGTCGTGAAGTTTTCATAGAAAAATTTAAAAACATTATACTGACTTAATAGTTGCCAATGAAAATTTTATTGCAATATCACACTACACTCTTTCATACATTTTTTGCTTCAAAAAGTTATACCACTCTAAATTTGGAAAGTTTCAAACTTTCATTGAATATTTTTTTAATTTTGGTTTTCAAAATCTTTGAAAAAGTCCAAGAACCAAAAAGTAGAAATTCATGTAGAAAGTGGTTTCTATTATTGGAATTTGAATTTATCCATAGGAGATATTGGTTGGAGAGTTGTTAGAAGTACATCCCGATTATAGAATAAAAAAATGTGAAGTAGAAAGAAAAGGGAATAGTCTTAAATTTTACTATTGGTTCAAAATTTCTACAAAATATTAAAATTTTAATGTTCTTTAAAAAAAATTTAAAGAATCTTTTATTGTCTTTGTACCATAGAATTTTTTGGGATTTGTTGCTTGAATGAAATACTTCAAATGTTGAAAATTTTCAATAAAATTTTCACAATAGATATTATTTAGATATAATTAGTAGTTCTTCTAAATCTTTTTTAGTAAAATAGACACTTTGTAAAAGGCCTTTAAACCAAGCAAAGAGCATTTCCAAAAAATTATCAATTTGTTTTTGAAGTTTCTTGATTTTAAATTGCAAATGTGTTAAAATAACCTCATATAACGACTGCACTTCAAGGTTCTTTGAAATATTAGTTATAGGTGCTTTTGCCTTATCCTCCAAATTTAGATCTATCCGCATTTGGTCATTTGGAATTGGGATGGTGGTAGCAAAGAAATTATAAAGTAAAAGCTCCTATTTGAGGCTATCTAAATTTCAATTTAATCTATGCAAAGTTGCAAACAAGACCAAGATTTATTCATAATTTATTTTTTATTTTTTGGAACTTATCTAGTAATTTTTGTAAAAACCATTGTCTTCTTGAAGTTTTCAAAATTGCTAAAATATATGGAAAAAACTTGAATCTTAATCATTACAAGTATAATATATTTAACCCCTAAATGTACGGCTGCATACAAAACATTGATACCTAGTGGTCAAACTTGATTGTAACTTTCAAAGAATCCATCTTTGGTTTTGGTTTAAATTTATTGAAGATGAAGCCTAATAAGTTATCTTTCTACTTCAAACCCTAAAGGTTTTTGACTATGTTTTCACCAAAACTGCTCCAAAATTGTCATTTCTAATACAAGTGAAAAATTTTAGAAAAATAAAAGTTTTGGACACATGTAACAATAGGATCTTGTAGTGCATTGGTTTGAGAAGATGTGGAAAAAATTTCAGAATTTTTCATCATGTAGATTGCAAGATAATAGTGTTTGAATTGACAAAAATGCTTTTTTTGTCCTTGCAAAAAATTAGGCAGTTGCACTTCACAAGGTCACATTTATATGAAGAAATGTTCAATAGGTGGTAGTTCTTTGGATTCATTTTTCAAAGCAATTTGGCTACATGCTTGAAAAATTTCAAATTATTTGGAATTGTACATATGTAGGAAAAAAAGAGTAAGTAGAAAGAAGTAGAGAATGATTTAAAACACTAAATTGTTAAAAGTTTAATTATGGATTTATAACATGCCAATACCAATGGTTGTAATGTTGTGTAATAAACAATATGTATCCTATGTTTTTTTATTTTTTTTGAAAAATATTAGAAATTGAGTTAGATAAAGAACTCCAAAGTTTATTTTAGAGTAGGAAATCCATAACTGCCCGCAAACTAGAATACCTCATAATTTTCATCTCATACATAAAAATGGAATGATTCAAAGCTTTCCACATATATGTAAATCTAGAGGACCAAGTTCAAATTTTTTATTTTTTTTAAAAGTGATTTTTCAGAATTTTTTTGAGCTGTTCCTTGAACATTGAAAATGACATATCATCCAATAACTTTTTAACCATATAGTCAAAAGTTTTGAAAATTGTTGGGCCTTAAAGCTACTCCTTGGGCACATATTGCGTGAAAATTTCAAAGAAAAAAAATAAAATTTCCGTTTGTAGTGAACTACCTAAAATCGCTATGTTGCCAAAAAATGCCGTTTGGTCTTTTAGGGTTTAAAACTATTAAGAAAATCCAAAATTTTAGTAAGTTATTACAATTGGAAGCTCTATCCGCTAGAATTTAAGCGGCTAGGTATTGTATATATTCCATTTATAGTTTCTTCATGAAAAGTCTCAAAACATTAATTATCATTCTAACCTTCATTTTTGGTCATACTCCCAAATTATTGTAATATTGTATTCTAATTGATACAATTTTACGTACATACTACACCTAAAAATCACAATAATTTGATAATCTCGAAAGAAATTCTAAAAGATCAACTTCTATAAAAAATGATATATTCACACATGTGAATTATCAAAATTTTGTCAATCAATTGTAAAGCTAAATTTAGCTTGATGGTGATAGTTTGACTTGAAGATCATTGCTGGGATATTTTGGATTTTTAAAAAGTTACTTGAAAATTTTACACGCTATTCTTTATATATACTATTAACACATGAAGAAAGTTTTAATTATTTGGATTTTTTTAATATTTACCAATTTATTTTTTTTAATTAATTTTAAAATTATAACAATTATAGATATAATTTAACAAAAAAAATTATAGATTTTTTAACATTGATAGATATTAGTCATATCATTTAGTTTCAAGTAACAAAATATTACATTGAAATTTGAATACAATTAAAGGCTAAATTGAACTCAAAACAAAGTTTATATGGGTATGAACTTTGTCCTTTAGGAATTAACGTGTCTCAAAAAATTGCATCATGCTAGAATGTATAAAGATGATGAAGAAAAAAATCCTAAAATAATCCACAATTTTTTTTAAAAGGCATGGATATAGCCATTCTAAAATTTTATTTATTCCTATAACACCAAGGCTTTTTTTGGCAAAAAAATACTCAAAATTGTCATTTTTCATTGCAAAATGCAAAACTCTCAAAACCTTCTTTTTGCTTATGATTTAAGTATTGATTCTTTTATTACACTAGCAAGAAATTATATAAAAGAAATTTCATAATTTTGACTACATAGCTTGCATGTTATTTGCATTTTAAGTGAAGAAAAAGATTATTTTGTACCTTGCTTGATTAGATTTTTTGGCAAAGAATCTTTTTAAATTAAATTTTTTTATACCATGAATATTTAATTTAAAAAATAAGTAATTTTGAATAATTTAGTTGAAGATCTAAGAAAATAATTCAAAAAACCCCCATTTGATTTTCATTCTTGAAAAATTTGTTAAGTAGAAATAGATAAGAGACAAAACGAAAAAGTTACTCCGGAGTATTTTTTACCAATAAAGTTTGAGTTATATTGTATAAATTTATAAATTTTCTTTGTTTAAATTTTTTGAAAAATCATTTTATACAAGTGGTACTTTGTACCTCAACATGTCCATGATTTTTGAAAAAAATCTAATTCTTCAATTAGTTTTGACAATTTTTGAAGTATATAAAAACGGTTTATATGAGCCGTTATATAGAGCATCCACTATTTTCTAGATGTTTTATGGTGAAACAATAATAAGTGGAAGAGATTTGGAGGAAAAGGGGGACATTCTTAGTAGAGCATCTTTTAACCCATAAGAGATTATGGAAGCCCAACATTAGATGCAACATGGTGCTTCACTATATAAACATTAAAGCTTTTTTTTTTGGCTTTTTGGTGCCAAATTGCACTAGAAAAAATAATTTGGCTTGTAAATGGCAAAATATTGTGAAATTTTGCTAGAAAAGTTTTCACAATATTTTGCCATTTACAAGCCAAATTATTTTTTAAATCAAACTTTTCTAACAAAATTTCTACCTCCTTCATATTTGAAGAACTACAAAATAGCCAGATGTTTTACTTTTATTGTGTCATATTTGATGTAATAAAGTTTAGATGTTAAAATGACATCCAATTGAAAAATGCTAATACAATAGTTGAATTATTAATCTAATGGATTGTATCATGGTCTCAAAGAAAAAAAAATAAGAAATAAGATGTGATCATCAAAGGACTCATTAAAAAAGAAAAAAAGAAAAAAGAACTTTCAAAACGATCTTTTATGGAAGAAAGACTTTAAAATACAAATATTTATTGATTAAATGAATTTATAACACCTTAAAATTTGGTAAAGTTGAGGGTAAAGTTTTTATCATTTACATAATCAAATTGGTCCTTTACAACTTTTGCATACAATATTCAAATATTATATTGTTTTTAAGTGACTGTGATTAATATCCTCATTTATTTACCAGTAGCATTACATAAAATTTTGATGAATGTAGTATTAAAATCTATGAATGTAGTTTCTAACAATTTTAATAATAAAATTGAGTTTTTACTATCTTAAAAATTGCAACTTTAGATAGTGGCTACTGTCTACATCTTTTATAAAGTAGCTATCGGTGGCAACTGTTCAATCTCACACACTTTACGTTTTGGATTCAAATGTCTCTATAAGATGTATAAAAGATTCTATCAGTTACTTTTAATTGTGAGTTTTGTGCAAACTTTTATACACTTTAGTAGATTTTGGCTTTCAATCCTACATATTGTCTTAAAAATCATATATAAAAACATCTCGGAAACATTGGCATAATTTATGGGTAGTTGCAAGAAACATTTAACGGTTTTGGCTCAAAATGGCCATAGTACATTAGTACTCGATGACTGTGACTTTTGCAATAATTTTTTTTAAATAAAATAAAATATGGATAATTAATTTACATTCAAAAAAGTATGTCTGTGAAAATTTTAGACCTAGAATAATTTCTTTCTAAAAGTTATGCATACTCAAAGAGTACAAGTTATGCATGACACTTTAGATTTTATGCTTAGAAAGTAATAAAAAGAATTCCCCCCCAAAAGTCATTTTTCCTAACTTGAAGAAGCTTCTTTCAACAATTTTCATCTCCACAAAAAAAAATTGTATTCTTTGCATGTGCGCAAAGATAGTGCACTTTGAGTACATGTGGAAGGTGGAGATTTTACTATTTTTGAATAATCTCTTCATAGGCTTGTGTAATTTTAGTAGAATTCCTTGTCTTCTAATTTTCAACTTCCAATTTGCATTTTTGAGTTTCTAACCCCCATTCTCAACAATTCCCACAAATTCTCGGCCAGTTCTTTGCCGATTCTTGGCCAATTTTCTTGTCAATCTCTTATCCAATTATTGCCGATTTGCTAAACCCCAGTAGTAATTTCTTGAGAAATTGCTCGTCGACTATCCATTTGTCAAAATCCCCGCACAAAATCCATTGATTGTCCGTTGTAGGTTGGTTTTCTTCAATGGATGAATCATTGATGAGTTCCTATAGGTTTAAGTTCGTTTGCAGGGAGGTATGTTAGCACTATGGTAATATCTAAAGGGAGATCTAATCAATCCTAGGGTTGTGCACAATTGAGGTTTTAGCCTATTCCTTCTCTAGTAAATACAATAGATAGACTATTTTTATTACAATTAAAACTAAGGCTGGAAACCTATCAATTGGATGTGAATCTATTGATTTAGCTTTGTGCACTGGCTTCCATGGTCGCCTCACCAAATGCTGGTATAGTCTCTATGGATCCTCTCGCTTCAATAGCCGGCACCAACTATTGATTCTCTTTAACATTGATTTCCTTTAGCTTTTCCTCAATTGAATCTTCTCTTTTAATATTTACCATGGTAGTCTCTTCCATACTCTTACATATTAACTTTGAATAACCTAATTGATGACAGAATTTACACTTCTTCAAATTTACTTTAGAAGACCCTCTATCCTGTTTAATTTTACTCATCCCTCTAGTTCTATTAATATCACCTATAAGATCAATCTCCATAATTCCCTAGTCTTACTGTTTCTATAGATTAACCGCCCAGTTTGAATCATGAAGCATTCAATAGCATTAAGCTCAAACACCATGGATACACACCATACATCCAGCCCATACGCAATTGATAAAACAATTGAGGACTATATACAGACAGGCATTTACATCAAGTCATGACTATAGAAATTCCTCACAAGATTAGATTCACAAACTCCACCTTCAGCACCACACACAATTGATTCAACTTCACTTCCAGCACATTCTCAATAACAACCAAACACAGACTATAGAACACCAGCATCTTTACACACATGCATACATACTCCAGTTACAATTGAATTTCGCCTTGCATTACAATTAAAATATTACAATAGATCTCTCAGTCTCAACTACCACGCTAATTACAATTGATTCCTCTCATCGACCCTAACAGCATAATAGATTCTCACAACCATACCACTACACTCCAAAGCATCTATCAACTCAGTACAATTACCACAAACACTCAAACAATAGAAACAAAACACCCTCATTACACTCAAGCAGACAGAACTCCAATGAATTGCGCCCAACTGCCGGCCTCACCACCGCAGGAGCTCTGGATTGCTTCTCCAGACTGGGGATGAGCTTCCTCGCACAATTGGTTTTCACCCGATTCCAATGACCAACCAACTCAACCGCCTCAATAGATTACATCTTTTCCATCCACTGCCAGCATCTATAGATGAAATCCCTAGTAAATCTCAAACTAACCAGTAACTATAGATGATTAATCCTAAAGCACCGTAATACAATAGAAAGTTGGTAGAATTACCACTACAAAATAGATTTCCACAAAAAAAACTATAGTGCTAAGACTACATCCGTCTATCTAATTTATCCCACTCACATTGGGAAATAGTATTAACCCCGCACCCCACCCCATACAAATGGCCAAGATAGACATCTAATTGGGGGTAGTTTAAAAATAGTAAACTAATTGAAAAAATTGAAAAAAATCATACAATGTTTAAAACTACCACATGTACCTTCATTTCAAATTTCATGAAAAAAAACATATGATACAAAAGTTATGAACAAAATGTACCTGTCCAAGGCCAAGGGGACAAAAAAAAAGACAAGTGTTTCTTGCAACGACCCTTACGTTTTTGACGAGTATGTTTAGAACATTCATTTCTTCCTAGATTAGGATTATATGATCATATAACATTCACCTATAAAGGGCCAAATATCTGTTCAATATATAGATAGACACTGAAAAACTCAGGTAGGATCATATGAAGTCCTTGGTTGGATGTTCATGAAATTTTGATACTAGGTGTAAACATGTACTCTTTTGTTGAAATATAATATTTTTTTAATTAGAGCCTGGATCCAAAAGTTATACTATTCAAAAAAATGTTGGCAATTTTGGCATTTTTGAGGCATCTTTTGCTAAAACTCTCATCAACTTTGAAACTTGGCATGTATATAAATAATAAAATATAGAATAAAACTATCCCCTCAAAAATAAGATTCAGTTCTCATATCACATTCTAAGATGAGTCAAATTTTGCTAGTTATATTGAGGCGGTTTCAAAAAAAGTATCTTCTTTAACTTCAAGCCTTGTTATCTTGCAATCTATGAAGTCAAAGTTTTGGAAGTTTTTCCTACATATTCAAAATATTTGTCTCTAATTTTTTATTGTTTGGATTTCAAATGAAATTTTTTCTCATTGCACAAGAAATCATCTTAAAATGTCTAGCATATTGCCAATTCACTTAACCTCTTTGCATTACACTCCAAGATGATTTAGAGGAAGCTAGACTCTAAATTTTCTTCGAAAATTTTGCATAAATGTGCCTAAAATGAATTAGAACTCAAAGGCAAAAAATTCAGGTTCACCAAGGGCAAAAAATTACCCTAGAAGGCTCAAAGTCTATTGATTCTATTTGGTAGGAATGAACTCATTCTATTTTGTAGGACTTTCTTTTTTTTCCTACTTCAAATGTTATAATCTTTTAGTCTATATGGTCAAATAAGATAAAACAATTTTAGCACATTGTTCTAGTAGTATAATACACTTTTGTACAATTGAAGTTAAGAAAAAAGGTTTTATTTTCAATTTTGGGCAAAGAACTAAAAAATGGCAATTTTTGACAATTTCTCTTGAAAAAACACCTCCTATCTTTTAGAAGTTTAACTTTTATATCACTAATGAAAGATAGAGTGTGATTTTTAGGTTGCATTTGATATATGAGAAGGGTTGTTCATCTTGACGTTCCGGTTTCTTAATAAATAGAAGGTGAAATCCTTTGAAGCAAGAAAGTCAAGATGATTCCTATAATAAATGGAGTTTGGTAGTTTGCCATTCATTAGAGGGGATTCGGGGGCCTTGGAGGGCTGCAAGTTCCCTTGCGTTCCCAGACTGCAAGAATGCAGCTGCAAGAGCTGGCTGACATGGCATAGCAATTGCCACATCATTTTTGGAAAAATAAAAAAACACAAAAATTGCTTAAAATGTTATTTTGGCAATTTTTTCTTTTTTTTTTGGAAAAAAATAATTTTGATAGCCTATACCGCTATTCACAGAATCATGCCAGATTTGGGAACGGGCCTAAAACGGCCCTCCAAGACCCCCAAATCCCCTCTAATGCATAAACATTGAGCAAAGGAAACTAGAACAAGCTACAACAAGTTAAGATGCACCACTCACCAACAAAATCCTCACTGCATTGGTCAATAATATTATAGATGAGTGCTTGCCAAGTTGCTTGCAATCTTCCGAAATTGAGAAATTTGTCACGATGAATCACCGGCTACCCAAATTGACACAATATCATAATATACTAGTAGTGCCATGTGCCTTTGCCACAATCAAAATAAAGTGCCCTATGTCATTGCAATAGCCAAAATAAAAGTAAAGGTTAGTTTCTAATTTTCTTAAACCAATTTTTTTGGCAATTCAATAACTTCCACACCATAGGTCCAAACGCCACAAAACAAAGCCCATGCACCCTTCCTTGCCAAGGGCTTTTCAAAGGTATCAAGAATACATGTAGCTGGGGGATGCACTGTCCGGGAGATCTCAACATAACAAACAAAACAAGCAGCCTATCTTAACCCCTACAGGACCAAACACCGTTTTTTGGCAACATAGCGATTTTGGGCAGCTCACTACAAACGAAGTTTTTATTTTCTTTCTTTGAAAATTTTACACAGCATGTGCCTAAGGAGTAGCTTTAAGGTCCAACAATTTTTGTAACTTTTGACTATACGGTTAAAAAGTTATTGCATAATATGTGATTTTCATTGGTCGGCGGGCAGCCCAGGCAACTCAAAAAAATTCTTTAAAAATGACTTTAAGAAAAAGTAAAAATCTGAAATTGGTTCTTTAGATTTATATAGAAGTGTGAAGCTTTGAATCATTCAATTTAGATCTATGAGTCAAAAGTTATGAGGATTTTAAGTTTGTGGGTAGATATGGAGTCTTTCAAAACCATCAACAAACCTTTGAAAGCAAACCTTGAAGGAAGGCCTTCACAAACCTTTGAAAGCAAACCTTGAAGGAAGGCCTTCACAAACCTTTGAAAGCAAACCTTGAAGGAAGGCCTTCACAAACCTTTGAAAGCAACACAAAGATCATCAGTACGTCCAAATCCACTTCCTTGATTGGAACTTTGTGACTCTTCCACCTTGTGCCTTAAGATTGACAAAAGTCATAGTGTGTACGTGAATACTACCCCCCATCCATGTCCTTGTCACTTACCAATCTTCCTAGATCAGGAAATTTTCCAAAAGTGTATGGAAGCAAGGAGAAGCTGCAAAAGCAGAAATGTACCAACTACCAAGGCCATCCCATCCCCCTTTGGCACACGGAAATTCGCAATCCCACGAGTATGAAGCACAGCCCTTGCTTCATTCTCAATTCAGTCTTGTAAGGCCGGTATTCATGGAACTCTATTTCAAACAATCCTAAGCAATGCATCCATGGTTTCGTTTTCCATTGAAGTTACAAAAATTGATAAATTTATAAAAAATTCAACTTTTTGTTTAGTTTTGCATAAACTCCAAGAAGCTAAAAAAAAGCCTTAAATGGCCCATTAGGGTTTTAAAATTTATCTCATAACATTCTTTATCAACACGTTCTATATATCTTTATTCCTTTGGTGGAGTTCAAGAATTATTCTTCAATTATGTTTACCATCCTATAAGTAACAAGATAACACTTTGAACCACTTTAGGTCAGGTGGCTGGGCATAAGTTGAAGTAGTCTTATATACAATATATCACAAATCCAAACCAGTTTTTTTTGGGGGGGGGAAGGGTGCTTATTTGTCGCAACAAAAATGGTTCTATATGTGGAAATGCTCTTGGCTTGGTTTTAAGGCTTTTCAGAAAGTATCTATTTGATTCAAATTTTTTTTCAAAGGAACTATTAATTATACTAGAATAATAAATATAGTGAACAAATGATTGATTAAAAACTTTTCAAGGAACATTAAAATATTAATATTTTGTAGAAATTTTCAACAATTGTAAAATTTAGGATTTTTTCTAGTGCTTTCTACTTCATTTTTTTATTCTATGATTGGAATGTACTTCCAACAACTTTCCAACTAATATCTAGTACAGATCAAATCCCACCAATAGAAACCATTCTCCACACGACTTTCCATACTCAATTTTGGGATGGTTTCTTAAAGACTTTGAAAACAAAAATTAAAAAATAGTCAATAAAAGGTTTAAAGCTTTTGAAACTTCAATAGTATATTGCTAAAGCAAAAAATATACATAAGTATTATTGTAATAAAAAAAGATAAGTATTATTGTAATAAAAAAAGATAAGTATTATTGTAATTAAAAATTTATTGACAACTTTTTGGAAAAAAAGATATTTTAATTTTTTCTATGAAATTCCACCACTTGTAAAAGCAATTGCAAGGAATTTATTTTTTACTTTTCATTTACAAGTCTATGACAAAAACAAAATTTAAACAACCCTAATAGCAATTTACAAGATTACTACTTTGTAAAACTTTCTTTGTGGCACTTGATAGGGAGTACTAAATTTTATAGGAAATATCGGTATTCAAAATTAGGCTAAAGATTTATAGATTTAGGGCTTTGAAATACTATTTGCATAATCATTCTTGAGAAATTAGAATTAAAACTTGGAAGCAATGAACTTTTGATAAATGAGAAGTTGATCAGCTATTGAACCCTTAACATACCAAGGCAGTTTCTAGATCCCAAACCATTGAAAACTGCCATTTTTGCTGCGATCACTCCCTAAATCAAAAAATGTTTTTCTTAAAGAATCCAACCGTACTAGGATCTTGTACTTTATTTTTAGTAGATCATGTGGTAAGAATTTCATGAAGTTTGACTATAAAGGTTGGAAGATATTAGCATTTGAAGACTCAACAAAAAATTTCAAGCCTCAATAAGGCTGCTAGTGCGTGATTTTTGGCACCCGCAAGGTGCAATTCCGGAAAAAAAAAAAAAAAAAAAAATTGAATTTTTTTATTGAATTTATTGAATTTTTTTTTCAAAAACGACGTGGCACTGATAGCGCTGGCGTGGCACTGACAGCATTGACGTGATCAAAATGCGACCACATCACATTTTTTATTTTTTATTTTTTATTTATTTTATTTATTTATTTTTTTCCGTTCTATCTCCATAGGGGGCCAGGCTTAGCGGCCTTCTACAAGCCTCATATTTTTTGTAATGTTGGAAAAAGAAGTTTTTTTGAATTGTAGCCTGCAATTTCAGATGACTTTGACGGCCATTTGTGGAATTTTTTTGCACTACACATCGTAAAGTTAAAAAAATTTATGATGAATATTTGAATTGAGAGCCAAGGAATTTTTTTCAAAATGTCAAAATTTGATTCATACATATAAAAAAATTGTTAAGTAGAAGTAGGTCCAAAATTGCACAAAACAGTAAAGTGTTAATAGCTCTTAGGTGGAATTAAAACACCATAATCCCAATAGTGGGATTATTCTTGCAAACACAGTTAACCTTGTCAAAAAAACCCTGAAAAACTTGAAATTGCATTCAAAAATGAATTCTATAAGTTGTTGTTTTAGAAGATGCTTAGATTGCCCAAAAAAACAAGATTGTTCATAACTTTCTCATTTTGAGTCCAAATAGAATGAATCAAAGCTTCAAATGTAGACAAAAACATGATCTTTGAGAAAAAAAAGAATTAAAAAAAATTCAATTTTTAAAGTTTTTTTTTTTGCCCGGCAAACTACTTTTTTGACTTTGGGTGGCATAACTTTTGCTCCCGGGCACCAATTGAAAAAAAATTATATTTCTAAAAAGCCAATGTGATTTTCCATATTCCAAAAAAGTTTCAAAAAATCAGGTCAAAATTTCAAGTTGCACAAGCCTGCCCGAAATCTCAAGTGTCCTCCAAGGGGACTTTGGTAGTTTAGGGGTTAAAGAAAATTTAAAATTGTTTCTATATTGTATAAAGGTCAACAAAAGGAAACTTCTTTCTGCATTTTAGACATGGAGTGTTTATTTTTGTGGTTCATTTAATAAATGACCATTATCATAGAGTTGTTACAAATTTTTAGTTCTTATTTATGTTTTTTAAACCATTTCGGACCTTATACTAATTATAACATCAAAATGCTTATTTTCTTGAGATTTTATACTCTTCTATTTTTACTATTTTGAAAATTATTCTATGCTTGATCCTCTTAGTATTTACTTTTTTGGAGAGCTCTCTATATTGAATGTATTTTTATTTTATTTTTTATTTTAAAATACTAGTAAACAAAAGATTATGAATAAAAGAAATACACAACAATTAGCAAGTGTTTCTTGAAATCACCTATATAAAATAGTGAAATTAGGTTGCCTCACACAAATTTTTCAACAGCCCACACTATAGAAATATTCATTGCTTTTGTATAATGAAGCTTTCAATTTAGAGCCATGTGTACGGCATAGATTTGTGTACCAATTCAAGACCTGGTTCTGAGAGTGGCATGCGCCTCCATGTAGAACAAGCATTGATTATGAGGTAATTTATCTCAAGTAAGGCAACCTAATTGACAAGGCAATCTAATTTCACTATTTTGTATAGCTATTGTATAAAGTAGTGATTTCTTAATGGAATGGAAGTTTGCAAAGTCATACTCTTTTTGTATGATTTTTTTGGTGAATGGTCATCTTTATAGTTTTTTTACTAGTAAATGGTCAATATTTTTTTATTTTTAGAATTATTTATTTCTATTCTTTACAAGTTATAAACTTATAATGTCAAAATTTCTATTATCTCAAAATTTTGCAATAATTGTTTAAATTTACTAGTAGAAGATTATTCTTGTAGTGATCTCTCTAAGACACAATCATTATAGAAGTCTACACAAAAGAAATTACAAGTGCTCAAATAGTAAGTGAAAATTATATGAAGAAATTTTCTCATTATATAATATATATAAAAGTTCACCAAAAAAATTATACAAAAAGAGTACGACTTTGAGGTAAAGAGACAATTCAAGTGCCCTCTAAAGAACCCCCTTGGATCCCCTCATAAAATATTTTATTTACAACTCTTGCCTCCCGGATAGATGGTGTATATAAATATTACAAGTTCATACTAACATTGAGGTAAAGTATGATATGATGTATATATATAATACATCATATATACACAAATACAACTTATAAATAATACTTGTAGTCACATATTGTATATCAATTGTTATGATCACATTCAGAATAGATATGTGGTCTAATGATAATAAAAAATGAATATAAAATTTTTAATTTAATTTTCTAGTAGAGAAAGAATAGAAAATAAGTAAGAATATCTTTTCTAATTTGGAAGGATTTGGATTTGGACTTTGGTGTCCCTTTTGAATTATTATCCATAGAAAGTGCACTTTCTATGGAAGTTTTGGACTTGAGTGGAATTTTTATTTTTTATTTTTTTTATATGAGGCCATAACTATGCTTATACTTTAGAAAATAATTTGTACAAAGTCTAAACTTGTGACTTACATGATTAGGAAATCTACTATATATTGGAAATAGACATCCTTTCGGATCTTCTTAGTTCTCATGTAAATTATTTTTAAGACTTGTTGACTGTTGATGGCATTCAAAGACTATACGCAGAGTAGTGAGGTCTAATTTCAAGTTACCTTTCATTATTCGACAACAACAAGAATTATCTTGAACATGTTTAGTACTATCTTAGAAAATCTTGGGACACAAATTAGGTTTAATTTGCGTGCATAGTTGTGATCCACAAGGAAGCCTCAAGAAAAATTTCTCTTTACAAGTATATTTGATTGTTGATTATTGAAAGGTTTTCAACAAACTTATATTTGTTACACAACAATTCAATAAAAGCCAATGGAAGATTTATAAAAAAGTTTTCAACACTAAAATGTAACACAAGCAAGGAACTATTAAGAAAGCGGTGGAGACTAGAATACCAAGATAACAAAAAGATTGAAATTGAAAACTTTAAGTTCTTATAAAAAAATTTCGTTAGTATATTAAATCTTAATAGAATTACCGCGGATTCTTTTGGATTTCCTTGTGACAAATATAGAGAATTTGTCGTTGTTACCTGCAAGTTTCTTCTAGTTTCTATATTTCTATCTGTTCTAATGCGACCATAGAGGGATCTTCAAAGAGTTCCTATACAAGAGAAAATTGTGAATTTTCTTTGCAAGGATTTTTCATGAATTCTCTCCAAATTCCCCGTGCACAATTCAAATTGGTAGACTTTGTATACATCTTAAATTTCAATGTTGTTTCACGGGTGTTGTTTCCACCTAATATTTGATAGATGTTACAAGATGCAATTGTCCTATATTGATTGTCAAGGATTTTATGAGGTTGGACACATAAGACTAGTAGGCTTTCAATCTACATGATAATGAATTCTATTCACAAAAATCTAGCTTTTCTTGAATTTGTTTAATTTAAGAATCTAAGAAATTTTATATTGTATGAAGTTATAATATGTTAAAACAAATGATATCTATGTATAACTAATATTGTGAACTCTTGAAATCTAGAAAAGGTCTAGATCAAAAGTTCTAAAATGTACAATCAATGAGACTGAATTGAAATTCACAATCTACATATTAGTTAGATTTGAGACTCTAAAATTTACAACTGTTATTGATTGTGCCCACTAAAATCTACATAAAGTTAGATTTTAGAAGCATAAATCTACATTCTAGACTATTCTATTTCAAAAATTGAGTTGATTTGGAGGTGGGAACATCTTCTAATAACACTGAATTTCCATTAATAAAATGCACAAACATCCCTATTTCACATTTCCTTGTGACGGCCACATTCCCTGTGAATATGAATTTGTTATAAATATGTGTTTCTTTAGTACGAATGTTCAATGCAATATTTGCAGGGAATTCCAAATAAGTGTTGTGAATGACCCCAGAGTCCAATCTCCATCTTAAAATTTTCTACTAGGCAAAAACAAAAACAAAAATCTCCAAACACTAAAATGAAACAACCTGTAAGAACTAAAATTGTGAAAGTTAAACTTTTTTTTAACATCAATAACACAGTATTCTACAGTAATATTTAAGGCATCAACTCAAAAAGGGTTGAAATTCTAAGACATCAAAAAAACATTCAAATAATTTTTTCTTCAAAATAAAACCTTAACAATTCTTTATGTATAAGAACATAGTTAAGAAGATAAATAAAATTTGAGAACTCTTGTTAGTTTATTGTTTGAAACGGTCTAGCATGAATGTTTGACCAACGAGACCGCTTACCGCTCTTGTCACCGCTTAGAATTTCTCGGGGATTGATCTAGAAGAAACACTCTTTGATAGCCATCTCTGATAGTCACTTTATCAGAGTGATTCACCGCCTATATAAACCCGTCCTCGCCATAGTCTTTCTCATTCTCAACTTCTTTGTTGTGTGACTCCTTCTTTCTTTCGATTTGCCCTTGTTGCTGATCAACAACTCTGTGAGTTTTTTCTGCTTTTTCGGTAACTTTTTGTGAGGTCTTATTTGTAATAGTTTCCCAAGGGAGTCGATTCCTTTGATTGAATGATTCTTTGTTTTGTCAACTAGCAATGTGAGGTTGGTGTATCTGGAGTTGAGGGGAAGATTATAAAGATGTTATGACTATTAGGTTTTCACATTTAACGCAATAGGTTTTCTTGTTGCCGATAGTTTTTTTTATTATCGATAGGTTCTCTTGTTGCCCATAGGTTTTGAGTTGCCGACAGGTTTTTTTTATTATCGATAGGTTCTCTTGTTGCCCATAGGTTTCGAGTTGCCGATAGGTTTTTTTATTATCAATAGGTTCTTCTTGCACATAGGTTTCTAGTTGCCGATAGGTTTTCTCATTGCTGACAGGTTTCTTGTTGTTGACAGTTTTTTTGGTTGCCGATAGGTTTTCTTGTTGTTGATAGGTTTTTCGTTGCCAACAGGTTTTCTAGCTTGTTGCTTGTACTGTAAAATCACTTGTCAATAATTGTATAGTAAGGTTTTCCAATGGTCTAAGTTATGGATATTTGGAGGGGTTTTTGTAACTATTTGGAGCTTCACCTTGTAGCATATTATAATTGTAAAGTCAAAACATCTATGCTAGTAAGTATAACTACTTACTTTTTGGACCTAAATTGGGAGAGACTTTTTGTAAGTCTAAGAATTTGGATTAACGTTGGTCTGGTTTACAAGATTATAAAAACTAGTTGTCAGGTTTATTGTTATGACTG
The DNA here is from genome assembly GCA_963969595.1 of Neckera pumila. Taxonomy (NCBI): domain Eukaryota; kingdom Viridiplantae; phylum Streptophyta; class Bryopsida; order Hypnales; family Neckeraceae; genus Neckera; species Neckera pumila. The sequence goes on along the minus strand of OZ018409.1, from coordinate 43,879,953 downwards.
CTTTTTACTATTTTCCATGATATGAGAAAATTCTAAAAACAATTGAATCCCTAAGCATAGAGTTATGAGTACCTTGAAATGTAATTGATTGAATTGTTGATAATTAATATGATGGAGGTCAATATGTCCTTGGTGCAATGTAGCCTAATTAAGTCAAGTCCTTTGTTATTCTGTAAGTAGTCATCCATAAATTCATTCTTGTTTTCCTCTTTGATTTTCCAAGCTTCTTTCATTTGGCTACAAAAAAAACTCTTAATTTCTTTTAAACTAATAGAAAACTCTTTTTGCTATGCCGTTTCAAATGCAGATAATTATTGGACCAGAAACGTGAATCCTCAAAAGTTTTTCACCATGGCGACATTGCGACTTGCTTTCATCTTGATGGTGGCAACTATGGCGACTTCCATTGTCTTTGTCTTTGCCCAAGATACCCAACCGACCGGCCCTGTGGGCATCTTGTCTGTCCAGAATACCTTTCCAAATTCCAAGCTCTTTGTGCAATGCTCTTCCGACCTCGGGCAACAAAAGATGGTCATCCTTCCGCCTCTTGTAACCCACACCGGCATCTTCTACCCGGACGCCAACGCCTACATGTTGTGCACTATCTACACGTCTGCCCCCACCGTATGGGGCAAATTCAACTTGTATGTGCGGAACCCGTCGTTTCGGTCATGTTACAAGAATTGTGCCTGGAAAGCCGATGACAATGGCTTGACGTTGATGTCTGAGGGCGGACTTATAGAGCCAGTCTTCTATGCTTGGCAGAGACGCCATTAGAGGGGTTTTAACTTTGGAAGAGATGAACAGACAATTGCTTTGCTAGCGGTTTAGCTTTTGAGGTTTGGATCTCTTTTTGGTGATGTCAATGGTATTGGCATTTCTTTGTTGTTGAATAGTGTGTTTTAATGTGAATTTCGATTCACTGGAAATAATAAATCAAAGGAAAGATTTTAGAGACTCGTGTGGTGTCTCCATTTGCAATGTCGTCATTGTTTTTGTTAGTGGTAGATTTCGGAGACTTTCTGTCATACAGAGAAATTCAATGGAATCTTGAAATAGACATGAAAGCCATCACATCCTTTTGAGTGTTGCATTCACAACAAATCAAGTTCAAGCATTCTCTTCCTGCAATTGCTTTATATTACAACCTTTGAAATGCCCGTTTGCTAGGATTTAATTACCAAAAGATAATGCAAATGTTGTAATATAAATTCTACAATATTTACTCAAAATAGAGACTAGAGGCTTTCTAACATCATGTTTTATTTTAAATTTTCATTCATTGAAAAATAATAAATTGAAGGAAAGATTTAACTGAATAAAAAAGAAACTTCAACTAAGTTTTTTTTAAGTTTTTTTCTCCTTGAATATATTTTTGTCTACAAGGAAATGTCATGCCATTTGGATTATTGATGTGAAAGTTAAGAAGAGTCTTGTTTTTTGGCCAATCAAAGCATTTTCTTCAATTGATAACTTAACTTATAAGATTCATCTTTAAATCTGTCTTTATTCTTTTTACAAAAATGGAAGTCAACATTGTTTACATTGCTTGCTAGAGCAATCTCACTATTAGGATTGATGTGTTTCAATTCCATCTTAGAATTACTTTGCAATTTGGATTTTCTTAACAACTTGAACCTACTTCTATTTAACTTCTTTTTTTAAGATTGAATATTAAGTTTTGTTTTTTTAATTTTTTCTCCAAGACTTTGTCAATTCAATTCTCCACCATAAAGATTTTCAACCTCAAAAATCTATAATGAAAATTTTCAAAATAAGAAAATTGAAAGTCTTATTGATAATCTGATATTGAAAGGAGGGAAAAAAACATTTTTTTATTGTAAATGCTAATATCTCAGAAACTGCAATGTTAAAGTTTGTGAAATTTATTTCGTCTATTGTATACTACTATTGTGAACGATCCTATGTTTGGATTTGAATAGAAAACAATATTCAAGAGATTTGTTGTTTGCAATAGAAATGACAATTTTGGAGTAGTATTGAATAAAACATAGCCATAGAATTTTAGGGATCAAGCTTGATGCATTAGAGAAAATTTCAGGCCTTTGGAGGGCTGCTCCACAACCCTTTGAGGTACCCGGAAATTTATTTATTGTTGGCTCAAAAATTCGATACTCCCTATTTTTGTGCAGTAGTTTTTGCTGTGACCATGCCGCAAGAACCAAAATTTGCAAATAAAAAATTAATAATAAGAATTTTTTTAATTTTTTCTTTAAATATTAAAAAATTATTAAAAAAAAAATTAGAAAAAAAGAATTTTTTTTTTTTTTTGCAAAATCTGACTACTCTAGCAAATATTCATACACTCTAACTCCTCACCAAGGGCACTTTCTAAGTTGACAGACCATGCATGAAATAGCATGGCATGTCAACTTGGAATGGCCCTCCCGTGGGCTAAAATTTTTTCTAATAGATTAGAATTATTTTGTATGGTTGAATTGAAAAATAATCTAAAAAATTTCTACATCAATAAAGAAGAGTTAAGATATCAAAACTCACTAATAGGATAACCTTTTATTAGTGGTTTGGTTATGGTACAATGGATTAATGAAAGTATCTAAATCTATCAATATAGTATATACATCTTAACAACTTATGTTACAAATTAGGAGAAGTTGGAAAAAAAAATCTCATTATTTCCTAATAGAGTTGCCAATAGAATAGTAAAGAAAGAGATTTTGTAGCTCTAGCTTGAAATTGCTAGTACCTGTTCATTTTTAGTGTTGCTATTATGGAAGATCTATGTCCATAATTGTCCTTGTTTATTGCTTTACTTTCCCAATTTCCCCATCTCCAAGGCAAATCATTTTGAAAAAATACTTCTGAAACTCACATAAGGAAAACATGGATAACTTCCTCGTAAATAGACAAATTTACAATCAAATTACATAATTTAGACAAATTTACAATCAAATTAATTAGTTTTGCAAGAACATTAGCAACTCTTGATCATTCAGTGCACTATTTAACAAGTATGCATCAATCAAGCCCATTTTTACATCAATCCCCACGAATCTGTTCACTCATGGCTCTATCAATATAAGGTGACTACATTTAATTGCATTACTATGTATGCCCCCTCTTTATTTTAAAACCTAAACCTAAGATTGTAGCACTTGTCTTCTAAAATTCATGGCACATAAAAAAGAGAAGAGTGGAATCGGAGTTACTCATTGATCTTGAAATTAAATAGTCCTTAGTCAAAGATCTTAGCATCCACTAAGTGCATGTGCCTTGGTGATTCTAACTTTTGAAGTTTTTATTTCTTGTTTTGATTTAAACTTATAAAATGAGCCTAATAAGACACTTTCCTACTCCATTTCTAAAATTTCTAAAATTTCTAAAATCTATTTAGAAGCTCCATTTGTTAAAATCCAATAAACACTACATTGCATGTATTTCTTTTGAATTTCTTCTACGAAAGAATTTCAAGTTTAAATTAGAAATTGTTGTTTTTCATTCTAACCTTCAGCCATTTTGGTTAGAATTCCATATTTTGATTTAATATATGATTTTTTGAAAAAAAGGTATGTCCAAATTTCACCAAAAAAATCACAATAATTTGACTTTCTGGGACCAAAAATTGTGAGAAAAGCAACATGTAAAATAATTTCCAAAAGTCTCATGGAGTGTTAATTCTCACAGTATGGTACGATATTACGAGCTCCTCCTAAAGCTGACTATAAACTTAGGTTTTGGAGATAGCTACACCTTCAAATACAACACTTAGGTGAAAAAGGTCATCATTCCTCCCATAAGGATGCCTAGGATATTTAAATTTGCTAGCTTTGCTTAATTTCTATTCAGTTGATCGGCACAATAGGGGGGCAACCCATTCCCAATTGACAACCCATTTTCAATCACTTCAGGAATTACATGCATGTAAAAGGACAGTTTCTTTGGTGGAAAAGTTTCTTGTATGCAGCAATAGTATTTGGACCCTTCCTAGAGTTTTAAAATATTTTGATATCAAAACAAAGCTGCTATGAATTAATGAGTTCCAGATTTTGTAATTCCTTAAGTGATCAAGAATGGGTTGCCTCCCCTAGATGTGGATGGACTTGTGTGTCATAGGAGGGTCATTGCAAGAATGACCTTCCATTTTTGTTCCACTTTGGCCATCTTCAAGCCATTTTTTTGGGAGTACTATAAAAATAGAAAAACATTTTTTAAAAAATATGAAAAATATGAGAAATGTATACACCTATTAGAAGAAGATACTTTATGAAGGAAAAGCGAATTAAAATTCTTTAAATAGGAGAACTAAAAAAGTGCAGAATCGCAAGAAAATACATACTTTAACATTTTAATTTCTAAAAAATAGGAAAAATAATTTAAAAAGAAATTGAAAAATGCCATTTGAGAATACTTCATGGTAAAGACATTTCACCAAAAAAATGATCCTAAAGCCATCTTCAATGTTCAGAATTGCATGTGCAAGGGAGCCCTCTTTGCATGGACGCAGAGGATATAAAATAAAATATTTTATGAATCCCCTTTGGTAGAAACATGAGTTCCTACTATGGGAATAGACCATAGAAATTTTAGCTCCAAGTCATTGAATTTGGGGACTCCTTACGTAGTAAAAATTCTAAAACTCAAAATGTGACAAATTAGTTTAAATGATTTTTAAATACAAAATGATTTTTGAAAATTTCTGAAAAATATGAAATATGATTCAACTCACAAGAAGAATCTCCACTAATAATTTTAAGTTCATACAAGTCATGCTTCTAAAGTTATTGCAAAATGAAGCTTCGGCACTGCGTTTGTGAAAATGTTTAAGTACCGGTCTTTCATGCAATTACCTAGGATCACCTCATCACTACGTCGAATGTGCATCTGGAATAGGACAGACTTCCAAAACATTTTCGGAAAAAAATTCTTGCCGGACCTCAGCTGGGTGTGCCTGCACAATTGCAAACTTGCAGCCAAAACGGACGAGCCTCGGAGCATGCCAAAGAAATTATTTGAGAAAAGGCCATAAGCAATTTGTGCTAAGCTGCACATGGTGAACATATAGCAATATTCGATCCATAGCCGAGAGGATCCATAGCCGAGGCTGTTTACAGAAGCGGTTAAGATGGCCATCTACTTTGAAATTCAGCTCAGTTGAGAAGAGAACAAGAAGGGTAGAAGTTAAATTGAATGCCTGACCACAAGTCGACGCAGAAAAAAGAGGGTCGACAAACATTTCCAAGTATGGTTTGATCATTCCCTTACCCAAATTCTGTGAGTCGAACATGAAAACAAGGAGCAACACTCGGGGAGTTATTGTGACATTCTGATCATAGTATCCAATGCAATTGCACCTCGATTCTGACTCAAACGATATACTACAAATTCCAAGTTTAAGGACACCAAGTGAACGCGCACCTGAGCAGTGGACGGCAAGAGTCTATAAAGAGTTTTCACCAAGCTGTGGTATTGCATGTCCCCGAAGTCTCGGCCGGTAAATGATAACAAGCTTAAGAGGCAAACCTAGATGGACTAGACTGGTAAGAACTTGGCTGCAAGATCTGGAGCGACAGCAGAAAGCTCTCGTAGAAGAAATATTAACCCCCTTCGGACTGTTCCCAAGGTTCGCTCTCTCGAGCAAATCCGTAGTCATCACAAGACTCTTGCGGCTTTGGCAGAGGGACAGCAGATAATGCGCCCTACAAAACAAAGAGAACATCCGTGAAAGGAACAGATCTCGCACATTGTTTATTACAGCTTCGAATTAAATTCGTGTCTATTTATCATGCCCTCAGTTAAAAAACATGCATTCAGAAAGAACGAAGTGAAAGAATCTGAGGCGCATAGACTCATTTTTTCTTCTACTGAAACAACAGGCCCTTGCCGTTGCACAGCCCCAACACAATCATCCAACCATAAAGAAGACAATATCGTAAGCCATGGCAGACGACTAATAGCAAATTAAGTTACATTCTTTAACAAAAACACTTAAATCATCATCTTCAGCATGAACACTTTACACACGTACGTTGCTACCGATAGTCTGGATCTAAAGAATACTTTTACTCTTCTGAGGTCTAGATGCTCTTGCAGTCTTGTTTTCAGCTGAAGAGCATAGAGTGATATGGTTTGAACCATGGCAAGGGCAGGGCTTACCCACTTGCTGCTTTGCTTGAGGCAAAGTCTCTTGGAGCACTGTAACTGAGTGCACACGCATATCAAGAGAATTTGTAACCCTCCTTTCCAACTGGATTTTATTGCTTACCTCCGCTTCAGGCGATCGCGTTATCCTTTGCAAACAGACAGGCAGTTCTACAACTGGAAAATTACTTCCCTTGAATTGTCTAGTTTCAACGGTGTTTCTGTCTGTTTCCAGAGAGTTTGACGAAATGCAAAAGGAGAAGCGAACTTACCTTTTTCAATTGTCTCCTCCTGGAATCTGCGCATGGCACTTCCGAAAGTAAATGCTGAATTCTCCCGAACACTTCTTACATCTGAAAAGTCTGTCGTTAAGGACTCATGAACCTCAAAGAACAATCAAAATAATTTGCATTGATTTTCTCAAGAATGATTCTGAATCCCTGCTCTGCATGCCCATTTCAGCGGTTCAAACTTCCTCCAACAAATGAGAGTAACTAACAATCCAAATACATATCCTCTCTTTTCAAAAAACTTCAAACTAGTGCCCTTATTTGAAGATCTATAGTGCCTCGGCTATGGATGAACTTGACTTCCGGATACTGTCTGCCAAATGCGCGAACCACATGTCGAAGACGGCTGTGGCAGTTACTTCTTCACTTCTTCAGGGTGCTTTTCGTATTGCTTCACATTAAAAATCACACATCGACGATAATCACCGGGATGAGAAGATGCAGAAATGTGCTCCAAAGGAGAGCTCATCCATGAGATCTTCACTGGAGCTCAAGAAAACCTCCATACAACCTACTCAAAAGTACTGAAAACAACACAAACTCCAATGCAGAGGGACGGAAAGAATACATGATTATTACTTTCAGAATTTTAGTCTTTGTATCTATAATCCGAAAGACTTTTTGCATTGCAGAAGTGCAACTTACAACCATAGAGTTTAAAAGTATGCCATCCTGGTGATGAAATGGAGTTCACGACTTCGTTACTAGGAGGTGGTGGTGGTTCATTAAAAAGAGTGTATACTCCATTTCATTTCCCATCTGCTAATTAAACTCTAAAAAACTGTCTTGCATGTAACTGACGGGGTCACTATCAGTATATGTCGATCGCGGGCTCGCGGCCAGAGTAAGAAAATATTCCAAACCGATGATCATCGGCAATGCCCTGATCGATGCCTTCGTGTCAATACTGTACATTGCAATTGAATGGTCGCCGAGTTGTGAGTTTCTTGCAAAATTCGCCTAACTATGCAAATTTGTCCAATCACGAACAAGGAGTGAGAGAGATATATTTCCCATGGTTCCCATCCGGAAGTTTCAGGCTGAAGCTAGTCTCCCAGACCGTGAAATGATTTGGCACTGGGAACGGGGAAACCAGGGAAAAGCGCGCGCAGTTGTTGGCTGTACTGTAATGAAATCGGGACTCGCAATCCGGGACCAGAGTGCCAACGCAATCTCCCTGTGATTCAGAACTCTTTGCTATTCCGTCCTCGACTTCACCAATACTAGTAGTTCATTACTTACAACATTAGCCAGGGAAGAAACGAAACGCACAGAACATCAAGAAATTAACCCATACATATACATTTGCTTTGAACGATCATTTTATTCACAAAGAGGCGAAGCACTTTCACAAAATTCAGAACATGCACGCACAATGTTCAGAGCACCGCATACAAATCATGCAGGAGCTCGCCAGCTAACTCCGTCGTCGGCCGGTCGAGGTAGCCGAGCTAGCCTTCACGTAATCTAAAAGCTGAAAAGCTAGGAATTTAATAGCCATCATATATACATGCATGATGCTGCCTTGATCGATCTCTCCTTGCATAGATCGCGCGACCAGCTAGACTCGCATGAAGGCAGCAGCGTTCCTGAATTAATCGATTTTTACTGCGGCCAGCGGTAGACGAGATTTCCGTCCTGGGGCGTGATCCCCCTGTTTATGTTGGGCACCATATACAAGCCATCCCTGTTGACCAGCCAATACACAAAGTCGCCGGGGTTGAACGACGGAAGCCTGGCCCACAAGGTGAACGTCCCGGACAGGGCCGGCCAGCCAGGAATCGCGGGAGCGGACAGGGTGCACTTCCAGTAGTTCTGACCCACAATCGGGAACTCGAAGCCGCCATAGCCTGTGACCAGAATCGTGCCCACGTCTTGGTGCCGGAAGCCGGAGTCGCACTGCACGTTGAGGATGACGTTGAGTTGGTCCTGGAGCGAGATGGAGCCCATTCTCTGCTCGATGGTGCCCTCCGGAGGTGGGCGCGCCTCAACATGGACTGCGAGGAGGGAGGCCAGCGCCAGGCCCATCACCAGCACGTGGAAACCACGATGCTGCAGAGACGCGGCCATGGTGGGAGCGAGAGATTGGGTTCCCGCTAGCTCTGGCAGCTCGACCAGCTGCAGGTTGCATTGGAAACAAGCATGGCATTAGTTAGAGCATTAGGCTGGCTGAAATTATCCAACTCCACGTTTTCACAGAAAAAAACAGGGCCGTGCAATTGCAGGCAGCAACATGAAACGGAGAGCTAGAGCAGGAAAAGAAAAGCATCTAGCTACCGCTTCAGGTCTGAAAAGTGAAAAGCTGAACTCGTATAGATGTTTCGACTTCACAATAACCAGCTTGCCTGGAAGTCCAAACATCCACAATTCTCTCCAAATCCCTGTACTAAAATTGGACCATCAGACAGCCTTGGAATCCAATTCTTGACAGGTGATTTGGCAGGCACAGGCAACGCGAAATGAAACCTATCGTGCTAGCTAGACTTGAAGATCTAATATGTAGTCAGAACGTCCTCACAATCTCCTCCTCAACTCTAGATACATCAATCACACATCCATCGCTAGTTGACAAAACAAAGAATTGTGAACTCAAGGGGAATGCTGGAACAAGCAGGACCTTGCAAGCAAGAGGAAGGATAAAGCAGATTGAAAGAAAACTCACAGAGTTGTCGATCAGCAGCAGGACGGGTTGGAAGAAGGAAGGAATCACCCACGACAAAGAAGTTGAGAATGAGAGAGACCATGGCGAGGCCGAGTTTATATAGGCCGTGGATCATTCTGGTAGAGCGACTATCAGTTGGCTATCAGAGATGGCTACCAGGGAGTGTTTCCTTTGGACCTATCCGCAAAAAATTCTGAGCCGTCTCGTTGGTCAGTTTGAAATGGTTTAAGTAGCGGTCTCGCTAGTTTGTTTAGTTGGTTAGTTTGAAACGGTCTAAGTAGCGATCTCGCTAGTTTGTTTCATTTCATCTTTTTGTGTGTGGGTAGGGTGTTATTGTTTTATGGGCAATTTCATTAAAATGGCGTTTTTTCAAGTGCCACTTTGACGGTGTGCCATTTTCACCATCTAGGATAGGTATAGATTTTAGAATAGCCGTTTTAAATTGTTTTCACACCATTTTAAAAAAATATTGCCATTTTAACAAAATTGCTCATTTTTGCTCAATAGAAATAGCAAACTAGTGTGCCTTGTGCCGTTGCCACAACCAAAATAAAAGTAAAAATATATTTTTTTAATTTTTTAATTCATTGAAACTTTTAAATTCAATAACTTTCTCACCGTAGTGTGAGAGGTTGCATTTTTGGCACAAGTAAAGAGTTCTATGTACAAAGGAGTGCAAGTGCTTTTTTTTATGGCGTTTGGATACACAATGTAAGAGTTATGTTTTTTTCAAAATAAAGGATAATTTAATTCAATTTTTTAATTTGAAAAAAAATCCATAACTTTCACACCATAGGTTCAAACTCCACAAAACAAAGTCTATACACCCTTCTTTATCAAGAGCTTTCAAACAGTATCAAAAACGTTGCCCGACGCTTCACGGTTTGTTAGACCTCTGTCAGGGTATCAAACAAACAAAACAAACAAAACAAAACAATCTCATTTAATGTATAGAGTTTGGGGAAAATATTGGAATTTGGAGTCATTCTATTTAGATTTTATATATTGACAAAGATCTTCTCTTAATCCCTAAAGAATCGAGAACAAATATTTTGTTAAAATGGCGCTATTCTTCCACCACTTTTCTATTGATTTTCTAGAATTGGTATAGATTTCAAACCACATGTCCACATGGTCTAAAATCTAGGATCAGTTTACATTTTAGACCGCATGGGCTAAACCTGAAAGAGCCACATTTGTGGAATATTGCCATTATAAAGAAATATCCATTTAAGGCCATTTTCTGTCAAAAACCACTCAAAACTACCGCTTCTATTGCGTTCATCCCAAAAAACAAAACAATATTTTTTTTCTTAGAAATCCAACCATTGGATCTTTTACTTCACTTGTCTAAAATCACGCGGTTAATTTTTTATAAAATTTGCTGATATGGATTGGAAGATATTAGCATTCAAAGTTGGTAAAAAAGTTTTTTTTTGAGAAGATGCATAGATTGCCCCAAAAACAAGATTGTCCATAATATTCTCATTGCTAGTTTAACCCCTAAAGACCCAAGGCCATTTTTCTACCAAAAAACACTCAAAACTGCCATTTCTATAGCAAAGAGCAAAAAGAATAATGTGTTTTTTGCATATTTAACCATAGGATCTTATACTACACTAGTGTAAGAATGCGTGGAAGAAATTTTAGAAACTTTGATTGTGTAGATTGTAAGATATTTGCATTTAAAGTGAAGGAATCAAGTTTTTTTGCACCTTGTTCAAACACATTCTTTGACTTTGAACCTTTTTCACTTAAAATTTTTGCTCTAATGATTTTGAATTTCTAATTTTATATGATGAAGAATTGAGTTGAGAATCTAGGAAAAAAAAAAGAAACACTTAGTTTTTACTCATTAAAAATTTATTAAGTAGAAGTAGGTTTAAGATTGAAGGAAAAATGAAATCATTAATAGCTCTAAGATAGGGTTGAAATATACTAATCTCAATGGTGAGATTGGTTTAGCAAGAAATCTTGACCTTGTCCAAATTTATTTTTTTTAAATTGTCAAAATTGAGTTCAAAAATGAATCCTACAAGTTTCAAATTTTTCCAAGAAGATGCTCTCATTGCCCCAAAAATAAGATTGTACATAACTTTTGCATAACAAATCCAAATGGAAAGAATCAAAGCTTCCCATGTAGATGAAAATAAAATCTATATGGAAAAAAAAACTTTAAATTAAAATTAAAATTTTTTGTGAGGGTTTTTTTTTACCCGCCAAACTAAAATTTGGAGTTTTCTACCATAACTTTTGCTACCGGGCACCGATTGAAATAAAAATTACATTTTCGGAAAGCTAATGTGATTCTCTATATTCACAAAAAAAAAAAATTCAAAAAACTACAATAAATGTTGAAACCATAGGAGCCTACCCGAAATCCATTTTGTCCCCCAAGGAGACAATGGGCCTTTAGGGGTTAAGTAGAATGAATCAAAGTTTTACATATAGACAATGTAATATTTTAGGAATTTTTTTTCTTAAAAGTATTATGATTTTTTGTGATTTTTTTTGGATTGTCCGTTGACCTCTGTTTTGGGTTTTTTGTGCCATAACTATCACTCTCAGGCACCGATTGCAATAAAAATTACATACCCATAAAGCTCCTATAGAACCGTACAACCGCAAAATTTTATCACAAGTTGCAATTCAAAGAAAATTCAAAAATACTCACTACAAATTGAGACAATAGGAACCTATCCAGATCCAAATTGTCTCCCCTTAGGGACAAATGGTCCTTTAGGGGTTCAACTTCAATCTTGCATTTTGAATCTTTTTTTCACAGCCTTGGCACTCTATTGCTTTCTTGAATAGTTTCTAGCTTGTGACACACTTTTTGTGATGAGAAATTTCAAACAAACCTTCTAATAGCTAATTGGCTATAAACGCATAATGAAGATAAGCTCGTTGAAAACCTTTCAACGATCATTATTCAAAGATACTTGTATAGAACATTTTTGTACAAAGCGTCGTTGTTGACAACAAGCTGACATCCCGGCTTACATGCAATATCTAGCTTGTCCCTCAAGCTTTTGTCCCTTGAGCTCTTTCCACAAAAGTGTTGAAAGTTTTCAAGATACTTCTCATTGTTCTTTGAAAATCTTTCACCACTTTCTAGAAAGGCTTTGAATAATTGAATGTAATCAACACACAACAGTGACATGTAGATGATTCTTAGTGACCAGGTAAACGTGGACCCAAGTACGTTCAAAAGCAAAAAGGTAAGATCCAAAGAACGATTTATCCCTAATATGCAGTAGATTAGTTTGCCCGTGTCAATCAAGCAGTTAGAAGTTGTTGAATGTATTCTAATCAATCAATATTTATTAAATACTAAGATGAAGAGTCTCATTTAATGATGGTCATTAGTTTAAAATACAATAAGTGTTCAACAAATTGAAATATTTCAATAACAATTTGAGAAGGCCTTTCATAAGTCATTCAGGAGTCCATTGCTTGGAAGGCAATTTAAACAAGCTGGTCGAATATAATCCTCAATACCAAACTCTAGGGTTTTTTATTGCCACTGCTGTCGAAAAGCCTCACTTAATTCATCTTGTGAATTGTTTGTAGAGGGTGGAGGTTCTTCATTGTCGAAGGTCTTAAATATAGCCCTAAGCAACAAATCCCATACATTCCCACTGTGAACTACTATATTGGTTTACTTTTTAGATTGTAGAAAATACAAATATTATGTACTAAATTCCAAGACCGGAAGTATTAGTACTCCGAATTAAGCCATGACCACAATTTATGGAGTTTTCCATGAATAGGAATAGGAACTTTAGGAATTTAGATTGAAAATCTAAAAATGCAATTAGGAGAAAGTAAGGGGAAAAATTTAGGGAAAAAATGGGAATTCAAAACTAAAAAGGCTTTTAGCAAGATTTGGTAAAGTAACCAAATTAGGCAAATGCTAAGCATTTAGAAAACTAAAACAAAATCCTACAAGTAGAAAATGACATTAGAGAAAAATTAGAAACCAAAAAGAAATACCAAATATAAAAAATAAAAAAATAAAATCCAAAAAATGGAAAGTAAAAAATAAAAAATAAAATGAAAACCAAAATCCTACAAGTTGGAATGAAACTAAAAGTAATTTGAAAACCACAAAAAAATAATAAATATGAAAAAACACAAAACAAGTCAGTAAGCTTAACCCCTAAAGTCCCATTGTCCCTACGGGGGACAAAATGGATTTTGGGCAGGTTCCTATGAGCTCAATTTTTAATGAAACTTTCTGAAACTTTCCCATAATATAGAAAAACTTAGTAGCTTTTGGGGAATGTAATTTTTATTTCAATCGGTGCCCGGGAGCAAAAGTTATGCCCAAATAAGCTCAAAACAGGGGAGAAGGGGCAGCAAAAAAATTTTGCAAAAAATTTAATTTAATTTTTTTAATTTTTTTTCCTTATAGATTATATTTTTGCCTATTTGGGAAGCTTTGATTCATTTCATTTGGACTTTTTATGAGAAAGTTATGGACAATCTTGTTTTTCGGGCAATGAGAGCATCTTCTTGAAAAAAACTTTTTCTTTCACTTTGAATGCTGATATCTTTCAATCCGTACGGTCAAACATCACAAAATTTTTACTACATGATCTGTAAAAAGTGTAGTATAAGATCCTACGGTTATTTTCTAAAAAAAAATATTTTTTCTCATCTTTTAGATGAACGCAACAAAAGTAGCAGTTTTGAGTGATTTTTGACTGAAAAATGGCCTTGGGACTTTAGGGGTTAAAACTACTACTAGAATACTAGGATAGTGTTAGAAACACGAAAATAGGGTCAAAACAGTAAAAGTGGAGGAAAAACAATAATTTAGGGTGGTTTGCACTAAATTAGCGCAGTTTTCACTAGTTTAACGTAGATTTCACTAATTTAGTGCATTTTACAGTAAATTAGCGATTCAATTGTAAATTAAGGAGGAATGAATGTGATTAGGGAAATTAGTCGTTAGGGTGTTGGTCATAGGAAAAATTAGGGTTCCAAGCTCTCTTTCTCTCTCTCAACTTTTTTGTGCATGTGTGTTTTGAAAGCTTGGTGCAAAAATGTGATGAAAATGAACAAAAAATGGTAGGAGGATTAGGGAAATGAGTTTGGGATAGAACTTGAACAATTTGTTGAGTAGGTTTCATCATTTCATGAGGGGAGATGGGTGAAAAAGCTAACTTACCAAGTGTCAGATGAGAAGTTGGCTTGAGGGAAGAAGGAAGAGTGAGGTTGGAAGACTTGGAAGGACGACCAATTTTGACAAGCTGCCACGGATAAACAACTTTGAACTAGAAGCTGAAACTTAGAGGGAAGCTGCGCCTTCAAGTTAGTTTTCAATTAAGACCAATGTCATCCAATTTGGAGCTCAAACATGGCGGTGGCAATAGATTTTGTGGCAGGAGGTTTGTTGAAAGACTTGGAAGGACGACCAACTTGGACGAGCTGCCACGGACAATCGACTTTGAATTAGGAGTTGAAATTTGGAGGGAAGCTGCACCTTTAAGTCAATTTTTGATAAGACCAATGTCACCCAATTTGGAGGTGGTGATAGATTTTGTGGTGGGAGGTTTGCTGCCGTAGGGTTTTTTGAGCTGCAACTTTGGACAGCAACTGCAAAAAACTGGTGAAGTGGAAGGAGCTAAATTTTGAAGGGAAGCAAGATGAGGAGGTCAGCTTTTCAAGGTGACCGTTCTTGCGCCATTTGGAGCTCAAATGAATCCATGGCAAACATTTTTCTAGTAGGAGGTTTTCTACCTAGGAAGAAGCCCAATTTGAGGTTTTTGATGGAACTTTGCTCAAATGTTATGGAATGCTTGCAATTTTCATTGCATTGAATCATGAAAAGAGTTTGTGAATGCATGTGTTGTTAAATTGGGTATTGGAAGATGCATGGGAGTGAATTTTTAGGGTTTGGGGCACATGTGGAAGCGTTGCCCGAATTATACTAGGATTAGGTGTGGGATGTGTGGATGAAAATAAAAGAGTAAAATCCAAAATGCTAAAGAAATGGTTCAATGATTTAGTATTGAATTAGGTTACATTAAAAAAAATACAATTGGGACTATGCATGAAAATTTAGTTGTTTTGAATGGATCATGTGCTGGAATTTTAGGTGTGATCTCATTTAAGGCCCATTTTGGTGCTCTAATTGTGATTTTGAAGGAAATTTAGGTTCTAGAGTAAACATTGACACCAAAAGTGAATTGTGAATTCATTTGGGTCATTGCATGAGGAAGTGGTGAATTTTAGTGGTGACATTTTGTGCTGGAATTCTCTTTTAGGGTTTAAATTAGCCCATTTTGGATGCCCTACTTGAGAATTTAATAGTGATTTTGGCTATAAAAGTCCATTGCTTGGAGGCGTATAGATTTGGGTCCCATACACTTCCCCTTGGCCCAACTTTGTAGATGGATTTTGCCTTACAGTAGAATTTCACTCACACCCACTCTCTAACTGCACAATTTAAATTTTTATACTCTATATTCAAACATTTCCCCTACATGCATACCATCACAGTATTTATGCCATACCAAAATCTTCTTTAACCTGTGCATGAAGGCGTCCAAATTAAATTAAATTGGGCCAAAAAAGTAGGTGTAGCTGCTTTAGAGACTCCAAGATGAAGAATACTTTAATGGCCTATAGTTAGATTACGGCAATGAAAAGTGCAAATTCTTTATTTGATGTGAGCTCCAAAGTTATCACTTTAATCTAAGGTTTTTTTGGTGGATTTGCAATTATTTATTAGATTTTATAGTCAAAAATTCATCAAAAAGACTACTAAATTATAATTGATAAAGCCCATACTAATATAGTGTTTTACCCTTGCAAAGCTCAGAGTATCTAATTCACTCCAATTCCTTGTTTCTAGGATAATTTAGATGTATGAGATATCAATTGAGAGGTATTTGAGGGATATTGAGGCCTTGTTGGCAAAAATAGTTGCAAGATTCATATTTTAGATGAGAAATTGATCCAGACCTACAAGTACATGTCACAGAGTATGGCTAAATGAAGAGTTAGTGGTTTTTCATAGAGAGTTCCTTTTAGGCTTAGATATACTGTACAGTTAGTCAAATTAGAAGCTACCATCTATTCTAAAAGAAGCATAGAAAGTTAGATCTTGGCCTTATAATTGTTGAAGATAAGAATTCAAGCAATACAAGAAACAATATAGACACAAGTTGAAGAGAGGTGTTTTTGACATAAAAACATGCTAGGAGCTCAATGGCAAATTTGGCTCATCAAAATTCCTTTCTAGTAAAAAGATTCTCCAATCATCAGATAAAAAGGAGGTAATTAAATTTGACCTTCTTAGAAAATGAATAGAATAAATATATAAGCTTGTACATAGTAAAAAGACAATCTTTTTAGTAAAACTTTACTTAAAAACTTACCTTAAAGACGTTACTTAAAAGACATGATGTCTAGGACACTACTTAAAACACCCCTTTCTCTTGTAATGTTAATCCCTAAAGTTTGTGAGTGAAATTCTAACATAAGGCAAAATCCATCCACAAAGTTGGGCCAAGGGGAAGTGTATGGGACCATAATCTACACGCCTCCAAGCAATGGACTCTTATAGCTAAAATCACTATTAAATTCTCAATTAGGGTACCCAAAATGGGCTAAATTGGGCCCTAAAAGGAAATTCCAGCACATGACACCATCATATGAACACCACAATTTCCTATGTATTGACTCCAATGCATTCACAATTTATTCTAAATCACAAAGTTTAACATTAGGACCTAATTTTCCTTCAAAATCTCCAATAGGGCACCAACATGGGCCCTAAATGAGATCTAACCTAAAATTCCAGCACATCAAAATCCACCCAAAAACATCTAAGTCTAATCATGCATTGACCTTGTTATACTCTTTTTAAGGTTTCTAGATCAATATTAACCTTCACCCCTTCCTTTTAGGCAATTAATTGTTTACTTCTATTTCCTCATTTACACATTCCAATCCTAATTTTACCCCAATTAGGGCAGCGCTTCTGCACTTGCCCTAAAATCCTAAAAATCAAACTCAAACATCCATGCATTCATTTTTTGACATCCAAATCACATAGCTCAAAAGAAATTAACACGTTCACAGAAGATGCAATGAAAATTACAATTCAAACAAGTACAAGCTTAAGAGAAATGTAACCTTCAAGTCCATTGAAAACCAATTGCCACTATAATGGCCACCTCAACTTCGTTATTGCTCTGATTTTAACGAGCCTAGGCTTTTGGGAAAGCTGACTCTATGATCTACCACCCCTCCATATTTCAGCCTCATCTCAGCTACTGCCCGTTGGATATCCCCCCCCAAAATTGGCAATCTCAGTCGCCATTGACAGCCAACACCCTTGCAATAAAATCCTTGCCATGTCTTTGTCCTTGCTTGGATTGTAGCAAGCCTAGACTTTTTGAAAAGCTGACTCTATGATCTACCACCGCTCTAAATTTCAGCCTCATTGCAACTACTATCTGTTGGATATCACCCCCCAAAGTTGGAAGTCTTGATCGCCATTGTCAGCCAACACCCTTGCAGTAAAATCCCCGCCGTGTCTTTGTCCTTTCTTGGATTTTAGTGAGCCTAGGCTTTTTGGAAATATAACTCTATGATCTACCACCCCTCCAAATTCCAGCCTCATTGCAGCTACTATCTGTTGGATATTACCCCCCAAATTTGGCAGTCTTGGATTCATGGGGCAGCCACCCCCTCTCACTCAAACTCCACTTTTTTCACCCAATTGCTCTCACAAACAATTGAAAACCTACTCGACAAATTGCCTACAATCATACCTAACTCATTTCCTTTTCCTACCCTTTTTTGTTCCTTTTTTACCACAAATTTATACCAAACTTTCAAAACACACATATACACAAAAGTTGAAAGAGAGAGAGAGAGAGAAAGAGCTTGGAACCCTAATTTTACATATGTCCAACACCCTAATGACTAATTTCTCTAATTACATTCATTCCACCTTAATTTACAATTAAATCACTAATTTACTATAAAATGAGCTCAATTAGTAAAAACTATGCTAATTTAGTGCAATCCCCCCTAAATTACTATTTTTTCTCCAATTTTACTGTTTTGACCCTGTTTTAGTGTTTCTAACACTATACTAGTATTCTAATAGTAGTTTTAAGCTTACTAACTTGTTTTGTGTTTTTTCATATTTATTAATTTTTGTGGTTTTCAAATTACTTTTAGTTTCATTCCAACTTGTAGGATTTTGGTTTTTATTTTATTTTTTATTTTTTATTTTTTACTTTCCAATTTTTTGGTTTTTACTTCTATGTTTTTTATATTTGGTACTTCTTTTTGGTTTCTAATTTTTTTCTAATGCCATTTTGTACTTGTAGGATATTGTTTTAGTTTTCTAAATGTTTTACCATTTGCCTAATTTGGTTACTTTACCAAATCTTGCTAAAAGCCTTTTTAGTTTTGAATTCCCATTTTTTCCCTAGATTTTTCCCTTTATTTTCTCCTAATTGCATGTCTAGATTTTCAACTTGAATTCCTAAATTTCCTATTTCTATCTCACAGAAAACTCCTTAAATTGTGGTCATGGCTTAATCCGGAGTACTAACACTTCCAGACTTGGAATTTAGTACATAATATTTATATTTTCTACAATCTAAAAGTGAACCAATATGGTGGTTCACAAACTTCTAAAGTCTCAACTACAAGGGACTCTTGGGATTTGAGGTAGGCCTATGCAATCTCAATTGCGCTAATGCTTTAGATTGTCACCAACCTTTCCCTTACTAGTTCAAATAGAAGCAATCAATCCATTAGAAGATATTTGAGGCCTCTAAGAAATTGCAAGTTATCTTGCGTTTGTAGACTACAGGAATATAGGAAAGCTGCTAGCTGATGTGGTCAACTGAGTGCCACATCATTTTCAAAAAAAAATAAAAAATAGAAAATATATTTTTTTGGCCTGAAATGATATTTGGAAGATAATTTGTTCTTTTTGGAAAAAAAAATTTTGACAACCTGTACCAGCTATTCATAGATTTGGCCAAATTAGAAAATGGGCTTGAAACGGCCCTTGAATGCCCTCAAATCTCCCCTAATGAAAGCTTCAAATATAGATAGAAATATCATTTTTGAAAAAAAAAATTTAAAATTAAAATTCAACTCTTTGTGATTTTCATGGGTTGCCCCTTGAGTTGCTTCCAAATACCAATTGAAATAAAAATTATATTTCCACAAACTAATATGATTTACAATCTTCAAAAAATATTTCAAATTCAAAAACAAAAAAAATATTGCAAAATTTTAAAGTTAGGAAGACTTAGAGTTAGAAAAATCTAGTAAATAAGTTGAAAAAACACTTGTTTCATCACTTTAATTGTCAACATCTTGCAGTCTAAGGGGTCTAAGTTTTTGAAATAAGCTCTACAAAATTTTATACTAGTCTCAAACAAGATTCTACAATTAGATATGCAAATAAAAGTCAAATAATTCTTTTCATCTTTGCAATAGAAACTGAAATTTATAGAAGTTTTGAAGGAAAAAAGGATTTTAGAATTTAGCAATAAAGATTATCCATTGGTGAGAATACATTTTCAACAACATCTAACCTCACAGGCAAACTAATCTACTGCATATTAGGGATAAATCGTTCTTTGGATCTTACCTTTTTGCTTTTGAACGTACTTGGGTCCACGTTTACCTGGTCACTAAGAATCATCTACATGTCACTGTTGTGTGTTGATTACATTCAATTATTCAAAGCCTTTCTAGAAAGTGGTGAAAGATTTTCAAAGAACAATGAGAAGTATCTTGAAAACTTTCAACACTTTTGTGGAAAGAGCTCAAGGGACAAAAGCTTGAGGGACAAGCTAGATATTGCATGTAAGCCGGGATGTCAGCTTGTTGTCAACAACGACGCTTTGTACAAAAATGTTCTATACAAGTATCTTTGAATAATGATCGTTGAAAGGTTTTCAACGAGCTTATCTTCATTATGCGTTTATAGCCAATTAGCTATTAGAAGGTTTGTTTGAAATTTCTCATCACAAAAAGTGTGTCACAAGCTAGAAACTATTCAAGAAAGCAATAGAGTGCCAAGGCTGTGAAAAAAAGATTCAAAATGCAAGATTGAAGTTGAACCCCTAAAGGACCATTTGTCCCTAAGGGGAGACAATTTGGATCTGGATAGGTTCCTATTGTCTCAATTTGTAGTGAGTATTTTTGAATTTTCTTTGAATTGCAACTTGTGATAAAATTTTGCGGTTGTACGGTTCTATAGGAGCTTTATGGGTATGTAATTTTTATTGCAATCGGTGCCTGAGAGTGATAGTTATGGCACAAAAAACCCAAAACAGAGGTCAACGGACAATCCAAAAAAAATCACAAAAAATCATAATACTTTTAAGAAAAAAAATTCCTAAAATATTACATTGTCTATATGTAAAACTTTGATTCATTCTACTTAACCCCTAAAGGCCCATTGTCTCCTTGGGGGACAAAATGGATTTCGGGTAGGCTCCTATGGTTTCAACATTTATTGTAGTTTTTTGAATTTTTTTTTTTTGTGAATATAGAGAATCACATTAGCTTTCCGAAAATGTAATTTTTATTTCAATCGGTGCCCGGTAGCAAAAGTTATGGTAGAAAACTCCAAATTTTAGTTTGGCGGGTAAAAAAAAACCCTCACAAAAAATTTTAATTTTAATTTAAAGTTTTTTTTTCCATATAGATTTTATTTTCATCTACATGGGAAGCTTTGATTCTTTCCATTTGGATTTGTTATGCAAAAGTTATGTACAATCTTATTTTTGGGGCAATGAGAGCATCTTCTTGGAAAAATTTGAAACTTGTAGGATTCATTTTTGAACTCAATTTTGACAATTTAAAAAAAATAAATTTGGACAAGGTCAAGATTTCTTGCTAAACCAATCTCACCATTGAGATTAGTATATTTCAACCCTATCTTAGAGCTATTAATGATTTCATTTTTCCTTCAATCTTAAACCTACTTCTACTTAATAAATTTTTAATGAGTAAAAACTAAGTGTTTCTTTTTTTTTTCCTAGATTCTCAACTCAATTCTTCATCATATAAAATTAGAAATTCAAAATCATTAGAGCAAAAATTTTAAGTGAAAAAGGTTCAAAGTCAAAGAATGTGTTTGAACAAGGTGCAAAAAAACTTGATTCCTTCACTTTAAATGCAAATATCTTACAATCTACACAATCAAAGTTTCTAAAATTTCTTCCACGCATTCTTACACTAGTGTAGTATAAGATCCTATGGTTAAATATGCAAAAAACACATTATTCTTTTTGCTCTTTGCTATAGAAATGGCAGTTTTGAGTGTTTTTTGGTAGAAAAATGGCCTTGGGTCTTTAGGGGTTAAACTAGCAATGAGAATATTATGGACAATCTTGTTTTTGGGGCAATCTATGCATCTTCTCAAAAAAAAACTTTTTTACCAACTTTGAATGCTAATATCTTCCAATCCATATCAGCAAATTTTATAAAAAATTAACCGCGTGATTTTAGACAAGTGAAGTAAAAGATCCAATGGTTGGATTTCTAAGAAAAAAAATATTGTTTTGTTTTTTGGGATGAACGCAATAGAAGCGGTAGTTTTGAGTGGTTTTTGACAGAAAATGGCCTTAAATGGATATTTCTTTATAATGGCAATATTCCACAAATGTGGCTCTTTCAGGTTTAGCCCATGCGGTCTAAAATGTAAACTGATCCTAGATTTTAGACCATGTGGACATGTGGTTTGAAATCTATACCAATTCTAGAAAATCAATAGAAAAGTGGTGGAAGAATAGCGCCATTTTAACAAAATATTTGTTCTCGATTCTTTAGGGATTAAGAGAAGATCTTTGTCAATATATAAAATCTAAATAGAATGACTCCAAATTCCAATATTTTCCCCAAACTCTATACATTAAATGAGATTGTTTTGTTTTGTTTGTTTTGTTTGTTTGATACCCTGACAGAGGTCTAACAAACCGTGAAGCGTCGGGCAACGTTTTTGATACTGTTTGAAAGCTCTTGATAAAGAAGGGTGTATAGACTTTGTTTTGTGGAGTTTGAACCTATGGTGTGAAAGTTATGGATTTTTTTTCAAATTAAAAAATTGAATTAAATTATCCTTTATTTTGAAAAAAACATAACTCTTACATTGTGTATCCAAACGCCATAAAAAAAAGCACTTGCACTCCTTTGTACATAGAACTCTTTACTTGTGCCAAAAATGCAACCTCTCACACTACGGTGAGAAAGTTATTGAATTTAAAAGTTTCAATGAATTAAAAAATTAAAAAAATATATTTTTACTTTTATTTTGGTTGTGGCAACGGCACAAGGCACACTAGTTTGCTATTTCTATTGAGCAAAAATGAGCAATTTTGTTAAAATGGCAATATTTTTTTAAAATGGTGTGAAAACAATTTAAAACGGCTATTCTAAAATCTATACCTATCCTAGATGGTGAAAATGGCACACCGTCAAAGTGGCACTTGAAAAAACGCCATTTTAATGAAATTGCCCATAAAACAATAACACCCTACCCACACACAAAAAGATGAAATGAAACAAACTAGCGAGATCGCTACTTAGACCGTTTCAAACTAACCAACTAAACAAACTAGCGAGACCGCTACTTAAACCATTTCAAACTGACCAACGAGACGGCTCAGAATTTTTTGCGGATAGGTCCAAAGGAAACACTCCCTGGTAGCCATCTCTGATAGCCAACTGATAGTCGCTCTACCAGAATGATCCACGGCCTATATAAACTCGGCCTCGCCATGGTCTCTCTCATTCTCAACTTCTTTGTCGTGGGTGATTCCTTCCTTCTTCCAACCCGTCCTGCTGCTGATCGACAACTCTGTGAGTTTTCTTTCAATCTGCTTTATCCTTCCTCTTGCTTGCAAGGTCCTGCTTGTTCCAGCATTCCCCTTGAGTTCACAATTCTTTGTTTTGTCAACTAGCGATGGATGTGTGATTGATGTATCTAGAGTTGAGGAGGAGATTGTGAGGACGTTCTGACTACATATTAGATCTTCAAGTCTAGCTAGCACGATAGGTTTCATTTCGCGTTGCCTGTGCCTGCCAAATCACCTGTCAAGAATTGGATTCCAAGGCTGTCTGATGGTCCAATTTTAGTACAGGGATTTGGAGAGAATTGTGGATGTTTGGACTTCCAGGCAAGCTGGTTATTGTGAAGTCGAAACATCTATACGAGTTCAGCTTTTCACTTTTCAGACCTGAAGCGGTAGCTAGATGCTTTTCTTTTCCTGCTCTAGCTCTCCGTTTCATGTTGCTGCCTGCAATTGCACGGCCCTGTTTTTTTCTGTGAAAACGTGGAGTTGGATAATTTCAGCCAGCCTAATGCTCTAACTAATGCCATGCTTGTTTCCAATGCAACCTGCAGCTGGTCGAGCTGCCAGAGCTAGCGGGAACCCAATCTCTCGCTCCCACCATGGCCGCGTCTCTGCAGCATCGTGGTTTCCACGTGCTGGTGATGGGCCTGGCGCTGGCCTCCCTCCTCGCAGTCCATGTTGAGGCGCGCCCACCTCCGGAGGGCACCATCGAGCAGAGAATGGGCTCCATCTCGCTCCAGGACCAACTCAACGTCATCCTCAACGTGCAGTGCGACTCCGGCTTCCGGCACCAAGACGTGGGCACGATTCTGGTCACAGGCTATGGCGGCTTCGAGTTCCCGATTGTGGGTCAGAACTACTGGAAGTGCACCCTGTCCGCTCCCGCGATTCCTGGCTGGCCGGCCCTGTCCGGGACGTTCACCTTGTGGGCCAGGCTTCCGTCGTTCAACCCCGGCGACTTTGTGTATTGGCTGGTCAACAGGGATGGCTTGTATATGGTGCCCAACATAAACAGGGGGATCACGCCCCAGGACGGAAATCTCGTCTACCGCTGGCCGCAGTAAAAATCGATTAATTCAGGAACGCTGCTGCCTTCATGCGAGTCTAGCTGGTCGCGCGATCTATGCAAGGAGAGATCGATCAAGGCAGCATCATGCATGTATATATGATGGCTATTAAATTCCTAGCTTTTCAGCTTTTAGATTACGTGAAGGCTAGCTCGGCTACCTCGACCGGCCGACGACGGAGTTAGCTGGCGAGCTCCTGCATGATTTGTATGCGGTGCTCTGAACATTGTGCGTGCATGTTCTGAATTTTGTGAAAGTGCTTCGCCTCTTTGTGAATAAAATGATCGTTCAAAGCAAATGTATATGTATGGGTTAATTTCTTGATGTTCTGTGCGTTTCGTTTCTTCCCTGGCTAATGTTGTAAGTAATGAACTACTAGTATTGGTGAAGTCGAGGACGGAATAGCAAAGAGTTCTGAATCACAGGGAGATTGCGTTGGCACTCTGGTCCCGGATTGCGAGTCCCGATTTCATTACAGTACAGCCAACAACTGCGCGCGCTTTTCCCTGGTTTCCCCGTTCCCAGTGCCAAATCATTTCACGGTCTGGGAGACTAGCTTCAGCCTGAAACTTCCGGATGGGAACCATGGGAAATATATCTCTCTCACTCCTTGTTCGTGATTGGACAAATTTGCATAGTTAGGCGAATTTTGCAAGAAACTCACAACTCGGCGACCATTCAATTGCAATGTACAGTATTGACACGAAGGCATCGATCAGGGCATTGCCGATGATCATCGGTTTGGAATATTTTCTTACTCTGGCCGCGAGCCCGCGATCGACATATACTGATAGTGACCCCGTCAGTTACATGCAAGACAGTTTTTTAGAGTTTAATTAGCAGATGGGAAATGAAATGGAGTATACACTCTTTTTAATGAACCACCACCACCTCCTAGTAACGAAGTCGTGAACTCCATTTCATCACCAGGATGGCATACTTTTAAACTCTATGGTTGTAAGTTGCACTTCTGCAATGCAAAAAGTCTTTCGGATTATAGATACAAAGACTAAAATTCTGAAAGTAATAATCATGTATTCTTTCCGTCCCTCTGCATTGGAGTTTGTGTTGTTTTCAGTACTTTTGAGTAGGTTGTATGGAGGTTTTCTTGAGCTCCAGTGAAGATCTCATGGATGAGCTCTCCTTTGGAGCACATTTCTGCATCTTCTCATCCCGGTGATTATCGTCGATGTGTGATTTTTAATGTGAAGCAATACGAAAAGCACCCTGAAGAAGTGAAGAAGTAACTGCCACAGCCGTCTTCGACATGTGGTTCGCGCATTTGGCAGACAGTATCCGGAAGTCAAGTTCATCCATAGCCGAGGCACTATAGATCTTCAAATAAGGGCACTAGTTTGAAGTTTTTTGAAAAGAGAGGATATGTATTTGGATTGTTAGTTACTCTCATTTGTTGGAGGAAGTTTGAACCGCTGAAATGGGCATGCAGAGCAGGGATTCAGAATCATTCTTGAGAAAATCAATGCAAATTATTTTGATTGTTCTTTGAGGTTCATGAGTCCTTAACGACAGACTTTTCAGATGTAAGAAGTGTTCGGGAGAATTCAGCATTTACTTTCGGAAGTGCCATGCGCAGATTCCAGGAGGAGACAATTGAAAAAGGTAAGTTCGCTTCTCCTTTTGCATTTCGTCAAACTCTCTGGAAACAGACAGAAACACCGTTGAAACTAGACAATTCAAGGGAAGTAATTTTCCAGTTGTAGAACTGCCTGTCTGTTTGCAAAGGATAACGCGATCGCCTGAAGCGGAGGTAAGCAATAAAATCCAGTTGGAAAGGAGGGTTACAAATTCTCTTGATATGCGTGTGCACTCAGTTACAGTGCTCCAAGAGACTTTGCCTCAAGCAAAGCAGCAAGTGGGTAAGCCCTGCCCTTGCCATGGTTCAAACCATATCACTCTATGCTCTTCAGCTGAAAACAAGACTGCAAGAGCATCTAGACCTCAGAAGAGTAAAAGTATTCTTTAGATCCAGACTATCGGTAGCAACGTACGTGTGTAAAGTGTTCATGCTGAAGATGATGATTTAAGTGTTTTTGTTAAAGAATGTAACTTAATTTGCTATTAGTCGTCTGCCATGGCTTACGATATTGTCTTCTTTATGGTTGGATGATTGTGTTGGGGCTGTGCAACGGCAAGGGCCTGTTGTTTCAGTAGAAGAAAAAATGAGTCTATGCGCCTCAGATTCTTTCACTTCGTTCTTTCTGAATGCATGTTTTTTAACTGAGGGCATGATAAATGATTAATAACGAATTTAACTCGAAGCTGTAATAAACAATGTGCGAGATCTGTTCCTTTCACGGATGTTCTCTTTGTTTTGTAGGGTGCATTATCTGCTGTCCCTCTGCCAAAGTCGCAAGAGTCTTGTGATGACTACGGATTTGCTCGAGAGAGCGAACCTTGGGAACAGTCCGAAGGGGGTATTTTCTTCTACGAGAGCTTTCTGCTGTCGCTCCAGATCTTGCAGCCAAGTTCTTACCAGCCTAGTCCATCTGGTGTTACATTACTACTTCATCTCAGTCTTGATTGTCCTTCACATGAACACCCATTTTTGTATTTTGAAGAGAAGATAAGTTTTTTTTGGAGTGCATTTTTTGCCTCTTAAGCTTGTTATCATTTACCGGCCGAGAATTCGGGGACATATGCAATACCACAGCTAAATGGGAACTCTTTATAGACTCTTGCCGTCCACTGCTCAGGTGCCCGTTGGTGTCCTTAAACTTGGAATTCGTAGTATATCGTTTGAGTCAGAATTGAGGTGCAATTGCATTGGATACTATGATCAGAATATCACAATAACTCCCTCAGTGTTGCTCCTTATTTTCATGCTCGACTCACAGAATTTGGGTAAGGGAATGTTCCAACCATACTTGGAAATGTTTATCGACCCTCTTTTTTCTGCTTTGACTTGTGGTCAGGCATTCAATTTGAACTTCTACCTTTCTTGTTCTCTTCTCAACTGAGCTGAATTTCAAAGTAGATGGCCATCTTAACCGCTTCTGTAAACAGCCTCGGATATGGATCCTCTCGGCTATGGATCGAATATTGCTATATGTTCACCATGTGCAGCTTAGCACAAATTGCTTATGGCCTTTTCTCAAATTATTTCTTTGGCATGCTCCGAGGCTCGTCCGTTTTGGCTGCAAGTTTGCAATTGTGCAGGCACACCCAGCTGAGGTCCGGCAAGAATTTTTTTCCGAAAATGTTTTGGAAGTCTGTTGTATTCCAGATGCACATTCGACCTAGTGATGAGGTGATCCTATGACACACAACTCCATCTTTTGTGGCGACCAACGGAATAGAAACTAAGAAGAGGTCGTGAATTGAATTATCCTAGGCATCCTTATGGAAGGAATGATGACCTTTTTCACCTTAGTGTTGAGTTTTAAGACGTTACTGTCTCCACAATGGTCAGCTTTAGGAGGAGCTCGTAATCACGTACCACACTGAGAATTAACATTCAGTGAGACTTTTGGAAATTATTTTACATGTTGCTTTTCTCACAATTTTTGGTCCAAAAAAGTCAAATTATTGTGATTTTTAGGTGAAATTTGGACATAATATTTTTCAATAAAATCATATATAGAAACAAAATATGGAATTTTAACCAAAATGGCTGAAGGGTAGAATGAAAAACAACAATTTTTAATTTAAACGTGAAATTCTTTCATAGGAGAAAACTCAAAAGAAATACATGCAATGTAGTGTTTATTGGATTTTAACAAATGGAGCTTCTAATTGGATTTTAGAAATTTTAGAAATTTTAGAAATAGAGTAGGAAAATATCTTATTAGGCTTCATTTAATAAGTTTAAATCAAAACAAGAAATGAAAACTTCAAAAGTTAGAATCACCAAGGCACATGCACTTAGTGGATGCTAAGATCTTTGACTAAGGACTATTGACTTCAAGGCCAATGAATAATTTTGATTCCACTCTTCTCTTTTTCATGTGCCATGAATCTTAGAAGACAAGTGCTACAATCTTAGGTTTAGGTTTTAAAATAAATAGGGGGCATACATAGTAATGCAATTAAGTGTAGTCACCTTATATTGATAGAGCCATGAGTGAACAGATTTGTGGGGATTGATGTAAAAATGGGCTTGATTGATGCATACTTGTTAAATAGTGCGTTGAATGGTCAAGAGTTGCTAATGTTCTTGCAAAATTACTTAATTTGATTGTAAATTTGTTTATTCACAAGGAAGTTATCCATATTTCCTTTATGTGAGTTTCAGAAGGATTCTCAAAATGATTTGCCTTGGAGATGGGAAAATTGGGGAAAGTAAAGCAATAAACGAAGGAAAATTATGGACACAAATCTTCCATATTAGCAACACTAAAAATGAAGAGGTACTAGCAATTTGAAGCTAGAGCTACAAAATCTCTTTATTTACTATTCTGTTGGCAACTCTATTAGGAAATAATGAGATTTTTTTTTCCAACTTTTCCTAATTTGTAACATAAGTCGTTAAGATGTATATACTATATTGATAGATTTAGATACTTTCATTAATCCATTGTACCATTACCAAACCACTCATAAAAGGTTACCCTATTAGTGAGCTTTGGTATCTTAACTCTTCTTTATTGATGTAGAAATTTTTTAGATTATTTTTCAATTCAATCATACAAAATAATTCTAATCCATTAGAAAAAATTTCAGCCCACAAGAGGGCCGTTCCAAGTTGACATGCCATGCTATTTCATGCATGGCCTGTCAACTAGGAAAGTGCCCTTAGTGAGGAGTTAGAGTGTATGACTATTCGCCGGAGTAGTCAAGTTTTGTAGAATTTTTTTTTATTTAAGATTTTTTTAAGATTTAAAGAAAAAGTAAAAATAATAATTATTATTAATTTTTTATTTGCGAATTTTGGTTCCTGCGGCACAGTCACAACAAAAACTACTACGCGAAAATAGGAAATATTGAATTTTTGAGCCAACAATAAATAAATTTCCGGGTACCTCGAAGGGCTGTGGAACAACCCTCCAAAGGTCTGAAATTTTCTCTAATGCATCAAGCTTGATCCCTAAAATTCTATGGCTATGTTTTATTCAATACTATTCCAAAATTGTCATTTCTATTGCAAACAACAAATCTCTTAAACATTGTTTTCTATTCAAATCCAAATATAGGATCGTCCTCAACAGTAGTATACAATAGATAAAAGAAATTTCACAAACTTTAACATTGTCGTTTCCAAGAGATTAACATTTACAATAAAAAAATGTTTTTTTCCCTCCTTTCAATATCAGATTTTCAATAAGACTTTCAATTTTCTTAACTTGAAAATTTTCATTTTAGATTTTTGAGGTTGAAATTTTTTATTGTGGAGGATTGAATTGACAAAGTCTTGGAGAAAAAATTAAAAAAATGAAACTTGATATTCATTCTTAAAAAAAGAAGTTAAATAGAAGTAGGTTCAAGTTGTTAAGAAAATCCAAACTGTGAAGTAATTTTAAGATGGAACTGAAACACATCAATCCTAATAGTGAGTTTGCTCTAACAAGCAATGTAAACAATGTTGACTTCCATTATTACGAAAAGAATAAAGACAGATTTAAAGATGAATCCTATAAGTTAAGTTATCAATTGAAGAAAATGCTTTGATTGGCCGAAAAAGAAGACTCTTCTTAACTTTCACATCAATAATCCAAATGGCATGACATTTCCTTGAGGACAAAAATATATTCAAGGAGAAAAAAACTTTAAAATAAGTTATTTGAAGTTTATTTTTTATTCAATTAATTCTTTCTTTCAATTTATTATTTTTCAATGAATGAAAATTTATACTAAAACATGATGTTGGAAAGCCTTCAGTCTCTATTTTGAGTAAATATTGTAGAATTTATATTACAACATTTGCATTATCTTTTGGTAAATAAATCCTAGCAAACGGGCATTTCAAAGGTTGTAATATAAAGCAATTGCAGGAAGAGAATGCTTGAACTTGATTTGTTGTGAATGTAACACTCAAAAGGATGTGATGGCTTTCATGTCTATTTCAAGATTCCATTGAATTTCTCTGTATGACAAAAAGTCTCCAGAATCTACCACTGACAAAAACAATGACGACATTGCAAATGGAGACACCACACGAGTCTCTAAAATCTTTCCTTTGATTTATTATTTCCAGTGAATCGAAATTCACATTAAAACACACTATTCAACAACAAAGAAATGCCACTACCATTGACATCACCAAAAAGAGATCCAAACCTCAAAAGCTAAACCGCTAGCAAAGCAATTGTCTGTTCATCTCTTGCAAAGTTAAAACCCCTCTAATGCCGTCTCTGCCAAGCGTAGAAGACTGGCTCTATAAGTCCACCCTCAGACATCAACATCAAGCCATTGTCATCTGCTTTCCAAGCACAATTCTTGTAACATGACCGAAACGACGGGTTCCGCACATACAAATTGAATTTGCCCCATACGGTGGGGGCAGACGTGTAGATAGTGCACAACATGTAGGCGTTGGCGTCTGGATAGAAGATGCCGGTGTGGGTTACAAGAGGCGGAAGGATGACCATCTTTTGTTGCCCGAGGTCAGAGGAGCATTGCACAAAGAGCTTGGAATTTGGGAAGGCATTTTGGACGGACAAGACGCCCACAAGGCCGGTCGGTTGGGTATCTTGGGCAAAGACAAAGACGATGGAAGTCGCCATAGTTGCCACCATCAAGATGTAAGCAAGTTGCAATGTTGCCATGGTGAAAAACTTTTGAGGATTCACTTTTCTGGTCCAATAATTATCTGCATTTGAAACGACATAGCAAATATAGTTTTCTATTAGTTTAAAAGAAATTAAGAGTTTTTTTTGTTGCCAAATAAAAAAAGCTTAGAAAAGCAACAAACAAAAACGAGAATGGACTTTTGGATGACTATTTAGAGAAGAACAAAATTAAGCTACATTGCACCAAGGACATATTAACCTCTATCATACCATTTATCAACAATTCAATCGATTACATTTCAAGGTACTCATAAGTCCCTACTTAGGGACTCAATTGTTTCCAAAAATAATCTCATATCACGAAAAATAGTAAAAAGCAGTCATAGCAATAAATCTGACAACTAATTTTATGATCTTGCAGACTAGACCAACGATAATCCTAATTCTTAGCCTTACAAAAAGTCTCTACCAATTTAGGTCCAAAAAGTAAGTAGTTATACTTACTAGCATAGATGTTTTGACTTTACAATTATAATATGCTACAAGGTGAAGCTCCAAATAGTTACAAAAAACTCTCCAAATATCCGTAACTTAGACCATCGAAAAACCTTACAATACAATTATTGACAAGTGATTTTACAGTACAAGCAACAAGCTAGAAAACTTGTTAGCAACGGAAAACTTGTCAACAACAAGAAAACCTATCGGCAACCAAAAAAACTGTCGACAACAAGAAACCTGTCAGCAATAAGAAACCTATCGGCAACTAGAAACCTATGTGCAAGAAGAACCTATTGATAATAGAAAAACCTATCGGCAACTCAAAACCTATGGGCAACAAGAGAACCTAGTGATAATAAAAACACCTATTGGCAACAAGAAAACCTATCGCGCTAAGTGTGAAAATCTAATAGTCATAACATCCTTATAATCTTCCTCTCAACTCTAGATACACCAACCTCACATTGCTAGTTGACAAAACAAAAAATCAATTGATCAAAGGAATCGACTCCCTTGGAAAACTATTACAAATAAGACCTCACAGAAAGTTACTGAAAAAGTAGAAGAAACTCACAGAGTTGTTGATCAGCAACAAGGGCAAATAAAAAGAAAGGAATCACACGACAAAGAAGTTGAGAATGAGAAAGACTATGGTGTGGACGAGTTTATATAGGCGGTGAATCACTCTGATAAAGTGACTATCAGAGATGGCTATCAAAGAGTGTTCCTTCTAGACCAATCCCCGAGAAATTCTAAGCGGTGACGGGAGCGGTGAGCGGTCTCATTGGTCAAACATTCATGCTAGACCATTTCAAACAATAAGCTAACAAGAGTTCTCAATTTTTATTTATCTTCTTAACTATGTTCTTATATATAAAGAGTTGTTAAGGTTTTATTTTGAAAAAAAAATTATTTGAATGTTTTTTTGATGTCTTAGAATTTCAACCCTTTTTGAGTTGATGCTTGAAATATTACAATAGTATAATTAATTGCTAATTAATGAAATAAGTCAAATTTATTACTAAATTAATTTTGAAATTTTGATTAGAAAAAATTCCAAATGATAAACGGTTTGCACCATAAGCTATGAAAGGCCCAAATTAGTGATCAAAGACCTTAGAATCCTATTTCTAAGTCATTCGGACTTACAAAAGTTGTGAATTGTCAAAATAAAGAACATAAAAAACCCCAGATGATAGAATTTGTACTTTTCAAAAATTATCTCAAATGTTTGGAAGGATTATGGGAGCAGAGGATTCTTTTTTGGCTTCATTTGGATGTTGTATATTCCCGGGTTTTGGTCGACGCTACAAATTTGTTTCAGATTCACTATAAATAGTTGGTGTTTTCCGTTAGATACTTGTTGATGTTGAAATGCCTTGAAATTTGTTATTATTATACTGTGACATTGATGTTAAAAAAAACTAACTTTCCCAATTTTAGTTTTTAAGGTTTGTTTCATTTTAGTATTTGGAGATTTTTTTTTTTTTTGGCCTAGTAGAAAATTTTAAGATGGAGATTGGACTCTAGAGTCATTCACGGCAGATTTGTTTGGAGTTTCTTGCAAATATTGCATTGAAAATTTCCTCTAAAGAAACACAAAAGTGTAACAAACTCGTATTCATAAGGAATGTGGCCGTCACAAGAAAATGTGAGACAAGGATATTTGTGCATTTTATTAACCCCTAAAGGACCAACATGCATCTTTTGGCTGTATAAAAATTTTGGGCAGGTACGTGTGACTAGAGATATCCATATTTGAGGCTGAAATTTTACTAGAAGGTGGAGACAAGGAATATCTTCATGTGTACCAAGTTTCATGACATTTCAAAATACAAGTCAAATGTTGTAACCTAATATGTTACTTTTTTTTGTAATTGGGCAGTTTGGGCAGATTAGAAAAAGTCATTTTTTCCAGATCTTTTTTTGAAATTGGTTCTCTACATGTACATATACTTAAAAAGCTTTGAGTCATTCCATTTCAATCAATGAGTCAAAAGTTATGAGGTTTTTTGGTTTGCGGGCAGTTATAGATTGTCTACTCTAAAAAAAACTTTAAAGTCGTTTGTTGAACTCAATTTTCAATATTTTTGAAAGAAAAAAAAAATCCTAGGATGTAAATTGATTATTACAACATTACAACCATTGGGATTGGCATTTTTAAATTCCATAATTAAATTTTTAACACTTTAATATTTTGAATCATTTTCTGCTTCTTTCTACTTACTATTTTTTTCCTGTATGTTGTACAATTCCAAATGATGTGAAATTTTTCAAGCATATAGACAACTTGTTAAGGAAACTGATTCAAAGAAGCACTACCTTTATCGGCATCTTTTCATTGAAAAGTGAGCTTGCAAAGTGCAGCTGCCCGGTTTTTCGCAGGATTGAAAAAATGGTTTTCAAGACTTTGAATGCTTATATCTTATGATCCACAAGGTGGAATTTTCTGAAATTTTTACCACATGTTTTCAAAATATCATACTACAAGGTCCTATGGTTACATTTGTCAGAAATTGTTTTTGTCCAAAAATTTGGTTGTTTTATCAGAAATGGCAGTTTTGGAGCATTTTTGGTGATTACATAGTCATGAAACTTTAGGGGTTAAGGGAAATTCAGTGTTATTAGAAGATGTTCCCACCTCCAAATCAACTCAATTTTTGAAATTAAATAATTTAGAATGTAGATTTTATGCCACTAAAATTTAACTTTGATGTAGACTTTAGTGAGCACAATCAATAATAGTTGTAAATTTTAGAGTCTCAAATCTAACTAACATATAGATTTTGAATTTCAATTCAATCTCATTGATTTGACATTTCATAACTTTTGATCTAGACCTTTCCTCGATTTCAAGAGGTCACAATATTAGTTATATATAGATTTCATTTGTTTTAACATTTTATAACTTCATATAATATAAAATTTCTTAGAGTTTTAAATTAAACAAATTCAAGAAAAGCTAGATTTCTATGAATAGAATTCATTATCATGTTGATTGAAAGCCTACTAGTCTTATGTGTCCAACC
This sequence comes from Neckera pumila, assembly GCA_963969595.1. Taxonomy (NCBI): domain Eukaryota; kingdom Viridiplantae; phylum Streptophyta; class Bryopsida; order Hypnales; family Neckeraceae; genus Neckera; species Neckera pumila. The sequence goes on along the minus strand of OZ018409.1, from coordinate 43,845,742 downwards.
TCATAAAATCCTTGACAAGCAATAGTAGACAATTGCATCTTGTAACATCTATCAAATATTAGGTGGAAACAACATTGAAATTTAAGATGTACACAAAGTCTACTAATTTGAATTGTGCACGGGGGATTTGGAGAAAATTCATAAAAAAAACTGCAAAGACAATTCAAGATTTTCTCATGTATAGGAATTCTTTGAAGATCCCTCCATAGTGACATTAGAACACAGGGAAATATAGAAACTAGGAGAAACTTGCAGGGAAAAAATACGGAATCTCCATATCCGTCGTCACAGGGATATCCAAAAGAGTCCGCTATGATTCTATTAAGATTTTATATATATACAATAATTTTTTTATAAGAAATTACAATTTCCAATTTCATTTTGTTATCTTGGTACTCTAGTCTCCACCGCTTTCTTAATAGTTCTTTGCTTGTGGTACATTTCAGTATTGAAAACTTTTTAACAAATCTTCCATTGGCTTTTATTTAATCATTGTGTAACAATTATAAGTTTGTTGAAAACCTTTCAGTAATCAACAATCAAATACACTTGTAAAGAGAAATTTTTCTTGAAGCTTCCTTATGGATCACAAGTATACACGCAAAAACTAATTTGTGTGCCAAGAGATCTTTCTAAGATAGTGCTAAACATTTTTAAGATAATTCTTGTTGTTGTCAAATAATGAAAAGTGCCTTGAAATTAGACCTCACTGCTCTGCATATAGTCTTTCAATGTCATCAACAGTCAACAAGTCTTAAAGATAACTTACAAAAGAACTAGGAAGACCCAAAAGGATGTCTATCTCCAATGTATAGTAGATTAGCTTGACCATGTAAGTCACAAGTTTAGACATTGTACAAATTTTTTTCTAAATTATAAGCATAGTTATGGCCTCATACAAAAAAAATAAAAAATAAAAAATTCCACTCAAGTCCAAAACTTCCACAGAAAGTGCACTTTCTATGGATAATAATTCACAAGGGACACCAAAGCCCAAACCCAAATCCTTCCAAATTAGAAAAAATATTTTTATTTATTTTCCATTCCTTCTCTACTAGAAAATAAAATTAAAAATATTATATTCATGTTTTGTTATCGCTAGACCAAATATCTATTCTAAATATATATGTGATCATAACAATTGATATACAATATGTAACTATAAGTCATATTTATAAAATTATATTTGTGTATATATGATATATTATATCTATACATCATATCATACTTTACCTCAATGCTAATATGAGTTTGTAATATTTATTTTTGTATTGTATTTGTATTTACACATCATGCCCATATATATATATGCATGTATATGTATCAGCATATAAATATATACCATATATTCAAGAGGCAGGGGAAAATAAATAAAACATTTCATGAGGGGATCTAAGGGGGTTCTTAATATTTGGAGGGTACTTGAGTTTTCTCTTTTTAGTAGATAGAACAATGGACTTTCATATATATTATGTAATGAGAAAATTTCTTCATAGAATTTTCACTTACTATTTGAGCACTTCACCAATTTTCTAGGTTCCTTTGTTAGAAGATTGCAAGAAAGACCTATTAATTTGTTTTCATTTGCTTTAGTACTTGTAATTTCTTTTGTGTAGACTTTTATAATGATTGTGTCTTAGAAAGATCAAAACAAGAATATTTCTCTAATTGTAGATTTAAACAATTGCAAATTTCAAGATAATAGAAATTTTGACACTATAAGTTTATAACTTGTAAAGAATAGAAATAAATAATTCTAAAAATAAAAAAGTATTGACCATTTACTAGTGAAAAACCTATGAAGATGACCATTCACAAAAAAATCATCCGCAAAAAATCATACAAAAAGAGTATGACTTCCATTCCATTAAGAAATCACTACTTTATACAATAGCTAGGTGATTTCAAGAAATACTTGCTAATTGTTGTGTATTTTTTTAATTCATGATTTATTTTGGGAGTATTTGAAACGAAAAAATGAAAAAAAAATACATTCAATATAGAGAGCTTTCAAAAAAAATGAATACTAAAAGGATCAAGCATAGAATAATTTTAAAAATAGTAAAAATAGAAGAGTACAAATTCTCAAGAAAATAAGCACTTTGATGTTATAATTAGAACAAGGTCCAAAAATGGTTTGAAAAACATAAATAAGAAATAATCATTTGTAACAACTCTATGATAATGGTCATTTATTAACCCCTAAAGTTTCATGATTATGTAATCACCAAAAATGCTCCAAAACTATCATTTCTAATACAACTACCAAATTTTTGGAAAAAAACAATTTCTAACAAATGTAACCATAAGATATAAGCATTCAAAGTCTTGAAAACCATTTTTTCAATCCTGCGAAAAACCGGGCAGCTGCACTTTGCAAGCTCACTTTTCAATGAAAAGATGCCGATAAAGGTAGTGCTTCTTTGAATCAGTTTCCTTAACAAGTTGTCTATATGCTTGAAAAATTTCACATCATTTGGAATTGTACAACATACAGGAAAAAAATAGTAAGTAGAAAGAAGCAGAAAATGATTCAAAATATTAAAGTGTTAAAAATTTAATTATGGAATTTAAAAATGCCAATCCCAATGGTTGTAATGTTGTAATAATCAATTTACATCCTAGGATTTTTTTTTTCTTTCAAAAATATTGAAAATTGAGTTCAACAAACGACTTTAAAGTTTTTTTTAGAGTAGACAATCTATAACTGCCCGCAAACCAAAAAACCTCATAACTTTTGACTCACTGATTGAAATGGAATGACTCAAAGCTTTTTAAGTATATGTACATGTAGAGAACCAATTTCAAAAAAAAATTCCAGAAAAAATGACTTTTTCTTATTTGCCCAAACTGCCCAATTACAAAAAAAAGTAACATATTAGGTTACAACTTTTGACTTGTATTTTGAAATGTCATGAAACTTGGTACACATGAAGATATTCCTTGTCTCCACCTTCTAGTAAAATTTCAGCCTCAAATATGGATATCTCTAGTCACACGTACATGCCCAAAATTTCTATACATCCAAAAGATGCATGTTGGTCCTTTAGGGGTTAAATGAGCCACAAAAAAAAGTAAACATTCCATGATGCCTAAAATGCAGACAGAAAGAAATTTCCTTTTGTTGACTTTTATACAAAATAGAATTGATTTTAAAGAAACAATAGCTGATCAACTTCTAATTTATCAAAAGCCCATTCTTTTGAAATTTTAACTCTAAATTCTTGAGAATGATTGCACTATAGTATTTCAAAGCCCTAATCTAGAAATCTGTATCATAATTTTTAATACCAATATTTCCTATAAAATTTAGTATTCCCTATCAAGTGCTTCAAAGAAAGTTCAACAAACTTAAGTAGTAATCTTATAAATTGCTACTAGGGTTATTTAAATTTTGTTTTTGTCATAGATTTGTAAATGAAAAGTAAAAATAACTTGCTTTTACAAGTGGTGGAGTTTCATAGAAAAAATTAAGATATCATTTTTTTCAAAAAGTTGTCAATAAATTTTTTATTACAATAGCACATTACATGCTTATATGTATTTTGCTTTAGCAATACGCTATTAGATTTGGAAAGTATTAAGCCTTTTATTGACTATTTTTTTAATTTTTGTTTTCAAAGTCTTTAAAAAATCATCCAAGAAGCAAGTGTAGAAAGTTGTGTGGAGAATGGTTTCCATTTGAACTACCTCATAAGTCGTGAAGTTTGTATACTCTAAATACTCTCATTTAGAGACTTGAGGGCTGGATTTATGGGCTTGTGACATGTTGCACTTCAATCTATATAGATTCCTAACTAATATATTACTCTTATAGAACTTATGATGTTGATCCTCATAGATCATGATGATTGTACAAGGAGAACGGGAAGGCGTTACTTCTCCAATACAAATTTGAAGGTGTGACTTGATCCCCCCAAACCTACAATCTTAAGAAAATTTGAAGGGGTCAAGTCACACTCCAAAATTTGTATCGGGGGTAATGCCTCCCTGGTTTCCCCGTATTGTCTCTCAAGGAACCAATGAAAGTTTGGATTAGGTACCTAAAATCTCAATTTTTGGCATGATTTTTTAGAACTTATTTTAACATAGCAGAGTATTTCAAATACTCAATTGCAAATTTGGAGAACTTGGAAAAAAATCTTATTATTTTTTTAACGGAGTTTGTAGCTTTGGTCTTGGATTGCCAGTTCCCATTTCATTTAGTATTGCCAACAGGAAAATTTTGTGCCCATGATTCTTCCTATTTGACATCCATTACAAAAAAATCGCAGACCTCTAGAGGACCGCTTCAGAGTGACCAAATCAATCTATTACTTGAAAGTAGGCATGTAGTCATAGTGAGTAGTCAGAGTGTGAATTTTGGGAAGGATGTCAAGACTCACTAATGTGCTTGCAGTATAGGTTTGATTAATTGTGTAATTAATCAAATTCAATCAAATTAACCCAAATGAAGTGGATTTTGATGCTAATTTTCAAAAAATTAGAAACACTAGTGATTTCGAACTAGCTTTGTAAGCCAAATAGTTAAGTGAATTTGAAGTTGGAAAGGGAAGATATTTATAAAAGTGGGATAGTAGTAGGTACAACAATCCATGTGGGATATGTATATTAGAACTAATAAGAGCACAACCACTCATAGTTAAGTAAAAAGCAGAAATTGTGTTAAAATTTGAATTTTAGACCTCATTTAGGCATAGTAGAATAATTTTTTTCAAAAATCTTTGAACTAAAAAAAATGTGGAGAATCAATCTAGTTTTTATCTCCAAAAATCTATTTGAGGTTTAGAGCCTCCAATAAAAATTTATAGACAAAATTCTAAAAGGGTTTAGAAGCAAATTGTTTTTTTGACATTTAAACACCCTTTTAGAATTTTGTCTATAACTTTTTATTGGAAGCTCTAAACCTCAAACAGATTTTTGGAGATAAAAGCTAGATTGATTCTCCACATTTTTTTGGGATCAAATCTTTTTGAAAAAAATTATTCTACTATGCCTAAATGAGGTCTGAAATTTGACTTTTAACACAATTCTTGAATTTGAACAATCAGTAATCTCTCCTCAAAATATCCCATATTCTTTGAGATTTCACTATAGACAATTGATTTTTCTATTTAAATAACCTCTTCATCCTTCGTTTTTACCAATTGTCAATGAATTATGACTATCACATTGCCATTGAAAAAGATTCTTGATAGTAGATGTCATTGGACTAATTTTGATATTTGATTTTTTTTTCCAAAACTTAGTTAGAGTACAAGGTATGCAATAATCAGGGTTAAGGTGCATTATAATACCTGAACCCCAATTATTTAATGCTTTGTACTTGGATATTGAACCACTGACACATTCGATGTTGCGGTGCAAGGTGAACGACTATAGGGGAAGAAACAATCCTCTATCCAATTTAAATGTTATTGTGGGGTCCTTTCAGCCGCTCTAGAGTAGCCCACTTGAGGCTTGTGATTTTTTGTAATGTTTTCCTAATTTCCCTGTCTCTAATGCAGAATCATATCGAAAATTTGTAAAACTCATATAAACTGGGAAGCATGGATAATCTCCTTTTGAATGGACAAATTTATAGTCAGATTAAGGGTCATTGCAAGAAAGACCAGTATTAGAACATTGTTACAAAGGTGTGGCAAAACTTTCTTTTGCAATAAATTTTGGAATATAACTCGCATGAAGTTGAAATTTTTATTGGAGATGCCTCTCTTGAGTTTAATCATATTTAAAATTTTTAATTAAATTTTAAAAAACCATTTAATATTTAAGAATCAATTAAACTAATATGTCACATTTTGAGTTTTAAGGGTTTTTTAGTATTATGGAGTCTTCAAATATAATGATCTAGAGCTAAAATTTCTATAGTCTATTTTCATTGTAGGAAGCCATATTTCTACCAAGGGGCATTTAAAAATACTTTATTTTATGTCCTCTACGTTCATTCAAATAGGGCTTCCTTGCGCGTGCAATTTTGAGCATTAAAGATAGTTTCAAGATCATTCTTTTGGTGAAATTTCTTTACCGTGAAGTCTTCCTAAATTAGTAGTTTTTTGTTTCTTTGGAAAAAAAATCTTATTTTTTATAGATTAAAATGTCTAAGTCTATGTTCTTACAATTCTGCATTTCTCTAGTTTACCTACTTAAAGAATTCTTTTGGAGCTTTTCTTTTATAGGATACCTTCTTCTTACAAGCCTTTACATTATTCATATTTTTCATATTTTTTTTAAAATGTTTTTCTAATTTTATAGTACTCCACAAAGAAGGCCCAAAATTGCCAAAGTGGAACAAAAACAGCAAGTTTTTCTTGCAACAACCCTTAATTAATTTTACAAGAATTAAAGAAATTCTTGGACCATTCAACACAGTATTTAACATGTATGCATTGATCAAGCCTATCTTGATCATTCATTAGAAAAAGAATCAGGCCTCTGGAGGGTCACTCCATAGTGACATCTTTAAGAATATCCATGTTATCGCTGGCCCTCAAGATTCCGAATATTGCAAACTTCATCCAATCTAACTTTCACCAAAAATGTCAAGACCTTTGTCAAGGCAATAGTATACAAGGCAACCAAGTATAATTTGCTTAATTGACAAATTTGTCCAAATAGTTTCAATGTAGACAATTTAAGTGGATTTTCTTTTTTATTGAAAACATTGACATGGACAAATTTCAAAATTTCAAAGGCAACTAGCTTCAAAAGCCACTTAATTCATTAGGTGAATTTGCAGATGAGAAGAGAAGCTCTTTATAGGATTGGAGTAGTAGTAGGTCAAGCAATCAATGTAGGATATGCAAATTAGGAGTGATAGAAATTCAACCACTCATAGTTAAATCAAACGCAGGAATTGTGTCAAAAGTTAAATGTTAGACCTCAATTAGGCATATTATAATAACTATTTTTTTTTAAATTGAACAAAAAAACTTTGGATAATTAAGCTAACTTTTATCTCAAAAAATTGGTTGAGACTCCTACTAAAAGTTACAGACAAAAATTCTTGAGAGGGATTGGATGGGACATTTTTTGGGACATTTTCAAGCACCTTCTCTGAAGTTTGTTCATAACTTTTAGTTTGAGGCTCTAAACCTCAAACTAATTTTTGGAGGTAAAATTTAGCTGAACTCTCCAACTATTTTTGTTCAAAGTTTTTTTTAAATAGTTATTCTATTATGCCTAAATGAGGTTTGAAATTTAACTTTTAACATAATTCTTGCATTTTGACAATAAGCGGTCAATCTCTCTCAACTTCAAAGTATCCATATTCTTTGGCAATTCATGATGGACAATTGGTTTCATATAAAAACAACCCTTTCACCTTTCATTATTACCAAATATCAATGAAGTATGTCTTCTACATCGCCATCAAAAAAAAATTTGATGGCAATGTGGAAGACATACTTCATTGGAATTTACTTTATTTTCCAAAACTTGGTTAGAGTTCAATTTGCATTCAATTTTAGAGTGTTCAATAATCAGATTAAGGTGCATTAGAATACTTGAATTTTGATTATTCAACACTTAAACTTGGATTTGGAGCCCTTGATAGGCATCCAACAGCTCGATGGCCGGTGAGTGAGAATAAGATAAATATATATCTTTAAGCCAAAAAAAAGGTTAACTTTAGGGTCCTTGGAGAATTGCAAAGTGACCCTTCAGAGCCTCAACTTTTTTTAATGTGTCTAGACAAATTATTTGTTCACTTATAGCTCTATCAATATAAAGTGACTACATTTAAATGCGTCACTTTGTATGTCCTTTCTTTATTTTATAAACTAAATCTAAGATTTTCACACTTGTCTTATGAGATTTGTGTCACAGTCAGAAATAAGAAAAGAATGAGTGACTATTTACAAGATATGGGCTATTCATTGGCTTGGAAATCAAATAGCCCTTGTAGATTTTGGCACCCACAAAGTGCATGTGCCTCAATGAATCTAACTTTCAAAGGATCTATTTTTGTTGTAATTTAAACTTAGAAAATGAAGCCCAATAAGATACCTTTCTATTCCATTTCAAAAATTTGAAAAAGTCCAAAAATTGAATGAGTTATTGCAAGTGGAAGCTCCATGTGTTCAATCTAAAGAATACTACATTGAATGTATTTCTTTTTAGTTTTCTTCTATGAAAGAATGTCAAGTTTAGATTAAAAATTATTGTTTTACATTCCAACCTTCACTTTTTGGATTAAATCCCATATTATTTAATATATATTTCCACTAAAAAATAATTATGTACAAATTTTGCTTTTAAAAATTACAATAATTTGAATTTTGACCAAAACTATAAGATTAGCAAAGTGTACATAATTCTAAAAATCTCATAGAATGTTTATTCTCATATAAAATCATCAAAATTTTATCAATCCACCATATACATGCTAAATTAGTGGCAATTTGACTTGGTGGTCACAGGCAATCATTCTTTGGATGAAAATTAAAGGACAACAATTATTGTACTTGAAAATTTTTCCTACTATTCTTCATCTCTACTTTTACCTCGGGCAAAAATCTTAAATTATTTGGATTGTTCATATTATATTAATTGATTTGTTTCCACTTATTAGTTTTAAAATTAGAGAGCTTATAATTTATTATAAAACTAATATTATAGAAGCTTTTGATAACACAGAATATTGTGTAACAAAAACATTACATTGACGGAAACTTGAATAAGATTGAATACAATAAATCAAGCCTCAAAAACGAAGCTTTACCATGTGGCAATGGAACTGGGCATTCAGGGTTTAAAGCTTTGCTAGAATCTACACGCTTTCACTAAATTCAATATAATACTCTATCACCTCACAGAATAAGAATAAATCACCAAAAAAATTTAATACTTCAATAAACTAATCACTCTTGATTTAAAAGTCTGGTAAAAGCTTTATACTAACACAACAGTTTAGTACTTACATATGAACAAAAAGATCCTGAATTTTGAATTTCATGTGTGGTTAGATTTTTTTATCGTTGCCACCAATATTATAAATAAATGTTGAAACCTAAATTCCAAATGCTTCTAAACTTGATTACATCCAAATATGGATACCCACTTTTTGAACAGCGAAAGAATCCCCTTCTGAATCTGGAATGTATATTTCAAAAGGAAAATCAGAATGGAAAATCAAAGTAGCCAAAAACCAAGATGATAAAACTCTTCTGGAACATAGTTCACCGCGTGGTGCGTGATTCCAAGCTCCTCCTGAAGCTGATCATAAACTTAGGTTGTGAAGACTTAAAACTCAACAATAAGGTGAAAAAGGTCCCATAAGGATGCCTAGGATAATTAAATTCGCTAGCTCTGCTTAATTTCTTTTCCCGTTGATCGCCACAATAGATGTGGATGGACTTGTGTGTCATTGTAGCACCTCATCACTACATCCAATGTGAAGCTAGTAAAGGACAGACTACCAAAACATTTTCTGAAAAAATTTCTTGCCGGACCTCAGCTGAGTGTGCCTGCACAATTGCAAACTTGGCGGGCAAAACGACCAGGCCTCAGGACTACCTCACCTAGGGATGCACACGGTTCCCCATGACATTACCTCCAGTCATGGAATTGGTACTAATCAGGGGGCTCGATTGAAGAATGGCCAGCTGCTTATTGTCTAGTCGAGCTTTAAAAATGTTAGGCCCGATGAAATCAATCAGCTTGGACACACAAAAGCCAGATGCATTCTCTGACAGCCTCTGCACAAAAGCCAAAGATGTGATTTGAGAAAAGGCCATAAGCAATTTGCGCATGGTGAACAAAAAGCATTAATCGATCCGTAGCCGAGAGGATTCATATGTGAGGCTGTTTACTGAAGCGGTTAAGATGGCCATCTACTTGAAATTCAGCTCAGTTGAGAAGAGAACAAGAAAGGTAGATGATTGAATACCTGACCACAAGTCAAAGCAGAAAAAAGAGGGTCGATAAACATTTCCAAGTATGGTTTGAATGTTCTCTTCCCCAAATTCTGTGAGTCGAACATGAGAACAAGTAACACTCAGGGAGTTATTGCAACATTCTGATCATAGAATCCAAATGCAGTTGCACTTCAATTTTGACTCAAACGATGTTACTACGAATTCCAAGCTTAAGGACACCAACGCGTACCTGAGCAATGGACGGCAAGAGTCTATAAAGAGTTTCCATCAAGCTGTGGTATTGCACATATCCCAAGCTCTCGGCCTGTAAATGATAACAAACATAAGAGGCAAAAAATGCACACCAAAAAAATCTTATCTCCTCTTCAAATACAAAAAAGAGTGTTCATGTGAAGTACAATCAAGACTGAGTTGAAGTAGTAATGTAATACCAGCTGGACTAGGACCGGTAAAAACTTGGCCGCACGATCTGGAGCCACAGCAGAAAGCTCTCGTAGTAAATAAATACCCCCTTCGGATTGTTCCCAAGGTTCGCTCTCTCGAGCAAATCCGTAGTCATCACAAGACTCTTGCGGCTTTGGCAGAGGGACAGCAGATAATGCGCCCTACAAAACAAAGAGACATCCGTTCAAGGAAAAGATCTCGCACATTGCTTATTACAGCTTCGAGTTAAATTCGTTATTAATCATTTATCATGCCCACGGTTCAAAATATGCATTCAGTACTCTTAAGTGAGAAAGAACGAAGTAATTAAAAGAATCTGAGGTGCATACATTCATTTTTTCTTCTGCTGAAGCAACAGGCCCTTGCTGTCTGCAGCCACAACACAACCATCCAACCCAGACCCACAATCATAAAGAAGACAATACCATAAGCCATGGCAGACGACTAAAAGCAAATTAAGTTACATTCTTCAACAAAAACACTTAAATCATCTTCTTCAGCATGAACACTCCACACACGTATATGTTCCTACCAATAGTCTGTCCAGATCTAAAGAATACTTTTATTCTTCTGAGAGATGATCTTACAGTCTTGCTTCAGCTGAAGTGCATTGAGTGATATGGTTTGAACCATGGCAGGAGCACGGTTTATCCACTTGCTGCTTCGCCTGAGGCAAAATCTCTTGGAGCACTGTAACTGACTGCACACGCATATCAAGAGAATTTGTAACCCTCCTTTCCAATTGTTTTTTATTGGTTACTTCCGCTTCAAGCGATCGCGTTATCCTTTGCAAGCAGACAGGCAGTTCTACAACTGGAAAATTACTTCCCTTGAATTGTCTAACATCAACGGCGTTTCTATCTGCTTCCAAGAGAGTTTGACGCAATGCAAAAAGGAGAAGCGAACTGACCTTTTCAACCGTCTCCTCCTGGAAACTGCGCATGGCACTTCCTAAAGTAAATGCTGAATTCTCCCGAACACTTCTTACATCTGAAAAGTCTGTCGTTAAGGACTCATGAACCTCAGAGAGCAATCATAATTTGCATTGAATTTCTCAAGATTCTGAATCCCTGAGCTGCATGCCCATTTCAGCTGTTCAAACTTCCTCCAACAAATGAGAGTAATTAACAATCCAAATACATATTCCCTTTTTTCAAAACACTTCAAACTACTGCCCCTATTTGGAGATATAATGCCTCGGCTATGCATGATTTTGACTTTCGGATACTGTCTGCCAAATGCGCGAACCACATGTCAAAGAGCTGTGGCAGTAACTTCTTCACTTCTTCAGGGTAACCCGTGATTGCTTTTCGCATTGCTTCACATAAAAGACCATCGACAATAATCATCAGGAAGAGAAGATGCAGAAATATGCTTCAATGGAAAGGGCTCTTCGTTACTCATCCATGAGATCTTCACTGGAGCTTCATCAAAGTTAAGCCTTAGATTGAGAAATACGTAACCTAAACAAGCGCAGTTTCAACCCAAAAAATAGTCAGCCAAGGCAACGGCAGATTCAGGACAGATGTAAACTGTATGAACAACTTCTTACCCGAACAAGCAGCATCCCGCACTGACCAACTGGGATCCTTGAAACATTTCATCAATGTGGCGAGCACTCGTGGTACTAAAGATCCAATCCTCTGAAAACAGCGTTGAATCATACATCAAAAATCTCATTAAAACAGTTGAACGAGATAAATCCATACATCCGAAGGTGCGTATATAAGATGGCTTCTCAAAATATGACCACAAACGCAAAAGAAAGGTGAAATAAGAGGCAAAACCAGCTACATACCTCAGGGTCAATTTTACCCAACAATTCTGCCAAGCAATGGCATGCAGCCTGGACCAGTGCAAAACAATTTCTCAAAAATATTATCAACAAAGCAGGAGTAAATCTGATATGAAATGCTTAGTTTCCAAATAAACTTCCATCAACATGAGCTTCCTTCAGCGTATCGCAGAGCTTCGGACAGAAACGAGACCACATACCTCTTTCACAAGGTGATTTTGCGCAGCTGACTGTGCAATGTAATAGTCCAATACAACATCAACACACTTTGCCACTTCTTCCCTTCCCGTGGAGCCCATTACCAACTGCCAAGTTTCTTGGGAATACAATCTCAAACCTTCAGCTCCGTAATATCTGTTCAAGCACCTGCAACCACAAAGTCGACCAAAAAGATATTATTACATCTGCTGATGAAAAATCATGGTAGTCGTCAACATCTAAAACCATCCCCACCGATGAAGGACCCAATCTCCTCCAACTACATATACACAATTATAATAGAATCGACGGACAGAGGCAGCCACCCTGATTTAGTCCTGTCGCTATTGCAGAAAACTTATGCCGGCTTGTTCATCAGAGCCGACATAAGGTACGTAGTAGATGAACATACATGGCAGGCAATACTTTGGGAAAATAGTCAGACTTGAACTCCGATGTCCTTCGTAAAAAAGTTCGTGTTGATATGGATGCCGCTGCACAGATAGCAGAAAAACGAACGTCTGAATTTGTTCTCCATGACTAAATGCTCTTCGGTCCAACTTTAGAGACTGAACTGCTCCAAATTCTGTTCCGACTTCCATACTTCCAGTATCGGTCTTTTGTTGTCCAACGTATGGTGTCCTTTGCTTTAAAAGTACAGAGCATGAAAACGAAGTAAAGCATCCAGTGCTAGATCCAACAGTTACAACTTGAAGCGCAACAGAGTACTTCAAAGCATTCCACACAGTATTGAGAATAGTAAGGTATGGCACAGGATACTACATACCGTACCGCACTTGGCTCCAGTTATCACTTAGCCCAAGCGCCAAGTACGAGGCTATCAATCCACCGTTGCTGCGCTTCACAATCAGTTCTATCAGTCAGGTGCTGTTCTTAAAAAGTTACAATACTTACAATAAAAATACAGTCAATCTGTTCATATGTATTTGGTCAAACATACAGTTGAGTCCATGCCAGGAATATCCTATCCAAGTCCAACAACTGTGTAGAATCACCCTCTCGTCCAGGGAAACAAATAACAAAGGAGCCTCACAAGGGAGCAGACGGAGTAACGAAAACGTACTCTCTCAAGACCTCCAGGGGAGAGAGCTGGCAGAGAGTATTAACACATAGGAAGCCAGTTTCTCGCACAAAACGATTTGTGTGGGATAAAGCCTTCAACAACAGCTGCCAAAGTTGGGATGTCACGTGGTCATGAAAACTCTCCCCACATCCCTCCATTAATCTCTGGAGGGCTTTAATGGAGGTTTCCAAGAATCTGCCCCCCATTGCAGCATTCTGCATTTTCAACCACGAAATAATCTCAATAAACATACATAAAACTAATAATTCTGACTTACAGAATCTAGAAACATGAGTCTGCCAGAATTGTGGATAACTGCCGAGAAATTAAACCCCGTCACCCACCTTGGTCGAGTTCAATCATGATATAAAGAGAGAGGATTCGAAAAATTTGCTACTACCCGATTAAATTGGTGTGCAGGGGCTTTCTTCTTCACAGGGCTCTCTTCAAGACCATCTTGGTCGCTTTCATCACCACTGACTAATTCACCACCAAAACCATTTTGAATACTCAAAAGTAGACGGCTGTCAGTTCCAATAAAGACGACCAACAACTCGTTAGAGTAGTTACCTTACAAAGGCTTCATGAATCCCATTGACAACTCCCAACACATCGGGGAAAGTAAAAAGCTCCTCAGGAGAAAATTCTACTTCAGAATTCATGAAGAATCATGCAAGATAACGAATGACACAACTCTTTCAACATGTCGCCTCTTCAGTTCGATATCATAAGCCTTAGTTTGAAGAATCATAAACCTGCACCAGACAACAGAAAAGCAGGCAGAGGGTGGTTCTCTTTGGGAAATAAGAACACGTACTCTTTGATACTAGTATAAACAGGGATCCCCTGCACTTTCCCCAAAGCAAATAGACACTCTCCGACCGCTAATCTGTTTATTACACAGCCACACATCTGGATTAGAGAACTGTCCTCAATCATCACGTCGGTACATGTCGATTTTGAACGCAGATGGAGTGGATACGAATCCTCGTTGACTAAGTTAACAAAGTCATGGTCGGGAAAATAATCCGGATAACACGCGACAGATCTGTCTATGTTACTATCAAAACGAGTGTACCACCAGTGAACATTACGATGATGTTCTACAGGCTGTAAGCATATCAATTCAAAACCTGCAATGTGCCTTGGAATTCAACTCACCGAACTCCAGGCTCCGAATCTTCGAGATGAAGAGCGACTAATGGCAGAAGTTCATCTGCAAACGTGCTTTGCTGATCACCCAATACGAGTATCTGAACGACCCAAGCAGAAAATACATCAGAGTGAAATTAACCTCAAGAAAAATCTCAGAATCGAGGCTTTCTCTTAAACCCTAAAAAGATCTATGCTATTCCTTGTAAAAAACTCGTACGGACTACAAAAACCGCCTCGTATACAATGGTCGTGAAAGAAATGATATCAACAAATGATCTTCATATCACAAAAAACGGCACTATTGATTGCTTTATTTACAACTACAAGATCGAAATTTCATAGTTCTAGAATGACCAAAATGGTTGAGCATACTGAGAAAAATATAGTTCGGATAGGGCCCAAATTTTATATCACCAGGACCAGTTAACATTGTATGTATTGGACAAAAAAAAAACATACCAATTGAAAAAAAGAAAGTCCCAAAATGACCCACTCAACAATGCCAAAAAAAAACATGAGGCCCAATTTGGTCATTTTAGAACTATGAAGTCCAGCACACATAAAGTTATAAGTTTAGCACAAATTATTGCCCTCATGATCTAAGGTTCATCGTATGGATCGAGGACAACACCTTGGATGCAGCGAAGCCACCATGGCGGCTTTCCCATTGCTGAGCATTGATTAGCAATTTCACCCGTTCTGTGACTACGGTCCACAACTCTTGCCTTTGAGAAGGTTCTGGAGTCAACTTCCACATATCATTCGCCTACTTTAGACATTCATACGAAATACAAGGTACTCACTACGTAGAAATCAGGAATTCCTCGAAATCCACTTGCATACAAGAACGACACGATGGTACAGAACAGAGGAAATTCGAGATGAAACAGAGGGAAATTTGAGATTATAAATAGAAGTACCCGCAGTACTTAGCAGCGTCTGCAAGAGCGTGACGCCATGCTCTCGCTTGATCTGCATCCGATCCGTGAGCTTCCCCATCGCCTCCTCCATCTCCATCACTTCACACAATTGAGCTCCACACGAATTCTCAGAAACCCAAAACCCTGGTCACTAATCCAGACAATCAGCAATCCAGGCAATCACCTCCAGGGTCTCCAATCAAAACAATCCAATCCACTGCAATGCAGCTTACAATACCCTCGACTTAATTAGACCAAACGCCCAACGAGCAACATGAGTTTGAAGAACCCCCAACAACCCTAATACGACTACAGCAAGCAATTGGTGGTTGGTCTGATTGAGAGACAAAGACCTGCGGGATGCAAAGCAAAGATCCTGCAATTGATGAAGTGATGGTTTCAGATTGTTTTGATGATGGAAGTTGCACCTGTTGGGGCTTGTAGTGAAGCTATCGCGATGATGCTGATGCAGTTTGAAACGTGTTCACAAGGTTTTGTACTGCGCGGCGTTTTGAGCGTGGACCGTGGTGTTGGGCTATCCTTGGTGTTTAGGGTGGATGTGGATGAATGTGGAGTGGATGAATATTGAGAAGTGAGAGGGTCGGTTACTTACTGTACTACTTAACCCTGTAAGGACGGGCGGTCTCCGCGGAAATCATCCTTTTTGATATAGTGTGCGTTATCTACTTTAAGAAAACCGAAAGCAGTCATTCGAGGACAAGCTATTGTAGAAGGTCTCCCGTTTTTGCACGAAATTTCAAGGATGAACAATCGCACTTTTGTCTTACATGCAAAGCTTCTATGTCATTCATTGGATACTTAGTGTCTGCAGTGTTATAGGTTTAACTCTAGAAGAACGCTGAGGAAGAATAAGTAGCAGCTCAAAATGGAAAAAATCTGGTATAAAGGGTGAAAGGGTGTTGAAGTTCATTTCTATGGTCATAGGCCTATCTTTTCAAGGTTAACCCCTATAGGACCAACATGCGTCTTTTGGCTACATAGCAATTTTGAGCAGGTACATGTGACTGGAGATTTCTATATTTTTGGCCCAAATTTTAATAGAAGGTGGGAACAAGGAATATCTTTCATATGCACCAAATTCATAACATTTGGAAATATGAATAAAAAGTTATGGCCTAATATGTTACCTTTTTTATAAATGGGCAATCCGGGCAGATAAAAAAATTACTTTTTTCAAAAATAAAAATTTGAATTGGTTTTCTAGAGTTATATATATGTGGAAAGCTTTCAGTCATTCCATTTTGATCAATGAGTCAAAAGTAATGAGGATTTTTTGTTTGCGGGCAATTATGAACTTTTTACTCTAAAATAAACTTTGAAGTCCTGTATCTTACTTAATTTTCAATTTTTTTGAAAAAAATAAAACCATAGGATATAGATTGTTTATTACAACATTGCTACCATTGGGATTGACATTTTTTAATTCTATAAATAAATTCTTGACAATTTAGTATTTCAAATCATTCTCTATTACTGCCTACTTACTATTTGTTTCCTATATGTTGAACAATTCCAAATGATCTGAAATTTTTCAAGCATGTGTCTAACTTGTCTAGGAAAATGAATTCAAAGAAGCACCACCATTTTGGACATTTTCATAGAAAATTGAGCTTATGAAGTGCAGCTGCCTTGTTTTTTGTAGGGCCAAAAAAATGATTTCCGTGCATTTTGAATGCTTATATCTTGCAATCCACGTGGTGGAAATTTCTGAAATTTTTATCACATGTTCTCAAGTCAGTGTACTACAAGATCCTATGGTTACATTTGTCAAAAAAGTTTCCTTTCAAAATTTTTGTACTTGTATTAAAAATGACAATTTTTGAGCATTTTCAGTGCAAATATAGTTATGGAATTTTAGGGGTTAAGAATACTATGCATTTAATGGTGTCTTGAGTACATTGTACAATGATTTTTTGTTATTGTAAATAGAAAAATTAGGATTGAACCCCCGAGTGCTCAGAAATCTTTTGAGTTGAGAAACAAACTACATATCATGCAATAACTTTTGTCTCATATTTCCAAATGTCATGAAATTTTGTGCTTATGAAAGATATTCCTCATCTCCACCTTTTCTTAAAATTTCAGCCAAAAATATGCAAATCTCTAGCCACACGTACCTGCCCAAAATTTCTATGTTGCCAAAAAACACATGTTGGTCCTTTAGGGGTTAACTAGTGGAATTGGGAAAAAAACCCAATTGCAATGTAAAACAATGAACACTTGAGGAGATGGACAATTTTAGAGCCGAAGCGTTTTATGGACTTCCTACCTTTTTTACTAGTGTCAACAATACCTCTTCCTACTAAGGTAGACTAGCCCATCACCATTCACTTTGCAATTCCGTTTCCCTACTTTTGGCCCCAATTCCGGTCACTACAAAGTCCAAATCCGTTCATTTTCTGACAAGTTTAGTGCATTGTCCTCTAAAGGACCAGCATGCATTTTTTGGCAACATAGAAATTTTAGGCACGTATGTGTGACTAGAGATTTGCATATTTTAGGCCCAAACTTTAATAGAAGATGTGGATGAGGAATATCTTTTATGTGAACGAAATTTTATGACATTTGAAAATATGAGTCAAAAGTTATGGCTTAATATGTTAATTTTTTTAGACGGGTAGTTTGGGCAGATTAAAAAAAAATCACATTTTTCATAAACAAAAATTTGAAATTGGTTTTCAAGAGTTATGTATACATGGAAAGTTTTGAATCATTCCATTTTTATCAATGATTCAAAAGTTATGAGGATTTTTTGTTTGCAGGCTTAATGGGTCCTCTACTCCAAAAGAAACTTTGAATCCTTTATATTACTCAATTTTCAATACCTTTTGAAAAATATAAAATTATACGGTGTAGTATGTGAATTGTTCATTATAACATTGCAACCATTGGGATTGGCATTTTTCAATTCCATAATTAAACTCTTAATAATTTAGTATTTTGAAACATTCTCTACTTTTTTCTACTTACTATTTTTTCCTTTATATTGTACAATTCCAAATGATGTGAAGATTTTCAAGCATGTAGCCAACTTGGCTAGGAAAATGAATCCAAAGAAGCACCACCATTTTGAACGTTTTTTCATAGAAAAGCAAGTTTGTGAAGTGCAGCTGCCCGATTTTTTGCAGGGCCCAAAAAAAGTAATTCTATGATTTCTAATGTTCATATCTTTCAATCTACACGGTGAAAATTTTTGAAATTTTTTTGCATGTTCTCAAGTTAGTGTGCTGCAAGCCCCTATGGTTACATGTGCCAAAAAAAAAGTTTTTTTCAAAAATTTGATACTTGTATTAAAAATGGCAATTTTTGAGTTTTTTTGGTGAAAATATAGTCATCAAACTTTAGGGGTTAGTGCCAAAAGGGGTACAGTGTCAATCCTTCATTAGTGGGAACTTAAATGCCAATAGATACATGTTAAGGCGGTAATGAGTTGTTTCTGGGATGTTTTTGACCCCGATCTATGGGCGGTTTTGTAATTTCAGGACAGAGCATTTCAAAATTTTATAGAAATTACAATTTTAATCGGAAAAGTATAATTCTACTTGGATTTGATTCACAAAACAAGCCCACATCTCTAAATATATGTGCTCGCCCCTCTTGGAATTGGCCCCTTGAAGATACTTAGACATTAGGGGAGATTTGGGGCCATTGGAAGACTGCGAGTTATCCTGCGTTTCCAAACTGTGGGAACGCACTAAAACTACTGGCCGATGTGGTTGAGATAGTGCCACATCATTTTCAAAAAAATAAAAATAAATGATTTTTTTTTGCTTAAAATGATATTTTGAAAAAAAAAATCTGACAACCTGTACCACTGTTCACAGAGTCGAGCCAGAGTAGGAAACAAGCCTGAAACGGCCCTCTAGAGGCCCCCAATCTCCCCTAATGTTCCAAGTCATGGTGGTAATAAGCTGGAATGTCTACCTTACCCGTTTACCAATGAAACTTTCAAGTCTTCTTTTTCCCCCAAAACAATGTTGTTAGTGAAAATGATGCCAAATTTGAACAGATAGTAAGGAACAAGTTCCAGATCAAATTATTTTTTCAAAAGCCCTCATTTTATTTTTTTGGGGGGGGTTTGAAAAATATTTGATCGGAAAATCTCAAAATCTCAATACCCCCCTTAGTCTTGTATTTTTGAAAACGAAGTTGTTTGACAATTGATATGGGATAATCTGTATCCGTTTTCCGTATCCGTATCTATACGATATACATACGGTATCATAATATTCGTATCAGGATCAACGGCAGGGAAGGGGGTGTTTTTATTTTTTTTTCAAAAACGATCAATGGCTATTAATTTTTTGGGGGAGGGGGGGGCTAATTAATTGAGCAGGAAGTGTTCCTCTCTTTTCAGGGGATAGTGAGAATGATGCCAAATTTCTCCATCTAAGCTTAATCCTTTTGAAAGTCCATTCATTTTCGCAGTCAGTCTCCCATTGATAGCTTATTTAATTTTATTCTCCCCCACCCAATTTTAATTGAAATCTCCCATTCCGAATCATTTTGCACCGACCCCTCTGAGTTCGCTGAGTTCGCAGACTTCGCTCCTGCAGGTCCGTGTCCGTCCATCCGTCCGTCCCGCCCATGGATCATCATTCACGAGTTTTAATAAGTGGTGAGTCTGTACCATTACGCCTGACGCGCGCTCCTCCATCTGTCATGGCAGTCCCGTCCCGTCCCTGTCTGTCCCCTGGTGGCAGCCGCGCTTTATCTGTGAATTATTTACCTGCGTGACAGGATCCTCATACATTTTGCAATTGGGTACGAATCGATCGAACTGCTCGATCATTCCACGAACTGAACTGAACTGAACTTACTGGAAGTCATCTTCGCTAGCTGTAAGGAAGCATGTTCCTTTGGACCCATCACAGTCACAGACGAATTAAGGCGCGTCTTCTCACAAACGCTAGATGGGGACCAGCTAGCTAGTTTTCAGGGGCATTCCAGATTTTCTCGCGCGTAAGGGGGGCTACTAGTGTTGCTGCTGCATGGCATGTTGAGTTGCAGGCTAGGATTTCGGAACTAGTAGATGCGTTATTTGGCTTCGGGATGCTGCATGTTACGGAGCGGCAGTTTGGGAGATTGGGGCGGATGTGATCGTTGGGTTTAATGTATTGTGTGTGATTCAAGGATTGATCGAGCGTGGAGAGGTACTGGGTGGTGATCGATCGAGGGATCTGTTTCTAGCTTAATTGTGAGCGAGCTCGGGTCTGAATGTACTTCTCGGTCGTACGTTGTTGATGGTGACGTTGTCAGGGCGGGGTGCGGAGTGGGAAAGAAACCGAGCTTACCTGATTGGTGCGTGTTGGTGTATTGCTGCACATTGCAGAGTGGCGTGGTACCTGGCCGGCGCGCGCGCGGTGGGGAGCAACAATTGATGCAGTAGCTGTGGGGGATTCAGAAACTTGATTAGTTCAGATAGAGCTGCTGGTATATAGTTGCATATTGGCTGTCGAGTGGCGTGGTGCGCTGGATTGTGGGGAGGAAGAAACGATGCAGGGTTGACTGCTCTGGGGTTTAAGGCAGCCGGCCTTTGGTACGTGGTTGCGATGCACTCTGTTTCGCGAATTTGAGCTTCGTGAGGGAATGTCACCCACCACGACGATGTTTCGCCAGATACAAGAGAACCCGATGTTTCGTCAGATACAAGAGAATCCGATGTTGCGGCAATTGTCGCAGGATCAGATGAAGGCGGCGCTCCACACGTACCACCCTTCGCGCTTCCTGGCGACGCCCAAGGGACGCAAGGTGATGAAGACCATGAACACGTTCAAGATCACCATCCTGTGCGGCTTCATCACGATTCTCGTACTGCGCGGCACGCTGGGTCCCGGCGGGCTGTTGTTTGGAGGCAGCGCCCCCGCGCTAACGACAGCCGATGTTCGGCAGCAGATCATCATGTCGCAGCATGCGCGCGTGCTTTCGCAAGTGGAGGAAGCCATCCCCGACGAAGTCACCGCCAGCAAGTTCGTGGAGGAGGAGGAGTGGGACCCCAGCACGCCCTACACTCTGGGCCCCAAGATCACAGACTGGGACGCGCAGCGCGCGACGTGGAACGCGCGCAACCCGGGTCGGAACACCACGGTGGGTGGCGAGCCCAAGACGCTGCTGGTGTCCGGCTCGCAACCTGGCCCTTGCGCCAACCCGTTGGGCGACTTCTACCACCTGAAGTTCTTGAAGAATCGCGTGGACTACGCGCGCCTGCACGGTCTGGAGTTTTTCTACAACATGGCGACGTTCGAGAAGGAGATGACCTCTTTCTGGGCGAAGCTTCCCCTTCTTCGCAAGGTGATGCTGAACCATCCCGACATCGAGTGGGTTTGGTGGATGGACAGCGACGCCATTTTCACGGACATGACCTTCGAGATGCCCATGGAGAAGTACGGCAACGTGAACTTGGTGGTGCACGGTTTTCACAACCTTTTGTTTGAGCAGCATCGTTGGATTGGATTGAACACGGGCAGTTTCCTCATCAGGAACTGTCAATGGTCTCTGGACTTGCTGGGCGCCTTGGCCCCCTTCGGTCCTGAAGGCGACGCCAGAGTCGAAGCAGGTATGCTAGCGATCCTTACATGATGGAAGAAACGGCCTCGGTTCGTTCATCTGAAATGCGCTGTCTCTGTTCATTTCTGGCCCTATGCTTGGAAGTAGTTCCATTTGTTAGGTCGTCTTTGGAAGCGCTATATCCTCTGTGTCTCTGAGGGCCTTGTCTTAACCTGAATTGTGTGAATAGGGTGATATTAGTCCAGGAAAGCATCTTATCTTGCATCTTGCTATTCTGAATAAGGATGCCTCACTTGGAACGTATTTTAGGAGTTAATGCCGTACGAATTTGGTACTAATTCAATACGCCATTGCTACTGAGCTGATTTGTCCCAAACTGAATTTAACATGCTGATACTGAATACAGCGGCTGGTTACGCTGCATATTTAGCATATTTATAATGAGCCAAATCCAGTCATTGCCATAGATTTGACATTGTCATTGGTGACTAATCGCTGTGCACTGGCACATCATGCGTGTGTGCAGGGAAATTGCTGACTCGCAAGCTTGTTGACCGACCGCCTTTCGAAGCAGATGATCAGTCGGCCCTTGTCTACCTCATCCTGTATGGCGATCCCAAATGGAAAGCGTTCACGCACATCGAGTGGGAGTTCCTACTGCATGGATACTGGAAGTACGTGGTGTACACGTACGAGGAGCTGATGGCGAAGAACCACCCGGGCTATGGAGATGAGCGGTGGCCGTTCGTCACGCACTTTGTGGGGTGCAAGCCTTGCAAGCTCGGAACCACTCCCGAGAACGACGAGTGCTTCAAGCAGATGGAGCGGGCCTTCAATTTTGCAGATAATCAGGTTTTGGAGAGATACGGGTTCACTCACGCAGCTCTGGGTTCCTTCAAGACGCAGAAGATTCGCAAGGACTCTGCGGATCCACTGGGAGTAATACAACTGCAAGGTGAGCAGGTGAAAGCTGACTCCTCCACTTTGAAGCAAGAGCTGGACCAGGTTGACACAGAGGAAGGAATGTCCGAGCTGGATATTAGTCAGGATCCTTTAAAGCTCAGTGAGCTTGAGAATGAGTTGGATTTACCTGAGTAGTCGCGTCATTCATTTCATTACGGCCAGTGCATTACCTTCCTTGGTCTTTAATTCATCCCATTTGGCATTGAAATTCCTGTCCGACACGAAGAAGTGCCAGCGCCAAGCCGAGATCCTTGAAGTCCCGAAGGGCCGGTGGAGTAATCTGATCGAGATGCTCATTTCCGGTATGTTGGCATTGGGACACAAATCCATGCTTGTCCTAGCTCTCAAGACTTTGGGCACCTCAGCATCATTATCTTGGCAGCATGGAATCTGGCATATGATGAACAACTGAGCTTTTTGGGCCACAGGGTTTAGGGTTCATAGATTGGAGGATTTGTCTTTTATAGATTACTTTGTTCTTGTCCAAACCTCCAGCAACGAAGGTTGGGTTGCGTGTTGCGTCCAGGGACCTTCATAGAGTGACGGAGTCAAACGTGGACGCTATGACTTAGGTTGCGAAACCAAGACTATGTGAATTGAAGCTAAGAGATGGTTGAGCTCCAATTGTACTTGATTAGAATATTGACCCAGAGGACATTTGAGTAATTGAATTTGGGCATGGTGACCAGCCTTCTAATTCCAGTCTACCTTAGTACGTTGCAATTGTGTCTTTGCTTCGACTGTTCGAGACTTCGTAAATTTCTGTGAACATACAGTTGCCCTTCCTAATATATGTTGCTGATGTGAGTTGTGATTCCGATTCCTTACTGAGTGTTAGGGCTTGCAAACTATGGTAGAGTTGAGGGTTCATTCTCATTTTTCTTCTTTGCAACTTTACCTTTGTCTGAAGTCAAACTGCATCAGACAAAAATTGATAATCAAATGGCCAATGTAACACGGAGTTCTCAATAATCATGTCGGTTGTCCCACATTTCAAAGCATGCATACGTTTGATCGTGATGTGTAAGAAGATAAGAAAGTCTTTCAAAAGGCAGAGACTGAATCTTTGTGAATAGTTGTCATTGAGATTTCTCAATTTCTACCTACTCGACGCTAGAATAGCCCATTGTTGTCACTTGTCAGTGCACATGCTCATTGTAATTCCTTTTGTGGTTGCACATATTTCTTTACATTTGCAGGGCTGTTTCAGAAAAGAACAAGAAATCTGGGAATTTTCCACCTACATACAGTTTGGTCAACTATTTTGTAAAAATAAAATGTAAAGATGTTTCCTGGGTGGTCAAAGTGAAAGCATACAGATAGTCTGCTTTAAAAGTGAAACTTTAACCCCAAAACGACCTTGGAATTTCCTGAGCTTTTAGGAATGTGCTCTAAATTGAAGAACAATCCAAATTTTTTATAAGTTGTATCAATTCTTTCTGAATTGTATATGTACAAAATCAAACTAGACATTTTAGAGATCACACTAGAAAAGAAAACAGAACAATGTATCTTACGGATTGAAAGATTATAATGTTTGATCATGAGGGTGTTAAAACTATGAAAGTGATTTGAAGTCTTTTAATCTTCTTTTCACATTTCAAATCTAAAAATTTGGTCACCAAAAAAATACGAGGTTAAAGGGCCTAATATGCATAACCCCAATTAAATTATGACTTCTCAAAATCTACTCTACAATTTTTTTCAATGAATTTTTTTCAATGTAATTGTTTCTCAAAGATCTAGTGTATTTGATCTCAATCCCAAGAGCCATGAACACTACAGAAAGTCAAGATTGCAATGGACACCCATGCGCAAAATTTTGAACAAGAAAATTCGTAATCAATCATTTTCAAAATCAAGTTTTTGAAGCTAAAACTAAACTTCAAAAATAATTTTTCAAAAATATAAACTTCTAAAAAAATTAATTTGATAAGGTTTTATTTAACATCAAAAATTGGTCGAGGACACATTTTGTCCTCAGGTCATTTTGGAGTTAAGGGCTGGTCCGCCATTTTCATGGGCTTCCGTGATATAAAGAATTTTAGCTCATTTTTTGGACATAGAGAAATAGATGCAAGATGTAACAAAAGTGATTTCCTAGTTTTCAATCATTATTGAATTATTTATGAATTTTCAAAGATTTTTGTCATAGGCACCTATTTGTAACCGTATGGCTCACAAAATTTGTTCCCTTGCAACTTGTAAGGAAATATTGAGAAACCAAGAAGAATAATTGGCTCTTGAAATAAATAGCATTTTATTCTCAATCCACTCAATGGCTAAAGAAGTCTATTTAAGGACCACCTGGCATATCCATTCTAGAACTAATATACAATTGATTTGGAGAAGACAATAGCTTTTAGGGCACACTCATTAGAGGAGATTTGAGCCTCCAAAAGACCCTTTCAGGGCTGTTTCCAATGCTGGGAATAGCGCACTACTATCAGAAAAAAATTATTAAAAGAAAAAAGAAAAAAAAGTTGTTAAAATGTTAAAAGAATACTTTAAAAAAATTACATAAATAAAAAAATAAATCTGATGTGGCCACATCAGACTGGCCATTTGGCAGCATCCCAGCGTTCCTATAGAGTTCCCACAGTCCAGGAACTTGCAGTCTCTTAACCCCTAACTGCCTAACCGACCAAATATGGTCGCTCCAAAATTTCAGAATCATTTGGGTACGGGCAATTAAATTTCTTTGACCAGCTGAATTTTTTTTACGGATAGTATTGAAGGTTAACTATTGAAACTTTTATTTTTCACTAAAAAAGGTAAATATTTTATTTTTGAGAGGTCCTCAAAAGCATAGATGTCTCATTGAGGAAGAATAAAGCTTACAAATTTGATTTGATTTCTCGGCTTTAAGCAAAGCTTGCCAATTTTACTTGAATTGAGATCTACTTATGATTTGCTTTGAAAATAGTCCCAATGGAGAGATGAAAGTGGTTTTCATGATTTTCACCATTGAAAATTTAAACATACAAGTGTTGATTTGGAGTTATTTGCAATTTCTACTTACAAAAAAAATTGCATTTCAACAATTGCAAGGTGGATTGTGTAATGATTTTGATAGCTTTTCATGTGAAATTAAGTTTTTCGAAAGTTCATTTTAGTATGCTAACATAATTTGTAGTTGTTCATGTCACCTCCAATCCCCAAAAATATTTATATGCAAATTTCTCAAACATTGTGAGGAGGGGCAGCATACTAAAAATAGAAAACATACATTTCTCTTGTTATGATCTCACAACTCCTATGCAATTTTGCACTCAAAATTGGTATATATACTAATAAGCTAGCTCTTTAAACATCTGTAAGGTTAGATTTTGAAAAAAAAACAATTTGCGTCATTAAGGATAACTATAAGTCCATGCTCTTTTTTCATAGGAAGAATTCACTTGGAAAGACTTAGGCACTTAGGGGTTAAAGGCCCGAATCTCCTCTAATGACCTTAGTTTCCCATTGTGGACCATGCGAGGCTTTTTTCATCTTTTTGGATGCTAATGCTGTGTCATTAATTCCCGACATGATTGCAATGATAATCAAAAAGCAATCCTTAACCCCTAAAGGACCATTATCCCTTCGGGGGACAAATGCGTTTTTGAATAGGTATCTACGGGCTGAAATTTTCTCTTGATTTTTTGAAACTTTTTTTGAAGATAGAAAAACTAATAAGCTTTGTGAGAATATAATTTTTTCACAACCGTTGCCCAGGATAAAAAGTTATGACCAAGTAAGCTCAAAACAGGGGACAGCGGGCACGGGGGCAGGCCGTCTAGGCAGCAAAAAAAAAGGACAAAAATTTGAAATTTTTTTTTTATATTTTTTTCCTCATAGATTATATTTTTGCCTATTTGGAAAGCTTTGATTCATTTCATTTGGATTTGTTATGAGAAAGTTATGGACATTCTTGTTTTGGGGGCAGTTAGAGCATCTTTTTGAAAAAAATAAATTCTAGGATGCAGTTCTGAATGCAATTTTTCAAATTTTTCACGGGTTTTTTTTGCATGGTTTATATTATTTGCTAGAACAATCTCACCATTGGGATTAGCACATTTTAATTCCATCTAAAATATATGAATATTTTAGATTTTCCTTCTATTTTGTATCTACTTCTACTTAACAATATTTTAAAGAACAATAATTAAGTTTTTTTGAACTTTTATTTTCTTCCTAGACTCTCAACTCAATTCTCCACTATAAAGATTAAAAGCTCAAAACTCTGTAGTGCAAAAATTCTAAGTAAAAAATGTTCATAGTCAAAAAATCTAGTCCCGCAATGTGCTGAAGAACTTGTTTTTTTCACTTTAAATGCAAATATCTTTCAATTTGTGCGGTCAAAAATTTTGGAATTTTTTCCACACACTCTCATACTAGTTAGGTGTAAGATCCTATAGTTAGATGTGAAAAAAAAAAACATTTTTCAAACTTTTTTACTTTTTGCTATAGAAATGGCAATTTTGAGTGTATTTTGGCAGAAAATGGGCCTCAATCCTTTTGGGGTTAAGATTAGGGGAGAAGGAATCCTTTATCATGTTCATAAACCTCATGTCATTTCATTTGATTCATAAAATCATCATTCTTTAGCCCAAGTCCAACTTTGGTTGCCTGTATTAGACATGAATTATTTATACTAAATTATTATTACAACAAGATGAATAAGGTTCCACTAAAGTAGTTATAATTGGATTGGTGTCACTTTTAGGCTACTAAATTATTTTAAAGCATACTTAAACACTCTTTCAAACAAAACTATAGCAACTGTATAAAAATGTCATTTTTATGGATGGAAGACAATACAAGCAAGGTTATTTACACTGGAGCAAAATTATTGTCACAATGTCCAGAGGAGCAAGTGCAAGGCCTTATCTAGATTTTTGGTCCAAGTTGAAAATAGGTTGCTTCTAATATTGTTTTAGTATTTATAAATTCAGCATAGAATCACTAGAAGAAAATTGCATTCTACTTGACAAAAAAGTATCAAGTAGTTTTTGTTGAGTTCTCTATTTGTAATGCAGAATTTTGCATTTCAAAAACAAAATTGTGCGTTTGACTTGTCAAAAATCTGCGTTTTACTTGTCAAATTTTGTGTTGAAACGTTGAAACGTTGAAATGCAGAATTCTGCGTTACAAATGGAGAATTCAACAAAAACTACATGATATTGTTTTGTTGTTTCAACAAAAACTACTTGACACTGTTTTGTTGAGTACAACGCAGTTTCTGTCAAGTAAAATGCAGATTTGACATTCATAACGTAGTTTTTGTCAAGTAGAATGCAATTTTCTTCTAGTGAATACAAAAAGAGGGTGGGTAGGAAGATGATTGTGCATAAAATATAATTTTAGAAAATTTGGGATTGAATTCAAAGAAATAAAAATATTTGGCAACTATCTCACATAGCTTCAAAAGTAATTAACTTTAAATGTACCGAGATGAAAAGCACCCTTCTTTATATCAAACTGGTGGTAGGAGGTAAAACAACCCATGTGAAAGATATAAAGTATAATCACTAGGGGTGCAACTATTCATAATTAAGTAAAAAAAAAGTAGAATTGTGTTCAAAGTAGAATTTCAAACTTCATTTAGGCATAGAAGAATATTTTCTTTCAAAAACAGTGTGAACAATTTATAGTTAAGTTTGACATTAGATAAATTTACTATGAGCTGTTCAAATTGTGAGATAAATTTACCATTATGAGCCGTTGACAAAGAAAAACTGAATATATATTCTACATGGGTTGTTTTACCTTTTACCACCCTTCTTGTATGAGAGCTTGCCTTCTCATCGATACACACACAAAGTAAAAGGCTTTTGAAGCTATGTGAGATAGTTACTAAATATAATTCCAACTTTTCTAAAATTATATCTCTTGAAGTAGGATGACATCTTCAAGCACAAGGGGAACATGGGTGTTCAAAGGACATGACAAGTGGTAAATTTATCTAATGTCAGTGATCCATGATAAATTAGGCATAGAAAACTTTTGACCTAGCCTTTTCCTGGCTAATATGCCCAATGGCCTTTGAGTTCAACTTGGGTGTTTTAGGCCATAGATTGATCGAGCTTGCCAAAGCCACAAATTTTGGGTGATTTTTTTTCTTTTCTTTGATGGCTAGCTAAAACCTAAAACTTCATCTTTATATTTTGAAGAGATTATTGTATGTGTAAGCCAAAAATTATTGAAAAAGCTATGTATGAGAGTTTTTTTAAAGCTAGTTTTCAAATTGGAGATTTTTGAGTACGCAT
Organism: Neckera pumila; assembly: GCA_963969595.1. Classification (NCBI taxonomy): domain Eukaryota; kingdom Viridiplantae; phylum Streptophyta; class Bryopsida; order Hypnales; family Neckeraceae; genus Neckera; species Neckera pumila. The sequence goes on along the minus strand of OZ018409.1, from coordinate 43,816,526 downwards.
TTCCCAATTTGAAATATTATAAAAGCTTTTGTAGCCAATTTTGTCACAAAAAGAAAAAAAAAGGTTCAAATAAAGAAGTGAAATCAACTTGTACTTCAATCAGATTTTCTTGGAATTTGAATTCCCAAAAAACATCTTTCCCTACTTCAAACACTCTAATTTCAAAATTTGTAAGGTCAAAACCTCCTAGTTCTTACTAAAATATAATGAAGTAGTGTACCACTAGATCTTATGGTAAGATGCATAAAGATTTCATCTATCATCTTTTTTTTTACCTTTGCCATTAACACGGCTTATTTTGAGTATTGTTTGGTGAAACATAGTAAAAAAACTTTAGGGGCTAATTTGACAAAGAACAAATTGTAAATTAGATGGTCAACTATTCCATTTTTTGATTGGAATTTTGATTGAACAGATATGTGATGAATCCACTCCCAAGTGCTATATAGTTACAAATTCTATGTTTCTTATTCTTGGGTTACAGAATGATATGAGCATTTTTATTAGAGAAAGAATCAGCCCTCCGGAGGGCCTCTCCAGATTGACATGCCAAGCTATTTCAAGCTTGGCCTGTCAACCTGGAAAAGTAACCCCAGTGAGCAGTCAGAGTGTATGATTGCTTGCCGAAGTAGTCAAACTTTGCAATTTTGTTAAATTTTGTTTAAGCTTAAATTTTCTATTTATTTTTTATTATTGTTTTTAGTTTTTAATTTATTATTATTATTATTTTACTTGTAAATCTGGGTTCCTGCGCCATTGTCACTACAATTTAAGCTGCGTAGAAATAGGGGAATAATTAATTCTCTTGACCCAATAAACAAAATTTCAGGGTACTAAAGGGGTCCGAGGAGCAGCCCTCTGGAGGGCTGATTTTTTCTCTAATGGATAGGCATTGCTATCTAAACTTCAGAATGTTGTAGGTTTCTCATCCCATCGATACATTCAAAATAAACAAATGCACTCACAATTCAATTTTGACGATTGTATGCTGATTTCGTGACACCGTTACATAAAATCGGAACCTTGCAAAAGTCCATTTGACTTTTGGCCGCGGTGCACTTACAAGGCAAATTAAAATTTCTAATAGTAATAAAAATATATCTAAAAAAAATTGCCAGTCTAACGTGGCACCATTGGTGATCACTTGGGTCTCTAATTTTTATTTTATTTTATTGATATTGCATTACTACATGCAGTCAAACGGCCTTCTGTGGGCCTCAAATTTTTCCTAACGACTATTTGAAGATTGCTTCCTTCCTCTATAACTTGATATTATTCTATACATTGAACTTTAAGCATCATCTAATCCACTTGGATTTTGTATGACATGTTTGTGGCGTTTGTAGTTGCTCACTTGTACCACTTTGAATCTTGTAGATGTATGCATTTAATTCCTTTCCCCCTATTATTTAACTTTTCATTTCTAATGATGAAATGTGAATTTTACATGAGAGCCATCCCTACCAGGCCTTGCCAATGCTACTCCACAATCAAACGGCTCAACACCAATACCCCTTCACAATACAAGTTGTGCTGTTCCGTCACTCCCACAAACATTTTTATGCTCACCCTAACTTGGTCAACTTTGACTACCGCCTTAATGGAAGACATAGAGGCTAGTGAGGGGCACGAGAAGGAGAAGAATTTTAGTAAGGACTTTAAAGGATGGTTGTTGCAAAGCATCGGGGCTTTAGTGCACGGCCACATTTCATGAGGTAGTAAGTGCCTTGCCACATCTTGATGTCGTGGTCAAATGGGGTGCAACTATAGTAGAGACACCCATTGCCAACCAATTCCCCATACCCAACATGTAGGGTGCATTTATTTCCAACTAAGATTGGCACAAATTTCCAACCAAGCTTGGAATGTGAGTTTTTTTCCTTTACTAGTAAAGTCTTGACACATGTTCCAAAATAGTGAGCAAGAAAGTAGGAAGTAGTGAGTGGTTTAGTAGTTCTTGAATGATTAGAATTGACAAACTTTATATCTTGCAAGCCAACTTTTGACTTTGAAAACTCATATTAATTTGAATCCAAAGAAAAAAATCTTGAAAATCCGGCAATGTCCGTCAATCATTTCTATCTTTCTTGAGGCCAAAAAGATGGGCCAATTCAACAAAATCTAGAAAATTTAGGCCCCCCTTCTCTCTCTTTCTTTTCAAGGCGGCTTTACACCTTGAAGCCATGCCAATTTTTCTTGAGGCCAATTGCACAAAATCCAACAGATCGGATTTGTTAAAAGAAATGATATTTTATAAAAAAAGTTTTCCATTTATTGAAATCTGACATTGGCTCCGAGAACAAGAATTGACCTTCCATTCTTCGTGCACTCCTTTTATCAAGCTTGAGCATGTCAAATCATGTCTTTTTGGAATGAAAAATTCATTTTGCCAAATTAACTTGGCTTCTAAATGTGAAGGGGTTTGGACCAATTTTCAACCTTTTGTCTAATCTTTGATAAGGATTTCGGGCCTCTTACACAACAAATTGACCCGGCCTCTAGGTGTAAAATGGCCCTAAGACTTTTTCTTTATGGATGTGTATCAAAAATAAAAGAAATACCGCACCATTTCAACAACAACAAAGCATATGATTATATGAAATCTTTAAAGCATCTACACTAGCAAGTCTTTTAGGGGCAACAAAATCACCAAAATTCGCTTCTTGTCATGTATTTTGATTTTACTATATGAATTAAAGGGGTAGAAATTGTATTTCATTGTTTTTATTACATTGTCCACTACTTGTATTTAACCACCTGGCCTTGTGCCAACAACTCACATTGCCATTGCATTGAATAAGCACCAGGCTATAATTGCATGTCCAGTTGCCTATGCTATTTTCATTGCGGCTATACATTTGGAACAGGTTTGACAAAATTTAGCCATTGGATTTCAACTTTTTGCCTAATCTGTACCAAGGCACATTCTCCAATGCACTTGCATGTTGTCATGTTGTCATGTTTGTCTCTTGTACAAATAAATTAGGAGCCAAGACCTTTATCAAGGTTTGGCGCCCATAAATATGGTTTCAAAAATTTCATGAAGGTATATCACCTATCCTACGATGACGGTCAGATTTAGACATAAATTAAGTATTTTTTGGGATGTCTAAATTTTTGAGAGTATTACAAGTGAAATTTTTGGAAGACTATAAGTGAATTTTTGAAATATCCTAGAATATACCACCTGTCAAGGGTCCCTTTGCACCTGAAAAAGAAACTAATTTGGCACTTCACTACCGAATCAGACCTTCACATGTGGTATTTTGGACAATGTTAACTAAAAGTAAAAGATTTTTGTATTACTGGACTACCGTTTTTATATTTTTATTATTCTTTCTTATTTTTTTGTTTAATTTAGTATTTATTAAAATAAATACATTTTTACTATTACTTTGTATATCAAGCTAGTATTAAGGGAACATGCTTTTAATGAAATTGTATATATTATATTCATTTGCAAGTCATTTTCTTCTTCATATCTCTATTAAGATCCTTAGATATTGTTTTTGATGTTTATGTTTTTTTTCTATACATTAGATGACCTCTAGAAGACTGCGAATTATCTTGTGTTCCCAGATTGCGGGAACGCAAGATAACTGCTGGAAGATGTGGCCGAGATTGTGCCATGCCATTTTAAAAACAAACATAAAACAAAAACAAAAACCACTTTCAATGATAATAGTGTGCCCTGTGCCATTGCCACAGCCAAAATCATAGTAAAAATAATTTCCTAATTTCCTAGTTCATAAATTTTTTTTGAAACTCAATATCTTTCACACCGTCATTCCAGACGCCATGAAACAAAGCCCGTCCACCCTTCCTCGCCAAGAGCTTTCTGACGGTACCAAGAATGCGACTAAAATCAAAGTAAAATTAATTTTCTAATTTTTTGATCCATAAATACTTTGAAATTCAATACCTTCCACCCATAGCTCCAAAAGCCACGGAACCAAGCCCATGCACCCCTCCTCGCCAAGAGCTTTCCGATGGTATCAAGCACGCGGCCGGGGGACTCACGGTCCGGGAGATCTCAACGTAATAAAACAAAACAAAACAAACAAACAAACAAACAAACAAACAAACAAACAAACAAACAATACTTTTTTGGAACATCCCTGAAACTTCAAGGCACTACCTTGATTCCCATTTCATTTTTTTGAGTCATTCTTTGTGCTTGGAGTTTAACTACTTGTTGCACCCACTTTGTGAGATGGCTACTAGTTCAATATTACAGCAGAGTCATTCTTCAAATTGTTGTATACCATGGAACTACAGATACAAACAATGCTGTGGTCTTATAAATTGACAGCAAGCACATACAGCCACAACATATATAAGCCACATGTTTCAACCAATATTTCCTTGATTGATAAAAACCAATGAGTCTATGCTCTACCAACTGAAGGAAGTATTAAAAGCACTCAGTTTTAACCATTTAACTTTCTAATTCATTCAAGTACCGCACCATGACATTTATTCCATTAGTGTCGAGACCAAATCAAGCCAGCAATGAAATCAAGAATACAGAGAGTCATTTCAAATGGAGAAGTTACACTTGTTATTGTCCAAGCTTGAAATAAGACATCTAGCTACTTTCTTAATCCTATAGGAATCAAAAAAGTACAAGATTACAAGCAACATCTTGTCTTGCAAGAGTGATTTCGGAGTGCTTCAAGAAGCCATGGACCTCACTTGTGCCCATCCCAACAACCAAACAAGTCAATGAGAGGTTAGTGAGGTATAGCAGGTGTGTGCAATCCATGGGCGCTTGCTATTCCTGTCACAAGAAGAAAACCTACATCCAATATGCAAAACAATTTTCCACAAATGATTCAACTGCCTCCAAACCTAATGATTAGTAGAACTCTGCGCCATATTGTGCAAGGGAGCTATGCAATCAGCAAACCACCACCAGCAACTTTGTGAACACTATTGGAATTTTGCACTTAGAGATGGCTCCAACGCAGCCTAAACTCCACAGCATGAGCAACTAGCAAGAATGGAGGAAAGAGGGAGCAAAAACTTTCAGTCCTCCAACTTCTTCTCACCCTGTTTAAAAATTCAATCATGGCATGAGTTTGTTAGAGCAAACTGGCAGCCCATGCAGCTTGATGCAGGCCCCAGCCGTCCAACTTAATTTCAGCCAACGACACTAAATCTCAGCCCTCCCAAATAATCACCCATAATTTAATGAAGGTGCGCCAATAGCCCATGATTGTCATTCCATTGTAAGCCAAATCTAGGAAAATAGATACTTATGAGATATGGCAATGGTGGTAGTTGGTTTGTCAAAATCAGATGTACTTCATATTAAAAGTACAATTTAATATTTGCATATAGTTTATAGGTCCCTTTACATAGTAAGGCTTTTAGCTATTTGCATATCTAAAGCATTACATGTCAAAATCACACTTCACAAATTTACTATGAAGTTTTGAAATTCACGAGACTTCTTTTAATTTTATCTCCATGCTTGGCCTTACCTAGGAGGTGAAGTCTAGAAAACAAACAAACAAACAAACAAACTTAAGGTATAGATTTGGAAGAAGAAGGAAAAACACACACATATATATATATATATATATATATATATATATATATATATATATATATATATATATATATATATATATATATATATATATATATATATATATATATATATATATACATCTTTTATTTTTTTTATTTTTTTTGCCAGCCCGTACTGGCTGTTCGAATAATTGGGCAAGATTTGGGAATGGGCCTAATACGGCCCTCTAATGTTGTGGAATGGGAGTTATTACCACTTTTGAGGTGATTGTGTAAGAAAGTGTACAAATGCAATAGTAGGGTAGTTAGAGAATAAAATTTGTACACGTGGCACACTGTAAATGTCCAGAAATGATTTTCACTTCCTTATATTGCATTAAACGTTTTACACAAAACACGAGAAGTGTTTCAGTGATCAAAATTACACTGAAAGACTATTGTGTGCATCGTGGTCACCGTAAACCAATTGAATATAAATAGGAGCACATGCATTACTTGCAATGCCCTCACCATCACTCTCCACCAACTAGATAGGACTCGAGGTAGGACATGCAATTCCATCTTCAATATCATCCAGCACAATGACATTGTCCATTAACTCCACTTGCTATTGTGCCTCATCCAAAACAATTCCTATAAGATCCCCAAATTCATAGCAATAATCAATATTCTTTTCTTTGTAGATTAATATATTCAAGCCTTGAATAAATATAGTTATATTAATAAAATCTTGTACTCCCTCCTTGTCCCAAAATGATCTTCAAGTTCTCTTTAATTTTATTGCAAATAAGCTTAATATTGCACTAGGAAAAGGCCTACAAATCTCAAAGTTTTAGGACTATAAGAGTGCACTGAACTCTACATATAGCTCAAAATGGGTTGAAATAAGTAACGTTATTTTCATCAAAAAATTCCCAAACATATAGTCCAACCAGAAGATTGTTTTGAGATAGAGGAAGTATTTATTTTACTGAATTTCTATTCAATTCAATAGCTTCTTAAACTTCCATTACAACAAGTTCAAAGTTGTGATTGCGCACATATTGACCGTCAATAATATATCAAAGAAAAAGATAATCTTCATGAGAATTTTGCACATAAATTCAAAGTCCATTTAAAACAGGATAGTCATTCTTTCATATTGATTAACAACTAATATCATATCAAATATAATTTCGTTATTTAAGTTCAATAGTTGAATCTCTTTGAATAATATAAACAATAGATCAGCAATAAATGCATGTCATAATATATAATACTCTTTTTAATTGAAAAATATATAACTAATTATATGATTAGAAATTACCATCAATGAATCTTTCATAAGATAAAAATCAGATGTAATTTCCAATTATTTTACATCTTCTTTGATAACATGAGTATCAACTTTGAAATGTACATTGTTTTTGGTGTTTATTTATTTTTTAATATTCATCTTTTTACAAGTATTGTCGGAGATGTACAATGACACCACCTCAAAAACATGTTCTTTAGATGTTGTAATAAATTAAATAAAAAATTAAGTACTTTGATTCAACAACTCTTATAAATTGTTGTCCATTCAATACATCAAATATCAAGATGGTAACAATATGATTTAAATTAATCATCACCATTTTATAAAAAACAATTATCATTCATATTTCATTAAACAAAAATTATTGACATAAAATGCATTTCAAAATGTTAAGTTTAATTAACACTTTGAAAAACCTATATTTAAATTTGATGTTCAATTTTTTTTAAACAATGTTGTGGAGGTGTAGGAGGTTTTTCTTCAACTTTCTTCCTTCTTGTTAGAATTGTCAGCTTCTTTGCTATTAACTTTTCCGCCGTGGTTGCAATGTAGCATTAATAAGCAAATTCTACTATGGTCTCTTAAACCTTCACAATTGATGATGTAGTTGTTAGATATAATGTAAACCCTTTTTGAAATCTACAATTATAAACAAAATTAATGAATTACTCTTAAGAAATTGAAATTGCATCAAGTTAAAATGGAATTTTGAGAAGTGTGATCATTTTGTTGATAAAGTTTATTGCCACCAAATAAGTCATAGGGCAGGCACGGAGATACTAGCAACTTCGTCTTTTAAGTCAAATTAAACCACACGGCTTTTGTTTTCTTTTGGAATCGCATGGCAATTGATTTTTTAAGGGTGGGTATTGTTTTCTCTTGGAATCGCATGGTTGTTGATTTTTGAGAAGGAATGTATTGTTTTCTTTTCAAATTGTATGGCTGTTGATTTTTCATTTTTCATTTTTCATTTGCTGTTTTTTCCTCAAGTCAAATCTTATAGTTAATGTTTTCTTATTGAATGGCAAGGCTATTGATTTTTTGAAGGAATTATTGTTTTCTTTTCAAATTGCATGGTTGTTATTTTTTTAACACATCGTACGGCAATTGAGGGTAGTCTTAGGTTTTTTTAATCACATCCAACGGCGGTTGATTTTTCACTTTGGAGGGGGGGGGGAGGGGGCTCACAAGGATGTGCAACCACTTTTTGGTACATTGTCATCTAGTGCAATTTATAAGCAAAATTTTTTGGTAAGATGTACATATATTAATAATTATTCTATTGAATAATGTATTATCTATAAGTGTTACCTATATGGATTGTATGGAATAATGTACTATCTACATGTATTATATATAAAATATTTGGTAAAATATACATATAATTGCACCTAGATTGATTTATAAAGAACTAGATGAATATGTAATAATATCATAATGACTCCTTAATTGTTAAGAAGAAAAAAAATAAGGCAATTGGAGGCAATTGGAGGTGGTTTTTAGAACATCAAGTGAGTAGCAATTACATCATAAATTCACTATCCATCCTTGATTTTTTTTGGTTTGGGTTGGATATCGAACTTTGAATACCAAGTTATTGTGCAACATGTATAAAAAACAATCAATTCATGATGGAGTGGGGTAAAGTAGCATTCATATGATTAGCACTCATATACTACCTCTATCCCACTAAAAAACTCCTTATTTTATCTCATGTTTCTCTTATACTAATTTCGTTGACCATGTTGAAAAATGTATAATTCAGAATGGTCTAAATTTTATATCACCACAATCCATGAAGGACGTTGTATTTGTTTGATGCAACCAAAATAAAAATTGGACTCAAGCAAGCTTTGAATATACTTCCTCAAAACTACTAAAAAAAATAGGAAGTAAAATCAATAGCTTTTTAGTGGGACAGAGGTAGTAGTTTTTAAACAATGCAACTTCGTTCTCAAACAATGTAGTCATTTCATAATGAAAGAGATCTTCTTTTAAATGGTAATTGAACTCTCAAGTCAACTTACATTTTTAGAATCTTATTTGTAAATGATGGTCATAATTTGCTACTAAAAGGACAAGAAATGATTATTGCCACTACAAGAGAATGGGGTGTTTTAAGTGAGGATTTTAAGTTATCTTTGATTGTATGACATATTTTCCTAAATTTGAGCTCCATTGAACAAATCAGCAAGCCCTCAATTGCTCAATGGCCTGACTACTTTTTGAAGGACCCGCTCACTTTTTGATTGTTGCATTGTCATGAATGGGGCCTTTAACCCTCAAAGGCCTTGGAATGTACATCCAAATTGCAAATTTGAAACATGGGTGTGGATGCTCTAAGAAAGCACATTAATGATATAGTGAATTTTATAGTCAAGATGTTGGCTTAAACATGAGGGTGAATGCAAGAAACACTTGTACTATTTTTTGTCACACCTTGCATGTTGATTTGTTTTTTAGGCATAACTTTTGCATATTGAATCCAAATGACTTAAGATTTACAGGAAAGGTGCTCATGACCACTATACACCTTGCCTAATTTTTTGGCAATTTTCAAAAATATTTTACTAAATAAAAACAACCCCTGATTTTATGTCACAAATTCCAATTTGGAGGTTTCTACTACAATTTAGTACCCAAAAAATCGAACTTGGAGCTGAAATTTGGATGAAATGGTCTTCTAGTAGACTTCTAGCTCTCCAGAAGAGGATTTTAAAAAAAAGTTAACTTTATGTAGTGTAAAAGTCTACAAAGTGAGCTTCTTTCTGCTTGCATTACAAAACACATAAAACATTATTTTGAGGTTTTTTTTGGTGAATGACCATCTCCATGGAGCTGTTGCAAATGGCCAATTTTTGTTTAGTTTATTTAATTTATTTTACTATTTTTAACTAATTAAAGCATCAAAATATCTATTTTCTTGAAATTTGGCACTTTCTAGTTCTCCCACTTAGAGAATTTTTCTATGCTTTCCTTCCCAGGGTTTTTTCATCTTAAAGGTATATACAATGGCCATATTTTAAAAAAGAATTAAAAATTGTTTTTCTATGCTTAAAGTATTTCAGAAAATAAAGCATCAAATAGTGAAAACGCAACAAGTAGTACAAGTGTTTCTTGCATTCACCCATGATAACAACTCTAATACCATATTAAGTACATCAAGATTCACAATCGATGGAGAATATAAAAGATTAATATATTACATAAAAAGATTATGTATTATACAATTTATTATATAGAAAGTCTCTTGGATTATTGTTCTGATGTGATTCTATGAGTTAGGATTGCTTTAGACTACGGTGGAGAAGTATACTCACCGGTTAAGAAGTTTTGTCCAAGATATGGTTATTTGAGGCAACCAATGGGATGTTGGACAAGATGGAAACACAATAGAATAATGCCTTAAGAAGTCTTGACCGGGTATAGTGTAAACACCAATCGGAGAAGTCTTCCGGACAACTTCACAAATTGAAGCCTACTAGTGAACTTCACCACCAAGAGAGTTTTGGTTGGCCATAGTAGAAACCTTAATTGCTAATGGTCCCTATGGGCATACTTTGTATGTTTTGGGATTGCATCTACTTCTTTGATTTTGTGTGGTCATTGGCAAAAGTTTGAAATGGACAAAGAGTTCTTAGCTTTTGTTGGCTAGGATAACTTCGTTGCAGTCGCGGTGGCACAATCTGGAGCGTTGAGGAGGGAGCTTGGCAGCACCATTATGGCCATCCATTTTGTAATGAGCTCTCCCTCCTGCTCTTCCCCCTCCTAGTCTTCTATCGTAGAGTTGTTGCTGCTTTAGAGCATCCTTTGCAAGCACATTAACATTGTTCTTTCTAGATTTTTAACGTTACATTAGCGCGTTAATTAGAATTAGTGAGCATTTGAGTGAGCCTTGAATGCTCGTCGCTGTCGCTGCAATTCCCCGCATGGGAAACTGATTCTTTTTTGAAACTTGCATGGCGGCATCTTCTATGAGAAATTTGGTTTCCACTTGTGACTTTGAAATTCCTGTGCGCCTTTTCTAGGCTGTTGTGAAATTGTTGGAGGCAAGCCTTGTCTCCCTTGCAATCACTGCAATTGAGAACTGGTTTTATGGGAAATGTGGGAAGTTGGGAAATGGGAAATGCAGGAAAATTGGAAGGTGGCGGCCGATGGAGGAGTTTTGATTTTTGGTTTTTTTATGGTTGTCAGCTTGCCACAGCTTCAAAATTTAATATCTCCCCTCCTCAATTTGTTCTCACCTTCTTTGTTTTTCTTGCGCTTTAGTTGATTTGCTTTTGGGTTGGATTTGCCTTTATACTCGCTTTCTAGTCTTGCTTATGCGTTGTTGTTCTGTGATCTGGATTGCTAGTCAACAAAAGCTAAGAACTTTTTGGGTACTGCTCACTTGGTCGTTGCTTGTGCAAGTTCCATGAAAACTTTAGGATGCAGTGCTTTGGTTCCAGCCGTAACACAAGCAGCATTGGTAAGTATCTTGCGCCAAGTGGTTATAGTGCGCAGCTGATGGAGATGGAGGATATCACACATGTGTCAGAGACACATCTCTTGCAATCAATTTGCTGTCCAATTGCTAGCGATCCGCCTTCCGAAGACACCGTAGCATCTTTAATGAGCTGGGTGGTTACCGATTTGGTACCAGAGAGTAAGGGCAATTGATGTGTGATAGAGAAGAGGAAGAAGGCGAACCCTAATTCTAATGCGCGGAAGAAAAAGAAGGTGGATGTGCCATCACTCACACGACGGTGGCAAGAGGTTTGGGCTTATAAATTTGCTTGGATGGAGGGTGTGTTTGATTCTACTAGGGGTTTGACTGGAGTCATCTGCCAAAGTTGCACCTCAATAGCGAGAAAGAGGAAGGTGATGGTTTTCAAGCTCAATAACTTAGAGAAACATGAAGCATTAGATGATATTTGGGGGTCTTGGAGGGCCGTTTCAAGCCGTTCCCTGATCTGCCCAGATTCAGTGAACGCTAGTACAGGGGTGTCAGAATTTATTTTTTCAAAAAATAAAAAATAATTAAAATATCATTTTAAGCAAAAAAAAAAAAATTTTTTTTTTTTCAAAAAATGACGTGGCAATCGTTATGCCACGTCAACCAGCTGCTGCTGCTACGTTCCCGCAGTCTAGGAACGCAGTAGACAGCAAGGGAACTTGGAGCCCTCCAAAAACCCCCAAATCTCATCTAATGGTAAGTGTACTTGAAGGGAGGATGGCGTGCCGCTGCCGCATCTGAAGAAGGGAGACACATTCTTCAAGATGGACTGCAAGCACGTGAAACACTGCAAGTTGTGGGCGAGCTGTAAACCAGCGTGTGGCAGATCAGCCGACTGCCGGTATCGAAGGCGAGTTCAAGAAAAAAGGAGTCCAATTTGCCACCCTATTTTCCATTCTTACTCATGGCCGTCCTATGTGTGATTTTGAAAGAGAGCATTACTTGCTTAAGCATTTGAAATTGAGGAACCTGCCTAGGAAACATTGGTCGGAATCCATTGGCTCAAAGATGAGCAAACATATTCACCCATGCATTCTAACAAAATTGAAGTCTATTGTGCAGTCAGCTCAAGTGATTTCGCTAAGTGCCAATGAGGTCACTATGGTAGATAATACGTCAGGATCACAGTTCATGTGTATGTTGATGATAGTTGGGAACAAGTCCCTCACTTCCTGCACTTGTTTAATGTGTCTGAAAGTGGCACTGCAAACCACTTTATTGATGTGATAATGCATGCCCCAATCAGGAAGGAGGTCTCATTCACAAAGAGATTGCTAGGAAACTTGTTTATTTTTATATTGACGGTATTAGTATATTTTAGGGTCCCAAATCGGATGTGACCGCCCAAATCCAAGACAAGTGGTCTTTTTTCTCGTTGGAAGCTAATTGTGTCAGTCATCGCATGAACTTGGTTGTTGAGACTTTGTTGAAGTATCCATTGGTTTCCAAGCTTGAGGGCATTTTCCAGTTGGTGTCCTTTTATTTCTACCGAAGTAGCAAAAAGACATTTTGAGCTGTCAAAGCTTGCAAATCTCATAAAAACTAATGGATCGAAAAATGGTGCGCAACATGGAGACAAGGTGGATCTCCAAGCGGAGTCCAACCTAGTGAATTCTTCAAGAGTACACAACACTTCTTGTAAAAACAGGAGTTGATATGACTATTGGGCCTGGGCACAAATCTATTGCTGGAGATAATAACAATTTTGACCTTCTATCTGACATTGAAGTGCTTTCATCTTTGTCTTGCTTCATTGGGTGAATGCAAGAAAGACCAGTACTATTTGGCGTCACATTGGAAGTGACAAAGTTGTGAATGGCCATAGCTTTTGGAGGGTGAAGTCAATGTGCTCAAAATTTTGAATGAAAATGACAAACTTTATAGTAATTAGAACCACTATTTTTTAGAAATTTAGAAAAAAGTTTTTTATTTAATTTTGAATTTAGCTAAATTGTCACACTTTGCAATTTAGGGGTTTTTAGTATTAAGGAGCATCCAAAATTAATGATCTAAAGATGAAATTTCTACGATCTATTCCCATAGTAGGAATTCATGTTTCTACCAAAGGATGTTAAGAAATATTTTATTTTATGTCCTCCACATGCGTGCTAACAGGGCTCCATTGCGCATGCATTTCTAAACATTGAAGATGGTTTTAAGATCATTCTTTTGGTGAATCTCATCACTATGAACTCTTTCCTTATGGCCAATTTTTAGATTTTTTTTTAAAATTTCTTTTCCTATTTAAAAAAAATTAAAATGTGAAACTATAGTGCAAGTTTCTATTTTTTGCAGATCTTGCACTTTTCTAGTTCTCCTATTTAGGAAATTTTTCTATGCTTTTCTTGCCCAAGGTACCTTCTTCTTAAAGGTCTATACACTAAATATATTTTTCACAGTTTTTTTAAATTGTTTTTCTAATTTCAAAATACTCTTGGAAAAAAAAAATGAATACTGTGAAAACGCTACGCTTTTTGAGCACCCTTTCTTGCAATGACCCCATTCCACTTGTGAATGCAATTCACTACTTAATCAAGCTTTCTCAAGCGTGCGACATCTTCATTTGAGACTTTCTTCAAGCCGTCAAAGTATGTCAGTAGGAGTTGGCTCGCTTATTCATCAATGGAGCCACTGCGTTTAACAAGGAGGACTTCTTGCGTTACACAAAACTTGTGTCCTTGGGATGCAAGGAAGTTCTGCTGCAATGGAAGCAGCTCTTTGGAGATAGCAGCATCTATCACTTGTTCTTTGATTTGAACGTTGTTACAGTCTATGCTCAATATCACAACTACCAAACCGATGAACACATTTTTGTCACCCAATAGGACTTCAATCGTGTCCAAGATTCTATTGAGTGGCAGTTTTTAGGTAAGAGTTTCTTTTTTGTTTCCAATTTCTTTTTGGCTTTTCTATTTTGGTTGGATGCCACATTTTGGTTTCTATTTTTTTTCCATTTCAATTATTGTTGGTTTCTCTTGTCTTCTTGTTTTCTTGGATTGCTAGACAAAGTTTGTATTAAAGGTGACGGACTATTGAGCCTTGTGCATCTACTTCTTTTTCTGTATTGGTTTGTAAATAACTCTTGTTATGTATTGTTGTCTTCTTTGCGGTTTAAGGTCTCTTACCTCTCTTGTGGGCTTGCTTGCAAATATTGCGCAAGCATTGTCTACTGAATTGGATAGGTGCTTTCCTCAATAGGAGCTCCTCAATGCTTTGGGGATAATGTATCCCCAATACTGGATGCAAGAAGGGGCCGACGCCAACTTTGCGCACCACCTATCTATGCTAAAATCTTCTACAGGGACGCCAAAATGGAGAATAAGGGCCAGTCCTAGTATGAGGGGGGCAAATCTCACATTGTCCCCAAATTGCTCTCAGCTTCTAATCTTGATGTGCAACAAGGCTTATTTAAGGTAACCATGCAAGCCAATTGAGAGGCAACTTGTGGCCTGTCATTGCATATGGACCCGGTGATGAAGTTGTGGCACAGACTTGTACAGTTGCGTCACTTGTAAAGCTCATTTTCTAGTACTTTAAAGTTGTTGAAATTGGGTGTTGCTTGATCCTAGGGTCTGTAGAGGATGAGAGATGCTTTTCATCTTTGCAATTCTTAAATTCATGCCACAAAAATAGACTGGGGACCTGCCCCTTGTTCTGCAAATGTTTGGCCAGAGGTATTTTTTCCTAAAGAATTTTCCTTACAAATAAGCTATAAATTCCTTGAAATCTGCTATCAAGGTTGGCCGGCAAGGAGGTCTCTGAGGTATTAAACGTGTGGAGTGGTATCCTTTACTAAGTTTCTATTATTTGCCATTAAATTTGTTTCCTTAGTTTTCATGAGATTGGGCCAACTTGGCCGCTCATGCTTCCTTGACATATGATTGCTTCTACTCAGAATACAGATGTTGTTTTCTTTCTGGAACTAAGGGAGGTGGTGCAAGCTGAACATGATTGCACTATAAGAAACCCATGTTTTTGGAATGTTTTCACTATTTTTTGGAATGCATTTTTGTGGACATTAAATAAAATAACCCATGTTTTTATGTCAACAATGATATTCAATAAAAGATCAAGATGTTTTATTGGACATCATTGTTTACATAAAAACATGGGTTGTTATATTTAATGTCCACAAAAATGCGTTCCAAAAAATAGTGAAAACATCCTAAAAAAAATGGGTTTCTTATAGAGTTGGTCTTCTTGAAGACCAGCTGGAGATGCCAGAATGCAAGACTTTACTTTGTTTGAAAATAATTCTAACCATTACAATTTAAAACTAATGTCAATGGCTTGTATATTTGTGTGTAGAACACCAACATTGCATTTTAGGCAGTCTTGCATTGGCAAGAAGGGTTCAACTCCCTTGTTGGTAATATAGATTGTCATTCTAAACTTCTGCAGTTATACATTGGAAAAATTTACTCAAAAGAACTCTCCTTTGCACTAAATTTCAAAATGAATATGGTCTACAATGCTTTCACAAAAAAATTGTCAATTTGTGACACTTTTATGTATCGCTTAGCAATTACCCTAAATCCAAAACACAAGAAATAGCCATCATTGCACTTCCATTTTTTCTACACAATTGCAAGTTCTGCAATTGTCGAAAAAAAAATGTAGTAAAAATGCCACGTTTCTTGACCACATTTATATCCCTGTTTTTCAAAAAAAAGGAAAATAGTCGCGAAAATAGCTCCCTTTCCTCCACAAAAATAGCCTTCGGGCTAAATAGCCTATATCCGTTCTGAGAATGCTACCTATGGATAACGCAAGCTTGTTGTGCCATTGGATATTGCAGTTCATTCCCCTGACAAGAAGGTAATTAGGCCAATGAATAGTGACAAAGTAGTGGTCAAGGAATAGCCTCTAGTTAGCATCGCATGATTTAGATTTGTTGTAGAAAATAATATTGTACACAAAATAGTAAAATCAGGTTGCCCCACACTAATTTTTCAACACTATAGAAATATTCATTGCTTTTGTATAATGATGCATTCAGTTCAAAGCCATGTGTATGGAATAGATTTGTGCACCAATTCAAGGCTTGGTTCAAAGAGTGGTATGTGCCTCCATGTAGAACAAGTATTGATCCATGAGGTCATTTATCTCAGGTAAGGCAACTTAATTGACAAGGCAATCTAATTTCATTATTTTGTATATTGAAGTTGGTTGTTCTCCAGAGGCTAATTTCTTTTTTGAGGTGTTGGGGCTGGCCAAAAAACTTGACCTCCAGAAAAGAACTCTTACAAAAAAAATTGCCACATAGGCGGCCATATTATTTTTCATCCACGCTGGAAAATTGAGCTTTCTACTATTTATTTTAGACTACAGTCATCATGACTACAATTCTTATAATAAATAATTTTTTTAAATTTCTTCGTGAAAACCTCCACCTAAAGAGAAATCATTCAACTTCCAAGCTGCTCAAAACTTCTCCTTGAAGAAAATTCTAATGCACACTTGATGCTTAGAAAACTGTATCCAAGTGCCAAAGTAGAGGATGTTTTGGCTACCATGCCCAATGTTTGACACCCTGACCAAGTATAGTAAGAGGGGGACAGTAGAAATGCTCTTAGAGCATCTTCAATATCAAGATTTTGAAGTGGAGGGAGGTGGAAGTCATTCTATTTTGGCGACTTTTAAAAACAATTGATTGAAGCAAAGCGGGCAATCCAATCCTCAACTGAACATTTTGACATCAAAAAAGGAGAAGAAAAGATTCTACATTAAAAAAAAAGCTTTCATGCAAAAAAAGAAAAAAGAAAAAAAAAAAAAAGTTGTAACATAACAAAGATTGAAAATTTTGACTTTTCCTATTATGAGCCAATTACAAGCTCTTCATATTTTGCCAAATTGCGGGGCTGGGGATGGAAAATAGTGGGGTCAGGAATAAAGAGAGACCAATGCTAGATGCATGTTTCTTGAGTTGCCCCATCATTATGCCGGTGGCATGCTGGTTCCAGTTGGACTGGAGCTGCTCTTAGTCAAACTCGTGAATCCAGAACAGGTGCCACACCCTTGTCCAATACCGATAGTGCAATTCAAGAGTGCAGTTCAAGCTGGCAAGACAAACGCAGCGCTTCTTGCAACACAAGTTCTTGTTGCAAGACAAGCCTATTTCATTTTGCAGATCAAGCAAACCGTGCCGACTCCATGGTTGCTACCTTGAATGCTCCGTTGGGAACACATAACATGACTATTAACATGAGACAATCCATTTCCCTGTACATAAATTACGCACGCCACGGCAGCAGACGCACCATTGCAACGATCTACACTGAAATTAAACGAGAGAAATTGGAAAGTCGTGGGATAGTCGTTGCAATGATACGTTTGCTCCTACTGTCCAAACGAGAGAAATTGGACAGTCGGAGCAAACGCACCATTGTAACGATCTACACTGAAATTAAACGGTCACCGTGGTGAAATTCAATTACTCAAATGTACCTCTGAGTCAATATTCTATTCAAGTACAAGTCAAGATCAACCAGCTCAGGCTTAGCATCTATCCTGATACTCTTGGTGTCGCAACCTAGCCATGGCGTCCTCTTTGACACCGTCACTCTATGAAGGTCCCTGGAGACAAATAGTATCCAAGCCAATCATCGTTGCTGGAGCTCCTCTGGCAAGAACAAAAAAATTAATCAAAGATATCCCCTCCAATGCACAGAGACCTGTCGCTAAAAAACCCAGTTATGAATACATCATAATGGCGGATTCCATACTGCTAAACTAACAATGCTCAATTGCCAGAAGCCTTGATAACAAAGAAAGCTTGGGTTTCAGCATTTTCGGGCAAGTGTTCCAAACTCTGCCACTGTAATGAACGTCTCGATCAGATGACTCCACTGGCCCTTCGGGACTTCAAGGACCTCGGTCTGGGACTGGCGCCTCAGTCGTCGTGTCAGACAGGAAGTTCAATTCAAACTGGGATAAATTAAAGACCAACGAACGTGCTGCATTGGCCATGAAGAAAAGAATGCTGTGTCTACTCAGGTAAATCCATCTCATTGATCTTTAAAGGCTCCTGAATAATATCCAGCTGGGACATGGCTTCCTCTGTGTCAACCTGGTCCAGCTCCTCCTTCAAAGTGGAGGCGTCAGATTTCACTGTCTGTTCAGCCGAAGACTCATCTTGCTGTTGTACTACCCCCAGCGGATCAGCAGAGTCCTTGCGAATCTTCTGCGTCTTGAAGGAACCCAGAGCTGCGTGAGTGAACCCATATCTCTCCAGAACCTGATTATCTGCAAAATTGAAGGCCCGCTCCATCTGCTTGAAGCACTCGTCGTTCTCGGGAGTGGCTCCGAGCTTGCAAGGCTTGCACCCCACAAAGTGCGTGACAAACGGCCATCGCTCATCTCCATAGCCCGGGTGGTTCTTCGCCATCAGCTCCTCGTACGTGTACACCACGTACTTCCAGTATCCATGCAGTAGAAATTCCCATTCGATGTGCGTGAACGCTTTCCACTTGGGATCGCCGTACAGGATAAGGTAGACAAGGGCCGACTGATCATCTGCTTCGAAAACCGGTCGGTCAACAAGCTTCGCAGTCAACAATTTCCCTGCGCACACACGCATGATATGCCAGTGTTAGAGATCAATCAGCTCAATGGCTATGGCAGGCTTAATGTCGATTGGTCTCGATCTCTGCATTCGGAATGCGCATGTCATAAGATTACTTAGATGTTTCGTGGACTCTCTCAAATTCAATACCACCGTGCGAATAAATATGCACAGTTTAGGTCAAGAAAAGGTTAGACCGAGGACAGAGAACTTCAAAACTGGACCTGACAAGAGAGCCCACTTCCAAGCAAAAGGCCACAAATAAGCAAACCTACATGCCATCTCATAATCAAGCAAATGCGATAACCGAAATGTCGAAGCGGGAAAACGCAATGTAGGTACACGAACCGAGTCTGCTGTAAGATCAATGACTGTACAAGGGAATAAGGCATACCTGCTTCAACTCTGGCGTCGCCCTCAGGACCGAAGGGGGCCAAGGCGTCCAGCAAGTCCAGAGACCATTGACAGTTCCTGATGAGGAAACTGCCCGTGTTCAATCCAATCCAACGATGCTGCTCAAACAAAAGGTTGTGAAAACCGTGCACCACCAAGTTCACGTTGCCGTACTTCTCCATGGGCATCTCGAAGGTCATGTCCGTGAAAATGGCGTCGCTGTCCATCCACCAAACCCACTCGATGTCGGGATGGTTCAGCATCACCTTGCGAAGAAGGGGAAGCTTCGCCCAGAAAGAGGTCATCTCCTTCTCGAACGTCGCCATGTTGTAGAAAAACTCCAGACCGTGCAGGCGCGCGTAGTCCACGCGATTCTTCAAGAACTTCAGGTGGTAGAAGTCGCCCAACGGGTTGGCGCAAGGGCCAGGTTGCGAGCCGGACACCAGCAGCGTCTTGGGCTCGCCACCCACCGTGGTGTTCCGACCCGGGTTGCGCGCGTTCCACGTCGCGCGCTGCGCGTCCCAGTCTGTGATCTTGGGGCCCAGAGTGTAGGGCGTGCTGGGGTCCCACTCCTCCTCCTCCACGAACTTGCTGGCGGTGACTTCGTCGGGGATGGCTTCCTCCACTTGCGAAAGCACGCGCGCACGCTGCGACATGATGATCTGCTGCCGAACATCGGCTGTCGTTAGCGCGGGGGCGCTGCCCCCAAACAACAGCCCGCCGGGACCCAGCGTGCCGCGCAGCACGAGAATCGTGATGAAGCCGCACAGGATGGTGATCTTGAACGTGTTCATGGTCTTCATCACCTTGCGTCCCTTGGGCGTCGCCAGGAAGCGCGAAGGGTGGTACGTGTGGAGCGCCGCCTTCATCTGATCCTGCGACAATTGCCGCAACATCGGATTCTCTTGTATCTGACGAAACATCGGGTTCTCTTGTATCTGGCGAAACATCGTCGTGGTGGGTTAAGTTCCCTCACCAAGCTCAAATTCGCGAAACAGAGTGCATCGCAACCACGTACCAAAGGCCGGCCGGCTGCCTTAAACCCCAGAGCAGTCAACCCTGCATCGTTTCTTCCTCCCCACAACCAAGCGCACCACACCTCGTCGACAGCCAATATGCATGCAAGTGAACTATTTATCACCAGTTCTTTCTTAAGCTTTTGAATCCCCCACAGCTACTGCATCATTTGTTGCTCCCCACCGCGCCCGCGCGCCAGGCACCACACCACTCCACAATATATGTGCGCCCATACACCGACACCAATATATCATTCTCAGTTTCTTTCCCACTCCGCACCCTCACTGACACCTTCAACAACAAGAACGTATGACCGAGAAGTACAGACCGAGCTCACAAGCTGGAAACAGACCTCCCGATCACCAGCCAGTAGTACCTCTCCACCCTCGATCAAACCTGGAATCATACAATACATTCAAAACTATCATATCCGCCTAGCTCTCGCAACCCTCTCTTGCATGCAGCAATCCTCCTCCTGAGTCAATGCCTGTGTTCCCAAACCCTACAACCCATGAAAAAACCTCGACATGCAAAAGAAGCTCCAGTTCTGCCACATCAAGGACACCCCCAAACACCGAATAGTCGCCCACCCCCAAAACACACAAGCCCATAAAAAAAGATCACTCTAGTGATGACGACGAAGTCTTCAGTTCAATTCTCGCGAAGCGCAGGGCCCCAACTCCTGAGCACAAACAGTGCAGTGGTATGAGCTGGCTACGTACTAGGCTAGGCAGCAGGAGTGTGGAGTCCTGAGTCCTGACGCCAAAGCTGCAGTCGCAAAAGGAAAGGATTCCCTCATGCAGCAACGATGGGTCTGTTACATTTGTAAAGCCCTCTAATTTCCCTCAAGACAGCGTGAAAACTGGGAAAAGGCCCCAAAATGCAATCATACCATACCTGGAGGCTCTACCTTATCAGCCAAATTTGGAGGAGCCCAATGCGAAGCCCAATGTAAGCTTAGAGGCGAAGATAGCGAGGGCGACACAGAGGGAAACCAATTCCTCGTATTACTGCGGTACCAACCACTGGAGTGGGTGTACGCGGTTGGTCTGTCAGGCTGTGGATGAATGAACTTCGGTTTTAGATGAATGTATGGATGTTATTTGACTGCCAGGGATGGATGGAGTATCATAGATGGAGAAAGAAAGCAAATTGAATTCAGAGGTAATGCGCTGGTGCGACTCAGGGACAGACACAGACAGAGACTGAGGGTGTTTTGGGGGGTGATTGTAAAGCTGCAGCTAAGGAGGCACCAACCACAGTAGTTTATAAGGAGACAAATTTCTTGACTCCTCCTTTTTTGTGGAGGCATTTTACATGGTCTATTTTTTTCACAAAAATTGAAAGAAATGAACAGTTGACTCATTCCATTGTAAGAATTGAATAAAGCATACAAAATTACATGGCAACTTTTGAATGCATTTGCCCACAGACAACAACCACAACTGCAAAGTTACAAACCTGACAAACGGAGCCCTGGCTGATGAATGTAGTGAGTGAGTGAGTTAGGACCACCATTCAATTGATCAAAATGATGAAAAAATTGTGATATAATGGAGTTGGGGATGTTTATAAGATTCAAATTATTTTTACTTTTATCACTTTTGTCCATTTTATTTTATTTAACCATTGGAATGTTTTTTCATTCTTAAATTGTTTCTTCTTTTCCTTAAAATTAATTTACTTTTTGATAGTTGAACTTTGTTTTTGAGATTCTTTCCCTTTAAAAGTAAAATAATTTTTTACTTTTGAAATTCTTTTACTTTGAGATTTACTTTAAAGCAAAAGATAGGAGGACTATAAAAGACACCTCTTGAATTTTCTATTGAGTATTACTAAGCACCATACACATTGTATGCATTATATAATTGTATGGTTTTGGGTTTACTATTGAGTATTTCAAAGTATTTTATATATTGTATGCATAAAATAATCCTTTGGTTTTCAATAAAGTGTATAAAAGAACTACTGTTAGATCAATTTAATAGATCTTGGAAAGATCATCCAAGAAAATTTATTGAAAATGGCACAAGAGTTGTGGGTTGCGCCACATCCAAGGTCGAATGAAAAAACTCCAGATGGATTTAATATTCATGATGTATATGATTAAGAAAACAATGAATGGAAAGTGGATCGTATATTGGATGCAAGAAAATTTGTTAGTGACAAAGGTGCTTACAAATTGGAAGTTATATATCTTGTGCTATGGAAGGGATATCCACTTGAATACGCTTCATGGGAACCGGAAGAACACCTTACCAATTGTCAAGATAAAGTTAGGAAATTTTGGGAGGCACATGCATTCTATCAAGGAGTTTTTAAAGAGTTTTTTAGTCAAGATTAGTAATTCAAGAATGGCAATGTTGTGATTTTACATTGGTCATTCAAGTGTTGATGTAGATTACAACAAAACTTTTATATAAATGTCAAGTTCTTTAATTTGGTAATATTCCATTACTTTGACGGAAGACCCGCGCTTTGAACTCAAAGTCTATACATGTCCTAGTTTGTGTCCTTAAATTAGATTTTTTTTTAAAGATATGTGTGACAATTTTAGGCACATGGAACACTCCCAATTCAACAACAAAACTGATGTTCATTTAGGTCATTCAAATGTTGTTGTGGATTACAATTCAAAATCCACAAACATAAAATAATAGAAATCATACATGATAATTTAAAGATAGCCTACAATTGTCCATTTTTCCTTTCTGTGTTGCATCAAGCACAGTCTCAAGTACCACTAAGTACCACTAAGTACCACTTCCCACTTCCAAAAGCTGTCTATATTGATTTCACACTCCTCACATGCCACCACACTGTGTCCCAATCACGTCTTAAGTACTAAATTACCCACTAACTTACCCAATCACATAATTTTGTTTTCATTAATTTACTTCAAACCTCAAAAGTTAACTCACATCATAAACTGTCATGCTATAAAAAGAAAGTGCCACCCATCAAATCCTCACTCACCCAGCTCATCTTACAGTCAGTGAGTTTGTCATTAAAATATTAAATGAAATGAGCCTGTGGATGATGACTGGATACAGTCCAAATAATAAGTTAAGGGAGTCAGTTCAGGCACTGACTCTGGTCACTGAAAATTCCATGTTTGGCATGTGAAGGCCTGAAGGGAATGGAACTTGATCTTTTACTGTAGAAAATCCTGTCCTTGATTTTGCTTTACCCACTAAGTTATGAGTCCAACCATTTGTGGATATTTATTGAACAACAACCTGGAACATGGACACAAGGCCATTAGCAAATGAAGCCATCAACACTTGCTGGACACAGGATACGGTATACACTTCAGGCTTCCATACTAACTGTGTCCAGCCTCAAGTATATGTGTACAGTAGAATTCCTTTAAATGCACCTCCTATAATTGTAAAAAACTCTCTAACTATCCGGTCCCAGTGGTCCCAACTTGAGGCGGTACTACAGTAGATCTCTTTCTCAAATGCACCCCTTATAATTGCAAAACCTCTCTAAATGAATGTTATCAAACGGTCCCAGACCTATGCATTTAGAGGAGTTTTACTGTATATTTATACTACAATAGCAACTTCAAATTGCAATGAATTGTTGCGCTTGTGTTGAGGAAGAACGCTCTTGTCAAGGAAGAATGTTCACATCAAAGTAGATTGCTCACGTCAAAGAAGAACGTTCACATCAAAGTAGAATGCTCACATCGAGGAAGAATGCTCATGTCAAAGAATAATGCTCATTCATCATGCTCTAAGTTTTCATTGTGAACTTCGGATGAAAATAATTAGATGGTATTTCTATAGGATGAAAACAAAACAGATTTTGTGATAGGAATTGTAACAAGGGTTATGGCGCTACATACTTAATATAATAGATAATATAAAGTAGGCAGTGTCATGATAACTTGGTCACATAATCTGTCACATTTTCATCCCAAAGAATACATCAAGACATCCAATTATTTCATTCAACACTCATGATGAAAACCTATAATTTATTAGCCTGTTATTTAATTAACCATATCTTTATTAGCCTATTAGTATTCATAAATAAAATGAATTTGATATCATTAGCACCCAATGTCTTGCTCAAAGAAAATGAATTATACACTTTGTGGAAATGGATGAGGTCTATTGTGCAAATGGGAGGGCCTAGTAGATGTTGGAATTAGGCGACTAACAATGAGAGGTTGGTCTATTTTAAATGAACATTGAGACTTTCTATAAACAAAATAGTTAGCCCATAATAAATCATAATCTCTAGACATAAATGAATTATTTTTATTAAATTAAATTTCACATTTTTTATTAGAGAATACATCTTCAATATACTTTCACAATATTTATATTTTGGAATAAGTATATTCTATACTTCCTCAATTTTTAGAAATTAATTAAAAAGAGCATATATTATAAATCATAGATATACACATTAGATGTTTTTCAGCTCCTTTGAAGGGCTGTGAGTTCCCTGGGCCGGAAAAACAGACTCGCAGCAATCCACAATTGCTGCATAATGTGGCAAAACGATTGCCACGTCACAAAAAAAAAAACTTTTTTTTTCATTTTAGATTTTTCAAAAAAAAAAATTTAAAATTAAAAGAAAAAAATCTAACAGCAAATGATTGTGATCTACCAATGGAACATTGTCGAGGGAGCAGGCCTGAAACGGCCCTTTAGTCCCCCCAAATCTCTTTTAACCCCTAAAGGACCAAACGGTGTTTTTTGGCAACATAGCAATTTTGGGCAGCTCACTATGAATGGAAATTTTATTTTTTTTCTTTGAAAATTTCACACAACATGTGCCCAAAAAGTAGCTTTAAGGCCCAACAATTTTCAAAACTTTTAACTACATGATTAAAAAGTTATTGGATGATATGTCATTATCAACAGTTGGCGGGCAGCTCAAAAAAATTCTGAAAAATCACTTTTAAAAAAATAAAAATTTGAAACTGGTTCTTTAGATTTATATATATGCATTAGTCTTTGAATTATTCCATTTTGATTTATAAGATAAAAATTATGAGGTGTTCTAGTTTGCGGGCAGTTATGGATTCTCTACTCTAGAATAAACTTAGAAGTCCTTTATTTCATTCAATTTTTAATACTTTTTGAAAAAAATTAAAGCATAGGTTGTATATTGTTTACTACAACATAACGACCATTGGGATTGACATTTTTTTATTCCATAATTAAATTCTTAACAATTTAGTGTTTTAAATCATTCTCTACTTCTTTCTACAACCTATTTTTTTCCTATATGTTGCACAATTCCAAATGATCTGAATTTATTCAAGCATGTAGCCAACTTGCTTTGAAGAGTGAATCCAAGGAGTAACCACCATTTTGGACATTTTTTTATTTAAATATGACCTTGTGAAGTGCAGCTGCCCAAGTTTCTGCAGGGCCAAAAAATGGTTTTTTGTCAATTCAAATGCTAATATCTTGCAATCTATAAGGTGGAAAATTTTGAAATTTTTTCTACATATTTTCAAACAAGTTATCTACAAGATCCTATGATTACATGTGTCCAAAAATGTTTTTTTTCTAAAATTTGATACTTGTACTAGAAATGGCAGTTTTGGAGTCCCTTTGGTGAAAATATAGTCTCCGACCTTTAGGGGTTAATGATTCCATCATTCTAATATATGGATTATGCTATTTAGTTAATTAGAGCATGTGACCAATCAAACTAGCAATCCAAACTTTGTGTAGATTTATTGAATAATTTTATCTCAAGAAGTTGATATTAGATGAAAGATCTACCCCTTAGCAAATCTATTCATTGTTCAAAATTTGTACACTAGTTACTTCTTATAAGAAGATGAAAGTAGTGTTATCGAAAGTCTTTGACCCTCATTATTGTATTCAATCATGGATTTTTGAAATACCTTTTGAAATAAAGGAACAAGACCAGTGCATAAAGAAAGAATACCACAAAGCCCAAAGAGATGAGTAAACATATGTCGCAAGTTTTGTAAATCTTTGGATTATATATGTTGTTATTGTGCACAAATACATTGGGCTAAGATCATCACATGCCAACATACAATAAGCATGAGTAACAACAATTAATAATGATGCAATAGTGGCACTAGTTAGTGCCCAAGCATTGCCACTATTACATGCACACATATGAATGAGGTGAAATTCACCTCCACTCAATATCAATGAAAGGTGTAAATACACCTTCTGCAGAACTTTATTGAGTCGTTTGCAAGACAAAGCACAACTTTTAGTGTAACATAAAGCTTGACAATAGCTAGAGCACTAACCTATGCTGCAATCTAATAGCTCTAGACTTACAGTGTACACCATAAGTCAATGGAACCACACCAAGTGACTTTTGACACTTACCACAACCACCAAGTGATTCTAAAAGCAATGATATAAATGCAAAAAATACCTACATCACTATGTATACTAACAACCTCTATAGCAATAAAAGAAATAAATGAAAATACATGATGCATACATTGATGTAGTAAGCGGCTTAGCAAGATTCCTTTACTTGCCCCCTTCACCTTGTCCTTTGCCATTGTCAAAGCTTCTTTCACACTAGAAAAAACAACCCCCCCTCCATGAGCCCTAAAAGTACCAACTACAAAAACTCGGCATCAAATTATGAAGACTAACCATTCTTTGAATACAATGTGGATACAACTATTGACCAAAATGAACTTCTTGGGTGGCAGATTGAAACATTAAAAATGCCTCCTCGTAGAAAAGATTTCACACAAAACTATAGTGTAGCAACCCGTTTGGTACTTTGATACAACATACAATTCAATCCAGCTGAAATACGGGACCAATTAGCATCAATTTGACCATCAATATGTCACAAATGATACAATGTACAATTGCAAATTTGGTCCTTTTAGACCTCGCCATCACAACCCTCTAAGAGTAAATTTAATGACATAAGTACCTTCGAATACTTTGTTTGCTTTGCCTCTTCCAAAACTATCTATGAAGGAAGAAGGTTGCCTCTTATCCGCTACATTATCCACCTAAGCAAGTGGATTTCAACCCTATGGCACGTCACATGGACTAAATTTCATACATTGGCCATTTCCTTTTTTTCATAACTCTATCCATATCTCCTAACTAGAATTATAATCCTTCAAAATCCAAAAGAAAGATAAAATAAGTTTTATCTTTCATTTCAACAACTTATTCAAAGCTTAATAAAATATAGAACAGTCTCAAACGAAGAAAAATAAGATAATGCGATTCTACAATCAATTCCATAAACAGTGGTGATAGAAGCCTCAAGAAAGCAAAATCAGCTATTAAGTTGCAAACTAGGTTTGTTGATTAAGTTTCTATCACCATCTCTAGTCCCAGTTCAAACCTAGATGGATTGTTGAGCAACTTAGATGGCTCTTGACTTGGCACTGCTATTGATATAAGGCAAGAAAGTTGTATAGTCAATCCGCTATCTACCCCTTGAATCTTTGACAAGATGCATGACATTTGAAATAAGTTATCAAGCTCTATCATTGAACTAATGGTGGTTCTTACCATGACCACCTTCATTAGAGACCATTTGTGTTCACTGGAAGGCCTTTTAAAGCGTCCTTGGGCAAAAGGATCCTAGGAATTTTAGGACACTTATGCTTCCAACAAAGATTGTTTGTGGAGGGGTAAATATTCAAATGTCTCCATTTCATGTGTTGTTGATAGCCTGATACTAAGGCGTGTGCCAACCTTGCATATGTATCAATATTGGTGGCACACGTTGCTAAGGCTCCAGTCATGTCAAATTCAAACAATAAGTGAATTGGCACTTGGGTAGAACATAAGGTACCTTCTTTGACCATCAATGAAGATAATTATGCTATTCATTGCTTACAATATTGCAATTAATCAATTTAACCCCTAAAGTCCCATTGTCCCTACGGGGGACAAAATGGATTTTGGGCAGGTTCCTATGAGCTTAATTTTTAATGAAACTTTTTGAAACTTTTCCATAAGATAGAAAAACTTATTAGCTTTTGGAGAATGCAATTTTTATTTCAATTAGTGCCCGGGAGCAAAAGTTATGCCCAAATAAGCTCAAAACAGGGGAGAGGGGGCAGCAAAAAAATTTTGCAAAAAATTTAATTTAATTATTTTAATTATTTTTCCTTATAGATTATATTTTTGCCTATTTGGGGAGCTTTGATTCATTTCATTTGGAATTTTTATGAGAAAGTTATGGACAATCTTGTTTTTTGGGCAATTAGAGCATCTTCTTGAAAAAAACTTTTTCTTTCACTTCGAATGTTGATATCTTTCAATCTGTATGGTCAAACACCACAAAATCTTTACTACATGATCTGTAAAAAGTGTAGTACAAGATCCTATGGTTAGTTTCTAAGAAAAAATATTTTTTTTGATCTTTTAGATGAATGCAAAAAAAGTAGCAGTTTTGAGTGATTTTTGACAAAAAAAATGGCCTTGGGACTTTAGAGGTTAAAATTGTTTATCCTTTGATATGCGTACAAGGAACTTAAGCACAAAGTTATTGTTTATTACAATGCTTCTAAAAAACAATTGTAGTTTATTGACATTAAAAAGTACAATCTCAATCTTCAATTGTATGCACTCCACCTTGGTTGCTCTCCAAACTTTCTTCATTGGCTTCACTCTTGGAAATTGTAACGTAATTGGAAACATGGCACCATTTGTAACACATTGGATAATATAGTTGTCATCATCCTTTCCTCTTCAAACCTTCAATTGTATGCACTCCACCTTGGTTGCTCTTCAAACCTTCTTCATTGGCTGCACTCTTGAAAATTGTGACGTAATTGGCAATATGGCACCATTTGTAACACAATAGTGACAATATAGTTAACACCATCCTTTCCTCTACAATCAATTGCCCCCTAAGGGCCTTCCAATTATTTCAAATGTTTTTTTAATGCCTTTTTTTCATCCCTATTCATTTTCTTCAAGAAAACTCAATCAAATCCAATCAAAATAACAATAATAAATATTTTCATATAATGTAACAATTTGAGTCGTAACAATAGTCCCAATACATATTTGCTATTTTTGAAGTCAAATTTATCATTTCATGTAACAAAATCTTCTCATCTCCATGGTTAGTTTGTACTACAATTTGCAAGGCATGACCCTAGCAACCACCTTTTCATTGATATACTAGGACCTTAACATTATAACGAAAGGAAGGCTTTCATGTTTTATTTCATCATCTCCTTTTGCAACCCTGTACATTTAAAGTTGCAGGAACAATTTTGCAGTGGGTGGTAGGGCATGCTCTGAAGGTAAGAGACAAAAATTAGAAGGCTCACTAAATATAGATGCAAGAATTATGTATTGTCAACTTTTAAAAGTAAGGATGTAGATTGTTTAAGATTGACCCAATTTCTTGCCCTTCTATACAATCAAAGGTAGAGGACCCTAAAATCAACTTGAACCATAAAACAATCTTGAAAATATTTAGAGGCAAATAGTCCAAAATGCTTTAAATGTGTGTGCATGAATGCAAAAAATGATTTAAGATACATTATAAAGTTCAATTTCAAAAATTCATAGCATATTCATACAAATTTAGAAAATTACAATTTAAAAAAAAAATCATGTTTTTCAATTGTCAATGTGTCAATAAAAGTTTCATATGTCAATTTTGCATTGGAATATCGGTATGCAAAATAATTTAAGTGAATGAAAATAGGCACCTTCCACCTTTTCACAAAGAAACTCCCTTGCCAAATGGCTATTTCGTAGACTCAATTGTCCTTTGGGGCTCCACCAACAAAGTAGTTCTCCACCCTTTTTCTCCATATTTGTGGTAGCTTTGCACTCTCATTGGTGGGAGTTGCTATAATTTGCCAAACATTTCTAAAAGTATTACAAAAATATAGTTAGACAAGCAGAGTCCAAGCTTGGTGAAGAAATAAGATGGAGGCTTGTCCAAATGGAGGGTCAGCCCATACTCTTTATTTCCTTGGGCATGTCACAGGTGGGGGAGATATGGGTGTCCAAGCTCTCCATAGACCGGGCCAGGCCCATTCCCAGTGAAAGAGTGGAGATACTCCCAGCTTGAAAAATGGCTTGTCTGGTTGCTCCCCAGGTCTCTTCTCTCTCTCTCTCCTTGGATTCCTAAAAAGTGACGGTGACCATGAATGACAGAACCTGCAATGATGCAGCAGCTGTGCTTGAGTCAGTCACGCCACAAATGCTGCCCCACTAGGAGGTTTTATGGCACTGTTGCTGTCATTCTGAGAGCCTGACCTTTCTCAGCAGCAACTTATACAAACAAAACCATCACGAGAACTTGTGACTATTGATTCACTCATGACTGAAACAAATTTTGGACCCAGCGTTCATTTGTGATTGGGCGGTGGCACATTCAGGACAGGGGCTCCACAGCAGACTGCGTGCTGGGCATGTGTCTTGAATCCCGTTCAGGTTGATGGTGTTCTTCTGCAACTGTTGCAGTGGTCTGTTGGTAGCATTCTACCCTTATCCAACATTTCTCTATTTTAACGATAAATTTTGCTTCGAAATGACTCCTTGGGAGCATGCTAAAAAAATTTGAAAGTCCACGCTAGCTGGAAACTTATTTCTATCGGTAAACAAGTCGGAAATGATTCTTGTTTATATTGGTACATTTAGTTCCCATAGTAGAAGCTTTTCAAATGGTTAATTTCAAGTCCTAAAGATGTAGAAATGACCTGTACTGAATATTTAGGTACTTAGTTGTTGCACCAGTCACTTGGACAGCAAACTCATTCTTCAAGAAGTACTGTATGTGCAGAATATAAAAAATGATGTGATGTTCACTTATTGTGGGTGAAAAAATGAAGGTGCCCCATGTGTATCAAAAATAAAATAAAAAAATGAATAAGTTTGGCACAGAAGGGTTGTAAGTTACTTTGGAGCTTTCAAGGTGCTCAAAGTGCCACCCTACAGTTGAATTGTATATTACTGTGACCTGCTGTAATAGCCATGGTCCACACAATATATGTGCGTTTGGCGTGGTGGCACCCACACATTGAGTTCTTTCCTTTTTCTTTCCTTTCAAAATCAAGAGGGAGGCTGTCATTCCATAATAGCGCTCTACAGTTGCTACCCACTCCCATGATACCTGTTGACAATGACTGCGAAATCAGTGCTGCTGGGGCCAGTTTCCAGTTTTAGGGTTTAGATGTCACGTCAATTTATGTCCAGAAAATGCAATCAAGCCGTTCTGCACTGACTTTTGAATTACAGCAATCTCGTCAAAGCAACTGACTCACCGGTAGTGGCCCTAACATACTTTTCACTTGTTTGATTAACCTGAACCGACTTCTAGTAACAAGTTCGCTGGGAGGATATCTACAAAACGCAGTATCGATCTTTCCTCCAATCTCCTAAAAAGCACTGGCCCGTTCTGCTGTATACAGAAATTACAATGTTCATGAAACAGACCTAGATGCTGCAAGAAATATTTTGCAAGAGATGGTCACCTGATTATCACCGTAAGCGACCAATCTGCAATCAAGCAAGAAGATGATTTCCACTGAACAAGCATGTCATCAACTTCATTGGTGTGTTTCAAGCATTGTCGATCATGTAAGAATAACGCTTATAACACAGTATGATATTGTCAACTTTTTGTGGATCAGTCACCCACATTCCACAACAGTGGTGATAAGTGGTGAGTGAAACCATCTAGGGTGCAATGAGGGTGCAGTGAGGTTGCAATGAGGTTGCAGTGAGGGCGCAATGAGGTTGCAGTGAGGGCGCAATGAGGATGCAATGAGGGTGCGGTGAGGGTGCGATGAGGGTGCAATGAGGGTGCGGTGAGGGTGCAAATGAAGGTGCAATGGAGGTCTAAGAGCTTACGGAAAAGTCCTGCTTATACTGTTGAGTGAAGCGACAAGACATGTTCACAGCCCTCAACTACAGGTTCAAGAAAACCACCTCAACAAGCGGAGTTTCTAATCAACAATTGATAAACAATAAATAATCAATAAACAGTTCACCTGCTCATGCAATGTGGGTAGGCGCTTCAGATAATCTGCTGGACATAGCCCGTTAACCAGTGCCCACCATTACTTCGTCACATTCAGAGCTGCATTCAAACGAGAGCTAGATTTTCAGAATTGAGCATTTCCATGCCCTGCAACCAATTGCAGCAGCACCCTGTAACATCACTAACTTCAGGCAGGACCTCCAGTTCACGAGCGATTCCGATTCAAAACACAAAAGTAGTGCCAGACTTCGTCTTTGGAAAAGCTCCGAAACTTCAGATATCTGGTAATGGTACAGAATCATCAAACCCTAAACCCTAAACCCTAAAAAAGTTACGAATTCCTACATGTGCATGGCTTGCCTCGCAAACGTAAGATACCCAGTGTGCCCTTTGGTTTCCGGATACGGTCTCGCAATCACAGCCCGTGACTGTCTCTCCGTCTTCTTGCTACCCTCTCCGCGACTCAAATTAGGGTTCGAAGCTCCATTCGTGTCTCCTCCGTCAATTCCACCCTCTGCTCCCTCCTTTTCCTCGCCTTCCCCTACTCGCTGCCGCTTAGGCGGAGGTGACTTCGTCGAATCCTGGCGCTGTTTAGGGTTTAGTCCTGACGTCTGTTCACTACACTCAAAACTAGTGCTAAGATTCTCATGGCGCACCTCATACGACCGCAGCAGCACCTCAAACGTGCGAATATCCGCAAACTGCTCTTTACTCAACCCCTCGCACGTCCTTTGCACTTGCTCAATGCAGGGCGAGAACGAGCAAACCACACCATCACTCCGCAGCGACCTCACGACGGAAGGAATGGCCAGCCACGGCTGCGGCAAGTCGAGAAATACGCCGTCCACGCAATTCGCAAACTCTTCCGGGAACCCCTCGCCTTGGATGTCGCGCACCTTCACAGTGACGACCTCGGCGACGCCGTTGCGGGAAAAATCCTCCCTCGCGGCGTTCGCCCGCGGCTCATGGAAATCGAACGTGTGGACATGTCCCGTGGGGGAGACTGCTCGGGCCAGAGAGTGCGTCAGGGAGCCACTGCCTGTTCCTGATTCCAACACGACACTCCCAGGTCGAAGCTCCAGAAAAGAAACCACGAAGCTGATGTCGGCGATGTAGAGGATTTGCGTTCTGTGAGGCAAGGCGAGGGTCCAAAGCTCAGGGGTGGGAGCCAAGAGGTAGACGAAGCCGGCGCCGTTTTTGCCCACCACTTGGCTGCCGAAAGGCTTCCCGACCCAGTCATTGTAGGGGAAGACGCCGAAACGGTTCTGAAGCTCCCCGTTGCGGACGACTGTGACGGCCTTCAGGCGGTCGTGACGCTCGTAGACGATGACGACGTCGCCTTCGCTGATCACGCGGCCAGTCTCTGGGCGCTGCTTGGGGGCAAGCGCTAGCATTGCCATGGCTGGTATGACGATGCCGGAACCCTAAAACCCTAACCCTAAATCTGGAATCTGGAAGGAAAATGCTTCCAGCAAAAGAGTCCACACCTGGTGATGTTTCGGCATCTATTTCTCTCAAAAAAGCAACAAAAAGGTTGGCAAATCATGCAACTTGCGATCACCGTGAGCACATGATTTTCATCGCAGCATTCCCTGAAACCCTAATGCAATGCGCAGGATTGTGAGTTGGAGAGTGTAGAGGGCAATTCTCAAGATGCCAATTCAGTTCGAGAGCGCCAAGGAAATAGCCCTAAACCCTGCATGGAAAGTGTTTCCAACACTTAGTATTGCTTCCGCATCTATTTCTCTTAAGCAACAAAAGGTCGGCACCCCGGGCAAATTGCGATCACTGCGAACACATGATTTTTATCGCGGCACTACCTAGCAACCCTCATCCAGTTTGCAGGTTGGTGGGTAGGAAAGTGTAGGTGGCAATTGTCACGATGCCAATTCAGTTCAAGAGTGTCAAGGGGTCGCCCTAAACCTTAAACCCTGCAACCCTGCAATGAAAATGCTTCCAACAGAAGAATCCATACTTGGTGCTGTCTTGGCATCTTTTTCTGTCTCCAGCAATCAAAGTTCAACGACCGACGCGCATTGCGATACCTTGGCCAAGTGGCCACGGTGAAAAAGTGATTTCTCTCTCACCCAGCCTGTGTGCAGATTTGTGCGCAGAGTGTGGAAATCTCGATTGTATCGCTCAGATTGCATGGTCGATGCAGATTCGGCTTCATTCTCTGTGTTCTTCCTCTGAAGGAGAATTCGATCTGAGGAGGTTCTCTGTGTGCCGAAGAGAGGAGCAGATTTCAGAGAGAGGAGACGGATGTTCCACACAAAAACATGACGTTGCACCCAACGACAAAATTGGTGTTCGAGGAAAAAACTATACATAATTTTAGCTCGAAAACCGGCAAAGGTGATAACTTTGAGTTGAAAAAAGGAAAAGTATGGGCGTCAGCGATGTTCACAGTGGGATTCGAACCCACGCCCTTTCGGACCAGAACCTTAATCTGGCGCCTTAGACCAACTCGGCCATATGAACAACCTCAATTCTTAGGTGATGCACCCACAAACCCGCGATGCAGCCACCTGGATGACAAAAAATGAATTCAGAATCTAATTATACTAGAAACAATGTATCATTGCCCTCCAACCTGAGGTTCTTAATTTATAACTACAGCATGTTTCGGCTTCGGCATCAAAATGAGCAACGGCTAACCTAAAACCAAGGTGTCCTTATTCTCAGAATCTGACGAAAAAATTGCAGTGAAACAACTAACAGGATCATATCGTCTGTCTACTACTAACAGGGTGCATTGTAACGTTGTTTACATTAATGTGAGAAAATTACATGTTCTTTGAAATATAATCACTGATGCTAACAGCTGCAAGAAACAGTACACGTGTAATCACCTGGATGACGAATTCCTCTTAGATTACCATGCTAATGTGTCCGTCAGTGAGGGTCCAAAATAGAAGTCCGTATCAAACAGGGTCCGTACTCCGTAATCATTTACATACTATTCTAAGAAAGCTCCTGAAAACCCGTCACACCAGCAGTGGAACTTTGACATGTCTGCAATGTTCCAGCATCCGAAGTCGGCAGTCAGCTCAACGCATCCTCAGCTTGACCAAAATAGCGCCCAGCAATTGCGATGAGCATGTTCAACCTGCATAACTCGACGTTCTCCGCCGATGTCTTGCTTGCCCTCAAGGACGCACACCTGGGAAAATGAACTAGCACTAGTTAGAACCTCCCTACATGAAAATGAAACCAGTAAAAATCACAGGTGAACCGCAGCTTGACAAAGATGTAAATTAAATGGAAAAAAGGCTGCATGAGCTGATACTTCTGAAACGATGAGTGACACTCCACATCTACACTCAATCTACCACTATTCAAACTACCACAATAATCTCAGATTGAGATCGCTTTACTTAGAGAAAGAAGCATGGAATGCAAATCCAACAATGCAACGTTACAAGCGCACCTTCTCAAAACTGTCCTGTATGCTGCCATTGTCTGGGCATCTAGAGGCTTATCAACCACGGCAGAGAGAGCAAATAGCCACTGAGCCCGCCCTTCAGGCAGGCCATCCACCCTCTCCAGCCAAGCAATGTGGTATCGCAGAAGAGCTGCACGTTTCACTTCATCCAATCGCATCAAAATACCAAGTAAGGGAGCATGGGGCCCTTCTAGATCAATGGGTTTCCGCTTCACATCGTCCTTTGGTGCGTTTTTAACTAGCGCTTTTATTAACATAGGTGACACCTCTGTTGCGTGCTTTCGTGGTTTCGAATCGGGTTGATGACTGGAACGAAGCTCGTCGTCTGATGAAATTGCATTCAAGGCCGGGAAATCAGTTACAGAGTCCAGATTAGGAAGTACGGGGTTGTCCATCACACCTTCAAGTATTACTTTATCCACGCGCTTAGGCTGATCTTCAGAGAATATGTTGGCTTCCTCCATCAATTCACCTGTGCTCTCAGAATTGTCTACAGTTTCCTCCTCCACTAGGCTGGTCGACTTTCCAAAGCAGAAAGTCTCCCATCCGACCTGATTATGAATTGATGGCAAAGGCCCATTAAATTTCCTCTCCTCTGGTATTGGTTCTGCATATTTCTGCATCACAACAAAACCCCGTGAATCTTACGAATGCAAACACACAAGGACCCTTCAGACAAGCGGAGAAAAACTAGATAAAAAACAAGAGACAAATGAAACGTTTCAAACTAGATACCAGACAGAGAATATCATTGCTCCGTGTACCTGACGATCATGAGCTTACCATGCGCAGATTTGAGAAGTCCGCTAGAAACTCTGTTTCCCACTCTTTCGAAGGGAGCAGATTAGGAGAGCAAGCTGACACCGAAGCTATAGCCGGCATGTACGGGGTCTGTTCAGCAAAGTTTTTAGGATCAACTTTGGCAACGACGACCTTCGGACAGCGTTTAAACTCCCACCTGTTGTTCACAGCAAACCCCAGGTCAAGTCCCCGAAAACCTCTCTACTCATAAAACTCCAATCCAACACTTAATATCATGCTCATGAAACGAAAGAAAACTATAACTCCTTAGGGTGTAGGGTACAGGCTGCAAACCCTAAAACGTGACAGCAAAATTCCAGTGAATGCGATTCTGCAATTCCAAATTATTCGAGTTTAGACCAAAAAAATAACGAGACAATTAATTTTGCAAAGAGCACAATGCAAGAACGATAAGCATTGTATCCGAAGAAGGGCACCCTTACTTGACTCGTCGCAAATACTCCCACCCATCTTGAGGCTCTCCCGATTCGAAATCCGGCTCCCCTTCCACCGCAAACGCCAGCGGCTGGAAGCTCTCGACCTCTTCTTCGCTGTCGTCCTCGTAAACCTCGCCCTCTGATGATGGAGACTGACTCGGCAGATCCAACCCTAATTCCAGCAGCAACTCCTCCTCGTAAGAATTTCCTTCGGAAGAGCCACTATTGTTGTTATTCGATCGCCCGTTCGTCGTCGTTGTTGTCGCCTTCCGCCCGCGTTGTCGCCTGTCGATCGTTTTGTGCCTGGGTTTCTGCGTTCCGTGATCCACGTCCATCTCATAAAGCTCCTGACTCAAGGGCTCCAACACAGCCCACACATCCGCGACGCCATTGTAATAGCTGTCCCCCATAGCCCAGTAGATTGCAAGCATCTCATCCCTAGTGTACTTGAAACCCACCTTGGCGCTGCTTCCTGGATCCGTCGGAGACGCCATCTCCACTTCGCCGGCACCAATTTCTTTCTCACCGGACATCCAAGATCGCTTAAACCCTAAACCTTTGATACCACAATTGAATCTCTCTCAAAACTAACTTAGCAAGGGCAAAGGAAGATCAGTGATTGTTGGAAAGCCTTTCACACAATGCACATCCATGTTTGCTTGGCGAACACTACGAGCTCGGATTGCGCAACAAGCGTTGCAGAAATCGTCGAGGCAAAGGTGGAATTCAAATCGCAACTGACAATTCTACACGAAGAGGCCCCTCCAAGCAAGGATTTAGGGTTACTCCAACAAAAAGTCTGTTCATTCATTCCAATATGCCTTTTTTTTGGCGCCGTTATGCCATATTGCACCATTTGAAAATAGACCTATACTTTTTGCCAAACAAAGGCAATCTTTTTTCATCAAGAGTTTGCCATTCTATACCTTAAGATAGGTTGTTTATTTGTTTGTTTGTTTTGTTACATTGAGATCTCCCGGCCTGTGCGTCTCCCAGCCGCGTGCTTGGTACCATCGGAAAGCCCTTGGCGAGGAGGAGTGCACGGGCTTAGTTTCGTGGCATTTGAACCCACGGAGAAGAAGTTATTGAATTTTGAAGTATTTATTGGATCCAAAAATTAGAAAAATACTTTTACTTTGATTTTGGTCACGTTTTTGGTACCTTCGGAAAGCTCTCGGTGAGGAGGGGTGGATGGACTTTGTTTTGTGGCGTTTGGAATGATGGTGTGAATGATACTGAATTTCAAAGTTTTTACTATGATTTTGGCTGTGGCAACGGCACAGGCCACACTAGTCCATACCTTAAGTTTAGCTGTTTGTTTGTTTTGTTTGTTTTGTTACGTTGAGATCTCCCAAACCGTGCATTCCCTAATGGCATGCTTGGTACCATCAAAAAGCTCTCGGCAAGGAGGGGTGCACGGTCTTGGTTTTGTGGCGTTTGGACCTGTGGTGTAGAAGTTATTGAATTTCAAAGTATTTATGAACCAAAAAATTAGAAAACTATTTTTACTTTGATTTTGGTCGCGTGCTTGGTACTGTTGGAAAGTTCTTGGCAAAGAAGGGTGGACACGCTTTGTTTTGTGGCGTTTGGAATAACAAAGTGAAAAATATTGAATTTCAAAGTTTTATTATGAATTAGAAAATTATTTTTACTATGATTTTGAATGTAGCAACCAGCATTCACAAAAGCGGCTAAATTTTGCTCTATTGCTACTTAACATTTTCTAGAGCTAAAAGTATATTGGAAAAAAATCCTTAAAAAAATTAGATTTTAGTCAAGAGTGCAACAAATAATAGAATTTGATAGCCAATGTGCAACTTCCTCTACATTGAAATTAGCACCTATGTTGATAATTTTATGTTATAGTACTCCCAATAATCCTTTAAAACTTGCCAAATCCTATCTTTTTTTTTTTTTTTAATACTATTCACTCTCAAGGTAGCCAAAATTGATGCCTGTTTGTCTTGGAGGTAGCATATTGCACTAAATCCTAATAACTTAGGTAGCATGTTGCACTAAATTCCATAAAGCAGTTCTGGGATCACTAGTGGCAACAACATAGGGCACACTAGTTTCTATTTAACCCCTAAAGGTTAGAGACTATGTTTTCATCAAAAATGCTCTAAAATTGTCATTTCTAGTACAAGTACCAAATTTTTAAAAAAAAACATTTGTGGACACATGTAATGGTAGGATCTTGTAGTAAGCTTGTTTGAGAATATGTAGAAAAAATTTCAGAATTTTCCACCACAAAGATTGCAAGATATTAGCATTTGAATTGGCCCTGCAAAAAATCAAGCAACTGCACTTCACAAGGTCACATTTAAATGAAAAAATAACCAAAATGGTGGTTACTCTTTGGATTCATTCTTTAAAGCAAGCTGGCTACATGCTTGAAAATTTTCAGATTATTTGGAATTGTACAACATATAGGAAAAAAATAGGTTGTAGAAAGAAGTAAAGAATGATTCAAAACACTAAATTGTTAAGAATTTAATTATGGAATTGAAAAATGTCCATCCCAATGGTTGTAATGTTGTAATAAATAATCTACATCCTACAGTTTAATTTTTTTCAAAAAATATTAAAATTTGAGTTAAATAAAGGACTCCAACGTTTATTTCGGAATAGGGAATCCAGAATTGCCCGCAAATTAGAACACCTCATAATTTTCACCTAATAAAACAAAATGGAATAATTAAAAGCTTTACATGTTATGTAAATCAGCAAAAAACAATATCAAAAAGTGATTTTTATTTTTTTTAAAAGTGATTTTTCAAAAAAAAATTGAGCTGCCCATATAGTCAAAAGTTATGAAAATTGTTATGCCTTAAAGCTACTCTTTGGGCACATGTTGCATGAAAATTTCAAAGAAAATAAACAAAATTTCCATTTGTAGTGAGCTGCCCAAAATCGCTATATTGCCAAAAAACGTCGTTTGGTCCTTTAAAGGTTAAAATCCATACCTTAAGTTTGGCTGTTTGTTTTGTTTTGTTATGTTGAAATTTCCTAGACCGTGCATCCCTCGGCTGCGTGTTTGGTACCATTGAAAAGGGCTTGGCAAGGAGGGATGTACGGGCTTGGTTTTGTGGTGTTCCAACCTACGGTGCAGAAGTTATTGAATTTCAAAGTTTTTATTGAATCAAAAAATTAGAAAAATACTTTTACTTTGATTTTGGTTGCATGCTTGGTACTGTCGGAAAGCCCTCGACGAGGAGGGATGTACAAGCTTGGTTTTGTGGCGTTCTGACCTACGGTGAGGAAGTTATTGATTTTTGAAGTATTTGTGGATCAAAAAATTAGAAAATTACTTTTACTTCGATTTTAGTAGCATTCTTGGTACCATTGGAAAGCTCTTGGCAAGAAAGGGTGGACGGACTTTGTTTTGTGGCGTTTGGAATGACGGTGTGATAGTTACTAAATTTCAAAGCTTTTATATCAATAAAATAAATAAAAATAAATAACCTTTTCTTTCGTTTTGGCCGTGGCAATTTTGGATGAAATAGTGCTTAAATAGATTTGAGAAGTATTAATAGGTTTATAAGATGAATGAAAGTAGAAACATAGGTTTACTAAATTTTAAGTGATTTTCATCTTGTCACTTTTTCCAAGAGCTAAAACTAATGGTCTGTTTCAATTAAGTGACATTTGAACTACATATATAATAAAGTAGAAGACCCTAATTTGTGCCACGTGACTATTTTGTGATTATTTGGCTAAATTGTGTAGTTATAGTATTTTTTAAAGTTTGAAATATACACCATTGATACATAGTAGTACATATAGGGTTTCCTATCTAATCCTTGAGAAGAAAGACTCTATCCTATCTAAGAGAGGGATTTTTGTGAGTGCAATTACTGTATAGAATTCATTTGAACCTACAGACTGGCCTTCCTTTACTATAGACTTGGGAATGGCAATGAAAAACATGGTTATGAACAAAAATGACTTGCCAATTTAAGTAGGCTCTCTAGATATCAATTTAAAAATTACATGTTTGTTAGTAAAGGCACAAAAATTAAATCACTACAAATTCATTTATTTTATAGAAATTAGTGCATGATAGTTTTGTTTTAAATTGTTTGAATTAATTCTCAAAAATTTGACTTTGATAAGTTAGTATAATTATATTAATAACATAAAACCATTGTACTTTATAAAAAAGTTGCAATCAGGTTTTGTCTTTGCTAAGGTGTTTGGTATGCCACTTGTTTTTTGAACTTTATATCTTTACCCTCCTCTTAAGTTTCTTATGAGCAAATATGAGTATGTTGAAGTGCATACACATGGCAAGCACCTTCAACCTTTGTCTTCATTAATTCTTTGCCCGCACAAAAAGGCCACACTAGTTGCATATTCATACCTCCAACTATTTCCTCCTTATTTGATTCATTTCCCACATCTTTAGTATACAGGGCTCCAATTTTAGCACAACTTTTATATCAAGCAAGGCATTTTTTTTCATTTTTTATGAAGTGCAATATAAAATGTTATAGTGGTACTGCAAATTTCAATTTTCATTGACATATTTGATAGAAATATCACATATTTATAATTTTGTATTCATCCACAATCTGAAGATTTCATCAAAGATTTTTTTTTAATTTAAAGTTTTTTGGTGAAAAAACTTCCTAATTTCTTACCATTATTAAGCCAATTTTTTTTCTAGTGCAATCTAGTAGACTAAAACTAGAAGTCCAAAAAAACCCCTGATATCAAGCGAAAGCACATCTACAATTAGAAATCATACTTGCTAATCAAAAGTTAGGTTGGAACTAGGGCAAAAAAATATGTATCAAGAAAGAAAAAATTAAAAAAAAAAAAAAAAATAAAAAATACTACTACTAATACCTATGGCCTTATAAGTTGATATTAAAATAACCTTCTTTTATGTAAGTATGAAAAATTCTATATATGTTTGCAATGTACGATATTGTTGGAAATGTCTAGTTTGATGTTAGATTTGCCTCACTAAAAAAAAATTGCTACAATTTTTGCATCATTGTAAACATGAAGAAGTCTCTAAAAAATGCAGAAACATTCCAATAGCATAGTTTTCAAACCTATTGCAAAGGCACCATTGAATGGTTAGCTACTTTATAACTACTTAATGTAAAGTGTGTTATTCATAAAAATGATTTGGAATCTAGATCTAAAGGTTGAAACACTGTAATACATATCCTAATTTGAGACTTCTCGTGGAGGTAAAAGTAGACACAAAGAATAGTAGGAAAGATTTTCAAGTCATCATTTTCTTTTTTACACCCAAAACATCCCTA
The DNA here is from genome assembly GCA_963969595.1 of Neckera pumila. Taxonomy (NCBI): domain Eukaryota; kingdom Viridiplantae; phylum Streptophyta; class Bryopsida; order Hypnales; family Neckeraceae; genus Neckera; species Neckera pumila. The sequence goes on along the minus strand of OZ018409.1, from coordinate 43,774,302 downwards.
GCGGTGACCATCAAGTCAAATTGTCAATATTAAGCTAAATTTAGCTAAATAATGGATTAATAAAATTTTGATGTTTTTATGTGAAAATAAACACTTGTCTTCACGTATTGTACCATATTATGTACTATACATATTGCTTTTTTTACAACTTTTGGTTGAAAAATAAAATATTGTGATTTTTTGAAGTGATTCCTATATATTTTTTCTTCAATGGAAACACATATATTAGAATAACATGCAATTTTAGCCAAAAATGAAGTTTAGAATGAGAAAAAATAATTTGTAATTTACATTTAAAATTCTTTCATAGAAGAAAGTCATACAATATTAGTAGTGTTCTTTGGATTTTGACACATGGCCAAGCTTCCAAATGCAATAACATCTGATAGGCTTCATTTTCCAAGTTTAAATCAAACCAAAAATGGACATTTTGAAAGTTAGAATCAAGTTTGACCAAGGTGCATCTATCTTGTGGATGCGAAGATCTATAAGAGTTATTTAATTTCAAGGCCAATGATTAGACCATCACAAGAAATTTGAGCCCTCCATCATGCTACTTTCCTTTGTAGCAGATGACATGGAATACTAATGACATTATTGTATAAGTAGATTATATTTTAGTAACAAAATGAATATCTTAATAATTAAATGAGTATTTTAATAATAAAATGAATGTTTTAATAATATAATTAATAATGTCAAATAGACATAGTCCACTCTTAAACTCATAGCCCCTAGAGGTTTCAGCTTTCCTTCTAATGCCATACCTTTTGAACACCCATTCTTCTCTTATTCATGTGAAATATAACCCCTAAGTAATGACCTAAGGGAGCTACACTTTCAAAGTGGGCAAAACTTCCAAGAACTTGAGTAATTTGTTCACTCATTTTTCCTTGGATTGGATTAAAATGTAACTATAGAATCTAATAGTTCACATTGAGAGTGAACATCTCAAAAAATTTCATAGTATTTGATTGCATAATTTAGTAGATGTTTAAGTTTGAAGTTTTATTAAGTTGGATTAATGGAAAGACAAGGCAGCACAGTTTGAAGGAATATATCTTAGTAAAAATATTTTGAAATGATGACCTTTTTGTAATTAGTAAAAGATAAGAGGTTTGTGAATGTCCATCTAAAATTTCACAATATGTTGGTCATTTTGCAATTTTTGGTGGAGCTTGTAATTTCTAGTGATCAATGAAATGAGAGTAGCGTTTGTAAAAACAAGGATGGGTACACTTGTTTTTTCCTTGAGCTCCTTGGATTTGCCCTTTTGGGGGTGGGCAACAATCGCATTAGTTGGTTGACTTTTGAGTCCATGCCCAAAGTGAACCAAAAAACATGCATGAGCCATGAACTATACCACACCACTCAACTTAAAAGATTTCTACAAGGTGGAGTTTAATTTGGAATTTGATGAAATTACCGCCATTAGATTTGTAACGTAGTCTACTTTCTAAAAATAATTTTTATTGCAACTAAAAAAAAGGGGCAGTGACTAGAAAATGGTCACTTGGGTCATTAGAGGTTAAGCGAAGGGTTAAGACAAGTGCAACAATCTTAGATTATGTTTTGAAGTAAAAAGGGACATACAATGTATCCTAAAGTGGCAAGCACTGCCATATATAATAGGATAAATCAATGGACTGCCTCATATATACATTAGAACAATTACTACTAGAAACAAGTCCCCCTTTGCATGACCTAAGATGTTGGAGAATATACTAGTCAATCAATCTTTGGGGGGCTCCAGACAATGCTGATAGGTTGATTTTGAACTCAGGTTAAGTTCACATTTTGGTACTTGAGCTTAGCCATGTTATTTGAGATTTGTAGGAACGCCTACAATTAGTTCCTATGATGCTTGCTTAGACCCCATATTTTCAAAATAGTTGGTGGGAAATGAAAAATGGATTGCGTTGTTGGCTTTACAAGACCCAAATTAGTTTTGGAAGATTCTTGTCTCTCTTTTCCCAGATTATTTGGACATGTAAAACTTGTGAATTGTCAAAATGAAGAACCATAAAATCCTAGATGAAGGAACTTATTAATTACAAAAAATTTCAAGCCTCAACAAGATTGCGAGTGCATGATTTTGACACCTGCGAGGTGCAATTACGGATTTTTTTTTTTTTGAAAAAAAAGATTTATATATATATATATATATTTAATCTGATGTGGCGCTGATGTGGCACTGACAACACTGATGTGGTCGAAATGTGACGATGTCACATTTCAAATTTTCAATTTTTTTTTTTTCCATATTTGCACCACGTGGGGGCAAAACTTAGCAGCCTTGTTGAGGCCTGAAATTTTTGTAATGCTTTCAAAGAATTTTGACTTGCTTGGAGTGTCAAAAAGGATTGTCAAAGTGAGAAAAGACTCCACTTTTGGCTTTGTTTGGATGTCATATGCTCTTGACGCTCTGGTCAATGCCTTAACTTCATTTAAATCTGTTGAGAATTGTTGAGGTTGATTGGATGAATATTATCAATGCTGGAATGCCTTGAAAATTGTCAAGGCGCATTATTATGACTAAACATTCTATCCTAATTTTTAGTAGAATTTTACTGCAACTTGAATAATTTCTAAGAATTTTTCAATATCAATTAAAGCAATTGACTTTCTAAAAAATTGATTTCTACAATTCAAAAAATTACAAACTTTATGGTGACTTCTACATAGGTCCCAAATATTGAGTGCAAGCTCATATTTTTATTCTACTCTTTTTACAAGAAGACTTGATTGTAATTACCTCTTTTTGAACCAAATGGACTAGAAATCTTTTAATTGAAACGAATCTTGACAAACTAATTGCCCGTTGAGCTTCTAGCATAGTTTTATCTCAAAAATTACTTTTCTTCAATCTTTGGTTGTGTTGTCCATTATACTACCCGAGTTTTCATCTACAAGGCAAACGTACAGCTTGTTACTTTTCTCTCCAAACGATTGGCAACTCAGATTTCTCCTAGTATAGGCCTTTCTAAATCTAAAAAGAAAATTTCACTCATAAAAATACTATTTCTAATTTATCCAGGCTTTGTTTTGTATATTTGTAGTTTTGGGTAAGTCATTAGGGGAGATTTGAAGGCACTGGAGGGCCGTTTCAGGCCCGTTCCTCAATCTGGCCACATCTGTAAACAGCCGGTATGAGCTATCAGAATTTTTAAAATATAAAAAATAAAACAAAAATTCTCTCCCAAATATCATTTAGGCCAATTTTTTATTTTTAAAAAAATGACATGGCACTCTCTTGACCAAATCAGCTAGTAGCTTTTTTGCGTTCCAACAGTCTAGGAATGCAGGATAACTTGCAGTCTCTTAGAGGCCTCAAATCTCTTCTAATGTCTAATCTAGGAAGGGTAAAAATTTTGCAATTGATTATGAAAAATAGGCCTAAGCCATTTTTGGAATATCCAACTCATCTAAATGCACAAAATTAGAGTTGGTTTTAAGCACTCTAGGATTCTTAAGGAAAAATCATTGGATTACTAATTATAATTTAATAATCTTTTAAAGTTTTTTTCCTATAAAACCTAATAATAAAATGCAATTTAGAAATGTCCGTGCCAGTTATTGGTACTTTGATCTTTGAACAGGTTACTTATAATGAATGGTTTGGATTTGAAGCCCATTAGACTCACTTGAGCATCCTTGACTTTGGAAGTGGTATGCCACTTTACATAAGTAGGGAGCAAGGAAGGTTGAATACTTCTTAATAGGACCCTCTAAAGACGTGGAATATATACTGCAAATTAGAAGGAATTGTTGCTACTAGTTTTTATACTTAGAAAAATTAATAACTATTTCAATGACATATTGAAGTCTTAATTTCATGATCACTCTAGAGCAGCTAAAAGAACTCCAAGATTACATTTGACTTTGCATAATGATTTGTTTTTCCCCTATAGTCGATCACCTAAAGTCAAGATGTCCGATGACTGTCACTAGTTCAAAATCCAAATATAAGTAGTCAAATAATCAGGGTTCAAGGTTCAGGAATTTTAATGGACCTTGACCCTGATTATTGCATACCTTGTTTTCTAACCAAGTTATGGAAATAAAAGCAAATGTTGAAAATAATCCAAGGACATCTACCATCAAGATTTTTTTTAGTAGGCATCATGATAGACTTAATTAATTGACAATTGGTGAGAAGGAAGGGTGAAGATTTTATTTTTATAGAGAAATCAATTGTTCATGATAAATCTTCAAAGGGTATGGGATATTTAGAAGAGTGATCATTCATTGTCAAATGCAGGAATTGTGTTAAAATTGAAATTTCAAACCCCATTTAGGCATAATAGAATGAATTTTTTTCAGAAAAATTTAAATTAATAAAGTTGGAGAATCAAGTCGTTTTCATCTCTAAAAATCTTTCTTAGATTTAGAGCCTCCAATAAAAAGTTATGGACAAAATTCTAAAAGGCGTTGAAAGGACAATTTTCTTTGAAGTTTTTAAACACCTTCTCCAAATTTTATCCATAACTTTTTACTGAAGGCTCTAAACCTCAAATGGATTTTTAGAGATGAAAACTAGCTTAATTCTCCAACTTTGTTTAGTTCAAAAAAAATTGAAAAAAATTATTCTACTATGCCTAAATGAGGTTTAAAATTCTAGTTTTAACACAATTCCTACTTTAAACTTAACTATGAGCGGTTGAGAACTACAAATTCTAAATTCTATATCCCATATGGGTTGTTCTATCTTCTACCACCCCACAGTGTGTACACAAAGAGCTTCTCTTCTCATCTTCAAACACCCTAAACTAAGTGACTTTAGAAGCTAGTTGGAAAATGTAAAAGTTCTCAAATTTTTTTGACAACTAGCTTGAAGATTCACTTCATTTTGTCTAATTTCATTGAATTTGATTAATTTCCCAACTAATCACCATTTATGCTCACGCGGCTAATTATTAACCCCTAAATGCCCAAGGCCTGTTTTGAGTTTCTTGGAGTTTGCTCTAACTTGAACAAAATGCCAACATTTTGATAAGTTGTATCAATTTTTTTTGAATTGTAACCGTACAAATTCAAACTAGACATGTTAGAGATCTCATAGGAAAAGAAAACACAACAAGATCATTTATGGAGCAAAAGATTATAAGGTTTGACCATGAGGGTGTTAAAGCTGCAAAAGTGATGCGAAGTCTTTCAATCCTCTTTTCAAAAGTTAAATTCAAAAAGTTGGTGACCAAAAAAATATGAGGTTAAAGAGCCTAATATACATAACCCCAATCAAATTACGGCTTCTTAAAATCTACTCTATAATTTTTTTAAATGAATTTTGAATGTGAATATTCCTCCACAATCTAGTGTATTTGAGGCTCATTTCCAAGAGCTCTCAACACTACGGAAAGTCAAGATTGTACTAGGTACCCTTGCACAAAATCTTGAATAGAAAAATCACTATCATTTATTTTCGAGATCAAATTTTTGATGCTAAAATTAGACTTCAAGAAGAACTTTTAAAAAATATACACTATTAAAAATAGCAGCTTGGTTAGGTTTTATTTAACTTCAAAGTCTTGCAAACACCAGATTTGGGTGCCTCAAGCATTTAGGGATTAAACAGACTTCTACTACACCCTCATTACTGAAGTCCTAACGTCTTTTGCAAAATTCACGCACTCTAACAATGCATTGTGGCCATATGCCCTTATTAATTCTCAAGTGATTAATAGTGACCACTATAAGAAAAGCCTGTTTTTGGTGGCGTTTAGCCAAAAACGCGTCATGTTTTTTCAAACATCAGATGTTCTAAAAAACATATACATGTTTTGTAGAAACATGTACGTGTTTTGCAGAAACGTGTAAGTGTTTTGCAAAAAACGCGACTATGTCATTGTAGACGGCTACGTTTGTAATGATGTCGACTTCAACGTGGCCATGATTTTATATAACGTCGCATACAACAGAAGTTGCCATGTCAGCAAGTAGACTTGGAAAAGGGCAACTACATGGCATATTTTGGAAAAAAAAATTAAAAATGGATGGATGAACCTCGTGTCAAATGTTTGGAACAACGGGTTGGATGTCGGACTGGACATCTGAGACAACGTAGGCTAATTATCCCATATTGTTTGTCTCACCATGGACAAAGAATGGGTACAAATATGACCCTGAAAATCTTCATTTTCACCTAATTATGTCATCAAGATAAATTTGATGATAAATGGTAAGTTTTTTTTAAATTCTTGGTGGATTCTACTTTCTTTTTATTGCATAATTTTATTGATTAATTTCTATTGACTAATTAGTTTTTGAAAAATGGATTGGATGAAAAAAAATGGATTGGATGAAAAATAGATTGGATGAAAAATGGGTTGGATGAAAAACATATTGGACGAAAAATGGGTTGGATGAAGAAAAACGGATAGATGAAAAAAATGGGCTGGAGGAAAAAGTTGCCTACGTGGCCCTGCATGGATGAGAATTTTGCCTATGTGGCCTCCACGTGCTTTCATTTTGTAAGCTTCGAAGACCCTGTTTTGTAGGACGTTAGAAAAAAGCAAGCCAGAAATTGGCACGTTTTTTGAAAACACCAGACATTTTTTGCTTGTTTTCTATGACGTGATTTTAGGTGACATCTACGTTGACTCTCAAACATGTCAAACCGGACATCATACAACGTTTTTTCAAACATCACAAAAAAGGCCAATTTCTTATAGTGGACTGGTTTGGTCCCTATGGAGCAACCTTTTGGAGGGTTGAAAATTTCTCTAATGTAGTTTTTTGGATCTTCCTTCTTGGCATGGCTTGTGAAAAATTACTAAGACGTGGCTACCTACTCAGAGTCTTTGTGTCTACATACTCACTAAGACTTATCTACATGTCACTATTGATTACATTCAAAGACTTTATAGATGGCGACTTTTGTTAAAATGGCGCCATTCTGGAACTTAGGCACTTTTATAGTTCAAACCGCCTAGTTTGAAATCTATATACATCCTAGATGATTCAGCCCACCCAGTCTGAATCTATATCCGTCCTAGACTATCAAAATGGCCCGCGTTAAAATGGCAGTCTAAATCTATACCCATCCTAGACAATCAAAATGCCATTTTAACGAAATTCACCATGTAAAAAGTGGTGAAAGGTTTTTAAAGAATAATGAAAAGTATCTTGAAGACTTTCAATTCAAGAGTTTCATGGACAAAGCTCAAGGGACAAAAGCTTGAGAAGCAAATTAGGTATTGCGAGTAAGCTTGTCATCAACAATGACGTTTTGTACAAAAATGCTCTTTACAATAGTCATTGACTATTGACTTTGAAATTGAGCTTATCTTACATGGTAAGAATCATTAGACGGTTCATTGGAACTTCTCAATAAAAAACGTGTGTCATAAGAAAGTGATGGAGTGCCAAAAATGTAATAAAAATATTGAAAATTGGAATTATATCTTCTTAAGAAAAAGTCTTTGTCAACATGTAAAATCTAAATAGAATGACCCCAAATTCCAATCTTTGTCTTGAGATTTGCTATCAATTGAGCAAAAACAAACACATATTGAAATGAAAAAAGCTAACAATACTGCTAAGGTAGCCACCACCTTTTCAATCACCCTCGCATTTCCGGTCAGTAGGTTGATCCATCTGAAACCATAGCTTTATAGGCCATTTGATTCTTATCTGATTCTTTTATAATGAATAAGGCATTGACCATGTAGATTGCAAGATATATGCATTTAAAGTGAAGAAAACAACTTTTTTTACACCTTGCTTGACTACATTTTTTGGCTTTGAATCTTTTTAGTTCAAATTTTTTGCACTATGGACTTTGATTTTCTACTTATTTATGTTAAGTAGTTGAGTCAAGAATCTCCCAAAAAAATTTAGGATAAAAAGCATTTAATTTTTACTCATTAAAAAATTGTTAAGTAGAGGTGGATTCAAGATTGAAGAAAAAAATAACTTGTTAATAGCTTTTAGATGGAACTAAATCACAATAATCCTAACGGTGAGATTGTTCTAGCAAGAAAATCCAACCTTGTTTAACAACTTTTTTGCAAAATTCTAAAAATTGCATTGATAAACAAATTCTACAAGTTATTTTTTTGAGAAGATGTTTAGATTGCCCAAAAAACTAAGATTGTCCATAAATTTCTCATTATTAGTCCGAATTGAATGAAACAAAGCTTCACATGTAGACCAAAATATAATCTTTGAGAAAAAAATTTGAAAAAAATTATTTTGACATTTTTTGATTTTTTTTGGCTGCCTGTTAAACTCCAATTTTGCTTATTGTGCCATAACTTTTGCTCCAGGCATCAATCAAAATAAAAGTTATATATATTCACAAAGCTCTTGCAAAAATACACATCCTCAAAAAATTCCAAAATGTATTACTAAAAATTGAAACAGTAGGAACTTGCCCGCCCGGACCCAAATTGTCCCCCAAGGGGACAAACGGTCCTTTAGGGGTTAAGTGATCGGACATGGGTTGGCCACCTTATACCGTTTCAAACTGACCAACGAGACGGCGCAGAATTTTGTGCGGGATAAGTCCAAGGGAAACACTCTCTGATAGCCATCTCTGATAGCCAACTGATAGTCGCTCTACCAGAATGATCCGCGGCCTATTTAAACTCGTCCTTGCCATGGTCTCTCTCATTCTCAACTTCTTAATTTGTCGTGTGACTCCTTCCTTCTTCCAACCCGTCCTGCTGCTGATCGACAACTCTGTGAGTTTTCTTTCAATCTGCTTTTTCCTTTCGATCTCTTGCTTGCGAGGTCCTGCTTGTTCCAGCATTCCCCTTTGAGTTCACAATTCTTTGTTTTGTCAGCTAGCGATGAATGTGTAATTGATGTATCTAAAGTTGAGGAGGAGATTTTGAGGACGTTCTGATTATATATTGGATCTTCAAGTCTAGCACGATAGGTTTCATTTCGCGTTGCCTGTGCCTGCCAAATCACCTGTCAAGAATTGGATCCCAAGGCTGTCTGATGATCCAATTTTATTACAGGGACTTGGAGAGAATTGTGGATGTTTGGACTTCCAGGCAAGCTAGTTATTGTGAAGTCGAAACATCTATACGTATACGAGTTCAGCTTTTCGCTTTCCAGACCTGAAGCGGTAGCTAGAAGCTTTTCTTTTCCTGCTCTAGCTCTCCGTTTCATGTTGCTGCCTGCAATTGCAAGGCCCTGTTTTTTTCTGTGAAAACGTGTAGTTAATTAATTTCAGCCAGCCTAATACTCTAACTAATGCCATGCTTGTTTCCAATGCAACCTGCAGCTGGTCGAGCTGCCAGAGCTAGCGGGAACCCAATCTCTCGCTCCCACCATGGCCGCGTCTCTGCAGCATCGCGGTTTCCATGTGCTCGTGATGGCCCTGGCGCTGGCCTCCCTCCTCGCAGTCCATGTTGAGGCGCGCCCACCTCCGGAGGGCACCATCGAGCAGAGAATGGGCTCCATCTCGCTCCAGGACCAACTCAACGTCATCCTCAACGTGCAGTGCGACTCCGGCTTCCGGCACCAAGACGTGGGCACGATTCTGGTCACAGGCTATGGCGGCTTCGAGTTCCCGATTGTGGGTCAGAACTACTGGAAGTGCACCCTGTCCGCTCCCGCGATTCCTGGCTGGCCGGCCCTGTCCGGGACGTTCACCTTGTGGGCCAGGCTTCCGTCGTTCAACCCCGGCGACTTTGTGTATTGGCTGGTCAACAGGGATGGCTTGTATATGGTGCCCAACATAAACCGGGGGATCACGCCCCAGGACGGAAAGCTCGTCTACCGCTGGCCGCAGTAAAAATCGATTAATTCAGGAATTCAACGCTGCTGCCTTCATGCGAGTCTAGCTGGTCGAGCGATCCATGTAAGGAGAGATCGATCGAGGCAGCATCAATTGCATGTATATATGTATGATGGCTATTAAATTCTGGATCCGAGCTTTTTCAGCTTTTAGATTACGTGAAGGCTAGCTCGGCTACCTCGACCGGCCGACGACGGAGTTAGCTGGCGAGCATCTGTATGCATGTGGTGCTATGAACACTGTGCATGCATGTTCTGAAGTAAAAGAGCTTCGCATCTTTGAGAATAAAATGAATGATTGTTTTAAGCAAAGATATATGTATGGGTTTCTTGATGTCCTGTGCGTTTCGATTCTTCCCTACTGTCGTAATGAACTCCTAGTATAAATGGAGTCGAGAACGGTTTGAGATTGTATTCCCAAGAAACTTGGCAGTTGGTAATGGGCTCCCCGGGAAGGGAAGAAGTGGAAAAGTGTGTTGATGTTATATGGGACTATTTCATTGCACAGTCCGCTGCGCAAAATCACCTAGTGAAAGAGGCATGTAGGCACGTTTCTGTCCGAAGCTCTGCAGTACGCTGAAGGAAGCTCATGTCGATGGAAGTTTATTTGGAAACTAAGCATTTCATATCCGATTTAGTTCTGCTTTGTAGATCATATTTTTGAGAAATAGTTTTGCTCTGGTCCAGGCTGCATGCCATTGCTTGGCAGAATTGTTGGGTAAAATTGGCCCTGAGGTATGTAGCTGGTTTTGCCTCTTATTTCACCTTTATTTTGTGTGGTTGTGTAATAGAGGTAGGAGTGTGTCTATTTGCTTTTGGGAAAGTGCACGGGATCCGTGTTTATAATACTGTCAAAGAGTAAGTGTTCTTATTTCCCAAAGAGATTCACCCTCTGCCTGCTTCTTCTATGGGCAATTTCATTAAAATGGCGATAGTTTCTTAAATGGCGTGAAAACAGTTCAGAACAGTTGCTCTAAATCTATACCCTGTCCTAGATGGTTCAGAACGGCCATTCTGAAATCTATACTTATCCTAGATGGTGAAAAGGGCACACCGTCAAAGTGACACTTGGAATACCGCCATTTTAACGAAATTGCCCATTTTTCTATTGTCAGGTGCAGGTTTCTGATTTATTTATTCAAGCAAATTAAAGGTTTACGATATCGAACTGAAGAGGCGATATGTTGTCAATGGGTTTCAAGAAGCCTTTGTGAGGTAACTATTCTAATGAGTTGTTGATTGTCTTTATTGGAACTGACAGCCGTCTACTTTTGAGTATTCAAAATGGTTTTGATGGTGAATTAGTCAGTGGTGATGAAAGCGACCAAGATGGTCTTGAAGAAAGCCCTGTGAAGTAGAAGGCCCCTGCGCACCAATTTAATCGGGTAGTAGCAAATTTTTTGAATCCTCTCTCTTTATATCATGATTGAAATCGACCAAGGTGGGTGACGGGGTTTGATTTCTCGGCAGTTATTCACAATTCTGGCAGACTCATATTTCTAGATTTTGTTAGTCAGAATTAGTAGTGTTATGCATGTTTATTGAGATTATTTCGTGGTTGAAAATGCAGAATGCTGCAATGAGGGGCAGATTCTTGGCTTTATCACACACAAATCGTTTTGTGCGAGAAACTGGCTTCCTATGTGTTAACACTCTCTGCCAGCACTCTCCCCTGGAGGTCTTGAGAGAGTACGTTTTCGTTACCCCGGCTGGTCCCTTGTGAGCTCCTTTTGTTATTTGTATCCCTGGACGAGAGGGTGATTCTACACAGTTGTTGGACTTTGATAGGATATTCCTGGTATGGACTCTATGTATGTTTGACATTTGAAATATATATGAACATATTTCAGACTGTATTTTTATGGCAAGTACTGTAACTTTTTAAGAACGGTGCTCACCTGATTGATAGAACGGATTGTGAAGCGCAGCAACAGTGGATTGATAGCCTCATGCTCGGCGCTTGGGCTAAGTGATAACTGGAGCCAAGTGCGATACGGTATGTAGTATCCTATGCCATACCATACTATGCTCAATTCTGTGTGGAATGCTTTGAAGTACTCTGTACGTTGCGCTTCAAGCCCGGCTTCAAGTTGTAACTGTTGGATCTAGCACTGGATGCTTTACTTCACTAAATATGGCGAATTTCATTGAAGTGGCGCCATTCCGGAACTCTGGCACTTTTACAGTTCAGAACGTCCGTTCTGAAATCTGTACCTGTCTTAGATGGTCAAAATGGCACTCCTGCAAAATGGCACTCCTGCAAAATGGCACAAGGAATACCGCCATTTTTAAGAAATTCACCATAAATCAGGGTGGCCGACTATCCGTCGATTCTAGTATAATTTTGCATATGTAGTTTGAGGAGATTCAAAGATTGGGGTTCTTCATCAGTGAGGATGGTTTTAGATGTTGACGACTACCATGATATTTCATCAGCAGAGGTAATAATATCTTTTGGTTGACTTTGTGGTCGCAGGTGCTTGAACAGATTTTACGGAGCTGAAAGTTTGAGATTGTATTCCCAAGAAACTTGGCAGTTGGTAATGGGCTCCACGGGAATGGAAGAAGTGGCGACTTGTGTTGATGTTGTATTGGACTATTACATTGCACAGTCAGCTGCGCAGAATCACCTTGTGAATGAGGTATTTAGCCACGTTTCTTCCGAAGTTCTGCAGAACGCTGAAGGATGCTCATGCCGATGGAAGTCTAGGCATTTCATATCAGGTTTAGTCCTGCTTTGTTGATCATATTTTGAGAAATTGTTTTGCTCTGGTCCAAGCTGCATGCCATTGCTTGGCAGAATTGTTGGGTAAAATTGGCCCTAGCTGGTTTTGCCTCTTGTTTCACCTTTCTTTTGTGTTTGTGGTCATATTCTGAGAAGTCATCTTACATACGCACCTTCGGTTGTATCGATGTAGCTCGTTCTCTGACTCTTTTAGTGAGATTTCTGATATGCGATTCAACGCTGTTTTTCAGAGGATTGGATCCTTAGTACCACGAGTGCTCGCCACATTGATGAACTGCTTCAAGGATCCAGTTGGTCAGTGCGGATTGCTGCTTGTTCGGGTAAGAAGTTGTTCATACAGTTTCTAACTGCCCTGAATAGGTTGCATTTTATAGATCTGTTCCCAGTCAGTGCTCATTAATATCGACATATATATCAGGTACTGTGATCCAAACAGGTTCCGCTTTCAGTGTGCTGTGCAGAATTGGACAGTTTCGTTTGCCTGAGAAAATTTTATAACGGATTTTTGGCACCCTGCCGTTGCCTTGGCTGACTATTTTTGGGTCGAAACCGCGCTTGTTTATGTTAAGTATTTCTCAATCTAAGGGTTAACTTTGATGGAGCTCCAGTGAAGATCTCATGGATGAGATACAAAGAGCCCTTTCCATTGAAGCATATTCCTGCATCTTCTCTTCCTGATGATTACTGTCGTTGTGTGAAATTTTAATTTGAAGCAATTAATGCGAAAAGCAATCACGGGTTACCCTGAAGAAGTGAAGAAGTTACTGCCACAGCTCTTTGACATGTATTCGCGCATTTGGCAGACAGTATCCGAAAGTCAAAATCATGCATAGCCGAGGCACTATAAATCTTCAAACAGGAGCACTAGTTTGAAATGTTTTGAAAAAAGCTGATATGTATTTGGATTGTTAGTTACTCTCATTCGTTGGAGAATGTTTGAACCGCTGAAATGGGTATGCAGTGCAGAGGTTCGGAATCTTGAGAATGCGAATTATGATTGTTCTTTGAGGTTCCTGAGTCCTTCACGACAGACTTTTCAGATGTAAGAAGTGTTTGGGAGAATTCAGCATTCACTTTAGGAAGTGCCATGCGCATTTTCCAGGAGGAGACGGTGGAAAAGGTAAGTTCACTTCTCCTTTTTGCATTGCGTCAAACTCTCAGGAAACAGACAGAAGCACCGTTGATATTAGACAATTCAAGCGAAGTAATTTTGCAGTTGTGAAACTGCCTGTCTTCTTGCGAAGGATAACACGTTCCCTTGAAGCGGAAGTAAGATTGACAACAATAAATAACAATTGGAAAGGAGGGTTACAAATTCTCTTGATATGCGGGTGCAGTCAGTTACAGTGCTTCAAGAGATTTAGCCTCGGGCAAAGCACGAGGCAAAGCAGCAAGTGGATAAACCGTGCTCCAGCCATGGTTCTAACCATATCACTCAATGCACTTCAGCTGAAGCAATACTGTAAGATCATCTTTCAGGAGAGTAAAAGCATTCTTTAGATTTGGACTATCGGCAGCAACATACATGAGTGGAGTGTACATGCTGGAGACGTCAGATGCTTTAAGTGTTTTTGTTAAAGAATGTAACTTAATTTGCTATTAAAGTCGTCTGCCATGGCTTATGATATTGTCTTCTTTATGATTGTGGGTCTGGGATGGATGATTGTGTTGAATCTCCAGACCACAAGGACCTGTTGCTTCAGCAGAAGAAAAAATGAATGTATGAGCTGTAATAAGCAATGTGCAAGATATCTTCCTTGAACGGATGTCTCTTTGTTTTGTAGGGCGCATTATCTGCTGTCCCTCTGCCAAAGCCGCAAGAGTCTTGTGATGACTACAGATATGCTAGAGAGAGCGAACCTTGGGAACAATCCGAAGGGGGTATTTATTTACTACGAGAGCTTTCTGTTGTCGCTCCAGATCATGCGGCCAAGTTCTTACCAGTCCTAGTCCAGCTGGTATTGCATTACTACTTCAACTCAGTCTTGATCGTACTTCACATGAACACCCGGTTTTACATTTTGAAGAGGAGAGAAGAATTTTTTGGTGTGCATTTTTTGCCTCTTGAGTTTGTTATCATTTACAGGCCGAGAGCTTGGGATATGTGCAATACCACAGCTTGATATAAACTCTTTACAGACTCTTGCCGTCCATTGCTCAGGTACGTGTTGGTATCCTTAACTTGGAATTTGTAGTATATCGTTTGATCAAAATTGAAGTGCAATTGCATTGGATACCATGATCAGAATGTCAAAATAACTCCCTAAGTGTTGCTCATTGTTCTCATTGCTCTATACTAGCTGCACAGTAGACGTAGTGATGAGGTGATCCTATGACACACAAGTCAGTAGACGAGTTTATCATCTTGGTTTTTGGCTATTCATGTCCTTCCTAGTTTTCCTTTTGAAGCTCAGATTCCAGATTCAGAAGGGGATTCTTTCGCTGTTCAAAAAGTGGGTGTCAATACTTGGATGCACTCAATTTCAGAAGCATTTGGAATGTAGGTTTTCAATTTTTATGTATAATATTGGTGACAACAATAGAAAATCTAAGCATACACATGGAATTCAAAATTCAGAATCTTTTGTTCATACATAAGTACTAAATTGCTGTTAATATTATAAAGCTTTCCAGAATTTTAAATCAAGAAAAACTAGGTTATTGGAGTACGAAAAAGTTTTGGTGATTTATTCTTATTTTGTGAGGGTGATTGCAAGAAACACTTATACTATTTTATGTCAAACCCTGCATGCTGATTTGTTTTCTGGGCATAATTTTTGCGTTTTGGATCCAAATGACTTAAGATTTATAGGGAAGGTGCTCAAGACCATTATACACCTTGCCTAATTTTTTTCGTAGTTTTCAAAAATGGTTTATTATCTTAAAATAGCCCCCAATTTCATGTCACACTTGCCAATTTGGGGGATTTTAGTACTATTCAATATCCAAAAAAACAAATTTGGAGCCGAATTTTGGAGGGAATGGTCTTCTAGTAGATTTGTAGCTATGTAGGGAAGGAATTATAAAAATAGTTAACTTTGTATTGTGTAGAAGTCTACAAATAGAGCTTCTTTCTTCTTACATTTAAGAATACATAAATGGCCATCTCTATAGAATTTTGGTGGTTCTTTTAGTAAATGACCATCTCTATAGAATTATTACAAATAGATAATTTTATTTTATTTATTTAATTTTTTTCCTATTTTAACAAAATAAAGCATCAAAGTGTCTATTTTCTTGAAACTTGGCACGTTTCTAATTCTCCCAATTCGAGAAATTTTCTATGCTTTTGGGTTCCCTGGATATCTTCATCTTAAAGGTATATACATTGGCCATACTTATAAAATAAAATAATTAATTAATTAATTAATCAATACCTTAAATTTGGCTGTTTATTTGTTTGTTTGTTTTGTTTGTTTGTTTTGTTTGTTTGTTTTGTTTGTTTGTTTTGTTTGTTTGTTTTGTTTGTTACGTTGAGATCTCCCGACCCGTGCATCCCACGGCCACGTGCTTGGTACCGTCGGAAAGCTCTCGCCGAGGAGGGGTGCACGGGCTTGGTTTCGTGGCGTTTGGAGCGGTGGTGCAAAAGTTATTGAATTTCAAAGTATTTATTGATTAAGAAATTAGAAAATTACTTTTTCTTTGATTTTGGTGGCGTTCTTGGTACTGGGAGTGGAACCGGGAGTAGAACTGGGAGTAGAATTGGAAGTAGAACCAGAAGTGGAACCGGGAGTAGATGAAAATTGGGCCAACGGCACAGGGTCACACTAGTAAAAATTAAAGTACTCCAAATTTAAAAAAATGAGTTATGTGAAAATGCAACAAAATTGGCAAGGTTCTTCCAACGAGGTGATAGATATGGTAGAGTATTGTCTTGAATTGAGTGAAAACTTGTAGATTTTAGCCCCTAAAGTCCCAAGGCTATTTTTTTGTCAAAAACCACTCAAAACTGCCATTTTGGTTGCGTTCACCCAAAAACACAAAAAAAAAAACATTTTTTTAGAATCTAACCATTGAATCTTGTACTTCACTTGTCAAAGATCATGTGGTAAAAATTTCATGAAGTTTGCCCGTATAGATTGGAAGATACCAGCATTCAAAGTTGAAAAAGAAAGTTTTTTTGAACACTGACCTACAATTTCAGATGACTTTGACCGCCATTTGTGGAAATTTTTGCACTACAGACTTTGAATTTAAAAAATTTTATGCTGAATATGTAAGTTGAAAGTCTACAAAAAAAAACTCAAAAAAAAAAACACTTGATTTTCATTCTTTAAAAAATTGTTAAGTAGAAATAAATGCAAGATTGAAAAAAAAACTAAATCGTTAATAGCTCTTAGATGCGATTGAAATACAATAATCCCAATGGTGAGATTGTTTTAGCAAGCAAACACAAAATTCTCCAAAAAAATTTGTAATTGTGAAAATTGCATTCAAAAATGAATCCTACAAGTTATTTTTTCAAAAAGATGCTTAGATTGCCCAAAAAACAAGATTGTCCATAACTTGCTCCTTATTAGTTCAAATAAAATGAATCCAAGCTTCACATGTAGACAAAAATATAAAGTTTTAGAGAAAAAAAAAATTAAAATTTATTTTGACTTTTTGCAAATCTTTTTGTGTTGCCCTCCGAGTTCAATTTCAACGGTGCTAGTATGTGAGCCCAAGAATGCGAGCTTGTGAGCATTGAGCGTACAACATAGGTACCTATAATATAGATACCACACACTATAGAAGGTGAATGTATCATAAACACCTATAATATAAACATTTGTAATATATATATATATATATATTTTTTTTTTTTTTTTTTTTTTATTTTATGTTTTTATGTTTTTATATATATAAAATCATAGACGGGTTCTGTAGTATATACACCTATAACATGGGTACGTAGTATTCTAGGCTCATAGGCTCACATTCCTATGCTCACATAGTAGCAACCCTCAATTCAGTTTGAGGCTTTTGGTGGTATAAATTTTGTTCCCGGGCACCAATTGAAACAAAAATTATATTCCCACAAAGCTAATAAGTTTTTCTATCTTATGGAAAAGTTTCATAAAAAATTGAACCCGTAGGTACCTACCCAAAATCTGATTTGTTCCTTGAGGGGACAATGGGACTTTAGGGGTTAGCAAAGCTTTAAACCCTAAATGCCCAATGCCATTGCTATATGGTAAAACAACATTTTGTTTTGAGCTTGATTTAGTCAACTAGATCTTATTCAAGTTTCAGCGTAATGTTTTTCTTACATGAGACTTGTGTTATCTATCAATGTCACAAATCTCTATTATACTAGTTTTGTAATTATAAGTTTGATAATTTTAAAACTAATAAGTGAAAATATATTAATAAATATACAACAAATAATCTACTAGAATTTCATAGGAAATAAAACAAGAGATAAACCAAGAGCTCTAGCTCCTACTCAAAGCCTTGCATCCAGTGATTTTTTTCATTATTTTTAGGCAGTGCACACAATAACGTAAAGTAGAGTAATAAAGCTATGTACATCCACTGACATGGTTGAAACATGCAAAATGTGGATGAAAATGCATGTATTAATCCAAAAGTTTGTATAATCATCTATAATAGAATGATATTGTCCCTGTATTACGTAGCAATTGAACAATTACATCCATTGAAAATAGGAGAATCTATTGCTTAATATTCCCTAAAAAAATTGTATCACTTTCAAGTGGTAAATTATCCTGGCCCCAAAGAAACACTGCTTGCATGCTATTTTGACTAGTATTGGTTGTTCACAGTATACGTGTTTGATAAGCACCTACGGTCATAGTTCATTGGCTTTGACCTTGACACACTAGCAATGAGGTGATCTTGAGTTCAAACCCGGGCGTTGGCAAGGTGCTTACTACCATAGTGTAACTAACTAGGGTAAGGGGTGCAAAACCTACCTTGACATCATATGAAGACCTGAGAGTTTTTTAGAGGAAGGAACATGTCAATTCTTTATTATAGAGTTTACTTCCTAACAAAGGCAACAAGGATGGAATTCGCCACCTAAGTCCTTGAAGCTTAGATTTTCCAATAGATACTTCATTCACGCTACTCTTTCAAACAGGAATTACCCTTATGTGTCTGAATTCTAGAACCCTTTTCATTTGAAAAACGGTTCAAATGAAAAATGCACTTTGTACTTCTGTTTTGAATCATGTGATATACAATATCACACCTAACAAAACGTGACTTTTCAAGCGGGCCCTTATCACCAACCTTTCAGTACCAGAGTCCTTACTGACAGACTTTCTCCACCCAAATGCAGACAGTCCAGCTTTACAACTAGTTTGCATTTCCAACAATTCCTTCTGCACCTTTGATTCTGTTGATGATGGCCAACTGAATGTCAAAAGCTAAAACAGGGTGTCTTGCAACAGGTTGTGTTTATTTGGCGTGAAATCAGCCTCTCTACCTGACGGAAACGCCTTGCAGTGTGTTGTTCAATACACTTGACTGTGTCAAACAAAAAAGTGGGGGGTCTCCCACCAAATACAGTCATCATATGGACAGAGTGGTCCTGTTTATAGTTGTATGACAAGCATAATGCGGAAGTGCAGCCAAGGGTGAATGTAGAAAAAAAAAAAAAAAACTATTTCATGCCGTGTTAAATATATTTCTCTACACCCCTCCTAGCTAATTTGGGGCCTCTGATTGCAAATATGAACTCAAAATATACAATTTTTTTCATGCGTTGCAAGTAAAAAGTTCTCGGGGGCAAAGCAACCTCTGCATTAGGCTCATCATACAACTATAAGCGCGATTGGCAGAGAGCAGGACCTTAGTTCAACCTGTTGCCATGAAACTAGGGTCCGGGAAATTTTTTAAGCTCTACCAACTGATTTCCTCTAAATCCCATAAGGAACTGGTTTTTCAAGAAACAAGTCCAGTTATTTACTCTATTTCCTACTCAAAATAGAAATTTTATAATTTTTTTACCGGTTTTTTAGCTGATGTTTTCAAATTACAACCGGATTTTTCTTAATTCAATCGGCTAGTTTTGAACTAGCTGCCGGTTCTTCCCGGACCCTGCACGGAACATAATGAGTAATTTACCTCCAACTTTCCAAAGATCTATAAAAACAGACAGACACAGGCAATCATCGATGAAGCACGCACCAGTCATTGCAAATGTAAACCAACCTCTGACAGGCAAATCACCTATGACAGACACTTAGGGAATGACCTAGGCAATGTTCAAGAAAAATTGGCAGCTACAGTAGTTCAAAGTTAGCGAGTGGAATTGGAGGAAAAATTATTTCAATTTGAGAACATCAGAAAGAAATTGGTGAAAAAATGTAGAAATTTTTTATTTAGTATTAAAAATAGAGAAAAATAACCAAACTTGGTATTTAAAAAAATGGTTCAATATGTAATTAAAGGAATATAGCTGATAAAATTCAAAAAAAATTCAAAAATTGAAATGACGCATTATAGTCTTACATCAACCTATTACAAAAAAAAATTGGTAAATGAGATTTGAGCTACATTAGGGTAGCGGCCATAACCAATGTCTTGGGTGATAGTGATGGAGTGATTAGTGATTGCAGTAGGACTTTTGCCTTTTGAGTGCAAATTTGTCACCAAAAGTGACTTTCTTAGGCCTTCATGTTGAAACTATGTTAGGAAATATTGTGACTCCTTTAGGTGAATAAGATGAAAATTATGGGTACACTTTTTGTTTGTTTGGGGATAGTATAGAGACTCTTTGAGGCCAATTGGGTACCATGCTTCAAAAGCTCATAACAAATTCATACTTTGTCAAAAAAAATTATTTCAATTGCTTTTCACGTTTGTATTTATATGGAAAAAAATTATAGATTTTTTCAACAATAAGAATAAGGCAAACCAATCATTTTGCCTATCATAGGCTGGTTTACCTAATATTAAATCAAATTATCACTATTCAAAATTCATATTCTTCTGGCAAAGTGGCAAGCCTTTCTCAAGGATGGCAATGCAAGCACAATTTTGTATTTCATTTGCGCTAACTTTGTGCTACAAAAGAATTCTCTAGAGTAATGAAGATGATATTTTCATCAATGAACATAAAAACAACATACAAATAATAGATGATCTATTCATAAAAAATGTGTACTTTTGGACTCAGGGCAGTTCAATTCAAGGCCCAAATTAATTCCCGGCAACACCAACAACAACATGATATCATTTGGTCCAAGTTTGATAGTATATGGCTCCAATCTCATGTGTTAGCTTTTCGGAGTGGATCGACCATCATTTGGAGTAGGAAGGGACCTACCATTTATTCTTTCACTTAGTTCTTTTGGTTCTTGTTCCTCTCTTTGTTTTTCTCTTTTTTTTATTTTCTGTTTTTCTCTTATCTCTTCATTTGCCAACCTCAACTTGGCTGTTGTTCTCTAGGTTTTTTAAATGCAATGGTACTTTCCATTGGTTAAAAAAAAAAAAAATGTGTACTTTCACCCAGAAAAGCACAATACCATCCCAAAATTTTGCAGCAATTAGTGACTTCATCCAGAGAGGAGAAAAGAGGAATAAATTACCAAACATTCAGTTCCCTATAAATTTTTGTATAGCTTTCAGGATTGAATCAAAAACTCGTAACCCTGATGCTGAGCTTTCTCACCTTTTATGCAAAAGCCAATGAGCACATGTGCAAGAGAATGACACGCCATCTCTGATGCATATTTGTCTCCTGCTTCAAGTATTAAATGTACACGGCAAGGAACCTGAAAAAACAGAGTTGTACAAACAGACAAGTCATAAGATAACTACACCTAAAATCGCATGCTTCTTAAAATCGCACACTGGATATTCTTGCCTACAATGTACTCCCACTATTCATATGACTCTATGATTGCTGTTAAGTACACCTATTTTCAGCACTTTGAAAACTTGTAGTTTATTCATACAATGTCCAGAAAATGCATTCTACACTGAATAGGGGTATTAAGGGAACCAAATAATTAAGGGGATTTTTCTTTAGAAATTGTATATGTTTGAAACAAGATGTACAACCCCGCGTAGATATTTATATAGTGTGGAATGTCAATTAATTAGTATGGGTCCCTTTAATACCCCTATTCAGTGAGGTAATCTAGAATCCCGTTTGGACTACCAATGGTGTCCCACAGTTTTTTTGTAATATAATATTGAAAACCATGCTAAATCATGGTGAATTGCTTAACTGTGCAATTTAAGGTGTAGTTACCTTAACATTCTTTACCAATGTGGAAGTTGTCTTGTTTGCGTCCTTGAAATGGGGACTCCAATAATGAACAAAATTGTTTGATGTTACTCCTTAGCCTCCATCAATCCTTGAAATAACTAATAAGTTATTCCAGGCATCTAGAAAAGCATAATGTGTTTCCAACATGGAAAGAGTGCCCATTGCATGGTTGTACAATGTTTTGAAAAATGGACAAAAGATGGAAACTCTGAATTCTGAAAGGTTGGAATACATGTAAAGTAACAATACCCAAATATGGGTTTGAGCCTGATTCTTATTATTGCACTCGATAATTTTTGTTGGGACTTGTATATACTCTAAAGGAGATTCTAGATTTTCTTAGAATGCATTTTTTGTAAATTGTATGAATACACTTCAAAGTGCTAAAATAAAGATCTTTAATGACAATTAGTAATGACTCTTCAATGGCTTGAGGCCATTGAAACTTTTAGTTTCAATTCCCCAAAGTGGTGTAACTTGTATTCTTGACCGGAGGGATGAAGCTATTTACAAGCATAATTATGAAGCCTATGGATGAAACTTCATTTATCCAAAGGCAATTTATAACTAATTCATTGTGCTTCCAAAAATTTAGCACCCACTCACATCTTGCTTCATCAAGATGTGCAATTGCACATAAATTATTTCCATAGCTTTCTATTACATACATGCCCATTGTGACACAAAGCTTGTATACGGATGTGATTAACTTGATACATGAACATTCTGACAAAACCACTAATAATATGATAGTACTCGTTAGATCGGGTGATTTCAACAATTTTGGTGGAGGTATGGTTTATTTAAATTATAAAAACGACCACAAGAAAATGACCCACATCAGCCTTCATTGATAACAAGGGTCTGTTTGAAGGTCATTTCACTACAAGAGAATGGGATGTTTCAAGTGACTTTTAAGTATAGTCCTAGACATAAGGTTTTAAGTAATGACCTTTAAGACAATTTTTAGCAAAATTTGACTAGAAACACATATATTTCTAGTAAAATTTTGCTGAAAATTGCCTTAAAGGTCATTACTTAAAATCTTATATCTAAGACTATACTTAAAAACTCACTTAAAACACCCCATTCTCTTGTAGTGGTTTTTGTAGTCTTTATAGACAATGTTTCCATTTGTCAATTAGAAAATGTAAGCTTCACTTGATTTGATGAGATTTAAATAACAACAAGTGGTTTCTACAACAATAGTATATATAAGATAACTACACTTAAAATCACACAAACAAGCAATTCAATATGATTCTCATTATTATTTTGAAATTTTTTTGGGGTTTGTTCAGTGGTAGTCAAAAAGGGATTCTAGATTCTCTTAGAATGCATTCTTGAACACAATATGAAAATAGACTCTCATAAATAGTGCGAGCACATTTTAGGCAAGAATCTCTATTGATTGGTTTTAACCCCTAAAGTCCTAAGGCCATTTTTTTTGTCAAAAACTACTCAAAACTGCCATTTTGGTTGCGTTCACCTAAGAACACAAGAAAAAAACATTTTCTTAGAATCTAACCATAGGATCTTGTACTTTACTTGGCAAAAATCATGTGGTAAAAATTTAATGAAGTCTGACCGTATAGATTGGAATATATTAGCATTCAAAGTTGAAAAAAAAGTTTTTTTGAGCACTGACCTGCAATTTCAGATGACTTTGACCGCCATTTGTGGAAATTTTTTGCACTATAGACTTTGAATTTAAAAATTTTAATGTTGAAGATGTAATTTGAAAGTCTACTGAAAAAATTTCCAAAAAAACACACTTGATTTTCATTCTTTAAAAAATTGTTAAGTAGAAATAAATGCAAGATTGAAAAAAAAACTAAATCGTTAATAGCTCTTAGATGGGATTGAAATACAATAATTCCAATGGTGAGATTGTTTTAGCAAGCAAACACAAAATTTTAAAAAAATATTTGTAAAAAATTGTAAAAATTGCATTCAAAAATGAATCCTACAAGTTATTTTTTCAAAAGGATGTTTAGATTGCCCGGAAAACAAGATTGTCCATAACTTGCTCATTATTAGTCCAAGTAAAATGAATCAAAGCTTCATATGTAGACAAAAATATAAAGTTTTAGAGAAAAAAAAAATTAAAATTTATTTTGACTTTTTGCAAAAAAATTTGTGCTGCTGCCGAGTTCAATTTGAGGCTTTTTGTGGTATAACTTTTGCTCCCAAGCACCAATTGAAATAAAAATTATATTCCCATGAAGCTAATCAGTTTTCTTATCTTATGGAAAAGTTTCAAAAAGTGTCACTAAAAATTGAGCCCGTAGATTTTTACCCGAAATCTGATTTGTCCCCTGAGGGGACAATGGGACTTTAGGAGTTAAAAACCAATTGAAATTAGGTGTAGTTACCATAAAGAGAACTAAGCTGCAATGAAAAAACCACCACCACCTGGCAAATGAAAGCTTGATTTCCTAAGGTACCATTACACTCCTTTGTTGATGCCAAATTTGTTTTGCTACCGGAGTCTATTCCTTCTAATAAAGGCTTCCAAGTGATTCTCTTTTGAAGGCTTGCAACAAAGTCTTGTTCCAACTGAAATCAGTTTTGTACTAGAGAACGCGCCCTGGAGGGCGCATCTGCGTTGCAAGCGGGCTCATGGACGAGCCCGGGAAGGCGAGCCTTGGCCCGCGAGCAAGGCAGAATGTGCCCTCCAGGGCGCATTCACTGGTGTTAAGAGCCATTCTCACCATTGTTCCCATGGTAGAATTGGCCCAAGGACAGCATCGGCCCCTTGTTGGTCATTCTGCATTCAAACTTGACCTCAAAAACGGCGGAATCGATAGGGACGGCTCTTAACAAAACCAGACACTAGGAACTTCTGCCACTTTATGCCGGGCCTAAAGGGGGGCCTAATGTGCATCTCTGGTTTAGGCTGAGGTTTGAAAGACCGCAAGAACCTGAGTTTTGTGCATTTTGAGCGTCAATTGAGGCCTAATGCGTACAAAAATGGGCCAAAAGGGGGAGCAAAAGTTTTGCACCCCCCACCTTGGCATTAGTACAAAAATGGGCCAAAAGGGGGGCCTAACTCTTCACGAGTTAGCCCAGCATAAAGTCTTCAAAGTTCCCAGTGAGAGCTTGTAAGTATATGTTTCAGTTGTTGCCAAGGCATGCAAGCTCGTATACGTTTCAGTTGTTGCCGCAAGGCTGCCAACTTAGAGTGTCTGAATTAAATACGGAAGTGATTTGTCAAGAAAGCTTTGTCATACCTACCATTTATCACATGATCATTTGTCCTTATCTAATATGACAATAGTGGCACCACATTCCGTTTTTTAAAATTTATTCTCCTCATATATATGTCAGCTGGCTTCAGGCATTCTCCCAGTAATTGCACGGCTCCAGACAACAAATGATTTCATGCACAAGAGCTGCGTAACTTACACCGCCGACTGACTGCATCGCTCTTTCTCGAGAACGAAGCTCCAGTGACAACAAATTAATAATTCCATGCACAAGACTGATCGAGCTGTGAGTGAACACCACCGACTGACTGCATCGCTCTTTGTCGACAACGAAGAGCCACTGACGTTACAATCCTACTGAGAGCAGCTCCAATGCAGTACTGGAATAAGCACGGGAACGATGGCAACGGAGCTTATAATGTCCTTAGATTGCAAAAAAATAGTCCTCAATGCAGCCGATGTAGTACATGGGATTTTTCAGGCTTCATTACATGAGAGCCCCTGCTCAAAGTTGGTGAAGAAACTAGAGTCATGATTTATATATATATATATATGTATATATAGGTATTAGTATTCTACATAACGTGGAGCAAACACCACAATTGTTTCGGAGTCAAAATAAAGCCTATCCAAATACAGAAAGTGAAAGGTAGTTTCATTATGGAAATATACCAGCCTGTTTCGAAACTTCCAGTTCCATCACTTTGGTGCAATTTGTAGAGTACAGAACAACACTCTGAAAGGTGAGATCCTTTGACACTTCACCCACAATGCAGTGAGAAGGTGGAGATATTCACAAAAAAAATTAAACTGTGCCACATTGTTTGCTGGGCCTCAACCCATTCCTCCCTTGGTGGTGATGCAGATTGCAGTAGGCTAGCCTGCCCCCCGGCCTACCCCCTTACTTTCCATGCGGTCCAAGCCTACCAATTCCCAACGTCCTATGCAGAGTAAGCATTGGGCTTGCTCTAAGTTATACAAAGTTATAAACACATCAGGCACTTAAGCGTCTTGTAATGCAAAAAAAGAAGTGACCATTACTAGCTTGTCTCATTGCCTCAGAAACTCATCTGCACAAATTAATTGAACCATAATTTTTGCAACCTTGTAATACAATATTTGGGAAGAACCACCGGTTAGTTCCTTGTTTAGATGGTGCCTTTGGGAAAGCAAACGGCTGGAGTGTGAAATTGGAAGATCCAAAACCAGACAAAAAATTTGGTATCACTGACAACCAATTAGTGTGCAACATTAAAATAAAAGGTGGATATGTAGGCGCCCCTATCATAAAATTGTCAAATTTTAGTCATTTGCCATTTGAATCCAAAGCTAATAAGGAGTAGAAGTACCTATTTTGGACAACCCCCCTGTAATGACTTTATAGGGTGACCTATTTTGGATAACAGTTGGATGCACTATTCATTGAAAAAGATTCTTTGTTTGTACCTTCTTGTCCACTCATCTCTGTTCTTTCGTTGATTAGGGAGAAGTGCAAAAGCTAATTGTAATAGGTGAGTCTATGAGACCGGATGGGTCCGAATGAAAAAACCCACATTTATATTGAATAAAAAATATTCATTCTTGGAGAAAAAAAATCTTTTCTTTTGGCATTTCTTCCCCATCCTTCTTTTCTCACACATTGAGCTCAATTTCTCAATGAATTTCCATATCCTATAGGTTGAAATGCTTAGTTATCTGTTATAGATACCTCTACTTTATACTCAAATAGCTAAAGGCGGGAATGTTCTTAGACAAGGCACGTATTGTTTTAGAATTGGTTGTTGAGGTTCTTAAAGATACATAAATATAAAATTATTATCATGTTCTCATATTGATATCTTTTCCTTGCAATACAATTATCAATGGTTGTGCAAAATAATGCAAAAGCCCTAGTTTTTTTATGTAAAATAATTTTTTTCAAAAAATCATTTTCCAAAAAAAATTCATCTGTTTTTAAAATTATCTTTTGCCAAATCTATCCTACATGTATAGTACACAACTTTCTATGCACAAAGAAGAACTAATTTATGGTAGAAAGGTAATTACTCACACCTAGTTCATCTACTTCAACATTCAACAACTCCTAGTGTACTCTTACTTCATCTCATGACCCCCCCCGCTCCTTGTCACTAATTTTTTTGGTTTTAATGATGGAATTTTTTCAGAGAGATATGCAAGTTGGATTACATTTGATCCTCAAAATTAAGACCTTCAAATCATTTAAAAACACTTTTACATGTCTATCTATAATTAAAAAAATTATTTGGAATTAATGTTTCTTTTTTTGCATCTTATCCTAAAAAATCTAAGAATTCTAGAATATGAGAATCATCACTAAGAGACATGCTAAGAAGAATTCATTTATATATGATAGAAGATATCTACACCATCACTTAATTCATGTACTTCAAAGTTTACTTACCTCAAGTCTACTCTCACTTTTCCACCTAATTAAAGATCATTTTCTTTTCGATAGATTATATAAAAACAATCAATAATAAAAATATAATTTTAAATGGAATAAAGGATGAATGCAAGAAAGACCGGTACTATTTGGCATCATAATAGAAGTGACGACGTTGTGAACGGCCATCGCTTTTGAAAGGTGAAGCCAATGTGCTCGAAATTTTTATCAAAGATGACAAACTTTATAGTAATTAGAACCCTTATTTTTCATAAATTAAAAAAAAAATTCTAATTAATTTGGCATTTAGCTCATTTGTCACGCTTTGCAGTTTAGGAATTTTTAGTACTGGAGAGCATTCAAAACTAACACTATACAAATCCACATTTTAAGTGACGAGCCTTGTTTTTTTTTGACAAATTTTAGTGGACATCCAATGCAATAAACCCATGTTTTTTATGTCAACATTGATGTTAGGCTAGACATTTTTTTGACAAAAGACATGGATTTGTTGCATTGGATGTCTACTAAAATCCGTCAAAAAAAATCAAGGTTTGTCACCTAAATGTGAATTTCTTATAGTGTAATGATCTAAAGCTGAAATTTTTGTGGTTTATTTTCATAGTATAAAATCATATTTTTACCAAAGGAAATTTAAAAATAATTATTTTATGTCCTCTACATGCGTGCTAACAAGGCTGCTTTGCATGCGCATTTTTGAACATTGAAAATGGTTTTAAAATCATTCTTTTGTTGAAATCTCTTCATCATAAAATTCTCCCAAATTTCCAATTTTTAGTTTATATTTTAAATTTCTTTTCCTATTTTTTACAAATTGAAATGTAAAAGTACCTATTTTCATGACATTTTGCACATTTCATGAGATTTTCTAGTTCTCCTACCTAGAGAATTTGTCTATGCTTTTCCTTCCTCGAGTACCTTCTTTTTAAAAGTGTATACATGAAACATTTTTTTCACATTAAATTTTTTTTTTTTAAATATACAATATTCCCAGAAGAAAAAATGAGTACAATAGAAAATGCTAAAAAAATTGGTTGGTCTTTCTTGCAACCACTGTAAACCGTAAATTCCTTTTTTTTTGTTATTGTTCAATTTAGGATAGAATCCTATAAAATGTCAATTTTTTGAAGTAAACTTCACCAGATCATCCAAATCATATATATTTTTTGGTATGTTTAAAAAATGATTACAATATTCTAATTTTTTATATGCTTAATTACAATCACAATTCAAAAATTTATAAGTAATACATTTGAAGTTTTATAGTATAAATCATTTCTAAACATAATATCTAATATCTTTATTTTGATACAAACTTCAAAAAAGTCATATTTATAAGTTTCATCCAATATACAATAGACAATTAGGAGCTAGAACTTCTAAAAACAGATGCAAATTGATAACTAAAGAAAAAATCTATCTTAGATTTTAAACGGGAATAAAATAAGATATTTAGAAATTCCAACAATCACCATGGTACAAATTCTTTCACTTCAAA
This sequence comes from Neckera pumila, assembly GCA_963969595.1. NCBI lineage: Eukaryota > Viridiplantae > Streptophyta > Bryopsida > Hypnales > Neckeraceae > Neckera > Neckera pumila. The sequence continues at coordinate 43,745,448 of OZ018409.1, read as the reverse complement.
AAGAAGAATTTCATTAGAATAAGAGAGAGTAGGATAGTTACTCAGTCACTTCATATAAATAGTTCAGCAACTCCTAGCAAACTCCCACTTTCCATCATTCTCATCAATACATTCTCATCATCCTATTCACTTTGTGGAATACAAATCCTAATGTATATGTCTGCCCCAAACAAGCCCACCTCTATATAGAAACAACCATACATAGAGGGAACTATAGATCCTTGCACTAACACACTAAACTAACACAAGTTCTAAAGTTCTAAACAACAACCAATCATAAAATTGTCCAATGTGGATGAAGCTAAACAAATTATAGATTCCAAAGGTGATGGCCTCTCAATTTCTTTCGCATCAAATACAAAGAATCTCTTTTAGATATTGGAGAAAGTAGGATAATTACTCACTCCATCTCCAAGAAAAAGTTCAACAACTCTTAGCAAACTCCCACTTTCCATCTCATCAACACACTCCCTTCCTTTATTTCACCTTTGTGGAACATAAATCCTAATGCATAGGCCAAGCTTCAAATAAGCCTACCTTTACACAGAAACAAGCATATGTAGAGAGGATTGTAGATCCTCATACTAACACACTAAACTAACACAAGTTCTAAAGTTCTAAACCAACAACCAATAAAATTGTCCAATGTGAATGAAGCTCAAAGAATTCTAGATTCCAACAATGACGGCGGCTCAATTTCTTTCACGTCAAACATAAAGGATCTCTTTCAGATAGGAGAAAGTAGGATAATTACTCACAGACTCCATCCCTAGAAAAAGTTCACTACAACTCCTAGCAAACTCCCACTTTCCACCTCATCAACACACTCCCCTCCTCTTTTCACGTTTGAGGGACACAAATCCTGATGGGTCAAGCTTCACACAAGCCCACATTCTATTCTATAAAAGAAACAGCCATATGAACTGAAGTTAGATCCTTGTCAGTATTCGCTAATCTCTTCACAGGTTCTGCAGGTTCTGTCCTCGTCTCTTGTCAGAGCCCATAGCCGCTTCCATTGCAATCGTTTTGTTTGTTCTCTGGAGTTAATGGAGTCCAACGTGAGAGCCATGGAGCTTGAGAACGGTACTAAGCATTTAGAGTTAGAGATGGAGAATGGAGGTAGTCCTGTGAAGGCCGAGCAGCAAGCTCAGAAAGGCGGATCCGGAGGTGCAGGAGCGTTGTTCAAGAAGGCGATTTGGCATGGCGGCTCTGTCTACGATGCTTGGCTGAACGCTGTTTCTGCACAGGTGCACAACTTACAAAAAATACAAAGAGATATACAGCCTTCTTCTCGTGTTAGTATGAATTGGACTTACTGCAGGCTCATCAGTATGGTTTGAACGTTACTAGTTGTCTGTTTACGTTGCCTGGATTTTCGTTCACGGTGTTTTGGAATCTTTCTGGTTCTTGCAAAAGAGTTTGAAGTTTCAGATTAGTATCTTCTCGGTGCGCTAACTAGTTGCTGATGATGCCATGGGAGGATTCTACAATTTATGAATTTGTTGACAAGTTTTGTTGGGCCTTTTGAGTCTTCACCAAACACATTCCGTGATTTCTTGGGATTGTGCACCACTGTTACATATTAATGCGATGTCCAAAACTGTTAGAATTCTTACTACTGTTCGGAACTACCTCATATGTCAGTTCTACGGTACTTCTGCCGAGGAGGGACATTGCAAGATCCGTTTGCAGCAACCGAGTGGATTGGAAGCTAGGCTCGATCTGTCAGTCTGTCCGCTGCTTGGGCTTTATTTATTGCGATTTCGGAATCATTCTAGGTACAGCTAGCGTGCTTGCAATTGTGTCCAAGGAGAAATTGAGCCAAGCATGTGAATATCCGTAGTCCTTTATTATAACTATCAGATCTGACTTCATTCATATTTTTGGGTTATTGGTTGGAGTTTTACTTTGATAAAAATTTCTTTTTGATAATATTGCTTAGAATTTTGCCTAAAGCTTTGATTTTGAGTAGACAGATGTAGGAAGATGAAAGAGCCCGTCTTACAATCATCTGCCGGTTCTACCCGTTCATTGACTTGGAATTTTGAAGGTCAGGATTAGGATTCTTGACGTAGTGGTGATGCTATGGGAGAATTCAACGAGTACTGATATTGTTGACAAAGTTTAGTTGAACCCCACGAACCTTTTACAAAAAGTGTTCCATCAATTCTGTACGCACCGCAGTCTTTATTTCTTTCAATTCACGTAGTTTGGGATCATTCTTAGAATCGTTTAAGTTACGAAGTGCTTGCAATTTTGATTAATTAAGGTCAATGATTACCGGTAATATTCTTTTTTTTCTTTTTTCTTTTTTCGGCACAAATGAAACGGAATTTCATTGCACAGAGAGCACAATACAAACCACCAGCCACAGGGGCCTGGTGGGAGGACAAGACAACAATTGGACAAGAGAGAGACGAACAGAGAGCGGCGCAGACAGGCCATTGATTAATATTCTAGATGCAATGCTCTTTGATTTATGGATTCTCTGCAAGATTTATGGGTTTATGGATTCACCCAAAACATTCCATGCAGATCAGTAAGATGTTTAATAAGATTTACTCTGTCTGTAATGGCCAGAAGATTGAGTCTGTACTTCTTGGGCTTCAAGTTACGTTGGGTTTGTCCAGGTAGGTGGTTCATTGAATCACAACTTCCAAGGTTCCATTAGTCCCGAGGTCTTGAAAGAACACAGCTTGGTCAGAAGCCATGATTTGAGCAGTGCACAAGAATTGTTGAAGTTGTGTGAATTTCCAACTCATTTCATGAATCATGCGATAAAATTTGTGTTGCAGGTGGGACAAGTGATATTGTCCATGCCCACATCGTACGCTCAGATGGGAATGAAGTATAACTTGTTCTTTCATTTCTTGTATGTGTTGATCGGGGTCTACACATGCTATTTGTTGGCTCGTTTGTATGTGGAGTATCGAGCTCGAAAGGAGAAAGAAGGCGTCGACTTTCAAAGGCATGTGATTCAGTATCATGAGCTTTTGGGTGCTTTGGTTGGGAGGTGGGCAATGAGGATCTCTCTCTTCTTCAACGTGGTCACTGTCGGCGCGGTTGCAGTGGTTCAAATTATCGCGTGTGCCAGGTTTGAAACAATACTCACTTTCTTGTACTAAGTCTTATGCGTAAAAGACAAGGTTAGTCTTAATGAATTTTGCGTTTATTTTTTATTGATGGATTAGAAATGTAACATGAGAAAGACATTCGACTATTACAATTCAAGTTCATACGATACTTGTTTAGAAACATTAAGCCACAATCATTTAGTTCTTGTGGTAATGAAACTCTTGTTGGTTGGTTTGGTTGCAGTAATGCATATTACTTGAATCCGAGCTTGAGCAAAAGAAACTGGGCATTGATATTTGGAGCTGCTTCTCTTACTATTGACTTGCTTCCAACAATCCATAATTTCCGTGTCTTTTCGTTTATGGGTGCATTGACAACCACTTATACTTCATGGTATATGTTGAGCGCGGCCATAGCTCGTGGAAAGGTTGGTTTCCTCTTTGACTTAGTTTGCTTATAATTATGCAAAAGAAATCATATTATTCTATACTTTGCGTAAATGAATTTGTATTAACTAGCTTACAATTGTTTTGATTCAAGACTAATGGAAAATTTGTATGATTGCTTGATTTTAGCCTGCAGGTGTGACATACTCAGCTCCAATAAATAAGCAATCCTTTTTTACTGGCACCACCAACATATTATTTGGAACTGGAGGGCATGCAGTTACAATGTAAGTTCATTTACCAAGAAATTATCATTGAACTTCAAATGCAAGTTTCTCTTTTGCCACTAAGGTGGGAGGTCCACAAATTGACTGCATTCTAAATGCATCCCCTATCTAGGAACGAGTGTCATGTTCCTTGAAATATCTATTATTGTCATTGACGAGGTATTTAGGCTTAAAGGGACGGATTATAACCTCCTACCTTATGAATGCCAAATTTTGTAATTCACTAAACATATTTGCATATGTGGTCAAATCAATGTGCAGAGAGATCATGCACGCAATGTGGAAACCTGTGAAATACAAATATGTGTATTTGGCTTGCACAATTTTTGTGTTACTTATTACAGTACCACATTCATATGCCCTATATTGGTCGTATGGCGATGAATTGTTGCACGAGAATAATGCATTGGGTTTGTTGCCGGATTCCAAGGCTCGAGATACTGCTCTCATTTTTATGATAATCCATCAGGTAATTAATTCAATTCACATTTTTCAAAAGTATTATTTCTTTCAAGCATACAATTTCTATCCAAGCATACTATTAAATAAATAATAACGTCAAGGTTTGATATTGTAATTGCCCTATTTTAATACTTAATGGTTTGTTTTCTTGTATTTTATGTAGGCTGTAGCATTTGGGCTCTACATTATGCCTCTCAATTTTATGGTGGAGAAGCGTTTGGGTGTACATCAATCACATTACTTCAAACGCATATTGGTCCGAATACCACTTGGCTTGCTACTGTGGTTACTGGCCCTTATGTTTCCTTTCTTTGGTCCTTTGAACTCTGTCATCGGATCCCTCTTTATGAGTTTCTCTGTATTCATTATCCCTTGCATTGCCTACACCATCACATTTTGGAACCCAATTGCACGAGAGGTATATGAGTTCAATCTTTTCATTCTTTTTTGACTCAAATTAAAATTACAAATGTTTACATTTTGTCACTCTGTTATTATTAATTAAAATTTCATATACATACATGCTAATCCATAATAAACAATAGACTTAGAATTTCTTTTGCAATTGTGCAGAATGCTGCTGAACAACCAGGCAAGGTTAGAAGAGCTGTAGGATGGTGGGGCATGGTCACACTCAACTTTGTGATAATTGTTACAATTGCCATTCTTGGAGTAGGATTTGGGGCGTGGGCGAGTTTTTCAAACCTCATTGATCAAGTGAAAAACTTTGGCATTTTTCAAGAATGCTATCAATGTAAACACAAATAACTTGCACTACATGATCACATTGTACAATGATTTTTTTTTCCAATTCAAATATATTGAGTATATACGTAAATATCAAACATCCAGTTTCTTCCATACAAGGTTCATGTATTCTCAACAGAATATGAGAAATGTAGTGAGAATCTACCCCACAAACCTTCCATTCTTTCCTTCAAATGTACACAAGTTTGTTTAATATTCAACTCTATGATTACAATACATGTGCCATTTGTCTCAGAACACACACTCAAACATGCAACCTTGTGAAACAATAGAACTCACGCTTGTGAAAACATATCAATGCTCTGTTTCTAACATTGATGGAGAAGTTATCACACAACACTAGCCTTTCTAGACATCAATTCTCTAATTGGGTACAAACTCTCTTATCATATTAATGGAGAAGTTTATCAAAGAATACCATTATTCAACAGCTTTAGTACAAGTTTCCTACATAATGTTTTTGGCACCCTCAAGGCTCAAAAATTAAAGCGGCTGCACCACTTCTATGTCGTTGTTTCACGACAATACCTTCCAAAATACCGTCAGAACCAAAGGTGCCCGTAAATTGATTGGGTTCTACAGGACCTGGCAAAGAGAAGGAGACAGTAAAGGGACCCGGGGGACACAAATACTGCGTCTGCATGAGAAACACTCCATTTTGCCTGACAATGCGATCGCCCCCAGTTGTGGTAGTGCCCTTGATCATCACCTTACCATCACACTCCACCTCACATTTGAATGCACCTGCACACAAAAATCCACATCATAATTGCTAGTACCACAATAGGATACAAGAGGATCAACCAAAAAATAAAACAGAAAAGTTTCCTCGACGAAGTAATGGCAAAGGAGGCCAGGTTGTTAAGAATAACTGCAGGTAAGGACCTACCGAGCGCATTAGTGGCAAGGGGGGTACGGACCTGCGGTTGTTCTTCTGACCTGACCTGCTTTGCCATTACCTCACATTGCCTCACGAGTTTGATTACACAGGGATTTGAAAATACTCGCACAAGAAACAACAAACTGGAACTCTCACGTTATAGCTCTCTGCTACTGTGTGCACACTTAATACTATTGTGCACAAAGTTAAGGCCCACAGTCTGAGCCTCTTCTTTGCCAAGCAGAACTTGCCACAGCGGCGAAACTTGTCTGCATTGAGATAATGAACAACTGCTTCCCAAATAATGAAAAGAATGAGAGAGAATCTCAGGAGCCTTGGGATTCACACCTTCTTCCTTCCTGACACCAGGCAATGCAGTGCGGAACAAATAAGCGTCTTCACTAATCCCAATATCCACAAGACCGATCAAAGGACCTGCGTTGCGTGCTGCTGCAGTCCCTGTGAAGGTAATTACGGGCTTCGTTGCATTGACGATCGTGTTCCACTGATCCAGGCTCGGCAAGGAGGGAAGCAGCAGCATTGCAGGTCCGGTTTTGTTGCTTGGAGCCCAATCTGATTTCTCTTCCTTCTGGGGCAATCCTCCTGGTAAAGGGGATGGGAGGGAGAGAACGTCCAGGTGAGACTCACGTTTCCTTCGCTTCCTCTTGTCAACAGTAGAGTCCATGATTACCAGAGGGTGCTGAGGAGCACCCGGGTCCTGAAGTTGACCATGGGCTACTGCCATTGCTTGAAACCGTGCCTGCCATTCAAAGTCGTTCATGTCAAAGGGAAAGAGTCAGAATCCTTAGTGGACTTCAATAAATCGTCATGATACTGGATACGTCACGTTGCACTTCCATAACATAAATTGGAGGATACTAAAACGTTCGGGAAGTGATCCCGTCTCATATACCAACACCTGTTTCCAACAGCAACTTATCTATTCATATACCTGGATGGACTTATTAATAAGTGGCGTAAGCATGACCTGACTTAATGTCTATGACAACTGATCTTTGAATGAAAATAGGGTTGTCCATTGTCACTTAAAGTAATGGTCTAAACCTCTCAATTCGAATTGCATAGAAAGTTCGTACGTAGGGATAAAAAATTGATCACAACAGATTTGGCTCTTGTACCCAAAGATCTCTCCACAGCTCTATATAGATCTCCCCCAAAGCACAATCCTACCAATGCTAAAATGCTTAACGTCACGCAAATAGTATCATCCATCTTACCCGATGTTCTACAAAACAAATATATTTTAAGTAGACTGGAGAGTAAACCCGCATACAACAACTGATTGCACATTCGTAGCGAGAATTACAATTGCAAGTAGAAGGGCAATATGTAGCCAGATTACCTGTCTCTCATCATCTCGGTCATTCCGTTGTCCATGTTGAAAATTGCGCGCGTCCTCTCGATCCAGTGCCAGGTCAGGAAGCCCACTGAGGCGTTTGAACCGCTCAATGTCATCCTCTTTCAGGTACGTCATGTCTGGGTCATCGATGAACACCATACTCTCAATCACTTTGTAAGTCCCCTTGTAACGAGACTGGCGGTGCAAATGAGGTGGGAAAAAGGCTGTGAATTGCCGCACATCTTCCAAATTCTCTTTCACAGGGGGCGCCAGGTGACCTTGCAGGAATTTGTAAAGTGATTGCAGTTTGACTCGAGCACTTGGATGTGAGTTCCTAATGATCCAACAAAGCATTTCGTCATGCAAATAGCCATACTTAACCCCTAAGCCCAAATTGAGCCTCATTTTATTTATTACGGAGTAGTTTGGAGTGGGTCAAACACAGAGTTTCTTTTGTCCAAATTATTTAACGTACGACACAATATGCAATGCTCTTCACTGATTCTAAGAATATAACATTTGACCTCATCTGAATTGTTGATTATTCACAATATGATCAATCAAAATTATCTTTTTCAAACTACGAATTTTTGGTGAAATCGTGTCATTCAAAAACACTTCAAGCCATTGCAATGCAAGAAAAACAGCGTATGTAGAGTGAGAAATGTATACCTGAGCGCATAGTAGTAGATGCTCTCAATTTCTGATAGCTTAAAGAAAGAGCCTCCGAGATCGTCAGCTGAATAGGGAGGCAGGCCCATACAGACACGCTGCACAGCCGATTTCCGAGGAATCTCTTCACGCAAATCAGGACCAAAATAGGTTCCAAGAATGAAAACCAAAAGAAAGCGTTGATCATTTGTGGACGCCCCCACGCGGGCTTTGGGTAAGCTCACAGGATCCGGATAACAATCCCCTGTGGAAGGAGGGGATGGTTGCTCCATGAGACCGAAGTCTCCTTCCATCATCCCGACCACCTCGCTGCCTGACTCGTCCAGCTTGATAGATGACACCACTCCCAACCTGTTTACACTGCAAATCCTTTGCCCAGCTCCCATTAGGTCAAGCAATTTCCCTACTCTAGGTGACGTGATCAGATGGTTCCAAAGATGTTTTAAGTTTCTTCAGTTGGACAATCTCCAGCTGCTGTTAGGTCAGGCAATTTCCCTACTCTAGACGATGGAACCAAAGGTGTTTTGAGTTTCTTTCAATTGAACAATCTGAAGCTGTCATTAGGTCAAGCCATATCCCTACTCTAGGTGAAGTGATCCGATGGAGTCAAAGGTGGTTTGAGTTTCTTTCAATTTTAATAATCTGATGCTAGAAAAGAATTTAGAATTGAATTCCAACTCAATAATGGATTCTGACCATATATTACTTACATAGGGTAATGCACAATTTTGCTGGAAACAGAACAATCGTTCCATACCACAAAACTCCGGAGATTGATCACTGAGACTTTCTAAATGAAGTCCATGGTCAGGGCAAGTATCAGTCATCAATAAATCCTTGGACAGGCCGCTGTCGTCTATTCCATACAGCCCCAAACCTTGCTCCTTAGGATTTGTATGGACAAAATTTGCAATATGCATCTGTGCCCCAAAAACAATTGCTGGGCACCGATGTAGATAGCGAGTGGTGTTCATGCAAAACGCTTCACAGCGCAATTAAACCCTAACCCACACCGCGTACTGGTCCGAGACGAGGTCGCCAAATCAGGACGCGACTACCGTTCAAAACCGCGGAAGACATACCAAACTACCTTCTTCTCACAAGAACAATAAGATCACATGCAAAAAAACTACAAAACCCTCAAAACAAAACCGCAATCGCTAACTTAGGTCACTTATCTCCCTTTTGTTTCGCAATCCGGTAACCTACACTACCCTTTCGAAACAACAAACCTATATTGCTCGGGGTGTCTAATCTACACACTCACATATCCGCCCTAGTCTTTCAGAAATATGTTCAATTTCTATCATGCATACCAACATCAAACTACTGGCTCAGGAACAAGCAAACTGCAAGGAAATGGCATCCCAGAATAACGGCGTGAGAAACGCGAGGAATGAGCTGAGAAGTTGACTTGACTTACAGAAGGAAGCAAGCAATCGCCGACCGAGCGAGACGGAGTTGCAGATGGAGCGATGGAGAAGACGATGGAGCTTGGAAGCGTGCGCACAACTGCTCTGTCAAGCTCGGTGACAAAATCCTTTGGGCCGCTCGGTTGCTGTACCCCACGCTCGTTCCCACGCTCGTTCCCACGCTCCCTTCCACTTGCTGACGTAGGTCGTAACTCCCGACGTCACATGTTTCCACCCGTTTGGTTGCGCTCCTGCAGCAACTCCAATCTGTGCAAACCCCTCGTCCAGATTTTAGGGTTTTGTTGAGAGAGAGAGAGAGAGAGATTAGTCGACACTGAGAGATTTTGTAGCTACTAATAGGCGCGGTATTATTGAGAGCTTTTTGAGGGGGGTAAGAAGCTTGCTGGAGATTTTCGGTGCTTATGAAATTGTAATGTGTCTTGGAGAGGCCGTTGGTGGATGGAGGTGAGTTCACTTTCTCCCGATTCAAAATCGCTTTTTTGAGAGTATATTAGTTTCTGTGAGGGAGGGTTTTGTCAATGTGTGTGGTCAAAAGTTTGACCTAATGGTTAGGTTTAGGTTGTTAGTGTGCATCTGCTAATGACTATTGAGAATTTGAGCGTGTCTCGCAATCAATTCTTTGGGGTTTGGGGGAGGGTTTTGGTGGGCGCATCAAACAATGTGGGTTTCTCAGTTCGATCTAAATGGTTTAGGATAGTATCCTTCTTGCAGAAGACTTTTTAACACGGCGCGTCGAAATACGTCTCGCTGTCAAGTTTTTGAAGCAATTGCATTGTGATCGTTTTGTAGATTCGGTGATCAGGATTCCCCTGAATTTTGAGTAACAGGAGTGCCTTGGAGGTTGCGGGTTAGGGTTTGAGACATGAGGGAGAAGGAGCTCCATCTGCTCCAGGGGGCAAGGTAATGCAACCCCCATGAAGATTTTTGACTGAATCATGTAGAATTTTAGCAATTGGAGGTCAGGAAGAAAATTAGGGTTCGGGGCACCACCATGGGACGACCATTGCTGTACGAAGTTGTGACCAAACCTGCGAGCGCATGCGCCATCACCCTCTGCTCTGTAATCTGGCTTGTAATTCAAAGAAGGAATGTGGGATACAGCGATGTGGGGCTGAGTTACGAATCCGTCGTTTCTCAAGGCCAACATTGGCGGATCATCACATCGGCATTTTCTCACATCAGCTTCCTGCACTTGGTGTTCAACATGAGCGCTCTCTGGAGCCTCGGGGTGGTAGAGAGTGCCAAAGAGTACAACTTGGGAACGACATACTATCTCCAATACTCCATCATTTTGGTGCTTCTGTCTGGACTCTTGGTTTTAGGGTTGTACCATGTGCTCATCACGCGGTTCAAGCTGGAGTATTACAGACGGGTCACTGCTGTGGGATACTCGTGTGTTGTGTTCGGGTGGATGACGATTCTGGCTGTGAGGCAACCATCTCTGAAGCTCAACCTCTTTGGGCTGCTCAATCTCCCAATCAGCTTTGCGCCCTTTGAGTCCCTGGTGCTTACCTCCATCATTGTCCCGCAGGCGAGCTTCCTGGGACACCTGGCAGGGATTGTTGTGGGCTACCTCATCGGGTGGGGCATTGTGCAAGGGATGAGCATGTATTGGACTGTTACGATGGTGTTTTGGATTGGCATTGGGTTTGTTTGGAGCCTCAGCCGGAGTACTTCTTTTGAGGTGCCGTATCTGGAGGTGGAGTCTGTTGCAGATATGAATATGCCGTCATCTACAAGCTGGTCAGGACCTTCTCATACTTTGCAAGGAAGTGACTTGGTGTAGCTCTCAGGTCAGGAATTTCTTCCTTTTGAGAGCGATCTCCTCTTGGATGTCAAATACCACTCCTTATATTCCTGGTGTATATTAATGTGGATTTTTTCCTCCCTTCTTCACACGAGATCGATCTCCTCTTTGACTCACAGATTGAACGACATGTTCTTGTTTTTACCTGTGGAGAATGATTTGAATTTTCCGTCCCTTCTTCACCACCCCTTATATGACACGAGAGGGATCTCCTCTTTCACGTCAAAGATTGAACACACATCTTCTAGTCTTTACTGATGTGTAATAATGTCAAATTGCCTCCCTTTGAGAGAGATCTCCTCTTTGACCTCAAGATTGAATTCATCTTCTTGTCTTTACTGGTGTTTAGCATTGTATCCATATTTGGGGAAGGCCAGGTTTTTCTCCTCGTTTTTTGAGTTGCAGTTGGGTATCACTGATTGTATTGGAACTTTCTTGTTGGCTTGGTCATCACGTATTAGCATTTCATGACGCCACGCTTTCGACGTCGTTGATTTTTCTGGCGGATTAGAAGTGAGCTACAGTAGAGTACTGTGTCTACTGTCTCGTAAGGGCCTGCACAACTTACTGCTGTCAGCACCAAAAGCAGATTGGTCATGAAGCTTTGACCTTAAAAGGCCTTGAGAAAGAAACTACTGTAGTATATATAACTTTTGTTGCGACTGTCGCACAGATTAGTGGCAGAGATTGTCATGAGCCTTAAAGACTTCCTTGAGAAAGAAACTAGCATACAACTTATGTTGCGACTGTCGCACAGATAAGTGACACAGAATGTCATGAAAGCACACAATTGCTGTCAGCCAAGGTTAGTGGAAGAGGTTGTCAGTTGAATGCAATGTTCTGTCAGCGAAGACTTCTGACAAATTTTTTTCTGTACCTATTTCTGGTGCTAACTATGAGCAGCCAGACATTCTTGCCCTACTCTCCTCGGTATTAGAAACATCTTGAGCTTTTGTGCATTTTTAATGCGCACTGTTGTAACGTACCTTTACTTGAAAAAGCGAGATTGCCGTACTCAAAAGGGGAGAAAAGAGGATTTGCATTGTTTTCATTTCGTCTTTTGCATTTTGTATCCTTACTCACCGCTATTGCTTTTGTGCTTTATTGGTGGAACTGTGTGTGAGCAGAGCTTATCTCTAAGGACCTGAAGGATTGCTTGCAAGCCTCAAGCTTGGAGTCTTTTCGTTTTTTGTTTCTAAATTCTAAACAACAGACAACCGTACACTATGAATCTCTGGAGTGCCCTGCAAGAGTGGATCAGAGACCGAGGGGGTTACGTCAGTCTACTCAGTGAGACTGTGAGTTTCAAATCCCTTCCACAGGTCTTTCCTGCATCCTTCTTAGTTCTTTCGCACCCAAATTCCTTGAGATTTACTTACACAAAACACTCCACCTAATGTTCGTTATAAACACTCCACCTAATGTTCGTGTGTGTAGACTGTACTTCAGAGCTGAAATTCGTACCAAACTTGAAAGTCCTGTGACAAGTCAGTGTTTGGGTGCACACAAACGACTGTACTGTATTCACACACGGGGACGGTTGTTGCAGTTCCTGACCAAGGCCAGTTTACATTGACAATAATTATTGGGTTTTGACACCATTGTAAGTAATGAACCTTCCATTCAACAAAGGTGGTGGTGGTGGTGTCCAAATAGGAGATCTGTGGTCCATAGAAAATGGTTCCCTGTTGTACAAACGCAGACCATGCACTTTGGGTGCCCTGTATTTATTTGATTTAAAATGCTTCATTTTATGCATGCTTAGAAATGCAATATGAGAACTGAACACATTTCATCTGTAGTGCACTTAAATCTGTACGCAAGCAGTATTTGCAATTATTGATGTTAAAATAGCACAAGTACAAGAGGAGGCTTGGAGCACCATGCTTTGACAGTGTAGCTTAGTGTTCCAAGACTTCCTTTCTATTAGTGTAGACTTCCTTTGTTGCTTGAAGTAATACATATCCATTTTGATAATGTCATTGTTTTCAAAGTATAGACACTTACTAGAAAACATTAATGATACTATGAGTTGGTTTGTTGCTTATTGTTGAAGTTTTTTTTATAGAGAAGACATCAATTAAACCATTGTCATTGGCCTTCTTGCATGTGCGCCTTTTTATACATGCATTTGCTTTTCGCATTGTTTTTCTTTCTAGTTTAACCCTGAAAGAATATTGCGGACTAGAATGGTCTAATGGGTGGCAAAGAATCCTTCTATGCAAGACAGAAGTGCATATGTTCATCCATGAAATTTTGTATAAAAAGAAAAGGTCTTGCATAGTAGTTTGACCTCCAATGAGTGCTTTTGGATTTTTAAGTAGGTGATTCACATTGTACCAAGAAGGATGATTTTTATGGTAACCACTTTGTCTTCATAGGGTTATGGAGATTTCAAAGGGAAGATTGGGATCTATTCACCATGGCTATGGCGATATTCTCTACTTTTTATATAGGTTATGCAATTAGAGGCAATTTTCTGAATAGATTAACCCTTAACCTTGTAAAGACGTGGCCCTTATGACTAAGGTAGTCATCAAATTGCTCCAATTTTTGGACCAATAGGTGCGTTTTTTTTTCCATAATTAACTATGAAGTCATCTATCGACCACTTTTTGGCCTCAATGTCCTTCAAGGATTACTTTGGTCGAATCTACAATTGCAAACACCTAAATTGAAAATACAAACAAAATCGATGTTATTCTATAAATATGGAGGATAATGAGCTAAATATTTTGATCAATAGAATTAATTGTAAAGTCACATAAATCCCTCGTTTATGTAGTAACTCTTTCAATACTTATCATACTTGGATAGCAAATTCAACTTCATTATAAAAAAAAAGTACCAATATTTTTTTGTACTAATTCTAGAACTAGAGAACCAAATCTACAAATAAATTTAAAGATGGTTTGTCAAAAATCCAAAGAATCCATTTTGAATCCATTGAGTCAAATATCATTTCATTTGATCATCTACCATCAAGAAATATTTTGATGCCAAAATGTAGGAATTATTTCATTGACATTTTGTAAAACTAAATGGTGGAAAGGTCATTTTTATAATGAAATTCATTATCTATCAAAAATCCTCAAACAATATGGAATAATTTGAAGATGAGAGCTTGACCACTCATTGTCAAAACGTAGGAATTTATGGACAAAATTCAGAGAGGATGTCTCAAAATGTCAAAAGAAAATGTCATTTTTAACAATGAGAAAATTTTTAACAACGTAGAAAAAGGTTAAACTGCCATTTTTAGTACAAGTACCAAATTTTTGAAAAAAAAACTTTTTTGAGACATATAACTGTAGGATCTTATAGTAAACTAGTTTTAGAAGATGTGGAAAAAATTTCAGAATATTCCACCATGCGGATTGGAAGATATTAGCATTTGAATTGGTAAAAATCCTTTTTTTGTTCTTGCGAAAATTAGGGCAGCTACACTTCACAAGGTCACATTTGTATGAAAAAATGTCCAAAATGGTGGTGCATCTTTGAATTCTTTTTCCTAAACAAGTTGGCTACATGCCTAAAATTTTTCAAATCATTTGATATTGTACAACATATACAAAAAAAATAGGAAGTAGAAAAAAGTAGAGAATGATCCAAAATACTAAACTGTTAAGAATTTAATTATGGAATTGAAAAATGTCAATCTCAATGGTTGTAATGTTTTAATAAACAACCTACATCCTATGAATTTATTTTTTCCAAAAAATATTAAAAATTGAATTAAATAAACAACTTCAAAGTTTATTTTAGAGTAGAGAATCTATAACTGCCCGCAAACTAAAAACCCTCATAACTTTTGACTCATTGGTCGAAATGGAATGATTCAAAGCTTTCCATGTGTATATAACTCTAGAAAACCAATTTCAAATTTTTATTTTTGAAAAAAGTGATTTTTTTTTATCTGCTCGGACTGCCCAGTTACGAAAAAATGTAACATATTTGCCCATAACTTTTGACTCCTATTTTCAAATGTCATGAAATTTAGTGCATATGAAAGATACTCCTTGCGCCCACCTTCTATTAAAGTTTCAGCTTAAAATATGAAAATCTCTAGTCACACGTACCTGCCCAAAAATTTTATGTTGCCTAAAACCGCATGCTAGTCCTTTAGGGGTTAAAGTCTAAAAATAAGCTTTGGCACCACAAAATATAATTTTAAAACCTTTGGCATCAGTTTCAAAAATATTTGGCAAATAATCTACAATGTTTTCATTCCATACATATGGATATTTTGGAACTCATATAATTAAGCCTATTACTATTCATTTAACCTAACTTTTCCAACCTAATATGGATACTCAATTTAAGCAATAGCCTCTTACATAGCTTGAGAAGCCATGCATTGTATATATAGAAAGATGATAAGACAAACTCTTTTTACAAGTTGGGGTAGTAGGAGGTAAAACAACCCATGTGGGATATGTAAATTAGAATTAGTAGAAGCTCAACCGCTTATAGTCAAGTCAAAAGTAGGAATTGTATTCAAAGTGAAAATTTAAGATCTCATTTAGGCATAGTAGAATAACTTTTTGTTTTAAATTTTGAACTAAAAAAATTTGGAAAATCAAGCTAATTTTTATGTCCAAAAATCTAAAAGACTTCAACCTTTACCAATGGCATGAAGGAAAAGTCTAGTGGAGTATGTTGATCTACTTATCAAGCCACATGGATGCATACAACAAGCACCACCTACATGGAATGAGAGTTCTTACCTTGAAGCAAGATCCAAAGGCTTTTGGAGAAACATCATTTCATCCAATGTTGAATTCTAAATCAACTACTAGTCCACTAATTGAGCCACATAGACTCCCATATAGATTGGAATAGTAAGCACCACCCGCATGGAAAGAGAAATTTGACCCACTTTGAACCAAAATCCCAGAGCTTTATAGATACATGATTTTCTCAAAGGTACTGTCTCCAAAAAAGTTGTTGGTAATCAATCATACTACATGGACTTGGTTAACTAGCACCACTTGTATGGAATGAGAGTTTTGATCTACCTTGAAGCAAGATCCAAAGACTTTTAGAGAGACATCATTTCTTCCAATGTTAAATCCTAGAATCAGAAGCCATCGGTCCACTAATTGAGCCACGTGGACTCTTGCATAGCCTAGAATAGTAAGCACCATCCGCATGGAGAGGGAATTTCAACCCACTTTGAAGCCAAATTCAAAAGTTTGATAAATGCATTATTTTTCTCAAATGTAGTGTTCCCAAAGAAGTTGTTGACAATCAATTATGCTACATGGACTTGGTTAGCCAGCACCACTCGCATGGAGTGAGAATTTCAATTCATTTTGGAGCAAGATCCAAAGGCTTGACAATGACATTTGTGTTTATCAAGCATTGTAGCTTATAAGAACCTGCCAGGTGTGCAAAACCAGTGTACGAGACAAGGACATGGGATAGTAAGAGGAAAGAAGGACCCAATAGTGACCAAAGAATGGGGAAGAAGCCACAAGCCTTGACCAAGCGTCATTCTTCGCTCAACAACACACACACCTCCAAAGTTTGTTATTTAATAATGTCATGTCCGCATCCACTTTAAGTAAGTAGACTTTTGCTGATTTTCAAAGTGAGTGTGGCGCAAATCATAGCCCACAATTTGCTTGGAGAAAAAGCCCACCTGGGCAGATGGACCTCGGGTTGTGGCCTCAAAAGTTTTGTCTCAATTAACCAGCTCCGGCTTTACGTTGGTAATCAGCATCATAGTTCCAAGCACATGAACACCACCGATCCCACCCATTTGTGCACTTTTGCCTGCCAAAAGCTCACATGGGAGTTTGGGATTTGAGAAGATGGCACGCTTCAACGACAAACGGAAGCTGGGTTTAGTTAATTTGCGATGGTTCCCATTTGGGGAGACAGCCTGTATGCTTACCATGCCAAACCTCTGGGACTCGGGTTTCCAGGATCCAAATTCACATTTGACATGTTCAGATGGCCTCGGCGGGACTCAGGCACTTCTTTCGAGGCAGGTGTAATTTTTCACCAACTAAGCCCCATCTAGACATAGATTTCCAACACTCGTACAAATCATGGAAATCTCTCTCGATCTCTAGACATGGAAATCTCTTCAGGTGCAAGGTAATCTGCAGTGTATATGTAATGAGCGTCCTTTGTCACCTCAAGTGCGTTTAAACGTGTATGTGAACTTCAGCGACAACTTGAAAGTAGGAGATTTAATTCAGAATTCCATTGCATAATCAACATTCTTGAACAGCAGAGTTAGCCAACGTCTGTTTCTACTGTAGTCACTCAGTCCAAGAAAGCTCTTTCTAATTTGTGGACCACCACCGAGTGTGGCAACATGATATTCACTGTATTCAACATTTCAAGGAGCCATCCGAAGGAGAGTTGAATCGGCTGCTAGAATTCACTGCCTGGAGCTGGGCCCTTATTTTGGCTTTGAAGAGGTGGTTGTGTTGATTTGTCTTACACAAAACGATGATGACAAAACGTAGGTTTGTCCCACCATGGTTTCTTCAAGAGTAGCTGGCCTTCCAAGTCATTAGATTCTTGTGGGGGAGGATTCTTGAGAATGGTGAAATCTCACTTTTACACTACCAATTCTGAGTAAATTTATGAAGAAATTTCCTTGACACGTTAGATGTGTAGTCCAATGCAAGTCACGAATCGAATCGAGAGAAGAATCCCGATGAATCTTGAGTTTTAAAAAGCTCCGGAGTCCCCCAAGTTCCACAGTTTTCTTGTGTGCAATCGGGTGAAGAGACTGTCCTAAAATGACTTTAAAATAAAATGAGAATTTACACATACAAATGAATCGTCCTGTAGATTTTCAGAAACCAAGCTCAATTGCCTCACTGATCACAATCGGTGGGCCCTGGCATGCAGAGTTTGATTGCATATTTTGTGAGGGTTTCGTGTTATTTGGATGGTTGATTCCAAACACGATACTTCCTCACAAATCTGGAACAAATCTGAGCTGCAACTGATTGAAGTGCAAAAGTCTCAAACACCCTGTCAACTACAAATATCTATGCAAACGGAGTGTGAGTCCCAAGTCCCAACTGGTATGGAACAGAGTTGTCAGAGGGCAAGCAATCAGGGCTGGCAGGCAAGGGGTGGTGGGTGCCAAAACTGCCAAAGACCTATACTGTTCATATGCCTGTCCTTGCTCGCCTGATCTTGATCTATCCAAACTGCTGTTCCATGGTGGGGTTCAATGCGCACTGTTTGCATATATCCGTATGGTACACAACTTACACCACCAGAGACCCGAAAAAAAAAGAAAAAAAACCGCAACTGATCTGATCACCACAACATGAACCAATCACCGCAATTCCACTTGTCAACATTAGCACGAGAAGACGTCTCCAACATGGAAAAACAATGTCGGATAAGTCGGCGCACTCTGACAGAGATGAAACCAACTGCTTCTTATTCCCGAGGTAGAGCAGAGGATTGGGAAAGAAGCAGGGTTCGGAAAGGAAGCACAAAAAGTCATAAAAATTGCGCCCTTTTGCTTTTATATATATTCATCACCGGGATGATGAGTTCGAGATCTTTCTGCGGTTTGTACAGGTCGCCTCATCTAGTCAGAGAGGCGAGCGGATTGGCACTTCCCACCAGTAGAGAAGGTGGTCAGTTCCCGACGGCCGAACCTGGCCTGGCCACCTTCTCTACTAGTGAAAAGGATCTGAGTTAACTTAGAAGCGTGTGTGCAAATTAACAAAAGCTTCGACCACGCCATTGACAGTACCTAGTGTGCGGCCACAACCCCTGGGTGGCGGGGGAGCCCAATTCGCCCCAACCCCCACCCAATCTGAGGTCTCGGATCTAACAATGCACGAATCAACCACGTCCATAATGCGCTAATCCATACACCCCGGGCCTAATCTGTGAATTTTGTACAAGTACATTACTATCGATCACCCTAGCCAGTGATCACCCTGGAGTTTCAGTGAGTTCTGGACACTCTGAAGCTCCAGAGAGTTCTAAGCACCCTGGAGCTCCAAAGATTTCTAAACACCCTGGAGTACCAGAGATTTCTGGGCACCTTGCAGTTCCAGAGATTTTTGAGCACCCTGGAGTTCCAATGATTCCTCCTGGCACCCGGGAGTTTTAGAGATTCCTAAGCACCCTGGAGTTCCAAGATTTCTAAGCAGTGTGAAGAAATTCAGGCACCCTGGAGATCCAGGATTGTAGGCACCCAACACTCTGGAGTGACTGAGCAGATGGTGCCACCAGTTGAAGCATTAGGGCTGTATGTCCACTCTCAAATGAATACTGAATCCTCCATACGCCGCCATGCTTTTGGTTTTGCTTCCGGGGCTGCTGGGCAGAATGTGCCAAAATCGATCTTCCAAGTCATACAGCCATCTCTCGCCCGTCGTAACCGAGACGAAGCAAAGCCCCTCGCTGTCGTCGTAGCTGCTGTACTCGCACACCTTGAAGTGATCCAAAAACTGCTTGGAGGGTCCGAGCGGGACGTCGTCCAGCGCCGTGGTGACTCTCAGCCCCTTGTTGTCGAGCTCGGAGATTTGCACGCGATCCGAGCCCTCGTACTTCTGCTTCATCACCCGACTGATCATGAGAATGCGGCCGTGGTGCTGCACCAGATGCACGTTGCTGTGCATCCCGGGTAAGAACACGTGGTACGACTCCCACAGCCCGCTGTCCATGTCGTACGTGGAGATTCCCGTCTTGCACTGCGTGGTGCACACCAGCGTTGAGGAGCCTCGCTTCACGATCGCTTGACTCGGGCAGCGGTCGTAGTACGGAAAGTTGTGTCTCGAAGGCACGCTCTCGCTCTCCGTCCACGCCATGGACGTCGAGCGGTAGAAGCGCGTGACAGCGCGGTCGTGATCGATCAGCACAATTTTGTACGAGCGGCTGAAGTTGTCCACAACCATAGCCACGAACGTCGGCAGGTTGTACGCTTTCGTCTCGCCCCAGCGGGGTAGCACGCGCCACGATCGCGTCGCGGGGTTGCACACCCCGACTACAACTTCCCGGTGCGGCCCGCTCGCGCCAGGAGCACCCTTGTAGCCCACGAAGCAGAGCAATCCGCCGCCGACGGAAGTGATATAGAAGTCACGGATGGGCAAGCAGTCAAGCGACATGTTGAACCAGTTCTTGGAGATGGGGCAGTGGAGTGAGCTGCTGCGGAGGTAGTACAGCTCAGGACCTTGCTGGAAGAAACTGAAGGCGCTGGACGCGGGCTCATTCACTGTGAGCACGTACGCAGGGCACTGCACCGTCAGCTGTCGCTGCGACTTGAGGAACTGCGTCGTGTGGAGGAGGGAGTTCCACTTCTTGCACACGGAGCGCATTGGGAGTAAGTTGGGTAACGGGAGACGCGCCAGGATGAGCTCCAGGAGAGCCTCTGGGAGCTGCCCCCAAAGAGCTGGGTCCATCCATACTTGCTTGCTGCGCGTGTCGCTCGTCAGAGAAAGACTTGAAAGGTTCACGTTCAACCCTGCAATACACACCGACGCGGTCAGACTATTTCCAAAACCTCGATCATCCACATTTCACACACGCAATCCACAACTTCCCCAACAGAACATCCGCAACCACGCGTCAATCAACAAAGATGCCACCCCATACCAGGCATTGTGATTCGCCACGACAGTCACTTGAATTCCTTCCGAACTGAATCCCCAGGTACCGAGTGAGAGCTGATGACCACCACTCTCTCAACTGGTTCCAATTAGTCTTTCGGTGAGATTCTTTGCTGGTCTGCAAGGATCACTTGCTTCATTGAATTGACAAAGATGGAGAGAAGAAGCCACCCAGCAGCATTCCCACCCAGTATACAGCCTTGATTCGTCCAGCATGCACACACGAATCGTAGTCCGACATGCACCACCAGCGAAACCGCTAGCGAGCTTAAACCTCCAGATTCAGGATTCGAGAAAAATGCTCTGAATCAAGCGAATGCTCTTTCAGTAAAAGAACTGAATTGACCCGAGACGAAGCTGAGGATCGATAGACTTCGCACCGAATTCGTATTCTTTTAGACCCAGAAAAAGTGTAAAACCCACGCAATCCAACCCACGGAGTTGCAGTAAATTCCAACTGGTTTGTGATAAAACCCGAAGCTTTACATCAACAACACACCTGGATGGATTGATGAATCGCTACATACACACTCACACACACAAACCAAAAGCCACACCAACACGAACCACAACGAGATTCGACAAACACTGATCCAACAACACAACAACGAAACCAATGCAAGAACAGGAACAGAGTGTAACAAGGAGTAACAGAGAGTGACAGAAAGTGAGATGCAATGAGACGAGGAGCAACGAGAGGAGCTGCAAAGAGGGGAAGCTATGAAGATGCAGGCGACAAGCTAAGCTAGTATACGAGTGAGTGCGGGGAAGGCAGCTTTATAAAGCAAATTGCGTTGAAGCAAGGAAGCCCCCATCCGCCATCGCCATTGACCACGCTACTGCTTATTCTTACTTCCCAGTGTAGTGTAGCAGGCCAGGCCAGGCTAGCCAGCTAGCTAGCTAGCTACTCTAGATAGTGGAGGAGGCTCCTGGAGGACCGCGGCTGGAGGAGGGACGGAGGCTGTGATGAGTGAAGATTCACGTGAACTAACTTGCGCAGCAAATCTGCAATTTCACCCCTTCTTTTTCGTGTTTTTTCGTTATAATTCGTTCTTCTTGTGTGTGTGTATTCGGTCCAAGGTTCGGTGGGGAAGTTTTTCCTCAATCCTCACCCTCCCTTTTGGCTACGGTTGGGAGTAAGTCAAATGTGCGGCATGTTTGTAGCCACTTTGGTACGCAACTTTTGGGATGGATCGTCACTCAAACGAGCCGACCTCATTTTCCACCCCAGATTAGTAGTTCGCCTCAACTTATTACTGCTCTGGCCTTTATTACGAAATTTGCACTTAGGACCCATCGCTTGGACCACAAACAGGCTTGTAGGAAGCGCACTGGCTGGCTGGCTGGCTGGGGACCCAGGACCCGAGACCCGGCACCCACCCAAGTGCCTGCCTGCACATCCATTGTCCGTCTGTGCCTTCATGTCGGTCATAGTTGAAATTGTAAAAACAGAACAGTAAAATAAGAAGATCGAAACTGTTGCTTTGGGTGTTCAAGTAGCCTTCGCTTCTATAGTAAAACAAGAATGATGGTTGCGTGGACGGAGCGTGATGATTGTGTGGAGAGAGCGTAACTAAATTAACGAGAAGAAATGACAAGCTTGAAGTTTCTCGGCGGTTGTTGCTTGTTGACGGAGGGTTGGCAGAACTGAAATGACGAGCATGAAGTGAGCTGGGTCGCGCTGGAAGGAGCTGCAATCAAGCTTTGGAGGATAAGTTAAGTAAACCAGAGTTTGCTGTGCCGGAAATGCCCTGTTTGTCGATTGCTCCGTTGGTGGAAAAGAGGGGAGCATATGTTCAATGTGGATGTCGGTTCGATCAGCAATTGCCAGGTGTGGGTCTGTCAAGGCGTCACGTCCTTGGTGTGACATGGGTGGCTGCCAGTAACAACGTGAAAACAAAACCTAGCTTGGACCACGCCAAAGTCTCTCATTTCATTAGGACCATTCCGGAGAAACAAAAACACTTTTTCCCTAGTCAGTGTTGAGGCATTTGTTTTGTTTTCTACCTCCGTTAATTGAAGTCCTTTCAATCCCATGTCTTAACTTTCTGTCAAATCGGCTTCTTTTCTCTTATCATTCCATGCCGCTTGTCTCATACACTAGATTTTGCACACTTGGCAGGTTCTCAGAGGCTACAATTGTTTAATAAATGCAAATGTCATTGTCAAGCCTTTGGATCTTGCTTCAAAATGAATTGGAATTCTCACTCCATGCGGGCGGTGCTGGCTTACCAAGTCCTCTCTTACTATCCCATGTCCCGTGCTTTGTACACTAATGTGACATGGGTGGCTGCCAATAGCAATGTGAAAACAAAACCTAGCTTGGGCCATGCCAAAGTCTGTCATTTCATTAGGACCATTCCAAAGAAACAAAAACACTTTTTTCCCAATCAATGTTGAGGCATTTGTTTTGTTTTCTACCTCCGTTAATTGAAGTCCTTTCAATCCCGTGTCTTAGCTTTCTGTCAAATCGGCTTCTTTTCTCTTATTATTCCATGTCGCTTGTCTCGTACACTGGATTTGTACACTTGGCAAGGTTCTCAGAGGCTACAATTGTTTAATAAATGCAAATGTCATTGTCAAGCCTTTGGATCAAAATGAATTGGAATTTTTACTCCATGTGGGTGGTGCTGGCTTACCAAGTTCTCTCTTACTACCCCATATCCCTTGCCTTCTATGCTACTTGTCTCATACATTGGATTTTGCACACCTGAAAAATTCTTAGAGGCGTCAGTTGTTTGATGAAGCAAATGTCATTATCAAGCCTTTGTTTCTTGCTTCAAAGTGAATTGGAATTAGAATTCTCACTCCATGCAACCGGTGCTGGCTTACCAAGTCCTTCTCTCTTATTATTTCATATCGTTTGTCTTGTACACTGGTGTGACATAGGTGGCTACCATTAATGTGAAAATAGAACCTAACTTGGGCCACGCAGTCTTTCATTTTGGGAGAAAGAAAAAACACTATTTTCTACTGTTGATGGAGGCGTTTGTTTTGTTTCTACCTCCATTAGTAGACCATGCGTTTTATTTTTTTGTCAAACCGGCTTTATTTCTTTAATCATTCCATGCGGCTTGTCTCGTACATTGGTTAGAATACCTAGCAAGTTCGTAGAGGCTTCAATTATTTCATAAACGCAAACGTCATTATCAAGCCTTGGGATCTTACTTCAAAATGAATCGGAATTCTCATTTCTTGCGAGCGGTGTTGGTTTACCAAGTCCTTCTCTCTTATTATTTGTCTTGCACACTAGTGTGACATGGGTGATTGCCAATTAATGTGAAAACAAAACCTGGCTTAGGCCACGCAATCTGTCATTTTGGAAGAAAAAGAAGTATTTGTTTTTAGTATTGACGAAGACCTTTCTTTTGTTTCTACCTCCATTAAGTGAAGTCCTTTCAGTCCCCACGTGTTAGCTTTCTATCAAATCAACTTCTTTTCACTTATCATTCCAAGCCGCTTGTGTCATATGTTGGTTTTTGCACACGTGGCAAGTTCTTAGAAGCTACAATTGTTTTATGAACACAAGTGTTATTATCAAGCCTTTGGATCTTGCTTCAAAGTGAATGGAAATTCTCACTCTATGCGGGTTGTGTTGGCTTACCAAGTCCTTCTATTCTCTACTTATTCCATGCCCCTTGTCTTATACACTGGTTTTGCACTTACAAGCTACCATAGTTTGATAAACATAAATGTAGCTATCTTGCCTTTAGATCTTGCTTCAAAGTGAACTGGAATGCTCATTCTATACGGACAGGGCTGGCTAATCAAATCCTTCTTTTCTCTTCCTATTCCATACCCCTTATCTTGTACATTGGTTTTGCACGTTTGCTAGTTATTATGGGCTATAATTGTTTAGATAATCATACATGTTGCTATGAAGCCTTTGGATCTTGCTTCAAAGTGAATTAGAATTCTCACTCTATGTGGGTGGAGCTGGCTTACCAAGTCCATGTGGCATAATTGATTGCCAATAATTTCTTTAGGGATACTACATTTGAGAAAAATAAATAATGTATCTATGAAGCTTTTGATTTTGCATTGAGGTGAAACCAAAACCTTGGGCCACTCAGTCTATTATTATGGCCTATAGGAAAAAAGAAAAACACTTTTTATTCAGCCAGTGTCGAGGCTTTTGTTTTGTTCTACCTTTGTTTATTGAAGTCTTTAAATCAATCTATATATGTTAACTTTCTATCAAAGCGGCTTCTTTTATCTTTTAATTTCATGACACTTGTTTCATACATTGGTTTTGCACACCTAGCAGATTTTTATAGTCTACAATTGTTTGATAAATATAAATGTTGTTATCTAGCATTTGGATCTTGCTTCAAAGTGAAACTTTTTTTTTACTACGTATAAGCAATGCTAGCTAACGAAGTCCATGTGGCATTATTGATTGCCAACAAATTCTTTTGAGACAATATATTGGTGGAAATAATATATCTATCAAACTTTTGGATATTGCTTCAAAATGGGTCAAAATTCTCTCCATGTGGAAGGTGCTTACTATTCAAGTCCATGTGGCAACGTAGCTCAATCAGTGGAGCGTTGGCAGTTGATTCAAGGATTTAACGTTGGAGAAAATAATGTCTCTAGAAAAAGCCCTGGGACTTGCTTCAAGGTAGGTCAAAATTCTCATTTTATACAAGCAATGCTTGTTGTGTACATCTACATGGCTTAATGAATAAATCAACATACTCCATTTGACTTTTTTTCCACGCCATTGATAGAGGTTGAAGTCTTCCTCCTCTTTTGTCATTTCTCATTTTCAACAAGGAACAATGATGTTAGCTTTTGCTAGTACCTCTGGATTCATAATTTTGATACCAATAAGCAAAAAAAAACATTTTATACATTTGTTTGGAATCATTACTCTTAAGTATTCATTAAAATCTTTTCAAATATCCAACAACTCTCACTAAAATATTATGATCATCTATTCCTCTAGCTAAAAACTAATACACTCATATTATAGGAAACTCCAAAAAACTCCAATGGTTGTTCTATAATTCATCACAATTTGATGGATTTGGCTCTAATTTTTTTACACAACAACCTACGTTACCTCCACCACAAAAGCATGACACCAACCATGCAATGCCATTAAAATTTTACCAGTGAGTTAAGGTAACTCTTCCCAACTTGCCCCCCTCCCCCCAAAGCCAGCGGTCAACTCCGTCCATTGAAACATCCATAATTGTGTGGGGCCCTGACATTCCTCTGCACCAAATGGTGAGCACCTAACAATCTGCGAAGAAATCATCGAACTCTCTAAATAAAAACAACAAAATTAAATCAATGCTTCCACACTCCAGAAAACCAGGCCCCCACTCAATTGAAAAAATACTTTAAGATTAAAAAAAAGGCACACTAATTTATTCCCCCGAACTAATTCAGCTGGAACTCGACCCTGAACTGAAAAAGCGCCCTTCTCCTCCGGTCCTCGATTGCTCGGATGCAACCGAATAAGTTAAGTTAGTAAATTACTAACTGTAGGACTGTGGGTCCCACCTCCTCGAGACGGCCTCCAATCAGATGCCCCTTTCAGATCCAACGGCTGAAAATTCTCCACGTCGTCTCCTCATTTAATCCACGGGGCTGGCGGGAGTCAAGGCGGACACCGGCCATGAATGGAACGTCTTCCGTAAAGACACCGGCCATGAATGGCACTTCCGTAAAGACACCGCATTGAATGGGAAGCCGCCTGCTGCCCCTACCCAAGTACAAAATTTCTTAGATTGGGAAGGGCTGAAATCAGTGGGGGCAATTTATTAGAAGTAGTTGATTGGTTTATTCATTTTATTTATTTATTGGACAGGTGGCTCGGGGCTCCCCCACCCCTATTACGCCTTTATTCTTCCTTTTTCCCTGCTTTTCGTCTTAATGACCGGCATCAGCAGAAAAGCCAGGGGCCAAGGTTTTATATTGGGCTTTTGGGGGCTTTTGACTTTTGAATTAAACATTGGGCCTATTTATAGTGGGATTATTAGGTACCATTCTTTGGGTTCACTGTGTTATTAAGGCTGCTGGAGTGGATTTTTTTTATTTTTTTTGTTTTCGTAGGTGACGAAAATTATGGTGCTAAAGGAAAGGGGATTCATTGCTGGGAAATACTTGGGTATGCCCTTTGGATTATATGGATCTCACACAATAGCAAGGTCTTTGCCCAGCATCCTTGGCCCCTAGATTATTCTGAGAGTGTGCTTTGGAACGCTTTTCACAACTCTAGTAGAACTGCTGAGCTTCAGGCTCAAATCAAGACACGCATTCGACCTCAAGATAGGATTTCTATTTGGGCTAAATTTGATCGCATTTGGCTTACTTCTCCTGTTATTGCTAGTAGGAGTGGCACTACTATCATTTGGAACAAGAAGGGTCCTTCTTCTTGCCTCTTCCTTTAGCTTCTTAGTTGTTCTTCCTTTTGCTCTTATCTCTTCATTGTCTAGCCTATGTAGCTTGGCTGTTTTGTATTGTGGTTTATTTTTCTAATGCAATGGATTGTTCCATATGTTCAAAAATAAATAAATAAAATATTTTGGATATCCGGCTACTTTTTCATTAAGAACTAAAGGATAGCTTTGGTACTAAATTTGAACCTTATTTCCATATAATATTTATGTAAAGATGGGAGATGTGTTCCACTAAAAAAAAGAGTGAAATTAGGTTGCCTCTTATGAATTTATAGACATTTTACATTGTGTGTGTGAATATACATATTTATTTATTGTATGAGAGTGCACTACTTTTGAATTAGGTCTTGTTGTATGGAGTAATTGGGATTTAGAAAACTCCATGTGTAGACACGGAAGAATCTGTAGAAGTATTTGTTGACTTTAATGGCTTCTAAAGTAACTTTTTTTGGAGATAAGGCAACCTAATTGTCAAAGCAATCTAATTTCAATATTTTTGTATTTAAGAATGATGATATGATTGATGGATCAATCTGCAAAACACTGATAAGCAAAATCTGCGTGGCACAATGAGAAACTTGATACTATTGCTTTATATATTATCCCCATACAAACAAAGGAGTCTACTTTGGGAGGGATAACAACTCAAGCAACTTCTATTCACTTTATAATTTGAAATGTTTGCATGAAAGATTTAGAATGGATGCTAATCATACAAATCTTGGCTTATGAAGCTTTGTTTCACTTCATTCCCATTAATATTGCAAAATTTAGAAGTTTTTTTATTTCAATGTCAATTTGGGCAATAAGGAAAATTTCTAAAAAGTGATTAATTAATATTTTTGGATTGCATAGATTGATACCTACTCAAATGCATTTAAACCATTCAATTCCAAATATTGAAATGAAAGTTATAAATAGTTTTATTTTCCAAACAATGAAGGTAGAAAAAAATTAAATGTTGTCTTTTGCATTCAATTTTGAATATTTTCAAATTTTAAAAAAAATTGACTGTTTACTAGAACATTTTTACCATTAGAATTGACATTTCTATCTTCTTTGTAAAACTTATTAGCGTTTTAGGCGTTTTTTTCATTTTGTATCACCTTCTACTATGTAATTTTCTTAAAGATAAATATCAAAGTTTTTTCGGTTAAATTTTTGTACCAAGATTCTCACCCCATTTTCCAACATATTGACTAAAATGCAGAAGTCATAGACATAGGTTTTGTTTCCTTAAAATGTTGATAGACAAGAATTCACCTTTTAGAAGGGCTACGAAGGCCTTAATTTATGCCCTTCTCTCCTAAAATAGTTTTGTACACTCGACATATTCTTAAAGGCTACAATGTTTGATAACGTAAGTGTCGCTATCAAACCTTTTGATGTTGCTTCAAGGCGAATTGAAATTCTCACTCAATGCTGCTTGCTAATCAAGTCCATGTGGCATAATTGATTGCCAACAACTTCTTTGGGGACACTACATTTGACAAAAGCATGTACCTATTAAGCTTTTGGATTTGGCTTCCAATTGGGTCAAAATTTTCCATTCATACGGGTGGTGCTTATTATTCTAGTCCATGCGGGAGACCACATGGCTCAATGAGTGGAACACTGGCAATTGATTGTAGGGTCTAAAATTGAAAAAATTGATGTCTTAAGAGAGGCCTTGGGGCTTGCTTCAAGGTAGACCAAAACTCTCATTCCATATGAGTGGTGCTTTCAAACCAAGTCCATGTGGCATCATGACTGCTAACAATTTCTTTGGAGACACTACATTTGAGAAAATTATGTATCTATTAAGCTTTGGGATTTGGCTTCCAACTGGATCAAAATTCTTTCCATGCGGGTGACACTTACTATACCAGTCCATGTGGGAGTCCACATGACTTAATCAATGCTGCGGTTACAGTTGATTGTAAAATCCAACATTAGAGAAAATGATGTCTCTAGAAAGGCCTTGGGTCTTGCTTCAAAGGTAGATCAAAATTCTTATTCTATACGGGTGGTGCTTTCAAACCAAGTCCATGTGGCATAATTGATTGCCAACAACTTCTTCAGGGACACTACATTTGACAAAAGCATGTACCTATTAAGCTTTTGGATTTGGCTTCCAACTGGGTCAAAGTTTTCCATTCATGTGGGTGGTGCTTACTATTCCAGTCTATGTGGGAGACCACATGGCTCAATGAATGGAGCACTGGTAGTTCATTGTAGGTCCAAAATTGCAAAAAATGATGTCTCTAGAAAAGCCTTGAGTCTTGCTTCATAGATAGACCAAAACTCTCATTCTATGCAGGTGGTGCTTTCAAACCAAGTCCATGTGTCATAATTGATTGCCTACAATTTCTTTGGAGACACTACATTTGAGAAAATCATATATCTATTAAGCTTTTGGATTTGGCTTCCAACTGGGTCAAAATTCTCCATCCATGCAAGTAGTGCTTACTATTCCAGTCCATGCAGGAGTCCATGTAGCTCAATCAGTGTAGTGCTTGGCAGTTAATTGTAAAATCCAATATTGGAGAAAACGATGTTTCTAGAAAAGCCTTGGGTCTTGCTTTGAGGGTAGATCAAAAAGTTCATTTCATATAGGTGATGCTTGTTGTATGCATCTACGTAGCTTAACAAATAGATCAACTTTTCCCTACTAGACTTTTCTCCACACCGTTGGTAAAGGTTGAAGTCTTCTTCTTTGTCATTTTTTCACTTTAAGCAAAGAACACTGATGCTTTTGCCAGTACCTCTAAGGGCATAATTTTGATACCAATGAGGAAATAAACATTTGGTACATTTATTTGGAATACATTCTCAAGTGCTTATTAGAATCTTCTTTGAATTTCCAACTAATCACAACAAAAATTATGATTAGACATTTCTCCCAAAACCATACTTACGTTGTAGAATGTCAATCTAAGATTGATATATCCCTCATTCAACATCCTTCATTCCACAACAGTCCACCAATAAGAGATCTCCAAGAGTCTTCTATTGACGTTCTATAATTGAGCACATTTTGAGGGATTTGGCTCTAAGTTTTATACAACAACCTGCTTCCACTACAAAAGAGTGATTGCACACAATGCCATTAAAATCTTACCATTTGAACAAAAATGAGAGAGGTAACTCCAACTTAACCAACCCAACTCCATCCATTGAAACATCCATAATTGTATGGGGCCCTAATATTCCTCTGCACCAAATGATGAGCACTTAACAATCTAAAAGGTAATGATAAGATTCTCTAAATAAAACACAATTCATGGATGCTAATGATCCTATTTTGCTTGTGAAGCTTTGTATCACTTTCTTCCAATTAATATTGCAAAAATCAGAAGTTTTTAAAAATTTTCAATGTCAATTTGGGCAATTAAAAACAAATTCAAAGAATAGATTACTATAGCTTCCTAGCAGCCTAGGCAACTTCCAGCCTAACAATTAATTCAAGTACAAAAAGCAGTTAATCCCTAAAGGACCAAATGGCGTTTTTTGGCAACATAGCGATTTTAGGTAGCTCACTACGAACGAAAATTTTATTTTTCTTTGAAATTTACACAATATGTGCCCAAAGAGTAGCTTTGAGGCCTAATAATTTTCAAGACTTTTGACTGCATGGTTAAAAAATTATTGGATGACATGTCATTTTCAACGGTCAGTGGGCAATTCAAATTTTTTCTGAAAAATCACTTTTTTTAAAAACCAAAATTTGAAATTGGTTTTCTAGAGTTATATACGTGGAAAGCTTTGAATCATTCCATTTTGATTTATGAGATGAAAGTTGTGAGGTGTTCTAGTTTGCAGGCAGTATAAATTCCCTACTCTGAAATAAACTTTGGAGTCCTATATTTAACTCAATTTTCAATATTTTTTGAAAAAAATAGAAGCATAGGATGTAGATTTTTTATTACAATATTACAATTGTTGGGATTGATGTTTTTCAATTCCATAATTAAATTCTTAACAATTTAGTATTTTGAATCATTCTCTACTTCTTTCTACTTACTATTTTTCTTATGTGTTGTACAATTTCAAATGATTTGAAAATTTTCAAACATGTATCCAACTTGCTTTGAAGAACAAATCCAAAAAGTAACCACCACTTTAGACATTTTTTCATACAAATACATGTGACCTTGTGAAGTGTAGATGTCTAGTTTTTTGTAGGGCCAAAAAAGGAGTTTTGTCAATTCAAATGCTAATATCTTGCAATTTACACGGTGGAAAATTTGGAATTTTTTCATACATCTTTGCAAACTAGTTTACTACAAGATCCTACAGTTACATTTGTCCAAAATTTTTTTTTTCTAAAATTTGGTACTTGTACTAGAAATTGCAATTTTAGAGCATTTTTAGTGAAAACATAGTCTTTGAACTCTAGGGTTAAGCAACCTAAATCTTTTTGATTTAAAATTGGGCAATTTTAAAATATAATTAAAATGAGTTATGCATTCATCCAAGTTGTTCACTTAAACTAGGTTACTAGATTTTTATAACTGAGGTCACTTACCTATTGTCCTTGAAGGCTGCAAGTTCTATCATTTATTTTACAGCTTTTATCTTTCTATTTCATAACTACTATTGTTCAATTCTTTGTATATTGTACAAAATAAGCTTTAGTTTAATTGCTACTCAAATGAAGGTGGAAGATTGTATTGGATAATGGGAGCTTCACATTAGATTCTTGCTTGTCAATATAATTTGAGATGCCACTACTAAAACCTGTGTCAACTTTAGAACGCAAATCAAATGCTACTATATTAGATTACAGCACTTGTGAGTTGAATTTCTCTGAATTAGGCAATCTTTAAATATAGATGCTTTTTTAAGGCACTCTGTTAAATTTTTTTTTGCCTAAGTTGCTAGGGAGCTACAATATTTATGTTTTGGGATTGCATAGATTGATACCTACTCAAATGCATCTAAACCATTCAATTCCAAATAATGAGATGAAAGTTATGAAGAGTTCTATTTTCCAAACAATGAAGGTAGAAAAAACATTAAATGTTGTCTTTTGCACTTAATTTTGAGTATTTTCAAAATTTAAAAAAAAAATGATTGTTTATTAGAGCATTTTCACTATTAGGATTGACATTTCTTGTATTTTTTGTAAAACTTATTAGCGGTTTAGGCATTTTTTTCATTCAATATCACCTTCCACTATATAATTTTTTTTAAAATGAATATGAAATTTTTTTATAGTTAAATATTTGTACAAAGATTCTCACCCCATTTTCCAACATGTTGACTAAAATGTAGAAGTCATATGACATAGGTTTTGTTTCTTTAACCCGTGAGCGCCTCAAAGCCTCAAATTTGGCCTCCCAATTTTGAAAGGTTGCTTTGTTTGACTATTATAATTTTTTTGATGGTACAATCAAATCATTTGCCCATTTTCCTACAACTCCGGGCTTGTCTCTACTACCAACCAATACGGTCACTGTTTGTGGATCCTCTTTAGGTGACTGTTTGATTGGAACAAATATGAAAGGGTTTAAATTTTGGTAAATATGTGATAAGCGCTCAGGGTTAAGATGTTGAAAAATAAGAATTCATCTTTTAGAAGTGCTAAAAGGGCCTACATTTTGAAGTTTATGTACCTTAGAGCAGCCCCACAGCAACTCGCCCAATTGGCCCGGCCAAGCAAATCAATGGTAAAGAACCTCTGACACAAAGCTAACAGTAAAGGTCCTCCATGATTTGCTTGGCCGGGCCAGTTTGGCGAGTTGCTTTGGCGATGCTCTTAAACTTGTAATTGTTAGGGATACTGACTCTAAATTTTTTAAATGATGTACTTGAACAAGTTAACGAAAGGATCCTATAGTTGTACTTATTAAATATTGTTGGATATTTTAGCTTTATTTACAATTGTATAATTTGAAGCAATTTTAGGCCTCTAAATGTGAAAATATTTTAGGGTATAAAAAAGATGCTCCGATTCCCTTAAAAAAATAACTCTTAATGACTTGCACATTATTAGTGCAAATGAAATTAATCAAATTTTTTATTTCTCTTTATAAATATTCTATAAAAAAACAATTTAAGTAATTTTTTGAAGTTGTCTTTTTGTTTATTTGGTTGCCCAATTTTGGCTAATTTACCATTGGATGACATAACTTTTGTTCCCTTACACCAATTGGAATAAAAGGTATATTTTAACAATACTAATCAATTTTCCTATCTAAAGAAAACTTCAAAGACTTATGCCAATAGTTATATCAATTGACCCATAGATCATATTCAATTGGTTAGTGACTTAATATGGCTATTAATCTTACAAATTGGATATGGTCTACGGATCATATTTTATAATTTTTTTTGTAGTTGATTAAGTTATTATTCAAAGTTGCATTTTATGATACATCTTTATAATTTTAGAAATGTAAATTATCATAAAGTCCTTGATCCTCAAGGCCTAACAACTTCTTGACAATGGAGATTTTCAATGATTTGTCTAACCTTGATATTTTTTTGCGCATAGATGTGCTTGAATTTTTCTATTTTAACTATACACAAGTGAAGACTACTTTGTCTAGTATGGTATGTATGGAATTAATTGGAGAGAATATTGACCGTTGGATTTTTAGATTATAGCAAATTTGGATGATCAACTTATAGGCAAAAGAACACAATTTTTGGAGAAGAAAAATTATAAGAAGATGAACAATGATTTTTTACCTGTCCAAAAAATTGAGTTGGAATCTAAGGCAAATGTATTATTTTTTAATTTAAAGTTGTTGCAAGAAACACCGACCACTTTGGTTTGTTTTCGGCTAGTACTCCAATGCTCATGAGCTTTTGCATATGAGTGTCTAAAAAGAATAGAAAATAAGGACAATTAGTACTAGACTAAAAGTAGCATATCCCCAAAATTTTAGATCTAAAAAAGTCTAGATCAAAAGTTATGCACAAAAAAGAGTGAGCTGAAAATTTGAAGAAAATACATATTTTTGACGTTTTAATTTGTAAAAAGAAGGAAATTTTTTTTCAAAGAAAGTAAAAATAGACCATTTGGGAAGACTTCATAGTGAAAAGATCTGATTAGAAAATTAATCTAGAAACCATCTTAAATGTTCAGACCTACGTGCACAAGAGAGCCCTCTTTGCATGGACGTAGACAACACAAAATAAAATATTTTTAAATATCCCTTGGTAGAAACATGAGTTCCTACTATGCAAATAGACCATAGAAATTTCAGCTCTAAATAATTAAATTTGGGGACTCCTTTTTACTCAAAATCCCTAAATCACAAAACGTGACAAATTAGCTAAATTTCAATTTAAATATAGAATGATTTTTATTTTTATTTGAAAAATATGAGATATAATTAACCTCAAGACAGACATATACAATAAAAAATTCAACTTTGTGCAAGATATGCTTCAAAAGTTATTGCAAAAGGAAGCTTCTAGAAACTCCTTGTGATAATTCAACAGGACTGGTATTTCTTGTAATGACCCTTCACCCTAAATCTTTTCTTGAATTTGTAGGCATTTTCAAATAGGAGAAGTAGAAAGCCAAAATTGACCAAATTGAATCCTACAAAAAATAATTTAATTTAAATATGCAAGCATCAATTTTTGAAACTTAATGATTGATATTATTAGAATATGATTTGGAACAGTTAAAAAAAATGGAATCATTCTAATTATTTTGTGTTCTTGATCACACTAGATTGAATCTTGTATTTTTAAAATTGCTGAAAACACAACTTTGAATTAATTTCCTCTAGACCTTGTTTGTTTGTGCGGACCAAAAACTATGAATGTCCAAGAAAATGTTTTTTCCATCCCCAATATTCATGTCATTGTAAAAAAATTTACATTTGCTCTTTTTTCCTATAAGACTACATTTCCAAAATATATTTCAACTTTTTACTCTACAAGAGCCTACTTTATAAAATATTGAAATTTGTTCCATTCTTTTTGAGAATTTGCCATTGAAAATTTGAAGTGAATACATTGTGTCTTCTTAGTCTTTGAGGGGTTAAAGGATTAATAATGTAATTTGAAGGAACATGAAATCAGTCTCCATTTAAAACTTCATCAAAATAAGCTGAATGTAAGAAACCTTGTACTGTAACAAGGTAAAGTAATCCATTGTCGTCCCTTTGGTTGTTGCATGTATGTAGTCTAATTGGATTCACAATTTTTTTTTTACAACAGAGTTGCAAATCCTAGAATATTTCCATTTATTTTCATCAAGTCATTCTTTAATTGAAAAAAAAAAAGACATATTATAGATGGTGAAAGCAAAGACTAATAGCTTCCCATAGTTGTGCCTAGGAGGGAACAATTTTCATCTATTTGGATTCTAATCTGGTTTTCTTAACACACTACACTTAAACTTTGCAATGGTAATCCAAAAGCATTCTTTAAGATTTTGGAATAAGAAATAACACTTTTCCGTGTGTAAAATATATGGGATGGTGTTCATTGAAGTCATAAAACTGTGACATTTTGACCTAATTCCACACTAATGCAAAGCTTAAATCATAATGCCAAACCTTTTCAGTTTTCATGACATAAGGATGCAAGAAGTCAAAATGAGACCCCAAAATAGGGGGTACAATTGGATAGAGAGCAATTTGGAGTTGTATATGATAGAAGAATTGTTGCCATTGAAGTCTAGAAGGTTTTTGGACTACCACTTTAGACTAGTACATTGAATCTTTTTTTGGCTTTGATTGTTGTGAGCATGAGAAATTCATTGAAGCATTAGATGGCATTTGAGGGCATTGTTTCCAAATCTGTTTCAAGCTTGTTTCCAAATCTAGCCCAAATTTTGTGAACAACCGATACTGGCTGTCAGAATTTTTTTTCAATTTTTCTTCCCCAAATATCATTTTAAGATTTTTTTTTCCCTTTGAAATGATGTGGCAAGGTCTCGCCACATCAACCAGCAATTATCATGAGTTCTTGCAGTTTGAGAACGCAGGATAACTTGCAGTCTTCCAAAGGCTTCAAATATCATCTAATGATTGCACAAGTACTTCAAATAAATTCTTTACAATGTAAAATATATGTTACAGAGCACATTTGTCAATGTGCACCAAATTTAAGATATTATACAACCACCAAATGCACTTCTACTTACTACTATTGGATTCTATATTCATTCTTTCATATTTAAAAAAAACAATGTTTTTCAACATTAAACTAAATATTCTTTAAAATCTTTGGAGTTTAAAGAATTAACTCTTAAAGGACCAAACAACAATACAGAAAATTTGGGCAGTTCACTAAGAACAAATTTTATTTTATTTTATTTTAAAAAATTTCACAAAACATGTAATTGAGGTTTATCATTAGATGACATCTGAGGCCTTTAGAAGACTGTAGGTTATCCTGCATTCCTAGACTACGGGAATGCAAGATAATTGCTGGCTGATGTGGTCCACGACTGTGCCACATCATTTTTGGGAAAAAACTAAAAATTGCTTAGAGTGATATTTGGAAAAAATAATTCTGATAGCCCATATCGGCTATTCACGGAATCGAGACAACATTGGGAACGGGCCTGAAACAATCTTCTAGAAGCCTCAAATGTCCTCTAATGCTTAAAGGCGCATCATATTTTGTAACTTTTGATTGCATGGTTAAATATTTATTGCATAATATGTCTTTTTTTTCTCAGCACGAGTAGCTCAGGAATAATAAAAAATCACATTTTCAAGAAATAAAAACTTGAAATTAGTTTTCTAGATTTATATATATGTGGAAAGCTTTGAATTATTCCATTTTGATTAATGAGATGAAAGTTATTGGGGAGTTTTTGTTTGCGGGCCTTAAAGGAATCTCTATTTTAAAATAGTCTCCAAACTCTATTTTAAAGTCCTTGATTTAACTCAATTTTCTATATTATTAAAAAAACAAAAGCATTGGATGTAGATTGTTTATTACAACATTTTAGCCATTGGAATTGGCATTTGTCAATTCTATAACTAAATTCTTAATAATTTTATATTTTGAATCATTCTCTACTTCTTTCTACTTAACTCCTAAAAGCCCAAGTGTCCCTGCAAGGGTTATTTGGTACTTCGGGCAAGCTCATGTGACCTCAATTTTTCACATGATTTTATGAAACTTTTTTGGGAGATAGGAAATCTCGTTAGCTTTGCGGGAAGATAAATTTCATCAAATTTCGACTTATCCTCCAAAAGTTATGATGGATTTGAATAAAAATTTCAATTCGGGAATCTGCGGCCCCTCAGGAATCTGACTTTGACTCCCACGGGGGCAGCAGAGGTGGCAAGAGAGGAGAGGTGGCAAGAGAGGCTATTGTTGTGCCTATTGGGAGGTTATATGAGGCTTTAGGAGCTTGTAGATGTTAGAGATTTTGACATTTTTCAAATTTTTTTTTTATTACTTCTAAAATACAAGTGCATCTTTCAATCCACCATTCAGATTTCCTAGATCAAAAAATGTGTGATGGGATATTTTTTTGAAAATGGCCTATTGTATTGTCATTTCTTAGGACATAGTGGCAA
Organism: Neckera pumila; assembly: GCA_963969595.1. Lineage (NCBI taxonomy): Eukaryota > Viridiplantae > Streptophyta > Bryopsida > Hypnales > Neckeraceae > Neckera > Neckera pumila. Next base: position 43,707,813 of record OZ018409.1, on the reverse strand, counting down.
ATTTTAATTTTTTTGAATATTGGGATTGTCTTGGATTGCCTTGAAAATTGGCATGCACATGCCTAACATGTTTTCCCATAAGAAAAATTATAAATTGGAGGTCCGTAGTGGAAAAAAATTCAGCAAATGGCGGTCAAAGGCATTTGAAATTTTTGGGCACATTGGAAAAAAAAACAAAAAAACTTTGAATGCAAATATCTCCCAATCTATACGGTCAAACTTCACAAAATTATTGCCACATGTTCCCACACAAATTAACTACAAGATCCAATGATTACATTCCCAAAAAATCAAATTTTCAAACTTTTTTGATGAATGCTCTAGAAATGGCAGTTTTGGATGTTTTTTGAAGTAGAAAAGGCCTTGGGCTCGTAGGGGTTAATATTTTTTTCAAATAGGAATATGAAATTTTTTATATGTCTTTCCAACTTATTTTTTCAACATATTATAAATAGTTGCAAGTTGTAAGATCTACACATTTTTGGATGAAATGTTTGAAAGATGAAATCTAACCATTTGGAAAGAGTTGAAACTATTTCTTTTTGAAATCCAAACATCATGATCTTGCAATTGGTAAGGCTTTTTATTCTAAAATTCTGGGAAGGTACATTCTAATAAATTAGCTAAAAGATACTATATTTGAATTTGTTAATGAATAAATATAAATGAAGATTTTAGCCTTGCTTTGGAGACTAGTATTTTGAAGCAGTTTTGGTCCTCTAAACATGAAAGCATTATAGAGGGTAACTAAATGTGTTACCCTTGCTAAATGATCAATTGACCATTTTCTGGTCAATGCCAAATTATAAGCTTTAGTTCTAGTGGAGTTCCATTTTTATTTTTTTATTCAGTGCATATTAGTTTTCTTAGGATTCTTTTGTTCCAAATTGATATTGCTATGGTAAAAAACAACTAATTAGAAAAATCACTCAAATATTACTAAATATAAAAATTTTCTATAGGAAGAAAGTGTTCATGTAGCATCCTTAAAATGTTTTTCTATTTTCACAAATCAATTGAAGTTTTAATTTTAGCTTGCCATAAAAAATTATATGCTATCAATAAAAATTATGTTTTAGATTTTCCTTTGAAAAATGCTTCAAAATTGATTAGGAAGAGATCTATAAATATTATTTAATCTTAAAATGTAGTAATGATTTGTAATGTTGATGCTTAATCCCTTAAGGACTAAGAAGACACAATGTGTTCCCTTTAAATTTTCAATGGAAAACTCACAAAAGAATGAAACAAATCTCAATATTTTATATACTAGGAACTTGTAGAGTAATAAGTTGACAAACTTTTTTGCACTTTCTGATTTTTGAAATTTCAATGTGAGAATTATTTTTAAAATTATTTACGAAATGTAATCTAATAGAAAATTGGGAGTTAGTAGAGTTTTTCTTACAATGAAATGAATAATAGGGATGAAGAAAAACATATTTTAGACAATCCTAGTCATTACTTTGCAAAAATAAACTGGGCTTAGAGGAAAAACTTCATATTTTTATTTTTAGCAATTTCAAGGTATATAAGGTTGATTCTAGTGTGATTAAGAATACAAAAATAATTAGAATGATTCTAGTTTTTTTGAAGATGTTCCAAAAATTATGCTAATAATATCAATCATTAGAGGAGATTTGAAGCCTTTGGAAGACTATGAGTTTCCCTACGTTCCCAAACTACGGGAACACAAGGGAAGCAACTGGCTAATGTAGTAAAAATGGTGCCACATCATTTTTCAAAAAAATAAAAAATAATTTTTTTTGCCTAAAATGACATTTTGGAAAAAATAAAAAATAAAAAAATAATTTGAAAAAATAAATTCTGACAACTCATATTGGCTATTCACAGAATTAAGCCAGATTTGGGAACAAGCCTAAAACGGCCCTCCAATGCCCTCAAATCTCATCTAATGTTCTAAATTTTAAAAAAAGTTTGCATATATAAATTTTTAGATTTTTGTAGGATCCAATTTGGTCAGTTTGGGCTTTTTACTCCTTCTGTTTGAAAATGTGTACAAATTTGAGAGAGTTTTTCATTTTTCATTTTCTTAAATGAAAAATTAGATTTGCTTTATATTTGAATCCTTTTTTTTTCACTAAAAGTTACGTTTTTTGCCTACAAAGTCCATCATCCAAAATTATTATAATCCTAGAATCCAACAGTCAATGTTTTTCACAATTAATTCCTTGCATACTGGACAAATCACTACAAGAGAATGGGATATTTTAAGTGAGTTTTGAAGTATAATCTTAGATATAAAGTTTTCAATAATGACCTTTAACCCCTAAAGTTCCTTGACTATGTTCTCATCAAAAATGCTCCAAAACCGCCATTTCTAAGACAAGTACCAAATTTTTGAAGAATATCATTTTTGGACACATGTAATCATAGGTAGTTTGAGAATGTGTGGAAAAAATTTCAGAATTTTCCATTGTGTAGATTGGAATATATTAGCGTTTGAAATGGCAAAAGTCTTTTTTGGGGCCCTGCAAAAAACCGAGCAACTGCACTTCACAAGGTCAGATTATTATGAAAAAAATTCTGAAATGGTTGGGATTCATTGTTCAAGGCAAATTGGCTACATTCTTGAAAATTTTCAAATTATTTGGAATTGTACAACATATAAGAAAAAAATAGCAGGTAGAAAGAAGTAGAGAATGGATCAAAACACTAAATTGTTGAGAAGTTAATTATAGAATTGAAAAATATCAATCCCAATTGTTGCAATTTTGTAATAAAGAATCTACATCCTGCAATTTTTTTTTTTTGAAAAAGATTGAAAATTGAGTGAAATAAAGGACTTCAAAGTTTCTTTTAGAGTAGACAATCCATAATTGCCCGCAAACTAAAAATCCTCGTAACGTTTGACTCTTTGATAAAAATGGAATGATTAAAAGCATTCCACATATATATAAATCTAATAAACCAATTTCAAATTTTTATTTTTGAAAAAAGTGATTTTTTCTGATCTGCCCAAACTACCCAGTCACACAAAAAAGTAACATATTAGGCCATAACTTTTGACTTGTATTTCCAAATGTCATGAAATTTGGTGCATATGAAAGAGATTCCTTGTCTCCACCTTATATAAAAATTTCAGCCCAAAATATGCAAATCTCCAGTCACACGTACCTGCCCAAAATTTCTACGTTGCCAAAAAACGCATATTGATCCTTTAGGGGTTATGGCAATTTTTAGCAAAATTTTACTTGAAATACATGTGTTTCTATATAACTTTTGCTGAAAATTGCTTTAAAGGTCATTACTTAAAACCTTATATCTAGGACTATAGTTAAAAACTCACTTAAAACACTCCATCCTCTTTTAGTGAATTAATTATTTTTTTGGTAGGGTTAAATTAAAAATTTCAAGCACATCTATGTGCAAAAATATATCAAAATGGAAAGATTCATTGAAAACCTCTATTGTCAAAACATTGTTAGGCCTTGAGGGATTAAGAGCTTCTCTTTGGATACAAATATGAAAAAGGTTGAAAAAAACATATTTGACAATAGATCTTAGTTTTGTAATGCATCCTTTATGACCAACTTTTCTAGAATGGTCTTAGGAAATTTTAGAACCAATATTATTCCTGTGACTTAAGGAAGCTATTTCCGGGACTTTTGTCTATGATGTTGGAAGCTGTTCTTATAAATTTTGCCAAAAAAAGTGGAATTTTGGATATATTTGGTTTTTAGGAGGAGAATGCAAGCTGCGACATTGGAAGAAATTCGGTGTCTTAGTCTGGCTATCTTTCAACTTGTGTAGTGACAAGAATTGCTTAGTTGACGGAATTGTAGGTGAAACATTGGCAATATATTTGATTGAATGCTATTGACGTGTTCATTTTGTAGTCATTCACAACATGGACAGTTCTTTGGAGTGTTTACCTGGCTTCTATAAATACACAAAGTGCTTGCCACTAACAAGGGAATTGAACCCTTCTTGCAATTAGCAAGACTGCCCATTAGAATTGTTTGTGCTTTACACATAACACAACACAAACAACACACATTAGAAAGGTTAGAGAAACAATAAAAGGATGATTGAAAAAACACAAACAATGATTAATGATTAAAAATCCGTTGCGTTTTGATTTTGGAATGCTATAACTTTGAATTATGAATCCAATGGCAAAAAATATAGAAAAAGTCTAGATGTTTTGGTGAAATTTGTAACCCTTATTCTTTAATTTTATTTTAAAATTATTTTATATTTGAAAGCCAATTTTGTTGATTTGTCACACTTTGGTGCTTAGAATCTTTTCAAAATATTGAACAGTATGTATTAATGATTTCCAGCTGAAACTTTTGTGGTATATTTCTAAAGTAGTCAAACATGTTCCTGCCAAAGGACATCTAAAAATACATTATTTATATCCTCCACGTTTTTGCAAATAGGCCTCCTTTGCGCGCACAATTTCTAAACATTAGAGACGATTTTGGCCTAAATTTCATCACCAAGATTTTGACCTAAATTGATTTTGACCTAAATCTCATCACCAAGAAGTCCTTCCAAATGGACAATTTTTTGTTTCCTTTGAAATTGTTTTTCCCCTTTTCTACAAATTAAAATGTCAAAGTATGTATTTTCAGGGACAAATTCTTGGATATAGAATTCTATTACAAGATTGATGTCCAAGGGTGCTGCACAAGCTGCGTCACAATTGGCCTTCATTGTGACCTTAAAAAGGCCTTGTTGGTTGTCTAATTGAGCTGCTGAAAGCATCTCCAGGATTGTGTATGGCGTCCTTGCATTCAAAACTTTTGTCTGACAATAATTTTTTTGAAAATCGACAGGTGCTAAGTAAAAACCTCTTCTGCCCCTTCCTACTACCAATTCTACGGATAAATGATGCCAAAGGCATCAAGGAAGTGCTATTGTAGAAACCTTATGTCCAGTTCATTACATAGTGATTAAGCAACCTCTGCACAAAGGAAGCATTTAGCCCCATCAGCAATCCAGCGCCACACTGCAAACACCATTGAAGTTCACAACAAGCTTGCCAAAATAAAAATGGAAACTTAAAGCAAATCAAACCTCTCATGGTTCAAGTAACCACTGAACTTAACCCCTAAAGTCTCATTGTGCCCTCGGGGGATAATTTGGAGTTTGGGTAGGTACCTATGGGCTCAATTTTTAGTGTGATTTTTTGAAACTTTTTGAGGACATGTAGTTTTCCAAGAGGTTTGTGAATATGTAGTTTCTATTCCAATCCGATGCCGGATGAAAAAGTTATGGCACTTTTTTGCCCAAACCAAACTCGAGGGGCAGGTTGGTCAACCAAATTTCCCCTTGACTTTGCCGGGGTCAGTCCCTATAGAGTCAGCCTAAATTTGCTCTGGGGCAGCGAGTGAGGTCTGAGACCGGGCGACCACTAGATCCAGAGCAGGGAGCTTACTGTGGAGAGCGTTGCAAGGAGGGTGGGGAGCGCTGCTGGGAGGGAGCGCAAAAGGCACTCCAAGCAACAAACATGTAAGTCCTCTCCCTGTTTTGTTTTTTTTAGTTTATTTTTATTGTTTTATTGTTTTATTGTTTTATTGTTTTTGTTTCTTTTTGTTTTCCTGTTTTTGTTTTCCAATCCCCTTTGAATTTGCCTTGTCTTATCTTTTTTTTCCCAACCTCATGAACAAACCCCTCACTCATTCCCAAGGAAAAACGCTGAAATTTTTTATTTGCCACACATGATCAAATTTGCAAATTTTGAATTCATATTTGCAATCAATGGTCCCAAATTTAGTTGGAGATGCATACAAGATAATTTCTTCTAGCATAAAGTAGGGTTTATGTTCACTTTACATACACCCCTAGAATGACTTCGGGGAGACAAGTGACGAGGCCAAAAAATTGTATCCATTCTTCCCCTTGATCAAGTATTGCACAAGTTTTTGTTTTTGTTTTTGTTTCTTGTCCTTCCGCATTTTCTTGTTTCTTTGCTAGCACATTTTATCCTTTCTTCTTCTCTAAATCTTTTGTTCAAAGTCCTTGATCAATTTTTATTGAATGTCTACGATCATTTATTGTTCATCACTCTTCTCCATTCACAACTTCATTCCCTTTCCCTTTATTTATGTTCCTTTTCAATACTTATTCTATTTTGCTTTCTATATTTGTTTTGTTCTAGGTTATTTACCCTAGCGTAGTTCTTGTTTTTCTATTGTGGGAACATGACATTGTATAACCAAGCAATAGTACTTTGCATAAGCCATTATTTGGGAACATTTCGGGATGATATTCGTTGTGTCAAACATGTCAAATCTGGTCCCACAAGTGGTGGTGCCTGGTTTTCTTTTTCCTTATTGACACTAGCATCATGAACATGTACATCATTTATATAGACAAATGCAAGACATGAGATCCTCTGAAGCGTCCAAAGAAGCACCCTGCAGTAGGCGAGTGTGCTATCTAGCATTTACCCAGAACCAAAATCCTTGCGTGGTTTGCAATGATGACTCACTGCCATTGACAAGACCTATAATATATTGCCCTACTTGTGGCAATAAGTTCATGTGTTGGCTAAAAGGATGCTTCCAAAAATACCATGAAAATCTTTGTTGAGATGATGTCGAATAAGTGAATGTCAATTACAAATTCAATTTTTACAATGTTGGTGTTTGGTCATTTTTTATTCACAAGCAAATGTTGCAGTGAAGGCTACTTACAATTCAAATGAAATGCAAAACAAAAAAGATTGTCATTATGAGTTTACAATGATTTTAGAATATTTTTTTTGGCAATGACTACTAATTTTCAAAGAGTTTCAAATATTTTAGAATGCTCAAATGTTGTTGTTTATAGCCTTCTAACATTTTTTATTTTACTTGTAGGAGATATGCCATCACTCTGGAGTTTGAAGCATTTTTTTGCAAGCTTTTTGTGCAAGCACTACTCTCTACCCATCCTAGGAGTGTACCTCATGCTTCCAATGACTCCTATGTGGTCTCCAAGTCCACATGCATGGTGTGGTGCCATTTATTGGGAAACTACAAAGAAGGCAATTGATTGAAGTAAATGAAGGACCTTTTGTGAAGTTGGGGAGCTCATGTGTTCCTAATGTTGGGAACGCAATGGGGAATGCAGTGGAGAACATGCTGGGTTTTACTAGGAACATCATGGACCCATTTTTGGTAGTTGCCCAATGGCAATTTCCTTTTTGTTCATACCATAAGTCTTTGAAATTGCATAGAATGGAGGTAAAGTTTTTTTTTCAAATTTTTTTTTTAGGATCTTTTGAATAATGACTGCAACTTTCTATCTACCATTGGGATTTTTCAGATTTGAAAGAATGGGCTACAAAATCTCCTTGCAAAAAAAAAGTATTGTATTGTCATTTTTCAGAACATAGTTGCATTGCAAGATTTTTTTGGAAGTGTTGTAAGTCTCCAAATCTTCTGAAAATTGGTGGACGTATTCCTAATATGATCTGAAATATGGTAGACTTTTAAATTTAAAGTTTGTAGAGCAAAAAATTTCAACAAATGGCGGTCAAAGTCATCTGAAATTTCAGGGCAACACACAAAAAAACTTTTGCTCAAACTTTGAATGCAATTTTCTCCCAATCCGTCAAGTTAAACTTGATGAAATTTTTACCACATGATCTTGGTCAAGTTAAGTACAACATCTTACGGTTACATTTTTGAAAAAAATGTTTTTTTGGGGGTTTTGGGTGAACACAGCAGAAGTGGCAGTTTTCAGTGGTTTCTGGCCAGAAAATGCCTTGGGACTTTAGGGGTTAAACAAACATGTACTTCCCTCACCCTTTAAGAAACCTCTCACTTTAAAGCAAATCAGACCTTTTAGCTTAAGGCAAATCAAACCTCTCAGTCTCTCACTGTGAAGCAAATCAAAATTCTCACCGTACATCAAATCTAACCTCTCACCTTGAAGCAAATGAAAACTCTCACCGTGAAGCAGATCTAACCTCTCACCTTGAAGCAAATCAAATCTATAACCTTGAAGCAATTGGTCAATTTCAAAACAAGAATTTGAAATCAAGAAAATCAGAAGCTTCAGACGTCAAACCTAAGATCCAAAATTGTAACTTTGGAGTTGAAGTTCGTCACCTGATTTGCCAATCTGAATTTCTATGGTGCCCTTAAAACAAATTTATTTACCAACTAAGAAGGAACAAAAAATGAAACAATGAAAGAACATGGAATAACAACAAGAACATGAAAAATAAAGAAGAGTAAAGAAAGATAGGAATTAAAAAAACAGAAAACAAAGTGAGCCAAACAACAAAGAAGAATTTTGGTTAGTTACCTACAAATTGCCTTTGGATAATGCTTGAGCTTGGACAAACTCCTTTTTGGTGACAAAAAGGTGTTTTCCAGTCTATTTGCCATAGCAATGCGCAAAAAGTATTCATGTGATCAAAGTTGAACAGCAAGTGGCAGACCCCGCTGTCACCATGCAATTGCTACCATTCCAGGGGAATGTCATTGTATTTCAAGCTTAGTAACCTCTAAAGGCCCAAGGCAATTTCTGGCTTTGAAATCACTGAAAACTGCCATTTCTGCTGTGATCATTCATGAAACCAAAAAAAACATTAGAAGGGATTCAGGGGTCTTGGAGGGCTCCGAGTTCCCCTGCATTCCCAAACTGCGGGAACGCAGCTGGCTAACATAGCACAGCAACTGCCACGTCATTTTTGGAAAAAATAAAGAGAAAAAAAATATTTGCTTAAAATGATATTTTGGTTTAAATTTTTATTCTTATTCTTATTTTTTTTTAAATTTTTTTTTTTGACACGCCCATACCGGCATTCACTGAATCTGGGCAAATTAGGGAATGGGCCTAAAACGGCCCTCCAAGGTCCCCGAATCCCATTTAATGCTTTTTTTTTAGAATTTGAATGTAGAATCTTGTACTTCACTTGTCTTAAACTTTGTGATAAAAAATTCATGAAGTTTGACCGTGCGGATTGAAAAATATTAGCATTTGAAGTTGGTAAAAGAAGTTTTTTTAATTTGTGCCTGCAATTTTTGATGACTTTGACGGTCATTTGTAGATTTTTTTGCACTACACACCATTGGGCTAAATTTTTTTATGTTGAACATTTGAGTTGAGAGTCGGGAAAAAATGTTTTAGAATGTCAAAACTTGATTTTTACATATAAAAAATTTATTAAATAGAAGTAGGTCCAAAATTGAATGAAACGCTAAATTGTTAATAGCTCTTAGGTGGAATTGAAACACCATAATTCCAACGGTGGGATTGTTCCTGCAAACAAATTTAACCCTTTCTAAGAAAAAAATTTGAAAAAATTTGAAAATTGCATTTGGAAATGAATTCTATAAGTTGTTTTTTGAAGAAGATGCTAGATTGCCCAAAAAACAAGATTGTCTAAAAATTTCTCATTTTGAATCCAAATAGAATGAATTAAAGCTTCAAATATAGACAAAAACATGATTTTTGAGGAAAAAATACAATTGTTTATAGTTGTTGTTTTTTGTCCGGCAAGTTATTTTTTTGACTTCGGATGGCATAACTTTTGCTCCCAGGCACCGATTGAAAAAAAAATTATATTTTTAGAAAGCTTATATGATTCCCTATCTTCAAAAAAGTTTCAAAAAATTAGGCCAAAATTTCAAGACACACGAGCCTGCCTGAAATCCCAAGTGTCCCTCGAGGGGAATTTGGGCTTTTAGAGGTTAAGTCATTGTATTGCTATTGTATTGAAAGTTGTAGAGGCATTGATAAACATCCTAGCCAGATCATCTTGACAAACCTTCACGGATTGCACAAATTCACACACAAATATATTACGACTTTGAGAAAGTTTAATCAAACAATGCACAACATTTAGCATGGAAATGAAGCATGCCAAAGACAGCAAGACCTCAACATCAGCAAGGATATCAAACATTGTGGCTGCCACTACATTTGGCCTTTGCCCAGGTCCTCCAGACATGTTAAGCCCCATCTTAACCAAAAGCGTTTTGTACTCCGCCATTATCCATTGAGCAGGACTTCTCATTGAAATCCACCACGTCTCTATATTTTGTAGTATCTTATTCCCTTAGTTTCCATGAGATTGGCTAGCTTTTGCAGTTCACTGTGATGCTTGTAGCTACAACAAAAATAAGAAGGAAAGCTTTGGAAAAGGCCCTCCATGCAATTCACCATTGGATAATTGGACAATATTTCCACTACCAAGTTGATACTGTGACTTGTTTTTCCACCAATTGCTAGATGAGAAGAGAACCTACTTTGCTTCACGAGAAGGTGCCTTGAGGAAGACATTGAAAGGTGTTTTGGGTTCCTTTAGGTATGTTTTGTTATCATCAAAAATCCCTGTAGGCAATGGATCCATTTGAGAAAATCTGGGCCTTGTGGAAGGCTATTTGACTTTTGTTGGATGAACAAATACATGGAATAAAATTCAAAATTAAATCAAAAATTTGACAAGACATATGAGCTGATTTTCATTGGTAAGATTCTGTGTGAGTCAGTTTGGGCTGCTATTTTTTCATGTTGCACATTTTCATATAGTTAAACATCCTCCTACGGGCTAAAACATTCATGTTAGATTTTCCCTAATACGTTCATGTCATAGCAAATATTATGTTCACCTATTGCATCTTCCACAACATGATAATCAAAGGTAAATAAAGTGTTTTAGATTTAAAAGACGTTCTTTCTAACTTGCAAAGAGATGCTATGCATTTTTTTCTAGAGGCTTGACCTTAACCGATCAGTCACTAATATTATGGAGCTTGAGATTGTAAATAAAAATTTTGGTCTTAGAAGGGACCTTACTGAACATTTGTAGGCTCTTAAAGGCATTCGGTATGCATACATTGCAATGTAGGAGTACAACAAGCTTAACCTCTAAATGTATTTGACTATGTTTTCACTAAAAACGCTCCAAAACCGCCATTTCTTATACAAGTACCAAGTTTTAGAAAAAAAACATTTTTGGACACATATAACCATAGGATCTTGTAGATTGCAAGATATTAGCGTTTGAATGGACAAAAATCATTTTTTTGTCTTTGCAAAAAAATGGGCAGCTGCACTTCACAAGGTCACATTTGTATGAAAAAATGACCAAAATGGTGGTTACTCTTTAGATTCATTTTTCTAGAAAAGTTGGATACATGCTTGAAAAAATTCAAATCATTTGGAATTGTGCAACATATAGGAAAAAGTAAGTAAGTAGAAAAAAGTAGAGAATGATTCAAAATACTAAATAGTCAAGAATTTCATTATGGAATTGAAAAATGCCAATCCCAATGGTTGTAATGTTGTAATGAACAATCTACACCCAATGTTTCTATTTTTTTTCAAAAACGTTGAAAATTGAGTTAAATAAAGTACTTCAAAGTTTATTTTAGAGTAGAGATTTCATAACTATCCGCAAACTAAAACTCCTCATAATTTTCAACTCATTAATAAAAATGGAATGATTCAAAGCTTTCCATGTATACATAAACCTAGAGAACCAATTTCAAGTTTTTATTTTTTTAAAAGTGATTTTTGAAGAATTTGTTTTGCTGCCTGCTGAGGACTGAAAATCACATATCATACAATAATTTTTTAACCATGCAGTCAAAAGTTACAAAAATTGTTGGGCCTTACAGCTACTCCTTGAGAAAATGTCGTGTGAAAATTTCAAAGGAAAAAATAACACTTCCATTCATACTGAGCTGCCCAAAATTGCTATGTTGCCAAAAAACGGTGTTTGGGCATTTAGAAGTTAACTCCTCAACGCCCTTGCGGCGCAAAAAAAACGCCGTTCTTGTTTACATGAGCTAACGTTGCGGATTCTGATTCTTCGGAAGTGAGGCAAAGTGAAAACAAAGGTTGGCCAATTTCAGAAGAGGATTCTGATGACCTCATTTTTGAATAATCTCGGGAGCTTGAAATTGTGCAAAGGCGCTCAAATGAGGTCACAACCTATATTTGAACACGGTGGTTTGCCAAGATTTCCTAATTTCGATCGGCTTCAACCAGTAGACAATAGTTGAAGGGCTGCAACAAAGAATCCAATGCGGAAAGGCGGTCTCAGTATACACGCTTTCCAAAATGACGCTCTACGCGTTGTTGTGTTGAGAGGAGCGCGCTTTGAAAATACGCAAAGTATCTGGCTGCAACTGGAACTAGTTAGTCATTAACTTCAAATAATCTTCAAGTCTTTTAGTCTTCAATCTTCTCTTCGTTCTTCGGCCTTCAAACTCCTCCCCGTTGGCCTATCCTGTGTTGGCTCTAAACGGGTCAGGATTCGGTCAGATAGGTAATAAGAACCACGGGCCTCGGACGGGTAAAACGGGACGGCATAACACGAGATGCCGTCCGGATGATGGGCTCCTAAACTTCAAACTCCCGGTGACCAGCTCTAACTAGGCTTTAGCTTTCACTGTGAGAACAAACAGATTCGACCATGTGGGTGATTAAATCCCACCGTCTCCACAAACACAAAACGAGGCTAAGTATTGGTTTAACCCAAGATGCCCGCAACAACAAAAGTTTACAATAAAAGACAAGCCACAAGCCACAACACACAAATTCTCCTCCAACTCCAACTTCAATTTCAAAGATAAACTTTGAATGAACGCCACCAATGCTCCACAACTCCAAATAGAATGAGTGATAGCTCTTTGTAAAGCTAATACAATTTTCTATACTTTCACCAAATTTCAATTCATTCAAATACTCTCTCCAATATCTATGATTGCCCAAAGTTTCAGCCTCTAAAAGTGAGGGCAGCAGACCCTCCTTCACTTCAACACTCACAACTCACTCATTAATGCTCCAAATACAACAAATGATAGCTATTTGAAAAGCTAACAAAATTCTCTACAACTTCTCAAAATTTCATTGCAAAATAAAAATCTGTTCGTTTTCTATGGTTGGTCAAAGTCTTAGCCCCTTCAATTGGGAGGCAGCAGACCTTCCTCCACTCAAACTCTCACAAATCTCCACTCACAACTTCAATTTAAGCAAGAAAAGACCTCTTCCATTCACAACATCATAATACACAACTCCTCCAATTTTCATTAAAAAAAACCCCTTCTCCAAATTATAACACAACAACAACCTCCAAACATTTGAATCCCCCCCTAAACTCACAACGAGAGAGAAGATGAAAAAAAATCACCTTCTTCCCACCTTAACTTCACTCTAACTTCACTCTATCTCTTTATCTTTTACTTTTCCACTCAATCTCCATCTTAACTTATCTCTAACTTCACTCTATCCACTCTATCTATGGAATAAAGAACTAAAATCTACATATATCTAGTAGAGGTAAAAAAACAAACTAGAACCCCAATTTCTGAGACTTAGAAAAAAAACCTCTAGTTCGACATAGTATAATCTAAATAAAACACAAAGAAAATATTGAATGAGATGAAGCCACCTCAAATGATGTCAACTTCTTTATAATGCAACAAATATTAAAATCTATCTAAATTATATATATATACACATAATCTACATAATGTCTGCATTTGCAACACGACATCGTCGGTTCCCAAGAGCTTGATTGAACTATTTAGGCGGTTCCCCAGGCCTTGACTTCAGAGACTGGTCGTCACGTCAATGCCTTGCACATCATCATTGTTGCTTCGATCAAGCTACAAATTTGTAGGAACACTCTTACATAGCCCATTTGCACCTCCCAAATTTCTCATGTTCTGATTCACACCACATCGATGGCCACCCTGTCGGAAGTGCATCCACCTTTGGAATTTCACCCGTGGCCACAAAACTCTAACGCCTTTGATTGTTATAAAGTAAACCTTGGAACGGTGAAATCTTTAGATAATAGACTCAATCAATGTGCAAGTGAAGTACCTATTTGAATCAACGGTGAATTTGGCAGAAAACCTGCACAAGATCCGCAAGTTGTTGTTCAATAAGGCCGACTCCTTAGTTGTAGACAAAGTGTTGAAAATGGGGGGGCATTAAGGTGTTAAGGTAGAACCACCCATATTCAATCACAAGCAATTTTAGGACAGATGAAGGGTAGTGTGAGGTAGTGGGAAATTTTCACACAAAAAGAGATAAAAAAATATTAGGATTGTAAATATTTTATGATTTTCTTGCTGACATTGAAATTACATGAATTTTAGGAGCCAAAAAGTGTTTTGAATCCATAGCCAATGTCTAAAGTCTTCTAATTCCACTTATAGCCAACTACTTTCTTACTTATTACTTCCTGTGCACTTTGGGACATTTGTCATGACCTTATTCATTCCAACCTTGAGAAGGAGCAAAACATACATTCCAAGCTTGAGCGCCTTATTTGGCTTAAATTAATACATCATAAATGTTGGACATCACTCTTTGGTCTGGAAGGGGTGGTCCTATCTTAACCCCTCAACGCCCATAGAGCAAAAAAATCGCCTTTCTTGATTTTTGTGACTCCTATAGCAATGGCAGATGGCATCCATTTGCCAAAGCCTATGAGGAAAAGTTGTAGGATTTGTTCAGCGGAACTCAAGGATGTTGTTCATGACAACTCAAAAAAAATTCAAATCGCGCAATGGAGCCCAAAGTGGCAGGGAGCATATTATAGGACATGGCGGTTTGGGAGAAAATCTGATTTCTGACTGAATACAACCGGTGGGCTATTATTGCATTGGCTTCCTCTAAGGAATCCAATGCAGTTTGGGCACAACTGCTGTACTCTGCTTTCAGTGTCGGGTTTGCGCACACATTTTTCCATGAGGATTTGTAATTGTGGTAGGAATGGGAAGGGAAGGTTGGCTACTGCAATGCAACCATTGCACTTGTAAATGATACGACTAGCAAGGTTTGTAAGGTTTGTTGTGCTTGCAGGCACACAAGAGCTTCTGATGTTGAGTGGAAGTGGAGAAAGTGCGCATTCCATGATCCATTCTTTGGACTTGCACTCTACATTGTCGTGTTTTCTTTCGTCCTAGCCTTGACAGCGGCGACGCAGTCACATCGGTTCCCAACAAGTTGCAACGATCACAGCCGGTAACCGCTGCTTCCTTGCGTCATGAGGAGCGGCGCTTTGCATGTGTCGCACAAATTGCATCCGTCTCTGTTGTCCTGCAATTTGAGCTTTGCATTCCAGAGGGCGTCAGGTACCACCTCCCAAGTTTTTCACTCTTACTTGTCGGAATTTAGTGGTGAGGTTGCTCAAAAGTGCAGCAAGTGCAATACTTGTCCCTAAAGTGTTGTTGGTGAGTCACTGTAGATTACTATAAGAATGAAACGAGCTGGAAACACATTCAATATATGAGCTAATGAGTGCCCAGTGCGATCAATGGTCACATAATCTACAATCAAAGGAGCCACCCAGGAATCATTGCCAATTGCGATGGGTCAGGTTGCAAGCATGGCACGCGGTTCTGCCAGGGGCATTGAGGGGTTAATGATAAAAGCTTCCACTATTATCATTAAGTCGTGTGAATAGATAGGGAATGATATAGGACCTTTGCTATAGAAATGCTTTGCACATAATTTTTTTTACCTTTTACCTTCTAAACAATCTTAATCCTATCCTCCAAATTCCCTTTATCCAAATCCTAATCCTATCATTCTCATGATAGCCTAAAAACTGGCATACCTAGCTTTGACCTAGCATAATTAGTGGACAATCTGTCTAAATGTTTTGAAACTTTCCCAAAAAGTAGATCAACTTGCCAAATACTCAAATATTAAATTTCACTAAAATCTAAGATATTTACCAACTTTGGTAGACATTTTTGGGTGGTTGCAAGAAATACTAAATGTTTTTTATATAGCGTTGTGCAAAATTGCAGTTGTCCTCTACTATAACTTCTGAAGCATGTACCCAATGAACTTGAATATTTCTTGTTTGTGGATGTTAAGATTGTGATTTTATCCTTTATTTTTCAAAAAATTAAAATTTTTTATATTTAAAAGTCACATTTGATCATTCGTCATACTTTTGGGTTTAGGAGTGTCAAAAACTATTGAGTGCTATAAGTTAATTATTTAGAGATGAAATATTTGTGGTCTATTTCTACAATAGGCATTTGTATTTCTACCAAGGGGCATCTAAAATTTTTTTTTTTTATACCCTCCACGTTTGTACAAATAGCGCACACATTTATGAATATTGATGATGGTTTTGACCTCATTCTTTTGGTGAAATCTCATCACCATCAAGTCCTTACAAATGCCCAATTTTTATTAATTTTTTATTTTCACTAGTTGATTTATTATGAATTAAAACCTTGACATATGCCTTTTCTTCTTACAGAACTATATTCAAGAATGTGTTCTAAAAGAAGGGTTTCAATGAATTGTCCCATTTTGATATTTTTTTGCACATGGATGCGCTTGAAAATTTTTAATTTAATTATAAAAATATAAAGACTACTTTGTCTAATATGCATGGAATTAATTGTACAAAATATTGATTGTTAGTATAACAATTTTTTGGATAATCAACATTGTAGGCAAAAAATGCAATTTGGAGGGAAGAAAAATTATGAAAAGATGACTAATGCTTTTTTGCCCCCTCCCCAAATAAATTGTACTAGAGTAAAATGAAATGTCTTATTTTTTAATTTTAAAATGAGAAATAAAAATCTCTCTCAAAATTATACATATTTTCAAATAGAAAAATTATAAAGCCAATATTGACCAAATTGGATCCTACAAAATTAAAATAAATAAATTATATACATGTCATTTTTTGAAGTTTAATTATGGATATTATTAGCTTATTATTTAAAACATCTTCAAAAAAATTGGAATCATTCTAGTTCTTTTGTATTCTTCATCACACTAAATTGAACCTCGTATTTTTTAAATTGCTAAAAATAAAAATTTAGTATTTTTCTCCAAATGTGCTTTATTTGTGACGAGTAAAGACTACAAATGTTTAAAAAATTTATTTTTTTCCATCCTTATTGTTCTTTTCATTGGAAAATTATTTATGTTTGCTTCTTTTAATTAGAAGATGGCATTTTCTAAATAAATTCTTAAATACTTCTCACATGAAAATTTTAAAAATTGAAAAATGCAACTAGTATGTCAACTTACTACTCTATAAGAGCCTACTTTATAAAATGTTGAGATTTATTTCACCCAACCAAGAATTTGCTATTGAAAATTAAAGAAGACACATTGTGTCCTCTTAGTCCTTGAGTGGTTTGAAAGACAAAATATCACAAGTTTGAGGGCTAAAGTTACCGTCCCGGGCAAGTAGTGGCCTAAAAGCCATAATCAGATTCTACCCCCATTAGCTTGGGCTAATATACGAAGTAAGGGTGGCAATTTTCCAAATACAAATACAAAAAGGTGATAATGGGTGTATAACCTATCCAATTGGTCATAAAAGTTGGGCCTACAACCATGGAATTTAACATAAAAATTCTTTTATCCTAAATGCTCCTATTCTAAGACTATTTACATTTATCTATAAGAGATGAAAACATATGTCTTCTAAAAGTTTGGATTTTTAATTAAATATTTGAAATTACTATGGATTTTTTAAAGTGAAAACTAGAAAAAATATATCAAATATAAATATGTACTCAAATAATATGTACTCAAAATTTATTTTTTCATCCAATACAACTCCCTATAATCACCCAAAGAACACAAAATATCTTCTCACACGTTTCAAGGTTAAACTTACAATACTAGTCCAATTTGGATATTAGGTGGAATTTGAAAGTATTCTTCTATTTATAGTGATATTTAGATAGATAAATACTTGCAATACGTTAATACCATTAATACTTCAACAAATCTACTTAAATAAGGTATAGTTTACATGATATATATATATATATATATATATATATATATATATATATATATATATATATATGTGTGTGTGTAGGTACATCTATATGTCTCCTCCAATTCCCACACTAATATAAATGTACAGTGAAAGAAGCCATAGTCTAAAATGGTTTTGTGTTAAATATATATTCTTCTTAATGCAATTGTGCTAGTTTCAATACAAAATTAGTACAAAACCATTTCAGACCATGATTTTTTCAATATGGATTTGTACTAAAATGAAAGCATCAGTAGTCCACCATCTAAGGATTTTGGAGCAGATCCTGCGCAGTAAGAGGTGGTGAAATTTTTTTCCATGTAGAAAGATAGAAAATAAGAAAATAGTTATAATTTCATAATTTTATTCCTATAACTGAGATTACAGTGAATTTTGGGAGCCCAAAAATGGATTTCACCAATAGCCAATGTTTAGACTCTTCCAATTCCAATCATTCAAGAAGTACCTTCCCACTTACTACTTACTACTTTTTTGCTCACCAATTGGGGACATGTGTCATAACCTTATTAATCCCAACTTGAAAAGGACCAAAAAAACACGTTTCCAACTTCCATTGGAAATCTATTCCAACCTTGGTTGGAAATGTTCCACCCCTATCGATTGGATATTGGACGTGGTTGACAACCGGTGCTTCTACCTTAATGCCAATTCAAGTGAAATCTACGACAAAAAATCAATATATAAGGTAAAAGATATTATATAGACGAGCTAATACTAGACAAAATACCCATTTTGTGCATTCCAGAATGCCGAAATGGGCCTATTTCAATCATGCATCCATCTTGAAACTGTCATTTCTAAAAATAACTCAAATTTGATCCACAATTTGGTAATGTAGTCAATATGTTTACAATTACAAGTGACAACTATAATAGAATGGCTTAGTAACTACAATGGAAATAAGTACTCATTGATTGTTAAACTATACTAAATGTGGCTACTTTAGTGTCACAATGTCACAAGTATTTCAAAAATATTGTAATCATTGTAAGTGAGGAAGATGACCATTGTAAATGCACTTTTTGTTGTTAGTTTGAGGGGCCCTCTAGTGACTCTTTTGTGCATTTTTGACAACTCACAAAAAAACTCACAAAAATTGTTATACTTTGTCAAAAAAATGCACTTTCAATTGGTATTGGTTTCTTTCACATTTGACTAAATATAAACAAATTTTTAAATTTTCCAACTATCCATAGTGCCATTCAAAGTATGGCCATCCAAGTGCGTCAAAAACAATGCGCTAGAAGGATTTATGAGGGCACTTGGGGGGGCCTAGTCCATTGTTAAGAGCATTTCCCTCACCCTCTTGCGCTTTGGAGGCTTGCTGTCCAAGTTACGCTCCTTTTACCAAACCTTGTGCCACCCTACATCTCGTATTCTCGGCCACGTGACAGTTGCTGGTGTTCTATTGATGTTCATTGCCATGTTTAG
Source organism: Neckera pumila (assembly GCA_963969595.1). Lineage (NCBI taxonomy): Eukaryota > Viridiplantae > Streptophyta > Bryopsida > Hypnales > Neckeraceae > Neckera > Neckera pumila. Next base: position 43,688,618 of record OZ018409.1, on the reverse strand, counting down.
AGCAAGTTTGACAAGCATGATACTAAATCCTCCATTCAAAGTGGGACCAATTGGGTGAATTTTGTGTTATTTGGGAAAATGTAAAAAATAGGCTCCTATTTTGTATTGTAAAAATTCTATGTTCTTTACCTCTCCTAATTAATTTGGGATCATTGATTGCAAAGTTGAATTCAAAAATTTGCAGATTTCATCATGTTTGGCAAATGAAAATTTTTGCATTTTTCTCCAGGTAAATCCACCCTATTGGTCCCACTTTGAATGGAGGATTTATTGTCCTCCGTTTGACAAAGGACTTCTCCTCAGCCCACAGTTCTATATGAAGGAGAAGACACCCAAATGTTAACTGGCCATACCATTTTTGAAGAGCCTGCAACTTAACCCTAGAACAACGCGGGGGTGATGTGATTTATTGACACAATTGAATCTTTGTACTCCTTAAAAAAGAAATGCCTTCAAATCAGGTGGTTCCCATTTGTAGAGGATTCTGCATGCTCCTCCTTCTACTACAAAGACTATGGATGAAAACTAACAGTTCTATTCACGGTAGAAAAATCCAGAGTCATTTGTCGGACAACTTTCATCCTCTACATCGTTATAGGATTAAGTTTACCTAACAGTATTGACCTTTGCTGGGGGGGCTCTCTTTTTCTCCCCCACAATCACGAGCCCCCCAAGGAATGAAATTGCAATCTCTAATAGCACAACAGGGTGCCCACCAATCAGATTTTCAAAACTATAACTTAATTCTCCCCTCAGGTATCTTAGGAGGAGGTACAAAAGTGAGTTAATAATGTTATGTATCTTGATAGAGTAATGGTAGGGCGCAGTTTTTTTTCCAAGAGCCCTCTATTGAGGAGGTGTTGAGCGCAGCAAGACTGGTCTGCTCTAGACTTTGGAGTCTGGACCCGAGAGTAGTGTTTTTGTTTTTGGGCCTTATGAGGCTGTGAGCTCCCAAATTGTCACTTGGGACTCTAGATTTCTTTTTTTTTGAAATTTGCAATTTAGAATAGGTAAAATTATACAAAAAGACATAAAAAGAGTGTAAAAATCAAAATAGGGTTGTGCCATATCCATTATAGTATTTGGTCTAGTTTTGATTTTATACCTAAAACATCCCCAAACCTCACCTAGGAATAGAGTTTAACCCCTAAAGGCCCAAGTGTTCGTTCAACGGACAAGTGGGATTTCAGGCATGTACCTACGGGCTGAAATTTTGTCCTGATTTTTTGAAACCTTTTTAGAAGATAGAAAAACTGATAAGCTTTGTGGGAGTATAATTTTTTTTTCAATCGGTGCCCGGGAAAAAAAGTTATGCCCAATAAGCTCAAAACAAGGGAGAGCGGGCAGCAAAAAAATTCTGCAAAAAATATATTTTTTTTTTTTTGAATTTTTTCCCCATAGATTATATTTTTGTCTATCTGGAAAGCTTTGATTCATTTCATTTGGATTTGTTATGAGAAAGTTGTGGACATTCTTGTTTTTTGGGCAGTTAGAGCATCTTTTTGAAAAAAAAACTTGTAGGACTCATTTTTTAATGCAATTTTTCGATTTTTTCGAATTTTTTTTGGCATGGTTTAGTTTACTTGCTAGAACAATCTCACCATTGGGATTAGTGCATTTTAATTCCATCTAAAATATATGAATATTTTAGATTTTCCTTCTATCTCGTACCTAATTCTATTTAACAATTTTTTTAATAATGAAAATTATTTTTTTTTGAATTTTTTTTTTCCCCTAGATCCTCAACTCAATTTTCTATTATAAAGACTTAAAGCTCAAAACTCTGTAGTGCAAAAATTTTAAGCTAAAAATGTTCAAAGTCAAAAAGTCCAATCCCACAATGTGCTGAAAACCTTGTTTTTTTCACTTTAAACGTAGATATCTTGCAATCTATGCGGTCAAAAATTCTGAAATTTTTTCCACACATTCTTATACTAGTTAGGTGTAAGATCCTAAGGTTAGACGTGCAAAAAGAGCATTTTTAATTTTTTCTTCACTCTTTGCTAAAAAATGGCAGTTTTCGGTGTTTTTTGGCAGAAAAAAGGCCTTGGGCCTTTAGGGGTTAAACCACAAGATAGCGGGATTTGGAGGATTTTAGTCAAATATCCCCATCAGGGCTAATTGCCACTGAAAGGTGGTGATGCATGTCTAGATCGATCCTAGGGATTCACAAGGAGCCATATGTCAGGTCCTAGGTTAGGTTTCGACTTCCCCATTAGATCAACGAATTCCTGAAAATCTCAGTTGTTAGCATGCAAAAGCCACTAAACTCAAGACGGGATTGTGGAGGAATCTACAGCCCAAGGATGGTGTTTTGAGATAAATCCCCTGCTAGGAGTTCAACGGCAAAATTGATTCGCCAAGATTCTTTCATCTGTAAAAGATTCCCACGCCATCAATAATTCGAGGAGACGACTGATTTAGGTCTCCACTGACCAATTGTGCCAGGTACGGAAACGCACCTCCACATCTTTTGCAAGGCTCCCTGAGAGGTCACACAAAGATTCTCGGCATCTTCCGACTTGCAAAAGAACCTTTTCCGGACGGTCAACCGTTCTAATCTCTAACGGGAATTTCTTATAAATTACCTAGGTTGCGGTAAAATTTCACATAAAATTTGGATAGCTTGTTTTATGCTAATAATGCATTCCAATAAGTTTTGCGGCATTCCGATAGCAACAAGTACCCAAACCGGCAAGATTCCTTGGAAATTAATCACATCACCGCATCTCCTCGACGTTGACCGGCTCTCCGGGGGCACACGACGACAAAACAGCGTCAACAAGGAGTCTTTTCCTACTCCCTTTCACCTTTCGGAGACCCCAGGCTAGTTACTTTTCTCAAAATAGGAAACCCCCAAGAGTTGGAAATTTACCACAATTGGATTTTTTAAACTAGACTAGCCTACGTTGGATTTTTGATCCCTATATAGGGGGTAGAGGGGTTGTGGACTAAAAATGGCATTCTGGATCCAATGGCGCTATCCGTTTGACATTTGGAATTGATCTCCAAAAGTTAGGAGGTTGGTCTAGCATAGTTGGTAGAAAGTGAAAATCTAGAATTAGGATAAAAATCTTTGAGGATGAGGATGAAAATCCATGTTGATAAGGCTACTAGTAGGAATTTAGGGGAAGGGGGGGGGGAGCCCTTGGAAACCTATAAAAGGGCTCCACTTCCCTCTCTAAAATCACCCCCATACTTGTTTTTGGATTTGAGGGTCCAAGTCATCTTGGATATTTTGGCGTTTGAAGCCAAAAAACTCTACAGTGGTTTTGGAGCACTTTTGGCTCCTTTGTTGTTATATTTCAAGCTTTGAAGGTCCTTGGGGGTCCTTCTATCTTGCCTTATGTACTCTTTGTGTACTCTTTGTGTACTTTTCTTGTGTTTTTAGATGTTCTTGTGGACTAACCCTTGTGTCTTGATTGTATTTTGTATTTTGTACTAATCCTAAGGTCACCCCCCTCCGTACCTTGCGAATGCCGCTTTGAGGGCCCTTTAGAGTGTGAGTCATTTGCTTTACTTCATTATACTAACTTGCGTGTTTTCATAAGTCAAGTTCTTACCTTCTTCTAACATATCTCTTGTTGAGTGGACCCCCTTCGGGACAGCGAAGCTTTGACCTTCCATACAAGTTCTTTTCTTTAATTGTGTTTTCCCTCTTCTAAAGTCTTTATTGTTGTGTGGACCCCCCCCCCCCCCCCCCCTTTGGAAGGCGGATCTTTGACCCCCCGGAGTGCTACGAAGTCCTACAGTTGGTGTTAAACCCAACTTGATGGCAAAGCTTTGAACCCCCTCAATACTTAGCTCCAAAGTTTAGTTTCTAAGATCTTCTTGAAAAATTCTAAAGTTTAGCTTCCAAGATATTAGAGTCCTAGTGTGAGAAAAATAGCATGTGACTTTGTAAGTTAAGGTGGTGTCTAAGGATTTAGGCCTACCCCCCTGGACGGTGAAGCTTTGAACATGGCCCTAATTCTCTAAAATCCAGTTTAAGTTTTGTATAAGTGGTTTATCCTAAGGGACCCCGAGGTGTGTGTCTTTTGAGAAATTTTGGAAGCCAACAGCCAGCAAAGGGCCAGCAGCCAGCAACGGCCAAGTACCCAGCCAGCAGGCCAGCAGCCAGTCGGACCAGCAACTCAGTGGTCTCTTGTTCCGATTTGCTACTTATCATATATATCATGGCTAAAAACCAGATCAAGGGATGATATCCTAGAAGGTCCCATTTTTTTTTTCTTCTAGTTTTGCTTAGTTAGAAGCTAGTTTAGAAAACACTAGAGTAGAGAAGAAAAGAAATCTAGTAGGAGCTAGTTTAGAAAACTTAGAGTAGAAAGCCTAGTTACAAAGCTAGTCAGGAATCCAGAGGTAGAAGTCCAGTATAACCCAGTTAGGAATTAGAGTTTCAAGGTCCACCTGCAACTAAAGAAATAAAAAGAAAAGAGAAAAGGGAGAAGGGAATCGACACCTCCACGTCACACCTGCACACACACGCTCCACTCTCACACCCACACATGAACTCAAATAATGGAGGGGAATTAGTGGAGGAAGAGATGAAGTAGGGAACAAAAGGAGAGAGACGATAAATAGTGACCTAGGTGTAGGATTAGGTAGGCTAGGAAGGAAATCTCAAGAGCCCATTGCAACCGTTAGAAGGAGGATAGGAATGACGCAAAGTAAGGAAGGCGTAAGAGGGTAGGAGAGACATTAAATTTCTTGACATTTGGGACTATCTTTGTAAGACCACCATCAAAGGTTGGTGCAATAGTACCAGAGTAGAAGAGAGAAGGAGAAAGAAAAGAAAAGGGGAGTGAGAAGGAAAGAAGTTAGGGTGTAATATCTCCTTTAAAAATTAAGCGGTGACTTTTGGAAAGAAAGGCCAACAAATCATCATGGATGGGGATGCATATGAGCACTTGGACGACGTTATCTCCAACACCAACAATGATGAAGTAAGCCATTGAACTGATCCTTGGTATTTTTTCCTAATTCACTTATAATTCTCTTAGTTAGGCTTTAACCCAAGATAATTAGCAAAGATTAGCAAGAATTAGAAGTTTAGATTCAAAAGTTCATAGATTAGGAATAGGGATTTCCGAAAACATATTACGCTAAAAATTTGGCTTTGGATCGACCACGCTAGGTTAAGTCAAGCGGTCCAAAGAAGGAAAATTTCAGTGAACTTTGTTTTAAAGAACGATAGAACAACTTAGGACTAGAGTTGAAAGTAGGAATTAGCGTTGATTTAGGAGTCAACAATCTAGAATTAGGTTTGGAAAGTGGAAGATAGAAGAAAATCAAGAGTTAAAAAGTCCAATTAGAGCTAATTCGGGGAAATTAAATTAGGAATCAAGATTTAGAATTAGAATTAGGAAGTCGATTCGGAGTATAAATTAGAGGTAACAATTTAGGATTATAATTAGCAAAGTTAATTGAGAAGGTTAATTTAGAGGGGAAAATTAAATATGAATTAGGACGTAAATCGTGGAAGTTTAGTTTAGAGGTTAAAACTTAACCGTAGATTTAGGAAGTAAAAACCTAGTATTAAATTAGAGGTTAAAAGCTTAGAGCAAGAATTTAGGGGTTGAAATTTAGAAGTAATTTTAGAAGTTGAAACATAGAAGTAAATTAGAAGTAACAATGTAGAGTAAAACTTAGGAGTTAAGATTTAGAAGTAATTTTAGAAGTAGAAATTTGGAATAAAATTTAGACGGTAGAAACTTAGAGTAATATTTTGAAGTAGAGTAAAATTTAGAAGTAAATTTTTGAAGTAGAAAGTCAAAACCTAGAAGCCAAAGTAAAAAGCCTAGGTCAAGGTAGAATATTAGAACAAGTCAAAGGTTAAAACATAGAAGGACATGTAGAAGGTTAAAAGTCACAAATCAACAAGTAGGAAATAAGCGGGAAACATCATGGAAGGGACATAGAATAGGTAAAGTGTCCGGAGAAGTTGTTTTGTTTTGTTTTATTCCCTAGGTTAGCCCATTGGGCTAGCAACCACTTAGTAAAACTTGCACGCAAATTATAGCTACCCCTACTGCCATCCATGAAACTAGGAAACAATAGCAAGTTCCATTGCTTGGAAGGCATAATGGACCGCGCGTGCAACACCCTTTTAAATCAAAAGTGGATAAAAGCTAAGAACCGGGTCAAGTTCGCTCTATTACCAAGGGTGGGTAATCTAGCGCCCATAGAGGCCCAAATGCCTCAAGAAAAATAGGCTGCATCAAGCCTATGGAAAAAATTTGAAGAAAAATACCAAATGATAATACCAAATTGCTTCAATTCTTTTTTAAAATTTGGATGAAAAGATAATTCTATCCAAAATATAGATGAATACTAAAATATTTGGCTACATCGTTTTCTCGCATGTTGCCACTTCAGCACTTCTCCGAAAAACCCTGCTTGAGAGTCCTCCCAGTTCTGAAAAAGTCACTGGAGTTCTTCCTTTGTTCTTGTTGTACTGTACAATTTCAGTAAATCCCAGTCATAATGGTAATGTGTAGAATTGACTCAAGCCCATGACTTGGCCCACCTCAGTCCATATGATTTGGGTCATCATTGGGGTACCTGTCTTATGGGAAACTGCATTGACCAAGAATAGGGCTGGCTTCGCAGTTCCCACCAGTTTGGGTAAAATAGTTCACAACTGTAGCGATTACATAATATTAACCCTTTATCCCGTGAAGGACCAAGTTACCATTCAACACACGCAAGAGATCTTGGGTAGTTACACACAAAGTCAATTTGGTTTGGGTCGGATGTTCACAAAATTTTGGCATACAAGGTGTGAACATGCACTCCTTTCGTAGGAATTAAATTTTATTTTAATTGGGTGTATAAATCAAAAAGTTATGTTGTCTTAAACCTTTTAGGATTGCCTACGCAACTTCGGGCAGCATGTGTAAAAGTCCTCTTCAACTTCTGAAATTTGACAGTATGTAACTTACAAGATACAAATGTCAAAATAGCAAACCCCATGTGTAGTATAAAACTTTCATTCTAGGAGGAGTTAAAGTCTATTGGCCCTGTTGGGCAAGGTCTGAAAACTGATACTTTTTGTTTTATCTTCAAATGTTATAATTTTTCAATTTGTGCCGTCAAAATTTATGGATTTTTTTTCCACACATTCTCATAGTAGTCTAGTACAAATTTGTACAGTTGAATTTTGGAAGAAAAAAGAAATAAAATAAAATTTCATTGCCCTAAAAAGTGGCAATTTTTGGAAAAAATAAGGGACCAAAATGTGTCGATCCTTTAGGGCTTAACTTTGAAATTTTGAAATTTTGCATAATTATGCTTGTATCTTTTGTACAATTATATAGTTCACATCAATTTATATATATATATATATATATATATATATATATATATATATATATATATATATATATATATATATATATATATATATATATATATATATATATATATATATGTACACACACATACACACACACATGCATTAACTATTAGCATGGTTTTTTTACCTATATTTAAACACCTAATTTGTTTCTTTTGTTACGTTGAGATCTCCCAAACCGTACGTCCCTTGGCCGCGTGCTTGGTACCGTCGGAAAGCCCTTGGCAAAGAGGGGTGCATGGGCTTGGTTTTGTGGCCTTTGGACCTAGGGTGCGGAAGTTATTGAATTCCAAAGTATATATGGATAAAAAATTTAGAAATTACTTTTACTTTGATTTTGGTCGCATTCTTAATAACGTTGGAAAGCTCTTGGTGAAAAGGGGTGGACGGGCTTTGTTTTGTGGCTTTTGGAATGACGGCGTGAAAGATATTAAATTTCAAAGTTTTTATATCAATAAAAAAATAAAAATAAAATGACTTTTTCTTTCATTTTGGCTGTGGCAACGGCACAGGGCACACTAGTATTCATATATATATATATAGGGACTTAAAAGCACCTAATGGTTAATTCCTGAAGGATGATTGTCAACAAAGTGGACATTTGGAAACTTTAGTAGATTATTTTGAAGTTAGTTTTTAGTGAATCTTTTTGGAACTTTGATACTATGTGTGGACATGTACCTCCTTTGTGGGAATTAAGATAATTTGAGGATCGGGTGCCTAGATCAAAAGTTATGTTGCCTAAATTTTGAGGTGGGTTGGGTAATTATAGTAAACTTATGCAAAAGTCCTCTTTTACTCTCATTATAAGAAACTCACGTTTTAGATAACAAGCCCTGATTTTCTGGATGGATTTTAGTAGACGTCCAATGAAACCAACCCGTGTTTTTATGTCAATATTGGTGTTACGTTGGATGTTTTTGTTGACAAAAAACATGGGTTTGCTGCATTCGATGTCCACTAAAATCTATCAAGAAAAATTAGGGTTTGTCACCTAAAGTTTCGGTTTCTTATAGTGTCTTTAAATTTGGCATATAGAAAACTACCATGATATTGTGTGGATTTTCTTAAAGTATATTTGGTACAAAATTCCCACTCTAAGATGAACCGAAGTTTATTGACCCTATCGAGCACAATTGAAAAAAAAGTTTTTCTTTTCAACTTCAAGCACTATAATCTTTCAATCTATGAGGTCAAGTTTCTAGAAATTTTCTACACATTGCCATTGTAGTCCTTAGTAATTTTATATGCTTGAATTTTTATTATCAAAATCACATTTTTTTCTCACAATGCCCTAAAGAATGGCAAATTTTGACAATTTTTACCCAAAATGTGCTATTGTCCTGTAGGGGTTAACCCCTTTAGGTTGGAGGGTGTTTGAAAAGCAAAAATGTCTAGAACTGCTAATTTTTGATGCATTGTCTAAAATTTAAAATTTTAACTTTTGTTTGTAATTTTAACCGCAAAAAAGTGTATTCGAAAAATAAGACAATGTGTGGAAGGAATATCAACCCCTTTGATTGTGTTAATTGAAAGATTACAACATTTGAAGTGACAGTTTTTTTTTTTCATTCTTCTGAAACAAGATAAGCAAACTTCAAGCCCTCTTGGAATAAATTTTTGATCTACACAAAAAAAGGATTTTGACCATTTGTAAGTATATGATGCTACGTTCATTCATGAAGAATTTCAAAAGCAAATATGGAATCTAAATTATTCAAAATCACCATGCAATGCAAAGAGGTTAATTGGCAATACTCTAGTCATTTTTTGATGATTTCTTGTATAATGAGGATATTTTTATAATTTGAAATCCAAATGATAAAAAGTTAGAGACAAACATTTGGAATATATGGAAAAAATTTCAAGAACTTTGACCTCACCAATTGCAAGATAACAGGGCTTGGATTTAAAAAAGAAAATATTTTTTCTTGAAGTTATCCCAACATAGCTAACAAATTTTGACTCCTCTTAGTTTGAATGTAATTTGAGAACAAAAATTTGTTTTTTTTGGAGACAATTGTATGCCATATTTTATTAGTTACAAACATGCCAAATTTCAAAAGTTGATGAGCTCTTTTGCAAAAGATGCCCAAATTGCCTAGGCTGCCAAAAAGGTTTAGGGCAACATAATTTTTGATTCGAGCACCCTATCAAAATAAGAAATTATATTTCCATTGAAAAGGTACATGTTCGCACCTTCTATCACAATTTCGCCAACATACAACCAAAATTGACTTCACAAGAACTTTTCCAGATTTTTGATTGTCCGCTGAATGGACAATTGACCTTTAGAGATTAAACAAGTTAAAACGTAAACCATAGTAAATAGTTCCGAAAATAGATCTCTAAAGTATTCCCAAAAATAGATATCATGTACTTCACTTCAAACAAAGTTATACGTATCTCAACTACTCTATATCCAAATGTTAATAATGTTATGTACTATTATATTGAGACTCCAATCCATAATAAAAACAATTTTTTTTTCATTACTTTTCTCTCCTTTTGAACTGGAGGCCTTATTATGGCTTTGCCCATGTGAGGCATGCGTGGGCTATTGTCTGAGTAATTAATGATCTAACTTGCAGAGGTGGGCAGTTTGAATTTGCTACATAACATGCAAGCATTGAGAATGATTCAAAGGGCACACCAACGCCATCATTGAAAATGCTTCAAAGCAGGAAATTGTCCTTGTGTATTAAGAGGAAAAAAAAATGCTTTAAAGCATGAGCAAGCATTCATTTGCTTCAGAAGCCTCACACTCAACAACCAGTTGGCCAAGCAAAGACAGGTCCAGCTCATTTACAAACTGGCAATGTGAGCCAGTTCAATTTTTATTGCATAGTATTAAGTTGAAAATCGAATGAATCTTGCTTAACCCCTAAGTGGTTTGAAGGACACATTGTGTCCTCTGGATCCATACACGACTGTATTCACCAAATTCCACAAAGTATTGGCCAAATATGCAAACTACAAAATTGAAGGTGCAATAGTCATTGACTTTCATTTGTTTTAAAAAAAATATTGCAATGCTCATTGTTGAAATGAGATGCCGTCGAACATGCAAAAGTGTGTATTTTTAGAGAAATACGTGTACTGGGGATATAACTTCACAGTATTTATAAAATTAATAACATGTCCAATGTAGCCAAAAAGCGTTAAGTTCAATAGAAGACTTCAGTGCACATTCAACAAAAAACAAATAAAAAATAAATGGATAGTAAACCATTCACATACAAGGCTGTGTACATTGTACTTATTGTATGTACAGAGCATTGAAAGACAACCAGAACCACTTAGGGGTTAAGTAAAATCTAATTCTTACACACTCCCAATGAAGTATACCAAATTTGAGTTTCAAAGAAGCAAAATTTCATTTTTGGTGAATTTTTGAAGTCAAAATTTATGTATAGTTTACATGATACTTTATTGAAAACAATTGGTAATGAATTTTTTAAATTTGATCTCATATGTACTTAGGAAACATCCTTATGCACATCTTTTATATTAGAAAATACCATATTAAGTAACAAAAAGATAGGGATCTAATAAGGGCTCAATATGACCAAACTTCATGAAATAGATGTCTTTATACATTTAACTAGATTTTGTCAAAATAATTGTACCATCATTCAAATGTATGAAATTAGTTATCGCAAGACAGAAATATTGAAAAATCTAATTATAGTGAAAAGTTGTCTATTCTTACAGCAATTGGGCATTGTCACCTCAATATTGAAATCTCTTTAAAAGAAATTGTAAAACTTTTTTGGAGATGCTTGTGAAGGGAAAGACGTGCGCATGGATGTTCTCTACATATTTTCACAATCAAAGTTAAGAAATTCATTACCAATTTCTTTTAATGAAATATTATGTAAAAGCATAAGAAAATGACTTCAAAAATTCACCCAATTTTTTATTTTTATTTTCTTAAAGCTAAGATTTGGTATGCTCGCTTGGAATTGCATATAGATGCAATGTTAATTACGCTTACCAAAATATGGCAACTACACTACACATTGTGTCCAAAAATCTAAATGCTTCAAATCGACAATTTGTAAATGAAGTGGACCTAATTGTATAGGGAAAAAGCGGCGACTAACTTACTGCGTTCAAAGTTAGTCGGTGGAATTGGGAAAAAATCTAATTGCAATTTGAAAACATAAATTTAAAAAAATGGTGAAAAAAATATTAAAATTCATGTTTAGAGTATAAAAACAAAGAAACTAACTGGACTTGGTACTTAGAAAAAGTAGTCAATATGGAATTAACCCTTAAAGGATGGGCTAGTGACCGTGGAAAATCATCCCTTTTGTATTGTGTGAATCATTGGCTTAAACAAATGCAAAAGCATTCATTAGAAGTCAAACTACTATAGAAGACATCCCCTTTTTACACAAAATTTTGAAGATGAATAGTTGCACTTTTGTCCTACATAGAAGGATTCTTTGTCATTCATCGGACCAAAAATGGCCTTGGTGTCCTTTTGAGGGTTACGAGAAAATAGCTGATAAAACTCAAAAACATTGCAAATACTTTTGTCCCTTTTTTATTTGATACAAATGAAAGAGATGTCATTGCAAGAGAAAATACAACACCCGGCAGTATCCGACTAGCAGAATACATAAGGTAAATGACCCCATCGCTGTCAAATGACCCATGATGGACACCTAATGACCCCATTGTGGTTTTTTAGACCACAATCAATGCCTTACATGATAGTTATGGAGTAATTAGTGACCTCAATAGGTACTTCCAACTTTTCAGTGTAAAATATTTTGTAAAAATTGACATTTTAGGTCTTCCATGTTTGAAAATGTTGTGACTACATTGGGTAGGAAGATGGCCATATTGGATTCAGATTTTGTTGGTCATGAAGTAGCCTACAGACTCCTATGGGCTGATCACTTCAAAAATTTAGAACTAATTCATACTTAGTCCAAAAAATATAATTTCAAATGCCCTCACTGTCTCTCACACTCATCTTTGTGTGGGAAAAAATTTGAAAAATTTCAGCAATGGCATGTAGGCACACTCCTAATTCTGACCGCAATTCTGACCGCAATGGGGTCTTTTACCTTACATTCCGGAGCCTGGACGGGTGAGCCTTATTTTTCTGGAAAATAACGGTGACCATTAAAAAACCAAGACGGGTGAGCCTTTTATTATGACTGTTGTCCACTTTGAGGAAGCTGCAGCATGGGCCCAACCACAAATGGACTCCAAATTGGAACTGGAATTGCAAGAACTTCCAGCCCTAGCTAAGTTAGGCCAAGTCTCTCTGCTTTAGTCTACGGCGTGTAGCTTTTTTTAGTTTTTATTTTCAAACTTTCTGGGGTGGTTGGGGGAAGGTGTGTGTGTGTGTGTTGCAAATGTGATGACAAAGGTCTCTTTACTTGTGTCAAAAAAATGAAAGAATAAAAAAAATGTGATGACGAAAAAGAAAGAGATCATTGCTTTCCTAAGAAACAGTCTTGGATGCCATTTGCATGTACTTGAATGCCATTGATAGTACAAACGCATGTTTGACACAATCTAATTATTATGCTGAAGATACAAGTGTCCACGCACATGGTGCATGTCACTTTGTACATACTTTCTGAGGGCATCGCCACCCACATGTCAAAACTAGACAATGACAAAATTTTGGATGAAAAGGGAGAAATTTGGGGTGGGGACTTATCTTGGAGGGATTTCATCTTTGGGTTGTGGCAAGACTTAAATGAAAGTGCTTATTTTGTCGGGATTGACAACTTTTTCTTTTTCTTCTTCGTACGGGTGACGTTACAAATGATGAAGATTCCTTTTGCTCTTGGACACCAAGATACTCACCATTGGATGGAGTAGTTAGTAGAGCTCCTCGCACGGATTGGGATCATCCACTTTCCTTGACAAGTTACCCACACATTTGATATAATAAAGTTTTGTTGCAACTGATGATGGAGATCCTCTGACATGTGTGAAAACTTGTAAAAAAGTCTCTTATAAATTTTTTTTCCAATCATTTTAATTTTTTTGGGTAATAGTCATAAAATGTTGAACAACAAAATTATGTTGATTTGGTATTAACAACTCAACCCCCCTGCCTCTAAAGAAGTGATAAGGTGGAAACAGCCAGTACCGTCCATGTATCCACTTATGCACAATAGACTTTCCTTATTTAAGTGTCCCCCAAAAGTGCCATCAAACTGTTCCCACGCTTAACTGCAATTGGTAGGCTACTAATTATTCTAGATTTTAGTTGCAAGCCCAAGGCAGTTTTTGAAGGTTTAGGGTGCTCTAGGGAGTTCTACTTTGAAAATTCATAGAAATTAGGTGCCTCATCCAATTTTCAATTTTTCAATTCTCAATTTTCAATTTTCAACTGCTAACATTGCATAAATATTTTTTTATAGTAAAAGGTACCTCCAACTAAGGTAAAACAACCTATTGTGGACAAAATTAGGACTTTGGCCTCATGCTGTTGCTGAAACTTTTTATTTTTTTTCCCACACAAAGATAAGTGTGAGAAGTATTGTAAACAATTGAAATTATATTTTTTTTGACAAAGTATGAATTTGCTATGAATTTTTGAAGTGTTCACTGCATCATGGCCCAAAAGAATATGCAGATTACACCAGAATCAATAAAATCTGAATCCATGATGCTCACCTTGTTCACCTAAAGTAGTTATAATATTTTCTAACATTGAAGGCCTAAAAAGTCAATTCTTACTCTGAATTCCCACTGAAAAGTTGGGAGTTCCTAATGGGGTCACATAATATTTTTTAACACTAAAGGCCTAAATAATTCAGATCTTACAATGATTTCACACTGAAAAGTTGGAAGTTCCTAATGAGGTCACTAATCACTCCATTACTATCATGTAAGACATACTTTGTGGCCCAAATCTCACATATTGAAAAAAATCATAATGGGATCATTCCCTAAGTGTCCACTATGGGTCATGTGATCACAATGGGCTGTTTTACCTTATGCCAAATTGCTTATTCGGATGCCCGGTTTTAGGTGTTTCCACCTTACCTTTTTTTTTGGATGTGCTGAAGTTGTGCCGCACCTCACTCACTCATCACATGGGAGTATGGGACCTTGCGGAAAAGTCTACAGTAATTTAATTTTTTGGTTCGTCCGTGATATTCCAAAAGTCAGTGAAATTGCTAACAACTCACTCATCCCCAGGGCAGTTGTGTGTGCTCCAGGCTAACTTACCCAGAGTCCAATGACTGGTCTGTCTGTGCCCCAGCATGGCAGTTGGAGTCCCCCACAAGCACATCCGTCCTGGCGAAGCCCAAATTCAAGGTGAGGCCACCACGGAAACGCCTTGGATCCACAACACGTGTCCCGCTCCGGCTTCGCAAGTCAAGCTTTTAGGGGGCAGCAGAAATTCTTTGAAATTAAAATTTAGACATCAAGTTTGCGAGTGGGTCCCGTGGACTTTGGTTTTGTTATTCACCTGGTTCGGTTGGTGGTGGGCTGCCTAGGCGATGAGGAAGAATTCAGTTATTAAGTGGAAGTTGTAGCCATGTCTCCCTTTTGCCTGCATTGCAAGCCCCAAATGTTAGCTAAGCTAGCCAGACAGTAGTAGGGAGTACAGGCAGGTGAGGTCCACACCTAACTTTCGGTGTGGTTGGAGGAGAATTGGTGTGATTGGAGGAGAATTGGTGTGGCCGGAGAATTGGTGTGGCCGGAGAATTGGTGTGGGCTGGAAGGAGTAGAGTAAGTTAGTAGACCCACTTATTGTATGGAGTACTAAATTTTCTAGGACCGGACGATGTGGTCAATGCATGATGCGCCTTGTGATGCAAGAGCAACCCATATGCATCTCATGCCTCCAGGTTTTATACTTGTTAAATGAGGGAAGTATACTGTAGTGAGTACCCTTTTTCAATTTCGGCAACCTCTATCAAATATTTAAGAAATTTTAGCTTTTTCAACTTTGCCAATTGAAAAAAATTTCAACAGTTTTCATTGTTCTAAATTATACTCCCTCTGTCTCAAAATAACATCAGTGTTTTCTTTGTAATTTAGAAAAGAGACACCAATATTATTTTGAAACGGAAGAAGTACTAAATTAATAAAATAATCATTCAATAGTTGTACAAGTATTCAATATGAGAGAATGAGTGAAAAAGTTGAGATTTGTTTTACGAGAGAACCATTTATGTATTAGATAACTGATGAGATGCGCTAGCGGCAAATAGGTTATCGTACATAACCGGTTGTATATTTTTCAATCACAAACCTTTGATCATCATGATCCAAGGGTGTAGGAAGCAAGTTCAAAGGAAAGAAGGTTAGGAATTGCAACTTGTAATGGCAATGGCAATGGATTGCCAATAGGATGATGCCACATTAGCGTTGAAAAGCAACAACCGGTTATGTATACATAGTCTAATTAGTATCGTGGGGATTGTCATATTAACCTTTTGGATACCGGCATGTAATGTATTGTTTCAATATTCAAAAAATATATGAAGGACCAAATAAAGCTTCCTTTAATGGTTGTAAGAAAATCAAGTTAAATCTATTTCCATATATACCTCAAATTGTAATCAAGTTCATTGAAAATGCATTCAAAACAGCCTAAATTGGTTGGATTTTGGCTATAGGTGCTAATTTTTTTCAAGATTTTAGGTGGTTATCATTATAATTTATTGAAATTACAAATTCCTTTGAAAGCAGTTAATTTTTGCCAAAATAGAAAAGGTACTACGGTATCCATTGTAGTCCCTTGGGTCAATGCTCATATTTAGACAATTTGGTTCCGCAGTTTGTTTGTAATATTATAGCATATTAAAGAGTGGCAATATAGGGAAGGGGGCTATTTTGGGTATACTTATCTTATCTAAATTACATTATAACCCCGACAAAAGGATTATATATATTGAAGCTACATGAATCACTTAGCATTTCCATTCTAATTAGGAGCACAATAGAAAACAAGAGCACATTTAAACTTGTTGGAAAATTTGAGTATTTGACCCATTTCCTACAGAACAAAATATTTTCTACTTCTTTACATGGAAATGTTGCAAACTAGGTATATAAGAATAAAAGAATCTTATGGCCATGTATACAAAAATTAGGAAGAAGTTCATTTTTAATAAAATATGTTTTTAATCCCTTAAGGGACAAATACATTTGGCTTCTAAATGTAGAAGTTGTGTTTTCAAATACAAAGTTTATTTCAATGGAGAAGAAAGTTTGACATGATTTGAATTTCTATGAATTCAAAATGCGTGGATGTTCCTACCATGTACAGTAGGGTACCAATCAAAATGGCATTTTTGCATTTCCTAGGAAAGAACTTTCACTACTGCCAACTTTGACACCTTCCCGCCGGCTGAAAAATTGCTTTTTTATCATGAGTTTTTTTTAACAACATTGTCTTTATATTAGTAACACATGTACCAAATTTCAAGGTCAAAAGATTTATATAAAAAATATATATACAAAAACTATCAACATATTTAGCTGTGAGAAACAATTTTACTACTGCCAACTTTGACAACCTCCCAAGAGCCCGATTTTTTTTTTTACCATGAATTTTTTTTAAATAGATAACTTCTATGTTGATAACATGTGTGCCAAATTTCAAATTCAAAATATTTATGCATAAAAATATAATCAAAATTTACCAACATGTGCAGTTGTGACAAACAATTTCACTTTTATCAACTTTGACACCCTTTCACTTAAACGTTGAATATACATTATCTTGTATACAATATTGACAATTTGAAATTTTATCCTGGGAGTTAAATATGTGTGGTGATCACATGTCAAAATAGTGGTCTTGTTTCATTTAAAATATTGTATATTGTTGAAGTGTGCCATTCACTCCCTTTCAAGTGACATTCATTCTCTTCAGAAGTAATGAGACCAACTTTCAGACATAAATAAGATAAATAGATTAAGCAGCTGTATATGTTTTGTATTGTAGTTTTTCCAAAATTCCAATTACATCAATTTGGATCATATAATAGTATGTATTTTCTACAATATAAATTTGCAATGACATTGATGTTTTTTGTTACAAAAAATAGGAAACATCATGTAAATTGTATTGGCTGCAACAATTTTTTCTTCTAGTAATACCAATGGACAACCACTAAATAAACTATATAATACAAATAATTCTCTGTTATTTTTTCAAACATTTGACAATTTATATCATCTCCTTGTGTAAATATTATAGTTTGAACAAAATTCCAATATGGTCATTTTACTTGTGCTTTTGACATTTCTAAAGTTTTTAAGAACTCCTTTGATCATGCAAACCCTATAGTAGTTAAAGCCTTTGTATCGTTACTCGGCCAAATTAGGTCAACGTCTCATAGTCCATAAAACCCAAATAAAAATAGATGCACAAGATATGGCCCAAAGTACTTGCTTTGTCCTTCAAACTAATTTAGTGTGAAGTTTGACATAAGTATAGACCTCTAGAAGAAACAACCTTTAAACTGTAGCATCCCTTAGTGATACTTGCTTCTTTAATCCCTAAACAACCAAGGGTGTTTGAGTACAATTCCAGTTTTCTTCACTAATTCTTGTAACAAGCACAATTCTTCATTTTTGTAGAATAATTTTGATAATTGCCACCGTTGAAATGAAAGAAGATTTATTTAACTTACCTATAAGAAAAGATGAACAAAATTGCACAATTTTGAAAAAATGCCACCGTTGACAATATTGATGAAAGATGTTCGGTTAAGCAATACTTTGTGTGTGAGCTGAAATCGAAATGTTGAAAGTGGAATGCTTAAAGTGCTCCAAAAACTTTGATTTTTTTTCC
Source organism: Neckera pumila (assembly GCA_963969595.1). Taxonomy (NCBI): domain Eukaryota; kingdom Viridiplantae; phylum Streptophyta; class Bryopsida; order Hypnales; family Neckeraceae; genus Neckera; species Neckera pumila. The sequence continues at coordinate 43,670,466 of OZ018409.1, read as the reverse complement.
ACGTATACACATCATCATAATATTGATGTGTAATTTTTTTCAAATCATTTGAAGTGTAGAAAAAAAGATATGAGAATGTGAATTAACAACCCATAATGCCTTTTTCATTCTCAAAGAATTCACCAAAAATTGCACTGTCAATCATTCTTGACCGGAGGGTACCAATGGATTCAACGGAGAAAATCATGTAGGGTCTCTTTGTTGTTCATGGACTATTAGCAAGGTTTACATATTGAATTTCTTACAAGTGCAGTTGCAGAAGCCATGTGGTGGCTTTATTGTCCTCTTGGGGTTTAATTTTCCAACGTGTCTTTGTGGCACTTCACTTCTTGTAAGGCATGCCACACTCTGGCAACATTATGTTCTCGTGTCTTTGTGGTACTTCACTTTCAGTGATGCATGTCTAACATTCGCAACGTTAAGTTCCAATATTAATCACTCATGAGTTTTTCATTCCCTTATGACTCCTAAGGTGTCACATAACTCCCACAAGACATTGAATATGTCACTTGATGGCATGAAGAAGAGCTTTCATTAATGTTAAAACGTTTGGTGGTGGCACTACTTACTACTAGTGCTAACCGTCCTTGAATGGTATCCAACCCCCCATTAGGCCCAAGCAACCTCATTTTTTTAATTCACCTCAAAAGTCGCTAATCATGACTCAATGTCATGGCCTAGTATGGAGCAAGGACATCCAATGAATGTCAAAGAGCACCCCAAGAACACTTGGCGGTGTCATGAAGGTGGGGTGAGAATCCATACTAACCTCAATACCTACAGCCATTTTGGCTTACCACAGCATCATTTAGGAGGGAAGAAGGAGACCACCCTTCTTTATAGTATGCTTTGCAAGGTTTGGCAAGCTTCTTAGTCTTATAGGTCACAAGACATCCAAGACACACTTCTCCCTTCAGTAGGTATTCAACCCCATGCCTTAAATTAAAAATCGTAATAAAAAAGACTTTCAATCTTTCCACTGGGGTAACTTTTAGCTCCAAACTCCAAATCCAAAGTGCAAGCCCATTTTCTTGATTCAATATTTGAGTAGATCACCATAGACTACTCACTTTTTGAAATGAAACAAGTATTAAGTAGGTTATCAGGCCCTCCAAGAGTTTGAGTCCTTTAGAAGGTGTAATTCTCTATTATTCTACCTCTTTTGTTTGCCAATAACTTCTAGCTTATAGTTAATCTATTTGTGAGCTTTAGTATTTTGGAACCCTTGTTTCCTTAGCTTTTCAACAATACGCAACATGCCTTATTTGGACCAAAGCTTCTTCATGTAAACCCCACTCCTATATCCCACACTTTTGGGAATCATACCTTTGGACTCACAACTTGAATCTTTGTGTTCTTTAGACTCACAAATGTATACTCTCACCATCTTTTCTAGAATGTATAGCACATTGCCTTCTTCATCCTGACCAAAGCATTACATTATTTACTTGGGATTCCTCATTTCTACTCATCTAATCTCTTGCAAAACTTTAAAAGTCACATTCAATGTCCCGTTGCTCAACGAGGTGTCACAAGCACATAATAAAGGTCATGATACACCTCCAAGTTGTTGTACCATTGTACAATAGTTGTTCACAACTACCAGATTCAAATGATGTCAAAGATTCCCACCAATAGTTTGAGTTCCCAATCAACCTTTTTTTTAGCACCATAGGGCTAGATTGCACCATTTCAAAATAAATGTCTACCTTTTGCCAAATAAAAGTAATTTTAGTTTTAATTAGGCAGAAATTTTCCATCATACTACCAAAATCATAACTCCCTCTGTAATATCACAAATGCTACCATTAATAATAAGAACTCATGCTTGCTACACTATGCATTCATTGTATCACATATTAGAAAAGTTTTGATATATTTGAATAGAATGCATGATAATGATTTCAATAAGTCTTTGAAATAATTAGTTTTAATATTTTGTAAAAATGATTTCAATCACGCATACATAAAAATAACATTTTCACACAATGTTATATTACAGAAATAGAGTAGTAGTTTGCAATCACCTGTGTAATTTCACTTTTACAGCTTTTATGATTTCAAAATTCCATTGCTAACAAAAAATTATTTGAGAAATTTATTCAATTGAAGCAATTTTGGATTTCACAACAATTAAGTTCTTCATGAAGTTTTTGAAATTTACAAGTTTTTCTTTTCAATTCACCAAGTTTTTGGGTTGCCATTGTTTGTAACAATTGAGTCAACTTTTGAATGCATTACAATAAATGTGTATCTTTTACAGTATTCACCATTGCATATATTTCATTTATCATTCAATAAGTTTCTATTGCATATTTCAATATATGCTTACTTATAAACAAAATTATACAAAGATTTTAGTAATTTTTATTTGAAGATTTATTGAAATTTTTGTTCTGCATTTTATCTAATATATAGAAATTCTAATAAAATTCTAATGATGAATGCGTAGCATGGCAAGTGCCAACCGCTAGTATCAAAATAAAGGATTTGATGTTTACATAAGTTTATAATGTAACCTACATCAATATTTGAGTGACCAATGTAATGATTTTCTATAAAATCACAAAGCTGTCATTCTTGAATTACTAATCTTGACTAAAAAATTCTTTAAAAGAACTTTGATAGAATGCATGTGCCTCCCAAAATTTCGTAACTTTATCTTGGCAATTGGTAAGGTGTTTTTCTGGTTCCCATGAAGCGTATTCAAGTGGATATCCCTTCTATAGCACAAGATATATAGCTTCCATTTTGTAAGCACCTTTGTCACTAACAATTTCTCTTGCATCCAATATACGTTCCACTTCCCATTCATCATTTTTTCGATCATATACGTCATGAATGTTAAACCCATCTGGGGTTTTTTCATTTGACCTTGGATGTGGCGCAACCCACAACTCTTGTGCCATTCTTGATAAATTTGCTTGGATGATCTTTCCAAGATCTATTAAATTGATCTAACGGTAGTTCTTTTATATGCTTTATTGAAAACCAAAGGATTATTTTATGTTTACAATGTGAATAATACTTTGTAATATTCAACAGTAAACCCAAAATCAAACACTTATATAATGCATACCATGTGTATGATGTTTGGTAATACTCAATAGAAAGTCCAAAAGGTGTGTTTTATAGTCCCCCTATCTTTTACTTTATAATATACATCTCAAAGTAAAAGAATTTAAAAAGTAAAAGTTCAACAATCAAAAAGTAAATTAATTTCAAGAAAAAGGAGAACCAATCTAAGAATAAAGAAAAATTCCAAAATTTGAATAGAATAGAAAATAGACAATAAAGTAATTATAGATTTGGAATTTGAATCTTACAAACATCCTATAATATCATACTTCTTTCATGATTTTTACCAAGTAAATGCAAGTCCTGACTAACACACTCGTTCACTGCTCATCGGCTAGGGCTCCGTTTGCCAGGTTTGTAAATTTGTAGTTGTGGTTGTTGTCCGTGGACAAATACATTCAAAAGTCGCCCATGTAGTTTAGTATGCTTTATTAATGGAATGAGTCAATAGTTCATTTATTTACAATTAAAATAAAAAATAGACCATATAAGATGCCTCCATTGAAAAAGAGGAGTCAGGAAATTTGTCTCCTTATTATAAACTACTGTAAGGTAACTACACCTAAAATCGCACGGTTTCTAAAATGCACAACGGATATTCTTGCCTAAAATGTACTCTCACTATTCATATGACTCTATGATCCTTTTGGGTATACTTATTTTCAGCACTTTGGAAATTTGTAGATTATTCACACGGTGTCCAAAAAATGCATTCTAACAGAATCTAGAATCCTCTTTTTACTACCGATGGGACCCCGCAAAAACAATTTCACTATAATAGTGAATAACAATATTGAATCATATTGAATTGCTTAACTATGCAATTTAAGGTCAGTTACCTTAGTTGGTGCCACAGACCTCAGCTGCAGCTTTAGCCCTTAAAGGACGGATCCATGACCACCGATTTCAAGCCTTACTGCATATCACTCAATTTTCTATCATTTTGCAATTAGGTATGGATGAAAATTTTTATATTTGTTTTTTGGAGATGGAACTATATGTCTTCTATACTTCATCAATCTTTTTGTGAAAAATTATTTTTTTTGAGAATTTTTGAAGAAAAAGTGAAGAAAAATCATATCAAATAGAAAAATATTTCAAAAAATCTAGAAACTTCACTATGTGTGTATATTACAATGATAAACATCATAGTATAAAATTAATTTCCGTATCATTCTATAATTAGAAAATAATAGACATTAAAAATGCATCCAAAGTTCAAATTGCAATAAAACATTCAATATTAGGATTTTTTCAAAATTCAAATTGGAGTAGAAACTAGAGTAGATGGCCTTCATTTTGTTAGTTGGGCTTAAATTCAAAAAATATCATTTTTGTGGAGAAATTTTAAATTCAGAGCAAGGAGCAACAACTTCCCAAAACACAATAAAATAGCATATTTTGTGTTCCGTTTTTTTACTAACTTCTCATTCACTTGAAGACAAACACTGGGAAGACTACAAACTTAATTGAAGAGTCTTTGTAGCCCACCATAGAAGGTCAATAAAAAGAAAGTGGATGAAAATTGCTTCCAATCTTTGTATAGACCACAACATTGTCATCTAGAAGCTACAAAATGGCTTTCGCAACATTATTAGGTTAAAATCATCCAAAAATACTCTCTTTATGCCATTCTCTGTCTATGTCTGTCCCTGAGTTGCACCAGCGCAGTACAGTAGAACCTCTCTATACTAATAGAGTTGGGACCGGCCTGACATATCAAGTTAGAGAGGTTATTACATTAGGGAGGGTCATGATGTTCGTATGTGGTTCATATTGTTCAATTGGGACCGGCAATCAATACTTTCTGACAACACTTTGTCATACTACCAAAATCATAACTCCCTCTGTAATATCACAAATGCTACCATTAATAATAAGAACTCATGCTTGCTACGCTATGCATTCATTGTATCACATATTAGAAAAGTTTTGATATATTTGAATAGAATGCATGATAATGATTTCAATAAGTCTTTGAAATAATTAGTTTTAATATTTTGTAAAAATGATTTCAATCACGCATACATAAAAATAACATTTTCACACAATGTTATATAACAGAAATAGAGTAGTAGTTTGCAATCACCTGTGTAATTTCACTTTTACAGCTTTTATGATTTCAAAATTCCATTGCTAACAAAAAATTATTTGAGAAATTTATTCAATTGAAGCAATTTTGGATTTCACAACAATTAAGTTCTTCATGAAGTTTTTGAAATTTACAAGTTTTTCTTTTCAATTCACCAAGTTTTTGGGTTGCCATTGTTTGTAACAATTGAGTCAACTTTTGAATGCATTACAATAAATGTGTATCTTTTACAGTATTCACCATTGCATATATTTCATTTATCATTCAATAAGTTTCTATTGTATATTTCAATATAAGCTTACTTATAAACAAAATTATACAAAGATTTTAGTAATTTTTATTTGAAGATTTATTGAAATTTTTGTTCTGCATTTTATCTAATATATAGAAATTCTAATAAAATTCTAATGATGAATGCGTAGCATGGCAAGCGCCAACCGCTAGTTTCTATTAAAAATGTAGATGAAGCCGCCAAATTTGGATGAAAAAATGCATAAATATGATTGAAAAGTTTTTTTTGATCCAAAAGATGGATGAATGTAGAGATAAAATGCTTTACAAAATTTGAAGCCTAAAACTTTCTTAGAAAGTAAAAAAAAAGGTTTTCTCCCAAACCAAACTTCATTATTTCTACCATTGTCCAAAAGCCAAAGAGGCTTGGGATTTTGCACGTATATATATTGACATATAAGGTACTAGACATTCTACCTTGCAATAGACACTAGCGTAGCTTAACCCTTTATCTGAATTTATGGCTCCAGAGGAGACATGGCAAACGGCGTATCAAAATAGTACTCATTCAATTGCTTTAATGTGCAATGGCATACCATTTCAAAGTTAACGTTGTTACGACAGAATGTATTACATTATCAATTTTTTCATATAGAATCACTAATTATTTTGATGCATCCATATTGCATTTGAAAACCTCACATTATTCATTCAACAAGTAGTTAGTGTTATCTTGTAGAAATGTAATAATGATAATTACACTCTATATTGTCATAGTTGTTTTTACAAATTTCCATTCTAATTTCTATGGAATTCTACAGTGAAGAGTTTCAGATTCAAAACTCAGCTTAGCATCGTTCCAAAAATGTTACTTGTGGAGAGCATGGTCAATTTAAAAGTGCTTAAAAATTGGCAACAAACTTGTGCTCATACAAATACATTTACAAAAAATGGTATTTGTTCAGACTATAAAAATGTCTCACTATGTATTATAATCTAATAAAAAGTTACATCTTAAGAAAATCACAATATGATCCACTACCATGAACTAGTAATGCAAAAGGAAGGTCAATGGTTTTACACGCTTCATAAAACGAGCACACTTGTGTTGCAAATGTTCTTGTACTTTCATTACATTAGAGGGGATTGGAGGGCAAGAAAGGGCCCTTTCAAGCCGATTACCCAATTTGTCCCCATGTTGTGAACCACGGTATGGGTTGTCCAAATAATATTAAAAATAAATAAATAAAAAATATAATAAAATCATAAATAATAAAAATTCCAAATCTCGTTTATAATAAATAAATAAATTGAAAATAAATTGTGCAGTTGTTTGGCCATGTTACCCTATTGCAATGGCATAATTTCAGCAATTGGGAACTTAGCAAAACTTGTGGGAACCTTTATAGAGCCCAAATTCTCTCAAATGTTTTTGCTTCATGCCCCTTGTAGTCCCTTTTCCTCAAATTACAATTTGTCATTGCCAACTCCATCTTGAAAGCAATACAACATCATTGTGATGAATCATTAAAGCAAAACTACATCGTTGTAACAAAATCTACTTCAAAATCAATACAAAAGTCAGGGGCACCAATAAAGAATGTTGCTTGATTCATTAGAAGTCTTACCACTCCATTCGTAGAATACTTAAGTTAACCCCTAAAGTTCCATGACTATGTTTTTTCCCGGAAAAGGCTCAAAAACTACCATCTTTAATACAAGTACCAAATTTTTGGAATTTTTTTTTGTGACATATATAATCGTAGGATCTTGTAGTATATAGAATTGAGAACATGTGGTAAAAATTTCAAGAATTTTCGTCGCGTGGATTGCAACATATAAGCATTCAAATTTACTAAAACCATTTTTTTGGCCTTGTGAAAAAACAGGGCAGCTACACTTCACAAGCTCACTTTTCTATGGAAAATTGTCCAAAATGGTGGTGCTCCTTTGGATCTTTTTTCCTAGACAAGTTGGCTACATGCTTGAAATTTTTCACTTCATTTGGAATTGTACAGCGTATAGGAAAAAAATAGTAAATAGATAGTAGTAGAAAATGATTCAAAATACTAAATTGTCAAGAATTTAATTATGGAATTGAAAAATGCCAATCCCAATGGTTTCAATGTTGTAATAAACAATATTCATCTTATGATTTTATTTTTTCCAAAGAAAATTGAAAATTGAGTAAGATAAAGGACTTTAAAGTCTATTTTAGAGTAGGAAACCAATAACTGCTTGCAAACAAAAAATGCTCATAACTTTTGACTCATTGATCAAAATAGAATGATTCAAAACTTTCTATGTATATATAACTCTAGAAAACCAATTTCAAATTTTTCTTTATGCAAAAAGTGAGTTTTTCTAATCTGCCTGGACTACCCACTAACAAAATAAAGTAACATATTAGGTCATAACTTTTGACTCAAATTTTCAAATGTCATGAAATTTAGTGCATATGAAAAGTATTTCTTGTTCCCACATCTTATTAAAATTTGGGTGTAAGATATGGAAATCTCTAGTCACATGTACCTACCCAAAATTGCTATGCAGCCAAAAAATGCATGTTGGTCCTTTAGGGATTAAAGTCTGCCATAACTTTGATGTCGCTTTATATATTGTATCTAATCCATAAGAATCCTCTGAAATCCTTACTCTAATGCTACGTATCCTCAGAAATAATTACATATATGTATGACTACACTTATACTAGTAATTCATAAACATGCTTGAGGAGACTATCTCAAAATAGAAATAATAGAAAGTAACTTACAACAGCACATGCATAATCAGGTTTTCTTAACCTAATTTAACGCACATAAGTTCACTTTCGAGTAAATTATGGCACAGTGGGACACTTCACAAAGCAAAGACAAGCCAACCTCCATTGAGGGGGTCTATCAAGGGTAATGGTGCAGGTGTTCTTAGAAATCAATGCCTATATGATCTTATTAATCCTCTATACCACATGCATCAATCCTTAAAGGATTGAAGCACATTTTGGATAGAAATTGTGAAAAATATCACTTTCTAGGGCAAAGGGCAAAAAAAGAGTTTTTCTTCAAAATTCAACTGTACAAAGTTGTACTAGACTTCTCTAGGAATGTGTGGAAAAATTTCAAGAATTTTGATTGTACAGATTGAAAAATTATAATGTTTGAAGTTAGATGAAAAAGTTTTTTTCTGACCTTGCTCAATAGGGCTAGCAATGAGGATTTAACTCCTCCAAGAATGAGAATTTTACAATATACATGGTTAATTTCTTTTAACCCCTAAAGGACCAACATGCGTTTTTTGGCCGTATAGAAATTTTGGGTAGGTACGTGTGACTAGAGATATCCATATTTGAGGCTGAAATTTTAATAGAAGGTGGGGGCAAGGAATATCTTCATGTATACCAAGTTTCATGACATTTCGAAATACAAGTCAAAAGTTGTGACCTAATATATTACTTTTTTTTGTAATTGGGCAATTTGGGTAGATAAGAAAAAATCATTTTTCCCGGAATTTTTTCTTTGAAATTGGTTCTCTACATTTACATATACTTAAAAAGCTTTGAGTCATTCCATTTCAATCAATGAGTCAAAAGTTATGAGGGTTTTTGAATTGCGGGTAGTTATAGATTCTCTACTCTAAAAAAAACTTTAAAGTCGTTTATTTAACTCAATTTTCAATATTTTTGGAAAAAAATAAAATCCTAGGATGTAGATTGATTATTAGAACATTACAACTGTTGAGATTGGCATTTTTAAATTCCATGATTAAATTTTTAACAACTTAGTATTTTGAATCATTTTCTACTTCTTTCTACTTACTATTTTTTTCCTATATGTTGTACAATTCCAAATGATGTGAAAATTTTTAAGCATATAGACAACTTGTTTAGGAAACTGAATTCAAAGAAGCACCACCTTTATCGGCATTTTTCATTGAAAAGTGAGCTTGCAAAGTGCAGCTGCCCGGTTTTTCGCAGGATGGAAAAAATGGTTTTCAAGACTTTGAATGCTTATATCTTATGATCCACACGGTGGAATTTTCTGAAATTTTTACCACATGTTTTCAAAATATCATACTACAAGATCCTATGGTTACATGTGTCAAAAGTTGTTTTTTTCCAAAAATTTGGTAGTTGTATTAGAAATGGCAGTTTTGGAGCGTTTTTGGTGATTACATAGTCATGAAACTTTAGGGGTTAACATTTGCAACTTATATCATATAAGTTCTATACCTGCCAAATTTCAAAATTATACAAGGGATTGTACATAATCTATGCAAAGCTGCTTGGGCTATCCAAAAAGTTTAGGCAACATAATTTTTTATCTAGACAACTGATTGGACAAAAGAATTATATTCCAAATAAGAAGGGAGATGTTCACACCTTGCATCAAAGTTTTATGAACACCCAACCAAAATTAACTTCGTAGGAACCTACCTAAGATTCTTGCATGCATTGAATGGACACTTGGTCCTTTATGGGGTAGTAGGATAATAAATAAACAACTTGAATAGATGTCAAATCAAAAGTATAATTCTTGTTTTTGTACTACCCTTGAAAGTCCCAAGGAGTCCCTCTATACGATATATATATATTTAGCCCCATATATAATTCTTCAACTATAGTTACCTTATCAATAGTGATACATTGTTATTTATGTACTACCATAATCAATTTACTTTGTACTGAAAAGTATTTGGTCAATATTCTTCTAATCAAATACCACCAAATTCATAGGCAATTTTCAACAAAATTTCACTAGAAATACATGTACAATACATCCATACAGGGCTTTCAGGCTCTTCAAGAGTTAAAGTTCACATGTTAGATGAAGAATATTTCAAAAATATCAATCCATGTTTTTATGTCAACAATGATGTTCAATAAAACAACAAGTTGTTTCACTGAACATCATTATTGACATAAAAACATGGATTGTCAACTGTAATGTCCACAAAAATGCGTTCCAAAAAATAGTGAAAACATCCCCTAAAACACGGGTTTTTTATAGTGTTAATTGCTTTGGCAATGGAGGCGGTGCGCCTTCATGGGCGCAAGAAATGTACTATTGTTAAGAAAATCTGCCCTGAAAGCTTTCTTTGACCGTGTTCATGTGAGGTTCTTTGTGTATGTCACGAATTTTGTGCTCGGTCTCTCAGGGGTTGCTGTAGTTTGGGTTTAGAGGTGCTTGTCTTGGGACAATAGGCTTCAATGATGTTGAGATGGGATTTGATCACGAGGGTTTAGGAGATGATGCTGTAGACAAGGCAGTGCGCGTGGCTTTGTTGGCAAGGTCGGCAAAGAAACATGCTAAGAGAGAAGCTTTGAAGGCTTTGGCAGTCGCCCGGAAGGAGTTGCTGCGCAAGGGAAAATTGATTGAGCAGCGCAAGGTCGCTCAAACGAAGAAGACAATGCAAACTTTTTCAATCCTCATATAGTATGAGCGGGGGACAGCTGCTATCCATGTTCTTCAACGGGTTGATGCCGGAGGTGCCTGGAGCGGAGCCAAACTTAACTGAAGAGTACCTAGTCTTTAATCAACTCAGCACTTGGATTTGAAATCACTGTCCACGGAGTTGCAGCAATTGGCAGGTTCGTCATCCGGCTCTGATGACACAATAGTAATCAGTTCAAAGTTGCCGTTGATAACTCTGTGTCTGAGTCTAAGAATGCTTACAACATGGATTTGCGGAAGGTGGATTGCGACTCATCAGAATATGATGACTTTGATTTCCAGCCGCCGCCTGCTACAAGTCGTGGCAAAGCAAAGTTGAAGAGATCAGAGCTTGGCTCATAAGTGTTATGATTGGCATCGGAAATTCCAAATTGTTTGGGCCGCAAAACTGCCATGGGCAGAAGGGATCATGGCGGGCAATGGGATCTTGCAAATGGTGAAGTGCAAGATTTGCTCAACAATTGACAGAAAGCCATGTATTATGGCACCAAAGTCTAAAATCTTGTTCAAGCATGACGGTAAACAGGTTGCCAAGAGGGACATGCCACAGTTTAAGGTAAAGTGAGGGGAGCTATACGTCGCAAGTTAATGTAAGCATCGGAAGAACCTCAATTTGTACGTTGCCAAACCGTTACCTACTGTGCTCCAGCAGAGGAACCACGGCACTTTGCTTGAGGCATGGAAGAAGAGGGTGCAATTCTCTATCCTTTTTCAGTTGCTTCGTGATGGGCGCCCGATGCTGAAGTATGAGAATCATGTTCACTTGTACAAGTTCTTGGGTGTCCCTGACTTGCCCCAAGCCCCCTGATGTGACAATTCCAGATAGGTGATGGCAGGCTACATGTATGAACAAGTTGTCCAAGAGATGCGCAGATTAATCAGTGCGGCTTGTTTTTTGGCCGTGACAATGGATGAGGTTACCGCCGTGGACAACACTAGTGTCTTGTCTGTGCATGTGTACATTGTGTAGGATTGGATTTGTGTGTTACTTCTTGTAGCAATGCAGCAAGTGCATTGCATTCAAATGCTGAGAACTTGACAAAGCTCATCATGGAGTCTATAGGTAAGGGGGGGGGGGGGGGGGGGGGGGGGGGGGCTCGATGCTGAAAGTGTTGCAATGAAACTGGTTAGCTTTGGAGCGGATGGAGTGTCGACGCTCCAAGGGAGCAGATCCAACGTCACCACACAGGTAAAAGAGAAACACGCACCTTTCTCAATTGGAGTCCCTACGTTGCACATTGGTGCAATATTGCCTATAAGGCTCTGTCCAACCTTGACATCTTTGCAACCATCGAGAAGCTCTTAGGTGTCATCCATGCATATTTCTATAAAAGTCCAAAACAACTTGAGGAATTCTGGATGCTAGCAGAGTTGATGGAAATGAAGGGCCTCAAAATGCTGTGCAATGTCCAGACGCGATGGGTGAGCCTCATTGACCCTTTGTGGAGGCTTTTATCAAATGACCGCACTTTGATCTATAAAATAACATCCAATTTAGCGATGAACAACAAGTCAAAGGTATGTTTCATTTGTACTCGTCCTGATCTTCTTGTATGAGTCTTGTTGTTCATCGTTGCATGGACTATGATTGTTGGTATTCTTCTAAATTCTTGTCTTCTATGCAGGCTTGCCTTGTGCGATTGCTAGATCCATTCACAATGCTCGGAATGTGTGCTCTTATGCCGCTCTTGGAGGCAATTGATATACTGGTTGCTCAGATGAGAGACGTGTATATCTGCGATTTAGTTGCAACTGTCAAGGTTAGCCAAGCATCACTTTACCAAATGTACAAAGACAATGCAACGGCCTACAACATCGATGATTTCTGGTCTTTCAAGAACTTGCTAGACTGCAGTTACAAATAGATTCATACTAAATGAATGTGTGACCTCAATGACAACTCCGCTGTCCTGACGTTCGTGTGCCACGGAGAACAAATCCACATGGAATACAAAGCAAAGCCCGTCGATCGAAACCTCTGGGCGTCCTTGGTGGCTACAATCAAGTCGGAATGCACAAGTTTAACTCTTTTCCACTTTCTTGTTTAAAGTTCAGCTGTATCGTGTATTGAAGTTGTGATTCATATGTTCTTCCATTTGATTCAAATGTTCTTTCCGTTGTGGATTTGTATAAGCTGCGGGTCATACGTTCATGCATTTGATTGGATTGTTGTACAATTGACTGCTAATGAAACCCTTACATGAATGCAGTTGCAGCAAACATGCTAGTTCAAGAGCTGGATGACTGTTTCCCTGCACATCACGTCATGAATGCTTTTGAAATCCTATATCCACAATACTGGTGCAGAGTGACAGCAGAGGAGATGCTCAATAAACACACTATAAGAAACCCTCGTTATAGGTGACAAGTCCTAATTTTTTATGATGGATTTTAGGTGATGTCAATGTTGACAATCCATAATTTTTATGTCAACAAAAATGTCCAACGTAACATCAATATTGATATAAAAACATTGGATTGTCAATACACATGTCACGTTGTACATTTTTGTTGACATAAAAATTATGGATTGTCAACATTGACATCACCTAAAATCCATCATAAAAAATTAGGGCTCATCACCAAAAACAGAGGTTTCTTATAGTGACATCTCAGAATCTTAATGGACTTTTACGGACATGGGTAGATTTTGGGTGATGGAGACTAGAAGATTCTCATCACGCCTCCAATCAATCGTGAAGCCCTAATGTCAGAGCACGCCTTGTTCAAGACTTGCATGAAGTCGAATTCTAGGGTTGCCATGCTCCCTTCCTATGATGTGAACCCCTTGACGACAATTTGGCGTGTACTAGATAGTAATCACAACCTCATCCAGAACTTCAGAGAGTTTTTGAAGTTGGCGGAGATCACTGCGGTGCATGTCGTTGGGTCCAATGAAGATGAAAGGACCTTTTCTAGCTTGGGGTTCTTGAAGCCCACGTTGGGCAATAATCTTGATGAAAACATCAAAGTTGTGGTTGACATGTTCTCTCTTTGTATTTACATTTTAGAGAATTACCCATACCAAAATGTTTTTGACAAGTGGTATGTGTCTAGTGGCCGCGGCAGGTACTTGGCCAAATTGTAGTTTTAGCGTGAAAATGTGTTTGGCAGGTGTTATGTGAAGAAGTTTGCTTCAAGTGGTAGGAGTTGTAGTGCAGAATTCAACAGCAATAGACAATTTTAGAGCAACAAGGTAGCCTCATGATGTATTTGTGCGTCATTTTATCTTCTTCTATCAGTAGGTGAGTTGCATGTACTTGCATGGCTTTGTTTTCCCATTCTTTTGAATCAGGTGGCCTGAAGACAATGAATTCTAATTTCTAAAGTTTTTGATGTGCCTTGTATGGTTGATACTGGATTGGCAGATGTGAAGGACATTGTCTTCCATATAATCTCTAAATTTCCAATGTGTTAGGTTGTGTGAATTGTGGACAGTTGAGTGGCTGTACATTTTCAAGGTGATTTGCTCACTTTGGCATCGGAGGGTGTGTGGGGTGGATGCAAGACATGTTCTACGTCCAAGCAGGTAGTTGTAGGTAAACCCTGAAACCAACGCTCTCCCTTATGTTGTTCAATGTTTTGGCCAATTTACTTATTTTGGCATCAGAGTGGGTGTGGGGTGGATGCATGTCTAGGTCTGAATCTTGAAGCACAAGGTGATGAAGAAAACCAGGGGTTTATTTTAAAATTGTCCATGTCGCTAGCTTCCTGTGAGGAGGAGGTAGGTACAATCACCAGCTAAACCGCACAGCTGCAAATGAGTTTGCCAATCGCACTCCCTACACGTTACCAATTCGCCAAGACTGCGCCCCCGCCCTCCCTAAAGCTCTCTTTGCCCAACTATAACTAACAGTTAAAAAAAATATCACCCACAAAACAAATTCAAAGTATAGATGATTGCCACAATAGAACTATGGACTCTATCCAAATACTGCCACAACAGCAATAAGCCCCAATGATATTTCACCTTTTCATTCATTTGAAAAACAACAACAAAAAAAAACAGATTGTGACACACCTCCGATGTAACGACTTAATTCAGGACGATTTTTAAAATGGACAAAGTTTAAGATCCCAGGCCAACATGGAGCGATGATTTCCAAAGATATTACATACCACTTCAATAAACTTCAGGTGGATATAATTTACTTTCTGTCTCCAATTGAAAGCCAAATAATGCCTTTAGCCTTATATTTAGAAACAACCAATATATGAGACCAAGGAAGGAGGTGCAAAAAGCGACCAGAATGCTATGTCCAATTTTCAAGGCAGATTTGTCACCATTCCATTGGATAGTTATGAAAGCATTATAAATCATAACGCAAACTCTCTTTCTACACCCTCAAATATGGACATCTGTGATGAATTATTAGACTTGGCATTATGTTCCATAATGCTCTCAAGCCTACTAGCTCTTGAGCATTATCTAGTCCATTTAACCTGGGAAGATATGCACATGACCGTTGATTTATGCCTTCCAATCCTTCACTATGTTTGTTTGCTATCACATTGCAACTAAGTTAAAGCATCTCCCCGGGGCATGCCAGATTGCCTCTGTAAATGTTTTGAAGTGCTCGGAAGCTTGGAGCCGTCTTGTAATTTGCAAACTATTTAGGAACACAAGCCACTTGAAAAACTGTCTTAAGAGCATCTCCAATGCAACTTGTGTACAAAGACAAGAATGGTGCAAACGGGGCTTTTAACAAGCTTGTGCAAATAATTGCACCCCAATGCAACCGCTGCAACCCACAGGATTTTTGAGGGCTCTTCATATGAGAGCCCCTGCTCGATATTTTGAGGAGATTTGCTAAGCATTGATAACACCCTGGAAGCTGAGATTCTCTGACATTCATCTACAATGCGCTCAAAGGTAGAAAATATTCATTAGAAAATTGAAAAAGAATTCTACTGCGGCGTTTGGTGGGCCTCAAACTGTTGCAGCATTGGAGGCGATGCAAATTGTGCCTCGCTCACAAGAAGCCTAGCCCGCCCCACGACTCTACAAGCGGCCCGTTCCTGATTGTTTCTAGTATTGCTCTCAATCTTTGCATTGAGCTTGTTCTAATACTTCAAGCTGCATTGTCTTTTGCATTTGACTTATGCCATGATATTCAAAGAAAGTAAATGGTTTGGCCACGGTAATTGAGGACAAAGTGTGGTCAGGCTATAGTGTGAGTCATTGCATTAGTTGAGCGAGTCTTTATATTTATTCATCCCTATCATGGTTAGGAGATGGGAGTGTGAGTAGAACCATGCAAACTAGCCACGTTGGAGCCCTCTTAAGTGTGCTCCTTGCGGATTGTGGATTGCCGTACCTCCAGCCCATTTTTGGAAAAAGCTTATAAACCATGTAGGCCTTGTTTGACAAACAAAACCCCAACAAAATCACTTTGGTGTGCTCATTTTTCTATGACATGTTGGAGATGCTCTTAGCTGATTGGCATCAGCCAATCATCTAATTCCAAAAGGGCTTTTGTTTTTGGCAAAATAGTGCTAGATTGTACCAAAAAAATTTATTTGGCTAAAAGATGGTGTCAGTCCGAGAAGGTTTTTGCTAGAATAGTTCAATTAAAAAAAGATTTTAGATTAAATCACTTATGGATGAAAACAAAATTATGGATATGTGATATGTGCTAATGTGATATTTTCTATCCAATATGTAGATGAATATTAAAATTGAATGTACCACTACAACATTTTTTATTGCATCTTTGGCACTTAATTAAAAATGAAAAAAAATTGCCCTAAATTCCAACATCTATTAGACCCATTGCACAACGGAAGTCATCCATTCCCACAGAGTGTGTAACTCATAATTTCCTTTGGCAAGCAATTGGGTGCTATTGTCACAAAATGATATCAAATTTATATCTATTTATAAAAGGTTTAAAGATGATAAAGATGGTATTTATTAAATGTTCACTTGAGATGTGCTTAGTTGCGAATAAATGCTTGTTAGAACAAATTGTAGCTTCAAGCAATAAAAGAGGTGCTTTTAGAATGCTAAAAGTTGTGCTTTTAAAACATTTATTTTAATGGGAATAGGGTGGCAAATCACAATCTAGAACCTTTTTAAGATGGTACCAACCCCATCTATTGACAATTTTATATTTTGGCATCAAATGTGTTTAAAAATTCATATCAATTTCAGTCCTTATCAAATTAATCCCTAGTTCCAGGGTCATTTTTTGGTCAAAAACTAGTCAAAACTACCAATTCTGGTGCGTTCAACCAAGAAAGCAAAAAAAAGTGTTTTTAAACATTGACCTACAATTTCAAATGACTTTGATTGCTAATTGCAAAAAAGATTTGCACTAAAGATTTTGAATTTAAAAAAAAATTATATTGAAGAATTGGGTTGAAAGTCTAGGAAAAAATTTCAATAAAAAGCGATTTTCATTCTTTAAAAAATTGTTAAGTAGAAGTAGGTCTATGATTGAACAAAAAAACAAATCGTTAATAGCTTTAAGATGAATTGAAACACAATAATAATAATTACAATGAAGAGATTGTTCTAGCAAGCATACTTAACCATATCAAACAATTATTTTTTTTTAAATTGTAAAAATGGAATTAAAAAATGAATCCTATAAGTTATTTTTTGAAGAAGATGCTTAGATTGTCCCAAAAGTAAGATTGTCTATAACTTTCTCATCACTAGTCCAAATAAAATGAATCAAGGCTTCACATGTAGACAAAAATATAATATTTTAGGATTTTTTTCTAAATTATTTTGACATTTTGTGACTATTTTTTGTGCTGCCCACCAACCTCCATTTTTTGGCTTATTGTTTGTTAATGTTTGCTCTCAAGCATTGATTGAAATAAAAATTATATTCCCGAAAAGCTTATATGTTTTAATAGCTTCACAAGAAGTTTCATAAAATTATGGTGAATATTGAACCCATATGAGCCTGTAGGGCCAATGGAACTTTAGAGGTTAATATGACTCTACTTGTCTTTGAGTCCATTCAACTAATTTTTCTATGAAAAATGTAGGCAACAATAAGCACATTGCACAAGATATCCAAATTGCAAATTTGGATGGTATTAAGGTACTTGACCTTGTATATATATGAATGAATTTTTCTCTAGAGATAAAAATCATAAGTTTTTTACAAGTCATAGAAAATTTAAATTTTTAGATGAAAATTTGAAAATTAATCATTATTTTTATTTTAAAAAGTTAGAAAAATTCATGTCCAATATAAAATATGCTTAAAAATTTGAAATTTCAACACTGATACATATTATGGTATATAATTTTATGGTAAAAGTCAAACTTATTGCATTATTGAAAGGTCTTAGGACTTTAGGGGTTAATTAATGCACTCAAGCAACTCCTTCCAAAAAATTGGATGAAATTTCTTTTCCATCCTACAATCGCTCCTTAAACCAGCAAAAGAAACCATATTGTTGACGATGTCTTTGTAAGGTTAAGGTTAATTTCAAATTTTCAATTTTCGAAAATGTTACCCCTCTCAAATATTTTTCAATAAAACTTTTTTAGAAGAAAAATGAAAGCCACATCTAATGCATGTTGTTTCAAAAAAAAATTTGATTCTTAAGGGATTAGTTATGAATTTTAAAGTATAGAAGGCTCTAAAAGTATTTTAACCTCAATATGTTCACTATTGGTACATTGAAGAATGTAATGTGTTCCTTTGTGTTAAAAATTGCTTTAAGAATCATTAGTATACAAACTATTTTAGTACCTCCTATCTATTGGGTTATCATATTAGTGCAAATGATAGTAATTTATCAAAGTCACTAACATTAATCAATGCATCCTAAAACATACATTGTAATTGCACTTTTTCTACAAGTTTTTTTTAAGAGTAACAAGAATTTTATAGGTGAAACTAATTATGAGTCCTCAAAAACAAGAAAATGAATGCAACAATATCCATGTGAGGTTCTCCAAAAGTAACGTAGAAAAAATTAGATGATATTCATCCAACTGTTTGTGGAATGCTTCTAATGGTGTATGCGCTTCTAAGAAATAAGGTCAAATCATTTGTCATATTTCAATTTTGTATGAGGTTTTGTTTCCAAAAAGACATATGGGATGGGGGATTTTTATTATTGTTCAAACTTCTTGTTCCTACAACTTGATTCTGGCCTTCAAAACTATATTTTTGGAACTTTCACCAAAATTTTAAAAATGAGGCTTCTTGAAGCCTAATTCTATATTGCCCTTGGAATTTGAAAAATATCCCTAAATGGATAGTTTTTTGCAATTTGAAGGTTAGAAGTCTGTATTTCTAAAAATACAACGACATAAAAATTTATCTTACATTATGATAATGTTCTTCAATGCAATATATTAATATGACAAATTCACAATGTTTTCTTATCTTTTTCAGCTTATTTTGTATGTGATATTTTTGAAGACTTCTTGAACTAGAAATTGAATTAAACATTGTCAATTTTTTTTTAAGTGTGCAAATTGCATTTAATACCTAAAGCAATTCAATGTTTTTCAAGATACTCCAACCTAAAGCAAAACTAGAATCTTCATCTACATTTATTCATTAATAAATCCAACTTTAGGATCCTTTAATTAACTTATTAGAATTAAAAATCTTACCAATTGCAAGTTCATGATGCTTGGCCGATTTCAAAAAGAAGTATTCAATTCTAATCAAATGGTTAGGTTTCATCTTTCAAATGTTTTAAACAAAAATGTGTAGACCCTACAACTCTCTATAATTTGTCAAAAAAAAAATGTTGAAAATCCCGGTTGAAAATACATGTAAAAACTTCAACAAAAAATCAAGCAAAAAATACTTCATATTCATGCTTGGAGAAAATAGTAAATAGAAAGAAGCAGAAAAAATGGAATTTGTTTCATTTGTTTAAAAATAAAATAAAAATAGACCATGAATTGAAATACTGAACTATGAAGAATTTAGTTATAGAATTGAAAATGCCAATTTCAATGGTTATAATATTGGTAATAAAACAATCTACATCTATTTTTTCTTTTTTCTTTTTCAATTTTTTTAATTGAAAAATTGAGTTAAATAAATTGAGTTAAATAAAGGACTTCAAAGTTTATTTTAGAGTAAAGATTCTATAACTAATTGCACACTACAATTCCTCATAGCTTGAATCATCTTATTAATCAAAATGGAATGATTCAAAACTTTTCATATATTACTTGGCAGCAACAAGTTTGTGACCTTGTGTGAAATCAAAGCCTCTGCATTTGACGGAAATCCTTCTAGTGTATTTCTTCAACACACTTGTCCCAAAAAAAAAAAAAAAAAAAAAAAAAAAATTCATATATATATAAATTTAGGAAACCAATTTCACAATTTTTTGTTTTTAAAAAAGAGATTTTTTTTAAGCTGCCCGGGCTGCCTGTAGAGCAATAGAAACTACATATCATACAATAATTTTTAACCATGTAGTCAAACATTACAAAAAATTGTTGTAGGGTTGTTGCAAGAAACAATTGTCCTTTTTTGTGTTCCCTTGACTTTGGACAAGTAGTTTTTGCTCATGACTCTTGCATTGTAGGTCCATTTTCTATCAAATTTGAAATGAAGCCATTTGGTAGTTTCAGACATGAAGTAATCTTTTTCAATTATTTTATCTTTTTGAAACTGTCCCTTATTGGATGTCTACTTTGGCCATTTGGGTGGTTTTAGTATTGTTTCCAATCCAAAAATGAAGGAGTGAAAATTGACTTCTATTAAAGTTATACAAGCCTACAAAGAGATTTCAAAAATAGTACAATGTCCACATTCCACATGTGCTCAAAGCGCACTACCTTTGCATATGTGTAAAGAATACAAATTTTCCCCCAAAGATGCAAATGGTTGAGAAGAAGCATCTTCAAGTTAAAAAAATGGAGTTTTTTTTGAATTTTTTGAATTTATTAACTATTTTCTAAAAATCAAATCCAAAAGTGTTGAGAATTTTTTTTTTGTTCACAGTGAGTTTCCCAAATCGTTGTGTAGCAAAAAAAACCCCGTTGTTTGGTTATTTTAGGGGTTAAAAATGAATCCTACAAGCAATTTTTTCAAAAAGGTTTTTAGATTGTCCAAAAAACAAGATTGTTCATAACTTTCTCATCACTACTATAGTTCAAACCCCCATGTATAAAATCTTTCCATGTAGACAAAAATACTTTCTATGAGAATCAAGGTTTTGAAATTTTTATTTCAACTTTTATTGCTTTTTCTTGTATTGCCCGACAAGGCGACAAATCCTGTTTTGGGCTTAAGGTGGCATTACTTTTGCTATCACGCATTGATTCAAATAAAAATTATACTCCAAGAAAGCCAATGTGTATTCTTGTCTTCAAAGAAAAGTTTCAAAAAATCACAACAAAAATTGAGATTGTAGAGCTGTACCCGAAATCCATTTTGTCCCTTGAGGGAACAAGGAGACATGCAATGGGACTTGAAATGCCGGACTTGCAATGCCGGACTTTAGGGGTTAAGGATATGCTCGGTATATTTATTGTGTGCCTCCTGGAACCCCTCCGTCACTGCAATCCTGAGTGGGTTCCCATCCTTCAGGCTGCTCTGATCAAGTTTAGATTTGGTTTGATTGCAAGCAGTTTCCTTGTGAAGGAACACGCTCGATCAGTCAGAAAACTTCTGCACCTCGCCCACTGAGTCCCACTTTATTATTCTTCCTGCAGCCAGGCACTACACGGTAGAACCTTGAGCGAATCTTGCAGCAGTCCACGAGGCGGGGAAAAGCCCTCAAACATGCCGGAGCTGTCTCTAAAAATCCACACAGCTCCGGCATGTTTGAGTAGAATGCTGATTACAAAGCCGTGTAAAATGTGCACCTTTGGGCCGATTTAACTTTATTGACTTTGGAACAATTAAAACAGTTCTTTAAGATCCTACACTACAAATTCAAGCTTGGAATTGCCTGGGTGATGTCCCACTCCAGGTAAAGGTACCAGTAGTGGTCAGTATTAATTACTTGGAAGTCAGCTACAGTAGTAATAAGAAGTTATCTCGCTTTCTAGGAAGCAATCCAACTACCGGTATGGCGGCATTTGACATAACCTGTGCATGTCGAGGAAGAAATATCTCTTTCTCTTCATCAGTCCTATACGTGCATCACTCCAATGCTTGCGCGCTGGAACCAATGATCGATGCTCCGTGTCTGAGAACTGTCTTGCGTTCCGTTTCATTTGTTTCAAAAGAAAGAAAAGAACTGTCTTGCGTTATGTCATTATTTGTAATCAGAGAGACCTTCCCTGCATGTTCCTGCAAATACTGGATCGTCGATCGATAATTATATTCGGACCTGCAGGTATGGTTCGATCGATAATGATCTGCATGTATGTTTCTCAAGTTTCGAGATTTTGAATCGCATTCATGCAGGCCTGACTTGTTTGCCCTTTCGAATTAGAAAGCTGCAACCTGCAGGGTCAACCAGCTTTACCTTCAATTATGCCTTTGTGGATTCGGAACGTTGCAACTCGTGGAGACTGAAATTCGTCACTGAAGCAGGAATAAACTCAGTGTCATGCAGTGAAGACGATTTTGCCTTGAGAAGACGATTCTGCAGTGAGGAGTACTGCATGCATTGGCTGTCGATCTCAAATCAAAGCATATAATTCCTGTCAAATTTGGCATCGAGAAGTGTGTGTCAGCAGAAGTTCTGCATTGTGAGTAAGTACTCATCAGCCATACCTGCCATGGTCGGAGAAACTTCGCTTGCTGTGCCACCTACACTGATTAATTTGTCCTAACTGTGCATGTGAATATGTGATACTAATTTACCAAAACCACACTATTCGAAATCAGTAGGTGCAGGTTGAAGAATTCCGTTGAAATGTTCCTGTTTGACAAATAATGGAAATTTGCATGCAGTGATACTAATTTGGTAGGTGACACTAGTTCCCTTCTCACCATCAGGACAAAAGTGTAGTTGGCCATGGAGAGAATCTGACCATTCGCAGAAAGCCAACCAACTCATGATCCCTGCGATCATCCATAGTCTAGCTCAGACCGATCGACGACAGTACGTGCTCTTTGGTTTTCAAAGCCTAGCTAGACGGCCGGAACCTTCGATTTTCAACTTGCATGCGTTCAGTAAAAGACTCCGACAGTCATGCGGGGCCGGTTTACGGTCAAACGGGCCTCTGCAATTGATCCCTCGATCCGGCACATAACATGTTGATCAATATTACTAACCGGGTACTGTAACACGTCGATCAAGCACCGACACAAAGAGACGGAACTGATCAATCCAACTGAACAACCGGTGAGTCCAATGCTTGAGACCGAAGGTCCGCCCACAATTACGTGGACATCTGGCACCCTGAAAGTGAGCAACGCCAGCTGGTTGCGCAGAGCGTCCGACGGAAGGTCCGAACAAATGCCAAGCCAAGCCAAGCCATCGTCCTTTTAATTCAAGGGTGGACTGGGTACTTCAAATTTTGAGCTAGGTGGGTCCTGCATGCCGTCCTGGCATGGCTTTTGTCCTGGGTCAGATGGAAGGCTAGCTAGCTAGCGGCAGCGATTTGGTTATCATTGTTGGTTGATAATAAAGCGGACGTCTTCGATCCTGCAGCCAGGCCAGGCCGGGGAGGACTGGGTCCGGCCAGCAGATCCGCAAAACTGGCTGGCTTTCCACCACTTTAAGTTCCCAACTCCAGAAGGACTCTCTGATCTACAACAGTAGGAGTGTGATTGAGTGAGTGTACCCGGTCTTCGGCATCGCAGATAGATCCGTACGTGCGGCTACCAGTAAGACGCGTAACACGTCGGTAAAAGTACGTACAAAACGTTCTGGGACTCGGGACTAACGAATTTGATTCCGTATTCGGGCCTTCGGGGGAGTTCCATGGGAGAATTACTGACATTAATTAATTTCTCACAGCTAGTCATTCATCGAGCAGTCATTCATCGAGCTCCTCATCAGTGATGCTAGGCGGCCTGATATCTACCTGAGGGAGAGGCAGTGGGTCGGGCCAGCAGCACAGGGACCGGGAGGTCGATACCGGGGGTATTATTTTCAACACTGTAATCCCCTCCCCCCCAATCTTACTGTTTTAAGTAAGATTGGAGGGGGGAAGTTACAGTGTTGAAGTTACAGTGTAGAATACCCCCCGGTATCGATCTCCCGTTTTCCCTGTGATCGACAGAATAAGTAATTCAGCATGGTTCCATATTATATCACAAAAGTTTTTGTGGGGTCTTGGAGAATGCGTTTTTTGGGACAACGTATGTAGAAACTTTAAATTTTCAAAGTGTTGAAAGTAAGGTCTTTCGAAACCGCAACATTAGACTCTCATGAATAGTGAGTGAGAGTACATTTGAGGTAAGGATTTGTAGATGCTGGTTTTAGGAAGGTGTTGGTTTAGGTGTAGTTCCCTTAACCTCTAAAGTCCCGAGGCTATTTCTCTGTCAAAAATAACTCAAAACTGTCAGTTCTGCTGTGTTCATCCAAGAAAAGTGAAAAAATCTTTTTTTTAGAATCTAACCGTAGGATCTTGTACTTAAGTTATCTGAAATCATGTGGTTAAAATTTCATAAAATTGGATCACACAAATTAGAAGATATTAGCATTCAAATTTGGAAAAAATTATTTTTTTGAACAATAGAGAAAATTTCAGGCTTCTGGAAGGCTGCTCCATAGCCCTTCGGAGTACCCTAAAATTTGATTTTGGGGGGCTAAAAAAAATCATTTTCCCCCTATTTCTGCTTAGCTGAAATTGCAATGACAGTGGCACAGAAACCAAGTTTTAAGAGTTTAAAATTTATTTAAAAAATAAAAATAAAAAATAAAAAAATTTGATTGTTTTCATGTTTTGGCAAGTAGTCAGCTTAGAAATAGCTTGGTTTGTCAATCAAGAGCAGCCTTCCGGAGGGCTAATAATTTTTGTAATGACACTAGCTTGCAATTTCAAATGACTTTGATTGCCATTTGTGAAAAAAATTTGCACTACAGACTTTAAACTTTTTCTTTATGTTGAAGAATTGAGTTGGAAATCTAAAAAACAAAATCAAAGAAAAAAAACTTGATTTTCATTCTTTAAAAAATTATTAAGCAGAAATAGGTCCAAGATTGAAAGAAAAACTATGTTGTTAATAGCTCTAAGATGGGATGAACTCCTAAAGTTCCATGACTATGTTTTCATTGAAAACGCTCAAAAATTGCCATTTTTAGAACAAATATTAAATTTTTGAAAAAACTTTTTTTGACACATGTAATTGTAGGATCTTGCAGTACACTAGTTTGAGAAAATGTGGAAAAAATTTCAAAAATTTTCACTATATAGATTGCAAGTTATAAGCATTTGAATTGATAAAATCCCTTTTTTTTCCTTGCAAAAAACTAGGCAGTTGCACGCTTGCATTTCACAAGTTCACATTTGTATGAAAAAATGTCCAAAATGGTAGTAACTCTTTAGATTCATTACTCAAGGCAAGTTGGATACATGCTTGAAATTTTCAAATCATTTGGAATTGTACAACATATAGGAAAAAATTAGTATACAGACATTAGTAGAAATTAGAAAATGATTTAAAATATGAAATTGTTCAAAATTTAATTATGGAATTGAATCATTATTGAGAAATGCCAATTCCAGTGATTAAAATGTTGTAATAAACAATCTACATCTTGTGATTTTATTTTTTTCAAAAGATATTGAAAATTGAGTAAGATAAAGGACTTTAAAGTTTATTTTAGGGTAGTGAATCCATAATTGCCCACCAACAAAAAATCCTCATAATTTTTGACTCATTTGTCAAAATGGAATGATTCCAAGCTTTCCATTGATATGTAACTCTAGAAAACCAACTTCAAATTTTTGTTTTTGAAAAAAGTGATTTTTCTTACTTGTCCGGACCACCCAGTTACGAAAAAAAGTAACATATTAGGCTATAACTTTTGACTCATATTTCCAAATGTCATAAAATTTCGTGCATATGAAAGATATTCCTTGCCCCCACCTTAGATTAAAAATTGGGCCAAAAATATAGAAATCCTAATTACATGTACCTGCCCAAAAATTTTATGTAGCCATAAAATGCATATTGGTCCTTCAGGGGTTAAAACTCTATAATTCAAATGGTGAGATTGTTTTAGCAATCAAACTTAGTCTTGTCATACAATTTTTTCTAAATTGTAAAAATTGCATTTAGAAATGAATTCTTTGTTATAAGAAAATTATAGACAATCTTATTTCTCGGGCAATTTAGAGCATCTTCTTGAAAAATAATTTTCATATGGAATGAATCAAAGCTTTCCATATAGGTAAAATTACCATCTATAAGAAACAAATTTTCTTAAAGTTTAAAAAAAAAATCGTGTGAAGAAATTTCTGCCCAACCACACCAAAAAAAAGGACTTTTTATGCAATAACTTTTGCTCTTGGGCACCGATTGAAATAAAATTATATTTTCAGAAAGCTAATGTATTTTTCTATCTTTATAAAAAAGTTTCAAAAAACCTTGATGAGTATTGAGGCCGTAGGAGCCTGCTTGAAATCCATTTTGTCCCCAAGAGGACAATGGGATTTTAGGCTTTAACCTTGAAAAGACGTTGAGGACAAGGTAAAAGCATGCTTGGGGTACACTTGTCAGGAACTAAGAAACATTAATGAAATAGTTTTCAATTAGCCTATTTTACAAATAAAAAAGAGAGTAATTTCTCTTTTTAACAACATTGGTTATTGTTAGAATATATGTAGTCATTTTCATTAATCAAAACTTACTAAATCTTTAACTTTTAATTTTCATATTTATTAGGATTTAGCAGCTGATATCATATCATAGAAAAAAAATTTAAATTTAAATAAATAAACAAAAATATATATGTATATGTAAAAATTTTACCATGATTTTTTGCCTATTTAATATTTTACAACTCACTTTTCATATTTCAATTATAAAACGCAAAAGAATCTTCAATTTTGAATTCCTTTTCAATATAGCCCTTCCTTGTGGTATTTAAGATAATATAAAAATTAATAAAAAAAATAGTTAAATATCCCATATCAAGTTATAAATTTTTGATTCCTGAATGAAAAATGGACAATGTGATAGAATCTTGAATAGTGCTATAGGAATCAAATTAACAACTATAATCAATTAATGGCAATTTTTTTTGGATGATTCTATATTGTATTCTATTTGAAGCAAGCAAATATGTATTAAAGAATAAGCATTTATAGCAAGATTTGTAACTTAATTTATTTTAAAGAAATGAATTCACTAAATTTTATTGTGTGACGATGTTTATGGGGTACTCCAAGCATACTTGTACCCAACACAAAAGTGTTTGATGGATGATTTACTCTATTATTGTAGAAATTGGGAATGCACCTATTGATTTAGATATTGAATCATATTTGAGTAAGTACCTATCATCAAGGTGGCGTCCTTCCAAGATTACCCCCCCAAAGAACCATTGCCCCTTTGGAGAACAAAATGGATTTTGGTTAGGTTCCTATGACCTCAATGTTTAGTGAATTTTTTTGAAAAATTCTCATGAGATAGAAAAAATAATTAGCATTGTAAGAAAAAAATTGACTTCAATTGGTGGCCGCGGGCAAAAGTTATACTACAAAAGCCTAAACTAAACTTGGTGGGCAACACCAAAAAAATTGCCCAAAGTCAGATTAAATTTTAACTCTTTTTTTCTAAAATATTATATCTTTGACTACATGTGAAGCCTTGATTCATTCTATTTGGACTAGTAATAAAAATGTTAAGGACAATCTTGATTTGCAAGCAATCTAAGCATCATTTTGAAAAAATAACTTATAGGATTCATTTTGAATGCAAGTTTTGCAAGTTTTCATAAAAAAAGTATTAGACAAGGTTAATTTTGCTTTCTAAAACAATCTTACTATTGGGATCATTGTGCATCAATCCCATCTTAAAGCTATTAATGATTTAGTTTTTCTTGCAATCTTGGACCTATTTCTACTTAACAATTTTTTAAAGAATGAAAATCAAGTATTTTTTATTTTCTTTTAAATTCCTAGATTTTCAATTGTTCAACACAAATTTTTTTAATTCAAATCTGTAGTGCAAATTTTTTCCACAAATGGTGGTTAAAGTCTTCTGAAATTGCAGGCCAATATTCAAAAAAGTTGTTTTTTCCAATTTAAATGCAAATATCTTCCAATCTGTATGGTCAAACTTCATGAATATTTTCCACATGATCTCAAACAAGTGTAGTACAAGATCTTAGATCCTAAAAACTAGAAAACATTTTTTTAGCTTTTTTAGATGAATGCAATAGAAATGGCAATTTTGAGTGGTTTTTGATAGAAAAACAGTCTTGGTCTTTTAGGAGTTAATCCTAGAAGAGTGCTTGGAATGGTATTCACTACCTTCACTCTCATCATTCTAGAGTGTCTTGAAAGATTTGAAACCAAAGGTAATTGCAAACCAAAGATAGAAACCAAACATTGAATCAAAATATCAGAAATAATAATATTAATAATAACAATAATAAGAATAATTGTAATATTACTATAATAATTATAGTAATATTGTTAGTCTATTAAGGGCCACCATGAATGAAGAGTCTATTGGAGGTAGTTAGGATATCTATGCCTCAAGGGCATGCATAGCCTTGGCTACCCTTGTTGCTTCTTTTTGGAAGTAAATACTAGCTATGACAATGATTTCAAACTAAGATTGAAACCAAGATTGAAACCAAGATTGAAACCAAGGAGAATATTAGAAATACCAACATGCCTAATTTATAACAACACCTAAAATTGTCCAAATACTAAAGCATTTTCAATATAGGTTTAAATATTAAGATGCTCAAGTATTTGTTAGACCTTTTGTGGAGTTAAAATGGGGCTTACTACCATCCTACCATACATTTTTTTGGACACAATAGAGTTAATCGTAAAGTGTATGCAATGAAGGACCAAGAGCCAGAGTTTGGAATAATACAAGACAAAATTCTTTGGAGCACCCAAACTGGTGTTTGAAGGAGTTTGGTGTTGTGCTTTTTTTGTACTATTCTTAGTTAATTCTTCCGTTGTCACTTGTTAACAAACTCAAGACCATCTTTAGGATTAACTCTCATGTACCAAAAAGAATAAATATTGAATTGTTTCAATAATTATACTAAAAATTGTACGGTTTAAATTCACTCTACGCTTTCATAAATAGTAGAGACACTTTTAAAGCCTTAAGTGATTTCTAACATCCAAATTTATAACTGATTTCAAAAAGACTTTTAAAATAGAAAAATGAGTGGTTTAGCTAATAGGTATCATATATATATATACATATATATATATGTATATATATTTATATATATATATATATATATATATAGGTTTTTTTAATATTTTTTAGTATTTTTCAACCCCTATAGATATTGACATCATTGATTCTTCTCCCTTAGGAATTGATTAATATCATAAGAATGCATAGTGATCCAAAAAGCAAGTATTCTTTTTCTAGAAACTATCGATTATTATCAATCTTCATGAAATGGGAAAATGAAGATTTTTTCATGATATGCCTTATGAATGATGATTGATGAAAGTTGTGTTGCCTACCTCTTCTATAGTAGAAGAAAGCACAAAACATTTCAATGAAGGTCAACTAGCTTAAAATTGCCATATTTCTAATTCCATCATTGTTGACTAGCAACAAACATATTTGGTTTAGAATGTACACATTACATTGCCAATAAATAATGGGGGAATTAGAAACATTGTGGTTTTAGGTACCCCTTCATTGCCTTAGCCAAAGTTAATTGTAAAAAATTTGCCCTTTATTTTGTACCATATTTTTTGTATTTCTTCACCTCTCCTACCTAATTTGGAGCCTCTGGTTGCAAATATAAATTCAAAATTTCCAAATTCTATCATGTATTGCAAACAAAAATTCTAGTATTTTTTCTAGAAATAAAATGCAGGGCAATGAGGGGATTAATTTATCTTGGCTAGTTTAGGTTGGTTGCCTTATTTGATGCATTTGGAACAATCCATGATATATTATGAGCTTTTGGAAAAAAATCTAGGAAAATTTTATTAATTACTAATTATTGTATTTTCAACCATTTAAAATAACTAACCAAATTCTCCTAAAGTCATGCACAAAATATGTTAATGGAGTGACAAAAAAAAATATATTTTGATGCTTAAAATTTTTTTGAATACTAAAATACTAAGAGCCAAAGAAATACTTTAAGAGCAAATGGAGATGATATTCCACCAAATAAATGAAAGAATTTTTCTTTGAATGTCTGAAAATGCTTGTAGAAAATAAATTCTTGTACTTGTGTAGAAGACATTGACAGGCCATGCAAAAAATAGCATGGCATGTGAATATTTCTATATTTAGATGCTATTTGAGCTTTACACATGGACACACCACAAAAATAGAAAACAAATAAAAAAATTTAGATTCAAAATTTAGGATGTACCCAAAATTTCAAAAAATGTATTGGTTCATGGCTCGGGTTTAGAGAATGGCATGTGCCTTCATCTAGACAAGCAATGAGTCATGAGGTAACTTCTCTCAATAAGGCAATCTAATTGTTAAGGCCATCCAATTTCATTATTTAGTGTAGAATATGATTAGTCTAGGCTAACAAGCCATTTGACACTCATCACAAGTCGGAGATTTCCCCACCTTTCAAACTTTACGTGACAGTTTCCCATCATAAAGCTCTCTGCCACTGATTTTTTCAAGCACATCAACAACAATCCAAACGGAAAACATTCTAAACTGTACTTGTACTTGATTTTTCTAATGAAATCTTGTCTGATATTCTAAATGTGATAGTTTTGCTTGGTCCACCAACTATTTACTAGACATATATAAAGAGTGTGATTACGCTCCTTGAAATTACAATTGAGATGAATGTATACTTTGAAGCGGGGAAGTAGAGATTTGCATGGAGGAAACTCTTAGATGCCATTTTTATCAATATATGGATTTTTAAAATTTAAATCTCATTTATCTTGGATAATGTAAAAAACAAACCAAAATTGGGTTCCAAAGTTATCTTCATTTATAGATATTGATGAATTATCCAATATATAGATTAAAATATATTTATTCATTGTCAAATTTGTACATGCCAAGAAGAATAATACCATCTTCAGGGTTTTTTTGCAAAAAGAGTGAATGGTTTAAAAAATAATAATAGTAAGCTAAGGGAATGTATTAGCTTTAGAGAATATCATTTTTATTTCAATTGGATCATGGGAGAAAAGGTTGTTCCCTCCGAATGACAAAATTCTATAGCGCATCCAATAAACAAACACAAACAAAAGTTTGAAGTAATAATTTAATTTTTTTCTTAGAAAATGAATTTTTTCCTACATAAATAGTTTTGATTCACTCCACTTAAACTAGTAATTCAAAAACTACAAAGAATCTTGTTTTGTAGCCAATTAGAGAATTATTATAATAATAACATATAGTATTTGTTATTGAGCTCAATTTCTACAATCTTATAAGAAAAATAGGTCTATAAAGTGTAGAATATTTGGTAAAACAATCTCACCACTCTAATTGACAGGTTTCAATTTCATTTTTTAATTTGTTAGCAATTTGTTTTTTCTTTTCTTCTTGTATTTATTTCTACTCTAAAATTTATGAAAGAATTAAAACCAATTAGTTATTTTAATGAAGAAATCCTATAGTTTCAACTCAATCTTCCCCCACAATAATTTGAATCTCAAACTTTGTAGTCCAAAAATTATAAACAAAGAATATTCTAAGTCTAAAACCTTAATAAAAAAAGAGAAAAAAAATTTATTTCAATTTAAACACTAATATTTTAGAATCTATTATATCAAAGTTTTTGAATTTGACAAAATAGATTTCCACACATTTTCATACAAGTCCAATGCAAGTTACCCAAGTTAGATATACCAAAAAAATTTAGCTTATCTCTTTGCAATAGGAATGGCAACTATAGGGTGATTTTAGTAAAATATTTTCTTGAAGCTTTAGGAATTGAAACATTGCATATACAATGGGAAAACAAAAGCATTGTTGTCCCCTTTTATTCCCACACAAACGCCCCCATTTTCAAACACTCTTTTTTAGAAGTTTTATATAAATTTTGGATCATTGTATTCTTACTTAGTTCCAATCATGCGTACCAAATTTCAACTTCACAAAAGCAAAACTCCATTTTTGATGAATTTTTAAAGTTAGTGTTCATGGTTTTACATAATAATTTATTGAAAACAATGAATGGTGAACTTTTAAATTTGATTGCGGAGATATGTAGGAAATATCATACGCACATCTTAAGTTCAAAGAGCATCTCCGAAAAAAATTCACAGCTCCCTCTATAAAAATTCAATATTGGGGTGACAATGTCCTAATATTGAAAAATAGATTGTTTTTTATTGTAATTAGATTTTGGCAAGGCAATTGTAACATCATGCTCAAATGTACAAAATTAAATACAATGTGATGGTTAAATAGCAAAATCTAATTACCAAAAAAAGATATGTATTTTCAAAAATTAGAACATTGTCACCTCAACATTGTATTTTTTATAGAAGAAGCTGTTAATTTTTTTTGGAGATCCATACCTTAAGTTTGGCTGTTGTTTTGTTTTGTTTTGTTTTGTTATGTTGAGATCTCCCGGACCGTGTGCCCCCTGGCTGCGTGCACGGGCTTGGGGTGCATGGGCTTGGTTTTGTGGTGTTTGGAGCTACGGTGCGGAAATTGTTGAATTTCAAAGTATTCATGGATCAAAAAATTAAAAAATTACTTTTGCTTTGATTCTGGCTGCGTTCTTGGTACTGTTGGAAAGCTCTTGGCGAAGAGGGGGGGACGGGCTTTGTTTTGTGGCGTTTGGAATGACGGTGTGAAAGATATGACAGTGTGAAAGATATTGAATTTCAAAGTTTTTATTATGAAATAGAAAATTAGAAAATTACTTTTGCTTTTGCTTTGGCTGTGGCATCAGCATAAGGCTGTACACTAGTGCTTTTTTGAAGTGAAGATGTGCGTATGGATATTCCTTATATATCACCACAATTGAATTTAAAAAGTTCCTCATTTATTGCTTTCAATAGAATTATTTTGTAAAACCATGAATTTTGGCTTTAAAAGTTCACCAAAATTGGAGTTTTGCTTTTTTTGAATTTGAAATTTGGTATGCATGATTGGGACTAAGTAGAAATGCAATGATCTAAGTATGATTTAAAAATTGTAAAAAATAGTGTTTGAAAAATGGGGGCTTTTGTGTGGGAACAAAAGGAGGCGACAATATTTTTGTCCACCTATTGTACAATGATAGTATATCCAAAGTCTAACAATATAATTTAAACAATTTCACTACTACCACATAAACACTTTATATTTTGAACTATATTAAATAAATTGTTATTTTGAACCACAACCACAAATGTGAAATGTCAACTACCTACTCAAAATTTCTATATGTGTTCTTTCTATTACAACAGATAGCATAGAATCTTCGGGTGATTGCAAAAAACGTTTGTCTTATTTTCCATCACACATATAATGTGAAAGTTGTTTTGTGTCCTAAGTATTTCAAAAATGATTGAATGAACATGAAATTCAAAAATAAGCTTCCTAAAGCAATAGAAAATATACTTGAATTATTTCAATTTTTTTCTAAATTAATTCAATAGATGAGATTGAATTTCAAATATATATGTCACACACATGGTTTTGGTGGTTTTTAAACCCTAAAAGACCATTAGAGAAAATTTCAAGCCTCTAGAGGGCTGCTCCACAGCCCTCTAAAGTATCCTGAAATTTGATTTTTCAGGGCTAAAAAATTCATTTCCTCCTATTCCCGCGCAATTGAAATTGCAGTGACAGTGGCATAGAAACTGAGTTTTACAAGTTTAAAATTATTAAAAAACAACAACAACAATAACAATCTTTAAAAAAATATTTAAAGAATAAAAAATAAAAAATAAAAAAATAAAAAATCTGATTGTTTTGGCGAGCAGTCAGTCTCTCTAACTGTTCACCGAGGGATATTTCAGATTGACAAGCCAAGCTTAGAAATATATTGGCATGTCAATTTGGAATAGCCCTCCAGAGGGCTGAAAATTCTTGTAATGCAAGGCCATTTTCTGCCAAAACACACTCAAAATTGCCATTTCTACAGCAAAGAGTAGAAAAAATTGAAAATTGTTGTTTTTGCACATCTAATCATAGGATCTTACCCCTAACTAGTACAGAAATGTGTGGAAGAATTTCAAAATTTTTGACCTCATAGATTGCAAGATATCTGCAGTTAAATTTAAAAAAACAAAATTTACATCACATTGCGGGACTAGATTATTTAACTTTGAATGTTCTTAACTTTCATTTTTTTGTAGTATAGAGTTTTGAACTTTAAATCTTAATTTTAGAGAATTGAATTAAGAATCTAGGAAAATAATCAAAATGCAAAAGAACTTAATTTTTATTCTTTAAAAAATTGTTAAGTAGAAGAAGGTACAAGATAGAAGGAAAATCTAAATTATTAATATATCTAAGATGGAATTAAAATGCACTAATTCCAATGGTGAGATTGTTTTAGAAAACAAACTAAAGCACGTGGAAATTTTTTTTGGAAATTATTTTAAAAATTGCATTCAAAAATTAATTCTACAAGTTATTTTTTAAGAAGATACTTTAGTTGCCCAAAAAATAAGATTGTTCATAACTTTCTCATAACAAATCTAAATGGAATGAATCAAAGCTTTCCATTTAGAGAAAAATATAATCTATGAAAAAAAAATTCAAACTTTTTTTTCAAATTTCTTGATGCACCCTTTCCCCTGTTTTGAGCTTATTTGAGCATAACTTTTGTTCCTAAGCACCAATTGAAAAAAAATTATATTTCCACAAATCTTACCATTTTTTCTATCTCTAAAAATAATTTTCAAAAAATCAAGACAAAATTTCATGGTACCTACCCAAAATTCCATTTGTTACGCTAAGGGACAATGGTCCTTGAGGGGTTAATATTATTGAGTACATTTTTTGAAGAATTACGGCGTCAAATTTGGTAGGCTAGCACTTCTAATAGAAATATAACTTCTCATAAGAGGGATTTCCAAATACATGTTCCAAGTGGGTGAATGCAAAAAACACTTGTATTATTTTTTGTCACACCTTGCATGTTGATTTGTTTTTAAGGCATAAC
The DNA here is from genome assembly GCA_963969595.1 of Neckera pumila. Taxonomy (NCBI): domain Eukaryota; kingdom Viridiplantae; phylum Streptophyta; class Bryopsida; order Hypnales; family Neckeraceae; genus Neckera; species Neckera pumila. The sequence continues at coordinate 43,635,498 of OZ018409.1, read as the reverse complement.
TTTTGCGTATTGAATCCAAATGACTTAAGATTTATAGGGAAGGTGCTCATGACCACTATATACCTTGCCTAATTTTTTGGCAATTTTCAAAAAATGTTTTACTAAATATAAACAGCCCCCGATTTTATGTCACAAATTCCAATTTGGAGGTTTTTAGTACTCTTTTGTACCCAAAAAATCGAATTTGGAGCTGAAATTTTGATGAGATGGTCTTCTAGTAGACTTCTAGCTCTCCAGGAGAGGGATTTAAAAAAAAGTTAATTTTGTGTAGTGTAGAAGTCTACAAAGTGAGCTTCTTTCTGCTTGCATTTCGAAACACATAAAACATTATTTTGGTGGGTTTTTTGGTGAATGACCATCTCCATAGAGCTATTGCAAATGGAAATTTTTTATTTAATTTATTTAATTTATTTTACTATTTTTAACTAATTAAAGCATCAAAGTGTCTATTTTCTTGAGATTTGGCACTTTCTAGTTCTCCCACTTAGAGAATTTTTCTATGCTTTTCCTTCCTAGAGTTTCTTCACCTTAAAGATATATACATTGGCCATATTTTTAAGAAAAATTAAAAATTATTTTTCTATGCTTAAAGTGCTCCAGAAAAAAAAGCATCAAATAGTGAAAATGCAACAAATAGTACAAGTGTTTCTTGCATTCACCCAAGTATGTTTTGCATTAACCTAAAGTGTAGTATATTTAGGTTGAATGGTGTTTTAGTTCTAGCATTAATCTTCCTTCTTTGCTCTAAATTGGCTACAATGGCCACATTTAAAGTAAATTTTACTAGTCATTTTTTGAATTAAAAAAATTAGAAATGTGAAAGTCTAATTTTTTAGCATAAATTGTAGCCTATATGGCTCATAAATGTATTTAGCGTACACAAAAAGACTCCATAGTACTAATAGGGGCCTGTAGCATCTTCAATTTGGTGATCAGCAAACTATTTTTATGACAAATTATGTATTGCCATCTATCCTTGCCATCCAATAATGAACAGCATGTGTTGTCAAAATTGTAGATTTGAAATTCAATCGACCGTCCATATTTCATAATCCATTACCCCAATAGTATTGAAGGTGACTTATAATACAGATAGTACTAAAAGGTTGAAAATAAAAAAATGTAACAAATAATAAAAATGTTTCTTGCAATCACTCCTCCCTTCTAATGAAAGTGTGTAATCTTGGAGTCTTGTGTTTCAAAAGAATTTCAAGTGGGATCCAAAATGAACAAACATGTAAGTCATACTAGCTTCAAATGGGACCCAGCATGAACAAACATTTAACTCATATTAGCCTCAAAAACTAGGTATCCATATCCAAAAGTGCCATTGTCTGTTTTGAGCCACCTACACTTGGACGATGAATGCCTACCTTCATGCATACACAAATCATAGAATACTGTGTGTGTCAAAGAAATTATGAAATGAAAGACGTGGGTTGGTTTCTTCTTGAGGACATTAATATTCCTACTCCCAAAAATTCATCATTTGGACCATCTATCCAGTAGAGGCAAGAAAAAGCAATGCTTTTAGGTGCTCTTACCTTAGGCTGGAATTTGAACTTCTTCTTTTTCAAAAAGAACAATACATATTGTCGATTTAGGGATCAAGCACTATTTGTAGCATTACTTAATATCATTTGCCCTTCATTTGTGTCAAATAAGTGTTTATTGAAGTGTCACTAATTTAACCTCAAACCGTTCACTTTGAATGACTCCTACTTTACAAAAGGTGCACTACGATTGTAAAGTAACAAGCTTTTAGTGAATGGTTTAGAATCATTCTCAAGGCACTTCATGCACTCCTATTGAACTTGAATACTTTGAAGTTTCTTCCAGTTTGAGAATTGGTCTTTCTACTTTCCTTTGCACCCTTGCATGAATTGGGCCTCTAGTCTATCTCAAGGCTCTTCAACATGCACCTATTGAACTTGAACACTTTGAAGTTTCTTCTAGTTTGAGAATTGGTGTTTCTACTTTCCTTTGCACCCTTGCATGAACTGGGCCTCTAGTCTATCTCAAGACTTGAGGCACTTCAAACATGCACCTATTGAACTTGAATACTTTGAAGTTTCTTCTAATTTGAGAATTGGTCTTTCTACTTTCCTTTGCACCCTTGTACGAACTGAGCCTCTGGTCTCTCTCAAGGCTCTTCAAACATGCACCTATTGAACTTGAACACTTTGAAGTTTCTTCAAGTTTGAGTATGGGTGTTTCTCCTTTACTTTGCACCCTTGTATGAACTGAGCCTTTGGTCTCTCTCAAGGCTCTTCAAACATGCACCTATTGAACTTGAACACTTTGAAGTTTCTTCAAGTTTGAGTATGGGTGTTTCTCCTTTACTTTGCACCCTTGTATGAACTGAGCCTTTGGTCTTTCTCAAGGCTCTTCAAACATGCACCTATTGAACTTGAACACTTTGAAGTTTCTTCTAGTTTGAGAATTGGTCTTTCTACTTTCCTTTGCACCCTTGTATGAACTGAGCCTCTGGTCTCTCTCAAGGCTCTTCAAACATGCACCTATTGAACTTGAGTACTTTGAAGTTTCTTCTAATTTGAGAATGGGGGTTTCTAGTTTACTTTGCACCCTTGTATGAACTGAGCCTCTGGTCTCTCTCAAGGCTCTTCAAGCATGCACCTATTGAACTTGAACACTTTAAAGTTTCTTCCAGTCTGAGAATGGGTGTTTCTACTTTACTTTGCACCCTTGTATGAACTGAGCCTTTGGTCTTTCTCAAGGCTCTTCAAACATGCACCTATTGAACTTGAACACTTTGAAGTTTCTTCTAGTTTGAGAATTGGTCTTTCTACTTTCCTTTGCACCCTTGTATGAACTGAGCCTCTGGTCTCTCTCAAGGCTCTTCAAACATGCACCTATTGAACTTGAATACTTTGAAGTTTCTTCTAATTTGAGAATGGGGGTTTCTAGTTTACTTTGCACCCTTGTATGAACTGAGCCTCTGGTCTCTCTCAAGGCTCTTCAAGCATGCACCTATTGAACTTGAATACTTTGAAGTTTCTTCTAATTTGAGAATGGGGGTTTCTACTTTACTTTGCATGAACTGGGCCTCCGGCCGGCAAGTGTCCGTCGTCGACTGTATGTTCCTCCTAAAGTCATGACATTCCACTCAGCCGTGCAGGTTCCCTGTTTGCTTTTTCCTGTTACTAGCCAGCTTAACTTGTTCTCGTAAACTCCCCAAAGAACTCCCCCAAAGGCAGGCCAGTACTGTACTGGAGAGGCTGTTCTCGATTGAGTGTAGATTGCATTCCAATCAAATATTCTTCTTCAATTCCGCCTGCTTTATCTTAACTGAATTTCAGCTTTCACCATTGACCTCCGTCCAGACTTCCTGCCTGCCTGCCTTCCACGCCTCTCACAAATCCACCCGCAGCGTACGTATGTACGGCAAAGATCAAAAGCAAAGCAAGGGCTGGCTTCACTTGCAACAGAGGAGGCGCTTCTGTGCTGCCGGCACTTGATTTCTTGTTGCAGTGGCTTGGTAGCTTTTCATCGGAGGACGGCCTGGAGTTCATTCTAAAAGGCTCAAATTCCAGGCTGATCATCACAGAGGATTCACTTTGTGGTACTGTACTGGAGAAGTACTGCAGCTGCAATGAATTCATCGCTATCCAGAAGCACTGGAATGAGTTGCGCGAGGATAAAACGAACCAGAAAACTTGAATGAGTTAAAGAATTGATAAAAAAAAACAAGCATGTACACTTACAATTGGCTATGTCTGCACATGAAGAGTCGGGACACTTTTTGAGTACGTTACCTACAGTACACTCTCTTTTTTAGTACGTTACCTACAGTACACAAAATGGTGAAATTAGGTTACCTTGTCAATTAGGTTGCCTTACCTGAGATAATTACCTCATGGATCAATGCTTGTTCCACATGGAGGCACATGTCACTCTTTGAACCACGCCTTGAACTGGTGCACAAATCTATGCCAACACATGGCTCTAAATTGAATGCTTCATTTTACAAAAGCTGTGAATGTTTCTATAGTGTAGGCTATCGAGAAATTAGTGTGGGGCAACCTAATTTCATTGTTTTGTGTACTTGAATTTCCTCACATGTAGCTTATGTGGATGCAAAGCTTCCTCCCTTGTAGTGTATTGTCAACAAAACTTTCTCATTATGGTGTGGCTGGGACTTGGGAACTTGAGAGGTGAGTGTGCTTCAATGGTTTGTCATTATTTGTTGAATGCCACTTCTTCTATCAATGAAATAGGATGTGGATGCTTCAAATCTTCACATAACATTGCATAACCTCCTCTGGAACTTCCCCTTGGTGGAGGATACATTCCTCCACAAGGACATCTTTTGCCAAGATTTCTATATAATACCCAATGTGTAAATGGTTGAATCCTTCTATTCTATTATGCATTGCATTGGCTGTGAGATAGTCTTGTAATGAAAATGTCGGGTTGTTCCTAGATTTGGGGGAGCAAAACGAGACCCCCCAACATTGTTTAATCCTTTAAGGACCGTGGTTGATTTGTGGTGGTGGTGGTGGTGGTGGTGGTGGTGGTGGGTGGGTGGGTGGGGGGCAATGCATTTTGTGGTTGAAGCAAAATGATGCATGTCAAAGATTCAACCATATTGATGGGTGCAAGATGAATGGTTTAATATGTGGCAGTGAATTTTGTAACAAACAACGGCGCAATATGGTTTATTATGATGCATCTCTGTTTTCAAATGTTGTATTTCTAACCTAAGCCCACATAGAGGCTCAGATTGGCCTGATTTTTATTCCTATGGGTAGAATTGGGAATCCCCATATCCGTCCCCTTTGGCCCATCTCCCAATGCACAACTAATCTAGCCTTACAAATGAAAATCTGACAATTTCGCCTCAAAATTGGTCGACTGGTCCTTAATGGGTTAATAATTTTATACAACTTTGAGTATAAAGTAAGTTGGCAATGGAGATGAATGATTAGTACAACTGCAAAAATTCCTAGGATGGTAGAATCCATCAGAAGCTATGTGGATCCTTTGTTTGATACAACATTTAGATTGATGTGATTTATTTAGAGGATTTAGGACACAAGATGGTTAAGAGCATCATGAGTAGTCTGGTATAATTTCATCTCATCAAAATCTAAGCTCATAGTTTTGGTGAACGGATTACTTGTTTTATGAGTGATGCAAATTGTTGTTGTTTTAACTTCCAACCAATCATACAAAATTTATTGCACAAAATCAAAAAAGGAATCTCTATTATCATAGCAAGTCAAATGAACTATTTGTAGAAGGAAAGGCAAAATTTTGTGGAATTGCCAATTCTAACAAATATGCAAGTTTTGCCTAACCAAAAGAAGATCTTTTGGGCAGATCTTAGTATTAGTTGTGCACTTTGTGCATCCCAAAATGTTGAAGTGGGGGGTGAATGCAAGAAACACTTGTACTATTTTGCGTCACACCTTGCGTTTTGATTTGTTTTTTGGGCCATAACTTTTGCGTTTTGACTCCAAATGACTCAAGATTTATAGGAAAGGTACTCATGACTAATATACACCTTATCTGATTCTTTTGTAATTTCCAAAAATAATTCACTATTTAAAAATTGCTTAAAGGAATTCTATAAGTAACTAATTGTGTGTAGTGTGGAAGTCCACAAAGTGCACTTCTTTTTGCTTGCATTTTGTAACATATAAAATATTGTTTTGGAGTTTTTTTAGGTGAATGACCATCTCCATAGAATTCTAACAAATGGCCAATTTTACATTTTATGTATTTACTTTGGTTTTCTACTTTAACTTATTAAAGCATCAAAACATCCATTTTCTTGAGATTTGGCACTTTTTTAGTTCTCCTCCTTAGAGAATTTTTTTAATGAATTTCCTTTGGTGGTTACCTTCATCTTATATATACATTAGCCATATTTTTTTTTATTTTTTAAGAATTATTTTACTAATTTTAAAGTACTGCAAAAATAAAGGATTAGTATTGTCAAAACGCAACAAAATCGGCAGGTGTTTCTTGCATTCGCCCTAGGATTAATTGTCCTACATTATTTGCGATGCTTTTACAGCCAAGAATTATGGACCAATTGTTTTAAAGTGGTGAAAAATCAAGGATATCAAATTTATGGTAACAACCTTTAAGTCATGGGTGAATGCAAGAATGACCGACTGAAAAACATAGTGTTTTCCACAATACTCATTTTTTTTCCGGGAGTACTATACAATTAGAAAATAAAAAAACTTTAAATTTTAAAAATATATTTTATGGATACACCTTTAAAAAATAAAATAAAAACGGATTTTAAAGAAACTCAAATTGACAATTTGGAAAGACTTTATGGAAAAGAGATTTCACCAAAAAAATGAGCTTGAGACGATTTTGAATGTTCAAAATTGCGCGTGCAAAGGAGCCTTGTTTGCACGCATGTGGAAAACGTAAAATAAAATATTTTTAAACATTTGTTTCGGTGGAAACATGACTTCCTACTATAAAAATAGACCCAAAAAAATTTCAACTCTAGATCATTAATTTTGGGTACACCCCATTACTAAAAAATCCTAAACCGCAAAGTGTGACAAATTAGCTAAACTTAAATTTAACTATAAAATGATTTTTAAAAAACTCTAAACAATAAGGGATCTAAACATTGTCAAGTTAGACATCTCTAATAAAAATTTCAAATTAATTGGGCTCATGCTTCTAAAGTTATATCCAATAACAACTCCGTCATTTTAGTTGTGACGCAAAATAGTACCGGTCCTTCTTGCAATCATCCTCATAGCTGATTTTTGTACTACAATAAACAAGGCTTAACTAAAGGCTTTGGGGGCTAAAATACATGACAATCCTATTAAATAAATATGGTTGAATTTGTAAAAGTTTGAAACCACTATGGTAGTGGCTGTAAAAATTTGAAACCACGTGAGTGAAGTTTTATAACTTTGAAGCCACAATTGTATTGGTGCCGTTTTTGTTTGCCTATTTAATTCCTATGCAATTGCTTTGGAGGTCTTATTTATCATTGCATTTAGGATGTGTTTGGATTCTACTTGTTGTTGGTCTTGCAACAATGCAAGCATATAAGCAATGAATATAGTAATATAAATAGTGAAGCAAATTAAAAAAAAATGCCAAAATTTGTAGAGAATATTGAAGAAACTTTATATGTCAATTTAGAACATTAGAAAAGTTTGGCACCTATTCTTGTGGTTTACAAGTTTAGAGTGAGACAATAATTTGCGCAACTATAGGGGTGTAACCCCCAACAACTATGGTATTCAATGTTGTCTAGCTCTTAATTTGTAGGATATGAGCCAACAATATTTGGATCCCCTTAAATCTTGAAAGTTCATCATATATGGAGATGAAATTTAGATTTAGAAAATACTTTATTGATTTTTAAGAGATGCAAAGTTGATTTCTTCCCTAATCCATTTTTAACACATCCTTATATAAAAAGAATTCACTGTTAGAAGCAACCAAGATGTCTAGCTTATACTAAATCACCCTACAATGCAAGGAGGTTAAGAAAATTGGCAATATATGATTGTGATAATTTTTACTACCATCAATTATATAAATAAAATTCAGAGAATTGAAAAAAGAAATAGAATATCTATGGTAGTCTTCAAGAATATTGTTTGAATATATAGGCTTTGAATAAAGCGGAGGGCAAGATGAATGACCTAAGCTCTCAATTACTTCAAGTCAAATATCTATAGTTAGACATTGACATCTCAAGCTTTCAAAAACTTTCTCAAGAAGAATTTATAAATTCAATAATTGGCCTTGAGAATCTTCTTCTTATTTTTCCTAGTGAGGCCAATTAATTAGCCAATTGGACATTAAGCAGTGAGAAAAGACATGATCAATCCTAATAGGCATTTTGGTTTGTGAAACCTAACTGGTTGGGCGAGTAGTTGCTAGTTGGGATTTGAAAGGCTAAATTGGAAGTCGGTTTGGCAATTGTCTATTAGGCACCTATTGTTTGGCTTCTATTAGGCTTTGGAGGTCTTGTTTTGTTTGGCATCCACTACTAGGATGAATGTGTGACCTTCAACCGAAGTTTGCTGCAAGTTTTTGTTTTGGTTCTTTTTAAATGAGTGATGAGGAGATTTGTAAGTTTGCAGCTTGAAATGTTTAATCAATCAATTGAATTATGTTACTTTCTGTGTATCTAAGTTTGAATGTTGTTGTAGTCTTAATTTGATGTGTATGTGTGAGCCTAAATTGAAATCATTTGGAATTGTGTAAATTATTGTTGTGGAGATTGTGTGTAGGGGTTGAATGAATTGGATCAGTTGGAATTGTATATCAATTTGGAGGTTTGTCACCTTTAACCCCTAAAGGACCATTGTCCCTTCGGGGGACAAATGCGTTTTTGGGCAAGTACCTACGGGTTGAAATTTTCTTCTGATTTTTTGAAACTTTTTTTGGAGGTAGAAAAGCTGATTAGCTTCATGGGAATATCATTTTTTTCCCAATCGATGCTCGGGAACAAAAGTTATGACCAAATAAGCTCAAAACAGGGGACGGCGGGCAGAAAAAAAAATTTGCAATTTTTATTTTTACTTTTTAAAATATTTTTTTTCTCATAAATTATATTTTTGTCTATCTAGAAAGCTTTGATTCATTTCATTTGGATATTGTATGAGAAAGTTATGGACATTCTTGTTTTTCGGGCAGTTAGAGCAACTTTTTGAAAAAAATACTTGTAGGATTCATTTCTGAATGCAATTTTTCAAATCTTTCAAATTTTTTTTTTGCATGGTTTAGTTTATTTGATAGAACAATCTCACCATTGGGATTATTGCATTTTAATCTCACCTAAAATATATAAATATTTTAGATTTTCCTTTTATCTTGTACCTACTCCTACTTAACAATTTTTTTAATAATGAAAATTGAGTTTTTTTTAACTTTTCTTTTTGGCTAGATTCTCAACTCAATTCTCCAGTATAAACATTAAGAGCTCAAAACTCTATAGTGCAAAAAAAAAAAAGTAAAAAATGTTCAAAGTCAAAAAACCTAGTCTCACAATGTGTTGAAAAATTTGTTTTTTTCACTTTAAACGCAAATATCTTGCAATTTGTGCGGTCAAAAATTCTGAAATTTTTTCCACACACTCTCATAGTAGTTAGGTGTAAGGTCCTATGGTTCGATGTGGAAAAAAAACATTTTTCAAATTTTTTTACTCTTTGCTATAGAAATGGCAGTTTTGAGTGTTTTTTGGCAGAAAAAAGACCTTGGTCCTTTAGGGGTTAAGGATTGTAATTGCCTAATTTGATTTTCTTATAGCAAGTCTATTCAAAATAATTTCTTTAAACAAACTTCATTAGGATTTGGTTTTCCTAATCTAATCCTAAAATCTCACTAAATTACTAAAAAAAATTCTATATTGAAGCTTTTGTGTAGATAAATGTTTTCTATAGGGGACTAAAAATTTTATAGATTATATGTTGTCATTACTTGAAGTAATGTCACTTAACCTTATTTTAGCGATGGAACACAAGAGGGGCTCAAAATATTTCAATATGTGGCCTAAAAAACACGGAGCATTGTAATCCAAGTATATCAAATGAATATTTAGTTCCTTGCATGAGAGGTTATCCTATAGATTTTTGAAGATTGTATACTTCAAATACTAATAATTGATACAACATAAGACCCTCCAAATATCAAAGATGCTCTTTTTTCTTTCAATAAAATCTACTTTTTAATAGTTAGTTTTCTCTCCTAAAGCTCAAATCTTTTCCTCTTTTTGATTCTTTTGATGAGTTTGCTGATTGATTCATTGTTGGCATCAAACATTACAAAAATCTGGACCCTCTATAAGGCCGTTCAGGTTTTGGCAAATGTGCAATTACAAATGATAAAATAAAATAAAATAAAATAAAATAAAATATATATTGAAAATAATAAATAATAAATTATTTTTTAATGGAAATCTGACGAGGCACCTTGGCTGACTGTTCACCTTACAAATCCCTTGACAACTTTTTTGGGGCTGATATTTTTTCTAAATGTACATTCTTATGCATCAATTCAACCTTGTAGAGGCCTGAAATTTTCTCTAATAATGGGACAACTTTGATTGTTTTCAACTTTTGCATTGGAGAAGAATATAAATGAATTTGCAATGGAGTGTATACAAATAGTTTCATGAATTCAACTTGATAACTTCCTTGCTAAAGGAGATGGCTAAATAGTGCAAATTAACCCCTAAAGGACCAAACGGCGTTTTTTGGCAACATAGCAATTTTGGGCAGCTCACTACAAATGGAAATTTTATTTTTTTTCTTTGAAAATTTCACACAATGTATGTCCAAGGAGTAGCTTTAAGCCCCAACAATTTTCAAAACTTTTGACTACATGGTTAATAAAGTTATTGGATGATATGTCATTTTCAACGGTCGGCGGGCAGCTCAAAAAAATTCTAAAAAATCACTTTTAAAAAAAATAAAAATTTGAAATTGGTTTTTTAGATTTATATATACACGTAAAGCATTGAATTATTCCATTTTGATTTATGAGATAAAAATTATGAGGTAATCTAGTTTGCGGGCAGTTATGGATTCCCTACTCTAAAATAAACTTAGAAGTCCTTTATTTAATTCAATTTTTTATATTTTTTGAAAAAAATAAAAGCATAGGATGTATATTGCTTACTTCAACATTACAACCGTTGGGATTGACATTTTTTATTCCATAATTAAATTCTTAACAATTTTGTGTTTTGAATCATTCTCTACTTCTTTCTACAACCTATTTTTTTCCTATATGTTGTACAATTCCAAATGATCTGAATATTTTTAAGCATATAGACAACTTGCTTTGAAGAGTGAATCCAAGGAGTAACCACCATTTTGGACATTTTTTCATTTAAATGTGACCTTGTGAAGTGCAGCTGCCCGAGTTTCCGTAGGGCCAAAAAAAGGGGTTTTGTCAATTCAAATGCTAATATCTTGCAATCTACATGGTGGAAAATTCTGAAATTTTTTCTACATATTCTCAAACAAGTTTACTACAAGATCTTACAGTTACATATGTCTAAAAATGTTTGTTTTTTCTGAAATTTGATACTTGTACTAGAAATGGCAGTTTTGGAGTGCTTTTGGTGAAAACATAGTCTCCGACCTTTAGGGGTTAAAATATGAATTTGCATTTTCTTTCATTTTATTTGTTTTTGGCAATTTCAATGATAGTTTCAGCTAAAGATGATTTGGGGATTATAAAAAGATAAAATAATTGAAATTTATATATATTCTATTTAAACTAATGATGGTGATATTGGATGTCAATTTCATTATTGCATCCCAAGACTCTTTTTGGTATTAAAGAAGGTCTAAAAATCAGTATAGGAACTAGGATAGAATTAGGATGTTGACTTGGATTTCAATAGTTTCTCTTCTCTTGACAAACTTGAATTAGGCATCTTTTGGCTTCTTTGGATATAAGGAGGATCTAAAGTCATAGAAGAAATTTGGATATTAGAAAAGACTTCAAATTCTTTTTTATTTCTTCCATACAATTGGTTTTGAAGTAGGCACTTTTTGGCTTTTTCAATATCAAGAACAATCTAGAGATGATCATGGTAGACATTTACTCAAAGAAAAAATGGAATTGTATCTTTTGCTCAAATTTGACCAATTTAAAAGCAAAGACTCGTTAGCCTCCTCAATATCCAACAATACCATTGGGCCATGGCAACACTCTTGTACAGTCATTGGTTTTAATTAATTATATTTTAATCATTTAAGATTGATCTTCTGATCCAACCTTGGTATCTTTCATATCAAGGAGGTACTTCTTATCATGTCCAATACTTGTGCTCCAAACTTGGTGGTGAGTAGGAATTTCACATAACAATATTTGAAATAAAGGTCATACAATTTTACTTTTCTTCAAATTGATATTTGCCACTTTATTTTTAGAATTAGTATCTTTTGTTGTTCCATTGAGCTTGATAAGCCTAATCATAGTAATTTAATGTGGATTTATTTATTATCTAATTAAAATATGTTTTTAGTTTGGTGTGACATTGAGTTTTTGTCCTTGTGAACATGGAATTATAAATTGAAACTCCAATTTGCACAATGCTCAAGATTTTAAACATTCACAACACTAGTTTATCCTATTGATGAGGGTGCAAAATTAAAGTCACTTGTAAAACTAATGTCACTAGAAAATTCATTTTTTGACAAAATTAGTACAATATTGTGTAATATTTGAACGTGCATTTAAACAAACAAGATTTTTTGCAAGTCAATGTATACATACAAATTAAACAAATCATTGTCACGGAATATATTTCAAATAGCTAGAAATTTGATCCACTAGAAGAACCCACAACATGTTTAGTAATTGTTTGTGTGGATCTTCTAATCATTGATCAATTACCAATTATTGTAACCATAAAATGTACTCCCTTGATCCCAAAGTGATCTTTCTATTGGACAAAATGTTTGGTATTATTGCTGAAAATAACATTATTTCAACCCACTTCTAAACATTTCAAGGGAAGTTTTTATCCGTTCTTGAAATCTTCAAGAACAAAAATGATCATTTTTGAGCAACGGGAAAATCATTTTGGGATGAAGGGAGTAATTCTTTGCAAATACTGATTACCAACTTTGACAATAGATCAGTGTTTTCTCAAAGTGAGGTACTCAACAAGGACAGTAGCGCAACAATTGCTAGTAGGAGAATGAAACGAGACGCTAGCTCCAAATTTGGAGTGTGAATGGAGTTTTTGATAAGATTTTGAGACTCACAAAATCAAAATTGTCGGGTAACTTTGTCTTCGTCTTCGCCTGCCTTTGGACAGAGCCAACAAATGTAAGACCAAGCTTCCATGTCGCATACTCATAGGGCCCCATATGGTCCTCTCCAAAGCTTCCCCAGCTTTTGGTTCTTTTTGTTTTGGCCGGTTTGGCGGCTGTGGTTGGCTTGGTGCTCTCTGCAGCAAAGGTCTTAATTTGTTTCAAAAAACAAGAAAAAAGAGAACTTGATGTGGTTACCATTGATTTAGTATTCTGAGCGCATTCTCAGGAGAAAAATATGACACTTTGTCGGGGTTTTTTTTTTTTCTTGTAACACATAGGCAAATTCCATTGATAGAGGAAATTTGTTGGGGGTTTTAACGACATCAATAACTTCAATGTGTGGCTGTCAGTGGGGTCTTTAGCTTTGTTTGGTGTGGCTTTTGGCAAAGCTTTGGGATTGGATTTACATGTATCTAACTTTTAAGAGGAGTTGAGTATGTCCTCCAAAAACCAAATTGGGTACAAGAAATAGTGTTTCAAATGAATAACAAACAAAATGTTTCACAAACTCAAAGCAAGTGCAGTTCAGGAAGAAGCCAGATATTGAATGTGCCAATGGTCCTTTTCTGTCAGAAACTGTCCGAAGTTGTCTTTAATGGGCAGCATATGCTACTGTAGGTTAACGACCACTGCCGATATGTTTGGCTAGACACAAACACATCCCAAGGCAAAGAAATTGTCATCTTCTTTGGAAAGTGTTTGGAATCCTTTTTCTTGTGAAAAGTTCAAAATTTGGTCAATCTAGGTGATCGATTTTGTCTAATCTTGTCCATTGCAGTAGGGTTGTTTTTTAGAGAGACAAGGGAGCGTTCCAATGACAAAAAAACATGTGAGGAGATTCAATCAGTTTTGAAAAAAGCTAAACATGCCTACTATTACCAAGCACATTTGCTTTCTAGGTACCTTGGAGAAGGTATTTGTCAATTCACGTATTTTTGAGAGATTGAGAAGTTAAAGAGAAGCCATTTGCAAGTAGAATCAATGCATTTCGACAAGAAATGGATTTTTCTATGATTTTTCAAAGTTTGTTGGGACTAAATTGGTAAAGCATGGGTAGGGCCATACTAAACCATGTGCTGATGTGTCCCCTCCCCCAAGTGCATTTTCATGATGCTAGATAGAATATTAAATTTGTGGTAATGGATGGGTAATTGACGTAAATGAGAAGGTCCAGCGGATGCATTTGGGTTGTTCTACCTTATATTCAAAATGACTTAATAGAAAAATCATGCACTTCTCAAATCAATATATGTTGATAAATTTAATCTCTACTATTGTAAGAGCTATGAACGTGAAAATCATGTTTGAAAATTCATGTAAGAATACTATAACCATGTTACTATGATACGGTAAATTTTTTGAGCCTGTGTTCAAAAGTAGAAGTCATCAAATTCATAGTCTTTTAAATAGAATCTTTAAATAAGAAGTATATAGCAACTAGTCAAATTTTGCACTAATTTCCACAATCTAATATAATTAAAAAAGGAACAAGAAACAACTTTTATAGTTTTCTTTTAACCCCTAAAGTCCTAAGGGCATTTTTCTATCAAAAATGACTCAAAACTGTCAATTCTGTTGCGTTCATCCAAGAGAAGAAAAAATGTTTTTTCTTGGAATCCAACCATTAGATCTTGTACTTAACTTATCTCTGGACATATGGTAAAAATTTCTTAAATTTTGACCGCATAGATTAGAAGATACTGGCATTCAAAGTTGGAAAATAATATTTTCTAGAACACTGGCCTGCAATTTTAGATGACTTGGAATGCCAAATGTGAAAAAAATTTGCTCTACAAGCTTTAAATTTAATTTTTTTTTGTGTTGAAAAATTGTATTGAGAATCTAAGAATTAAAAAAAAACAAAAAAAACTCATTTTCATACTTTAAAAAAAAATTAGGTAGAAGTAGGTCCAAGATTGAAAGAAAACTAAATTGTTAAAATCTCTAAGATGGGATTAAAATACTATAAATCCAATGGTGAGATTGTTTTGGTAAGCAAATTTAACCTTGTCAAGTAACACATTACAAAAAATTTCAGGCCTCAACAAGACTGCGAGTGCATGATTTTCTGCAACTGCAGGGGGCAATTATGGGGAAAAAAAAAAGGATTTATTTATTTATTTTTCAAAAAATAAATACTATTATTATTTTTTAAATGACGTGGCGTTGATATGGCGCGGACAGCGCTGACGTGGTCAAAATGCAACCATGTCACATTTTCAATTTTCAATTTTTTTTTTCACATAATATTACCACGGAGGGGCCAGGCTTAGCGGCCTTGTTGAGGCCTCATATTTTTTTTCAATTTTTTTGTCAATTGTGAAAATTGCATTTAGAAATGAGTCCTATAAGTTATTTTTTCAAGAAGATGCTCTAATTGCCCGAAAAATAAGATTGTCCATAACTTTCACATAATAAATCCAAACGCTATGAATCAAAGCTTCCTAGATAGATAAAATTACAATCTATGAAAAACAAAAAAATTTAATCTTTTTTTAATCTTTTTTTGTGTGAGGAGATTTTTGTCCGCCGCACCAAAAAAAAGGACCTTTTGTGCCATAACTTTTGCATCTGGGCACCAATTGAAATAAAAATGATATTCTTAAAAAGCTAATGTGTTTTTTTGTCTTCACAAAAAGTTTCAAAAAATTGTGATGAATATTGAAGCCATAGGAGCCTACCCGGGATCCATTTTGTCTCCCGAGGGACAATGGGACTTTAGGGGTTAAAATTGAAATTTTGTATTTTATGGAAATACATGTTAACAATTAAATTATTCATTTGAAATTTTCTATATTTTTTAGGCCTACAGGTTGTCCTGTATTAAATATTCTACCTTTTATACTAGTGTGCATGATTATTTCAAATAATAGATATAATTATTTGAGTTTCAATCATGCAATCATATGTCCCTCTTCTGAGACCATATATCCATCAATTTGATTATAAATGTTTTTAAGAGCTTCTCGACATATTAACTTCAAATGGATGGAGTACATTCAAGAATGATGAAATAGATATATTTGTCTAACGTATGTAAAGGTTTGATATATCAACCCCGTGTCAAAATTAACCCCTAATGGACCAAGGCCTTTTTTCTGCCAAAAACTCTCAAAACTACCATTTCTAGAGCAAAGAGTAAAAAAATTTAAAAATTGTTTTTTTGGCATATCTAATTGTAGGATCTTATACCTAACTAGTATGAGAATGTGCGGAAAAAAATTCAGAATTTTTGACCGCATAGATTGCAAGATATCTGCGTTTGAAGTGAAAAAAACAAGTTTTTCACCACTCTGTGGGACTACATTTTTTGACTTTGAACATTTTTAACTTAAATTTTTTGCACTATAGAGTTTTGAGCATTAAATCTTTCTAGTGGAGAATTGAGTTGAGAGTCTAGGAAAAAAAAAGAATTCAAAAAAACTTAATTTTCATTCTTAAAAAAATTGTTAAGTAGAAGTAAGTACAAGATAGAAGGAAAATCTAAAATATTAATATCTTTTAGATGGAATGAAAATGCACTAATTCCAATAGTGAGATTGTTCTAGCACAAAAACTATACCATGTGGAACTTTTTTTTTTCTCAAGAAGATGCTCTAATTGCCCGAAAAACAAGATTGTCCATAACTTTCTCATAAAAAATCCAAATGAAATGAATCAAAGCTTTCCAAATAGAAAAAAATATAATCTATAAGGAAAAAAAATGAATTTTTTTTTATAAACTGTTTTCAAAAATTTTTTTGTTGCCCCCTCTCCCCTGTTTTGAGCTTATTTGGGCATAACTTTTGTTCCCGGGCACCGATTGAAAAAAAAATTATATTCCCACAAAGCTTATCAGTTTTTCTATCTCCAAAAAAAATTTCAAAAAATTACGACAAAAATTCAGCCCGTAGGTACCTACCCAAAATCCCATTTGTCCCCCGAAGGGACAATGGTCTTTTAGGGGTTAAATTTCCATGTAAGATTCTCAAGGTTCCACATCACCTCACACCATTCACAAGATGACACGTGACACTTTTAAAAATAAAAATGACTTAATTTCTACCGAATCTAACCTTTGTGTAGGGTATTTGACAACTCTGTAACTAGCTTAGTGTTGGTGTTTCATGCTTGTTGTGCAAGGTTTTTAATTGTTCATATAGGGACAAGAAGAAAGTGAGACTTGTTTGGTATGTAATTATAGGATAATAATTTAATCCCCTAAAGAATCAAATTCTAGTTTGAACTTCTTAGAGCTTATTATAAACAAATTTGAAAAACAAAGTTTCATAAGTTTTTATAAATTACATTTTTGAAGTTGCAACCAATAAATCTTTTTTCTCTCATTGCACCTTGATTTGTAACAGATTACATAGAAAAAGAAAACAAAATATCATGTGCTAATAATGTTTGATCATATAGAAATTAGAAATTTCAAAGTTGTTTGAATCCCATTAACCCTTAAAAGCCCATTGTTCCTTTGAGAGTTTGGGGGACAAATGGGATTTTGGGCAGGTACCTACGGGCTAAATTCTAATCGAAATTTTCCAAAATTATTTTGGAAGATAGAAAAACTGCTAAGCTTTGTGGGAATATAATTTTTTTTTCAATCGGTGCCTAAGAAAAAAGCTATGTCCAAACAAGCTCAAAACAGGGGGCGGGGGGCAGCAAATTTAAAAAAAAAATTAAATTAAGTTAAATTTTTTTTTTCTTATAGATTATAACTTTTTCTATTTAGAAAGCTTTTATTCATTTCATTTGGATTTTCTACGAGAAAGTTATGGACAATCTTGTTTTTCGGGCATTTAAAGCATCTTCTTGAAAAAAATAACTTGTAGGATTCATTTTTGAAAGCAATTTTTACAATTTTTCAAAAAGAAAAGTTCCACAAGGTTTAATTTTTTTTCTAGAACAATCTCGCCATTGAAATTAGTGCTTTTTAATTCCATATAAAAGATATTAATATTTTAGATTTTCCTTCTATCTTGTACCTACTTCTACTTAACAATTTTTTTAATAATGAAATTAAGTTTTTTTGGATTTGTTTTTTTTCCCTAGACTCTCAACTCAATTCTCCAGCATAATGATTTAAAGATCGGAACTCTTTAGTGCAAAAAATTTAAATTAAAAATGTTCAAAGTCATAAAATCTAGTCCCGCAATGTGCTGAAAAAATTGTTTTCTTCACTGTAAACGCAAATATCTTGAAATCTATGCGGCCAAAATTTTGAAATTTTTTCCACAAATTCTCATATTAGTTAGGTGTATCATCCTTTGATTAGATGTGCAAAAAACACATTTTTCAATTTTTTTACTCTTTGCTATAAAAATGACAATTTTGGGTGTTTTTTGGCAGAAAAAAGGCCGTGGGCCTTAAGGGATTAATTCTTTGTTTATACACCAGATCTGAACTCGTGGTCATATAAAAAATAAGAGCTTAGAGACTGGAAGAAATAACATGTATTAGTATAGTCAATTGATCTCATTTCTAAATCTACCCTATAATATTATAATATTAATAACAAACTTGCAATGTGATATCTTCTCAAAGTTCTAGTGTAGTTGACGTTCATCTCCAAGTGCTCTCAACACTAGAAAACCAAATATTGCAATTGACTCCATTGCATACAAATTTATATACAATAAATGTAATCTAAAATAGAGATAGGTTTTTGTACTTTGAATATATTTGAGTAATTATGTTACTTTACAAAAATAAACAAATTTCATTAGTTTTTTTTTCCCACTTCAATGCTCGTGGATTTGGAATAAAATCTACATGCATTATAATATTTAATGTCTCTAATTATTATTTTTTAATTTTCATTAAATTAGAATTTATGACAAATCAAAATCCATTCTTCATTTAGACCTTTTTCATATGATCAATTCTCCATCAAATTTAAAACTAAAGTCTACAAATCCTTAACCCTTACAATCCCATTGTCTCTTTGCAGGACACAATGGATTTTGGACAAACTCTTACACTCTCAATATCTTTTGTGATTTTTTGAACCTTTTTGTAAAGATACAAAAACTTATGAAATATTGGAGAATATAATTTTTATTTCAGTCAATGCTTGCCAACAAAAGTTATGGCACAATAAATTTAAATTTTAGTTTGGCAGCAAGAAAAAAACCCTTACAGAAATTAAAAATTATATATATTTTTTATTTTTTATTTATATAAATGTATAAAACTTTGGTTCAGTTCAATTGGATTCGTTATGAGAAAGTTATAGACAATCTTGTTTTTTGGGCAATCAAAACATCTTCTTGAAAAAATAACTTCATTAACTTGTAGGATTCATTTATGGACTCAATTTTTACAGTTTAAGAAAAAAAATCACAAAGTTAAGATCTCTTGCTAGAACAATCTCACCATTATATTTAGTATGTTTTAATTCCATCTCATAGCTATTAATGGTTTAGTTTCCCCTTCAATCTTGAATCTATCTCCATTAAATAATTTTTTAATGAGTGCAAATTAAGTATGTGTTTTTTGAATTTTTTTCCTAGAATCTCAATTCAATTCTTCAACATAAAAATTCAAAATTCAAAATTAATAGTACAAAAATTTTTAATCCAAAAGATTCAAAGCCAAAAACTCTACTCAAACAAGGTACATAAATGTTTATTTTCTTTCTTTTTAAATGCAAATATCATGCAATCTATGGGGTCAAAGTTTCTAAAATTTCTTCCACATTTTTTACAATATTCTAATACAAGATCGTATGGTTAGATATGCAAAAAATAATTTATAAAGGTTCTTGCTCTTTGCAATAGAAAGAAGAATTTTGACTATTTTTTTATGGAAAAAAGACCTTAGGACTTTCAAGGGTAAAGCTGAGAGAGAGGGGGACAAAATGTATTAAAATTGAATTTGTAAAGTATTGCTCCACCGTCCTTCTAACCCTTGCCTAGTACAATTTTGTACCTACAACTCTTAAGAAAAGTGCAATGCTCACCAAAATTATTTTTGCTTTAGATCACTCTATGGAACTTGAACGTGCCTCTAATCAAGCAAGCCTTTTGTAGATGGAGAATAGATTAGTGATAAAGTAGGTGGTGGATGTAAATGGCAACATCCAAAGACTTCTAACCTTGATTTTCTTACTACTGCTTCTTATTCAAGAAGCCTCAAGAATTTAATACCTTTTGTCTTGATTTCACAACTTTCTAAATATATAGTTGATTTTGAATTTGATGAAGAATTGACTATCCAGAGATGGATCTTAATGAGAAATGAATCTTTTATTCCCGATTTATAAAATGTTCAAAATGATTCTCAGAAATGATCTATGCAATCAAATTTGAAAAAATCATTATAAATTATTTTAAAATCATTTTAGAAGCATTTTGACTTCAAATTTTTATCAGGGATACAATTTTTATTTTTAGAACTTAAAATTTGGAATGATGGGCTAAATCTATGAAGTTATCAACATGGCAAAATATAAATTATATATTTTAATATTTGTATTCAAAGCAATATATGTTTTATATGTACGAAGTCTTTAGTAAAGGAAAAACTTGGGCTCTTAGTTGATTTCCTCTTTACTGTAAAGTATAAAATACATCATCAAAAAATGACAATACTTTATAATACATAAATTCCTTGCACATCTTGTTGTCCATTGCTATTTTTTTAGAAGCTTCAATATGGATGGAAGTTTAATTTGAAGAAAAAAAATGTTATTGATATGTAGCGCTTGGCACTAAGAGATTAACTTCAAAGTTGTTTAACTTCAACTGAAATGGTAAACCATTGTCCATTAGAAAACAATGAAAGTACCTACACCCTTAGTTTTAGTGTGAATTTCAAAATTTAACAAAAAGACAAAGAGCATACAATTTTGAAAGAATATAGTTTTTAATTCAATCAAGAGCAAAACATTAGAAGAAATTTGAGGCCAAAAGAAGACTAGTGAGTTCCCTGCTTGTTCCCAGCTGTTCTTAGCTTGTTCCTAGCTTGAAAACTCTGCCACATATGTAGTCTGACATGGTTGAGACAATGTCATGTTAGATTTTTTGAAAAAAATAATAATTAAATTATTATTTTTTTTCACTTTTGTATTTTTAAAAATAAATAAATAAATAAATTCTGACAGTATTAATACTAGTTCAGAATAGGGGAACAGGCAAGGAGAAGAGACCTAAAACGACCCCCCTAGCCCTCAAATCTCCCCAAAATGGTTATGCCACCAATAGTAGCGATAGCAAAGATTAGGCAACCAAAAAAATCACAAGAATTTGTAATTAAAAAAGTTTAAATTTTTTTCATCTACATTAAAAGTTGTTATTTAGTCCAAATAGTATTATTGATATAAAAATTGTAAAGAGTCTTGTTTACGGGCAATTAAATCAAAATCAAAATATTAAATTTGTTTTTGAACTCATTTTTTTATTTTTATAGAAAAAAGGTTCATAAGATTTAAATTGTTTTTAGAACAATTTCACTAATAGAATTTACCAATCTCAATTATAGCTTAGAATTATCATTGATTTAGATTATCTTTCTATTATATACCTACTTCAGTATGATAATTTTTTAAAGAATGAAAATCAAGTTTTTTTTTAAAATTTCCCCCTAAATTCTTAATTCTCCACTATAAAGATTTTTACCTCAAAACTTTGTATTGCAAAATTTCAAACCAAAGAGATTCAAAGTCTTCTAATCTAATAAAAATGTATAGAATAATTTGTTTCTTCACTATAAATTTTGATATCTTGCAATCTTTGTTATCAAAAAATTTAAAGTTTTTTCTACACATTTTAATATTGTTCCAGTGCAAGATCCTATAATTGAATGTACAAAAATCAAATATTAAATTTGTTTTCTCTTTGAAATAGAAAAGGCAATTTTAGATTTTTTTTGACAAATATAGTCTTAAATCTATAGGGATTAACCTCTAATGATCTAAAGGATCTAGAACAAAACTTTGATGTGCTATGAAATATGTCTTTTACAACTTTTGGAGTTTTACTACAACTAAAATTATATTTTGCATTGTGAAATGAAATGTAATTTATTTGGTCAATTTTGAAAAAATAATTTTAAATATTTTTCAAATCAATTTTCATTCTTTTCGTTTAAAAAATTCACCAAAATTGCAATTAAAGTTTTAAACTATGAAGTCTTTAACAACTGAATGACTGCACTTCATTTACATTGATCAATACAAAATGATAAAAGATTTGATCATAAAAACATCATTCCTTTTCCTAATATATTGATAATATTGAACAATTTTGTTCATTTTTTCTAATAAAATAATATTCAGATAGTAGCAATCTTAATGTGTGATGTATGTATTTAAAGATAATCCACTTTTTAAAACATAAAAGAAATTTTTGCTTTCCAAAAATGTTGCCCAAAAACAAATAATGTCTATGAATTAGTTGCATATTTGCATAGGTCATTTAAAGGTCAATGAACTTCACATAAAAATTAATTTGCTGACAAAATAGAAAACTTCAAGAGAAACTAAGGCATTTAACTCCTAAAAAGCCATGTAAGCCTTGAAAATTCTATAGCCAATCACAACCCCTGCAAATTTAGGTGCACTTACGCAGCGTACCTACAAAATGAAGACAACATCCCACAATGCACACCGCATATAAAGAAGGAATTGTATTGGACCATGTCAAAAAATAAAGTAAAAAATTTCTTAGAAACTCCACACACATGTCACATTTCCATTCCAAAAGTAGTATATACAATTAGAATTTGCATTTTTGGCATTATTTTAGCAAATAAAATAATAATAAGAATAGAAAAAAAAGATATAGAAATTTGAAATTTTGGGTGGAGCTTTGTAAATATAAGTGCTGATTACCCTTAAAGCTTGAGCTTGTTTCAAGCACTTTTATATTTACATTCTAAACCGTATCCAAAAATAAGACATGATATAGCAAGAGGTAAAGGATAGTATGGACCACTTAGGAAAAAAGTCATGAAAAGATAGGTTGTTGCTCAAAGCTTTCTAAGCATCATTTGAGGAATCCATTTCAAGAAACCTGCAAACTACTCGTCTAATCCAAATTTTGAGAAAGGTTTTGTTTTTTGCAATGAAACCCTAAAAGACGTTGTAAACATCTTTATCTTTTGGATGGTCAACCAGGCCTTTTGCATATAGAAGAATGGATGATTTTCATTTGATTTTTTGTATGCAACTTAATTGATGCTATATTTACATTATTAAATTAAGTTCAAAATATTTTAGTTGCTCTTTTATTTTACATGGGGTAGTTTATAAAAAATGGTACACTATTTAGTGTGCATATATTTTGATGTTTTGAATTTTTTTTGCTTAAAATTTGACTTTTACATCCAAAATGATTCTTTTTGCTTTTGAAAAAAATTAAAAAAATAAAGCTTTTGAAGTGTAGTTTCTACTCCATTTGAAAAACTTGAAAAACAACTTAAAATAAGCATGTTAGTCTATAAAATTGAAGATCTATAACCACATTTCTATATATGGAGCAATAAAGAAATTTTCTTTATACCAACATATTCTATAATGTAATTTACTTTTATTTTGAAAAATTTAGATTTATGGAGCATGATTTGTATTTGATATGAATTTTCTTTGTTTCTCCTTCAAAAATTCATGAAAATTTTGAGTTTGACTACATAGCTACATAGTCACAAGCTTGGTTCTTTAGAAGGTAACCTTCTTGGGGGGGTCAAACCTTTATACATTTACATATCATGTGCGATAATGGGGTATTTAATTGGGGGGTATTTATGGGTCTTCAAGTATTTTTTGCCTCCCTATTTTTACATAAAAAGCTACTAGCATGTATTTTTCTACATCCTATTTTTTTTTGTAAATGGTGAGGAAGGCTAATTTTTGGCACTCAATTTTTTTTCAACTTTGTCAAATTATGGAATATCACAATGGAGATGATGGCATTGCAAAATGAAGTACTCAATAGATGAAGAAATTAAAGAGGGTTCTAGTGTTGTTCCTTTGAATGGTCATTTATTCATACTATGACAAATGATAAATATAACAAAGCACAGATGATCAAAAATATTGTGGATTTGCCTCAACACATTTAGAAAAAGATTCAGCTTTGTTTTGTACACAATGTTCAATGGATTATAGACGGCAGTAACTCCTCAAAGGGTCAAAAATGGATTGAAGAAATGCTAATAACTTATTGAATTTTGAGTTTAAGAATGTAGCTTTTACATGGTTGACTTCATAGTTTCTAAAAAATGAAATACCTTCAAGTGGGATTCAGTACCCTCCAACAATTTAGTACTGAAACGCTGTTCAAAGCACAACACACAATGCACGTCACGCGCGTCACTGGAAACCTAAAGCCATTGGAAATGCCAGTGCAAACCCTGACCCCCGCCCAAAGCCAAAAAGTTAAGTTTTCCTCCACAGGTAATTCAAAAAATCAAATGGAAAGTAGCCAATTGCCCATCAAATTGGATCAGACGGTCATAAATAAACTGAACCTCCTAAACAAGTTTGGAGGGATCCCATATTTGGGATCCTATTTTTTTTCTACTGTAAAAAAAATGGAAGAATATAACTACACCCTATTTTTTTATAATCCCCCTACCACATATTACCAATGCTATAGTAGATAGAATGAAGGTATAAATTTTTTCTCCAAAGAATTAATTTGACCCTATTTTTTTATTTCATGTAGTTTTCTAAAATTTTGATGGTCTCCCCCCCCGAGTTAACCTTAGAAAGACAGAGCTTATGACTATCCCTCTAAAAGAGAGGTACACCCCTGGTTTGCATTAGTTGCCCCCCCCCCCCCCACCCCCCCTTCTCAAAAAATTTACAAGCCGTTCATTGTTTTAAAAAAAAATGCTTACCTTCAAAATCACCGTTGATTTCTCAAAAAATCACAAACCATCGATCTTGTGAGATTTAATTTGAGCTGTCCAAATATGAATATGGATATGGATGCAATATTTTATACAAATCTGCAATGAATATTAGATATGTATGCAAATATAGATATCGGTAAAATATTGAATACAAAAACTAGATACGGGTACTAGATATGGGATGAATTGTTTCGTATTGATTGCCAATTAAAGTGTTTTTTCAAAATTATAAAGGGGGGAAGGGGGGAGGGGTATGAAATTTTTTTTTGGGGTGGGTGGGTAAATATATATATATATATATTTAAATTAAAATTATTTTGAACGCATAGTGAAGCCTCATGGTACCTCTAACCCATTAAGGTATGTGTTCAAAATATAGGTACACATTGTGTAATCTATCCTAATTTTTTTTTGCTTTGTCTCTTCTATTTGTATCTAATTTTGAGGGAGAATTATTTTATTTTATTTTTAGAGATGCATCCACATGTCTTTTGTAAATTATAAAATTTTCAAACTTATTGGTGATGATTTGAAATTATCATGGTTTTTGAAGTAAACGTGAAAAAATTCACATCTTATACATAATTAGCTCAATAAATCTAAACTTTCACCACATGTATATATTAAAATGAATTTTTTGTAATGTAATTCAATTTCTTGTGACATTCTATAAATAAAAATTTAATAAACCATGGTACTAGATCCAATGTTCAAATTAAAATAAAATATTCATTTTTTAGAATTTTGAAAATTTCAAATTGGAGAAAAAATTAGATTTGATTCTCTAAATTTCATTAGGTGTAATCAAATTCAAAAAAGATAATTTCATGGATTAAATGTATTGTGAGGAGTTAAAAATTGTCAAGTATACTACAAAGTCATCCACGGCACACACATCCAAATTCATACAATACAAAGTATGTAAGACACCTGTGATGATGTTTTTCAGCACAAAGTGCCCCCCCCCCCCCTTAAAAAAAAATTGGAAGAAACAACTGATTTGCATCCTCTAACAAGCTTCCATTGTCATTCAAAAGCCAAGATTTGGCTCTTTAGGTGTTCCAAAACAAACTGATTGTTGTTTTGGTTTATGTTCATTGATTTTTTGGTTCCTGTTCTTTGTTTAGGCAAAAATGAGATGTAGCCAAATCACCAAACCTCGTGGAATTTTTACAAACGTAAAAGACATTTCATATCCAAGCTTGGATAAAGTTCATTAGATTTTTACATTAAAATATACAACTCAAAATTTTGATTTTTTTAACATGCAGCAATATCTATCTATTTATTTATTTTTGTCTATTATTATTATTATTATTATT
The DNA here is from genome assembly GCA_963969595.1 of Neckera pumila. Classification (NCBI taxonomy): domain Eukaryota; kingdom Viridiplantae; phylum Streptophyta; class Bryopsida; order Hypnales; family Neckeraceae; genus Neckera; species Neckera pumila. The sequence goes on along the minus strand of OZ018409.1, from coordinate 43,609,535 downwards.
ATTGTTATTATTATTACTATTATTACTATTATTTTAATTTTTCATAATCACAAATACCAAAATGAATTTTAATTGGTTATTTTTACACTCATATAATAGTAAAAAACATTATTGTATAATTATTGTACTATTTGAGTTCACACCAAAAGAAATTTGATAGAAAAAGTTTATAAGTGGTCTATTTTGATCTTTGAAAATACTATTTTCAATGTGTCACAAATATTAAAATTTTAAAATTTTTGGAAAAAAACCTCAAATGGTATAAATAATATTTTAATAGAGATTTTTTTTTAATTAAGCTTAAAAACATTTAAAATAAAAAAATATGTGAAAATTCATATTTGACCTTAAAAATGCTTATTGGGCTTCTAAGGTCCTTTAAGGGTTAATCCCACTAGTTTCATGATAAAAGGCTTCAAAATTGCCATTTCTAATCCAAAGTGCTAAATGAAAAAAACAATTTTCATGGTCAAAGTGTATGAAATTGTTTTCACACATTTTCCTACAAGTTTTTCTACATTTCCCTATGGATGTTTTAGTAATGAAGAATTGTGAAAATTGGGCTTGGAAACAAATCTTTTACAATCTTTTTTTTCCGCAAAAGATGCCCTAATTGCCTACAAAACTAGACTCTCCATAACTTTTACATCACTTATGTTCATAGAATGAATCAAAGCTTTCAAAAAATACATAAATATATTATATTAAAATAAAAATTTAAGAAATTATAATTTTATTGCATTTTTTTTCTTGCCCCTCGAAATCAAGTATTTTTTTATTAGGAAGGTTTATTACTTTTCTCTATATAACTAGTTGAAATAAAAATCATATTCCCATAAATCTAGTGCATTTTTGACCTCCTAAAAATGTTTTAAGAAATTACAATAGAATTTGATATTAGATGACCAAATCTTAACAAACCCATTCCAGAACTTTGAACCTTTGGGTTTAAAGTTAGTGAAAATAGCATATTTGGAATCTTTGGGTACTTTCATTACAAAACTATGCAAAAAACAACAACATGATAAGCGGTTCACTAACCACTCAAGAACACTCAATACCCCACCTTCCTCAAAGGGTTTGAGGTCTGAGGGCTTGGGGTCAAGAAGTTGTCGGGGAGGAGATTTTTAGTGATTATCTACTCAAAAGAGATAATTACTACCCTATTTGCGCCACTTTTAAGATGTTCACATTGATTATTTTCAAATATTATGTATTTAGACAAAAGATTGTCTAAAGCTTTAGGAAACTACAAATTTTTTAAGAATGGTTAAGTTTGGTAGGAATTTTTCAATACACAATATAATTTAATTGGGTTCGAATATGAAGAGGTCGCGCCACCAATGCTCCAATATCCAACTACCTTGTCTTAGATGTAGTCATATATGATTGATTATAGATAGGTGACATATAGAATTGGTTTGAACCCTCACTCCAATTTTAAGGCCTTAAATTCATTTTAATATAAGGTGTGAAACTGTAAACATTTTATGTGTGCCATATAACACTAAGTGTGAATGGTCCATATCTACCAAATCTTTCGAGTACACCATTTTTTAAAAATTGTGGCCTCATAGCAAGGTCTGAGTACTTTGCCTAGTCATCAACACCTAAAATATGAGCATGAATGGAGGGGGAAGGCATGGCAAACCACCAATAAAAAAAAGCTATTGGAAAAATCTTAGAGCAAGTTTATTTATGTAAAACCACCATCTAAATGCCGATTATATTTTTTTCACATGTTTTATTTATGGATGATCGTATTGGCAACAATGGTGTTTTCCTAATATTAACTTTGGAAGTAGTTTTTTCTCAATTTCTGAGTTAAGATTCTCTACTATCACTTTATCATACATTCTCTTCTAATTGCTGAATTGCTAAAAGCAAAACAAAAAACATTACAACTTCATCCATATTCCACTCCGTTTGCTTTATTTCAAAAAATGGCAATTATGGATGCATCCATTTTAATCCTAGAGGAATGGATTGGTCATAGTAGAAATCATCTTTTTTGGTACTATGTAAATCATTTGCTTTGAAAAACCGAGGAGCACTCATTGTAGGTCAAACTATTATGCGATACCTCTTTTTTCCACACAAAATTTCGAAGAATGAATATTTGCACATTTGTCTTCTACAGAAAGATTCTCTATCATCCATTGGACATTTAGTGTCCGCAGCATCCTTCTAGGGTTACCAATTGGATGTAGATGTAAGATAATCTGCTCTAAAAGCGACCCTCTTCAATCTTCAAACCAACCCTCTAATTAATTCTTGAATGGATATGTCAAGTGGTCCTTAAATCTATGAGAGAAATTTTGGACTCTCCAAAAGGCTGCCAAGGTTTGATAAGCCGGTCTAATTCTGGAGCCATATTGAGCTACTGATAGGACAAGAATCTCTAACAAAAGAAAGATTCACCTTGTGTGAATATCAAGACCGATAAAGAATATATCTACGTTTCTTATTCCGGAGTTGTCAGATGAGGGTACTTGCCATGCTTCTATTTAATCCCTAAAGGTCAGAGACTATGTTTTCACCAAAACCGCTCCAAAACTGCCATTTCTAATACAAGTACCAAATTTTGAAAAAAAAAATGTTTTAGGAAAAATATAACCATAGGATCTTGTACACTTATTCAAGATGTTGTGGAAAAAATTTCAGAATTTTCCACCGTGTGGATTGCAAGATAATAGCGTTTGAATTGACAAAAATCCATTTTTTGTCCTGCAAAAATCCGGGCAGCTGCACTTCACAAGGTCACATTTGTACAAAAAAATGTTCAAAATGGTGGTTACTCTTTGGATTCATTCATCAAGGCAAGTTGGTTACATATTTGAAAATTTTCAGATTATTTGGAACTGTAAAAAAAAAATAGTAAGTAGAAAGAGGTAGAGAATGATTCAGAACACTAAATTGTGAAGAATTTCGATATGGAATTGAAAAACGCTAATTCCAACGGTGGTAATGTTGTAAAAAACAGTCTACACCCAATGTTTTTTATTTTTTTCAAAATGATTGAAAATTGAGTTAAATAAAGAACTTCAAAGTTTATTTTAGAGTAGAAATTCCATAACTACCTTCAAACTAAGAATCCTCATAACTTTTGATTCATTAATCAAAATGGAATGATTCAAAGCTTTTTGCAAACATATAAATCAAAAGAACCAATTTCAAATTTTAACTTTGAAAAAAAAGTGATGTTTAAAGAATATTCTTGAGCTGCTTGGGCTGCCCGCCGACCAATGAAAATGACATATCATGCAATAACTTTTTAGTTATGTAGTTCAAACTTGTGAAAATTGTTGGACCTTAAAGCTACTCCTTGGATACATCTTGTTTGAAAATTTCAAAGAAAACAAATAAAAATTCCGTTTGTAGTGACTAGTGAGCTAACCCAAAATCACTATGTTTTCAAAAAATGGTGTTTGGTCCTTTAGGGATTAAATACGATTGGGGAATCGTGAATCAATGCTTTGACAATTGGATATAGCCAATATAAATTTAATCCTGGGGTCCCTTTCACCACTTTTTAGCATCCTCTTGGAGAGTCTAAATTTTCTCTCATGGACCTCTTTAGCCATTAAATGCATTAAAGATAAAGTACTACGTATTACAAGAGCCAATCGTTCTCCTTGGTTTCCGCTTTAGTTATCTCTTTACAAGTTGCAAGGGAACGGGTTTTGGGAGAGCTACATTCACAAATAGGTGCCTAAGGTAGAATTCTTTGAAAATTCATAAGTAATTCAATAATGCTTTGAAAAATATGAAATCACTTGTGTTACATTCCACATCTATGTCTCTTCACCTAAAAGCGAGATAAAAATCTTCCCGTTTACTCAAATCCATGAAATTGTTGCACCAGCCTTTAAGGGAGAGGCACCCTACAGCGTTCCTTAAATGGTTCACGCTTTTACAGCAGACTACCTTACATTACTACCTGGACTCCACATTGCCTGCCTGCCTTGGTGGTCATTTGTTTAGTGTACCAATTGCCAAACTATGTATTAGATAACCGACAAGCCGCGGTAGCGGCCAATAGGTTAGCGGACATAACCGGTTGCTCACTTTTCAATCACAACCTTTGATCTCCGTGATCCAAGGGTGGAGGAAGCAAGTTGAGAGGAGAGAAGGTTATGAGTTGCAACTTGTAATGGCAATGGTGATGGGTTGCCAATGGGACGGCGCCACGTTAGCGTTGAAAAGTCAACAACCGGTTATGGTTGCGGAGATTTTCTGTAGCAGGAACAGCCAAAGCTCCAAACAGGATGCCAGTCAAGTGGCTCTTAATTTGTTGTAGTAATCCAATACTATAAGTCCAGTCCTGGCCAATCAGACACACACCTTTTCTTGACCACCTGAGATGAGTTTGTTACTCCTCCTGTTACGCAACCAAATCCTCTGAGAACAAACAACTGAAAGCCTGTCATGATGGAGAACTGAAATTCTTGGGCCCAGGCCCCAGGCCCCAGGATTAAAAACTAAACAATTAGAAACCTATGATTGAGAATTGTAGAAGCTCCGCCTGCACAATCAATTAAGGACCCTGGCTAGTGCCATTAGCAGCGGCTCCAGTCCACTCCACTCCACTCCACTCCGATCCGATCCGGCCGCAGCAGAAGACTTGGGAGGAATGTCATTGACCTTCTTCTCCAACGGAACGGAACCCAACCGAACCCGCCGGCTTCGTAAGTTCAGGTATCCGAGCAGGTATCGATACCGATCCCTGGCTGGCTGGGACTCCGTCAGTCAGTTCCGAACCTCTCTTTCCTTCTGGACTCGGAGTTTCCATAGGCTGGGAAGTGCGCTCCGAATCCTTCTTGGATCCATTAATCTGTGTTCATCAATTCAACTCCACTCTGGGCTCTGGCTAGTGAGCTTCTCCAGTTTCAAAATGCCCGATTTGTCCGCCGTGAGGTGATCATCCTGGCGGAGTGCTGGGGTTGTTTCATTTTATTTGCAGTCCTGAGTGTTGGCAGGGATGCCGCTACTTTTGGTTGGTTTGTGTCAAACTGGAAAAAGGGAAATAGACTACTGGAAGGTGATTAGTAGTACAGGAATGACTAGCTGGAGGGCAAAGCCACCAAGACGGACAGCCCATGTGCAAGCTAAGCTAAGGTAGTTAGGGTCACTACTGCAAACCTTTTCATTCCCTGAAAAAAGCGACAATGTGTTCTAGCCTTGGCCGTTAAACATTTAGAATGCATGAACTATTTTTCCTGTTCATGAAGAACGTGTACTAGTATATCCAATTAATACTTGTGACTCTAATTTGCTAGAACCACACTAGTTTATATTTAGGTATGCTAAATTATTACTATAGTTTATAGTGACATTAAATTTAAGAGGTGGCACTAATTTTTCACTAGTAGGATAAATCAGTGTAGTCATATTTAAAGTAATTGTGTTTTTCACTTAATTTTTTTCTTTCTTTGAAATTGTTGGTGTCATTACTCATGTCAAAATTTGATTCAAGATGAATTAATGTACCTTGGAGATTAAAATTTGGTTGTCCTTATGGAGAGGAGATTAGATTTACCATTTCAATTGCAATACTTGGAGATAATAGCAAAAAGAAAAGAAAGCATAGCATAAAAATAGTTTGGCTACCTAGGAATTTTTGGTCATTTGGCACAATAATACCTTTTTGGAAGAATTGTACGATCTAGATTTTTTCTTTAACAAGTGAATTCTAAACTATAATTACTAATACATTGACATTGAAATCTCTAAATGCTTGGTGATCTTTTTAAATACATTCCAATCTATGACATTCATTTTCTTATATAAGAAGCAATGCACTTGATTTACATTCTTTGAAATTTACTTTTAAACAAGAGTTTAAATTGAAACATATTTTTCCAAAGAGTTTTAGATAATGTATTATACTGGAATTGATTATAAGGAATAAAATAAACATATTGCACTTTGTAAAGAGATCTTCAAAATATTTTTAGTTTCTTTGTGATCAACTACTTATATTTATGCTTTAATGTCTAAAGTCTCAAGTGTTCCCTCAAAAGACACTTAAAGATTTGTGTAGGTTCTTATGATAGAAAAACAAATCAACTCTTGGAAAACATAATTTTATTTTGCAATCAATACCTAAGAGCAAAAATTTTACCACCTTAAACATAAAATGGGGTTTGCTAGGTAACAAAAGAACCTCCAAAACTTGAAATAAATAATCTTCATTTTTTTCTTCAAAATTAAATTTTGGTCTATTAAAAATATTAAAATCTTTCCATTTGGATTAATAGTATAAAAATTATGGATCATCTTATTTTGAAGATAATCATATCATCTTATTGAAAAAACAAAATATTGGATTTAGTTTAGAACTCAATTTTTATAATTCTTTAATAATAAATAAATTCCATAGGATTTAATTTGCTAGCTAGAGTAATTTTATTATTAGAATTATTGTGTTCAATTCCATCTCAAAGCTGTTAACAATTTCACTTTTCTTTCAATCTCATTCCAATTTCTACTTAATAATTTTCTAAAGAATGAAAATTAAGTCTTTTTTTTTATTTTTAATAAATTTTTCCCTACTCTCAGAACTAATTCTTCAACATTAAAAAATTTAAAATCAAAAAGTATAGAGCAAAAATTTTAAGTTAAGAAGATTCAAAACATTATAATCTAGTCATATAAGGTGCAAAACAATTCATTTTCTTTACGTTAAATGCAAATAGCTTGCAATCTATACGGCCAAAGTTTTTGAAATTTTTTCTATACATTTTCATGCTAGTATAGTGCAAGATCTTATTGTTAGATGTGCAAAAAAATTATGATAATAATAATAATAATGATAATGATAATAATTTTTTGGCTCTTTTAAAGAGAAGTGACAGTTTTGAATATTTTTGCGAAGAAAAAGCCTTAGCACTTTACGAGTTAAATTTTTTTATACATAATATTCAATAATTTCAATTAAATGAATAAGATAGTTAATCTACACTAACTAATCTTTTTATTATACACCTTTTTATAATTGATGTTACAAAAATGATTGAAAATTTTATTCGTATTAGAAAGCTTATTGCAAAGTTAAACTTTTGAAAACACATTTTATAAGTGAAGAAATTTTCTCGGAAAGATAAAGTTGTTACAGACATGAATCAAACTTGGTGTTTTATAACGAATAAAATCTAATTACTTACAACTTTCTACATTAGATGCAAGAATAAAGGTAGAGCTTGCATTTGTAATAAATAATTTATATACTAGAATTTTTGGAATTTACAGATGAAAAATATAATATGACAAGTCATCATACAAAATTTGAGTACATGAATTTGAACGCAAAATGACAAAAAAGTTACATATAGTAGACTTTATAGTTTGAGGCATTCTTTTTTTGGAGTTTGCAGTCACATCTTGTATAGACCCTAGTGCACCTGCACAAAGCACATCTACAAAAGATAGCTTCTCTCTGGACCACTATGGGGATTTCAAACAAGCATAAAATGAACACTCCAACAATATATATGATAAGATTGTTATACACCAACTCCAATGCAAGGGCAGTATATGCAATGCACACCTCTCCATTTAAAATTAAATTGATAGGAATCATTTTGACACTTTAAACTAAAATATCCATCACATTCATATTTTTATTACAAATAAAGGCGAACATCACTTGTATTTCCTTTGTACGACAAGGACCATGACAAAATATGATACAGATAGATTTCTAGCCCAAAGATTGGAATTGGTTTTAAGACGTCCATCAACCATAGTAGCAAGCATCGTGACTTCTGTATGAACTAGAACGTCGTAACTTCACTTTTCAACTCTTTTGCGTGACCCCACAGCCAAAATGTGTACACAAAAAGCAGTATAATGAGAAATTTCCGTATCTGTGCAGCATATTGGTGATGCTGAACAACTACGAAAGTGGGAGCAGAGTTGATGATAATTTAGCAACTGTTAGAATTTTTTTCAGCAACTATTGAACTTGTTGAACGTTAGTAAGAATTTGTGTGGGCAGCACAAAAATCTGTGTTAGTTTCAAGGCAATTTGTGATAGTTAAACCTCCTTTGCACATGTACAAGGATTGATTGAATCTAAGGTTGTCTGATAAAAAGATAGTAGACAGGGAATGAACTGAAAACGAACCCAAAGGACAAACTTGTTGGTACAGGTTGGGCCACCAGCGCGGAAGCTACCAAGTACCTGTAAAACATCAACAACCAGTGAGTCCAGCAATCAGATAATTAAATAAGCACGCAAAAACCGATTGGCACGTCCCTCATCAATGAACGAAGAGCAGTTCAAGAGACATAGGCAAATTGTGGGTCCAAGTTTCCTTAGGGATAAGCATGGAAACTTAGCTTTTGAAGCCTTACCAGTAGCAAAGATTTGCACGACTCACACGGAAGCAAAAAAATACGAAAACGAAAATCATGCACCAGTTGCAATCAATACTCACGTACCGGAGATGGATTTACCTTGTGTTGTAAGCTGATCTAATCTCAACAATGACCCAAAAAGTTATTCATGGTATGTATTGGAAAAGGAACGACTTACAAGGAAAAACCCATGACTATGAGTGGGGCGTACGGATAGAAGGCCACAGTATATGGTCGATGTAAATTGGGGAGATCTCGCCGTATCTTTATGTGAGCTGCACCTGTGAGACCATGGAAAATGAATGATGACACGCCAAAGAAGCTGACCAACTGCACACATTAAGCACCACACTTCATCCTCAGAATAATGTAGTGCTCAGGCTGGACATCACAGAATATTTTGCACTCTCTACGAACTTCGCGTCAATGTCGAATGATATTGGACAATTCTACTAATTTTAGAACACAAACGAGACTCTACATGAACATGTACCTCAATGGACCAAAAGTGCCAAATTGGGCCGAAAGATTTTCAGCATTTTCGAATGGCTCATATGGGAACTTTCTTTTGTTCAACTTTATTCATTTATTTGACCAACACATGCAATACTGTTCACTGATTCTGCTGATACAATATTAGACCCTGTTTGAATTATATATTTCACAATATCATCAGTCAAATTGGTCATATTAAAACCATCAAATCTCGGTTCTTTAAGGTTACAATATCTCATCGCATTTTCTCCTCGACACTTCAGTTGATCGCTGCACATCAATCTGTGCAACAATTATCTAGTTTCTCTTCGCTAAATTTCTCAAATCAAGTTCATTTCCATGTTCTAGCGAATTACAACGCAAATAACATCTATTTACGACAAACATCCATTGTCAACTGCCTACAATAATGAGCATTCAAACAATGGCCAACGAGCCATCGAGCCAACATTTAAACTATTGAATGTTGTGAGCTTCTGCCCTAGACCAATTTTTCAGAGCATGATATTATACATACCTTAACGAAACTGCTGGATTGCAGCAATAGAAATATGCACCAGGAACCCTGCACAAGGCATATTGAAACATCTGATAAAGATTTCGGAGAAGTTTTTGCCTTCATATCAGATAAAAGTCGGATGAATGAGATAACAGATTTAAACCATGGGATGACGAACTGCCAAACCTGAACAAGAAGCGCGACATATGGGGCGCGGTTATGTGCACCAACAGCTCCAATTCTCTTGAAAATTTGGCCCTGCCTAGCCGCAGCATACTGCACATGAAAGGATGTGATAAGATCTAGCTGTCCGCTTCCTTCTACCATTCTTAAAAGGCAACAAGTTTCGGCAATTAAATTCAACGTAGGGCACAGGAACAAGTGCTCATGTATAATTCAGAGCCGAATGTTAAAGATAAACGACATTCAAACACAATTTCATTCGAAGATCAAGGATTAAGATTAGGACAGGTACGATTAGACCCAATGACAAAATATAAGCAAGTCATTGTTAGACAGATCCTTAACAGAGAATTTAGCTTGCAAAGAACAGGATCCATCAGAAACTAGAACTCCTGGGTTCCAGAGCTGCATCCAGAATTTAACGTATATAATTACAGGAGTAAAAAAATGAACTTAAGAAGCCTTCATACCAAACTTGGAAATTCCCTTGTCTCCAATTGCATAAAACGGAAAGATTAAAGGGATTCATTACCAGGTAACGAGCACCACAGATGACGATGCCATTAGCAGAGCCTAAAATGGAGATAGCAACAAGTATGGACATATAGGGTCCTGCCCAAGGTCCCAGAGCTGTGTTGATTGCGTCAATGGCAACAACTCCTGATGTCTCCATCACTATCATGGCAAAAATTTACATGTGAATCATGGACCTTTCAAGAGAATTTCACGACAAACTTCAGATACAGGTCAATGTGGAAGTTACAATAAAACACACAAGCTTTAACTACTTGCAAAGTACTATCATCAATATAATAACCAGAGTCAAGAGGATCAAACTGGAGGGTGACAGCTTACTTGCCTGCAGCAGGAAGGATGCAGAGGAAGATCACATTCATTACCAGCTGCCAAATTTTGACAACATAGATAACATTAGCGTCTTTCGCTAGACTGTGTCCAAAATTGCCAGGGTGGTCAAAACGATACTACCTGATTGAGTTCACGTAATGGTAGCTTCCAAGCTTGAAAAACTCTGAAAACTCTTGCACAGAAGCTTGTAGGTGCAAGCAAAGAGAGGTGGATCGTTAGGATCACCCCACATTATCTTATAAAAGCACTGCTCCAAGGATAGCAACCGAGGAAATCTTTCCAAATGCTCTAGCAGTATCAAGGCGGAACATGGCTGAAAGGTTTATGCATGGAGAGTCTCCATCCAATAATTTTCTAACTGTTACTGACTTTCTCATTTTGAAGGATATTGAACACAGAAGCAATGCACGAAGAATGGTCTAGTTCGTTTATCGACTTGTGGTTAAGAAAAGACCTACGTAAATGACCATCACAATAAAGATGCCGCCCACTGTACCGCGTGGAATGTTTCGCTCAGGGTCTTTCAGCTCTTCTGTCAGGAATACGAGATCGCCCCTGCGCACCAAGTGAGACAATTCACATACGCATAACGGTTATGATGAAAAAAGCCCCATGTGCGTAATTGATGACAAAGGTCACTCAAACTTCAAATTTTCTGAGATTCCACCTTCTGACAAACTTCGAACAACAGAATTGGTTTTGAACCGTTTAACTGTAATTGTCTCTCTACAATGTGTGGAAGTCGAAAATTCACTAAGTTAGCACTTTCACCGTTGACCGGGTCTGTCTCAATCATCCTTTCGGCATGATATAAGTACTCACTAGTATAAATATCTGACATAAAGCTTGGTGTTAATATGAAGAAGCCCCAAATCAAATTGAAGGATCAAGTGTGAAAATCCTAAACCAACCAGCCAGTGAAGGCCCACAGAGAAGCCACACAGCTCCCGCCAAAGCCCGAGAAATCGCTTCCTTCAAATGGTTTGTGCAAATTCTCCTCCAACACATGTGGGTTCCCCAAAACAAAATAGGATGCGGCTACTACTAGTATTGAAACGGGCAAGAGCTTCATCACGCTGAGAAAATTTTGAAGTTTCGCACCAACATGTACCCCTGAATATTGACAAAAGAAGCGAATAATCAGTAAACTCAGAACGAGTTGGTGTAAAGAGACAAGGCGCCGACTCAAAGTCATGCAAGGTATGAACAAGAACTCTAGATAGGTAAGAAAAGAACGCAGGCATGCGAGTGAGTACTGATTCAAGGTAGGGCTAAAGGCAAAAGAGCACAGACAACCCAAAAGATCCCCACAAAGTTATTAATGATAGGTTAGTGTTCATCTAATAAAACATTAGATGAATACTAAAACAATGCTAAATGAATGTCAAGTTAGAGTTGGCTTCATATGCTTTTAATATTTTCCAATGTAATATCAAATCAATGTCAATGATACATAGTAACGTCACACTGACATTAAACATTAAAAGACAAATCTTGTTTGGGAATTACGCTAGAATTAACTTAACATTAACTCATCATGACAACTTACGAATCTGACGAATATTAACTTAACATCGAGAGCCAGCCATCTATTTCCTAGTGACTCGGTTCAAGATGATTTTACCAAAGCAGTTGCAAATGGTAAGGACCGCTACGCATCCAATTGCCACGGCTTTCACTGTAGGATCGGAGTCCATATCGCCCTCCAGGGTAGTGACTCCTGTAAACTGCTCAGTAAAATTCATTATTTTTGCACAGCAAGACAATAGGGGAGCCAAATCAAAGTTTGGTTAGAGTTTCTTCACTTACGCCAGCAACGAGGTAGCGAGAAAATGTGATCACTACAATGGCCAAGCTTCCATTCGTAAGTACAAAGAACATTGTCCAGACAAATGCGAAGCCCCAGACATCGCCAAAAGCAATCTGCACACAAAGCCACTGGGTCATATCAATCAAAATATTACTAAAAATGGGAGAGTAGTAGTACGGGATAGAGTAGTATATTAAAACAACAGGTCAAGAGTCCAATTTTTGCAAAAAATTATTAGACCCCAAGGACAATCCGACTGCACGGTCATTTCAGGCATACCATAGACCCTAATGCTTCACTTTGTTGAGTTTGTCATTTGGAGAGAGTCCCTTGCAGTACAAACTATACCACACGCTTCTCTAAACAGGGAGAGTGGAATTGCTCTACCCTGTAGACTTTGTGATTTATGAGGCTTCCCTACAACAAAGTCACTGTTTCCGAAGCAAGGAGGCGTGATACAGAAGTATGTTCGACACTGGTGTCTTTATAAAATCCATGGGTCAATGAAATGAACCCCCAATTAGATGCAGAACCCTTCACTTGAAGTAATCAGAAGTTTCGGACAGTTGGAAAAGCAGCTTGATGCCCGAAAACTCGGAATCAAGGATGACAAGAGAACGGAAAGCGAACCCTGAAGTATTCTGCATTGCCGCCAGCTTGGGGAATGGCAGCACCGAGTTCAGCGCAGACAAGAGCCGAGCAGAGAGCCATGAACGACGCAGCGACCCAAGCTAAGAGCCCTAAACCTATACTGCCAGCATCTTGAAGCACCACGCCGGGCGATGCGAAGATACCACTTCCGACCATAATTCCCACCAGCACACTGCATCACATTTGGAACACCTGCCTCAGTCCTCTAACTAGAATACTCGCCAATTAGCGCTTGACAAATTCTCCTGTGGTCGACAATTTGCATCAAAACGATTGCTCACCTGATTCCATCAATAAGCCTCAAGCTCCGACGAAGCCCGAATTCATGCTCCTCATCTCTATGATCTCCTAAGTTCGGGCTCTCCTTGTGCGGGATCAAGGACTCGATCTCTGGGGTCGGGTTCGCCATGGCTAACACACCCACACAGAGGAATCACAGAACACGATTGAGACGAAGAAAATGAGCGATACTCGATAATGTCAGATATCAACCCTATTTCTGTAAAGCAACATGAAAAGCGCATCAAAAGTATCACACCTCTAGAGACCACAACGTCTGCACACGCTATTGTGTAGAGGCGGCACCGAAGACGACCCGCCACGCGCTGCAATCACAGTTTCAAGCATAGACCTCGTCGAAGAAATTTAAAAAAGAATTAAATTTTTTCTCAACTTTTGCAGGCTTCTCCGCATCATAAGTATGCTGGCGAACATCGTGCACCTCAGACATCGTCTTCGAATGTGAGCCGAGCTGAAGCTTGCGTATCAACTGTGCCAACCGAGTCACCAGTCTACTAAAGAGTTGTGGTCCCTTGGATTTGCGAAGCATAAAAGTTGACTTCGACAGAGATTTGTTTGTGACGGTAATGATTTGCTTGATGATAATACAATTTGAATTGCATATTTGTGTTTTGTAAAGATCATCCTGCCAGATTAGTGGCGTTGTTCTCGTCAGCATGTAATTGCACAAGATTAAGTTGCCGGTAGTTCGATCAATTATCATTGTTGAAAAAAGATCAACGAATTGGCGGTGCTTTCTGTCAACGCTCAAAGCTTTACAGACATCATCATCTCCAAAGTGTGAGACTTTGCTGCAACACCATTATTTGATATGAACAAATGCTTGATGTAATGCTGAGTATGAATATAACAAACTCTTCAGACGAGCTTGAACAACTAAATTTGTTACAGCAGATATGTACAGTAGTTTCAGCCTCCAGGTACAGAATAGGTTTGGAACGTCTAACTAATATGAGCACAGAATTTGAAGTTAGTCGGACATTAATGGAGGCGGTGGACATGTGCTCAGGCGGATGTGAACTGATACTTAGGAACTTGAGAGGGCCTAGAACCAGGCAAATGCGCGATGCTTACGGCAATATCACCTTGGCATCGAGTTTGCCAGTCGTAGCAGTGAAAACAGGCTTGAACAGATTCTGGTCCAAGTCATAGTTCCAAGTCCTATGAGTGACAAGCAGAGCGCCAATGCGACCGATCTCATCAGAGGATTTGGCCGCTGCGCCACATCCACCCGTGCATACAAACACTTGCGCTTCGCTCGCACTATTATTACCATCGACTGCTGCAATGTAAGGATAGTTATGAGCGGTGTAGGTGACTATACATGGCTTTCTGCTAAAGCTCCTGAACGAAGTCTCCGGCAAAAGCTGGAGAATCACTTCATGCAAGGCCTTCGTCTCAATTGGCCGCCCTTCGGTACTGTGGAACCATTCCACAAAATCCTCGGGCGAGGATTTACTATAAGGTTCCCATTCCGTCCCCCCGATCTTAATGTACATCCGACCGTCGGGGTAGCGAACGGGAGGGCAAGCGTAGATGGAGTGGAAGAAAGGATGGCTATCGAGACGCCATATAATTGACGGCATCTCTTTCAGCTTCTCCACTTCTTCCATGTCCACTTCCGCCAACAGAACTGATACCAAATTCGTCGTCAGAGCGACAGAATCACAACTAGGCAGCAAGGTATCCGTGTAAGCATCGGTACAAAGGAGCACTTTCGTTGCGATCAAAACTCGTCCACTATCAGTGACAATACTCACGCCGTTCTCCCCTGGCTGAACCTTCACCACAGTCTCTGCCACGACATGCGCGCCATGTTTTGCAGCGACTTCTAACTGCGCTTTCACCATAGCCCTAGGGTTCACATACCCCGCGCCTCCTTCCTCCATCACACCGGCATGAGAATCCTCGAACCAAAAGTAAGGAAACCGTTTCTTCAATTCGTCGCCGCTCTCCAGAATCTCCACGGCAGCGCCGTTACGCCGTCCCGTGTGATAAGCTGCCACCAAGCTGTCCCCCTGTTGTTTGTAGAACGGCGTAACCCTAAGCGACCCGACCGGGTGATGAAACTTGATTCCGCTCTCCTCCTCGACGGCTCTGTAGGACGCAATGGAGCGCGCGGCAAGCTTGGACCAGACATCGTCCTTGTCCACAATCCGCGTGAGGCGCGCTTCGTCGTAATACGAAGCGAACACTCCCGTGTGCGTTTCCCAATCGCGCGGCTCGGGGGGACCGACTCCCACGACGGAATTACCAAAGCGCAGAGAGAGATAGCGACAGGCCGCAGAGCCAATCAAACCTAGCCCTATCACGGCCACTTCATAGCTCGCAGAATTCATAACTTGACGCACTACTGTAGTTGTTTTTTCTGCAACTGGGACATCAAATGTGCATCACAACCTCACTAATACGGAGGAGCAAGAAGAAGAAGAAGAAGAGACCGCTAGTTTCTTACATGTGATGCAAAATCTAGCAGAAAACAGAGCACCTACAGCTTGAGACACAGCTTTAAATTACAGTCTAAAGTTACAAGGCTCCTCACATGCAAAATCCAAAAGCAGAATTTGAACCACACAAAGGAAGACATTGAATGCTTGATGTATGGTGACTGAATCCAGTGGAGGATCAGAATTCTTCCTTGAGGCTTGAACACAAGACGCGCGGGCACCGAGGGTTGAGGAATGCAAGAAAGGTAACAAACCTATTCACGTGGGCAACCCATTGCCGTGGTTGCGTATCAGGTTTGACCAAATGTAACCAGAGTATGTGCAATTGTGCACCTGAAAGGGACTCTCCTAATTGCGACACCTATTTACAGCTGTCCAAGATTTCAAGATTAACCCCTAAAGGACCAAGAGTGTTTAAGCATAGTTCTAGTTTTCTTGACTAGCTCTTGTAACAAGTAGAATTCCTCATTTGTGTAGAATAATTTTGATAATCGTCACCATTGAAATGAAAGAAGATTTATTTAGCTTTACTATAAAAAAAAAGATCAACGAAATAAATGCACAACTTTTGAAAAAATGCCACCATTGACAAGGTCAATGAAAGATGTTCGGTTAGGCAGTACTTTGTATGGATGCTAAAATCGAAAATGTTGAAATTGAAATGCTCAAAAAAGTGCTCCAAAAACTCTGATTTTTTTACCACATGTGCATATCATCATAATTGATGTACAATTTTTTTTCAAATCACTTTGAGGTGCAGAAAAAAAGATATGAGAATGTGAATTAACAACCTAAATAGCCTCTCCAATTCTCAAAAAATCCATCAAAAATTGCACACTCAATCATTTCTTAATCGAAAGGTACATACGGATTCAACAGAAAAAATCATCTAGGGTCTCTCTGTTGTTCGTGGACTATTAGTAAGGTTCACATATCAAATTTATTACAAATGTAGTTGCAAAAGCCATGTGGTGGCTTTATGGTCCTTTAGGGGTTAAAATGTTGGACAGCTGTAGATAGGTATCGCAATTAGGAGAGTGTCACTTTTAGGTGCACATACTTAATAATTTATGTATTCTATATTAAATAACCGATGAGTTGCACTAGCAGCAAATAGGTTATTGTACATAATTGGTTGTACATCTTTCAATCACAACCTTTGATCTCCATGATCTAAGGGTGTAGGAAGCAAGTTGCAAGGAAAGAAAGTTACGAGTTGCAATTTGTAATGGCAATAGTGACAGGTTGCCAATGGAATGGTGCCACGTTAGCATTGAAAAGTCAACAATTGTTATGGAACCTCGACTTGTGCCAAGTATTAGGATTGTATTCCAAAAACAAATTTGATCCTTTGTAAGACAATATCACGTAAAAACCAACAAATTTATTTGAAAACTATTTTTTGGTGTTCGAGAGTTCTTCATTTATAATCTATTAAAGATAAATGACAATTATATTTGGATGTGTTTAAGAATGACATTTTGATATAATATACAACAATCATAATTGGTCAAAGTTAAATTCTTGTTTTTTTGAAATTGTTTCCTAATTTTAGTATCTTCTTGTTGAACGCTATACAACAAACATGCATTTATCCTTAGATATTTTAGTATGCCGGTAGTCAGGCTTTAGGAATCTATAGTTAATATTGATTTATCATACTTTAAATTTTGAATATAGCATCCAAATTAATCCCTAAATCTATTTGACTATGTTTTCACCAAAAAAAACTCCAAAACTGCCATTTCTAGTATAAGTACCAAATTTTAGAAAAAAACATTTTAGAACACATATAACTACAGGATCTTGTAGTAAGTTGGTTTAAGGAGATGTGGAAACATTTTCATAAATTTTCACCGTTTGAATTGACAAAAATCCTTTTTTGATCCCTGCAAAAAAACATGCAACTATCCTCCACAAGGTCACATTTGTATGAAAAAATGTCCAAAATGGTGGTTACTCTTTGCATTCATTTTCCTAGACAAGTTGGATACATGCTTGAAAAAATTCAGATCATTTGAAATTGTACACCCCCCTACAAGAAAGGTTGATGCCCCCCTTTTGCACCCTTCAGTTTTTTTGACAGTACTTTGAATATAATTGACATTTCTTGTTTTCGTCAATCAACATTTGTGTCTAATCTAATCTCCCTCAAGTATACCAAATTTCAATTTCAAAAAATCAAAACTCCATTTTGGGTGAATTTTTTTAATTTTTTTTCACGGGTTTACATGAAAATTCATAGAGAAATATTAATGATGAATTTTATAAATTTGATTGCGGAGAGACGTAGGAAACATCCAAACGCACATCTTTCCTTCAACAAACATCTCCGAAAAGGTTTCACAATTATTGTGGCAGAAGTTACAATGGAGGCGTCAATAGTGCTCAAAATTTTGAAAATTCATATCTCTTTATTGTAATTAGATTCTGTTTTTTTCCCTTCACATTGTACCTAATTTTACACATTTGAGCATGATGGTACAATTACTTTATCAAAATCTACTTATAATAAAGAGATATGAATTTTCAAATTTTGGGCACTATTCACGCCTCCATTGTAACTTCTGCCACAATAATTGTGAAACCTTTTTGGAGATGTTTGTTGAAGGAAAGATGTGCGTTTGGATGTTTCCTACGTATCTCCGCAATCAAATTTATAAAATTCATGATTAATATTTTTCTATGAATTTTCATGTAAAACTGAGAAAAAAAATTAAAAAAATTCACCAAAAATGGAGTTTTGTTTTTTTGAAATTAAAAATTTGGTTTACTTGAGGGAGATTGGGTTAGACACAAATGTTGATTGACGAAAACAAAAGATGTCAATTATGTTCAAAGTAATGTTAAAAAAGCTGAAGGGTGCAAAAGGGAGGCATCAACCTTTCTTGTAGGGGGGTGTACAACATATAGGAAAAAATAATAAGTAGAAAGAAGTAGAGAATGATTCAAAAATAATAAATTGTCAAGAATTTAATTATGGAATTGAAAAATGCCAATTCCAACGGTTTTAATGTTGTAATAAACAATCTACACCCAATGATTTTATTTCTTTCAAAAATATTGAAAATTGAGTTAAATAAAGCACTTCAAAGTTTATTTTAGAGTAGAGGTTCTATAACTATCCGCAAACTAAGACTCTTCATAATTTTCATCTCATTAATCAAAATGGAATGATTCAAAGCTTTCTATGTGTATATAAATCTAGGAACCAATTTCAAATGTTTATTTTTTTAAAAAGTGATTTTAAAAAAAAATTTAGCTGCTCAAGAGCATTGAAAATCACATATCATACAATAATTTTTTAACCATGCAGTCAAAAGTTATGAAAGTTGTTGGGCCTTAAAGCTACTCCTCGGAAAAATGTTGTGTGAAAGTTTCAAAGAAGAAAAATAAAAACTCCATTCATAGTGAGCTGTCCAAAATCGCTATATTGCTAAAAAACAATGTTTGGGCCATTAAGGAAAATCTGAACCCTTGGAAAGGCTGTTAAGCTTTAATTTTTTGGAACCCCGTGGTGGAAGTACAAAAATAAATAAACAATTAATTAATTTCTTAAATATATATTTTTTTGAAGAAAAAATTTATTAAAAAAATAAAAATTTATTAAAAAAATAGTAAAACCTAATGTGGCGTTGATGTAGCACTAGTAGTGCCTCATTAGATGCTAAGTTAAAAAATAATAAAAAATAAAAAAATAATTTTATTTCCTCTTCAATTGCACCTGAAGGGCGATCAAAACTTGCAATCTTCTAGAGGGCTGGAATTTTTTCTAATGATTTAGGGGTTAAATGACACATTTTTTTGCACTAGGCTTTTCCTAGTAATTTTTGTATGGAGGATTCTCTATTGTCCAATTTTTTAGTGTATTAAAAGATCTCAAAAACCTAAAAGTATGTTCAAATTACAAAGGATCCAACCTCAAGTGGACAATGATCACTGATATTATTGTGGCCTACATTAATTGCAAAAGAGAGTAGTAAAAGAGTTTATAACCAAAACGCAATGATAATATGAAAATGCCTTGGAAAGTGCTTAAACAAATTCTATTTTTTTCAATGCTACAAAATTCACCATAACACATTGTTATAACATTATTTAAGATACACCTTCGTAAAAAATTGTGAAACATTTTACAAGTTTGGGAATATTCCAAAACTTAAGTGTTACATGTGATACTTGTAAAATAGTATTTATAGATTTTTGATGGAATCAAAGATATGGGATTTCTTTGAAAATCCTAAATAAATCAATTGCAAACACCGATAGCATTGCTTAACCCCTAAAGGACCGTTCGTCCCCTCGGGGGGCAAATAAGGTCCGGGCAGGTTTCTACTGTTTCAATTTTTTGTAATAATTTTTAGGATTTTTTGAGGTTGTGTATTTTTGTGAGAGCTTTGTGAATATATAATTTTTATTTTAATTGATGCCCGGGAACAAAAGTTATGGCACAATAAGCAAAATTGGAATTTGGCAAGCAGCCCCAAAAAATCACAAAAAGTCAAAACAATTTTTTTTCAAATTTTTTTCTCAAAGATTATATTTTTGTCTACATGTGAAGCTTTTTTTCATTTAATTTGGACTAATAAAGAAAAAGTTATGGACAATCTTAGTTTTTTGGGCAATCTAAGCATCTTCTTGAAAAAATAACTTGTAGAATTCGTTTTTCAATGCAATTTTTAGAATTTTTCAAAAAGTTTTGTTAGACAAGGTTAGATTTTCTTGCTAGAAAAATCTCACCGTTGGAATTATTGTGATTCAATTCCATCTAAAAGTTATAAACAATTTAGTTTTTCTTCAATCTTGAATCCACCTCTATTTAACAAATTTTTAATGAGTGAAAATTAAGTTCTTTTTATCCTAAATTTTTTTGGGAGATTCTTGACTCATCTTCTAAACATAAAGAAGTAGAAAATCAAAGTCCATAGTGCAAAAAATTTGGACTAAAAAGACTCAAAACCAAAAAATCTAGTCAAGCAAGGTGCAAAAAGACTTGTTTTCTTCACTTTAAATGCATATATCTTGCAATCTACATGGTCAAAGTTTCTGAAATTCCTTCCACATACTCTCATACTAGTTCAAGTATAAGATCTTACAGTTGGATATGCAAGAAAAAAAAAATTTTAAAGCTTTTTTCTCTTTGCAATAGAAATGACAGTTTTGAATGATTTTTGATAGGAAAATCACCTTGGTCCTTTAGGGGTTAATATGCCTTCATGTTCTTCTCCACGTAGGAAGATTGGGAATCAATAGATTGTTGTACAATCCATATTTAATTGAAATACTTGGAAGGCACACACTTCAAAGTTGATAATAAATTCAAACTTTTTCAAGAATATTATTCAATTGCAAACACTACTAATATAGCTTAACAAGCCCTCAACTTCTTCCTCTTGTCCCAAAAAGATTAGAATATTTTCAAAAAGATCCATTCAAAGTTGATTTTGTAAGAATCTGCTTGAATTTTCAATTGTCTGAACTTTCAATTACTTGTTAACCCCTAAATGCCTGAGCAACCATATTTGGTCGCTCTTAAATTCCAAGCTTGTTTTGGTGTGGGCAAGTAAATTCTTTCAACCATTTTAAAAGTTTTTACAGGCAATTTTGGAGGTTAAATATTGGAAAATTTTATTTTTCACTGAAAAAGGTAAAAATTTGATTTTTGAGAGGCCCTCAAAGGCATATATGTCTCATTGTAGAAGAGTAAGGCTCACTAGTTTTATTTGGTTTCTCGGCTTTAAGCAAAGCTTGTCAATTTCTCTTAAATTGAGATCTAAAAAAATATACTTATTTGTTTGCTTTGAAAATGGTCCAGTAGAAAAGTAAAGTATTTTCATGATTTTCACCATTGAAAATTCAGACATGCAAGTGTTAATTTGGAGTTATTTGCGATTTCTACTTATAAAAAAACTGCATTTCAACAATTGCAAGGTGGATTGTGTTATGCATTTGATAGCTTTTCACTTGAAATTAAGTTTTTTAAAGGTGTATTTTAGTGTGCTAACATGATTTGTAGTTGTTCATGTCACCTCCAATCCCAAAAAACTTTTGTATGCAAATTTCTTAAATATTGTGGAGAGGGACAGCATACTAAAAATAAAAAATATACATTTCTCTTATTATTATTTCACAACTCCTATGCAATTTCACACTCATAATTGGTGTACATACTACTAAGAAAGCTCTTGAAGCATCTATACGGTTAGATTTTGAAAAAGAAAAAACAATTTACTTCATTGAGGATAACTTCATGCTCTTTTTTCATAGAAAAAATACATTGGAAAAGCTTAGGCATTTAGGGGTTAACCCCTAAAGGACCGGAGGGGTGTCTTGATTTCCAAAATTGTGAAGATCTATTATAAAATGCAACTTAGAAGAATATTTTAATGATGATTCTCAAACAATAGTTATAAAATGCTATTTATAGACTACATCCATATGGTTAGATCAACAAAAATATATACCAATATTTTTCAATAAAATTTGAGGCCAAAAATTAGAAATTCTTTCTTAAATCAATTGTAGATTAAATATTTCTGATTTTTTGAAGTTTTTTTTTGTATAAGTTCAAAATATTGAGTTGTAATTATAGTGATTTTTGAATATTTTTATTTGATTTTTTGATTCAAGTCATTTCTGAAGGGTCATTTTTTGTACTCAAAGTTACTTTTTGAGACTAGACCTCCCAATACCTTTTGATTTATAGAATATTTGCAAAGCAAAATCTTCACAATTTGAAGCATACAAATGCTAAAGAACTAGTATAAGAATCTTCAAACAAAATTGGTGGATGAAAAAATGCATTTTGATAAATTTAGGATGTGTTTCCATTCATTCATTGTTCAAAATCTGCACTCATGGTCCTTTAGGGATTAAACAACTACACGGTTCTTTAGAAAATTAACTTTTAGCAAAGGAAACTCATCAATTTGATTGATGAAAACCAACTATATGAACTTTTTATTTTTTATTTTTTTAAATAAAATCGGGTCTAGGCAAACAATCCAATGTGCCAGTTTTCATGGAGTGATTAAGCAACAAACCCACCCCACTGAATAACATTTTCTTTACAAAGAGTGACAATGTTAGGGGCTCTTGCATTTTGAGGGAACAAAAGGGCTCTTACGCACAAGTTAGCCCTTGAAGAATGCTCATTTTCTACAGTTAACAGTGAAGTCATCCATTGGACCACCATCCTTCCACGGTTAAGGGTTGAAAACGTTATGCCTTCTCTTATATTTGTCTAATCGTATTTTAAGAAATTAAAGTTTTTTCATCCATCCCACCGGAACAAGGCTGCCCGCCAGTTCCATCTGCATGGATTGATGGCACGGATTCACATGATCTGAACCCGGAGCTTTTGCCGTCAGCGTAACGTCACATGACGTTAGGCCTACTTTGAAAAATGGAGAGCTCAAACACTCATCATCACATTCAAGTTCTTGCGCAGTTTCTGGCCCAATTTCTGCCGGAACTGGCTCCAAAATTGGAGCCGGGTTCAAATGCATGCTTGACCTATGATGTAGTATTAAACCAACACAAACCTACCGTTCCTCTTCAGCTTGAAAATAGAAATCTAGAATAATTCACAGTAAGTGCAAAACACAGGAGGTTCTAGCTAGCAACTTTGCTCAGTCGTTCTAGGACCTAGTTCAGAACAATAGATCCGAATCCTCGACGAAGTAAATGGTTCACATTGCACAGCATGAACATTCGAGAAACTTCGACCATTCACCATTAGAAGATAATTAGCCAGTCATTTGACTCCCAAGACTCTTGGTCCCCTGCATTCACTATTGTATTGCACAACCCCCGGAGAACTTTGATGTCGCATAATGACGGATCAGTTACAGAACAAAAGTTTTTGTTGGACAAACACTCTTATACTGCAAGGTACTTTGTCTAAGGAAGACTTTGACACACAAATGGTCAAATACTGAACCACTGTATGAACCTCAGAGATCGTCTGTGCAGAGTATTTTAATGGCTCAAAGTGCCAGCAATTTGTGGACTCGACGTGTATGAGCACAGAGAGTAATGGAGGCATATGTTCTTCTATGGTAAAACTTCTCATCATGATCATCTAATTAATTGTTTAAGATCTAAATTACAAAAAATTCTACTGAATCTGAACTACGAATTAACATCTGTAACCCAGTCTGCCTCATGAAGAGAATCCACCTATCTAGCTAGACATCAACTTAGCCTCAATTTGCTCTAGTCTCAAGCCTTTCGTCTCAGGAACAGTTGTAACGATAAACAAGAGCGCAATCACACTGACAATCCCAAATATGATAAAAGTACACGTATCACCCACCAGTTGCTGCAACGGAGCGAATGCCAAGGCGACGACAGCATTGGAGCCGAAATTGATCAAGTTCGTAACACTGAGAGCACGTCCTCTAGTCCGAAGTGGAAAAATTTCCGAAACCATGAGCCATGAGATCGGACCAAACGAGATTTGGTAGCATCCAACGTACAGCAGAAGCGCCGCCACAGCAAGATACGGAAACCCCTTGAGCAGGGAGAAGTAAGTAGACAGAATGACCAAGCTGACTGCGAGTCCCGTCACTCCGCCAATTAGCAGCGGACGGCGCCCAAGCTTGTCGACATAGAGCACTGCCACGACCGTCATGAGAAGCTTGAAGAACCCAAGCAACACAGCGAGCTCAGTTGCATCCGAGGCCATGGAGAATCCTGCGCTTCGTAAAATGGGAGCCGCGTAGTAAAGCACGCTGGGCTGCCCCGTGAATTGTTGAAAGAAGACGAGCCCCCCAGCGATCTTGAGCGCCTTCATGCTCACCCCTTGAAAAAGCTCCGTGAACGTGACACAGCCGTCTTCACCTTGGCTCGCGAGTTGCAATGCTTGCCAGGTTTCTTCCGTTTCGTATTCAGCTCGCTCTTTCGTGCAGTAGTTTGCGCCCTTGAGACGGCGGTGTGCGATCGAGGCGTGGTACTTGAGGTCGTCTTCCACGCCGTTCCCTTGCACGGCGCGGAGGAGCAGCCACCGCGGCGAAGGGGGAAGCCACCACATGCCGACGCCGACAAGCGCCGCGATGGGGGCCGCAAATCCGAACATGAACCTCCACCCGCCAACGGTGTCAATCTTGGCCCACCCGACGAAGTACCCTAATAACATCCCCCCGACGACGAGGGCCTCCTTGAGCGACACGAGCGTGCCACGAATTCCGCTAGGCGCCGTCTCCGCAATGTACATCGGCGCCGCGTGCATCGACAGGCCAATTCCAATTCCGAAAATCAATCTCCCGAGAATAACGATCACAAGCGAGGGCGCCAACGAAGTCAGGAGAGCACCAAGAATGTACGTCGTCGCGGCCACGATGAGCTCCTTCCGCCGACCGAGATCATCCGCAATCTTGTACGCCACAATTGCACCAAGCAGGGCGCCGTAGAGCGAACCGCTCACCACCAGTCCCATCTGCACCGACGTCAAATTGTACCAATCCGTTCCACTGAGAGTACGCGACGCGATCGAGACCGCGGCGCCGGAAGTCGCACCGATGTCATAACCATACAAAAGCCCTGCCGATGCCGGAAACAGAAACGGAAGGGCCACGGAAGTCCATCGGTAAGGCTCCTCCCTCTCGAAATCGGTCGACAACAAGGGGTCCAAAGCGCCGTCGTCTCGCTCCAAATCGTTCTTCCTCCTCTGCAATTCATTCGTGACTTCGCCAACAAACTCCATCTCTCTCACTTCAAATCAGGGCAAACAGAGAAGACAAAACCGGAATTCGGCACAATCCGAAATCTGTTATCAAAACAGTCCAGCGCCTGGCAATCAATTGACGCAATCTCTGTTCAATAGGAAGCAGGACATGGGCCACTGCATCGTCGGCTCAAATTGACACCCACTCGATCATCAACGCCCCTGATCTTTGAAGAGTATGTGGGCCATGGCAATTGATCGAATCGGGGAGGAGTCAAAGCCACGATTACAGAGAAAAAGTAGCAGGAAAGGTGGACGAGACGATTTGAGAAGCTTGACGAAGCGTGTGACGGAGAAGGAAGGTTGAAGCATGGTGTAGTAAGAAAGGAGGGGCCACGTCCAAGCCTAGCTATGGCGAAGTTCTACAGTTCAGAAAAACAGTCTAAGGTAGTATACTCTTAAAGCGACCATTTAAGCCTACCTAACTCATCATTGACAGTAGAACATACTTCACGCAACATGTCAGTCCTTCCTAGATAGGGGTCGCAATTAGAACACGGTTGGTTTTAGGTGTAGTTACCTTAAGCTTATTTAGAGCATCGCCATCGCAAGGCACCAAGTGAGGATAGCTTATCTAGAGCATCGCCACCAAGCCAAGTGAGGCTAATTTATTTAGAGCATCGCTACTGCAGGGTGCTAAGTGAGGCTAGTTTATTTAGAGCATTGCCACCACAGGGCACCAAGTGAGGTTAGCTTTGTAGAGCATTGCCATCGTGCCAAGTGAGGCTAATTTATTTAGAGCATCGCCACTGTAGGGTGCCAATTGAGGCTAGTTTATTTAGAGCATCGCCACTGTAGGGTGCCAAGTGAGGCTAGTTTATTTAGAGCATTGCCACCGCAGGGTGCCAAGTGAGGTTAGCTTTGTAGAGCATCGCCACTGTGCCAAGTGAGGCTAATTTATTTAGAGCATCGCCACCGCAAGGCACCAAGTGAGGTTGACTCGCCAAACTCAAAAATGTCCAACCACTTCAAAATTTGAAGAGTGGATGGGCAAATGGGGAATCCCTGGCATGCATTGCTATGGGTTTGACTCCACTTTTTACCCTGACTTCGAGGTACTGACACCCCCAACTGGCAGTCAAATGTTATTAAAAGAATTTAAGTGCCATGAAATTCCCTTCATTTGTATGAAAAACAAAGGAGAAAAAACTGTTGACTACAAGAAAAATTCCTTTACTTGTGTTCATCAAAATTGGAATGTAAGTACTTTCAACTTTTGTTGAGTTCTTAGAGAAAAGAGTAGCTCACTATATATACATGGGGTGGTAGGAAGTAGAACAAACAATGTGGGATAAGTAAATTAGATGTAGTAGGAGCTCCACCATTCAATAGTTTATTAAAAAGTAGGAATTGTGTTAAAAGTGGAATTTTAGACCTCATTTAGGCATATCAAAATAATTTTTTTTTCAAAACTTTAAACTAGGAAAAGTTGGAGAATCAAGATAAATTTCAATCTCTAAAAATCCGTTTGAGATTTCGAGTCTTACATCAAAAGTTATGGACAAATTTCTACTAGGCATTTCTACAAATGTAAAAAAATTCCCTTTTAACCCTCTTTTGAAATTCGTCCATAACTTTTGATTGAAGCCTCAAAATCACAAACGGATTTCTAGAGGTGAAATTTATCTTGATTTAACAACATTTATTAGTTCAAACTTTTGAAAAAAAGTTATTCTGCTATACCTAAATGAGGTCTGAAATTCCACTTTTAGCATGATTCCTACTTTTGAATAAACTATTGAGTGGTGGAGCTCTTACTACATCTAATTTACTTATCCCACATTGTTTGTTCTACCTCCTACCACCCCATGTGTATACAGTGAGCTTTTTTATTTGTTAAAAAATACAAATTAATGTGCTTACATATCCTAGCACCCATTAAATATTTGGCGCCTCTATTTGGCGCTTCAGTTGTGGAGCAGAACAAGAGTGGTAAAGCCCCACTCTTCAAATTCACTTACCCAAATTCCACTTGGTGCCTCTCCTTGGCGAGTCTTCGGTGGCGATGCTCTTATTAAATTAGGAAAGCAGGAAACCACGGAAGAAAATGAATGCAAAGAGCCTTTCAAATGCATTGAAAATATAGCAATTAACCCCTAAAGAACCATATTCACCATAAGTCCACCATATGGCTTTTGCAACTACATTTGTAAGAAATTTGATATGTGAGCCTTACTAATCGTCCGTGACCAACAAAGAGACCCTAGATGATTTTCTTCGTTGAATCCATCGATACCTTTTGACTGAAAAATGATTGAGTGTGAGATTTTTGGTTAATTTTTTGAGAATGAAAAAGGCGTTGTGGGCTGTTAATTCACATTCTCATATCTTTTTTTCTGCACCTCAAAATGATTTGAAAAAAATTACACATCAATATTATGATGATATGCATATGTGGTAAAAAAATTAGAGAATTTGAGCATTCCAATTTCAACATTTTGATTTCAGTGTACATACAAAGTGTTGTCTGACCAAACATCTTTCATCAATCTAGTCAACGGTGGCATTTTCTCAAAAATTGTGCAATTTTTTTATTTTATTTTTATAGCAAGGCTAAATAAGTCTTCTTTCATTTCAAC
Organism: Neckera pumila; assembly: GCA_963969595.1. Taxonomy (NCBI): domain Eukaryota; kingdom Viridiplantae; phylum Streptophyta; class Bryopsida; order Hypnales; family Neckeraceae; genus Neckera; species Neckera pumila. The sequence continues at coordinate 43,581,616 of OZ018409.1, read as the reverse complement.
AATGGCAATTATCAAAATTATTCTACATGAATGAGGAATTATCCTTGTTACAAGAACTAGTCAAGAAAACAAGAATTATGCTCAAAGACCCCCAGTCCTTTAGAGGTTAAGGTATGAAGCACCACTAGTTGATTATTTAACCTTGTAAGGACATGTTGGTCTTTGTAGAAATCATCTTTTTTTGATATTGTGCAAATGAATGAATTAAAAAAAGTGGAAAAGCACTCACTGGAAGTCAAACTACTGTTGAAGATCTTCCCTTTTGACAACAATATTCTAAGGATAAATAGTTGTATTTCTGTCCTATAAAAAAGGATTTCATGTCATCTATAGGACACTTAGTATCCACGACAATATTATAGGGTTAAACAATTTGGAAGCAAATTGTGTGCAGTAAGAGGTGGTGGAAATTTTTCTATGGAAAAAGATAAGAAATATGATAATTGCAAATTTTTCAAAATTATATTCCCAAAATTGACATTACTATAAATTTTGGGAGCCAAAAAATACTCTTCACCAATAGCCTATGCTTAGACTCTTCCAATTTTGATCATTTGAGGAATACTTTTCCGCTCACTACTTCTTACTTTCTCGCTCACTATTTAGAAACATGTGTCATAATTTTATAAGTCCCAACCTTGATAAGGACAAGAAAACAAAACATTCCCAACTTTTGTTGGAAATTTGTGCTAACCTTGGTTGGAAATATTCCATCCCTATAGGTTGGATACTGGACATGGTTGACTACTGGTGCTTCTACCTTAACCCTAGAAGGACAGGCCTGTGACCACTAATTTTAAGCCTCAGTATCCATCATTGCCATAGTGCCATTTTGCAGCTGGACATGAATGAAAAAATTTATATTTCAAAGATGAAGTCATGTTTTTGGGGATAAATATGAAGTTATTGTGAATTTATTATCTTTCATTTAGTAATACTGTCCACTTCACATTTTAGCCAAAATTGGATATGACAATTCTTTCGGTTAAAATTTTTTGCATATGTTTTCAACCCATTTTCAATATATGGAACAAAATGATCAAGTTATAAGACATATATGTTCTTATATGAAAATGTTGTAAGATAGAACTTCACCTTTTGCAAGGGCTAGACAAGTCTACATTTTGAAGTTTAGGCACATTGGACTTGCAATTTATACAGATATTTGCTCTAAAATGTTAGGAAAGTGTACATAAACCTGTAAATTAAAAAAATCCTACGATTGAATTTATTAAAAAATAATTATTGGTGAAAATTCGGCCCTTGTTTTGGAGATGAGTGTTTGAAGCATTTTAGGGACTCAAAACATAGTGATCCTTTAAGGATTAAGAATATCGTTTAAACCATGTAATGAGAAGTCATGAAAAGTATTGGGCCTTAACCCCTAAAGGACTGGTTGTCCTCTCGGGGGACAATTTGGGTCCGGGCAGGTTCCTACGATCTCAATTTTTAGTAATATTTTTTGGGATTTTTTGAAGTTGTGTATTTTTGCGAGATCTTTGTGAATATATAATTTTTATTTTAATTGGTGCCCGGGAGCAAAAGTTATGGTACAATAAGTAAAAATGGAATTCTGCGGGCAGCACAAAACAAATCACAAAAAGTCAAAATAATTTTTGTTCAAATTTTTTCCTCAAAGATTATATTTTTGTCTACATGTGAAGCTTTGTTTCATTCAATTTGGACTAATAATGAGAAATTTATGGACAATCTTAGTTTTTCGGGCAATCTAAGCATCTTCTTGAAAAAATAAGTTGTAGAATTCATTTTAGAATGCAATTTTGAGAATTTTTCAATTTTTTTTGTTAGACACGATTAGATTTTCTTGCTAGAACAATCTCACCGTTGGGATTATTGTGATTCAATTCCATCTAAAAGCTATTAACAATTTAGATTTTTCTTCAATCTTGTACCCACTTCTACTTAACAATTTTTTAATGAGTGAAAATTAAGTGCTTTTTTTCCTAAATTTTTTTGGTAGACTCTCAACTCAACTACTTAACATAAATAAGTAGAAAATTGAAATCGGTAGTGCAAAAAATTTGAACTAAAAAGATTCAAAGCCAAAAAATCTAGTCAAGCAAGGTGGAAAAAAACTTGTTTTCTTCACTTTAAATGCATATATCTTGCAATCTACATGGTCAAAATTTTTGAAATTTCTTCCACATATTCATATACTAGTCAAGTATAAGATCTTAAGGTTGGATATGCAAAAAAAACCAATATTTTAAACTCTTTTCTCTTTGGAATAGAAATGATAGTTTTGAATGGTTTATGGTAGGAAAATCACCTCGGTCCTTTAGGGGTTAATTCCTAAGCGGGATTGCATACGTGCACAGGAATGGTGTACAAAAAGGATACTGTAAAGTTAATGAATGGTTGACAAGGTAAAATATGTATAAAATTTTTTATTCTTTTGGTGGAGTGTAGGGTTGTAGGCATTTAATTCAACGATGCTAGCATGCGAACCTAGAGTAGCAAGTTTGGAACTTGTGAGCTTAAAGCCCCAAAAACTTTTTCTTAAATTTTTTTTTCCAAACTTTTTTTTTCACATTCTTTTGTAAAAAATAAAAAGAACTTTTTTATTGATAGTAAAATTTTGGACCACTTCACCTTTAATTGTGAATTTCAAGAATTTTTTTTTTGTTGTGCTTAAGACCATTTTTAATGTGAGAAAATCTTCAAACTTCACTCTATATGTAATCACTTAGTTCATCTATTACAATTTTACTCTTTATGCAATTATAGATTATTTATAGAGCACAATATAAAATAGTTCAGAAAATAATACAAGCAAAAACAAAGGTGGGTGCTATCTAGCCTCCACTATAGCTACTTTAGATGAATTTGAATCTGGGCCATTCCATTAAAGTCTCATAGACTACTTGCAAATATATTCCAATTTAAAAGAGTAACCAAATGTGGGAAAAAAAATAAGGAATTGTAGAAGATGTCTTTCCAAAAATGGGGGAAAAAAATGAAAAACTAAAATGAAAAAAAAATAGGGAAAAAAATGGAAAGTAAAGCAAAGGGACAATAAATGAAAAAAATGGAAGCGACACTATATGACCAAATATATAGAAATAAAAATGCAAAAAATTGAAGTAAAAAAGAGAAAGGCAAATTAAATGAAAAAAGATTGGAAATACACATAGAACATAAAAGGAGAAGAAAAGGGAAATGAAATGGAAAAATGGAAAAAAAATGGAAAATGAAAGCAATAAAGAAGAATAACAAATTCTCTTTCATATTTATATGAGAGTTTTGGATTGGGGTTCACAAGTGTAATTCTTGGCCATTCGTACCTTCTTACTTCAAAACATTTGATTAAAGAGACATTTTTCCATACTTCATGAATGCTTAAATAATTTCCATTACAAACGCTTAAAATCATTTCAATCAAGTCTAATGTAAATTAAGACAATAAGAATGAAGTACATAGAAGAATGAGTCTATGCCTTTGGAATATTGATGATCCTTATTTGGACTAAAAGAAGCTTCAACTCATTGAAGCTATAACTTGGTGAATGGATGAATTTGTTATCATGGATGTCCATCTTGCAGAAGTAATGGTATAGGTAGTACAAGTGCTTGCAATTAATATATTGCTGACGACCTCTAATAGTGGAAACAACTATATTCATGAAGTTTGGGCATGTGCACGTGGAGAACATCCCTAGTGTAATTCAATACACATTCTTGTTGTGGTCTACTCCGATCTCCAATGACACTATTGCACTTAGACCGGGAAAAGGAAGCAAGGTCGCTTCCACAATTTGTCTTCTAACATTGCTAGCATTCTTCTACTTGTTCCATTATTTTGTAGTTGGTGCATTTGTATTTTGCCGCATGGTTTGGTTATTCCTAACTGTTGGATACACATCTGGATCCTGGGGCAGCGGTTGATCATACAAGACGTTTTTGAATATATTAGACATATTGAAGAGTCTTGTGGCGACAATGTAGGATGCTCTTGCAATTGGAAGTAAACATGTTGTAGTAGAAATGTCTCTTCTCGATTGAAGTTGGTCCCCGTCAAAACATGCCAAGCCTCTAGTACCTCAAGCCTATTAAGTGTGCTTATCTACCCACCTTTGGTAATTAGATGTATACAACCAGATTTTAGGTTTCAATTCAAAATTCTATTCTAAGCGAGTGCCTAAGCGTAGGTCCATTGTGCCTTTCAAGCAATAGATCTTTTCTAATGCCTAAACATCCAAATCACTTTGCAAAAGACCCCAAACAATCGACTAATCTACTGTAAACAACAACTGGGGTGGCCTGACTAATTAGGCCGCAAGGATTTTGGAGTATATTTAGCAACAATCTAAATTTAAGAATCCTAGATCATAGATGCCGCATTTAACTACTTTTGGACTTTCAACTAAATTCTAGACAAAACGATCAAAAGTCTCTAGATAATAACATCTGGAGATCTCCAGAAGTTTGTATAGATCTTTGGATGCTTTGTATAGATCTTTAGATATTTTACATGATCTCCCAATGATTATCTCTTGATGTTTTTTCTCCAAATGTTAATTTTAGACTCTTCCAAAGTCCAAAAGTAGTTAAATGTGGCATATAGAAGACTTCATTTCATTTCTAAAAACCTAAAATTCGTCCAAATCTCATACTCCTAGCAAAAGTTATGCACGGATGACGTTTAACTGCTAATCGGTACCTCAAACTTCATCCATGGTTTTCTGGTAGTTCCTACTTTCAATTTGACTCAAGATTTTTACTAGGGTCTGATTTGGGGTCTTCTATCTAGATACTTGATTGGTCCTGGACGGTTAGAATGTCCTTGACTTCATCCAATCTTTATCCCAAACTTCATCCCTTTGCTTTCTTTAGGTTGTTTGAGCACTCCCTAAGTTTAGCTTGGTTCTGGAATCTTCTTAATTACTCCCATTTATTTTTATCCATAAATTTTTACTTGATAAAGCTTTACCCTAATTTACCTTGTTAATCCTAAATTATCCTAGCGATAAAAATTCAATGGGTTTTTTTTACTGATCTTGGATGGTTTTATACTTATACTTTGACGAGTTTACTTTGAACTTCCCAAATTATTATTCCACTCCTAGATTGACTTTTCTTATCAAAAGTTATTGATGAATGAAGTTTGGCTGTTAATTGGTGTTTTAGACTTCATCTGCTAATTATCGCTGATTTATATTCCCAAATTGACTTCTACTTTCACTTTTTATATTTTGAATTACTCTTACTATTTTGAATTTTGAATTTTCCCCTTTTTGGATGATTCTAGGTGTGGTTCATCTGATCTTTCCGCTTGTAACTTCTTCGTTTTAATTCTGATTTCTACGTATTTTATATTTTTGGAAACCTCTAGACTTCTACTTTAGGATTCTAAGTTCCAAATCGACCTGAATTTTTGTCCTACCTACTCTAGTTCTTGGCCCTAATTTAACTGTGCTAATTGGGATGAGTTATTTGGAAAAGAATGGGTTTTAGTGACCCACCTTGAATTGAAGGTTGTTGATGAGGTTGTTGAGGTTCTCCCCTTGCATTCGTCACCCGCCATTTTGTCCTTTGAGGATTTGTCAATTGTTAGGCGTGTATTTCTTTTAGAAAAGGTTAATTCTTTAATACAAGTTCTTGGGTCTTAGTTAGTCCCCCTTGTTTCTCCCTTTTTTCTTCTTCTTCTTCCTCTTTTTTTCCTCTTTTTTTCTTTTTTTCTTTTTCTCTCCTCTTTATTTTCTTCTTCCCTTCTTTTATTTAGCCACTATTCCTCCTGACGCACGTAAGGCACTGGTGGCTCTCAACGACCCTCGCTTGTCTTTCACGGCAAGGTTTAATAGGCACTTACTTCCAATAAGTACCTAATCTTCCTTCTAATGGATAAGAGGAATCCTTGAGATTTCCTATCTAATACTATCTCCTTGCTTTCTAACCCTATTTCTTCCTCTCTCTTTCCTTCTTTTCCACAATGTAAGGCGGACCTTATTGAGAGCTTTTAGATGTTGGTGAATGCAAGAGAGTGTGTGATGGTGTTGTTTTGGATGTATGTGAGCGTCCTGAGGTCTTGGCGTGGGTAATGTGTGATGATCTTACTTCCTAATTTATACTACATTTCCTTCCTAATCCCCTTCTACCTCTTTAATTTGGTTCTATTCTAACTAATCCTACTTCTCCTCTATTTAGTCTACTCTACCTATTCTATTCTTTTATCTATTTAATCTACTTCTAATTAATTCTACTTTTCATCTTGCTTCCTTCCCCCTCCCTTAATTTGGAATTTTTCTTTGATTAAGAGAGAGAGAAAAAAAAAATGAGGTAGCAAGCTTGGTTGTTGGTGTTGGCTTGCTGGCTCGACTTGGCTAGTGCTTGGTTTACTGGCTGTGAGTTCCCAATTCATAACTTAGGACTCATAGTTTGTTTGTTTTTCTAAATTTTACAGTTTAAAGTTATAATTATAAGCAAAAGCCCTAAAAAGAGTGTAAAACCAAAATAGGTATGTTATATGCCAATTAGCATTTGGTCTTAAATAGACTTTTATCCCTAGAAACATCCTAAATCTTGGTAGTAAATAAGTTAGAACCTCAAGAGTAGTGGGAAGTGACAGGCTTGAGGGATTTGATCTGAAATAGCCTAAAACCATTGTACATGTGACCGTGCTTTGATAAATTGGTCTAAGGAAAGTCTAGAGAAGACCTTAGAGAGATTCCCAAAGATAGATTTCAGTTTCCTCATCCATTAATGAAATGGTAGAATGTAGGAGTCACTCTCTCAAGATGGACCAACAAAGGAATTGATGGCCACTAGATTGTGATCTAGAGTCGAAAGCGTGCTAGGAAGTCAATAGCTGAATTTATTTGCCAAGATTCCCTTGTATGCGGAAGATTCTTTCAGTACCGTTTAATCAAAGGAGGTGGGATTTGTCTTCCATATCAAATTGTGCAAGATGGAGACATGGGCTTGCACACCTCTTGGGAAACTCCACTCTGAGGGGCACTCCTAGGGTCCGTTTCCGCTCTAATGGCAGTGCTGCAAGTAGCGTATAGAATCACCGGCTTTGAGGATCTTCCGTTCATGTTCCAAATAATTGTCTCATAAGTATTTGACTTGCATGCAACTGATTTAGCTTCCGTTATTGTTACGCAAATTCTATCGGTGGATGTTTGGAATATCTTAGATGAAACATGTGCTTGGCTATTATAAAAATGAGCAAAGTCTTCCAGAGACTATGTGAGAAGGAGATTAGGGAAGCCGACCAGGATGACCTAATGCAAAATGTTAGCGTAGCAATGTGTCTAGCTCATTAAGAAGGAATTTCCAACAACATTTTTGAATATCATGATAGTTACATCTACCTATGCACCTTGTTGAGCAATTACTCTTATGCGGCCTTGTGCATTGCAAGTGGATGTATCCCATTGAGCGGTATTTAAAGATATAATGGACTATGCCAAGACATTGGCACATTCAGAAGGAAGCGTAGCAAAGGAATATTGAACCAAAGATGCACTTAGCTTCCGCACGGAGTACATCAGAGAGTACAAAGGAATAGCACAACGTATTTGGAATCCAAAGTAACCACCCAAGAGTATGTGGGATACATAGAAGAAATCTTGGTTTTGAATTATCAAAATTACTACGTTATAATGTTGTTGTGCGATTGGGTGAGGGAACACCCTTAACATTGTTCAATCGTAGAATGATAAGGACTTTGACGAACTACAACCAATGCAATGGGTCATGGACCCGGTCCAATGTCCCATGGACGATGGAGGTCACTACATTGTTGTAATAGGCAACCATGCAGTTGCTGAGGACGAAGCTTAGGACATGTGTGTCCTTCACATATGTGAGTGACACCTTGCAGACGCCACGAAAGATGTCTGCAATATAGAGTAACTTGTCCAGCTTTATATCTCGTCAAAAGAACCACTGGCTTGTAGGTATTCTTTGACTGACAGAAGTAGTGCTTGTAGACACCGCCAATGACATGCATCTGCTATCGCCTGAAGGGAGAGTGATGGTTCTTAGAAAACTAGACCATCGTTTTGTAAATTGCCCAAGGTAGGCTTTGTGTAAGACCTTGTCATTAGTAGTCAGAATGCAATGAATCCACACTTGTTTATTATCAAAAAATTCACAATGTAACTTGTTTGGACATATCATCCACCTCCATGTTTATTTTATGTTTCCCAGTTTTTTCCTTTTTCATACATTCTAAAAGTATCTACTTTTACAAAATCCAAGCAAGACACTTTTGCTTAAAGATGTTTGTTTGTAGTAGTCGTCAGACCCAATGACATGCATAGAAGCATTGAATGATGGATGTTGAAGTCCCCTTCAACAAGACAAAGGGTCATGCCATAGTTTACCAGACATTGCTAAAGAAGCCTTTGGGCTTTGGCTGGATGTCATATTGTCCAGTAAAATGTAAGGCATTACAAAAAAATGCAACCCAAAAGTGGGCCGCAAGTTCTGTACAAAACTGTATTCCTTTGGTGCAGTTAGAAAAAAAATCATGGCTGTACTGACGTGGCACTATTGGTGCCACATCAGCACACGTCAGTGCCATGTTAGCATCTCAGATATTTTGTTTTATTTTATTTTATTTTTTTCTATATTTGCACCACGAGGGGGTGCCGAAAATCAAAAGTTAACGGCCCTTTCCAGGGGACAAATTTTTCCTAATGAATTACACATTGCACAACATACACTAGGACGTCTCAGTCGCAGGGAGCTCCTAAAGATGTTGCCGAAAGTAATGTCTGCAAAAGCATCTATACGTTCTAAATGATGTCTACAAGAACATCCATGAATGTAATGAGGGGGGACCCCCTATGCTGGTGTGTCATGCCACGTTAGCTTTTGGATATCCATGTCACTGAATTTCCACGTCACCTAACACGTCAGTTTTTTTTTTCTACTTATTCGCCTTTCCTCTTTTTTTTCACCTAGGGCAACCGGTTTATCCCAAACTGCGGTAACTTCCATTGACTTATCCAGAGTTAAAATGGACCAAGGATGCTAATGTGGCTATGATTGTTTCCTTGAACAATTTTTGAAACATAAATGTGTTTGCAAAAATGTCTTCAAAAACATGGTTGTTTTGGATAGCATCCAACTACTATGACTGTAATTTCTTTCTATTTTCCACAACATCCATAGAAATTTACAATTTCACGGCTTTTGTCCATTAGACATCTGAACATTCTCTTAGATGTATCTTGTCCATCTTGGACATGCTGCATTTTTGGCCGGACATAAGAAAAAACACAGTTTTCTTATAGTGCTTCTTGCTGAGCACAAAGTTGTTGCATAAAGCAACAAAGTAGGCGTAGATCACTGTGTTTAGTAACCACGTCTGAGTAGATGATTTGACAAGTGCTCCATTGTAAAGCTTCAATAATAGCGTACCTTTCATTACAAGAATTCTGAATCCTGCAAGGGGCTGCGAGTTTTTTATTTTCGGCACCTCCGCAGTGCAATTACAGAAAACTAAAATAATACTTTTTTATTAAAAAAATATTTCTTTTTGAAAAAAAAAAATTAAAAAAATTAAAAAAAATTAAAAAAATTAAAAATCTGACGTGGCGCTGATGTGGCACCAATAGTGCCATGTCAGCACCCAACTTTTTTAAAATAAAATATAATTTTTTATTTTTATTTTTTTCCCTAATTGCACCTCGGAGTGCAAAACTCGCCGCCCTTCGAGGGCTGAAACTTTTCCTAATGGATTTTTGAATTGCCTTCAAAAAATGCTCGAGACTTGTCTCTGAATTACATCGGGATGCTCAAAGACATATTGTTGTTGGATTATGGAGCTCTTAATATGCAAATCATTCTCTCGCGATTTGAGTAGGTTAAGGCCCAATCCAATAATCAAGGGAGTGCAACATGTACGCGAGATGACGCTGGTTTTGTGGTTGTGAACTTCCGCCATATGTTACCTCGTATGGCAAAGCCTTTCATTCTTCCCAATTATGCCATGCAAGTGTTTTTCTCAGATGTTGTAGGCAAACCTGAATGGAAAGTTTGTATTACAAAAAGAAGCAAGAGCAAGGCGGGAGGTTGTAGATAGAATAGACGCCTTCATTACCACCAGGTTAAAGATTGCTCGCATGGTTGCTCCTAAGATGTGGCCAATTCCTCTAGAGGCAATGAATCTTATTGGAGCCATTGAATTATCTGAAGAAGAAAACTTGTTGGTGCAGGAATGTTACTAGTGGTCAACTCGGCTATACAGTTATATTGTAGTGTTGCAGAAGTCTCTACGTAGTCGGAAGAGATGCAACGGAATTGTATTGCGGGCATAGATTTTCAACGCTCCTAAAGTGCACAACATTAGAAAATCCTAGGATGTTCCACTTGTCACCGAAAAGTAAAGTGCTCAATCTTTAGTGTTTTTGTAGTCTCTAAACCCTTAAATCATCCCTTTAAATTGTATCTACAACGTAGCTGCATTCAGTTGTATCCTATTTCTTCAACTTACTCGCTTTAGTAGCTTTGTGATATGAAGAGGACTATTCCCCATCCAAGCATGGTTCGGAAATTCTGAGAGTTGCATTCCATTTCCAAAAAACACATGTCCTAGTCGTATTGAAGTGACTTCCAGTGGCATACCACAACTGCCTGTGATTCTAAAATGACTCACTTCTAAATTGCAGATACATTCACGTAGCAAAATCCATGTAGGCAACTTCAAACACTATAAGAAACCCGTGTTATTTGTGATGTCAGAGCAAAAACACGCAATGTCCGACCCTGAATAGAATATGTCCGACAGAACATCCAAATGTCAAGTTCATAGATGCTGCATAAATGTTGATTTCTGCAGACATTGGGGATGACAGGACAAGGTTTCATTAAAAACAAGTGCATGCTATCAATAATGGTGACGTTTTATTTGACATCAAATAGAGACATTTTATGATTTTTGAAGCATCCAAAACAGCATGAATTGCACGTCAGCAAGTTGACCCATTTTGACCTTAGACAAATAAAAAGAATTTATTGGGTCTATTATAGAAGTCTTGCCCGGGGTTAAAAAAAAAGGAAGACAGACAGCCACAAGGTAGACTTTGGAAAAAAAGAGGATGGTGTGGTGTTTGATGTGGTATGCTACGTGGAAATTGATTGACGTGGCATCAAATAATGCTAGCACGGCATACCACGTCAGCATACACTAGAAGAAAAACTTGTCTGCCACAATCGGCTAATTGCAACTAAGTGTCCGATACAACTATCTTGCAACTACAATCCTCTCTATTTGCACCAAATCTTACTTCATTGTTTTACATCATCAACACATTGTTTTAGTTGCAAAGTAGTCGCAGAATGAAGTGTTATATATTGTTTTAGTTGCAATAGTTGCAAAGTAGTTGTAGAATGAAGTGTAGATTACACATTGTACTTAAGTTCAAATTTAGAATGAATGTGAGCTATCTTCCATCCAATATTCATCACAGTTGTCAATGTTGCAACTCTACACTCTGTGGAATCCACCATGTCAATCTGCAGTTGCAAAAAACAACTAAGAAACAACTAGAAACGACTAGGAAACGACTGCAACTATGAAATGACAATAGTTGTTTCCTAGTAATTTTGTAATTGTATCCTAGTTGTATTCTAGTTGTTTTGTAGTTGTTTTGTAGTTATTTCCATATTGTTTGTCCCATATCAATTGTCAAGAGTACCATGAGGTTAGACTTATAAGACTTGTAAGTTGTTGTATACATATGTAATAGATTTCATTGATAGAATTTTAAGATTTTGACAATGTGTAGATTTCTACATTTTGTAGATTTTTACAATATGTATATTTTTACAATTTGTAGAAATTTAAAATACTTAAAATCTAAGAAATTTTAAAACCTGTGAAACTATTAAACCAATGAGATCTCTAAAATATCAAAATTTCAATTTCTAAAATTGAAAAAAAATGCTAGATTTGAAATTCTAAAATAAAAAAAAAAGCTAGATTTGAAATCATGAAATCCAAAAGAATAGATAGATTTGAAATTCTAAAATCTAAAAAAAAAAAGATTTGAAACCTTGAAATCTAAAAATAGCTAGATTTGAAATTCTAAAATCTATAAATCATTGAGATTAGAAGTTTAAAATCTACAAATTCTACAAGTTACAAATGAGTCACACATCAGCAACCATGTCAGAAAAGTTCATCGATGAAGTTCTAAGTAGGCCGTTGTATTCTCGAGATTTTGCAACTACAAATTTGACATGCAACTTGTCCACAGCAACTGTAGCCTCCAAATTAGCACCAATCGCAAATGAGTCACACAACTCAAAAAGCAGTTGCTCTTTGCAGTCGTAAAAACCCTCATTTTCTTCTAGTGATAGAGGTGTAGTACTTTACATATTTTATGCTTTTTTTGGAGACGTCGATAGAGACATCAATACGTTTTTGGAGACGTAGTCTAAGATGTCAAACATCTTCAAAGATGTAACCTAAGACGTTACAGCATATTTGGGGATGTAGTTAGAGGCATTAGGACGTCTCTAGAGATGTCTACGAAGACTCCAAGATGTTTTGAGAGACATAGCTTGGAGCAATCATAAACATGGCAGGGATGTCAAACACATGTCACGATCAACATTAGACACCACTACCTTTGTCTCCTGATGAATGTTTGGAAGACACTCGTATTCTTTGGAAAGATATAGAAGTGGACAACTCCACTCTATCTTCTTAATGTCTTGTCGCACATCTGCGTGCTGCCCTTACAAAATCATAATTCTTGCATTTTACATATCCCACATGGTTTGTCTTCCCTCCTACCACCCTACTTATACAAAAAGCTTGTCTTCTCTTCTCTACATACTCACCTCAAGTGGCTTTTAAAGCCATGTGAGATGGTGGCCAAATATGGCGTATTTTGTATGGTGTATTATATATGGCATATTTTGTATGGTATATTGTGTATTATGTATTGTATATGACATATCATATTAGACATTATAGAACGCACCTTTGCATTATCTAGGAAATACATGAATGTCCATATTAACATCATGTCAAATAGTGCATTCACTCACATGAACGTTAGAAGTGACATCATTTTGTTCTCTTAAATCATACTAAACATTGCAAGAGGTATTAACGGACATCTACATTTACATTGCAAGACATGTAGACGTTTGAGTTGACGTCTCAAAAAATGTCTGGGCTTCTAAAGTGACAACTCTAAATACGTCTCAAAAAACGTCTAAACGTCTAAGCTGACGTCTTCAGTGACAGTATTTAGATTCTTGGATAGCATAGAACTGTGCTAACTAGGCATGCCACGTCATCCTCACTGGATGCCACTTCATGGATAAAATGGATGGAAAAAATTCCTATGTGGCTGCCCATGCTGGCGTGGCGCTCACATGGCTACCACATGTCAAACTTTCAGTACCCTATTGGCCCATGTTTTGTTGGATGTTTGATCAAAAACATCAAATATCAGGCAAAATTTTTGATGTTTTTTGCGTGTTAATCTTGACACAAAAAAAACGGTGTCTACGTAGAGATGAAAAAACGTCTAATACAACATCTCGATGCAAAATCCAGACACCAAAAAAAACCCGGGTTTCTTCTAGTGAAAGTCCCTTTAAACCGCCTTTAGTGAATAGAAAGTCATTGAGCAGTCGTACCTCAATCACGCTAAGTCCAAAGTATCACTGTGACCTTTACAACAGGAAAAGAAATGAATTGGAAAAGAACACATGCACAAAAAAACTGCTTTTCATCCATTCTTCATCCTCCAGTCGCAGTCGCGATTGCAAATTGATTTGGAGACTGTCGACTAAGGGCAGAGCGTGCAATTCAAAAGGGACAATTGCGCCCATGACTGCAGGTCCGGTTCTCCGTGACTTCACAATCACATATACCCCCATTTTCTTGTAGTATTTCTTGTTTGGTTCAAAATCAAGTTTTCCAGCATTACCATCTCAAATTTCCACCACCCACGATTGGAAGTGAAGTTCAATTCTCTCATGTTTAGTGTCTGAAACCTTAGGAATTTAAATTAGAGAAGTAGAATGAACTCAAAGTATGCACAATTAGGGTGTTAGAAAATAGGAGAAAGTCTCAAAGTAAGCGTAGCCATTCACTTTAGAAATAGTTGACCCCTTAATTAGACTTTGCTTGTAGGACAAAGGAAAAAAAACAAAAGAAAAGAATAGTCGACTTTGAGAGATTCTAGAACTAGCATTAGAGAAAAAATCAGCCCTTTGGAGGGTTGCTCCATGGACTTCTTTAGTACCCTAAAATTTAGTTTTAAAGGGCTGAAAATTTATTTTTTCCCCTATTTCCGCGCAGCTGAAACTTCTATGATAGTGGATAGATGCAGAAATCCAGATTTTTGAATTAAAAATTATTAAAAAAATAAAAAATAAAAAATTTGACTACTCCAGCAAGCAGTCATACACTCTGGTTGCTCACCAAGGACACTTTTCCAAATTGACAGGCCAAGCTTGAAATAGCTTAGCATGTCTTTTTGGAACGGCCCTCCAGAGGGCTGATTTTTGCTCTAATGTTAGTAGTTAGTAGAAGTCAAATAAGCTTTGTCTTGAATTTTTGTTTGATACTAAGACAATTTAGCCAAGCATTTAGAGATTAGAATTGATAGTTGTATATAAATTCCCCAAAAAATATCTTGGAAAAAGATGAAAACGTTAGAAAGATGTAGAAGAAAAGAAAAAACCCAAAGGAAAATAAGATTTAGGCATCTCTAATTCATCAAACAAGTCTTCAAAACACGACATTCAAATATGAAAAAATTGACATGGAGTTGGAAGGAGCGTACAACAACATTGTGGTTACAATCAATGAAGATGAGATTATTGAAGCCACTGAAATTGATGTCAGTAATTGAATTCTTTTCCCAAAGTTCTTGAGTTTTCATCAAAAATATTAGATTAGAATTTAACATTTGAATTAAAGGTTAGGATTAAAGTTAGACCATAGGATTTTCATAAATCCAAAAGTGATATTAGAAGTAATTAGAAAATTAGAGAAAGATTTTAATTACAAAAAGTAGATAAAATTATCAAAAATTATTCTTGGATGAAAAATAGTAATAAAAAGCAAACAAAAGATTAGAAAGTCATCCAAAGAATCTTAAAAGGAATCTTAAAATCTAGAGTAAAGGAGAAGTCAAAAGGTGAAAGATTAAAGTAATTTCCAAATCAAAAGTAAAAAAAATTGACAAATAAATTTTGATGAATCGATTAACAGGCCAAATTTATTTGTAAATAACTCTTACTGAGAAAATAAGAAGTTAACGGTCAAAAATAAGAAATTTTTACCTTTATAGAAAGGTAAAATTAGGGCCTTCAAGATAAAATTATTTAACCTTAAAAGTAGAAGTAAAATCCAAAATCTAAAGGAAGAATTGGATGAAAGTCAATCAAAATTGACCAAACCAAGTCAAAGTCAAGGCCTAGGTAGAAGATAAAAAATAGAAAATAATCCAAGAATCAAAAGTGAGTTTTGATACTAGTTAGAACGTTTGAAATCGACGGGTGAAGTTTTAGAAGGTAGTTTTAGTATCAAACTTCATCTGCAGATATCTTTTAGGAAATTTAGTCAAAATTAGGTTTCTTTATCATTTGAAAAAGAGCAAAATTAGCCCTATGACTTAGGCTACTCAATTTTTCCGCTTGACTAGTACACATTAGCCCTCAGTTTTGGTTGTCTAAGCCAAAACCGGCCCTAGTTGCTAATTCATTTGATTTTGTTAGCATTTGCCACTAGGAAAGTACAAGTAGAAATCAACAACAAAAAATTGATTGGTTGGAAGGCGTAATTAGATTATACATTGTAGACACCCAATAGGAATTTTCATACGACAAAGTCAATTAGAACCCAATTGTATTTGTGTTATTCCAAAGGTGGGAATAAAGTGCCAAAATATGTAAAACTGCAATGTTTGGTTTTTTGTTTTTTGTTTGGAAATGAAGTGCAACACATTCTCATTTTTATCTAGGTTCATTGTTATATAGAACCATATATGTTAGACAGGAATAAAACACTACGAAAATAGTATTGGCCAAAATCTGATGAGGCTAAAGGTATACGAGGATAGCGTTCCCGGTCATCCCCTAACCAAGAAGTAGCGTAGGACCACATACCACCTTCCATAAGACACTGCAAAAATGCGAGGACGGTATTAGTCACAGCAGGCCAAACTAGGCATTCTGAAACAAGGTATTGAAGAAGAAGGTGTAGTCTCAACCAAAAGATTCATGCAAAGCGCGTCGTTGAAGCTACTACTACGTGCTACAAAGGAAGAAGGGTACTGCACTCAAATGCTGAAAATTGAAAAAGCATTACTTTATTTTGGGAATTACAAGCCATGCTGTAGGCAGAAAAATTGAATAGCACAAACATCGTAGTAGATATACTCCTACCCTATGCGGCTTTAGACGCACTTTGCTTTCCGCGGGCACTCTTTAAGTCTACTATAAGGAAATCAAGCAGTTGAGGATGCTCTTCAACGGTCTCCAACAGAGAATAGTATTTCGCAGAAGTTGCAGTTTTCGGATCTTGAGCGGTCTTGGATTCGTTCTGGGTTCTGTCAATATCAGTGTGTCCTTCTGTGGGTAGATAGGCTTCTTCAATTCTGTCCTCCATGTGATGTCTTGGCAAACTACCACCGACTGAGAGATTTCAGCATTGAAGCATTGCGACAAGGGTGTAAACTTGTTAAAGCCATGTGTAGTACCCGTTTCTTTGACTATAAGGC
Organism: Neckera pumila; assembly: GCA_963969595.1. Taxonomy (NCBI): domain Eukaryota; kingdom Viridiplantae; phylum Streptophyta; class Bryopsida; order Hypnales; family Neckeraceae; genus Neckera; species Neckera pumila. Next base: position 43,564,889 of record OZ018409.1, on the reverse strand, counting down.
CGTTAATGACTTTGGAATGCAGAAGACAGAACACCTTCATTGCGTGCTTGCAAATCATATTCTACAATCCAACAGGATGGTCGTATTGCGCCAATACAGAGTCAAGACTGTAGATTGTCCAAACCTTTGGAGAGTGATACACTGAGGCAACGAGAGCGATGTCTTTGTTGTTAAAACAAAAGACAACCGAGGAGTCCGGGATTTCCCTTGCGCAGACAATGGCGGTGGTAACAAGGCGCTTCTGATTTTTGTTTCGGACAAATCCAAAAAGCTTACACTACACTCCATACCAGTAATGAGCAACAGCATCACCAACAAGGTGGTAAATCAACCAGTCGAGTTTGCATTCGTCAAAGCGTTTGTGGGAGGACCTCAAGATGCTTTTTAGATTTCTGTGGTAAGACTCAATAGTCAATAGCTGTGTAAGTATTCTATCCTACATGCGGAATTGTCTGATTGCTAATGCACTACATTGCAGCCTTGCTCGACTAGTACTTTATCATGTACCTCCTGAACTTTGATGCATCCGGGCGTTCTGTGGCAAGATTAAGTAACTGTTCATGCGCCCCAGTGACAGTCCAAATCCACACCTAAGCCTTTTCCATATATGATGTTCCCTAGAGTGTTCAGTATAAAGGCCCGCTTTGCAACCGTTAAAATTTTCTTCATAGCGTTCTCCCGCTAGGACTTCCAGACATGCTAGAGACATAGAAATATCTCGGAGGTCAACCACAGACTCCTATACACAACACACAAAAACTCTGAGTGCAATCAAACGCTTGCCGATCAAAACATCGACTTAGTAAAAGGAAATAAAAAGACTTCGACAATGAGAAAAAACGAAGAGTGACGCCTCCATTCAATAGAAAGAGAGTCAAACGTGCAGAACTACAAGATTATTCATTTTCAGGATCCTGATGGACAGTGCACTAGCAACGACTGGGAACGGCAGGCACAAAGGCTTGGACTTACCGAAGGACATTGATTTCCGCCTGAGTGTTGTCTACTATAATAGACGCCAATACCCAATCAGTTAAATCAACTTCGTGAACTCGCTCTTGCAGCTCTAGCAGAACATACTCCAAATCCTTTTTTCGACATTGGAAAATGACGAAGAAAGCAACGGGGATTCCATACCTATAATCGTCAAATTTGACTGATGAGTATTCGAAATTTTTTCATTTTATAGGCTTTACCCCCACTTGAATATGTTCCTACTATTAGAATTTCTAAGTTTGTTTTTTGAATCTTTTTGGAAGTCAAAGGGGAATCTAAAGTCTCTCATCATGCATTTTTTTGACACCATATGAATAAACTATGCATTTTCAAAGTGTTGAAAATAGGTATAGGCTAAATTAACCCTAGGCTCTCATTTAATCAAGAATTTGTAGGAGAAGGATTTAGAAATCGGTGACAATTAGGTACAATTAGGTTACAGTTACCTTAATACTTTTAGTTACTAGCCAAGGATAGTCCCACTTTAATTTTTAACTTGAAACAAATGAACAATAGGTCACGCTAACCTCTAAAAGGACTGGAAGTCCAGTCAATTCATGAAAGTTTCTAACAAATCACATGTATGAGTTAGCAATAAGATCCCACGGTTGGATCTCAACTATTTGACAATGTTTTGTTTTTTGGTTAAGCTTCTTACAGGCATTCAAGGTTCATTGTTAAGTACATTGAAGAGGGCATCAAGCACAGATAATGGAATACGGTCAAATTTCGATTCGGAAACAACAATACAGCTCAGTATGACTAAAACAAAGAGGCGATCAAAGCAGGTGATGCGTCCAAATATACTCCTGATTAGCTGCAGTCACGCCCACTTCAAGGATTGCTACTCTCCCTTCTTTCCTATGCACATTGAACACTCTCAACATAGATGCCAGCACTGACTGAACACTCGCCAACCATCCTCAATTCAGTGTTCTCAACAAGATTTCTACACTAGTGATTAAGCGTTGATGAGCAAAAGCCGTCACACACAGGTTTCAACTATGTGGATATGAGAGGGGAAAAAACACAAAAGAAGCAAAAAGAGAAAGTTCAGCCCATTTGTTTGGACGATCTAGGAAAAATTGAACCAAAAAAAAATTGTGTCTACCTTTAATCTTCATAGAAGCTTCTTAATCCTTCTGATTGCCTCACTAGCTGTTTTGTTGGTGGGTTCCAATACGAGAGCTTGCCTAAAATCTGCACACGCATACAATCAGGTATAGATCAGAATCACAGAAACTAGAAATTGAAGGACAGCAGCAATTTGCAATTGCAGTTTGAACTTGTCTACAAACATGTGTACTTGACTTGACTTGATCATGAACTTTGTTAATCAAGAGAACTAATATAGAACAGTGTGAGGTTAAATAATATGTAAACGATACATGATCAGTGTAACCAAAGGAAGATCCCTCCATGAATCATGGAGAAGACTCTTTAAATAAACTGTCTAAAAGTTCCTAAAGCAGTCAAATTATACTGCAACCCTGATTTCATACAAGACATTCAGACATGGTAAAGAACCGGGCCACAAGCACATGGGAGGGCAAGAGCAGGGAGCAAACGCTTGGGACCTTCGTCAGACTCTTTGTAGTATCCCAAATATTCACGGGCAGTGCCTCTCCTCAAATACGCTTTTACATTCTGCAAGTCAACCCGTCATCAATAATCATGCCAGAGGCAAAGCAGCATGTATGTACAGATTTACAATGAAACACAATTTAACAACACCCACTTGCACTTGCTCCATGACAGAAAACATTCAGTGAGACAGCCACTCACCTTCTTATCAAGGATCAATGCTGTGGTACAATCAGATTCCGCCTCTAGAAAACTGCAAGCATACAAACTCGATGTGAGCCCCCTCGTAAGAAAAACAAAACAAATGACACAATAGAAATAGCGTCAGTTTCAGCAACCAGATACACCCATACAAGACCTACCTGGCCAGTTGAAGATAAGCCATGGCGCGATTATTGTAGTACGTTGGATTGTGTCCATTTAAACGTATAGCGTCAGTGTAATGGCCGAGAGCTTTCTTGAAGTCCTTATCCTTGAATGCTGCATTACCCTGCACATCAAAGAAAAAACTATCACTATGTTTCCAAACATTGCAGGCCATAATTCAATTACATTATACCTGAACTACTCTCGAGTGTCCTCGTTATGATTACATCTCCAAATGGAACAAAAGAAACGCCTGAATTACATACTCATGTAAGATTTCGAATCTCACACACCTTTTCCTTGGCCAACTCAGCAGCATCACTGTTACCGTTCCTCAAAGTAGACTGTCGGCTACCAGCGGTCTTATCCTCATCCTGTAATGAGGAAAATAATGCTAGTACTGTATCTAGTAGAAACCGGTCAGACCCTTGTCTTGCGAGTAGGGACACTGCCATAGGCACGTTTTCATGCTCTCCTACTGGCATCGTAACCTGCATTGATTCGAGTTCGTCAAACAAAAATAGGCCCACTACAGGGGATGATATCATATCACTTCTACACATTGAGAGAACAGTGAACACACGGTACACACCTACCACAATAGAAGATAACCATCTGGAATTTGAATATTTCAAGGAAAATGGAGTTGGGTACCTGACAGCAGCCCGACATCCCTGACACACATATCAAATCCATTGTTCTTGTCCGAAATTTTTCAAGTGCAGCTGCTTTGGTTTCTAGTTTGGGAGGAATATCTGGAACTGTAGGCATTACCAGAAGAGCATCGTCCTGATGCATACAATACCGTCAAAGTTTGCTGCCAACCAGGTTGATAAAACCTTACGACCAAAATGAAAGAAAGCGAGTTAACTCCTAAAGGATCATGGATTCACGATTTTAACATGACCAATGAGTTTTTTGATGTAATGTGAAAAATATAATTCAGATGGGTTCAAACTTTGTATCACCAGAATCAGCGAAAAACATTACATATGTCGGTCAACAAATCAATAACAGAGTTAAGAAAGTCCCAATATAACCTGCTCAAAACTGATAAAACCCCCAAATTTGGGCCTCTGCAAATTTAGGAATTTAAGGCAAATGCGAGAGTGATTGCTGAATTTATATGAAAGTCGAAGAAAACCTTTACTGCAAATTCACATTTACCTTAAGAAGATCATTGATTGCATAGCGAGCCTCGTCCTTAATTCTCTCGACAAGAGGCAACGAATGAGAGTTGGTCTCAAGCGCGGCTTTTGTACGTGCAGCTAAAGCAGGGGCTAGGTCAGGCTCTACGGTGGTCAACCATTCTTCATGATTTACCTTGAACTCCCACCTGTAAAGAGGTGAAGATACAATACTGAAACTAAATAAAGAATACTCGAACCATTCACACTGTGTCCATGTTACTTGCAACGTAAAAACGAAATAAAACACCGTTGACTAGCACGAGAATCTGTAAGACACAAACAAGATAAACAAGTTTTTGCTCCTAATCACCAAATCCAAAATATTCTGATTAGACATGCGGCTGTTTTGACACGGCACCCACCTCTGAATGATCTGCATGGCAAACCGAAGTAAGGACAGTGCTCCCAAATCTGAGCCGCCGCTGATTTCCCTTTGTAGATCCTTGAGACTTGGTACAGTCCTTTCCAAATAACCTTCAAGATTGATATTCTGCAACACTTGCCCTGCGATTAAAGCAGCGACAACTAACAGATTAAACAATAGCGTCTTCATAACGCCTGGGCATATCACAAAATTTTGGAAAGTTCCTGCAAACACCTTGGGCAGAAATGCCAATTCAAGAAAGAATCAGAGTATCCAAGATACTCTGATTCTCTCACATCTTTCTTGATACAGAGTCTCTCACATCTTGAGTTCAAACCTTGCTACTCAGCCAACTGTTGTTGGCAAGAGTCGTTGCTGCCAACCACAGTGCAGCTACAGTAAAAAGGGTGGGAGGTCAACAATACTCTAGAATGATATGATCAGCACCGTGGAAACTGGGCAGCAGGGAATTGGCAAGAGAGAAACCAAAGGCATCTATGAAAAGAAAAGCATTAGAACTGAAAGCAATGACAGGAAATGGCAATATACATACGTCCAAGAAGCTTCTGAATCGATCTGACAACCCCAGTCATAGATTCTTCGTTCGGAGTTAATGAAAATTTGAAGCAATCCTCAGCGATGAGGAACCGTCGTGGTTGCCTCACGTTCATGAAAGGAAGCTGAAGCAAAGCGTGCCCTACTTGCCGCAAAATTAGTGGATCTCTTGCAAAACATCCTGCAAAACACAGTTGCTCATTAAAACCATCAAAAATCATTAAAAAGTACTCCAGGCATGCACTTCAGGAACGTAGACAACCAAGAAAGGGAAACTACAATAAATAATCCAGGGAAAACAGCAATACTACAATGATGCCAAGCAAACCACACAGAACATGACATGCTCTAGAGTGAAAGCAAAAGAGGGGACAGGATGTTTACCAACAGTATCAAAACTTTGTGCCATAGGAATAACTCCAACTACTGAAACAGCTCCCAATGAAGGACGAAACCCCAAAATTCCACAAAAGGCCGCTGGAATTCGCACACTACCAGCGGTATCCGTACCTAGCACCAAAAAACTTGGGTCAATAAAGAAGGCAGACAATAAGACCTTGTAAAAATGTATGCACAAAATACAAAAAGCTTTGTCTTTAGTCTCATTGATCGAATTTTTCGGTATTTACTAGTGAGCAGTGACTAGTTCAGCTTCATCATGACGAAGTCAGCTACTGCTGCTGCTGCTTAAAAACAATTATCTGTCGGTTTCTAACTCGGCATGCATAGGCACTTGGATTACAGATACTTCAGAGATATACTCACCTAGTGAGAAGTCTACTAAGTCTGCGGCTACAGCAACTGCTGACCCACTTGATGATCCTCCTGGCACACGGTTTGGTGCTGCAGGATTTACTGGTGTTCCATAGTGCTTATTCTCTCCAAAGATGCTGCCACACATCACATAAATTCAGTATCTGGGTGTGCAAGACCTTAACCCTTAAGGACCAAAGTTCCAAGTTGATTGATTATATTGTCGAAAATATAATTCAGACAAGATCAATTTCTATATCATCAGGACCAGTGAAGAACGTTGCACATGTTCGTCAGAGAATAAACATAATTGTACAAAAGAAAGGCCCCGTCTGACCCAATAAAGAGTGGTGAAAAAAACACGATGTCCAATTTAGTCCTCTTAATCCCTCCAGAGGTCATAGCAAACCTTTCTTGAGGACAAATCAACAAAATTCCAGCAGAACGGACCAAGGAAGGAAGAAGAATTCACCAGTAAGCAAGCTCATCCATATGAAGTTTGCCGACGCACGTTGCACCTGTCTCCAAAAGAGCTTTCACAGCTGGAGCGGTTCGTGTGGCAGGCTCATGTGATGATGCCCAGTCTGGATTCCCAAAACCTGCTACATATCCTTCCACATCGAATCTGTCCTCCATCACATTTAGCAGGGTTAAGGGCTGAAAATTCATCTTTGACATTTAAAAGTCATACTGTCAACGCAGGATTTTGAAACTGTAATGACTTAATGGTTGAGAAGAGGAGGATTAGAGCCCGTAATGCAAGCCATTGAGATTCAAGTGCACATTCTTACCTTACTACCAGCTCCGTCAACAGTGAGCTCCCACAATCTAGAACAAATTGAGAACTCTGGACTCAATGTCCCACACGAGAAACGACCCTCACTTGCTCTCATTTTATTCTGGACCCTCACTTTTGGTCCAGAATACTAAAATGAAGCCATTTCGCAAAAGGATGATCGTTGCAAAGCAAACCTTTCGGCTTCTGTCAAATGTAAGGATTTTCAAGTAAAGCTCAAAATATGATAAAAAGACTTCATAAACCACGACTTCGGGTTTGCGTAGTAATAACCAAAGCAGACAATGCACTAGTTGAAGTGTATGTGAGAATTCAAATCACTGGAGAACAGGAATACGGAAATTGCAACTAACAAAAGGCATTTACTTACATATCCTTAATGGCAAATGTGAGTTCTGAAAGAGGAAGTGGAGCGCTGGGCGGTGGTGGAGAAGGCGGAGGTAGCAACTCCAAATACTCAATGAAAGCACCGTTGTGCTTCTTGCCGCCTTTGAGAACTCGCCGGAAGATGAAAAAACCCGCAATCCCAAGGCCAATTAGAACCCCCAAAAGCTTCTCCCGCGGCATGGCGCCTCAAAAACAAACAAGAGAGAACCAGAATGGCTTCCTAACAATGCTATCCTTTCTTCCAGCTCCAAATTCGGACAAAACCTTCAAGCGTCTAGTTGGAATCACATTCTTAAAACCCTTTTCCGGTTCTAAAATCTCGACAAGGAGTGAAATCGAAAGAGTTCTCGTCACGAAGTACCCTCACTCCCAGCTCGGCAACATACTCATCCATCATAATATTTCTCTTTACCACAAAGTCTTCCGAAATCCCCAAAGCAGAACTCCTGCTAACTTAATCTCAACTCCTGCACCTGCCCTGTTTCCTGTGTTCCGGAGTACTGGAGATACTGTACATAAACAGTCGCAGAGACTTGATGCAATCACCTAATCACACATCCAAAACTCCGAAAGATTATCTTCATACTCAGCTTCCGGAATTACGGCTCAAATGGAAGGACCAAGGTACCAAGTACCAACCGATTGCTCTCGAACAGGAAACATAAAGAACACAAACATCTGATCTAACTACCGAACAATCCCCTAACGAACAAGGAAGTCCATTCACCCCCCAAAAAACTTACTTACCAGGAGAAATACCAACAAGCTTATACTTCGGAAATCACTTAGTGGAGAAGATAAAATTAGGGCTTGGGAGCTACGAATGTCCTTCCGCCATGTCGGATACCGCCCTTCATCCACATCTGTCTGGGGCTCTATTCCTGGCACTCACTGGGGGATTCACTGGATTGTCACAGTATCGTCAACCAGTGACAATACTGTGACAAGTACGCTCAGAGACTCAGAGAGGTTAACTTATCATTACGGCCCCTCGGATCTGATGCTTTCCACAAGTGACTAAGTTATTGTCTTTTGAAGAGTTTTGTCAGATCTTCCTCAGCCCTTTTCGAAAGTTGTCAACCCTGAGAAAAACTTAGGTCATGCGTGACACTTGTGAAACCTCCGTTTCCAGGATTCCAGGTTCACTCATATGAAATTTAAGGTCCATGAGGAAGGGGTCGTCATCACACAGTTTGTTGATGGCGGATCCGATTGACGACGGCAATGAGGATTTCAATGTTGCGACACATGACTCTCACTTTTTGAACTCCCGAAATTGGAGGGACCCAGCAATCCCAGTGGGATTTTTCTCATGACTGACCGCACCTATACTCAGTCAGTCAGTCAATCACGTTTCTCGCTGCAGTCCTGCGCGATCTTTGTGTGGATCATGTCGGTATTATTGTAGATGAAAACCTTATCAGGTGTTGAATCTGTTAACTCTAGTGTATCCTTTTCAAAAATAGGGTTGAGGGGAGCAAGAGGAACGCATTGCTCTTCCTTTTAGGTCTGACCTAATAGAGAGGCAAGTAGGGTTTGAATTTGCTGTTGTGCGCGCAATCTAGACGATGCCATTTTCGTTTAATTCTGAGTATCATTGGTTTGGAGAACGTGATATTGGATTACTTCTGTGAAAAGCTTTTTAGTTTGATAGAGCTCTAAATGCAATCGGATGGTACAAAGCGCCATCTCCTTCCACTATATATCGCTTGCTCCATAATGCAATCGGTCGCTCCTGAAGTCGTGATGTTGAGAAACAGCCATCGATGTTGCCGTTGTGATTCGGTTGATGTGTCGGTGAAATTGGGAAACAATCTGTAACGACGCAAGTGACAAAATGCGAGAACGAGTTGAAACGCAAGCAGCACCCAAAGTGGCAACCAGAACACATGGTTCGAAACATTCTTTGCCACCATGTCCGCCCAAGGAATCACCGCCATCCCCTCCACCTCCACCAGCGTCGAGGTTTCCTGCTCTTGATTGGCAGAGAATCACATTCGGCGTCTCCGGGAAGAAAATCATTTTTTGGGGGTTATCCGCGGTTGGCATCGCAGGCATCTATGCGCTGGTGAAGAATGGCAACATGACGCTCCCGGATCTCTCCGACCTGCCGGACCTCCCCAGTTTGCCCAGTATGCCCAAACTGCCGCAGCTCTACATCGTGCAGTCCAAACCCAAAGAGCCGGCGAAAGCAGCAACAATGGCTTTGGACCTCGGCCAGTGCAAGTTCGGCTATCAAGATGTGTAAGGGCTCATCTCTCTCATCCAATCGAGATTTCATGTCATTTGGGAAAGCTTGAGTGAGTGCACAACTGATGTGCATGAATTTTGGTGATGAGTAGCTTTGATGTGGAGTCAGTCATCACGGGATTCGGAAGCTATGACTGGGAGCAAACTCACGCACCAGCCACGCAAACGGCAGTGGCAATCACGCTTGTGCTCCAAGCAGGAGCCGTGAGCAAGGGAAAGCACGCCATGGACGAATTCGGCCTGAGGTACCATCTCATTGGGCCTCATGTTTTTTTGAGCAGTTTTTGAGGAGGTCACACGAGGACTTTCTTCTGTTCAATTTTTTGGGATTTCTCGACCAACACATGCAACGTTTCTCACTGATTCTAGAGGATATAAAATTTGGTCCCATCTGAGTATATATTTCACAAATCTTTTGATAGCCACGAATCCTTGGTCTATACATTAGGGGTTTCAGACGCCGATCGATGGTGAAATGATCAGTAGTGAGGAACAGTATTCCATATCCCTGCTTGTCAGTACGTGTTGAAGGATGGTCTATCTATGTGGGGGCAGCTTGCTTGGTCCCCACAGGAAGTTACGTTTGAAAGGTGGTTTTCGTCGATGGTGGGGCAGCATGTTTGGTAGAAATAAGCGTGACGGCGCGGCCGAGAATCCTGTGGCTCCCAAACATTTCGCAGGAGGAGCGGCCAGTGGCTCGGGGGTGGCAGTGGCTTCCAATGCCGTCGACTTTGCACTGGGTATGTATGATGTAGGGCATGCACCCGCTCATGAAATTAAATTTCAATCAAATTGTATCTAATATTCAATCAGCAAGTACTTCTCGCATTATCCAAATTTGTTCACAATGTTTACAATATGGTAGAGAATTCTATCTGCATCAGTTGTCTGAAGCATTTTTACCAATATATCTATAGGAGTGCTTTCATTGCGAAATCACTATACAGCTGTGGAGCGAACACCTTGATTACAAGAACCACAGAAATCTGTTGAGATCAAATTATTATTATTATTATGTATCAAGTGCTTAGTATGCAATTTCAGAGTAGGATGTTGTAGATCACCGAAGTGACAGTAGACAACGACATTTCCATTCAAAGATTAACGGTCATAGAAATTCACCCAAGTCATGTTCATACCACTTGCTAATTAAAGACCAACCAAGTGTACAAGTAGATGAGTTGCTTTTGGGAGCAAGGGTCAGTCAATTGGAGGCGGGATTAGGTCCCTAACAGTTCTAGTGTCCTCTACCTTAATCATCCAGTCATAGACAACAAATGCTTATCTTCTGATTCAGTTCTCTTTGCCTTATTATATCACATTCGATATTCCAGTCAATCATTTGATTCCTTTGTAAAACGCTAGCTCCTTGGGGTTTGGTAATTTGATTCTAACTCTGACGTGACCTAGTCAACATTGATGATGCATGAGTTTTGCAGCAATTGATACCATAGGAGGAGTGAGAATACCGGCAGCCTTTTGTGGCATTTATGGTTTCAAGGCGTCCCATGGAATTATTTCAACTGTTGGAGTAACTCCAGTGTCGCCAAGCCTTGATGTTGTAGGTAAGCATCTCAACCGTGAAATACTGTATCAACCTTTGATTTAGTCCCTAATGGACCAAAGTCACAAATTGAGCCTCATGGTTTTTTAACGGTTTTCAGTTACTAGGCCATATGGGGACATCCTTTAGACCGACTTTATTTACTTTTTGACCAGCACATACTACGTTCTTCAATGATTCCAGTGATGTAGAATCTGGTCCTATACATCTGAATCATACTTTTCACAAAATGATTAATTGAATTGGTCATTTTTAAACCATGAACCCTGGGTCCTTTAGGGGGCTAATTCATTGACATCTCTCTGCTTTCAAGAATTTCTCGTGGTTTGCAAGGATTAGAAAGACATTAGTTGATGCCTGTCGTCGCTCTTAATTTAGCAGTAAGGAAAATTCACGTACTGTTGCTGACTAAGTCTCTGGTGGGGTATTGGCATCATTCTGTGGGTGATATCGATGCAGGGGTGTTTTCCAGGGATCTGTATGTGCTGCACCAAGTCGTGAAGGTTTTGTTGCAACAACCGGAGTTGGACTGGGGCTCGCCTGCGCAAGTCCTTGTCGCGGATGATTGTTTCGGGTTGTCCACCATCTCGTCCGTTCGAACTGCGGATCTGCTTGCGAGGGCGGTTTCGGAGACTCTAGGACGTAGGTTGATAACTTGCAATTTATTCGATCTCCTCATGTTTGATCATCTTATACTTTGCAGCATTAATATGGGCGCTATATATCGTGAGATGGAGATGAGCGTTCATTGAGATGATACTCTGTTTCAGTTGTCAGTGCTAATGTGCAATGGGTCCTCTTGTCAGGCAGTCTCGTACGCCATGTGAACCTTGGAACGCATATCGCCTCCAATGTGCCCACCCTGCGCAACTTTCTGATGGAGGAGGAGCGACTCCTCAAACAAGACACGTCCCGATATACAACTTATGATGGACTCCGAGATGCCATGCTCTTGATATTGCGGTAATTTAATATATCCATGACATCATGGCTTAATTTCTGACGGAATTTAGTTTTTATATTTCAAAAATTAAAGCCTTATCAATGACCTGGCAGGCTTAGTAAATTCGAGAAATTATGCATATGTAAAAATCAACTTACATACAGTCACTTGATATTTATGATCTGATGGGTGTGAGTTTTTGCTACTATACTGTACGTGTGTCGCCAGGGGAGAATTCAAAGAGAAACACCGTAAGTGGTTCAAAGAAAATGATCCAGAGCTCTCTCCGGATGTCGATGTGCGAGTGAAATTTGCAATGGCTCCTCATCTAGATGGATTGCATAGAATGGCTCTGAAAGTCAAGGATGAAACACGGGCTGTCATAAACGAACTTCTGATGGTAAGCGAAAATTATTGATTCGTTTTCATTGCTGTTACCAAAGGAAAATAATCATAAGAATTCGAAATTCATTTCAAATACCTCAACATGGTTACTGATCAATTCCAGTTTCGAACATTGTAATTTCAATTGCTTTTGAAGATTACACTCGTCGTTGCAACCAGGATCAAGAATTACACTAATCAAGGTCTTGTGCCATACACAGATGGATGCATTGCTGGTGATACCATCCATACCCAGTTTGCCGCCCAGTAAATCAGCCAGGTCCAAAGAACTGGAAATTTTTGAGTCCAGAGCTTTGAGTATTCTGAGCATTGCAACCATGGCAGGTTGCTGTCAAGTAAGTTCCAACAATCATCATCTGTATGTGCTGCCCGGTTTGAAATGAATATGGTACGAAGTGTAGGCTAGGGATCAACAATGGGGTGGATCTGGGTGTCGCCTAATCAGAGGCGTGTAGAATATGTAATACATTTTTCTGGAAACTTTTTCAAGCGGTTTTAGGTACACTGTAATGATGTGAAGGTGTTTACTGTAATTAATTGTTGTGCTTTGATAGATAGTCCTGGTGTTTAGCAATGATTTGAACTCTTTTCTAATCGACAATTTTTCATTCTCCAAGAGTGAGTAGTCAAAGTGAATTCCGTACGATGGGCCGCACTCAATCCATATATTTCAGTGTAAGGTAACTGCACCTTAAATCGCACAGTTAAGCAATTCAGCATGGTTTTCACTATTATATTGAGGAAAAAAATTGTGGGGTCCCATTGGTTGTCAAAACGGGATTCTAGATTCTTTTAGAATGCATTTTTTGGACACCGTGTGAATAACTAAGAATTTTCAAAGTGCTGAAAATAGGTGCACCTAAAAGCGATCATAGAGTCATATGAATAGTGGGAGTACATTTTAGGCAAAAATATCCAGTGTGCAATATTAGGAACCGTGTGATTTTAGGTGTAGTTACCTTAGTGGTTGTGCTTTCAGAATGACGAGTTACATCGTATCAATGTGGTGGTGACACATTCGGTTCGAAATTTTGATGACAGGTGACTATTCCTGTGGGGAACGTGCGAGGAATACCCATTAGTGTAGCCGTCTTAGCCAGATATGGCGCTGACATATTCCTATTGGAGTCTTTGCTCAAGATCAATCCCAAGCTTCAGTTAGAAGCTGATGTAAGAGATCGATACACCCAGAGCGCAGGAATACTCATATTTGTTCTTTTATTAAGTTGTTGTAACTATTCTCGCCAGGTGTTTGTCAAATTCATCAAGTTCACGCGAGAAACATCCAAAGTCATCACCTCCATTTCATCTCATTAAAACATGATTCAATATTGTACTGCAGATGCTAAAGCAGAAGAGACCAAGCGTGAAAGATGACCACATTATTGCCAGAACTTCAGTTGTGAGCTGCTTGAACCTTCGCTGTCTCCGTCTCATGATTTGTTTATTGATTTTCTCTCGGTAGTCTCTCGGTGGTGTTGACTTGGGATTGCTGCAAAACTGATCAATTCATAGTTGTGAATTTGAGCTGAATTGTCGTCTTGGTTTGATAATCGTGGAAGAATCTAATCTTCTCTTTCTCTTGCTTTTCCCTTTCTTGAGACCGAACGTGATGTGCCAACAAGACCAAATTCAATCAACCAAACCAACAACGGAGGGCAGCGACGCTCTCGATCTCAAAGCGAGGGGGCCAATGAAGGCCAAACCGTTTCGGACGACAAAGAAAACAAGAGAAAGAACCAACCGAAAGAAAAGTGAAGCTGGGGAGAGGATCTAATTAAAATCTTCGTGTGGGTGACTTGCTGCAGCTCCAGGGCGTGCCACTAGAATCGAGAGCTTTAAGACGACGACGTGCAACGACGTAAATTCATTAAGACTAACCACATTAATTTCTCAGCTAGTAATTAACCCCGAAGTACCATTGAAAGTGAACACATTCAGGCATGGTTTGAAAGACACTCGGTGCATCCTCCTTCCAGTTTTTCTTGAAGCATACTATTCTTGAGTCTCCAGAGTTGGAGATTGCAGGGTTAAAAATATTACAAATAAGCTTAGTAGCTTACGCTGCAGGACTATCCATCTCTTTGGTGGTGATGAACGGGCCTTCCGTCACCACGTTGAATCAAACAGTGTTCCACCCCGTCACCTGATATCGACTCTGTAAATGCTTACGAAATTATGTGTTGCATTTGCACTTCACAGTACCGGTAGTTGAAAGTCAAAACAATGCATTTGTAGCCTCATGGGATAAAATAGAAATACCATCTTTAATTGGAACCAAAGACTCCAATTCAGTAGGACCATCAGAGTTCGGCAATGGAGATTGAGTGCTTCCGCACGCCCACACGGTACTAGGTCGTGTCATTCTGAACAATACGCTCTACAGAAGAGTAAGGTATCTACATCTACTTGAATGTGACCCTTTCCGAAGAATGACTCCTGTACACTCTTGCCTAAAATGTACATAGATTCAACATGTGATCAATAACAGGAACCATGCCCAAATGCTTATTAGGACGCTTTTAGTTGTACACCCCTTGCATCCACACAACCTTGCAAGGCCGACGGTGCAACCTTGTCAAAGCTCAAACAGGTCGAATGCCCAGCGCTTTCCGGAACTGCTCGTAGAAGAAGAAGGTGATGATCGTGTGGGGGCCAATCCGCATCCACACGGGAATGAATCCCTTGTAAAGCCCAAGTGGTCCTTCGGACCGCAGAGTCTTCCAAAAACAATCCAGAGTGGATGAGTATAAGACACCCTCGCCACCACCCGCCTGAACAGCTTGCTGCATGATCCTGCATGCTCCCCAAAGTAATACATGTACAACAACTGAGAACACCGTCACTGACGTTAAAACTTCAACCGTCAAACTACACAGGGTGCAATGCAAATCCAGCCACCATGCATTTTCTGTATTTTGCACAAGGTCTTGTCCTGCAACAAAATGACCTCTCAAATCGACTCCATGTGAAATTGGTCCTCTATGTCCTGCAAGGATCCACACGCAGAACAATTGCACAGTACAGAACATTATTCTAGAGTTGTAGTATGGATCGTATGCCAGAGACTTTCGTTTGTTCGGTTTACCAACGCCTACCGTGTTCGTCACTGATGCGGTGATCGATATACAACTTTTCCCTGGGAATTGAATAATACTTTTCACAACTAATTAAAGTGGTTAATCCAATTAGTCATATTAAAGCCGTGAAACTAATGACCTGAGTCCTTCGGAAGTTAACTGACCTGGTTTTGATCAGGTCGATGGGTGACATGACGACGGCCGTCACCAGCCCGGCCGTCATGGACGACACCAAGTGGCACGCCACCCCTTCCTGCATGAGTCCCGACTGGAGAAGCCTGGACTTGGTGTGGTCGTAACTGGGAATCTGCGCTGCATTGAGAATGGCCGCTCTTTGCATTGTTGGCCCGACTCCCCGGTACAGGCCCCTCAGTCCTTCCGTCCTAGCAATGACGCCAAATGCTTCGAAAGGCCCCCGGTACTGCCAACGTGTGGTGGCTCCTTGGAGAAAGAACCAGCATGCATTACACCCACAATGATGCTACTGGTTTTGAGGTCATGCACGCAGTTCGTATAGATTTGACTGGCTTAATTCAAGGAGCTTTTAAACATTAACTGAACATTCCTGAATGGAATATTAATCATCCTCTTGGAATCATTTCTGCAAGATACCTGAAATGGTGGTGCCAACCACCGGGGCTTGCATGCGGATCATCACCACGTCCGTTGGATTGGCAATTGCACTTCCGATGGTGCCTGCCGATGCCCCCGCCACGACCTTCACCCACAAAGGGCTGTGTGCTGCAGGGTCATTATCGGTCCAGGCCTGCACCCACTCCATTCCATTCAGGCAGGAAGACCTAAATGCAATTAACAGATGTGTTGGATCCCAAGAGTTCTGAGGGAATGCGGCTACAAAAAGATTACGAGCAACTGGTTTCGTACTTTTCAAAGCTCTAGAAGAGTAAATCACACAATTTTAAACTTCAAAGGCAGGTATGTCTGCAAATGAAAGTAGACTGCCGTGGACCCAATAAAATGCTACTTGAAACTCCTATTTTTGCTTCTTCACTCTTGCATCAAAAAGCATTCATCAAACTAACATCGAATTAAAACTCATCGCCACTCTTGCTGGCTAGTTTTTGTTAAAGAATAGCTGGTGCATTACAGCTGGTGGCTCTTTTAGGACAATCCACCTTAATCGACGTGAAGATGAACAGCAATCTCTAAGAAAGAAAACTCAGCGAGCTGGTCCTCTCCTCAATGAAATCGGTCCAACCCAGGAACGTTAATGAAATTCTCTCCACGACTTACATGCTTCAATGGCTCGTATAAACTCATTCGGATGCTGGAGTAGGAGGCTTCCCGTAGCAGAGCTGCTCCAGTACCACGCCAGAGGCCCTTCACTCCTTCCTCCTTCCCAATCCGAAACAGGCTTTTCAAAAAACCTGGATAGTGCCGCTCCTGCTAATAAATAAAGCACATTCACGCTACCGTATTCAGTGTGAGGTGTACTCCCATAGCCTCCCAATTTGCTAACATGGGCTAGATAACCATCACGGGTCTGGAAGGATAATGAACATCATGCCATATCGTGCTCTTCAATCAAGGGTGTACTTTTGACTCATCACATGACTCACATTGAACGCAACGGAATGGACTAGGTCACGTGAAAGGAAAGCCACATCCGGCCAAGCCACTGAAGCGACGAGGGAAATTATATATCTCCATAATGAGGTATACTCGCTCATTACCAGATAGAACCTCAACTGTTGTATTTTGTTCCGTCATGCTCAATCAGAGTCTCAAAAGGACACCATATAAAATGCGAAATGGTTATGAGACATAATCATGTATATTCTCCATATCCAATGCTTGAAGTCATGCGTTACAACCGTCTCACTCTCACCAAAAGAAAACTTGACACATCTGCATTGACTGGACCACCTGGCATGTTGGTATAGGCTCGAAACAGTCATAGATCAATCGCTGTAAAAGGTCAAAGGTGGTGAGGACATGAACTTGGCACAAAAGGAAAGGATCTGAGAGAGGTGGTCACCTTGGTCGCGGAGAGAGCCCCGTCCAGTTGCATACGAACTTTGACAACGTTGACAGGATTGGTGATGGCAGCCGCACACATGTTGCTGGACCCAGCGAGGCCAAAGAGAGTGGCATGATGCTGCCATCCTTGTACTCTGGTAACCTGCTGACCTGAGAGCGCTAGATAGATTAGGCCTTCGATCTATCACGTATAAACCCTGTTGCATTGCATCATGCCAAGCACAAAAAATCAAGCTACTCCAAATTCTGGTCATAGCCAATGTCCGACACACGGGTCAGTGCACGCTAATCCACTTTGAAAAACAGACCTACCCAAGTGAATTTTCCTTGCACGAATTTTGCGGGTTTCGATTGTGTGAGATGTTTTTGTTTGTGTTAGATACTCACAAGTCTCACGTATGTAATAAGTAAATCCAGATGGCTTCTCTAAATGAAAGGGCCGCTTTACACTTCACCGGACAAACACGCGAAAGAGTTGAGGCCAAGTCGTAGCTATTAGGAGCGCAAAGGATACAATAGAAGATATAAAACAATATATCGGCTAAGTGGTCTAGTCCGTTTTGAGAATTGATGGTGTTTGAAGCACTCCAAAAAATGGTCAAACAACAAAACCACTCACAAAGCATCCACGTTCATTTTATCATCCATTGTTGACATTCTTTCTCCACGACAATCCGTCCGGACAAAGTGTGAAGCGCAACAAGTCTACAACTTTTGCCAAATCGCAGTGCTAGATTTTCTTTAAACATGGTTGAAATGTCTTGTCCTAAGGGCGTATCCTGACAATTATAACCCAAACCTAAGATACTAGCTCCTCACCTAGAAGATGAATGCCATTAGTACGCACTAGATAGGAATTAGAAGCAGCAAAGTCAAAATGAGCGCTAGAAGCAATAAAGCAGGGCTTCGAAAGAGGAACTGCTAACGTGCAGAGAACAATTCAACGGTAGAACTTTCGAATTTAATAAATGATCAATGCAACATGTGAGTCCGTGAAGAGTATGTATCAAGGGCTAAAATTCACATCAGGAAACAGTACTCGAATCGAAATCGAAAGAGATAGGGTCACTCACGAATACAAATTGACTAATGAAGAAACTAATTAACTAGCCCGCAGAAGAAAGGAGCACCACGAGTGCTGCAGACACACAGTTCAAAGAAAATGGAAGTACAATGAGAGACGCAAACCTGGAGAGATCGCAATAGTGTCCTGTGACTGCACGCTAGCCATATCTTAGTTACTGGCTCACTCTTTCAGCGCGTATAATTTTCTGCCCAGGCTCGCATTCTAACTAACCAGAGCGCAATCTCCGCTCCCCCACTGCTTCGTGGGTAATGCAAGTCTCTCACCCCTAGTTTCCTCATGGAGCAAACAATCCTGAAACCCTAAATCCGTCTGCCCCAAAAAAATCTGCTAGGCTAATGCCCCAGCTCCTTCAATGCAAACTCTTCCTATCCGATCTTCATCTCTTACTTTCAACACACTCACAAAGAAGGATCTAGAATACCCTGATTCTAATCACGATAGCTACAGTAGTTCCAAAAATGCCAAAGCAGAGAGCAATTGGGAAATAAAAACCCACCCCGTCCACCATGGCTAAATCCCTAACCCCCCCTCAAATCCAATTTTTCAAATCTCAAATTCTCAAAATCTCGGCTCTGCGTCGTTTTCTCCGCCTACTGCAGCTCGTTCAAGCTGACCCACCCGTGGATCACGTGCACCCTCCTCTCTCGGGAAGCTAGAGAGACGTGACAGCATGATTGTGCTTCCTAATGCAAACCGTAATAACTTAACCCAATTGTTACAAAAAATTAGTTACGAACTGATCGATCTTGCAGTGCGTCCGGAAACTTTGATGACAAGCCGATTTCCACAATTATAAGTTAACCCATGAATCACGATTCATGGTGCTGCAGGCATGGAAGGCACCAATTTCAATGCAGGGTCCGTCGATCTGATCAAGTTAAAGCTGTTCACCCGAAGGCAGTGCTGAATGGGAAGGACGTAAGCAACAGCCAGATCATAAGGATTGATGACAACTGAAATTTGCCGCAGGAAGCTCCGCAGGTAGCGTAAACTTACAAATCCACGAGTTTTTACGTTTGAGCAGAACTTTGGTTCCATGGCCGGCCGTTCCCCATTCTCTGGAACCAGGGAACTTACTGTTCCCGGTTCCCTTCTTCTGTTTCATTTGGCGTTTCAGCTGCAGTAGAACCTCCCTAAGTCCGACCAGTCTGACAAGGTTTTTTATGGAGGATTATTTGTTTATGGAGGGTCATTTTTAGTCATAACTTTTGTTAAGGTAAAAGACCCCATTGCGGTCAGAATTAGGAGTGTGCCCTTCTGCCATTGCTGAAATTTTTCAATTTTTTTCTCACACGAATATAAGTGTAAGAGATAGTGAGGACATTTGAAATTATATTCTTTGGACCAAGTGTGAATTAATTTTGAATTTTTGAAGTGATCAGCCCATGGAGGTCTGTGGGCTACTTCATGACCAACAAAATCTGAATCCAATATGGTCATCTTCCTACCCAATGTGGTCACAACATTTTCAAACATGGAAGACCTAAAAAATCAATTTCTACAAAGAAATTTACACTGAAAAGTTGGAAGTACCTACTAAGGTCACTAATTACTTCATAACTACCATGTAAGGCATTGATTGTGGTCTTAAAAACCACAATGGGGTCACTAGGTGTCCATCATGGGCTATTTGACCGCAATGGGGTCTTTTACTTTATGTGGACAAGTCCGAGACTGGTTTAATAAGATCTTATAGAGGATTGACTTAGAGAGGTTCTACTGTAGTGTGTACCATGAGAGCATCCCCACCAATTCTTCCCTATCCCTATCCCATCCATTACCTTAAGTTACGCCGTTTGTTTTGTTTTGTTTGTTTTGTTTTGTTTTGTTTTGTTTTGTTTTGTTTGTTACAGTGAGATCTTCTAAACCATGCATCCCCTGATCGCATGCTTGGTACCATCGGAAAGCTCTCGGTGAGGAAGGGTGCCGGACTTTGTTTTGTGGCGTTTGAATCTACAAAGCAAAAGTTATTGAATTTCAAAGTTATTCTTGAATTAAAAATTAGAAAATCACTTTTACTTTTATTTTGACTATGGCACATTAGTCTAGATGATGGATGAAGGGGAGCAAATATGGGGACAGGGAATGCTCTTTCGCACCAATGTTGTTCATTATACACAAAGGTGATTTGAGTTTTGTGTATATGAGGTCTTATATTAAAATGGGCCTTACCTTCCCTAAACTTTTAGGGATGTAGGATCTTAGAAGGGGATTTTTTTTCCTATCAAGATGAAACACATCTAGATAGGGATAGAAAAAATCCTTAGTGGAGATGCTATGAGGAAAATTAAACAAAGTTTACTTGGTAGTAAGCTAAGAGAGCCTCTTTGTGTCACAATTCTAAAGTGATCTTATTTGTGTCACTATGTATCAATAATGTATGGATATTGCAAATTGTAAATTGTAACTATTGATTAGGCACAAAGTGGCACAAAAATAGTCTCTTATTGCACTTTTACTAGGCCACAAATACAATACTTGTGCCACTTTGTAGTTTCAAATCAAGAATATTATAGTCATTTCTAATTCACTCTTTTGTAGATGGAATTTTTGGTCAACTTCTTGTGAATGTACTATTACCAATTTCTACAAGCTCTCTAAATAGTTGCCCAAGTAGTTAGATATATTAATTTTTAGCTAGTGGCAATCAATGCATTAGATCATTGCTTTTGCATTTACAATACACTGACTATTGAACTCCCTAGATTTGAACCTTGTGGAAAATATAGAAATTAGCTATAAAAGAACAATTTCAAAACCATTATCAAATACAAAAGATGGATACATGGTTGTTGCAATTCAATATAAATTGGAAGGAGTTTCTAAGGACATGCTTGATGTTCACATTTTCAAAATGCCTCAAAGAATGAGGTTGTTATTGATACCCAAGGCGGTATTGCAAAAATGGTAGACATCAAGTTTAAAATAGCCAAATGTAGCACATATTTAATTTTTTCAAAGCCCCATTGATATTATACAACTTGAATAAAATTTTCCATTTTACTTTATGGTTTTTCAACTTTATAAAATATGAGTGTTTAAGATCAATTTCAATTTTATTACCTTTAAAGTTCAAAACATGTGTGTCTATACATTGCTGTTTGGTATTGTATACCTTCACATTCGGTGAAATCAAATCCCGCAAAATGAAAAATAAATGGTGAGTGGATCCTAAAATCACATTCATTCAAGACATGCAGGTGATTCCTAATCACAGAAGATCAACAATGACAAAATATCCAAAGGTTATTGGAAGTTGCAAAACAAAGAGCGGAAGTCACTTGAAATATCAATTGTATAAGTTTGTGACACTATTTTTACTGCATTTGAACCAAATATGTAATGAAAAGAAGGCGAATTGGCAAAGAGTAGGAAGCTTGGCACATATCATAACATGTTTCATGAACTTAATATATAATTCATAATGCCATATGAGCATTCGAACAATGTACAATAAATAGCCAAAGAAGAGTAATGTAGTAAAATAATAAAGACGTATAGTCACAATGACTATAAGCATGAATTTGCACGCACGTATACAACACATAGCATAGTTGTATTTGAACATGGCTATTTTGAGAATATTATGGACAAGCATGATGTTACGCACTATAATATTATATAAAAGGACATTTTACTTTGCTTAGAAGCAAAACATTCTTGGATTCTAGCAAAAAATGCATCACAACTTATATTTCACAAGTATTTGCTTTGAAATTATATCTAAAGTTTTCTTACTTCACATGTTTATTCTAAAACTATTGGAATTTGATTCTACATTACTAAATGGAAATGGAAATTATATACTAGAAAAAGATGGACAATATTGAAATTTAGTTGAATTTTCAAACCCAAAAGTAGAAAAAGATTTAAATTAGTTCATGTAGAGTGTAAGATATTAGCATATAAAGTGAAAAAAATCCATGGTTTCAGCTCATGTACATACTGAATTAGAAGACAAAAAATTATATAATACAATTGCATTGCATAAAAAATGTTTGTGATGGAGAATGAAGTTGCAAGTGAAACAAGAAAAAATGACTCACAAAAAATATTTTTTCCTTTTGTAATCCCTCCGGACCACTTCAAGGGAAAATGAAAGTTTAAAAAGATTCCTAGGATTTCAATTGGTAGCATCAATTTTTGAAACTTCTTCAACATGTTAGCTTTGGAAGATTTTATTGTTACTCCAATCAATTCTAGGAGAGAAAAGTTATGTCACATTGAGCTCAAAATTGGGGCTTGAATATAGAACAAAAATCACAAATACTGAAAACAAAAATTTAAAATTTAATTGCTGATAGAAAATAGTTTTGTCTATATGGAAGGTTTATTTCATTTTATTTGGATTAGTCATTAGAAAAGATTTGAAGGCATTGGAGGGCTGTTTCAACCCTGTTTTCATTGCTGGGAACTGCAATACGCAATCAAAACATAATAATAATGATAATGGTAATAATAATAAATATTTAAATTTAAATTTAATTTTTATTTTATTTTAAATTGAAAAAATATTAAAATTCAATTAAATATTAATTTCTGACGTGACACTCTCTCAACTATGTCAAACTATATAGCTAGCAACATTCAAAGTTTTTAGGATCCACGAACTTGTAGTCTTTCGGAGCTCCAAAATCTCTTCTAATGTATGAGAAAGTTTTGGAGCATTTTATCCTATAGGCAATAAAAGCATCTTTAAGAGAAAATTATAAATTGGATTTGCTTTTGTATTCAATTTTCAAATTTTAGGAGAAGAAGTTCTACCTTTTGTTTTTTGTTGCTCGGAAAATCTCACTGTTGGACAAATTAGTGTATATCAATTCTATTGTAGAACTATCAAGGACTTTGTTTTCTTTTTTTCTTGTGCATATTTCTATTTAATAGTTCCTTGTAGTATCATAAATAAAGAAAGATGGACCTTATTATTAGTATCAATTTTTCCTTAATTTTTTTTGAAGTTATCTAAATCTATATTTCAAAATTTTAAGTTAAAAGGATTCAAAGCTTTATGATCTATTCTTTCAAGATATAAGAAAAAAATATTTTTTTTTACTTTGAAAGCAAATATATTGCAGTCAAAGAGGTTAAAGTTTCAAAACAATTATTAGATATTTTGCAAGTTGCAATAGAAGTGACAAATTTGAATATTTGTGAACCCAAAAGAAAAAACTTCATTCTTTAGGAGCTAAAAACTTGTTAAGTAAAAGTACACAACTTCAAATGTGCCCCTACCCTCTAACTTTCCATGTTTTGCAAATGGATGAAGGGATAGTTGGGCAAATAGGAAGTGTCAAGGAGATGCTTTTGCAGTGGGCCAATCGAATAGCTAATCTCATAGCCAAATCACTAGCACAAAATTGTTTGTTTGTTTGCAAAAAGTGACAAATCATAAATTTGACTTCTGCCTGACTCATTAGATGAGATTCGGGGGTCTTGGAGGGCTCCGAGTTCCCCTGCTGTCTGCTGTGTTTCCAGACTACAGAAATGCAGCAACAGCTGGCGGGCGTGGTCAAGCGACTGCCACGTCATTTTTTGAAAAAAAAAAAAAATTGCTTAAAATGATATTTTGGTAAAAAATTATCATTATCTTTTTTTTTTTTTTGAAATTTTTTTTCTGACACACCCGTATCGGCGTTCACTGAATCGGGGCTGATCAGGGAACAAGCCTAAAACGGCCCTCCAAGACCCCCAAATATCATCTAATGATTATGGCAAGCATATAGAAATTCAACATCCAAACAGTTCTACCAATAGTCTCTATATCTATAAAAGGTTGAGGGGAGATGATGGTGCATACTTATGGATGGATTACTTTACCAATTATGTCTTGGATTGATAAATAGAAATTGCTTATCAACAAGTACATGATATATTTCAATTTATTTGTACATGAAGTAAATTCAACAAAATACAGCTCAATAATTCTATTATTGCAATATATACACAACATTGACACTGTTTACTTTTATATGTAATTTTTGAGATATTGCAAGTGACAGTTGGAAGTTCCAACCTTAAATTACTATTATATGAAATGAATGTATGCATTAGAAGAAATATCAACCCTCCGAAGGGCTGCTTCAAAGTGACAAACCAAGCTATTAAAAAGTTTGGTCTGTCACTCCAATTGACTGTTGCGGTGAGCAGTCAGATTTCGCAGAATTTTTTTTTTTTTTTTTTTTCAAATTTTTTTTCAGATTAAAAAAATATATTTATTATTATTATTATTATTATTATTATTATTTTATTTGCAAATTTTAGTTCTTGCGCCACTGTCGTAGCAAAAACTATTGCACGAAAATAGGGGAAAAACAAATTTTTGAGCAAAAAATAAATAAATTCCAGGGTACCTCAAAGGATTGTGGAGTAGCCCTCCAAAGGCTTGAAATTTTCTCTAATGTGGTAGGCTCCAAACTTGCCATTAAGGTTAGAAATTCATTGCATCTACCAAGGCCAAAGTTGTCTAGACATTGAATGATTGATAGATGTAGCTTCCTAGACATCCGCATTAATTGAAGTTTTGCCTTCATATATACTTGACTACTAGGATGCCTATCTGCACATCTTTTTAGAACTCTAAACTCTTTCTCAAGAACCATGGTTGAATCAAGAATTCTAAAGATTGAAGTGAGTAAGGGGGGAAACATCTAGACCATAAAAATAAGCAATTTCGAGTAGTTGGAGGCATTTTTTTAGAAAAAAATAATTATTTTTGTAGTATTTGCAATTGAAAATCAAAATTTTTAAGAAAAAAATTATTATTTTTAGATAAGGCATGTAAT
Organism: Neckera pumila; assembly: GCA_963969595.1. Taxonomy (NCBI): domain Eukaryota; kingdom Viridiplantae; phylum Streptophyta; class Bryopsida; order Hypnales; family Neckeraceae; genus Neckera; species Neckera pumila. Next base: position 43,539,786 of record OZ018409.1, on the reverse strand, counting down.
TTCTATGAATTTTCATAGTGGAATTCCCCAAGCCACTAAAATTGTCATAGAGCTTAGTTCTAATATTGAAATCTTGAAAAAAAATAGCATCTTTTTTTTTTGGCACCATAGGATCAAAATAAATCTCTACGTTTTGCCAAATAAAAGTAATATTTTTTTGCCATAAATTTTTCATTTTCTACTAAAAATGTAGATGAAGTCACTAAATGTGGATGAAATGTTTTTTGGTCCCAAACATGGATGGATGTAGAAATAAAGTGCTTCACCAAATTTGAAATGACTGCCATCCCGTCACTTTCTCCAAAAAAAAGATTTAAACTTTGATCAACAATCAACAAACCGCAATTTAGTATAGAAACAATTTCATGACACTTTGAGGAACATTATTTAAAAGAGATCTACTTGTTAAGAGTGGATATATGGATGGTTTTGGGTATTCACACCTTAATTTCAATAATAGTCTTCCAATTATTATATTAAAATACATGATATGAAAAGAATATTTCTCAATCAAGACATCCTTGTGAGTTGATTTTGTGTTAAATATGTTTATTGCCAATTTTGTATATAGTGCTTTGAATGAAATTTTGACTTTTAGCCCTATTTCTAACCTATTTTCACTATAAGATATTATACAAGAATCAGAACCTAGAGCATGCTTCACAATAGCCACAATGATTTTAGACCCACCAAACAAGTGTTGCAAGGCCACAAATATCTTAATACAAAATTTTTAATATGGAAGGTTTCCAAAAATCTAAATGCATCCTCATGACAAATCAGTTGCACATTTAACAGTCATGACAATAATTTCAAAGATCTACATGTATTTCTAGTCAAATTTTGCTGAAAATTGTCTTAAAGGTCATTACTTAAAATCTTATATTTAGGACTATATTTAAAAACTCACTTAAAACACCCCATTCTCTTGTAGTGATTTTAGGCCTCCAGAGGGCTGCTCCACAACCCTCCAAAATACCCTGAAATTTTGTTTTGGGGGGCTGGAAAATTCTTTTTTCCCTTATTTCCGTGCAACTAAAATTACAGTGACAATGGCACAGGAACCCAATTTTATGTGGAAAAAATTAATAAATAAAAAATAAATTAATCTTACAAAAAAAATAAAAAATAAAAATTCTGACTCTTTTGAGGAGCAGTCAGCCAATTTGGCTCTTTTGGACAACACATAGTCAAGTTGAATGCTCCCCGGGGAGACTTTTTGAGATTGACAGGCCAAGCTTGAAATAGCTTGGCATGTCAATCTGGAGCAACCGGAGGGCTGCTTTTTCCTCTAATGACAATTCTAAAGTGGAAGTGGAAGTAGAAGTGGAAGTGGAAGTGGAAGTGGCTTGTGAAGGCTAAAGCAAAAAAGATGGAAGGGTCTACGGAGCGCCTCAAGGTGGGTTATACAAGAGGATACTCATGATTTCTTTTCTATTTAAAGTCCATTAGCCTTGTTTTCCTTTTTTTTTATCATTTTTAGGCGTCATGGTTTTTGTGCTCTACCAAGTCCAAATGTCTTTGCTTTTGTTTCTCTCCACATGTACTGATGTTCTATATACTTGATTTCCGGAGATGATGTCGTTTCCAAAGTGATTTTGGAAGTAGATTTTGTGGTAAATTTGTTGGCAAAAGAAACAATCAACCATTTCAAGTTGCTTGAAAGGTGACTCTAACCTTGATTTATAGCTGGCACAGATTAAGAGACCCTTCATCTTAGGTCCCAGAAGAAGAAGGTAAAAGTTGGACTAAAAGATCGCATTGAATGGGGCGTCTGTTGGAAATGGATCTCTAGGATCCCATATCAAGTCGAGGTAAGTTTGTTCTTTCTAGTATCAATATATCATTGTAGCATTTGCACTCAATATAATTATTTGTTTTTCTTTAGATTTTCAAGCAACTAACTTTTCATTAAGATAGTTTTTGGATTCAACATGTTTACATCATTTTGAAAAGTTACAGATTATTTATAAGGTGTTCTAAAAATGCATGTTAAGAGAAGTTTAGAATCGCCTTTGGACTCCCAACAAAAGCTTAGATAAAACTCAAACACTTTAAAAATAGAACCCGCATTTAAATACACAATGAATTTGGTTGTAATTATCTCTTATGCATTGTATGAACTTCCATAACATTTAGTAGCATTCAGTGAGATTGCCTTTTACTCTTCGGAGTCCTCATCCACAAACTTCATTCGCATATTATTATATAAGCTTTGGGACCAAGATAGTGGCATTACATTTATGGTACACTCTATTTTTTTGGCTCATTTTTGGACAAAAATCAACAAACATTTATAAAGATGGATGGTTTGCCAAAATCCAAAGAATCCATCGACTATTACACCAATATAATCTAATCATTTGCCATCTATAACTTATTTTGAGTTCTCTATAGAGAAGAGAAGCTCTTTATGTACACATGGGGTGGTAGGAGGTAGAACAACCCATGTAGGATATGTAATTTAGAAATTGTAGAGTTTTTCAACCGCTCATAGTTAATTCTAAAATAGAAATTATGTTAAAAGTATAATTTCGGACCTCATTTAGGCATATTAGAATGACATTTTCAAGCATCCTCTATGAAAGGATTTTTTTTTGACATTTTCAAACATCTTCTATGAAATTTGTCTATAACTTTTGAGTGGAAGATTGAAATCTCAAACAGATTTCTGGGGATGAAATTTAATTTGATTTCCCAACTTTTTTTAGTCAAATTTTTTTGCAAAATATCATTCTATTATGCCTAAATAAGATCTGAAGCTCTATTTTTAACATAATTCCTATTTTAGACTTAACTATGAGCGGTTGAGAAACTACAACTCCTAAATTGCATATCCCACATAGGTTGTTCTACCTCCTACCACCTCGTAAGTATAGAAAGAGTTATATTCGAATTCCAAATCTCAAAACATGAATGGATTACAAATCCAAGTGACGGAATTCAAATATTAGAATTATTGACTTCAATGAATTGATTTCCATTTTCATTAAAGTTGCAATTTTATGTATTGTTTTAATTGAAAGTATCTAATTTGCCATGAACTATAGTGTTCAGTCACAATGCAGACACAAAGCTAAGTTCTGAAAAATATTGACAAGTATCCCCATAGATAATATTGGATGTGGAATATCCCACATCACTCCGTCCGCGGGAAGGTAGTCTCTTTGGCTGCTACTGAATGTTATGCCGTTCACACTTATATTCATTGCATTTCTTTTTATAAATCCAATTTGATTTGACATATTCTTTTATTATTCTACATGACTTGCAAATCATGAACATGTTTATTTTGAAGACAAAATAGCTCACACAAATGATACTTCAAATTGGTATTTTCCATTACATTTTCAAGCCACAGCTAATCCTAGGTATGCAATCATTTTTTTGGCCACATTTGAATTATGTACACCTGTATAGTTTTGTGTTACAATGATTGTTATGACTTCTAAATATAAATAGAATGATTTTTTAATACAAGAGGAAGAGTAACAATAAACATTCTTGGGGATTCATATTCACATCATAAAAGTCTACATTACAATCTCATTCAACAAGGGCTCATATTATTTTAAGACATATTTGGAGACAATGATTTTCACTTTATATACAAAAGAAAGACAATTCCACGTTATTAATTCTAGATTTGGAAGTGATTTTCTAAAACATATTCAATTCTACTATTATAAATAATCTTTTATTTCTAATTATTTTATATTGGACCAACTTCAAGTGTATTTTAATGCCACTATTTTCTTCTAATAGAAAGAAAGTTGTATATTGAAATCACTAATTGCAACAATTCAAACTAGTGTAAGTGGTCTCTAAAAGCTAAAGTCCCACAAGGCAGAGAATCATTAAAATTGAGGGTGGCCACCTCATCTTTTGAAAGTGTGTGCTTTTTTAGATATTTGGACTCTCTTCAAATTAATTGGGTCTGGTATGAATTGATTAACCTTATAAAGACAACCAAGATTCAAAGTGTCTATTGAATGACTTTGAAGGAAACCATAGAACCAAAGATCACACCTCTTTGCCTTGAATTTCTCTTCATTGTTGGTGATTGGGCCTTGTCCTTCCGTAATTAGGAATATTCATGCACCTAGTCATTTTGAAATCAAATTGCTTTTTGGTATCCATCTTGTTGATAGAGTTGCATCTTTCTAGAATTAAAGATTTTTTTACAATTCCAAGAACTCAACCAATCACCTTTTTCTATTTTTATTTCGACATTGTTTTAAAGTCAAATTAACTTCATGAAACATTTCAAGGAAATCCATAGTTACTACCACACAAGCATGTTGGACCATGACAAAGACCCCAACATTTTATGGATGTGGAGGGGAATTTACCCCTTTTCTCCAATCCATCTCGAGCCAATGTGTCTCTCCTTACCGTCCTTCAGTCTCCTTTTAGAATGGATTTGCCAATGCAAACCCCACAACGACATCATTGCATCCGCTCAAGGCCTCCTCCTCAAACTTGAGACTCAAGAGGTTTCTAAGATGGATGCATTGCATCAACTACTTGACAACGATTGTCCCAATTTCACATTGGGGCCACCCAAAGTTCTTATCTAGCCATGAAGCAGGCCATGAAGCATGCGGTAAACGTTGGACTTCCCTCATGGTGTACAACCCACTTCACAAGGAATAGCAGATCCTCCCTTCATTGAGCCCTCATGAAGTTGGAATGGCAATGTGCAACTATCATTATGTCTTAGCACACTTGATGGTAAATGGGGTGGAAAATTCCTACAAAGTAGTGTTGGTGTCTTTACAATTGACATGTGAGTACAACTCAAAGGAAAAGACATGGGCCTCGCGCACATGCCCGTTGAAGTGGCGGGTGCTGCCTGGCGGGCTGGCGGACTTGAGCACCGCCAGGCATGGCGGAGGGTGAGATTTTTTATTACGCTGTGGAAAGTTGGCAGCTTATTCGAGAAATTTTCATTTTTTTACAGCTCCTCCTACCCCCCTTCCTTGCAACTCCTCTGCTTTGTGAGAATGAGATACACCTCTCAACTCTAAAGTAGTATGCTCATAAATTGACCTTTGAAGTGCCTATTGCCTTTTGGGGCAAGTGAAAGTCTTTTAAACAGTTTTCAATAAATTTTTCGTAGGAAGAGATAAGGAATTGGTGTCTAACCATAGTTGTTTCATATTTTTTGGATCTTTGTAGAGTTACATAAGAGTTTTTGAAAGTTGAAACATAGTGTTCACTAAAATGTTTCATGAACTTTGAATTTAAACATTAAAACATTTGCAATATACATGGGCTACAAAATTTCATGCAAATTTTTGAAGAGAGAACTAAATAAAACGTCTAATAAATTTCAAAATGTTCTCTAAAAATCTGAAATTGTTGTCCTACATTACTAGTAGAAAACTGGGCCCAATTGGTTGTTTTGGTCGCATTGATCATCAACAGATTTTTGTTTATGAACAAAAATCTGCTGATGATCAATGTGACCAAAACAACAGATTGGGCCCGGTTTTCAACTAGTGCATGTACATAAAAATGTTTAAAATCATGGTAAGCTTAGGAGTTACCTTGCCTCTTGTATTATAAAGATCTATACCTTAAATTAAGTTGTTTGTTTTGTTTGTTTGGTACATTGAGATCTTGAAATTGTGAGTTGCTTGTTTGCATTCTTGGTATCGTTGGAAGGCTCTTTGCAACAAAGGTTGCATGGACTTTGTTCATGGCGTTTGAAAATTGGAACTATGGTGTGCAAGTTCATGAATTTCCAAGTTTTTGGATATAAATGAATCGAATGAAATCATCTTTTGTTTTTGAAAAATTAAACTTCACTTTTACATCCAAGTGTCCAAACGCCAAAAAACAAATGCCTTGCATTCCTTTGTGCATAGAGCATTCTATTTGTACTAAGAACGCACCCTCTCATATTACAGTGAAAAGTCAGAAGGTTATTGAATTTTAAAGTTTTAATGAATTAAAAAACTGAAAAAATATTTTTGATATGTATTTGAGGATGGAAACAACACAAGGTGCACTAGTCAACACTATATATGTTCTTAAAAATTGTTTTGAACTTCAAATACAGCATTGAGAATTTGATTTGAAAATGTGGTTTCATCAATTTTTTTCTTTCTTTTGGCGTGGCGCTTTGCTCAAGTGTGTAGAGACTGGCTTCCGCCACCTCCATCCGCTCGGAACTTCTGCCCTAGCCAGTGGCACCTTGCCACCTGGCCAGGCGGATGGCGGATGGCAAATGGCGGATGGTGTGGTTTTTTTTGGCATGTGCACTGGCTCATAGACGTGTCATATGTTTTGTGCGGTGCTTTAATGGGGGTCTAGATATAGGATGCTCAAGTGACTGCAACCAATGGCGTGACGATACCAAGGGGCAAGTGCGTGTATTGGTGGACGTGTATTGTTTATTAATCTAAATGTTGGAGAGCCATCCAAGAGGGAGTCACATAGGGATGGAGGCTTGATTCAATATTATGGATTTTTGATTGTGTTTGGATTTGATGAAGATGGTTAGATATTATACATTTGATGAAATAAAAGAGATAGGGCTAGTTCCTCTTGATTCTTTGTCTCTTAATTTGTATTATGAGAACGAGGAACAAAACCAAGAGGAACACCAAGATGGGATCAAAGATAGAGACAAGGATGAGGATGGGGACAAAGACAAAATCCGGAATGAAATCCAAGACTCTCATTTGAACCTTAGATTTGGACGTTGGAGCTATCATTAGACGGAATTTGGGGGCCTTGAAGGGCCGTTTCAGGCCTGATCTCCAATCTGGCCAGATTCAGTGAATGCTAGTACGCGCGAGTCAAAAAAAAATTTCAAAAAAAATAAAAATAAATAAATGACCAAAATATCATTTTAAGCTATTTTTTTATTTTTTTATTATTTAATTTTCCTTCAAAAAATGACGTGGCAGTCGCTGTGCCACGTCAGTCAGCTACTACAGCTACGTTCCCGCAGTCTCGGAATGTAGGGGAGCTCGGAGCCTTCTAAGACCTGTGAATCCCTTCTAATGTCTTTAGAATTCATGGATTGCATGGACAACTTGTTTGCCATCATTCTTGCACTACTAGTGCAAAATTGGAAGATTTGGGATCCACATAACAACTTCATTTGTGTGCCTCTTCAATTTCACATCTTCAATCTCGGGTTCAATAGACAAGAAAGAGATTTGCAAATGGAAGCTCATGGTATCTATAATTGTGGTATATTGAAGATACAAATTCCATGGACACAAGGGTTATCAACTGCAAGTGTAACAATTGTATAATTGGTTTCATAAACCAACAACACCCTCATTGTAATAGCGCCTTATGATATTGCCATGAAATCTTGTACCACGATCCAATGAAGAGTCATAAGAGTAGGTTGAATAAGAATTGGTTCAGATGTATAGCCAAGGGAAGTGTGATTTGGGTGTCAGTGTATGATTACATCGGTTGCAATATAAAGTTATTTCTAAAGAGTCCAAAACAGAGATTGTTTTGAACTTGTTTGGAAAGAACAAGCAAATTTGTAGGGTTGTGTGTGTACACAACAAATTTCCATATGAATCCATAAAGCATCTACAAAGTGACACTTATTGTGGTCCTACTATCTTAGAGGTTGAGTGACTAAAGGCATTGATGATATTATTCGTAAACTCAAAAAAATGCAATTCAAGTAGTTTTTTGCTTTGTAATGTTGTAGTATTGTTTTACAATTTTAACCTTGAATGGATATTTAAGTTTGAAGCAGGAAATGGCTCAATTTTGAGTGGTTGCTTCAAAAAAAAATTTAGATTTGAAATTCTCATTGGTTGTTTTTGAAAAGTTGTGGTTGTTTGATTCATAGAAGTATTCCAATTTGTCTATTTTTTAGGTGTTTGCAAATGGATTGTGATGCAATAAGGTGTAATTTTTTGAGTCTTAGAGCGGATATATGAATAGGTAGACTTCCATATTGTGTTGGAATTGAAAAATATTTTTTTTAGAGTTGGAGTTGAGGTTGCCTTTATCAAATTTCACGATCCTTTTTATTTCTATGTGAGCTTGGAGGTGATTGCAAGAATTGCTAGTTGATTTTTTGTTGTTGGTATTGTGAAAGTCTTGTGGTTCCTCATAGCCTATCCTAACTACATTTGAATTTTGTTGGTATGTAAACTGAAACCAAAGGTCCAAAGTAATTGATGATTAACTAAAGGTGAAAACACCCAAAATTGTTAAAGGAAACAATTTAGCATAGTTGGTGGCATTTTTTTCAAAAATAAACATTTTTGTAGTATTAGCAATTGAAAAATAATGAACTTTCATTAAAAAAATTAGAATTTTTGGACAAGGCATGTAATTACTATGACTATGAATTTTCAAAGCGCAAACTCTTTGGGCCATTGAAACAGTCACAAAACAAAAATCTAGATAATCAACATGCAATCAATCAATTCATACCTTAAATTAGATTGTTTGTTTGTTTGTTTGTTTGTTTGTTTTATTTGCATTTTTATTATGGAGAGATCTCTTAGACCAATCTTTTATTAGGGAATTGTTTGGATGAAAGTTGCTTAAATGGTGTTAGAAATTGCCTTTGTGATGACTCTATAGCATTCTTATAGAAGAAAATGTTTTTAAAATGGACTACAAAAAATTGCCTTTTTAGAATACATGGGCAACTTATAGCTCCTTGCTCTTGATTTGAATTTAATCCAAAAGAATGATACTTTTGGAATTTGATAGGGCTATCAATGCAAGAAACACTTGTCCTTTCTTTGTCCCCTTGGCCTTAGACATGTTGTTTTTTGCTCATAACTTTTGCGTCTTATGTCTATTTTCTATGGAATTTGAATGGAAGGTACATATAAAAGTTCAAACATTGAATAATTTTTTCAATTTCTTAAAAATTAGTTTACTATTTTTAAATTATCCCCAATTGAATGTCTACCATAGCCATTTAGGTGGTTTTTAGTACTATTTTTACCCAAAAATGCAAATTTGAAGGTGAAAATTAGAAGACAAGGAGTTCTTCTGTTGAAGTTACACAAGCCTACATAGAGGTTTTCGAAAATAATAAAATGTTCACCTTCTACATATGCCCAAAGTGCACTACCTTTGTACACGTGCAGAGGATATGATTTTTTTTCCTAGAGATGAAAATAGTTGAGAAGAAGCATCTTCAAATAAGGAAAAATGGCTTTGGAGGAGAATTTTTGAAATTTTTTTATTCATTAGAGGAGATTTGGAGGCCTTGGAGGGCCGTTTTAGGCCCGTTCCCCAATCTGGCCAGATTCAGTGAACGATGGTTTGGGCGTGTCAAAATTTATTTAAAATAAAAAATAAAAAAAACTACCAAAATATCAATTTAAGCAATTTTTTTTTTTCAAAAATGACATGGCAATTGCTAAGCCATGTCAACCAGCTGCTGCAGCTGCATTCCCGTAGTCAGAGAACACAATGGAATTCGCAGCCTCTAAGACCCCCAAATCCCCTCTAATGATTTTCTAAAAATAAAATCCCGAAGGGTCTATTTTCTTGCATCTTTCAATTTGACTCTTTGGCTGTACATAACTTGTAGAGATAAATTTTTCTAGGTCTGAAATTTTCACATGCATACTTTTCTAAATGTTTACAAATTATCCATATTTTATTTTATTTTTAAAAAATTCATTCCAAAAGTTAGAGTATTCTAGTACTAAGGCTGTTTTGAGCCAAAATTGTTAAGTATTCCTTGCAACTATCCAACCCTACTAACAAAGTGAAAGGTCATTAATTCTAGTTTGTATTCCAAATTTCATTCATATGTAGATACAAAGTAGAATAAAAAAGAGTGAAAGAATTTCAAGTTCATTTGTATGTTACTAGGCCTAGAATTTGAAAGATTTTAAGCCACTATAATGAAACAACAATTTTATCATCCATTTTCATTTCAAATCATTTTTATTTTTTAAATTTCAAGGCTGACATTTTTAGCCAAATTCATCTTAGGGCTAACTCTTAAGGTATCAAGATCCAAAATCGCCCCCAATTCAATTGTGTTCCCTGCTTTTAAACCCTATTGCATCCTATTGCATTCTAATGTAATAAAAAGTATAAAGGATTGCATCATGGCATTTGCACTATGGAATTAGGGTTGAAAGGGTATGATTTTATAGGTTCAAGGAACACCACTAAACAGTTTAGATACATGGCAATAGGTCCATTCATTATTCCACAATTTGAAGGGATGCTTTTGGATTACAATTGCAACCATACAAGGAGTCCATAAAACCTCAATAGAATCCAAATGAACATGAATAGTCATCCCTAGGGACAACAATAAGAAGCTCTTTGATATTTTCTTTGACCACCTGTAATGCATCTCTTTTTACAAAAATTGAATTGACCAAAATACATCTTGAAAAGAACTGAAATTTGCCATTTTTATTGCAAAAATATAATCATGAATCCAATCAATCCAAGTATATGCAACAACCAAATTTACGACAATGGGTCATCCTACATTACGTGTTTGCAATGGATGTCACAATGGGCTGTTCTACCTTGTATGTTCTGTTTCAGTGTCAATCAATTGACAATTTCTGCCAATAGTGGGGTTGAGAACTTATGGAACGGTAAAGAGAAAAGTGAACGCACTTGTGACAAGAGCCCAATATGTTTATAGATGCAAGGTTGCAGACCACAATATATGGCACTAGATAATTCCATTGTGACATGAAAGGGAACCATCCACAATAATCTACAAAGAGCCTGCTCAAATTTACTGGCATTCTTCCGTCTCGGTTATTGAGAATTGTCTGACATGACATTCATAAACTATCGAACACCATTTGGTCAGAGCGGAGTAATACCATACATAAAGTGCAATATCCTGAACTCAAAATGTGAAAGAATATTCTTGCAATTAAACATGAGGGGCGACCAAATACCAAACACACTCTTGATATTCCCACTATTTACATCTATAAAAGCCCAATTGTGCATGAGGTTCAGCTGGCGAGCCCTCTACCTTTCTTCAGATTCGCCTGAATGGAATTTCTGCCGTCATTTCTCTGTGAATGGAGAAGGCTCACAGCAATTCTACGGCGTACTAACCCAGGTTACGGTAAAAAAGCAATTCAAAATTGGTGCATATTCTCTCCCTTACTACACAAGAATGTTCAGGATCAACACAAGCTGGAGCTCAAATAGCGGCAGAAGTAGAAAAGCAGGCATGTGAGAGTAGAAGATAATTTTACTGAACAAGCGATCCTAGGCGTAGTACATGTACAAGCTGTTGGATGCAGCACACGCGATCACATTGGATGTTGGATGCCATGCTAAGTGCAGAAGCTTTGATGTGAAATCATGCACTCCCCCATTCATTTCTGCACCTGGGCTTTCGCTACCTGCAGGGGAAACAAGAAAATCAGTAGCGAGAAATCAACTAATTTCAGAGGGAAGGAGCATCAGCTGAAACCCCTTTATACTTTCACTTCAAACGAAAATACGAAAGTCCTTTTGGCTCACAAAGTAGAATTTCAAATCTACTGCAGTAGGATTCAACAAATTATAGATAGTAGTTGGTGAACTACTCTTCGTAATGTCACCCTAGTCCATACCCCCGAACTAACCAATGTGACTCAATTCTTACTACAAGAAATCGGATACTAACCTCGACGATTGTCACGCCGTACACGAGCAAGATTGGCAAGTCGACTGACGGGTTTTGATGGCGGTGTCATGAGACGCCTTCAATTTCACACCACTCATTTAGACTTACGTAAAGCACTCTCCAATGAAATGATGTCAAGCAAAATCAGATTCAAGCAACATTCATGCCAAGATGCAACAACAGATACAGGAAACCGTCTATCGTACTGCAATCCATAGGCTGAAAGACCAGTACCTGTTCGGAGTTTTGCTAGCTTCCAACATCGACGACTCCTCACTTCCAGGGGTGACCCCAAATACCCGGAACAAGTTGCTGTAACAAAGAACACTTCAGTCTGTCTCTGACTTTTAAGACGTCACAAAAGTCTACTTGGATGTTTGTTAGAAATAGGCCTCGAGTTCCACGCTTCATCAAGTGACTCGAATGCATCAAACTATGGCTAAGCAACTGAATACCTGTAAGAGCCAGTTGCTACACGCATGCCATCCCCGCTAAGACAACACTCAAACTTATCGAATATGGAGTCGTTCTCGTAGAGATCACACAGCTGCAAAACATGCAAAAGAGGTTCTGAGAGTTCAATCAATTGATGTAACACCAATGAAAACTGCCAAATCTTATCGTTCTAGCTACACATAATCTAAAGCTTGGTCCGAAGATTCCATCAACTGCCCATCTCTCGTGTGAAGACCTCCTAAATTTGATAAGGACAAAAAGAACAATTTACAAAGGAAATAAGCATAACAGTTCCGGTGAAAGATGGCAGATGAATAACGAGACTCCACACCTAGTGACTAATAATATAGTAAGAAAGTTCAGCACAGACAAGTGGCATAGCTACCTTCGGTCGCAAATACTCATGGACTTTGAAAGAGGCCACAGGAGCAGATTCCATGTTGACGTCCCAAAGCTGAAGAATGCAACAAACGACCAGTAAGCCTTCATGACATCGTGGATCCATAAGGAGACAACGGTAACTCCCGAACAATTAACAAAATGATTTGTGCTTCATTATTGGTCCTGTTAAAGGCCTCGAAATACACAAGTAAGCACATTAATTAATTTAACTAACCTTTAGAGTCATGTAGTCCCGACTCAGAATGTACCGACCACCTCTTGCAAACTTGATGTCTGAAATTGAAGCAATAATTTCTGTGAAAAAGGACCTTTGTCCAGGGGGCTCAGGCTCCTCAAACCTGCAGCCACGTCATTGCATGCCTCGTTACTAATTGCAAACAGAGAGATTCATATGAAATGAAGATTTCCACGAAAATAATCATAATAAAGTAGTGCTGACTAACAAAGACTCCTTAACGTGAAAAACGAAAATTTCTAAATCAAGTGGTTGTGACGCACTCTCTGCAATAGAAATATCTTTTAAGTTTATTACAAAAGCACACTTAAACCTCTAAAATAGCATGTTCAATCAGTGTGTAATCCACCACAAACCCCAAATTTCTCATTCCAGGTATATAAACAGATTTAAATTACAAGTTTTTGGTCACACAGCCCAGCAAATCGAGAACGACAACTCAAAAAAGACAGTTTAACAGTTCAATGAAATGTGCCTAGGAGGAAAGGGACCTACAACTTTGAGTGTCGATCACACAAGGCTGATTGGCGCATATCAATGAGTCGTATTGACCCCTTGCTGCTACTGTACGCTAACATATTGCAATGAGTAGGATGAAACTCTGCAGACGTTATCACCTCTGCTCAACAAAACCAACCCCCACATCCTGAAATCCTTAGTAAACTAAATAATACTAATCACCTACCACAAAGGTTCAAGTCGCTAATCCTCACTAAATTGGCAAGGAACAAGACTGTGTAAATAGTCAGTACCCAATGGCAGGTAAGGGAGGAAAAAACAAAACGACCTAAAAGCAGGAGAAGAGTACCTGTGAGGTCTTCCATGTTGGTGGGTTTAATGTCAACAATATTGAAACTTTGATCACTAACTTCAAGGTTCCATAAGTTAATCCTCAAATCGTCTGCAGAGATATATGTCTCACAATCGCTGCACATAAATAGCGAGCATTCTCTCTATTAGATTTCAGAATATTCCAAGATAGCAAGATCAACATGCCAACATCTTGGCAAATACATGGTGATGCACATTTACTAAAGACAGATATGTTTGTGTAAGAGGACAGGAAACCCAGACAAATGGGCAGCGTAGATTTTAGTCATGAACTGCTATGACTTCACCAATACTCAGTGCACGCAACTGATAGAGTCAGATAACCGTACACGGACGGAGTCTACGACCATGTAGTCAAACTTCGAAACCTTCATTCAATATGGTCCAATTTTCCAATACATAAAATGAAAATTCATATTCTTATTTCTTAGAGATGAAATCACACGTCTTTTATAAAAAATCTTGGTTGTTGTTGTTTGAAATTTAAGTGAATTATTGAAGAAAAAGTGAAGAAAATTCATATCAATTATGAAACGCTCTTAGAAAATCTGAAAATTTCACCATAGGTATCTGTAACAGTCTACAATCGTATAGTGAAACAAATTTCCAAATCATTCTCTATACAGAATAATGGTCACAGACTCTATTTTTCAAACAGCAATAAAATACTCATTTTAAGAATATTTTCAAAGTTTTCAAGCGGAAGAGCCAATAAATTCGGAAACTTCATGTTGATACTTTTGCTCAAAGCAAAGAGAGTCATTTTGACTGTAAAAATCAAGTATTAACCCTTGGGCGCTCCGTCGTCCATATTTTGGACGATGAACAGAGGGCTTCGAGGCACTGTTTAGTCCAACAAAGTTCTCACTCATCCAATGTAATACTTGAATCTAGAAAAGATAACCTTCCTCAATGACCAAATTCATGGAAATCTGGAGATACATGCAAAGAGACTACCATCGCCAGGCAGCTTAACCTAAAGTAACACCGAAAGAGTGTTACAGTGATCTCCAGACGAGACATACAAACGAATGTTCCCTTACATTTTAGAGCGTTCTCTGCAGTAAAAGTATATTAGAAAATATCTTTGCATCCAAAATACCTGTTGTTGGATATGGAATTGATGTGATATGCATGAGCATTTGCGTAGACTCTTCTACACCTCGCAAGCAATACCGTCTCGTTGCTCCATACCTGCAGATCATAAGTACAGCATTAACATATTAGATGCTATTGATGGAAATCATGCCACAAAACTTGGCCATGAATCTTACAACGCATCAAGGAGTGCCCCAAAACACTAAAAGAGTTAACAACCGATGAGCAAAGTGACTAAGAAAACAAAACTTGAAAAGCTTGAAAGCAAGAGGCAAGTACAACTACCGCAGGAAGATGTAGTGACGGGATGCCTCCAGGAGGAAATACAAAATCAGGATTTATCGCAGTTGTGGGTCGGTTTACAGCTACTCCATTCATCGACAAGCGTGGTGCAATACCCTTTGGGTTGAGTACCACATTATTTGTCATTGAATTTCCATTCCCTCTGGCTCCAGGATCCACATTCAAGTTCTTGACTTGCTTTAGTTTCTTTTCAGTCACCTGCAATATTAAACTCCATGCATCATTCATACACCACAGCAATTATCCAAGCTCAGTCCAACCAATGCCACATGCTAGCAGTAATTCACTACAACCAACAAAAGAGTGTCGACTCGACAACATATCTCATTTTTGCAACATAAGTCGGGCCGCGAACTAACCTATTCACCTAAACATTTTTGACTGTTGAAAAACAACCTGTAGAGCTGTAATACTAAAAATAATTTAAAATGATATCAAGAGGAGGGAAACACAGGCTCAAGGTTGACTGACCTCAAATTCATTTCGCAAACAGAAAAGCATAACTACAAGGGATACAGTTTACATTGCTTGAGCTGGGAATACCTTCCATAATTTAATAGTTTTGTCATTTGTAGAAAGTAAGAACTGGGCAGCATTGGAAGTCGGGCACCACCTAATTTTATTGATCTTCTCCTCGATTTCCAAACTCTTCAGGTAATCAAACTGCAAAAATGAGTTTTTCCAATTTTTAGCAGCTAGTCCAATATCCAGGTTGATATACTCAATGATGCAGCTGGGATACTCTTGGCAACGCCATGCTGGAAAAAGACACTTTGCTTACGTCATCCTTGACGCTACTAGTATTACCTCCGGTTCATGACTTTGGAATTCAGTTGAGTATCGAAATTCTGGATGCCTTGGTCCCACAGAATCAGCCATTTCCAACTCCCTTCGTCTTCTTGGCTACACAAACGGCCGAAACAAAAACTGGAATGCTTAATCACAAGTATGTACCAGAGACTAAATAGGTGACAAGGGTCCACACATTTCCAAAACTAAAAGTAACGGCACCGTCATGTAAGCCACGTTACTTCGCGATGAGTACTCTTGAAACATACGCGAACGAGGATTCCACCTGTAGTGAAATATCTTCATCACAAATGCAGTCAACCCTGGATCCTTCTTTAAATTTCTGCAGATTTTCCTTACATCTCTGTAGCTTCCATGTAAATTATTTTCTCGATTTCATCAAATTGACCATAAAGGAAGGTTCAAGTATCGCTTTGGATGAATGAGAAGTTATTCAGTCAAAACATTGCACTCAGTTCATCCTCCAGAATATGGACTTCGGAGGGTAATCAGAACGGCGCACACAAAATTGGACGAACGCTCTTTAGGTACTGCACCTCACCTAAGTTATCCGGTACATTGCGCCAGAGCAAAATGAAACAGTCTACCGTTAGCTACCTTAGTACACCACATAGAGTGCATTAAAAATTGTAGTGGATCGAAAATTGTCGCTGCAGCAGCTCCAAAACGGAGGAGTTCATTCGGTGCCTCCGACGTCGCCTTCTAAACGATCAAAATAATGTTTAAGCTTGAAGATAAGTTCCATAATCGATTATTATTTCGGTACCTCTAGTCGGGCAGGTGCAGATTCTTCAGGTCTCTAAAAACCGTACGTTGATATGGACCACAATGATTTCGTCCAAAACAGAAATATAGAGTGAAAAAGACAACCGTTGGCTAACATCTCTTGGGTAATATATGTACTGGCATAACCACTGGGTAAACATTCTTAGGTCAGTGCATTCAATTTTGCCACAACGCACTAACATTGTTATTGTCAATTGCTTTCATCCGCTATGAATTTCTAAAATCGAAATAATGTTCCATTACAAGCCGGATAACTACAGTAATGTGAAATTTCAAAATTGAACCTCTCCTTATTTCAGTGGTCCACGAGTAATCAATCCAGTACCCTAGAATTCAATAGCTTGAGCATTACCCACTTGACCAAACCCTTCTATGAGGCTAAGCGATGTTTTGCAGGTGAAATAGTTAGCCTCTCTGGGTGACATACAGAGAAAGCACCCAAGGGAAGGGTCCAAGGCTAGAATAACAAAACTGCACGAGACTCGTAGCACACTGGAGCAAAATGTATCCCTCAATATCAAACAGTGACGCAGTACGCAGGGAAGATGAGTGGACAGAACATACCTCTCTGCCATCTGTTCTCTCAAACAGCACAACACGTCCCCCTCGGTCGCCGGTCGCCAAATGCTCTCCAGTTTTATCAAACTCAATAGCCGAGATAATGTCAACTGCATTCATCGCCAATGCGAAACACATTGAGAAAATCCAGATCGCTGGCGCAAAGGAGGGTGACAGTACAAACTCCATACATACAGGGGTCTCTCTCTCTCTCAGAGTCAAAACGTGAAAATACACAGTTGGGTTCACTGCATTTGCGTAGCGCCTTATCTGAAGAACGAGTCTTCAAACAAAGCCACAGGCTCATCAAATTGTGAGTCCAAAAATAACACACAAGAATTGGGACAAAAAACGAAAGCTTGGAGTGGCAAAAACCCCAAACCAAAAACCCTAGTGGAAGGACCACCTCGTAATGGATCGAATTCTGAGGCGCAACACTTGAGAACTTGAGAACCGAAGTTAGTAACCTGAGAGTGACGTTTTCTCAATATTCGTTTCGCAAACGAATTCCAACCATATAAACTGAACGATCTGTTGATAAAAGACGTAAACTCATAACGAAAAAAGCACTAGGAATAGGCGCAGGTCACTATGCCGAGACATGCGCACCATCACGGCCATAATCAGCAAGTTGCATCACAATGCCATCAAGATCAGTAGAGGTCCCTCTGAACCAGAATTCTGAACAACTCTTGAACAACGGCTTAAACGGATAAGCTGCCGACACGATGAATGAATTAGAAAATCTGGATGTGGCCATAACCCTAAACTAAAAAATCTGCCACTACATCGCGGACGCGGCACGTTGAAAAAAAGCCTATCTCACAAACGCTATGGATATTAGACAGACGCTATGGATATTAGGGCCGCCTTGGAAATTACGTCCAGTCAAAATTTCGCCACCAGTGACACATAATCTCGCACTAATCTCTAATCAATTTGACCTAAACAGTCAATCACCGCATCCGAACAAGCGGCATCTCGAATAAGAACCCACGAACGCTTACAAAAAAAGCCGAGCATTCCAAACCAACACATCACTCACCACTTCCGAAGTCGACAACATAAACCCCTAACAGGCCCTCTCAAAAACGTGCCATTACATTGGGAACTCCGCACATTGCAAACAGCCGAACTCAACGGTCCATGAAGATTCGGGCCGCCTAGGGAATAACGTCAAAATTTCGTCATCAACGACGCACATTCTCTCACTGATCCCTGATCAATTTAACCTAAAAACAGTCCATCCCACTGCTGAAGAAGAAGCGTAATTTCCAAGAACAACCACAAAAAATCCGAACATTTCAGCAGGCCAATACAAGTCATCACTCCACACTTCGAACAAACCAGACCAAACCAAAACATCGCCACAACGCCAGCAGCACACCGCTCATGGCGAGAGAAAAACAATCCATCCCTCGCGACCACCCTAAACCACTACCGATCCAGATACCTTCTTGCACTTCCTCCCCGATGGCTCGCTCCCCGAACACCTGCGAGAATTTCCACTCTAGTGCAGGCAATGGCGCCCCCGCAGCCGCCCCCCCTGCCGCAGTGGTTAACGAGGCGCCGGCAGCGCTGCTGTTGCTGCTGCTGCCGGACGCCCCGCTCGCGCCACTGATCATCGCCACGCTCCACGCTCCACGCTCCAAGCCGCTTCGATGATCCGGTTCGCTGTAAGTTCTCACCACGAAACCCTACCAAACCCTAACTCCTCGTCGTCCTCGCTCTCGACCACATTCAACCCAATTGGCCGCACCAGAGAAACCCGGCGCGGTCACGGAGCTCCGGCAGGCGCCCCACTGCACCAAATGACGCATGCGAGGGCTCGTTGCGAAGGGGCGGACGCAGGGAATTCCGTCGTCGCGACGGGAGAAGCTGCTGCTGCTTCCGGGAACCGTGAAGCTGCTTGAGGGCAACCATGGAAGCTCAGTCACTCGCGCAGAAGAACAACACGACGAGTAGAACTAGTGCACGACCTCCGAGGCTGGCCCAGCCGGCTGGCAAACCAAGCCAAGCCGCGAGCTCCACCAGCGCTCCGGCCGGGCCCCCCCATTGGACCACCGGAGGGTGTGCCCGGGTCCCGGCATCTCAGGACCGGACGGGGGGAGACCTGACCCGGGATTTGGGGTCTGCGACGCCACGGCGGTCGACACGTGGCGAGACGTCTCGGGGGCCGTTCCTCTTGCATCATTGAACGAGGATCACGAGTGACGAGAACACGAGAGTAAAACTAGGGTAGATAGCTAAATACTCTCAGTGAGACTAATTTATCAAGGTCACACTGGACTAGAAGCACCCAAAAGCGTTCTTGTTTTCATTCTTGTATCCTAGAACTGTCACTAAATCTGTCCCTATCCTTCTACTAATGTGTCCTTCAAATGCTTAACTCTCATTCATTGATGCATTTGAAGAACACATATAACTTTCATTCATTGATTATTGATTTTTGTAGATTAATTTTGGTTTGGTTTCAGTGGTCTGACAATTTCAATGGTCTAGAGAGCTGATACTTTGAAAAATCATAGAAATTACATATTGCATCTGAAAAATCTATTTTTTTGATTTTCATGATTTCACTTGCTAATACTACAAACTGAATGTATTTTTAGGAAAAGGTGCCTCCAACTATTCTGAATTGTTTAAATTGACAATTTTGGGTGTTTCCACCAAATCTTGAATTAGCATAAGTTGTAATACTCTTATATTGTACCCAGTCCCACTAAAATAAAATTTTGCAGCAACACTAATTTTCAACATGATGCTAATTTTTCCCGTAGCAAACTACACTAATATTGGTAAATAGTGTTGGCTACACTAATTGTCAGCAATAATACTAATTGTGATTTGCAAGGTTAGTGTTAGAACATTATCTAGCCATTCTAACACTATTTTAGATTTATAGTAAAATTTGGTTATTTCAGGGAACAATACAAATTATTATTGAAATATTGAAATGCTGAAATAAATAATGAAATGCAAAACTACATTTCAACATTTCAACATTTCAAAAAAAAGGAAAAACACTAATTATCACCCAACACTATTTACCAATTTTAGTGTAGTTTTAGAGACTTTGAATCTTCTTAAATTAAAAATTTGCAATGTCCATTTTGAATTAAAAAAACCTTATCATGAAGAATTGAATTGAGAATATAGGAATAATAAAAATTTAAAAAATAAAGTGATTTTCATTCTTTAAAAAAATATTAAATAGAAAAAAATACATAATAAAAGAAAATACGA
This sequence comes from Neckera pumila, assembly GCA_963969595.1. NCBI lineage: Eukaryota > Viridiplantae > Streptophyta > Bryopsida > Hypnales > Neckeraceae > Neckera > Neckera pumila. The sequence continues at coordinate 43,519,435 of OZ018409.1, read as the reverse complement.
AATCACTAAAAATTATAATTAAGATGGGATTAAAGCACACTAATTTCAATTGTGAGATTGTTCTAACAATAAAAGTGAAGCTTGTGGAACTTTTTGTTTTGAAAAAATGTGAAAATTGAGCTAAAAAATGAGTGTTACAAGTCATTTTAAAAAAAAATGATATAACTGTCCACAAAACAAGATGCTATATAATTTCACATCAGAAATCCAAATGGAATGAATCAAAGCTTTCCATGTAGACAAAGATAAAGGCTATAAAAAATAAAATTTTAAACTTTGTACTTCAAATTTTTGAAGATTTTTGTCTACCTACAAAGTTTAGTTTAAAAGATATTGTAGTATAACTTTTGTTACCAAGCACCAATTGAAATAAAAATTATTTTCTTATGAAGCTAACTAATTTTTTTAATTATCAATTTTTTTTTTAATTTCACCAAGCTCACAGGGACCTATCTAAAATCCATTTTGCCCCTTGAGGGGACACTAGTTTCTATAGGGGTTAAGTGTCAATCCTATAACCTCAACTTAAGACCATATATCAACTTTCTTAAATTGTAAAAGGAAAATTAAAGAATGTTACATGTGGAATTTGGAATCTCATGATGTAAAGATCAAAATCTTAATTCTAAGTTTTAAATTTCTCATATCTGTTATCCTATGCTAAAATAGGTTAGAAAATGGGTAGTCAGAAAGTCAAAAATCCCAATTTCATGCATTTCATTCTCTTAAGGACAAGGTATAGTCCAAATTCTAAAATTGTTAAGATATATTATAAAATGCAACTTAGAAAAGTAACTCAATGATTACCTTTGAACAACAGTTGTAAAATATGATTGATATATTATATTCATACAATCAGGTCAATTAGTGTACAAAATAATATTTGAAAATAAATTATGAAGCCAAAAATTGAAAGTTCTTTCTAAAATCAATTGAAAATTGAAAATTTGTGATTATCACAAAGTTTGTTTCCTTTGTTGAAACTTTTAAGTTTATATCATAGTGATTTTTGAAGATTTTTTTTTATTCAAATCATTTACAAACTAATAAGTTATTTTTTTAGACCAAACCTACTAGTACCTTGTGAATTATAGAATGTTTGCAGAATAAAGTCTCTAGAATCTATATAGTACAAATATTAAAAAACAAAGAGTCTTCAATGGATGAAAAAATGCATTTTTGTATGCTTAGGCTATATTTGTGTTCAATATTTGTTCAAAATTTGAGTATTTGGTCTTTAATTTTTGAAGTCGTGAGGCCTTTTTTTCATCAAAAGACATTCAAAACTATCATTTCTACTGCAAAGAGCAAAAAACTTTACAAATTGTTTTTTTTTCAAACGTAACCAAAAGGTCTTGCACTAGACTAATGGAAAAATGTGAAAAAACAAATTTTGAGACTTCCACATGTAGATTGTAAGGTAATTGCGTTTGACCCCTAAAGGATTGGAGGGGTGTCTAGATTTTCAAAATTGTGAAGATCTATTATAAAATGCAATTTAGAAGAATATTTTGATGATGATTCTAACAATAGTAAAATGCTATTTATATATCACATCCATACAATTAGATCAATAGAAATACGTACCAGTATTTTTTTTTAAATTTGAGCCAGAAATTGGAAATTCCTTCTAAAATCAATTGTAGATTGAATATTTATGATTTTTAAAAGATATTTTTTTCTATAAGTTCAAAATATTGAGTTCTTATTATAGTGATTTTTGAAGATTTTTATTTGATTTTTTGATTCAAGTCATTTTTTAAGGGTCATTTTTTGAACTGAAAAAGTTACTTTTTGAGGGCTAGACCTCCCAATACCTTTTGATTTATAAAATACTGGGAAAGCAAAATCTTCATAATCTGAACCATGCACATGTAAAGAACTAATATGAGAATCTTCAAACAAAATTGATGGATGAAAAAATTCATTTCTATGAATTTAGAATGGGTTTTTGTTCTCTCATTGTTCAAAATCTGCACTCATAGTCCTTTAAGGGTTAAAGTGAAAACAATATGTTTTTAAGCATGTTCTTTGAATTTTCTTAACTTAAATTTTTTGCACTAAATTTTTTGATTTAAAAATCATTTATCGTGAAGATCAATATGATTTGAAAGTCTAGGAAAGGAAATTACAAAAAAATACATAAATTCCATTCTTTAAAAAATTGTACAGTAGAAGTTGGTACAAGATCAAAAGACATATGAAATTGTTAATAGCTCAAAGATTGATTTGAAACATACTAATTCAAATGATGCAATTGTTTTAGCAAGCATATTTAATTTGGTGGACCTTTTTTTTAAATTATAAAATTAAGTCCAAAAACAAATTTAGTACAGAGTATATTATATTTTCTAGAACTTTTTATAATTACTTGCAAAACAAGAACTAGCTCTATAACTTTCACATCACTAATCCAAATGGAATGAGTCAAAGCTTTTAATGTAGACAAAAATATAATCTATGAAAAAAAAATTAACAATACTTTAAGTTTTGAGTCATTCCAAGGATCACCAACCGCTTTTGTCTCAAAATGGCCTATTTTAACGAGTCAATTGACTTTTGAAATTATTATTTTTTAAATAAAACAAAATATAAATATTTTATTAAACATTAAAAATTTTATATGAGTAAAAATTTAGGCGTAGAAAATTTTATCTTTAAATTATGCACAAAAAAGAACGATGGAAATGCTAAAAAAATACCTTGATGTTTGATTTTTAGAAAATAGTAAAAATATTCAAAAAAAATCAAAATAAATGAATAATTTTTCCTAATTTAAAGATATTCCTTTTCAACCCTTTGCATCTTTGAGGAAAAAATTGTGTTCTTTGCAATTGCACAAAGATAGTGCACTTTGAGTACATGTGGTTAGTGAACACTTTACTACTTATAAAAATCTCTTTGTGATCTTTTGTGACTTTAGTAGAAGTCCTCATCTCCCAATTTTGACATTCAAATTCACATTCTTGGGTTGAAAATAGTACTAAACCTCCCTAGAAATTGCAAAGATAGGCATCTAATTGGAGGTTGTTAAAAATAATTAAAAAATTAAAAAAATTGGAAAATTTGATCAATGTCTACAATTACTATATGTACCTTCATTTCAACTTTTATACAAAACTAACATATGATGCAGAAATTATGAGAAAAAACCACTTGTCCAAGGCCATAGGGACAAAAAAAGGACAAGTGTTTCTTGCAATCACCCACTTTGCAAAAAAAATTGTTGCTTAGCCTCCGTTGTTTGGAACTTATTGTGGCATAACTTTTATTTCTAAACATTGATTGAAAAAAGAATTATATAATCACAAAGATAATGTGATTTTCTATCTTAGAAAAAATTCAAACAATCATGTCAAAAAATGTGGTTACAAGAGCCTATTTCAAATCTACTTTGTCTCCCATAGGAACAATAGGTCTTTAGTGGTTAATGTGATAAGCATAAAATCTACAATAGATAGATTTGTGCACAAAATAGGTCCACGAAGATATCTTGTTTTAGTGTTATTCTTCTCATATTAAACATAAAGCAATAGTTAGGACTTTAAGCAAGAATTTGATTTAGCTAAAGTAGAAGCATAGACTCCGATTAGTTTTCAAGGACAAATTGGAGCAAATAGGGTGATGGATTTTTAGGCTTAAGTTGCATGTCATGCGCTCTGTCAATATAATTACCCGGAAAGGAAAAGAAAACATGATGAATGACTTTTAGCATATATGTAATGTAAAGATGACAAGTGCACATATTGATTTGCTTAGTGGATTATTGCCTTGTAGATGGCTACATAGTCCACATTTCATGTTAAAGGACTCCAAACCATGGGGTTTTGTTTGAAAAATTGCACTCAAAGTGAAATAAACACCAAAAGTAAAGAGAGAATTTTTATCTATATAGTGCCCCAAAGCTTTTTCAGTGGACAAAATCACTAGTTTGCTACAGAATCTTAGGATGGTATCATTCTTTTTATGCAACGTACACACTTCTATATAAAAAATCTATTTTCATCTATATTTTGCAAGTTTCATCAATGCGCAAGGATGCAAATATAAACGTATATATATATATATATATATATATATATATATATATATATATATATATATATATATATATATATATATATATATATATATATATATATATATATATATATATATATATATATATATATAGGATTTCTTCACTCTAATGAAGATGTATATATTTGGTACAAATTTTTGCTACTTTGCTACGAAGATAATAGAAGGATATTTTAAAAAAAAAGAACTGAAACTTTAAAAAAAAAAAGAATTGAAACAAAATAGTCAGATGCGTGTTTTATATTTAAACCAATAGCCAAACTTTTTTTATATTTTGCCTAGGTTTCATATCCAGAACACCACTTATCACCTAAATGTCACATGAGTGTTGAAGAAATAATGGCCGGGGAGAATTCAAGCCATTCTAGGAGTGCATGTAAAAAAATTCTCCTATTTTATGCTGTGATAAATCTATAATCTTCACCTTCCCCAACTAATTCGGGACGTCTGCTTGCAAATATGAATTCAGAATTTGCAAATTTTTGTCATGTGTGGAAAATAAAAAAATTCAGGGATTTCCATGGAGGGGGTCATTTCACCCCGGCCGAAATACTACAGTAGCTGGCTACTTCTCCAAAATGAAAAAAAATCACTGCAATCTGCACCTGCCCTAAGTAACTGAAATAAGAAATCCCTCTTTCAGATTGCCGCACACCGGCATGTCAGCTCCGACGAAGACGGCGCAGCTGTTGCAAAAGTGGATCTCCATCGCCATCGCCAGCATGGAACCCGGTTCCGTCGTGCTGGCCAGATTCTCCTTCCATTCCTCTATCTGTGCAAATCTCTCACACTTGTTTCTAGCGACTTTTGGAAGTACGAACTGCTCTCACATTTGGCAGCTCCCTTGCTTTTTGCTGATAAATCTCTGATATAGTGTAATCTTCTACAAAGCTAGTTCGATCGACCGCCACCCACCTGCCGTCAATGCCGACTTTCAATCCCCCGCTTGGAACTTGGCTACCGACTTGTTAGCTGCGTTAACTTACACACATATTTCTTGCTAGCTTCTATACTGTATGTCGTCCCTGCCGCAATTGCTTCCTCGATCTGTGTGTCATTTCGAAATCTTCTGCCTTGTGTGGTATCGATCGGTGTTTCCCCACAGCCGTTACGTCAGTCATTCGATATGCTTGTGGGTTTCGGTTGCTAGCTCGGAGTTCGTAACCACGGAACAGGGGTGACGTTTGAATCTCTGCAGGCGGAAAACCGGAGCTCTGTTGTGAAAGCGAAGCGGTTGTGGTGTGATACACCAAGTTTACGATTAGATTCGGAATGAAACAAGGTTTGGGGGTTGTTTCAATAGTGGGTTTGAGGGAGGAAGCAATGAAATGGATCGCTGGTTTGATGGGGAGGTTGGATTTTGGATTTCGAAACATCGGCAGGAATGTGATCCATGTCGCTTTGAGACTTCAGGTGCAGCGATTCTCTAGCGGAGGAGCATGATTGCCACAGGTTCCGTGCGGCATCCTCGCTCTGATGAGCGAATGGCAATGCGGACTGGTCGGGCTCTGGACCCAAAATTGCGGCGGATTACACCGTATTGATCAAATTTCGTGTCGAGGGCATGGAGTATCCGACCGTTTCTTTCCCTGATCGGTTGGAGAATCGAGCTTCTTCGATCCAAAGTGGCAAGATGCAGAACTAGGGCACTGGATTTCGAACATTAGGGCTGTTCCTTGATGGACAGGATCCAAACCTAAATTTTGTCTCCAAATGTGAACTGAAGGATCGATCAATTGACAGACAGGGTATTACGATGCAGCCCAACGGTGAGAAGATGAATGCGGGAAGTTCTCATCAACTGGTATCCCAGCTAAGCATGGCGAAGACACCGAATGTGGTGAAGGTGACTGATCCTTGCGGATTCCAGCTCGAAATTTCACGAGAAGAAGCGGCGGCGCTGAATCAGGTAACGAGAGTTCTTTTTGGGTTTCAGGGTTTCGTCTCTTACTGCAAGAATTCGATGGAGGCTAGCAGTTCAACGAATCTCCGTAATACTTTCGTTAGTTCGGTACCTACAACAACGTCTCTCTGGGTTTCCAAGAGTTTTTCATCGAAACCTAGCTAGCAAATCATTATCTCCTGAGGTATCCCACAGAGATGTAGCAAAACCCTAAAGATTGTCGCTCGTTTTTGTTTCGAGTGGCTTATTCATTTTTTATGGTATCCACCTTTTTCCTGTTCTCTCCTATGTAGAAGGTTGTATTTCATGAAATTGTTGCAGTTTATATATTTTGCTCAAAGTTTCTAGGCTTCTTGTCTGGAGTATGGCAATCTTGTTCAGTCCACTTACAATCGAGCCTCTTTCCAGCATAATCTTTTCAGTATTTTTTGTACAGATTCAGGAAGAAGACATGTTCTGATCCAGACACGTAGGTGAAGTAATCAAAGTCTTACAAGAAGTATGACACAACACATATGATGGTGAGGGGTTTATAGAGGCGATTCTTCCCTCACAAACCGCTTGATGAGAATTCTACTTAATGGGCACTTTTCATAAGTCGAGTGAATTTTAACGATTGATAATCATTGTAACATAAATAGTTTGTGCCCCACAAAATAGACAGGCCCAAGGAGGTACACTATTTTACCCCATTAGTTGATATCAATTGACTTACCGAAGTCACTCTTTTCGTGGCATATTTAAAATTGTGATGAGTCTGAAATATTTCTGTATAGCACCATGGTCCATGAAGAATTTTTTGTAGTGACACTAATAATAGAATGTACCAGCTTAGCTTCTTTCAGATGTCCTTTTACTAGATCAGATGTCTAGATCATGGGGTTACCAGTCCCCAACGCTGCAAACCGAGTTATACGGTCCACGCTGCGGGGACCCCTCCTCGCTAGGCACGCCCCTGCCCAAACCTGCAGATTGGCGATGCCGTTGGAATTTGGCCGCCCCACGGTTGCGATGCTCTAATGTTATTCGCAAATTCATCACAATAGTGTTCATCGCTCACACTGCAAATCAATCCATCTGTGGCCTGTCGGTCCTCTTTGTTGGAATCCCTGCAGGTGTAGAGCATTTCCAGGAACCACCACTGGGAATAAGCAACGCCGAAGCTGCAGAGAGTGTTCTTGCAACCCCAAAGTCCCCTGACGGGCCCGAATGGTGCAGACAAATTGACAGTGCGTACAAAGCCGCGCGTTCTCTGGACGACACACCGCTCTTCCACAAGCTGAGTTCCGTTTATTATTTCCTGTGTCCTTTAGCTCTGAATTCTCTCTCTTTCTTCTGCGATTGCTGTTGCCGTGAACCAACGTACGCTAATCCACTCCTGCAGCAATCTTCCTTACTCGAGCATCCTCAGTTCTATCTCCACTCTTTGCGTTAGGGTTTCCGTTTTGAAACTTCGCAGGGAGTCATCACCTTGCTCCAAGATCGATCCACGTACGCTTCTTGCTTCAACTGCGCATGCCCGCGCTCTCCCAAGGGCGAGTGGACTGTCAGCGAATTTACGTGAGTTGATTTTGCGCTCGGAGAGTGTCCCGATTGCATTATCGGTTATAATTTTAGTACGATCTTTCTATTAAACGAAAGGAAACTTGATGCATCTGCGTTGTCGGTGAAAGTTCGCTTTATGGTCAGCTTCGGACCCTGGGACTACTCCATTGGTGTGGACTGTGAGGGCGTTGTGTTTTCTTCAGTTTAGTGAGCCTTGTGCTTTTATTCGTTGGAGTGATTGCGGGGTTTTGAATCTTGGGTGTGCAATTCTGATGCAAAATCGTCATGTTTGTGTGAATGCAGTGCCTTGTAGAGGAGCTTGAATACTTGGCGATATGGGGAATAGTGCACAACGATTGACTGGTGGGGGATTTGAGGACGATAGCATGTTAGCCACTGGTCCTTCCGCCACATCAGAAGCAACCTCCAATTTCCACACTGCCCTTGAAGAATGTCACTTGTCTTCGTTTGATGAGGTTTCACTTGGAGATCATAGGGGTGCAAGATCCTCCATGGAACCAAAGTCTGCGTACTTTTCTGCACGTGTGGAGGAGATGATGCGAAGCAGGAGCCAGTTCTCTTCAGCTGTGGAGCATGAGATTGAGCATTTGAGGGTGCATTGGAGCAAAGTGAGTGGCCTTTCCGATTTTTCAGAAGACAACAACGACTATGAAGAAGTGAATCGAGAGAATGAGGAAGTCTGTGCAGAATTGCTGAACGACCCTCAATGGCACCATCAATTGGAGTTTTTCCGGCATTGGCCGCCACTTTGGAAGTTGGGTCGGAAGATTGCCGAGGGTGGACAGGCAGCAATCTTTGAGCTTATAGGGATTGATGGCACCGTGGATTCTAAAATTGTATTGAAGGTGTTCAAGAGAGGATCACGCCTATCAGATCTCAGAAAACAATGGCCTTGTGGAATCCTTCGATTTGAAGTTCCTCTATGTATTGTATTTTGGGGAACTATGTTGGAAGATAGGAGGTTTGCGTTTGGGATGATGAAATGTTTGGGATGATGAAATGTTTGGGTGACTTACGCAAGCTCATTGACCAAGCCATGCAAGAGAAGAACAATCTAGGTTCACCATTTTCATGTAAGTGGAATGGGTTGATCTGGCATGCTATATGTCTTATTAGGGAAATTGCATGTCAAATGCACAAGTTACATGAGCAAGACATCATTCATAGAGACTTGAAGGCTGCCAATATTCTTTTTTGTGGTCCTGACCATGGCTATGAGCATACGGTACATGAGGCAGACTTTGAGTGCTCTATTGGAGTTGTTGGAACCAAATTTTGGAGGGCATCGGAAATATTGTTGGCTTTGAAGAATAGAAGTGCAATTGACTTTTCAAAGAAAGTAGAAGTATATAGTTAGGGCATAACATGTTTTGAAACTGGTCGCTTGCCATTTGAAGGTGATTTGGAGGAATGTAGAGCTAGCTATGATCTTGTCATAAGAGGACGGAGACCTAAACTACCTAGTGCTTTGGATGTGACATTGAAGGATTTGATTGAGAGATGTTGAAGTCCAAGTCTAAATGGGAGACCTAGTTTTTCAAAAATTTATAAACTACTCCCTTTGCCTTGAAATGATTTTCGTGTTGGTCATAATTTTTTTCCTAAAATTATCTTCTTTTTGTATGAAGGAGATTGGTGGGCATTTTCCCACCATTGTAGTAACTATAGTGATCAAATCTATGAAAATAGGGAGCATTTTCATTTCCATGCCAATTGATTCTTTCATTTCCATATCCATGCCAACTGATTCTTTTTTATACAACTTTTCAATGAATAATCTTGGGTATGTGGGCTGAGTGGATTTATCACTCTTGAATCAATGCTATTCATGTATCAATGAGCAAGTGAGTATACACTGTGATATTGTTGTCAATTGAATGGGCTACATGTGTATCTTCTTGTATCATAGAATTGAGTGGCCACCGCTACTCCTTAGAAATGGTTCAAAAATCCAATTTTCAAGTACTCTAAACTACATTTTCAAAAGGGTTTTGAAACTGAAAGTTTGAGGATGATAGGAGTGCACCAAGCTTTACTTACAATTTAAGAATGGATTGAAAAAACGTTATTTTCAACCCTAATTCCAAACACTTTGTCCAACATGGAGATATATTATTTTGAAATGGAGGGAGTACTTCCTAGTGCTTTAGAATGGAAAGTGGTAGATGGAATAGCTTGATGTCACATCGTTAAGCTCAATACTTGAAGATGTGAAAAGTGCCCAATAACGTAAAAGTCAAATTCAGTTATCACAATCTCTAACATTTTTGTAATGAAAACAAAAACATCAAACAAATGTAGGTAGAAGATGACCAAAACAAGCTCTATTCTCTTTATTGAATCCTATTGCCAATAGCAGTGCCTATCTTCCAGTTGACTTGGTTGGCATTTTATTAACAAGTTGGGTGGAAGCATGATTTGGCTAATGTCTATGGTTCATTGGTCTTTGATAAAAAAAAATGGAGTTGTCTATTAGACCTTTGATAGTAATCGTTAGCCTCCTTCTTAAATGATTGCATAAGAAATTCATACATAGTGAATAAAATTTCATCTCTACAAATATAACTCTTAGATCCAAAACTAATCTCATATAGAGATTTTCTAATGATAGCACATTCCTACATATTGGTAAAAATGACAAAATTATACATTTGTAACCATACTCTACAATAAATCTTCATTTAAAATCACTAGTCATAAGATGCTTGTGTATTTAGGGCTTATGGTTTGAATAAAGGAATTCAAACCATGCTTTGAAAACTAGATGGCTTACAAAGGCTTGTTGTAAATAGAGCTTCTATATCCAAGTTTAGGCCAACAAGAACGGTTTGAATGGGGGAGATGATCACATTCTCTTCCTAGTACAAACAATTCCTCTGAACTAGGCTCAACATCTCCAAAATTGCTATAGATGTTTTTTAGAGGTCTCGTCTTTACAACGTTGGTTGCATGACAACACAAAACAACCCTTTTCTAATGCAATAAGGAGCATGGAGGCTTGCCATGTGCCTTTAGCATCATTTGTTGATGCACAATAGTCTTCTACACCTACCTACACCATAGAAAAAAACAACTTCAAATTTTTGAATGTCTTTAAATGCAATAACAAATATCTGAGATCTTAAACTACATGTTTAAATAAGAAGGTAGACAATTATGGACCTCATCTTGTCTTCAACACAGATCCCTGTCATCTAAATATTCAAAATGTCAACTATTCATAATTTGGTTGCAGTAACTAGCAAGTGGTTTAAACAACACTTGGCAAAACATCAATGGCCTCTATTTTTTGAATGGAAAAGAAGTGTTGAGTGTCAAATAATAACATTTAATGGTCATAAACCTCTCACTTTGAAATTGCATAAGAAAATATATAGATAGTGATATAAATTTGATCTCAACAAATTTTGTTCAGATAGTGCCCATGATTTCTCCATCACTCAAAGCATCTCCCCAAAACTACACTCTAGCATGATTTATTTAAATACTTTAAGTGCCACAAATAGGATCCTCTAGTTTACACTTGCTTGAAAATGCACTCAAATTATTATTTGTATCCATAAACTGTGATGGTATATACAAAACTCAAGACAACACATTGAGAGTAGAAGGTGTTTTAAGATAATAAGGAGAACAAGTAGCTACATTGTGGACAACCTTAGTGGCATACAAGCACATCAAGTAGCCTCTTGATTCAAACTTCCCCAAACTCACATTAGAAGTAGCTTTTGTTGAAGCAAGGCCTCCATCGCCAATAAACCATAGCAAGAAAAAACCTACATGTAAAAAAAACCCGCCATGTTTTTATGTCAACAATGATGTTCAATAACCCATGGGTTGTTTTATTTAATGTCCACAAAAATGCACTCCAAAAAATAGTGAAAACATCCTTAAAAACATAGGTTTCTTACAGTGAAATGAAGGCACATACAATCACATGTCAAAATATAAAAATCATTTTTCAATAAAAATCATACCTTCGTTAGACATGGCATTGCATACAAGGGGCATGCAATTCACCCCCTACAAATGTTGGCACCCAATTGACCCACCCAAGTGTCAAATGTGGGGAGTGTTATCCATCACCAAAGCCCTAAATAAAGGGCTCTATTGCCATGGGCATCAACTCACAATGTTTGCCAAGGTACTTGTCTATAGAATGGAAAAAGGGCACCATATTATAGAGCATTCCTTGACTCATTCAATTGCTCCTAGGATCAAATATGCTTGTATCTGCATGCTAAAGCCGCCCACCTAAATACTTCCAAACCTGGAAATCATGTTCAATTCATCATGTCCTTGCAAATTGCCCTATGAATGATTCCATGCCATTGTTCAAATGACAACATAAGAAAACAAAAATAGATTTGAATTCAATCAATGTTGGTGAGGATGGAGCTATTGTAGCAATTAGTATCCAGGCCTTTTTGAAAATTCTTGAATGTAGAATGTAAGAGGATGTGTGGTAAAAAAATGTGCTCAAAGATTGGACTAGCTTAGACGCCTTGATTATTCTTTGATAATGATTTAGGCTCTAATTTCTATCAAAAATAGGTAGTAGGAGCTTCTAAACCTTGAAAATTGGATCTTGAAATGAATACTAATATCATATTTATATCAAGACATTAATATAAATATCAGTTATGTGAGCTACTTCAAAGATGATGCCGAACTTGATATTCAATTCATAATAAAACTAGACGTGAGAAACAAGTTTTAAATTAGAAACTACATCCACTGATGAAAGCATTCATCATAATAGCCCAATAGTAAAAAATTCCAATTTTGAATACTTTATCATCTAATATGGTCATTATGGTGGTCCAAATTTTCAAAATTACGAAGATATATCATAATATGCAATTTCGAATATAATGATGATATTTTAGGATTTATAGGTCAAGACAAGAGTTTATATAAATGCAGCTACCTTGTATGAAAATAGCAACAACCATCTAAAAATTATAAGAATAACTTGGACAAATGCCTAACTTATTTTAATTATGTGTCTAGAAGAAAATGAGAGGTTTTGTATCTACAAGAACTATTGCTTCTTTAATTGCATAGGTTACTTGTGATTGGTGAGAATTTGGAGACTTGCAGTCGCAAGTGGAATTGTAGTCACAAAGGACAAAAGGGTTGTTTCTCATCCAACATCCTATTTGGAACTTTGTTGATGAATTCTTCTAATATAATTGCTTATGTGGCATTTGTTGCTACATGAGGTTGGTTGCTCAATTGAGAAGTTGTGCAACTTGTTCATGACTTGTTTGTAACTAATATATGACTCATTTGTGACTTGTAGATTTTGAAAAATTGGTATTCAATCAGATTTCTATAGACTATAAAAATCAATAAAATCTATTAAATACCCATCAAATCTATCTTCTTTTTCAGATTTAATAAATTTGAATATTGATACAATTTCATGGGTTTTAAAAATTTTATGGAATTTTAATATTTTACAGACTGTAAAAATCTACACACTATAAAAACCTACAAACTGTAGAAATCTTAAAATTCTATTAACAAAATTCATTACATAAGAGTACAAACAACTTACAAGTCTTATATGTCTAATCCCAATGATATTTTTGACAATTGATATGGGACAATTGATGTAAGACAATTGGAAAAGACTATCATCATTTTACAATTGCAGTCATTTTTAGTCATTTTTTGCGACTAGAAATCGATTCAGTGGATTCCGCAAAGCATAGACTTATCCATATTGACAACTGTGATGAACACTCGAGGGGGGGGGGGGGGGGGGGGGGGGCACTCCCAATTTTTTTATACGTAACGTGCAATCAAATGAAGGGTGGTTTTAATGACCTTGTCCTAAATTTTTGACAATTTTTAGAAATACATTAGCTCACTAAAATGGTGTATTTCAAATTATAAATAATGAAGGGTAGGGGATAATACACACCTTTATCTATTTTTTTCTTCTAAAGTAGCCTTGCCTAAAAGCCCCCCCAAATCTGAACTTTAAGAAGTATACTAAGTTTTGGTTTAGGAATCCAAGAGGCTGGATCCTATGCACTGTGGAAACAATTGCTGTCACTGTAGTGGATGAAAAGTCTTAGATGCACATATAGATGAACTCCAAGTTGATGACTTCAGTTTGATGAGGCCTTCATTTCTGTTTTCAACGACTTAGGATTTAGTGTTCGGCTGGCTACAACGGATTCTTCCTCCGTTTTCATTTTGCGGATGCTCCAAGGACTGTTGCAAGAGGTTGCGGAATGCAAGAAGATGTGTCTGAAGTTTTGAATGCAAGCAAATGTAGGGTTTTACTGAGGCTGCTCGCGGCGCGTGTGGTTAAGGTGGGAAATTTGAGAGTGATTTTTACAGCAAGTGATCAAATGCAATCTTCAGGGTTCACAATTCCATGCTTAGGGTTCACATTTTAGGTATTCTTCAGGGTTGAGTATTCATGCTAAGGGGTCAGGTATTTGTGCTAAAGGTTCAGGTATTCTTGCTTAGGGTCACATTTCAGGGCTTGTGATAGCACAGAGAAAATTGTTCTCAATCATGCGCTACTTGAGTTTCTGCTGGATTTTTCTTGTAAGTCTCATTCTGAGTGGGTGCGTTTTGAGCGTTGGCATGTGAATTGCACGACACTGTTGCGTTTGCTGCCTACTATGGCAGCTGTTTCTTGTGGGACTCGCATGTGTGCAGGTTTGGCACTACAGTTTGCAGAGTTGTGCCTTGCAGCATTTGACCTGAAGATAGCTGCTATGGAGATATCTTTGTCAAGGAAGGCTAAGTTTGTTCTCCGTTCTTTTGACAAGAACTTTGTTGTCTTCATTAAATCGTGGACGTTCAAGTGCCGGAGAAGCTACAGACCAGTTCACTTGGCGCACTGACTGCTCGAGACCTGCATCTGCTGCGAGGAATTCTTCAAAGTAGGGGGCAACATGAAATCAAGGTGGAGAAGGCAGATGGACAGGCACTCTCTCCTAGCGTTTGGGTTACACCTACTCTGCGTTGAGGTGAGTATTGAACTTCAATCCTCCAATTCGTGGCGAGTTGTTGCATTTCTCATTTCAGTTTAGCGTTCACTCTTGTGGTTTCATTGTGGTGGTGTTTTGAAAATGTGCAGTTTTTTTGTACTACATCACCAAATCCAGAGTGAATAACTCCAGAGGTTGTAGGTTTTTTTTGTGTCTTGTATTTCCAGGATCTCGGATTGCTGTGAAGTTTTGCACTTAGTTTCACGACTTCTCTAAGCAAACTTTTTCCTGCTGGATTTAGTCCGATACCACTTCACCTTTTTTTGTGCAACCTCATTTTGTGGACTTCCTTTTGGTGCATTATGCTGTGTTTGTGAACACATGCGTTGCATTTGTGCACATATGACTCTTACCTAGACATTCATACGACTATTCTTTTGTACTTGGTTTGTGCATGTTCCTGGTTTTTTTGTGTTTTACGTTGTCTATGCTTTTGGAATTATCTACAATTTGAATGTGTTCAAATGTTGTTGAATGCAATCTTGTTCAAGACAATAGTGCTTCAATCCTGCCCTTTTTTTTCTCCCAGAAACAATTCTTGAAAGTAGCCCCAAATTCAATGTATTTGAATGTGATTCTATTCCCGAAAGTGTGCTTGCTTGGCCTTCCTTTCCAAATGTTGCACTTCTTGTTTACTATGTTTCACGTGTTTGCACAATTGCTTATAATAAATTTTATTTTGATCCTATTAGTGTTGGTGAAAAACATGTAGCTGTTCTTTAGTTATATAATGAACATAGGGTACAAAAAATTAGCACACTAAAATTTTTAAAATGAAAGATAGGGTAGACAAAATAAGGCAAATTTAGAAAATTAGATAAAGATAGCCATGTATATATTCACAAAATGTACCTACATAGCCCTTGTAGAATAGGGACTTGGTCGCACGTGATGTCTAAACATAATATGTAGTGGCCCCCCCGAGGATGAACATTGGATGGAGAATAGCTCACACGCATTCTAAATTTGAACTTTGTTACAACTCTCTTAATCCTATACTTCATTCTACAATTACTTTGCGACTAAAACAATGTATTAACCCCTAAAGTTCCTTGACTATGTTTACACCAAAAATGCTCCAAAATTGCCATTTCTAGTATAAGTACCAGATTTTTGAAAACTACTCCGTATCACTTTTGGATGCATGTAAACATAAAATCTTTGTAGTAATTTGGTTTGAAAAGATGTAAAAAAAATTTCAGAAAAAATTCCACTGTGTAGATTGGAAGATATTAGTGTTTGAAGTGGCAAAAAAAAAAATTTGGCCCTAGAAAAAATGGGCAGTTGCACTTCACAAGGTCATATCATTATGAAAAAAATTCCAAAATGGTTGTGCTTCTTTGAATTCATTCTTCAGGGCAAGATGACTACATGCTTGAAGATTTTCAGATCATTTGGTATTGTACAGCATATAGGAAAAATTAAGTAAATAGAAAGATGTAGAGAATGATTCAAAATATGAAATTGTTGAGAATTTCGTTTTGGAATTGAAAAATGCCAATTCCAATGGTTGTAATGTTTTCATGAACAATCTACATCCTATGATTTTATTTTTTTCATAAAATATATTGAAAATTGAGTAAAATAAACAACTTCAAAGTTTATTTTAGAGTAGAGAATCTATAACTGCCCGCAAACTAAAACTCCTCATAACTTTTGACTCATTGATCAAAATGCAATGATTCATAGCTTTCCACATATATATATAAATCTAATAATCCAATTTCAAATTTTTATTTTTGAAAAAAGTGATTTTTATCATCTGCTCGGACTGCCCAAGTTGAGAAACAAACTACATATCATGCAATAACTTTTGACTCATATTTCCAAATGTCATGAAATTTAGTGCATATGAAAGATATTCCTTGTCCCCACCTACTACTTAAATTTTAGCCCAAAATATGCAAATCTCTAGTCACACATATCTACCCAAAATTTCTATGTTGCCAAAAAACACATGTTGGTCCTTTAGGGATTAATGATGTGAAACAATGACGTAAGAATTGGAGCTAATTGAAAGGGCTACAATTGCAAGCTAGTTGTGTAAGACACTTGGTCATTTTTTAGCTAGTTGTGGCAGATACATTCTTCAAGTGTATTATAAAATCACTTGATTTTAAAATATTATATTTTGGATTGCCTAATTGTTTTTTGAACTTTAACTAATTATTAGACATAAAATTGTCTAGTCTACTAAAAAACTATGGTAGTATGCAAACAAAATTTTTTCATTGAAATTTGAAGCGAAAGATTGAAATTTTTATTTTAAAATTGATTGTAAACTGATTATTTGTAATTTTTCACAAGAATTTTTTCCCTTTAGATTCAAGATGTTAATAAGTTCTAATCATATTGAATTTTAGAGTTTTTTTGTTTTACTTTGTTGTTCAAGCTGATTTTGAAGGGTCATTTTTTGAACTCAAAAAATTACTTTTGAAACCAAATCTACTGGTATCCTTTAAATTCCAGAATATTTGTTAAGCAAAGGTCTTTAGAATCTATATTGTCCAAATGTTAAAGAACTAATACAAGATCTTCAAAAAAATCAATGGATGAAAAAATGCATTTTTGTATGCTTGGAATGTGTTTGTCTTCATTTTTTGTTCAAAATTTTAACATCTCATTGTTAAGTGGTTAAACATACAATTTGCAATGGATAAATTTGTGCACAAAATAAGTCCATCATAAAATCTTGTTAAAGAGAGGCCTTCCAACCAAAGTTTCCTTTTGAAAAATCCACTCAAAGTGAAAAAATCCACCAAAAATAAATGAGAGAATAATTAACTATATAGTCTCCACAAGCTTTTTTAGTGATCAAAATCACAATCAATGTGGCAAAAAGAAGCAAGCATGCTTGTCCTTGCCATTTCCCCCGCCCCCCTCCCCTCAAAAAATCAAGTCATTGATCACTTTTAAAACAAAAATTCCCTTCTTCTTTGATGCCATTGATATTAAAAAACAACTTGGGATACGATACATGATATAGAATACGAACCAAGAATACAATACAAACTTAGAATATAAATATAGAACTGAGATACAGATACAATTACGGCCCTTACAAATCCATATCGAATACCCTACAAATTCCAATCTAAAATTACAAGTAGGGTTGGGATGGGGGGGTATGAAATGAATTGAATTTTTTTAAATTCATTAATTAATTTTTTTAAAATTGGAATTAATTTTTTTAGGAGGTGGGATTGAGGGGTAATAAAAAAAAAGTTAATTGAATTTTTGAGCTCATTGTGACAGTTTGAGTTCAAAAGAGGCAATTACTGCCTTGATTATGCCTTAATCACTAAGTTGCTAGGAAATCTTTGGATCGTATCACTCATTTCATACAAAATGTACATACTTTCACATGAAAAAAAATCCATTTCCATCCCTGTTTCCTCCAAAATGGAAAAAAAATCATGCTTTCTGCACCTGCCCTAAATAACTGAAATAAAAAGAACCTCTTTCAAGACTTTGAGAGCGCCCGCCGCGCACAATGTCAGCTCCGACGAAGACGGCGCAGTTGTTGCGAAAGTGGACCTCCATCGCCATCGCCAGCATGGAACCGGATTTCACACTTCCTTCGTGGTGGCCAGATTCTCCGTCCATTCCTCTTTCTGTGCAAATCTCTCACGCTTGTTTCTAGCAACTTTTGGCAGTCCGAACTGCTCTCGCGTTTGGCAACTCTGTTGCTTTCACTGATGAATCTCTGATATACCGTAATTCTATATATGTTCTAAAGTGCTAGCTCGATCGATCGCCTCCCACCTGCCTTTGTCGACTTTCAATCTCCCGCTTGGAACTAGGCTAACGACTTGTTAGCTGCGTCAACTTGCACGTGTTTCTATACATCGTCCCTGCCGCAGTTGCTTCCTCGATCTGTTTGTCACTTCGGAATCCTCTGCCTTTTGTGGTATCGATCGGCGTTTTCTCATAGCCGTTACGTTACCCAGTTTCTTAACTTACTTCCGTCTTGCGGCTAAAGTCTTGTTAGTCGAGTTACATTTCCTTTCACGTACTTGGTGGGTGGAGCATTGGTCAGTCGTTCGATACGCTGTGGGTTCCGTTGTTAGCTCGGAGTTCGCAACCACGGAGCAGGGGTGACGTTTGAATCTCTGTAGGCGGAGAACCGGAGCTCTGATGTGAAAGTGAAGCGTTTGTGGTGTGATACACCAAGTTTACGATTAGATTCGGAATGAAACAAGGTTTGGGGGTTGTTTCAATAGTGGGTTTGTGAGGGAGGAAGGAATGAATTGGATCGCTGGTTTGATAAGGAGGTTGGATTTTGGATTTCGAAGCATTGGCTGGAATGCATATGTGATTCATATCTCTTTGGGACTTCAGCTGTAGCGATTCTCTAGCGGAGGAGTAGGATTGCCAGAGGTTCGGTACGGCAGCCTCGCTCTGATGGGTGGATGACAATGTAGCTTGCTTCACCATAGTAACAGGCTCCTGACCCAAAATTGGGGCGGATTACACGCTCGTAACGATCAATTTCGTGTCGAAGGCATGGTCTGTCCGACCGTCTCTTTCCTGATCAGTTAGAGAATCGAGCTTCTTCGCTCTAAAGTGGCAAGATGCAGAACTAGGGTGCTGGATTTCGAACATTAGGGCTGTTCCTAGATCGGACTGGCCGGATCCAAATCTAATTTTTTCTCCAAATCTGAACTGGAGGATCGATCAATTGACAGACGGTATTACGATGCAGCCCAACGGAGAGACGATGAATGCGGGAAGTTCATATCGATTGGAATCCCAGCTAAGCACGGCGAAGACACCGAATGTGGTGAGGGTGACGGATCTTTACGGATTCCAGCTCGACGTTTCACGAGAAGAAGCGGCGGCGCTGAATCAGGTAAAGAGAGTTCTTTTTAGGTTTCTTGGTTTCGTCTCTGACTGCAACAGTTCCATTCTGGCTAGTAGTTCAACGAATCTCCGTAATACTTTCGTTAGCTCGGTAGCTACAAATCGTCTGGCTGGATTTACAAGATATTTTCATCGAAACCTGGCCAACAATCTTAATATCTCCTGACGTATCCCACAGAGATGTAGCAAAATCCTAAAAATTGTCGCTCGATTTTCGTTACTGCGGTAGCGGCAAGAAATTCTCGCTGGATTTCCAAGATTCTTTTATCGAAATCTGACTAGCAGTCGCATTATCTCCTGACGTATCCCACAGAGATGTAGCAAAACCCAGAACATGGCGATCAATTGAATCCCAAAGAGCATGAGTGCAGGTGACGGAGCGGGTGAAGGAGCAAGGCATGGAGTGGTGGGCGGTAGAAGCTCACCGCGGCTCCGACTGGTACTGCCAGCCGGACATGAGCTCTTCGCAGTCCGAAGGGAGCACGTTAGTTTCGCAGCTGTCGGGGTCGTTCACAGGCTCCGGGCAGCTGCGCAAGCTCATTCGGAAGGGCATTCCGCCGGCGTTGCGGCCCAAAGTGTGGCGCGCGGTGTCGGGGGTGGTGAAGAAGCGATCCACGGTGCCGGAGACGTATTACCAGGATCTCTGTGAGGCGGTGCAGGGGCGCGAGACGGCCGCTACTCGGCAAATTGACCATGTAAACCTAACTCTAACCTTTTGAAATCCTGGTAATACGTCTCCGGGTTCCAAAATTAAGAATACGACGTAGATTGGATGTGTGTCAAGTGATAAGCGTAATGACGCAAGTGTGCAGGGTATTCTAGAATGTCATTTTAGAAAACTTCATGTACTCAAGAGGATAGGTTGTACAGATCACTGCTACGTTAGCTCTTCGTTTCATGAAATTGTTCGCTCTGTATTTCACGATGCCTGTTTGTGGTTTTAATAGTTCAAAATATACACTATCGAACCGATCACGTGTTTGAAGTTTCATGGAAGTTGTGGTTATTCTGTGGATATTTTTCTCATACGCTGTACTCAGTACCTAAAAAACTATTCACATGAAGTGAACAGTGTGAAAGTGAATTGAACTGTCAAGTCCAAATTGTCGATTGGGGAGACCAAATTCCTGTCAAATTCCTGTCAGGCTCCCCATCTGCTCTGTCTTGAGCTACTTTCGCTGAGGTCACATTCAGGCGCATGTGAAAATTGGATTAGGGTTAATTCAATTTTGGTTCATACTGTAGCTGCTTGGCGTGGAGGGCTACTCATATGCACCTGTTAAAAGTAAAGTAGGGCTAGCTAGTTCACTTTAGTTTCAAATATCTGTTAAATCATTGTGTTTACTACATTCATGTTTTAGGTTTTTTTTGGTACCACCATCTGATCTGTTGTGCATTTCACGAGTATCACGATTGTTTACAGTTGCTTTGTTTTGTTGCAGGATTTGGGACGCACTTTCCCTGGACACCAAACCATAGATTCTCGCGAAGGGCAAGCAACTCTTCGACGTATTCTGACCGGGTACTCCTTTCGGGACTCTAGAGTAGGGTACTGCCAAGTAAGCCTCAAATCTCATCGTGATCTTTTGAATAACAGCTTTGATTTGGGGAGCTCATTACGCTGATTTATTCTATTGTGGAGGCGCAGAAATAGTGTCACTGCACAGCTTCTTATTTGTGTAAAAATTAAATCGGTACAGTAGTATTTCAACCTTCGCTAAATTACATTAGTGTGACTTTGGTAACTTAGTGTCACACGAGGAAATAGGATAGATCCGTGTAGTGTGGGAGGTGTTTTCTCTACTGATATTAGCAGGACATTGGTTGGGCGACTTGATGGTTGGATCCTCTCTGGAAATCAATTTTCTACATCGTTAGACGGTATGAAGGCCTTGAGTATCGCTGATTCTTGAGGTTGGAAATCTGCAGGGCATGAACTACGTCGCTGCGTCATTGCTGTTGGTTATGAAAGATGAGGAGGAGGCTTTTTGGATGCTCGCTGTTTTGCTTGAAAACATTCTACTTCAGGATAGTTATTCGGACAATCTGTATGGTTGTCATGTGGACCAACGAGTCTTCAAAGATCTTTTCAGAAAAAAGTGCCCAAGGTTACTTCTGTCCCTTGATTGTATGTTATGTGCATCATCTCTTATCATTAATACTAATTTAGAGGACACCATTTGATTGCTTCAGTTTCTACCATTTTAACCAATCAATGTAGGAGTGTGATATCATTGGGAGATCACTCAATAGAGCTCTAGAGATAGAGAGATCTCTTTGGGTACCAGCGCCAAGTCTTTTGAAATCAAATTTCATCACTGCTTGGTTTCCTTTTTCCTTCATTTAAAATAGGAGAGTTTAGACTGGTATTGAAAGGGATAGTAAGTGGTCCCATTCTCAAGCAAAGAAGTGTGACCATAGACAATGTGAATTGAAGGCCAACCAATGTTGATTGGAATACAGGCTCTTGGTAAGAGGGGTTAGTAGAGGAGGTGAGATTAATTTCTTAATAGTTTTAGTATCCTCTATTCTATGATTGATTGATGAAGTGAAGAACCTTCCAGGTGTTTTGGAATTTTTTGTTAAAATTGTTGAAAATCTGTCGGCAGGTTGGCAACCCACTTGGATGAAATTGACTTCGATGTATCATTGGTTGCAACGGAATGGTTTTTGTGTCTCTTTGCAAAGAACTTGCCATCAGAGGTGAGATTCCCATCTACTAAATTGCTCTTATCCACTCCCCTTTTTGTTATTTTGTTAAGAACTCCTAGTTTACGGCTCATTGAAAATGATTATGTTTTGACAATTTGTAAGTTCACAAATTTCTCTTTTATATATTAGATAGAATTCCTCAGTCACTTGACCCTCATGACTCTATGTCCATCACAATTGCACAACTTTGGTTTCATCTAATGATTGATGTACTACATGAAGAGAAGTATGCGACAAAGACAACATTGTTTGCTTCGACCTTGATAATTGTATGATTTACTTGACACTTGATGTTAAAATCTAAAATGCTTTCTTCTTATGTGATGTTTTTCATATGGAATCCTTTGTTGGTACAGTCAACAATGCGAGTGTGGGATGTTCTGTTCAACGAAGGGGTGAATGTTTTGTTTCGAGTGGCTCTTGCATTTTTTATGGTATGCACCTTTTTCCTATTCTCTTCCAAGTTGAAGGTTGTATTTCAGGAAATTGTTGCCATGTCTGTATTTTGTTCAAAGCTTATAGGCTTCTTGATTAAAGTGTGGCAATCTTGCCATACTAGTTTACTCCACTTATGATAGAGCTTCTTTGCAGCAATAATCTTTTCATTATTTTCTGTGCAGATCAAGGAAGAAGACCTGCTCCGTACCAAACATGTAGGTGAAGCAATCAAACTTTTACAGGAAGTAGGACACAACACATATGATCCAGAGGAGTTTCTGAAGGTGATTCTACCCTCACAAACCGCTTGATGAGAATTATGCTTAATGCATACTTTTCATAAGTCGAGTGAATTTTAATGAGTTTACTTCTTTTACAACTGATTATTGTAACATAAATTAGTTTGCAACCCACAAAATAGACAAGCCAAAAAAGGTACACTATATTATCCTATTAGTGCGTGCAATACTAACTTACCAAAGTCACTCTACTTGTGCCATGTTTAAATTTGTGATGTCTGAAGTATTTATGTATAGCACTGTAGTTCATAAAGAATTTTTTGTAGTGACTCAAACTTTGCCTCCTCTCCAATAGTTTGAACCAGTGTGGCCTCATTCAAATGTCCATCGATTAGATTACTGTAGATGACTGATCAGAATGTTGGTTGACGTGTGCTTCAATGTCCATTAGATCAAACTAAGAAAGAATCCTCAACCTTAAATTAAGGTGGCTCGTAATTTTGGTTCCGTTTGGTTTTACTCACTGCAGCTGGCTTACAAGAATGTTTATTGTAAATGTATTCTTGCAGGTGGCATTTGAGCAAGTTGGATCCGTTTCTACACAGACCATTACCAAGCAGCGGAAGAAGGAACAGCCTGCAGTTCAGGCTGAGCTAGAGCGCCAATTTCATCGTTTACAATACATAAAAGAAGCTGCTTTGCTTTCAAGAAAGTGAATCAAAGATGTCATGTAGAGGGAGGGTGATGCTCATTTATTGAAAGACTGTCCAAAGGTTTTCCACTTCCAGACTTTGTGAAATAAGTTGTTTATTGCACCTTGGCAGTTTAGTATATAAAATATGCCACTAAGGTTTGCATCTTCAGTAAGGTAGGAGGCTCTGAAATTGCATGGGCATTAAGAACCACCCCTATAAATGGCTGTGAAATGGACTTGAGGTGGTTCTAAAATTGACCTCTACAGTCATTGAATGAATCAAGGAAAAATGCATTATTAATTGCAAGAGCGAATCATTCTCTTTGCTACATCCATCTTTCTTTAGAATTGCAAGTGAATGCTTTATGGAAGACCTAGGGTCATGAATAGGCACCTACGACATAACTCGTTTGAAAATTCATAACTAATTTGATGATGCTTCAAAAAATATGAAACCACTTGTTTTAGATTCCTCATCTATGTTACAACTTGTTTGAATATTCATAACTTATTTGATAATGCTTCAAAAAACATGAAACCACTTGCGTTAGATTCCTCATATATTTTTCTTTGTCTAAAAAATGAGCTAAAAATATTCCCATCCAAGTAAATACATGAAAGAGGCAGACAAATCTTTGGATGAGTGATTTTTGAGCCTCCTACCTTACGTGCATTCACAATCAACACCTTATACCCTTCACTCACTTCAAGGGTTGTCAAAATATTTGTTAGTTTCTAAAATTGACCCCTCTTAAGTGCTTTGTATACAAGAGCCTCGAAGGAACATTGATGACTAAAAGTATTTAATGAATGATTTTCAAGGAAATTATAGAAACAAGGAATGTACCCATTCATTATGAAATCTGATAATTTTTTGTTAAGGACCTTGGTGATTGGACCTCATCTTTCTACGGCTAAACCCTATTGAAAAAACTACAACATCATTAGTCTTAGCTTACCTATATTGATGAAACTTGCTTGCAATCAATTTATTTGCACACAATTAGGGACTCCCAAATGTGTAAGGTGTCTAAAGCGTTGTTTTGACCCCTAAAGGCCCATTGTCCCTTCAAGGGACAAATAGGATTTCGAGCAAGTACCTACGGGTTGAATTTTTGTCATAATTTTTTGAGACTTTTTTGGAAGATAGAAAAACTGCTAAACTTTATGGGATTATAATTGTTTTTTCAATTCGTGCCCGTGAAAAAAAGTTATGCCAAAATAAGCTCAAAACAACATTCGGGAGGTAGCAAAAAAAAATTTGCAATTTTTTTTTTTTTTTTTTCGGATTTTTTTTCTTATATATTATATTTTCTTCATATGTGGAAATCTTTGATTCATTTCATTTCATCTTTTTACAAGAAAGTTATGGATAATCTTGTTTTGGGGGCACTTAGAGCATCTTCCTAAAAAAGATAATTTGTAGGATTCATTTCTAAATGCAAACTATACAATTTTTCAAAAAAAAAAGTTCCACATGGTTTAGTTTTCTTGCTAGAACAATCTCACCATTGGGATAGTGTTTTTTAATTCCATATAAAAGATATTAATATTTTAGATTTTCCTTCTATCTCGTACCTACTTCTACTTAACAGTTTTTTAATAATGAAAATTAAGTTCTTTTGAATTTTTTTGCTAGATTCTCAACTCAATTCTCTACTATAAAAATTTAAAGTTCAAAACTCTGTATTGCAAAAATTAAAAGTTAAAAATGTTCAAAGTCAAAAAAGCCAGTCCCACAATGTGTTGAAAAACTTGATTTTTTCACTTTAAACGTAGATATCTTGCAATCTGTGCGGTCAAAAATTCTGAAATTTTTTCCACATAATCTTATACAAGTTAGGTGTAAGATCTTATTATTAGATGTGAAAAAAGCATTTTTACTCTTTGCTATAGAAATGGCAGTTTTGGGTGGGTTTTTTGCAGAAAAAAGGCCTTGGGCCTTTAGGGGTTAATAGATGTTTGCTCCCTATATATCTCCTACATCAATGTGTATCTATTGTTGAAGAAATTATTTTTAAACATCTACCAAAAATACTTTGATCCCTCATAACTTTTATATAGAATATTTAAATGATACATTCTTTGGTGCTTTCAAATCTCCTTTCATTTGCCAATGAGAATATATAATTATCTGATTAGTTTAACCCTTAGAGATCCAAGCATCCACAAAGTGGATGCACCTTGCTCAACCTCTATTGTAACTTTCAAAATAACTATTTCTAGAAGTTAATTTAAACTAAGAAAATGGAGCTTGACAAGTTTTGTTTCTACTCCATTTCAAAACTTTGAAAAAATGTCAAAAATTGAAAGAGTTATTGCAATTGAAAGCTCCATGTGTTACAAATAACACAATATAGTGTGTTTTTCATTTATAATTTCTTTAAAAAAATATATATATTTAAATTATTGAATTATGTTTTTCATTCCATCTTTCATTTATGGTTAAAATTACAGATTATTCTAATATATATTATAATTTATATAATTTGATTTTCACCTTTAGCTTTAAAACATCCAATTTTTCCATCAAAATTATTAAAAAAAAATATAAATATAAAACCCATTTTTCCACTAGCAAAAAAATATCAAAGTTTTATACATCTATTAAATAAAAGGACAAATTTGGTTTGATAGTTGAATTTGACTTCAAGGTCTTTATTGTGGTTGTTTTGGGTATAAAAAATAAAATAACCAATTGATAAATTTTTGCAATAATTCCTATTGCTATTTGTCACTCTTGAGAAAATTTCAAATCATTTGGATTGTTTTTGTTATTTTTACTTGTTTATGGTCAAATTTTGCAACAAAAATGATAACAATTGCAATTTTTCACAAATTTTTTTTTGAATATCAGGTGATAAAAATATAAGATTTTTTTATAACACAACTTGAAATACTAAATTTAGTTCAGAGAAGAAGTTTGACCATTTCACAATGGATCAAGACGTTTAAGGATTAATTATAGAAACTATATACAATAGAAAAGTGACTTTTAGGTGTCTCCACTTTAGCCTTACGAGATTTTCCATACCAGTATGTGAATCTCCACAAAAATGAAATAGAGAGTGAAAGAAAGAACTCCAACCATTTGTTTGGGTTGGCATGATGTAAGTGTCTATTAACCTTGTGTCCTATAGCAAAGTCTTATAACAAGAACATGTAACACAGATGGACTATTGAACACTTAGATTGCAATTTTGCAAATTGAAGTTGTTTATTTTAAAAGTGAGCATGTTTTAAATGTGACACCTATCTAGGAATGAATTGACATGTTGCTTGAAATATCTATTACTGTCAATAGTGAATTAAGTAGGCTTAAATGGTCGCTATAAGAGCAATCTACCTTAACCTTAGCTTCCTACTATTGCTTCAGTACTACATCAATACTGATGCAATCCTACTTATTTGCAGTATTGATCGATGTAGTACTAAAAATACTAACACAATATAGTATTGAAGATATACTAACGCAATACAGTAGAACCTCCCAAAGTTAATCCTCTCAAAGCCAATAAACCTCTATAAGCAAATAGGGCCGGGTGGTCTTGACTTGTGAATAAAATAAGTTGTAATACTGAACGAGAAGCTGCCAAGGAATTGTGGTGGACCTTGACCTTGTCAAAAAAAAGTAAAGTATTTTATGAACAAGCTCCTTTTCCTAAAAATGTGGCACATGTCCCCTTTGAGGCAACTTCTTGTGTAGTGCAAACCCTCTCTAAAGCAATTAACCTCTCTAAAGCAATATTGTCAAGTGGTCCCGAATCGATCAGGTTAGAGAGGTTCTAAGGTAGGTGCACCCACTCCCGTTTGTTTACCACATTTTGACAGTATGTAGCAAAGGCTTTGATTTTGTTTCTAGACTGTACTGCACTCAAACATGACAACGGAATCAAATACATGGACGGGAATGGGTGTGCCTACCTTACTATACTGAACTTTTTTATGTTATTGCAGTATTGCAAAACTTAAGTCAATTGCAATAATGATTCAATATTATACTGCATGCTCATTGATGGAATACTAAATGGATACTGCAATAAGGTAACTACGTCTAAAATTGCACAGTCCTTAAAAGCACACAATGGATATTCTTGCCTAAAATGTACTCCCACTATTCATATAACTCTATGATCGCTTTTAGGTGCACCTATTTTCAGCACTTTGAAAATTTGTAGTTTATTCACACGGTGTCTAAAAAATGCATTTTAAGAGAATCTAGAATCCTGTTTCGACTACCAATGGGTCCTCACAATTTTTTCTCAATATAATAGAGAAAACCATGCTGAATTGCTTAATTGTGCTATTTAAGGTGTAGTTACCTTAGTATTGTTTTAGTCACTGGATTTTTTCGATAATTGGATCTAGAAATACATTACATTATAGTGATGTATAGTCGAGTATAATAATCTTACAAACTGCCTATTTTTTCTATTTAAAGATTTTTGAGTAGTATAGAAAAGAATTGGAAGTTTTCATCTTGCATAATTAACATTCAATCCTCATGCAATTCCAGTCCAACATACCAAATTTCAATTTTGAAAAAAGCAAAATTCCATTTTTGATGAACTTTTATATTCAATATTCATAATTTTACATAATATTTCAATTTAACACTATTCGGCTCTCAATTAATCTACAAGATGCTCTCTTGATTTGAGACGTCTTTATGTTCTAAGATTAGTTTAGAGCCAAAACAATATTGGTAGATGTTGATGAATACGGCATATTCTTTGAAAAAGCTAGGTGTAAAATTGTGCTTCACGGGGGTTAAAGGAATTGTAGATTAGTTGTTTGCACCTCAAATTTTAATGCATTTGTCCACCTTTTTCAGCTTTCAAAATATAAAGTTGGTTTTAAATTTGGTAGAGATTTGACTATGTGGGAAATATCCAAGTGAAGAACGGAACTTTTTGTCCACAACTCTATGATTTTTATTTCAATTGGTGCTTGAGAGCAAATTAAAGTTATGCCACCCTTAGCCCAACATAGAGTTCATTGGGCAGTGCAAAGAAATCACAGAAAGTCAAAATAAATTTTTCAAGATTTTGTTTCTCATAGGAAGTATTTTTTTCTACACGAAAAGAATTTAATTCATTCTTTTTAGATTAGTGATGAAAAAGTTACAGTCAATCTTGTTTTTCAGGCAATCTACTTGAAAGAATAACTATAAGGATTCATTTTTTAATGCAATTTTCACAATTTTCAAGAAAAAAAAGTTCAACAAGGTTAAGTAAGCTTGCTCAATTACTGATATTATTTTCAATTCCATTTTAGAGCTATTATCAATTCGTTTAGTTTTTTCTTCAATCTTGTACCTACTTCTGTTTAATAATTTTTTATAGAATGAAAATCAATTGCATTTTCTTTGAGTTATTTTCCCAAGACTTTCAACTCAATTCTTCTACATAAAAAATTAGAAATTCAAATGGTTATTTTAAGCTACAAAGATTCCAAGCCTCTAAATCTAGTCAAGCAAGGTGTAAAACCTTCAAACTTATTCACTTCAAATGTAAATATCTTACAATCCATGAGGTCAAAGTTTTTGAAATTTCTTGGACACATTCTTATGCTAATCTAGTGCAAGATCCTAGAGTTCCATATGTGATAAAAACAACTTCTAAATTCTTTTGCACTTTGCGATAGAAGTGACAATTTCCAGTGTTTTTTTTTAAGAAAAGGATCCCTTCGCGGGGAGGTTAGGGGTTTAAGAGCAGAGTTTCCTCGAACAAGATCGAGGAAAATGCAGTCTAATAAGGCAAGCAAGACTGCAACTGAAAATCGAAAGACTTCGTTTTCCGGTAACCCTGAGCTGCAGCAAGAGGATTGTGGTGCTACAATTAGCTACACAAATTTATGCCTAACTCGATCTATAGCTGGAAGAGCCCGATTCCCCGCCTTTAGATGAGAAGTTTAATGACTAGATGACATTAGAGGGTTGTCTGCATTTAATGCTGTGAAGGCTTTGCACTCTGTGCTGCACACGAAGTGTGAGAGATTGCAAAATTCTCATCGTCCTAAATGAATTCGTGTTTCTCTTGCAGACTTTAGATGCAGGAAACGTTGATTACCGTGATTGCTTAGAAAGAAAGGAGTTGGTGCAGCGATTGAAGGACACGAAGGATTTTATTCCCCATTCAGCTCAGCAGCTTCTTCAACGCGTCCTCCGCGGACAAGAGGATGCTGAGTTGTTTATGTTGTCGTTGGAGGCTTCAGTTCCTGTGGAAACTAATAATCTTGATTCTCCTAAGTTTGTGTCTGAATCATGATAAGTTTGAAGTTGGCAGGGATGAGAGGGTATTGAATCTGGAATGAATAGAAATCCAATCTTCTAGGAAAACCTACCATGCCAATGAGAGGCTTCATATTTGCACTACTCTGCCTGCAATAGCTCACCAGCTCTTTAACAAGGCTAAGATTGATGGAGGCTCCAAATGTGAAATTGGGTTATCCATAGTGAAATTCCTGAGCCACCCAAGCCTAGAAAGCTGGAAATCCATTTCCAAAAGGCTCTCCATCACCATAATGCGCATAACTTGAATGTGCATTACCTTGCTGAAGTAACACACGATTATCTCCTTTTTTTGTACTTGAGTCTTGCTGAACTGGTCCATTTGTTGATAGCTCTGCTAGGGGAGTGCTAGCATGTGAGCATAGAATCTATGAGCTCTTGAGTCTAGTAATCTATATTATAGACTCCTTGTATGGTTATAGGTGTCTATGTTATAAGTATAGATGTTATAAATGCCTACAACTAGGTTCAAGGCTCATAGATTTATGTCTCTATGCTTACTTGCTAGCATTGTTGGTTTTGTTGAAAATTGGTGAATGTTGCAAATTTAGACTTTTGCATTGATTCCACTTACAAGTTTTTTGGTAGATAGTAGAGCAATAATTACAAGAAACATGAAAAATCTTTTAACTCATAAGGGCTATTTGTTCCCTTGAGGGACAAATGAGAGTTTTTGGGAGGTTCCTATGATCTTAAGTCTTTATTTGATTTTTTGAAACCTTTTTTGAAGGTAGAAAATACAACTAACTTTCTAGAAGTATAATTTTTATTTCAGTCGGTGCTTGGAAACCAAAGCTATGCAATTTATACTACAAATAAGTTACGGAGCATCTTGTTTTGCGTGCAATTATAGAAACTTCTTTAGCATCTTGGGTTTGTTTTTGAACTCAATTTTTACCATTTTTCAAAAAAAATTCCACATGGCTTAAATTTTTGCTAGAACTATATCACTATTAGGATTAGTGTGTTTCAACTCCATCTTTGAGGCATTAACATTTTCTTAGATTAACTGATGAGTAAAGGGCTCAATGGGAAGTGAGCAATTGCTCATTCCTCTGTATGAATCAAGAGCTAAGGAAAGATTTCATGAAGGTCTTGAAACAAAAGTAGAATTAATCACAACATTCTTCAAAATCTTTGTAGTTCTTTAGCAATTTAGGGTATCTGCTTGTATATACAATTTATGAGAAGTACAAGAGGAAGAAATCATAATCATGAGAGTTTTGCCGTTGTGGCATATTTTGATTGGTTAAGGAGAGGCAAATTAAGACTGATAATGCTCGCTGCTTGCCTTGTGCAAATTTTCAACAGAGTATAAAGTAGAAATTTCATTGATCTGGCAGTGAGAGAAATCTGGGAAATCTCTCTGCTATTACCAACCAGTATTAACTTTCAGTGAGTGCGGATCTACCTAACATAATCTAAATGCAAGAGAATGTCTGGTAATTGCAAATTAGGCCAAATCATCAAAAGTAATCTCAGATCAGTATCAACCTTGCCACCCGTAGCTTGATCGGTCCTAACCAGCAATTATTCCGAATAATTTTGCCTGCTTTGCAATTACCTAGTCCATAGACGCAAATTTTTGGTCTGCTAAGGTCCGGAATCCATTTGCATACGATCCCTTCCTTCTGGGTTGCAAAGTCACCCCATTTACAATGATTTGTAAGAAATGAGCTCAAAATTTTTTGTTGCTATCAAAGCAAAGATGCTACCATGAAATACATCGTACATTTTTCTCATGGCTTCTGATTGAGACCCTACTACTTCAAACTTCAGCAAACTCGTAACTTATTTACATGCGATAATAAAGGCTTCTGATTGAGACTCTACTACTTTCAGACTTCAACAAATTCATAATTTATTCAGATGGTATCCAAATAGTACATATATCTGTGCCTTGGATTCGTCTCAAAAATGGGGACACGATCTGCAAGCAAAAATTCCATTCTCATAAGAGAACCGCTCAGAACAGCAGAATGGGCTCCCTACGTGATTCTTCTCCTGTTCTACTTGTAACAAAGCGCCAGGCAATGAGGGTAATCAAAACATTTTCACAAAATGATTGCTTTGTTACATACGATACCTGAAGCAAAATGCCCCTTGGCTTGCATCCCTGAATTACTTAAGCACGAGTCTAGAGACAGATCGATGTACTCGTTGTTTTCAACCTTCCGCTCCCGAACCTTCCTCCTCTTCTGACGCTCGATACTTGCATCAGGGGACAGAACCACCACCTCTATTCCTCCGCTTTGTGCTCCATTGTCTGCTGTTGTTGCGTTCTGCAGTTTCTTAAGTCGTTGTCTGAGTATCGGGAGCTCCTCCTGTTGCTCCTTCTTGCGCTCGGCAAGCTGATGATGGAAAGCTGCATCCGTTTTCTTAATAGTAACAGTAGAGATTCCTCCTCCAGGTGTATATCCTCTTGCAGTAGCGCTGTAACCATCATGATAACCAGTGCTCCCGAAGTACTTTCGAGTGAAATTGGAAGCGTGCTTTGAGTCGCTCACTCCAGTATATTTAAGACTCTCACTCGGACCCCTCAAGAATGCTTCGACATCTGGATGCCGAGGAAGCTGGGCTCTGGGCATACACCATGTGAAAGGAGGCTCCGGGCGGGAAAGGACCAGAATTCGTTCCTCAGCAAGCAGTTTTAAAGTGCTCCTTCCAATATCAGTCCCTGACAAAGCTGTCCAAATTGCATCGGAACCAAGAAGCCTCTGGAGCAAATCTTGGACCTTGTAAATCCGCGACTGATTCAGCAAAGCTTGGATGAGCTTACTGAAAAGTTGCTCATCGCCAACTAGAGAGAATATAGAAACAAGCTCAACAATGCGATATTCTAGCATCGTTGGTCTGTGGAAGTCTTTCGTGGTGACAACTTGACATATCTTCCTGAACAGAACAGCAGAAGGTCCTACGATCTCTTCTTTTGAAAACATAGAAAAAAATTCAATTAAGAATGAGCATAACACGTCCGTGCGCAGCTTCCCGAGTCGTTTTACAAATACGAGGCTCATCGTTGACGCGCACTCCTTGAAATGGAAGATAAGCTTCCCCATGCTGACAATCATCTCGCATTCACGTCCCTTCCACGGTGAACCTAGGACGAATTCCAAAGTTCTCCTGGCCACCAAGAGTCCCGTATCTTCACATCCTAACTTGTGAAGCTCCAATGCTAAATGAGCGAAATACCTCCCCTGCTTCATGACCTGCTCCTTCACAAACAAATTCAATACAAATGGTCCACAGTTGACCCATCCATGAGTATGCACAGCACTTGCAATTGCTGTCGCTGAGTCTGCATCCACAATCCCAACAGTATAGCCCCTCGGTTCCTCGGGGAAAATCTTGTAAGGCTCAGATAATAACTTAAGAACACGCATCACTTCCCCCAATCGTCCTGCCGTAACAGAAACTTGCAACAATCCTGCCAATCCTGCCGACCTTCCTTTGCCAACGTTTCGTTCGCAGTAGGACACTGCCTCTTGCAACATTGTGACAATATCAGAATCTCCCTCTATTATTCTAGTTTTCAAACTATCCACAGCTCCGGCTACTCCCGCTATTACAATCGTTTTCTTCCGTGGCCAGATTACAAGCATGGTCTTGTGGTAGCAGTATTCCACAGTTGGACCCGCATTTCCAGTATAGCCATGGTATTCAACCTCATCTGGCTCTCCAAAAACCATCTGTCCTTCTCCAACGACAACTTCATCTTCCTCCTGTATCTCAAGTGACAAATGGCATCCCTTGTTCATTTGAACCCAGTTACTAGATTCAAAGTATTCTTTACTGACTTCGCCCATGCAATAACCCTTTCCAACATCGTGATCAGAATCGTCATTAGCATTATTATCAGAATCATCATCATACTTTCGTCGATAGCTGTAGTCGGTATCTTCAGCCTCCCCTTCTTGTTGCAAAGTGTAGATGCATAGATAGAGATCAAGCCATGGCCGTCCCATATCATCTCTACAGTTTTTCAAAACGTGTGCTACAATGCTGTCTTCGCCCTTCAAACCAGAGAAGGACAGATTCTTTTTCGAATACCTATGATGCAGTGGGATTGCCAGCTTATCAGATGGGAAAACAGCTCGTGATTCCTGTGTATTTCTCCAAGGAAGTAACGCTGCCTCAACCTTGGATAACCGAGAGGAAAATTCCTTCAAATTTCCTATTTGCATCACATTCCTGCCTCTGACAAGGTTGAAGGCCAAACATACCCGCTTCCCACTAGTAATTTTCCGCAGCTCATGCTGACAATCTGCGTAAAAAACCGTGTAGAAAAACTTGATTGCACTCTCTGAGGAGAACTTAAACGTCTTTTTGGCTCTACTATGGCGCACAAGCAATTCACCACCTTCAAACCCCCCTTGTGTTGGCACCTGCAGTATTAAGGTTGCAAACATACCAGGCTCCTTCTCAGTGTCACGATGGAGGGAGAAGTGCCCATCTACCTCATACAACAGCAGCTTGTAAAGATGAGCCTCCAATTGCAGAGCCGCTCCATCTAGTCCCAATGCACGCACTGCCTTGTTCGCAAGTAGCCTTATTTTGTTTATAAAATCTGGGGACTGGGGAAATGTCACTTTAGATGCATCCACCTGCCACAGTGTTTCACTTTGACTAATCATCACCAGACTTAGACAAAGCATTTGGAAATTTAAGGAGAAAAGTGCACTTATTTTTAGCCAGAATTCAACAAACATTTGTTATCAATTGCCAGAAACTGTATCGTAGCTACTAAGAGCACAAAATACTTTGCACTTTACTGCTAGAATTGGTAACTTAACCAATAAATTGAGCCACTCCAGCTACAACGAAAAAAGAAATGAACATTGTTGCCATTTTGTTTTCAGTACTTTCAAGAAAAAAAATGAACACTAACCTGCCAAGCGTTCCGAATAGTAGGGTTGAGTACGGTGGCGAAGCCGTGGCCGTAAGGCGCGTGTTCACTCACGCCAAGAAGCTTCACGAAACCCTCAGAAGAAAGAGGAAGCTGCAATTCGCCTGCTCCTTCCACATGCACAGACTCCAAGAGGGGGTTATCTTGCTGGTTTTGAGTAATGGTGCCACCTCCAGCGAATGTGCCGTTGCCATTTCCTTCTTTGTCCTTACACCACAGTGCAGCACTCAAGTTCTTAAAGAACAACTTCCTTTGGCTTTCAGCTTCCATCCTCGCCATCTCTCGTCCTGCACAAATGGGATCACAAAGCCCTCTGAAAACTTCTGCATGAAGCAACATCCAAATTGTCGGACTACAAGTAATAGAATTGCTACCGCTTGAGCACCGTTAAGGAGAGGAACCTATTTGAATGCTCCCCCATCTACAATGCAAGTGTCAACTAAAGACATGAAATCAACTTCTACTGTAGGTTTCATCCCAGTCACAAAAATCATGCTTCAATGAGATACATTACTAACAATTCAAGCTCGTGATGGAGACCCACTGCTACAATATTCAAAGACTCATAACTGTTAGCCAAATAATCCACATTTCAGTGTGTTGGAACCCTCTCGAGAATTCATTCTCGAAACAAAACGTACAGAAGAATTCCATACTTATCAGAAAAAACATTCAAAAGAGCTGCGAATCTGCTATGGGTCCCCAACCTTCTCTTGCACTGGTTTCCGCCCTCAATTGGTCCCCAGCTGCCATCGCTACAGAAGTACCTCAAATCGAATGTTCAAGCTGAGAATCAGTCCACACTGTAACCGTGAATTTGTGGGTCCTGCAACTTGCTTCAGGAGATGGAATGGACGAGAGCACAAATCACAGAGTTCAGAGTTTCAAACTTCAAACTTTGTGGAGAAGATTCAAAATTTGATTACTCTCTAGTCTCATTGATTAAGCTGACGGCTCTTTGCTGTTGGGAAAGCACAAAATTTTTAATTTGGGGGGTTTGGTCCCCTGTTTTAAACGGCCGTAATTGTGCACTGTTTGCAAAGCTTTTACATCGAATTTTTTTTTCTTGCCTAAAATGTACACTCTCCGTGCATGAGAACTTGGGGGCATTTTAGGTGTATATATTTCCAGCACTTTGAAAACTTCATATAGTTTGTTTAAAAAATCTGAGTTCTAACAAAATTTGGAATCTCCTATTGACTACTATCAAGATCCAACAAAAGTTTTTAATTTTAGATTTTGGTAATAGAAACCATGCTCAAATCTTGACAACACATGGCTCCGTACTCCATTCTTTGGCTCCAGGAATGGCAAAGTCATTACCTAGAACCTGAAGAAACCCTCTTGTGGTTTCTTCGTGTAATGTTATTGGCTCTCTATTCTTAGGTTTAAGTCATGTTGTTCTTCTTGGCTTTCCGCTATTTGTTCTTGGTTCATTCTTGAAATAAACTACGGGTTTCAAAAAAAAAAAAAAAAACATGCTCAAATCCTATATTGAATGTTTTGAAGTGCTCTTACCTTACTAATTTAAGGGTCATCTATAGTTGGGGCGTTGTCATTTATTTCTTTAGGCAATGTAGAAAGCAATGGGCATGAAGGTCATGAAGGTCTTAGAGTGATAAAGCTCTTTACGTCCACAAACATGGATGAAATATGCAAAATGTAGATGAAAATTCATTTATTCATCCAATAGTATGTGTAAATTATTATAGAATTAAAAAATTAAAAAAGTACTTTTATTTTGGTTGTGGCAACGGCACAAGATACACCAGTGAGTATTATAGTATAATCAATCCAACTGGCTGTTAAAAAGGTCTATTGTAAATGTATTCCAGCAAGTGGCATTTGAAAAAGTTGGAGCCATTTCTAGGTAGACCCCTGCCAAGTAGCAAAAAAAAGGATTAACTTGCACTTCAAGCAAAGCTCTAATTTCATCGTCTACAATCCATAAAAGAAGAATTGTTTTACTTTCAAGAAAGTGAATCAAAGATATCATATAAATAGAGTGTGATGTTCATTTATCAAAAGACCATCCAAAGGTTTTTTATTGCCACACTTGTAAAATTTGTTGACTATTAGAGTTAATCGTAAACAGACCCCCAGTTTGTACAAAGGGTATTAAAGGAAGGTTTAACTAGCTAAGAATACCCGTAGTACGAAAAGAATACTTCACCAAATTCCATCCCCAGGGAGATTATTCTTTGTAATTTAAGGTATACACATTAATTAAGAGTATATTTGAAGTGGGGCTATTTACCTTAATTATTGCATTTAAAATGACCATATTTTTACATAAAAAGCTACAAAGGGCATATTTTCAATACCCTATGATTTTTGTAAATTCATTTATGCATTTTTAATTCAAACTATCTAACATATAAAATTTAAGTGTCTATTTTTTTCCCGTCCCCACCCTTCTTCACAAATTTTTCCATCCCTCGGCTATATATGTGTATAGAGTGTACACTATGAAACCAACATCAATCAATTGAACTCAAATGCCATTGACCACAAAGCAAATTTTAAACCCTAAAGGCCAACTGTCCATTGAACAAATAGTTGAAAATCTAGATAGGTTCCTATAAAGTCAATTTTGGTCAGATGTGAATATAGACTCCCTTAGTGGGAATATGATTTTTTTTTCCACCCTTAACTTTTTGGGTAGCCTGGGCATTTGAGGCATCTTTTGCAAAAGTACTCATCAAATTTTGAAATATGGCATACAATTGTGAGAAAAAAATTTAGTTTTCTTGAATCACATTATTTTCTAAAAGAGTCAAACTTTCTTAGCTATGTTGAGGTAGCTTCAAGAAAAAACATTTTCTTCTAACTTCAAGTCCTATTATCTTACAATTTGCATGAAGTCAAAGTTCTTGAAGTTTTTCTCACATATTCCAAATTTTTTTAGTAATTTTTCTCCATTTAGATTTTAAATAAAAAAAAATCTCATTGCATAAAAAATTAGGGTTGCTATTTTGTGAGCGTACAAGCGTGAGCCTATGAGCCTGTGAGCTTGTGAGCATACAATGTTTTAGAGAAAATTCTATGGTGGAACCTATGACTATGGACATTATATCATTCAAGATTAAGGATTGAAAGATTGAAATAATCTACTTATTTTGTCAATAAATGGAAAGTATAGATGTCTTCCACTAACGACATTCTTCCAAATCATGCTTGATGCTTCTGGATACCAACATCTACAGTTAGGAGCCTTCATCCACCATAGAAGAGACCGCAACAAGTTGTTTAGAAGACTAAAGATAGAAGCTACAAAGCTAATTTTTTTTGCAATCTCTATAGGATATTTTCAATGGCGTAGTTGTCGATTGGCTCATCAACATTGTCCTCTGAAACATTTCATTTCTACCATAGAGCAGTTGTTTAGTGGCATGGACTAAAGTTTCACAAACTTTTTTGTAAAAAATTTGATTTAGATCAAATTTGAAAAAGGAAAAAAATTAATTAAGGTCCAAGTGGTTGATGCATTTAATAACATTTGCTTACTACATAACAGGCAAATATATGATTGTCAATAAGATCAGAAAACTTAAAGCCAGTTCCACACTAGATTGTAATTATGGGCCTTATTGCACAAAAATAGCTAGATTACCATCAAGTTGCAAGTCTAAATTTTTAATAGAATATCTTGATTACACAAATAAGTCTTCAAAATCATCATGATTAAAATAAATTATAAATTTATTCTTTTTTTATCCTAGTTATTGGAATGTGGGCTCCCATTGGTGCCAAGAGCTCTTCCAAATAATCTAATATGTGACCAAATGAAACAACCAACTCTTGTACAAACACAACTTGATCAAACCTAAGCTTCAAGCCAATCTTATTATTCAGAAATCTTATATACATGAACAAGTCCTTCATAGCTAAATGAATGAGCTAGAATATAATTTTTTTTTTTTTTAATCACTTGTTAGGATGTGAGGAATACCTCTTGACACCACTGATAGTTCTTTGGTGGTGGAATCAAAAGACAACAATAACAATTATTTTTTGTTTGCAATAAAAGGCCTCTTGTAGCCTTGTAGGTGCCAAAAAGTCCCGCTCACATCTTAGCAAGAAAAAAAAAACAATCCTTATAGATGTGCAAATCCTACACATCATTTTATTCAAGCTAGAATAAAAATTTATTTTTTCTTTGTCATTGGATATTGAGCTGAGGACTCTCATTGGCGCCAAGAATTCCTCTAAACAATCCAATATGTGATTTAAAGATAAAACCAACCTTTGCAAAAGCAAAAGCAAAATGAACACAAACTTAAGGCCAATTTTTGATTTAAGAATCTTGTGTACATGAAGAGATCCTCAACATCTAGATGAAATAGATTGCATATAGATTTTATTTTCTCTTGATCATTTGCTAGGGTTTGAGGAGTACTTCTCAGCAAGGAGAAAAAAAAAATATAAATAAACAAAAAAATATAAATAAAATAAAAAATTGCATCTAAAGGTCTCCTTTTGGCACCTAGAGGAACCCCTAGGAACCTCCTTTTGGCATCAAGAGGTACCGCTCACATCCTAGCAAGTGCTCAAAGATAAACACACCACCTTTATACAAGCTCAATTCCTACAATCATAATGGCTAGGTTAGAGTACAATTTTATTTTTCATGATCATTGCCTAGTGACTGCAGAGCTAGGTGCTTCCATTGGCATTGCAAGGTCCCCTTCAAATCCTAGTAAGTGATCAAGAAAAGACACTTGACACTTGTAGAATGGTTTTGAGCTAGCTATGCTTATGCATGGATCGGGTTATATTTCTTGATCACTTGCTAGCTTGTAAGGGGGACTTCTCGGCGCTAATAGGAGTCTCTAGCCCTACAACCAATGATTGTGGAAAACAATTGTATTCTAATTCAATCATGACAATCTACAAACCCTATTCCATTTTTTAAAATTTGAAAAAAATAAGAAATTAACCTTGTATTTAAAATGTGCTCTAGCTATGCTTGTGCAAGTATCAAGTGTGTTTTTTGGATCACTTGCTAGGGTGTGGGGGGTATCCATTGGTGCCAAAGGGAGCCTCCAACCTTCTACCTAGTGATCAAGGTTCAAGACATAATAAATTTGTACTCTAATTCAATTAAGAGGATGTATCAGATTTGTATTTCTATGAAGGCCAGGTTTTAGGGTTCTTGGTCACTTACTAGGGTGTGACGGGTTCTCCTCGAAGCCGAGGGGAGGCCTTGCGTCGTAGAGAACACCAAAAAAAAAAAAAACTTTTTTTTTTTTTTTTTTCCCTGCGACACGGGGCCTCCCCTCGGCTCCGAGGAGAACCCGTCACACCTTAGTAAGTAATCAAGAAAAAACAAAAAATTTAGTTTAGTTTTTTCTTTTGAAGAAATTTGAGAATAAACTTAGCCTTATATCTAAATGTGCTCAAATTGTGCATGTACAAGGGTCAAGTGTTTTTTCGGATCACTTGCTAGGGTATGAGGGAGACCTCTCGGCACCAAAGGGAATCCCAATTTCCTAGCCAATGATCAAGACAAAATAATTTTGTACTCTAAAATACAAACTTTGTTTTTTCTTGATCGCTTATTAGGATGTGGCAAGTTCCCCTCGGCGCCGAGGGGAGCCCCACGTCGCGGAGGGAAAAGAAACAAAAGCTTTTATTTTTATTTTTTGAGGACAAGGTAGCTCCCCTTGGCGCCGAGGAACCCCGCACACTGTAGCAAGTGATCATGAATCCTAAAACCTGACCATTACAAAAGCACAAATCTAATACATCATCTTAATTGAGCTAAAGTACAAGTTTATCATGTTTTGAATCTTGATCACTAGCTGGGAGGTTGAGGGCTCCCTTCAGTGCCAAGGGGTCCCCCTCACACCCTAGCGATTGATCCAAAAAAACTCTTGACCCTTGCACATGCATAGCTAGAGCACATTTTTAAAATGGAATAGGGTTTGTAGAATGTCATGATTGAATTAGAATATAATTTTTTTCCTCAATCATTGGT
Organism: Neckera pumila; assembly: GCA_963969595.1. Classification (NCBI taxonomy): domain Eukaryota; kingdom Viridiplantae; phylum Streptophyta; class Bryopsida; order Hypnales; family Neckeraceae; genus Neckera; species Neckera pumila. The sequence goes on along the minus strand of OZ018409.1, from coordinate 43,478,743 downwards.
TGCAGGGTAGAGACTCCTATTAGCGCCAAAAAGTCCCCTCACAAGCTAGTAAGTGATCAAGAAATATAACCCGACCCATACATAAGCTTAGCTGACTCACGACCGTTCTTTAACATGGTATCTTTTCTCCCATTTTTTTAGATTTATTTCTTTTATTTTGATTGCCTTTCAATTTGAAATGGCTTTTTTTATCAAGAAAATATTTCTACAAAGAGACTGCAAGATCAAAGCAAAAGTAGGATGATTTATCTTTTAAAGTCGAGAGATAACTTGACCACCTGTTGACAAGATCCAAAACTGCAGTACTACGTACAATCTATTGACATTTTTGAATCAAACTAGGGAGGAGGTAACTTGTTTTTTGGGGCCAAATGGTGCCTTCTTAGCCTACTAAAGGGATCAAAATTTGTAGCACCATGCAATATCTAAAGAAATGTTACTTTTAGGATTTTTAGAAATTTTGTTGTAGGCCTCATCACATTATTTCTCTCGCAAGGATTGAATGCTGAAGAAATGGCAGACATGCTATCATGCAATCTATCCAAAATAGATCCTACAAATGGTTTGTAGCAATTAGGTGTTTGACGTATTGATTTCTTTGCCGCCACTTGTGATGATTGCATTTAAGCCTTCATATACATAACAAATTATTGAACATTCTTCAATGGCAGAACATCAGGATCAGATCCATCTAAGGAAGAGCTGAAGTTAAGAGGCGCTAGATGCAATGGTAATTTGAAGAAGATCGTAAAGGCATTGAATGTCTTTTTTGGAGCATCTAATGTTGCAATGCGTATTCCACACTTGCAAGATGAAGAGGAATTTGGCAGTAATAAGCTCAAACTTGACCTCCCTATCTATTTGGGTGGTGACTCCCATCGACTGAATAAAATGAAATTTTCTTAGCCAAGAGTATTGACTTGGTCCACACGCACACCTACAAAATTCTGTGAGGAAGCATAGAAGGTGGCTAACTTTGAACAAGTTTTACATATCACTACCACATTGGGGAGCAATGGTGACACTTTACAATAGCATATTGTGAGATTGTCCCACATGTTGAATTGCAAATGTCAAGCCCAATAGCAAGGATCAAACATCACAAAAGGATGAAAAGACTCTCTAGCTCCAATATACCATGGTAGAAAGAAATAATATAGCAAAAATAAGGAATTTTTTTGGTTTTGCCCAAATAATATTAACCGTTGTATTCAAGGCTCTAAATGCGCTTGGATAATTGACTAGCCTAATGTACTAGACATTTGGCCTATACAAATGGACATTAATGAGGGTCTCCTAATGAAGGTCTTTGATATACACAGAAGTCTAAAAATCTATGAATGCCTGTGATCTAAGTTTGAAATAATTTTGACTAAAGTTACACATGTAGCTGCAAAAATGTCAATTTCTATTTGAACAAATATTGTAATTATTTGATGGAATGTTCTATACAACCTTCTTTCCATCCTTATTCATTTTTCACATCTAAATCGTTTTTTATCTTCACAATATATTTCCAACATCATAGGCAATATAAAAAATAACAACCCTAATACAAGTAGCATATATCCACGGTAATAGGTCCATGGTAATAGGTCCACAATAATATAGGTCCTAAAATTACAAGAAACCAAAGATATTGACAATTTTTTTTGGTAACTACTCTTTTTCTTGATAATCCCAATATTATTGAATTATATATATATATATATATATATATATATATATATATATATATATATATTTTTTTTTTTTTTTTTTTTTAAATTTGGAGCTCATTGCTCACATAATCCCCGCTCACTATTCACACGCTCATGCTCACAGTCTCACAAACTAGCACCGCTGCATAAGAAATCATCAAAAAAATGACTAGTGTATTGCCAATATACTTAACCTCCTTGCATTGTAGGTTGATTTAGAATAAGCTAGGCTCTATATTTGACTCTAAAATTTTTCTCAAGTGAATCTAACATCATATGCTTATGAATAGTGAAAATACTCATTTTTATGTAAACCAAAAATTGTACTTCGAGAGGGCTCAAAGTTTGTTGACCCTAGCTCCTAAGAATGAAAAAATAAAAATTCTTACTTCCAACGTTATAGTCTTTCAACTCACTTGGTCAAATGGGCTAAGAAAATTTTGCACATTGCTTTAACTATTTTATAAACTATTATATATTTGGAATTAAAAAAATTATAAACTAAAAAAATTATAGAAAATAAAATAAAATAAAATAAAATAATTTTAGACAATGCATCAAAAATTGGCAGTTTGGGATTTTTCCTCTTCCAAAATCCCCTCTAGCCTTTAGGGTTAAATATCAATGATTAATTTAGAATCCCTACCAAAACTTTTCCATGAACATCTCATTCAATATAAGTGTGATTAACACATATGGCTTCAAAGATCAAAACAAAATGGACTATAAATTCTATCTTTGTGTTTTACAATTTTTAGTTCATGCAATGTGATCCTTTTTTTTACTTTTGATTAATATCTTACATTTACACTTATTTTTTTATCAGTATATACACTACTAGTACTATAACACAATTTCAGTCAACCACTTTGCATTATTGATTTTCTTGATTGGATCCATTATATCATCCATATGAAATTATTTGTCCACAACTATATTCATTATAATATGAAGTATTTGCGTGGCCCCTATCTGTCAAGGCCAACTTAGTAATAAAAAGTCCTACGACATAATGTTTTATATAGCCTAATTTATATATATTAGAATATGTAGCATTTCATAGACCCTATAGTAGCCCTACATATTATATAAAATTTCTCTGCTTCAAATTAAATGGATCCTATCTTTTAACTCACATAGTTATCCAAAAATCAATAGTGATCTCTCCGGGACTCCATTACATCCTAAATTTGGGTGCTTCAAGGAATTTCTTCTTGTGTTTTCCTCAAACTTTGGCTCTTGGTCCCTCATTGCACAATTTACAATGAACACTATTGTACATGGTAGTTTATGATATAAAATATGCACCTAAGGGCCGCTTTACACTAGAAGCCGGGCCAATTCTCCTTCAAGCCAATTGCACAAAATTTCAACCCCTTTTGGGCTAGAGGCCGGCCTCAACTTCCCATTAGAATAAGATTATAATGGGGGCCAATTTTCCCATATATAAGGCCTTAAGGCCAAGAAGCCGGGCTGATTCAATAAAACCTACAAAAGAAAGAGAGAGGGGCTGAAATTTTCAGGGCCACTTTACACCTAGAGGCCGGTCATAATCCCCATGAGGCCAATTGCACAAAATCCAACGGTAATGATTAGTTGAAAAAAATAGTTTTTTATTAAAACGATTTTTTTAATTGAAATCTGACATTGGCCCCAAGGCCAAGAATTGGCCTCCCATTTTTGGTGCACCCAATTCAGCAAGCTCGGGCCATGTCAAATCATGTCATTTTTGAACAAAAATTCAATTCACCAAATTGGCCCAGCTTCTTGGTGTAAAGGGGTTGGGGCTAATTTGAACCTTTTGTCCAATCAGAAGTCAGGATTCTTGGTCTCTGACACAGGAAATTGGCCCGGCCTCTTGGTGTAAAGCGGCCCTAAGGTCTTCATTTTCTGTAGCTACATTTAGAACCAACGTCTAATAAGGTATCAACACCATTAAAAGAGATTTGAGGACAAGGGAGGACCGTTTCAAGCCTGTTCCCTGGGCTGGAAACTATAATACACTGTCAAAATATTTTAATAATTAAAAAATATGAAAATACTAAAATATCAAAAAAAATTCAGAAACAATCCGGAAACTTGTTGTATCCTGAAGCCCTCAAATCTCTAATGCTACAAGAAAATATTGTTTCTAGTCCCACTCTCTCAAATGTTTGCCAATGACAATGAAACTTCCTTGCATTCAAATTCTATGCATGTATAGACTCACCTTTGGAGAGTTTTTGTATGTCAATATGCAAATTACCACTCAAATGAAGTATTGAACACTTGGATTGCAATTTGATCTTGTAAGGACACTGCAAACCAAAGTGGTCTGATGGATGACAAAAAATCCTTGAATCATGTGAGATAGAAGTGTATATGTTCATCCTTGAAATTTTGTGCGAAAAGGAGAGGGCTCGCATAGTAGTACGACCTCCATGAGTGCTATTTTCTTTTCTTTTTTTAGAATAGATGATTCACACTATATCCAAAATGATGATTTCCACAGCTGAACAACCCTTCTTTATTATAACATTCATTACCCTTCAGAGAGGCTGCCTTCCCTCCCCGAGGCCACATCCACAAAAACTCATCAATGGGGGCATGTGCTGTCTATGTTAGCTGACACGTGTTCTTTAACTAAATATGGTATAGAATATTTCACATTATATCATCCGACGGATGAAATGGTGTGGAATATTCCACACCATTTTGTCAAGGAGAAGGCAGACCTTCAGTCTGCTATTGAATGTTATGAAAGGGTTATTGTCATCCGCAAATACTCATTACATTAGTGTTCACATGCAAACTGCAAATCAGTCCATCTGTGATCGATTGGTCCTCTTTGCTTCCCCTTAAGTAATTCTTGCAGCTATGAAGCAACATTCTAAAGAGACACATAATGTTGTATTGGGCATGTTTCAGCCTGTACATAACATTCAGTAGCAGAGAGGACCAGTGCCCTTCCTTGGACAGAGTGATGTGGAATATTCAACACCCAAAATTAGCTAAATGCAATGTGTTGGATTTGTCAGATTGTACTAACAACCAAGCCAGGACTTCAAGAGTGGGGACAAAAAAAAAAAAGGGTGATACAGTAATAACTTTGTCATATTGGTTTCAATATGCATCTGATACGAAGTGAATAACACGAACGAGCGAGCCAAGCAGCGTATATCTGGCAAATCAGATCACCCCATCTATTAATGTTCTTGAACATGGCATTGGTTCCAAATGAGGTTGGTTCCAAAATGGCGTTGGTTCCTTTTGGGGTACCGTGCAGGCAATGTGGAGGGCTAGAGCTAGTTCTAGGTTGAAGCAATAACTGACGCCAACATGGATGAACTTCATACATGGATGCCTGAAGAGAGCAAAGGTAGCCCTCTCTGAAGGCTAAAGAATGTAAAGGTAACTCAATCATTTAAGTGATTTTGAAATAGATTATGAACAATATGAAGCAATACAAATTTTTCTTAAGTAGGAAGATAGGAAATATGGAGACTGTAATTTTTTGGTAATTTTATTTCCAAAACTGAAATTGTTGTGATTTTGGAAGCCAAAAAGTAGGCACAATTAAGCATGATTGCAGTGCATGTTACTTCCGTTGGCATTGCCTTCAATTGCGAAGGGAGACATACACAATACAAGTTGAGATGCAAGAAACCTACAGTAGTTCAAGCAGGGATGCCAACCAATTAGAAATCAATCAGAGAGACTCGAAGTTGAATGGTCATGGCTTTCAGTAGGGGTTATCACGCATCTTTCTTCCTCCCTAGAATTCTCCGAGATTGGCATGTGGCGCCGTTTGAGTGGCTCCGCGGGATGGGCAGAGGTCCAATTCTCGGAGAATTTCAGAGACCCTTTTTCTCCTCCATAGGTGAAAATAATGGTCGAAATAATTTTCTTCGAGAATTTTTTTATCTTGAGCTCCATCGTTGCTCCATTGTTTCACCTCTCCACTGCCAGAGCTTCACCTCGCTGCTGCAACGTCGTGTTGCGATTGGGTCCGTAAAAGCAGCTCCAATTACCAATTCTCAGAGAACATCTCCACGCTCTAGACACTAGAAAGGGGTGTCACACATCCTCCACACAAATCAACTTGCCATTGGCTCCTCATTCTCTCAGAAATTTCTCGGACTTCATGAAAATCCCATTCTCTGAGGATGCATAACAAACCCTAGTAAGGGAGTGATTTTCCTTTTGGGCAGCCATCTCATAATGTTTGCATCATTCTCAAAGTGACAATTGTATTTTATGCAGGCTAGTCCTATCCCTGACAAGATTCTGTGTTTGTGATTATGGGCAAAGGGGGAGGAAGCTGACCAACTGAAGGTAAGGTAACTACACCTAAAATTGCACCCTTCCGAAAATCACACAATGGATATTCTTGTCTAAAATGTACTCCCACTATTCATATGACTCTATGATCGCTTTTAGATAAACCTATTCTCAGCACTTTGGAAATTTGTAGTTTACTCACACAGTGTCCAAAAAATGCACTCTAAGATAGTCTAGAATTCCCTTTTGACTACAAATGGGACCCCACAGAAAAAAATTCAATATGATAGTGAAAACCATGCTGAATTGTGCTGAATTGCTTAATTGTGCAATTTAACCCCTAAATGCCCAAGGCCTGTTTTGAGCCTCTAGGAATTTGCTCTCGTTTGAACAAAAAGCCAACATTTTGATAAGTTGTGCCATGTTTATATTGAATTGTAACCATACAAATTCAAACTAGATATGTTAGAGATCACATAGGAAAAGAAAACACAACAATATCACTTATGAATTGAAAGATTATAATGTTTGACCATAAGGGTATTAAAACTATGAAAATCTTTCAATTCTCTTTCTGCATATTACATCTAAAAAGTTGGTCACCAAAAAAATATGAGGTTAAAGTGCCTAACATGCATAACCCCAATCAATTTATGGCTTTTCAAAATCTTCTCTACAATTTTTTAAAAATAATTTCTAATGTGATTTTTCCTCAAAGATCTAGTGTATTTGAGACTCAGTTTCAAGAGCCCGTAACACTACAAAAAGTCAAGATTGCAATGGGTACCCTTGCAAAAAATCTTGAATAGAAAAATTGCAATCCATCATTTTCAAAATCGGATTTTTGATGCTAAAATTAGACTTCAAAAAATAATTTTTACAAAAATATGAACTACTAAAACTAGTAATTTGGTTAGATTTTATTTAACTTCAAAGTATTGTCGACACCAAAATTTGGTGCCTTAGGCATTTAGGGATTAAGGTCAATTACCTTATATTTGTCACAAATTCTAGCACTCTATCAAAGTCTTCTTTAGACTAACCCCTAAAACTCCTTGACTATGTTTTCACCAAAAACTCTTGAAAACTGCCATTTCTTGTACAAATACCAAATTTTTGAAAAAAAATCTTTTTTTGATATATATAACCGTATGATTTTCTAGTAAGATAACTTAAAAACATGTAGTAAAATTTTTAGAAATTTCCACCGTGTGGATTGCAAGATAAAAGCATTCAAATCTATCAAAATCATTTTTTTAGCCCTGCAAAAAGCAAGGCAGCTGCACTTCACAAGCTCACTTTTCTATGAAAAAATGTCCAAAATGATGGTGCTTCTTTGGATTCTTTTTCCTAGACAAGTTGGCTACATGCTTGAAAAATTTCAGATCATTTGGAGTTCCAAAACATATAGGAAAAAAATAGTAAGTAGAAAGAAGCAAAGAATGATGCAGATTACTAACTTGTTAAGAATTTAGTTATAGAATTAGAAATTGCCAATCCCAAATATTGCAATGTTTTAATAAACAATCCACATCCTATGATTTTATTTTTTTCAAAAAATATTGAAAGTTGAGTAAGATAAAGGACTTCAAAGTTTATTTCAGAGTAGAAAAGTCATAACTACCCGCAAACAAAAAATCCTCATAACTGTTGATTCATTGAACAAAATGCAATGATTCAAAGCTTTTCACATACATATAATTCTAGAAAATCAATTTCAAATTTTTGTTTTGAAAATAGTAATTTTTCTAATCTACCCGGACTGCCCGAGTTGAGAAACAAACAACATATTTGGCCATAATTTTTGACTCATACTTCCAAATGTCATGAAATTTAATGCACATGAAAGATATTCCTTGTCTCCACCTTCTATTGAAAATTTCAGCCTAAAATATAGAAATCTCTAGTCACATGTACCTGTCCAAAATTTCTATGTTGCTAAAAATAGCAGGCTGATCTTTTACAGGATTAATTGCAGTATGCAACATTTCTCTTTTGATGACCGGGTCTACTTTGAGCAAATAATAGAAGAATTGCTGCAGAGATTAGGTTTGAAAGTGCATATAGAATTGTGCAATAGAGACACACATTAGTTGTACTGTACAATGGGGGGACAAAAGTATTGTCACCCCTATTAGTTCCCACACAAACGCCCCCATTTTCAACACTATTTTTCCCAATTTTTATGCAATTTTTATGCAATTGTGAATTTTCATGGTTTTACATCATGTTTTATTGAAAACAATCAATAATGAATTTGTAAAATTTGATTGTGGAGAAATGTAGGAAACATCAATCCCCACATCTTTTTCAACAAGCATCTCCAAGAAAGTTTCACAATTTCCTCTATGAAGAATTCAATGTTGGGGTGACAATGTCCTAATTTTGGAAAATAGATATTTTTATTTGGTAATTAGACTTTGGCAAGGCAATTGTACTACCATACTCAAATGTATAAAATTAGTTACAATGTGAGGGTTAAATAGAAAAAAATACTTAAAATATAAAGATATCTATTTCAAATTTTTTGGTCATATGACACCCCATGTTAATCTCTTTATAGGGAAAATTCTAAAACCTTTTTGGAGATGCTTGTTGAAGGAAATATGTGCGTATGGATGTTCCCTAAATATATCCACAACCAAATTAAAAAAGTTTATTATTAATTGTTTTCAATAAAATATGATGTAAAACAATGATAACTGATTTTTAAAATTCAACAAAAATGGAATTTTGCTTTTTGAAGTTGAAATTTGGTATGCATGATTGAGACTATTTAGGAATGCAATGATGCATGAATTATATAAAAATTGTGAAAAATAGTGTTTGAAAATGGAGGCATTTGTGTGGGAACAAAAAGGGTTGACGATACTTTTGTCCTCCCATTGTACAATGGCCTACCAAAAAGATAAGTGATGGCCACTTGGACCCATTTAGTTTTCTAGCATAAAGTGAAAAAGAATTGACATTTTTTGTTTTGCACAATCAACATTGATATCTTAAGCAATCTCGATCAAGCTTACCAAATTTTTGTGTCAAAAAAACAAAATTCTAGATTTGGTGATTTTATTTATTTAACATTCATGGCTTTATATGAAAATTCATTCAAGAACATTGATGATGAATTGCTTAGATTCAATTGTGGAGATATTTAGGAAACCTTTATATGCACATCTTTCCTTTGACAAGCAACTCCAAAAAAAATTCAAAATTTCCTCGAGAGAGATTTCTATTTTGGCGTGATTTTGCCCTTAGTTTGAAAAGAAATATCTCTTATTATAATTAGATTTTTGCATTTTCTCTTATACCATAGATGACATCCAAACCACAACTGAGTGACAAGAACAATCAATAGGCATTGAAGAGTTTCTTCGAGGCAACCAATAGAGTTAAAGTATATTGTGCTTAGCATATTGTTTTAACCCCTAAAGGACCAAATTTGCGTTGCTTGATTGTATTCCGAGTTGTACGCAATCATTATGCATTCCATGCTGCATGTGTCGCCTGCGCATACTCCTGCACATCCATCAAGAAATTTGCAACGATAACTCTGGTTCTCTAATTCTCCATTGTCATTCTCCTCAGTAGTCCTCACCAATAAAAAGGATATCACACCTTCTTCACAATTTTTGACTCCTAATTAGCTCCCTTTTCTCTCCACAAGTTCTCATTTTTCAAAGAAATTTTGTTCTCACAGAAGGTGTGACTACCCCTATTATATCGAATGCTACTCTCATTCCGGTAGCCCCTAAGATTGATCAACAATGTTATGAAGTACAATATTAGGAAATAGGGAAAGAAAAAGAAAAAAAGAAGTACCTTATGTATCTAGAGCATTTTTTTTTTTGGTTTTTAGAGAAGTGCTGAAGCGACAACATTCAAGAAAATGATGTTGCCAAATATTTTAGTGTTCATCTATATTTTGGGTAGAATTATTTTTCCATCCACATATTTGGATGAGTTTCATTTAAATTTGACAATTTCATCCAATTTTTTAAATAAAAATGGAGCAATTTGACATTATCATCCAATTTTTCTTCCAATTTTTCCTATAGGCTTGATGCAGCCCATTTTTTTTTTTTTTTTTTAGGCATTTGGGCCTCATAAGGCCCCAAAAAAAACACTGACCCAGAGTGCACATTTCACAAATGCGGTGGCCTACCTTGTAATTGCAAATCCATTGTCCGATGGCGCCTTATCCTGCAGTGATGAGTCTCTTGCGATGTCCGTCGTCTCCATTTTCACCTCCAGATTTTTCAACAAACGAGAACATCGTTGCACCAAATTCAACTAAATCCCAAGTTTCCAAACAACAGGGAACTGAACCGAAGAATCGAAAAGATAAAAGCAGTGCAGACTTGAACCTCTTCAGAGAAAGTACTATCCACCGTTCACTTGTTCCGAGTCCACACAATCTCAATTCTCACAACTCCGCCGCTAATCCGTCAACCAGTTCTCCTTGTTGAGTTTGTGACTCCTCATTTTCTCAAGTTTGCAGAATTGGGTGAGAATGGAAGTGGGCACTGCTTGTGCCTCCCCGGTGGCGTGTGGGTTCTCTTCCCAGCTGCCGAGGACCAAAGTGATTGTGGGGCGACGACGCGCATTGCAATTTGCGAGTGCTCATTCTTTTCAATCGGAGCTTCAGGTGTGTGGGAAGAGATTAGTGGCGAAGCCGCGTGTTGGGAGGGGATTTAGACTGTGCGCTCAGCTTGCTGCAGATTCCAATCAGTTGGTGGAGGGGGAGCAATCGAAGGGGAAGGAGGGCGCTTCGCAGTGTGTTCTAGTCGTGGGGGCTACCGGTGGTGTAGGTCAGTGCGTGTTTGGCAAGTTTCTGGATCAGTTGCGAATTTCTGCTGATGACCTAATTTCATGAATTTTGAAATCTGGTGGATACCATATTGCTTGTCATATACTCTCTGTAGTTTTGATTACCAGCATTAAGGCATGTCAATCCTACAAATTTGCAGGTTTGCTACCAAAGTGAGCTCAATGCAATTCTTCTTTCCTCTTAGTAGTAGTCCACTTGTAAATTCTGATAACCAGAATTGATGACCTAATTTCATGAGTTATGAACTCTGCGAGTTGGCACTGGTGGATACCACTGTGCTTACATATCGTCTCTGTAGTTTTGATAACCAGAATTAGGGCATGTCAATCCTTGCAATTTCTGCTCCTCGACTTGCAGGTTTGTTACCAAGTTGAGCATAATGCAATTCTTCTTTCGTCTTATTACTAGTCCACTTGTGGATTTTGGGGGATGCGATTCTGAAATTGCCTTCTTCTGCAGGCCTGCTCTGACATTCCTATTTTCACTAAAGGCTTGATTCTGTCTTCGTTTTCCATCACCTCACTTCTATATGTTCAGCTCCTGAAGAGGCCCAAATTGGGACAATTCTGAGAAGGGCATATTAGGACTTTATTTTGTTGCATTTGATTTGAATTTTTGATCAACAGCTGCGAAATTCTTCACTGATTCTGGTGTATAAAATTTGGTTTCATCTGAAGTATATTAGCTTCACAAGATGATCAATCAGCCCTTTGGAGGTTAAGTCCTTTGTAGGATTATGAGTCCACAAAATGTACTAATGCCGCCCAGTTTCTTGATGTTTGACATCAGGGCAGCTGGTAGTGGCAGCACTGTTGGATAGAGGACTACCTGTGAAGGCAGTCCTTCGTGATGCAGAGAAAGCTCGTTCTCTCTTCGGGCAACATGATCCAGCAAAGTTTCAGGTAACTTAGGCTGAGTAATGCGGCGTCTTTTATGTCACCAATGTCATCCATTTGGTAATATTTTTCCTATTCCTCTTATTGATTCTTCAAATCCTTTGTTTCAAATTTTAGGTCCCAGTAGCTACCCTTTGTACTTTATTTGTCAGTTTATTTAGTTCCAGAGTTGTACCTACTCTCGTTTCCAAAACTGAGGCACTACGTGTGCAATTATATTCCTCTGGGTTTATTTGTATGCACAACAAACTAGTATCCATGCAATTTGAATGACGTTGTTCAATTTTCAACTTTTTTTTCCTGACAGGTTCATGTTGGAGATACCCGGCAGCCGGAAACTATATCTTCTGTATTTGAGGGTATTACACATGTGATATGCTGCACTGGTACCACAGCGTTCCCGTCCAAGCGCTGGGGCGGTGACAATGGACCGGAAAAGACAGGTGACCACAATTCTTTCCATTTCTGTTGCTGTTTTTTTATCAATCTGAATGCATTTAATCTGTATATTCAAGCGAATATACATCACTAGGTAGTTAGTTTGTTAGTTATTGTAAAGGTGGGCATTGTCAATGTGTATAATCCGACTTTTCTGCCTGCATGTAAATGTGCATCACGTCATAATTTGACCTGCTGCAAAACCGACTCCTACAATATCTTGCCAAAAATGTGCACTCGTTGAACATGAAAGCCTGGGGTAGATTTTGGCTGCCATAAAATAGGGTACAGGTTTATTCATTGGGTGTTCAAAAAATATTTACTAAGAAGATCTTGAATCCTCTTTCAATTACCAACTGAATCTAACAAAATTAAGACAGATCAACAATAGGAAACACGCTTGGATGCTTATTTGGTCAATTTTAGGTGTAGTTAGCTTACCCTCGGTTACCAACTACTGGACGAGGGTTGACCGTAGAGCTTCATTGTCTGCAGACTGGGATGGAGTGCGCAATCTGGTGTCGGCCGTGCCCCAAAGTGTCCAACATTTCGTACTGGTGTCATCTGTAGGGGTAACTAAGTTCAATGAGCTACCGTGGAAGTGAGTTAACTGCACTCTGTGACGCTTGTGCAAGTATGTGTTGGGGTCACTCTTTGCAGTGATATGTTTTATTTGCGTTATGGCTGAATCCAAAGAGACATCTATTAAAGTTTTCTGGACAGATTATTTCATCAATGTTGCGTAGTAGCTCAACTTCGCATGCCGTTTGTAGTACTTTTGATGTAGATCTGCTAGATATCGAAGACTTAAGCTCATGGGGTTGTGGGGGGTGATTCTTGCATTAGTATCATGAATCTCTTTGGAGTTTTGAAGTACAAAAAGATGGGAGAAGATTTTCTACGCAAATCAGGGATCCCTTACACGGTCATCAGGTTTGTATATTCTGCCTAGATTTGTGCCAAGATTTGTGTGGAGATTACTTGCTGAGAGATTGCTGAAGAATGGACGTCTTGCCTGCAGACCAGGCCGATTGACAGACGGACCATACACGTCATATGACCTTAATACATTACTAAAAGCCACTGCTGGTAGTCGCCGTGATGTAATCGTAGCGCAAGGTAATGTACATGATTATGACTCAAATCTTGTGTGAAATTCTTATTTTTCTCTTTGTATTAGCTTGGTGTGCGTTTGTGAATTACAGTTCAATTATAATTGTAGTAGTGCTTTCATCACTAACGTACGTAATGAAATTCCCTCCTCTGGTATTCCACAGGTGATCATTTAACTGGGGAAGCAAGCAGAGTAGTGGTAGCAGAAGCTTGCATTCAAGCATTGGAAATCCCATGCACTATTGGACAAACCTACGAGGTCAACTCTGTTGAGGTCAGTACAAGCTTTCTTACTGTAAATCTTGTGAGTCTTTTAAATTTATGGAATGGGAAACTCGCTCAAAACTTGGGGGTATCCTTTGCATATCATTTTTCTGCCGTTGAAGCATAGCACCATGGCCAATTCTGAGATGTCATAGGGCCTCCCTAAAATATGTTTTGTATATTTCCATGTTAAGCATTTCTACCACAATCAAGAATCAAGTGGAGGATTGATGGGCATCGTATTGGTGGGCATGTTCAGGGTGAAGGTCCTGGAACAGATCAGACTCAATGGGAAAGGCTCTTCAAAATTGCGGATAAGTCCTGAACGTTGAATGTAAGTTGAGTGATCCAACATGGTTGCCCCATGTTATTTGTGCTCGTTGATCTTCGGGACGGTCTTCCTTGTTGATGTGTAAATTTGAAATTGCTCTTTAGATTTTATTACCGAGAAGGCTGTTTGACTTGGAGTCAATTCCACTTGTGTACCATGACACTTCATCATTATGAAATTGCCTAAATTTATCCCATTTTTTTTCCCCAATGTAGGATGATATCACCACTTCTGGATGAATAGTTGATGGTTCGTCCACAGTTTACATATTTATGAATGGAAATACCTTCATCACTCCAAACAAGATTGCAAGATACTTAAGAATTTTATTTGTAGTGATTTTTTGCAAACTTGTGATTTGGGGAAAAAAAATTAGAATACTTCACAAAACCCTCTCTATTTTTGAATGGATGAAATTGCCAATATTTATGCAATTCGTTTCAGTGTACAATGATATTGCTACATTTAGATGATTGCATGTACATTTAGATGAATAATCAGTGTTTCATCCATAATCTAAATATGTTTGAATGTAAATAATTTTGTCCTACTGGTAAGGATTGCAATTTACACAATCGGTTCTTTGGAAATTTGAAAATAAAATCCCTGTTTACATTGCCTTCGAAAATTGAAATGAAATTCCTAATGAAGCTATTGTCCAAAAGTATAAACTTAGAACATCTCTACTGTTACAACCAAGAAAGAGGCAGCGGTGTTTTAGATGAAAAGTGTGCAATTAATGCAAGGATTTGTCAAATGATTTTCTTTAATACTACAAAAATTACCTACCTACCAAGCTTAACAAGTCTAGCAAATATTGTTTTTTCTACTACAATTGGATTACCAATGATAGTATTTGTTTTTTATTTTGCACACAAGAAGCCTTACTATTTGTTGAAAGTTAATATAGTGACTTGCATGAGTGGGGCAAATATGTGATCTATCCTCTTAAAAGGAACCTAATATTTCGACGTGATGAATTTTCTTTGGACAAGTGATGTTTGCTTATTTATGTTAATGGGTGTCATAGTGATTGAATGAATCATCGGTTACTGGAAAAGAAGATTCAATAGTTTGTGAGACCCGTTTAACCTAGAGTAAGATTGTTGAGGACTAAAAAGGTCTAATGAATGACTTTTAAGGGAATTTCAAAGACGGAGAATGTATCCATTCATCCAAATCCAATAATTTTTGGCTCACTACCTTATGGATAAGGCCTTTCCTTCTAGGATTAACAAGAGAATTGCATCACTTAACCAAAGAAGGACACTGCTGACAATAAGTGTTTGATGAATGACAAGGCATTTTGCAGTGTAGGACATAACGACAACTATCCATCTTTGGAATTTTTTGTGGAAAGTGGAGACATCTACAATAGCTTGACTTTCAATGATTACTTTTGAATTTTTTTATTCCAATGACTCTCACAGTTGCACAATGCATGATGTCCAGGGTCACCCCTCGCATTGTTCCAAGGTTAACCCCTAAAGGACCGTTGTCCCTTTAGGGGACAAATGGGATTTCGGGCAGGTACCTACGGGCTGGATTTTTGTTGTAATTTTCTGTAACTTTCTTTGGAGATAGAAAAACTGATAAGCTTTGTGGGAATACAATTTTTTCTTCAATCGGTGCCCGGGAACAAAAGTTGCGCCCAACTAAGCTCAAAACAAGGGAAAGGGGGCAGCAAAAAAAATTTGCAAAAAATTTAATTTAAAAAAAAATTCTTATAGATTATATTGTTGTCTATTTGTAAAGCTTTGATTCATTTCATTTGGATTTTTTATGAGAAAGTTATGGACAATCTTGTTTTTTGGGCAATTAGAGCATCTTTTTGAAAAAAATAACTTGTAGGATTCATTTTGGAATGCAATTTTTGCAATTTTTCAAAAAAAAAAGTTCTACATGGTTTAATTTTTGTGCTAGAAAAATCTCACTATTGGACTTAGTGCATTTTAATTCCATCTAATAGATATTAATACTTTAGATTTTACTTCTATCTTGTACCTACTTCTATTTAACAATTTTTTTAAGAATGAAAATTAAATTTTTTTGAATTTTTTTTTTTTCCTAGACTCTCAACTCAATTCTCCACTAGAAAATTTAAAGCTCAAAATTCTGTAGTGCGAAAAATTTAAGTTAAAAATGTTCAAAGTCAAAAAATCTAGTCCCGCAATGTGCTGAAAAACTTGTTTTTTTCACTTCAAACGCAGATATCTTGCAATCTCTGCGGTCAAAAATTCTGAAATTTTTCCCACACATTCTCATACTAGTTAGGTATAAGATCCTATGGTTAGAGGTGCAAAAAAAAACAATTTTTAAATTTTTTTTACTCTTTGCTCTAGAAATGGCAGTTTTGAGAGTTTTTTGGCAAAAAATAGGCCTTGGTCCGTTAGGGGGTAAGGGGGTAAATAGCAATATTGCTTCTAATTGAGAGGATGTAGAGTCATCCACCTTCTTTATTTCCCTCCTTAGAAATGATTTATTGATTCCATTTACCAAGCCATCTTCACATTCTAATGTCCATTATAGGGCATATTTCCATACATCTAGAATTAATTAAACCTTGTATAAAAGATATAAAACAAATCAGAATTCTATATGGAAGCTTACACTACTTTGTAATAAAAGAATGAGAATTGTTGGCCCATAACATTTTTCGAAGAGGCTTGTGAAAATAGAGGGAGGTAAGCTTTTGACTTCCCCCAAAACTATTTTTAATATTAGGCTTGAATTTTTTGGTTGCTTTTAATTTGAAAATATGACAAAGTTTTTTGTAAGCTATAGCTTTTTCCCACTCACATAGAAGTGAAAGCATCACAAAACTTGGTGAAGGCAACTTTGACTCTAGAAAACTCAAAAATTCATTTCCAAATATGACACATTATGGAAATTGTATTTCAAGGTAGTGGACCCATTATAGACCCCAATCCAATATGGATCCCCATTCAAGATCCAATTTTGCTCTTTTTGCATCCTATTGTAGTAAAATTGCACTCAATGTGGAATTGGGGTTCAAAGGACTGAAATTTTTTCTAATGATATTTTTGCATATTAATGCATTGCACTGAAGCATAAGTTAGTCCTATTTGAAATGGGAAAGCTATATGATTTTACTTTGACCACCTATAATGTATCCTTTTATGTAAATGAATTGACCACAATACACGTGAAACATTCTCCAATTTGTTGTTTTTTATTCTTCTATAAATTTTTTGTTAATTCAGTAAGTGTAAGATAATAACTAGTGCTTAATTGTAACTTGTATACAATGTTGGCGAAATTATTGGAAGACGGAGGCCCATAAAAAATTGGAAGAGGCAACTTTCCAACTTCCAGAATTTTATTTTAGCATTGTATTTGAATTGTTTGGTTGTTATTAGTTTGACAACAAGATAATGGTATGTTTAAAATGTAGTTTTTTGGTACTCACATGAAAGTTTTAAAATTATAGAAGTTGGCAAATATAATTTTGTTTTTGAAAAAACCTAAATCTTGTTTTTTGATTCCAACTTTATATGGAAGTTTGCCCAAAGTTACCATATCGTACTCCATTACGGTAGGATCACTTAAAACCTAGCAAATTTTTATAAAAAGATATTCTTGAGCATCAAGAAGTTCTTAGTTATATATCTCTTAAAAACAAGTTGCAATTAAAGTTGAATAAAATCCAAGAATAGTATTTCATTATGATATACAAAAGTTATAAGAGGTCAAAATTTAATTGGTAGATTTTCTATCTTCAATTCGAACATTTTTTGTCAATTTTTTGTCAAATTGGACATTTTTTGGACATAAATATGTCAATGCGGACATTTTAGTCAATTAGGACATATCAATTTGAACACTGTTTTCTTGTAGCACGCGCAATTGCAACAAATATCTACATTTTTTGTGAATTTTTTAGAGCTTGCTTCTAGGAACATGCTCAGATTTGGGTGATCCTATTTTAACCCCTAAAGGACCAAAGTTCCCTCTGGGGACACATTAGGATTTCAAGTAGATTCGTGTGACTTGAAATTTTGACATGATTTTTTGAAATTTTTTTTGAAGCTAGAAAATCACATTAACTTTCTAAAAATATGATTTTTTTCAATCGGTGCCCAAGAGCAAAAGTTATGCCATCCTAATCCTTAAAAGCAGTTCACCGGGCAAAAAATAATAACAATAATAATAATAATAATTAAATAATAATAATAATAACAATAATAATAATAATAACAATAATAATAATAACAATAACAACAATAATAATAATTTCTTTTGAAAGATAATATTTTTGTCTACATTTGGAGCTTTGACTCATTCTATTTGGACTAATAATGAGAAAGTTATAGACAACCTCATTTTTCGGACAATCTAGGCATCTTCTTCAAAAAACAACTCATAGAATTCATTTTTTAATGCAGTTTTCAATTTTTTTTTGATAGGGTGAAGTTTGCCTGCAAGAAGAGTTTCACCGTTGGGCATTAGAAAAATTTCAGCCCTCTAGAAGGCCGCTAAGGAATTGATTTATGGGACCCCTTTGGTGCGATTTCAAAATGAAAAAAAAATATGAAAAAAATAAAATAAAATATGAAAAAAATAAAAATCTGATGTGGCACTACTAGTGTTACGTCAGCAATCAATATTTAAATATTAAAAAATATTAAAAAATAAAAATAAAAATTTTTATTTTTATTTTTTTCTATAATTGCATCGGGTGGGTGTAGAACTTGCGGCCTTCTGGAGGGCTGAAATTTTTCCTAATGATTCTGATGTTTCAATTCCATCTTAGAGCTATTAACAATTTAGTGTTTTGTTCAATCTTGGACCTAGCTACTTCTACTTACCAGTTTTTTTATATGTAAAAATCAAGTTTTGATATCCTAAATTTTTTTGCCCACTCTCAACTCAAATGTTTAATAGATTTTTTTTCAAAGAAAACTTATTTTTCCAACTTCAAATGCTGATATCTACCAATTTGTACGGTCAAACTTTATAAAAAAAATTTAACATGATTTGAGACAAGTGAAGTACATTCTACTTTTAGATTCTAAAAAAATGTTTTTTTGATTTCTTGAATGATCGCAACAGATAGGATAGTTTTGAGTAATTTTTGAGCCAAAAAATGCCTTGGTTCTTTAGGGATTAACATAGTTCTATCTCCAAGCTAGCTAGTCCAGTGGGGGTTTTTGAGTGAAATTTCACTCAAAAACAAATACTCCATATTATTTTTCTTCAAGGAATATTTGACAAAATTTTTTTGGCTTTCAGTGGATGAAATCACTAATTTGCTACCAAATCTTAGAACGGTATCGCTCAATTTTTGATGAATGTACATCATTTTGGATGAATAAATGAAATTTTATCCATAGATCGCAAGCTTCATCCATTTCCATGGATGTAAATAGCTTCATCCAAAATTATCGCTTTCTGCACTGCCTAAAATAAATGAAAAAAATAACTAAACTGAGCCAGTCCCCTATCCTGACACCAACCACTCACTGTAGCAGCTCCGCCATCACCGGCAGAAATTCATGTCGCATCTAAAGCGCATGCAGATGAGAGAAAATGCAAAGACACTATTGAAAGTAGGCTTTCAAGGCATCTGGGCAGACGCAAGTGAAATTTAGACAGTGAAATGGAGAGGCCGCAAAACACGCCACCAGTTGTCTCCTTTGCGTGATTCCACGCTCTTTCTCTTGTAGTCCACAAATGTCGCTGTCAACAACCAGAAGCTGGTCAGAGCTTTAGTCTCCCAATTGGGTTCCGGAGCTGAGTGAGGGAAGGCTTTGAAGTAATTAAAAGTCTCATTTTGATGGGAGGGGAAGTCGGGAGAGATCGAACGATCTCCGACTGCGTGTTGCTCTTCTTTCTGGAGTTTGGTTAAGGGCTGAAAAATTGGGGACATTCAAGCGCAGTTGGCAAGGAGAATTTTACGGTGAGATCGGAGATCTCTTCTCAATGGTGTGTGTCATTGCGATCTCTTTGACTTTCTTTTGATTTCAAGGTTAGATTTCAAGGAGAAACGTGGCGAGAGTTACTTGATTGTAGCCAATGCGAATGGATTCGTACATCAATTCTGCTTGTGATTGTATTCTCGGGTTTTCTGACCCAAAAAAGGTGAGTAGGAATTGAGAATTAGGGAAGTCGAGATTAGGTTTCATTATAAGGGTGCTGTGAATGGTTCTTACAAGGATAGGGTGTTGTCCTTCATGAAATTATGAGCTGAGATTGTATGGACATGCAAATCGGAAACCTAGTCCAATTCCGGGAAGCAGGATAGAAGCCTCAGTTTCTGTCACTTGGGTTTGTTTCGTGTTTGTATGGACGGATTTATGAAAAGTGTGTAGGAATTGCGAATTGCAAGCGCGAGGTGAGTCAAAATTAGGACATTTCATGAGGATGCAGTGAATGCAATGTGGGGTGTTGCTTTCCGCGAAATTGTCGTTGAGACTGCGCGGACTTGCAAAATGGAAACCTAGTCCAGAAAAGCAGGAAAGAAACCTACATTTCTTCTTAATTCTGTTGTTGTGTGGGGCACAGCTATGGCGACATTTCAAGAGGAAAACGGCACGAAAGCTGCATTATTAGAAGGTCACGAAGGAACGTCGTATGACGAGGAGCATGGGGACTGGATTGGAGTCGCCAAGGAGAATAAAACCAGTCGAACATCATGCGCCCCTTCCACAACCAAGTTGGACTTGCTGGAGTCTTTTGATGATGGGCCAGTGAGCGTGTTGCAATCGGATGCGCAGACCACTTTAAACATTGTAAGTGCCATTTCCCAATGCTTATTGGATTAAGTCATTATATAGTTCTCCTTGGTTGCTATAAGGTCTTGCTATAAGGTTGAAACCTAATTCCTTCCTTTCTTGTCTCTTGGTACTCTGTACAATCTACAGAAGTACATAGTTTCTTATTGATTGTGTTTTATTAGCTTGTGATCTCCCGGTTCCAGTGCTAAAGTTTGGATTTGGCTGCAGGTGAATCTCTATGTTGGCGTAGGGTTACTGAGCTTGGGTTATGCTTTTCGTCTTGGGGGTTGGATCAGTTTGGTATGAACCAAATGCTATCCTCAAATCTTGACATGCTCGTGAGCATTACGTTTAACCATGTTCAGAATTACTCGCTACTGATACTATTATGGATCGTTATTATTAACCCTATATCTTGGTGAGGCTTTCTAATTCCAATGACTGGCACGTGTAGGTGGTGTTGGCAGTGGTGAGCTTTATGTTTGCTTTTTCAGCGAAGCTCATATGTTGGTCGTTTGACAAGATGCCCAGAACCATGGTGCAATCGTACCCGAATTTGGGTACCACAGCAATGGGAAATCTGGGTCACTGGATGGTAGATGTCGACCTAATGACTTCTCTTTTCAAGTTTCATGTCAAATTCAGGGTCACATTACCAAGTGTGAAACGTTATGTGCAACCTCTATTTCTGTGTTTACTTTGAAACTTTAATGTCCTATTAATTGGTCAAGTATCTACCTGTTTGTTCCTGTTCATTAGTAATGACCCCTCCTCGATTAAGAGAGTTTAATTATATTCAGTTAGTAAGCAGTAGATTCATATAGTTCTCATGTTGAGTTAATGTTAAGTTAATGTTAGTGGAACGCAAATTTACCATTAATAACGTTGTGAACCTAGTAGAAGATATTTTGAGACTTTGTTTCAACTACAAGCCAGCGAATGAGGAGAGGGATCATTTGTGCTGATCTAGGGCCGAAATTGATGCGGGAAAAGGTGCTGCGGATGGTGATAGGTGATGGTGATGGTGCTGGCGGAGTTTTTTGGAGCGTCATGCATGTGTTTGATCATTGTCTGGCAGTCCATTGAGATGCTTCTGCCTCCAGGAGCCTTGTGTCTGGGTTCCATGTGCTTATCTTCAAGGTTAGTTTTCGCAAACATGGCTTCTTGGCTGTTGATGCTCAGCCTACATCGACCCACTTAATGTTTGCTATAATTGTTTGCTTTTGCAGGGATGCTGTGATTATAGGAAGCACCGTTATCATGCTACCAGCTATCTGGATTCGAACTTTTTCACGGCTGACATCCATAAGCGTCTCCGGGATCCTGTCGTCTTTGCTTCTGACAACAGGTTTGTTTTATTCTTTTTTCCATCTTATTTTGAATAGCTGATTTTTTATTCAAAATGCTAACCTTGTGCTTGGGGACAGTTGTGGTGATATCATATGCTGTGGATCCAAACCGTGAGGCAGTGCATGACAGCTCCAGTGCAGTTCATGAAAACGTCAATTGGGCACATTTTCCAATTGCAACAGGCATTCTGGTTATCTCCCTTTCTGGTATACTCGATTCCATTTTATTCGTGTACTTTCTTGATCGTTTCAAATTGAAAGTGGTTTCTAGATTGATTGCTTGACAAGCTCCTGCGGTTCCTAAATGTACAGTCCTTGACACAGGTCACGCGGGCTTACCTTCAATGCGAAGAAGTATGAAGAGCCCACAAAATTTCGAGCATTGCCTAAACTTTGCATTTTTATCAATGTTCCTCTTGTACGTCTTCCCTCCTTCAGTCTGCATGCTCCATATTTGGACAATATCGAGCTCCACAAATGTTTCGTGAGTTAGGGGCCTTGATGGAAGTGACACTGGTGGTAACAATTGCAAGTCATTGACTGTGCTAGGATGTGAATATAGTTGTCTTAAAAACCGCTTCCATTTTGCCACTATACTTACAAGCTGCTGGGTTCCAGGTATGCCACCATGGGGTCTATTTCGTATTTCTACTTTGGAGGTGCTACGCAGGTGTTGGTGACAGCGAACCTTAATGAAGCATCTGGGGTGACGGGGTTTGTCCTGCTGAGACTTGGAAAATTAAGGATTACTATCAACGAGTTGGTCACTGTCTTGGTGGCACTGAGCGCTTACTCCACAATTCCTGTAAGTTCTGCAAGCCTCTTGGATTTAATTGCATTGAAGTTTCCAACGACCTCAGACACTTCTATATATTCGTTTACGTATCTGGAGAGTACCTTCCCCTGCTTTTGGTTGCTGATTTTTTAGCCATCTGCAAGAATATACTTGCTAAAGCAGTTGCTTTGTTTACCTTGGTGGTCCTAATCACAACCAATTCGTACGAAATTCTATGAGCATCTTCTGACCGTGTTTACTTATGTTTGCAGGCGCTGACGTATGTGATGGCGGAACTAATAGTGGACTTGATCTCGAGATCCGCAAGTTCCCATCATCCAGGTATTAAAAACAGCTCATCTCGGGGAGAAATTGTTAGCAAGTCTAGCAAGACTATGTTTTCCAATCTGTTTCTATTTTGAAGCATTCAAAACGAGGAAGTATAATCTCTGTGTTTGGAGATTGAATCCTTTGCTGGAAATTGCAGCAAGATCTGATCAGGGCTCTATCATTGCAGGTGTAGCCGATTTAATTACAAGGACGATAGTGCTGGGTCTGGCTTACGTAGTGGCCTACCTTGCGTACGTTCACGATAACCTTTGTTTGTACTTGATATGGTTCCTGGAGTGCGTTTAAAAGGCTCCATTTATGGTCTAAACAATGTGATGTTGTGATGCTGTCCAGGTACAATGTGTTGGGGAGTGTGGAATCTATTGTTGGAGGAGTGTGCTCCGTTTCAGTATCCCTCCTTCTTCCGTCCCTTTTCTATTACAAGTGAGCAACTCATCTCACCCCCGTATACGAAGGCAGTGCTATTATAGTAGTAGCGTTGTGTGCAGTCTGTCGTCTTAAAAGGCATTTTTAGTCTAAGGTTCAGATAACATGGAGGACGGGCTGACTCGTTCTGAACGTGACAGTTGTGGTCATTAGTCACTCGCCCTGAAAGGACGAGCCTATAACCACGTTATGAAAC
This sequence comes from Neckera pumila, assembly GCA_963969595.1. Classification (NCBI taxonomy): domain Eukaryota; kingdom Viridiplantae; phylum Streptophyta; class Bryopsida; order Hypnales; family Neckeraceae; genus Neckera; species Neckera pumila. The sequence continues at coordinate 43,455,079 of OZ018409.1, read as the reverse complement.
TTCAATAATTTTCAATTTTGAAGCCCCATTGGTCACTATAACTACATGGAATTTATTTTCCACAAATGAAATCATATCCCTTCTATTAATCATTAAAAATTTCAGATAGGTTTGTGAACATTTGAAGTTAACGTCAATTTTTGGTGATAAAGTGAAGGAAATTCAATAAAAATGACAAAGTGCATTCAAAAGTTTTCACAATATGATCAATCGAATTGGTCTCCTTTAAACCATGATTCTGGAGTCAATTGACGAGGCTCTCTCTTTGCAGTTCCTCTGGGTTCAATTGCAAGGTTGTTGAAATAACTCTGTGGCTGGCCACATAAAATAGATTTCACACCCACGTCTACTCACATGCTTGGATTCTCATTTTCATTTTATGAGCAGGTTACATAAGGAGGAGATGAGCGTCACCGAGAAGGCCGCAGTAGTTGGGGTGTGCACGTTTGGTGTCATCTGCCTCGGCGGCATTGCTTCCATCAACATTCTGGAGCTCACGCATATCATCAAGGTGTGAAAAATCCAAGTTAATGTTGAACTCTTTCCACAATTGTTTACACAACAGACCCCTCTCATTGACCGTTTTAGAAGCAAGTCCAAGTTGCAGAGATGGGATTTTTAAGTGGCGGGTGCATCATGGGTACGAGCCAGGATTGTGGCTGCGGAGAAAACTCTAGAAGAATCCTGTAGTGATTCAAATGACACTCAAATTGAAATTGTATATATATATACTTGCTGAGTCTAGAGAAACTGAAGCAAGTTGCTCAACAGATTGTTGATGTTTGAGTACGGTTTCTCATACCTGTATACGGCCAAGTAGGGTAGTTGTCAGTCTATTCACAATTGAATTGATACAGAATGTGTGATGAATGCACATCCTAGTCTATAAAGTTCAAAAGGAGTATAATGTTACTGCGGTACATTGCTTCGTCCTCATTCAATATTAAATGATATTCACCTACTTGTTCAGTTTGGAAAGGGAGGGAGAGAGGTTGGTCTGCCATTCTGCTCTTGAGCCTTTCAGGTTTGACGTACAACTCAAGATGAACAGATTCTGACCCACAACAATTTCAAAAAGAGGTTGAAGTGATTTTTCTGAGGAGATTTTGAGGGAGCCTCCCAAAGTTTTGAGGGCGTGCAGTGGAGATGCTCTTAGATCATGTGGGTTAACACTCAACCGAGACTCTATTTTTTAATTATGAGGAGACTCTATTTGACAATTTTGATGAGAGTAACAGTATCAGAGCAAATCTAACAAAGGGCACATGGTATGTGCAATGAGAGGTTCCTTGAAAGGTGAATGTGATGAAACATATAATGTGATGAAATGAGAAGGTGGGAGCAATATGCAGATATAGAATATTATGTCTATTTCCTATGAAAAACATGGTCAAAAAGCCACTTACATGAAGTATTATGAATTTGTAACAAAAAAAATTTTGTGCATTGTATATCTTTCATCAATATCAGAGCAAATCTAACAAAGGGCACATGGTATGTGCATTGAGAGGTTCCTTGAAAGGTGAATGTGATGAAATGAGAAGGTGGGAGCAATATGCAGATAGAGAATATTATGTCTGTTTCCTATGAAAACATGGTCAAAAAGCCACTTACATGAAGATTTTGAATTTGTAACAAAATATTTTTTGTGCATTGTATATCTTTTATGATTGAAACCAAAGTTTTTTAGGATTTTTTAGTAATAATTTCATAGAACTAGGAGTCTTTGAGGCAACATGAATGTAAAACTCTTCTAAAATTCAACTTCAAAAAATATAACTCTCACAAGTCCTACTATAGCATTCTTTCATGGAGCCTTTGTATATATTGATTTTGTAAAACAAGTATCATTTGTTGCAATTAATTTTGGAAGATCTATTATAAGTGACAAAATAACTATTCTTTAAGGATTGGTGCTTTAGTAGACCTCATAACATTTAGTCATGGATAACATATATACCATTTGGCACTTCAAATTTGGGCTTAAATAATTTGAATTAATTATATGCAAGTCTTACCTTAGGGTTTGAAAGATATGTAGTTAGTTCTTCAGAGTTTTACTTGATTCATCTTCTTTTGAATTAAGATAGGGAGGTTTGCAAAGCACAAATTGTTTGAATTTATCAAATGTTTGAATGCTTTGTAATTGAAGTTCTTTATTAAGTCAAAACTTTCTTGAAAACAAGAAGTTGAATCTAAAAATGTCCTTACCAAGGAATGTTAACTATCACTACATTAAAAACTTCAATATGCGCCCTTTCTTAGAGGACACAGAGGATTTTTCTAGGGAGGGGTCAATTTTAGTACACCCCACATTACTGTTAATTTTTTTCTACAATGTTGTATGTTCACCAAGCCATGAGAGTTCCAAGTTTTGATGTTGCCTTGCAAGTGGGTTTGGAAAGCCAAGAATGTAGCACAAAAGCACTTTCAATGGAGGGCATACCAGAGGGAAGTTGAAGGACTCATGAAAAATCTTGAAAAGTAATAAGACTCTCATTGGAAAGGAAAAAAAGTAGAGAAAGAGAGAAAAAACTTTTGAAAAAAGTACTTAAAGGTGATGAACTAGGAAAAGAGAGTAGATAATTAAATTTCACTAACTAACATTAATATATTCATAGCCTCCTCTGCACTTGGGGACAAAAATAAGAGCAACTTCTTATAAGATGGTTACACCTACAATCATTTGGAGGTTGGAATTAAAATTAGAGAGACTACATAATTCTTCTTGGTTAGTATCTAATTCTTTTGGTTCATCACACTAATAGTTCTAAATGGTAATGACCATCTTTAGATCTATACACTACAAGAAAATGGGCAAATATGTGACTGCAAAGAACGACTTCATGGAAAATGTGACTTCAAAATGACTACGGCTCTCTAATTGCACCAGCTCTGCTAACCCTATAGCGTCCGAGTGAAGGTAGAGTCACATCTGCAACTGCAAGATGAAGAGTGAACAAAGGGTGAATTTCGTCCACTACATTTCGTTCATAGCATTGTCGACTTTCTAATGTGGCAGAGTAGCATTCCATTGCAACTTACCTTCACTATAGCACAATTAAAAAATGACTAAAGTGTAACTGGTAGACAACTTCTAGAAGTTTTGGCCTGTTGATGGAAAAAGAAAAAGAAAGACGCCACTACAAAAGACGTGGTGGAAAAAGATGTTTTGAGCAACCTGGGTTTTACTGCAGGGCCACTACGAAATGACTGATTAGTCACTGCACCTTACTAGGTACTTTGGCGTAAAATAGTTCTATTTTTCAAGATGTTTCTATGTGCCATGTTGTTAATAGATGCAAATTTGGCAAAACAATGTGTCGTCCATAAATAAATTATAAATACTAAGAGGCTGTACAGTGCCTTAGCTCCTAATTACTTTGAGTATGCACTCATTGAAATAATAGAAAATTTTAAAATTTTTGCATTGCAAATGCATGATGATGTCATTGAAGATTAGGGTGCGACTTTGATAGATTAGTTAGTCCACCCTTAACTGACAAATTTATGACGGCTTCTCCTTTTTAGTGGTATATATTGCTCTCTTCTTTGGATTTTTTTATATAATTTATTTAATATCCTACAAATATGGAAGCAATTATATTTGACAATTTCTGTCACTGTTATTAAATAACATTTGAATAGCTTATATGATTTAGCTTTGAACCTATAGGGGTCAAAAGAAGCACATTGTGAGGGATTTCTTATATCAGCTCTTTTAGAGATTTTGGAATTATTACAAAAATGCTTGACAATGACACGATTTACAATAATGAGTCTCCACAGTGGAACTATTGTGCAAGCCATTGCGGTCACGTGTATGTATGACTTCCAAGGCTAGCTCTTATAGTAGTGCGTTTAATACTAGGATTAGAATATAGACAACAATGCGTAGAACAAAGCCACCATGCTTTACTTCAATGTGAATGTAAAAACACTAGGGGTTTACTTAATTATGTGTCTTCAACAGTCCAGTACAGAATCTGACATTGGCAATGCCTTTGGAAGTCGTTCATATCATCATATGCACTTCTACCTTCCATGGACAACTGCGTCACGACTCTGTTGCCACTACAAAATGACTTCTGGCAATGGAAGATGGTAATGCAGAAGTCATAAACTATTGAGTACCTAGTGCATTACATTTTCAAAGTCCTCTACAGTTCCATTCACTATGCACTGTAGATACCCCCTGCATGCCACTTTCTTAACATCACAGCCAAAAAGCTAGGACAACTATATATGCACATGTTTTTTTGCAACTGATCTTTGTGATCCAAGTACTCTTCAAGTGCTAGTAAATTGTCTTCTATCAACAATTTGATGTCTTCTATTAGATTAATTGTCTCTACTAGAATTGGCCACCTCTAAGGAGCATTCAACCTTGCGCATACAACAAAGATAGACAAATTTCAGAAACAATGTTAGAAAATGTCAAAAAAATATCCTTTTCATTCCGCTTTCTCTAATTTATCCATAACTTTTGAATTGAGTCTTGAAATCTGAAACGGATTTTTGGAGATGAAATAAGTATTCATTTCCCAACTTTTATTAGTTCAAAGTTTTTTGAAAGAAAGTCATATACTATGCCTAAATGAGGTTTGAAATATTAATTAGAACACGATTCTTGCATTTTACATATCCCACATGGTTTGTTTTGCCTCCTACCACCCCACTTGTATAAAAGGCTTGTCATTTCATCTCTTCATACTCACACACTAAGTGGCTTTGAAAGCCGTACAACACATTTTGTCAAATATGGTTTATGGTGTATAATATATAGTATATGGTGTATGGTGTATGGAATATTGTTGTGGAACTTTAAATGTACTCATGCAATTCTAAAATGACTACTCCCCATGCAATGCTCATTACACTCCTTGCATACATCACTGCAACTTAAAAATGACAAGAAAATGACTTCCCTTGTCTTTGAGGAGTGATCTGAACCTAAATTCACGTCACTTCAGCATGACTATGGAATGACTTGCCACGTGGCAGTCCATTTGAAAGGCACAAAGATTCCCTCGCAACTTCTAAATGACTACATAAGGACTTCCAATGTGGCAATCCACGTCAAATTTATAATGGATTTGTCATAACTTCGAAATGACTTGCAAATGACTGGCCACGTAGGATGGAAGGTAGAAGCACTTTCCACATGGCCACACAACAACCATTTCTTTAAGTTGAACTTTCTTTATCAGTTCAAGATAACTATTTCTCATCCATTTATACATCCAAGGTACATTTGGATGGTGATAATACAATGGCAGTCGTTTACGTAACGACTTGTCCTAAACGATTGCAGAGCCCTCTAGTTGTATTGCAGTTGTATCTGTCCAAAACGACTGCTTTCTAGTCGTATTTCCCAGTCTTTTATTTTATGATTTTTTTGTAGTGATATTTAAACAATATGAATCAAAAATTTTAAGAACTGAATCAAAATTTCCTCCAACATCCACATGAGGATCATCATCTGAACACTAAACTTCCCTTACAAATATAGTAAATGTACCATTCATTACTTACGTAGGTATAATGAATCTCCAACCAAAAATTAGCGTGATGTAGTGATGTAGTAATGTTTGAAAATGGATTATTCCAACCAAAAAGAATTAGGTCGTCACTCTAATTTTGCATGGATACTGATTTTGTACCTTGACTACTCTAATAACAAAATTTATTGTTACCACATTGATTGATTTGAAAAATGCTATAAGTTTTTATTCTTGATGAACATTTTTACCGACAACATTGATATCAATACCGTTTGAAGTGGAGGATCTTTGTAAAAATAATTTTAACTTCTACAATCCCAAGGCCTTATTTCCATCAAAAAAACACTCAAAACTATCATTTCTATTATAAAGTGCAAAAAACTTTACAATGTTTTTTTTTCACATCTAATTGTAGGATCTGGCATTAGACTAGTATGTAAATGGATGGAAGAAATTTCAAGAACTTTGACTACAAAGATTGCAAGATATTTGCATTTAAAGTAAAGAAAAAAAAAACTTTTTAGTACCTTGCTAGCTTGACTAGATTTTTTGGCTTTAAACCTTCATGGAATTTTTTGGTGTACTGATTTTGAATTTCTAATTTTTTATGTTTGTGTTGAAGAATTGAGTTGACAATCTAGGATTTTTTTTAAAACACACACTTAATTTTCTATCATAAAAATTTGTTAAGTAGAAGTAGATTCAACAATAACCAAAATCTAAATCGTTAATAGCTCTAAGACATAATCAATAGAACACACTAATCTCAATGGTGAGATTGTTCTAACAAGAGATCTTAATCCCTAAAGGACCAACATGCGTTTTTTGGCCATATAGAATTTTTAGGCAAGTACGTACAACTAGAGATTTCCATATTTTTTGCTGAAATTTTAATAGAAGGTGGGGGCAAGGAATATCTTTCATATGCACCAAATTTCATGACATTTGGAAATACAAGTCAAAAGTTATGGCCTCATATGTTACTTTTTTTTTTAACTGGGCAGCCTAGGCAGATCAGAAAAATCACTTTTTTCGAAAACAAAAATTTGAAATTGGTTTTCTACAGTTATATATAGGTAAAAAGCTATTAATCATCCCATTTTGATCAATGAGTCAAAAGTTATGAAGATTTTGATTTTGTGGGCAATTCTAGATTCTCTAATTTGCGGGCAGTTATAGATTTTCTACTCTAAAACAAACTTCGAAGTCCTTTATCTTACTCAATTTTCAATATTTTTTTGATAAAAAACAAAATCCTAGGCTGTAGATTATTTATTACAATATTGCTACCATTGGGATTAGCATTTTTCAATTCTATAAGTAAATTCTTGACAATTTTGTATTTTGAATCATTCCCTACTACTATCTATTTACTATTTTTTTCCTATATGTTGTACAATTCCAAATAAAGTGAAAATTTTCAAACATGTAGTCAACTTGTCTAGAAAAAAGAATCCAAAGAAGCACCATCATTTTGAACATTTTTTCATCGAAAAGTGAGCTTGTAAAGTGCTGCTGCCCTGTTTTTCGCAGGGCCCAAAAAATGGTTTTAGTGAATTTGAATGCTTATATCTTGCAATCCACACGGTGGAAATTCTTGAAATCTTTAACATATGTTCTCAAGTCACCATACTACAATATCCTATGGTTACATGTGTCAAAAAAAAAAAAATTTCAAAAATTGGATACTTGTATTAAAAATGGCAGTTTTTGAGCATTTTCGGTGAGAACATAGTCATGGAAAATTTAGGGGTTAACCTAGTGAAACTTCTATTTTTCTAAATTGTAAAAATTGAATTCAAGAATGAATCCTACAAATTATTTTTTTAAGAAGATACAGTGATTGCCCAAAAAATAAGAATGACCATGACTTTCACATGACAAGTCCAAATGGAATGAATCAAAGCATTCCATGTCAATAAAATTACAATCTATGAGAAACAAATTTTAAAATTAAATTTTAAAAAAATTAAAAAAAAAAATTGTATGGAGGAATTTCTACCTGTCGCACAACAAAAGGGGCTTTTGTGTAATAATTTTTGCTCCTGAGCACCGATTGAAATAAAATATATTTTCCTCAAAAAGTAATGTGTTTTTCTATCTTCACAAAAAGTTTCAAAAAATCATGATGAATATTGATATTGTAGGACCCTACCCAAAATCCATTTTGTTCCCCGAGGGGACAATGGGACTTTAGGGGTTAAAATATTCATCAAGAGTAAAAATTGCAACATTTTCAAATCAATAGGTGTACTGTGATTTAACAATAAATTTATTTTATTAGTGTTGTACGATAAATTAGTGTAGTGTCAATAGAACCTTGCTATGAGAATAGGAGGCTACGGGAACAATCCTACTGATCCTAAAAATAAAATAAAGCCATTATGATGCACCATCATGAACCCTACACCACCAAAATGGAAAAAAAAAAATACACTTTTTTACAAAACCCAATATTATCCGCATTGTAAGTGCCCCAAAATGGACGATCAGTCATCAAATCGTGAGAAATCCCACTTTTCCTGTCCAGGTAAGGTAAACCAGCCCATTGTGGTCAAACTTTGGAGTCTACCTTCATGCCATTGCTGAAATTTCTCAAATTTTTTCCCACACGAAGATAAGTGTGAGAGAGAGTGAAGACATTTGAAATTATATTTTTCGGACCAAATATGAATTTGTTATGAATTTTTAAAGTGATCAGCCCATTGAGGTCTGTAGGCCACGTCATGACCAACAAAATCTGAATCCAATATGGTCATCTTCCTACCCTATGCAGTCACAACATTTTCAAATATGGAAGACCTAAAAAATCAGATTTTACAAAGAGTTTTACACTAAAAAGTTGGAAGTACCTATTGAGGTCACTAATTACTCCATAACTATTATGTAAGGCATTGATTGTGGTCTGAAAAACCACAATGGGGTTATTAGGTGTCCATCATGGGCCATTTAACGGCAATGGGGTCTTTTACCTTACATGAGACTCCAAATCCCTCCTCCCCCAAACAAAACCAAGAAATCACTCGTCCAATGATATCGAGACCATTGTCACGGACTCACGTGAGACCAAGAGGACCCTGGGCTAATTAAGAACCTCGGTCATAGGTGCGGTCTTATCTATTTCCAATGGGAGATAGGACCTCGATAGTCGACAAAAGAGCGTTGGACTTATCGTAGATTGTATTTTTTTCCCCCTGAAACAAATGATATTATCCTAGATTGTAAGAGTGCCTTGCTTCCCATTGTAGATACTTTTTGTAGGTTATTTGTGAAGTACACTAAAATTGGTAAATAGTGTTGGGTGATAATTAGTGTTGTTCCCTTTTTTTGAAATGTTGAAATGTTGAAATGTAGTTTGCATTTCATTATTTTATTTAGCATTTCAATATTTTAATAATTAGTGTTGTTCCCTGAAATGACCAAATTTTACTATAGAGCTAAAATAGTGTTAGAATGGGTAAATAATGTTCTAACACTAACCTTGCAAATCACAATTAGTATTATTGTTGACAATTAGTGTAGCCAACACTATTTACCAATTTTAGTGTGGGAGCGTTTGCGGAGGTGAAGACCATGGTGAATGTAAAAAAAAGACCCCCTATTTTGTGCCATCTTTGTTCAATTGTTAACACCTCTGTAAGCTAATTTGGGTCCTTTGATTGCAAATATGAACTCAAAATTTGCAAAAAAATTCATGCCTTGCACATAAAACGTTCTTGCATTTTTCCTAGGGATAAAAGGCAAGGGGAGCAAGACGGCCTCCGTAAGACTCTCCTATCACTACTTTAGACACAACCCTCTTTGTATTGTACTCCTAATTGGGGAACGTTAATGCCTACAGATTGTTACTGAGCAGCCATCTTGGGGTATTTTTTTACGCATTTAAATGCCTAAAACCACCAAAAATAATTGGAGAGCACCAAGCCTATAATAGGAAAAATTTGAAGAAAAATTGGATGATGGTGCCCAGTTGTTCCAATTTTTGAAAATAATTGGGATGAAATTGCCAATTTTATATGAAACTCGTCCAAATATGTAGATTAATACTAAAGTATTTGGCTACATCATTTTTGTATGTTGCCACTTCAGCACTTCTCCAAAACTAGAAAAACAACACTGGAGTAGCTTATTATTGTACTAAATGGAAGTCTTCGTCCTACTATGTGATGGTCCCTTTTGTACGTAATTAATTCAAAATGGAGACTGTCCAAAGTTTGAGAAAATCTAAGTGTTTTTCCAAACTAAATGTAAAATCCACAATCAAAGTGTCTAGATTTGTGGACATTACATAAGTAAGTAGAAATGTTATAGATAAAGAATATTGCATCCAATATGGAATTCATGGAATGTCTTCAAGAACAAATTAGTTTAGCAAAATGAAGGAAGTTGTAGAGCCTATGAATATGATTACCAAAAATACAACTTCTTGTAATCTACTATGTAATATAGTCTTAAACAAATTTCTACTATGATTTTTTCCTCAAGATAATTTAGTGCATTTGAGGCACATCTCCATGAGCCCTTACACTTCAAAAACAAAATTTGCAATAGACACCCTTGCACAAAATCTTGAATGAAAAAATCATAATTTTTTTCAAAATTGAATTTTGAAGCTAAAATATATTTCAAAGAATAAATGCCTAAAATAAATATATGAAAAATGGGGAGTGCTAGCCTACAATCCCTAAATTGGCTAAAATTAGCTAAATTTCTACAAAAAAAAACCATCTGCTTCTAGTAAATTGTAAAAAATGGCCTTTAATAGAGACATTTTAGCCAAAACTGCAACAAACAATAGAACCTGATAGCCAATTTGCAACTTCCTCCGCATTGAAATTAGCATCTTGTACTCCTACAATATGGCTTCATCAACCTTTTTCTATTTGTATCACAAGTTAGATAAGATGTTAAGTAGCATATGGCCATTAAAATCAAAATTATTTACATGCCAAATTTTCAAAATATTTGTAGATTTATTTCAAATCAATTTCAAGACAATTTCCTTTAGAATTTCACTAGAGACATAATTTCTTTTTTTATTGTCTATTAGTATGATTAGCTAAAATTACAATTCAAATTGGTTTGTGCAAAAAAAAAAGAATTAAAGGTTGAAAGATCTATACGTTTTCTAAATAATAATACTTCTAACACTAAGTAAGTAATGAATTTTTTTTATTCTTTTTTTTACAAAAAGCATTTGATTATAGTGATCACACTTAGATACAAAAATTTCAAAGATAACTCAATTGGTTATGCACCAAGGGTTTTAACATAAAGAAAGGTATTTTTCCATCCAAAATTGCACTTTGAAATAAGGAAATGACTATAAAATGATTGATTGGGGAATTTTGGGGTTAAGAACTTTTGACCATGAAGAAGTATGTACTATATAGGATATATAGGGACTAAATATGATTGATTTCAACAAAAATATTATTAGAGAGAGAGACACGGACACTTTTATACACACATAAGTGCAATTATGTTCATTCAATACCTTTTTTAAATACCTTTCTTTTGGAGCAATAAATTATTTGTGCAAAGTGGCATTCAATTGTCCAAGCCTATGGTATAAAATTTTACATTACTTAATGCTATGTTCCATTGGAATAAACTATGTAATACAAATTGATCATATATCAAATTTGGTTTGAGATGACATGAAGTGTTCACAAAGAATCTTTACCAAGTACTACAATTTGGATTTTTACACCTCAAATTATTCTTCAACCTGTTATTATTGAAAGACAAGCAACCACAGAAGCAACATCTAATTGAATTGAATTTATATAATTTTGGATTCTTATTGAATTAATTATGAATTTTTTGAATTAAAAGTAGATGGCAATATAAATGTGTCCATACTTTGAAATATTTGCTCTAAGTACTTTTTAAGTCTGACATGTACCTCTATTTAAAAAAAAAAATTTGAAGTAGGTACAATCTTAGCATATCCATGTTATGTAATATATGGAAGGTATCCAAAATCATTGTTAAATTTTGTAATGTTTTAAGGTATAATAGTTTATATTCATTTAAAAAAATATTCTAGAACACCTTTTGCTGTTTTAAAAAAACTCAAATAAATATTAAGTAGGATTAGGAAACATATCTATTTGCAAAATATTCTCTCAACTTCAAAATTCAATTAAATCAACATAATCAATGAGTCCTCCAAACCCTACTAAGACTATTTTGTTGTCACGGAGAGGTAAGTTCTAATAATAAATAAAAACGTACTTTCTACTTTGGTACAATTGGCAATTTAATCCCTAGAAGACCGTTGTCCTTTTGGGGGACAAATGCAACTTCAGGCAGGTACCTACGGGCTGAATTTGTCCTAATTTTCTGAATCTTTTTTTGAAGATAGAAAATTTGATAAGCTTTGTGGAAATATAAGTTTTTTTCAATCGGTGGCCAGGAACAAAAGTTATGCCCAAATAAGCTCAAAACAAGGAAGAAGCGGCAGCAAAAAAAAAATTGCAAAATTTTTAAATAATTGTTTTTTTTCATAGATTATATTTTTGTCTATCTGGAAAGCTTTGATTTGTTTCATTTGAATTTGTTATGAGAAAGTTATGGACAATCTTGTTTTTCAGGCAATTAGAGCATCTTTTTGAAAAAATAACTTGTAGGATTCATTTCTGAATGCAAGTTTTGCAATTTTTCAAAATAAAATTTCCACATGGTTTACTTTTCTTACTAGAAAAATCTTACCATTGGGATTAGTGCATTTTAATTCCATCTAAAAGATATTATTATATTAGATTTTCCTTCTATCTTGTACCTACTTCTACTTAACAATTTTCTTAAGAATGAAAATTAAGTTTTCTGAAGTACTTTTTTTTTCTCCGACTCTCAATTCTTCACTGTAAAAATTTAAAGCTCAAAACTCTGTAGTGCAAAAAATTTAAGGTAAAAAATGTTCAAAGTCAAAAATTCTAATCCCCCAATGTGCTGAAAAACTTGTTTTTTTCACTTTAAAGGCAAATATCTTGCAATCTGTGCGGTCAAAAATTCTAAAAAAATTTCCACACATTCTCATACTAATTAGGTGTAAGATCCTATGGTTATATGTGCAAGAAAAACAATTTTCAATTTTTTTAACTCTTTGTTATAGAAATGATAGTTTTGAATGTTTTTTGGCAAAAAAAAGGCCTTGGTCCTTTAGGGATTAAAATAAAAGTAAATGAAGTTTGTAGTATATGAAACTAGAGGCAACTGAATGGAGGTCTAGGACTTTGGGCTTTGAGGAGGTGGAAAACAAAAATTGATGGAACTGTTTGAATTCAAGATGTTATCATATAGTAATTGGAGTCTAGAAAGAATCATTGACGGAATCGGCTTTAGAGAATAATGCTGATTTTTCATTGCTTGATGTACGTTTGAATGTACCCCCCCCCCCGTTGAAACACTCTAAACCAAAATTTGGGACAGAAGTGTGTAGAGTACACTATCACAAAAAGTTTGCACAATATGATGTTAGTAGGTGGAATCAACTAACTAGTACAATAAAACGTCTGGAACATGCAACAAATCTCTTAGTCTAGTCTCAACCTTAAGAGTGAGTTTTTCAAAATCTATTATATTAAATACATAATATTACATAATCTTTTCACTTCTCTATCCTCGTAAATTGTCATGTTTTCATCTACTCATCTATAAATTCTTAGCAAAAATAAATGGAATACCAAAACTCACCAATATTCAACTCAACCTTTATGTTCAATAATCTTATGAAACGAAACATGTATATTCTTCCTTTTGTAAAAAGGTTGTTCCAAAGTTTGCAACATGGTAGAACTTATTACCTATGGTATAAAGCAAGTATAACAATTATTACCTAGCACTCAATTTTAATCTAATGTACTTGTGATGTACATTCTAAAACTTAAATGCAAACTTTTGGTACAAAGAGCATCTATCTATCCATGCACAAAAAACTTGTCTCCCTAGAAGTTTACATATATTTTTTAAGAGCCCTCAAACTTCTTGTACTCTACCTTGTTCACCAAATGTGCCTCATTAATAGTCCATCAATCAATCACCAAATGAAGGATAGAACTCACAAAACTTAAATTTGAAGGGCTATCGCTTAGCAAACTAGGATTGAGTACCATGAGAATGTTTTGAGAGGCCCAGAGCATTTATCATCCATATTTGGCTACTATCATATCTTCTTGATGACAAGGGTGCAAATGCTTTAAGATCATTGCTACTAGTTGCATTCTAGTTGGCCATGGCATCAAGAAGTAGCGAGACACTTACTGCCTCGTAAGATGTGGCAATGCACTAAAGATCCAATGCTCTGCACCAACCCCCCCTTAAACCCTAAAAGACCAAGGCCTTTTTTTCCCAAAAATCATAAAAAATTGCCATTTCTATTGCAAAGAGTAAAAAATTTTGAAAATTATTTTCTTACACATCTAAAAATAGGATCTTACACCTAACTATTATGAGAATATGTGGAATAAATTTCAAAATTTTTGGCTGCTCACATTGCAAGATATCTATGTTTAAAGTGAAAAAAATAAGTTTTTTGATAAATTGCTGGACCACATTATTGACTTTGAACTTCCTTAATTTAAATTTTTTGCACTACAAAGTTTTGGCCTTGAATCTTTGTGGTGGAGAATTGATTTGAGATTTTAAGAAAATAAAATAAAAAAGCCTGAATTTTCATTTTTTTTTAAATTGTTAAATAAAAATAGGTTTGAAATAGGAGGAAATCTAAATTATTCATATCTCTAAGATGGAATTAAAATGCACTAGTTCCAATGGTGAGATTGTTCTAGCAAGCAAACTTAACCATATGGAACTTTTTTGTTGAAAAATTGTAAAAATTGCATTCATTAATGAATCCTATAAACCATTTTTTCAAGAAGATGTTTTCAATTTGTTGTCCAGAAAACAAGATCGTTCATAACTTTCACATTACTTATCCAAATGAAGTGAATCAAAGATTATTATATAGACAAAAATGTAATCTATAAGGAAAAAAATTTAATCAAATTTTTGAAAGTTTTTTTATTGCCTCTAGTGTCCCTTATTTTGAGCTTATTTGGGCATAACTTTTGTTCTTGGGCACCAATTGAAAAAAATTATACTCTTATAAAGCTAATCAATTTATCTATCTTCAAAAAAATTCAAAAAATCATGACAAAAATTGAGACTATAGGTATCTACTCAAATTCCAATTTATCCCCCGAAGGGACAATGGTTCTTTAGGGGTCTTTGCTAAAGTTCTTCCCCTTCTTCTTACATCTCTCACTAGCCTCCATGTCTTCCACGGAGGCCATAATCAAAGTTGACCAAGCTAGCATAAGTGTAAAATTGCCTGCTACAGAGGCCCTCCATTACAAAGAAAATATGGGAGTGATTAGATGAATGGCAAAACTTGTACTACAAAGGCTATTGGTGTGGAACTATTTTTTGTATCAAGACACATTAGAGGGGATTTAGGGGCCTTGGAAGGCTGCGATTTCCCCTACATTCCTAGACTATAGGAACATAGCTGTAGCAATTGGATGATGTGGCACAACGACTTCCATATTATTTTTGGAAAAAAAAAAAAAAAAAAAAATTTGCTTAAAATGATATTTGAAATAAAGAATTTGACTGCCAGTACTGTTGTTCACAAAATCGGCCAGATTGGAGAACGAGCCTAAAACAGCCCTCTGAGGCCTCCGAATCCCCTCTACTAAATGCAACAAGTGTAAAGTAGTGTTGCCAAAACCATTGGCAAGGCATGGTGGGAATGTTCTAATCATGTAAGATTGTAGAGGCCAAAAAGTAGCCAATGGATGGCTTTCAAGATTACTGTAGAAATAAAGATCACACCATTAGTCCAAAAATCAAATCATGGCTCACTACCTTGGTGATAAGTCTAGTCCTTTGAGAGATGAGGGCTAAATTGACGGTAATAGGTATGTGTTCTTTATGTAAATATGTATAAAAGGGTGTGATCAAAATTGAACCTAAATTAAAAAAATTGGATCACATCGATTCTGAGTTTCTGACTGTCAAACTGGGACTGGGAAAACAATAATGGAACCGGATTTATTTATCCAAGGCTATTGAATTATCTGTTTTTGTTTTAAGTATCAATTGGGGCAATCTTCGAAGCTAAAAACAAATGTTTGAGAATAGCAATTATAGTTTGCACATGCTCTGCTACTCCTAATCAGGTGCGTGTTTCCATACTTCAAGCAATCGGGTGTCAGAACAGCTCTAGCTGCAGCAAAGACAAATTAATGCTCTAAAATTGATATTTACTTCCCTATGATCCTTTAAATTTTAGACCTCCAAACTGATTAGTAAAGTGAAAACACTCAAAACCATAAAAATAAGCAACTCGGCGTAGTTGGAGGCACCTTTTTCCAAGAAAAAACATTTTGGGAGTATTAGCAATTGAAAAGCATGAATTTTCAAAATATAAATAAATAAAATTGGATAAGATATGTAATTAGTATGAATTTTCAAAGTAGAAGTGCTGCCTAGGCTATTGAAACCATCATATAGCCTAGTCATAAATCAAAATCTAGAGAATCAACACTTAAAACCAATCACAATTAAATATGGGAATGATTCAGTTGTACTTTGGGGAACACTTTCAAGAAAAGTTTTCTTGTCACAAATAGGTACACAAATGGATTTGGGTGTTTTTACCTTAGCCTTTGAAGTATGCATGAGAACCATTGTAGTCTAGCTCAAGGCCACAAACTTCATCCCTTCACCTCTAAAGTCCCAAGGCCATTTTTTTTGTCTAAAACGACTCAAAATTGCCAGTTCTGTTGCGTTCATCTAAGAAAAGAAAAATATATGTTTTTTAGAATCTAACCGTAGGATCTTGTACTTAACTTATCTCAAATCATGTGGTAAAATTTTAATAAAGTTTGACCGTACGGATTAGAAGATATTAGTATTCAAAGTTGGAAAAATTGATTTTTTGAACACTAACTTGCAATTTTATATGACTTTGACTGCCATTTTTAAAAAAGAATTACACCATAGACTTTTAATTTTTTTTAATTTTTATGTTGAACAATTGAGTTGAGAATCTAGGAAAAAAAATTCCAAAAAAATACACTTGATTTTCATTCTCTAAAAAATTGTTAAGTAGAAGTAGGTCCAAGATTGAAAGAAAAACTAAATCGTCAATAGCTCTAAGATGGGATTAAAACACTATAATCCCAATGGTGAGATTGTTTTAGCAAGAAAATTTAGCCTTGTCAATCAGTTTTTTTTGAAAAATTATGAAAACCGCATTCAAAAATGAGTCCTATAAGTTATTTTTTCAAGAAGATGCTCTAATTGCCCCAAAAATAAGATTGTCTATAACTTTCACATAACAAATCCAAATGGAATGATTCAAAGCTTTCTATGTAGATAAAAATACAATCCATGAGAAAATAATTTAAATTTAAAAAAAAAATTGTGTGAGAAGATTTCTGCTTGTTGCATTGAAAAAAAGGACCTTTTGTGCCATAACTTTTGCTCTCGGGCATCGATTGAAATAAAAAATTATATTTCCATAAAGCTAATGTGTTTTCCTATCTTCACAAAAAGTTTCAGAAAATAATGATGAATTTTGAAGCCAAAGTAGCCTGCCCAAAATCAATTTTGTCCCTTGAGGGGACAATGGGACTTTAGGGGTTAAAAGGGAGATGTAAGTTTTGATCGACATATAACTTTTGATTGACATAAAGAAAATCAAAATGTTGGAAAAGATACATATAGAGTTTGATTCTAAGACATGTCCACCAAATAATACTGCATTCAAATTTATTCTTCATACTTTACGGCAAAGCAAGAACACTATGATAAATATTGAGTTCATCGAAAGCCATGACTAACACGTAGGACGTTAAATCCCCCCGTCTTTGGTGGGCCCAGTAGAATAAATTTGGGTTTCTCAAGGATAAAAGTAAATAAAAGCCCCCTATATTTGAGCCGTGTCTCGGGTAATTACTAGCCCCCCTAGCTAATTTTGGGCCTCTGATTGCAAATATGAATTCAGATTTTGAAAAAAAATAAATTCTGGAAAATGAAAAATTCCAACGTTTTCCCAAGGGTAAATTTGGCCCGCGGGGCCCACAAAGGACGAGGGGATTTAATGTCCTATGACTATCACTTTCCTAAGAGCATCTCTTGCTCACCATTAAAATGGTCATGCCAATGGATTTGGGAGATAGCCGTAACGACTTGGTGAAATTCAATCACCAACAGCACTGTAGTTGCACATTTAGAGGCGTCGAGTCTATAGATTTGCCATCTTGCCCGGTTCCAAATCACCCACCAGCTTTCCTTGCGGCAAGTCTTTGTTGGGCCTCTTACTAAAATTGTACTCCGTATGAGATTTTTCTGGCCCACATAACTCCGCTAACTCTCCCACTGGAAACGTATCTGGCATGTTGCACCCAGAGTGTTGTAGGAGATGCTCTCAGCAATGAAGAAAGCCGTTCAACTTTCGAGATTATTGGAAGGATTGGCGAAAGTTAAGAAGAATAAAAATAATTGCCAAAACAACTTATTGACAAAAATTGAACTGGTGAACCAACCCTTCCAATTTCGAATAAGTTAGTTATCTAGCAAAAATATGCCAAAGGCAACTTCAGGCTTTGGTAATCGCATACTTTTCAAAGGGATGGTAACTTGAAGGCCAGGGAGGACTGACCCCCTTATTGCCCCATGTTTTACTTGTGGAGAAAACATCGAAATTTTTTATTTGCCACCCATGATAAAATTTGCAAATTCTAAATTCATATTTGTAATGAGAGGCCCCAAATCAACAAGGAGAGCTAAAGAAATACAAAATTTATGCGGCAAAACATAGGGGGCAATTTTTACATTTACCCTTGGTTTAGGCAGTAAGGTAACTACACCTTAAATCGCACAGTTAAGCAATTCAGCTTGATTTAGCATGGTTTTCACTATTATATTGAATTTTTTTTGTAGGTTCCCATTGGTAGTCAAAAGGGGATTCTAGATTCTCTAAGAATGCATTTTTTGGACACCGTGTGAATAAACTACGAGTTTCCAAAGTGTTGAGAGTAGGTGTATCCAAAAGCAATCATAGAGTCATATGAATAGTGGGAGTACATTTTAGGCACGAATATCCACCGTGCGATTTTAGGAACCGTGCGATATTGGGTGTAGTTACCTTAACCCCTAAAGGACCAGTTGTCCCCTCGGGGGACAATTTGGGTCCGGGCAAGTTCCTACGATCTCAATTTTTAGTAATATATTTTGTGATTTTCTGAGGTTGTGTATTTTTGCGATATCTTTGTGAGTATATAATTTTTATTTTAATTGATGCCCGGGAGCAAAAGTTATGGCACAATAAGTAAAATTGGAATTTTGCGGGCAGCACAAAAAAAATCACAAAAAGTCAAAATAATTTTTTTTCAAATTTTTTCCTCAAAGATTATATTTTTGTCTTCATGTGAAGCTTTGTTTCATTCAATTTGGACTAATAATGAGAAAGTTATGGACAATCTTAGTTTTTTGGGCAATCTAAGCATCTTCTTGAAAAAATAAGTTGTAGAATTCATTTTTGAATGCAATTTTGAGAATTTTTCAAAAAAAATTGTTAGAAAGGGTTATATTTTCTTGCTAGAACAATCTCACCGTTGGGATTATTGTGATTCAATTCCATCTAAAAGCTATTAACAATTTAGTTTTTTCTTCAATCTTGAACCCACCTCTATTTAACAATTTTTTAATGAGTGAAAATTAAGTGCTTTTTATCCTAAATTTTTTTGGTAGATTCTCAATTCAACTACTTAACATAAATAAGTAGAAAATCAAAATTAGTAGTGCAAAAAATTTGAACTAAAAAGATTCAAAGCCAAAAAATCTGGTCAAGCAAGGTAGAAAAAAACTTGTTTTCTTCACTTTAAATGCATATATCTTGCAATCTACGTAGTCAAAGTTTCTGAAATTTCTTCCACATATTCATATACTAGTCAATTATAAGATCTTACGGTTGGATATGCAAAAAAAAACAGTTTTTTAAACTCTTTTCTCTTTGCAATAGAAATGACAGTTTTGAATGGTTTTTGGTCAGAAAATCACCTCGGTCCTTTAGGGGTTAAGTGGGTCAATCCTCCCTGGATTGTAACCTGAAGGCCTGGCAAAGTCTGAGGCGAATTTTCATATTTTTTGGGAGTAGGTCTCCTCCCTTTCTCAAAGCATGGTGACCGGCCCTGAGTCCCTGATCTTAACAATATTGCATTTGTTGGGTTTGTTTGCACACGTTCATTGAACTACTTTTCACCATGGAATGGACTGGATGTGTTTAATTTGAGTCAGCAGAAGGATGAGGGAGGGCTTGGGATGCAGGCTTGGGAGTAGTGCCCTGTCGTGCTGCTAGAAGTTAATCCATAAGATAAATTTCATCAAAACTTGAGAAAGAAAAGGAAGCCATCATGTGACCAGTGAGGGAGCTGGCTGGACTTTGCATTCCAGAGGAAAAAAAAACAGTTTAATTTCCTGTGGAGGACAAGTGCACTTGCTACCAGATACAGTAGAGCCCTTATCACAGAGCCCTATAAGGTATGAGTATCCATTATCACCTCTCAGTATTGCCAAATTATGCAAAAGTGGTTTGGAATTTGGATAAGGGAATGGCATGTAAGACATCCTTCTTTGCAAGCCTAAGGCTCCATTTCCACGGGGAGCTGGATCTGGAGGCGCCATCCAGGGTGCCCACGGGCAGAGTTTTAAAACATTCTACAATCTTCGTCTTGCGAACAACCCACGAAACAGGGTCCAACCAGATGTCCAGAACTTCCAGCACTGTTTGCGCCTTTTACAGTGCTGGAGGTCCAGTTCTGGATCCCTCCAGACCCCCATGGAAACGTGCTCTAATAAGGTAGGAAGACTCTTGAGATTCAACTTCTATGAGCATCATCAATCCTATGCAGGAAGAGCCACAACATCAATTCAGAGTGTAGTAGGGGTTGTCACGCATCTTCAGAGAATGAAATTTCTTCAAAGTCGGAGAAATTTCAGAGGAAAAGGAGGTGCCAATAGCGAGCCTTCCTGCTCGGAGGATGTGTGACACCCCTTTTTGGTGCTCCGATGAATTCTTGGAGAATGGATTTACCACATCAACGGCGGTGAAATTCCAGAGAGGCGACGGAGAGGTGGAATTTGAGCAGCATGGTGAAATCCTGGCAACGGAGGTGAAAAATTGGAGTGCAAGACCAAAAAATTCTTGGAGAAAATTGTTTTGACCACTTTCTTCACCTGCAGAGGAGAAGAAAGGGTGCCTAGAATTCTTGGAGAATTGGACCTCCACCCGTCCCACGGAGCCACTCTTCCTGCGCCGCGTGCCAATTCTCCGAGAATTGCAAGCAGGTTGAAGGATGCGTGACAACCCCTATTTGTTGTGTGGCATCTGGATTTCCACTTTTTTGTATTCCAATGCAACCACTCACAACATTCAATAGCCTTCCTCCCAAGTGCCTTTCCTTCATGCACCCTGCTCATCATATATATATTGAGCCTCCATCTATCCACTTAGCTAGTGATGAAGTATTGTTGAATGTAGATATATGAAAATCCAATATTGGTCATAGTAAATTCCTCCCTTACAACATTTTCAGCGTTAGATGGAGAAATGAACGCAATTGGAGAACTTGGCATGTCCCTATTGCTCGCAAGGCCTTGTCTTCTAACTGGACCCCCATCGGAAGCCGTTTGAATTTTGGATGCCAATGCAAAATCCGAATTCCAATGCAACTTGGCAAGTAGAACTAGGTCACACAAATGACATAGAAGGTGCAGGTCAAAGGTGAGGGCCTTGCAGCTTGGAGTGTGGTGAGTGAAGTTTGAAAGGTTGCCAAAAATCCTAAATTGTGTCTTTGGTGGGAATGATTCTCTTAGAAGCCTACCCGTGCCAAAACATTCTTGCACTAGGCCAATATTATATGTCCTAGTGGGGTTGTTCTTAATCCCTATAGGACCAACATGAGTTTTTTGGCCGTATAGAAATTTTGTGCAGGTACATGTGACTAGAGATATCCATATTTGAGGCTGAAATTTTAATAGAAGGTGGGGGCGAGGAATATCTTCATGTGTACTAAGTTTCATGGCATTTCAAAATACGAGTCAAAAGTTGTGACCTAATATGTTACTTTTTTTTTGTAACTGGGTAGTTTGGGCACATAAAAAAAATCATTTTTTCCGGAATTTAAAAAAAAAATTGGTTCTCTACATTTATATATACTTAAGAAGCTTTGAGTCATTCAATTTCAATCAATGGGTCAAAAGTTATGAGGGTTTTTGAATTGCGGGCAATTATGGATTCTCTACTCTAAAAAAAATTTAAAGTCGTTTATTTAACTCAATTTTCAATATTTTTGGAAAAAAATGAAATCCTAGGATGTAGATTGATTATTACAACATTACAACCATTGGTATTGGCATTTTTAAATTCCATGATTAAATTTTTACAATTTAGCATTTTGAATCATTTTCTACTTACTATTTTTTTCCTACATGTTGTACAATTCCAAATGATTTGAAATTTTTCAAGCATATATAGACAACTTGATTAGGAAACTGAATTCAAAGAAGCACCACCTTTATCGGCATTTTTTCATTGAAAAGTGAGCTTGCAAAGGGCAGCTGCCCAGTTTTTCGCAGGATTGAAAAAATGGTTTTCACGACTTTGAATGCTTATATCTTATGATCCACACGGTGGAGTTTTCTGAAATTTTTACCACATGTTTTCAAAATATCATACTACAAGATCCTACCGTTACATGTGTCAAAAATTGTTTTTTTCCAAGAATTTGGTAGTTGTGTTAGAAAAGGCAGTTTTGGAGCGTTTTTGGTGATTATATAGTCATGAAACTTTAGGGGTTAACATGGCATATTTTGCTTGTAAACTCATCGTGCCATCACCCGCAACAAAGCTATGTTAACCCCTAAAGGATCAAGTTGCGTTATTTGGCAACATAGCAATTTTGGGGAGCTCATTATAAATAGAAAATTACACTTTATTTTTTGAATTTTTTTTTGATGTAGGGACGAGGAGTATCTTGCCGCTCCACCAATTTTTTTTCAATTGAATTCGTTCATGAAAAGTTATGGGGGAAAATGTTGTTTTCAATGGACGGGGGCAGCACGGGTATGGTTCTTTATATTGGAGCAAAAACTGCAGTACCATGCCTAAAAGAGCTTGGATAGGGCCATGGGCAGGCTTTGAGCCAAGGTTCAGGCCCGGTACTTATCTGAAATTTTATTGAACTCATAAACTTGTCACAATGTACAAGGAGGTGGTGGCAGGGTGGTTGATATTCTATAGCTTCTTGTGGCCAAATAGGCAGTTATTCCAAACTACCACATTCAAATTAAAAAGAACAATGGCCAAAGAATCCATTGAATCAATTATCAATTAGTCATTTGACAAACTCCTCTTCACAAAAAAATTCATGGTAAAGTGATACACTTATTTCTTTGACACTTGTTGGAAAGATGGGTGGAGAGGTCGTTTTTGTAATCAAAACTATTGTCAAAACATAGGAATTATGTTCAAAGCAAAATTTTAGACCTCATTTTGGCATAGTAAAACAACTTATTTCAAAAAACTTTGAATAAAAAAGGTTGGTAAATCAATCTATCTTTCATCTCCAAAAATCAATTTTTGATTTCAAGCCTTTCCAAAAAAGATATGGACAAAATTCAGAGAGGGTGTTTGAAAATGTCAATGAAAATGTCCCTTCCAAACCCTCTTTGAAATTTGTCCATAACTTTTTATTGGACACTCAAAATCTATACGCATTTTTGGAGGTGAAAGTTAGCTTAATTTCATAACTTTTTGTAGTTCAAATTTTTTCAAAAAAAGTTATTCTACTATGACAAAATGAGTCCTGAAATTTTAATTTGAACACAATTTCTACTTTTCACTTAACTATGAGTTGTTGAGCTCCTAGTAATTCTAATTCACATAAATCCCACATGATTTGTTTTACTTCCTACCACCCCACTTGTACAAAGATCTTTTCTTCTCATTTTGGAATACACAATGGGCATAGCCTTACAAGCTATGAGAGATTGGCGCCCTATATTCTAAAATCATTGAAATTTAATGGTGAATATTCTAGAATTATAGAATATAGAGCAAGGAACATCTTCAAATATAAGGGAAAGGAAAATGTCTTTAATCCTATAAAAACGGGCTGGTCTCTATAGAAATCATCTTTTTTGATGCAGTGTGGATCATCTACTTTAAAAAAACCAAAAGCACTCATTCAAGGACAAGCTACTATAGAAGGTCTTCCCTTTTTGCATGAAATTCCAAGGATGAACAATTACACTTCTGTCCTATATGCAAAGATTCTTTGTCATTCATTGGACACTTTGTGTTTGCGGCAGTGTTGTAGGGTTAAAATCAAGGAGAACCTTATCCAGTGTTATAGGGTTAAAATCAAGGAGAACCTTATCCAGTGTCAGTGGTTTGTGGTGAGTCAGGCTTTGCTAACCTTGATCCAACCTCCTCCCGTGCTACGCCCAATATTCACAATTGCCCTTTGCTCTAGCTTGGATACAGATTGATCAAGCTTGCCAAGGTTTGATATTTTGGGCAATTTTTCTTTTTCTTTTTTCTTCCTCTAGAGCTAGTTGAATTCTAAAACTCCACCGTTCACATTTTGAAGAAATTATTTTATGTGCAAGCCATAAATTGTTGAAAAAAGGGCTTTGTATGAGACTTTTCTTGAAGCTAGTTCCCTACTGGAATTTTTTGGTACATGTTCCTCAATTTGAAATGTTATGAAATTTTTGGAGCATGTGTCCAACTTTATCACAAAAAGCAAAAAAATAAAGCAAAAAAGTGATATTAACTTGTGCAAAAGCCTCCCCAAATCAAGGCTGCCCGGAATTTGGATGCCCCCCCAAAATATATTTTTTCAAATTCAAACATTATAATCTCACAATCTGTGTGGTCAAAACCTCCCATTTTTTTAAAACAACATAATGAAGTAGTATACCACTAGATCTTACGGTTAGATGCAATAGGATTTCATTTGTCATTTTTGGAGGCCTTTGCCATCGAAATGGTGCATTTTGAGTGTTTTTTGGTGAAATATAGTCAATGAACTCTACGGATTAATCCATGTGCCTAATGTGCACAGCTTTGTGACAAAAAAAGAGCAGGTCTTTGCATTGCTATATTAACCTTATAACTCTGCATCAACCAAAAAATGGTTGATGGATGGCTTTTCATATTACTATAGGGATGATGAATGCACCTATTGGCCCGTAAAACATATTATTTTTGGTAAAGTACCTTGGTGATAGGTCTTGTACTCTCATAGTTAAGTTGTGCTTGCCACAAGAGCTGCCACCAAGGCTAATAAGACCATATTATGCACTTTATTGCAAGCATGGACTGGAGCACAATGCACAATACTAGAGCCTATAAAGTATTTGATTGCTATAGCTGCATGCTAATAGAAATTTGTTGCATGAGTATGCGGTATTTTGATTGATGATGCTCTAAGTGCCTAATCTAAAATTATCAAAATTACTTTTGAAAATTTATAATAAAGAATTGAAATTTCTCCAGCAAACTTGTATCATTGATTTAAAAAGAACATTCTTTCTTTTCTATTGATATCTTTCATGGATTTTCTTAAATACTCATTGGATGAAGTTCACTTTTTATAATGTTCATCATCCATCCATTAGAAAGTTGAGTCTTAAGGGATTAAAAAATTGTGCATTAGGTATTGTTCATATCTGACTACTATATATTGGAATAACAATCTCAATATAGGAATTGACAATTAATGACTATATTTGTAGTCTATGGAAAATTATTCCTTCCTTTAAAGATGCTCCATCCTTTACAAACCAAAGGTATTCTAAATTTCTAAAACTGTAGAGATGTATTATTAAATGAAACTTAGATGGATAATTTAATGATTAATTTCAAACAACAACTGCAAACTACTATTCAAAGATCATATCCAAAATTCTATACCGCTCGATCCATTGTTTCACTAACAAATATTTTTCATTAAAAATTAAAACCATAAATTGAAAATGCTTTCTAAAATAGACTATTGATTGAATATTTGTAATGTTTGCAAGAATAATTTTTTTGAGTTCAAAATGTCAAAAATCTAATTTGAGTATTTAAAAAAAAAATTATATGAATTATTTCTTGAAATAATTTTTGAATGGTCATTTTATTAAATTGCAAATATTAGCTTTTGAAGTAAAACATACCTATATTCTTTGAACTATAGAAGTATTGCAAAATGAAGTAATGAAAATCTATATCATACAAATCAATATAAGAGATTAGCACAAGAATCTACAAGTATTTAGATGGATGAAAGAATGAAGATTTTGTGCAATCACAAGATGCTTGATTTCATTTGTTGTTCAAAGTTTTGAATGTTTGGTCCTTTAGGGGATATGGGAAGTTGAGTTAGTTTATTCCAAGGCAATATTAGTCCCAATCCAACCAATAAAATAATGGTGGGCAATATGACCATTTAATCTTGATGATGTGAATGATTGGATTATTACCCTCAAATTGTGTATTAACCCCGAAAGTCTTAGAGTTTGACTAATAAAATGTAGTTTCAATAGTCTTTTTTTTTTTTTTTTTTAATTTTTTTCCCAAAATTGTCCAAATTACAATTTTTTTGTGACACTTTTAAGGCAACATCTTGAAAGCATAAAATACATCACTTTTGAACTTTTCTATCAATTTTTTTTCTTGTTTGAACTCAAGTAGTACACCAATTAGAGCATCTCCAATTTGTCTTATAAATAAGCACAATTGCATCAAATTTTACATGGGTCCAAATTAGTTATGAAAACTCGCCCCAATGCTAACAGCACTTTCCATGTTACCTTCTTGAGCGTGGCACTTCTAGGCTTTCGCACAACAAGAATTGGTCTTTGTTGTGCCCTCCGTGCGTCTCGGCACTCCTTAGTCTCTTTGGTCAACAAGTATTATGGTGACAAGGGAGTCTCAAAGGACGTGAAAAAGCTCATTCCGCCACCGCTCCATCATGTTTCACCTTCTACCACCACGTCAACAACTTCCGTGTTGTTGTTGAGTCGTTTAAGATTTCAAGTATTGTTAGCAAGTTGTGGCGTGTGCAATGGGAAGAGGCAAAGTTAAAAAAAGAGTGCGTAAATACAAATGGCATATACCATTGCAGTGCCCAGTTATCGGCATAGCACTAAGGATGTTCTTACACCATGATGTTTATCACTATCTTCTCCAAATTTGCTAAAAAGTTCATAATGTTTAAGTATTTTTGTAATTATTATAAATAAATCTTAATTTTAATTTTAATGTATTTAATAATAAAAAATAAAGTTGAATTTTGGATATACATTACTAAATGAAAAAATATCAAAAATTTGAAAGGTGTGTTTTACTCCGTAATATAAAACACTAATAAAGTTTGGCCAAAAGTCGGAACATGGCATGTCCTTTTAAGGGTTAAACGGGGATGTGTAAGCTCATGAGTGTGCGACCTAAAGTTTTACCCAAACTCCGGGATGAGAGGGAGGCTTTTGTCTTCCCTTGCAGGAGCACAGCCAGACAGGATTGAAGAGCTCTCCACCAATGGGGTTCATCTCCAAAGTGACTCCCCACTTTTCCTCACTGATTTGCTACTGCAGAGGACACAGATCACTCAGTGGTCCCCGGACCTGCTTGAAGTTGCAAAGCCAAGCGGTGATTTGAAAGCATGTAAATTTTATTTTACTTTTTGACACAATAAGGTAGATCTCCCATTTCCAATCACTTAAGCATTTCAGAATATGTGAGATTGAGCAATGGTGGAGGAGAAAATTTTCTCCGGTGAGGAAATAGGAATAAGAAAGATTGCCATTTTTTGGTATTTTTTCATCAAGTGTAGAATTAGTAAAAATTAAAGAAGTGGAAAAGTTAGAGTTTTCTATTTCCAATCAATAGGCAAGCCCATTCTTGATCAATGGCAACTTTATTAGGTGTCAATGTGTCATTCATTATAGAAGAATCATATAAGAATCAAATGGCCTATAAAGCTATGGTTACATTTGGATCTGGCTATTGATCGAAAATGGGAGGGTAATCGGAAAGGGGGTGGCTACCTTAAAGGTACCTTTGCTGCAAGAAAAGGGAGTAACAAGAACCCAATTGGGCAAGTGGTCAACAAAAACAAAATAATAAAATACACCTAGAGCACTCCCCAGCAGGGCGAGGACCGCCCTACTGGGATGCTCGCCGTCTCTACGGTGGTTGGAAGACAAAATTGGCCTGTGGCCTATGTCTAGAAAGCATTCATCTTGAGAAACCATCAACCATATTTGCAAACTCGATACTGGGAGGGGGGGCAACTAATTAGGTGTTCCTGTAAACACAGTAGATAGTGAGTCCATTGCCATTCAAAATTGTTCCTAGCCTTCTCCCTCCTCTTAGGACTACCAAGCCATTGCTTATTTGTTGAGTCCCATTCGATTTGCCCGTAGTCGATACTCCTCAACCAGATACATTGCATACGTTTAGTTGAGTACCAACGGATGTTGTTGAACTGAAGCATGTAATTTTGAATAACATAAAATCAGTCTAGAACATTTAGAACATTGAATAAACTAAGGTAAATACACCTAAATTCACACAAATGAGTGATTTAGCACGGTTCACTAAATTTCATTGTTGGTATAGTAATATGCTCAAATACCACAACATATGCTAATATGCTACAATAAATGGTTGCATATTTATAGTGTATGCAATGGAATTTATTCCTTTTTTTGGAACTTGGTGTTTAGTTCTATGCGTTGACCTTTCCATCTTCATAATAAGTACATGGGTGAGTGTTAAAAGGCGTATGCCACATTTAACTACTTCTAGACCTTCAACTGAATCTGAACAAAACGTTCAAAAATCTTTAGATAATAACATCTGGAGATCTCCAGATGTTTGTATAGATCTTTAGAAACTTTGTATAGATCTCAAGATGTTTTGCACAATCTCCTAATGATTATCTCTTGGTGTTTCTTCTCCAGATATTAATTCTGGACTCTTCGAAAGTCCAAAAGTAGTTAAATGTGGCATGCGTGTGTAAGCCTACATATTTCATTTTGACAAATTCAACAAAAAATTTGGACTAGAAGAGTTGATAGTTGTATGTACGCAATATGTTCTTAGAAAGGTTCAGATGTTTAGTTTCATGCCTTGATTAGTCTCATGGATAATTTTCAGTTTCATCTTTTTAGACTTTGACCATAAAGGCGTCATTCAATAATGTACAAACATTTTCAACTGTATACATTGCACTACACAAATCTGTTACTAAATACACCACTCGATGCACACTAAAGTTGCCTATAAAGCTGACATATCATAACCACTAAGTGCATTTCTACTTGCTATGGTTGAAATCTATGTATACTTTCGTATTTCCGCAAATATCAATATTTTATAGACAACTATTGAACTATGCATTTAAAAAAACCTAGTCTGGGATTTAAGTGTAAACATCACCAAATTGCAACACCTACATAAGGTCTTATAATTTATTATCAAAAAAATTCTTTGACAAATAGTTTGTCTTGAAAGTTCCATTTTTTTGTCCACACGAAGGCAAATCGTGTCTAAAGTTTGATGCAATTTGCATTAGAAGAAATATCAACCCTCCGGAGGGCTGTTCCGAAGTGACAAACCAAGCTATTAAAAATCTTGTTCTGTCACTCCAGCTGACTGTTGCGGTGAGCAGTCAGAGTTGCTGATTGCTCGCCGGAGCAGTTAGATTTTGTAGAATTTTTTTAAATTTTTAAGAAAATATTCTCTTAAGATTATTTTTTTATTTTTTTATTAATTTTTTATTTGCAGTTTCAGTTCCTGTGCCATTGTCACAACAAAAACTGCTACATAGAAATAGGGGGAAAACGAATTTTTGAACAAAAAAAAAGTAAATTTTAAGGTACCTCGGAGGACTGTGGAGCAGCCCTCCAAAGGCCTGAAATTTTCTCTAATGAAAATGGTTGATTTGAATCCTATAGTGCAAGAGTTAGTAGTTGTCAAAATTGTCATCATAGATTTTCCATCTTCTTTAAATATGTATGTACAAACATTCTCCAATAAGTATCTATTAATTATTTTGGTTTCTTAGTAATTCATTTTTAGACATACACTTGATAGTGAATGGTCCTACTTTAAATATAATGTCGTGGAATCTCTCACAATACCGGTAGTAGACGTCAAGATGTGATGGATTGAGTTTTCAAAATTCTAATGTTCTAAATTCTTGGTACTTTTGAATAGGGCCAACACTTTTGAAAAACAAGAATATTACAAAACCACTGACGGAGCAAGGTATTGAGCATCTTCTTTTTCCCTCTATTCTTCTATATTTTCCTAGCAACTCCTATTTCTACCACTTTTGCTTGAGCAACTTGAAGCTTGAGGCATTGGAAGGCTTCCTCATAAGTCATAACTAGATCCAAAATCCAATCTTAACGCCTACTAATGAACACAGATTTATTTTCAAAAATCAGAATATACACCACTTCACCATCATAACTCATGTTGGTACTAGATCATGAGCCAGGAATACTTTAAGACCTCTTAACTTTTGGAGACACTATCCAAATAATACACTTGTTTGGTGCGATGGAATCCTCTTTGATTTCCCAACAACATTAAAAAACTACTAAGGTAGTCTGCTTTTAATCCTTTAAGGATCGTGGCCGATTTGGGGGGTGGGCATAGTTTTTGCATACATTTATGAAAAGGTGTTGTTTCATGCCCTTTTCAAAGATGCAATTCTAAATCAGATTGTATAAATTGGTTCTATGGGTTAAATCCTTGAAGCAAACCAAAAATAAAGTGATCCAATGGTTCACATCCTTGTAATTACTCTTTGAAGATTGATGTGTCATAAACACCCTTTGGCACTAGTTCTAATTAGGGTTTGCTACAATCAGACATAAATTTAAGTATAAGGTTTGAAAATTGACCAAAAACCTTTTGGCTAATTCCTTCGCATATACATATATATATATAAATATATATATATATATATATATATATATATATATATATATATATATATATATATATAGTTATCTTTTACATGAAATATGCATTTTTCTTTGAGAACTCCAATATGAAAGGTTAGGCCATTTCAAATTTAACCCCTAAAGTTTCATGACTATGTAATCACCAAAATGCTCCAAACTGCCATTTCTAATACAACTACAAATTTTTTGAAAAAAAACAATTTTTGACACATGTACCCGTAGGATCTTGTAGTATGATATTTTGAAAACATGTGGTAGAAATTTCAGAAAATTCCACCATGTGGATCATAAGATATAAGCATTCAAAGTCTTAAAAACCATTTTTTCAATCCTGTGAAAACCAAGCAGCTGCACTTTGCAAGCTCACTTTTCAATGCAAAAATGCCATTAAAGGTGGTGCTTCTTTGAATTCAGTTTCCTAAACAAGTTGTCTATATGCTTGAAAAATTTCACATCATTTAAAATTGTACAACATATGGGAAAAAAATAGTAAGTAGAAAGAAGTAGAAAATGTTTCAAAATGCTAAGTTGTTAAAAATTTAATCATGGCATTTAAAAATGCCAATACCAACGGTTGTAATGTTGTATTAATCAATCTACATCCTAGGATTTTATTTTTTTCCAAAAATATTGGAAATTGAGTTAAATAAACAACTTTAAAGTGTTTTTTTAGAGTAGAGAATCCATATTTGCCCGCAATTCAAAAACTCATAACTTTTGACTCATTGATTGAAATGAATGACTCAAAGCTTTTTAAGTATATATAAATGTAGAGAACCAATTTTTTTTTTTAAATCCGGAAAAAGTGATTTTTTTTTATCTGCCCAAACTGCCCAGTTACGAAAAAAAGTAACATATTAGGTCACAACTTTTGACTCGCATTTCAAAATGTCATGAAACTTGGTACACATGGAGATATTCCTCGCCCCCACCTTCTATTAAAATTTCAACCTCAAATATGGATATCTCTAGTCACACGTACCTGCCCAAAATTTATATACGGCCAAAAAACGCATGTCGGTCCTTTAGAGGTTAAACAAGCACAACTCACTCAATTTTGCACGCATTCTCTTGGAATTGCCTCTTAGGAGTGTATGAAGACACTCTAATTGCGTTCTTCTTTGAGTTTTTTGAAATCAGATGTTCTATGAACAATAGGAGACAAAAAGTCATAAAATCGACCAAAAAGTGGTCGACCAGTCTTTAAAGGGTTAAAGGGACCATTTAAGACTAGCTAACTCATCATTGACGATACTAGATATTTCAAATAACATGTCAGACATTCCTATATATGGTCACATTTAGAACACAATCACTTTTAGAGCAGATTACAACTATGCTAAGCGTTGAAAGCGTTGCAAGGTCATGTGGCAACCATGTAAGCATTAGATTACAAGCCTAAATAAACTTTGAACCCATGTAACTTTTGCATACATTATCCAAATCATGCTATTTTTGTTGCAATGGAATTCTCTTTGATTTTCCAACTACACCATTAAAAATCTACTAACAAAATCTACTATAAGCGTTGAAAGTATTGCATGGGCATGTAACTTTTGCATATGTTATCCAAATCGTGCTATTTTTGTTGCAATGGAATGCTCTTTGATTTTCCAACTACACCATAATTATCTACTAACAAAACCTACTATGAGCGCTGAGAGTATTGCAAGGGCATGTGGCGACCCCAATCCATCGGCACCACCGCCAATGAACGTGGCCAGTTGTTCCACGAAAGCGCAACTGAAAGGGCCGACCGGGTGTTTCTCCCAAGCAGATCGCCCCTAGCTTGGTGACTGATGATGCCCCCACTCCTCCTCACTCATGAAATCAGTTCAGTGAGCACGGTCGATCATCGATCGTGGATGGGGTCGGGGTCACTTCCGTCAATTGCTCCAGCGCAGAGCTTTGGGCTGCAGGAATCCAGGCGGGGCCTGTTGGATGGGGTAGCGTTGGCCGGGAGCTGGGCTGGCAGGCAGGCAGCTTCACTCCCGGGACGCCACTGGTGGCATGATATCCCTCCTGCAGTTATAAAGGAACTTGTGTCAGTCGGAAGTCCTGATCACTACAGTACTGAGATGATCAGTGATTTGGGCCAGTTTTTCCAGCGTAGTATTATTTCGTCGTCGCTGGGCGTCCGGTCCTCCCTGCCTGTCGTTCAAGGGTCCGCCGCATTACTCGGCTCCTGGGCTTCAGCAGGGTCCACTCTGGCTCGCCACTCCCTGACGACGCTCGAGTCAGTCAGACGCCAAATAAAGACAGGCGCAGCACTCGGGGGACCCAGAGCGTATCCGGCTTTCTATCATATGTAGTAGGGTTGTATGTCTACGACGTGAAGAAGTTCTACTTCAGGTCTACCGGTCTACTCCCGCCTCAATAGCACTCACTGAAAAGGTATCTGAACCTATTTGCGTCGGAGTATTAAGCAGTTTGAGAATGAGAAACGTTGCTATTATTGAATTGCTTAGTCCTTTAGTTTGATCTTGGTGCAAAGAGGATTCTGTACTCTCTTCTTGCATATACATTGGACACCGTATGAAAGAACTATGAATTTTCGCTGAAAATAGAAGTATTGAAAAGCAACATGAGGTTCTCATGAATAGAAGCAACTTATTTTAGGCAAGATCTATAGAGTACAAATTTAGAAAGAAGTCATAATTAGACAAACTTAAATTATCTGTTATCAGTTGAAAGTAATGTATCATAACGATGCGATAAATTGTAAAGGAATGCATTGCAATAATGAGCTAAATTGTATATTTAACCCCTAAAATACCAAGGCAATTTCTGGCTCCAAAACCACTGAAAACTGCCATTTCTATTGCAATCACTCCCTAAACAAAAAAAACTTTTTTTTTAGAATCTAACCGTAGGACCTTGAATTTCATTTGTCTTAGATCATGTGGTAAAAATTTCATGAAGTTTGACCGTACGGATTGGAAGATATTAGCATTTGAAGTTGGAAAAAGAAGTTTTTTGGAATTGCGGCCTGCAATTTCAGATGACTTTGACGGCCATTTGTTGATTTTTTTTGCACTACACACCACAAAGTTAAAAAATTTTGTGCTGCACATTTGAGTTGAGAGTTTGGGACAAAAATTTCAGAATGTCAAACCTTGATTTTCACATACAAAAAAATTGTTAAGTAGAAGTAGGTCCAAAATTGAACAAAACACTAAATCGTTAATAGCTCTTAGGTGGAATTAAAACACCATAATCCCAATGGTGGAATTGTTCTTTCAAATAAACTTTACCTTGAAAAAAAAAAAATTTGAAATTTTTTGAAAATTGCATTCAGAAATGAATTCTAAATTTTTTTTTTGTAGACGCTTAGATTGCCCAAAAAACAAGATTGTCCATAACTTTCTCATATTGAGTCCAAATAGAATGAGTCAAAGCTTCAAATTCAGACAAAAACATGATCTTTGAGGAAAAAGAATTGAAAAAAAAAAAATCAATTTTTTAAAGTTTTTTTTTTCTGCCTGACGACTTGCTTTTTTTACTTCGGGTGGCATAACTTTTGCTCCCGGGCACCAATTGAAAAAAAATTATATTTTTAGAAAGCTAATGTGATTTCCTATCTTCATAAAAAGTTTCAAAAAATCAGATCAAAATTTCAGGTCGCATGAGCCTGCCCAAAATCCCAAGTGTCCCCTAAGGGGACTTTGGTAGTTTAGGGGTTAACGTGTGAACCTATGAAACAAATGTAACTACATGATAACTGTCGACAAACCGCAGGTTCTAAATTTTGTATTGTCTGCTTGCAAAATTTCCAAGCTTTGAAAAATATGTGTATTGAACAATAGCTTCTCCAGGGTCTAGATAGCAAATGTAAGTGGTCATACGTTGATCTACCTTAGTTAGTAGATGTGAATCTGTTTTAGTGGCAAAATTTTGATAGCATTTGACTTCATTCTCCTATTCTTGCAAATAGGATTGGAGATCATATTGTCTAAAACAAGCCTCTTCCCTCCTAACTTGTTTCTATAATTCTAATATGGCTCATTAATTTTATGTCTGTGCTTGTTTTGCTTCATTGTCTAGCCTTTGGATTGACAATTTTGTATTTATTTTTTTAATGCATTGGTTCTTCCATTAGTTAAAAAAATAATAATTATAATCTAAGTGGAAGAGTTTACAGAGTATATTATATCTTAGTTAGTAGATGTAAGGCAAATTTCGATAAAATGGCGGTATTCCCAGTGCCATATTTTCCTTGTGCCATATTCCCCGTGCCATTTTTTTAGACCGCCCGTTCTGAACATCTAGAACAGACATAGATTCCAGACATCTAAGTTTGTTGTAGATTTCAAAAATCTAGGAACAATATAGATTTCAGACCGACCATTCTAAAAAATCTAGGACTGGTATAGATGTTAGATATCTAGGACAAGCATAGATTTTTAGAATGTACTACGAATGTAGATTTCAGAATGACCGTCCTGAACTGAATAACGTGCCATTGTAATGGAATACCGCCATTTTAACGAAATATGCCATATGTGAATTTGTTCAAGTGGAAGAGTTTATACAATATCTTTGTAGACCGTAAGGTAGTTTGCTCTTAAATTGACCATTTAAGAGTTGATTGCCTTTTCAGGGAAGCTAAACTCCTTGAAACAATTTTCAGTAAATATTTTGGAGTTGGCATCTAATTCAAATTGTTTCATAATTTTTGGACCTTTGTGGAATTAGTTACGAATTTTTGAAGTTGAAATGCAGTGGTTACTAAAACCGACCATGTCTTGAAATGTACACAGCTAGTACTCCTCCTGAAATGTACACAGCTAGTACATTGAAGAAAGCAAAATGTACCTATGTGTCATGATCGCTTTTAGAGCCCGCTCGCTCTCATCCTCGCCTTTGGCGCTTCTTTTCTTCTTTCCTCCGGTGCTCCCTGTCCATCCCCGCCTCTGTGCTTTCCCCCCTTCAGTTCCGCCTTCTGGTGTTTCCTCGTCCCCTGCCTTCGGGTGTCTTCTGCCCCCTGGTTTCACTGCTGAGGGGTGTGTATCTGCCTCCGGACGTTTTATCAGTAAAGTGTCCACCCTCGAACGGGTTTCACCATTTTAGAGCCCGCTCACTTCTAAGGTAACAGGTCTAGAAATCGCCCATTTAAGAGCTGAAAGGGAATTTTGGGGAGGCAAAGCTTCTTAAAATTATTTTTAGTAAATTTTCCTTCAAAGACAAGAGGAATTGGCATCTAACCCAAGT
The DNA here is from genome assembly GCA_963969595.1 of Neckera pumila. NCBI lineage: Eukaryota > Viridiplantae > Streptophyta > Bryopsida > Hypnales > Neckeraceae > Neckera > Neckera pumila. The sequence goes on along the minus strand of OZ018409.1, from coordinate 43,419,314 downwards.
CGTTTCATATTTTTTGGAGCTTTCTAGAATTAGTTATGAAATTTTGAAGTTGAAGTGGCACAGGGTTCTAAAATCGCCCACCCCCTAAAATGTACACTATTTGTACATTACTGAAGGCTATGAAAAAGCAACATGTCCAAGCAATGTACATTTGAGTAGGTTGGGCAATTTTAGAGCTTGTGCGATTTCAGAACCTGTTACTTTAGAGCAGACTACCTTACCATGCACCCACAGATATGTGATGAACCAATGGTTTCAGCAAATATGCCTGGCACAAAATGACTTTGTCTGATATTTTTTGTGTGAGGATGGAGTAGGACAGTACAGTACAGTACAAGAACTGTTGTGTAGACCGTCTGTTAAGATGTAGACTTCCAGATCATCTGGTTTCATACAATGTACTGTATCTTTTAGACTGCATATCTCATGTTCTGGATAGACCATGTCTTGGTAATGTACTGTAGAAATTATATGAGAATGTACCCCTTGGATGCTGCAGAATGAGTAATTCTTCCAGGTTTACAGTTCACGCCCACTGCCTAAAAGTTACCACCAGCCAAGTGCTTTCCTGAACACAGAAAGGAACTTTCATTTGTACGAAAAAAAATTGGATAAAAATGAAACAAAATCCAATCCACTCTTTATCCAATTGTTCTTATAACTTAATGTGAGGACGTGGATAACTTGATGATGTTCGTAATAGACTTGCAGCACCAGGGATGTAGCTAGCAGCACCCTAGAATGTTTGCATGTTTTTCAATTGGCAATTCTGTGATCAGATTTTGGGTCCTGCAGCCTGCAACTGGGCACTGTGACACAAATTGCACAGACGCCAATCCAATCACACTCCCATACACATTTGGCATCCCTCATGGCAACTTGAAGCAATTGAGAGCTTTTATGTAGGACGATGGACAAATATATGTGAAGATGTAATTGGGAAGCGGGTCCATAATGGATATGACTACATTTATCCATGCTCATGGAATAAGATGGGTGCATGTGCAATGCCCACCTATGCTTATACAACCTGTACATCAAACTTATCCCTTTCAAGGAACAACCTCCCATCACCAACCCTTTTTTTGTGTTTTTTGAAAAAGTGCCAGGATGGCGATCACTTAAAATTTGGTGAAGTATTTTATTTCTTTATACATCCGTTTTTTGTACCATAAAACACTTTTCCATCAAATTTATACACTTTTTCATCCAAATTTGACAATTTCATCCATATTTTAAATTGGATCGAAACTTTTCTGGCGAAAAAGGTTACTTTTTCTGGCGAAAAAAAGATTTTGCAAAACCCCAAAAAAGGCTGCTCACCACCCCTTTAAAAGAACATACATTGTAATTCATAGAATTCACATACTATAACAACTACTTCCCATCAAAAGCGACCCAACTTAACTCCTCAAGGAAATGGAGAACCAATGGAATCTTTGAAATGTGCAAAATCTTATAAAGGGTATTTGACAAATAAAATGATTGTATTGGTTATCGTCATGATCTAAGAATATTAGCACCATGGATTGAAAGCAAAAATCAAAGTTGTGAGATGTATTTTGTAGCCCAATATATGGGCTTGTATTTGTATTTTGAGTCAAATATTGTATATCTCACTGAAGCATGCGAAATTAGGGAGAGGTACATCCAAATACCAAGATATGACAACATACACATGTCAAGGTTGCGTTACTTCCAAAAGATGACCGTCATAGCTTATATTCTTTTTTACATTTTGTTATCTACTAACCACTTCCATCCCTAAATCCACTCATAGCCCTTTATATCCTACAAAGAATAAATGTCATTCTCCAAAGAATGCAGTACAAGTTAAAGGGAATGGATGGCATACGCTTGTGGAATAAAGGTCACTTCCAAGTGCCGCCAGGTTACTATTCCCACGTGCAATCAACACAATTGTATGCACATTCCATTTTCCTTGTATGAACCAAGTATATGGTGTTTTCAGATCCAATTCCATATAAACAATTTAATAGATTTTCATGCAATATTTATTGCAAAAGCAAAAGCATGGCCATTCTTGCAACTAACACATCTATCCAATGCAAAAAATGTGCAAGTGATTTGGACCTATATTCCACATTCTACGCCCTAACAAAGTGATAGTATTTGTGAAATTGCACCATACTTGTTTGTTCATGTATACAAGATTTTATGAAAATTGCACAATAAAATTTTAAGAAATTATAAATTTTATGCAATAGTTCTATTGATATTTTTTGAGTTCACAAAAAGTCAATTGGAACTTTCTTGGACCTTCAAATACCTCTTTGTAGCCTAAAAGTGCACATTACACATTATAAGGGCAAATGCTCTTAACATCCTTTAGGAAATTAAGGGTTAAGCAAAACAAATGCCACTCCCTAATCTTATACACAAATTTACATGGATGGAATATAACTCCCTCATAGTCCTTAGTACAAGGGCTAGATGCACCACCCACACTATAGCATTTTACTAAACTTGTATCATATTCCAAAAACAACTATTCATGAAATCCTTACAACCATTAGTAATATAGCCATCAAATATGTTGCCTACATCTTCTTCTACAAAAAAAAGACTAGAAAACAATCAACTTGTTCCAACCCTACCAAATCCACTATGAGTACCACATCCAAGGAATTTACACCACTCAATAAATAATCCTCAATCCAACAATTATTCACCACATGTCAATAAAACCCTCCACTTCTCTCTACATATTATTACATAGAATTACTATTTCCTTAGAAGAGATAGGCAAACTATTAGAGAAAGTTCGAGGCCTCTGGAGGGCTGCTTCATAGCCCTCCATAATATCCTAAAATTGGGTTTGGGAGGGCTGAAAAATTCATTTTCCCTCTATTCCTGCCCACCTAAAATTGCAGTGGTAGTGGCGCAAGAATCAAGTCATAAGAGTTTAAATAATGAAATAAAATAATAACAATCTTAAAAAAATATTATATAAAAAAAAATCGCAAAATCTAATTGTTTCGGCAAGCAGTCATACACTCTGACTGCTCACTGCGATACTTTTCCAGAGTGACAGACCAAGCTTTGAAGTAGCTTGTTTTGTCACTCTGGTGAGGCCATCCGGGAGGGCTAAAATTTTATGTAATGCAACCTTGGCCCCCCAAGTGTAAAATCAAAAGTCGTGCGATGAGATTAAAAAACCAAGACCACCCTCCGCTACCATTCGATGTGAATTTAAAAAAAATGTCGTTGAAGACAATGGACGTTGGTGGTTTTGTCTCCGCTGTTTTGCTTTGACTCACGGGATGTGCTTTGTTTTGAGGGTGTCTTCTTATTTTCTATGCACCAAATTTTTTTGCATTTATTTATTCTTGGATTTTGTGGAGTCTATTATTTCTTGATTTTCACAAATTGTAGTGCAAGTCAATTAGGTTGTCTTGCGTTCCAATATTCAAGCATTATTTTAATCTTCTTAGGTTTACATGTAAATAGGACACTCAAAAGCAAAGAGAGACCAAACTTGTCAAGAAATTATTGATGCACATTCAACTTTCTATGGAAGGAGATGAAGCAAAATGCAAAAAGTAGGCCAAAGATGAAATATAGTGCTTGAAGAATTCTCTTAAATCTTCCATTGTTACTTGCTTCTGTAGGAGCCAACTGCTGACTGTTTTATATTCTGCTTGAAATTTAGTCATTTTGATATTATATTCAAAGGTAGTCAACCAGCTTGATGCATGTAGAAGAGAATTCAACAATGCATATTTGATTAGTCAATTTGCACCATTGCGTGTGATTTTGGAGGTGAATAGAAAGAGTTAGGGTTTGGCAATTTGTATCTTGATTTGTGAAGGTGTTGATGCCTTGGAGGGTCGTTGCAAGAATTACCTTCCGTTTTTGTTCCATTTCGGCCGTTTTCAGCCATTTTTTTAGGAATACTATAAAAATAGAGAAGCATTTTAAAATTTATACACCTATAAGAAGAAGGTATCCTATGAAGGAAAAGCAAAAAAAAATCTCTAAGTAGGAGAATTTGAAAATTGTAGAATCACCAGAAAATACATACTTTGACATTTTTATTTGCAGGAAATAGGAAAAATAATTTAAAAAAACAACTGAAAATCACCATTTGGTAAGACTTCATAGTAAAGAGGTCTCACCAAAAAAATGCTCTTGAAACCACCTTCAATGTTCAAAATTGCATGCACAAGAGAGCCCTCTTTGCATGGACGTAGAGGATATAAAATAAAATATTTTTTACTGCCCCTTGGTAGAAACACAGGTTCCTACTATGGGAATAGACCATAGAACTTTCAGCTCCAAATCATTAAATTTGGGGACTCCTTATGTAGTAACCCCCCCTAAAACTCAAAATGTGACATATTAGTTTAAATGATTTATAAATATAGAGTCATTTTTGAATTTTTTTGAAAAATATGAGATATGATTAAATCCAAAAGAAAAATTTCCAATAAAAATTTCCAATTCATGCAAGTCATGCTTCAAAAGTTATTGCAAAAGGAAGCTTTGACATTCCTTTTGTGACAATGTTTTAGTACTTTGCAGTACCGGTCTTTCTTGCAATCACCCTGGATTCTGGTGGAATGAGATGCTTGTGAATACTTGTGAATTTTGAGTAATGAGTTTAGTATTAGAGTGTGTTTGAAATTTTGAATGCTAAAATTTTATAATAGCTATGTAATTATTATTTGGTGGTCTTTTTATTCTTGTTGTTAATACTTTCTAATTCACCTCCTTATGTATTTTTGAATGTTCTTTTCTTCATCTGCGAACAATTTTAGGAGAGGGAAGGGGACAAAGAAGGAGAAAGAGAGATTAGATTGAAGATGAAGTTGTTGAAGAGATCATTAGAATAAATGTGGATCCTACTGAGGGCCGCTGCAATTACAGTAAAATGTGCATTTTCAAGAAAAAAACATTAAAAAATTAATTAAAAAAATATTTTTTTTCTCAAAAACGTTGTCAGGATGTGTGCCACGCGGGACTGGGACTAATATATATTCTCTAGATTTGCACATTCGGCGCCTTGTCAGACGCCCCTTTCTTATAAATCAGGTGTGGTTTTTTTATTTTTTATTGATTTTGACATCGTTTGTCACTATCACCTCAAAAAGAGGCAATTATTGCCCTGTACAAAATTTGTTGTGTATTATATTATTACATAGATTTGCTAATATATTGATTCCATTTTAGTTGAAGTATGTAATGTCGTGTGTAATGTTGGTATCATTGTTGCACTTACTTATAGATCCAAATGGGACCTTGATAAGAATAGGCTTTTAATTCATGCCAACTCAAAAATGGATTAGAGTTATTTCTCCAAGTATGACTACCTCGGTGATTAATGATCACATGGTGAATCTGGTTAAAATGGTGCCATTCTAACATTCCGCAAGTTTGGCACTTAAATCATAATTTAGACCGTGAGGTCTTATCGTAGATGATTTAGACTACGCAGTCTGAAATCTAAACCTGTCCTATATGATTTAGACCGTGCGGTCTAAAATGACGTATGGAGTATCACCATTTTAATGAAATTCGCCATACAAGCTAGTAAGGTATTTCGCTTTAAAAAATAAATTAGAATTAATTCTCTATTGAAAATCTTTTTCCATTGAAAACGTCCATTTTTAACGTTCATTTGACAACAAGTGAAGAATGAAGACACATATCCCACATGGGTTGTGAAGACTACCACAACCCCAATTCCATAAAGACCTCCTCTTTTCATCTTCTTACTTACAAAATAAGGTTATTTTGGTTTCAAATAATCGAAATTAAGTGGCTACTGAAGCTAGTTGCTTTTGGCAATTAGCTTCAATAGCCATTTAATTTGGATTATTTGAAACCAATTTTTTTCATCGAAGTCAAAGTAAATCCAATTAAGCCAAAATTTTGTGGCTTGATTGAATTTAATTTGACTTCATTGAAAAAATTAAATTTAAACATTGTTTGTAACATTAATAACTGCGGATACAATGGTCCATGTGATTAAAAATTTTAAAAAAAGAATGCGGATACGTTTTTTATTTGCGAAAATGGTCATGGCCTGACTAGTTTTGCAAAAGTCAACTGATTTGACTACACATTGTGGGTGCTTTCTCAAATGTCAGCCCCACCTTGTAATAGAGTGGTTTGGTTACTTTGGAACAACCCTCTCGAGGCTCCAAATTTTTTCTAATGAATTTCAAATATTCTGCTAGATATAGAAGTTTTTCATATATAAAAATTGCACATTCTTCATCACAAACCAAATATATATTTATTCTAATTAGTCACTCATGCATGTCATTTTTGACACGGGACCCAAGAAAGATACTCTTACTTCATGCCAACCCTCACAAATGCAATTGTAATTGTTTTATTATTATTTTTTTATTTTAATTTGTTCCTTCTCATTTTTTACGACTTTTTTAGGACTTGATATGAATAAACTCTTAATTCACGCTAACCTTAAAATAAATAAAATGGCAAGAATGACTATCCTTTCTACTTCTATGTTGCTAATTTCCCTCTAGTATGATAAGCCTACAAAAAGTGTGGTAAACCCATAATTAATATAAGGCAATTACATCTAATTTTGGCTGCTTTCTAAAATTGCTCACTCTAGACTCTTGCCTAAAATATTCATGAAAGTCTACAGTCAATTTTAAAAACACATCTTTTCAATACTTCAAAAATTTATAATTTATACATAATTATGGTGTCTGAAAAATGCATTCTATAAGAATTTGGAATCTTCTTTTGACTACCAACAAGATTCCACAAAACGTTGTCCAATAAAATGATGGAAACCATGTTGAGTTGCATATTTGTGCAATTTTAGGTGTAGCTACTGTAATAAGACCATAATTAGTGTGATAAGCCTGTAACTATCATGCAAAGCCTACTACCATATATGAAGGTCTGATTTGGCATCTGAGTGCCAAAATAGATTTTTTTTGGCATCCAAAAGGGTTTTGAAAAGTTGATACTATTGGTATTAGTGTTTCGGCATTTTGGCATCCAAATTTCTTTTGTATTTGCCAACTTCTAGGTTTTCTTGTTTTGGGAAACCTATTATGTAGGGTTCCAAAATAACCTCAAAACAGGGGACGGGGAGTAGAAAAAAAACCTTGCAATTTTTTTTTTTTTTAATTTTTTTTTCTTGTAGATTATATTTTTTTCTATCTAGGAAGCTTTGATTCATTTCATTTGGTTCTTTTATGAGAAAGTTATGGACAATCTTGTTATTTGGGCACTTAGAGCATCTTCCTGAAAAAAATAACTTGTAGGATTCATTTTCGAATGTAGTTTTAATAATTTTTCAAAAAAAAAGTTCCACAAGGTTTAGTATTTTTGCTAGAACAATCTCACCATTGGGATTAGTGCTTTTTAATCCATATAAAAGATATTAATATTTTAGATTTTCCTTCTATCTTGTACCTACTTCTACTAAACAATTTTTTTAGTAATGAAAATTAAGTTTTTTTGGATTCATTTTTTTTGTCTAGATTCTCAATTCAATTTTCTACTATAAAGATTAAAAGCTCAAAACTCTGTAGTGCAAAAGATTTAAGTTAAAAATGTTCAAAGTCATAAAATCTAGTCCCACAATGTGCTGAAAAACTTGTTTTTTTAACTTTAACCCCTAAAGGACCAACATGCATTTTTGGCAACATAGAAATTGTGGGCAGGTATGTGTGACTAGAGATTTGCATATTTTGGGCTGAAATTTTTATAGAAGGTGGGAACCAAGAATATCTTTCATATGCACCAAATTTCATGACATTTGGAAATACAAGTCAAAAGTTATGGCCTAATATGTTGTTTGTTTCTCAACTCGGGCAATTTGGACAAATTAGAAAAAATCACTTTTTTCAAAAATAAAAATTTGAAATTGGTTTATTAGATTTATATATACGTGGAAAGCTTTTGAATCATTCCATTTTGATCAATGAGTCAAACAATACAAGGATTTTTAGTTTGTGGGCAGTTATGGATTGTCTACTCTAAAATAAACTTTGAAGTTGTTTATTTCACTCAATTTTTAATGTTTTTCAGCTATTGTAAGATGTAGATCGTTTATCACAACATTGCAACCATTGGAATTGGCATTTTTCAATTCCATATTTAACTTCTTAACAATTTAATGTTCTGAACCATTCTCTACTTCTTTCTACTTACTATTTTTTTCCTGTCTGTTGTACAGTTTCAAATAATCTGAAAATTTTCAAGCATGTAGCAAAATTGCCCTGAAGAATGAATCCAAAGAAGCACAACCATTTTAGAATTTTTTCATAATAATCTGACCTTGTGAAGTGCAGCTGCCCGATTTTTTTTGGGGCCCAAAAAAGGACCTTTGCTACTTCAAACGCTAATATCTTCCAATCTGCTCGATGGAAATTTCTGAAAAATTTTCCACACATTCTCACACCAGATTATCACAAGATCCTACCGTTATATGTTTCCAAAAATGATATTTTTCAAAAATTTGGTACATGTTCTAGAAATGGTAGTTTTAGAGCATTTTTGGTGAAAACATAGTCAAGGAACTTTAGAGGTTAAATGCAAATATCTTGCTTTCTATGCGGTCAAAAATTCTGAAATTTTTTCCACACATTCCCATACTAGTTAGGTATAAGATCCTACTGTTAGATTTGCAAAAAATACAATTGCCAAATTTTTTTACTCTTTGTTATAGAATTGGCAGTTTTTGAGTGTTTTTTGGCAAAAAAAAGGCCTTAGACCTTTAGAGGTTAAGGCGTTTCTAAAATATTCAAAAATTTAAACAATATGGATGAAAAGTTTCTGCAACATTTTGAACATTTCACTTCTAATATTCCAAACATTCAAACATTCACAAAGAATACTTAATTTATGTCTGAATCTGACCTTCCCGTAGGGTAGCTAGTGAGGCAAGCAAGCAATCCCATTTAACTTATTACTTACCAGCATTGTCAGACGATCATCGATTTACACAAGGAAAGCTTCGCTTTTACCGAGAAAGGTCACTCACCAATCAGGAACAGAGCAGCTCCAAGTTGGGACGCCGAAGACCGCTTCTTTCTGATCACCAACCATCACCGAAGATGCCTACGCGCTACAGCGCGGAGATTTTTATTTCGTAGACATGCACGTCACGTACTCCCCAGCCCAAGACATGACACCCCATTGGAATACGATATCAGGTACCGGAAAGGACCCAGCGCGGACAGGCTAGTAGCTAGCTAGGGACGTATGGTCCGTCCATCCTTTAGGTGCATCCGCCTCATCTGTCCGTCCCCTGGTCCCCACTCCATTGCTATCACTTTTGTCACTGCAAATCAGGCTGCAATTGCTTAGTAAGCTGAAGCTAGGCAGGGACCCCGCCTTTGTCAGACCCTTCCGTTCGTTCCGTCCGTCCGTAAAGAGGCGAACAGCTTCACTGACAAGTGACAATCCCCCCCTGTCTGGTGTTTAGCCCTCATCATCATCATCAGCTTTGCGCAAAAGCAACAGGCCTCGATCTAGTTTTGCAGCGGTTTGAACTATCATCATGGTTTTCGATTCTCCACGTAATCATTCGGGTTGAAGCTGCACGTGAGTCTGAGTTTCGAGTCTGAGTCTGCAGTCTGAAGTCTGAAGTCTGATTCTGAGTTTGAGTCTGAAGAGTTTGAGTTACCAGGCCACTGTTGGAAGCTCGAGATTCTCATTATTTTCTGCAGTCGTCGTGATCAGCTTTGGAAGGGTTGGGTGTCAGCTCTGAACTCTGTCTGAAGGGTGTCTGAGTGTAATTGGAGGGGGAGGACGACTGGGTTGGGAGGTTGATTCGTATCGAAGTTTGGGCCGTCAGTGGGACTCTTCCCTAGACGATTGGTGGATTCTGTTCACAGCTGATCAGGGACCATTCAGTAGTCAGTACTGGCCGGGTCATTGGTACTGTATTATCTTTTCGCTCTCGTGGTGCGCAGCGTTTCATTCGTTGAGTCTCAGTTGCACCCTAATTCGCTGTTCAATTCGGTTACAAACTGGTTACAGTGTTTGTTACGAGGGTATGAGTGGTTTGGGTATGTTTGATTTGTGAGATCATGCAAGTTTTGTTGTGGTGGTGCGCTGTTCTGAGGAGGTAGACTTCGAAAGACAGTTCGCGTCGTTTGAATTTCGGGTTGCATTCAAGAGGAGGGTATCATTTCTAGATTACAGTGATTCAAACTCAAACGTTTTTGGTACTCTGTCATGCTGAGTTTCTGGTGAGCAGGAAAGCATCGCTCTGGTATTGCTCATGTCGGGTTTCGTGAGAATCTACACTTGGGAGGCTCGCAACTTCGCCATTTAACAGTGAATTTACTCGGTCCCTGCTCGTGCAATGACTCTCCAAATTCTAGCCAAGAGGGCGTGTCCTCCGGACAACGGCCCTCTGTTGAAGCGATGGAAGCCGGAGCTCAAGTGGCCCAGCGAGGGCGTCACGGCCGCGGCGCGCCCAGCGCCGCAAGCCGAGTTCGACGTGAAGGTGGAAGACCAGGAGCCAACGTCAGTCCTAGACCTGCAGACCAGTCCTGGGCGCTCCTGCAGCTCTTCCTCGGGAGGCTCCCTGTTGTCCCAGCCCAGTCTGTCCGGCGACGAGACTAGCAACTCGCATATCGCGGCGACCTGGACGGACGAGAGCGTGCACAACGATCACGAAATTGCGAGCTGGATGGAATGCATGGAAGGTGGTCTCGCGCTCAGTGACTTCGCCAAATGCGACGACGACGATGACGACGGCGGCGTGCATCCCAATTCTAGTGAGCATCCGAGCTCCAGTGAGGACATGACGAAATTAGAAGACGGGATTGAGCATCTCGTGAACACAGACATTGACTTCGGATTCGAGTTCGGCGCGTTCTCCATGTCGGACATGATGTTGGCTGACCCGGGACTCTGTTTGATGGACCAGTTTCCGGAGGGTTTTCACGACGCGCACCGGCTGCTGGAGCTTGATGAGTCTCTTTCCTCGATGATGAAGTCGCAGGGATTCGAGGCTGTAGAATCTTCTGGTGAGGTGAATACTGTTGCGACTGAAGCGCCATTAGACAGTGGCTTGCAGCTGGTGCATCTGCTCCTCGCCTGCGCGGAAGCCATCGATGAGTCAGACTTCGAAACCGCGCGCCCCATGCTGGGGCGCTTGAAGACCATCTCGAACCCATACGGAGACCCCATGCAACGAATTGCGCTCTACTTCGCGGACGCGCTCAGCGATCGTCTGGCGTCGCCAGCACTGGCGCCTTCCCCTTCGAATGTCGACAAGGAGCTTGCGTTCCAGTCATTCTACGAGGTCCTACCGTTTTCCAAGTTCACGTACTTGACTGCCAATCAAGCCATTTTCGAGGCCATTGGGTACCACAACAAGATCCACGTGGTGGATCTAGACATCCAGCAAGGGTTACAATGGCCCTCTTTTCTCCAAATGCTTGCCATGCGACCAGGCGGGTCACCCCACTTCCACCTCACGGCCGTAGGGACGAATACGCCCGCGTTGGAGCTCACACTACGTCGTTTAACTGAATTCGCGCACGCGCTCGACGTCCCCTTCAAGTTCACCATCGTGCTTGCGCCTCTTCAAGCACTCACCATCGAAGACCTCCACCTCGCGACGGACGCAGCGCTCGCGGTGAACTGCTCGCAAGTCCTGCACACCCTCACCACCGCGGCTACTGAGAATCTCCTCACGTTACTCCGGAGCTTGAATCCCGAAGTCGTTACGCTTCTGGAAGTCGAGGCGAATCACAGCGGGGGAAAACTGTTGACAAGATTCGTGGAGGCGCTGCACTACTACTGCGCGCTCTTCGACGCACTGGAAGGCTCTCTGGCGCGTGACTGTCCCGACAGGTTTCTGATTGAGAATACTACTTGTTTTGCTGAGATTCGAGGCATTGTTGCGCAGGAAGATGGCCATGCTTTGAAATCCGAAACGTGGGAGAAGGTGCTGACGAAATGTGGGTTTCGAAGCAAGCCTTTGAGTTCGTATTCCGTGCAGCAAGCGCAGCTGCTGCTGGCGTACTTTGCGAGTGGGGATCATGCAACCCCGTACAAGCTTTCGGAAGAGTGCGGGGCGCTCATCATGGGGTGGCAGGAGACGCCCGTCATGGCCGTGTCGTCGTGGAGCTGCTAACCCTTGGGGTGGCCCTGGCGTCTTCAATTGCGAGAAGGCTGTCCATGGGGTTAGCCCTAGGCGAAATTAAACGTTAATTTCGTGCAATAGTTTCTGTACAAAAATGTACCAGTAAAGCTTCGGTGTGGGTTAGGCAGGCACCGGAATTAATCTTAATTTGCAGAGTAGAGGTGCAGCGGTGTTGAGAGAAATCAGAGGCTCTAACTGAGGCCGGTTCAGAATTGGAGGTATGCAGCATGCTATTTCCTGCCTTCTTATTAGAATATGAATTCACTGATCATGTGGGTGTGCGAAAAACGTATGCTCGCTTTGTTGTACATATGCAGCAGCCTCATTGAGCCAGAGAATCTGGGCAAGTAGACCACAGTCCAAGCTTAAGAGATTTTGTGTCTTCTACCTTCTGTTCTGGCATGATGAATTGTATTGGATTGATGGTAATTGGCTTTGGATAGTGAAAAACAGAGTTTGGGAGAGGCCTAAAGTTGAAACTGGAATTGAGGTATTTTATTTCCTGTCTTCTTTTTAGATGGACTGAGATCATGCTGGTTTGCCAAAACGGAAGCCTGCGTCTTTGCACATAAGAAACCTAATGGAGCACAGAATGTGGGCAAGTGGACTGCTGGGCTCCCATGTTTAACAGATTTTTGTGCCTTCTGGCTTTGGTACTGATCTGCTCTGGCATGGTGTGATGAATTTGATTGATGATATCTCGTTTGGGGGATTGAAAAGATTAGAGTATGAGAGAGGCCAACTGAAGTGTTGAACAGCAGAATGAGGCGTTTAATTTGTTTCCTGGCTTCTTTTTTGAATTACTGATCATGTTGGTGTGTGAAATGTATGCATAGCGTGATTTTTCCCAAGCCTGATTGAACTAGAGAATCTGGGAGAATAGACTGCAGCCCAAATCGAACAGATTTTGAGTCTGGTTTTGATACTCGGGCACGGAAGATGGATTGGATCATTGGATTGATGGTAGTTGACTTTGGAGACAGAATCATCAATCATGGCAATTGTAGTTGCTAATTTATTAGCTGATTTGTGTACTAGACTGAGGTTTCTTCATGCTTGGTGTGCAGACGTTTTGTGTGGTGAATCGAAGATGTCTCAACGATGTCTCTTTGGAACCCTATTTTCTTTAACTGTCTGCATTGGTCCTGAAATGCATTTACAATTTATTAACAGTTTTTCTCTTAGCAACAATTTGTTAACAGATGAAACCATTTCACTGCACAAATGAAAACGCAAGCTTCACAGCCAATGTTTAGTCCCGTGTTGAGTACTTGATAAGTTACATCTATCCGAGGATTTGGTGTGTAAAGTGAATCATCACTTCCTAGTTTGACTAATTCAATGGCTTCTCACTTCTCAGATATTGGACCGTTGATGCTACCAAGTGCCGGAGGAGTTTGAAGCTTCCATTCAATCCAAATTTGGTTCACTCATTGAATCCAAATTTCAACAGGTCTACTGAAATTCAGTTGTGGTCTAAGGAAACTGTAGCTTGTAGCTGTGCTCCACGAATTGCCGCTACTTGGTGTGTATCAAACAGAAGCATGATCGTTGTGAGGCATGCACAAATTCAAAGCCATATTCTGCAGAAAAAATTCTGCTGCTGCTTTACTGGATGCATTGATACCTTTAATTGCCTGCCAGTTCCAAGCAACTCCCAGAGGCAAAGGGATTCTTCGAACTTAAATGCTTGCATGTTCATCGGTATATATACCTTCAATCCACCTTCTTAGACTTTTAAAAGTCAAGTCATGATACCGGAACTGCATCGATATTTGATAGCATCTGTATATTCAAGCTCAATAATATCAGCTCCAGAATCGCAGTATTAACTTCATGATATACCAGTTCAATAATTCACAATGTATTTACAAATAAAATAATGAAATAATGTTTGTCAATGTGTTTTCAATCTCACTTTGTTTCAGTCAACCAAACTTTCAGACATTGGTTTCTTTCTTCACATCCACGTTGTAAAGAAGGGCCCAACCTTTGACCCTTAACCATTATGTCTATAATCATGAAAACTCCCTTCAAAATTGTCATTTCTAGTGCAAAGAGCTATAAAGAAGAAGAAAACTAGTTTTGCAAATTCAACGAGAAGATCTTGCACAAGACACGTATGAGAATGCGAGGAAAAAAATTTATACACCCTAACCATGTATAGTGCCTCTTACAAGTATTCATACACTTCAAAAATTGCCATAATTAATTCAGAAATTAGATTTTGAACATGTTGAAGTATAAGTAACACACTTGTATAAAATGATTTTTTCAAGATTTTCCAAACTCTTTTTGTTTTTTTAATAATTTAACCAAATCCAAAAGTGAATTTTTTTCTTAACAAGTAAATTTTTTTTAAAATCTTTAGTAAATAGAGTGAAAATTTGTTTAAAATTTTTTTATAAGAACTTTGTAACTTTTAAAACTTTATTGAGAGAAATTACTAACTAAAATATGACTTCTACATTAAAAAACATTTTAGGCCATGGTCCATGGGAAGGCCACTTTCTTGCATTAAAATTGGCTATCAAAGAATTTGTAAAGTGAGCAGTCAATTGATATGCCTCATCATATTTTTGATTAAAAATTCTTGATATTTTTCTAAAAATTAAATTAAATTATTTTATTCCCTAAATTTGTACATCCGCTGAAAGAACGGCGTACTACAAGGCCTAGATTTTCTATATTGAATTTTAAATTTTTTATATTTCACTCCAAAAATCTACCAAAAATTGTGAAAAATAATACATAAATAATTACATACTTTTCAAATTTTTCCACAATTTCATTAGAAAAAATTTGGATTCTCTAAAAGGTTGCCAGGGTTTGATAAGCCAAGCTATTCCATAGCTCTCGAAAGCTATTTAAAAGGAGAATCTCTAACAAAAAAATAGATTTCATCTTGTCCAACTATCAACTACCGGGATTGACAAGGAATATATCTTGGTTTTATATTCTCTTTTGATTGCCACAACTTTTCATTTGAAGACTAATACTTGTGTATAATACTTGTGTACAATACTTTGACACTTGGGTGTACCAATGATGAGCAACAATAGAAGAAAAGTTCCTAGGCTAGTGGAGCAAATGTTATCCTAGGTCCCTTTCAACACTTCTTAGCAGCCCTCTCAAAAGTTCAAACTTTCTCTAATGTTGGAGATTTTTGGAGTGAATTATAAAAATTATAAAAATTTGAAGTCATACTTTAGTCACTAATATTTCATTCAATAAGATTTTAAATTTTGTGAATTTTTATTAGAGAATTTTAAAAGTCATTCTACTTACTAAAATTTTTTGAGAAAAAATTTATTTGTATCAAATTTTTTTTTACAAATAGATTTGATTGAATTTTTAAAAATTAAAAAAATATTTACTGTTTCTGAAATTTTATTCTATGCAAGTGTGTTAGTTGAACTACAACTGACCTAAATTGTGTTTAAAACCCATTAGAAAAAAATTCAGCCCATTACAAGGCTGTCCAAAGTTGACATGCCATGCTATTCTTTGCATGGCATGTCAACTTTGAAATTGCTCTTGGTGAGCAGTCAAGTCTCGCAGAATTTATTAATTTATTAATTTATTAATTTATTCTCTTTTTAATAAATTTTTATTTGGAATTTTTGGTTCCTGTGCCATTGCTGCTGCAGTTTCAGCAGGGTAGAAATAGAGGAAAAACAATTTTTTTAGCAAAATAGAAGCAAATTTCAGGGTACCTTACAAGGCTGTAGAGCAGCCCTCTGGAGGCCTGAAATTTCTTCTAATGCACTAATTTGTCAGTAGCTATGGCACTTTTTGTAAGTGCACAAAGCATTTGAAAGCCATTGTAGATTGGAATATATTCATATTAAAATAGAAAAGAAAATTATTTTTCCAATTTGCATAATTAGATATTTAGACTTTATATAGATTTTGATTCCCTTCAATTTAAATATTTTGCACAACAAAGTTTTGAGTTTTAAATGTTTATGGTAGAAAATTGAGTTAAAACTTAGGAAAAAATTCAAAAAAAAAGAAATAATAATTTTCATTCTTAGAAAATTATTAAATGGAAATAGTTATAACCTCTAAAGTCCCATTGTCTCCTTAGGGGACAAAATGGATTTTGGGCAAGCTCCTAAAATCTCAATATTTCTTTATGATTTTTTGAAATTTTTTGTGAAGATGGAAAAATTTATTAGTTTTTTGTAAACATAATTTTTATTTTGATTGGTGCCTTGGAGCAAAAGTTATGGCACAAAAAGCTCTTTTTTTTAAAATTCAGCAAGCAACAACTTCCCTCCATTAACCCCTAAAGGGCCGGCATATGTTTTCTGGATGGGCGCAAGGACTATTTTTCATATGTACTAAATTTCATCACATTTGGAAATATTAGTCAAAAGTTATGGCCTAATATGTTATTTTTTTTTGTAAATGGGTAGTTTGGGCAGATTAGAAAAAATTGCTTTCTTCAAAAACAAAAATTTAAAATTGGTTTATTAGATTTATGTGTATGAAAAGCTTTGAATCATTCCATTTCAATAGTTGAAATGAAAGTTATGGAAAGTTTTAGTTTGTGGTCAATTATGGAATCTCTAGTCTAAAATAAACTTTGAAGTCCATTATTTCACTCAATTTTCAATATTTTTGGAAAAATAAAGCCATTAGATATGAATTGTTTATTACAACATTCTCACCATTTAGATTGGAATTTTATAATTCTATTACTAAATTACTAACAATTTAGTATTTTGAATCATATTCTACTTCTTTCCACTAATTGTTTTTTTCAAATATGAATATGAACTTTTTTTGTTTTGAACTTTTTTGTTTGTATTCCTAACTTATTCCTTCAACATATTACGGAGTCATATGTTAATTGTTAATAGCTCTAAACAAGTTGTAGAATCTACTGATTTTTGTATAAAAATTTGAAATCTAACCAATTGGAAAGAGCTAAAAAATGGATTTTGTCAGTTCAAACGCTAGTATCTTTCAATCCACACACTGGTTTTTTCTGAAATTTTTACCATATATTCTCAATCCACCTTTGTATAAGATACTACGGTTTTATATGCAAATTTTTTTTTCAAGAATTTGGTGAATGTATCTAAAATGCAATTTAAAGCTTTTTCGGTGAAAACATAGTCACATAACTTTAGGGGTTAAAAACTTTAAAAAACTTTCCCTCATAAATTGTAGTTTTAACTATATGGAAAGCTATGATTCATTCCGTTTGGATTTGTTATATAAAACTTATGGACAATATTATTTTTCAAGCAATCAGAGCACTTCTCTTGCAAAAATACCTTATAGGATTCATTTTTGAACTCATTTTCACAATTTGTCAAAAAAAAGTTCTCAAGGTTAAGATCTCTTGCTAGAACAATCTCACCATTGAAAATAGTGTTTCAATTCTATTTTAGAGCTATTGACAATTTAGATTTTCCTTCAATCTTGAACCTACTTCTAATTAACAATTTTTTGATGAGTGAAAAGGAAGTTTTTATTAATTTTTTTTTAAAGATTTTCAACTTAATTCTTCAACATAAAAAATTGGAAAATCAAAATCAGTAGTATAAATATTTGAAGTTTAGATGATTCAAAGTCAAAAAAGCTAATCAAAGAAGGTACAAATAAGCTATTTTTCTTCACTTTAAATACAAATATCCAACAATCTATGGGATCAAAGTTCATGAAGTTTCTTCTATACATTTATATACTAGTCTAGCGCAACGGTGGTATTTTGTGAGCATGCGAGCCTGAGTCTCTAAGCGCTGAGGAAGGATTATGTGAGCGGTGAGCTTAGAAGTTTAAAAACGCATTAGAAACTTAATAATATTTCTAAAAAAGATTCAACCTGATAATTGTGGTCAAATTTTTTATTCACATTAAATTGTAGGACCTATTATCATAGATCTATTGCCATGTTCATGTACTATTTGTATTAAAATTATTATTTTCAATACTATCCTCTTTACTATCTAAAATATTGGAAGTACACATTATAAAGACAAAGAAATCAATTGATATGACAGACAAATGAGGATAGAAATAAGGTTGTAAAAAGTATCCACCAAATTAAAATATTTGTCTTAAAAAAAGCGGATACTTTTGAAGCTGTACAATATGTATAACTTCAATCTAAAGTCTTTCAGTCTCATATTCCAAGCACTGAGAGATTCTTGGACTTCTAGGTCAATTGAAGACTCTCATATAGACCATTGATGATATTGGCCTTATTGAAGAAGCGCTTCACTTCACTAAAACTAAGCTTGGAAAAAGTATAAACTTGCCTTCTACTAGATTTGTTTTGCAACAAAATTAATTATAAAGTAATAAAACAAGTAATAAAAATGCTTGCAATTAATACATTGATGGAGTTCACCAATCACTGATCGAGACAGCCACGTCCACAAAATTGGAATAGGTGCACTCTAAGTACATGCCAAATGTGATTTGATAAACTTTTTGCGTGGGCTCCATTCCAGATTGAAGGGAAATTATGGCTCCAAGTTTGGAGAAGGGGAGCACAGATATCCCAAGCTTATTTCTTTGACGTTATCAGCACTCTTCTATTTATTGCAGTGTTGTGTAGTAGGAGCATTTGCAATATGTCAAACGGGCCTGCTACTTCAAGTTGCTGAATAGTTGTTTGCAAACACAAGGCTAGGTTGATCATAAAAGACTGCTTCAAAAACATTGGATATTGTGAACAATTGTTGAGGTAACATAGGTGGTCGCTCTTAGAGCTGAAAGCTGACCTCTTGCAAAAAAAATGTTTCTTGCCAAGTCAAACTAGTGCCTGTCAGCACATGACTCACATTTGGTACTTGAGGTGAGTCAATTACCTCAATATATTTAGAGCCTCAAATACATCGTTCAATATCATTCGGACAAAAACAAAAATTAGTCACGATCTCTTTATTTCCATCGTACTATTTCTTTCTACCGTGGTATGTTGAAGCTGGAGTGCCTTTACATCCCTTTGCAATTTTGGCAATACAACGGATGTTTGATCTTTGCTATTGGGTGTGACATGTATAGCTCGACTTGTAGGGTAGTCTCACAATATACCATTGCAAAGTATCACAATAACTCTCCAAAGCGGTCTTGACATGTAATATGTATTCAGAGTAAGCAACCGTGTCTTCTTTTTTAAAGGCCTTTGTGGGTGGATATGTGGATTGAGTCACAACTCGTAGCATAGAGAATTTAACCTTGTCCAATCAATGGAAGTCTCCATGGCTGACTCAGTGGGGAGGTCAAGCTTGCACTTACTGCTACCAAATACCTCTTTGCCTTCCAAAAGGGGAATACATGTTGCAACATGAGGAAGGAAATTCAATGCCTCCTCAATCTTATTTAAGTCTTTGTTCCATCTAGCATCTCTGAATTGTAGCTTTTCTTTAGATGGAACTAACCTTAATGCTTTGCTGTTCAAGATTCAAGAATACTTGATAATTTGTCATTTGTATCAAGGCTTGACTGCGGTCATCAGAATTAGCGGCAAACAAATCATCACCTTGATTACCCAACTGCTGCAACTATTTTTAATGGATTGTTTTGAATAAATTGTATGATGGCATGTTTGCCATCCGTCCTCAACACTTAGCCCTTGTAAGAAAAAAAAAGTGTGGTGAGGCCTAGAATGTACTTAGTGAATATCTAGAGACTAATACACATTAGAGGAAAAATGGACCCTCCAGAGGTCTATTAGAAAGCCTTCAAATTAAAGGACCCCAAAGATTATATTTTATTTTGCACTTCCATTAATTTTTTCCTATTGTTATTCAATTTATGTTGTTAGATGATTGTAAGTGTATGGATTGGTTCAAATTTGAGTATTGGAGGTGTCATATTCTAACTTTGATGCACCTTAACCTTTAAGGCCCAAGGCCTTTTTTTTGCCAAAAAACACTCAAAACTACCATTTCTATAGCATAGAGTAAAAGATTTGATTTTTTTTCCCTACATCTAACCATAAGATCTTACACCTAACTAGTATGAAAATGTGTGGAAAACTTTCAGAATTTTTGACCATACAAATTGCAAGATATCTTCATTTAAAGTGGAAAAAAACAGATATTCAACACATTGTAGGACTAGATTATTTGACTTAGAACCTTCTTAACTTATTTTTTTGCACTACAAATTTTTAAGCTTTAAATCCGTATGGTAGAGAATTGAATTGAGAGTCTAGAAAAAGAAGTTCAAAAAAATTAAATTTTCATACTTAAAAAATGTATTAAGTAGAATTGTAGAAGTAGGTACAAAATAGAAGGAAAATATAAATTACTAATATCTCTAAAAATGAACTAATTCCAATGGTGAGATTGTTTTAGAAAGAAAACTAAACCATGTGGAACTCTTTTTTTGAAAAATTGTAAAAGTTGCATTCAAAAATGAATCCTACAAGTTATTTTTTCATGAAGATCCACTAATTGTCCAAAAAACAAGATTGTCTATAACTTTCTCATAACAAAATCAAATGAAATGAATCAAAGCTTTTCATTTAGAAAAAAATATAATGTAAGAGAAAAAATGAATTTAATTCAAATTTTTGAAATTTTTTTTGTTACATCACTCCCCCCCCTAATCTCCTTCTATGTTTTGAGTTGTTTAGGACATAACTTTTGTTCTTAGGCACTAATTGAAAAAAAAACTATATTTCCACAAAGCTACTCATTACTTCTATCCTTACATCAAATTTCAAAAAATCAGGACAAAAACTCAGCCAGTAGGTATCTGCCCAAAATTCCCATTTGTCCCCAAAGGGATAATGGCCTTTATGGGTTAACCTTGATTATATGGCTATTAGGCTTGCTCTTCTAAGTTGATTAATATCCCAAATCTAATTAGCACCTTGATTACTAAGCTATAATCAATTTTCATGTGTCAATCAACTATGAATAGATTGACCATGTATATTGATCATGTATTAATGTACTATTGTTGAAACAAATGGACTAATATGTTGGATATACATCAGGAAAGTATCCCCTCATTGAAACAATATTGTTTCATAGGGCCTGCAGTAGAATAAAGAAACTTTATTGTTACAATACTAACGACAGTACTGCAATAATATAGTTTCAATGGGTCCACTAAAACTATATTGTTGCAGTAATGTCGTTAGTACTTTAACAGTAAAGTTTCTTTACTCTACTGCAGGCCCTATGAAACAGTATTGCAACAACACTGACACAGTGGGGGGTTAGTTCCCGATGTACATCAAAGTTGGGTCTCACTCAAATGGTACACGTCTAGGGTGCATGTTTTCAATTTTTTTTTTGTTCTATACTTAGGACTGTAGAACATCATCTTGTTGACAAAGCATCAATCTTGGATTGTTTCATGTCTCACTTAGATGGTACAACTTTTGGTTACATATCTTCAAATTTCTTTTTTCAATTTCTTTTAATTGTTCACTTGGACTATAAGACATTGCTTCATTGACAAGATATCAAATGCAAGGGTTTCCACGTCTCTTTTGGAAGCAAGATGTAATAGTGCATGTTTTCAATTTATAAAAATAGAGCTCCATGGACATTAATGTATGGAGGGCTTATACAAGTGGAGCAGTTGGAGCTTGTCATTAATGATGATTCTAAGCTTGTAGTAACCAATCCTAAAATTTGATACATTTCTAATTCTCTTTGTATGCATGTTGCATCAATTGTTTTTGTACCATAGTTGTGGTTCAATTTGCTTTGGTATTCTATGACTTCCCAGTGTTAACAGTAATTTTTTTTTATATATTATTTATTGTAGGTTGACAATACCATTGAAAGTCATAATGTTGACTCAACTTTTAAGGAACAAACAATAGAGGATGTGGAACCGGATGTGTGAAATGGTCAAAAGCTCAACTTCTGATGTTAATATATTATTTATTGTAGGTTGACAGCACCATTGAAAGTTGTAATGTTGACTCAACTTTTTAAAGAACGAACAATGGAGGATGTGGAACCGGATGTGTGAAATGATCAAAAGCTCGACTCTAATGCCATCATCAGTAGTATACTATTCAATAGCAGTGGAATAGGATCCTAATTTGGTATTTATTTGTCAAACCATATGTTGTTTAAATGGGATGGCAATCATAGATAGGTGGTTTGGTCGGCTTATACCTGTAGGCTTTAGGTATTAGAAGGTTGTACACACAATCTATTAGAGACTATGAACAACATCAATTGGTGAGTTTCAACTTCTAGTAAGAAAAACTTTTGTATGCTATACCACTTCTTTTAATGTATTGTAATATTCTATGCTTTAAAATTCATTCATCTTACGTTCTATTTCCATTGATATTTGCATGCATAAAAATCATTTCCATGTCAAGAGCAACAATTGAGCAAGATGAATACCTTTGGCAACTTCAAACTAAAAGAGTTCAAGAAATCAGCTTGTAAACTGGTAAGTGGTTAAAAAACAATTTCCAACTTGGTAATTCAACAATTACCTGAGTCTCAAGAAGAAGTTCAATTGATAGAGGCAAAGAAAAATAAAATCCAATTGAAACAAAAAAGCCCACCTGCTGCTAAGAAATGTAAAATGAAGAAAAAACCTATTTGACCAATCTTATGACCCTTGTAGCCTAAGTATAGAGCCAAATTGGGAAAGGAATTTTTTGATTATTGTATTATGCTGATCATTAGACTTGCTATTAGCGACCTATTTGGTAATAGTCTCTTTGGATCAAACTTAAAGCTATTGGAATTACCTGAATTCAAATTGAATGATTATTAATTTGCACTACATTCTAACTTCTTTCAAATCTAAAATTTTGCAAGTATGTAATCAATATAATTAATATGAAATACTAAAAAATAGTCAAAATAACATATAAAAAATAGTCAAAGTTTGTTGACCTTCTTGGCACGTCTAAAACTAAATTAATTTTTTCAAATTTAAGAGCCATAATCTCGAAATCTGTACAGTTAAAGTTCTCAATTTTTTCATAAACTCCCATAGTAGCCTAGAATTTTATATGGTTGAATTCCAAAACAACAATGATTGGAATTTTTTTTAACAATTTTTTGCATAAAATACTCTTGGTCTTTCAGGATTTAATTTTTATAAAAGCATAATGTGTTCAAGTTGCTTTTGAAATTAGTTATGAGATCAACTTTCTATTGGTAGATATATTAAAAAAAATCCACATTTCTACTAAGTTATTAGAACTTTGTAGTTACATTTACAATTTTTTTTCAAATCTTGAGGTTTTAATCTTTTACATTTGTTTGGCACTTTTAATTGTTCTTCATATAATAATAATAATAATTTGATATTTTCTGTTTTATTTGGTATTTAGTATTATATAAATAATTAGATTGTGATTGTTGCAAAACAATGGCTAGTCCTTTCAATCCATTGGAGCGCATGTTTAGTGGCCTTCACAGCATGTTCCCAAAATATGTCTAGTTTTTCCCTTAATATACTTAGTTTTTTCACTTGTATAGTGCTGAGGTATCATATATCATTAGTGCTTGGTACTTTTGACACACAATGATACTAACTCTTGAAGGACCAAACAATTGTCAAGATTTCCAAAATATGAAGATTTGTTATAAAATGTTACTACAAATACTTTAGAAAATAATTTAGAATTTTTTTTCAAAATAAGAATTATATACCATATTATAATTTATAGATCATATTTGCATAGTTGGATTTTGTGTTGTACTAATCAATGTCTTTGATAAACTTTGAAAAAATACATTCAAAATAGACTATTCTTTTCAATGAATAATTGCTAATGATTTTCAATAGAAAATTTCCTAATAGTTAAATGCACAATGTAAATTTTCATATCTTTCAATTCTTTAATATTACATCAAAAATTACTTTTTGAAAGGTTTGAATTGCACATTTTCAATCCAAAAGTTCACTAATTGAAGTAAAACTTAAATGCACTCTTCAAATTATAAAATATTTGCATTGACATATTAGATGAAGGAAAAAAGCAAGGCATTTGATTAATTTATTATAGTATTACATGCCAATTTTGATATTACAACAATAATAAGATGATATGTAGTTTTGACTCAAAATTTGGAAAGCAAATGTCTCTATTTTGTACACTTTAAATGCCTGAAAAGTAATTAATATAAACAAGTCTTGTAATTTGAAGCACATTAAAAATATTACAATTCTTGCAAACATGAAAATTTGGATATTTTTACTTGTTATACTTTATTTTGCATAGCATTTGTAAACAAGACTCTTGAAAATTTGTGTTGTATAATTTGTCAAAAACTTACACAATCATGAATTTAAACAAGGTGATAGTTGAAATTAGATGTTTTTAAGAATGATCCAAGATGGATTGCTTGATTGTATGATTTAAAGTTAAACCTTTAAGGTCCGCAATGCAAAGATTTTTTCAAAAAGTCAAGCCATTTATAGTTGCTATGACCTTCTTTTTTGGTAAAAGACTTTCATCAACTAAAATGATTTTTAGCAATTTTTTGGCAAGCTTTACTACTCTAATGACTTTGGATTTTGTGAATTTATATTTTGACAGTTTTTAGCTCCTAATCATTGAACCTTGTGGTGAAGCTTTGTTTCATGTAATTCCAATAAATATTGCAAGAGGTTAGAAGATTTCTTTGTTTGGTAGCAAACTTGGGCAACCCATTCAATTTAAAAAATTTGCCTCATTTATTTATGAGAATAGTTTGATTTGATTTATGAATGTATATATTTATAGAAAGCTTTGAATCATTCTATTTGAATAATAAAATGAAAATTATGACAACTTTCATTTTGCTAGTAATCATGACATTTCTTCATACAAATAGTATTTTGAAGTTCTCATTTTGAACTCAATTTGTAATTATTTCAAAAAAACACCAAAGCATATGGTTTAGGTTGTCATAATTGCAATTTACACTTCTTATTTTATTTTGGAGTTGTTAGCAATTTGTATGTTTCTTATCAGTTTGTTCAACCTTCTATTATAAAAAACAAAATCAAGAATGTATGAAGCATTTGTTGACTAAATTTGTCCCATATGTTCTTGATTTTTTCTTCAACATAGAATGCTTTTTCTTAATTATAGGACAAACAAATTTATTATTTTAAATTTTTGAATTGTAAAACTTCACCTCTAGGATGCGTGGAAATATCTTATATTCTTTAAATTCAATTGATACGGTCTTGCAAATGGTGAGGTTTATTACTCTCAATTTTTTTTTTACTATGTACTCTAACAAGTTAACTAAAGATCTTATAGTCTAATCTATCAAAAGAGTAAAATAAAGAAAAAGAATTTTAGTGAAGGATGTCTTGGGGATAGTTTTGGGTTTGAAACAATCCAAGAAAAATTTCTAGGGGGAGTGTGAAAATACACACCAGAAGATGAGATATAAAAAGGAAGTTTGGATACCACGTGACAAAGCTATTGCAGCAGCCGTAGCAACCTTTCAAACCATGCTCCAAAAGGCCATTCAAGTCTCTGCACTAATCTAATTATTTTGACAAATCTCATGGATTGAACTTAGTATTGATCTTAGTAGAGCAGGGCCAATAATTATGTTAATGTTTTGAAGCTTTTCAATTTGTGAAGGTCAAGGTAAGAAGAAAGAGATCCAACATCTCTTGAAGGAGCTAAGAAAAAACAAATTCTCATGGTTTTGATGGATGACAATGTGGGGCATCATCACTCAAGTTACATCAATTTGAAGAATGTTGGGCTGAACAGTAATACAATTTTGTGTCCGCTCCCAAGTACAAAGGAATTAGGATACAAACCTGTGCTACGACAAAGTCAAACGTTTGTTTTTGGCTGTAAACATTTTCCGGAAGTGGAGGTTCAGAGCAAGACAAATTGGTCCTGTGAATTTTGCGATGGGGCTAAGTTGATTGAACAAGCATCGCGTAGCAATGAAGCTATGTCCTTAATTGACATTGATAAGTTGCTTGTATGTTACCATAACCTCAATGGCATCCTAATTTGTAGAGATAGCAAGCACACATTGGATATGGAGGTCATGGTGATTCTCACAATTTTTACAAGATTTTTGATTTATCATGATTCAACAAGATTCAACAATTGAGGTTGCGTCTAGTCAAGTGAGAGTAGCGCCTCATTATGAACACAACATCCCTTGACATTTGCATTGTTGACATTTAAAAGAAATTCATATTCACTACTTTTGTAATACTTAGTTCATAAATGTTGCCACGCAATTCACATTAGGTGGAAAATTAGGTTTACATGATTCCTTGGTACGTCTTTTTCAAGGGTAGGTTTAGCTTTACTCTTGTAATCACTAAATTCCATTTTCACTTAATTTTTTGAGACCATGTTGGCCCAATTTCACCAAAGTTTTTTTCACAATTTTTTGCAATTGAAAATTATTTCAAATTCAAAGATATTTTGAGAAGCTCCAAATGTAGCAATTTGTATTCCTTCCTATATGCTTCAAACTATACAAAAAAGCGAATACTAGGATGTAGAAGAAAGGCATGATAATATACTTGTGTGCAGTGTGATTACAACACAAGTTGCGAGAGTATGAGGGAGACAAGTTCCACACTCAATGCAATCGAGCCAACTTACAACAAGATGGGATCATGGATTTTGAGGACAAGAGCAAGAGACGCCAACAAATTAGAATGAGTCTACTATTATTTTTCTTTTGCATATCATGCCGATTAGCATCTGGGTCAGAGGAGTGAATGGAGACCAAAGCTTGGATTCAATATACTCCCTCTATTTCTGAATATGAATAATACAAGTATTTTCTTTGTGCTTTACAAAGGAGACTCCAATATTATTTAGAAATAGAGGGAGTATAATGAACCATAATTGGAGATTCCTGTGTATTTGAGATGCATAGACATAACATTATAAGCCAATTCATATGTTTTGTGTAGTAGCAAAATATTTTGTAGTTGCTAAACTTGACCTTTTGAAAATAGAGACCAACAAGCTGCATAGTCACTAAGGCACCTTTTTTCATGGATTGATAACTGTTATAGAAGTGGGCTTTTCTTTGACATTGAACAATGAATGACACTTTTAGTTGTCCACAATGTTTAAGGTTAAACTTGCCTCTTTTCATATGCAAATTGGTATAAGTTAGGATTGCTTTACATTTACGCTTTACACTAAACAAGAAGCAATTTCATTGGCTAGACCTTAGGAATAGTCCCAAGCACTATCATTGGTAAAACAACTTCTTTCTGATGAATGTCTTTCCTAAAAACTATAGAAATGGTGAATGCACTTGTTCATCTTACCTTGATAATATTTTGGTTGACATCCTTGATGTTATGGCCCTGTTCTTCTAAAGTTAATGATCTGAAAATGAATGCAAATCTAAGAGCATTTGCACAGGCACTTGCCAAAGATCTAACACTCACAAAACTTAGATGACAACAACAAGGTTCTTCAAAATATATTCTTATGGCCTTCAATCTTAGCGTGTTAAGCAATGGCCCTTGAAATCACTTTTTGTCCTAAATTTTGTGAATATTATCTTGTGTTCCACTTGGTGATTAACCAATTCACTACATTTAGGTCACATTTGGTGAGCAAGGAAGGGGAACAAGGATTTTGAGGGCTCTTTAAGAATAGCACGTCGGTTTTCAATGGCTCTCAACTTACGGAATATACAACTTCTATTGGGTGCAAGCTTCTCAATCACAACTACCTAATTAAGTGGTCTTCCCCATCTAAGTGGTTTGGACACCTTCCCATTACGTTCTTACCAAATTAGAAGGAGCTATGGCACAAAACTAGATCCTTGAAGGATGCTACTTTCATGTGGTCAGTTTGGCATAGTGTGATAACAATTCATTCTTAGAGAGCTAGGATTGCCCTAGGCATTGACACAAAATGCAATTGCTGCAACTTAGATATTGAGGAATCTCCATTCTATAGGTTATACGCTTGTCTACGAGCCCTAGAAGTTTGAAATTATACCCAATCTATACTCTATCATTTACAAGGGGTACAATCTATCTTTGGACCCCATGATAGATTGGATTACTCCCAATGCGTATTAAGCTCTTCTACGCCTAGATGGTTTCAGACCTTAGGATTATTTGGACCTTGCTCCGTGGCTCTTCACTTTGGATTGTTTGAATCTCTTGGAATAGCAAGGTTTTTGCTCAGAAGCTATGGCCTTTGGACTTCACGCACACAACGGTGTGGGATGTTCTCCTTGACTTTGGCCGTATTGCCCAATTGAAAGCCCAGCTAGGGGCTCATCAATGCCCACAGGATGTGACAAATATCTAGGCCAAATTTGATTGTATTTGACTTAAATCTCTAGTCCTGGCTAAAATGAATGGTACTAGAATCTTTTGGAACAAAAGGGATCCCCTCTTGCTTATTCTTTTAGCTTGCCTTTCTTTGTTTTTTTCCTTTCCTTTTTAGCTCTTATCTCATCATTGACCAGCCTTTGTGGCTTGGCTGTTCTGTACTTTTTTTTCATGCAATAGTTCTCGCCATTTGTAAAAAAAAAAAAAAAGCACGTCAAGTTTGATGAGTGCTGGTGCCGAGATGCTGTAACATCGACCAGCCTTCGTGGCTTTGGCTATTCTGTATTTTTTTTTTATGCAAAGGTTCTCGCCATTTGTTCAAATGAAAAAAATAAATAAAAAGAATAAATAGCACGTCAAGTTTGCTGAGTGCTGGTGCCGAGATGCTGTAACACTCTACTCTTGGTTGTAATTGAGGTATATTACCGCTCTATATGCGTCGTGCCGTGCGTGTTTCTTGAAACCCTAAATTGCGCCGGTTCCTGAAAATCGAATCGAAAACTCTGAGAGGTCAAAAATCTACTGAAGAAAAAAACGAAAAGGCCCCACCGAGATTCGAACTCGGGTTTTTGGATTCAAAGTCCAAAGTCGTAACCACTGGACTATGGGGCCAAGTGACGCAAATTCTAAGTCACCACTCCGATGTTCCCGACGGCTCGAAATTATAAATATAAACTATTCACCAGTGTCTGAAAGCATTGGTATAGAGTATGAAAATGGTTCTACCACTTTCCAGTTAAGAATCTGTAGATTACAAATGGCAAAACTACAAATGCTGCATACCAGACAAGAAACAGCTGGAAATGTGCAATAAACGACTCTGATCACTTTGTTCACTTTGATCTGCACGACAGCACGAGAAATGAGCAAGAATGAAAAGTCTCTTTTGCTAGAGACCCACACCACAGTCAACAGGACAGTGGCAGGGCAGTGGGAAACTACATTCCCTCTTGTGAGGGTATAGTATGAACAGACCTTTTATGTAAGCCAATCATTAAAAAATATGGTTGAAGTTCTTCACTCTTTGAACATATAACCAAAAATTAGGCACCAGCAATGATTATTGAGACCACCACAACGAGCCTAAGAAAAGATCTCTCATACAAAAATTGCTCTTTGAATCCAGCTCAACTCCAACAATTAAATACACTTTAAACCCCTCAATATGACTGCTTGGAATACAGTCATATTTAAGGTCAAATAGTCTGCATGTGATATAAGTGTGCTATAGTCAATGCTAGTTTGGCAATTGTGCAAGATATTCCAGAATGTCAATGAAGAGAGGGTCAGACGAAAGAGATCTGATTGTACAGTGAAACTGAAAACAGTGACGAAAAGGACATGAGAGGCTAAAAATTACAAATATAAGATCTGCAATGCGCGAGAGAGCTCCATCAAACCACGGAGAGCTCCAATTCACCCTCAATATAATGCTCATCAAATGAGATGACCAAGTACATATCAACACTAGCTCTTCTATAACGAGAGCCTGACCACTAGTTACATATCTACACAGCTCAAACTGTTACTCGAACAAACTTCTGCACCTGAATAGAGAGAAGTCCTCACACAGGTAACTCGGGTTAACCAGGAATCGAGGTACCAAGGAGGCTGCATAAAAAAAATATATAATATAAAACAGAGGGAGAAAATCACACCGTGTAGCCAGGATTCTTCTGCTGCTGGATATCGCCATAGCTGACAAGTTCAGCAATATCGGCAGCACTGCCCAGGAACAGAGGTAATCTCTGATGAATCTCGACGGGATTGATCTCCAAAATGCGTCGCTTGCCATCAGTTCCCTTGCCACCGCCCTGCTCCACCAGGTAGCTCAGCGGATTCGCCTCATACAAGAGGCGCAGATGAGACCTCGGATTCATTGCAATGCCACCGTACATGATGGTGCGATGCAAGTCCGCCACCAAGGAGCAGATGTAACGAGCTGAATATTGTTTCCGCGTCTGTCCCTTCCCTTGTCGCACTGTGTCGATGTACTTCCGCAAGCCGGACGGCCAGTCGAAGTAGCGAGCATCGTTGACAGAGTAGATCTGACCTGCAAAAGCAAACGACAGTTCAAAACGATGAGCAGAAAGGAAGTCTTCGAACTGAGATTATCAAGGCTTAAAATGACCAATTCGATCGATCATGTTGAGAAAATTATAGTTCAAATAGGGCCACAATTTGTAGTCACCAGAATTGGTGAATAACATTATATGTGTTGTTCGAAACAAAAGCAAAAGAAAGTTTCGATCTGACATACTCACACATGCAAAGCGAAACATGAGTAAGCAACTTTGGAAAGTGATGAGACCTCTTTCAGGAATTCGGATGTCGTGATGACTGTACACAAATTCGCCGATGGTGTAGTCCAAGGTGAACCCATGCAACCCTGACCCAACGGAGATGGCCATTATGGTAGCAGAAGAGTACAGAGCATATCCAGCGGCGACCTGCCGCTCGCCCCGCTGCATTACATTAGCGAACGCTTTCTCCTCCGTCGGCAAGTGGTCCGCCTCAGGTAATCGCTGGTAAATTCCGAAGATGGTACCGGTCGGGATGGACGCGTCGATGTTGCGAGAGCCGTCCAGCGGGTCGAAGACCACGACGTAAGGGGCCTCGCCTAGCCAAATGGGCCTGTCGTCCTCCTCCGAGGCGATGGCGGCCACTTTGCCGGAGCTTCGCAGGGCCGCCTTTAAGATGTTATTCTGCCTGCCAGCAGGATGTGCGCTACGTCAGATAGCCGACCTCATTGCAAAATCGACGCCGCGAGAGTAGATCATGGAGACCGCAAGAACGACGAGGAGGGACACTTGATTGAGGATACGAAGCCCTAATCTTGTGTCTCCATAAATGGCATGAAAAATCTTGAGCTCGGATGCATGCAACAGTTTTGTGCAGCACAGATTTATCGAAAAGCGCATAGATTCTCGAGGAAAAATGTAAGATTCAAGAAACAATTGACACCGCAAGTAGATCATTGGAGCCGCAAGAACAGTAGGAGGGAATTACTTGATATAAGAGGAAACAAATCCTAAACCCCTGTCTCTCTCAATGGCATGAAACCTGCAGAATTCTTGACCTCAGATCCAATGCAAAGACTCACGCAGCACAACTCTATTGAATATTACATCGATTTCTCGAGAAAAGCTCCAAACTCAAAGAAACATACAGAATTGTCACAACCACCGAGAGAATTGCTTGATCTAAGAGGAAATGAAGCCTTAAACACATGTCTCCACAACTGCCTAGAAACCTACAGACCTCTTGACCTCGGAAGCTATACAAAAGAGTAATTACATACCACAATCATATCGAAATTCACAATCAACGCAGCGAAATGCAAGCACCCACCGAAACAATGTCCAGTGGCTTAGGCGCATCCCGACCAACGCCATGCACAGCATCCGCGCCCGAGAGCGTGGCTTGAAGCTCCGTGGGGGAAGCCAAGACGGATGCAATGTGCTTGCACGCGGCCTGAATATGCGTCATGAGCACCACCAAGTCCACATCCACATTCGATCCCTCGGTCCCCAGAAACGCCGTCATGGTCACCACCTCGTCCGCGTCTGTTCCCGTGACCACGGCCTGCGTCCGCAACGGCGGGCGAGTGAACGCGGGCGGCAACGACGGCGCTTGCTTCTTCGACTCCATAGCCGACTTGCGTCTCGGCGAGGGCGGAGGGAACCACGACACGGGCTTCGCTTTCACAGGCGCCGCAACAATGGACTGCCGGAAAAATGACAACGACGACGACGGCGACGGTGATGGCGACGGCGATGGTAATGGCGACG
Source organism: Neckera pumila (assembly GCA_963969595.1). Taxonomy (NCBI): domain Eukaryota; kingdom Viridiplantae; phylum Streptophyta; class Bryopsida; order Hypnales; family Neckeraceae; genus Neckera; species Neckera pumila. The sequence goes on along the minus strand of OZ018409.1, from coordinate 43,387,145 downwards.
GCAATGGCGATGGCGGCTTTCGGAACCCCAACACGCGCGCCACCATACTTGGCGATGGCGCCTTAGTGCCTTTCCTGCTCGAAGGAGCCTGCGGTGGTGTATACAATTTGGCAGCAACGTCGGCCGGTTTGTTCTCCACCACGCGCGACCATCGAATGGACAGCAGAGGCAGGACACAAATGCAGAAAAGGAACAAGTAGTTCATGAGATTGTCTTCGTCGTCGTGGTTGCCGTCCGATGGCGCATCCGAAAGCTCTCAACTCCACACGTCGCACAATCTCTCTCGCAAACGGCGATCTCCTCATCCTCATCTCTTTAAGGATTCCTCCACAACTCGATTTGCATTGTTGCGTCCCGATTCATGCGAGAGATGCAAGATCGTCAGGAATTTTGTGTCGATGTCGCGGTGATGGTGAAAGATCTGGTGTAGGACGGCTGCTTATAAAACACGTTGCTTGTTGCAATTGTTTGGCAACGGGAGTTTCTGAAAAAGTGACAATTGGCATTTGTTTGAAATCTTCAACTGTCGCTGTTCAGTTGAATTGGTACCGATCTAAGTTACCTTAATCGTGGCGTTGATTTGGTTGCGGCCAGTGGCACTAACTTAGATCTGGTTCATTCTTGAAGAACTGAGGAATTTGCCTTGGAATTAGTCTCCTGTACACGGCACGTACTGACAGTCAGGTAATATCACCCAAATATCATCCGCGGATGATTTCCATCTCCTTAAACCCTAAAATCCTTCGCAAAACCCTACATATAGCTGCTATCGTGCCGGAAGTGTAGTATCTCTTAGCTTCGCTTTCACGGCGACGGTGGCTGGTAGGATTTGCGCTCATTGTCTGGCTTTCGAGTCTTTTGTTGTTTACTTGCGGTTTTCAGTTATCCTTGGGCATAGCCTTCGGTACGCCAGTAGTTTCCTTTCGCAAGTTTATTGTCTCTAGGTCGCAGTTTCTCGCTGTGTTTGGACTCTGTTAGGGTTTAGGGGTACTTCTCTTTTGGAGGAATATGATGACGGAAAATTGTCGCCCCAGTCCTATACGAGCATTGACAAGTGTTCTATGAGGATTGACTATTTTATATTCTGATTCTTCGGTTACTTCTGTGTCGGTCCAGTTGATTGGGAAATGATGATACTTTTCGCCTCTCCCGAATGTATCTTTTGATACATCATGCGGGATTGCGAAACATGATTTGCACGTCAGTCAGATCTCTATTGTATCGGTTTACTTCTTTGTTTTAGAAACGTTGAAAGTGATGATGAGAAATTGTCGCCCCAGTCCTATATGAGCTTTGCTCTATGAGGAGTGACTAATTATCATTTCTGATTCTTGTAAATGAGTATTTTGGTGGTGTTCTACGTTGAGATATGCACATCTGTCACTGTCGAGGTCTGGAGGTACCTCCTAACATTGACTCCTCCAAAAGTGTGCTAGACCAAATCGGTGCTTGAACTTCAATGGCGATGGCTCGAAAATGTTGCCTCATGTCGGAGTGCAGCACCATATCGGTCCTGTTCAGAAATGCCTGTTAGTCCATTGCAATTGGGGAATGATGATACTTTTCGCCATACCCGAATGTATATATGATACATCATGTGGGGTTGCGAAACATGATTTGCACGTCAGTCTGACCCCGACTTTTCTGTTTATTAGCCTTCCCTGGATCCTTAGATAAGGTAACCGATAGAAATGTCTTTTTGACCTGCTTGCTGATGCAGTTCAACAGCGAACTTTCTTCTCTGTTTAATTCGGGCCGTACAATTATCCTTCAATTTGCGCAATCGTATTGGATGTCTAAGGGGGTCTGTGAAGTAGATCGGCTTGACAGGAATCCAAGCAGAAAACCTTCAATGCTGCAAGACATGCCTTCTCATATTGGCATGAACTGCTTCAAAAAACTAAAATATTAAGATTGACCAAGAGATTGGTATTGTTGAAAGATTTCAATTTTAATTTACTTGGATGTGTGTCCTTCTGAAACTCTTCAATTCATTCATCATCCATCCACTGAATGCTAGCATAAGGGGTGGATGAGATTAGAGGAACCTGCAAGCAGGGACTATTGGATTGAACCACCGGCATTTCATTCAAATAGTCTCTGGTACCCGTGAAATCCCCGGAGCCGAAAAGGAAGAGGCTTTGAAAACTTGCTTCCTACTGTCAATAGCTTGGCATTCTTCAAAAGCGCAACCGTTGTTACAGCCTCTTGGAGTGTAGCTGACCTATGTTTCATGTTGGCTAGGAGGTTAAAGGATTGGCTAACGAGCCTACGACAGGCAAACCACCCATGACACCACCCGTGACAGACACCTAGTGAACATTTTCAGCATTGGCCTAGAAGAGTCTCTAGATTACCCCAAAACCAAAAAGTGTATCCATGATTGTCAATTTGTCATCTTACTCTACTAAAGCAGTCACAATATTTTGTAACATGGTCACAACATGAAGTCCTATAATAAGTTTACACAGAAGGTGGAAATTTTATTGCAGTCACTCCATCGCCATCATCCAAGACAGGCCACTAACTTACGCTCAATCTACTGTAGCTCAAATCTGAAGTCTGTCACAGGTTGATGAAACGTCCGTATATGTCCACTCACATAGAGAAACTGACTGAGGGAATTACTTCACCTAGCCACACCTCGTCCCTGTTAAAGATCACTTCACGGAGAGATATCACTTGCACGCAGGAAGGGGGTTGCCGCAAAGCCCAGGGTTCCCCGCGAAAGAAGACGCAGGAAACGTCGAGAACGGGGAGCCCTGCGGAATGGGCCCCGTCAACTGATTGTTGGAGAAGTCTATGTACAGCAACTTCTTCCAGTTCTGCGCCAGCACAGCGGGAATCGGACCCGAGATTTGATTGTTATTGATCGTGAAGTGGTAAATATTCTTCAAGTTTCCGAAGCTCGTGGGAATGGTGCCCGTCAACTTATTTCCACTCATGTCAAAGAAACTGATCTGCGTCATTGAGCCGATCACGGAAGGCAAGGCCCCCGTGAGCTTGTTGTTGGAGAAGTCGAGGTTTGTCAGCACCGTCAGCTGGCCCACAAGAGGAGCAATCGCGCCCGTAAGCTGGTTGCCTGTCAAGTAGAAATCTTGCAGACCCTTGAGGTTGTACAGTGATGTCGGAATTGTGCCGGATAGTTTGTTGTTTCCCAGGAACAGATACTGCAGCTGTGGTCCGATGTTGCTCAGAGCTGAAGGAATCCCACCTGTAAGCCTGGATCCACGCGATGAGCAAGAATCAGATTTAGGTTCAGGGTTTAGGGGTGGGTTTCTGTTTGAAAAGTGTGGATTGGGAGGATAGTGACTTACTTGTTTTCACCGAGGTCGATGTAAGTGGCACTTTTCAGGCCGCCGTAAGATGCTGGAATGGAGCCCGTGAGCTTGCTCCTTCGAACATTGAAAAACTCAAGGCTCTTCAGATTGCCAAGAGCTCCAGGGAGCGGTCCGGAGAGCTGCTTCAGACTTGCGAGGTCCAATCGCTTGAGGTGCGTAAGCTTTGCCAAGGCTGGCGAAATGGTGCCTGCAACAGTAAGACATGAGGATGGATGCAACATGTAGGCATCCTCTCTGTAGACCAGCTATGGCAATGAAGCTCCAGAGACGTGCAAGAGTTTATGATTCGGACATACCTTTCAAGAAGATAGTGTCATCGTCGAATGCTGGATCAGGTGCGAGGTCAATCTGAGTCACATGTCCAGAAGTGTCACAGAACGTGCCACCCCAGCCGCAACAATCTCCATTAGCCACCCACCTTGACAGCATGCTCTGCGGGTCCTCCTTAATGCCAGCCTTGAACGCCAGAAGAGCCGTACGCTCTTCCGCTATACACGCAGCAGTTGGATGCAACAGAGAGACCAATAGACTCACCACGAGGATTACACTTGATATATGTTTCAGCTCCATGATGCTGCTTCTCTGAAACCCGAGTCCTCCGCAAGGCGGACAATTTTTGAGAGACACTTGCATTCAAGCCTTCATCTGCTACACAAGCATCCCAATCTCATATCCAACTTTGATCGAATTGGAATGTGTGCAAGTTGAAAGCTTATCCCTGTTTATAGGCCATGGCGAACACAATGAGAGCGTCTAATCACATTGCTGGCAATGAGCCCACAGAGCTAGAAACGTGCTTTAAAATCGAGGAGTTTCGTGATTGTCCTGAAATGCAGTGAAGAACAATACATTGTGTCTGAAAAGAGTAGATCTCTAGGAAGAGATCAGCAATTGGCGCGGAAACTCGAAGTGAGGAGTACGAATGCTCCGAGAAAGGAGTGAATGTAGGCAGCGCAGTGGCGTTTCCCCAAGTGACAGAAGTTACTCGGCAGTGACATTATTTGCAAGGGCACCTTCGAGGTGAGGACGGAGATCTCATCCTTGACATTTGAGCTTACTCGTGTACTGATATGCCCAGCTGCCAATTTGACTACTATTTTATCTAAAGGATGACGAAGTCAATGCCCAGCGGAGATAAGCTACAGCAATGGGAGAATATTTCGGTTTGATGCTTTGAGGCCACCTCCATGTCGCAGTTGCTGTACTGTACAGGTGCCGTCTGGTTTCTTTTTACATTATCTATATCATTGACGTTGAATTGAAGTTGAATCAACATCCTGTCAAGATTGCCACAAGATTTTAATTTGAATGGGATTCTGAACCCAGTCAGTACCCTTGGGAAAAGCAGAGCCGCGTGACGACCCTGCACTGTATACAGTACAAAGACAGAAAGTATCGTAGCTCATGCGAGTTGTAGGCCGCGTGCCCGAAATTTGTAAATCCTTGATGACTTTAAACCCGTATGGATGCAGCAACAGGTACCAGCGAATTGCTTTATCAGAAGCTTTGCCAGCCTACATCTCAGCAGAAATAGTGGAGCTTTTGCTTGTTTGGTATTGCCCATTCCTTTCCGGTCACGTTCTTGCTTGACGGTGCATAGCATTGTTTACCAATGAGGCAGGGTCCCTTTCAATCCTTCAAAAGGGACCCATACAGTGAACAAAATTGTCTTACATGACTCCTCAGCCAACCCGAATCCTTGAATTATCTAATAAGTCTAAGTCCCTCTCAGTTATCAAGCAAAGTATAAATTAGTACCTTCCCAGCATAGGGAGGACCATTGTCTAGTTTTACAATGTTTTGTGTTGACGATGAAGTGGTTACAATTGGACTTTGGACAGTGATTCGATGAACCTCAGATCATGTAAGCTTAACCCCTAAATGCCCAAGGGACTAAAATTTGGTGTCGACAAATCTTTGAAGTTAAATAAAAGCTAACCAAGTTGCTATTTTTAGTAGAGAATATTTAAAAAAAATACTTTTTGAAGTCTAATTTTAGCACCAAAAATTCAATTTTGAAAGTGATTGCTTATGATTTTTCTATTCAAGATTGTATGCAAGTGTACCCATTGCAATCTTGACTTTTCATAGTATTGAGGGCTCTTGGAAATGAGCCTCAAATACACTAGATCTTGGAGGAAAAATCACATTAGAAATTTGTTTAAAAAATTTGTAGAGTAAATTTTGAAAAGTTGTAAATTGATTGGGGTTATGCAAATAGGTCCTTTAACCTCATATTTTTTGTTGACCAACTTTCTAGATTTGGCATGTGAAAATTGAAAAGAGGATTGAAAGACTTCAAGTCATTTTCATGGTTTTAACACCCTCATGTTCAAACATTATAATCTTTCAATTGATAAGTGATATTGTTGTATTTTCTTTTCCTATGTGACCTCTAACATGTCTAATTTGAATTTATATAGTTACAATTTATAAAAAATTGATAGAATATATCAATATGTTGACTTTTTGTCCAATTTATAGCAAATTCTTAGAAGTTCAAAAAAGACCTTGAGCATGTAGGGGTTAGTGTGGAACGTGAAGAAGCATCTCAAATGTGGTGCAAAAATCCGCTGACATCCTCTGTACCTGCAATAACTCTCATTATAGCTACTTCAACAACTTCGACGGAAGAATCGAAGAAAGTTCTTAGCATGTGAGAGTCGATGATGGATTGCCGTTCTTACCACATTAGATTTCGGAATATTTGCCATCTCTTGAATTCAAATGTTCTAGCGAAGAACTCATGTTGGACTTGTCATCTCGTATTCTCAAAATACTGCCATTTGACTAGTATGTGTTTGCGGCTTAACCCCTAAAGTCCCATTCCCCTCTGGGGACAAAATGGATTTCGGGCAGGCTACTAAGGTTTCAATATTCATCATTATTTTCTGAAACTTTTTGTGAAGATAGAAAAACACATCAGCTTTATGGGAATACAATTTTTATTTCAATCGGTGCCTGGGAGTAAAAGTGATGGCACAAAAGGTCATTGTTTTCGGTGTGGCGGGCAGATATCTTCTCACACAAAAAAAAGTTTAAAAATTTTAAAAAATTACTTTCTTAGAGATTATGTTTTTATCTATATGGGAAGCTTTGATTCATCTCATTTGGATTTATTATGTGAAAGTTATGGACAATCTTATTTTTTGGGCAATTAAGCATCTTCTTGAAAAAATAACTTGTAGGACTCATTTCTGAATGCAATTTTCACAATTTTTCAAAAAAAACTGCTTAACAAGGCTAAGTTTGCTTGCTAAAACAATCTCACCATTGGGATTATAGTGTTTTAGTCCCATCTTAGAGCTATTGACGATTTAGATTTTCTTTCAATCTTGGACCTACTTCTACTTAACAATTTTTTATAGAATGAAAATCAAGTGAATTTTTTTTGTATTTTTTTTTCCTAGATTCTCAACTCAATTATTCAACATAAAAAAAATTAAATTCAAAGTCTATAGTGTAAGTTTTTTTTACAAATGGCGGTCAAAGTCATCTGAAATTGCAAGTCTGTGTTCAAAAAATCAAAATTTTCCAACTTTGAATGCTTATATCTTCTAATCTGTACGGTCAAACTTTATGAAATTTTTACCACATGATCTGAGGTAAGTCAAATACAAGATCCTAGGATTAGATTTTGAAAAAAATTATTTTTTCTCTTTTCTTAGATGAACGCAGCAGAACTGGCAGTTTTGATTTGATTTTGACAGAAAAATGCCTTGGGACTTTAGGGGTTAAGAAAGTAGAATACAATCACAGAGCGTTTGCAGCTGAGTACAGAATATTCTTTCATACTTAATAACCTTGCTTTTCAGGTCATATTTCTCGTGATATCAAGGACTCAATTGCTGTGACTGATGGCTACGCTGCCTTTCCATGGCAAACAGTATGATTGTACCACCGAGGAAAGCGACTTCTCCTTGTTCCTCTCGGAAATTGCACCATGTAACTTGACTGAATGATACTTGAAATAAGTTATTGTAGATGTTGCTCTCATTTTCAGGACAAAGCTTATCCAGGTTTTTTTCTCCATTTATTTTGGGGATTGCACAAAGCAATCTTCACTAGAGTGATGAAACTATTTACATCCATGGAAATGATGAAACCTGCAATAATAGGTGAAAAAATGAAAATTCATTTATTCATTCAAAAGAATGTACATCCATCCAAAATAGAGTGATATTGTTTCATTATTTGATAACAATTTAGTGACCCATTTAGTGATTTCATCCACTAAAATACGAAGAACATCTCGCCAAATATTCCCATTGAAAATTTTGCATTGACATTTAGCAAAAATTTGCTCAAAAAAAGTCTCTAAGCTTATCTTGATGTTTTGGAAATGGAACAACAATTATGCCATAAATGATGTGCTTGTCAATGGGATATTCTAACAAAGTTGCATGAATGCAAATAGGATTGCTATTGTTGTTGTTGCCACCTTCTAGAGATAGATTCTATCATAAATTTATGACATTCAATAACCAATATCTAGCAACTAGCTAGTATCTTCTATGTATTTTGTCTAGTATTTTGATTGAGTTCCAAAACATATTGGATGTCGTATTTGTCATTGAAGCATGGAGTAAAAATAATATTGTCATCAAGACACTAGATCCTAAATAGTGATTGTTTGCATGATGATTGGTATACTAAAATTCACTCAATATATTGTAGTCTACACTATATAGATTTGAAAATTAAGACTGCATGTTCAATTCAATCTTTATTATACTCTTCATATTGGCCATTGGTCAATTTCGACCTTCATTTCAACGTATTTGATTCACTTTGGTTTTTAGTTTTTTTACAAGATAGTAGAGAATCCAACCACATATAAGAAACTGTCACATTAAGAACCTTGATGTTGAATTTAGAAAGCAAGTACCTAAATTAATCCATCTATGCAACTTGATCACTTCCAACTGATCACAAGTCTTCTACAATTAGCGTATGAAGGTAAAATGTAATCTATCATTTATAATGACAACTTGATTATTGTAAGTGAAAGTTTATTATTTGGAAGAAATACTTTATGAATTAGAATAGGGTATTTATAGTCAAGTCTAGCACATTTACAAATTGCCTGTTTGAGCCATTCAAAGATTTGTACCGAATATATAAATAAAATTGACATTTTTTGTCTTGCACAATTAATACTCACTTCTTACCCAATCTCAATCGAGCATACCAAATTTCAGTTTCAAAAAGCAAAATGTTAATTGTGATGAATTTTTTAAATCAACTTTCATGATTTTATATAATATTTTACTGAAAACAAGTGATGGTGTATTTTTTAAATTCAATTGCATAGATATGTAGGGAACATCCATACGCACACCTTTCATATTAAAAAACACCCCATTAAATAACAAAAATATAAGTTCCTAATAAGGTCTCAATATGAGGTGCCATGTGACCAAACTTTATGAAATAGATATGTTTATATTTTAACTAGATTTTGTCAAAGTGAATGTACCATCATGCTCAAATGTACAAAATTAATTACCACATGAGAAGAAAATAGAAAAATCTAATTATAATAAGAGATGTCTATTTTTACAACATTTGGGCATTGTCACCTCAATAGTAAAACTTCTATAAAAGGAATTGTAAGACTTTTGGGGAGATGCTTGCAAAGTAAAATATGTGCTTAGAGATGTTTCCTACATATTTACACAATCAAACTTAAAAAATTCATCATCACTTCTTTTCAATAAAATAATTTGTAAAACCATAAAAATTGACTTCAAAAATTCACCAAAAATGGCATGATTGATTGGAATTACGTAAGGATACAATGATAATAATGCTTACCAAAATATACCAATTATACTATACATTATATAAAAAAATTTGAATGCTTAAAATTGACAGTTTGTAAATGAACTAGACCTAATTGTATTGTGACCAATTAGGTCATGGTTGCAATCAAGACTTAGGTGTAGTTACCTTAAGGGGCTTTGGTCTAACAAACTATAAGAAAAATAGTATCTAACACTCAACCCTCTCTAACGACACACTAAGTCATTATATATTCCTTGTAAGCTTATATCCTCTGAATTGGTCATGTGGTGTACACCTCTGATTGGACGGACTCCATGAGGCAATCTTGTTAGTAAATTGATTCAACTCAAATATAAGGCCAATGAAATAGATAATGTAAGAAAGAAGTCAGACGTCCATGTATACACGAAGTCAAGCTATATGCCAGTATAGATAGATAGAAACTCCAGTCTTCAAAGAAAGCCGTCATGAATAAAGTGTCTGTTTGTTATGACAATGAGCCAATGAGCCAATGTCCACAGGATCAAGGGCCATTGACAAGCTATATGCTTGTATACAGCTAGCACCGACCGCATAGATGTAGACTCAAACCGAAACTTCTTTTGTTTCCTGCAACTTGACTGACTTCTGGATCCTAAACCCCAGTCAACATGCAGCTGGGCACATCAGTCCAAGAGTGTGCTCACTTGTCAAAGGCGAAGCAATCTTGGTCCTGGCTTGACTTGGGCTCTATTAACGTCACTCCTGAATGCCTTCCTCACTTGGGTAATGCCACTGCCCATCCCTGCAAAGACATTACATAAGCTGTACTCCGATCTGTATCTTTTGAGATCTACTCTTTCTAGACACAAAGTCGAGCACAAAGTACTATTGTTCACTGCATTTCAGGGTACAATCACCAACCCACTTTGATTTCAAGCAACGTTTCTAGCTTTGTGGAATTGCCGCAACCGTCATGTTATTTAGACGCTCTCATTATGTTCGCCATGGCCCATAAGCAGAGATATGATTTCAGATTGCACACATTCCAGTTCGATCACAGTTGTGCCAATTGATCAACGTCGTTGGATATGAAATTTATGAAACTCACATGCATATTTTGCTGATGAAGATTTGGATGGGAGTATCTTACAGAAGTTGTCCGCATTTTGCAGAGGAATTGAGTTTGGGATAAAGCAGTATCATGGAGCTGAAACATGGATCAAGTGTGATCCTCGTGTGTCTAATGGCAGCCCTGCTGCATTCAACTGCTGCGTGTATAGCGTAAGAGCAAACGGCTCTTCTGGAATTCAAGGCCAGCTAGCGAGACTCTGCACCCAGTAACTCTTGGTCAAGCACTTAGCAACTTCAACGAACTCTCATGAAATGTTTTCAGACTCTGACACAAAATGCTACTTAACGTTTAAGCTCACGTTTACTTGCTTAAAGGAAAGCACCAATGACATATTCCACCGCAGGTTGAATTGATCGAGCAAACCTCGAGCAATCCTCTGAAATATAAAACACAAAACACAAAAAATGTCGAAAATCAAGGCGAAACACGATAAAGGCAAGAAAGGAACAACCCTTGACCTACTAACGCCTTCACGATGCGATCATTGTGGAAACTAGCAACGTCGCGGGAATGCTCCTGACCATTTAAAAAATACATTGCTGCAAAGGAGAAGGATGACAGTAGAATGAAACTGCTGTAGATCAAGAGGGATGAAGACTGTTGATGCGCAAAGATAGGGTTCCAGGTAAGCAATGATGGGGGTGCGCGCAAGAATAGGGCTCCCTACCCTACGCCATGTCAAGGTTTTAGAGTTTTTTCTCCTCTCTGTCTGTAGTCAACCTAAATGTGTAGTCAACCTAAATGGGCTTTGAGTTTCGGCTATTGTAACAATGGAAAGGGGCTCTAAGGTAAACCAACCCATCATAGACATTATGACTCATTAAAGTCTTGCATCAGTTTATGATAGAATTTTTTCAATAAATGAGATTGGGCTACATTAATTTGAGTTAGTGGTGACAATCAATGTCTTAGGGGATGGAGATAAATTACGGATTGTAATAGGAACTTCCACCTTTTGAGTGTAAATTTATTATAAGAAATGACTTCTTACGCTTTCATATTGTGGCCATGTTAAAGAGTAATGGAATATTGTAAATGCTTATGGTGAGTAAAATGACAATTATGGACACAGTTTTTGTTGGGTTTGATGTAGTTTAAAGACTCTTTTGGGCTAATTAGGCAAACACTTTAAAAATCCATAATAAAATTAAGAAATAAGATATCAATTACTCTCTCCATTTCTCACATTTGTCTTTATGTGGAAAAAATTTAAAAATTTTCAACAATTCCAATAGGACAAACTAGTCATCTTACCTATCATAAGTTGATTTACCTTATGGCTTAACGTGTACTAAGTGGTCAATATTGTATTTTCTTGGCATATGAGGTGTAGTATTGAATATGAAAAAATTCTATATGTACAGTTAAAATGTTATGCTATAATTGAGCTTTTCTCTGTAGGAAGGTGAGATAACTCTGCAAAGGCTCTGTAAAATTTGTGGATTTTTCCGGTCATTGTCATATGAGGCTTTTAAATTACCTATACCTGTACTTGACCGGCAATGCAGTGCACGACATAATCTCAGCAAAAAATCCCATCATCTACTATGCTATCACTCTCTATCTGCAACACCCAAACAATCAAGAAACACAACCACCACTTCGTCTACAAGAAAAATCTTTAGGGTTTCCTTGTTATTTGAGTGACATGAATCGGTGACTGCAATGAACACACCAATTAAATAGACCGGCTGGAAATGAATGCAACCAGTACGTTGCATGGGGCAAGTCTGGGTGCACATCCGTAAAATGTCCGTTTCGTTGAATTGGCACTAATCCATTAAAATGGCACTGTGGATCCTCAAGCAAGGAAGGAAATGACTTGACTTAGAGAGCTGGGAGAGGTGATGGCGGTGAAATCAAAACTTAGTGTATAGTGTTGTGAATGAAATGTAATTTGCAGATTTGATGGCACAACAAGCTAATGTGCATATCAAAATGGTGGACCATTTCCCACCAATTTAACAAGATTGAAGTTTTATTTGTAATAGCAACTTAGAATGGCAGTTGGAACAAAAAAATAATTTTGCTTCTTAGAACCCCCCCGCAGTTGTAACACGTCCAAGCAACAATCATAGCACATCACTAGTTTAGAGGCACCTATTATATTAAGTTCACACTGTCACGCCCATTGTCACGATTTTATCCATGGATTGCCACATATTCATCTTAACTCAGAGATTTTCATGCAAGTTGGAAGCACTCTTGAGTTCAAAATCCACATGTATGACAAACTAAAGAATGTTTCTTATACAACTGGGTGCAGTTGCAAATGTCGCAATTTTTGTACGACTAGTTTTTACAGTAATGTTGTAACAACCACCTTGTGCTTTCACTTTGTATTTCAATCTAGATAGCTCAATCAAAGATATTCGTCCTCAAAAATGCATTCCAGAACTTCCCCTTTGGATCATGCTTTGCCGCCAACGCCCAAAACTCGTGCACCTTCTTGTACCGTGCCCGTAGCTTCTCTGGCGGCACAGTAAACAACTTCCCCCAATGCGGACGAGGCAGAAATGGGGCGAGCGCTTGTTCAATCACCGGCATCAATTCCTGCACCGCCGGACCCTCATTCTTCCATGTGAAATGGATGGCCACGCTCCCCCTGCGGTAAGCGGTGCTCATCCAAAGCTCATCAGCTGCAATGGTGCGAATCTCACTGATGGTGAGGTGGGGACTGATTTGGTTGCGTAGTCGCTCCACAGCACGAATGGCAGCAATGGCGTGCTTTTGGGGGACAAAATACTCTGACTGGAGCTCGTTTCCGGAGGTGGGGATGGTGCCGGGACGGAAGTGGGGGAGACGGAGGTACCAGGGGCCGGGGATGCCTAGTTGCTGGGTCACATTTGTTGGGGAAGCGCCGGTGGGACTTTGGTTTTGGGTGGCGAGGGTGGCACCGAAGTAGGTCGTTGGGCCTGTGAAGGGGGCACCGTATCCGTCGCGGACTTTAATCCACACCTGGTGTTGGTACATGGACAAGATTAAGATAATGAGTAGGATAGACTTTGGTTTAAAGTTGGAGGATTAGGCCTTATCTTAAAGGTAGTCAACCAAAAAATTATCAGATTTGAAGACGAACAAGTGCGTTCTTTGTTTCTAAAATTTCCTTGAACGTCATTCATGGAACATTTTTTGTCTTCAACATGATCCTTATTGGGTTTATGAATAACAAGGAGCAGCAATTGCTTCTTTTTCTAGCACGATGCTATTGAAATTTAGTTTCTATCAATGCAAAACCTCTTCCCCTTAAATTTGGAGTCAAGAATTTGATACATGATAAGTTGAATAAAAGACAACTTTATTTTAGATGATTGAAGTTACGTACAGATCTTTGCAAGCAAAGTTGACTGATAACCATGTTTGTATGTTTGAGAGTTTTGATTTTTGGGTCACACCTCAAGGGAAATTATTGTTGATTCAAACTCACTTCCAATTCATATTACATGCAAATTAGAGTTATACGAGCTCAAAGTACAATTCACAGATGATCAAAATCTGCACAACCTCAAAAGTTATACTGCCAGTTTTAGATCATCTATCATTAAACTTTGAAGCCTTATAACTTCTGTATAAAATATCGAAATGGTGCATACTTTGGTGCGTTAGAATCCTCTCTAAGTTCTCTACAAGAGCATGTAACAAAAATCTCATTACTCCAATTCAAGGAACTACGTGGGGGTAATCTGAGCAGCTCACTGAGTGAATGAACAGGAAGAGTTCGTTACACCACCTGTTTGATCCGCTGGTTCTGCCAATCCGTAAAAAGGCTGACGCTGTACCCACTCGCCATAACAGCGTCAAAATGCGTCATGGCCGTGGCGAAGTTCATATTCAAATACACATACTGCCGCATCGTGTATCTCTTCTGGAGGTCGAGCGTGATGCCCGCGATGACGCCCAGAGCGCCGAGTCCTACCACAGCGCCTTGGAATTCGAAATTCTTCTCCCCGCGCGAGAGCTTGACGACGTCGCCGTCCGCAGTCACGATCTCGAGAGCATTCACGGCCGTGGCCAGGTTCCCGTTGTGCACGCCGGAGCCGTGCGTGGCAGTGCTGATGGCGCCCGCGACTGAGATGTCGGTGAGCGAGGCGAGGTTGTGGAGGGCGAAGCCGTGGGCGTCGAGATATGGACAGAGCTGGGTGTACGTGATCCCCGCTTCGACGGTTACGGTCTTCGCCGCAGTGTCTAGCGCGATCACCTTGTGTACAGTCAAAGAATTTGGCAGGACGCTTAACACTAGCTAGAACGGAAGGCTGATATTGCAATATATTGTGTAGTGGTTTTGAGTTAGAATGTAGATTCGGGAGCCCCAACCTGCACAGACTACGTACTCACAGGCACCCCAAGATGTATCCTGTTCAAGATGTTACCACTAAAGACACCTTGCAGCGGGGGTTCCGATTCTGCATGTGTCTTAAGTTATGGATTAATTGATGATGTGCTGCAACTGCTACTTCATGTTGTAATGTAACCAAATGGTCGGCTAGAAAAAAATCAGTCGGTGGTTTCAAAGAACGAGTTTCTGGGGTGCAGCTAGCTAGCCAAAGTTAGTGTAGGACATGCATACTGCTTAAAATTTCAAAACTTACCTAAAATATTCCCGAAATATACCAACTGTAAGTTGGTAATATAATTATTGATAAATCTAGAGTACTCTACCTTAGCTTAATGGTTGCAGTAATTTGACAATGTATGACAAACTGACCTTGTGCATCGACGAGATGAGCGAGAGCTGATTCTCCGAGTTGTCCGCAATCGAATTGAAGCAGTGGCGCTTACCGAGCGCTGTTACCTTCGTATCCGAGCGCACTAGGGCGATGATGGCCTTCACGGAAGCGGCCTCCTGCAAGCAATCAGCGCTGTAGAATACGTTGCCAGCCCAGTTTGTCCGATTCTGATTCTCCTGTATGCAATTGCTCGTCGACACTCCTGCAACCAGATTCACGATCATCACACAGGAGACCAGCAACCAGCTGAGAGGGCGCCCCATGGCTGGAGAATCACGAATTGGAATCGGCCTCTGCGATTTGCCGCATTGAGATATCGATGTGCTATTGAATTGAAGATCGAAGCTACTTAAATTGCAGCAAGCGCATGGCGTCATGCTGATCTCGACGAGGTTGAAATTAATGTGGCCGATTAGTTTTGTACCAGATCGTGCGGAGACTGGATTGTCAATTACTGATTTATATAGTCCGAAACGCTCCAAACAATATGTTGGGAGAGCGACCCCTTTAAGGATTTTTCCAACCCATGTCATTGGAGTGGCAGTGTCAGATTGCGTGGTTTGAAGGTGGTTCCGTAGTCAAAAAGGAAACCATAGCCGTAATAATTATTTTTCAGAACTACTGCGCGCTGCGTACAATTCTTGGATATAATAGTAATTTGGGCGGACTTGTCCTTCTTGACTACGATTCTGACGACTTTAGTTTTGTGCGCATCTGATGTACGTGAGAAAGCAGTGTGTCCACATTAGTTTCAATGAAGTTCTGTCCCAATGGAGTGTGTACGTTCTAAGTTGCTGGATAGCTTTGTACAGGTTGAGGCACCGATGCGCGTTGTGGCATAAGCATGTTGAAGTGACAGTAATTAATTTGGGCAGGCGAGATCTTCTAGCAAGAATAATATTGGTAGTAATCTCAACGTACAACCACAAACCATGTTAGTATTTGTGATGCGCTTCCAATACCCCATGGAGCAAGTGCATCGCTGTATTCATGTACAATTTTACCTGGCGTATTTGGTCAATTGTCGTGCAGAAAGGGAATGAATAATAGAGGCGTGTTTTGAATGAGGAGCTTCAATTCGGTTATGTACGGCACTAGAGGCTGGTTCATCCCAAAGCTGGCCCATCGGACTGTCTTCTGGATAGCACGTGAAAGTTCAAATCCTTTAGACTTTGGAAAGCAGGGTTGCGTTACGGACGGGCACCCGTTTATTGTATTCCTACCTTAACAGGCACTTTGGAAGTGAAGTCTGTGGTGGCCAGCTATCAATGCTTCCAAACCTTGGCAACTGACATTGACATAGACATCTTGCGTCACATCTGAAGCTAAGCGTCACAGTTCCAAAATATCTGCAATGCTTATTCAGCATGTGCTCCTTGCACCGGTATTTTTAATTGTCTGGAAATGTGCATATCTTACACTATCTACACTCAGGCGTATGACGATGTTGTGAAACATCTAAATCCTTTGCTCTGTATGCTCCATTTTCTCACTGTACTGTACAGTGTACAGTAGGATACAGTTCATTTACGAATATTTCATTCAGGCTTCACTAAAAAGTTCAACAACTTTAGGAAGCTCTAGCGTGCTAAAAAATGAACCGATTTTGAAACCGCAAATTGCGTTGTAATTGCAATGAATTGAACTTCAATTTCACAATAAGTGAAAAATGAATAATTCACAATCATACAACAACTTGGAACTATCTACCATTTCATAGAGAATTGTTGGAAGATAGTCAAAGATTATTTGCACTAGGGTGAAGAACAAGCAAGAAATGATTCAAAAAACTTAAGTGGTATGGAATGAAGTGTCTCTACAACAACTACAAACTCTCATTTCGAACATCTCAATTGAATGCAAACTGTAATTTTGGCGAAGGGTGGTGCCACTAGATGGTAGATAGTGTACAAAAATCATCCACAATGTTGGATAATTTTGACTTTCACACATACATATTTATTATGATCATAGATTAATCTTTTCTATAATTCCAACACATTTTTTAGTTTGAAAATCGGACCATTTTTGAGTATGAAATGACTTACTGAACTTTCTGGATTTTGTAGTGAAAACTGTCGGGATGTAGAATTTGTAAATGAACTATATCCCATTATACATTTATGAATGAAATTTGTTTCGATTTTTAGGAGATGAATCAATGTCTTCTATAATTATGTACTCCCTTAGTCCCATAATATTAGTCTTTTTTGTTTGTTTTCATTTGTTCCAAATTACTTCAAACTTGATTTTAGGTTTGAAGATGATTTCTTTTGTTTTCATGCTAACTAGCGAAATGAAGCATAAGAAGTCTAGTTTATTATCCACTTCACAAATCAAAAAAAATTTGAATTTTTTTTTTAGCAATTTGAAATTGATAGGATCAAAAAACAAAAGACATTGAAACTTGCATTGAATTCCAAACCATTTTTGTGCAAATCTAAACAAAGTGAAAGGGCACATAGGAAGGTATTCCTTCTCTATAAAGCCTATCCTTATATATATTTGACATTTTATATCCATTGCAACCTCCTATTTCCTTGACTTTCTTTAATTGCAATTAACAACCATGTTCACTTGATCTACACTTGAAAATACACATTGCACATTCACTATAAAATCATTTGATTGTAACATGTATTAAAAAAACATTGTCAATTGCAAATCATTAATACTTCCATTACTACAAAAAAAAAGGATTAGTATTATGGGAGGGAGTACATCATAAAATTTTCAATTTGTTTTGAAGAATTCCAATGACAATGAATTTTTTTAC
The DNA here is from genome assembly GCA_963969595.1 of Neckera pumila. NCBI lineage: Eukaryota > Viridiplantae > Streptophyta > Bryopsida > Hypnales > Neckeraceae > Neckera > Neckera pumila. The sequence goes on along the minus strand of OZ018409.1, from coordinate 43,369,400 downwards.
CAACACCAATTCATATCATATACAAAATTTGTTTTAGAAATTTGAAAATTTCACTATATTTATAATTTGTAGTTCAAACCATCATGTAGTGTAAACCAAATTTCCATGTCATTTTGTATTTAAAAAACTTGTAATTATCATGGCTTTCAACTTCAAGGTACAATAAAATACACATTTTTTGGAAATTTAAAAAAAAAAAGTTTGGGACCTAATTGACTTTTCAAGGAAAAAATCAAACTCAAGATTTCCATAAAGCTCTTTCTCAGGGAGTCATGGTAGACAGAAAGTTTGCAGGGAAAGCTTCAACGAGTTCGGAGAATGGTTTCTCCTCCTTTGGGCAAAGTACAATTTCTTCAACAAGTTGGGGGAAGGAAGGATGGTTGTTCAATCAAATTATTCCACATATTCCACACAAAACCTTCACCAAAATGGGAGTGTATAGTGGGAAGCCTCAGTTCAAGGGCATTGTGGTTTATAATAGCGCTACCCCGTGGGCAAGGGCGGGAGCCCAAGCCTGAGCCTGAGGGCCATTGTCATTACGGACCACAGTGCTCGAGAATTGAGGCATCCCATTGCGTTAAGTAGTGGGCTGGGCTGCCTCAACAAGAAAAAAGTTGAACTGTATTGTGCCATGGCACAATATCTTCCTGATCGGGAAAATTCTTCATTGTGAGAACCGCAATTTGCTAAGGGGTTTTGACTGGCCAGTGCTTAACGATGTTTTCATTACCCCGACTCCCCAATTCTAAGAAGCACCTACGTCATACAATGAGCGTCTAATGTAATTTGGGGCTTTGAGCACAGTAAGTACTTTGTCTTGATAGCTTGGACGTTTTGAAATGACGGTGGAACTCTGTGCCAAGTTTCAGCAGATTCCTGTGATGTAAGGGCTGCTCAAAATTCTCATTCTTCTGAATTAGGCTCCACGATTTAAAAAAAAAAGCTGCTTCTCCCTCATTCAAATTGTGATGTGTTATTGTGACGTGATTGTAGACTGTTTCAGTTGTCAATTAAAGATTTAGGATTTATGGTTCCGGCAGGTATGGATTGTAGTATATAATCTTTGGAGAGAATAAGTAGAGCTAGCCAACTGAGAATTCCAATTCAGAATCAAGTTCCAAATTTCTACAACGGGTTAGTACCAATTACAGAGCATTCATAGGTGAGGGCGGGCCACACCAACAAGTATTCTTGCTGGCTCACGAACAATTCTAGGGCCAAGAAGGGTGCTAATATACGGAGGCAACTCAGATCATTGCCAAGTGAGGATATCTACAGAAATTGTTACAGTTTCTTTGAGAATTTGCTTTAGCAAACCCCCTCTTGCTACCAATGCACTGTTGCAAGCATTTGTTCCACTTGGATTTTCAGTTGTATCAATTTGTCTCACTTGGATGTCCGTTTGTTGAATGATTGTTGGAGTTTGTTTCATCTTGAAGTACAACCAAGATTGATGGCTTGATGCTACCTTAATGGCTTGATGCTACCAACAGTGGTCACTCTATAAAAATATGCTTAAAATGCACTCCTTGAAACGTTGTCAGTAGTGATACCAGGAACATCAAAGCACATGTTTACCTAGAGATTTGGATGTCCGCATTATCCTCATGTCAAGCCAAACTGTACACGCCACTATCTCTAGTCACCAACTTTACTATTAGAATCCCAAATTGCTTCCATTCTTTACCTTTGTGGCTTTGTCACAAAGAGCTGAGCTAGGTTTGAGCGGGAACACTCCAAAGACTGCTCAAAGAGTCAAGAGTACAAAAGCACTATGGAAGGGAAACTTATCAATGCGTCTTGAACTATTGTGTGTGTCCAAACTCCGAAGCCTCTAAGTTATTAGAAGAAGTTGGCTACGATATGTACTCTGGTCCAATAAGCATTTGTGCATAGTTTTTGTCATTAATCCTGGAAGAACAAGGTCTTGGTGCCATAAATGACCAATCATAGGTAGTCATCCAAAAATGATCAAATTTCTGGATGATTAGGTGTATTTTTTTGTTCCTAGGGAACTCTAGAAAGTCATGCAATAAATATTTTTTGTCTTCAAGAGCTTTTTAAGGTTAGACTCTCTAAAGTTTTTTGGATTCCTATTGAGAGTCAAAGGGGGATTTGACATTTCATTTGCATGTACTATTTGGACAATGTAAGAATAAACTATGCATTTTAAAGCTGGTATTGATGGTAGGTGTACCTAAAATCAACTATGGATGTTTATGTTTAGAGGGCATACATTTATAATAGGCAATAATCTAGATGGGACAATTTTGTTAAAAAAGTGACAATTAGGTGCCCGGGTACGCAACTCCCATATTATATGGCCCTGATTATAATCACTTATAATGCATTTTAGTCCAATCTCAAAGGACATAATTTGTTTTAATGTAGAAAATTCTTGTAGCCCTTTTAACAAGGAATCCAAAAATGTAATTATATAAATGAAATGAGTATTTTTGAGGACAATAATAGCATTAAAAACCTAATTATATGAGTTTTTTTAATACATGTATTATAGGACAAGCTACACAACTTTGGGGGCTTTTTAATAAAATTTTAATTTTAATCGGAGGGAACTTTTTGTAAGGATTTTTAAAAACTATGCATAAGTGTTCCAATTCTTTATATATATTGTGAATTTTTTTCCTAATATGTATACAACCCATCGTTTTCTACATTTAATTTTTTTTAATTTGGTCTTCATCCAACTTTTTGGTCTTTTTAATTTGATATAATTTTTACAAAAGCCGTCCTCTAAGCCTTTTTAATGCTGATGACCCCCGCATATAATACAAAAGTTGCATACCCGGGATTAGGTGCAGTTATCTTATGTTACAAACAACGTCATGTAATTTGCAATTTGTTTGGGCAAGCTCTTTGCTTAATGCCAATAGTTTATAATTGGCTTCTGCTGGTAAAGTGGTGATCTAAGGAGGGAGAGGAATAGGGGATATGTTGAAGAGATGACCAAGGAACAAAAAGACCCTACTATTTCATCGATTTTAATTAGATTTATAATTCTTTTTCATCATTTATTTATTTTTGGATTTATTCATCAAGGGGAGATGAATATATTAGTCCCAAGGCTTTATTTCCATCAAAAACCACTCAAAACTGCCATTTCTATTGCAAAGAGAAAAAAACTTCAAAAATGTTTTTTTTTGGCTTATCTAATCATAGGATCTTATACTAGACTAGTATAAGAATGTATAGAAGAGATTTCAAAAACTTTGCCTTTGTAGTTTGCAAGATATTTGCATTTAAAGTGAAAAAAAAAAAATTATTTGTGCCTTTCTCAAATAATTTTGTTGGCTTTAAATCATCTTATTAACTTAAAATATTTGCACAATTAATTTTGAATTTCTAGCTTTTCACATCAAAGTTCTGAGTTGATAGTTTAGAGTTTTTTTCAAACACTTATTAATTTTAATTCATTAAAAAACTAGTAAATAGAAGTAGGTTCAAGATTGAAGGAAAATTAAGTAGTCAAATGTTATGAAGATTGACTACATAGATTACAAGAATTGTAAATCCATATAGCCAAAAGTTATAAAAATTGTTGGGCTTTAAAGCTACTTTTTGACTACATGTTGTGTGAAGATTTAAAAGAATGAAAATAGAATTCCTTTTTGGAGTGAGTTGCCTAAAATCGCTATATTGCCTAGAAAAACATAGTTTGGTCCTTTAGGAGTTAAAGAAAATACTTAATTTTCACTCATTAAAAAATTGTTAGAAATAGATTTAAGACTGAAGGAAAATCTAAATTGTTCATAGCTTTAAGATGGAATTGGAACACACTAATCTCACCTTTGAGATTGTTTTTGCAAGAGATCTTAACCTTGTGAAATTTTATTTTTTTTAAATTGTGAAAATTGAATTCAGAAATAAATCCTATAGTTTGTTATTTTTTCAAGAAGATGCTCTAACTGCCCAAAATATAAGATTGTCCATAACTTGCACATAAAAAATCCAACTAGAATGAATCAAAGCTTACCATATAGATAAAACTACAAGCTACGAAAAACAAATTTTAAACAAATTTTAAATTTTCTCTTGAGTGGAAGGGTTTCTACTTGCCCCACATAAAAAAAAGGGCATTTTGTGCTATAATTTTTGCTTCTGGACACTGATTGAAATAAAAATATATATTCCCACAAAGCTAATGTAATTTTCTATCTTCGTAGAAAGTTTTAGAAATCATGATGCATTGAGACTGTAGGAGCCTTCCCCAAAATCCATTTTGTCCCTCAATGGAACTATGGGACTTTAGGAGGTAATATTGAAGATTGATGGCGTTGGAGGAGAGGTCAATTTTTTGTGTACTAAAATCAACAATTTTGGGACAGGGGTGCTTGAATCTTTTTGAGTGCACATTGATATCTGATTTATTATCTAATAGTAGCTTCTATCTAATTAATAAAAAGAATTATGGTACGTGGTGATATGTGGGTATGATTGTGTTATGAATGGTAGAAAAGGTAGGTATAGATACTAGCAATGCTCTAAGGGGTGCAATTGCTTCAACATTGCTAAGTTATTCAAAAGATAAAAGTTATGCAATAATCTTTTAATGTATAGGGTCAATTGGTCAAAGATTCTAAATTTTTTTCTATATATTCTTATACTAGTTAAATAGAAGATCCTTGGGAAGATCGTATGGATGAATACTCAGAAAATACAATTTTGAAGTTTTTGTTCTTTGCAATTGAAATGGCACTATGACGGTCTTGAGCGGTTTTTGATTTTTAAAAAGCCTTGGGATTTAAGAGATTAGGAACCACAAGACCAAAATTATTAAAAAACAATAATTAAACAAATGAATGCAATGTTAGTGAATTTTAAGACCAATTGGGACATCAAATAAATATTAAAAGTTAAAAATGAATGTTAACAATTAATTATCTTTGTTTAAAATGTATTAAGTTTAAGGTTATAACATTTCTAGAGCTCCATTTTTGTTTATATCAGTATGAATTAAAATACAAATTGCAATAATGATGTACTTTGTAACAAACAATAAGGCAATAATTTCTATAGTGCAAAAAAATGTAAAACACCATCTAACTAAAAATAGTGTTGAAATGATGCAAGTTGTATAATGTATAAGCTTGAATAGTTTAATTCCTAGTAAAGGACCAACATGCATTTTTTTGGCTACATAGAAATTTTGGGTAGGTATATGTAATTAGAGATTTCTATATTTTTGGCTCAAATTTTAATACAAAGAATATCTTTCATACGCACTAAATTTCATGACATTTGAAAATATGAGTCAAAAGTTCTGGCCTAATATATTTTTTCTTACCATAAATGGGCAGTCCGGGCGGATAAAAAAATCACTTTTTTCAAAAATTAAAATTTGAAATTGATTTTCTAGAATTATATGTACTTAGGAAGCTTTGAATCATTCCATTTTGATCAATGAGTCAAAACTTATGTGGAATTTTTATTTGCGGATAGTTATGGATTCTCTATTCTAAAATAAACTTTGAAGTCCTTCATCTTAATATTCAATTTTCAATATTTTTGGAAAAAGAATAAAACATAGGATGTAGATTCATAGGATTGCAACCATTGGGATTCACATTTTTCAATTCCATAATTAAATTCTTAACAATTTAATTAGTATTTTGAATCAATTTCTACTACTATCTACTTACTATTTTTTTCTAATATTTTGTACAATTCCAAATGATGTGGAATTTTTCAAGCATGTAGCCAACTTGTCTAGGAAAAAGAATCCAAATAAGCACCACCAATTTGGACATTTTTCATAGAAATGTGAACTTGTGAATTGTAGCTACCCTGTTTTTCGCAAGGCCAACAAAATGATTTCAATGAATGCTTAAATCTTGCAACCCATGTAGTGGAAATTTCTAATTTTTTTGAAATTCTTATCACATGTTCTCAAATCAGCATACTACAAGATCCTACAATTACATGTGTCAAAAAAAGTTTTTTTTTCAAAATTTTGGTACTTGTGCTAAAAATGACAATTTTTGAACATTTTTTTATGAAAATATAGTGAGTCATGGAACTTTAGGGGTTAAATAAATGTTGAAATGCACTAGAATATCCCTAGTGCAATTGAATGGTTTAGTGCATCTAAATCTAAATTACGGATCTGTTCAAGCTATGTATGTGTTATGAACATGAATTGTTTTCCAAGAGATAATACAGTGAAAGAATATTAATTATTTTGAGGGAAAACATAACCTTTCTTTTTCAATGAATAAAATTGCTGGAGAAATTGGAGTCAATATCGCTATTTGAGGATAAAAGAAATGATTATTCAACCATATTTTGGATATTACATCCATGTTTGTGAATGTGAAAGCAAACAACAGATGTTGATAGCATTGTACATTGCCCAAAAAAGAAATAGTAGAAATAACTGAAGTACAACAACTTGTGCATGCAGTTGTTGGACACTTGGACCCTGAACAATCTTGCGCTTTCAAACCCGCTGATGGCATAGACTGTTCCTGCGACCCTAATGTCGACCCTAACTCCACCCTGTTGGAGCGGTACACCTGGAAACGAAGGATGCTGAAGGTACGTATACTCGCTGAGTTTCCGTGTGAGCTCACCGGGAACCGAGAATAAGCTCCTGTGAAGGAGCTTCGATTCTGGACCACTTCCATCTTTCAATTCGATAGCACGTCGATATATCAATGCGGCAAACGCAGAAGCCGGTTCCGTTACGCGATTCTCCAGCCATGGGGCGCCCTTTCAGCTGGTTGCTGGCATCTTGCGTGTTGATCGCGAATCTGGTTGCAGGAGTGTCGACGAGCAATTGCGTACAGGAGAGTCAGAATCGGACGAACTGGGCTGGCAACGTAGTCTACGGCGCTAATTGCTTGCAGGAGGCTGCTTCGGTGAAGGCCATCATCGCTCTAGTGCGCTCGGACGCGAAGGTCACAGCGCTCGGTAAGCGCCACTGCTTCAATTCGATCGCAGATAACTCGGAGAATCAGCTGTCGCTAATCTCGTCGATGCACGAGGTCAGTACGTAATACTGGTGTAATTACTGCAATCGTTAACTTTTGACAACCACTAGGTATCATATTTTAGATTTATCAGGAATTCATTTTGTAGCAGGTTAATATATTTCGGGAATAACTTCGGTTTGTTTTGAAATTTTTAAGCAATCTATCCGACAGCAGCTTTGGCGAGCTGCACCCCAGAAGCTCGTTTTTTGAAACTAGCGACGGATTCTCTCTTCTAGCCCACCCCTACAACGTACAGGAAGTAGCAGTTGCAACAAATCGTTAATTATTTGCAAATTGAATCGTTTTGAAGCGGTTCGTTACTTCGCCAATTAAAAGCTTTTCGTCTTTGGCGAACCATTGCAAAAGTGCTGAAAACTTGTTGCAAAAGTCTTAATTGGGCACGGAAGCAATGCACATCTAGATGCCTCAACTGTTGCAAAGACTAGTACAATCTCATATAGTTGCAAATACATTGTACATGGTGCTGTACTAAACCACTGCCAAATTGTCAGCAGATTTCTGACGCTCAATCATTGCACACCCACAACAAAAACTATTGCAATATCATCCTTCCGTTCTAGCTAGTATTATAATTCCCGCCAAATTTTTTGACTGTATGCGCAAGGTGGTGGCGCTGGACGCGGCGGCGAAGACCGTAACTGTTGACGCGGGGATCACGTACACACAGCTCTGCCCATATCTCGACGCCCACGGCTTCGCCCTCCACAACCTCGCCTCGCTCACCGACATCTCAGTCGCGGGCGCCATCAGCACTGCCACGCATGGCTCCGGCGTGCACAACGGGAACCTGGCCACGGCCGTGAATGCTCTCGAGATCGTGACTGCGGACGGCGACGTCGTCAAGCTCTCGCGCGGTACTGGCGTTGGGAAGAATGTTGAATTCCAAGGCGCCGTGGTGGGACTAGGAGCTCTGGGCGTCATCACACGCATCACGCTCGACGTCCAGAAGAGATACACGATGCGGCAATATGTGTATTTGAATATGTCCTTTGACACAGCCATGGCGCATTTCGACACTGTTATGGCGAGTGGGTACAGCGTCAGTCTGTTTACGGATTGGCAGAACCAACGGATCAAACAGGTGGTGTAGCGAACTCTTTCTGTTCATTCACTTGAGCTGCTCAGGTTACCCACACACAGTTCCTTGAACTGGGGTGGTGAGATTTTTGTTACATGTTCTTGTTGGCACTTTTGAAGAGGATTCTAATGCATGAAAGTGTGCACTATTTGGATACCATACGTACAGTTATTTAAGAGTTCAAAATTTAATCACAGAGCTAAAACTGACATTACTACTTTTGAGATTGGGGAGTGCACTCAGTGCAGAGTTTGATCATCTTTGAATTGTATTTTGAGCTCTTCTAACTTTCAATTGCATGTAATATAAATAGTCATTCCTACTTTCCTAGACTATAAGTTTAACTATAATTTTTCTAGATGTGTGATCCAAGAATCAAACCTCAGTAATACACAATCATGGTTATCAGTAAACTTTGCTTGCAAAGATCTCTAACTTCAATCACCTGAAATAGAATTGCCTTTTATTTTGAAGTTACTCAAGTAACACATTAAGTTTTTTTGACTCCAGATTGAAGGGGAGGGGAGGAGGCTTTGCATTGATAGAAACTAAAGTTCAATAGCCTTGTACTAGAAAAGGAGAAAATGTTACAAGAACATAATCACTTGTAGAATTGAGGACCAGAAATGTCCCATGAATAATGTTCGAGGAAACTCTAGAAACAAAGAATGCACCTATTTGTCTTCGAATCTAATAATTTTTCGTTGACTACCTCTGTGATAGGGTCGTGTTCTCCGAATTTTAAACCAATTTCTATCCCACTCATTATCTTGATCTTGTCCATGTACCAACACCAGGTGTGGATTAAGGTCCGTGACCGATATGGCCTATCCTTCACAGGCCCGGTGACCTACTTTGGCGCCACCCTCGCCACCCAAAACTTGCACCCCTCCGGCACTTCCCCAATTAATACAACGCAGCAAGTGGGCATCCTAGGCCCCTGGTACCTCCGTCTCCCCCACTTCCGTCCTGGCACCACCACCCCTTCTGGAAACGAGCTTCAAACGGAGTATCTTGTCCCCTACAAGCGCGCCATCGCTGCCATTCGTGCAGTGGAGCGATTGGGCGATCAGATCAGTCCCCACCTCTCCATCAGCGAGATTCGCACCATCGCAGCCGATGAGCTTTGGATGAGCACTGCGTATCGTAGGGGGAGTGTGGGTATCCATTTCACATGGAAGAATGAAGGACCGGCAATGCAGAAATTGTTGCCGGTGATTGAACAAGCGCTCGCCCCATTTCTACCACGTCCACACTGGGGGAAGTTGTTTACCGTGTCGTCGTCGGAGCTACGAGCACAGTACAAGAACTTGCACGAGTTTCGAGCGTTGGCAACAAAACATGATCCAAAGGGAAAGTTCCGGAACACGTTTTTGAGGACGAATATCTTTGATTGAGTTAGATTACAATGTGGAAGCACGAGATGGTGGTTACAACATCACTATAAACACTCATAGTACAAAATTTGCAACCACACCTGCGCACACAAGAAACATGTATCATTAGATGAGATTCGGGGTTACAAAGGGCTGCAAGTTCTTGAGCTGTTGAGGATGTGGGAACTACGCCCCAACAGCAATCTAACATGACACAATGATTGCCACGTCAAAAAATGTTATTTAATTAATTATTAGATTTTTCTGGATTTTAAAAAATATAAATAAAATATAAAATTATTTATTTATTTATTATTTTAATATTTTGACAACAACACTATTCATTACAACATAGGGAATAGGGCTAAAATGGCCCTTTCAGCCCCTCCCAAAAACATCTAATGTGTATTTTCTTTAGTTTGCCATATACATGTGGATTTTGAACTCAAGAGTGCTTCCTACTATGCATGAAATGCCAAAGTCAAGATGAATAGGTGTCTCCAAATGGATAAAATCGTGACAATGGGTGTGACAGAGTAAACTTAATATAATAGGTGTGTCTGAACTAGTGATGTGTTATGACTGTTGCTTGGATGTGTAACAACTATAGGGATCTTAGACTAAGAAGCAATTTTTTTTTTTGTTGCAAGTGTCGTTCTAAATTAATATTCCCACTTCAATTTTATTAAGTTGGTGGCAAATGTTCCACCACTTTGATATTATGCACATTAGGTTGTTGTGCCATCAAATTTGCATATTACATTTCATTCACAACACTGTATGGTTAATTTCCTTAAAATGGCGCCATTCTAGAATTTTGGCACTTTTACAATTCAGACTAGTTGTTCTAAAATCTATACTTGTCCTAAATAGTTTAGAACGGTCGTTCTGAAGTCTACACTTGCCCTAGATGGTCAAAATGGCACATCATCAAAATGACACACGGAATATTGCCATTTAAAAAAAATTCCCCATCTGTGCACAGTTGAGCTTTGATTTCACCGCCGTCACTCCTCCCAGCTCTCTAAGTCAAGTCATTTCTTTCCTTGCTTGAGGGCCCCATGAAACATACAGGTTGCAACCATTTCCAGTTTCGGAATTGCGTGCAAATATCTTGGTGAAACTTAAGCCGGTCTATTTAATTGGTGTATTCATTGCAGTCTTCAATTCATGTCCCTCAAATAACAAGAAAACCCTAAAGATTTTTTTTGTAGACGAAGATTGAAGCTTCAAATGCTTGTGTGTTGAACCTAGCCAAAGTGGTGGCATTAGAGAAAAAATTAGCCCTTCGGAGGGCTGCTCTACAACCCTCCAAAAGACCCTAAAATTTGGGTTAATGAGGTCGAAAGTTGCTTTTTTCTCCTATTTTTATGTAGCAAATTCTGCAATGACAGTGGCGCAGGAAGTCAATTTTGCGATTAAAAAATTAAATGAATAAAGAAATAATAATAATCTTTAAAAAAAAATTAAAAATTAAAAAATTAATCTTAAAAAAATATTTAAAAATTAAATAAACTAAAAAATATTTAAAGATTTAAAAATAAAAGCTTGGCCTGTCAATCTGGAGGAGCCCTCCAGAGGGCTACTTTTTTCTCTAATGGTTGTGTTTCTTGATTGTTTGGGTGTTGTAGATAGAAAATTATTAGACTAGAAATGAGGCCAAGGGAGGGCCTCCATTTATTCTGGAGCTCCCAAGCCTGAGAGCTTTGCTCCCATTGAATGTTCCCATGCCACGTAGATTGTTGACATGGCGGAGACATTGCCATGTCATCTTCCACGTCAGCATATTATTAAAAAAATATTTTTGTAATAAAAAAATCCAAAAATAGTAAACTTTAAAAATAAAAATAAAAATAAAAAAAACTTTTTTTTTTTTTTTTTTTTTTCAAAAATGTTCCTAACATGGTGATCAGCCATGGGCTGAAATTTTCTCTAATGTGATAGTTTACTGGATGATGGGATTTTTGCTGAGATTATGTAGTACCTTTGGAATGAAATTGCCATAGGAACTTAGAACCCTCTCTAAGTTCAGTCTCATACAATTTTACAACTTGACATGTGGAGGTTATCTGATCAGATTTGTACACAATATAACAAATTCTCAGGGTATACAAAAAAAGCACAATTATGGAGCATGTTGTTAAAGAAGGATAAATCTGTTTACTGGTGAAATGTCAAACTCCATAAATCAATTGCAAGTGTATGTCTCAAATTGCGAAGTTCTAAAAATGGAAACCGAATTGCCTCCTGCAGAAACTCGTAGATCATGTAAAACGAGAATGAATTGTAGATAAGGTAAACTAGCAAGCAGAATGATTGTTTTTGCCCTGGTGGCATTGTTGAATTTTCTTAATTCCAACCTGCGAAAAATAGGGAGAGCAATTGAATTTTATTTTTTTAAAGTATAAACTTGTTATGAATTTTTGAAGTGTGTTGCCCAATTTACTCCAAAGAGTCTTTAGACTATCCCAAAATCAGCAATTTAAATGTATCCATAATGCTCATCTTACTCACATAGAACAGTCACAATATTTTCTAACATGAAAGTCTAAAAAAATCATTTTCTATGATGAATTTACACTTGATAGGTTGAAGTTCCTCTTGCAGTCACTAATCATTCATTACCATCATCCAAGACATTGCTTGCGGCCACTAACTCAACCTTAAATCTCATTTATTGAAAAAAATTTGTCATAGGTTGATTCAAACTAGACTCTAATGGCAGTAATGGGTCATTCTTTAGTATCTGTCATGGCCTTTTTACCTGTCATAAGTAGTTGACCTTACACTTCTTGAATGGTGCTGATTTTTAAGCAACTTTCACATTAGCCCCTAAAGTTTCATGACTATGTAATCACCAAAAACACTCCAAAACTGCCATTTCTAATACAACTACCAGATTTTTGGAAAAAAAAACAATTTTTGACACATGTAACCATAGGATCTTGTAGTATGATATTTTGAAAACATGTGGTAAAAATTTCAGAAAATTCCACCTTGTGGATCATAAGATATAAGCATTCAAAGTCTTAAAAACCATTTTTTCGATCCTGCGAAAAACTGGGCAGCTGCACTTTGCAAGCTCACTTTTCAATGAAAAAATGCCGATAAAGGTGATGCTTCTTTGAATTCAGTTTCCTAACCGAGTTGTCTATATGCTTGAAAATTTTCATATCATTTGGAATTGTACAACATATAGGAAAAAAATAGTAAGTAGAAAGAAGTAGAAAATGATTCAACTAAATACTAAATTGTTAAGAATTTAATTATAAAATTTAAAAATATTAGTCCCAACGGTTGTAATGTTGTAATAATCAATCTACATCCTAGGAGGGTTTTTTTTCCAAAAATATTGAGATTTGAGTTAAATAAACAACTTTAAAGTATTTCTTAGAGTAAACAATCCATAACTGCCCGCAAACCAAAAACCCTCATAACTTTTGACTCATTGATTGAAATGGAATGACTCAAAGATTTTTAAGTATATATAAATGTAGAGAACCAGTTTCAAAAAAAAAATTCTAGAAAAAATTGATTTTTTTTTATTTGCCCAAACTACCCAATTACAAAAAAAAGTACTCCCTCTGTCCCACTAAAAAACTCCAAAAAGCTTCCCCATGAAGGATTAACTATATTTTTAGTCTTTCTCATATGGATACATGCATTCAAAAACTAGCAATCCATCCTTTAGATCTTTGCAAAATCTCCAACTTAGGCACCATCGTTTAGGCACCCAAAATCCATGCGGAAAGTACCATTTTTGACAAAGTTTGTAAATGCTGCCAACTCCATCATTCTTGATGATTTAAATGTTGGTAGCAACATTGGGATTCTAGAAACATCTACTACAACCTAAATACCCACAACAAAGATCCATGCACCACTTCAAGAACAACTCTTCAAAGTGTCGAAGTGGTCACCAAATCCATTGTCGATACTACTATCTAAGGAAGCACAACAAGTCCAAGGTGTCTCATATGGGCAAGGCCAAAATTTTTTGGCAAAGAATGCTCCCTAATCACTTAAGTTGCCTCCACGAGGTCATTTGGCATGGCCAACACTTACCCAACAATCAAAATCTAAAAACGGAGCTTTTTAGTGGGACAAAAATTGTGCTTGATTTGGAGGTTTTTAGTAGGATAGAGGGAGTAACATATTAGGTCACAGCTTTTTACTCGTATTTCAAAATGTCATAAAACTTGGTACACATGAAGATATTCCTCGTCCCCACTTTCTATTAAAATTTCAGCCTCAAATATGAATAACTCTAGTCACATGTACCTGCCCAAAATTTCTCTGCGGCCAAAAAACGCATGTTGGTCCTTTAGGGGTTAGGTAGCAACATCCAAAGTGCAACAGTAGCTTGTTACCAACAATGTATGTCCCTTCTTCATTTTAGATGCTTAAATTTAGGGTTTTCATTTGTCCCTTTTGGAAAAGACACAAATAAGACAAATATGATTGTTTCATAGTTAGATTTTGAAAAGACCTTGTCATAACATTCACCAAGCATGCATTACCTTGGATCTATAGTAGATGGTGTGAAATATTCCATATGCATCAGTAGCTAAGTGGAGATACGGAGCCTCAATATGGTTAGCCAAGTGCAAGAAGGAAAGGCAATGAGCATGAAGGCTCCTGAATGTTATGTGTTGCTCAAAAAACAATTCTCTATTGTAGTCATCTGTGGAGCACGCCTTTTACTACACCTTGACAATTTTTAGTCTGAGCACGTGCAGGTATTAAAATAGGAAAATGACAATGACAAACTCTGAATGTGTGACAAGTGTGCTACTAACACTGAATGATTGTGTCACAAGCATGGAGTATTTTTTAAAATATTGTCATTCTACAGATGATCATGTTAAAGCTTCGCTGAACTCTGCAAAGTGCAAAGCAGGTATCCAAAATTGACCCAGAATCCTGAATTTCGGGTCTCCTTTTCTATGCCACTCTCTTGCATCGCACAGGGCTCATACCTTTTCACAAAGTCACGAAGGAAACCTGCTATGCACCAAATGCATGGAGCTGCTCACGGGTCTTTTGACTCCTGCCTGATGAAATCAAGTTGTTCGACTCCCAACTGCGGGAAAGTAATGTACAGTACTAGATAACTGATCGAGCATTTGATCGGCAAGTTCGTTATTGGACATAACCCTCTTCTGCAAAATTAGATCAAGAGAGTGAAATCTTGAGGATCCTCTCGATATGTGAATGGAGGATGGGGTTGGTTTTGACTCTAAACCACCAGGCTTGCACTCTTTGCAATAATTCTACGTCATGTGGCAATCTGAAAGCGATAGTATAGGAGACGGCTATTTCAGGAACAATTCCTCTCCCTGTTTCTTCAATTGTTTTGCATCAAATTGAGACCATGTCAAGAGATTTCTCGTCTAGAAGAAGTTGAGTTGCCTGGAATCCCAAATTGATGGCTTTGCACCTTGGTAACTGAAGCTTTGGCAAAGAATAAGCTTTGAGAATAAGCTTTGAAAATAAGCTTTGGAAGCTGTGAGTAATATTGAATTTAGAAATGCGGTAGTATTCTGAGTGCTCAGCTTGCCGTGAGTTGATCCAGTTCTGTTCAAAGTGTAATTCGAGTATGAAGTGCCTCTCCGCAGAATATGAGAGATAATTGTTGATGATGAAGGCAACTCCTAATCATGATTGTACGATCAGTGTCACGTTCTGCTACACTGTTTTGTTAAGGGTTCTAAGGAACTGTTCATTCATGCAGTATGTTCTCTGTACAAAAAAATATTGTTGAAAGTCGTTGAGAAATATTCTCCACCATTGTCAGTCCTAATCATTTAAATCCTGCGTTGAGTTATCCCTCGTATCCTTGAAATACTAAGGGAAAGCAATTGAGGGTTTCAGATTTGCGTTTTATGAATGATAAGCTTTTAACAAGACTCCGGATATAACAGAGCGCCCCACCGTATGATGTTTCTCTATTGGTCCGCAAATGTCACTATGCAGAAGTACACCTTTAGGAGATGGACGTAAGTCGTAGGCTTCTTAGAACTGACTCATTTGGGTTTGAGGTGATCTACTGTTCAATTCCCAGTGACATCCTCTGGCTTGTTTGATGAAGTCACTCCCTTTGTTGTGGGATTTGGTTAGGTTGTGGTAGCCAAGTGCTCGTTTGATAATTTTGAACTGATGTTTGTGACTTTCAAATTCACTTGTGAATCATACCTTATCCTCGATGAATTTATCTATGAATTGCACTATAGCACATGAATCAAATTGTAGCGCTTTGACACAAAGATTGTCAGTGAAGCTGACGCATATCCTACAATCCTGTTAAGGGATCTCCCGATGCAATTATTTAAAATACACCACTCAGTGAGGGATTAGTATGGGGCTGAAAGCCATATTTGCTTGAAGTAGTTGTCATTGAGGAATCTCTTGATAGGTTTTGGGATGTCAGTTGTGCTATAATGGGATGCAAAAATCATAGAAACTTGGTCCCCAGATCTCCAATCCAAACATGTGAATTCTCGCATAGTCAACTATGGAACAATAACTACATTATTTCTTTCATTTCCAAGCACATGAAGAAGCACTCTCCAAAATATTTATGAGTGCAAAAATTAAGAAACATCCAGGGACTTCACCATCTCTTTAATTCTGGACTATTGAAAGTCCAAAAGTAGTTAAATATGGTATAAAAGTCTAAATGTAGACTCTTGTGTTTTGACCCCAATAAATATCTATTTTTGGCCAAAATTAAAGGCACCACTATGTACATGCTTGACATTAGAGAATTTCAAGCATGGCCTGTCAACTTGGAAAATTGCCTTTAGTGAGCAGTCAGATTTCACAATTTATATATATATATAATATTTTTTTATTCAAAAATCTGGATTCCTGCACCACTGTCACAGTAGTTTCAGCTGCACAAAAATAGGGAAAAATCTATTTTTTCAACCCCTTAAAACTAAATTTCTAGATACTAAAGGGCTCTATGGAGCAACCCTCCAGAAGGCTGATTTTTTCTCTAATGAAGTAGCTTTCCATGAACGTATAGCACTTTGTCATTTGGTTCTTTAAATGGTGGCAAGTGATGAATGAAATTCGAAACATGAAACGTCATCCACTTATAGCTTGTTCATACAATGTCCAATCTAAGAGTGCCATCATGAAATCCTAAGAAAAAAATCTATATCATTGTCTAATCCTAAAATAATTGCCCTTCTTTGTGCAAATGTACAAAAATAGGCCTTCATGATATAATATCAATGAATATCTATTTTGTCTTAAGCGGAATGCACCACCTTGTAGATGCTTCAAAACCCTTCCAAAAATGTCTTACACTTTATCATCCAATTCTTCAAATGGCGGCAATGGATGGATGCATTTTCAAAAACAAAATTTCATTCACCCGTAATTCATTCATATGAATACAAATGACAAAATGCCATATCATCCTACAATCTCATAAAAAGGACCAACAACTCCATTCAATCCAAAATGAAATAATAAGCCAAATACAAAAGTCCAACTTCTCCAAATCCTTTATATACGGCCAAAAATGAAAGTTTCTATTTTTAGCCAAAAAACATTTTTGAAAAGCTCTCATTGAGTCCCTTCCATAACCATAACTCTCACTTTAAAATTCTTCATAATCCATCCGCAAAAGTGAAATCAAATCAAAAGACCTTGAAGTCAAAGTTTCTATATCTCACAAATGGTGATACTTGATAAGTAAAATTTTACAACATTGGATTTGCAACGTCCGCTAATAGGGGGTAGGTCAAATAATAACTCCATTTGAGACGATTCATTCATAAGGGGACACCCTTATGACTCTAAACCCTAAATCCAAAATCCTAATTCTAGTGATTTTATTGGGTTGTTAAAGAAGTTGTTTCTTAAACAAGCCTTTTTAACAAATATTAATTGAGTTTCTAGTATGTGCAAGTATTTTGGATTTTTCTTACTGGGTTGTTGCAAGAATAACCTTCAGTTTTTGTTCCACTTGGGCCATTTTCAGCCATTTTTTTGGAAGTACTATAAAAATAGAAATTTTTAAAAAAAAAATATGAAAAATATGAGAAATGTATACACCTATAAGAAGAAGATATCCTATAAAGGAAAAGCAAAAAAAAATTCTCCAAATAGGAGAACTAGAAAAGAGCAGAATCGCAAAAAAATACATACTTTAGCATTTCAATCTGTAATAAATAGGAAAAGTAATTGAAAAAAAAATTGAAATTTTTTATTTGAGAAGACTTCATGGTAAAGATATTTCATTAAAAAAATGATCCTAAAACCATCTTCAATGTTCAGAATTGCATGTACAAGGGAGCCCTCTTTGCATGGACATAGAGGATATGAAATAAAATATTTTTTAATGCCCCTTGGTAGAAACATGAGTTCCTACTATGGGAATAGACCATAGAAACTTCAGCTCAAAATCATTAAATTTGGGGACTCCTTATGTAGTAAAAATCCTAAAACTCAAAACGTGACAAATTAGTTTAAATGATTTTTAAATATAAAATGATTTTTGAAAATTTCTAAAAAATATGAGGTGTGATTGAATTCATAAGAAGAATCTCTACTAAAAATTTCAAGTTCATGCAAATCATGCTTCTAAAATTATTACAAAATGAAGCTTTGACACTATGTTTGTGACAATGTTTCAGTACCGGTCTTCCTTGCAATCACCCTACTATTAAATAGTATGCCTTTAGAAGCTAGTTAAAACAAATATTTTGATAGGGTCAGATAATGTACTATAACTTATTATTTTTACCATTTTTACCTTGGTTTGTAAGTCCCTCCCGCCCACCCTTCTGGTCCTTCTTACTTTATTTTAGAATAGCTGAATCTTTTGCTACAATTTGGGCATGTATCTTCTCTGCAAGAGTCAATGCCTCTGCAAATTTCCCCTCTGCTTCCTTGAAATCTCTAAGCGCATGTTTGTAATTAAATCCTATTATTTGGGTAATAGCACAAAGATGTTTACTTGTGTTATTTCAATCCTTGGCTACTAATAGAAATTATTTCTACATTCAAAAGTTGATGTATGACTTGACTTCATAAGACTATTTTTTCTGCCATTTTAAGATAAGGGGAATAGTTTTTAAATCTATTGGGCTTATGTAAATCATAGAAGATTAAAACTATGATTTGAATAATTTATGGTACAAGTTTAGGTGACCTGATTGCTTCTTTTAGTCCAGTGGTTGATTAAAATTTTGTTTAAAACCAACCAGTCAGTGACATCATATGGAGGTACCTAACTATAATTACAATTGGCAGCTTCTTAACTAGTCATGGGTACTAAATTTTTTTTAAATCTTCCAAGGAGAAACCTTCTAGTGCAAATCCATTTGACTCGACCAAAATTCCCCCCTCTTTCACCTTGGAAACCAAGGCTTTTCTGGCCATGGCTAATTGGCTAGACTTTGCTATGGCAGAAGGCTTGTAGTATAAAGTTGGCCTAAACCTCAGTTGCACCTCATCCCTCTCGTTTATAAGCTAATCTTTGCAAATCTTTTAGAAGTGATTTAGGCAACTAGCTTCAATAGCCACTTAATTTGGATTATTTAAAACCAAATCCTTTTCAATGAAGTCACATTTTTTTATTTTAGCACAATTTGGTATTAAATACAAATTGTTTAAAAATTGTGCCAAAAGAATTTAAAAATTAGGATTAAGGTGCATTAGAGTACCTTAATTTTGGTTTCTTAATCCTTTGTTTTTGAATTTTAAACTAATGCCAACCATCTAACAAGGGAATTGTAAGTGGGTGTATGTAGGAAAAAAAATCAATTTTGAAGCCTCCAAAAAATCAATCCACAAGGTCTATGAAGGGTTGTAGAGCGACCCTCTAGGGGCGTATTTTTTTTCTAATGTAATTGTTGCTAGTGTGTAAAGTAAGGATGTTACAGATGGCATCTTCACAGATGCCTTGTAGTTTGCAATTTTATTAGACTTTGATGAACTTATCATGTGACTATGTGAGGTTGTGAGTTTGCAATTTTATTAGACTTTGATGGACTTATCATGTAATTGTGTGAGGTTGTGAGGTTGTGAGGTTGTGAGTTTGCAATTTTATTAGATTTTGATGGACTTATCATGTGACTGTATGAGGTTGTGAATTTTAGCTTGGTGATTTGGCTTTTGTGACTACCATAACACGTTGTTGTAAACTGAAGACACCTCAGCATATGCATTCTAACCAATTTTGTATTTGTTGGATTGTATAGGTGTAGGTGAGGTTCATAGCCTCTTGGATGAATTCACTATTTTTGCAGCTCTATCCAAGTCTATGGCAAAGTTTTATCAATTTGTTTGGAAGATGATAAATCTTGCCTATTAGAGGATTTAGTCTATAGCATAAGCTGTAGTTTTTAGTCTTTGGTGATGTGACAAAATACTTTGATGGAAATTGTACAATTCTTGGATCTTGATTTGATTTTATCCTTGTTAGAGTTCCTAAGAATATTTCTTTTAAATTCTTCCATGAGTAGTGTTGAGATCATGTTTTGTTAGTTATATGGCTTGAGATGCCTATAGCTTAGCCAATACTTAAAAAAAAAATGATGGAATAATGTTTTGATGGATTTTGTCCCTTATTATGACTTGATTCTATCCTAGCAAGCATGTTAAGGGTTTTATTTGTTGTATTTAATTTGTGATTTTTATAAAAAAATATAGAAAAGGCCCTGTATAGGGATGTCTTTCCCACCCACCTAGATTGCCTAAGATTTATTTTGACTTTTTGTGATTTTTTTGGTATCACCTACCAAATATCATTTTTGGCTTATTGTAGTATAACTTTTGCTTTTGGGCACCAATGGAAACAAAAAGTATATACTCCAAAAGCTATTAAGTTTTTCTATTTTATGAGAAAGTTTCAAAAAGTTTCACCAAAATTTGAACTCATGAATAGGTACTTGCCCAAAACTTTTACAGTCCCTCAAAGGATTGAAGGCACCAAATTTTGTTATTGACAATACCTTTAAGCTAAATACAGCATAAAAAATCCAATTTTAAAAGTGAATGATTATGTTTTTTCTATTCAAGATTTTGTTTTTTCTATTCAAGATTTTGTGTAAGAGTGTCTACTGCAAATCTTGATTTTCTAGTGTTGAAGGCTCTTGGAAATGAGCCTCAAAGGCATTAACTCTTGGAAAATAGATCACATTAGAAATTCATGGAAAAAAATTATAGAATAGACTTTGAGAAGGCGTAAATTGATTGGAATTATGCATGTTATGCCCTTTAACTTCATAGTTTTTTGGTGATCAATCTCTTAGATTTGACATGTGAAAAGAGGATTGAAAGACTTCAAATCAATTGTACAATTTTAACACTCTTAATGCCTAAAGGACTATTTGTCCCCTTGGGGGACAATTTGGGTCCGAACAGGTTCCTACTGTTTCAATTTTTAGTGATATGTTTTTGGGATTTTTTGGGATTATGTATTTTTGCAAGAGCTTTGTGACTATATAGTTTTTGTTTTAATTGATGCTTGGAAACAAAAGTTTTGGCACAATAAGCAAAAATGGAGCTCGGCAAGCAGCACAAAAAAGATCACAAAAAGTCAAAATATATTTTTTTCAAATATTTTCTCAAAGATTAGATATTTGTCTATATTTGAAGCTTTGTTTCATTCAATTTGGACTAATAATGAAAGCATTATAGACAATCTTAGTTTTTTGGGCAATCTAAGCATCTTTTGGAAAATATAACTTGTAGAATTCATTTTTGAATGCAATTTTTAGACTTTTTCAAAAAAAATTGTTAGACAAGGTTAGATTTTCTTGCTAGAACAATCTCACCAATAGGATTATTGTGATTCAATTCCATCTAAAAGTTATTAACAATTTAGTTTTTTCTTCAACTTGAACCCAACACTGCTTAACAATTTTTTAATGAATGAAAATTAAATTCTTTTTTTCCTAAATTTTTTTTGGAGATTTTAAACTCAACTACTTAACATAAATAAGTCGAAAATCAAAATCAGTAGTGCAAAAAAATTGAAATAAAAATATTCAAAGCCAAAAAATCTAGTCAAGCAAGGTGCAAAAAAATTGTTTTTTTCACTTTAAATGCATATATCTTACAATCTACATGGTCAAAGTTTCTGAAATCTCTTCCACGTATTCATATACTAGTCAAATATAAGATCTTGTGGTTGGATGTGCAAAAAAAATAAAATTTTAAAGTTCTTTTCACTTTGCAATAGAAATGACAATTTTGAATGTTTTTTGATAGCAAATCACCTTGGTCCTTTAGGAATTAAGATCAAACATTATAATTTTTCAATCTATAAGGGATGTTGTTGTGTTTTCTTTTCTTATGTGATCTCTAGCATGTCTAGTTTGAATTTGTATAGTTACAATTAAGAAGAAATCAATAAAACTTATCAACATAACATTCAAGAGCCTTCAAAGAGTCTGCCTTTGCCTCTCTAAAGGCTTCATCCACAAAATCATCTACTCTTTACTTTATTGAAAATTAACTGGGGAGGTACCTGCCCATGTGACCAAGGAGTCAGTGGGAATTGAATTTAATGCAGCCTAATAACTTATTCATGATGCTGAAGTATGGCGACCTTTATAGTATTTTGGAAGTTGGGCTTTTCATGGTTCATTGTCAATACGTGGCGAACAATACTAATTTGAAACTAGCTCCTTACACACTGACAGTTTTGGACGAGTGGCTTATTAGCTCATATGGGGGGTGGTATATTCCACACCATTCCATCAAAAGAAAGGCAGCTACTCTCACAGGCTCATGAATTTTTATGAAAATGCTGATTCTTTGTTCAATTTAGAGCAGATTACAAGCAGCTCAAAAAAAGCCTTGGGCAATTAGGGGTTAAATTGAGTTGGGTAATTCCAACTTTGTAGACTTTCTGTACTTTCCAGAGATGGCTTGGGTGCTTTATCTATTTTTTTTCTTTCGTGATTTTGACAGTTACCATGGCCTAGACCCAATGCAGGAGAGACTTTTGTGAAAAATTTGGGGCAGGATTCTTTCCTTTATGAATGCCTGCAGACTTGGCATCTTCGAGCTAGTCACAAAGACTTGACCGACGTCACTGTCGGAAAGGTTTTTGGCTTTCCTGCTCAAACAAACCGGTCAAGTACCAATTTTAAAGGGTCGAACCAAGTTACACCTCGTGAGGTCCATTGAAAATGCCTTGTTAACTTATTCCTCGTCCACTGACGTTTGATATTCCCTTTAACTGGCTCAGTGCACAAAAAACAATGCATTCTATCCCAACTTGATCCATTTTAAAAGGCATTTCTTTCACAGCAGTCTAACACGGAGAATACTACACGTACGGATATGTATTAGATCGTACTCCGGAGTAACATTCAGTAGCCTTCCTGGAGGCTGCCTTTGCTCTCATCCAAGCACTGTAGAGAAGGTGTTAGAAAGAAAGAAATAAAAAATCAAACGCACTCACCCAAGTTGCAATGAGCAGCCGCATGTCCTTGTAACTACTGATGGTGTGGAATATTATGATAACTGATGTTATCTACACCATTCCGTTGCGGGAGGCACAGTGCTCTATTGCTATTGAATGTTATGATAACTGATGAGCTGCGCTAGCGGCAAATAGGTTATCAGGTTATTGTATATAACCGGGTTGTACATTTTTCAATTACAACTTTTGATCTTCATGATTCAAGGGTGTAGGAAGCAAGTTGAAAGGAAAGAAGGTTATGAATTGCAACTTGTAATGGCAATGATGACGGGTTGTCAATGGGATGGTGCCACGGTTGCATTGAAAAGTCAACCATCGGTTATGTCATACAAACTAGGTAACCTTTGAGCCGCCAAAAGGCAGTGAGAGGGTTACAGGACGTAGTAAGCTCTGTCCCCAAATGAAAACTCATGTAACTATTATCTTCATGGATGAATATTGTATGGTTACAAAAAATTATCCTGCTCGTGAATGAGACTCGGTTGAGCAGAGAGATGCAAACAATCAGAGCTGGTTACGGCTTTTTCTGCTCAAACCAACTGGTCAAGTACTAATTTCAAAAGGTCGAATTATACCTCATTGCTACTGATGTTTTCCTTGTAAGCTCCGTTGAAAATGTCTTGTTGCGTGAGCTGACAGACCACATCTTATTCCTCATCACTGACCTCACAACAGCCTATCACGGAGAATATTATATGTAAGGATATATTTGTATTTGCATGTACTAGATATTAAGCCAAGACTGTTGCAGTATTTGGCCTTAAGTATGAACGGAAACGAGGCACGTCCGAAAACATACACTTCGCAAGTACACTTCTCTACTTCTCTGGTACGCTCTATATGCTGGCTTCTCTTTCATGATTTAGTCTTCATCCGTCCGCTGGTGAGCAAGTGAGCTCAGATGTTGTTACCGTAGCTTCATCAGCGTTTGTTGGTTCCAGTGTAGAGGTCTTTTCCGTAATCCAAGATGCTATTGGAATGTCCGTAGAATTACATTATCAGCTTGAGACTTAAATGAAATATTCATCGGAGAGCTCTGGGTTCTGATATCTTGATTTCGGTGTGCGCATCTTTGGGTCACTTCTCTGCATTTGCGTGCTACGCTTTGATGTGTAGCAGGTTTTTTCTGTTGGTTCAATTTGCATAGCTATCATCCTTGTAAAGTTAATGTCATTCGAGAGGGCTCTTTAGCTCATCTTGCTGCGTGCCACTGAGCGTCGTTTGAGTCTCACTGGATTTTGCAGTGTCCCCTTTTCTCTTTAATTTTATAGCGTTCAAGATCCTCCTGCGTCTCATTTTTACGGTTCGACAATCCTTCGGGCCTCGGCACCAAAACTGTTCTTCTTTTGATTCTGGCTTGGTTTTTCCTCTGCATCTCGAGTGTAACGACAACACGAGATCTTAGTATTGAATTCGAACCGTTGATAAGCTGATGAGGTTCATTGCACGAAAGTGAAAACAGACTGTTGACGGTTTTCCTGGCGGCAGCAATTGAGCGCGAGATAAGGATTTCGCAGTCTGCATTGTCGCCGACGATGCTAGGCCTGGTATCTGATGCTTCAGTTGCAGATGAGGTTCATTAGACTGGCATCGTGAACTAGGTATACAGTTGAATTCTACGAGAGTACGAAGTGGGTTAGGAGAACTCTTCAGAGACCGGCTGAATTGCTTCAGCATCTGCTGATCTTCACAGGCCTGGTCTAAATCATCGCTGCTAATTAAACTCTCGATCATAGTAAGGATAGGTGGACCTGGTTATCTTCGTCCTGCGTGCTTTCAAGCCACTAAAGCTTTTGTGTTTTCTCTTCTGTCCAGAGGATGTGATTGACTGTGCTGGAAGTCATTCATGGTCAAATGGCAGTATTCCGTTAGTTTGGCACTTTTTACAGTTCAGACCGTGCAGTCTGAAATGATCTGAAATCTATATTAGTTCTAGATATCTGAAATCTACAAAACGTCCTAGATTTTTCAGACTACGCAATCTGAAGTCTATAACAGCCCTAGATTTCTGAAATCTATACCTATCCTAAGTGTCACTTGTGTGGTTTAGACGATACTGTTTGAAAATGGCACACACGGCATACCGCCATTTTTATGAAATTGACCATATTCGTGCATCCACCTGTCTAGTTGAAATTGTAGAACAAGCACTTCTGCACAAGTTACCTTTGATATACCAGGTGCTTTGCGATCCTTGCTCTAGCCAAAATGCAGAGAAGCACCACATCTATGGCTCTGTCTTGATTCCTTTCTCTTCCGGCCAATTCTTGGCTTGTTCCTGGTCGTGACATAGAATGCGATTTATCTAGCATGTGTCGGGTGATGGTCGCAATTTTGACACTCACACTACCTCGTATATATAACAAGAGAGGAAAGAGTAGCTTAGAACAACACTGGGATGTCATTCTAAGCAGGCCGTTCTGGAACGACATTTCTACTCAGTCTGTTTCACCACACGTTAGAACAACTTGGTGATGTCTTCTTTCTAGCGTGTTCTGAGCACCTGCTCCGAATTGACAAAGCATGCGCTGTTTGATTACGGCGTACATGACATGCGCCGGTGTTCGTGCAGGTACAGGAAGGCCTGAGTGCCATTGATACGCAATGGCTCATCCTTGGACGCGTGTTGTGAAATTTCTATCGGCTGCATGTCTGATTCTTGTCCTCGCTGTGGTATTCTTCATGTTCGACCCGTCATCACATGGTGCACAGGTGGTCCAGAAATCTGGACATTACAGGCGGCTGTCGAGTGGTACTAAGGAGGTGGCGCAACATCCCTTGGACCCTCTTACGTCTTCTGAGCTATTAACCGTACAATCTGTATTGAAAAAGGCATCGCTGCTCGGTAGACACGGGCAAGTGCTCATCAGCGTGGACCTTGACGATCCTCAGAAGCAAGAGGTCTTGCGATGGAGAGCTGAGGACCCGATCCCGTCTCGTCAAGCGGAGGTGGGTGTGTCCGCTCTCATTCCCTCGTCCGATAATTACTAGGTTCCTTACAATCCGCTCATTAGCAAATGGCAGACTTGCCGAATTTGTGATTGGTTCTCGACTGAATTCGAAGATGACGGCTGTCGTTCATGTCCTGAATCTTTTGGATACAAAATTCAATTCCTAATTGTACCTTCTTCAAGAATCAATGTGCTCGTTCCCATATCATTCTACAGGACTTCTCTCAAATCATTTTGAAGCTTCAAAGAGTCGTTTGAAAACTTCAAGGAAAAGAAAAAGACGTTTGATGTACCAATAAAGGATATTTCGTAAAAATGGCGATATTCTTCCGCCATTTTTCCATTATTTTCTAGGACTGATATAAATTTCAGACCACATGATCTGAAATGAAGGACTGGTTTACATTTCAGACCACATGGTCTGAACCTACAACTGCCAAGTTTGTGGAATATTGCCATTCTAATGAAATATCCATTCAATACAAAAATTGGTATGTCAGGGACATCCAGCTACACTGCCAGAATGTGGTGGTCGAATGAAACTATGGCACCATACTCTAGCTCTCTAGTGACTGATGCCGTACGTACAGACTTCACCCAGAGATATATAGAGAAACAAAAGCTTGATCAACGACATTGGTGGTGCAGGCGGTAATTAGAAATCATCTGTTCCAGTTTGATCATATAATTTCTACTTTGGATTCGAGTGTGCTTTCTCGTAAATGTACCGAATTACGGAGTGAGTCCTATTATGTTTGCCACACTATAAAGGGTAAAAGCAATTTCAAAAGCTATTTAGAATCACTTTGGGATGATGGTTTAACCCAGTTGAAACAACATTAATCGAATTTTTTTCCGTTGCTATAATTCCTCTGCATCTAGAAGACGATTGTCCTTCTTACAGCGACGTTCTGACCACCTGCTCCCATCGGTGGCATTGTGCTCCGTGTGGGTATGAAAACTCACAGGTGGTAATGACCATTGACGCAAAACCACACAAGATTATTGTGGATGTGAGTGGATCGGGAAGCATTGTTGAAAATGTAGAGGTTCCGGGATCTGGATATCCGGCGTTGAGTGCGGAAGCGGAGGAAGCAACGCTCTATCTGGCTCCCCAGTATCAACCTTTCCTAGACTCCATTGCGGCTCGTGGGATTGCAGTTACGGACACCTTATGCTTAGCAGCCAGTCCCGGTTGGTTCAATGTTTCTGCGGAGGAGCACAAGATTCTGGCTTATGTGACGTGCTTCGACACGAAAGACACGACAAATGTGTACATGCGCCCCATAGAAGGTGTAACTATTGTGGTGGACGTGACGGAGATGAAGATCATCAAGTACTTGGATGTGCTGAAGGCTCCAGTGCCCAAGAGCGAAGGCACTGACTATAGATTCAAAGCCCAACGGGGGCCATTCTTAACTCTACCGAAGCCCGGTGTTATCGAGCATCCCAGCTTCACGCTCGATGGCCACATTGTGAAATGGGCAGGTTGGTAGACGTTTAGCTTTTAGTTATGTAATGTATGTGTGAGATTCCTTTACCAAATGCCCTCGTAGCATTCTTGAGTTGCCTGGGTTTTGACTCTGTCTTACAATTGAATATATACATGATGCCTCTGCGGTGACAACGTGTATACCCCTTCAACTCAACCCGAGATTCCTTTCGTGTAGAAAAGGAGCCACGCTAAGGTATCTCAAGAATATCATGTTGGTACTTGTATAGAAAAAGAATCGTCGTGAGGTGAGTCCAGATTGTTATGAACATTAAGTTGGGTGTCGCGTAGGAAGGAAGATGATAGGCTGCCTGGTTTTTATTGTGTAGAAATGGGATTCTAGAGAACCTGGATCCATGCCGAAATAACTCAGAACGTAAGGGTGGTTATTGTGTGTGAAGAAGTATTTTAACGGGGCTGACCCCGTCCTGGCAGGTTGGGAGTTCCATGTTCGTCCAAATTTGCGATCCGGGAACATAATCTCCCAAGTCAAGAAGGACGGCCGGAGCATCTTGTACCAAGGATTCGTTTCGGAGATATATGTGCCTTACCAATCGCCAGAGGTAGACTGGTACTGGCGCATATACCTGGATGCCGGAGACTATAATCTGGGCTTTCTGGCATACCCGCTGCAGCCTCTCAATGACTGCCCTCGAGGAGCAAAATTCATGGATGCCACATTTGCAGCAGGGCCAGATGGGACCCCGTACGTCACCAAAAACCTGATTTGCATTTTCGAGCGATATGCAGGTGACATTGCTTGGAAACACTCTGAAGAGCTGCCAAACATCGATGTAAGTGTCGGAACTTCATTCCAAATGGGTCCTGACCTGAACATTTCATAATAACTTCAATTTGGTTAAAGCAATTTCATTCGAGGGCAGGCAATCCTACTTGCTAGCGCTTTGTGCAGTCTCCTGCTCGATTGTGTGCCACATTCTTCTAGCTCTAAACTTTATTGGTTCGGAGACTTTGCAACAATTTACGATCCTTCAGTGTCTACTTTTCTATTGAAAACTTCAGAGTCCTCGTTTTGTTGTAAGATAATTCGAAACCTCCGATTCCTTACTACGCTAACCTAGTCGAAATTTTTTTGTTTTGAGAGCAATGCACCATGCAC
Source organism: Neckera pumila (assembly GCA_963969595.1). Classification (NCBI taxonomy): domain Eukaryota; kingdom Viridiplantae; phylum Streptophyta; class Bryopsida; order Hypnales; family Neckeraceae; genus Neckera; species Neckera pumila. The sequence goes on along the minus strand of OZ018409.1, from coordinate 43,340,914 downwards.
ATGCAACACATATCATATCATCTTATAGTATAGATAATCTGAATTCTGAAGCCTAAAATTTGTTCAAATATCTGCAATAATTACATAGAAGAGATGAGGAGAACCTCAAGGTCAACGTCATTCTTCACAGTTAATCTTTTTGTACCTTTTTAGTGTGCAAACATCATTAGTAAATACTCAATAATGGGGAATGATTTCCTCAACAACAACACTTGATACCAACTTCTTTTAACTAAAAGAGAAAGCCAAATCACTCGAAGATCGACCCCACAAAAAATCAGTGTGCGCTAGTGTGAGGAAAGGAATTTGGTTTCCTTTCCGTGACTGTTGCTCTCAGACGTCTTGGTTCATGCAATGCATTCGATCAAGAGTCTGGTTTTGAATGAAGACGGAAAGCCCCCAAAATTTGTGCATGCAGATTCATGAGTCCAGGCCCAAGGTGACCCTGGTGGTACGAACCGTCGCCTCAAACGGGAATTACGACTACGTCATTGATTGGGAGTTTCAAATGGACGGTACAATTCGTGTTAAGGTACGAATTTCTACGTACTTATGCCATTCGCAACTTCGTTTTCATCATTACTTATGGTTTTCCAAGTGGGATTCGCAAGGTATCCAACTTTGCAAATCAACAACGTGTCCAAAACTATCAAAGTTGAATTCAGCTTCCAGGGCTTGAATTCGATGTTATCACATTTTTGTTCCAAAACCATAATGTCACATGCTTTGTTACCACTGCACTAATCTTCTCAAACATCTGCATTTTAGTTGATATAAATGTGTACGAGAGGCTCCTTTTTATGAACAGCATAACTTGTGTAATACTGTCTTTATGGGCAATTTCATTAAAATGGCGTGAAAATAGTTTAGTACAGTTGTTCTAAATCTATACTTGTCTTAGATGGTTCAGAACGGCCGTTCTAAAATCTATACCTGTCCTAGATGGTGAAAATGGCAGACAATCAAAGTGGCATTTGGAATACCTCCATTTTAATGAAATTGCCCATCTTTCTTTCTTACCTTTCTTCCAAAAAGAATGTAGTTGCTCTTTGCAACGAGGGAATTTGTGCGAAGAATTTGAGACGTGGTTCTCCAAATGTGGGGGTTTAAAAACCTTCATTGGCGAGGATAGGTGGAATCAACGGGAGCTCTGGAGATATCCGCAAGGTCCATGGAGTATGTGAACGAAGGAAACATGACCAAGGAGGAGATCGACCACATGTATGGAACTCTCTTGTCCGAAAACACCATCGGTGTGTACCACGACCATTTCTTCAACTTCCACCTGGACTTGGACGTCGACGGCCCCGACAACTCGTTCGTGGAAGGGAAGCTTGTGCAACACCTCATACCTCCGCAAGAGTCTCTGAGGAGGAGCAGATGGGGAGTAGCGAAGCATGTTGCGAAGACGGAAAGTGAAGCACGCATCCAATTGGGTAGCCTGGAGCATCCGTCATATTATTACGTGATGAATCCCTCCAAGAGAACACGCCTTGGCAATCAAGTGAGCTACCGCATCGTTCCCGGTGCCGGGATTGCAGCTACCCTTCTAGACCCAAGCGATTATCCTGAAATCCGAACAGCCTTCACGCGAAACCAGGTGACTCACCAATGACTCCACTCTTGACTACCTCACTAACGATTCAAGGCTAACGATTCACCGAATCCAACGTTTTTGTTGTAGCCAAACCAATAAATGGTCTCTAGGCCCCACACTAACAATCCAGATCATTCATTTGCAACTGATGTATGAATTCTTGTGTTGAGATGTTACATTATCATGCACTGAAATTGAGATGCATAATGGTTACAAGGGAAAATTTGGGGTCTCGTGATCAGCGCAACTTAGTGCTGTTAAGTGTGCAACATACACTTTCGAGAAACATTGTAAAAAGATTCGTTTTTTGTTTTAAGGTGTATAGAAATGCACTCACTTGCTGCCACTCTTTTTTAACTTCTAGCAAAAAATGTTGCATTCTGTTACTTGCATCTATCGAACTATGCGCTATGATTGATGATAACACTACATTATTTATGGCATTGAATGGAGATCTACAAGATGTTGGAGGCATAAACACATTCCATCTGGAAATTAATGTGGTCTAGAAAGTTGTCAGTCAAAATGAAATGAAATTGTGGACTTTGTTCTTGATGATGCAGATTTGGGTTACAAAGTATAACAGGAGTGAGAAGTATGCAGCCGGCTACCTTACAGCTCAAAGTCACGGCGATGACGGTCTCGCAGTTTGGTCTAGCAGGTATGGAAAGTTTTCAACAATGTCCTTGAATCATTGGTACTAAGCAATCAATGCCACCTGAAGATATTGTTAAAAGTAATAATAACATGGTGTAAACTCTAACATGCCATGTGGTCAATTTTGTTAAAATGGCAGTATTCCGTTAGTTTGTTACTTTTAACAATTCAGACCTAACGATTCAGACCGTGCAGACTGAAATGGTTTGAAATTTATATTTGTCCTAGATTTTTGAATCTATATAAGTTCTAGATATTTGAAATCTACAGCATTCCTAGATTTTTCAGACCATGTGGTCTGAAATCTATAATAGTCCTAGATTTTTGAAATCTATAAGAATGCTAGATGTCATTTTTGTGATTTAGACTCCATGCGGTTTGAAAATGGCACAACGGCACATGGAATACCGCTATTTTAATAAAATTGACCATCTATATACAAATAAACAATTGAATGAAAATGCCAACTTAGGTCAATAAAAGAGAGTTTCTTGATACTATGGAAGCAATTTTATTTTTGACATTCTTTCTGACATCATTTTGGAAAATTCATGGCCAAATTGATGCCACGTCCTTTAAAATCTACAATTTGACTTAAAATGTATAATTGTGGTAATAGTAGGATCTTTTTTTTCTTTTAAAATTTTATATTGTCTTTGGGAAAATAAATCAACCACTGATTTTCATACATGTTGTGGAATTACATCCATTTTTTGCCTTAAAAGAAATTCAAATAATAAAGTGTTTGTGTATGACCATGTATGTTTAGGAACCGCAACATCAAAAATACAGACATTGTATTGTGGTACACCATGGGATTTCATCATATACCATGTCAAGAAGACTTTCCTGTCATGCCTACAACAACAGCAAGTTTTGAACTCAAGCCAAACAACTTTTTTGAGCGCAATCCAACTTTGAAGCTAGAACCCTACCATTAAAACCAAATGAGATTTGATTGCAAATATATTTTTGTGGGTTTGAAAATCAAATTTGGTACATGTACATCTTGAATTATGATCTTATATATTTTGTACCACTATAGATTTCATGTAGTTGGTTGGAACATAATATCATATTGTGTATCATATAGGAGGTTGGTCTTAAATATCATACTTAATAATCATATATGGACATAAATTATGACCATTCTACTTCTATAATTGGTCCTTTCTTCATTATAAAAATATAGAAAATGTTCCTAAATGGGTGATTGCAAGAAACACTTGTACTATTTTGATATCACACCTAGCATGCTAAATCAAATGTTTTTTGGCCATAATTTTGTATTTTGGTTCCAAACAGCTTGAAATTTATAGAAAAGGTATTCATGACTATTATACACCTTGTCTAATTTTTTTTCTACTTTCAAAAAATGTTTTATAATCCATAAATAGCCCCCAATTTTATGTCACACTTGCCAATTTAGGAGGTTTTATAACTATTTAGTATCCAAAAAAACAAATTTTGAGTTGAAATTTAGAAAAAAGAATCTTCTAATAGCTTCAGAGCTACTATACAAAGGATTTCTAAAAAAGCTAATTTTATATGGTATAGAAGTGCACAAAATGAGCTCATTAGATGATATTTGGGGGTCTTGGAGGGCCGATTCAAGGCCTGTTCCCCGATCTGCCCAGATTCAGTGAACGCCAGTACGGGTGTGTCAGAAATTTTTTTTTTCAAAAAAAAAAAAAAAAAATTTTTTACCAAAATATCATTTTAAGCAAATTATTATTTTTATTTTTATTTTTTCAAAAAATGTCGTGGCAGTCGCTCGACCACGTCAGCCAGCTGCTACTGCTGCGTTCCCGCAGTCTGGGAACGTAGCAGACAGCAGGGGAACTCAAAGCCTTCTAAGACCCTCGAATCTCATCTAATGTCTTTTATGCTTGCATTTGAAACATATAGAATATCATTCCGTTGTTTTTTTTGATAAAAAAACATCTCTATAGAATTCTTAAAAATGGATCATTTTTATTTTCTTTGTAAAATGTTTTTTGTATTTTTTTATAAATTATAACTTCAAAGTACCAATATTCTTGAGCTTTTGTCCGACGGTAAGTTGAAGATGTTGGATAGTTTGAATAGGAAGTGATGTTTGCGAGCTTTTTCTAGTAGCGCATGTAGCACAAGTAATCACGGATTCTTGTTCAAGCATAGTCAGTAATCCTTAAATTTAAAATGATTTGACCGAAATACGTGTGAAAAACTCGCTAATTTGCCATCCTATCGCAACAAAAAAATTGTGAACTTAATCAATTTAAAAATGTACAAAAACAAAGAGATTACAATGGGTGTACTAAGCTCACCATATTCAAACTCAACAAATTCAGTAGATTTGTTCATTTAGTGTGAGCAACTGCACTTTCAAAAAAATCCTAAAATACATACAGTTTTAAAACTATTTGGTTAATAGAATTAATTGATTTACAACACTAAATTTGCACTAGCATAAGAATCATTGTCTCAAAAGTGTCAACCTAATCTATTCCATCATCTAAAATCCTAGAATGATGAGCATCTTTGTGCTAAAGTGTATTCATGATTATATTATTTACAAAGAACAACCCAATACAACTAGCACTTTTTCCAACCATTTGGTGTTTTGAAACACAAAGCCTCTCGTTCTTATGCAATTGTAGCTTTCACATTCTAAGGTTTGCAACCAAAAAAACACTAAAAGATTCAAGATTAAATCAAAAGCTAGTGCAATCAAAAAGAACACAACAACAAAAAAATCTCAAGGCCTTTTCTAACTCAAAAACCACCCAAAACTGCCATTTTTAGAGCATTCATCAAAAAAGTTTAAAAAATTGATTTTTTGGAAATGTAACCATAGGATCTTGTAGTTCACTTGTTTGAGAATATGTGGTAAAAGTTTCATGAGGTTTGACTGTACAGATTGCAAGATATTTGCATTCAAAGTCTTTTTTTTTTTTTTTCCACTGTGCCCAAAAATTTTAGATGCCTTTGACCGCTGTTTGCTGAATTTTTTTCACTATAGACCTCCAATTTAAAAAATTTCTTATGGGAAAACATGTTAGGCATGTGCATGCCAATTTTCAAAGAAATCCAAGACAAGTAAGATATTCAAAAAAATTAAAATTTGCCACAATGTCCCAAGAAATGACAATACACTAGGCCATTTTCAAATAATTTTTTCCATCACACATTTTTTGATGTAGAAAATCTAAACAATGGATTGAAAGATGCACTTGTATTTCAGAAGTAGGTAGAAAAAATAATGAAAAATGTCAAAATCTATAACACCTACAAGCTCCTAAAGCCTAATGTGACCTCTGGTTAGGCAAAGCAATTGGTCTGTACTTGAAAAAAGGGTCCCTTGCATGTTCCCGGGAAGTTCTTTGGTGTTCCCAATAGGTTCCCCTTGTCCCCATCCACTGTTCCCTTGGTTCTCCATTCTCGCCAATGGCTGGCCCCTTTGCAATTTTCAAGTGAAGGCAGTTAGGAAATTTCTTGATTCCAAGCATGGTCATTTGTCCTACCCTCCCTGGCTCTCCTTTCTTGCCCACCACTGCTGCCCCTTGGGAGTCAAAGGCAGGGGCAGCAAGAGAACGAACTAAATTTTTTATTCAAATGCTCATAACTTTTAGAGTATTAGTCGGATTTTGGCGAAATTTATATACACGCGAAGCTAATGTGGTTTCCTATCTCCCAAAAAAGTTTCAAAAAATCATGTGAAAAATTGCGGTCACATGAGCTTGCCCCAAGTCCCAAGTGTCCCCCGAGGGGACACTTGGGTTCTTAGGGGTTAAACTTTCATATTACTCGTGATATTACTAGGAGTTATATAGAAGTGTCAAATATGGAGAAAAAAAGCACCACAATAAAAAGGGTAACTTCCTCCGTCCTCTATAAGGTTTAGAGACCTCTTATTGCCCACTAATTTGCAATCAGAGAACTTTAAAAGACAACTCTAGATATGAGTAGTTTTAATGGTCTCCCATTTATGCTGCTCACCAAACATTTCACAACTTCATTTTCACATAGATAATATCAAAATTGAACTAAGGCAAAAGGGTTGGTCTCATATGTGAAGGAATTGGGTTGGGTCATTAAGCTAGTTTACAATGGTAAAAAATACCTCCAAAACAACCTCAATGAAAGTCATGCATTAGAGAAAACTTCAACCTCTTGGAGGGCTGTTCGAAGTTGACATGCCATGCTATTTCATGCATGGCCTATCAACTTTGAAAAGTGCTCTTGGTGAGCAGTCAGAGTGTATGACTGCTCACTAGAGTAGTCAGATTTCGCATTATTTTTTATTTTTTATTTTTATTTTTTAATAATTTTTTATTCAAAATTTTGGGTTCCTGCGCCATTGCTGTTGCAGTTTCAGCTGGGCGGAAATAGGGGAGAACAAATTTTTGAGCAAAAAAAAAGTAAATTTCAGGGTACTTCGGAGGGCAGTGGAGTATCCCTCTAAAGGCTTGAAATTTTCTCTAATGTGATCACTAGGCTGACTTATCTTAGTATAAACTAATCCCAAAAGCAACCTCTGTCACTGAGTGTCATACGATCTTGCTCAATTAAGCTCTCAGAAAAAGCTCAAAAATAACAACAACAAAAGAACACAACTACAATATATAACCATGTCCTCCCTATCCAAAGCACAGCTAGCACCTCCACACAAACGACCTGCATTGAGGTTAACTGGATGGAAGGAAATCAAAGTCCAAGCATGAAGTGGGAGAGCTGCACAATTACAATGGACCAGCAATAATAGTTCGAGAATGCGTGTATGGTGAAACCAGCAAAAAGAAGTCTTTGCAAGAGCTTCTCCACACATTCGAAGTCAATGAGTAACCCTTGCTCACACATCCCTTCAACCCTGGACATCATCATGCAAGCGAAAAAATCAGGATCATTACGAAATGATCATACGAACTTGATTGACGTACAACTTGTGCGAATTCAAAGGACTGATGGTCAGATCGATACTAATCTGAATGTCAAAGCCGCAACGCCATCAGCACAGAATTTCCTGAGCACTTAATATTGGTGCATTCAAACTCAATCCATGCCGTGGGTGCTGGCAGCCAATAGCTCCTTTATCATCATTCTGCGATACGGACAATATGGAACATCATCGTCAAACACCCCCAGCCGTAAGCCGAAAGTGAAAATCTCTCAAATCTTTGGAATGTCAATTCAGAACTGGGCAAGACGCAATTCAGAAACCAATTCTTTCACATGATGTCGCGAACTTGCAAGCGAAAGAACAGAAATCGATCGATACCCAATGAAAGACAGAGCGTCGTCCCCTTCAAACCCCAAATCCTAAAACTCGAAATTTGGAATTTGTCATCTCAAATCTCTGGGATACCAAATTGACGCGAATAACTTGCAATGCAAAGACCAATTCATTCACATACTGTCGCGAATTTGGCAACGGAGAAACAAATCGATCGTTACACAAAGAAAGCCGAAAGGATTGGAAAACATGCTCCGGCCCAACGAAGTCGCCTGCGAGCAGCTTGGAATTGAAGAGCGTGATGGCCGCATAACAAGGATTGCAGGAAACAACATCGTCGTCACTATCAATTGCTCGCAGCATTCAAACAAGTTGGCATATGGGATTGTTGAGCAACTGAGTTGAGTTCACACCAGAAAGCGGAACTGCAAGTGCTGCACAACGCCACCGAAATTTTCTAATTTTCGGTAAGGACACCCAAAATCGTCACTTTTATTTATCTCCCTGAAACTGTGGATCATCCCTGGAGCTGTGGAGCATTTCCGACAACCCGCACCGTGAGTAAGCAATGCCAAAGCTGCAGAAAGTTTTCGTGTGACCTGGATGTTCCCGACTGGTGCAGAGTCTGCAGACAAGTGGGTCTTGATGAGCAGTGTCGCCCTTCGAAGCGTATTCTCTAGGTAACAGACCACCCAGGCCAGTCTTTCAACCTCGACTGTCCTTTGGCTCTCATCAGCTCTCTCTCTCTCTTTCTTCTGAGATTCCTGTTGCCGTGAACCAACTTAATTCACTCCAGCTGCAATCCATCGTCCCCACTTGAGCACCTTCAGTTCTGCCACCCTCCATGCCCCAGGGAACACTCTGTGCGTTAGGGTTTCCATTTTAGAATCTGTTGTGGAGTCATCACAGTTGTGATCGCTTCTCGGAGAACTCGCCTGCTTCCTCTGCGCAGGCCCACGAGTCGACTGTCAGCGAATTTGGGTGAGTTCATCTTGCGCTTTTTGAGTGTCTTGTGAGTGTGGTAAGGGTGTGTCGGTAAAGAGAATCAGAGGTTACCATGGAGAGATGAGAGGCCAGAGAAGGGTATGAGATAGAGAGATAGATCCCCGTTTTGTGGCCTCGGAGCATAGCTAGAGGGCTTGGATTGAACACTGCTGTATGGGTTATCACGTTGTAACGCTCCTTCTATCAAAAAATAAATAAAAAAGGAAACTTGGCATTTCACTGTCACTGCGTCGTTGTTGTTGAAGTTAGCTTTATGTAAGCTTCGGGCCCTGGGACTACCCCATTTGTATGGAGTGTGAGGGCGTTGTGTTTTTTATGTTTGGTGAGCCCTGTTCTTTTGTTCGTTGGAGGGGTGACAAGGGGTTTGCATGCTGGATCATGGGTGTCAAATTGTGATACAAAACCATCATGGTTGTGTAAGTGCAGTGCCTGGGAGAGGAGCTTGAATACTTGGTCGATATGGAGAATTGCCCACGACGAGTGACTGGTGGGAGACGACCATGTCAACTGTGAGTGCCTCCGCATCTCTAGATGAAACCACCAGTTTCCACACTACCGTTGAAGAATGTTTGTCTTTCGTGGCTGAGATGACTATTGGAGATCGTAATGGTACAAGTTCCTCAAGGGAACAGAATCCGAGTACTTCTCTGCGTGGAGGAGATGATGAGAAGCAAGAGCTAGTTCTGTTCAGATGTGTGAGCATTCCAAGATGCATTGGAGCGAAGTGTCTGGCCTTTCCGAACTTTCAGAGGACACCGACCATGAAGAAGAAGTGAATCGAGAGAATCGGGAAGTCTTTGCGGATTTGATGAACGGCCCGCAATGGGTGCACGATGAATGGGGTTGTTTTTTCCACAAATGGCCGCATGCTCGGAATTTGAATCGAAAGATTGCCGAGGGCGGACAGGCGACAATTTTTGAAGTTTTAGCACTGATGGCAACATACATACTGATGGTCAATTTCGTTAAAATGGCGGCATTACATTACAATGGCACGTTATTTCAGTTCAAGATGGCCGTTCTGAAATCTACACTTGTAGTACATTCTAAAAATCTACGCTTGCCTTAGATATCTAACATCTATACCAGTCCTAGATTTTTTAGAACGATCGGTCTGAAATCTATATAGTTCTCAGATGTTTGAAATCTACAACAGTCTTAGATGTCTGGAATCTATACCTATTCTAGATGTTCAGAACGAGCGGTCTGAAAAAATGGCACGGTGGAATATGGCACAAGGAAAATATGGCACTGGGAATACCGCCATTTTATGAAATTTGTCATACTGACTCTCTATTGAAGGTATTCAAGAGAGGATCATGACTATCTAGTTCAAAAAAACAATGGCCTCGTGGAATCCTTTGACATGAAGTTGGAATATGTATATCACGTATTGGGATGTTTGTTGGACAATGGGAGGTTTGCAGTCGTGATGGGTACCTGTTGGGATGACCTACATAAGCTCATTGACCAAAGTCATGCAAGAGAAAAACAACCAAGGTCCACCATTTCTATGTGAGTGGAATGAGTGCATCGTGCATGTCAAAAATATTATGAAGGGAATTGCTATTCAAATGGTCTATTTACACAAGCAATGCATTATTCATAGAGACTTGAAAGCTGCCAACATCCTTCTTTGTTTGTGTGATGAACTTACTTATATATTTTAGCAGACTTTTGAGTGTTCCATCAGAGTTGTTGGAATGGGATTTTGGAGGGCACCAGAGATATTGTTGGCTTTGAAGAATAGAAGTGTGATTGACTTCACCAAGAAAGTAGACATATATAACTATGGCATGACATGCTTTGAAGTTGTAATTGGTTGATTGCTACTTGAAGGTGAACTTGAAGCATGTAGAGTTAACAATGATCTTGTCATAGGATAGAGGCCTAAACTTCCTCGTGATTTGGATGTGACATTGAAGGGTTTGATTGAGAGATGTTCAAATCCAATTCCGAATGAGAGACCTAGTATTTCAAAAAAATTTGAAGTGCTTAACCCCTAAAGGACCAACATGCATTTTTTGGCCATATAGAAATTTTGGGCAGGTACGTGTGACTAGAGATATCTATATTTGAGGCTGAAATTTTAATAGAAGGTGGGGGTAAGGAATATCTTCATGTGTACCAAGTTTCATGACATTTCGAAATACGAGTCAAAAGTTGTGACCTGATATGTTACTTTTTTTTGTAACTGGGCAGTTTGGGCAGATCAGAAAAAAACATTTTTCCGGAATTTTTTTTTGAAATTGGTTCTCTACATTTATATACACTTAAAAAGCTTTGAGTCACTCCATTTCAATCAATGAGTCAAAAGTTATGAGGTTTTTTGGTTTGCAGGCAGTTATGGATTCTCTACTCTAAAAAACACATTGAAGTCGTTTATTTAACTCAATTTTCAATATTTTTGGAAAAAAATAAAATCCTAGGATGTAGATTGATTATTACAACATTACAACCATTGGGATTGGCATTTTTAAATTCCATGATTAAATTTTTAACAATTTAGTATTTTGAGTCATTTTCTACTTCTTTCTACTTACTATTTTTTTCCTATATGTTGTACAATTCCAAATGATGTGAAATTTTCATGCATATAGACAACTTGTTTAGGAAACTGAATTCATAGAAGCACCACCTTTATCGGCATTTTTTCATTGAAAAGTGAGCTTGCAAAGTGCAGCTGCCCAGTTTTTCGCAGGATTGAAAAAATGGTTTTCAAGACTTTGAATGCTTATATCTTATGATCCACATGGTGGAATTTTCTGAAATTTTTACCACGTGTTTTCAAAATATCATACTACAAGATCCTACGGTTACATGTGTCAAAAATTGTTTTTTTCCAAAAATTTGGTAGTTGTATTAGAAATGGCAGTTTTGGAGCGTTTTTGGTGATTACATAGTCATGAAACTTTAGGGGTTAATGCTCTTTGAGGGTGAAAAGTGCCCCATTTTAATTTTCAATTTTACAAGAAGGAAAATGGCAGTGACAAACTCTGAATTTGTGACAAGTGTGCTACGATGGTCCTGTTCTAGCGTCTCTGAACTCTGCAAAGTGTAAAGCAGGTTTCAAAAATTGAGCCAGAAATCTGAATTTCTGGGCTCCTTTTTATCCCCCCCTCCTGCATTGCACAAGAGTTCCCTTTTCTTCTCTCCCATGTCCTATGATTCCTACTGGGCACAGGGCTCATGCCTTTTCACAAATTAAGTCACGAATAAAAACTGCTTTGCATCAAATGCATGGAGGTGCTCACAGGTCCTTTGACTCCATTCCATACCTTAACCCTTGAACGACGGGCCGGTCACCGTGGAAATCCTCTATTTTGTCACCGTGTGACATCATCTACATTAAAAAATTCAAAAGTATCTATTGGAAGTCAAGCTACTATAGAAGATCTCCCCTTTTCACAACAAATTGGGAGGATGAATAAGCGCACTTCTGTCCTATTCAGTTTGATTCTCTGTCATCCATCGGCCATAGAATGGCCTCCTCGATGTTCAAGGGTTAAAGTTAGTCTGTTTTGTTTGTTATTACCCTGAGATCTTCTGGACCATGCAGTCCCCAGTCACGTTCTTTGTATCGTCAGAAAGCTCTCAACAAGATGGGGTGTATGGGTTTTGTTTTGTGGTGTTTAACCCTTAAACGACTTGATCCATTGTGAAATGGTCAAACTTCTTTTGAGCTAAATTTAGCATTTTAAATTGTGTTAAAAAAAATCTTATATTTTTATCACTTGAGATTCTAAATTATATATCATTGAGGAAATTTTCAATTTGTTTCATGAAAAATTGTAATTGTTATCATTTTTGTTGCAAAAATTGACTATAAACAAGTTAAAATAGCAAGAACAATCCAAATGATTTGAAATTTTTTCAAGAGTTACAAGTAGCAATAGATATTAGTGTGAAAAAATTTCAGTTGGTTATTTTATTTTTTACACCCAAAACAACCACAACAAAGACCTTGAAGTCAAATTTGATGATCAAACAAAATTTATCCTTTTATTTAATAGATGTACAAAATTTTGATATTTTTTGCTAGTGGAAAAATGCATTTTGTATTTGTGTTTTTTTTTTTCAATAATTTGATGAAAAAATCAAATTATTGTGATTTTTTAAAACTAAAGGTGGAAATCAATTTATATAAATTATATAATATATATTAGAATAATTTGTTATTTTATTCATAAGTGAAAGATGGAATGAAAAACATAATTCTATAATTTTAATATAAAATGATTCTTTTTAAAGAAATTATGAATGAAAATCACACCATATTGTGTTATTTGGATTCCGACACACAGTACAAAAAGTTTGGGCCCTATGGAGGGTTGTCTGACAAGCCGCTGAATGGACAAATCCAGAGAATTTTTTTTTTTTGCTAAGAAAAATTTTAAGAAAAAATTTAGTCCCAATCCTGTGTAGCACACACCCTAACAACGTATTTGAGAAAAAGAAATATTTTATTATTATTATTTTTTAATTTTTTAGTATTTTTTTTTTGTAAATGCACATTTTACTGTAGCTGTAGCGGCCCTCAGCAGGGACCAGATTTCTTCTAATGTTGAGCTGTCAATTGCAATAACTTTTTCAATTTTTGACATTTTTCAAAATTTTGAAATGGAATAGAAACAAAACTTGCACTATTTTGCACTTTTTAGTTCAAATTTTTTGACTATTAATTTTAATTTTCTACTTATTTATGTTAAGTAGTTGAAATGAGAATCTACCAAAAAAATTTAGGAAAAAAAGCACTTAATTTTCACTCATAAAAAAATTGTTAAGTAGAAGCAGGTTCAAGATTGAAAAAAAAAAAAAAAATTTAATAGCTTTTAGATGGAATTGAATCACAATAATCCCAACAATGAGATTGCTCTAACAAAAAAATCTAACCCTATTTGAGAATTCTTTGAAAAATTCTGCAAATTGTATTCAAAAATGAATTCTACAAGTTATAATTTTTTGAAGAACTCAAGATGCTTAGATTGCCCAAAAAACTAAGATTATCTATAATTTTCTCATTATTAGTCCAAATTAAATGAAACCAAGCTTCAGATGTAGACAAAAATATAATCTTTGAGAAAAAAATTTGAAAAAAATTTATTTTGATTTTATGTGAAAAAATCCACTTTTTGTGAAAAAATTTATGTGAAAAAATTTGGAAAAAAATTATTTTGATTTTTTTAGCAGATTTTTTTTTTTTTTTTTTTTTTTTCTAAGATTGAAAAATAAAAAAAATTAAAAAATTAAAATTTAATAACCTTTTATTTGGAATGCTGGGTTCCTGCGCCACTGCCGCTGTAGTTTCAGCAGGGTGGAAATAGGGAAAAAATGATTTTTTCAACAAAATAAAAGCAAATTTTAGGGTACCTCAAAGGGCTAAGGAGCAGCCCTCCAGAGGTCTGAAATTTCCTCTAAAGAAGCTCTTTGCAAGGAAAGGTGCACAAGCTTTATTTTGTGACATTTGAACCTATGGTGTGAAAGTTATTGAATTTCAAAGTTTTTATGATGAAAAAAATGAAAAAATTACTTTTATTTTATTATACATTATATTGTGGCAACGGCACAGGGCACTAGTACTGATGAAATCAAGTTGTTCAACCAAATTGAAGCTTTTGAGAATAAGCTTACCTGAAGCTGTGGATACTGGATTTTGAAATGTGGTAGTATCCTGAGTGCTCACCTTGGTGAGTGTAGTAAGTTAGTGGGCAATTTGTATTGGCGATGGGCGATTCCCCTTGGAATGTCTTTCCTGGGGTCATGTCTCTCAACTCAACACTGTCTAAAGAGAATTGCTTCTATAAACTCCATTTGCATAGTGACATTGTGAACCTGTATTTTGAACGCCTAGTGAGGCAAAGGTACCATGAGGCCTCACTATGCGTTCAAACTAATTAAAAAATAAAAATAAAAATATATATATATATATATATGCCTTATAATTTTGAGAAACCACTTTAATTGACAATTGATATAGGACAATTCATCCCATATCCAATTTTCAATATTGTACTCGTATCTATATTCGTATCTATATCTGGTATTCACTATATATTTGTATATGATATTGTATCCATATCCATATTCATATTTGGACGGCTTAGCCTAAATCTCACAAGATCAACGATTTGTGATTTTTTGAGAAATCAACGACAATTTCAAAGGTAAGCATTTTTTTTTAAAACAATCAACAGCTTGTAAATTTTTTGAGAGAGGGGGCAGCTAATGCAAAACCAGGGGGGTCTTCTCTTTTGGAGGGATAGTCAGACAAACATCGCAGAGAATGTAGCCACCAGTTCTCAATATCCAAATGTTGAAATTAGACCCCAAGTGCCCAAGCCTTTCTTAGTTGTCATTCCCAAATAAACAAGTTGATTTTTTTTCAAAATCTAATTGTATAGATGCTTACCCCCTAAAGCACTGAACATGCTTTTCAAAAAACATAGCATTTTGGGGCAACTAACTACAAGCAGAGTTTTGTTTTGTTTTCTTTGAAATTTTCACACAACATTTGCCCAAGGAGTAGCTTTAAGGCCCAATATTTTTCATAACTTTGGACTGCATAGTTAAAAAGTTGTTATATAATATGTGATTTTAAATGCTTAGCAGGCAGCTCAATTTTTTTTTTAAGATCACTTTTTAAAATAATAAAAATTTGAAATTGGTTCTCTAGATTTATATACATAAAAAGCTTTGAATCATTCCATTTTGATTAATGAGATGAAAATTATGAGGAGTTTTAGTTTGCAAGCAGTTATGGAATCTCTACTCTAAAGTAAACTTTGAATCCTTTATTTAACCCCTAAAAGCCCGTTGTCCCTTTGGGGGACAAATGCGTTTTGGGGCAGGTACTTGCAGGCTGAAATTTTCTCCTGATTTTTTGAAACTTTTTTGGGAGGTAGAAAAACTAATTAGCTTTATGGGAATATAATTTTTTTCACAATTGGTGCCCAGGAACAAAAGTTATGACCAAATAAGCTCAAAACAGGGGACGGTGGGCAGCAAAAAAAATGTGCATTTTTTATTTTTATTTTTTTTGGATTTCTTTTCTCATAGATTATGTTTTTTTCTATCTAAAAAGCTTTGATTTGTTTCATTTGGATTTGTTATGAGAAAGCTATAGACATTCTTGTTCTTCGGACAGTTAGAGCATCTTTTTGAAAAGAATAACTTGTAGGATTCATTTATGAATGCAATTTTTCAAATTTTTCAAGCTTTTTTTTTTTGCGTGGTTATATTTACTTGCTAGAACAATCTGACCATTGGGATTAGTGCATTTTAATTCCATCTAAAATATATGAATATTTTTTATTTTCCTTCTATCTCATACCTACTTCTACTAAACAATTTTTTCAATAATGAAATTTAAGTTTTTTTGAATTTTCTTTTTTTGGGTAGATTTTCAACTCAATTATCCACTATAAACATTTGAAGCTCAAAACTCTGTAGTGTAAAAATTTTAAGTTAAAAATGTTCAAAGTCAAAAAATCCAGGCCCACAATGTGCTGAAAAATTTGTATTTTTCACTTTAAACGTAGATATCTTACAATCAATGCAATCAAAAATTCTGAAATTTTTTCCACACATTCTCATACTAGTTAGGTGTATGATCCTACAGTTAGATGTGCAAGAAAAACATTTTTAATTTTTTTTCACACTTTGCTAAAAAATGGCAATTTGGGGTGTTTTTTGGCGGAAAAAAGGCCTTGGGCCTTTAGGGGGTTAACTCAATTTTTAATATTTTTGAAAAAAAATAAAACATTGGGTGTAGATTGATCATTACAACATTACAACCATTCGGATTGGCATTTTTCAGTTCCATAATTAGATTCTTAACAGTTTAACCTCTAAAGGACCAACATGCGTTTTTTGGCCGTATAGAAATTTTGGGCAGGTACGTGTGACTAGAGATATCCATATTTGAGGCTGAAATTTTAATAGAAGGTGGGGGTAAGGAATATCTTCATGTGTACCAAGTTTCATGACATTTCGAAATACGAGTCAAAAGTTGTGACCTGATATGTTACTTTTTTTCGTAACTGGGCAGTTTGGGCAAATAAGAAAAAATCATCTTTTCCAGAATTTTTTTTTGAAATTGGTTCTCTACATTTATATATACTTAAAAAGCTTTGAGTCACTCCATTTCAATCAATGAGTCAAAAGTTATGAGGTTTTTTGGTTTGCGGGCAGTTATGGATTCTCTACTCTAAAAAAAACTTTAAAGTCGTTTATTTAACTCAATTTTCAATATTTTTGGAAAAAAATAATATCTTAGGATGTAAATTGATTATTACAACATTACAACCATTGGGATTGGCATTTTTAAATTCCATGATTAAATTTTTAACAGTTTAGTATTTTGAGTCATTTTTTACTTCTTTCTACTTGCTATTTTTTTCCTATATGTTGTACAATTCCAAATGATGTGAAATTTTTCATGCATATAGACAACTTGTTTAGGATTCTGAATTCAAAGAAGCACCACCTTTGTTGGCATTTTTTCATTGAAAAGTGAGCTTGCAAAGTGCAGCTGCCCGGTTTTTTGCAGGATTGAAAAAATGGTTTTCAAGACTTTGAATGCTTATATCTTATGATCCACACGGTGGAATTTTCTGAAATTTTTACCACATGTTTTCAAAATATCATACTACAAGATCCTACGGTTACATGTGTCAAAAATTGTTTTTTTTCCAAAAATTTGGTAGTTGTATTAGAAATGGCAGTTTTGGAGCGTTTTTGGTGATTACATAGTCGTGAAACTTTAGGGGTTAATGTTTTGAAGCATTCTCTACTTCTTTCTACTTACTACTTTTTTCCTATTTGTTGTACAATTCCAAATGATTTGAAATTTTTCAAGCACGTAGCCATCTTGCCTTGAAGAATGAATCCAAAAGAGTAACCACCATTTTGGACATTTTTTCATACAAATGTGACCTTGTGAAGTGCATTTGCAGTCCAAATTTTTGCAGGGCCAAAAAAAGGATTTTTCTCAATTCAAACAATAAAATTTTGCAATCTACACGGTGAAAAATTCTGAAATTTTTTGCACATCTTCTGAAACCAACTTATTACAAGATCTTATGGTTACTTTTTCATAAAAATGTTTTTCTTCTAACAAATGGTACTTGTATTAGAAATGGCAATTTTGGAGACATTTGGTGAAAACATAGTAAAAAACTTTAGGAGTTAAGAGTTTTTTGGGACTAGAGGTGACATGAACAAGTAGATATTGTATTAGCACACTAAAATGTACTTCCAAAAACCTTCAGTTCAAATGAAGTGCTATCAAATTCATTACACAATCCACTTTGCAATTGTTGAAATGCAATTATTTTGGATAAGTAGAAATTGCAAATAACTTCAAATTGACACTTGCATGTTTGTATTTTTAATAGTGAAAATCATGAAATCACTTAGCTCTTTTTATTGGGACCATTTTCAAAGCAAATGGATAAGTACAATTTTTTAAATCTCAAATCAAGTGAAATTGTTAAGCTTTGCTCAAAGTTGGGAAATCAGGTAAAATTCACAAGCTTTATTCTTCCATTAATGCACCTATATGACTTTGAGGACTTCTCAAAGAAATTGAATATTTAACTCTTTTAATAAAAATAAATAAAACTTTCAATAATTAACCTTCAAAATTGCTTGTAAAAATTTTTAAAACAATCAAAAGAATTTAACTACCTACACCAAAACGAGCCTGAAATTTTGGATCCACCATATATGGTTGGTTAGTCAAATTAATATATACATTCCATATTTTGTTAAAGTAGTAGAATTCCATGACTTTGGCTCTTTTCTAGGCTTACGGTTGAAATATAAATCTATATTGCTCCTAGTTTCCAGAGCTTCATGCAAATAAACCCGGCAAATAAATGTCACAATTTTGGTTCTTAGAAGTGTGCTAATTTAACCCCTAAAATACCAAAGGCCCCTAAGGAAGATATGAAAGCTTAGACACGTTCCTATGATCTCAATTTTTGACATGATTTTTTGAAAGTTCTTTTGAAGATAGAAAAACACATTAGCATTCCAATAATATAACTGTTAATTCAATTGATGCCCTAGTGCAAAAGTTATGCCGTCCTAAATTTGAAAAGGAGCTTGCTATGCAAGAAAAACACCCCTTAAAAATTCTAAGAACTTGTCTCTCATAGATTATAGTTTTGTCTATCATAGAAATCTTTAATCTGTTTCATTTAGATTAGTGCTATGAAAGTTATGGAGCTTCTAATTTATAAGTAATAATTACATTTTCTTGAGAAAATAATATATTGGCTTTTTCTTTTAAGTGAATTTTATAATTTTCCAAAAAAAAATTTAATAAGGTTCAATTCACTTTCTAAAACAATCTCATTGTTGGAATTGTATGTTTCAATTCCATTTAGAGCAATTACAAATTTATTTTTTTCTCTATTTTATGTCTACTTCTACTTAACAATTTTTTTACTGAACGAAAATTAAATTTTTTTATTTTTCCTACATTCTCAACTCAATTATTCAACATAATTTTTTTTATCTAAAATGTGAAGAGCAAAAATTTTAAGTTCAGACAATTCAAAGTCTTATATTCTAGTCAAGCAAGGTGCAAAAAAAACTTGTTTCTTTCACTTTCAACTCAAATATCTTGCAATCTATGTGGTCAATGTTTCTAAAGTTTCCTCCATACATTTTTATATTGGTTCATTGCAAGTCTGCAAGATTCTACAATTAGATGTTATAAGAAAACAAATTATAAGTGCTTTTTGATGAAAAAATGGCTTTTAGACTCAAGGGTTAAACAAAATTGATTGTCTTTTATGAACAATGTACTTATCACCAAAATGAACGGTCATGCATGAGTCTCTCACACAATTTCAAAAGCCATTTTATGTGTGTGAAGAAAGGAGAAGAAAAGGTGTATATACAAGTGGGGTGGTAGGAGGTAAAACAACCCATGTGCATTATCTAAATTAGGATTAGTAAGAGCTCAACTACTTATAGTCAAGTCAAAAGCATGAATTGTGTTCAACATAGAATTTCAGACCTCATTTAGGCATCACATAATAAAAAATTTCAATAAATTTTGAACTAAGTTAATGTATAAAATTAAATTAACTTTCATCTTTAAAAATCCATTTGAGATTTCAAGACCCCAATCAAAAGTTATAGACAAATTTCAGAGAGGATTTAGAAGATATTTTCTTTGACATTTTCAAATTTTGTCTCTAAATTTTGTCTATAACTTTTTTTGGAGGCTCAAAATCACAAATAAGTTTTTGAAGATAAATTTACCTTTATTTGCAACTTTCTTAAAAGTTCAAAGTTTTTTAGAAAAAGTTATTCTACTATGCCAAAATGATCTCTGAAATCTTTTTTGACTACAATTTCTATATTTTGACAATTAGTAGTGAAGCTTTCATTTTAAATTATCCTACATCCTTTGAGGATTCATGACAAACAATGGATTTTTCATTATAAAAACAACCTCTCCATCTTTTGTTCTCACAAAATGTCCAAGAAGTAATACCTTCATTTTGTCGTCAAAATATTTCTTGATTGTAGATGGTCAAATGACAAATTAGGATTTAATTCAATGGATTTTAAACGGATTTTTTGGATTTTTGGCAAACCATTTGTACATTTATTTGTACATTTATTTATGTACTTGATTGTCTAGTCCTATAATTAGCAAAAAAGTGGCATTTTCATTTGCTAATTAATTTCAGCCAAACATGCTATCTGAGTATGGTAGTAGATTTAATAAATGGTAGAGAATTGAATTTGGAAATATTTGTTTGTGCTTTTCAAGAAACCAAGTTTAACCCTTTAAGAAGCAAGGAATAGTCAGTCTTTCCAAAATTATAAAGATGTGTTATAAAATACAACTTAAAAAAATAATTTAATGATGACTTTCAAATAAAAATTATAAACTATAATCCATAGATTGTATCTATATGGCTAGATTAACTATTGCACTAGCTAATATTTTTTCAATAAGTTTTGAAACAAAAAGTGAAGTTTCCTTCTAAATCCAATTGTAGATTGAATATTTCTAATTATTCTCAGGAATTCTTTCTCTTTCAAGTTCAAAATATCAAGTAATAATTATGGTGATTTTTAAAGGACTTTTTATTTTACTTATATACTTTGAACTATAGAAGATTTGTGAAGAAGAGTTCATGAAGATCTATGCCATACAAGTACAAGAATACAAACGTACTAACACAAGAATGTACAAATTACTTAAATAGATGAAAAGTAAGATTTCCAGTGCTTGGTACATACTTACTTTCATCCATTGTTCAAATTTAAATATTCGGTCTTAAGATCCTACACAATTAAGAACCAATCCTAACACATTTAGCACAATTTTTATCCTCCCAAAAAAATTTATACATAATGTGACTATTTTTTGTGTTTGGAAGTTTAAAATCTCAATGGAAAGGCTTTCTAAATGTAAAAATCCAAAATACCATCCATTAGCACCAATATTATTGGAATCTACTATGGCCCAATAATAGATTGATAGAATAAAACAACAATTATCTTTTAATTTTGATGTCTTTGATTAAAAAATATTGGACATGATCACTAAGATTTATTCATATGATGATACCTAAAATTGTTTCAATCTTTCTTGTATTAATT
Source organism: Neckera pumila (assembly GCA_963969595.1). Classification (NCBI taxonomy): domain Eukaryota; kingdom Viridiplantae; phylum Streptophyta; class Bryopsida; order Hypnales; family Neckeraceae; genus Neckera; species Neckera pumila. The sequence goes on along the minus strand of OZ018409.1, from coordinate 43,319,807 downwards.
TAGAAATATTTATTCAAGATAAAATATAAATTCTAATTCTAATAATTTAAATCCAATGTGAGTAGTCAAAATTGTGGAATTTGTTACTTAAAATTCAATTTTGGTGTAAAAATAAAAAGATAGAACCTCGGATAGAACTAAAAAGAATATAATGTATATTCATAGAACAAAATATTGAATAGGCATCAAAACATGTCTTTTCAATAATAAACTATATAGAATTGAAATCATGAAGATAACAAAAAAATTGAAAAGTATTATGTTTTTGAAATTAAATATTGGGATAAATTTGAAATCATATTGTAAAAAGAAAAAAAATATATAACAACAACAAATATTCGCAAGTTATGTTTGTATGTAATTGATTCTAAAAGAACAAAACATGGATAGTGATGAAGTACCTTGGTTAGCAGTCATTGCATTCTTATACATTATCCTCAATACTGAATCTAAACAATGATAATTGAAGGCATAATAAAGTCATTTCTTTGACAAATTATAGTATTACAATGTAATTATTGAATATTATAAATTCAATTTTGTTAATGGATTGATCTTCATTGCTGGATATATAACCATTAAAATGCAATCAAAATTAAATGATTTATTAATTTAATCGATGCTGAAATTTGATCAAGAACCTTTGAGATGTTAAAATAAGATTTTGTACAATTTAATAAAATTATCTTATATATATTAAGATTTTGCATAAATTTTGAAGACATAAACAATATTTAATGAAAATTAAACTAAGATTTTTTCAACATCTTATTATGAAAATGAAAGAAATGGAAACTAATTTTGTATATTGTACAATAATGTCAATATTATTCCATTTCATACTAAAGGATTATCAAAAAATTATGTATATATATATACATTTTACAAATATAATTGAATAATAAATAATCTTGCTATTATGAATAAATTCAAGAATAAAACATTAATTAAAGTAAAATTAATTATATAATCAAATGTACATATAAAAAAGTAGGTTTAGTCCATTTTTTTAATTCATACTCCTTCAAGAAGTAGAATTATTTTTTTTATAGATATAGAACAAAAAGAATTAAATTTTAAATATCACATGAAATTTAAGGATGCAACCGTGTCAATTTAAGGACACAACTGTGTCAACTATGCTGATATAATATTTATTTTTAGTTTAGATTTTTATTTTAAAAATTAACCTAAAAAATAATTAAATTCAAAAAATTCAAAACCTATATATGAGGATTGAAATCCTTGTAAAATGAAGAAAAGCATTTTTTAAGCAACAGAAGTGTGATGCTAGTTTGTATTGATCATCATAATGATAACTTTTGTCAAATAAATTTTTGCCAATATTTAAGAATGGTGAAACAAAACAATAAGCATGCTTTAAAGTGCTTAATTCATGTACATGCTTTTCAAAACATTAGACTTAAGACAATTTTTCAAAGTTGCACGGAAGATGATCAAGCTTTTAGAAAAGAGACAATCAAGAATACCAAAAATGGAGGTTTTTTCCAATTAATACTTTGAGTATTCTCGGGTAATAAATCAAATTGAATCTCATGGCATGTCTATGAAAAAAATCAAAAGCCTAACAAAGTGAGTTCTATTCTAATTTATTATAGAAATGGTTTAATGAAGCAAAATATATAATTAATGCAAAAATTCTCTATAAACAAAAGACACAATTCACTAAAAGGATGTTCAGAATAAAATTTTAGTAATCTCATACTTTTAAATTTGAATAATGGCAATTTATTGAGAAATCTAAAATGAGTTATCAAACTTTAATTCTAAAAATTTTAAAAATGAAAAATTGACATTCTAAATTGAAATTAAATAGAAATTATGTTGTAAATATTAAAATCTAAATGTCATATTATTTTACTAAATAAGGCAGTTTAATTAAAAAAAAAAAAAAAAAACTTCAATATATAAGAGCAAGTATTTTTTTTTGTGTATGCTACTTGTGACTTTCTATTGTCATCACTTATTTTTTCAATTGTTTTTCTAAATCTGAATTTATGGATATAAAGCACACATGACTTATCCTAATTTTGGTCCTTTCTACATGTTATTAGTAGAAGAGCACTCAATGAGCTTTTAATTTTTTTCTCTAGATTACAAATAATGTGGTTTAGACCTTACAAAACTACAAATACACTATCAAAGATACTAAATATGTCATTCAAATGAACCTACATATACTAGTAGAAAACGCAAGAATTTTAATAGAATTAAGTTGATTCTGACGCGTTGTCCCTGATTCTGACGCGTTGTCCCAGATTCGGACAAGTTGATTTGGACGCGTTGCACGGACAATTTCAACAAAAATCAACAAAACAGTGATTGGGACAACGTGTCCGAACCAACTTAATTCTATTGAAATTCCTGTGTTTTCTAGTAGTGTACTTAGCCTATGCCACAAGATTGGTTGTAGTTATATACATGGCAAAAAAATGCAATATTCATTGGATAATCACAACTAGTTGCTATATTAGTGGAATGGCAATGGTAAGCAAGAGTGACTCATTTCTACCTTCTAAAGTTTGTTGTAAATTTGAAAATCTTACGCGGCATATTGAATGTTTACTTTACAAGAAAGGGAAGATTGAAAGCTTTTAAGGTTTGTTGCTTCAAAATCTATGATTGAAGTTGTGTAGGGTTCATTGTTGTAAGTGGCAAGTTTTCTAAGACATTTGCTATGCTTTAGGCATTGAAAAGAGATACACCATTGTTTGTATTTAATACATGTTTTATTATTGATATTTTTTTTATTAATTCCCATTAAGTGCATAAGTGACAATACAGTGTCAAACATATGTGTCTAATTGACAATAAAGTGTCAAATGTATGTGTCTAATTGACAATCAACATCAAAAATATTGTGGTGTACGTAGAAAACTTATAGTGTATAATGGATAATGAGTTTTTAACACGTGTGGTATTATCATATCATTACTAGTATATATAATGGAAGTGGAAAAATACCTATTTCCTTACAAACTTCTCCAAAGAGCAACATAATTGACATAAATAAGCAGCAAGCAAGTTATGGAACCAAATATGAAACATAACATCAAAATGTCTACATACATCTATTATGATATTTTGGTTGATTGAAGAGCTCATTTTTGTTGCTTATTAGGACCAAAATACACATTGTAGCCAACTTCTTCTAATAAGACTTAGGACACACACAACAATCGAAGATGCATTGATATATAGGTTTTCCTGCCATAATGCTTTCATACTCTTGACTCTTTGAGCAATCTTAGGAGCCTCCCTGCTCAAACTAGCTGAGCTCTTTGTGACAAAGAAAAGCGACTAGAAGCAATTTCAAGATTTTAATACTACTTGGTATTTCGGAGTAGTAAACTTGTTGACTAGAAAGGGTCGGATGTAGAGTTTGGCTTGACATGAGGATAATGCGACATCTAAATCTCCAAGGCAAATATGTGCTCTAATGCTCTTGATATCACTACTAACAATGTTTCAAGGAATGCATCTTGGAGTGTGTGTTACGCAAATTTTTACAGAGTGATCACCATTGGGAGCATTGAGGTTGTGCCGTCTATTGTATTTCAGAATGAAACAAACTCCGACAATCATTCTATTGGACATTCAAGTGAAACAAATTGATAAAATTGACAATCCAAGTGGTACAAAATTAATACAATTAACAATCAAAGTGGAGCAACTACTTGCAATAGATTATTGGTAGTAAGACGGGGTTTGCTAAAGCAAATTTTCAAAGATACAACAATTTTTTTAGAGACCCTCACTTGTCAATGATGTGAATTGCCTCAATCTTTTAGCACCCTTCTTTGCCCTTAAACTTTTCATGATCCAACAAGAATAAACTTGTTGGTGTTGCTCTCACCGATGAATGTTGTATAATTGGTACTAACCCGTTGGAGAAATTTAGAGCTTGATTTTGAATTTGGCTTCTTTTATTGGCTAGTTTTTTTCGTATTTCCTCCAAAGAAAATATCTTACCATCCATGCTTGCCGGAACCATAAATCCTAAATCATTAGTTGACAACGGAAATAATCTACAATCTTGCTCCGAACTTGTTGAAGCTTTTCTTGTAGACTTTCTGGCTACCGTGACTCCCCCTATTGAAACGAGCTTCATCAAAATCTTGAGTTTGACTTGTTCCTTGGAAAGCCAATCAAGACCCTCTAAAAGAAATTGAGAATTTTCAAAAATTGTGTATTTTATTGTGCCTTGAAGTTGAAAGCTTATAATCACTTTTCTAAATACAAAATGACATAGAAATTTGGTTTATACTACATAATGGTTCAAACTACAAAATGTAGGTATGGTGAAATTTTCAAAGTTTTAAAACTAATTTTATAAATGATATGAAATGGTGTCACCTTTTTTTTCAAAAATTCATTGTCATTTGAACTCTTCACCAAAAAAAACTAAAATTTTCATGACATATTCCCTCTGTCCCATAATACTAGTCCTTTTCTATGATAATGAAAGTATTAAAGATTTTACAACCATTTTTTTAATGCATGCTATAATCAAATGATTCTATAGTGAATATGCAATGTGTCTCTCAAGTGCAAAACAAGTGATTGTGGCTATTATACATTGCAATCAAGGAAAGATAAGAAAATAAGGGGTTGTAATAGATACAAAGTGCCAAATATAAATAAGGATAGGCTTTATAGAAAAGGAATACATCCTATGCAACTACCTTGCTCTCTTAGTGCATTTAGATGTGCACAAGAACGGCTTGGAATTCAATAAATTCAATGAAAAGTTCAATGTCACTTTTGTTTTTTGACCCAACCAATTGCAACTTCAAATTGCTTTAAAAAAAATTCAATTTTTAGAATTTTTTTGATTTGTAAAGTGGGTAATAAACTAGACTTCTTGTGCTTTATTTCAATAATCAACATAAAAAAAATCATTTTCAACCCTAAAATCAAGTTTGAAGTAAAGAAGACAAGTAATTTGGGACAAATGAAAACAAACAAAATTGACTAGTATTATAGGACAGAGGGAGTGCCTTTTTAATCCCTAAAGTCCCATTGTCCCCTCGAGGGACAAATCAGATTTCGAGCAGGTACCTACAGGTTCAATTTTTAGTGAAACTTTTTGAAACTTTTCCATAAGATAGAAAAACTGATTAGCTTCGTGGGAATATAATTTTTATTTCAATTGGTGCCCGGGAGCAAAACTCATACCACAAAAAGCCTCAAACTGAACTCGATGGGCAGCACAATTTTTTTGGCAAAAAGTCAAAATAAATTGTAATTTTTTTTTCCTTTGAAACTTTATATTTTTGTCTAAATGTGAAGCTTTCATTCATTTTATAGGGACGTATAATGAGCAAGTTATGGACAATCTTGTTTTTCGGGCAATCTAAGCATCTTTTTGAAAAAATAACTTGTAGGATTCATTTTTGAATGCAATTTTCACAATTTTTAACATTTATTTTTTTGAGAATGTTGTGTTTGCTTACTAAACCAATCTCACCATTGGGATTATTGTATTCCAATCCCATCTAAGAGCTATTAATGATTTAGTTTCTTTTTCTATCTTAGATTTATTTCTGCTTAACAATTTTTTAAAGAATGAAAATCAAGTGTGTGTTTTTTGAATTTTTTTTGTAGACTTTCAACTTACATCTTCAATATAAATTTTTAAAATTCAAAGTCTATAGTGCAAAAAAATTCCACAAATGGCCGTCAAAGTCATCTGAAATTGCAGGTCAATGTTCAAAAAAACTTTCTTTTTCAACTTTGAATGCTAATATCTTCCAATCTGTACGGTCAAACTTCATGAAATTTTTACCACATGATCTTTGACAAGTGAAGTACAAGATCCTATGGTTAGATTCTTTTTTATTTTTTTTATTTTTTTATTTTTTGTGTTCTTGGGTGAATGCAGCCAAAGTGGCAGTTTTGAATGGTTTTAGACAGAAAAATGGCCTTGTGACTTTAGGGGTTAGTCACATCATTTTGAACATTTTAGGCTAAAATATTGTACAATTGTAGTTAAGGATGCAATTGTGAAGAGGTCTAAGTATGCATCAATGTTTGGAAGAACCAACAGTTAGTTCAAAGTTAGCTAGTGGAATTGAAAAAAACTCAGTTGCAATTTGAAAACATTGACAAAAAAATGGTCAAAAATATCTATAGAATTTATATTTTAAGTAAAAAATAGAGAAAATAACCAATTTTGGTACTTGAAAAATTGGTTCACTATGGGAATTCAAGGAAAATAGTTGATAAAACTCAAATATCCTGAACACTGGTATGCATACCATAACTCAAAGTCTAAACGACATGAATTTTCACTTGCTATCCAGAAGACAGTCAGATGAGCCAACCTTGGGATGGACCAGCCTCTTGTGCTGTACGTGGACTGAAGCTTCTCTTGCAACACACGCCTCTATTTTTTTTTTTTTTGACACAAATGAAACGGAGTTTCAGTGCAGATAGATGTAACTGAAGTACAAAGCTTGCCAGCCACAAGTGGCCTGGCAGGAAGCACCAAGACAAAACAACACAGCAACATCTCACCCCACTACGTAGAGCCCTGGAGAGGCGCCCCTCATTCATTGGGGCCCTCACTTATGGGAGATCACCCCGACGACCTCACAGGGGTGACCTCATGGGGCTGACCTTGTAAGGGCGGCACTGTGAGGTCCCTCTTGGACTTTACGCAAGGAGAGACCCTTGAAGGAAGGCCGCTCGGAATAGGGCATCCGGCAGTCTGTCGAGCTATGTCCTCCCTCCTGGCGGGTGCCCTATTCCGTGAGGCCCTCCTCCCCGGGCCTCTCCCTTTACGAAACTAGAAAGCGACCAGCAACAGGCAAAGCACAAGGAGGGGCCATGAACTCCTCTATTCATTAGAGGGGATTTGGGGGTCTTAGAGGGCTGCAAGTTCCCTTGCATTCCCAGATTGCAGGAACATAGCTGTAGCAGTTGGCTGACGTGTCACAGAGACTGCTACGTCATTTTTGACTTTTTTTTTTGCTTAACCCCTAAAGTTTCATGACTATGTAATCACCAAAAACGCTTCAAAACTGCCTTTTCTAATACAACTACCAAATTTTTGGAAAAAAAACAATTTTTGACATATGTAACCATAGGATCTTGTAGTATGATATTTTGAAAACATGTGGTAAAAATTTCAGAAAATTCCACCATGTGGATCATAAGATATAAGCATTCAAAGTCTTGAAAACCATTTTTTCTATCCTGCGAAAAACCGGGCAGCTGCCCTTTGCAAGCTCACTTTTCAATGAAAAAATGCCGATAAAGGTGGTGCTTCTTTGAATTCAGTTTCCTAAACAAGAATTCTATATGCTTGAAAATTTTCACATCATTTGGAATTATACAACATATAGGAAAAAAATAGTAAGTAGAAAGAAGTAGAAAATGATTCAAAATACTAAACTGTTAAAAATTTAATTATAGAATTTAAAAATGCCAATCCCAACGGCTGTAATGTTGTGATAATCAATCTACATCCTAGGATTTTTTTTTTTTCCAAAAATATTGAAAATTGAGTTAAATAAATGACTTTAAAGGTTTTTTTAGAGTAGACAATCTATAGCTGCCCGCAAATCAAAACCCCTCATAACTTTTGATTCATTGATTGAAATGGAATGACTCAAAGCTTTTTAAGTATATATAAATGTAGAGAATCAATTTCAAAAAAAAAGTCCGGAAAAAATGATTTTTTTTATCTGCCCAAACTGCCCAGTTTTAAAAAAAAAGTAACAAATTAGGTCACAACTTTTGACTCGTATTTCAAAATGTCATGAAACTTGGTACACATGAAGATATTCCTTGTCCCCACCTTCTATTAAAATTTCAGCCTCAAATATGGATATCTCTAGTCATACGCACTTGCCCAAAATTTCTATATGGCCAAAAAACGTATGTTGGTCCTTTAGGGGTTAAAATGAAATTTGCAATGAATTTTTATTTATTTTTTAAATTTCTAACAACGCGTACCGTTGTTCATTGAATCTGGCCAGATTGGGGAATGGGCTTGGAACAACCCTCCAAGGCCCCCAAATCCCCTCTAATGGTTTATTCCCTTTTTTGTTCTAGAATTCACCAAATACGCCAGGTAAAATGTCCATGAATACAATCAGTTTTTTCTTAAGACAACATGCCATTGAATTAAATTGTTAACATGTCATTGAATTAAATTTGGAGGGATGTCAATACATTAGCTTCTTTTTGTTAGAGCTGGTGGCAAAATCTCACCAACAAAAAAAACACTAAATACAATGATGCACTTGCTCCATGGTGTATTGCAAGTGCATTAAAGCATGGCCACTAGGCCCGCTGGCAATTTGACGTGCCAGAGCAGATTGAGCGGTCACAACTAGTAGGAGGAGCACAATCCCCTACTGTCCCTTGTTGTGATTGCACTTGGAAACTTGTGACCCTTCCTCCAAGCTACATTTCAAGCCACTTATTTGTTTGTGTGGCGTCATCACCAACTGCTACCCTTCTTGATCACCTATTGCAACCCAGGTTGTTGCAAGAACCACTTAACAATTTCGGCTCAAAACGGGCATAGTACTGGAATACTGTGACCTTTGGAATAATTTTTTTTTAAATAAAATAAAAATATGGATAATTTTTAAACATTCAAAAAAATATGTGTGTAAAAATTTCAAATCTAGAAAAGTTTATCTCTAAAAGTTATGCACTGTCAAAGAGTGATGAAAAATGCAAGAAAATAGACACTTTGGAATTTAGTTTTTAAAAAATAATAAAATAATAAAAAAAATTCCCGAAAAAAAGAGATTTTTTCTAACTTGAAGATGCTTCTTCTCAACAATTTTCATTTTTGGGAAAAAAAATTGTATTCTCTGCATGTGCGCAAAGGTAGTGCACTTGGAGCACATGTGGTAGGTAGACATTTTACTATTTTGGAAAATCTCTTCGTCGATTTGTGTAACTTTTGTAGAAACTCCTTATCTCCCAATTTTTACCTTCAAATTTGCATTTTTGGGTCGGAAACAGTACTAAAGTCCCCCAAAGTGGTCAATGTAGACATCCAATTGGGGGCAACTTTAAAATAGTAAACTAATTTTAAAAAATTTTAAAAAAATTATCAAATGTTGGAAACTACTACATGTACCTTCATTTCAAATTTCATAGGAAATGGATTTAAGACGCAAAAGTTATGAGCCAAAAAACTACTTGTCCTAGGCCACGAGGACCAAAAAAAAGGACAAGTGTTTCTTGCAACGATCCACCCCTACTTCCAAAACAACAATGTGAAACTATACTTGCCTACTTGGATAAGGCCTAACAACAAGATTCTCCACAATTTGCAATACTGCGTCATACAATAGGCTTACTATTGTTGAGTGTTTGGGTGCATTTTTCAAATGATTGCTCTGGAAGTGGATGTTACAAGAGTGACGGTGGGGAAAAAAAAATTGCATGGTCCTGCCAGGAGCTGTTGAGGCTGCCTCCAGCATGCATAGGTGACCATGCTCTTACAAATACTAACCCTAAAGGACCAACATGCGTTTTTTGGCCATATAGAATTTTTGGGCAGGTATGTATGACTAGAGATTTCCATATTTTGGGCTGAAATTTTAACCCCTAAAGGTCGGAGACTATGTTTTCACCAAAAACGCTCCAAAACTGCCATTTCTAATACAAGTATCAAATTTCAGGAAAAAAACATTTTTGGACACATGTAACCGTAGGATCTTATAGTAAACTTGTTTGAGAAGATGTGGAAAAAATTTCAAAATTTTCCACCGTGTGGATTGCAAGATAATAGCATTTGAATTGACAAAAACCCTTTTTTTGTCCCTGCGAAAATCCGGGCAGCTGCCCTTCACAAGGTCACATTTGTATGAAAAAATGTCCAAAATGGTGGTTACTCTTTGGATTCATTTTCCTAGACAAGTTGGATACATGCTTGAAAAAATTCAGATCATTTAGAATTGTACAACATATAGGAAAAAAATAGTAAGTAGGAAGAGGTAGAGAATGATTCAAAACACTAAATTGTTAAGAATTTATTTATGGAATTGAAAAATGCCAATCCCAACGGTTGTAATGTTGTAATAAACAATCTACACCCAAGGTTTTTATTTTTTTTCAAAAATATTGAAAATTGAGTGAAATAAAAGACTTCAAAGTTTATTTTAGAGTTGAGATTCCATAACTACCCTCAAACTAAGAATCCTCATAACTTTTGACTCATAGATCCAAATGGAATGATTCAAAGCTTCCCACCTACATATAAATCTAAAAAACCAATTTCAAATTTTTATTTTCTTAAAAAGTGATTTTTAAAGAAGTTTTTTTTGTTGCCCGGGCTGCCCACCGAGCAATGAAAATGACATATCATACAATAACTTTTTAATCCTGTAATCAAAAGTTATGAAAATTGTTGGGCCTTAAAGCTACTCCTTGGGAAAATGTTTTGTAAAAATTTGAAAGAAAAAAAATAAAATCTCCGCTCGTAGTGCGCTGCCCAAAAAAGCTATGTTCTCAAAAAAGCATGTTCAGTCCTTTAGGGGTTAATAGAAGGTGGGGGCAAGGAATATCTTTCATATGCACCAAATTTTATGACATTTGGAAATATGAGTCAAAAGTTATGGCCTAATACGTTATTTTTTTTGGTAACTAGGCGGTCCGGGCAGATCAGAAAAAATCACTCTTTTTGAAAACAAAAAACAAAAAATTGAAATTGGTTTCCTAGAGTTATATATAGGTAAATACCTATGAATCATCCCATTTTGATCAATGAGTCAAAAGTTATGAAGATTTTAAGTATGCGGGCAGTTATGGATTCTCTATTCTAAAATAAACTTTGAAGTCCTTTATCTTACTCAATTTTCAATATTTTTTGAAAAAAAAAAATTCCTAGGATGTAGATTATTTATTAGAACATTGCTAACATTGGTATTAGCATTTTTCAATTCCATAATTAAATTCTTGACAAGTTTGTATTTTGAACGATTCTCTACTACTACCTACTTACTGTTTTCCTAAATGTTGTACAATTCCAAATGAAGTGAAAATTTTCAAGCATGTAGCCAACTTGTCTAGGAAAAAGAATCCAAAGAAGCACCATCATTTTGGACATTTTTTCATTGAAAAGTGAGCTTGTGAAGTGCTGCTGCCCTGTTTTTCGCAGGGCCAAAAAAATGATTTTAGTGAACTTGAATGCTTATATTTTGCAATCCACACGGTGGAAATTACTGAAATTTTTAACATGTGCTCTCAAGTCGTCATGATGCAAGATCCTACGGTTGCATGTGTCAAAATTTTTTTTTTTTCAAAAATTGGATACTTGCACTAAAAATAGCAATTTTTGAGCGTTTTTGGTGAGAACATAGTCAAGGAACTTTAAGGGCTAACATGGACTATGGTTGTTGAGATTGTTAGCAATATTACTCTTGCTAGAGGATCTCGTACGTCTGCCCAAATTACTATCACTTCAAGATGCTTATGCCACAACGGGGATCGGTGCTTAAACCTGTACGAAGCAATTCAGTAACTTAGAACACACTTCATTGGGACAGAACTTCTTTGAAAGTAACGTGGACACACTGCTTTAAACGCACGAATTTAAGTCGTCAAATTTATAGTATAGACAGACAAGTCTGAGCAAATTACTATTACATCCAAGAATTGTACCCAGCGCGCAATAGTTCTGAAAAATAATTAGTACGGCCATGGTCTTCTTTCTGACTACGGAACCATCTTCAACCACGCAATCTGACACTGCCACTCCAATGGCATGGCTTGAAAAAAATCCTTAAAGGGTCGCTCTCCCAACATATCGTTTTGGAGCGTTTCGGACTATAATATATCAGCAGTTTACAATCCAGTCTACGCACGATATCGATCTGGTACAAATCACATTAATTTCGTGCACGTCGAGATCAGCATGCATATGACGCCAATGGCATGCGCTTGCTGCAACTTAAGGAGCTTCGATCTTCAATTCAATAGCACATCGATATCTCAATGCGGCAAAACGCAGAGGCCGATTCCAATTCGTGATTCTCCAGCCATGGGGCGCCCTCTGAGCTGGTTGCTGGTCTCCTGTGCGATGATCGTGAATCCGGTTGCAGGAGTGTCGATGAGCAATTGCGTACAGGAGAATCAGATTCGGACGAACTGGGCTGGCAACGTAGTCTACAGCGCTGATTGCTTGCAGGAGGCCGCTTCCGTGGAGGCCATCATCGCCCTAGTGCGCTCGGATAAGAAGGTAACAGCGCTCGGTAAGCGTCACTGCTTCAATTCGATTGCGGACAACTCGGAGAATCAGCTCTCGCTCATCTCGTCGATGCACAAGGTCAGTACGTCATACATTGAAAAATTAATGCAACCATTAAGGTAGAGTATTCTGGATATATCAATAATTATGTAGCAAATTACAGTTGATACATTTTGGGAATATTTTAGGTTAGTCTTGAAACTTTAAACAATATATCCTACACTAGCTTTGGCTAGCTGCCACCCAGAAGCTCGTTCTTTGAAACCAGCGACGAATTTCCTCTTCTAGCCGACCATTTGGTTACACTGCAATAGGAAGTACAGTTGCAACACATCATCAATCCAATATTTAAGACACATGAATATAGAATCGGGACCGAACCTCCCCTGCAAGATGTCGGAAGTGGTAACATCTTGAATAGAATACATCTAGGCGCGCCTGTGAATAGTGCAGGTTGGGGTTCCCGATTCTACATTGTACATTCTAACCCAAAACCACTACACATAATATTGCAATATCAATCTTCCTTACTACACAGGAAGACCGGGGAGGCGTTACCCCCCCGGTGTTTATTTTCACATTGCAGCTTCACCCCCCCTTGACTTTCTTTAAATGGAAAGTCAAGGGGGGGTGAAGCTGCAATGGGAAAATAAACACCGGGGGGGGTAACGCCTCCCCGGTCTCCCTGTGCTAGCTGGTATTAATATTAAAATTCCTGCCAATTCCTTTGACTGTACTCAAGGTGATAGCACTGGACACTGCGGCCAAGACCGTAACCGTCGAGGCGGGGATCACGTACACCCAGCTCTGTCCATATCTCGACGCCCACGGCTTCGCCCTCCACAACCTCGCCTCGCTCACCGACATCTCAGTCGCGGGCGCCATCAGCACCGCCACGCACGGCTCCGGCGTGCACAACGGGAACCTAGCCACGGCCGTGAATGCTCTCGAGATCGTGACTGCGGATGGGGAAGTCGTGAAGCTCTCGCGCGGGGAGAATAATTTCGAATTCCAAGGCGCCGTGGTGGGACTCGGCGCTCTGGGCGTCATCGCACGCATCACGCTCGACGTCCAGAAGAGTTACACGATGCGGCAGTATGTGTATTTGAATATGAACTTCGCCACGGCCATGGCGAATTTCGACGCTGTTATGGCGAGTGGGTACAGCGTCAGCCTGTTTACGAATTGGCAGAACCAGCTGATCAACCAGGTGGTGTAACGAACTCTTGCTATTCATTCACTCAGTGAGCTGCTCAGGTTACCCCCACGTAGTTCCTTGAATTGGAGTAGTGAGATTTTTGTTATATGTGCTTGTTGGGAATTCAGAAAGGAATCTAACGCACCAAAGTATACTCTATTTGGATATCATAGACAGGAGTTATAACGGTTGAAGGTTTTCCCGTTCACTTGAGGTTCTCAGGTTAGCCCACGTACCGGTAGTTCCTATAATTAGAGTGGTAAGATTTTTATTACATATTCTTGTAGGGAATTTAGAAAGGATTCTAACACACCAAAGTATGCACCATTTCGATATATCATACAGAAGTTATAAGGGTTCAAAGTCAAAACTGATACTCAGTATAACTTTTGAGGTTGTGGAGTGCAGATTTTGATCATCTGTGAATTGTACTTTGAGCTCTTATAACTCTAATTTGCATGTAATATAAACGCGAACCAAGTTGTATGTAGTATAAACTTGAACACACAATTGTGGTTATCAGTAAACTTTGCTTGCAAAGATCTCTAAGTAACTTCACTCAATTAAGTTGTTTTTCATTTAAAGTTACTCAAGTAACACGTATCAACTTTTTTGACTCCAAACCAAAGGGGAGGAGGCTTTGCAGTGATAGAAACCAAATTTCAGCAGTAGAAAAAGGAGCAAATTGCTACAAGAATAGAATCACTTGTAGAGGAGCTCCTTGTTTTTCATTAACCCAATAAGGATGTTGAAGACTAAAAATGTCCCATGAATGACATTCAAGGAAACTTTAGAAACGAAGAATGCACTTGTGCAACTTTATATCTCGTAATTTTTGGTTGACTACCTTTGTGATAGGGTCTCATCCTCTCAACTTTAAACCAATTTTTATGCCTGTCATTATCTTAAGATTCCTCATTATGTTCCAATACCATAGTGGATTAAGGTTCATTAATCCAATAAGGACACTTAAGGTTAAAAGAGTCCCATGAATGACATTCATGAAAACTATAGAAATGAAGAATACACCTATCAGTCATCTTTGGATTTGATAATTTTTGGTTGGCTACCTTTGAGATAGGGCTACATTCTCCCAACATTAAACCAATTTCTACACCACTCATTATGTTTATCTTGTCTATGTACCAACATTAGGTGTGGATTAAGGTCCGCGATGGATACGGCACCTCCTTCACAGGCCCGGCGACTTACTTTGGCGCTACCCTCGCCACCCAAAACCAGCACCCCACCGGTGCTTCTCCAACGAATGTGACCCAGCAACTGGGCATCCCCGGTCCCTGGTACCTCCGTCTCCCCAACTATCTTCCCGGCACCATCCCACCCTTTGGAAACGAGCTCCAGACGGAATATTTTGTCCCCCAGAAGCATGCCATTGCCGCCATTCGTGCCGTGGAGCGACTGCGCAACCAGATCAGTCCCTACGTCATTGTTAGCGCGATTCGTACCATTGCAGCCGATGAGCTCTGGATGAGCACCGCATATCTTAGGGAGAGTGTGGCCATACATTTCACATGGAAGAATGAAGGCCTAGCGGTACAGGAATTGCTGCCGATGATTGAACAAGCGCTCGCCCCGTTTCTGCCGCGTCCGCATTGGGGGAAGTTGTTTACTGTGATGCCGGAGGAGCTGCGGGCACAATATGAGAAGGTGCACGAGTTTCGGTCTTTGGCGGTGAAGCATGATGCAAAGGGGAAGTTTCGGAATGCATTTTTGAGTATGAATATCTTTGATTGAATTCGATTGGAATACAAAGTGGAAGCACAAGGTGGTGGTTATGACATTACTATAAAAACTAGTCGTACAAAAGTTGCAACATTTGTAACCACACCCAGTTGCATAAGAAACATATATTGTATTTTCTTAGTTTGTCATAGACATGTGGACTTTAAACTCAAGAGTGCTTCCAACTTTACACGAAAATGTCTGAGTCATGAGGATTAGGTGACTATCCAAATGGATAAAATCGTGATAATGGGCATGACAGTGAACTTAATATAACAGGTGCATCTGAACTTGTGATGTGCTACGACTGTTCTAATCCACTACTTGAGGATCCATAGTACCAAGTCAAAGTGGTGGTTGTGTTTCTTGATTGTTTGGGTGTTGCAGACAGAGAGTGATAGTTTAGTGGATGATGGGATTTTTGCTGAGATTATGTAGTACCTTCAGTGGAATGAGATTGCCTTAGGAATTTAGAACCCTCTCTAAATTCACTCTCATGTAATTTTACAGCTTGACATGTGGAAGTCATCTGTTCAGATTTGTACACAGTATAACAAATTCTCAGGATATACCAAAAAAATGCACAATCGGGACGTTGCAAGAATGACCTTCCGTTTTTGTTCCACTTTGGCCATTTTCAGCCATTTTTTCGGGAGTACTATAAAAATAAAAAAACTGAAATATGAAGAAAATATGAAAAATATGAGAAATGTATACATCTATAAGACGAAGATACCCTATGAAGGAAAAGCAAAAAAGAAACTCTTTAAATAGGAGAACTACAAAAGTACAGAATCGCAAGAAAATACATACTTTAACCATTTAATTTGTAAAAAATAGGAAAAGTAATTTAAAAAAAAACTGAAAAATACCATTTGAGAAGACTTTATGGTAAAGAGATTTCACCAAAAAAATGATCCTAAAACCATCTTCAATGTTCAGAATTGCATGCGCAAGGGAGCCCTCTTTGCATGGACATAGAGGATATAAATAAAATATTTTTTAATGCCTCTAGGTAGAAACATGAGTTCCTACTATGAGAATAGACCATAGAAATTTCAGCTCCAAATCATTAAATTTGGGGACTCCTTACATAGTAAAAATCCTAAAACTCAAAACTTGACAAATTAGTTTAAATGATTTTTAATTATAAAATGATTTTTGAAAATTTCTGAAAAATATGAGATATGATTAAACTAATAAGAAGACTCTCCACTAAAAATTTCAAGTTCATACAAGTCATGCTTTAAAAGTTATTGCAAAATGAAGCTTTTGCATTGCGTTTGTGACAATGCTTTAGTACCGGTATTTCATGCAATCACCCAATTATGGAGCATGTTGTTAACCCCTAAAGTTCCATGGCTATGTTTTCATCAAAAATGTTCAAAAATTGCCATATTTAGTACAAGTACCAAATTTTTGAATTTTTTTTTTTTGAAACATGTAATCATAGGATCTTGTAATATGCTGACTTGAAAACATGAGGTAAAAATTTTAGAAATTTCCACCGCATAGATTGCAAGATATAAGCATTCAAATTCACTAAAATCATATTTTGGGCCCTGCAAAAAACAAGGCAGCAACACTTCACAAGCTCAATTTTTGATGAAAAAATGTCCAAAATGATGGTGCTTCTTTAGATTCTTTTTCCTAGACAAGTTGGCAACATGATTGAAAATTTTCACTTCATTTGGAAGTGTCCAACATATAGGAAAAAAATAGTAAGTAGATCATAGTAGAGAACAATTCAAAATACAAAATTGTCAAGAATTTAATTATAGAATTGAAAAATGCCAATCCCAATGGATGCAATGTTGTTATAAACAATCTACATTCTAGGATTTTGTTTTTTTTAGAAAATATTGAAAATTGAGTAAGATAAAGGACTTCAAAGTTTATTTTAGAGTAGAAAATCCATAACTACCCGCAAACTAAAAATCTTCATAACTTTTGACTCATTAATCAAAATGGGATGATTCAAAGCTTTTTACATGTATAAAATTCTAGAAAACCAATTTCAAATTTCTGTTTTTGAAAAAAGTGACTTCTTCTGATCTGCCCAAACTGCCCTGTTACGAAAAAAAGTAACATATTAGACTATAACTTTTGACTCACATTTCCAAATGTCATAAAATTTAGTGCTTATGAAAGATATTCCTTGCGTCCACCTTTTATTAAAATTTTAGCCTAAAATATCAATATCTCTAATCACACGTACCTGCCCAAAATTTCTATACAGCCAAAAAATGCATGCCAGTCCTTTAGGGATTAAAGAAGGATAAATCTGTTTATTAGTGAAATGTGGAACTCCATAAATCAAATGCAAGTGTACGTCTCAAATTGCAAAGTTCTAAAAATAGAAATTGAATTGCCTCTTGCGGGAAATCGTATTTCACGGAAACAAGAACAAACAGTTTAAACACTTCCATTTCTTAATGGCGGTGTTCAATTTTAAAACAAATTTGATTTCAGGTAGGTGCACCTAAAGTGCAACAATACCTAATACCCACAATGTATGTCCTCTCTTCATTGCAGTTGCTAAATCTAGATTTTTCATTTGTCTCTTCTAGGGAAAGGCACAAATAAGACAAGTATGACTATTATATTGTTAAATTCTAAGAAGACCTTGTTGCTCAAAAAGCAATTCCCTAGTCAAGTGTGGTATACGCCTTTTATTACACCTTGACAATTTTTAGTCAAGTACATGGGGGTACTTAATCCCTAAAGGACCAAGGCCCCTTTTTCTGCCCAAAAACACCCAAAACTACCATTTTTATAGCAAAGAGTAAAAAAAATTGAAAATATTTGTTTTGCACATCTAAATATAGGATCTTACACCTGACTAGTATGAAAATGTGTAGAAAAAACTTCAAATTTTTTGACCGCATAGATTACAAGATAATTGCGTTTAAAGTGAAAAAAACAAGTTTTTCAGCACATTGTGGGACTAGATTTTATGACTTTGAACATTTTTAACTAGATTTTTGGCACGACAAAGTTTTGAGATTTAAATCTTTATATTAGAGAATTGAGTCCAAAATCTAGGGGAAAAAGAAATCCAAAAAACTTAATTTTCGTTATTTAAAAAAATGGTTAAGTGGAAGTTAGATATGAGATAGAAGGAAAATCTAAAATATTACTATCTTTTATATGGAATTAAAAAGCATTAATCCCAATGGTGAGATTGTTCTAGCAATAAAACCAAACCTTGCGGAACTTTTTTTTTGAAAAATTGTAAAAATTGCATTAAAAAATGAATCATTGGATCCTACAAGTTATTTCTTCCAAAGAGATGCTCAAAGTGCCCAAAAAACAAGATTATCTATAACTTTCTCATAAAAAGTCCAAATGAAATGAATCAAAGCTTTCCGGATAGACAAAAATATAATCTATAAGACGAAAAAATTTATAAAAGAAAAAAAATTTGCAAATTTTTTTTGTTACCCCCCGTCCCCTATTATGAGCTTATTTGGGCATAACTTTTTTTCTCAGTCATCAACTGAAAAAATATTATATTCCCATGAAGCTTAGTAGTTTTTCTATCTTCAAAAAAGTCTCAAAAAATCATGACAAAATTTCAGCCCTTAGTTACCTGCCCAAAATTCCGTTTGTCCCTCAAAGGAACAATGGGCTTTTAAGAGTTAAAGGAAAATGGCAATGACAAACTCTGAATTTGTGACAAGTGTGCTACTAACTACTACTGAGTAATGGTGTCACATCATAGAGTACTTTTGAGAATGTCATTCCCTTTTCTCAAATTAAGTCTCAAAAATTGATTTTGATTCAACCTTTGATCAGTAGGTTGGTTATTGGACGTAAACCACTTCCAAGAATTTCCCCGTACATTTGCGGGGAGACTTCTGCAGCGTAATGCGCGATTGCGCGGGATTTCCTGCGTAATCGGGCATTACGGATTCTTCATCCAACTCCGATTTCTCATCCCCGATATTCATCCTATTATGCTCGTGATTCTCGTGGTTTACGTCGGACAATGGCCTCTTGTCATTGGACATTTCGGGAAATAAAGGGCCTCCTCGTCAGGCTCCGCCTTCCTTGTCGACCCTTTATTTCCTGAAATGCCCTCCTCCTCGGGCATTGCCCTATACATAATCCATTTCTGCAAACTAGATCAAGAGAGTGAAATCTTGAGGATCCTCTTGATATGCGAATTGTACACGGGGTTGGTTTTGACTCTAAACCACCTTCACTCTTTGCAATAGCTCTTACATCATGTGGCAATCATTTTTTTCTTTTTTCTTTTTTCATTTGTTATGAAGTGCCAAAGTGGCAATATAAAATGTTACTAGTGTGCCTTGTGCCATTGTCATAGCTAAAATCATAGTAAAAATACTTTCCTAATTTTCTAATTCACAATAAAAACTTTGGAATTCAATATCTTTCACACTGTCATTTCAAACGCCATGAAACAAAGTGTGCCCTGTGCCTTTGCCACAGTCAAAACAAAAGTAAAAAGTATTTTTCTAATTTTTTGATGCTATAAAAACTTCAAAATTTAATATCTTTCACTAATCACACGTCCAAACGCCACAAAACA
This sequence comes from Neckera pumila, assembly GCA_963969595.1. Taxonomy (NCBI): domain Eukaryota; kingdom Viridiplantae; phylum Streptophyta; class Bryopsida; order Hypnales; family Neckeraceae; genus Neckera; species Neckera pumila. The sequence goes on along the minus strand of OZ018409.1, from coordinate 43,300,070 downwards.
AAGCTCATGCATCCCTCCTTGCCAAGAGTACCAACGGTACCAAGAACGCGACCAAATCAAAGTAGAAGTAATTCTCTAATTTTTGATCTATAAATACTATGAATTCCAATAACTTCTGCATTGAAGCTCCAGACGTAACGAAACAAAGCATGCGACTGGCGGACGTACAATCCAAGAGATCTTAACAAAACAAAACAAACAAAACTTTTCTGGGACATCCCTGAATCTTCAAGGCACTACAATGATTCCTGTTTGATTTTTCTATACTTCTTTCTAAACTTAGAAACTTAATGCACAACATCCTTTTTGTGTGATGCAATCATTTTTTCTTGAATACAATGGTAGAACTTCTAAAATAAACAGGATCAGCTTTGCATTAGGGGTAGTAAGGTGCCTTTGGAGCATGTTAACTCCCTTGCAGTTTATAAGCCTCTCAATTGACAAGCAAATAGATATATGGTTTATATACTTTCAATCTCTATTTACCGGAGCCAAATCACATCACACATGTCTAAATTGTTCACAACTATTTGCACATATTCAGTCCATCGCCATGTTATTCAATCATATATCCAATACCAAATCTTGCCATACAATACTTGGTTAACTTCCAACAATATTGATAATATTACAATCACTAGAGTAAATGGAATCCAGAGAGTTCTATGCCAAAGATATCAAGCTTGTTATAGTCCAAGCATTTGACAAATCAAATAAACATCATTTCCTTACTCCTAAAAGTAAACATAAGTTTAAGGTAAGAAGCAACTTTACATCATGCAAAAGTTTTGGAATGTTTTCAAGAAGCCATGGACCGCACATGTGCCCATCCCAACAACCAAACAAGTCAATGTGAGGTTAGTGAGGTACATCGGGTGTCTTTAGCCCATAGCACATGTTATAGATGTCATTGGAATACACTCAAAAATACTCATGCAAACCAAAATACAAGGCTAAAACTATAGCTAAACCTGAAAACCAGTTGAGCATTGCACCTTGCTTCGTGAGGTATCCATTGCAATTTGAGAGTTACCACCAACAAAATTAGAATCACTTTGCTACTATTATATACAAGTTGGCTACTGGAAATGCTCAAAGCTCCACAGCTTGGAAAGCAAGGTTGAATAGGAGAAAAGCTAGGCACAAGGGCTCTACAGTTTTAGTTTAACTCTTCTTGTTCAATCATTAAGGCAAGGCCATGATTTGTGAGAGCCAGCATGCAGCCTGGTGCAATCTCTAGCCGTTCCAAGTTCACCAAAATTCATTAAATAGCAGCGCTTCTGCTAAGCCAATACTAATTAAAATGAGCCAATAAATTAACTAAAGGTGCTCCAAGCACTAGGGCTATGATTCCAAAGCCGGCCAAATCTAAGGAGCTAGGTAAATATGTGATATGGCCAAGGTGGTAGTTAGCTATTTTAAATCAAATGTACTTTATGCATAAAGTGCATTTTTCATTTCTTCCAACTTGTTTTAAATCCCTTTCAAATCACAAAGCTAATCAATATTTGCATATCTAAAGTGCAATTTGGTCATAATGTCAATTTCAATTTTTTTACTATGAAGCATGGAATCTCAAAAGACTTCGTTTAACTTTATCTTTAGACTAAGCCTTAGCCTAGGATTTGAAGTCTAAACAAACAAACAAACAAACTTAACCCCTAAAGCCCTGAACATGCTTTTTTGAGAACATAGCGTTTTGGGGCAGCTCACTACAAGTGGAGTTTTTAGTATTTTTCTTTGAAATTTTCACACAACATTTTCCCAAGGAGTAGCTTTAAGGCCCAACAATTTTCATAACTTTTGAGTACATGATTAAAAAGTTATTGCATGATATGTCATTTTCATTCCTCGACGGGCAGCCCGGGCAGCAAAAAAAACTTCTTTAAAAATCACTTTTTAAGAAAATAATAATTTGAAATTGGTTCTTTAGATTTATATGTACGCAGAAAGCTTTGAATCATTCCATTTGGATTAACAAGTCAAAAGTTATGAGGATTCTTAGTTTAGGGTAGTTTATGGGTAGTTATGAAATCTTACTCTAAAATAAACTTTGAAGTCCTTTATCTAACTCAATTTTCAATATTTTTGAATAAAACAAAAAACATTGGGTGTATATTGTTTATTACAACATTACAACCGTTGGGATTGGCATTTTTCAATTCCATTATTTTATTCTTGACAATTTAGTATTTTGAGTCATTCTCTACCTCTTCCTACTTACTATTTTTTTCCTATATGTTATACAATTCCAAATGATCTGAAAATTTTCAAGGATGTAGCCAACTTGCCTTGAAGAGTGAATCCAAAGAGTAACCACCATTTTGGACATTTTTTCATACAAATGTGACCTTGTGAAGGGCAGCTGCCCAGATTTTTGCAGTGATTAAAAAGGGACTTTTGTCAATTCAAACGCTATTATCTTGCAATTTACATGGTGGAAAATTCTGAAATTTTTTCCCCATCTTCTTAAACCAATGTACTACAAGATCCTACGGTTACATGTGTTGAAAAGTGTTATTTTTCTAATTTTTGATACTTGTATTAGGAATGGCAGTTTTGGAACGGTTTTGGTGAAAACATAGTCAAAAACCTTTAGGGGTTAAGAGATGGATAGTGGTGCTCTAAGTTTCAACATTCATCCAAAAATTGGTGAGAAAATATCACATTAGCACATATCACATATCCATAATTATATTTTCATCCACAATTTGGCAATTTTATCCAATTTTTTTTTTTAATTTGAAATTTCTGACAAAAAACTTCACAATTTGTCGTCATTTTTAGCCAAACTATTTTATCCTGGTGCAATCCGGCACTACGGAAAGCCAAAAAAAGAAGCCTTGATGGCAATCTGAAAGTGATAGGAGAGGGTTATTTCAGGAATAATTTATCTCCTTGTTTCTTCAATTGGGGTGCAGCTATGGGGAGCTTGTGTCTTTCAATAGCAGCCATCCAAAGAGAATTGCTTCTCCGAGTTCCATTTGCATAGTTTGAAAAGTGTCCCAGAGAATGTAGCCACCAATCCTTTCCATTTTACAAACCCCAAATGTCTAAAGTTAAAAATTAAAGTTAACAGTTATTCCATTAAAGTGATAGAATTCCTTGACTTTGGCTCTTTTCTAGGCTCATGGTTGAAACATAAATCTATAATGCTCTTAGATTCTAGAGCTTCATGCAAATAAATGTCAGAATTTTGGTTCTTAGAAACGTGCTAATTAACCCCTAAAGTCTGATAGGTCCTTTCGAGGACAATAAAAGTTCAGAGAGATCCTCAAAAACAAAAAATTTGATGTGATTTTCTAAAAGTTCTTTTTGAAGATAGAAAAAAAAAAAATTAGCTTTTTTAAGAATATAATTTTTATTTCAATCGGTGCCTTGGTGCAAAAGTTATGTCACCCTAAGCCCTTAAAAGCACCTTATCATGCAAAAAAAAAACACAAAAAATTGAAATAAAAATTCTAAAAACTTGTTTCTCATAATTATATCTTGGCCTCTAAAGAAATCTTGGATTCATTCCATTTGGATTAGTAATGTGAAAGTGATGGAGCTTCTTATTTGTTTGCAATAATTGCATTTTCTTGAAAAAATCATATATTGGATTTTTTTTTGGATTCAATTTTTACAATTTAAGAAAAAATAAATTCACAAGGTTCAATTTAATTGCTGGAACAAACTCAATGTTGGAAACTTGGAATCAGTGTATTTTGATTCCATCTTAGAGCAATAATTAACAATTTATTTTTTCCACTATCTCATATCTACTTCTACTTAGCAATTTTTATAAAAAAAAAATTAAAATTAATATCTTTTTTGAATTTTTTTCCTAGATTTTCAACTCAATTTTTCAACATAATCTTTTAAATACAAAATCTTTTTTGCAAAAATTTTGAATCAAGAAGATTCAAAGTCTTATTTTCTAGTCAAGCAAGATGCAAAAAAACATGCCTCCTTCACTTTAAACTCAAATATCTTGCAATCTACGAAATCAAAATTTTCCAATTTTTTTCATAGATTCTCATAATAGTCTATTGCAAGATCCTATGGTTAGATGTCAGCAAAAAATAATTTTTGAGTGATTTTTGATAAAAAAGAAGACCTTTGGAGTTTACAAGTTAATCCCTAAAGGATTAAGGCTCATTTGGGGCACAAATCGTGAAAAATTTGTCACTTTTTCAAGATAAAGAATTTTTTTTTTTTTTTTCCTTTCAAAATCCAACCTTACAAATTTGTATTCCGTACTAGACTATTACAAAAATGTGTACAAAAAGTTTCAAAAATTTTTAATGCACAAATTGAAAGATTATAACATCTGAAGTTTGAAAAAAAAAAATTGTCTTGTCTGACAAGGGCCAATAGACGTATTACAAAAAAATTCAGGCCTCAACAAGACTGCGAGTGCGTGATTTTTGGCACCCACAGGTTGTAATTACGGATTTTTTTTTTCTAAAAAAAATATTAAATTATTTTTCAAAATGATGTGGCTTTGACAGCGCTAGACTTGCCCTTTGCCGATTCTTTTTTTTCCCGTTCCAGCTCCTTTTCACGGATGTTCCACGCATTGGTGAGGTGCCTTACATGCTCGAAGTATGTTCCGTTAATCCATTTGAACTCAAACTGGGAATAACCATGCATTATACATTTGTATTGTTTCCCTTGTTTCTTGAATTGTCGAGATCCAATAATGGACTTCATTTTACCTTGCTCATCATCCCAAGTTTTATACTCGGGTGGTGATCGTGGATCCTGTTGCCACTCGTGCAACTCTCTATTGTCTTGGTGATACTTCTTCAAGAGCGACACATGAAACAATGGGTAAAGAGGCTTTCCCATTTTTGCTGGTAAATCCAACCTATAAGTGTCCTTGTGGACCACTTTATCAATGAGAAATGGACCGACCCATTTAACTGCCCACTTGAGTGAGATCTCAAGCGAGATGTTCAAGTTCTGAGAGTCCAACCACACTTTGTCTCCCATCTTGAACTCCACTTCTCGTTGATGTTTGTTCGTAGCATCACAATACCGCTGCTGCGTTTTGAGCAATCGCGCTCTACAATTCCTTAGTATAACTTCGCGCTTCTCTATTAACGCTATGGCATCTTCTGAATAGAATCTTGAGTGTTTATCTTGGTCACGGTGCGCTTTGCTCCGTCCCCAGACTAAGTCTACCGGTTTTACTAGCTCTTGTCCATAGACAATTTTAAATGGTGATTCGCCATGCAAGTGCGTTGCCATGGTGTTGTAGTAATGTTTTGCTACATATATCACTTCGGCCCAATCTAATTGGTCCCCTTCGCAAAATGACCTCATATACATGTTGATGATATGGTTTATCCTTTTTGTCTGGCCATCTGCTTGTGATCTGAAAGCCGTTGTCATCGTGAGATTCACACCTAACTTCCTGCATAGGTGCTGCCAAAATAATATTTGAAACACTTGTCTCTATTACTCATAATATCCCATGGGAAGCACCTATCTTTAATCCAATGCTCAAATAATAGCTTCGCCACTAATTCCGCCGTATAATTCTTTGGACACGGGATAAACATGGCCCACTTAGACAACCTACATACTATTATAAATATGTAGTTCACGTTCCCGACCTTCGGGATCCCTGTCATAAAGTCCATCGAGATCGAATGAAACGGTCTTACTAGGATAGGTAGTGGCAGTACTTTGTCCACCCTCTTCTGAGTGCTATGCTTGCTCATCTGGCACTTTGCACATGATCTGACGTATTCCTCTACATCTTCTTCTATCAAGGGTCAAAAGTATTGCTTTTTTAACTCCGCTAGTGTTGGAACCACACCCTTGTGTCCCGACATCGGAGTGTCATGATAGCCATGTAGCAAATCCTTTCTGAGCACTCCATTCGGTATGTAGAGGCGGGTTTGCTTAAAATAACGCAGCCCATTTTTCCTCTTCACCTGATGGATTCTCTTGGACACGACCGGGTCTGTCACCAAGTCTAATTGTCCATTTAGAAGATGGTTATGAGTGATTGCATCCGGATCTTCTACCATTTCTTCTCTCACTCTTTGGTGGAAGAAGCGTCGTGCATCATCTTCATCCTCATGCTTCACTGGCATCATGATGCACGGTGTTAACCACTCCTCTTTTTGACTTAACGCATCTGGCACTAAGTTGTCCCGTCCTGGTTTGTGGATCAATTCCACGTCCATGGACACAATGGTGTCGTACCATCGCAGTTCTTTAGCTGTTGCCTGCGCCTTTGAATTCAAATACTTGAGGGAAATATTATCTGTGAAGACCTTTATCTTCAAACCCCCAACGTAGTGTCGCCATTGTTTTAGACAATGTACTACCGCGAAAAGTTTTTTTTCGTGGGTTAGCCATCTCAGTTGGCACCTAGTCAACTTTTTGCTCTCGTACGCGATCGAGTGTCCTTCTTGCATCAATACTCCTCCAATTGCTAAATCACTAGCATCCGTGTGCACTTTGAATGGCTTCCCAAACTCCGGGTACTTGAGTACGTTTGTAGAGGAGAGAAGGTTCTTAAGTTCTTGGAATGCGCTATCTGCTTCTGCATTCCACTTAAGTATTTTGCCTTTTTTTACGAACAAATCTGAGAGCGGTCCTACTATCTTCAAGAAGTTCTTAATAAACTTCCGATAGTAGTTCGCCAATCCCAAGAACGATCTAATCCCTTTCTGGATTTGTGAGACCTCCCACTCTACGATCGCTTTTATCTTCTTGGGATCTGGCTTAATTCCCTCTCCATTCAAGATATGCCCTAAAAATTCTAACTCCTCCAGGAAGAATTCACTCTTCTTTGCGTTCGCGTACAACTTATGTTCACGCAATTTGGCAAGTACTTTAGCCACGTCGTGTGCGTGTTGTTCTTCGGTTTCAGAAAAGACTAGAATGTCATCGATATACACAACGACACATCCATCTAGCATTTCATGGAACACCAGGTTCATGATCATGGTGAACGTTGCCGGTACATTACACAATCCGAATGGCATGACCAAGAACTTGTACGATCCGTACCAAGTTTGCATTGCCATTTTGGATAAATCCGCTTCACTTATGCGGATTTGGTAATATCTTGACTTTAGATCTATCTTGTTAAAGTAATTAGCTCCAGCCAACTTGTCCATTAGATTGTCCGTTCGAGGTAGTGGATAGTTATTCTTGATTGTGACTTTGTTCAAAGCCCAATAATTGATGCACAATCTAAGTTGGCCATCTTTCTTACTCATAAAGAGCACCGGCGCCCCAAAAAGAGACTTGCTTAGCCTTATATAGCCCCGTGCTAGTACTTCTGTGATTTGCATTTTTAACTCTACCAATTCCACTTGATTAAGTCTATATGGTGTCTTGTTGGGCGGCTCCGCATCCGGTTCCAACTCAATTTTATGATCCACCTCCCTTCTCGGGGGTAGATCAATTGGCAATTTGTCTGTTAAAACATCTTTGAACTCACTCAACACTTTGAGAAGATTTTGGTGTCTATTTGAATCAACCCTGAATTCAATTTTATTCATGTTAAGCTCCGTAGAGCTAGAAAAAAAAGTAGACTCTCGGAAAACCATTACAAAACACTCTTCATAGAGTAGGTTCACCGAACACAAGTTAACACCTATACTATTTAGCCCCGATTTTTGACATGCTCAAGAGGTCTAAACCTCCCTTTGTTATCTACCGTCAATACCTGAAGTTTAGATCTCTACCTAATTTTCACTCCATAATATGCTAAGAAGGTGTTGCCTAATACACCGTCTACTCCATTAAGTTCACAAATGGTGAAGTCCTCCTTAAACTTCGCTTTACTCGAGCTGAATCGGACGCCTATTGCCACTTGAGTCGTCATTGACACTCCTTGCCCGAAGTTAACCTTGACGGGCAACGCCATGTTTTCTATCACCAACCCCAGCTTCTCCGTGCACCGCGGTGTCAAGATCAAGCTGGTAGCTCTTATATCAAGCAACAAAGCCACTTGAGTACCTTTAATCTTGAGCCACAAGTACACCAGGTTCCTGGCTCCTGGGTTGATGGTAGAGATTGAGGCTTTAAATCCTCCCTCTCGCACCATCTGCCTTAATCCCAGCGCCTTCATTGCCTTGGTTCCTCTCTTAAGGGGCGACGGAGCCATCTTTTCAACATAAAGTGTACTAACCTCCTTGACGTTCGAGCTTCTAGCTTCGCCATCTGCAATTGTCTCAACAATCGCTCTTTTAGGTTCGACCTTACTTACTGCAGTTGGCTTCTTCTTGTCCTTTTTCTTCGGGCAGTCGCAACTCATATGTCCGCTTTCCCCACATTCAAAGCACAAGCCGTCCTTTTTGCTTGTTTCAGGTCGACCTTCTCTTTATTCTATTTGGACTTTTTTGGGGCGTGTTTTTCACCTTCTCTGGCGCCGTACTGCGCCTCCCCTTTTCTTTTGTGAAACTTCCTTTTGCTATTGTTTTGGAAACCCTTGTTTCCAACATTGCCACTGTTGATCAGCACTTCTAATGACTTCGCGACATCTTGTGCATCTCTGAGCCGAATAATCAAATCAAATAACTCCATCATTGTGTTCGGGAGCTTTTTGCGTTCCCACACTTTGCTCCGTGTACCTTTATCAAGTGCTGCCACGAAACAACCCATCATGCCCAATTCGTGATTTTCGTGCATTTTGGCTTGAAGGTACTTTGCTTTGTAACCTTCCACGAACTTGGTCAAGCTGCCTTGGCGTTTTATGCGCATTGACCCTAAGGCGGTCATCTCGAGTAAGTGTTGGTGTGGTTTGCATCAAGTTGCGCATGCCCACTCCTTGACTTGAAGCCAAAACACTTGAATATCTTTGGCCCAAGTTTGCTTCTAAATTAGGTAAGTAGTTAAGACCCCCTCCTTGAAAAAGGCAGAAAAGCTTCTTACCATAATCTCACTTGCCAAATAGCCTCCGGCTTTGCAGTATGTTTCATATTGCCCCATAAAGGCCTCTATGGTCCTAGCGTCAACATAATCCCACGCCGGTGGTTTATGCATACCTTTCATGTACACAACCGGCACACTTGAGATCTTGACCTCTTGGGTCACCAACGCCACCTCCAAGTCCTATTGTCTCTTCTTGGATGCCTGCAATTCGGCCATCACTTCTTGAAGAATTGGCCCTGGTAGGCAACGACGAAAATTAACTCTATCAGAGTAAACCTTGTCATCCTCTCCCTTTCTTTGACTTGAAACCTGTCTCGCCATGGGTTCTTAGGGAACATTCATCCTTAAAATCCCCTTTAGGATTCCTCGCAGCGCAATCCTTGTTGCTTCGCCGGGTGGGTATCTCTTCCCTCCCATGGTCTCTTTGGGACCGGTGGGCACCGCTTCCGCGACCCCACCCCCAACACCCTTTTGTGTTGTTCGCGCTTCAACTTCCGCTGTCTTTACCCCCCTGGGCGTCACAACTTCCATTTTGGTTTCAAACATGCAATCAACGTTCATTCTGAACATTTTTAATTCAATCCGTAACCATTCATTCTTGGCGTCTTTTTCCTGGACCTCTTTCAAGATGTCTGCCTTGGTCCGCCAAAACCCACTTAACTTTGATTTCTCCACGAGAGGGGTCGCAGCCTCGCCTTCTTCTACCAAAGCTAAGTCCATCACTTGGTCCGTCTCCAGAACATCTCGACGTGGCTCTTTTGCCTCGTCCACGTTTTTTTTCCGTTTGGTTTTCTTGATCATCTCTTCAGCCGCTCCCGACACCTTGCCGATGTGCTATAATTTTGCCATGGCAACCACCACTTAGACAGAACAAGCTCCTAAATCGTGATACCGGGCTTAATCAGCTCTGATGCCACATGTAATGTGTCCCTGATCCCGTCACGTCCCGCGCTCCCTTTAGAACGCAGCTAACTCTTTAAACCTGCATGATCACGCACATAGATTAGTTTCTAGCACTTAGCACTAACACGACTCGTAAGCGGTCCCCCTAGCTCTCACTAAGCGCCCTCGTGGAGTTTAATCAAACTCACCTCCAAGTCTCCCCAAGTAACTCGAGAGTCATTCTTGGAGACCCTTCGTGACGCCCCGCGCCACGGGCCCTCTTGCCTTACGCCACGGGTCTTTCAGCCTCACGCGCTCCATCTGGAGTCTGTCCACCCGCCGTGCTTACACGCCGCAGGCCATTACACGACGTTGCCATGCCACAGCGTCATCATGTTGCGCTTTATTTGGCCAAGGGGCCACGATGCTACCCTATCACAGGCCCAGTCCCTTTACCAAGGGGGCATTACAGATGCTTGTCGCAAGACGGTGTTTTCTTCAAGTGGCCTCTCTGTACCAAGAGGGATCCCCTTGGGGGAGGGCTCTTGACACTGCTCCAAAAAATTACGCTACTGAGTTCAATTGATTTGCGGAATTTACTTGGAATGTCAGAGTTTATTTTTGATAGCTTAGGCTTTAAATCAGAATTACAGACCTATTATAAAGTTCAGCACTTGGCACAAAATTTTCGATAGCAACTACTGCTTCTTTTTGCTCTGTTGCATGTTTTATCAAACAGATATAAAATAAGTGAATAATTTTTTCAACAACTTGACACATAGCATGAAGTTTGCAAAAGTGAACCAGTACAATGGAGATGTTGATTATTGGTGCCCGTTTTTCATTTTCATCTAAGCCTCCTCCAGAATCTCAATTTGGCTTCGCTTAAATTGAAGTAGAAAAAAGACCTCCATTCTAAAGTTGTTTGTATTGTCATAGCTCAAGTGCTTCTAAAGTTGAGAGTTGCCGCCTCTCACCTTTACTTTGTCAACAATACATGCAAGAGTGTGTAGCATTAGCTCCATGGGAGAAATCGTGTAGACATTTCACAATTTTCATATTGCAAGTCAAATGTAATTCCACAAAAAAACTCTCCATATTTTCTACAACGAGCTTCTTATTGGCAAATTGGACATTTGTAGCATTTGAAATTGGTGTCTATGCCAAAATTCACTTTAAACATTTTTGTGACTCTTTAACCATGTGCAATGTTCCTAATTTCCTTCTCTGATTGCATTGAGAAAAATTGAAGATCCCTCTTCTGAAGATGCGGATTGTTGAGAGTCCTATTTATAAATATAATTGATATGCATTCTTGCTTTTGATCCCTCACAATCTCTATTTTGTCCGTCTTGAGGACAAAAATGAAAGGAGCATCATTGACTTTTGTATAAACATTAAGAACATGATTAGGCATGGCACAAAATCTAGGAAAATTTTACCTATGATTGTAAATGACAAGAATGGATGCTTTAGCATTGAATGTGGAAAAGATTAGGTCAGCAAATAGAGCTACATATCCTCTGTAGTAAACTTGTAATGTTTGACTATTGATTTTTGAATCATTTACAAATCCGCAAATAAATTATTGCCATCGTTAGAGTGCAAATGTGTTGAGTCAGTACGCTTCTTTGATTCTTTATTAGATGGAGTATAAATCTCCATTGAGTTATTAATGTATAAATCTTGTGTTGTATAAAGTTTATATTAATATTTATTATACTTAATCCAAAATTTTATGTAAAAATTATTTTCATTCAATAAAATTTTGAATTAAGAAAATTAATATGCACAAGACATGATGCTTATAGAAATACAAGACTTAACTTGAATTCATAAAATACCTTAAGTACTTTATATACCTAACTATTATTTTTTTTATTAAATAAAATTATATATAAAATATATATATATATATATGCATATATAAAATTAAATGAAAAAATATTTTAATTATTCAAATATAATGTGACATTTAAAAAAAATAGCATCATTGTAGAATGTCATTGCTGAAAAGTAAAGGCATGATTGCAAAAGTGATATTTAACTAAATATTAATGATATTTTCAAATAACATTTTGTTGAAAATCAAAAATGATTTATCTCTTACAATTGAACTTAGGATTTGAATTCAAATGATTTATGTACTTATATTGTGATTGTAGCCTATCCCTCTTGTAACAGCGATACCGATTATAATGCATGACTTTTACAAAGTCTATGGTATTTCGACCAGAGTGTCCATTTGTACCAACTCAATTCCTTCATGAAGATGCATTCTTTTTTTAAATCTTTGATGCAAAATGCAATTATCCTGTCAATCTTATGGCAGCATTCTAGTAGTCTCCCTCCCGAATTCCATCCCAGATTTGTGTATTATTACATTAAATTTGACTTTCATGTCTTTAATTCCAAGCTGCATATCATTCTTTGAGGTATTTTGGAATTTCTTGTAGGGCTCGTATTTAGTCAAGTTTTCAATTAAATATTCTTCAACTGCGTCTGCCAAATGAAAATACTAAAAAAAACCCCCACATTGTGGTACTTTAATAAAATGCTTTAACATCGAGGGACCATCAGATAGATTGGAATGCATAATAAGAGACTAAAACTTGACAAAGAACAAGGCACTTGGATCGAGGCCCGGCGTTAGTGAGAGGAGGTAGCATCCGCAAACAAATTTTGGACAACATGAATCATATCTGACCTACAATCCACTAAGACAGTAACTCCAAGATTTGTAATTATATTGATTGTCTTTTCTATACAACTTGAATGATAGTCGTTTGCTTGTAGATTTGGTGTATATTATCATTGGTCTTGTTGTTGAGAATACAAAATATTTGTCTAATATCACATTTTGTTTGCAAATTTTAAATGTAATGCAAGTGGCTATATTAATGCACTGATATGAACAAACAAGGTATTCTTGACATGGACATTGGTTGCAAGTCTCCTTATCACATAGATACACTTCAATGGTTACATCCATGATTTGCACAATATCTCACCCTTTTGTATGACACATCTTGTATATACCCAAAAAATTGTACAGGGTTATATGCAAATTGCAAAGTTGACACATTAGCCAACATTGAATTGGTTTGAATTAATTAAATTGTGCATTTGGTTTCTCTTCAATCCTGAAGATAGGAAGATTTGCTCAGCGATACATATCAAAGTTTCAATGCACCACTATACTAATCAGTGATTGAAATTGAATACAGCGCAGCAAATTCCACAGAACATCAATATGCTAGTAACTCTCAAAATGTCCACAAATATAGGAAAAAAGACAACTCACAATGCTTGCAAGAGTTACAGCATACCCAATCAAGTAAAGTATTCTCCGATTCACTAAAAATTAACCTAAGGTTACAGAAGAATTGACTCAATATTTACTACTCCAACTTCCTCAAACAAATTTTCTCTTCATTGCGTCTTCTTCACAAAGATCATCGCAAAATTATTGTTTGCATATACTTAGCCAATATGACAACATTCCTAATGAGAGCAAGCGCAATTTGGTGGCATCTATATAAATTACCTGCATAACCATCTAACACCAACTGCACTTGCTGGCCCTTGTTTAAATTACCAAAAGTGATGAGCATCTGTCTGACTTTCATGATTTTTCTGAAAATTCACGGAGCTTGTTTGAGACCCAACTGCTTGGCAAGCATCAATCTCGCATTCAAAGTCAATATGAAAACTTGACAATAATCCGTAGAAAGCATCAATCATTTTGTGGCACAGCCATTCTTGATATCATCTACCACCATGACTGTAAATCAAGTTATGTTAATGTATTTTTTTTTAAAGATCTCATGCTAGCTGAATTTTCTTTAAAATATTGCAAGAAATTACACTTGCGTTTCAATTAAAAGCATTGTTATAATTTCAAAAAGCAACATTGTTTCAATTTGTGGTTTCAGAACTACAACTAGAACGCTAGAATTACCTGAAGCTGCCATATCAAAGTATGAGCAAATAGATGACTTTTTCGCGCAACGACCATCAAATGACCTTCCACTAGCCCCTGAAGCCACAACATTTTTAGACAATGATAGTATATGTGAACCACCGTATTGATTCACCTTTTAGATTGTAGAAAATATAAACATTATGTATTAAATTCCAAATCCTGAAGTGTTAGGACAACAGAATAAGCCATGATCACAATTTAGGGAGTTTTCCGTGAGATAGGAATAGGAACTTTAGGAATTTAGGTTGAAAATCTAGAAATGCAATTAGGAGAAAGTAATGGGAAAAATCTAGTGAAAAAATGGGAAATTAAAACTAAAAAGACTTTAAGCAAGATTTGGTAAAGTAATCAAATTAGGCAAATGGTAAAACATTTAGAAAACTAAAACAAAATCCTACAAGTAGAAAATGACATTAGAGAAAAATTAAAACAAAAAAAAAGTACCAAATATAAAAAACATAAAAGTAAAAACCAAAAAAATGGAAACTAAAAACTAAAAACTAAAACTAAAAATGAAAACTAAAATCCTACAAGTTGGAATGAAACTAAAAGTAACTTGAAAACCACAAAAAATAATAAATATGAAAAAACACAAAACAAGTTAGTAAATTTAAAACTACTACTAAAATACTAGGATAGTGTTAGAAACACTAAAATGGGGTCAAAACAGTAAAATTGGGCAAAAAACAGTAATTTAGGGGGGTCTGCACTAAATTAGCGCAGTTTCACTAAAGTGGCGCAGTTTTCACTAAATTAGCGCATTTTACAGTAAATTAGCGATTTAATTGTAAATTAAGGTGGGATGAATGTGATTAGAGAAATTATTTGTTGAGATGTTGGATATAGGCAAAAATTAGGGTTCCAAGCTCTCTCTCTCTCAACTTTTGTGTGCATGTATTTTGAGAGCATTGTTGTGATTATGGACGTTTTAAGTATAAATGATGAGGGATTAAGATGGGAGCCAATGATTAGACAATTTGTCGAGTAGGTTTTCACCATGAGAAGAAAAAAAATGGGTAAAAAATGGAGTTTTTTAAAATCAGATGGAAAAAATGCTTGAGAATGAGGGGAGATTTTTGAGTGAGATTGGACTGCTAACTTTGACGGATGATTGCGGGAGTATGAAGAATTGGATGGAGCTGAATTTTGAAGGGGTGGTACGCCTCAAAGTTAGCTTTCCAAAAAGCTATGATTTGTCCAAATTGGATTAAGGACAAGGTCGAAGCAACCAATTTAGTGAGAAGAAGTTAGCTGCCGCCGCCACTAAAGACTGACAACTTTGACTCGGTGGATGGAGCTGAATTTTAGAGAGATAATGCAACCTGAAGTTAGCTTTCCAAAAAATCTATAGCTCGCCCAAATCGGAGCAAGAACAAGATCAGTGTGACCAGATTACTGCAAAGAGGTCTGTTGCCTAGTAGGGACTGATTTTTTTTTTATCTTATATTTGTTGGTGCCATGATACATTTCAATTGTAATAATAATTACACTATGACTTTTTCATGCAATAGGTGATTGAATGTTTTGAATGGCTTGCATGAATTGTATGATTGGGGGTGGGGGAGTGGGGGTAAAAGGAATACATAAATAGTGAGTTGATTTGTTTTTAGTTTTTTTGGGCAAGCGCGGAAGTGCTATCCAATTTAGTTTAAAATTAAGGTTAAGGTATTTAAATGAGCAAAGGAGAGAAAAAGGTTAAATTGCTTAAAGAGAGTGGGTGAATGTTTTAGTATTGAATCTAGGAACTTAATAAGAGTACAACATTGTCAATCCATGGTAGAGGTTGGTATTTGGGGTGAGTGATTGTGTACTGTATTTTTCATCTAGGGCTAAAGTTTAGTCCATTTGGACCTCTAAATGTACTTTTGAGCTAGTTTTTACCTAAAAGATTATCCTAATCTATGGAAATGTTTGATAAGATGCTTGACAGATATTAAATGGTATTTGATGAACCATTGTGTGCTGGAATTATTAATGAGGTGGCAATTTCATTCACTTAGAGGCTTTAAATGCAAGTTTTTGGTGAGATTTTGGTATTGGAGTTGTCCTAATCCACTCTAGTCTATGATTGGGCGATTTTGGGGGTCAAAGCACCCAAATTGGTAATTTGAGGTGTGCTGCCCTCAATTCATTTAGGGCATTTTAGGCCAATTTTGAGTATTGTAATTAGGAGTCCATTGCTTGGAGGCAAAATAGGATAGAAATTCTATACACTTCCCCTCGGCCAAATTCTAGGGGTGATTTTTTCTTCACACGGGAAAAGTCACTCACAATGTAGAATTGCATAATATGAATAAAAAAAGGTCATAATTCTCATAGGCACAAATCACAATATCAACACACGACAAACACTAAATCTTTAAATATGAAGATAAAGCTATTTTAATGCAAAGTTTCATGTGTAATAAATGGTTACCTCATGATCGTAGCATAGAACCTGTACGAGCTTCGATATGAAGAACACAACTCGCTCAACTGGATACAATTCAAAAATCTGCTGAAAAAAAAAAAAAAATCATAATTAGCTCTTCCAACGCTGAAGGTAATGTAGTTTTCACTTGCATCTTTGTAGTGTAGGTCTTCACTTGCATCTTTAAAGTGCTTGAAGACATAGAATCTTCTTACAAACTCAGAAACAATAAAGTAAAATTCTGCCGTGAAGGTGTTCATTTTAAATAGAAGTAGGGAAAAATTGCCGATAGGCTATTGGTGTTGATGTTGGTTGGAGATGGTGCGTCAAGATTCAGTGAACAAACCTAAGTGAGAGCAATGTGATGAATGAAATCATGTCAAAATGCTTGTTGTGTGCTAATTTACAGATTCACAATTCAAAGTAAGTTGTAGTGATTCCATGGCACTTGCATTTTTTTGTTCAGATCACTGTACTAGATCAAAAAATAAGGGACATCAACCAGTGCTGACTTTGCGTTCATGAATTAAGATTGTACCAAAGAATTATACCCTCATCTTGGTCATTTACATGATTTTCTACCCTCACCATCAATAATTGTAGGAAATTTTTAAGCCTATTACAATATTCTTCTCTCCTCTTCGTAGCCTAAAAAACAACCACAAAAAAATAACACTCCTTTGAACAAGTAATAGAAAAAGAACATTAAATGATAGATTTCAAAATATAAATAAATATACTAACCTTTTTTTCCTCAAGAAGTTGGGCCTTTAAGTGATCAATTTTATTTTTCAGCTCTTTCATTTGTGGCTCAACAAGGTCTTTTTGCATAAAAATCCCTTTTTTCACTCCCTTACGGATAGACGATTTCCACTTTCCACTTTCCTTTACCAATTTTTCTCTTAATTCATCATTTTCTAAATGCAACTTACTAATATCTGCAAAAGCTTTATTCGACTCCTCTCTATACAAATCTAATGAACTTCTTGCTACCTTCTAACTTCTAGTAAAGTTGTTAAAATCTTTAAGAAAAGAGTTTAAGCTTTTTTCAGTTCTCTCTTTAGAGATTGTTCCCCAATTAAAGCAAACACCTAATTAATTTTTTTAGAGCTGTGAAATTGATGTTAATCCACCATTCAGCGAAGCTATCACCCACAACAAATTTCAAAAATCTTGGTTTCTTCAAAATATTAGAAGTGTGGAGGGTAATTTACCCCTGGCGAAGCTATCACCAAATTTAGAATTTTTACTAAGTATTTTTATATTGTACTGAGAATTTGAGGTTAATCCCTCCAATACAATGAAGCTATTGCCAACTTTAGATTTTTTACTAAGTATTTTCATATTCTGTTGAGAATTTGAGGTCAATCCTTCCAATACGGCAAAGCTTTGCTCCTAATAATCCAATTTAATTTTTGTTTAAAGGGTCTCAAAGGGACCCCAAAAGTGGCAAGCAACGGCCAAATAAAAATTCCAGTTCAAGGAAATTTGGACCAGTCAATAGCCATAGCAAAATCAAACACTGAGCCAGCAATCCATGAGTTCATCGAGTAGCCAGTACCCGACCAGTTAGTACGCGACCGATATCCGGCAGCCGAAGGATTGTCCGCCTTGGGCCTCGGGCCTGTTCCCCGTATGGCTCCGTGCAATCAGAAATCAGTTGGTTCTTACATATCACATACAAAAGGATGATGCCGATAGATCCTATTGTGATTTTTTTCCTTTAAATTGAACACTAAATTTGCTTAGATTTGGTAGTTGAGGCTCCAACAGGGTTAAAAATGGATTTCTCGGAAAAAATTAAGAAGAAATTAAGAATCTTGTGTAGTTTCCAAAAATTAGAAAAAGGTCATGTTATCAATTTCCGAGATTGTGAAAGAAGCCCTGAGGCGACAAAATCAGCCCAAGCAGGCTTAAACCCAGATCAATCATCTTAGCACCAGATCAACCCAAGTCACAGTGACCAGATCAAGCATCAAAGGGGGGTGAACTTACCTTGCATCCAAGCCTTCAAAGTCAACCAGGCCATCTCTGGTTTCTTTGCTTGGTTGGAAGCTGCAGTTCTTAGACAGATCAATTCCTCTTTGAAAAAACAAACTGAATTGCAATCATCCTTGCCTAAATCTAACCTTCAAAGTATTTAGAACTTACAAACTAGAATCACTTACATTTCAAGTTGGTTGCAAAGAAAATACTTAGCAAAGTTTCAAACTTGGATAGTTATAGAGGTTGAGTTGTTAGAGAACCACAAAGTCAATTTGGTCACTAAACCAAATATAATTGACTTTTGTAATCCCATTTTGTTTTGATAGGAAGAAGAAAACAATTGAAAAAGTAATATAAAAAATAGATTGACTTTGGAGAAGTACTAAAATTATTCTTAGTGTGTGAGTGAATTTCACCATGAGGTAAAACCCATCCACAAACTTGGCCGAAAAGGAGTGTGTGGACTCTAATCTAAATGCCTCCAAGCAATAGACTTCCCAAATTTTTTCTTTAGTGAATTTTTGATAAATCAAGCCTAGGTGAAAAAAGGGCAGCACCTCAAAATCATCCCCTTATGTGCCTTAACACTCCCAATTCATCTTCATATATATTTTGAAAGGACAAGTAAACTTCCTAGGTCAAAATCACCTTAAAATTGCCTAATTTAGGCCCTAAGTGAACTAAATTGCACCCTAAAAACTAATCACAACACAATTCACTCACACCAAGTGCCTAATCTAGACTCCCTTTGGGCAATGCTTCCACATGTGCCCTAAAGACCCTAACAAGTAGAATTCACTAATGATGCATTCTTTTTAAACATCCAAATCATATAAGCCCATGAGAAATGTACTCCAAACATGCAAGACCCAATCTGAATTGAAATTATCATTACATTTTTATTCATTTGGGACCACAAGAATCATAGTAAACACAATACAACTCACAGCCGATAGGGCAGCCAACCTCTTCCTACTAATCTGTCCGTCTTGTCTTCATCCTGGCTCCAAATTGAGCAAGCCTTATCTCGTTGGAAAGCTGACTTCTCCATCTTCCTTGCACCAAAAATTCAGCTCATTCCGCTTGGCCACACTTCTGCAATCATCCGTCAAGTTGCAGCTCCAAAATTCCTGCGGCAATAGGCCTTCCGCCACAAAATCGACCACCACTGCCTCATCTGTGCTCCAAATCGGTCGAGTTGAGTCTTGTTGGAAAGCTAGATTGAAGACGCACCATTCCACCAATTTTCAGCTCCGTCCGCTACTCCATGCTCTTGCGATAGCTCGCCAAAGTTGCTGCTTCCACTTGCAAGGGCAACGGACTTTCTTTTCCAACACTTTTTGCATCTGACCTCCACAATCCTCACTTTTCACCCACTTTCTATCCCACAAGGTGAAAACCTACTCGACAAATTGACTATCATCCTAACCTACCTCCTTGCAATCATTGTTCTCCTATGTATTGTCCACTTTCCACCTCCTCACACTTTCTCCCCCAAAACAACCAAGAGAGAGAGAGTGAGCACCAAACTCTAATTCGACTAATACCTCAACTAACTAACTAACTAACACTCCTAATCACTTTCATCTACACTAATTTACTGAAATTCCATTAAATCACTACTTATTGCCTAAATTAGAGTTTCTACCACTATGTTAGTGTTCTCATAGTAATTTTAAGTTTGATCACTTCTTTTGTGCTTTTCCATATTTCTTCTTTTTTATTGGTTTTCTATTTATGTTTAGATCCATTTTCAACTTCTCACCATTGTTTTGGACTCCTTTTTGTATCTTTTATCTTTTATATATTTTAGGGTTGCAATTTTGATCTAGTTTCTCTTCCTATGCACTAAAAGCCTTTTACTAATGGTTATAGTTTAATCTAATGTACTAACACTTTTGAACTTAAAAACTCATTCATAGTTTTTATATTTTCAATTATCTAGAGGGTGTACCAATTAGTGGTTCACATAGTGGGAAAAGATTAACAACTTTATTTTTAAGTTTAGTTGACTTTAAAACCATATAGCAAAAGTCCTATTGGATTAGATTTGATAGGATTAGATTTATTTTTGAAATATCCACAAAAGAAGAAAAAACATAAAGCAAAAAAAAAAAAATACAAAAAAAATAGGTTTCCTCTATATTGAAAAAGGGAAAAGACAACATGGACGCCAAATTTGACTACAACAAAATCACAATGACGGTAACCAAGGATGGTGTTATCGAGTCCGCAATTTTTGAGGTAAGTTCTTAAAAACCTTTTTTAAATTTTATTATTAACGTGCAAATTAGTGAATTAAATTAGGATTGCTAAATAGGGTTGATGCTATAGGATTAAGGAATTAGGAATGCAATTTAAACTATAAGAAACTAAAAGAAACCAAAACCGGAACTTAGAATTGGATAGAGAATTCAAATAGCTTTCTAGGAAATATTTACAATTAGAAATAGGATCAAAATCCAATAGTTACGAGTCATTAAACGTAACTAGATTTAAAAACTAAGTAACAATCTAGAAAGAACCATCTAAAAATAATCCACCAAGGAATTTGGAATTTAAGAATAACGCAAAGGTAGAAGTAGAAGTAGTTTCTGAAATTCCGAAGTAAAAAAAAATCACGAAAGAATTTTGATGAACCAGATAACGGTCAAAGTTCATCCATAAAACATCTTCCACCAAAGAAGTCAAAAGTAATTTTATTTTACCTTCAAAAATAGAAATAATATCTTTAAAGCAAAACTATTTAATTCTAGAAGTAGATTTGAATTTATCTTCCGTTAGTAATAGTAAGAACTCATCAAAAAACTATCAAAGAAGAAAAGGTAAAGAAGTAATAAGTTGAATCTTAAAAAGAATGTTCTCAAGATTCTAACATTGTTTTATTTAAGAATTTAATTCAAAACAATTAAACTTAGACTAGAAAGAAGCTTTTAACAAAGTTAAAATAGGAGTGAATGAAAGTCAACTAAGTTGACCAAAACAAGTCAAATTCATAACTTAGAAAGAAGATAAAGAATAAAAGATAACTGAAATTTTGCATTTAATTTTGATCATTAAAACACTTACAATAGTCAGATGAAGTTTTAAAAGGTTATTTTAGTCCTAAACTTCATCCGCCATTATCTGCTAGGGATTTAGGTCAATTTTAAGTTTCTTTATCATTTTGGAAAGGGTAAAACAAGTCCTACACACTATTTCATTCCATGATTTGCTTGCTCACTAATATCAAACCTTAGTTAATTGGTTATAGTAAAAACCGACCGGATACCACTAACATCTTTTGGATTTTCATAGCAAATACAAGTGGATAAAGCTAAGAGTAGGAACAACATCAAAGATCCATTGCTTGGAAGGTGTAAGTGGATTATACGTGTTAGACACCCGCTAGGATTTTATCTACAACAAACACTAGAGCTTGATTGTATACACTTTATTCCAAGGGTGGGAATAAAATGCCCACACTAATATGCTGGGGTAAGTCATTCTTATCAAATCTAAGATTACTTCATTTCTTTATTTATTCAGGTGGATTATTATGTCTTCAATGGCCTAAACAAAGATTTTTTCTTTTGATAATTGCATAACCATCTTGTCACAGATTGAGGAGTTGGGGTTTGAAATGTTTGATGACATTGTCAAGAAGGACTAGTTGGCGTTGACTATGGATTCTCACCAAGAACCAAAGAGTTTTCCAGACTATACTGAAGGATGGAGAATCCGTGTTTGGGACAAAGTGTTCTTGGGTAGTTTCAAGGGTCAAAAAGGCTTTAAAAAGTCCAAAGATTTCAGAAAGCGAAAGGGCAGTGATCATGCTGTAAAATGTGTCATTTATCGATACTAATTTTATTCCATATTATCACTGTTTTATGACTTAGTGAAAAGTGTTATTCCTTGGCAGTGAGAGATTACTTTTGAGAGTTGACATGATTTGTTTTTATAGATATTTCAAAATGAGCTATTGCCAAAAGAGGCCATTGCAAAGCATGAACTACCTCCGTTTCTTGGAACGTAGCTGGACGTCTCTTTTTAGCAATGCTTGTTTTCACAATTGCAATTGAAGTTGTGAACAAGCTTACATCTTAAGATCGGTGCTTGGTATTTAGAATTTTAGAAACCTGAGTTTATGCCATTGTCTGAGGAGCAGATCAAAATTGCTATCCACTCTTATGAGCTTGTTCCAGACATTGACGACTTTGCTGGCCTTGATGAAGATGCAAAAGCAAAAGCTATGAAGAAGAGGGATCAAGCTAACAAGAAGAATTGCATTGAAAAACTCCGAGGCAATGGACAAGGATAAAGAGAGAATGACGGAAAAGTCCTTGAAATTGGCAGAGACTGCAGAGGCATCAGCAACTAAGAAGACTAAGGGAAAAAAGACTAATGAACAAATTCAACCTTTATCTATTAAAGACAAAGTCTCCCAATACCAGGGTTCTTTCTCATGAGGCACCAAACGTGATGTTGATTATGCTTCACTAAGCGACAAAGGCATACTGCATAGTCTAGCAGCTATGGAGTTTTTGAATGACTCCGAGATTTCTATGCACGAATTAATTCCAAATTTTTCTCTTTCTACTGTGTTGGCTGATCTTCTACTCCAAATGTACCATGACATCATCAAATTCATTGATAAGATTAGTGGTTTCACTTGTCTTGATGAATTTATTTTGATTTATTTAATTTCATTCATTTGTTTTACTAACTGTCAAAATTATGTTGCAGTACAAGGGAGACATGGAACGTTTTTTCAAAGGAATAAAGAGTGATAAACCGCGTATTGACCTTATTATTGCGGATATGTTCAAGGATTTGCCTATCCCTGAATTGTCAGTGCCTGCTACCATCGTTCCCAAGTGGAATATAGACAACCTTCTTTGGTTGGAGTCATGTTTTGAATTCAGTGATGGTCATCTGCATAATAATGGAGCTTTTATCATTATCTATCCTTTGAGAGCAATTACGAAAGCCACCATTCTCAAATATGGTATTACTTATTCATTTTGAGAATTTAAAAGATTGGTGGGGAACAAACGCGTTACATCTAGCTTCACATGTTAGTCTTAGAAGAATAGTATGTTCATTCGTCATTCCATTTTTGAATATAGTGAATTTCTAATCACCTATTTTTTGTCAAATCCATTGCTTTCATAGTTAAATATTCCATTTCTAATATAAATGTAGTGCCATGTTTTTTTATTTTTGTTTTGAATTGTATGCCTTGAGATTTTTTAGTATATTTCCATTTTCTATTAAGCTTCTCTATTAAATTTTACATTTCATATGGACTTAAAGTTTTCTTACATCATTCTTGCAGACACAACGGTTCAAAATTATATTGTTTATGAGAAAGTTGCCTGATATTGGTCCTTGTAAGTTTCAATTCCAATCGTGTCCTCTAAGCTTGAAGAAATTGAACTTGGATGTTTGGCTAATGATGTCGTTCAAAATTTCACTAATCTCGAAACTATGACCATGGACAAGAACTCCAAGCCATAGAGAAGGGCACGAGAGAAGGATCCTTGCCTCCTTCAAATTTTAACACAAGTATGTTCCTTTCCAAATAATGTTGTTATGGATTGCACGGCTGCAACAGATAATATCATATTTCATTATTAACTATTCATTTGTTTGTAATCTTCATTTCTATATTCTTTACCATGTTTGTAATCTTTACCAACGACTTTGTTGTAGCTAAATTTGTGGCGTTCTTGGAATTAGGAGCTTCCATCCATGCTTGCATGAATTTGAACAGGCACATAATTGCACTTGAGGAAGACAAAGCCATTTTTGATGCAATTCTGGCTCCCATGATTTGTACAATTCCGGATGTTCCACAATCGGTTGTAACAATCGTCTTGCATGATGATGATGAGGACGCTTTGGAAGTTGAAGTTCCCCATATCGTCAAGAAATCTCATTTTAGTAAGTAAGTCTATCCACAGCTAGTATTGTTTTACTATTTATATATATATTTTAAAGCCTTTTTTATATTATGTTTACACTTATGTTGCACATGTGTTTCATCATCAATGTGATTTTAATATCAATTCTAATCCTTTGCTTTTAATTTGCAGCATGACTTCTAACAAGGCACAGTAGATAAATATTGAGGCCAAAAAAAGGCCATTTCCCTTTATTATCAATGAGAGGCAAGCAGCTTGAAAAAACAGATTGGAACTGCCCGAGCGGTGGAGATCTATTGCATCTAATAGACGTGAGTTCCTCAGCCCTGAATTGTTGCCCGAGTTTAATTATTGCAGTTCAATCATTGAGCTTAACTTGCCTACCACCTTGCTCTTTCACCTGCCAGGTTGTTACTCCTGCCAACTAATTCTCCCGCTATTTGCCAAACTGAAACCCCAACTCCCGCCAAGTTGTTTGCCCCCTGCTCCCGCTTGCTTTTCCCCCGCACTTCACGTCAAAGCGTACTCTACCATTTGATACTCATATATACTCATGTAGCATCATGTTCTATCATATGTGCTATGGTGTCTTGTTTTTGTGTAGTGTCCTTTTTTGTCAGAGCTTTACTATTTAGTAATTTAAAGTTGATAATTTTAGATATGGCGTACAAAATTTCAACGTCCACTGCCTCAAAATATGCATCGTTGATTAATCAGGGCCGCCCAATTCATAAACATAATTCAAAGTCCTAGTTTCCTACTTTACATGAAAGTGGAGCTACAAATATCGATCTATGGGGTCAGTGGTTCTCTTTATTCTGCAAATCCTGTTGATGGTAGAAGACCCCAATTTCAAAGTGTCAGCAAGTTGCTTGAATTTGTTGTTGATGGAAAATTCGGTTTGCTTGGTTGCGTCACTAGTCTATGCTCTGCTGATCATATTATGCAATTTAATCTCAGTGAAGCTCAAAGAGAGAACCAATCCTTGAGAGTTTGTTTAGATTATTTAAACAATGCAGCTTTAGAAAGAGATTAGCTGTTGCAGTTTATAAGAGAAGAAGCATATACAAGAGAAAGAGTACAAGAAGAATTCAGAGCTATGATTTCTACCTCTAAGTTGCTGAAACTGAGATATGTAAGCTGAGAGAAGAATGTGAGAGTATGAGAGGTAGCTATGAAGCACGATTAGAAATTTGCAATTCCAACGAGGTAAAAAGTACCGAGGATTTCTTGCAGCTGCAAATAGATTTGGGGGTCAAAATTGAGTCCCTCAAACAATCTCATGAAGAAAAATTAACGTTCATAGCTTTTGAGCTTAGAAGAACTAAAGCCACGTTGCGACGGCGTGATTCACGACTTCAAAAATTGGTGAAAACACTGTAGAGCTATAGAAGCAAAGTTAGAAATAGAAGGGATGTTCATACACTAGCACCCAACGGTAGACAAGCAAAATGAGCAATTTGCTTAGCTAGATGTATGCTCACACCTACTACCACTAAGGAGGTCCAAATCCAAAATTCACAATATGGCTCAAAAGAGCATCTCTGCGGCAGTAAAGACACACAATCCGGGACTGCTCAAGTCCTTACATCACTAATAACAATGAGAGAGATTAATGCCATGTGTGAATCCAACAAACTAACTGCCGTAGGGGTTAGAATGGCTAACCATTATCTTGACAAAATTGGTCAAAAAATAAGAGCCCATGACATTTGTGAGGCAATGGATAGAAATGGGATTCCTCAAGCAACGTACTCTGCCGTTGTGAGCCCTCAAGTTAGCACTTTAGACTCTGGGTTTATTTTTTGCGATTTATGTTAGTTTTTAGTCCTATTTTGTGCAAATAGCATGAATTAAGTAGTTGAGAGGGATTTGGTAGAAGTCCCTACCAAGTCAATGAGGAGTGTTCCTAAAATTGTGGAAAATACAACATATTGTGTCTTTTATGATTTAGGCCTTAATTTAGAACTTGAGAGAATAGATTAGCCTTTCTGAGAGAAGTGAAGATGTGAGAGTTAGCCAGTCCTAATGTCTTGTCCATCTGAAACTAAGCCTACAAGCGGCATGTGACGACCTGGCTAAGTAAAAGAGTCTACTAATAGGTTTATAAGAGTTTAGATCCAATTCACGAAGGATTTGGAATAGTTGTGGAACATTACAGGTATTTAAGAGTATCAAGCCAGAATGCAAAGTAGACAAAGGGTTAGGTGATTGGAATATAAAGAAAGGTGCTTTTAGGGTAAAAGCATGCCAAGAGGTCAACTTAGGAGCCGATCATCTACAACAAGCCCTGGTATCGGGATAATCCCCCCCCGAGCAAAAATTATAAGAAGCGTCTGATTTTAGTCTCCTTATAAATTGTATTATAGGAGATTTGGTTTTGCCCTTAGCTTGTGAGAATTCTCAAAAGATTGCCCCAAAAGTTTCCAGATTTTACAAAACTCCATGATGATTCCATGAGAAGTCAACTACCTTTGAAATTGATGGTAAATTCATAGAAATTATCCAGAGAGCGATAAAATCTCACTAAAAATTAGGATAGAGTTTTATGTGTCCAGTAAGCAACCTGTCAAGTTTGAAGACTTTTTGATAGTCAGAAGTATTGGAATCAGCAACGACATTGAATTTAACAAGAATTTACAACCTAGCGGCGGATTGACCGGCATACCTAGAGTTCATGGTGTCCAAACGTTGCGAATAAAGAATGTTTTCTTGCTCCCACAAACCTTCCGAGAAACCCTAGCTAGTCAGTTTCCTTGGAAAATGCAAATTCCAATAGTTGGAATTTTGACCTTTTCATTGAAGTTACTGTTAGTGGTTTTTACGGGCAAAATTAGCCTGGAAGAAGGGGGGAAGGCATTTTCAAGACTAATTTGGATCTTCTAAACGCAATAGCACAATTGGTTTTCAATTTCAAGTTGTTCCCTAAAAGATAGAGAGGGTCCAGTTGTAGGATTGACTTTTTAGAAGTAATTCGCGGTGATTCTAAGTTAATTCACAAAATATCTTGTTTAGAAACAAAGATTGGATTTAGTTAAGATCTCAAATCTTTCCTAAAAAACCCTCTTTAACTAAACTAAGAATATTTGGAAATATCTTAGGATTAAAACGCATATCCCAAAGTAAATAGGTTAAAATCCCAAATATCTTTGGGAAAAATCTAAGGTTTTACTTGGACACGATTTCCTTGCTAATCAAGGCTTGTTCTAGAAAATTCTTAGATTAAACAAAGATTATTTAGGAAATATCTTAGGGTTTATTAGGAATTAGCTTAGGGTTAGTTAGGTGAGTTTTGGGGCAAAAACGTACAATATCTCGTGGTAAGTCAAGGAGGTGGGACTTCTTGAAAAGTTTAAAAGGCCCCCCTCTGAGGTTTCCTCAACCCCTTTTCTGCTCAATGATATGCTGCCAAAGTGTGGAAGACCCACACTTTGATTTTGCTCACTGAAACTCTGCTCAAAGTCTGGAAGACCCACACTTTGATCTTGCTTACTGACACTTTGTCGGGATTATTTATTGAGGCCAAGACATGGCCATCTTTTGCTTTCAAATTAAATTCCTTTAGTGGAGGTCTTGGTTAGAGGACGTGGGGTTCCTTTAAAACCAACAAACCACACTAAAATTCACACAGGGAGGTTTAATCCCCCAAAAGCTTGATACATCATTTACACACTAACCAACTTGTCATTGTAACAGTGTTGACTTGATTAATTCCTAATTTTTGGTTAAACACTATCATGTATACCTCATTTAGGAATTAAACTATTGGAAAACTTGTGACTCACCCTAATCTTTGATTTTCGGTTTAAGCACTATCATGTGCACCTCATTCAAATATTAGATCGTTCAAAAAAGGATCGGAACCGTTTGTGTTCAATTTTTTCCTGGGGTCGCTCCCGCACAGTGAAGCTTTGATTTTAAAAACTAGTAGTTAGAATTATTTAGCCTTAGAATCCTCTCAAAAAACTCTTAGAATAGTTAGAAGTTGTGTCTTAGAAAATCCCAAAAAAGACGTCAATTGTGGAATTATAAATGTCATGGTTTAGAATTTGCTAGTTAGGAAGATTATTCCCTAAGAATCCAACAAAAATTAGGATAGATCTTGATTAGTTTACCTTTGCATTAAAATTAGTGCCCAGTCACGAAGTCCAGGGAGAGTCCAATCGGAGTTCAGTCCAGCAAAAGGTCTAGCAAAAGGATCCAGCAAGAAGGTCCAGCAAAAGGGTCTAGCGAGGGTCCAGCAAGGGTATCGGGGGTCCGTGTATTGGGAGCCGAGTATTGGGAGAGAGGTCAGGAAGTTCAGTCCAGGGATCCAGTCAGAAGCTCAGTCCAGGAGGTCCGTCAAGAAGCTCAGTCCAGGGAAGGTCCGATCGAGAAGCTCAGTCTAGAAAGAGTCCAGTTGTGGAAAGGGTCCAGTTCCAAGGAGTCCAATTTGAAAGGTTTGATTACAAAAAACTAAAACCAAGCCTATAAAGGTCGGCCGTTGCTCCCCACACCAACCCAAATTTTGAGTTTTTGCTAAAAAATTGGTTTGCCACCATAAAAACCAACCTCACCATGTCTTATAGCCAATTCTATCAAAACACAACAACACTAAGAGCAAAAAAGAATTGAAGGAGAAGACATAGTAGAAAGCAATTAGACAACCTGGAGAAGAAAGGAGCATCAAAGCGATTTGGTAAGAATCTCACTATTCCTCTTAGAATCATTTTGGTATTTTATTCCTTTCACTATTGAAGAATTTGGTTTGTTGCCACTAAATTTGATTCCATAGACAATTAGTGGTTGGATGTTGTTTTAGTTTTGTTTTATTAGGCCTAATAAGCCAAATAGTAAGAAACAAAAGTCAACAAATATCTTAGAATAATCCAATAGAACTAATAAACTAACAAACAAAGAATAAACTAACTATTCAATTGAAGCAATTGAATTAAATAATTTATAAAAAACCCTTGAGCTTTTGAATTTCATTTAAACAACCAAAGAATAGGAATTACAAATAGAATTAGGGCTTTGAAATTTGATTGAATTTTTAAATTACTTTAGAACCAACTTGAATTCTTTTTAGTATTTAATTTAATTCCTTAATTTAGAGGAATTAAATTAAAAACACTTAAAACTAACCAATTATTGTAGGACCTTAGCCAAAGAAAATGTAGGAACAAGGGAATTTCAAATTGACCTAATTCCAACTACCTTCCAAAATAAGCAAAGAAAATTATACAATGGAGAACGACAGTTATTTTGAGACCATCATACTTGAAATTAGGTTTGAAATTAGAATTCAATAACCAATTTAATTAAGAATCCAACCCCAAAACTTAGAATTTAGTTAAAACCTATTACTACTTCCAACTAGTGGAAGAAGTCTCACGATAGAATTAGGAATTAACCCCAAATTGCCAATAACTTTCACTAGGAACTTAGAATCTATCTTTCTTCACCACTTGGTAGGAAGAAGGTTACATTCTACCACTAATTTAGATGCAACTCTAGTTTGGAATAGCTCTTATTTTTTCTTCCGTGGTTTGATTAACCATGAACTTCTAACCTTTAACAAATAGTGTAATTGACTATATGAAATTAGAAAAATATTAGGTAACAAAAAATGTCCATTGTTTGGAAGGCGTACACTTGCTTAGGAGTCACACACCCAGGAGTGAATCTCCATTCTAAAAAGCCACTAGAATCTGTGTGCCACTTTCTGACTCAAGGGTGGAGTTAGAAAACACTCACAGCCGTGTATAAAAATTTAAAGGTGCTACCAAGTTAGCTGGCAAAGAACTCCGAATTGGTTGCTTACCAAATTCAAACAATGTCACCAAAGTTTGACAAATGCTAAATCTCAAATTGCATGATTACATTAGAGACTACAAGTTTATAAACAAGCTTGAATGTCTTTGACTACAGAGTGTTCAGATCTTCTCAGTCCTTTACTCCAAGTTGTTTACAGCTAATTTATTTGATTTGATTCAAAATTTTACATTCTATTTAATAACTTAATATGATTTATTGACATCTCAGTCTTCAAGTGCTCCCTGATGAAAACTCTCTATGTAACTTGTTAAATGCGTAGGATGTAAGATTCATTGCAAAAAATGAGATTTACGAGGATTATTGTTATATAATAATTATACACTCTTTTTGTATTGAATGACAAGTAGCCTCCTAGATCCGGCCTTGGTGCATGCATGCTAAAAATTTATTTGTTGCATGCATCGAGGTACATACAAGGAAGTGCACTATAACAACGTTCTTGGTCATAGGCAACCTTTGAATCAAAATGTTTTGATACTGGGATTGCTTTGGATGTCACGCTCTTGCTGCAGTCAAGTAAAGGAGGTAGGAACAATTTCTGGATTGAGAGCAACTGAAGCAAAGTATTAAGTAATTAGGAAGTGTAAGTGAATCGAAGTCATTGAGTCATAAAATCAAAATTAAATCAAAGTCACTGTGAGTAAAGTCGAAGTTAGAGATGGTTATGATCGCAGGTGCTTATTTAACACTCTTAATTAAGATTTTTGATATCTCCTCAGTGGTCCCTTTTAATAACCTCATGATAATTAACACATCTTGCTTGCTATTCGAGAATTGCAAGGCCAGCTGCTCATTTTTGTGCTAAAAATTGATGAGGCTAAAATAGTACACGCCCAAAAGATGGAGCGTGTATTGCTTACATTGATGAATCAAGCCTTGAAATTTTTTAATTGATCCCAATAGTGAAGAATCTTTCTCTGTCCAAGCAGAACGGGAGATATTGCCTATTGCCTCATTTCAAGTTCCACGAGAAAATAACACCATTTTGCAATGGGTGTTCTCACAAACATCCCTTCCAAGTCTCAAGAGTGCCCAAGAGGCGGGACAATTGCTACATGTACCAGATGTTGGTGATTTTAGAGTTGAGTGGCACCTAGCTGTAGATATGAAGAGCATCAAATGCATGTACAGCTTGTCTATGAGAGCCAACAACCCTCACTCATGCATGTATTGCATGCAAAAGCAAAAGCAACCAATAGTAACCAATACTGGAGAAGCAGAAGCATTGTTCAAGAGCAATGCCTTCTCTTGGGATGATGGCTTATTTTCAAGTTCAATTACAGCCAAGCCTGTACAAGGAATCGAAGCTGCAGGCCGGTGGAAGGGGATCTTGCTAATACCAATGGACCAAGTACATATTTGTACGCTCCATGCCTTCAACCGCATTGTTGAAAAGATTGTACATTTACACTTCATTCACGTGTGGACTATTCGGAACCCCAACACTCAGAAAACAAGCCATCAATGAAATGCAGAAGGTGGTTTTTCTTACAAGGGCTCACGGTGGAGACGTGAGAAGCATGAAAGATCCTAAACTATCAGGAAAATCGAACAACGTCCCAAACAAACCAACTTTCAGTGGAGCTCATGCTTTGAAACTATTCAACAATTTTCCAATGGTAGATGGCATTGAATGTAAATTGTACATAGATGTCGTGAATGCAGAGCACAATACAACCAATAACAGCCGAGCCAAAAGAGATAGGATTGAGATGTGGAAAGTTTTGGAGGAATTGCGACCATATTTCACTAGCTTGCGTTAAAAGCGAATCAATCTCCATCAGATTTCAAATTGAAGGTAGACCGTTGGGGAAAGCTATATGTTAAGTGTTTCAGGGAGCACCAAGTTACACACTATATGGTACATCCTTGATTGCAAGCTTATTGCATTTTTGCACGGGGGGTGCACTTAGTGTATCTAATCCAAACTACGTGCGACCAAAACTTTGTACCCCCTATATTATATCCTAAAATTTAAATAAATGAAAACAAAAAAAATATGGATATATTTTCCTAATTTGAAAGTTTATGTTTTGAATTATTGATATTTTTATTTGCTAATGATAATTAGTTACAAATTTTTGAAGTAAATAGATACACTGCAGAACTGAAAAATAACTTTCACACCCGTATATTATATCCTAAAAAATTATCTAAAAAATGAACAAAAAAATCCTAAAAATAACTCTCTATTGAAAGCTCATTTTGAGCTTAATATTCATGCAAAGATCATCTAAATGTGTTCTCTATAAATATTTGAGTTGAAAAATATGCCATTTTAGGTTCATTTTCAACCTCCTCTAGAAATCATTCCATATTTCATTTGAGTTGGAAATTTTGGCAATAGAAACCTATAGTCATTACCAAACAATGCTCAAAATTTTAGGTTGAAATTATAGTTTATTAGAAACTACTTGTTTGCACGTGGTTTGTAGTAGTAGAACCAAGTGCCCTCCCCGAGCATTTTTGTGATAATCATATATTGAGCTGCATGTTGGTACTATTGATCATTGCATGTATAACTTACTCATATACATGTATCTTGTTAAGGGTCTAAAGAAAATGTAGTCCTGTAGCGGTAATTGAAAATAATACTTAGGATCATCCATAGCGGTCGTGGAGAACTGGATGTAAATTCAATCGTTGAAATTTTATAAATAATTCTAAAAAAAAATTGCACTTTGAGTAACATAAACAATTCCGATCCATAGCAAAAGAATCGATCCAAGTTCAAACAAGACATGCATCCACGATTCAATCAATAGAGAGACGACTTTCGACAGTCTTGGTCGACAAGAAGAATCTGCAGTAGTAACAGAGCCCACAGTGTGCCCACTCTCAGTCTATGTCTATATCTTCTATGTGAAACATTTGTTTGTTCCATTGCACTTGTTGGATTTTAGTTTATCGGTTATTATACATTATTTTCTATACTTTAATCATGAGTATTCTATGTACCTAAAATTGTTATGTTCTAAGCTTCTTTTTGCTTTAGAAATTCACGAGTTACAAATGATATTGTCATCATAATATTGTAGTGTTGCTGAAATGTGAAGTTCATTTAGTTTTTATCCGTAGCAGAAATTCACGGGTTACAAATGATATTGTAATCATAATATTGTAGTGTTGCTTAAATGTGAAGTACATTTAGTTTTTATTTGTAGCAGGAGGAGCCTATGACCATTGATTCAAAGGCTAGCAAATATTACTCTATTTGTGGCCATTTCACAATATAGAGCAAAGTTGACTTGTCGATCTAAAAATCTAAATACACCAAAATGATTATATGTTCAACTTGATATTATTTAGAGTAACATAAATTTCAAATCTCATTTTATAAGCTACTATTCATTAGGTGGACAAACATTTGGAAGGCATCATTTTAATGGATGAAAGTAACATCATCAATATATAGCACAAAATGGACAAAATGCACTACAAAGGTGATTCATAAATTAAATATTTTTTTCTTGAAACCTTAAATCCTAACTATATCAAGGGAATTTGCAATCTAGTTTTCCATCCTACATTGTGAGGTGAAGACATATTTAAAACTCCACAATTGTAGATATAGAATTGTCCATTTGATTAAAAAAAAAAAAAAAAAAAACCACGGTCATAGGTACCTCATCAATTTCCAGCCTTGAAAAAGATATGCTCACACGCTCACAAGCTTATAGATTCATGCTCACATGCTCACATGCTCACAAAATAGCAACCCTAATAAAGGATTCCATAAGAAAAGTCATTGTATTTATCTATTTATTTTAAAACAATGAGTACACCATCATTGATTCATTTTAACATACTTTATGAACGAACTTACTACTCCATATCAATTATTAGTGCTCTACCCAAACAAACTTTGGAAGTTCTATGTCCATTATTACACACCTAATATTCTAATCACTAAGAAGCAAAGGCACCATTCTTTCATCCAAATTTTAGTTACCCATTAAAGAATTGCAATGAACGGCAATCAAATGTAAACATATCTCATGTACACAAAGTTCTAAAAGTAATGTGAGGTAGCTAAAACTTTACCCTAAGATCAAAGTTTTAAAATCATGTTACCATTTGTAACCAAAATAATGTATTAGATGAATTTAACATGATGTTTTCATAAAATTCATTACAAATACGACAACTATTAATTCAATAGAGAGCACCTTGGGGTCAAATTGCACCATTTCAAATTGCTTTTCTAATTTTTTTGTGCTGAGAAAGTAGTCTTTTAATGCCATTTTTTTCCTATTTTACAATAGATGTCCCGATAGATGTACATGAAATTATCAAATTTGGATTTTAAAATGCATGAATTTGTTCAAAAGATTGATGACTTTATCAATAC
The DNA here is from genome assembly GCA_963969595.1 of Neckera pumila. NCBI lineage: Eukaryota > Viridiplantae > Streptophyta > Bryopsida > Hypnales > Neckeraceae > Neckera > Neckera pumila. The sequence goes on along the minus strand of OZ018409.1, from coordinate 43,265,847 downwards.
ATTGCTTTACCAAAGTATTAGCTATTGCTATCTTGGCAATTCTTCAAAAATAAAAAAGACAAGGCATATGACATAAAAAGATATTGCTAAATGTAGCAACTATGAACTAAGGTAGAAGCACCTATAACTAAAATTTAAGCAATTTCACATATTAGGATTGAATCAAGACTTGTAATTTTTTATATTCCACTCACTTCAAAACCATGAATTTAACAAAAAATGATCATTTTTGAATAATCTATATGAATAAAATATAAAATTTGAAGTTCACCTAGCACATAGTATTTAAAATTATTTTTTACATTTAAGCATACAATGTGTACATTTTGGACTACTTGTATCAACATAATTTCAAGATTGGTTGAAGGTGCAAGGTTGGGAATGTAGGTGCTTCTACCTTAACATCTAAGGCCCTAAAGGACCAAACGGTGTTTTTAGGCAACATAGCAATTTTGGGCAGCTCACTACGAACGGAGTTTTTATTTTTTTTTCTTTGAAATTTTTACATAACATGTACCTGAGAAGTAGCTTTAAAGCCCAAAAATTTTCAAAATTTTTGACAACAACGTTAAAAAGTTATTGCATGATATGTCATTTTCAATGGTCAGGGGGCAGTTCAAAATTTTTCTAAATAATCACTTCTTAAAAATATAAAAATTTGAAATTGGTTTTCTAGATTTACATATACCTTGAAAGCTTTGAATCATTCTATTTTGATTTATGAGATTAAATTTAAGAGGTGTTCTAATTTGCGGTCAATTATAGATTCTTTACTCTAATAATAAAATTTGGAGTCCTTTATTTCATTCAATTTTTAATATTTTTTGAAAAAAATCAAAGCATAGGATTTAGATTGTTTGTTACAACATTACCGTCATTGGAATTGGCATTTTTCAATTCCAAAATTAAATTCTTAACAATTTAGTGTTTTGAATCATTCTTTACTTCTTTCTACTTACTATTATTTTCCTATATGTTGAACAATTCCAAATGATCTGAAGTTTTTCAAGCATGTAGCCAACTTGCTTTGAAGAATGAATTCAAGGAGTAACCACCATTTTGGACATTTTTTTATACAAATGCAACCTTGTCAAGTGCAGCTGCCCGGTTCTTTGCAAGTCCAAAAATAGGATTTTGTCAATTCAAATGCTAATATCTTCCAATCTACATGGTAGAAAATTCTAAATTTTTTTTTGCATCTTCTCAAACAAGCTTACTACAAGATTCTACAGTTATATGTGTCCAAAAATAATTTTTTCCTAAAATTTGGTATTTGTATTAGAAATGGCATTTTTGGAGCATTTTTGGTGAAAACATAGTCTCTGACCTTTAGGGGTTAATCAACATTCAACCTACTTGTAGATGGACGTCATCCTTCACTACTGGTGAAATAGCACTTACATGACCTATGGTAACACCGGTCTAGTGTTATGATTTTTGGTTAGAACGCAAAGATTGGGAGTTCAATTCTATTGATACTCAATCTTTCCATTTGCAATTAACCGCCAAATGCCACTGGACATTTTGTGCCTTACGAATGACAAAACAAATGAACCAAAAAGTGTTTGAAAGAATTTTTTCATCCCGGTTATTCTTTTTGACTTTTCATGTTGGGTTATGAAGAGTATCCAATTCAATTTGTAGTCTTCCAAGTGTTTGTCTTCACATAAATATGTTGTTTTAGTGTATTTTGGGAAGTTGTTGCTACTTGCTCTAAATCTCAAATTTCTCCACAAAAATGATATTTTTGGAGTTTGAGTCCAACTTACAAAACAAAGGTCATCTATTCTAGTTTCTACACTAATTTGAATTTTGAAAAAGTTCCCAATATTGAATATTTTATTGCAATTTGAACTTCGGATGCAGTTTCAATGTCTATTATTTTTTAATAATAGATTTGAAACGGAAATTGAGTTTACATGATGATATTTGTCAATGTCATATACATACGTGGTGAAATTTTCAGATTTATTGAAATAATTTTCTATTTCATGTGATTTTTCTTCACTTTTTCTTAAAAAATTCTCAAAAAAATCAATTTTCAGAAAAAATCTGAATTTTTTGTGAAGTAAAGAAGGCATGTAATTTCAACTCTGAAAAATAAATATAAATTTTTTCATACATATCTAATTGTAAAATGGCAGCAAACTGAGTGATGGGTAGTAAGGCTCAAAATCAGTGGTCACAGGTCCGTCATTCAAGGGTTAAACAATTTTCATTGCAAACGAAAAAAAGGAAACGAAAACGACTAAAGGCACCTTCACCACCGAGCAATGATGATTTTATACGTTTCTCAAAAGCAGAACAATCATCCTACTTGGTTCTTATATGAGCATTGGGAGCTCCGTAACATTAGGAGATGAGAAGTTCATGTCGGAACTGTTAGTAGTGTTGCAAAACTCCTACTCTGACCACAAAGTATCGGAAAACTTGATACCGTAATAGTCAGCCGATGATTCAATTTTGTTCAACGTCAAATACTCAAGAACATTCATCCGTCTTTTCACCGTCTTTTGACGTCGTTTTAACATAGCGAGGTCCTTCAGCAGTTCAAAATTCCTAAACCTGTATTTACTTGTCCTCGGCATTGTGCGCTCCAGTCGAGACAGGTACCGCTGAAGCTATGTTTACAAAATCTCCATAGAAACGAGATTTAGCTTGGCTTAGCAAAGCAGGGTATGAAGTTGAACGCAAATGAGACCCCAGCAAAGCAATTAAGAGAGTTTTCCTTTTAAATTTTGTTCTCCCCAAAGTGGTGGCAGATTCATCAACTGACCTGAAGCAACAAGGTAATGGTTTTCAACGAATTTCAAACATGAGCCCATCCCAGAAGAAACAGGCAGCAAGAATGTGGACTACAGAGGAACCCACAAAACACGCTTTTGCAACCCGTATGGATCTCCATGAATGGTTCAACTCCTGGATTAGTGCCTGCGAAAATGATTACAGAAGTGGTTCGACTGCGCAAACTAAAATCGCTTTCTTTCAAAGAAATATTTTACGATTTGTGAGCTTCGCTGCAAGAAGAGCTTGCTTGCAGGAATCAAAGCTTGCTCTGCACTCATCTGTAGATGATTCCAAAGATCTAGACATGCAGGCACCTGTAAAAGACCAGATAGACAACCTATTGCATAACCAGAAACTTGCCTTCCTCGTAGACATGACCCAACATGTCACCATTCAAAGTCCCGGCGGCCTTGAAAGTCCTGCTTTCAGGCTCCCAGCGAGTGCCCAGAACTCTCAGCCGCACCAAAGCTTGGAGGCGTATCGCGCTTCCTGACGAATCAGTCCAAGAATTGTACTCTGAAGACGGTCCCAGACGAAACTCAAACCCTTCCATCTCTTTCTTTGGAACAAAGATAATCGCTGGCCCGCAAGCTGCATCTCCTCACAAAACATTTCCGCAGGAATAAGCAAAACGATACCCTAACTTGGAGAAAGGCTAGACCTCCACTAAGAAGAGAGGTTCCACATATGCATTAAAGCAGAATGGTTGAAAGAAGCATAGATGTATCTAGTCAAAAAATGAATTTGGTTCATAGATCACCATTCTTCTTGTTTTCAAATCTTCGTGGATCAAGTAAAAGACCTATTTCTTAATAGTATTTCCCTTTCTAGATGAGAGTTCGCCACGTTCAGGGAAATGAAGTAGAGGACACTATTTGCGTCACTTAAACCATTTTGACATACGCAGGAGTTTTTCGTTTTTTTGAAGATCAGTATTAATAGAGCTGTGGAGAGATCGCTTCGGGTACGAAGCCAAATCTGTTGAAACCACATCGACTTCAAAATGGGAGGTTGTAGACCACGATAAGTGGCAGTAGAAAACCCCATTTCCATTCGAAGATTAAAGGTCTAAAAGTTACTGTAAGTAACAGCTATCGATATAGGAGACCCATATTCTTAGTAGTATTTTCCTTTTCTAGACGGAAAAGGCGACCAAATTCAACACTCTGGGCGTGGTAGGGTTTAAAAGCCGAATCTAATAACACATGACTTACGTAACCTCAGCTTCCACCATTTCGTTTTTGACAAGACGAAACACGATGCACCCAAAATTAGGGTTTCAAAGGGACTAAGAAATGGACGGGAAGGAAGTGCATGCCTACTTGCGAAAATGCCAGTAGTCATGACTTGGGAAACCTCCGCTTCCACCACTTCGTTTTCGACAAGACGAAATACGATGCACTTGAAATTGACGGAGAACACCACCGAGCCCGTCCCGGATCGAACTTTCCCCTCCGACACCTCCTCCAGCGTCGTCACGGCCACGAAGTACCCGTGCTCCTCGGAGGCTCCCACGCTCTCAATGTCCTGGAGCAGACGCCGAAGCATGGCCCGCTGCGAGTGCAGGTGGCCCCCGAGCTCGTGGGGTTCCACCACCACAAGACGCCTCATTTCCAATTCAAAAAACATCGGTCGCGCCTTCAATTCAACGTCCTCCAATCCACCGGAGCTGGCTTGCAAGAAATGCAAGCAACTGGAAACTCTAAAGACAGAGACCGCGTCCAATTAAACCCTACATCGCTGGTGCGACAGGAGGACTTTCAAGCCGCCTCATTTCCACTTCAGAAAACATCGCTCGCTCCTTCAATTCAACGTCCTCCAACCCACCTAAAGCTTACGAAATGGAAACAATTGGAAACTCTAAAGACAGAGACGCGTGCAAACCCAATATCGCTGTAGCGAGAGGTGGACGAGCTATCAATTGAAGAGATTGCAATTGATGAGCTTGCAAGTGCAAGTACAAGAGGTAACTTAAGCCAGCGTCATGAATTTTCCTTATCACTCGCATCACCATCATGGTGTCGACTCCGATGAAATTGACAGAGGGAAGGGACTGCACGGAAGCGAGTTGTTGTTGCAGCTCCCGAGCACGTCACATTCCAAAGCTCCCACAATCACTCAGAATCAAAGTGTAAAAGAAATAGCACGAAAAAGACGAGGTATGTATCCCATTGTAAACCCTCTGAAACCAGTGAAACCAGTGGTGTTTCTAGCTGCATTTCTGCAACATCTTAAGGGCTAAAATGTTGGAGAGATGTAGATGGGTACATAGGGTTCATAATGAGTTTATATATCTTAACAATGTTTAAAATTGTCCAAATAAGGATTTGAATATGGTTCATATTATTAATTGTAAATGTTTTTTTTTTGTTGTTTAGGTTTTGTCAGTAGTAGAAAGGGGATTTTAGATTTTGTTATTTTTTAATACCGTAAGAGTAAATTTCCAAATCTATAAAGTGCTTAAAAGAAGTGTATTTTAAAACAATCCATAGGCTCACATTAATGGAGGTTCACAATTTAGCCATGAATTTGTAGGAGTCTACTTTGAGAATGTGTCACATACCTTGTTGTTGATTTCTTTATCCAAATTTATATAGATAATAGGAACAATTATCAATATGGCATTACTTGGTTGTATTATATAGACTAATTTGAACACTCACATGTAGTTAGGAGAGTGTTTTTATATAATATAAATCCTAAAAATTGCTTCAATTATCAATAATCATAGTTCATAACAACAACTCCTTCAAAATATATATTGATATGTTATTGATGTATGTAGAACATTTTTTATTTATTTTGTGGATATTCTTGACTATTGTCTTGAGTCTTTCTAAGAATGAATGAAGTGTATTCCTCAAAATATTTTTTTGTTTACTAGGTGGAGGATTGAGCATATAAAGGTTCAACAGAAGATTAGCAAAATGAAAAAACTTTTCAACTTGTGTTACAATCATTTTGTGTTATAATTTTTTTTGAACTTTGAAGGAAAATTATACATAACCACTTCAAAGACCAACAAAAAGCCATAAAGAAAGAAAAGAGATGTCACACATGAAATCATTGTATTTTTTATTTTTGAGAGTTTTATATAGTGCCCATCATAATTACTAGATTCTTTTTAAAATTTAACTTATTCAAGTATAACAACAAGGCAACAATACATTCAAGTTGTGCCAAAACCGGTTTTTAATTGCCAATATAATTCACTAAAAAATATAAAATTTATATAATAATAGAAACCACACTAATAGATAGGATCATTGTACATCCTACATACATATATAGATATATGGATATAGATATAGATGTATTGTATTTTATTCTTTGTTTGTAAAAGAAAGTTTCTTGTGTAGTGTGTAGTGAATAAGGTGACATGTCCTCAAAGCATATGTATATGAAATTTAGTGAATTGTTTTAGCAAGACAAGATAAAGTCAAATCTAATCTAAGATGTATAATATTTTAATGTATCTTTGTAGAATTAGTCATGATTTTTAAATTTTGCAACCAATAGTCATCTTTTTGTGCTCGTAGAAGGGGATTAAACACTCACCACTTGTCCTTGCACAAATCTTGAGAGACTCAAGAAGTGCAGTGGGGCATCAAAAAGTGCACCTACTGAGTTTTAAAATGTGTCATTTCTTTAAAAACCATTCATTTTACATTGTTGCCAGTGTACAAGTACATCAACCTCAAAGTTTTGGTAGAACAACTAGACAATTCATATTCAATACTAGTAATACTAGTCTAGATGTCTACACTCCCTACAATATATATATATATATACTTATCTAGTAGGGAGTGTAGATACTTAGACCTTCTAAGCAATGAACTTCCTAACTAACACTATAGCTTACTAATTCAGATTCTAATCCAAATGGTATTTTTTCAAGTAAGTCTTATTCTCTTTTAATATTTCAAATGTATATACCACTATTTACCAAGACAAGCATCACATCATTGAAACAATCAAAATACACCTTCATCAATAAGGCCAATACTAAAAACACAACAAACATTCACAACCAAGGCAAAGTAACAAGACCAATGCAATTATCGAGTGGCACAATCCATTCAAAACAAACCATATAACCAAATTCAAACATTTTTAATTACAAGTTGCAATGAATATTGCAATTAATTCAAATACAAATGCCAAGATTATAAAACCTTAAAGTCATTTTACAAACAATAGACCTTTTGCTCCTAAATGGCCATCACTGCCTCGTCCTTGCTTCAAATGAAGTAAGCCTAGGCTTGTTGGAAAGACAACTTGAAGGTGCATCAACCTACTAAATTTGGGATTTAAAATCTTCCCGCTCTTTTTGATATTGACTTCCAAAGTTCTTACTCCTAATTAACTTCAAGGTGGCAACATACTTCTTGTCATCAAAACATCTACCACTACCTTGACCTTGCTCCAATTGAGATGAGCCTAGGTTTGTTGGAAATTCAACTTAAAGGTGTACCAATCCACCAACTATTTGGGCTCCCAAATCTCTATGGTCTTTCCGATCTTGTCCTCCAAAGTTGTTGCACCTAATCTAAGTTCCATCTCTTGACTCTAGCTTTAGCCAAACTCCTCCAAGTCTGTAGAGGGAATTGTATAAAAATCTACATTAATTCTCTTATTCATTCTTCTTCTCTAGTGTGTGCGCTCCAAGCTTGAATTTGATTTCTAAATGCCTTAGGCTTTTTTTTAGCTTTTTGGAATTTGCTATATATTGAACCAAAAAGTCAACATTTTGATAAGTTTTATCAATTTTTTTGAAATATAACCGCAAAAATTGAAACTAGGTATGTTAGAGATCAAATGGAAAAAGAAGACATGACAATAGAGTTATTCATAAAGTCCTATCTAGTTTGGACAAAACTTTTCCAGAAAATTGAGGATAAGGAGTGGAACCGGAAAGTCATTTGAAGTTTTCAAACTCCAGTTGAACTTGCAACTTTTCTACGATACCCGGGAGATACCCGGCCACTCTATTGGACCGGCTGCCGGACTTCGTCTCTTGGTTACGATACCGCCCAGCTGCCGCAGTGTTGCTTTCTCGGTGTGGTAGCGATGACGATTAGGGTTCCAAGTACTGGAGGTGTCGCAGGGAATTCCTTTGTGCTTTCGAGCAGCATGCACCTATGATAGCAGCTAGTCGAGCCAGCTATGGAGAAGGCTCCTGAAGCTAACCCCAATCCCGGAAAGGAATTGGTAAACCCTAATCTCCATATTGAAGGAGGTATTTCGGAGCAGCCACACAAATCAGATCATCTAGTCATTGATAAGAGCTAGTCACTGGATTTTAAATTTACAGAGGAGCAACTCAAGAGCATTCAGCAGGCTCAAGAGGACCTTCATGATAAACTGGTCATCGGCAGAGCTATTGGCCAATCCCTTGGGTATGCGGTCATTGTCAAGATTATGAAACTTAAATTTGGAAACACCCTTGTCTCAGTCCAGAATATGGCATGAGGATTTTTCATGACAGAGTTTCAATCAAAGGAGCATGCAATTGATGCAATATCCTTGCGTAAGATCACAGGAGATGGCAAAACGTTGCATTTATTCCCATGGACGAAAGAATTCTCCTTGGTGAATTCATTTATGACGTTAAACACAGGATACACAATTCATGTCCAATTCCGAGGGGCTGGATCTAGTCCTGTCTTCTAAGGCATGGCTTAAATCTCTAACGTCCACGATTGGCAAAGTCCTGATTATAGAGAGCAAGGATTTCGCCCTTAAGCGCCCAGGAGGTCCGCTAATCACCATTTGGGTCAAGGATATCGCAAAGTTGCCGGGCAACATCCTTTTGCACGTCCTGGATGGGACAGGAAATTTCTCTCCTATAAGCCAAGAGATTAGCTATTCTGGCCTCCCGGATCAATGTAATCAGTGCCGACAATTTGGACATACAGCGGCCAAATGCCCATTAAACAAGGTGAAAACTCCACAGTCTAAGCAGTTCAGGACGACCAAGACGGGTTCATGGTAGTCAAGGCGAAAAAGAAAAAGAAACAGCGCCCGCCAGTGAAGGAAAAGGAGCAGTGGCAGTTGAAAAGCAATCAGGGAGTGCAAACTCGAGCTCAGGCCAAGGTAGGGGCAGAGAAGCAAGCACCAGCCCGAACTCCAGAGAAAGAAAATGCTCAAGGTACGACCTCACCGAGGCCAGCCAAGGAGAAACAGCAGGGTGTCACCAAGGGCCAGATAAATGTAGAAATGCAGGAAGGGGCGGATTCTCATGCGGCTACCCCAGCAGGCCGATTAGTTGCAGCTGCTCCTCCGCAACAAGGGGAAGCAGGAGAACAGCTGGAGATAGATCCTCCCCCATGCAACAACGCCTTGGGTTCTCAGGGAAGATTTTGAATCTGGGAGCTCTCTGCAAGCGCACCCGGTCAAGAGGTAGACGGATTGCGACCACAGCAATGCAGTCACCGCGACTCTCCAGCCAACAAGCTTGGTCAGGAGACAAACAAGTCGCGGCTACAAAAAACTTGGGATCTGACCGAGAAAGAGCCTGGTCAGGAGATTGACAAGTCACGATCTCATAGAGATAATTCACGCAGAGCTTCAGAAGTTAAAGGTGTGACTTCCAACTGCTCCCCGGAACCAGCTACGGGGGCTCTTGGTTAGGAGGTAGACGGGAAGCTCCCTCAGTGCGATAGTCTAGACACCCGGGAAGGTACAGGTGAAGATTCGGAGGTGATGGTGAGAATGCGTTCAACAAAAAACAGAATGGCTCAAACGCAGGACTCCACTATCTCATTGTCCAAGTTGCAAACATTTAAGAAAGCGCAGGATGAAGGCGTGGCAGAGGAATGCAGATCCAGACGTGAGCCCTTCACACAAGAGAATGGTTCTCAGGAGCTAGCGGCCAACCCCGAGGCAGACACAGATCAATTTCCAAGAGACAAGGCCACAACACAAGATTTAGTTCTTCCACTCTCAAGAATGGAAACATTTATGAAAGCCACTTCAATTGAAGTCACACGGGAGCGTCAAGGCCACAATATAGTAGAAAAAAGAGTGGAAATCACGCGCAAATGCAGGGACAAATCTCATGGGAGAGACACCATTGCAGAGTTTCAGGTGGTTAAGTCCCGTCCTTCTTATAACGCCAAAGAGAAGATTGGTGATCTGCCTCCACAGGGGAAGGTAGTTGGAGCTCAGACTCCGACGGAAAAAAAATGGAGTCTTAAGAGAATCCTACAGGCTGATCCGATTCCGAAGATGCAACCCCCGACAATCATAATACAAGAAATAGAGGATGAGCTCCCTACACCCCCAGCTATCAGATGTCCACCCTCGACCTGGCGTGAAGAGGATTTCCCCTCGCTCTCACATCCTCCCACAGGTGTCAGAGATAAAACCCCGGAAGGGACGACTTTTTGAGGCGGATTTGAGCAGGGAGGAGCGGGCAAAGACGAGTAGGTCTTCTTCACGCGTCCCTGACGAGTGGTGGTCGGCGTGGTCTGAAGAACTCCTCGATAGCATGTTTCAGATTTATCCTCCTAGAAGTGAAGATAAGCCCACAAAATTTATATCCATATGGCCGATATTCTCAAGGTCACAGCACCAAGACACAAAAGTGTTATTATCCCAGAGAGCAGATAGGTCGATAGCCATTCCAACGCCCCTGTCTGTTGAAGGTCTCACCCCGGCCAGCATCAAAGGTACCATATTATCCGCCCTTCAGGAATACGCCAGAGATACACTTTGCGACCCAATCATATTGGACGACTGGAACATGGTTACTTGGTTCGGCCATTGGGATAGTTTGGAGGAGGCACAGGAGCTCACGCTTTTAGCCATCATAAGAGTCCAGGAAAATACGAAGGTATCAAACAAAGTTCCTGGATTTGGATGGATTCATCCTTCATTACCACGCTCAACACAGGCCGGGGCAAAATTAAAGCAAGCGCATTGTTAAAGGACTCGGCAAGGATATACAATCCAGCAAAAGACGACGTGCGGGAAGGAGACTGGCAGCCGAGACAGCAAGCCTCCCCGAGACCGGCATTAAAACGAGCAAAGTTGGCTGGTTCGAGATCACTACAATTGACCTCAACGGCGATGGAAATGTCCACAACAGATGAACACTACCCACGACTATGATGGACATCAATGTCAAAATGGCAACCCTGAATATCCGAGGAGCAGGGATCAGCTCCCACGATTCACAAAAATAGGTTCACATAAGAAGAATATTTGAGCGCATGACAGATACCCCGGACGTGGTGCTTCTTCAAGAGCATTGGATGTCGGAGGAAAGGTGCTCGAAAAGATGTCATAGCCCTCCTTTTCAAGGAGGTCTAAGAGCATGGAACTCGGCACTGCAAAGCCAAGGTGCTGTAGAGAGGTGGCGAGCAGGCACAGCAATCCTAGTTTCGAAGAACCTAGCAGGAAGGGTTACAGACCGAAAAATTTTAGTCGCCGGCAAAGCACAGTCCATCACGCTGAAGATCGATTCAAGAAGTCTATTGACGATCATCAATGTTTATGCACCCTCATCCTCAACGAGCGAAACAGATTTTTGGCGCTCCTTGGTAGATGCAGACCTAGTCGGCAATTTCTTCCTCCTGGCAGAACACCTTAACATGGTGGAGAAAGAGACGGATCGAACTGGAAAATCATTGACATGCACCACCCCAAATCGTCATGAGAAGGCGGCGTAGTCAAGACTACTGAATCATTACTGCCTAGTCAACTCCTGGGATCGAGATCTGTTTCACCGAAGCACGGATCTCAAGTTCTCCTAGGATAACAATCAAAAGGGTCCAGATCATCCTATGGCCAAAATAGATAGGATTTACATTTCCACGGCGTTGGGAGAACAGGGTGGGCAGCTCACAATGCACCCGATCATCAAAATCTTGGATTACACTCCAGTCCAACTCAAGATCTTCTCAGCAAGGAAAAAAGATCAGCAGCTAGATCCTTTTCGGTGTAGCTCCCTCCACCGGAAGGAGGACCGAGACAGACTAATCAAAGCGTGGAAAGATACCCCCTCAACAAAAATAGTTGAGTCTTACATGGATAGGATCTCCCAGGCGCAAATCCGTGCTTGTCTAGAAGCGGCTAAGATCCAGAAAGAAGCCAAAATTTCCCACTTTAGAGCTGAAAATAGATCGCTTCGCTTAATCCGTGAAGCGGAGTGAGATTTGCAGGACTCCCCTGGAGATGTGGAAGCCGCAGCTCGTTACAACTCAGAGAAGACCAAACTCCAGGAGCTCACGTTGGACACCCTAGATACACAATATCACACAGTCTCCTCCAAGTGGCTCAAAAATGGCGAGCGCTGCACTAAAGAATTTTTCAATGTGTTTAAGAATACACAACGGAAGATCAGCATCCCTCAATTGCAGGTGGCAGACACGTTAATTACGGATTAAAAGTTGAAGCTACAAGCAATCTCCGATTACTACAAGAACCTATATACTACGGAGCGAGAAACCCCAGAAGTCATATTAGCTCAACGTAAAGTTATGGAAAGTATCCCCCAAGATGTCACTGGGAGACACAACCAGAGTCTCCAGGGCAAAGTTACACTGCTAGAGATGAGAGAAGCCATTGCGGATCTCACTTCAGGTCATGCACCCGGAGAGGACGGGATCCCGACTGACTTCTTCAAAGTATATGCGGAGGATTTAGAGATGGGTCTGTTGGAAGCAGTCAAGGAAGCGTTGCAAGAGGGAAAGCTTACACCCCAGCATAACTGAGGTATCATCACGCTCATTCCAAAAGGAGGAGATGCGTCCTTGATAAAAAATTTTAGACCCATTACCCTTCTCCCGTCATTTTATAAGATCGTAGCTAAAATTTTAGCCTAGCAATTACAGGGGATTTTATCTGAGATCATAAGGCCAAACCAAACAGGGTATGTGAGAGGCAGAAGTATCATTGATAATATCTTTCTAGCTGAAGAATCGATGAAGTATGCAAAAGAATCTGGCCAGGATCTCATACTCCTCCTCCTAGATTTTGAGAAAGCCTTCGACAAGATACCCTGGCCATTCATGAGGGACATGATGCTAGCTCAAGGGTTATATCAGGAGTTTATTACAGAAGTGATGGCGTTCTACGAGAACCCTATTTCATCAGTGCTAGTAAATGGAGAATTATGGCCACATTTCGACCTTTCCAGATTAGTTCGGCATGGCTGCCCCCTTGCCCCTTTTTTATTCATTGTTGTATTTGACTCGTTAGGCTTCATGTTAGACGACCTTAGATACGGCATTCAGGGGTTTTGCCTCCCAAACGGAAAGCGGGTGACAGATGCAGCATTTGTGGATGACGCTTCCCTATACTTACAAGGGTCAAAGAAGAATTTACAGAGGATGAAAGCTTTACTAGAACAATTTTGTCTAGCTTTGGGATCCAAGGTCAACTGGGAGAAATCCAATGCAATGTGGGCTTCCAGGAATAAATGAAGGTTTACGTGGGGGCATGAGCTAGGATTATTCTGGGTTCCGGAAGGAGTTGGAGTCCGTTACTTAGGCCCCTTAGTAGGCTTCAGGCTTCCGAAAGATGCGAATACGGAACCACTTCTGGATTTGCTTAAAAAGAAGCTGCGATGCTGGGCCTCGAAAGTTGTATCACAGGCTGGTAGAGTTCTTATCTGTAATTAGGTGCTACTGGCAACTTGCTGGTACGTCGCAGCGTGTTGTGGATTATCCCCACGAGTTTGTGACAAAATTCGGGGCCTGATTATACAGTATCTATAGACAGGTAAGGAAGAAGGTAGGACAACAGCTCGGGTTTGGTGGGCCACGTGCATATTACCGACGTTGGAGGGAGGATTAGGGTTGATCGACCTGTTCCTTCAAACCCAGGCGTTGTTAGCGAAGCTGGTGGTGAGGAGTTTAACGCCGGGAGGGGACCTTTGGAAAATACTAATGCAATATCGCACTGATCAAGGACGCCCTTTAGCAGATTCTAAATGGCACAGATCCCCAACATGGTTGCTATTTAGTAAAGGTTTGATAGTGAAGAACCATTCGCCTCTAGTTGCGGCTTGCTTGAAAGCCTTTGTAGCAGTAAGGAGTAACCTTAATCAACGACAACCGCACATTTTGTCAGAAGTCCTAAAGCAGCCACTGTTTGGCAATCCCCAAATTCTAGAAGCGGAAGGTACACCTCTGGGGATGGGCCCAAATACAGGACTTCATTTGTGGGCCAGGGAAGGGCTTTTGCAGGTGCAGCATTTCTGGAACAGGGAAAAAGAGGACTGGTTTTTGGGAGAACACATTCAGCGGAGATTACCCAAAAAGGGAGCAATTATCGAAAACAGACGGATTTGAAGGCTCAAACTAATTACTCACATACCGTGGGAGCCACGAGCATTCCCTCAATGAGATCACATGGGGTGGTTTAAGCAGAGAAGAAGTTCGAAGGTCTTCTTTCACGATCAGACATCGGGAGAAGTCGTAAGCTATACATTGAGGACAGGCTCTGAGCTACTTATGAAAGATGACACTTTATGCCCTCTCCCAAATACAGACCTGCTTTCGGTGCGAGTCATCAGATGGTCAGCTCAGGACAGAAGGTTTGCAAAATGTAACCCCCAGGAACCTCCGCAAGCTCCAGACTCGATCTGGCATTTTAAAAATGCAAGCCTTCATGACTTACCTTGGGATCCAGGAGAATGGAGTTGAAGTAAGTTGGGAAAACTAAGTGTGGAACCATTCTTTGCATACTCGGTTAAGCGGGGTTATGCTACAGGGTTAAAAAGTAAACTTGAAGTTTTGACTGGTGCGCAGGTGATGATCAATCATAATCTCACTTGGGACTTGAGGCTTTATTCATACAGATTGTTATGGCATCAGGCGCGGCCACGCAAGCCACCGATGCTGCTTTGGCAAATACTCAATGGAGGAGTTGTCACGGGGGATTGGTTAGCAAAGAGAATTCCTTCGGCTACTAAGACATGTCCTCTTTGTGGTTATCAATTAGAAACGGCTCATCATCTGTTTTGGGATTGTAAATTCTCATCTCAAATCTGGACTCGATTAAATCTCTTTAGTAGCCCCTTTGGAGTTCCTAGAATTAGACTCTTTCAGGATGTTCTCTTAGGTAGGATTAGCATGCAGGATAGTACTAGACTTGATAAATATACGTATGCTTTCCAGCCCTGGGACATTCTCAGATCCTATATTGTGTGGCACACCTGGGTCCCGAGGTGCGAGGTTCGCTACGGCACCCTAGACTTCAGCGCAAACAGGGTTATTAAGGCTGTTTGGACTTCTATTGTCCACACGGGTATGGCCATTAGTCAGGACTTTAGGTCTAGAATTAAAAACTTGGAAAAGCGCGCTGCTATTTAGTTTGCTTTTGATTCCTTGTGGTCCCTGGTGTTTTATCACCTGGGACTTAGACTTTGGCATTTTTCTCTCCCCAGAGAGCTCCACTTGTAATCTATTTTTTGCTTTTATGTGAAGGAGCTTTGTGCTCCTGCCCAGCCGTTAAGGCTTTCACAGCATGCACTTGTAATCGTTGAGGTCTCCTCAAATTTGCTCATCCTTGCCTCAGGTTAGGGTATTTGGGTTTAGGGTGTCACTGCTGTCACTTGCAAATCTCAATTACCAAATTTTCAGCATACCTTACATTTTTGTACCTGCGCCCTCCCGCCTTGACGACCAGCAACATTGCGGAAGAAGCCGCAAGTGCATCTCTTGCCTCCTTCAAGCACTTGCGAAATCCCCCTGCAGCAATGGCACCTCCTTCCTCGCCGTAAACCACTCGCGGGACTTCTCCCGTTCATTCTGCGGAGAAGTTTCTGTGCCGTAATGCCCGATTACGTGGGCACACCCGCATAATCGGGGCTTACGGATTTTTCATCCAACTCCAATTTATCATCTGGGTTTTCATTGAATTTTGCTTGTGCTTTACGTCGAGCAATGCCCTCCTCTGCGGGCATTGCCCTATACAAAAAAAACCGCAGCGATGGCACCTCCTCCTTTGCCAAACCCCCCTGTAGCGATGGCACCTCCTCCCTCACCGAACACCTACGAAGAAGCCCGCGACGTCGGACCTCGAAAGTGGGGTTCAATTCTTTTTAGGCGCCATTTCCACGCAAAAAAAAATTTTGTACCCACTTCTATTTTGGGTATGTTGACTGCGAGTGACTTTTTTATGAAACCTGCTTTTTCACAGAAGTGGTGGGTTTAAACCCCAATTTAGCCTACTTTACCAATAACTCTAATATCATTCATGGATTGAAAGATTATAATGTTTGATCATTAATGTGCTAAAATGGTGAAATTGATTTGAAGTCTTTCAATCTTCTTCTCACAAGTCAAATCTAAAAAATTGGTCACCCCAAAAATATGAGGTTAAAGTATAACATGCTTAACTCCAACCAATTTATAGCTTCTCAAAATCTACTCTACAAATTTTTTAAATCAATTTCTAATGTGATTTTTCCTCCAAGATCTCGTGTGGTTGAGACTCATTTCCAAGAGCCCTAAATATTAAAAAATCAAGATTTGTAGTGGACACCCTTGCACAAAACCTTGAAAAGAAAAATCATAATCATTCATTTTCAAAATCGAATTTTGATGCAAAAACTAGACTTCAAAAATAACTTTTCAAAAATATAAACTACTAAAAATGATAACTTGGTAAGGATTTTTTTAACTTCAAAGTATTGTGTACACTAGAATTTGGTATTTAGAGATTAAAGTACCAGATGGAGAGACCCCCAAAACAAACCCTAATAAGTTTGCATGAACCACTTGAGGGGTTATCCACAGGTTTCATCAATTCCAATGGTTTTCCTTCATCCTTACTCTACATTAGGGTACTCAATTCTATTCTGCTAGGTTTTTCACTACTATAGTGTGATTCTCACTATCCTAATGCCAGTCTACTACTCAACTATTTCCTTCTAAATTTTTGCACAATTTGCCATTGACTACTTGTTCCTAAATTGTTGTATAGTTTGCCATTGGATTTCTTTCTTCTAATTTCCATTCTAATTCTACTATTTGCTCTTTTTCCCTTTCTCATTTTGCACTTAGCCCTCTAATCCCTAAAGGACTATGAGTGCAGATTTTGAACAATGAATGAACAGAACACATCCTAAACTCACCGAAATATGTTTTTTCATCCATCAATTTTAGTTGAAGATTCTCATTTTAGTTCTTTAACATTTGTATGGTTTGGATTATTAAGATTTTGCTTTGCAAATATTCTATAATTCAGAAGATATTGGAAGGTCTATCCTCAAAAAGTATCTTTTTTAGTTCAAAAAATGACCCTTCAAAAATCACTTGAATAAAAAAATGAAATAAAAATCTTCAAAAATCACTATCAATATTTTGAACTTAGAAGATAAAAAAATCTCTTAAGAATCATAAATATTCAATCTACAATTGATTTTAGAAAGAATTTCCAATTTCTGGCTTCAAATTTTATTGAAAAATATTGGTATGTATTTTTGTTGATCTAACCATATGGATGTGATCTGTATATAGCATTTTACAACTATTGTTTGAGAGTCCTAAATTCTAATTCTAACTCTAGAAATCCTCAATTCTTTATGATATAAATGAATTCAATGACCTCCACATAAGTGCTCCAAGTTTTCCCAATCAACTTTTTTGTACCAAGTCCACTAATCTATTCTTTTTTTTTAAATCCTTCTATTAATCTTTGTCAATTCTCTAAACTACTAAACGTTATATTAATTATTCTAAATTAAATTGTGAGCCAATTTGGTGGCTCACAATGTCTTACGATAACAATTTGAATAATGACATTTTAACAAAAATTGTAGACTATGATCCACAAATCACATCCATTCAATTGGATCTACCATTGCACTAATCAATAAGATTTGAAAGGAAAAAAATGGCAAATCTTTCTAAAATTGATTGTAGATTAAATATCATTAAATATCACAAAACTTATTATTTTATATATATAGGATGTTGAATTCTAATTATGGTGATTTTGATATATTTTAATTTCACTTAACTTTTGAGGTCATTGTTGAAGGCCCATTTTTGAACTATAATAGTTAGGTTTTGTGATAAAACATAATTGTGTTTTTGGGAACTATAGAATACTTGAAGGGAAGAGTTTAATTTGCAATGAATGCCTACTTGTAATCTACATTTATTGAAGAGCTCACCCAATCCATCGGCGGGGAACTGACCCAAAAGATGCACAGATTGGTTCTCTTGCAAAATGCAGGGTAAGATCCCCACAAGGTATCAATCTTCCCCACATGGTATCAATCTTCCCCACATGATATCAATCTTCTCCACAAGGTATCAAGATACCTACAGAATATCATACCCTCTCCAGCAATTTCTTAAGAGAGTGATGGTACATTCACACCTGGCATTTAATAACAATGGGTGTAAAAACATGATACCCTTACCTTTGACAAAGACAAAAAGGTGCCGGTTTTATAAAAACATTTGTTTTGAGTTGGTGTGGTATTGGTTCAGCATAATTTGATCATTTTAAGTTACCAATCGTTCAGACTAGGGGTATTCAGTAAGATAGTCTGCTCTAAAAGCGAGTGGGCTCTACAAGCAAACATGACATAAAGGTACATTTTGCTTTCTTCAATGTACTAGCAATGTACATTTCAGGAGGTGGTCAATTTTAGTGACCACTACATTTCAACTTCAAAAATTTGTGACTAATTCCACAAAGGTCCAAAAATATGAAACGGCTTGAGTTAGATGCCAATTTTTATTTTTTTCCCTCAAAAAATTTAATGAATATTAATTCAGGAGCTTAGCTTCTCCGAAAAGGCAATCAACTCTTAACCCCTAAAGGTGAAAGACTATGTTTTCACCAAGAACGTTCCAAAATTGCCATTTCTAATACAAATACCAAATTTTAGTAAAAGAACATTTTTGGACAAATGTAAACGTAGGATCTTGTAGTAAGCTTGATTGAAAATATGTAGAAAAAATTTCAAAATTTTCCACCATGTAGATTGCAAGATATCAGCATTTGAGTTGACAAAAATCCTTTTTTGGCCTTGCAAAGAACCGGGCAGCTGCACTTGACAAGGTTGCATTTGTATGAAAGAATGTCCAAAATGGTGGTTATTCCTTGGATTCATTCTTCAGAGCAAATTGGTTACATGCTTGAAAAACTTCAGATCATTTGACATATAGAAAAATGACAATAAGTAGAAAGAAATAGAGAATGATTCAAAATACTAAATTGTTAAGAATTTCATTATGGAATTGAAAAATGTCAATTCCAACAGTTGTAATGTTGTTATAAACAATATACATCCTAATCTTTATTTTTTTCAAAAAATATTAAAAATTGAGTTAAATAAAGGACTCCAAAGTTTATTTTAGAGTAGGAAATCCATAACTACCCGCAAACTAGAACACCTAATAATTTTCATCTCATAAACAAAAACGGAATAATTCAAAGCTTTACAAATACATATAAATCTAGAAAACCAATTTCAAATTTTTATTTCTTAAAAAAACAATTTTTTAGAATTTTTTTAAGTTGCCCGTTGACTATTAAAAATGACATAACTTTTTAACCATGTAGTCAAAATTTATGAAAATTTTTGGACCTAAAAGCTACTCCTTGGGCACTCTTTATGTGAAATTTTCAAAGAAAAAAAATTAAACCTCCGTTTGTAGTGAGTTGCCCGTCGACTATTGAAAATGACATATCATCCAATAACTTTTTAACCATGTAGTCAAAAGTTATGAAAATTGTTGGGCCCTAAAGCTACTCCTTGGGCACTCGCTGTGTGAAATTTTCAAAGAAAAAGAATGAATCTCCGTTCATAGTGAGTTGCTCAAAATTGCTAAGTTGCCAAAAAACGTCATTTGCTTCTTTAGGAGTTAAATGGTTGGTTAAAGAGCAGACTACCTCAATCTTCATAGAGGCGACCTTTTCCTCTTTGCAATCCTCATCCAAAAAATTCATCCTCATATCACCAAGAATAAAATAAGTATCAATACCAATGGCATTTGACCATCTATCACAAATAAATAAACTTGATAGCAATGTGAAGTAAATACTTCATTGACAATTGTGGGCGAGATGGGGGCATCTTTTTTATAATGAAATCCATTGTCCATCATAAACCTTCAAAGGATATGGGATAATTTGAAGATGAAAGCTTGAGTGCTCATTGTCAAAAAGCAAGAATTCTTTTTGAAGTGAAATTTTAAACTTCATTTAGGTAGAGTAAAATAACTTTTCTCAATAAAATTTTGATCTTTTAAATAGTTAGAAATCAAAGTAAATTTCATCTCCAAAAATCCATTTGAAATTTTGAGCCTCCAATCAAAAGTTATGGACAACTCTTAGACCTTTTCTTTGACACTTTCAGATAGCCCTCTCCAAAATTTGTTCATAACTTTTGATTAGAGGCTCAAAATCTCAAATGGATTTTTGGAGATGAATTTCATCTTGATTTTCCAACTTTTTCAGTTCAAAGTGTTTTGAAAATAGTTAGTCTACTATGCCTAAATGAGGTCTGAAATTTCACTTCAAACAAAATTTCTGCTTTTGACTTCATGATGAGCGGTTGACTCCTCAACTAATTCTCATTTACATATCCCCACATGGATTGTTTTCTTTCCTACCACCCCATGTGTATATGAAGAGCTTGTCTTCTCATTTCAAAGCATAAATTGTGAGTGGCCCTTGAATTGCAGCTGTGAAACCCCTAGTTGAAAGTTGTTCTTTATTGTTAATCATCCATCTGCAATCCCATTAACTAATTGTGCTCTCAAAAATCTGAAATCTATGTTCTTTCAACTTTTTTGTTGATTGAGGTGCTACGTAACATTGCGCAAAAATCACATAATTGCGTGAAAAATGTCTTCATTTATTGACAAGACCGCTATTCTTTTCCTTGCCAGCTTGCCGTCCAACTAGGATATTTGCTAAAGAATGGAAGTGTAAACAAACGCACGATTCTCTTTCTAACAACGTCCCAAAAACTTGGCCTTAACGCCATGTGCGAACATACCATGAGTTGGTCTAGTCTGAAGCAAAATCAAGGTCATTAGAGCATGTCAGCTTGATACCATGGTTGTTTCATGTGCATGATAAGTACATATTGGAGATACCAATCCACTGCTAGTGACGCTGACAAATAGTAGTTTGGCATTTGAGCTACAACGTCTTAGCATAATCCCTTAAACCTTTCCAAATGAGAGCTGACTTTTTTTCTTTGGACCAACTACCGTAAGTTCTTAAACACAAAGTGTTTCCATTGTTTTTTTAATGCACAATTTTTTGCTAGTTAGCTATAGCCAAAAGACATTGCCGCTATTTTTGGTCAAGGAAATTTTTAAATAGCCAAATTATTATTGCATTTGAAGATCAATAGACAAATTTTACCTAAATATCACCTAGGGTTGAAATAGATATCAATCACCAAGTATCACCAAAGTATCATATCTATACCTTAAATTAGGTTGTTTGTTTATTTGTTTTGTTTTGTTTGATATGCTAAGATCTAAAAAACTATGGAGTGTCTCGAGGCGTTTTTGAAACCATTGGAAAGCTCTTGACAAGAAGAAGTGCATGGACTTTGTTTTGTGGTGTTTAGACCTACGGTGAGAAAGTTATTGATTTTCACAATTTTTATAAATAAAAAAATTACATTAAATTATCTTTTATTTTGGAAAAAACATAACTTTCACATCACATGTCTAAACTCCACGAAACAAAGCCTTTGCACTCCTTTGTGCATAGAGCTTTCTATTTGTGCCAGTTTCATGGCGTTTGGACCTACGGTTTGAAAGTTATGAATTTTTTTAATTAAAAAATTGAATTAAATTATCTTTTATTTTGGAAAAAACATAACTTTCACATTGCATATCCAAACACCACAAAACAAAATCCCTTCCACTCTTTTGTGCATAGAGCTTTCTATTTGTGCCAAGAACGCAACCTCTCACACTCGAGTGAGAAGGTTATTGAATTCAAAAGTTTTAATGAATTCAAAAATCATCAATTACTTTTTTTGGTTGTGGCAATGGCACAATGTACACTAAGGTAGAACCACCCATTCACAATCAGGGACCTAATTGCGATCAAATCTAAAGACGGTAGTCATTTTAGAACTTAAATGTTCTTACACCATAGATAACTTATTGTTTGGGTCAACAAACAATAAGCTATCTATGGTGTAAGAACATTTAAATTTTTAAATGAGTACCATCTTTAGAATTGATCAGGAATGATCGGGAATGGGTGATTCTACCTTAGTGAGTATTGAAGAAATAACTGGCTACTTCTCCAAAATGATAAATAACAAAACACTACGTGGTTCCGTCCGATCCGTAAGTTCCAAATCGTTAATAAGGAGCCAGAGCCGGGCCATGAGCTCTCCCCAAACATCATCGCCTGTCGGAAGTTCAGGGTAAGCCAGCGAAGTTTGGTTTTTTAGGTTTCGTTAGACAGGGGATTGGAAATCTCACGTTTCAGGAGTTGCATCGTCATCGTCACGACTCTGTAGCACTTGGTAGTGCTTGATGTTGTCCACCTTGTATCTGGACTGCACGTACTGAAAGCGCTGTAGTCTTTGACCATAGTCCTCACTCCTCACTCTATTCTTGTCTGTTGGACGGTGCGGTAGGAGAGTTTGCCATTTCGGCTGAAATCCATTTGCAAGCTTCCATCGAGCGAGTCGTTGGCAGCCTCAATGTACGTACGACTGGGCAAAGTTCATTAATTGTAAGAATGGGTCCTCACCTTCTGTCTGCTTTGTCGATCTGTGCAATGATTGTGCTTTCTTGCTCAAAGTCAGAGTGCAATCTTGTCACATCAAGTCTTGTTACAAACGCTTGGTTGCTAAGATGCTTCTTTGTCACCATACTTACTACGGTTGAGGATACTATTAGAGGCACTTTAAGATCAGTATACAGCTGTAGAGAGATCTTTGGGTACAAGTGCCAAATCCGTTGAGCTGTATGAATTTCTTATGCGTTTTCCGAAATGGGAGGTTGCAGAGCAGTATTAATGACACCGAGCGACCCCATTTCCATTCAAAGATCAGTGGCTATGGAAGTCAAGCTTTTACTCCGCTTGTTAATAAGTTCAATCAGGAGTTGCTGTTGTCAATATGAAGATGGGATCAGATGCGTGACGGTTTTAGCACCATCTACCTCATTGCTTGGCTCAATGGTACGTGATATATGCCGTAATTGTTAGTTTTCATTGTCTTGTTTCAGCGAGAAAAATTGCTGCAGTCATTGACTGATTTTTGAGTTGTAATTGTCATGCACAGAATGCAGAACGTAATTTGCGAGTGACTCCAATTTTAAGGAAGATGCATCGAATGTGAAAAAACTAATTACTAAAATGGTTTCACAACTCCATCCAACTCCTGACGCTGTAGGGCGAAACAACCACAGGTATGCTTCTGATATAGCTTCCTCTATGTAGCATGGTTGGTTTGAATTCCACGCATGCATAGCATGCTTGAACTTTTTTCTTATGTGGAGTACTTTATACATAATTGGACTGAATGGTGAACCAACTTCTCCAGTATCTCACCAGAACCTCTCTTTAGGCTCTTGTGCATTTGTACAGTTTATTTCACTCTGGAGCACGAAGGATGTTGTAAACTCAACGGCACCAATTCTGAACCAAGTGCTGCAGCTCAGTTACACAGGGACCTCATATTGAATCCCCAGTCTGCAAAATGTTTACACAGGGTAGCTGGTCCAAGAGAATCCACGAACGGAGTGCAAGAACCTCGATCTTGATGACCTTGTGGGTTCAAACTCAAGTTCGGCGTTGTTTTGCTGTGTATTCTCTGATTTTTGGATCCCAACATAGCACTTGGGAAACTGTTTGTTATGGATTTTTATCTAGATAATGCTCGAGAGCCAGGTGGATCAAGAGCATTATATTGCGAAGTCATTCTACTCCATCAAGAACCTCCAAATCTGTGACGTATTAATGTGATAATAATTGAGGAATTTGACAAGCGAAAATGAGGTTTTAGACTCCGTACCATGTTCCTGGATCTTGCAACCACAATTACTTTGTTAAGTTCACTTTTACATGCTACAAAACATGTGACAACTTTACATTGTTTAGCAAGTGTGGTTTCCTCGTGAATCCAAATCTAAATGAAATTGCTATGGAAAATCAACCCTGAAATATCACCTAACAATTAATGCAATTTATACAAACCTCAAGGCTGACTGCAGAGCAGTGACTTGAGGCTTACCCAGTGTTTCTTATTAAGGTTTTATATTGCAATTTTTGAACCTTATTACAACATCAAAATGTTTCGAACCACAAGAGTGGTGAGGGGTGTGGATCAGGGCTTTTTTTTTCATTTCTAAAGAAGTGCCAAAGTGGTGATATAAAATGTTATAGTGGTGTTCCAAATTTCAAGATTCATCCACATATTGGATTGATAATGTCACATGTGCACATGTCACATGTCTATAATTTGTTTTTTCATTTACAATTTGGCGATTTCATCCAAAATTGTTTTAAATTTGATGTTTTCTTGGTGATTTCATCCAACTTTTTGAGGCATTTTTTTGCCATTTTTTAGCCAAATTATTTTTTCTAGTCCAATCTGGCACTAGAAAGCCAAAAAAAAGCCTTGGTAATGTGGATTTCCATAGCAATATTTCACTTCCACATTACTACAAATAACCTCAATGATTGGATCATATCAAAGCATTTTCATGTGTGATGCTTGGTTATCAAAAGAAGACCATATGCTAAATAAGGACAAGATTATGAGATGATTAATCAATCAATTTGAAATAATTTTGAGCATTTAGATCTAAATATTTGGTCACATTAAATTATTCTTTGTATGTGATATATGGTTATGAAAGGAGACCATAAGCTAAAGGACAAGATTATAAGATATATTATGCTCTTTATATGTATGAATGGTTATCCTCTCTATAGAAATGGGCCCATTGTGGTTGTGTATTTCATTTTTTAGAAGATCTTATAAAGCATTGTTTAGTAGGATTTCAATATTTAGGATACTTACATGCCTACAACTACATCTATTTATGCACAATCACTTTGATGCTTACCAAATTCTAGACTACATATTGCCAATATATTAGACTTGTAGACTTTTTGCCAATATATATTAAATATGGCTTATATTTTCCTACTTGCCATATTAACATTATTCCTATTGCTCATATCCTTGCCTTTAAATTGTTAATTGGAAATGATTGCATTATCTAGTATCCATGTGGTGATCAAATTACATGAAATTGATTAGCCATCTTCAATTTTCAATTGTCCACGTTCTTTTTGTTTTTTGTGAATCAATATAAAGTTCCGCTTTCAAAGAAAATATATCATTGGGTGGCCAAAAGAGGTAACAACCAATCTACAATCCCTCTACTCATGCATTGTTTATCCTTCCATTGATTTAATATTCTAATCTAAATGTTCAAAATCATTTCAAATAGGACAACTTGACATTAATATGATCAATAACCATTTTTCAAACTCCCCACTCTTCAGGGCAATTAGACCATCTTCACATTGCCTTATTCTTGTCTAGTAGCTTGAAACTATTAATTGGAGAAACTTCGGTATCTTCTGGTGTCCATGTGGAGATCAAATAATGTGAAATGGATTAGACATCTTCAAACCTCCATTTTTCATGTTTTCTATTGTTGTTTGCAAATCAATGTAAAGTTCAGTTTTTCAAGGAAAATATATCATTGGTTAGCCAAAAGAGGGTTACAACCAAGCTACAATCCTTCTACTCACATGTTGTTTATCCTTTGATCAATTAAACATTCATATCTAAATGTTCAAAATCATTCAAGTAGGACAACTTGACATAAATATGACCAATAACCATTTTCAAACTCCCTACTCTTGAGGGCAATTAGACCACCCTCACACTGCCTTTAGAACAAAGAAGAAGAATTTCATCTGTAGTCCAATGTGATGGAAGCATTTGTTAGAGGAAGTTTGCATTAATAAAAGTCTATGCCCATATGAATATGGATGATAGCATGTGCAGTGCCTTTGTGACATGAATGCGTATCCAAATGCACTCAAACCTCTCTGACTCCGTATGATCTCCTCCGTGAGTATGAAGTCTCTGCATATTCTTAACATTTGTCATGTTGTGTACACATCTCATTAGAAAACTTCACTTGTGAATATCTATATATGAGAGTGCTCATCGAAGCTCATTTCTCCCCTGCGATGGAGTAACGCCAGAGAGGGATCTATTCAGAGTCTCGTTGGATTCTTGTGGTGGAAAAAGGATGTGATGGAATGTTATTCAACATAAACTATTTCGCAAACATTTGGTGTGGGTGAGTGGAGAAGGTAAAGCTGAAGCGCTCTTCCAGTGCGGTTTGCAATTTCAAGGGTGGGCATGCTCGCAGCACAGACTTCACATCAGCCAAATAGCAGAAGCGTGAAGAAATCGATGTGCGCTCACGGCTCCAGAATATGAGCATCTCTTGGTCACCACCCAAACGAAGGAGCAAACAGTGTGGTGTGGACAACGCGTGACATGCATGCGTTCGATTTGAGAGCGAGAAGCCCAGATGTTTCCTCATTTGTTTCAAGCTACTATTTGAACAATAAGTGAGAAACCCAATTCGTCCTTGAATGCTTGAAATCCCAGCTATGGGCGAGCACGGTGCACAAATTCAATGGCTCCCTCTGAGTGTCCGGAAACTGAATTTAGAGCAAATGAACAACAGTTTCCCTGTTCACCAAATGGCGCCACGAGTGCCCAGGGCCTCAGCACTCGGAATTCAACTCTCGATTTACTACAGTATCCAATATGGTGCTCATTCATGCGACATTTCCAATGCAAATTAAACTGAAAATAGTAATTTTCATCAATCGCATGAACAGAACAGGCTCTTATTGTGCACTCACCATCACACTGGTCGGCAGCTTGCCAAAAATGAGCAAATTTGATAGATCCATCCCACTCAGATGAACATGAGAGATACATTGCAAAAACGCAAAATTGCCACTGTATGCAAGTACTCACTCAGAATGGAAGCTAATCCGCATCCCAAGGGTATCAAGCGTATATAGCAAACTGGAGCTTGAAACTAAACATATTGATTGATCACAAGTACAAGATGCCCCTTTGTAACTGAAATTGTGTTTCCCGCGGTACGGTATCACAGATTCACAGCACCTCTCCAAAACCCGTGAGGATTTCTTAAATATGTACGAACACCAGTTGAAATTTAGGTCCAATAATTAATCGAGGTGTATATTTGCACCAACATGCGCATATTCGCAGGTAAGGATCTATTTCTTCTGGAGCCTTGGGTTCACAACGAGAATGCATCCCATCCATGACATTGTTATTGCTGGAGCTTTTTAATTCTTTTTAATTATGTTGACGCAAAAAAAAGATGATTCAGGCGAAGGGATCCTGCAAAGTTTGTTATAAAGGGATTCTTCATAATATGCCCGTGCTTGATATCATTTTGAATGCATTCCGACAGTAAAGTAACTCCAATTAAGACACAAATTGCATAATGCTCATTGGCAAGACAAGCCTCACAATGGAGTACCATTGTAGAACGTCTGCACAACGAGGCTGGCGCTAGGGATCTTATGAGTTCCACTTCAGTTTCGTGAGTCCAAATTCAAGCCGGTTCCTCGTACAAAACAATTTCTCACGAAAAACATGGGCGAATCACTTTGGCACACAATCCTGAGTGCCAGAAGAAAAAATCCGTAGTTGAGCTCTTAATTTGTTTGTGCATGCCGTAATTCCATGACCTCCAGATACTTGGGTTCAGTTCCCTTGAACTGAAGACTTCCACTCTCGTTTGTCAACCTCTGATTAAAAAAGCAATGCTTCTTGAAATAGATATATCCCAGTGCTCCTCAAATTACGAG
The DNA here is from genome assembly GCA_963969595.1 of Neckera pumila. Taxonomy (NCBI): domain Eukaryota; kingdom Viridiplantae; phylum Streptophyta; class Bryopsida; order Hypnales; family Neckeraceae; genus Neckera; species Neckera pumila. The sequence goes on along the minus strand of OZ018409.1, from coordinate 43,238,205 downwards.
TATCTACGGAGGCGGGAGTTGCATTGCAGGACTCTCTTTCGGAAATGAACGTATATCCCATGGGCAGATTTGGCAACTTGTGGAGGGAAAAGCCATTGCAGATACCGTGAGCTCCCATTGAGGATTCCAATATGCTTTGGGTTTGCCTCCCAGCTGAAGGTTTATGTTGACCCCCATCCACCCTCTAGACAAGTGATAATAAAGAATAAATATTCTTAGTACATTTAACCTGAACATGACTCTTTGAAGGAAGTGAAAAATGGATAAAAAATTTACATTCCACTCTTGCAATCCTCATCCGAAGGACAGAATGTCAATTCCATAAAATTGTTGGTATTCCAAAGCATTCATTCTGGAGCCATTTTTGACATTTACATTTTGACATTAGCTTGTGCTGCTGATAGAGATGCAGATTAACATGCAAATTGCATTTCATCCACAATATTGTTAACTGTGAAGCTCGGACTCCCTAAATCATTTCTTTTACTTCCGTGCTTGAGGGTCCATGGCGCCACTTCATTGGAATTGCGCCAATGTACTGAACTTGACTTACTACAGGACGCTTGAAACTCCGGAATTGGGAATTGCTCTCGCGCTGTGGTTCAACAACAGCCCATCATGCACGTTTCTGTGTCTTCAAGAATTCTAGATTTTAAATTCCAGGTGGCTGAGCTTGAAGAGTTAAAGCGTGGAACAATTTCAGGAACAACTCAAATGTCCGTGCACAACCGCAAAATGGTACTCCCTCTGTCCCGAAACACGTGTCCGAACTGGAAACTCGTGATTTTTTCAGTAGTTTTGAGGAGGTTGTATGAAGGCTTTCTTAGATCCGATTTTTATGGAGGTTGCAGTGAACGTATACAATGTTCTTCATTTATTGTGGTGATATAAAACTTGGACTCTTCTGAATTACACATTTTACAATATGATCAATGAAATTGGTATAAAAAAAAGGTGAGGTTTCAATGAGGACACTTATTTCGGGAAGGACTGAGTATAATTTTTTACCCTCTTTCTGAACATTTTTTTTGGTAATGATGTGTGGTTATCAGTACTAACTTAATGCAAGATTAGTTGATCATATTCTGATAAATCAGAAATTATATACAGAAGCCAATTCTAAAAACGTGATCTTCATCAGATCTTGCAGACTTAATACAAAATGTTGTACAGAGGACAACACTTGTAGACGACGATTGCAGTTCATTAGATTTTCCAACTTTTTCAATTCATAAGATTTTAAAACTTCATTGACTTTCGATCGATCATGAATCTCTCATGAAGATCCATGACGGTTGTGAGCTTCTAACTTCTCGTCATCTGAATGCATGGAGACAGTGTTCACCAAATAGTCCTCCAATCAACGTTCACTTTTTCATCAAATTGATTGAAACCAAAATCATCCAGCATTAGACAGTAAGAAAGAAAGGAGTGCATAGAGAATGCACTAGAGGTTAGTCCTCCAATCAACGTTCACTTTTTCATCAAATTGATTGAAACCAAAATCATCCAGCATTAGACAGTAAGAAAGAAAGGAGTGCATAGAGAATGCACTAGAGGTAGCAACCAAACCTTCTTTTTTTTATGCCAAGATGATAACGAAAGGATGAAGTGCAACAAAATGAGGATACGATTCAGGATTCAACAAGTTCATGGAATTCTGCAATGACTACCCTATTTCAAGTATCTTCACTTTCCATTTACCTTTTTTAAATTTATAAGTGGATGTCAATTACCCTGTAATAATATGTTTTTCTTTTTGAAACACAAGGGACGAGAGCCCATTCTTAAAAGAGAAAACTCTACAGTATGAGAGAAGCTCGGCGAAGTCCTCACGCCCTAGGCACCGACAGTCTGATTGGAGCTTCCTTCACTCGCCATAAATTGCAAAGCGCCCAAAGGATGAACGACGAGGATGGAAGTTCGGTGCTGCGGTCGCCCACAGTCCCACATCGCTTTTCCCACTTTAGAGAGCCCCATTGGAGCCATAGCCATAATTAAATTTAATTGCATTCCGTGACCAGAGCAGAATTATTGCCCGACGTTGTAATTCAACCTCAATTATCTTCCAACATGCGCTAAGCATGCACGTTGAATTGCAGCTAGCGCAGCAGGTTCATGAATCGAGGTGGGCACTTTCAAATTCAACAGAAACAACTGCTGATCCATAGCCCTTGATGGCTCTGGCTAGCAAGCACAAGGTCAACTGCAATTAATGCTAGAAAGCCCACTTTATTGCTCCAATTCAAACTTTGCGATCGACGGAAGTTCCTTCACACAACAGTGCTTCTTCTTCTTTTCTGACTTTTTGAAAATGCATGAATTCATTAAACCCGACCTCATGCAATCACTCATCAAGGTCCAAAGCTCTGCCGCCATAGCCACGCACACCAGACGTCGCAAGACACTGTACACAACTCCCGCCAGGTATGACGGTGGATCCAATGCCGATAATTATATTTGGGGATGCAATGCACCCAGTTCATTTCAAAATTCGGACGGATGGGCACACATGCATCGTGATTTTTCTCTCATTTATTAATGGAAATTCCGTTCAAATGTCCAAAATTCCAAATGGAGGAAACGTTGTTGTGGAAAATTTCAAGTGAAGCTCCGCCAGACAATGGCGTCAGTTGCATTGAAAGATTCCATTGTCAGTCATTCGTACTGCTCAAAAACATTAAATACCGTACGAAATCAAAATGGACAGGAGGCGCTCTTGCCTGCCTCTCAGTGCGCTGCCAAGATTCCGAGCGCATTTCCACCGCTGGTTGGTCACGTTCGGCAACTTGCGGGAGAGAAAGGCCCGATTTCCACAGATACTTTGAGTTTCGGTGAGTATACCAAAGACGATCAACAATATTTTATTGAACTTCGAACCGGGGATTGAACTTTCCTGTTGACCCCAATTCCAGACCCATTCCCACCGGACCAAATGCCCCGCAGAACGTGCTCACGGTCGGTCGAAGAAATCGTCATATGGCAATTGACTCTGGTGGGGACAACCCCAGAGTAAGAAAGACCCTCGGAAAGGCAGGTGAAGCAACCGGTGGCGTTAGAGGCAGACGAGGAGATTCGTCCGCTTGCAACTGGCGGCATCCTGAGAATTTCGCTAGAGGGGCATCAGATATTCAGATGACGCTGCCGTGGCGGCTGCAATTTCACCCGCAAAATTGATAAGAAGGGAAAATTCTTTTTTCAAATGGAAAAACAGCCAGGATTCCGCCACAACTGACCGAGAGCAACCGCAAGCGGATCCCAACCCAATTGGCGAAATAGTCGAATCTGCCGGCTCTGGCCATTGGAACCGCGGGCTTTTTCTTGGTATGCGTCGGCAATTCAGAAGCCCACGCCGCTCTGCCCTGAATCCATGGCCGTCGGTGGTCCCCAAACCGAACCCCCAAAGACGAACGAATTGCCTGCTGTTTGAATTTTTTGAATTGGTCCCACTGCCGACGAAGCAGATTGCGTAAGAAAAGCGCACCGGTGACCTCCTACATGGCATCCAAGCAAGCAAGGTCCAGGACCTTCCACTCCAGCTTCCACCTCCACCTCCACCCCCACCCCCACCCCCACCCCCACCCCTACCCCCACCCAAGTCATTTTCAATTCCATAGCTAGGTTTGACCGATTTCTGCCGATTCCTAGTTCAGCAACTTCCCATCTTACCTCCATCAACTGTTGCCCAGACATGTGATGTAAGTTTTGGAATCCTCGAATCAGGATCCTTCACTGCAGCAATTTTCTGCCCAGCAGCCAGGCCACCTCACCATGGCAAGTCAAACGCTTATCTAAACAGCGGTATCGTTTACCTCCATTTCAAACGTCCGACACCGAATAGGATCATGTTCTACTTAAATTTCCTCTCCGCCAGAGTGCAGCTTCGTGACAAGATTCCATGACCCTCCAAATTCATTCATTCCGTGCAGGAATCGAATTGGCTGTACTTCCATCAGCACTCCATGAGAAATTGCTGTCTGCAAAATTGGTGAGCACCATGTGAAAGAACTGAATCACATGTGAACGTACGTTCTCGTCCAACCCAAATGTTTAAAATTCCATGACTCAAACAACGAGTTCTTCGAAACTTGGTTTTGTCAGATCGCGCGATCAGATTGGCTTGCGCAAGGGGCAGCCCCTTTTCGTCTTGGGATATGCTCCTGGAGACTCTCCAGCGGCGGAGACTGGCTCCAACTGTGTGGCCCACGGCGGACCTTTCGGGATCGCCCAACTCACTTAATTGGGCCAACTCAACAGGCAATGGTCTGAACTCACTGCACCAATAGAGCCCTCGTCACTTTTGGAGGTACTTTTGCTTTTTCGCTTTTTGCAAATTTTTTTCGGCACTTGTAATTTGATCCAACCAATATTAAGATTACATTCGAGCCAGCCAGTGGCATTGAGACCGACGGATGGATGGATAGGCCGGACCACCTTCACTAATTAATCTCCAGGTTAAATATTCAATTTGAACTACGCTAAACTAGCTGTAGCTGTCTGAAAATCGTGGGTACCTGTTCAGTGCTCATTAATTTTGCACATAACTTTAATGATATGTCTGGACCAAGGTATCGGGGGAGTCTCCAAGAAAGTAACTTAACTCATAAGCATGACTCATCATCAAGTGTACCAGCAGTAATTGCATGTTTGTGATATGATTCTTGACTTGGGATGGGATTTGCCTTTGGAGGGACGCTTGAATAGTGTGATGAGAAAAAAGTTTGAATTTTGAAATTCTCCAAGTAAACGCTGCTGATGAGATATCTACAGTAGGCTTCTGGTGCAAGACTTTTCTGTAAATGATGCTTTGCCCACTCATTTGTAGGTGGGTGTTGTTCTAAATGATGCACCCACTCATCTCAGAGATGCAATTAAATTTTACTGCTAATTAGGAGGATCCAATCTTTCTCAAATGGGTGTAGCACCTGCAAGGACATCGAGTAGACTGCTAAAACTTCACTACTGTAGACTTTTCACGTACGTGTGTGTGTTGTCAGCAAACACATAGTTCAGCAACTACATATATATGCGTGGATATTATAAGCTAATCAACGTGGCACTTAAATGCAGTGACATCGGACTTTTTAACTTTAGAACATTTAAGTTTCCCTATCCGGTACTGCAGTTGATGAGCTCCAATGCTCCATGTTCCTAAAAGCGAAAAGCGAAAAGCGAAAAAGTAGGTTTGCGGTTTAATGTCCTCCACAAATCCCACAGTTTACTATTTCAAGACTTTATTATGCCAAATTTGAACTCTTAATGTTGTCCAGGAGTGTAACTTAGTTCTTTTTTTCTTCTAATAAATGAAACAGAAACGGAATTTCTTTTTCTTTCTTTTTTAACAAATGGGAGAACCCACTGCATTCAAAAAACAGAAACGGAAAACAAAGCGTCCAATCCTTACGGCTGGGCAATGAAGAGATGACAAGCGAAGTAACCAGAACCGAAAGTAAAACTAGGAAGCGGAGACGGAAACATAATTTCATTGCCAATAAAGATGAGAGTTGTCTAAGAGTTTAAAATTTTGGATTGGGCCAATACAAAAAATTTAAACATTTGTTTTTAAGATAAGGTAAACTCCCCCATAACCGACCAAATAAGGAATTCCGACATGATCTAGAGTAGTGAAGGCAAAACAAATATTTTTCAGAGGTACATCAATAGAAATGACATGGATTGCAAAAAAAAATTGTAATTTTATCGCTTGAATTGAAATTACTATGAATTTTGGGAGGCAAAAAGTGCGCAAGACCCATGGCCAATGTATAGAGTCTTCCAATTCTGACCATTCAATAATTTTTTATCTAATCGTTATTTCCTTTTTTTTTTCACAACTTGGGACATGTGTCATGTATTTATTAGTTCCAACCTTGAAAACAAAAAAAAAACGCATTCTAAGTGTGGTCGGAAATACGTGCACCTATAGGTTGGGAATGGGTCAGTGGTTGGGAATGGGTCAGTGGTTGGGAATGGGTCAGTGGTTGGGAATGGGTCAGTGGTTAGGAATGGGGGGAATTACCTTAGATGTTGTTTAAGTTTAACTAGCGTTCAGGTCGTCCCTCTATGGAACTTGTGGACAACCTGCATTGATACGACAACCATGAAATCTTCCTTGGTTTACACTGTATACAAAGTTCTATAAATACATTAATAAAAATAATATTGTATACTTTATTATTTTCTTCAAACCAAACAATCTTTGATGTAAGGTAAACATACCCATTTCTAAGCACCCATCCATAAGCGTGTCCTACAAAATCTTGAAAATAAGTGCATATTCAATTCAAGGTGCATAAGCCATGTACTTTAAAATTACGACATGAAATTCAAATCTGTTGTATGAGATTTTGAATTTTTTAAATTAATTCATGAGTTATTCAAAAAGTTTACAATAAAATATATTGGAATCTGTTTTGAATTGCCAAAGATATCCAAAAGCATTTATCAATTAAAACTATTCCAAATAGCTTAAGTGTCCAACTATAGGTCTTTAGACAATGCACTATTCAAAAATATGTCAAATGGCTAAAATATAACCTTCAATCTCTTGTTACCACTCAACTCCTAATAGAAAAATTTCACATGCAATTCTAAATGTTGACTAGTACAAGTGACACTAAATTATCCCATTTCCATTCAACATTGGTGGTTGTAGACACTTGAATAAGTCATGCTTTTTAAATGATTTTCTAATTTAACATAAACTATTTAGAATAATGATGGGTCTTTGAGGGCATGTTGCTTGGGTCTTTAAGTCCACTATTTTCACATAGTTCTTGATTTTAAATGTTTTTAAGCTTAACAAAGGAAATGTAGCTCCAATAATCTACTCTTTATTCTCTTTTAATTTTTTCTCAAAATTGTTGAAATTGTAATTTTTGTGACACTTTGGAGATAGCATCTTGAAAGCTCCAAATACACCACGTTTGAACTTTCTTTAAAAAGTACTATATAAAACTGCTCCAAAACTATACTCAATCATCCCAATGTCATTTACAAACTCATAAGTAAACTTTGTCCATTCTTTTTTAATCTTCAAAACTGTCCATGAACTATTTTCTATAATTATTCATCAACTACTTTGCAAATACATTTGGTGCTTTGTGGGTGGAATAGGGGTAGTTACACCTAACTTCTTCAGCAAGCAGATTTCTCAAAAGAATGAGAAGTTGGTGAGAGAAAACAAGAGCCAATGGGGAGTAATTTCGGGTGAAGAAGGCATGACACCCCTTTTGTGCCATTTGGAGGATTTCTTTGAAGAATGGATTCACCGGAGCTAAAAATACGCAAGCCAACTTGCAAAATTGCAGGTATTGCAAGGAGTACAAGTGAAAGTAAGGAGCGTCAGATGAAAAAATTTGCTTGCAAAGGCTTTGTCACATCCGTTATTCACCTCCGCAAGAAAATAATAGACATAGCAAAGGCTCCGCAGATACGGTATATTCAGCCAGCAACAAACCAACCCGAACCTGCCATGTCCCCATTCTTTAGAGAATGGACGGGGAACAAAGAAGGTGTGACTACCCCTAATGTTTTAGCTTAAGAGCTTTTCCAGTACGGTTTTCAAATTCAAGGGTGGGCGTGATCTCAGCGCAAACTTCGTATCAGCCAAACATCATAAACGTGAAGAAAGCCACTGTTAGTATAGAAGGCCAACTGTTTCCTCATTTGTATCTAGCTACTATTTGAGCAATAAGTGAGGAACCCAATTCGTCCTTGAATGGGTGAGAATCCCAGCTATGGCCGTGCACGGTGCACAATTTCAATGGCTCCCTCTGAATGTCCGGAAACTGAATTTAGAGCAAATGAACAACAGTTTCTAATGTTCACCAAATGGCGCCAAGAGTGGACAGGGGGACAGAGAATTCTAGCCTCGACGTACTACAGTACCCAAATTGTTCTTTCGTACGACATTTCTAATGCAAAGTAAACTCAAAATAGTAATCTAAATGGCAAGAACAGAACAGACTTCGATTGTATACTCATATCACAGTGGTCGGCAGCTTTGTCAAATGAGTATGTTTTGGGACTTGGTAGCTCCCGCCCTCTCAAATGAACGTCCTTGGAAGATTCCACAAACACAGAATTGCCACTGTAACTATGCAAGTACTCACTCGAAATGGAAGGTAGTTCACACCCCGAGGTATCGAACATATATAGTAAACTGGATCCTGTGAAGGCAATGATGAAGCTAAGAACATTGATTGATTGCTATCACAAGGACATGTTTCCTGTTGAAAACAGAGGTGGTGCTTCTCGCGGTAGGACCTCTGTCATCAAAACCCGTGAGAATTTCCTCAAGCAAGAACGAACCCAAGTTGGAATTTAGGTTCAATAATCAAGGTGCATTTTTTGCACTAGCTTGCAATGCTTCCCGGATCTTCTCTTATTGCGCAGAATTTCAGCTACGCTTCTTCTGGGACGACGAGAATGCATGCAAATCCATGACATTATTACTGCTAGCTGGAGCTTTCTAATTCTTTTTATTAATGTTGCCAAGCAAAAGAAAAGAACTTTCGCGGAGGAGAGATTCAGGAGCCTATTCTGATCAGGCAATGCCCGTGCTTCATAAGGAGAATCGTTTTGAATGCATTCCGACAGTAAAGTGACTCCAATTAAAACACGATTTGCATAATGCTCGGGGCCAAGGCGAGTCTCACAACGTCGTACCACTGTAGAACGAGGCTGGTGCGAGGGATCCTATGAGCTCCACTTCATTTGCATGAGACCAAATTCAAACTGGTACCTAGTTCGGTCGGGCTTTCCTGTACTCTTTTCTTGCAATGAACTTGTTCATTTGTGTAAAAAAGAAATTTAAAATCAAAAAACAGAAAACAAAACGGTTCCTATTATAAAATCATTTCTCACGAAAAACATGGTTGAATCACTTTGGAATACAATCTTCAGTTTCAGATGAACAAAACCCACAGTTAAACTCCTAATTTGTTTGCGCATGTAATTCCATGACCTCCAGATATTTGTGTTGAATTCCCTCGTAGAATTCCTCTCTCCTATGTCAACCTCTGCTTCAAAAAACAACTGCAGTAATGCTCCTCAAAGAAAGTGTGTCTATGGAGGGGCTGGAGGGGCGATCCAGGCCTCTCGTTGGGAATGAACGCATATCCCGTGGTCAGATTTGGCAACCACTGGAGGAAAAGCCGGTGGAGTTGGAATTCACCGTCGCGCTTTCATTGAGGATTCCCAGATACTTTGGTTTTTCCCTCCCCAACTACAGTAACAAAAGGTACACGTTGACCCCACTTTCTATACAAGCGGGAGTCAAGGATTGAATGATTCTAGCCAGTGCCTTGAACCACAGCTTGCCGTGAATCTTCGAAGGAAATTGGGCGCTGGCGGGGGTCAGACACCCGCCTTCGCGACGACTGATGGCAAAAACCGACTCTGAATTGTGAACGTGTTTCAGTTTGTGACCCACGTTTTTTTTCTCTTAAACAATTGCGGCCGAGTGCGGGATCCACTGGTGTCTGTCTGTAACAGCTGGGTGGCTGCGCAGTAGTACAGTACACACGCATCTTGAGGTTCCCAGGGAAAGGAGCTGGAACTGGAGGTGGAAGCAACACTTGACGTCTCTTGTGACACCACCACCATGGTGGCTCACCTCGGAATCCACGCCCGTTTACGCCACGTGAGATTTTATATTTTTGAAGTCGTGGATGTGTTGTTTTTTCTGACAGAATTGCAACCGTACACACGTTTTTAGTATGCTTTGGATGAATTTCATTTCACTCGTGCATAATTATTGGGATGGGATGCACCACTGTCATTTTGCACAATGCCATGTGATAATTGTGATTTGAGGACGAGTGTAAAAATCAGGTTTGAGAGATTAGTCACATGAGTTTTTGAGGGATCACTGTTTCCACTCTACCACTGCTTTATAATATATTCAGTACTTCAAGATTATTTACAGTCAGAAGTTATCCTGCTTTCTACGGGAGCAAAAGAGGAACACAGTGTTCGTTAATAATGTTGGGATACCTTGTGCATTTTGATGTCCCTCCCTTAACCCTTAAACATCGCGGCGGTCGTTTTGTGGCCGATGAATGACAAGAGAATCTCTTGTGTAGGATAGAAGTGCAACTATTCATCCTCGAAATTTTGATTCCCATTGAGTATTTTTGCTATTTCTTAAGCCAATGATTTACACGGTAATAGAAAGGGATGACTTTCAGGATCACTCCTTTGTCCTTTAAGGGTTAAGGTATACCACTTATTTCCATCAACATTAAGCATTTTAACCCCTAAAGGACCGAGGCCCTTTTTCTGCCAAAAAACACTCAAAACTGCCATTTCTATAGCAAAAAGTAAAAAATTTAGAAAAATGTTTTTTTCATATATAACCGTAGGATCTTACACCTAACTAGTATGAGAGTGTGTGGAAAAAATTTCAGAATTTTTGACCGCACAGATTGCAAGATAACTGCATTTAAAGTGAAAAAAACAAATTTTTCAGCACATTGTGAGACTAGGTTTTTGACTTTGAACATTTTTAACTTTATTTTTTTGCACTACGGAGTTTTGAGCTTTTAATGTTTATACTGAAGAATTGAGTTGAGAATCTAGCCCAAATGAAAAAAGTTCAAAAAAACTTAATTTTCATTATTAAAAAAATTGTTAAATAGAAGTAGGTATAAGATAGAAGGAAAATCTAAAATATTCATATATTTTAGGTGGGATTAAAATGCACTAATCCCAATGGTGAGATTGTTCTAACAAGTAAACTAAACCATACCAAAAAAAAATTTGAAAAATTTGAAAAATTGCATTCAAAAATGAATCCTACAAGTTATTTTTTTCAAAAAGATGCTCTAACTGCCCAAAAAACAAGAATGTCCATAACTTTCTCATACAAAATCCAAATGAAATGAAAGTTTTCTAGATAGACAAAAATATAATCTATGAGAAAAAAAATACTTAAAAAAAAAAAAAAAAAAAATTGCAAATTTTTTTGCTGCCCGCCGTCCCCTGTTTTGAGCTTATTTGGTCATAACTTTTGTTCCTGAACACCGATTGTGAAAAAATTATATTCCCATGAAGCTAATCAGCTTTTCTACCTCCAAAAAAAGTTTCAAAAAATCAAAAGAAGGTACCTGCTCGAAAACGCATTTGTCCCTCGAAGGGACAATGGTCCTTTAGGGGTTAACATATGTCCGATTGAATGATGGTGATGGTGGTGAATGGAAATAATAAAGATTGCACTATTTTTTTCCTACTTTTCCATCAAGTTTGGAATTAGTAGAATTTAAAGAAGTGTAGATTGCATTCCCACTTGTTTTCGATCTATAATTAAACTTATTTCCAAGACATTAGATGACATTGGAGGGCATTGGAGGGACGTTTCAGGCCCGTTCCCAAATCTGGGCCGATTTTGTGAACACCCAATACGGGCTATCAGAGGGATTTTTTCAAAATTAAAAAATTAAAAAAAATCTTCCAAATATCATTTAAAGCAAAAAAAATGTTTTAAAAAAAAAAAATGACATGGCACAATCTCGGCCACATCAGCCAGCATGGTAACTTGCAATCTCTTAGAGGCCTCAAATGTCATCTAATGAGCAAAAAACTAAAAACTAGTCTTAGCAACTTCATTAGTCAATGTCAATGTGTTCTTTGTCACACAATAGTGAAGGTCCTCATAGACACAATATTCTCCTCATTCATAAAAAAATAAATGGGTCACCCTATCGTCGTGTGCAAATGGGGCCTCTGGTCGGAAACAGGTCGTATCCCTTCGTCCTCCAAACGTAGATATTGTCAATGCCCAACCCTTTGGCCAGTCCCGAGCCTTTGTAACCCTGTCTGACTCGTACCAAATGAAAGTGGCTGTGTGTGTTCCTGGTATCATTCAAACGAGGGGCAGTGAGGCATCAGTTGTTTTGGGTGGTGGTGGGGGGGGGGGGGGCTTAAGTTTACTTTCTTTTTAAAAAAAACCCTGAAACGTGGGTTATTAGGTTTCGTGTTAAGTTAAGCCAAGGTCCGGGTGGCATCATGCCAAGGAAACCATGGGTGCCATGTCTGCTTGCCTGCCTCGGGTGGATTAAGTTATATTATGATAAGTTAAGTTAAATTAACCCATTGGGAAGGCCTCCTTTGATTTGATTTGTGGTCACCCAACTCACTCCAATTGGTCCGCATCGATTCTATTCCCACCACTCAGAAGGTAGGTTTCCCCAGCAGCACGTGTCGGTCGCTCATTCGTGTGTAACCCCCACCCTTTCCCTTCGTTAGTCCTTCCAAGTTCCAACATTTTCACCCTTCCCTTGCAGCAATTGGTCCAACCCCTTCCGAGTGGTGTGATTGGACCAGCACGGCAGCCTCCCTCGGTTGGTTCCGTTGGACCTACTCATCAGTCATGGAAAAAGAAAAAAGCCCCCGCCAAGAAAAGTGCAACGGGAGGGACAGTGCTCAGCACGCGGCGCTGCCACGTCAGAGTTAGAGCTCGACTGAGTGTATCAGAGGCAGGCTGATGTCAGCTCAGGGGAACTGTTAAGAGTAATTCAACTTTCGGGTTCGTTTCACACTGTCAGTCCGTCAAGCCTGTCTTAGTTAAAACTAGACAAAAGTAAAAGTCATTTTCTAAATTTTTAATTCATAAAAAAATTTGAAATTCAATAGTTGGAACACCACAAAAACAAACCTGTGCACCCTTGGCCTTTTTGAGGGCTTTCCATGGTATCAAGAACGCGACCAAAGGAAGCACGGTCCAAGATATCTCATCATATCAACAAAACAATCAAACAAATAGCCTGATTTAAGGTATGGATGATACTCCGTAATTTGGAGGTTTTCTTCTTTAATTTATGTTCAAGTTTTGTCTCACAACAATATCCTTCAATGGTAGGCAATAACAATTCTTGCAAGTCTTTACCATGGCATTTTTGAATTGTGGTTGTTTAAAAAGCAATTCATTTTGGGAACATCTTGCAACTAGATGAAGAGGGATAACTTCTCTTACAAAATCTAAATTTTCAAAATTTGGTTATAGCACTTGCTATCCATTTGGGTCCACGTATCATAGTTAGTAGAGGTACACTAATATTGAAAAATTTAGTGTTTGCAGTACTAATTAGTGGCAACAATGGCACTAATTTTATCAACACTCATTGGTAACATGAATACTAATTGTCAACAAAATTTCCAACTACAAACACTAGATTAGAATTGACATAGTTCACCCCGCACTAAATCAATATCCAATATTGACACTAATTATCAATACATGAGAATTATAGTGAGTTCCATCACAAGGTTGCCATAACACTACAGTTACCAACTTACCATTACACTAAATTTCATTATCAGTGTACTTCCAATAAACTCTTTGTCCATATCTTTCAAAACAAAATTTCATTCTTTTTCAGAATCCTTAGAATCCTCAAAATTAATCCTCAAAAGCCTCAAAATTCTGGTACCACACAATGTCCCCGTTCCCCATCCCAACATGATCTGGTACCCCAACGTTACAGTTATCTCGACACAACGTATTCCACCAATCGTGTTTCGTGAATTCCCCAAACCAAATGCCCCACAAATGTTCCATGAAGGCTTCGGTGCTTGGACACGTGTCCAAGCTGGATGGCATGTCCTCAAAGCAAGTCCGAAGTTGCTTACCGGCAACTAATGCAGAAAGGCGATCGATTTGCCACGTCAGATAATTCCACCGTCAAATTGAATTGAGGAGCCATCAGCTTCCCCAAACTGGAGTACGTGGTGGTATAGAGATTGATGTTGGTCCATAACTCAGCCAATGAAAATTAATGTAATTCACAGAATTTAATTCCAGGATTTTTACCAGCAGCATATGGGTAAATAACCTTTTATTTTGGCATTAACCCCTAAAGGCCCAAGATCTTTTTTCTGCCAAAAAACACCCAAAACTGCCATTCTTTTTTTAGCAAAGAGTGAAAAAATTTGAAAAATGTTTTTTTTGCACATCTAACCGTAGGATCTTACACTACCTAATTTCAGAATTTTTTACCGTACAAATTGCAAGATATCTATGTTTAAAGTGAAAAAAACAAATTTTTCAACACATTGTGGAACTGGATTTTTTGACTTTGAACATTTTTAACTTAAAACTTTTACACTATAGAGTTTTGAGCTTTATATGTTTATAGTGGAGAATTGAGTTGAAAATCTAACGAAAAAAAGAAAATTCAAAAAAACTTAATTTTCATTATTGAAAAATTATAAAGTAGAAGTAGGTACCAAATAGAAGGAAAATCTAAAATATTCATATATTTTAGATGGAACTAAAATGCACTAATCCCAATGGTTGGATTGTTCTAGCAAGCAAACTTAACCATGCAAAAAAAAATTTGGAAAATTTGAAAAATTGCATTCACAAATGAATCCTACAAGTTATTTTTTTCAAAAGGATGCTCTAACTGCCCAAAAAACAAGAATGTTCATAACTTTCTCATAACAAATCCAAATGAAATGAATCAAAGCAAAAATATAAAAAATTATATTTTTTTCTATTTTAGATAGACAAAAATATAATCTAGGAGAGAAAAAATACTAGGAAAAAAAAAAAAGTGCAAATTTTTTTTGCTGCTCGCCGTCCCCTGTTTTGAGCTTATTTGATCATAACTTTTCTTCCCGGGCACCGATTGTGAAAACAAATGTATCCCCATGAAGCTAATCAGTTTTTCTACCTCCCAAAAAAGTTTCAAAAAATCAACAAAAAATTTCAGCCCGTAGGTACCTGCCCGAAAACACATTTGTCCCCCAAAGGGACAACGGGCTTTTAGGGGTTAACATAGTGTTTTTGGACATCCATTTACGAATGGAAAATTTTCAATTTTTTTTCTTTGAAATATTTACATAACATGCTATCAATAAGTAGCATCAAAGTACAAGAATTTGCATAACATTTGACTACATGGTTAAAAAGATATTGTATGATATGTAGTAGAGTTTTGTTCTGACCGCAGGTAGTCCAAGTTAGTTATAGAAAATCACTTTTTTTCTATGTTTTCGGAAATCAAATAAAAAAACATTAAATGTTACTGAGTACATTACAACTGATTGGAATTATAATTTTTCAATTTTATTACTAAATTCTTAACAGATTAGTATTTCTAGTCATACCTTACTTCTTTCTACTTACTACAGTTTTTTCATGCATGATTGAAATATATTTTTTTTTAAATTTTTATGAGTATTTCAAACTTATTTCTTCAAAATATTATGGAGAAATGTGTGTTGTGGGATGTACACATTTTTGGGTAAATCTTTTTGATGGAAAGAATATAATTACATCTATTTGAAATTCAAACATCATAATCTTGCAATTGGTAAAATTTGTTACTCTAAAAGAAGGTTATAAAAAAGCAAATACACTACAAGAGTCTCTGTCCATGTTGCATTGGCTCCCTTATTGTAGAATAAAGGAACTATTCAAATTCCCTCCTGATAGCTTTTGTCAATACAAAGCCTCCTCTCCTACATAATCTATAAACAACAAGTCTCAAGCTCGAGTTTATAAGCTTTTAAAAAGAAAACATATACAATGATCCATGCTTCAATAGCAAGTACTGAATGATCCAATTTATAGCCCAATAGGTACATTCTTCATTCCTATAATAATCTTGAAAGCCATCCATCAACTACTTTTGCACCTCAACACCCTTCCAGAGTTAACCTTTCATATTAATTCTTACAATTATTTACGTTTGCAATTAACAAATTTGGATCTATCATCATAAGTCCAAGTTGCAAATATTGAATTAATTTGTTCGGCCATCAATCCAAATATGAAATGAGCAGGGTAACAAGAAACTCCTGTTTTTAAATCCAATTTTTTCACTTTAAAGAGAAAGCGAAAGGAATATGACATGGTAGTATGAACTTTTTACGGTGGGATAAGAATCAAGGCATCTGGTTAAAATTAGTAAAGTAAAGGAACCGCTACAGAAAGGACCCGAATGAGTGGCGGCACCGCGTCCGGACTCTCAGCCCCGCATCGCCGCATTCGTAAAAAGTAAGTTTCACAGTCTACGAAACTGAAATCTGACGTGTTGGACCGTAGCTCCAGGGCCCTAGTGCCCGCCCGCTCTTTTCAGAATATGCCGGCGAAGATGAGCATTGGCTCCGACGCTTTTGGGGGCTGGCTGCGGTCCGGTCCGTCCGGTGGCTCCAGCCAGTCTGGTCCGGTCCCCATGACGCAACTCATGGGGCCAATTGGGAAAAATCTCACGATCATGCGTGTGCAGTGTCCGAGTTGCAGGCAGAGCCCCATTCACATTGCGGCGATTGGGACTTGGGATATTGAAGAAAATGATATCCATACCTTGAGTTTGGCCGGTTGTTTGTTTGTTTGTTTGTTTTGTTTGTTTTGTTTGTTTTGTTACGTTGAGATCTCCCAAACCGTGCGTCCCTTGGCCGTGTGCTTGGTACCATCGGAAAGCTCTCAGCGAGGAGGGGTGTACGGGCTTGGTTTCGTGGCGTTTGGACCTACGGTGCGGAAGTTCTTGAATTTTAGAGTATTTATGGATCAAAAAATTAGAAAATTACTTTGACTTTGGATTTTGGTCGCGTGCTTGGTATCGTTGGAAAGCTCTTGGCGAGGAGGTGTGGACAGTATTTGTTTCGTAGCGTTTGGAATGACGATGTGAAAGATATTGAATTTCAAAGTTTTTACTATGATTTTGGTTGTGGCAACGGCACAGGGCTACACTAGTGCTTATTAAGATCCATTGTATGAGGTCCAACCATAAATGACTTACACTAGAAACAACCTGATTCACGATTCTTGTACTAAGAGCATCCCCACCCGTCTTGCATATTGGATGACTTGTAGCCACCGGCTTGCAAAATTGCCCCACCCGTCTTGCATAATGGATGAATTTATTAAGAGGCCAAGCCAAAAGCCTCCGGTGGCTTGCAAAACCGGGCTCTTTTGCAAGCCAAAGGGTGGCTTGCAAACTGCATGAGACAAGCGCCTTTTCCACTTTCCCAAAAAGCAAGGACATGATCCGTGAATGTGGACGTAGCTCATTGGATGGCGACGGCCTCTTAAGAGGCCGTGGGTGGGGCAACCCTTCTTCTCCGGCTTGCAAAATGGACTGCCATGCTTGCAACCTAGCTTGCATTTTGCAAGCCGGGTGGTGATGCTTTAAGGTAGAGCCACGGCCAGGGAGGACTGACCCCTCTATTGCCCCTATCGAAGGGTAAATGTACAAATTGCCCCCTATTTTGTGCCGCTTAAATTTTGTATTTCTTCACATTTCCTAACTAAATTGGGGCCTCTAATTGCAAATACGAATTCAAAAATTGAAAATTTTATCAAATGTGGCAAATAAAGAATTTCAGTGTATTCTGCAAGGATAAAACTCGAAGCAATACAGGGGTCAGTTCTCCCTGGCCGTAATAAGCGAATAAGCAATTCCGACATGACTTGGAGTAGTGTAAGGCAAAACAAATATTTTTACAAAAATGCATCGATAGACATGATGGAGATTGCAAAAAAATTGGTAATTTTATCACTTGAACTGAAATTACTATGATTTTTGGGAGGCAAAAAGTGTTTTGGACCCATGGCCAATGTGTAGACTCTTCCAATTCTTATCGTTCAAGAACTTTTTTCCTACTCATTATTTTTGACTTTCTTTCTCACAACTTGGGACATGTGTCATGAACTTATTAGTTCCAATCTTGATGAGGGAAAAAAAATATTCTAAGCTTGGTCGGAAATAAATGCACCTATAGGTTGGATATGGGTCACTGGTCAAGTATAGGTGGCTCTACCTTAGCTACTCCATACATTTTAGATTTCTAAACTTTT
Source organism: Neckera pumila (assembly GCA_963969595.1). Lineage (NCBI taxonomy): Eukaryota > Viridiplantae > Streptophyta > Bryopsida > Hypnales > Neckeraceae > Neckera > Neckera pumila. Next base: position 43,220,396 of record OZ018409.1, on the reverse strand, counting down.
ATATCCCTAACTTAACCTTATCAGTAAGTAAGTAATGTAAAGATTTGCAAAAAATCATTGTTCATGGTTTGAATTTCATACAATAGACTCTCATAGCAAAAGCAATCTTTTTATACACAATGAAAAATGAATTTTACAATTTGCTACCATTTGCTACACTAGTGGAAATATGGTATACTAGCTAGCAACTTCAAACTGCAATGAATTGTCACATTCCAGTTGAGGAAGAACATTCACTTGTCGTATTCCAAATTTTCATTGTGAACGTCAAATGAAACAATTGGATGATGTTTCTCCCAGATGAAAACATGACAGATTTGGTAGATCAACCCGGGCAGCTCAAAAAAATTCATTAAAAATCACTTTTTTGAAAAATAAAAATCAATATTTGGTTTTATAGATTTATATACACTTGGGAAGCTTGTTCCATTTGGATTAACAAGTCAAAAGTTATGAGGAGTTTTAGTTTGAGGGTAGTTACGACATCTCTACTCTAAAATAAACTTTGAAGTCCCTTATCTAACTCAGTTTTCAATATTTTTGAAAAGAATAAAAACATTGGGTGTAGATTATGTATTACATCATTACAACCGTTGCGATTGGCATTTTTCAATTCTCTAATTAAATTCTGGACAATTTAGTATTTTGAGTCATTATGTACCTCTTCCTACAAGTTATTTTTTTCCTATATGTTGTACAGTTCCAAGTGATCTAAAAATTTTCAAGCATGTAGACAACTTGCCTTGAAGAATGAATCTAGACAAATCTACCAAATTTTGCACACTTGATCTGTTTTTGATCCAAAGGAAAAAATCATCTAAGGTCTTTGCTTGTTCATGGACTGCAAGTGACATTCACATTTCAAATTTTTTACAAATGTAGTTGCAAAAGCCACCTAGTGACCTCGGTCCTTTAGGGGGGTAAAGGTTAACAATAGAGGAAGTGCAAGTGAAGATCCCCTCCCCACTCCCCACCTGTCCAGGCCCCTCAATATTTTGAACATCGTGGGGCCTCCAAATATCGAGGGCTGTTGGGAATGCCGACCCTGGCACACTCCACCACAACCCGCAAATTGTTCCCACCCACTAGTGCCCTCTCAGTCCAGAATTTTCATTGGCGGGCCCTTTATCTTCTGAAGAAGACATTCCATTGACTGGTGAGATCATGGCAAGGACCGCCAATTCCCAACCGCAGGACGTCCCATCCGAGGCGCCCGAGGGTCAACTGGGGGCCATTTGAAATTCTCTAAATTCGGGGGGCACCTGCTCTGCTGGAGTGGATTCCTCGGTGCTCACTGAAGAGAAGGAGAGCCAAGCAGTGAGCAGGCGCCACGACCAGCAATCACACTAATTTAAATAATTCACGAACTGCACTAAATTAAGAAAGGGTTCTATTCATTTTTTTCTCATATTAGAGCCAGTTAATCAAAACTGGAAATTTGAAAAAATTCACCCACAAACAGGAGATTGGAGAAGCGGTGATACGCTTTTGGTTCCCTGCGAATGGGACACAACCCCGTGTGACCCACCCCTCAATCCTCCGTTTACCGTGCAGTGCCGGTACAGTGGTGTTTGGGAACGCACGGTAAACAGGGAACCGGTAAGTAGGTACTGAATGCTGAATGAGATCATCCTCAGCATCCTGTACAAACCGGTAACTGGCACTGCAACGGTACACGGCATGCGAATTTACATTTGGTTTTTTTGCAGCTTCAACAGAAAGCATCTCAAACTTGCTACTATCCCCTGAAAAGAGAGGAACACTTCCTGCTCAAATTAGCCCCCCCTCCTTCCCCCAAAAAATTAATAGCCATTGATTGTTTTTGAAAAAAAATAAAAACACCCCCTTCCCTCCCGTTGATCATGATACGAATATTATGATACCGTACGTATATCGTATGTATATGGATATAAAAACGGATACGGAAAACAGATACGGAAAATGGATACGGATTATCCCATATCGATTGTCAAACGACTTCGTTTTCAAAAATACAAGACTGAGGGGGTTACTGGGATTTTGAGATTTTCCGATCAAATTATTTTTCAGACCCCCCACCCCACCCCACCCCACCCCACCACAAAATAAAATGAGGGGTTTTGAAAAATAATTTGATCTGAAACTTGTTCCTCACTATCTGTTCAAAATACAGGTACACACAAATACTATTCTTGGATCCCTAAACCATTTGATGCTTTTTGTTCTCTAATCACAAAGAGACTTGTTTGGGACATTGCTATGGTCAATCTGCTCTCTCTACTTCCTCATTTGCTTAGGATAACATGATTACATTTATCAAAAGGTTTTGGTTTTGCTAGCTTACTTGGAGGGCACAATATTAAAAAAAAATGTTATTTGGAAAGCTCGTTGGAAAGAAGACATTGCAATGGTCTCCAAACTAATGAGCCTCTTGCATGTTGCATTGGTTTGAATTTATTGATGTCGTCTGTCCAATTATAGTGACTACTTTCCATTTGCATTATGAGTGCTCCAATGCTTTAGTTTTTTGTTAATGGGGATTTGGAAGCATTGCATTAGTGAAGTCAATCAAAAATTAGAATTGTAAGGTGGGCATACCTACGCTAAACCCTAAACTTAAATTGCATCCGTGTAGTTCAAGATTTAGGGGTTGAAAGGGGTTGAAATTTTGGACAAATGTAGATTGAAAGGCAACTATTGTGCCTATCTTAATACTATTTTTACAAATGACAACTTCATTTCATTCACATTGAAAACATTAATGGAAATATGGTCTATCACTAAGGGAAATAATTGATGAGAAGATCCACATGACTAGTTAGACATGATGTTATAGATTTTCATTGGTGAAAAATAAATTGGTTAATTTGCATAAGGTTAGTTTATCAATACACATAATAATGCATTATTACCCTAGACTGTTGATAATATAGCTTTGGTATTGTTTTAATATATGGTCATTTGAATGATTAAGTTTTGAAATGGCTAAACCTGAAGGTACAGGGTATTTCACTAGATGTGGAACGAAAATTGCATAGCCTGCAGATTGTTTGACACAATCATTTTTTAAAAATAAAGATAAAAATAATATAGCAAAGCTGCACCATTGTAATTCTAAATGTGCAACTCAGATGAATTTAGTAAGAGTAAAGGGAGATCCAGTTGCCACCTCAACTTTTGACCCTAGGATTCAAAGATATTAAATTTGTTTTTGAAAAATTATAATTAATCCTCCAACAAGTCCATATCATTGATTCATATAGAGCATTCTTTTTTCTTTTCATTGATACATTACATGATATTTCTTGAAGTTCTTTCTAGAAATACTAATTGGATGAAGTGCAATTTTTGCAGCATTTATCATCCACTGGGTGGTATTGAGCACTTGGCTTTATTTCATTAGTTTGGAGGATCTTGAAATTTATCTATTGAATAACTCATTTAAGCCTATTATAGCAAGTTGCTTATTTCTTTTGGCCCTAAAGAAAATAATATCTTGTTGCAAGAAAAATCATAAGGTAAAAGTACTTTAAGTTTATAGTTTGCCCCCAATCCGGACATCTAGGTCTAGGTCATTTTGAAGTGCTCCCATATGACCATAACATAATATTATTCACCAGTTGTATGAGATTCTTTGTAACGAAAGTGAAAAGATATATGTATCTAGATAAGCATGTTCTTCTAAAATATGATATTCTTCTCATGGCATATTTGAATTACACAAAGACATATCTTCTTGCCTTTAGGAATTGTCAATGGTGTTTGAGGGACCCATGCTACCTAGTAAACAATATTATGAAATTGTCACTATGAAATTTCTTCAACTTTAGACATGGCACAATATTGATATGAAAAAATAGAGAATTTAGTAATTGGTTTTGAGCCGTCTTCAAATTGATTAAAAGATAATTATGTTTGATATCTTTAGATTTCTTGAAGTCTGTCCTATAAAAATTAAATTTATCAAAAAAACTAATGTAGTTTTTATTTGCAAACAAGTAAAAATAACCTTTTATTATTACTAAATGTAAACTCTAATTAGAATTTTGACTCTACCTACACCCATCAACTTAAATGACAATCGATGATAATTCCATAGTACATCCAATCCCAAAGTTGACCAAAGTGGATTATTCCAAAACGCCACTTTTTATTACTATACCTAGTCACTATTATTAGATTGGTCATATTTTCTTGTTGGCAAGTGAAAGGAGAATCCAATTGTTTAACTACTAATTGTCTAACCCCTCCCAATTTGCTTGTGGCTAGGCACTTGCTTTCTTCTTCCCTTGTAGTAAAGGTTGCCCTTTATTTGTATAACAAAGAAGGAGGTTCTTATGAATCCAAGAATGTGACAATTGTATCCTGATTGCAAAAGTCTTGAAGGATCAAATTTTTTTGGGTAGATGTTCTAAAATCGTTTCTTCAACATTCATATAAATTGATTTTGGAAATGTACATATAAGGATGATGGCGGTTTTAGGCAGGGTGCGAACGATTTTGGATGGACCCACTTTACTTCATGTGACAGAGTTGGGCTAGGAAATGAAGCAGATTCTCACTGAATTAGAATGACGATGATTTGGTCAAAATTCGAATTATATAGTGTATATTTTCAATTAGTTTGGTCTATTATGCTCCTGTAGTTCACTGTAAATATTCAACTATGAAAATAGAAAATTCAGGCATCAACTGAAAGAATTCAGTTGTTTTTGCCAGTGGGTTCGATGTTCATCATGAGCAGCACGATGCAATTATCTTTCTTTTTAAAATGATTTGATTCCATTCTGCTGCCATCAACACCTCGGCAGTCTTTATATGGGCAAAGAAAAAAACAAGAAATGTTGAGGAAAAAACAAAGGAGCAAGGAACTGACGCTTCCAAGGAATAACAACCCCACATAATTTAAATTATTTTGACAAATAGAAAAAGTGATTTCAGTTCATTGCAAGAGCACATTGCAGCAAAACATGCCCAACTGTCCATGTGTTTCAAGAGAAAAAACAAAAAACAAAAAAAACATGCGCAACCGACTTCGGTCTGGAGGGGTACTAAGAGATTAATTTATAACTGCAATCATGCTCATGTGTAAATTTGATTGAGATTGTTGTTGGAATTAAAAAACTCTTGGAATTTTGTTTAAAAAAAATTGGACTGCATGATTGCTTCAAGAATCGACCACCTGGAGTTATTTTTTCAATTCTGAATTGGTAATTGCAAAAGAAGGGAAAATAATATATAATTTCAAATTGAAGAATTCAAATTGCAATAATGTTGTTTAGTTTTGGACTCAAATGAAAGTTCTTCCATTAGAAGACCCAACCCTGCAATTATGAGGAAGATTGGTGCAAGATTGTATAACCAAACCTAATAGCAACACTAAGAAGCTCCTAATGATGGATGAGGGTAGAAAATTTAGGATTTAGGGGTAGTAATACCAAAGCCAGCAATAAAACAAGCAACGACACTCGATGAGGGTCTTTCTAGCATTGAATCACTATTAAGGCAAGATCTTCTTGAAACTCTCTTTCATGCCGTAAAAGATGTACAAATATTTTGTGTTGCTTGAAGAACATGATATAAATTTTCAAAATCAACATTTAGTAGGCACCTAGAAGTGGTCATAGACTCTCCAGGAAACAACACATTTGGGACTTGTGTATAAGAAAAAGTGATTTTTTTTTCTTTGAACAAATGGAAAATACCATTTCATTAAAAAAAAAAAAGTGAACAGCAGCCAAGCTGAGGCTAACAAATGAATAGAAAGAGCAAAAAAGAAAAAAGAAAAAAAACAAAGAGAGGAGCAAGAACCAAAAGAACTAAGTGAAAGAACAAATGGTAGGTCCCTTCCTACTCCCAACGATGGTCGATCCACTCCGAAAAGCTAACACAAGAGATTGGAGTCATATACTATCAAACTTGGACCACATGATATCATGTTGTTGGAAATGTTGCCGAGAATTAATCTGGATCTTGAGTTGTGCTGCCTTGCCTAAATCCAAACGGCATTTTATAGTTTATCTTGCAGGAGAGTTGGGGGGCTAGGTGCTCCTTAAGAAAACAGTGTTGTTGCAAGAGATCTAAATGATCCACAAGAAGGAGCCTTTGAGTAAAGACCAAATGGTACGGAAGCTAGTGAATTGGTGTGGAATAGTAGAACCAAAGATACACTTTGAATAGCAACACCTTCAAATAGTTACTTTGATCACTTATTCAAATTCTAAACAAGAAACTAATTGTTTTCCATGTGTATTTGGTTTGCTAGTAGGCAAAAACATACATGTTTATTTTATGTACTGTAAAATTTAAGGCGCCACTACCATCGCCTTTTTCCCTTTCAAAATCCAAAGCCTACAAATAATCTTCTAATGAGCCTTGACCTAAACCATGGAAACAAATAAACACAAATCACACAACTGAGATATGCTACAATGAAAAGACAATAAATGAAGTTAGAATTCTCTAGAAGACCATTCTCTTGTTCAAGGAATTGAGGCCACTTGAGAAACTTGACCTCCTAGAAGAACTCCCCCTTATAAAAAGTGATGCCACGTAGGCAGACTTGTAATTTTTTCATGTATGCTTAACCCCTAAAGGACCACACTGCATTTTTTGGCAACATATCAATTTTGGGTAGCTCACTACAAATGGAATTTTTATTTTTTTTCATTGAAAATTTAACACAGCATTTTTCCAAGGAGTAGCTTCAAGGTCCAAGAATTTTCATAAGTTTTGACAATACAGCTAAAAAATTATTGCATGATATGTGATTTTCAACATTTGGTGAGCATCTTGGGCAGCCCAAAAAGAATCTTTAAAAATCACTTCTAAGAAAAATTTAAAATTGAAGTTGGTTCATTAGATTTATATATAAACAGGAAGCTTTTAATCATTACATTTTGATTAATGAGTCAAAAGTTATGAGGATTCTTAATTTAGTGTAGTTTACGGGTAGTCATGAAATCTCTACTCTAAAATAAACTTTGTAGTCCTTCATTTAACTCATTTCAATGTATTTAGAAAAAAATTAAGCCATTAGGTGTATATTGTTTATTACAACATTCCAATCATTGGGATTGGCATTTTTTAAATTCCTTAAATGAATAGTTAACAATTTCATATTTTGGATCATTTTCTACTTCTTTCTACTTACTATTTTTTACCTATATGTTTTGGAATTCCAAATGATCTGAAAGGATTTTTGTCAAATCAAACACTATTATCTTGCAATTCACAAGGTGGAAATTTCTGAGATTTTTTCTACAACATCTTGAACTAGTGTACTACAAGATCCTATGGTTACATGTGTCCAAAAAATGTTCTTTTTTCCTAAAATTTGGTACTTGTATTAGAAATGGTAGTTTTGGAGCATTTTTGATGAAATACATAGTCAAAAACCTTTAGGGGTTAAAGCTTTCCACCCAACAAGTCCTGGCCGTAGTGTCAACACAATCGAGTAAAGAACAAAATTCCCTCCAATCATATTGCTCCATTTCCTTTCAATTTTGGCAACCCCCAAGTGACCGGCGGATCCACCAATCCCTGACTGTTCACATTCGCTGCAGGCACCTCTCCCACCGTGGCAGCGTTGCTCCAAATTGGGCTGTGTCCCAACACTCTGGAGACTTCCAGCCAGATTTAGAGGCGCCATCCAAGTTTAGGGGCTCCTTCCAAATTTAAAGGCTCCATGATCATCCTCCCCCAGACAAGACCGCTTGTGATTTTGACCTCCACTTTGCTAACTTTGGCCAAGCGCCTGCTATTTGGCTTCTCAAGGCCAATTGGGAATGATGCTTGGATTACTATTTAGACCCTTTTGGAATAGTTTGGAGGGAGATTCGAAGATTCTTTAGTTCTCTTTTGCACCTAAATTAGTCTGGGTAACCAAGCAATCATTTATTATGGGAAGTTTGCATTTGCTAATGGAGGAGAGGAATACAAATCTTTTCAAGTGGGGGTGCCCCTTTCTTTTTCTTTTGGAAATGGAGGACGCTCAGGCACGTGGGACCTTTCTTTTCATCTTTTTCTTTCCAATGGACCCTCTTTTTCTTTTTCTTTTTCTTTTTCTTTTTCTTTTTCTTTGCATAATGGTGAGGACAATTATTAGGCAAGTTGGACCCTGGCAACTCTGTCAGTTGAGAAGTGCGTGCCCATCTCTATATTTGTAAGCTTAAGTCAGTGAAGCTAATATTGTTTAGCTAATTCGTTGGTTCTCCTGATTAGCAGCACTTTTAGAGGGAGTTTGAGTGGCTCCAGGCCCCCTCCGACGCTGCTTCCAATGCAGCCTTCGCTACCACTGCTGTTTTGGGGGGGCTTTTGGTTAGGACGCTCATGCAGCCATCAAGTGCAACCAGGCCTTTAAATTTAAACCCCTAAACTTGCGCTTACAACCAAACTGTGGTTTTGAAGGTTTTAATCAACTGTTGTGGTTTGACTTTTGACTTATTGGCATGCAAATTTTATAAATAAGATGCACATTTCAAATGTAAATTGGGAAATATAATTTGCTTGCAACAACAAGTTCAATTGGATTTTTATATGAATTTTTGAGCGATTTGGCTTCAAATTTCTAGTTTGGGGAATCATCTAGAATACGTAGGGTTTAAAATATAAATTGTATCAGGCAGTCTAATCTATGAAAGTTCAATGATATCTTCTTAACCCTTAAAGGTTTTGACTGTGTTTTTACCAGAACTGCTCCAAAACTGTCATTTCTAGTACATGTACCAAATTTTAGAAAAAAAAATAAAATTGGACACATGTAACCGTAGGATCTTGTAGTGTATTGGTTTGAGAAGATGTGGAAAAAATTTCAGAATTTTTCACCGTGTAGATTGCAAGATAATAGTGTTTGAATTGACAAAAATGCTTTTTGTCCTTGCAAAAAAAATCTGCAACTGCACTTCACAAGGTCACATTTATATGAAGAAATGTCCAAAATGGTGGTAATTCTTTGGATTCATTCTTCAAAGCAAGTTGGCTTCATTCTTGAAAAATTTCAAATTATTTGGAATTGTACAACATGTAGAAGAAAAATAGTAAGTAGAAAGAAGTAGAGAATGATTCAAAACACTAAATTGTTTAGAATTTAATTATGGAATTATAAAATGCCAATTCCAACGGTTGTAATGTTTGAATAAACAACATACATCCTTTTATTTTATTTTTTAAATATTAAAAATTGAGTTAAATAAAGAACTCTACAATTTATTTTAGAGTAGAGAATCCATAACTCCCTGCCAATTAGAACACCTCATAATTTTCATCTTATAAATCAATATGGAATGATTTAAAGCTTTCCACCTATATATAAATCTAGAGGACTAATTTCATATTTTTATTTTATTTTTAAATGATTTTTCAGAATTTTTTTGAGTTGCCCGCCGAACTTTGAAAATGACATATCATGCAATAACTTTTTAACCATATAGTCAAAAGTCCTGAAAATTGTTGGGCCTGTAAAGCTACTCCTCGGGCACATGTTATGGGAAAATTTTAAAGAAAAAAAGAATCTGCTTGTAGTGAGTTGCCCAAAATGGCTATGTTGCCCCAAAAAAATGTTGTTTGGTCCTTTAGGAATTAATGTTCTTGACAAGATTATTATGTATGTTATAACTATTTGTTAACTTGATTTTTTCTGCTAGGGAGTACATTTTGGTAGTTACACATTTATCTTCCCTTTCCTCAATGAGAATGATGCTTTTTCCTCAATTCATTTCACACCAACAAATACCAAAAAAAAGAATATAAAGATTACCATGCACGTTGACCAGGAGTTGCAGCAAGAAAAAGATGCACAAAGGTGATATTGAGATCATTGTTGTTGATTGCCCGTGACCCCCCTTTGGCTGGGCCCCATGCTCGTCCGTCCGTCCGTCCGTCCATAATCTCATGTGCGAGATTGCAGAGGACATTAGCTTGGTCGCAGCTCAATAATACCGAGCGAGCGAGCGAGGGTACATTCATGAGACATGCAGCGGCCAAGGCTTTTAGCTGACCTTCAAGCTGGTGGGCCAAAAGGAACGAACGAGAGAGCCCCAGATAATTCCAAATAATGACCAATTGTTCGTTCATCCGGCACCCTTGAAGCTTACGATCAGCTTCCCACCCCATGTTATGTTCCCCACTGATTGTCTTCACAATGCCATTGCCAGGGGCTTTCACCTTTTCTCCTAGCCTTGATTATCAATGATGGAGGAGCGGCTTTGCTTGTTGCGTTTGGTTCCATTTGGTCCACTTAAATGTTTGTTGGAGAAAAAAAAAATGGCGTGTAGGGGGAGGGAGGAAACCAAACTCTTGGAAAACAACTTTCAGTAAATTTTTGTAGGAAGAAAAATGGAATTGGCTTCAAACCCAAGTCGTTTCATTGCTTTTTTGAGCCTTTGTGGAATTAGTTACGACTTTTTGAAGTTGAAATGCCCCTTGTTTTCTTCCAAACTCAGAGGCCACGAGGGCTACTTCAGCAGACTCTATGGGATGCTCTTTTGGATGCAAGGCGGGTGGCCCAAAATAAAGTCCGGTATGGGGCTAACCGTAGACCTCATCAGGCTGTAGATGTTTGGACCAGCTTTGACAAGATCTGGTTCCAGTCACCGGTTCTTGCCTCTTGGTTTGGTGACCTTATTAGATGAAACAAGAAGGATCCCTCCTTCCCGTTAGTTTATCTAGTCTTTTGTTAGTATCCTTTTTATTTTATTTTGGTTTCCTCTTTTATTTTCATCCTCATTATCTCTTCATTGTCTAGCCTTCTGGCTTGGCTGTCTTATATGTGGTTGGATTTTTTTAAATGCATAGTTGGTTTCTCATGTGTTCAAAAAACAAAACAAAACTCTTTATGATTCACACCAATCCAAAGGGCATGACTTCCCATAGCAAACTTCTCAACTGAAGGGGGCTTGGAGAGGGAGACTTCACCATTTTCTCCCCCCCTCATGGACCAATGACCTGCTGCCACACAGTGCAAATGATCACTACTCCCAGGCTCAATTCAGTAAGCTGACCGCCAGCATTTCCCTCTCCATAGGCTTGGCGCCTGTTGAGCCAGAACTGAACTAGTCTATGTTGGGTCCCTGACTGTAATTCTGGTGCAATTATAGTTTGATGGCATTGACCAGTTCATGGATGTTCATCAATTGAGAGGCTTTGGGGAATGGGGACTTGCTCAAAATGCAAATTTGCTCAAATTGCAGTTTGCGGCTGGGTTCTTGTTTCCTTTTTTATTGCAGTAAAGGTCTCTTTATTTGTGTCAAAAAAAAATTGTAAATAAGTGTTTAACATTAAAAATAAAACTGCAAATAAGTCTGAAAGACAATCCATTTATTTAGGGACAGTTCCTACGTAAAGGTAAATAATGTGCTCACCACACAATTACTAAAAAGTTTTTTGTAAAACAAATGGACTACTAAGAAGTTTTGAAATACTGACTTGATCTATTAGTGAGGGTGCAAATTTCTGACATTTAAAAAAAAATCATTTTTTTTTTGCAATTGATACAATATGGTAGAACTTGTATTAGTGCACCTCCTTTTGGTGCATAACTATTAAGTATGTAGACAGTAGGTGGGTCCAATTTGAAGCACTCTTAAAAAAAAGTAAGGTAGTTAGAGCCAACATTAGTTAGGTGGCCAATATTATACGTCTCTAAATCCTCCCAAGCATCCAAGGAGGGATTAGACCTTTCTAAAAAGGAAAACTTTATGCCCGGTTAGCAATGTTAAGTGAAAGATTAATCACGTACCATTATAGTGGCCTTCAAATGTCCGATGGAAGATAGACAATTTTTCTATTGAAAAAAAATGTAGATGTTCATCCATGAATTTTTATTTGAAAAGGAGAGGTCTTGCACAATAGTTTTGAATGTTCTTAGATTTTTTTTTAACACATGATTCACACATTACCCAAAAGAATGATTTCCACGGTGACCAGCCCGGCATCCCAGCCCATTAATTCTTTACCCCCTAAAGTTTTATGACGATGTAATCACCAAAAACGCTCCAAAACTGCCATTTCTAATACAACTACCAAATTTTTGGAAAAAAACAATTTTTGACACATGTAGCCGTAGGATCTTGTAGTATGATATTTTGAAAAAATGTGGTAAAAATTTCAGAAAATTCCATCGTGTGGATCATAAGATATAAGCATTCAAAGTCGTGAAAAACATTTTTTCAATCCTGCAAAAAACCGGGCAGCTGCACTTTGCAAGCTCACTTTTCAATGAAAAAATGCCAATAAAGGTTGATTCTTTGAATTCAGTTTCCTAAACAAGTTGTCTATATGCTTGAAAAATTTCACATCATTTCGAATTGTACAACATATAGGGAAAAAATAGTAATTAGAAAGAAGTAGAAAATTATTCAAAATACTAAATTGTTAAAAATTTAATCATGGAATTTAAAATGCCATTCCCAACGGTTGTAATATTGTAATAATCAATGTACATCCAAGGATTTTATTTTTTTCCAAAACTATTGAAAATTGAGTTAAATAAACAACTTTAAAGTTTTTTTAGAGTAGAGAACCCATAACTGCTCGCAATTCAAAAACATGCATAACTTTTGACTCATTGATTGAAATGGAATGACTCAAAGCTTTTTAAGTAAATATAAATGTAGAGAACCAATTTTTAAAAAAATTCCGGAAAAAATGATTTTTTTTTATCTCCCCAAACTACCCAATTACAAAAAAACGTAACATATTAGGTCACAACTTTTGACTCGTATTTCAAAATGTCATGAAACTTGGTACACATGAAGATATTCCTCGCCCTCACCTTCTATTAAAATTTCAGCCTTAAATATGGATATCTCTAGCCACACATACTTGCCCAAAATTTCTATACAGCCAAAAAATGCATGTTGGTCCTTTACGGGTTAAGCACCGTGGTCGATTTGGGGGGCGGGCGTAGTTTTTGCATACATTTATGAAAAAGTGTTGTTTCATGCCCTCTTCAAAGATGTAATTCTAGATCAAATTGTATAAATTGGTTCTATGGGTTAGATCCTTGAAGCAATCAAAAAATGAAAGTGATCCAATGGTTCACATCTTTGTAATTACTCTTTGAAGATTGATGTGTCATAAATACCCTTTGGCACTAGTTCTAATTAAGATTTACTATAGTTGGACATAAATTTGAGTATATGGCTTGAAAATCGACCAAAATACTTTTGGCTAATTCCTTTGCACATATATATAGTTGTCTTTTACATGAAATAAGCATTTTTTTTTTTAAAACTCCAATATGAAAGGTTAGGCCATTTCAAGTTCAAACAAGCACAACTCACTCAATTTTGCACGCATTCTCTTAAAATTGGCTCTGTTAGGAGTGTATGAAGACACTCTAGTTGCGTTCTTCTCTGAATTTTTTGAGATCAGATGTTCTACAAATAGTAGGAGACAAAAAGTCGTAAAATCAATCAAAAAGTGGTCGACCAGTGCTTAAAGGGTTAAGCAGCTTTCTCCCAAAGTTCAAAACCTAAGAAGAGTGATTTGCAAATTGCATGGCCCTTGATTCAGTCTGTGTGAGACTGAAGACATCAATTCATATGTTATGCCAGCCCACCCAAGCTTGCCGTGCAAGTTGAGATCCAAGAATGGGGTGGGCATCCTAGCTCACCTTACCTTACTTGTGGTGCTGGCCAAGATACCATAGACCACTTTTTTTTTTTTTTGAACAAACCATAGACCACTTTAAGTAGTATCAAAAACCACGATCATATAAATTAGTTTTGTGAAGTCTAGGTCCCATTCTGTACCCATTCTCGGCCCCATAGTGCGATGCCCATCCATTGTGAATAATGGTCGACCACAAGATTCAGCAATCCTTCCCTTTCCTTTGCATGAGTGTGAGGTGGCCAAATTATCACAATTGGAGTCAAAAACTACTCAGAAACACTTCAATAACCCACAAAAAGAATGTGAACAAAATCATATGTTGCATGGCCAGGCAATCACAAGGACTCTACTTTTGTCAATCATTCACAGTGTGTTGTGGCATTAACAAAGGTAAGGTAGACAGACCCATTATGGACCCGCTATTATGGTATTATGCTACTGATGAGCCCATCCCTCCTTTGGGACCAATTCGGCTTTCTGGCATCCTAATGTAGTACAAAAATACACTGAGCGTCAAACTGGAGTCCAAAGGGTTTGAATTGGGTTGAAAATTCACCATTTCATGAAGTCAATGAACACCACTATGTGGATTCTATATATGGCACTGAAAGATTCTTACATTTTTTTACAATGTGAAGGAACACTTTTAGACTGTCATTGAAACTATGTAGGGAATCAAGAGACAGAGTAGCATTTCCAAAGGGCAAAAATAGCTTCCTTAGGGTCTACAATGGAAAGCTATGAAATTTTGTTGGATTGCTTATAATATATCTTTTAATTTTCTGAAATGAATTGATCTAAATATATGTGGAATATTCCTTAGTTTGCCATTCATTTGCCCAATAAAATTAGTTGCGAATCCAATAAGTGCAACTACATGCAATGACCAAACAATTGACAATGGGCTTCCTCTCTTAGCCCCTAAAGGACTAGCATGCGGTTTTGGGCAACATAAAATTTTTGGGAAGGTACGTGTGACTAGAGATTTCCATATTTTAAGCTGAAATTTTAACAAAAGATGGGCGCAAGGAGTATCTTTCATATGCACTAAATTTCATGACATTTGGAAATAGGAGTCAAAAGTTATGGCCACTTTTTTTTTGTAACTGGGCACTCTGGGCAGATCAGAAAAAATCACTTTTTTCAAAAATAAAAAATTGAAATTAGTTTTCTAGAGTTACATATATGTGGAAAGCTTTGAATCATTCCGTTTTGACCAATGAGTCAAAAGTTATGAGGGTTTTTAGTTTGCGGGCAGTTATAGATTCTCTACTCTAAAATAAACTTTGAAGTTGTTTATTTAACTCAATTTTTAATATTTTTTGTAAAAAATAAATTCATAGAGTGTAGGTTGTTTATTTCAACATTATAACCATTGGGATTGACATTTTTCAATTCCATAATTAAATTCTTAACAGTTTAGAATTTTGGATCATTTTCTACTTTTTTCTACTTACTATTTTTTTTGTATATGTTTTACAATATCAAATGATTTGAAAAATTTTAGGCCTGTAGACAACTTGTTTAGAAAAAAGAAGTCAAAGATGCACCACCATTTTGGACATTTTTTCATACAAATGTGACCTTGTGAAGTACAGCTGCCCTATTTTTTCCAGGGACAAAAATAGGATTTTTGCCAATTAAAATGCTATTATCTTTCAATCCGCATGGTGAAAAATTTTGAAATTTTTCCACATCTTCTAAAACTAGTTTACTATAACATCCTACGGTTACATGTCTCAAAAAAGTTTTTTTTTCAAAAATTGGTACTTGTACTAAAAATGGCAGTTTTGGAGTGTTTTCGGTGAAAACATAGTCATGGAACTTTAGGGGTTAGTTGGGTGGCAAGCCATACTTCAATAGGTTTGAGTAAATACACCTATACTTCTTCAAAGTCATAGCCTAGGTGCAAAAAATGAGTGTAATCAGCCTTGAAACATCAAGCTTGTGACCACAGGGTGCATGTCAAATTCCCTCACTTTATATGCTCCCATTTAGCAAATGATTTTATTTTTATTTTTTAGAGATGAAATCACATGCCAAGCACAAGGACAAAAAGCTTTTAAATAAGGTGGGTACACCCAAAACCGCCACAAATTGGTATTGTGCCTAGTTACTGTTACTAGGTTGGTCAGATTTTCATACAGGCTTATTGGCAAGTGAAAGGAGGTTCCAACGCACCAAGGAACGTAGCATTTGGATACTGTATGCAAAAGTTATTAAGGAACAAAGTTTGGTTCTAAAAGCGTTTCTTCCACATAGGTACAGAACTGATTTTGGAGATGTACAGAGAGTATAGATGGCGGTTTAAGGTCAGTGGCGCATTTGGGTGTACCCACCTTATTGCTGCCACTTCAATTTGTTCACATATTGTCCGTTTCATTTTTGTCAAAAATTAAAATTAAAAAAAATTAAAATTGTGTTAACATATCTTCTGTCCTTTGGATGAATACTGTAAACAAAAAGGAAGCAAAGAGCAGTTTCACTTCACAAAAGGCTAAAATGCAATTATGTCTTGAGAAAAAGCTCAAGAAAAAATCCTCAATATTTAATTAGGCTCTGTCACAGCAATCAGGAAGGATCTTCAAATGATAACGATAACTGCAAATTCCCTAAAGAAATCACCCAAAGAATCTGCACATGATAGCAAAGTTATACTTCAAAAAACAATATTATTAATCAACTAGTAATGTCAATGTACATAATTGATGTGGCAGAGTCTCAATGGTTGACGCATTGACATAGGTCGAGGATGATCATTAGAAACCATAATGTTATCCGTTTCATTTGTTTAAAAAAAAACACAAAGAAAAACACCAAAATAATGCTATCCCTTATTAATTACATTCACTATTCCCTATAAAATGTAATTCAAAAACATTCAGATGTGAACCCTTAACCCCTAAAAGCCCGTTGTTCCTTCAGGGGACAAATGCGTTTTTGAGCAAGTACCTATGGGCTGAAATTTTCTCCTGATTTTTTCGAAACTTTTTTGGGAGGTAGAAAAACTGATTAGCTTCATAGGGATATAACTTTTTTCACAATCGGTGCCCGGGAACAAAAGTTATGACCAAATAAGCTCAAAACAAGGGACGGCGGGCAGCAAAAAAAATTTGCACTTTTTTTTTTTTTTGAGTTATTTTTTTCTCATAGATTATACTTTTGTCTATCTAAAAAGCTTTGATTCATTTCATTTGGATTTGTTATGAGAAAGTTATGGACATTCTTGTTTTTCGGGCAATTAGAGCATATTTTTGGAAAAAATAACTTGTACGATTCATTTCTGAATGCAATTTTTCAAATTTTTCAATTTCTTTTTTGCATGGTTAAATTTACTTGCTAGAACAATCTGACCATTGGAATCAGTGCATTTTAATTCCATCTAAAGTATATGAATATTTTAGATTTTCCTTCTATCTCGTACCTACTTCTACTTAATAATTTTTTCAATAATGAAAATTAATTTTTTTTGAATTTTTCTTTTTTGGGTAGATTGTCAATTCAATTCTCCACTATAGAGATTTAAAGCTCAAAACTCCGTAGTGGAAAAATTTTAAATTAAAAATGTTCAAAATCAAAAAATCCAGTCCCATAATGTGCTGAAAAATTTGTTTTTTTCACTTTAAACATAGATATCTTGCAATCTGTGTTGTCAAAAATTCTGAATTTTTTTTCACACATTTTCATACTAGTTAGGTGTAAGATCCTATGGTTAGATGTGCAAATTTTTTTATTTTTATTTATTTTTCACTCTTTGCTAAAAAAATGGCAGTTTTGGGTGTTTTTTGGCAGAAAAAAGGCCTTAGGCCTTTAGGGGTTAAAGGTTTAGAGAGTACAATTTCGAATGCACTGTATTTTTTTCTTACTATTTGAAATATGGGATTCATTAATTGAGGTCTAAACTAGTTACAAAATTTTTCCTCTCACCTTAAGCAAGATCCAATGATACATGACACTTTTGATTTAGGTGATTATTTTGTGCATGCTAGAGCCTTCGCAATGAGCACACGTTCTACTTGTATGATGACATGCTTGAACATGATAAAGTTAAGATTATGATATGACAACCAAATAACAATTGTTCATGGTTAGAATCATCAATCTAATGTTACATGTTTTACCAATTTTCTGTACATACTCCTTCTATTTTACTAAAAACCTCCAAATTGGAAATAGAGCATGTACTACTAAAAAAGCTCCATTTACATTGATTGTTGAGCAAACAATGTGGAGTTTTGCAATTAATTGAGCAAGAATTGATTGATTTGGATTCCACATCACTTGTTCAACAATCTAAATCAATAAATGGAGTAGTTTAGTGGTATACACACTATGCTATGTCCAATTCGGAGCGTTTTAGTGGGACGGAGGCAGTGTATCAGATTTCAAGATTCAAATATGGGACTACAAATATGGGGCCATTGATATGGTTCCCTTCAAGAGCTTATTAGCCTTACTGGACGATTCCTCAGTGATAGAAATCTTTGGATGAATATCTTCACTTTTTCGTTGCTCCACTCCCTCCAAAGTCATTCATTCATTCATCCGACCCTGGTGTCTCTCTCTCTCTGCAGCCTTTCCTGGGGGAGCGTTGGTTTTCCCCACAGCGACAGCATGATAGCCAATGTCCTGGGATTACCAGGTCGATTATTATTCGTTCAATTATGGGACGAAATCATGGAGCTCAAAGACGGACGGACGGACGGAATTGATGGGCTCCTTCAGTCGACGAACTTTTGTTGATCCCCAGTAGGCCAATGATCCTCCCTCCCTTCAGGGCCTCCAAGTGAGTGCGCCTTCAATTCCTTCCGTCGGTCAGTCCTAAACAGCTGCAGGCAGGCAAGGCAGGCCGTCCAGCGGACCCTGCTTGGTTGGTCGGTAGGTCCAAGCCCTCTGCAGACCACTGCTGACCCCCAGAGCCGCTTGGGGAATGGAAATGGAGTGGGGGTTCCCCTCCATAGGAGGCTTGGCTCAGGGAAGAATGCAGCGGTCGGCGTTCACTCCAGTGCCAGGGCCCATCGCCAATTGAAAATGGAGGGGCCCCCAATTCAGTCCGTCGCTTGGAGTGAGAGTGGAGACGGATCCCCCAATGAAAATTGAAATGAAAGTCCAACGATTAGATATGCGTTGCAGGGGAAGGGCCGGGGGTCTGTCCACATCATCAGTCTGCCTGGTCAGGGGGGGAATGAAACAAGGGACTGGATTTTCAGGGTGGTTGGGACGGAGCTAGGGGGAGAATTTCAGCAATCTGGACTGGAGGGGTGACGGAAGATATGTTTTACATCCCAAAATAGGCAAATCCAGGATGAAAATGTGATGACTTTGGGATGAGTTTTTGGGCATTCAGTAAGGTAAACATTGTGCAGTAAACGCTATGTCGAGTTTTGTGTACCGAGGTCCCGAACCCTCTCTCCCTCTTTCCCCCCGCGGTTAAGAATTGCACCTGGTAAAAAGAATATGATTAAGGTTAGTTCTTTGGTTCAATTCCGCTTGACGATAACTGACTGAATAATATCCCCTCCCCTCAACTCCACTGCCTAATCATGCACTTTATTTTTGAACCGCTGGTATGGCGAAGAAGCCGTCTTGCTTTCCTCATCCACTAACTAAGCCCAGCCCAGGTCAGTCCGCCTTTCAATTTTCCTGCATGACCCCCCTTGGGCGGGGCGGGGGCGCCTCCTTTGCCTCTCTTCTAATTTGAACTGGTGTGGATATGACGCAGCAGCCAGTAGTACCGTTCAGTTGGAGTTGGGGGCCATTAAAGCTGTGGAAAGAGAGCCAAAAGCGAGCTACAGGAGCCAAAAGAAACACTGACGACCTGGCCCAAAATTACCTCAATGGGAGGGGGTCAGACGCAGTGGAGGGAGGAGATGGAGTGGAGGCCCAGGTCAGGACCCAGGAGAGCGTGTGAGTGGGGGCAGAATACAATAAACTTATTAATGATCCTATTAGTGTGGACCAAGGAAAAAAAAACAATAAATCTAAAATAAATCTAAAAAAAATAAATCTCAGTGGGTTCGGTTTATTAACTTATTAGTCATGGAATTTCGGTGACCCTAGGATAAAGCCATGCTTTTTGCCTTTCCGTTCGATTTGTGGGCGCACAATTTGAAACTGAAATTGAAATTGACATCGAAATTGATATATTACACCCCCTTGGCCCCGCTTTTACTGAGTTTGAGTCCATCCAAAGGCTTCATTATTTGGAAAGGCGCCACTAAATAACTGAAGTTCCTGTACACACAATGTGGGTCAGTCCGTCCATCTCTTTCAAGTTGATACACCAGTACCCCACCCACTGTAACTTAAAACATAACTTAGGCCAACTCCAACGACTCAAGGATCGACACCTGTCGGTCAGTCCCCCCCAAGTGAAGTGCACGTACAATAGACGCCAGGGTGAGAGTTTGGAGTGAAGTAGAAGCTCACGATGCCGTATCCTTACGGTTTTGAATTATAACTTGTTTCATTTTGAATTAAGCTAAGCTAAGCTTACCCTTCGCACTGTCCCAAATTTATTTGTTAATGGGACTGGGAACTTGGGAAGATTGCTGCTGCTGCTCTGGGAAGGTGGGAATGTCGGCTTCAATACAAGCAAAGCCTGACACACACCAGCACCGCCACATGTGCAGCAAAACAGATGAATAGATTAAAAAACTAAACTAAAGATTCGACCTTTCTTGGATTCAAAAAGAGTTAAGAAGTGAGTGAGAACATCAGATTTTATTTGATGTTTCAGTTTGATGTTTTAGTTTCGATCTTGATACACAAATGTACAGAAGGATTCATTGCAGGACGGGAGTAAACTTATAAACTGAAACTTCAGCCGAAAACTGAAACTGCAGAAGGATTCGATCTGCTCGCAACAGACCTAGGGTGTTGTACACTGATTTGATTACCCTATTAAGTTGGTTTCTTATGAAACGGATTTTTCCTTTACCGAAGTCAAACTATAAACTAGAGTAAAAGCTGAAATTATATTGTATTGGACTAATTCCACGCTAAGTTAAATTAAAGCTCAGACAGAGGCACTAATTCTGCAGGTGACACTATTTTTGCAGGGTTAATCAGTGTGTAATCAGTGTCGCCTGAAATACGGTAATAATACGGTAATAATACGGTGACTAGCTGACTACAGTAGTGGAGACTGGAGACTGTTCGTTCATCACCGAAAGGTAAAAGAGAATGCGGAATTTTGACTTTTATTTTTTTTGTGGGCCTCGAATTCTTTTTTGGTTTTTTGAAAATAATGTAGGTTTGGCGGTCGATGATGTGTGCAGTCCTCAACAATTGAGATTCCCCCCCTCCAAGGCGAGGGGTAGTTTCAAGGTGACCAACTGAAGCTGGCTCGTCCGTGTGCTTCACGGTTCTCTCCTGTCTGGCTGACCAAGTATGAGTTTTATAAGCAAGCCAGCCAGGTGACCTCAAGGCCGGTTCAAAGAAAGAGGCTCGGAAGGAAGAATGATGCGGAGATTTAAAGTATTTTTATTTGTTTTCCGACTGTCGTCAGAGCGAGAGAGTGCTGGTGTCAGTGATGTGTCAGAAACCTGGTCAGCCACGGCGCTGCCTGACGGAACCTCCTCTCGTCTGCATGTAGTGACAAAACTACAGGACTGCCACCGGGGGTGGCGCTTTTGGGGTCATGTCCCATGTGAGTGAGCGTCGGAGCCAAGAAAAAACAAGTATTTTGCAAGCAGAATTAAGAGAGAAGAATCTCTGGACGTAACAAGGCCCTTCTTGCACTAGAGGCGAGAAGCCCTGAAAGCATGATTTTGAGCCAATGAAAGCTTGGAAATTTTCAGACAAAGAGAAGATCAACTGTACACTTGAAGTTTTCAGTTTAGCTTATTAATTACTCCGTATAATAAGAGAGTGAACGACGAGGTCGATGCCACTTTTGGCTATGGGAGTGCAATTCTTTTTGAGTTCCTCGGAATTCGTGTCATGCCCGAATGAGCATGACGCACATTTGGCGGAACTTATAATTTTTTTTTGCACTTTTATTGCAACAGAGGACAGAAGTCATGTCCACGTCATTCTGCCCTCTGGGTTCCCGACTTAAAAACTTCGATCATGTTTTCACTATCTCCGAAGCTCTCCATGCCTGGAAATCGCTCACCAGTAATGTAGTGTACAGTAACTCAAATTTGGCGGAACTTACAAAAAAAATTACACTTTTATTGCAACAGTGGACAGAAGCTAGTCATGTCCACTTCAATCTCCCCTCTTGAGGCTCGGCTTAAAAAATTCGATCATGGTCTCAATCTCTGAAGCTCTCGTCATGTCTGGAAATTGCTCACCCGTAGTGTAAAGAGGGCCTACGTGAGGAGCGCTCTCTTATTCGTTAACAAAAAGCAGACAGGAACGAAGTTCAAAGTGGGGGCGCCAAATTCACGTGGCCCTATTCATCCACCCCCACCTGACTCCGCTGCCGCGCCGTATACCGTTTCCGGATGGGGTCGCGCCGTGATGCTGGATGGATGGATCCCCTCCCCTCCCCTCCCTTGAGTAATGGCCTGGTGGGGATCCACGTTGCCGGCGCCATTCCAGGGAGCAGTTGGGTGGCGAGCATTATGGTCATGATCCCAGGCCCAACAAGCGCCCAGAGGGTCGCAGGAGCCTCAGAACAACCACCACCACCCCGACCAATCTGACAACGTCCAGCCGCGCGGGCCCAAGCCTACCTTTCATCTCACCTGGCGCCCCACTTGCTGTAGCGCGGGGGCTCGCTCCCTCCACTTCTTATACCCCCTCCCCCTCTCTCATAATCTCTCAATCTTCACCTTCCCCTCTTGCCCGGCTCTCCAAGGAGCCATAGAACACTTCGAACAGAGTCCTACGGGATTCACACGACGCACACAACAGATCACAAACAACAGCACTTCAATCCCTTTGTGGGTGTTAGGAACTGACACAGGATTTGGGCGCTTCCCCTAGTGGAGTTAGTGTTTTGAAACAGAGGATTGGGATGTGGGCTTGTTGAGATAGTCAGAGATTGGAAACCGAGGATTTGGGAGCCATGGCGTGGATGAGGGGGAAGTTGTTGGGCGCCGGCGCGTTCGGCAGCGTGAACCTGGCGATCAATCGCGAGGACGGGGAAGTGTTTGCGGTGAAGTCGGTGGTCGCAAACACGGGTAGCGAAGTGGCTGTTCGTGCACTTGAGAACGAGATTAGCTTGTTACAGGAATTGGATAGTAGTTTCGTGGTGCGTTGCTTAGGAAGCGATTGGACTCAGGAAGGGGGAGAGCTGAAGCGGAATGTGTTTTTGGAGTACATGCCGGAGGGGTGTTTGACCGATTTCGTGAAGCAGTTTGGGGGCTTGGACGAGCATTTGTTGAGAACCTATGCTCGGAGCATTGTTGAAGGGATCGACTACTTGCACAGCCGCGGGATTGTGCACTGTGACGTGAAGGGGAAGAATGTGTTGGTAGGCCACGGGAGTGTGAAGCTCACGGACTTCGGGTCTGCGAAGCGCGTCACCACAGACGGGGATTTGGTGAATTGCGCCGTGAATGGGACGCCTCTCTGGATGGCTCCAGAGGTTGTGAGGCAGGTGGAGCAAGGGCCGGCTTCGGATATCTGGTCCTTGGGTTGCACGGTCGTGGAGATGGCCACCGGGAGGGCGCCGTGGAGCAACCTCGAAGGGATGAACCACTTGGTAGCCTTGTATCACATTGGATGCACGGACGAGCTCCCTGCGGTGCCATCTTCTCTCTCTTGTGAAGCGCACGACTTCCTCTCGCACTGCTTCCAGCGCGACCCGCGCCGGCGATGGACGAGCGCGCAGCTGCTGGACCACCCGTTCCTCACCACGCGGGCGCCCGTCACGCTCAAAACGCCCGCGTCGCCCGTGTCCGTGATGGAATTTCCTTCGTATAGCAGCGACGGCATGTCTGCTTCCTTTGAAAACTCTGTGCCCACGCTCGCTACGCCTTCGCTCTTCAAACGTGGATTGGTGAGCAAGGCTCCCGTGCAAGTCGAGGTGGAGAATTGGTGGAGCACGCCTGCTTGCCCGGATTCTGCCGGGCCGTGGATCGTCGTGCGATCCCCCAAGAGCGCGTCGTCGTCGTCTCCTCCGTTGTCAGATTGGATGTCCTCAACACCCGTTTCTGACTCCCCGCTTGAAGCTTCCGTCGCAGAGTGCGAGGATTTGGCCTCCAATTGTGAAGAAACTTCAGAGATTTGTCTTCTAGAACAGAGCACCACCGCGCCACTTGCAAGCCCGTCCACGGCTTCCGGTGGTGACGAAGACTGTGCTTGCATTCAAATTGCAACTAGCTTTGATTTTCGCCATTTCGCCATTTCCGAAATGGATTCCTGTTTGAGACAGAGGAAGAAGGCTCACTCTATGGAGAGTCTGGAGTTCTCCGTGGAGGAGGACGAAGCTCGACGGGCTTCCAGGAGCTTGAATTTAGGGTTGGCTGTGGTGATTAGCACGATTACGGAATACTCGGAGCTTGTGTATCAGTATTCCAATCCGCAGATTCTTCTGTACTGGTGGCAGAGTCATAGAAAGAGACTACAACGTAGTCTGAGAGGGTCGGAAAAGCCACGGAAATGTGGTTATGAGGACCATTTTATTG
Organism: Neckera pumila; assembly: GCA_963969595.1. Lineage (NCBI taxonomy): Eukaryota > Viridiplantae > Streptophyta > Bryopsida > Hypnales > Neckeraceae > Neckera > Neckera pumila. The sequence continues at coordinate 43,196,220 of OZ018409.1, read as the reverse complement.
TAGCGTTTCTGAATCAATATACATTACCATTGATACTTGGAAAACAACACCTTGTCGTGCATTTGTGTGTGTTTGCTTGGGTTGCATACTGTTTCAGTTTGATTTTGAGGGCAGGATCTTGGTTTTTTGAAAGGCAGCCCTCACTACCTACACCCGTAGCGAGTAGAACTTATCCGGGTGGATTCCTTCGTTACATTTGTGTGTTTGCTTTGGTTGCATACGGTTGAGTTTGATTCAAAGAGCAGGGCTTGTGTTTGGAAGAATTTTGAAAGTTTTGCACTCTCTGCCTATGCCTGTGTGGCATAACTAGCAGAGCTACCCTACAGTAGGACTACCGTATTCTTTCTCTCAGGATGATCTAAGCTTAGTGCCACTGTGACGCAGTCCTCTTCCTTTTCTCGTTCCTTGGAGGATTATTTATTACGGTGCCCATGGTTCTCTTACTTTCTTCTTTGATGGATTAGTGCCCATGATTCTCTTGCTTTCTTCTTTGATGGATTAGTGCCCATGATTCTCTTGCTGGCCTCTTTGAAAACCTTTGGGCCCATGATTCACTTGCTTTCTTCTTTCAAGAGTTGGTCTGAGCTCGTGATTGTGAGCCTTTCGGAGCAAGGACTTGGTGAACTGATTGATGAAGCTCTTGCAGATTGACGATCACAAGAACAGCTAACATGGTTGAATACTCTGGCAATTTGATCATGATGTAGTGGTATTCCCTGACAGGAAATTGGTGTGCAAGTGTTTTGCCTGCATTTTCGCGGCCCTGTACCTTGTGATGCCCCCTCTTAAAGGCCACAGGTGTGTCAGAAACTGACATACCACATACAGAAACTACCTGTGTATAATTTTTCAATTTTCCCTGGCCTCCATTAGCTCCTCCTTGTACCTCTGCCTCTGGCTCCCCCCTTGTCACAATTTCAGCCAGCTTGTAGATTTCCGTATGAGAACAACGATGGCAGTTATAGTGGAATGAATTATGTTGTACTCTGACTTGCCATGAAATACAGCAATTTCCTGTCTGTCCAGCGACATAGAACAGAAGAAAAAACAATTAAATTTTTTTTTTCGCACACTATGGTAGGTCAGCTAGCTCAGTTCCAACTGCATTCGTATGCTACCCAATTTGTTCACATGCAACAAAAGCACTGACGCAGTTTGCAAAAAACCCATCAAGCATTAATAAGCATCCTTCGTGAATCGTGGTGTAAACGGGGAAGCACTTTCTACGTCGCAGAGAGATGTAAGATCTCTGGTGCTAAAAAGACCATCCGTCCGGTGAATGAAGAGTACCCAGTTTCCAATAACCACGCTACCTTTGAGAGATGAACTGAAAACGCGACTGAGGTTCATGACATCATCCGGGCATCATTCGTTTGTTTGCAATTACTGCTTCCTTTTGTCTTTTTGTCCTTTTTCCTTTTTCTATTTTCTCCATGGCCGCATTGATTGAATCTCCACCGAAATCGCCTGACACCGTGAATGCCAAAAGGTGAACATGCTCATTCCGCGACACAATGAGGACTGATATGACTGCGAGACAATCAGATGAAAACCAAAAGCCCCAGCCAGGCAGGCCATCCCGCAAAGCATCAATCAAACCTTTCATGAGCTCCTGCTGGAGTGCTGGACTCATTGAAAATGGCCCTATTGAAATGATCACCATAGTTTTGCTCCTCTCCCTCCGTAAAAGCCTACGCCTCCGACATCAATCAATCCTCCTTCGTCAGGGAAAATGGCAACCAAGACAACCAGGGAGGAGCTCCGAATATAAGTGAGGCTCTCAAGGCCAAGGCGAATATTTATGCTGCTAGCGCAATAATGCTGCTTTCCTGAGGGCGTCCTATTGCATAGCCTGATAGCCTTCTGCATGCTCTCGAATGATTGCCCTTATAAAAAACTCTCTTTCTCTCGCGCTCTCTCTGTCTCTCTCTCTTTGTCCCTGCTTTCAGAGAGGGTGTAATTTTGACTTGTTGCAGAGGATGCTTTGCACAGCTCCAATTATTGTGTGATTGCATGGCTGGGTATTCGTTTCTCAGGAGCTGCCGGCGCGGCCCACAAGGGGGGGTGTTTTTTGTTTTTTGTTTTTTGAAACAAATGGAATTCCATTGCTAAGCATCAAAGTACATCCCAGCCAGGCACGAGGCCGGCCAAATCGAAAAAGAAGGCCAGAGGCCAACAAAGAAACGGCCCACAAGGGTTGACAGATCACCTGCTGAAGCATCCTCGGAGGGATCTTCAGCCAAAAACAGGTCCACACATGCTTGAGATCCAGCATCTGCAAGGACGGGTTCACTTGGATGAAATAGGACATGACTGTGAGATGGGGAGCAAATGGAAGCGGAAGGGAATTGGGTGGAGAATTTGCGGAATAAATGACGAATTTCTCAAAGTTGAGAGCTTATTAGGTCATTGGTGGAATGTGGTGTGCGCAGGCAGACGAGGGAAATGACCACGAGAAGATCACCACAGTTGGTCAATGCAAGCAAGCCATGTTCTTACTAAAATGAAATCCTAAACCTAAAATCGCACAAATTGAAGCAATGATTCAGTCAGCATGGGAGGTAGCAAGAAGTAAAAAATTGTGGGTAGTATTGTAATCTGGTCGAACTTTCATGAAGGTAAAATCGAAGGGAACAATGTATTGAGGGTTTGGGTTTACACACTTCACTACAACCCTAATTGTTCTAGTTCGATTTTTTTTTTTTTTTAAATTATCAGTATCGTTCAAAAATTCAATTCAAGTTTATTGTTTTCTATGATTTCTATTGTTTTTTGTATTAACCTTTAAAAGATCAAATGATCATTGAATGACCAATTGAAAATTCAAATTGATTCCTATAAATTTGGTAGGTATCTACCTATAAAATTTGGTAAGTATGTAACAAACATAATACAAGATGCAATTGTCCAAAAAAATTCCCATTGGCACTAAAAAATCTCATAATTCAAGTTTATTGACCTTGTCAGGAAGGGTAAAAAAAAATTCTTCTAATTGCAAATACTATTATCTTTCTATCTTTCAAAGTTTTTGAAAAATATTCCATTCATTCCTTAAAAAAATTTATAGTTGAATTTTTTTCTGTTTAATTTAATTAAAAAATAAATGTTTAATTACCTCACGGCCCTAAAAAGTGTCAAAAGTGGCAGTTTTTGACAATTCATACAATAACCCAAAATCTGCCCCGGGGTTAAATGTCATAAAAGCGGTGATTCTCCTCGCCCATTGCCTGGGTGAGGTTTCGGTCCCCAAATGGAACCATTAATTATTAGTGTGGTTCACCGCTTCTGTAGAATCTGCAGTGATGGCCACAAAAAGTTGACTGGCGAAGGTGATCAGAGGAAGGAATCCGAGCAGCGGAAGTGCCGAACAATTCTGATGATGAAAGACTCGTAATAATTCGGACTCCCGCCCCGGCGTTCAGCTGGGCAAGCGCGGTGGAAATTAGTAAGTTACTCGGCGTGGATTCGTTATTCGCATCTCCGGGAGCATCTCCGAACATCGATTAACTTTGGTCCGTCCCTCGGACCCTGGTCCCTTCGCGCCGAGTTTGTTGAGAACTCCTCTGACGTTGACTTGATATTTTCCTTTTTGCTTTGGAGTTGCCTCTGTTGTTTCAAAAACCGAACAAAAACAAAAAAGCCTTGTTGACTTGGGGAACATTGACAATTGCAGCAGTGCTGCTGTGGAGTTTGTACTGTGAACTCGTCATTCACGTCGTGAAATCAAACGTGGACCGAATGAGTCCGTCCAAGTGCACTAACTCCATTTGCTATAGAATGTCAATCCTGGACTTCTCCCAAGATATTTTGCTGTTAGGGTGATGTAGAATAAAAGATTTTGAATGGGCTTAGATTACTGTAATGATATGCTCTCGTAGGTTTTGGTGGAATTGGATCAGACTTGGTTTTACGACAACCCACCCACCTTGAGCCGAACTAACTAACTTAGCTTGATCAATTGACAAGTTGCGGTGTTCATCTTTTCGTTGCAACAAATGGAAATAACGTCACTTTTGTTACCGTCAACTTCCACTTTTCTTATGTATCGAAACAAGAAGCTAGATATTACAAGAGGATTTGATCTCGCCGCACTGCCAGCTCATATTTCAAAGCAAAGTTCTATCCAAACTTCGTCACTTCAGTAGCATCCGTCAATGCAAAGACTCGTCCCCTTTCAGTCCATAGCCACCATAAATCTCCAGTCACCTTGGAAAACGGTTGGAGCGAGTCAACGATTTGTGGATCTGAATTGAACTGTTGCAGGTGAGAGAGCGTCGTGGCATTTGTTGATTGTTTAGTAGTTATCTGCGTCAATCTGCGGTCAGTCAATATCTGAGCATCGCATTGCGAAAGCAGATGGGCGGCAAGCATGTTGTGTCTTTCTTAACTTGGTCAAAGTCAGTTTCGTTTGCAGATTGCAGAATTGTCATGAAATCGCACAACGTAACAACTTAAGACACTTGTTGTGCCTGCAGTCGGTCAGTCGGTGGTCAATTAGAACTTGCGGTCAAGGTCAGTTCTTCGTACAAACCCTAAACAAGAAAAAAAAAAAAAAGGGGGACATTTTGAATTCACCCCACTGCCCATGGTCTGTTTGACCTGGGAGTGCTCCAATCTTCAAAAATGGTGTCACACACAAAAATCAAGGCGGACTTTGATGTCTTTCACGGTTGGGAGGAGTGACCAACTTCATTGCGTAGTAAATAGTCGCCAAAATCAAAATCTGAAATTGAGCGGTTGGATTGTTTTCCTATAATGTTTGATTGTAGTCCCTTTTTTCTAATTTAGAGTGGATATTTTTCATGCACCATATTTGGGTGTCAACGAAACTTTGAAGTTAAATGAAATCAAACCAAATAGTTGTTTTTGGTAGATTCTTTTTTTAGTTTAGTTATATGTTTTTTAATTTAGTATCCAATTTATTTTTAAGTATCAAAAATTTGATTCTGAAAAAAAATGTTTGATATTTTTCTATTGAAGATTTTTTGTAAAGATGTCAATGGCAAACCTTAGTTTTTTAGAGTTAAGGGCTCTTAAAGATGAGCCTCAAATGCATTGCATTTGGAGAGGGGAAATTGTTGACATTGGAAATTCATTTAAACTTCCATGACTATGTTTTCACCAAAAAACGCTCAAAAACTATATTTTTTAGAACAAGTACCAAATTTTTGAAAAAAGACTTTTTTTGACATATGTAACCATACGATCTTGTAGTACGTTGACTTGAGAACATGTGGTAAAAATTTCAAAATTCCCACGATGTGGATTGCAAGATATAAGCATTCAAATTCATTGAAATCATTTTTTTCGTCCTGTGGAAAACAGGGCAGCTACACTTCACAAGCTCACTTTTCTATGAAAAAATGTCCAAAATGGTGGTGCTTCTTTGGATTCTTTTTCCTGGATAAGCTGGCCACATGCTTGAAAATTTTCACAGGAAAAAAATAGTAAGTAGAAAGAAATAGTAAGTAGAAAGAAATAGAGAATGATTCAAAATACTAAATTGTTAAGAATTTAATTATGGAATTGACATCTACATCCTATGATTTTATTTTTTTCAAAAAATATTGAAAATTGAGTAAGATAAAGAACTTCAAAGTTTATTTTAGAATATAGAATCCATAACTGCCGCAAACAAAAAATCCTCATAACTTGTGACTCATTGATCAAAATGGAATGATTCAAAGCTTTTCATATATATAAAACTCTAGAAACCAATTTCAAATTTTTATTTTGATAAAAGTGATTTTTTCTAATCTGTCCGAGCTGCCTGAGTTAAGAAACAAACTACATATCATGCAATAATTTTTTAACCATGTAGTCAAAAGTTATGAAAATTATTGAGCCGTAAAGTTATTCCTCGTTGCCACCTTCTTTTAAAATTTGGGCCAAAAACATAAAAATATCTAGTCACGCGTACTTGCCTAAAATTATATGTTGCCAAAGAACGCATGTTGGTCCTTCAAGGGTTAAAGAAACTTATAGATTAGATTTTGAGAAGTCCTAAATTGATTATGGTTATGCATGTTGTCTTTTAAACTCATATTTTTTCATGACCGCAATTTTTAGTTTGATGTGTAAAAAAGAGATTGAAAGATCTCAAATAACGTCTGCAATTTAACCCCTAGAAGCCCAAACACCGTTTTTTGGCAACATAGCAATTTTGGGCAGCTCACTATGAATGGATTTTTTATTTTTTTTCTTTGAAATTTTCACATAACATTTTCCCAAGTAGTAGCTTTAAGGCCCAACAATTTTCATAACTTTAGACTACATGGTTAAAAAGTTATTGTATGATATGTGATTTTCAGTGCTCGGTGGGCAACTCAAAAAGTTTTTAAAAAATCGCTTTTCAAAAAAATAAAATTTTGAAATTGGTTATTTAGATTTTTATATACATGAAAGCTTTGAATCATTCCATTTTGATTTATGAGATGAAAATTATGAAGTGTTCTAGTTTGCGGGCAGTTATGGATTCCCTACTCTAAAATAAACTTTGAAATCCTTTGTTTCACTCAATTTTCAATATTTTTGAAAAAAATTAAAAGTGTTGGATGTATATTGTTTATTAAAACATTATAACCATTGGGACTGGTATTATTCAATTCCACAATTAAAGTATTAACAATTTAGTGTTTTGAATCATTCTCTACTTCTTTCTACTTACAGTTTTTTTCGTGTATGTTGTGCAATTTCAAATGATCTGAAATTTTTCAAGAATATAGCCAACTTGATTTCAAAAATGAATCCAAAGAGTAACCACCATTTTGGACATTTTTTCATAGAAATGTGACCTTGTGAAGTGCAGCTGCCCAGATTTTCGCAGGGACAAAAAAAGGATTTTTTTCAATTCAAACACTAATATCTTGCAATTTGCAAGGTGGAAAATTGTCAAATTTTTTCCACATCTTCTCAAATTAGTGCACTACAAGATCTTATGGTTACATATGTCCAAAAATGTTTTTTTCCAAAAATTTGGTACTTGTATTAAAAATGGCAGTTTTGGAGCGTTTTTGGTGAAAACATAGTCAAATACATTTACGGGTTAACACCCTCTTGATAAAACATTGCAATTTTATCTCTCAATATGTATGTAGTGTTGTTGTGTTTTCTTTTCATATGTGATCAATACCTCATCTACATTTAATTTATACAGTTAATTTTATATTTTTAACTAATAAAACTTATCAAAATTGAGTTTTTTTATTTAGTTTTGAGCAAACTCAAGGAAGTTCAAAAAAGGTCTTGGCCATTTAGGTGTTAAAAGACTACTATACTATACAAGTGTATAATTTTATATGTGATAGAATTTCTTAATAGTTAAAAATTTTTTAAACCATAAAAATACAAAACGAAGTAAATTCTAATGTAGACTAATAACACCAAGAAATATTCTTTTTGGTGTACTAAATTGCCCTAAATTACTGATCTATTTGAATTTAGTTCAGTTGTTGAAACAAAAAGTGTTGCTATGTAAAGAGGTGCTTTAGCACCTACATTGCAACACTAACGTAGCTTGTCTTTTGACTAGCATCTCAAACTTGATAGGTGTAGTCTAAGTTTTGCCAACTCCGCAAAAACCCAGAGCTATAGTATAGGGGTTCAAAATCTAGGAAATAGTCAAATTGTCTAACATATTGTGAGTAAAGTCACTTGTAATTTAGATTTAAATAGAATTTTTATACAATTTATCACAAACCCAAGGAATTTCTTATACACTCTTATTTCCAGGTTTGAATTTTGGTCACCAGTCCTTAATAGTGCTATGGACGCATGAATGCAATCCCCAGTCCTGCCTAGTACTCTAAGGGATATTTAGCAATTCGTCAAGTTTGACCAGCAATTTGTCTTATACATGTACTAGCAACTAGACAATGCAAAGATTAGTTGGTAATACATAATTATATATAGATATATTTTGCACAATTCCTAAATTATTGATGAAATCTTATATTCGACAATTTGTCTCAATCTCTACTTAATTAGCCTAATTACTAATTTAGATGAGTAGCAAAACAGTCTTAGTTCTAAAATAATTTGTCTCTAACTAAATGCAGGGCATGGGTGTGTAATGCATCTCCATTCATGTGTTGAACTGCACAATCTTCAATTGATTTGTCAGAATACAAAACCACAGCCACAGAAATTCCTTCAGACCCTCGATTAGTGGTACTTCAATCACATACTATTCAAAATACGTGTTTAGCCAATTTGCCTGTTTTCTATCATTGGTACAGTTTAGATTCACTAAAAGTACTCCAGCTTATTTACAGACAATTTGCTAGAGTTTCAGTCCTATACTTTAGGACTGAGTTTCAACAACTATATTAATTGATAAGTCAATTTGTCTATACCAGTACTCTGCATCTACTTAGTCAATAACTCAAAACAATTAGTCTATCATTCATAGTTTTATCTGTACAAATTGACAATTGGTTTCATACTACTGCCGATCCAAAGAAAACTTCAATATAAATCCAACCTCTCAAAAAGACAATTAGACTGCTTCTAGGAATCCAGCTTACAAATTGCTAACACATCTTAATATAAATAAGGATCCATTACGTAGTCAAATCAACAAGCAATCACACACATACACAACCAACAATCAAATTTCCACCAACTACAATAACATCAGCTTAAAACCAATTGCATAATCAAACAACCAAGATCAAATTGCCTAGAACACAACTGGTTCAGAAAGATCAGCAATTAGTCCATACAGCATTGTCTTTCTTCTCCCACAATTGTGCTCACCATGGAAACACAGCCACTCACATTAATGAATCAAGTTCACATAGTATAATATAGTCTAACAATCACATATAAACATCCTAGTGCACTAGACAATTCGCTCAGTACACTCGACCAATTAATCTCAAACCATCCACGATTCACAGATACTTATAGACAATTAATTGAACAACTTGTCAATGGAAGAAATTTCAGACTTCATATTTTAGGATGGCCAATTTCCACGACTAAATAATGTATAATAGTTCTCTCACATAAACTTACTCATTCAAATCGACTAATTGTTTAATCTCATCTTGGATTTCCTAAGTTCAGAATCAGACAATTTGTTGTTCAATACTATGATAAATCTAGCACATACACATATGCACAACAATATTACTGACAACAATTAATTTCCATCCTTCGGATTCAATTTGCTCACTGACTTTGTTAACTCGCATTAAAACAATTGTTTGTGTCTAATTGCCTCACTGTGATACTAGACACGATTTAATCTTACCTGGTCAAGTTGCTTGGCAATTCGATTCCTGCATCACACATTCTTGCAAGGTCCTAGCTTCTCCAATGCGTTTCAGTTCCGTCGTTCAACAAGTCACAGACAGATAATTTGCTCAAGAACCACACGGTTCATCTCACACAAGAAATCCATAAACAATTCTCTCAAAACCAATGAATCAATTAGTCATCACAAAGAACTTCCAACCACGGAACAAACAATCACTGTTCTAATTTACAAGAATTTAATCATACAGTCGATTTGTCTTCTCACCACACCGAAACAGACAAGAATATAACACATAATCAATTTGCTATCACAATTATACTTAACACAATACTCACAAACAATTTTCTACAATAAATTCTTCATCCGCATATCCAACACAGCAACTGAATACCTAATCACTGGATCAAAGACAATTTGAAGAAGCAATAATACACAAGACAAATCGTTCATAAAGACAATATTATATTAAACTTTAAAGAGTTCAAGACATATAGAAAGACAACAAGACAATTTGATAATACAAAAAGATGACCGAGAGAGTGGGGGGAAAGAAAGACGATTTGACTGCCTATATACTGAGTAGCAAGATGACCACTTGTTCTAAAGAGGTCTCAAACGATTCGTCCCTGTTCAAATCCGGTGAATTCAAGCCAGTTCGGATCTTACTTGACAATTAGCCTCTATTACCGGTGCAATGTGAAAACAACCAGTCTACTTGCCTCATTAGTCCCTAAACAAGACAAATTGTAAAACCCCAAAAATTTGAGCTAACTACAATAGGATAAAAAGATTTGTTTTTCATATATATTTACATTGATGGAATGGTTCATGCTAATTCTACACAAAAATGAAATCGGAATAGTATAATTATTGCATAGAATTCATGCAAAAGATACTCCTTTCTACACTGAATAGGATATTAAAGGGACCAAATAATTAAAGGGACCTTTCTTTAGAAACTGTACATAATTGAGACAATATTTGAGACAATGTACAACCCAAAGTAGATATTTATATAGTGTAGAATGTCGATTAATTAGTATGGGTCCCCTTAATCCCCTATTCAATGTACATATTACTTGAAAGAGAAATTTGCGCAATTTATGAAAGACAAGAAGTTTCTTGAACATCTTAGACAAATAGAACATGCGACTTTGATGTGATTTCAATGCATCTTTATGTAATATAAAATCAATATCAATTGCTATGTGTATTTGTGTCTAACATGCAAAAAACGATTCCTTACAATCTCGTGTTAAGCTAGATATGTAGTAAACCAACTAAAGTGGGCCCTTCCAAAAGCACCACTCATGCCCAAAACCAATATCATCACTATGTGGACATCTTCAAAATCAATATGTACCTATGTAGAAGAAACAATTTTTATCTAGAACCTATACCAAGAAAAACTTTGGCCCTTCATAACTTTTGCATAACGACATGTTCTTTGGTGCATTAGAACCTCCTTTCACTTGCCAACAAGTATATTTATGAAAATTTGACCGACCTAATAATAGTAACTGAGCAAAGTAGCAAGAGTGGAGTTTTTTGGGGTGCTCACTTCAGCCTAAAGTTTCCTCCCATTCATTGAAATGCACTGTAGCTTTGTGAAACAATGCTTGGGTTCCTTTGCATTGGGGCAGAACCAATGAAACCCATCAAAAAGGGATGAGAAAAAGGAAAAGAGCAACTGTACAGTACACCCCCCTACAAGAAAGGTTGACGCCCCCCTTTTGCACCCTTCAGCTTTTTTGACATTACTTTGAACATAATTGACATTTCTTGTTTTTGTCAATCAACATTTGTGTCTAACCCAATCTCCCTCAAATATACCAAATTTTCAAGTTCAAAAAACCAAAACTCCATTTTTGGTGAATTTTTTAAATTTTTTTTCACGATTTTACATGAAAATTCATAGAAAAATATTCATGATGATTTTTTTAATTGAATTGTGGAGATACGTAGGAAACGTCCAAACACACATCTTTCCTTCAACAAGCATCTCCAAAAAAGTTTCATAATTATTGTGGCAGAAGTTATAGTTTAGGCGTGAATAGTGCCCAAAATTTTGAAAATTCATATCTCTTTATTATAATTAGATTTTGATTTTTTTCCTTCACATTGTAACTAATTTTACACATTTGAGCATGATGGTACAATTACTTTATCAAAATCTAATTATAATAAAGAGATATGAATTTTCAAAATTTTGGGTACTATCCACACCTCCACTGTAACTTCTGCCACGATAATTATGAAACTTTTTTGGAGATGCTTGTTGAAGGAAAGATGTGCGTTTGGATGTTTCCTACGTATCTCCACAATTCAATTAAAAAAATTCATCATTAATGTTTTTCTATGAATTTTCATTTAAAATTGTGAAAAAAAATTAAAAAAATTCACCAAAAATGGAGTTTTGGTTTTTTGAAATTGAAAATTTGGTATACTTGAGGGAGATTGGTTAGACACAAATGTTGATTGACGAAAACAAGAAACGTCAATTATGTTCAAAGTAATGTCAAAAAAGCTGAAGGGTGCAAAAGGGGGGCGTCAACCTTTCTTGTAGGGGGGTGTACAGTACATCTCAATAAGAGAGGGAGTTCAGCTGTGTGGCTTGGCAACTGGGCCACATGCTTCTGAGCAAGCTCCAGTAGGAACTCACAGAAAAAGTCGGGAGTACTTGAAAAAGGCCCATAAGTTCCTTTATAGAGGAAAAAAGTTAAAGTACACCCTTTCTCTTCTCTGTCTCGACTTTCGATTCTTTCAAAAGTGCAACTGAAGTGTACCTTATAAGGTAACTGGCTCAGAAAGCGTGCATCTAAGCCCACCTACCTCATTTATGACAATAGTAGATTTTCAGAAAATATGTCACCCTTTCCTAGATAGGGAACACATTTAGAACCCGCACCATTTAAGGACCTCTTACCTTAGAGTTTTTTTCTTCTAATCCCAAATTCCCAAATTCAAGGACATTGATCAATTATAATCTTATTTTGGAGTCATATTTAGGTACCTAGGAAGGTTGGTTGCAATAATTGATAACAAATATCCACTCTTGGTAATATGATTGTTGTTTGTGATTTTTTTAGAATATATTTATGAATTTTTGTATTTTGTATTTTTTTTGTATTTATTTTTTTATTTTCGGGGGATAAGAGTCAACTCCTTTTGCCTTTTCACGAGTAATGAATTAAAATATATATATATATATATATATATATATATATATATATATATATTCATGACCTAAATCCTTATAGTTGGAATTAGGTCCTTATACCTTGTTGTTGGTGATTAGAAACCTTACTGTCTACAAATGCCATAAGGTGGGCACACCCAAATGCGCCACTGACCTTAAACCGCCATCTATACTCTCTGTACATCTCCAAAATCAGCTCTGTACCTATGTGCAACAAACGCTTTTAGAACCAAACTTTGTTTCTTAATAACTTTTGCATATAGTATCCAAATGCTACGTTTTTTGGTACGTTGGAACCTCCTTTCACTTGCCAACAAGGCAATATGCAAATCTAACCAACCTAGTAACAGTAACTAAGCATAGTACCAATTTGTGGCGGTTTTGGGTATACCCACCTTAGGTGTGATTGCTTTTATCTCCAAAAAATTGAACACTTATTCCTTTCACAACTTCATTGTTAACTTACATCATCCAAGAAGGTCCAAGGATATCTTAGAAACCGACAAAGGCAATGAAGTGGCACCCTGTCACTGAAATTGAAAGCAAGCAAAGAAAAAATACCAATGTGTCAATGACCTAGAAGAAATTAAATATTTTAATTTTCAAATAACCAAATGTTCTCATTGTGGATGGTGACGAGAATACTTTAGGATGATAGTTGTCCGAATAACTTCTCGTTCATCGAAAGTAATAGTTCAATCTCTCTAAAACCAACATAGATCCAGGAACAACACAAAACTTCGTGCAATTTCTAGAAGGCGATTTGCCCATGCTTAGGTTCACCTTGGTAGTCAGGACAGGTGGCAGTTTCATTCAGACCACGCAATGGAAAGTTTTCAGAAAAAAAACAAATTTCCAGTAGCTGAATTTGGAACAAAAACAGAGAACCGGTGATCTTTCTTTTGATGGCTGCAGTAATATACAATGATCTCGCTTCTTCCACACACTCCTCCGTAGAAATGATCAAATGGCACACTTCTGAGGAAAATTTTTACCTCCTACCATGATACAGGATGCCTCTCACGGCAACTTAGGTTAGTCAACATCTAGCTTGAACTGTCAATTTTTACCTGGCTACTACCGGTATCTATCTCAAGTCTGTGATACAATTCGTCTCATCATCCTCACACTGTTGCTACGCGATCCAAAACACAACACGCGGAATGACGAGAATTATTTTGTCATTTACAATTGGGAGCCCCTCATTTGCTGTGCAAGATCAGCCGCCTTCTTTACAGAGCCGTATTCAGGTGAGCAGCACGAGCCTCTCGCACCATGGCCCTCTTCCGCATCTCCACATCCAAAGCTCGTGCCACTTTCTGCCGCTTCCTCTCTGCAGCCAAAATTCATCACAAATCAAGGTCAGCAAACCTAATTCAATCTTTGCAGCAAACACTTCATTGCATGAGCAACCAGAAAATCGATCAGTAATTGGGTGAAAATCCAAACACAGCATTCTTGAACAGCTGGGATTGTGCACCCTTCAACAATTCAGGGAACTGAGAACTCTCGCAAGAAGATTCTAGAATATCCTGCACACTTGTCACACACATTCAAACTGCAAAAGAGGTGGAAAAATTCAGTACCAGTGGCAGCCGCCTTAATATTCACGGCGCGCTCCTTAGCCGCAGCTCGCCGCAGCGGATGCACTGGATGCGAAATTGTGTAAAACCCGAGCTTCATATCCGCTCCGAGATGCGCAAACTTCTCACCGATCTTCGCCCCGGCGACCGACCATCGCCGTCCGCTCGCGGCTCGCATATCAGTGAACTTCGTCTTCGGGCCTCCGATGGCCTTGTTCGAAGCGATCGCGCCCCCCGCGCTCCTCTTGCGGCCCCATCCACGGCGTCTCGGCGGAACTGCAGTTCCCGTTCCAGTACCATAGCCCGCACCAGTCCCGTACGCAGTTCCAGTCCGGCCAGCCGCTGTTTTCCTCCTTCCAAACGCCATTGCAAACTCTCACCTCTTCTCGAACACAACCAACAATCGCTGATTTTCCAAATCTCCGACCCTTAACACGTGCAGTCCGATCAAACTTTCCGCAAACTCTGCAAACTGGATATATACCTTACTCAAATCAGATCGATGTACTCAAACTGAATGACTGGGTCGCTGTGAAAATGCTTGTGATGCTTCGGAATGGTGAGAAGGGAGGCTCATATAGCTCTCACCACGGGGCTCCACGACATCAGCTCGAAGGTTACTTCCGAGTGGACCCCGTAGGAGTTGACGGCGGATGGGGTACACCTGGCGAAGACCGCGAATGAGAAGTCGACAGGCATGTCGAGGGGGAGAAAAATCTGGCAAGAGTCTCTCCGAGTCTCGCGTCCATGGTGGTGACTAGATGCCGTGAAGCCTGGGGCTGTGTCGTGCGCGCTGCGGGAGTGACACGTGAGGGGGTTCCTGTAGGGGGGTTGGGGGGTCGGGAATGACAACGGGGCAGCTGGAAACTGGGCTTGCGAGGTGCAACGGACGTTTTCGAGCAGTCGCGACGAAGGAGACGAAGGACAATCAGTTAATTTGTGACTAACAGGTGTCGAGTTCGGGGTATCTAGGGCTGGTGGACCGGCAGGTGTGCGTGGGTGACTTGGGGTTTTTAGGGTTTGGGCAACAACGGAAGAGAGGGGAGGTGGTGGCTGGTTTGCAGACAGTGGATGTGACTCTGTTTTCACGGTGCAGTGGTAACAGGGTTTAGTAACATGCTGAAGCAAATCAATGGAGGATATTCTTCATTATTAGGAGATCAATGGTACAAAATCTTTAGAGTGTTGCTTCAGCGTGTTGTAGTGGGGCTGCTTTTAGGGTTTACAAGGTTTAGGGCTAACTCCTAAAAGATAGAGGGTGTTGTTCAAGATAAATTCTCAAAAATGTAGTATTCTACTATGAAAGTGTGTTGGAAAATTTCAGACCATTTGACCATGTAGTTTGAAAGATTATAATGTTTGAAGTAAGAAAAAAAAATTCTTTCATTCTTGAAAAATGGTGTCAGCACCCTATTGGAGTAAAATTTTTGCTCTCGATGATTTTGCGTCTCTCTTCCATTGAGATCTAAATCTTTTAGGTACATTCATGTAAAATTTCAAAAGCAAATTTGAATTCTAGTTTATTCATAAAAATCACCCTACAATTCAAAGAGGTTAATCCCTCAAGTAGCAACGGGACACAATGTGTCTTCTTCAAATTTTTAATGGAAAATTCTTGGTAGAGTGAAACAAATTTTGATATTTTGTAAAATAGGATCTTGTAGAGTAACAAGTTGATATCCTTGTTGCATTTTTTGATTGTCAAAATTTCAATGTGAGAACTATTTAAAAGATTAATTAGGAAATGTAGTCTGCTAGAAAAAAAGGAGCAAATATAATTCTTTTACAATGAAAGGAATAGTGGAGATGGGAAAAAAAAATACTTGAGCATTTCTAGTCTTACTTTGGTCTGTACAAATAAACTAGTTCTAGAGAAAAAAAAATGTAATTTGTAATCTTTGTAATTTAAAATAATAAAAGGTTCAATCTGGTGTGATTTAAGAATACAAAATAATTAGAATGATTTCAAATGTTTTGAAGATGTTCCAAACAATATGCTAATGACATGAATGATTCAATTTCATGAATTGATGCATGTCTAAATTCTCAAAACTTTTGTAGGATCCAATTTGGGCAGTTTTGGCTTTCCAATATTTTGTTTGAAAATGTCTACAAAGTTAAGAGAGTGCTTAGAATTTATGCGTGCTTAGAATTTATTCTATTGTGAATTCATACCTATGTAACATAATCATACATATTACAAGTATTTTTACGCACTAAATCAGTGCGTAAACAATGCCTATTAATAACGTACGATTGTTGTACTGATATCAGTACAATTTAGATGTATATTGGATACCACATTTGTGTAATTAAAATACATAAATTGTACCCTTTTAATAAAGATATTAAAGGCACTAATTTAGTGCATAAAAATACACGTAATATGTACAACTCTAGTATGTTGGCATAAATTCATGGCTTCAATACGATATCTGTTGAAAAATCGTCCTCCCTCAAGTTCGAGATGACCCCAATATAGCTAACAAAGTTTGATTCCTTTTAGAATGTGATTTGAGAGTTAAAATTTTTATTTTTTGTATTTAGACAATGTTATTCCATATTTTATTAGTTGTATACATGCCAAATTTCAAAATGGCCGACAAGTTTTTTGGTAGAAGATGCCCAAAGTGACCAAATTTACCTATTTTTTTTGGGCGGCGTAACTTTTAATCCAAGCATTCCATTGTGATTTTTTTTATTTTTGTGAAGAGGGTGAATGTTCCCATCTTATATCAAAATTTTCAAAACATCCATTAAAAATTGACTTCATGTGACCCTAACCAAGTTTTCAAGTATTTGTTGATCGAGAATAGACACTTGGTCCTTAAATCCAAGGCTAATATCCCGATTACTTGAGGTGGATATGTTCTTAGATAAGGCGGATATTGCTTTAGGACTGGCCATTGAGGGGCTTAGACAAGGCAAAGACAGGTATTGCTTTAAGATTGGTTGTGGCCAATCAACCTTTGTTCCGTTGTCTGTGTTTGCTGGATGTAATGAAACTTGAAGTTTAATTTTATAACCACTTGTCTTTGAAAGAGGAGGATTATAGACTTAAGTTGAAGGAAAGAGGTATGTGAGAATCTTTTACTAGACAAAATAAACTGGGAGATTTTAGTAAGGAGAAGATGCAACTGGTGCCCTTGTACAAAAAAATAATCTCCTTCTACAAAGAGGACACATAAGGTAAAAGACCCCATTGCGGTCAGAATTAGGAGTGTGCCTACATACTATTGCTGAAATTTTTCAAATTTTTTCCCTCACAAAGATAAGTGTGAAAGACAGTGAGGGCATTTGAAATTATGTTTTTTGGACTAAGTATGAATTAGTTCTGAATTTTTGAAGTAATCTACTTATAGGAGTCTGTGGGCTACTTCATGACCAACAAAATCTGAATCTAATATGGTCATCTTCCTACCTAATGTAGTCATAACATTTTCAAACATGGAAGACCTAAAAAGTCAATTTTTACAAAGAATTTTACTTTGAAAAGTTGGAAGTACCTATTGAGGTCACTAATTACTCCATAACTACCATGTAAGGCATTGATTGTGGTCTAAAAAACCACAATGGGGTCATTAGGTGCCCATCATGGGTCATTTGACCGCAATGGGGTCATTTACCCTATTACTAGAGCAACTCCAATAACTTCTTGAACACCAGAACGTTATATCTTAGCAACATTGAAAATGCATTAAACTGATTCCTGAAGAATTTGGAGATGCATCATGCAATCGATGGGAATATTTTGTAATTCATTCTTCGTTTTTAGAGCAAATGAAATGCCTGTTTTCTAATTTTGAGATGATGGTATGGCACCATTTTCGATGACTATACTAGCTTTGCAATTCACTCTCCAATGAAAGTAAAATACACTCTACTCCCTTAACATTTAACCAGACAATGGTCTTTCTCCAGCTCGGAAGATCTTATATTCCACTAGATAGAAGAGGCTTATCACTTAACCTCTAAAGGCCCAAAGTCCCCTCGAGGGACACTTGGGATTTCGGGCAAGTTCATGTGACTTGAAATTTTGGGTTGATTTTTTGAAACTTTTTTTGAAGATAGGGATTCATTAGCTTTCTAAATCTTTTTTTGTTTTTTCAATCGGTGCCTGGGAGCAAAATTTATGCCTCCCAAAGTCAAAAAAGCAACTTGCCGGGCAGGAAAAAAAAATTGTAAAAAATTGTAATTTTTTCTTAAGTTTTTTTTTCTCAGAGATCATGTTTTGGTCTACATTTGAAGCTTTGATTCATTCTACTTGGACAAATTTAATGAGAAAGTTATAGACAATCTTGTTTTTTGGGCAATCTAGCATCTTAAAAAAACAAAACCTTATAGAATTCATTTTTTAATGCAATTTTCAAATTTTTTCGAATTTTCTTTTTGGAAAAGGTTAAGTTTGTTTGCCAGAACAATCCCACCATTGGGATTATGGTGTTTTAATTCCACATAAGAGCTATTAATGGTTTAGTGTTTCGTTCAATTTTGGACCTACTTCTACTTAACAATTTTTTTATATGTGAAAATCAAGTTTTGACATTCTAAATTTTTTTTCCCCGACTCTCAACTTAAATTTTCAATATAAAAGAAATTATCCCAATGGTGTGTAGTGCAAAAAAAATCTCCAAATGGTCGTCAAAGTCATCTGAAATTGCAGGCCACAATTCAAAAAACTTCTTTTTCCAACTTCAAATGCTTATATCTTCCAATCTGTATAGTCAAACTTCATGAAAATTTTACTACATATTCTAAAACAAGGGAAGTACAAGATCCTATGGTTAGAATTTTTAACAAAAAGTTTTTTTGGTTTCTTGAGTTATCGCAACAGAAATGGTAGTTTTGGCAATTTTCAGTGGTTTTGGAACCAAAAATTGCCTTGGGCCATTAAGGATTAATCCAAGGATTGGGGCAATAGAAAATATTTCAGGCCTCTGGAGGGCCATTAAGTTTTCATTTTTTGGCACCCCGTGGTGCAAATACAGAAAAAATAAAAAATAAAAAATATTTTATAAAATATTTTTTTTTGAAAAAAAAATATTAAAAAAATAATATAACCTAGATGTAGCTTTGATGTGGCGCTACTAGTGCCACATGAGCACCCAATTTTAAAAATAAAATAAAAAAATATTAATTTTATTTCCTCTTTAATTGCACCGGGGGTTCAAAACTCGAAGCCTTCCGGTGGGCTAAAATTTTTCCTAATGTTGGTTGAGGATCCATGACAGACCATTTTGTTCACTGTGGGGTCCCCTTTTCAAGGACGAACAGAGACTGTTGCCTCATTCATAAACGACGTTATGTCTTGCAACACCAATTTTCACCATTATTGTTTTTCCCACTGACGATGAAGTATGTTGGTGGGTATCAGCGTCTATGGGTGGGTATCAGTTTCTATTGGTGGGTATCAGTTTCTGTTGGTGGGTATCAGTTTCTGTTGGTGGGTATCAGTTTCTGTTGGTGGGCATCAATGTCTATAGCTGATTATCAGTGTGTACGGGTGGGTATCAGTGTACCACACTCAGGGCCGGTTTATATTTGGGGCCGGTTTGAAGGCTGGCCGGAACTTTCCAAGTTTGAACCAATAAAATTTCTCAATTTTTCCAAATGCGGCCCAAGGGTTTTATACTTGGGGCCGGATGGAACCATCACTCATCCTACGTGTCGTCTTAGGTGGCATGGTTTTGGCGCCAAACCATCCGGCCCCAAGGGAGCAATCGGGACGAGGTTTTGGATAGCCCAACTCCCATCTTGGGCCGGATTGGGGTTGGATTGGGCTCCTCCGTTGGATCATGAACATCTTTGCCATCAATCAACGAAAGTTATTATTTTAAACTTTGACATTTCATAACTTTTGCATACGTTATCCAAATGCCACATTCTTTGGTGTGTTGGAACCTCCTTTCACTTGCCAACAAATAAATTTGAAAATTTGCTTAATATGAAATCACTTAAATTCATAATAAATTTGAACAATACGACTTCACGTGAACTTGACAGTATGAATTCACAGTATGAATTTACATAAATTTTACACTATGACTTCATACTGTGAATTCACATTAACAAAAAAATAGTATGAATTCATATTGTGAATTTACATCAACATTATTCACCCATAATTATTGTGAATTCATGTCAATAACAATTTGATTAATAATGGTAAAGTACCTGGTCAAGCGTCATTAGTTCACTATGTTGGTTAAATAATTTTTTAACATTTCTCCATAATATAGTCAACAAATTAGATTCTTAGGTGCACCTTTATATTTTCTATAAATATAAGCATCCAAACAAAATGTAAATTTTTCCTAAATATTTCTTTTGCAAAATCATACTCCAGAGTACTATTTAAAAAAATACATGTCACACTTTGAAATTTTTAGCAGAAATGGAGGTAATATTGATATTATGTTACCATTGTGATCTAATTGGTATACTTCTTGAGTTCATATAAAACAAGTTTAGTAAATAAAAGTTCAAATGTACTTCATAATAGGCTTTCAAGATGTTGCCTACTTACCTTCAAAAAGTCTATAAAAAAATGAAGTTATGTTTGACTATGTCTCGGGCTATGTCTATAAGACATTAAACTACATTCAAAAAATAAAAAAATCTCTATTTTCTATTTTTGAAATAGAATAAATAGGAAGAAAAAGGAAAAGAAAGAGAAAGAGGCTCCTTTTTTCTTTTTAAATAAGAAAGAAAGGAAGAGAAAGGAAAACATGCATGTATTTTATATTTTATTAATTGAGCATTGAGAAAATCCAAGTGCACATGAATTGGAAATCCAGAACTCAGCAAGGTGCTTGAATCAATTACAAAGCTTAAGCACTTTGAAATAAAACTATAAATGAAATAGCAAACTTATTCAAATTAGCAATCAATTTATAGATACCAATTATCTCAATGCTTGAATTACATCACTTTGATGTGATTGTCATTCATGTTTTGTGTTTTCAAGTGAAAAGACAACTCTATATATACACATGGGATGGTAGGAGGTAGAACAACCCATGTGGGATAAATAAATTTGAATTTGTAGTTTCTTAAGCACTCATAGTTAAGTCACAAACAAAGAATGGTGTTGAAAGTCAAATTTCAGACCTCATTTAGGCATAGTAAATAATTTTTTTCAAAAACTTTGAACTAAACAAAGTTGGTAAATGAAGATTAGTTTTACCTCCAAAAATCCCTCTGGCATTTTGAATCTTTAACAAAAAGTTATGGACAAATTTCAGAGAGGGGTTGGAAAAATGTTAAAGAAAATGTCCATTCCAAACCCTCTGTCAAATTTGTCCATAACTTTTGATTAGAGATTTAAAATGCCAAATGGATTTTTGGAGGTGAAACTTGTCTTCATTTACCAACTTTATTTAATTCAAAGTTTTTTGAGAAAAGTTATTTTACTATGCCTAAATGAGGTCTGAAATTCTACTTTTAACACAATTCTTTGTTTTTGACTTAACTATGAGTGCTTGAGAAACTCCAAATTCAAATTTTATTTATCCCACATGAGTTGTTCTACCTCCTCCCACCCCATGTGTATATACAGAGTTGTCTTTTCACTTGAAAACACAGAACATGTTCTTGATGACAAATAATTGTAATTCATTATTTATTGGATTCCTAACCAACATCTTTTCTACAAATACTTGTTGATTTGTATGTCTGGTCCTACAATTAATAAAGAAAAAGAAACAAATTATAATGTACTGCCACTGTCTTGGTACCTAAGCTTACATTTAATTATTTGAGGATGAGTTTCGTAGATGAGGACTCCGGGGAGGGAAAGGCGGCCTCTTTGAAGGCTACTGAATGTAATGCCTTTTCTGAACACCCACCATAATGACTTCACCTCTTCCGTCTTGAGTGAGCCTGCCTCATTGAAGTCAGTCTTTTTATTTCCAAGTCAGAGGCTGCAACTCCTTGTGTCGTCGAATTCTTCCAATTCTATTTCGTAGCTGGCTGACTTATCATTTCTGCCAAGTCTGACATGTCGACACTCAGTGGCGTGGGAAAGGATGGTCCACAATTCAGTTGGGGGCCAAGCACACATGAAAACAAATGGTGTTTCAAAAAAACATTAGGGCCTCTTCACACTATGGCCGTCCAAGTCGAGAGGCCGTGGGACTCTGCAATATGATTGGTGGAACCAACGGACCTTGCAATATGATTGGTGGAAACGACGGCCTCTCGACTTGGACGGCCATAGTGTGAAGAGGCCCTTAGTTATAATGGGAACCTGCTTGGCCTGGAAGGACGAACAAGGCCTATCACCCAGTTACCAGTAGTCAGTAGAAATTTGTCTCATGCTTGAAAGAACCAGGCCTAAGGTAACTACACCTAAAATCGCACAGTCCTTAAAAGGGCACAGCGGATATTCTTGCCTAAAATGTACTCCCACTATTCATATGACTCTATGATTGCTTTTAGGTGCACCTATTTTCAGCACTTTGAAAATTCGTAGTTTATTCACATGGTGTCCAAAAAATGCATTCTAAGAGAATCTAGAATCCTGTTTTGACTACCAATGGGACCCCACAATTTATTTTTCAATATAATAGTGAAAACCATGATGAATTGCTTAACTGTGTGATTTAAGGTGCAGTTACTTTAATACCACCCTGTCTCCATTTCACCCTTATGACCCATGCATGGGGGACATTTCGGATCAAAAATGTACACCTCAGGTACCTAAGGTTGAACTTGGAATTGGAGTGATGATATATAACATTGTAAACTAGTCTAAACCATTCCCCCTTGGAAGAGGGATAATGCCTCCCTATATGCTTGGGAGTGAACTTAGTTATAATCTGTAAAGAATCCTTGGTTGGTTGGTCGGTTGGTCGGTTGAAACGTTAGTTTCATTCGTTGAATGGAAAGTTGCAGGAGAGTCATTGACTAGCTAGGAAGTTGCAATGCTAAGGGCTTCCACTTCTTGTTGAAGCAAAAAGAACACTCGAGTGTTGATTAACAATATTATCATAGGTGGGTTCACCTTGAGTGCATTCTCTTTCTTCTTCTATTTTATAAAGAGTAACCTTTTGTTAATTGCAAAAGATCCAAAATATGGGAACAAGAGGCTATTTGGGTACCCGACAAGTGGGGACAAACTCAAAGAAAGAGTGAGAACTTATTTCCAATGAAGAGCATGAATGTATATAAATCTATGATACATACACACTCATATTATATATATATATATATATGATGATATTTTGAAAAGAGATTTCACTATCTTTTGTTCGTGCACTTAATGTTTAAGAGTCATGAATGTGCACTATTGGATTCCAACTTCAAAATTAAAAGTTGAAATGCTTGTATTGTATTAATACTAAAATTTAATGGTATTCTCAAAAAGTAAATTAATGCCACATTCCCGGTCCGGGTGACCGGTCCTGCCCAACATTGTACTTGAGGGCTGGTGTTGTTTAACGCTCAGCAAAGAAGGATTTTCTTGATTTTTTTTATTAACTACTTTTGGAATTTCGAAGAATCCAAAATTAACATTAAGAGAAAAACATTAGGAGATAATCATTGAGAGATAATGCAAAACATTAGGAGATCAATGTAAAACACCGAGAGATCTATACAAAACATCTAAAGATCTATATAAACATCTGGAGATCTCCAAATGCTACTATCTAGAGACTTTTGAATGTTTTGTCTAGAATTCAGTGAATAGTCCAAAAGTAGTTAAATGTAACATCTAATTGTAGTCGCAACATGTGTTTTATATGTGTGTGATGTAGATGGCAATATAAAAGCTTATCCCCATATTAAACTAGATTCAATGATAGGTGGAACTTCCATTTTGGATGTATTTTATACTTCTTACATGTATGAGAAATAACAATCGAAATAGTATTGCATTTGTGCAAGGTAAAATTTAGATGTTCAAATGACATCCAGTTGAAAGATGTCGATTGTTGAATTATTAATCTAATGGTGTATGTAGACCTTGCAATATTTTAGTAAATATTTCATGTTGTAGGAGTCAAATACAATCCCTCATAGAAAGTTTGTAAAAACCCTAAGAACCAAATTGTGGTTTTAACCCCTAAAAGACCGGTTGTCTCCTCGGGGAACAATTTGGGTCCGAGCAGGTTCCTACTGTCTCAATTTTTACTGGGATTTTTTGGGATATTTTGAGGTTGTGTGTTTTTGCGAGAGCTTTGTGAATATATAATTTTTATTTGAATTGATGTCCGGGAGCAAAAGTAATGGCACAATAAGCAAAAATGGAATCTGGCAAACAACACAAAAAAAATCACAAAAAGTCAAAATAATTTTTTTCCAATTTTTTGACTCGAAGACTATATTTTTGTCTACATGTGAAGCTTTGTTTCATTCAATTTGGACTAATTATCAGAAAGTTATGGACAATCTTAGTTTTTCGGGCAATCTGAGCATCTTCTTGAAAAAATAACTTATAGAATTCATTTTTGAATGCAATTTTTAGAATTTTTTCAAAAATTGTTAGACAGGGTTAGTTTTAATTGCAAGAACAATCTCACTGTTGGGATTATTGTGATCCAACTCCATCTAAAAGCTATTAACAATTTAGTTTTTTCTTCAATCTTGAATCTACCTCTACTTAACAATTTTTTAAAGAGTGAAAATTAAGTTTTTTTTTTCCTAATTATTTTTTGGTAGATTCTCAACTCAACCACTCAGCATAAATAAGTAGAAAATCAAAATCAATAGAGCAAAAAATTTGAACTAAAAAGATTCAAAGCCAAAAAATCTAGTCAAGCAAGGTGGAAAAAAACTTGTTTTCTTCACTTTAAATGCATATATCTTACAATCTACGAGGTCAAAGTTTCTGAAATTTCTTCCACATATTCATATACTAGTCAAGAATTAGATCTTACAGTTGGATATGCAAAAGGAAACAATTTTTTAAACTCTTTTCTTTTTGCAATAGCAATGACAATTTTGAGTGGTTTTTGGTAGGAAAATCACCTTGGTCCTTTTAGGGGTTAAAGGCTCCGGTCAACTTTTGCAATTTGATTTTGACTTTGTCATTTTCAAATGAAATTTTTAGATGCACATTTTCATTTCAATTCCAGAAATGTAAATTGTGTGCATATAATTTTGGATGAATTATTGAGTATTTTGGCCTCAAAATTTTAATTTATGTATTTATTGTATTGAAGACGCGTTGCAATTTTAGCGGGAATTTTGGTGGCACTTGTTCTAGTAAGCAAACTAAACCCTATGGAACTTTTTGTTTTGAAAAACTATAAAACTGGAGTTCAAAAATAAATCCAGTATGATTTTTCTCAAGAAGTTTCTATGATTGCCCACAAACAAGAAGCTCCAAAACTTTCACATCACTAATGCAAATGGAATGAATCAAGCTTTCCATATAGACAAGAATACAAACTATGAGAAACAAAAAATTTGAATGCTTCTACAATTTTTCCAGTCTTTTTTTTACTTGCCTACTAAACTAAAAAAAGAACATATCATAGTAGAAATTGATAACTATGACTCTAGAGCACCGATTGAAACAAAAATTATATTCCTATAAAGTTGGTCTATTTTTCTATCTTCAAATAAAGTTTAAGAAAATCATACCAAACATTGAGACCATAGGCACCTATTGAACTTCCATTCCTTCCCTAGGGAGACAAGTGGTCCTTTACGGATTAAGTAGTGAGATTGTCATCCAAATTTCATCCATAATTATTCAATTTCAATCTAATTCCATCAGAATGTTCACACTAATCAAACCACAATCATCCAAAAATCCACCCATTAAACATGAAGGATTTTGCACTATCAATATTCAAATTCCAATACATATGGAGCCAAATTGAGTACTTTATTAGTAGACCTAAGGCATAAGCATCTATAGCTAACAGTTTAAACAATTCCACATTCTTTGAGGTGGAATCAACATGTGAGATTATTTTCAATGCATTAGCATTTAAAAATCATAAATTGAAAAAAAATTATATTTTTTTGAATATTACTCCCAAAGGACCAAGGCCTTTTTTCTGCCCAAAAACTCTCAAAATTGCCATTTCTAGAGCAAAGAGTAAAAAAATTTAAAAATTGTATTTTTGGCCCATCGAACCGTAGGGTCTTACACATAACTAGTATGAGAATGTGTGGGAAAAATTTCAGAATTTTTGGCAGCACAGATTGCAAGATATCTGCGTTTGAAGTGAAAAAAACAAGATTTTCAGCACATTTCGGGACTAGATTTTTTGACTTTGAACATTTTTAACTTAATTTTTTTGCACTACAGAGTTTTGAGCTTTAAATCTTTCTAGTGGAGAATTGAGTTGAGAGTTTAGGTAAAGAAAAGAAATTCAAAAAAACTTAATTTTCATTCTTAAAAAAAATTGTTAAGTAGAAGTAGGTACAAGATAGAAGGAAAATCTAAAATATTAATATCTTTTAGATGGAATTAAAATGCACTAATTCCAATGGTGAGATTATTCTAGCACAAAAACAAAACCATGTGGAATTTTTTTTTTGAAAAATTGCAAAAATTGCATTCCAAAATGAATCCTACAAGTTATTTTTTTAAGAAGATGCTCTAATTGCCCAAAAAACAAGATTGTCCATAACTTTCTCATAAAAAATCCAAATGAAATGAATCACAGATTTCTAAATAGACAAAAATATAATCTATAAGGAAAAAAATTCATAAAAAAAAATTTAATTTTTTGCAAATTTTTTTTGCAACCCCCTCTCCCCTGTTTTGAGCTCATTTGGGTATAACTTTTGTTCCCGGGCAGCAATTGAAAAAAATTATATCCCCACGAAGCTTATCAATTTTTCTATCTCCAAAAAGAGGTTCAAAAAATCACAACCAAAATTCAGCCCGTAGGTACCTGCCCGAAATCCCATTTGTCCCTGGAAAGTACAATGGTCCTTTAGGGGTTAATATGTTATAAATTTGTAAGTTCAAATATATTGTGTATTCAAAACCATTTTACATTCATGTATATAAGTTGTACATTTTAGACTTCCTATACCAACGTATTTTCAAGATTGTTTAGAGTATTAGATTGAGAATAAGGTCCTTCTATCCTACTTGCATTCAAAAGGAAAGTTTGATTAGAAAAATAAATCATATGTAAAATTGCAAAAGAGCATTACTTTTGTACAACTTGCAACTTGTGTATGAGTGAAAGTTGCTAATATTGTTTCTAACTCAATTATCCTTTAATCTATCTAGTTTATATCAAAGAGGGTAATAGGAAAGGTATAGACAAAACTTTTAAGCAAAAATAGTAGATTTAGGAAAATGGGTCCTATTAGGGATCCTTATTCAAAAAAATATAGAAATAAAATTAGTTTTAAAGTGAAAAGTTATTCAATAGTGTACTATAAATAGGGATATTTAGGTAGGATGGATGAAAAATAAAATAAAATAAAAATAAAATAAAAATAGTTTGGATGAATGGAGTACACTTTTTCGCAAAAGAGGTGACTCCTCATTTTTAAGATTATAAGTAGAACGAGAAAAATGAAAACTATGGCATTTGGTACAGTACATGACCCAATTTTTTAAAATATATATATTTTGTATGCTTATTACTTTCTCTTCCTCGATTTGCAAGTTTGTGCATCTTTGGAAAGTTTAGGGTGTGTTATAATAGTATTTGTACAATTGTTTGTGTGAAAGAAGTGTGAAGAATGGTAAACATGAAATTGGAGATTGTGAAAATTGCGAAGTTTATGAGCGCTTTGTCTGTGCTTGGAGTGTCTGGCATTCGATATTTGGAATTAGGGTTTGTGATTATTTTGTCTGTGTGTTAGCAAGTTCTTGTTGCCAATTCAGAAGCATCTTGCTGCAGTTGGTGTGATTCGCTAGGGACGACGGGGTCTGATCTGAAACGAGCTCAAGAATTTGGTGACGAGGAAATTGAGCGTGTGTGGAGCTTGTTAGATCAGATACAAATTGATGAATTTGGCAATTGATGAAATCAGTATGATCATGGAATGAGATTGCGGTTGAAATTCGTCTGCTTGAAGGCCGAAAAAACTAAAACTAAAACTTTGAATGGAGAGTTGATCACCTGGTCGTGCATGGTGTAAGGATCGTGAAGAATTCATCAATTTGCCAATAAGATTTGAAAGTGGAACCTGTGCCGCAGCGCCTGGTCTGGCCTCTTTCCTAAATCCCAAAATTTTGAAGGCTGTATCAATTTGTTGCAGGAGAGAGTGGTCTAGATCAAAATTGTTTAGGCGAGTAAGAAACTGAAGCAAATTTCAGAAAATTTGACGAATTGACCAACAAATTGGTAATCGGACTGCGGCGCTTCACCTGGCTCTCCTTCGACATTCAAATTTCAGCAGATTGTTTGACTCGTAATCGGAAGGAGCTTTTTTCTTTTTGGATCATGATTGATTAATCAGTAAGGATCATAACTCAATTTCAACCGAATTGAGATCAATTGACCATCAAATTGCAATCGGAAGTTCAGAATCAGGCGCAGGGGGCCTCAGCAGTCTGCGGAGAATTTCGCACGGTTATAAGGTTCGCCGGGCGGTCATAGGGCCTGCTTCTCACAGAGTTTATGCTGTGAAGTGGCCATAAGGCCGCAGTCTTTGGTTTTGGGTTCACTGTCATGGGTATGGGGCTGATAGGGTTCAGATCATGGCTATAGGCCCTGGGCACGCCTGTAGGGGCTGATTTCAGGGTTTTAAAGCTAATTTTGGTGTTTTTAGGGGTCCTTAAAATTTAAACTTATTACCATGGTTTTGGGCTGATTTCCATGGCTATGATGTCTAGCCCATGTGGTAGGACAAAAATGTATGGATATAGTTTGTTTGTTTGTTTTATTGTTAATTCATTGGTCTTGGGATTTACATTTTTGGATAACGTATGAATTAATCAATGTTTTGTATGTGAATTTAGGAAATTAACCAATGTTGGTATTGGACCATTGGACCATTGGACCTCAAAATTTTGGAAAAAGCTAAAGATGAAGGACGAAAATTGGGTATAAAACCTAAACTAGCATATTCTTCACAAACTGAGACAATTTGACCTATAAATTGACGGACTTAGGCATTTTGCATCAGAATTGTTCATGGCGAGCATTTACTGGACAATTTGACCAATACACATAAAAAATGTATAATTAAGGAATTATTTATATTATTTTCAAAGTATTATTTTGGAATTGATAAACTCCTAGATCATTCATTGCACAAGACGATTTGACCAAACTTGAAGTTTTGACCAGACTATTTGACAACCTTGTAGATCATTATATAGGACTGAGACTTCATACATTGTGTCTGCATACATTAGTAAAGGACTGAGAACATAATTCAAATCCCTGGGAATAAGAGTGTTTGTGAATTATGAGACGAAAACCAGGTATTTTCAAGTTTTAAGTATTATTCTATTTGAAAAGTGACATTAGTCACATAAACAATAAACTGATTAAACCTTTCCCTACAAGAACCCCTATAGTAGTGTTTTCCTAGATTTTTGAGAAAAGCCAAAACCTAGATTACATTTTGGCCCCATTATTGGGGAGGCGAATGACTAGGTGTTAGGATTTATTATGTATTGATACATTAAAAAAAATGATTAAAAACGAAAGTAAACTATTGAGTTGTTATTATTAACATTAAAAAATAAATAAAAAATAAACAATTATTTGTAAGATGAATAAAGGTTATATAAGAATGTTTGATCCAAACCTTGAGAAAATTTGGCCAAGAACACCAAAAAAAAATTATTTGCATCAAAATTGCTTGCAATTTATGGATGCTATTTAAGAATGTCATAATCAGATTTCAATAAGAGATCATATCATGAATGCTTTGAAATCGGAATTTGAAGAAGAACATGAAATTTTCAAATCTACAAAAATAGAATGCTAGAAGAAACAAATTTCAAAAATATTGAAAAAAAAGAATTTGAATTGAAATGTCAAAAAGAAAAAGAGATATTGAAGGTGTGTTCTTCACATAAAATTAAAATTGAACAATAAAAAACTGAAGTTATGAAAAAAGATTTTGAAAAGCTCCAAAGTTGTTGTGATGCAATTATAGCACAACACGATAAGGATGAGGAGAATCTTGCTACAATTAGTTATAATGCACAACAAATTAAAAGGAATTATGAATTGTGTATTGAATCTCTTAAAAATGAATTAAAACACAAAGGCTTATGATTTGAGCCATTCATTAGAAGAAAGGGATAATTTGAAGAGATTTCAAATAAAAATCAGATTATTTATACTTTAAATACTTAACTGCAACTTGAGCATGAAAATTGTCAACAATTAGAAGAAAAGAATTATAAATGTATGGTAGCAAAAGAAGCAAAATTCAAACAATTGCATGAAGATATAATTTATGAAATTTTTGAATATAAAATTTCCAATGGAAAATTGAAGACTAAGATAACTAAATTAAATAAACAACATAATGGTTTAATCTTACAATTAAATTAAGAAAAATCAAGATTCAAAATTATAGAAGCTAAGACTATTTCAAACAAAGCTATAACAAAAAGAATTGTAGAAGATTTAAAATCAAAGATTTTAAAGTACAATTTTTTTATATTTTTAGCTAGACAAAGAAGTAAAGATTTTATGTTGAAAAAAATTTACCTGCAAGCGCAACATGACACAATGTTTAATAAAATATACATTTTTGAGAATCAACTTATCATCCTATCATGTGTGGTAATTGCTCTTTGGCACTTTCATAGAAATTCTAAAATAAAATGTGATGAATTTGTTACTAAAGTTTTACCCGATATGAATAAGAAGATAATTTGTCCGATAATCAAACGTAAGATTATAAATTTTACTAAAAATGATACAATGTAAATTGTCAACAAAATCAAATAGTTTCAAATGAAACTCAAGTGCTTTTTGACCTAAACATTTTCTAATCAAAGCATATTCAAAACCAAGTAAATTCGACCATTAAAGTTTTTCCAAGAATATATTGTTTGCAAGAAGGTGACGCTCTTTCAAAATCAAAATTAAAGTCACTATTTTGCGTTCAAGCTAATGGAGGTTGCTTAATGATGGATTCTAATGTCAAATCCAACAAATTGACGGCCTTCAATACTTGGAGGCATAAATATCTACCAATATTTAATTTGAAGATTAAAAGTATTAATTTGATTGAAGTAAATAAGCAACAACCAAAGTTGTTCAATTTTCAGAAATGAAATATCCATTTTCATTCATAAAATATTTCATCTAGACTTGGAAGACGTTGAGAAAATTATATATTCCATGACCATTGCCTTTAAAATATATTAATGTTTTAATAAGCTACAAATTATAAATAGAATTATTATCAATTTTATAATATCCATGATGAATTTTGTTAATAATGGCAAGACCATATTTGATACTAATTGTTCAAGGATTTCAAGAATTTATGAATATTAGTACTCAAGCATAAAACAAAGCATCTATGCAATAACTTCCATCCTTGATTTTATACTATTTCCAAGCAATACTATTGCATTAAATGGAATTTTGGAGAATTTATTTCTACAAGTTTCAAGTAATTTCAAAATATGGGATCCTGGCATACTGTAAAAGGAGAGATATTCAAGAGTTTAACGACTTAATTTCCAACACTAAGTATGCAATCAAGTTCAATATGCAAATTAGTGAATTGTTCAAGTTAGAGGAATGACATCCAGTAAAGGGAAGACAAGTAGAGTACAAAAGTTATCAACACCAAAAAATTGTATTTGTAGAGACGCAAACAACTGAGAAGGAGGCTATGTAGTATGTCTAGCAAGTTGAAACTAGTCCAATTGATAGAATATAGGCTAAATATAAAGAACTACCAAGGAGATAAGAATTATAGTGTGAACATGCTCTATTAGTTAGTTAGTTAATTTCCAATTGATGAGTTTAGTAAGGATATAAACCCAATTTGTAGATGAAAGGTCAAGTGAACCGTTGTAATCAATTGTGATTTGTGAAGAATACAAGGGCAAGATTAAGACCTATTGGAATTAGTTTTCAAGCAAGTGAAGCTTGAGCTCCTTCTTGGTAGAAAGGAAGTATTTAAGTTTTGCTTTGGTGGTTTGGAACTTTGTGATGTGTTTATTTGAAAATGTAAAATTATTATCTATAAAAGTTGTGTGTGATTGAACTATGTGGATTGACAAGTGATTGTGTGAGCTTGTGCTTGATTGCAAAATCTAACGTCAATTGGTGAAAAGCGGACATGGTGCAATGCCATGGCCATAACATAACCAACGTGGCAATAAAGGAAATTAGAAAATAAAAACAATTGCAAAATTAAAAACGGATGTCGTTGAAGAAACTATTGGATTCTATTTGTTATATAAAGAATTTGATATATGGAAATTAATCAATTAAGTTATTTTAAAATAATAAGTAACAACTTAATTATACAACCTAGCAAATGGCCTCTCCAGCCATTGAATCCGACCTCTTTGGATATTTTCAATTAGGTAAAAACTACATTCAACAAAAAGTAACCCTTGGACGATTCTGTCTGGAATCCTCTACCAAAGTTTCAAAAAAAATTGTTTTTTCTTGAGAATTCAAAAATGAAAAAAAACTAGTATTTGAATAGAAAATGGCATACAACCCCCAATTGAAGAGGATGCATTTGTCTTTTGTAATGAAAGGGCCTTTAGAAATGCAAAAGATTGGGGTCAATCCTCACAAAATACTCTATATTTCTTCCTAGGATTTTCCCTTACTAGAAGGTATATTATTTTGCAAGGATACCTTTTGTTGTGATTTCTATTTAATTCCCAATGCTTGAATGGCTAAATTCTTTTAGTTTACAATGCATCGCTTGGGTTGTGAGATACGATAGTCTTTCCGGCACTTTATGAGGGTACTCCTAATTTTGGATTGGTTCTTTCTATTCATGCTTAGATGTATTGCTTTTTCTAATTTTTCTCAAAAACAATTACTTCAAATTTTTAGAAATAGTTGTAATTAATTTTTTTTAACTTCAACATCTTCCAAATTTTTTAGAGTGATTTATGAAACTAACCTACACATACGGTAGTCCCTAGATTTGGAGGAACAAAAGACCCCCCAACATTGTTTAATAATGTGATGCATATTTAACTCATGTATGACTTGTCAATTACCTCATGCAATTATGCAAATTTTATAAAACATAATTGAGATTATAGACTTTTAGGTAGCAATACAAAAATTCTTTAATTGGAATGCAAATCAAATCATATTGGTTGGTGTATATTAGCGTTTATATCAAATTTAAAAAAATTTGTTTCTCACTACATCACAAAGTTTAGAACCTACAGTTTGTCAAAAGTTATCATGTGGTTATCGTTGTCTCATGGGTTCCCACGTGAATATACAATTTAGTGCATCATTGTCATGCAATACTGTACAAATTAGCGCATTGTTACAATGTATTACTCTCAGTTGTAAGTAACGCATTGTATTGATGCAATAAATTGTACAATGATGCACTAAATTGTATATTCACGAGCAAACACATGAAACAACAATAACCACATGATAATTGTTGACAAACCGCATTTCCTAAACTTTGTGATGTAATTTATACATATTTGTTAAAATTCCCTCAAAGTAATATAACTTTGATCTTAAGTTTTCAATCTGTCTAAAGACAGAGATAGTCTAAAAGTCTTAGATGATATTGAACATCTATACTGAATTGGGATATTAAGGGAACCTATACTAATTAATCAACATATTACACTATATAAATATCTACTTTTGTTGTACGTGAATAGTGACTGAAGTGTGTGGGGACTGCACATCATGTTTCAAACATCTATAGTTTTCCACAATAAGTCCCTTTAATTTTTTGATCCCCTTAATACTCCTATTTAGTGTAGAACATTTTCTCTGTTTTCAAATATTCATATATTTTAAACTATCTTCACTATTGTAAATTGTCAAACTCACAAAAAATAATTTCAAAATAGGATGATACTGCTACATTTAGATTAATTTATCATATTTTGAATGGATATTTGTTTTTCATGCATAATCTCCAATCAAGGTCATAAGTAACACTACCTTGAAAATTTGAAAAATAATATCCCCATCACTAATCACTGGTATGCAATCCTTGAGGGCTCATATGCAATTCTTGAGGGCTCATTTTGGCAATTAGTACTTGCAAACTAATTGATTTATATATATTTCTTTATACTGAAAGGATATTATATACTTTTTGGTTAATTTGTTTACATGTCTGCATATGATTTTTTAACTCCGTAGATAAATTTATTTTACCTATTACATCCTACATTGGATCAGAGTACTTATAATTATTTAATTTAATTTTAAACTTTGATTTTTATATTCCATGCACAAGAGCACTACTCTCTGCTACATGCTAGGGTTCAACACAAGATTAAGTTGCAGTGCTATATAAGTACTATTAATCATGATGGACAATTATTGTATTATATAATCAGTGTAGTTTACTACTTTACTATAATATCATTTTTTTAATGGAGAAACAAACTTTGTATTTTTACTTTCATATTTTATGCATGGATCAAAGTGCATAGGATTATTTATTCTTCCTAACAATTATTATATTATAATTATATATTTATTATAACTTTTATTGTCATGTCCCATGCATGGGAAAACTTTTAGCTATTTATATTCACTTGGTGTCCAATACGAGATTAAGCTAATTTTCTACCATTACAAACAAGATAAATCAATGTATATTAGTAGACTACAAATTCCCAGATGCTTGGTATTGTCTTCTCTTTTATTTGAGATTATTTGAGTTTGTACCCATCAAGTACTACATTTGATTAGGTAAACTCATGCAAAGTTTCAAAACCAAATATGGATTTTTACTTACATTATATCACCTTGCAATACAAGGGGGTCAAGTAAATGATAATTTACTTGTGATTTTTTGATGATTTTTTGTGCAATGAGAATTTTTTGTTTGAAATAAAAATAGTGAAAACTTAAAGACAAACATTTGGAATGTATAGAAAAAATTCAAGAATTTTGAAAGTGCAAATATCAAGATAACTATGTTTGTAATTAGATACAAATATTTATTTTAAAACTTGTTTGATAGGGTTAGTAGAGTTTTGAATCCTCTTGGAATGAGATTTTTGGGCTGAAATTTTTTTACAATTGCATATCATGTCATGATAGTCACATATATGCCAATTTCAGAAGTAGATGAGGAATGTAGTAAAAGATACCAAGATCGTCAAAACTTCCTAGATTTTTTTAGGCAGCATAACTTTTGATCTAGACATCTAATTAGAATTTTCTTTACATTCCTACTAAGGGGGTGAATGTTTCCATTGTATGTCATATTTTCCAGAAACATCCGTTTATCGATGACTTCATCATCACCTACTTGAAATCCAGTTGTCCATTGAAAGGACATTTGGTCTTTTAGAGGTTAAAAATACATGCTAATGTCATGTATGGATTTAATCTAGTGATTGGATAATTTTGTACCGGTATTCAAACAAGGACATATATACAAAAATTTGTTATTAACCCCTAAAGCCCTGAACATGCTTTTTTGAGAATATAGTGTTTTTAGGCAGCTCACTACGAGCGCAGATTCTAATTTTTTTCTATGAAATTTTCACACAACATTTTTCCAAGGAGTAGCTTTAAGGCCCAACCATTTTCATAACTTTTGACTACATAATTAAAACGTTATTGCATGATATGTCATTTTCATTGCTCGGCGGGCAGCCTGGGCAGCAAAAAAAACTTCTTTAAAAATCACTTTTTAAGAAGATAAAAATTTGAAATTGGTTCTTTAGATTTATATGTATGCGAGAAGCTTTGAATTATTCCATTGAATTAACGAGTCAAAAGTTATGAGGATTCTTAGTTTGAAGGTAGTTATGGAATCTCAACTCTAAAATAAACTTTGAAGTCCTTTATTTAACTCAATTTTTCATTATTTTTTTATTTTTTATTTTTGAACAAATGGGAACCCACTGCATTAAAAAAGAAACCGGGAACCAAGTACAAAGCAGCCAAGCCACACGGTTGGACAGTGAAGAGAAAACGAGCAAAGAAAAGAAACGAGCATGAAGCCAAAACAAACCTAAAGGCAAGAGGCAGGGCAACAACTAAGCGAACAAACAAGACGGGGGACCGTCTCTGTTCCAAGTGTACCACCCCTCTTCATGAAAAGCTAAGATCGGATCGTGAAGCCAAGTTTTCTCAAACTCGGTCCAAATACTCCCCGTATTCTGTGGCCTCTGATGAGTTGCTCTGGTTGCCTTAATTTGAGCTGCCCTACCTGAGTCAAGTAAAGCCATCCATAAGGCTTTGTGAGTGCGCTCACGGGTCCACTCTTTTTGTGTAAACACTCTACTGTTCCTAGAGATCCAAATGATCCAAAGTGAAGATCCCCTAAGTAAAGACCATAGGTTTTTAAAACCGCAGGAACCGACGAGGAAGTGAATCACCAAAAATGCAATGCTTGTAGCTAAGTCTAGTGTGTAAGATAACCTTATACTGGTCACCACATAAGTGAATGAGGATAGACTGGGCATATTCCCATACCTCTTGGGCTCGCAGGCAGTAAAAAAAACTGTGGATGGGAGTCTCTGAGCTGTCAGATGTGCAGCAGTTACACCTAGTGTCGATGCCTGGATTGGTCAAAAAAATTTCATATTTTTGAAAAAAAATAAAAACATTGGGTGTAGATTGTTTATTGCAACATTATGAACATTGGGATTGGCATTTTCCAATTTCATAAATAAATTCTTAACAATTTAGTGTTTTGAATCATTCTCTACCTCTTCCTACTTACTATTTTTTTCCTATATGTTGTACAATTCCAAATGATTTGAAATTTTTCAAGCATGTAGCCAACTTGCCTTCAAGAATAAATTCAAAGAGTAACAACCATTTTGGACAATTTTTCATACAAGTGTGACCTTGTAAAGGGCAGCTGCCCGTTTTTTCGCAGGGACAAAAAAAGGATTTATGTCAATTCAAACGCTATTATCTTGCAATCCACACGGTGAAAAATTCTGAAATTTTTTCCACGTCTTCTTAAACAAGTTTACTACAAGATCCTTTAGTTACATGTGTCCAAAAATGTTTTTTTTTCTAAAATTTGGCACTAGTATTAAAAATGGCAACTTTGGAGCGTTTTTCGTGAAAACATAGTCAAAAACCTTTAGGGGTTAACATGACACGAGAAGCACTGGTATTGGACTATTGGAGTCTAGTTGGATCAATTTACCATTATCTAAGATACGCAACCTTAAAAATGCACCGTCTCTAAAACCGCCATCATCACCCTGTATACATCTCCAAAATCAATATGTACGTATGGGGAAGAAACAATTTTAGAACATCTACTAGAAAAACTTTGATCCTTTGTAACTTTTGCATGCAATATGCAATTGTTGCAATCTTTGGTGCGTTGGAATCTCCTTTCACTTGCCAACAAGAAAATATGAAATTTTGACAAGTCTAATAATAGTAACTATGCAAAGTAGTAAAAAGTGGTGGTTTGCTGGGTGTCCACCTTACTAGCTTCAAAGCAATTTTTAGTCAACCCTTTGCAATGAAATTCCATTTCATTTGTGTGAAAAACAGATGAAGCAATTTTTAACCCTTAAATGCCCAAGGCCAATTTTGTCCTTGTTCCTGGAATTTGCTCTAAATTGAACAAAATGCCAACATTTTGTTAAGTTGTATCAACTTTTTTTGAATTGTAACCGTACAAATTCAAACTGGACATGTTAGAGATCTTATAGGAAAAGAAAACATAACATCACATATAGAGTGAAAGCTTATAATGTTTGACCATGAAGGTGCTAAAACTGCAAAAATATTTCAATCTTCTTTACACAAGTCAAATCTAAAAAGTTGGTGACCAAAAAAATATGGGGTTAACCTTAAAAGCCTAAGTGTCCCTTCAGGAGACACTTAGAACTTCGGGCAAGCTTGTTCAAATTTCATATTCAATATGATTTTTTCAAGCTTTTTTTGAGCGTGTAGTTTCTCATCATGGATACAAATTTTGTGAAAATCCGACTTTTCCTCAAGAAGTTACGGACATTTGAATAAAAATTTCAGTTTGTTCTACTGCTGCCCCTGCCTTTGACTCCCAAGGGGCAACAGAGGTGGCAAGAGAGGAGAGTTAGGCTATTGTTGTGCCTATTGGGAGGTCACGTTAGGCTTTAGGAGCTTTTAAAAGTTAGAGATTTTGACATTTTCCATTTCTTTTTTTCCTACTTCTGAAGTACAAGTGCATCTTTCAATCCATCGTTCAGATTTTCTAGATCAAAATATGTGTAATGGGAAAAATTATTTGAAAATGGCCTAGTGTATTGTCATTTCTTGGGACATTGT
Source organism: Neckera pumila (assembly GCA_963969595.1). Taxonomy (NCBI): domain Eukaryota; kingdom Viridiplantae; phylum Streptophyta; class Bryopsida; order Hypnales; family Neckeraceae; genus Neckera; species Neckera pumila. The sequence continues at coordinate 43,157,838 of OZ018409.1, read as the reverse complement.
GGCAGACTTTAATTTTTTTGAATGTCTTACTTGTCTTGGATTGCTTTGGAAATTGGTATACACATGCCTAACATGTTTCCCCATAAGAAAAAAAATTAAATTGGAGGTCTATAGTGGAAAAAAATTCAGTAAATGGTGGTCAAAGGCATCTAAAAATTTTCGGGCACACTGAACAAAAAAAAAAAAAGACTTTGAATGCAAATATCTTGCAACATGTACGGTCAAACCTCACAAAATTTTTATCACATACTCTCACACAAGTGAACTACAAGATCCTACGGTTATATTCCCAAAAAATCAATTTTTCAAACTTTTTTGATGAATGCTTTAGAAATGGCAGTTTTGGGTTTTTTTGGAGTTAGAGAAAAGGCCTTGGGCTCTTAGGGGTTAAAGGTTCTAACTTGTATAACCCCAATCAATTTATGGCTTCTTAAAATCTACCCTACAATTTTTGTAAATGAATTTTGAATGTGATTTTCTCTCCAAGATCTAGTGTATTTGAGGCTCATTTCCAAGAGCTCTCAACACAACTAGAAGTCAAGATTGCAATGGGTACCCTTGTACAAAAACTTGAATAGAAAAATCACTATCATTTATTTTCAAGATCGGATTTTGGGTGTTAAAATTAGACTTCAAGAAGAACTTTCTAAAAATATAAACTACTGAAAATAGTAACTTGGTTAGATTTTATTTTACTTCAAAGTTTTACAAACACCAGATTTGGGTGCCTTGGGCATTTAGGGGATAATCCCAGGGTTTTTTTCTGAGCGATACATCGTCAGGTGGCTTCATGAGGTAGGCTTAAATTTGGAGGGACCTGTGAGCACAGGTCCAAACCTGTCAGATATCGCTCAAAAAAACCCTGGTTAATCCCCTTGCGAATTCTTTGTTGAGTATTCTCATCGGATAGAGTAGACTACATACCGTCAACGCATGCCATGACAGTACAAGTGTCGAGGTAGTAGCAGCCTTGGAAGGATATCTCTCACTTCAGACGAAATTTAAAAACAATGTACGCGTCCTCGTCAAATTTAGTATTTTGGTATTTCCAGGTCTGCGGAGCGTTCTTACTGAGACAGCGAAGTACACGAATTTCATTGTCCTATGACTGAGTGTGATACCAAATTTTCCAGTCACATTATTTCAAAACTCATTTCCGAAAAATGCAATTTTGTAGTGATGCTCATTTTGTAGTCGACGCTAATAATTCTCGTACCCATTCTTGCTTTTGAAAATGTGACCGTTAATTCTGCACCCTGACCGTATGGACAATACGAAAGTACCGTGAAAGCAACGCCCAGAACTCCATAAATTTGAACAACGATCCGTCGAAGTCAAGCTTACCGCCCTGTCCGGCTCTGACGCTCACGGCACGTCGGCAACTCGTAATATCTACGCTACAAAGGCGTACTTTACCACCCAGTTCTCCACTCCTTCAGTTCATTCCGACTTCAGTTCCATTCAAACTTGGATTGAAAAGGCGGTTCAAAAGGGCTCTCCCGAAGGATAAGGGCACCCAGAAGGAGTCACGCAATGGCGCGAATACCACAAAAGAGACGCAAAAGAGCCAATGAGGCAGACCAGGGGGCGGTTTGCGTGTGGTGCTACAGGAAACTTTTCACCAAAGGATCGCCATGGCTGCAAGTTTCAGGCGACCTGGGACGTGCCCCAATCAAACCTCTAGACTGAACGAATGCCCCAATTAAACCAATGGAATGAAGCCTCAATCAATCCACTGGAACCGCGGCTAAAACACTAGGCTCACGCAAAATGCGACTGGTTCGGATCAGATTTGGCAGCAGGTGGTGCAGGTGACCACGAGTGTCGCAGTTAATACGACGGAGCTGCTAGTTGCTGCTGTAGACGTGTAGACGTGTTTTCTATGGTTTGTTCTGATTTTGCTTTGAAACCGTTTGATTTGGTGCTGACGACCCACTGGCAACAACCATCCAATTCGAATGAATTCGAATAAGAATTATAAGCGAAGCTTAAGTGAACTCAAGTGAAGTCCTCCTCCACCCACCGACCCACCCAATCAGAGGTTTGCTCAGTACTGCACCACTCTGATCGGTTGCAGTGTGATTTGCAGTGGGCTGGTCCGAGATTGCAGCCTCAGTCACGCTTCGAGTTTTTGTTATTATTTATTTTCAAATCGATTGTCGCCACCTTCACCGCGCTCAGTGAGAGTTTTTGTTTTTCCACACTGGAGTTTCGAACGTTTCCACAAAGTACGGACTCCTGTCGAAGATATTCCTGAGGCAGACAGGAATCTGGGGAGAGATGCCGCGGTAGTTTCGCATGAGATAGTCAGCACTGACAGTTGGGTGGATTTTTATTACCGGCACTGTACCGCCATCCGATGACTCGGAGTGAGTCGTGAGCAGAAATTCCCAAGATATCCTAGGACCCGGTAAAATTGAAAATCACTCCAGTTCCCAAGTTGTGGTGACTGATTACCAAGATTACTGGGTCGTAAGCAAGAGGGATCAATGCTAATCCTAACTTAAGCTTATACTAAGTTAAGCATAGTCACGACAAGATTAGAGCCTTGGCTTGTGCAGGGGTCGGAATGTCCGGAATCAATGATGGAGAGCAGCTGATCTGAAGAGGCATTAGATGAGATTTGGGGGTCTTGGAGGGCTCTGAGTTCTCCTGCTGTCTGCTACGTTCCCAGACTGCGGGAACGTAGCAGCAGCAACTGGCTGACGTGGCATAGCGACTGCCACGTCATTTTTTGATTTTTTTTTTTTGCTTAAAATGATATTTTGGTATATTATTTTTGCTTAAAATGATATTTTGGTATATTTTGGTATATTTTTTTTAATTTTTTTTTGAAAAAAAAATTCTGACATCCTCGTACCGGCGTTCACTAAATCTGGGCAGATCGAGGAACGGGCCTGAAACGGCCCTCCAAGACCCCCGAATATCATCTAATGCAATGATCTCTGAATTTCAAAAATTGCTGAATTGGTATGCTGGTTAGTAAGCTCAAGTGGATTCTTTCAGGCCCTCTTGAGGCTTTGCTTTTCAGGTACATTAGACTAGTGTAGTTAGGAGTCTGGGGCGAGGCCTCCACCGCGGCATAAAATAGGGGGGAACTTTTACATTTTACCGTAGATGGGGCAATAATAAGGGAGTCAATCCTCCCTAGCCCTGTATAAGGTAGACAAGCCTATTACCACCCTAATTTGCAATTTGACTATTATAGGGCCAATTCCAGGAGGGGTACATATTTTTCAGAGGTGTGTGCTTGTTTCACGAATCAAGCCTAAGTGGAATTATAGTTTTTCGATGAACATTGTAATTTCTATAAATTTTTGAAGTGGGCTACCCTGAAATTACAAAATTGCCCGTGAATGGAGTTATAAACATTCTGTCAACAATCCATAACCACCCATCCATGTATCTATTAGCTCTTAAGTATTGACCAATGAAAGATTGATATGTTATCTTTAGTGGCATTAATGTTATAATTTTGTCAAAAAAGAGAATGGACTTGGATGGATTTGGTGGCGGAATTGGGGCCAAAAGTACCTTCAGTTGGCGGAAATAGGTGGCTAAATTTAGGTTGATTTACTTTATATTAGAGAATGCTTTTAGAATCCTGTCGCTCTATGGACTTCCTACCTAATAACTCTAAAAGTGAGCCAGTGCAATTGGGTTAGAGCCTCAGATATTTTTGCAGAATTGCTACATGATTCTTGAGGCGTTCAGAGCACCCCCACGCCTAGCTCGTGGAAAAGGGACACTAAATGGTCAAAATTCATCATTTGGTATGCGGCCATATTAATTGAAGAGTCATGGCCCCACGGGAAGACTCACCAAGTGGTGAAATATCTACTTATAGTCCTTATTTTATTATTATGAAGAGAATCTATTCAACTTTTCAAGAAAAGCTTTTCAAAAGGTGGGGTAAAAAGGATTTTTATATAGCTTGGTGAGCCGCGTCCAAGAGTCTCCCACTAGAAGAAAATAGCATTTAATTTGTCAAAAACTGTGTTTTACTTGTCAAATCTACATTGTATTTGACAAAAACTACGTTGTACTCAACAAAAAGTGTGGGGTGGATTCTATTGAATTCTCCCTTCATAACGCAAAATTTTGTGTTCCACCATTTCAACACAAAATTTGACAAATAAAATGCAGAATTTTGTATTAGAATGCAAAATTCTACATTATGAAGGGAGAACTCAACAAAATCCACCCCACACTTTTTGTTGAATACAATGCAGTTTTCTTCTAGTGTCCATTTGCTTGTGCCTTCTTCATTTTTGACCATGGCCGGGCATGTTTTTTCACTTGGCATGCGTGTTTTAGGGCAATTTCCAAGCCACGGTCCACTCATTGCCTGTGTTGAGTGGCAAGTTGCTGTGGGGTTGCTCTCAGTGTGAACCAAGGGAAGTTTTCTTGGTCGTTTGTACCGCTGCAGGTTGTCCACAAGTGCCACCGAGGTGAATGATCTGATCTGAAGGCCAACTAAACAACATCTATGTGTATCTACTTGGAAATCATAAATGTTCAAAATTTTGTATTGGTCCTATCAAACTTACTGCTGGACACTGACAATGTCAGACTTCTTGAAGTTCAAATTTGGCATAATATTAATTAAACTGTGGAGAACATTGAACGGCAAACCTACTTTTCGCTTGAGAACATGGAACTGATCAGCTTTACAATTGTCCGGATAAGGAATCTTAAATGTTCTAAAAGTCCGATGTCACTGCATTTAAGTGCCACGTTGATTAGCACATAATATCCACGCATATATAGTTGCTGAACGATGTGTTTGCTGACAACACACACGTACGTGAAAAGTCTACAGTAGTGAAGTTTTAGCAGTCTACTTGATGTCCTTGCAGGTGCTACACCCATTTGAGAAAAGATTGGATCCTCCTAATTAGCAGTAAAATTTGACTGACGCATGTGATTCCATCAACGAGTAGGTGCGTCATTTATAACAACACCCACCTGCACATGAGTTGTAGCCGTAAAGCATCACTCACAGAAAGTCTTGCACTAGAGTTGTGCCAAGAATTCATCAGCGATTACTCCCAAGAATTTCTTCGTATTAAAAAACTTAAAATTTAATCTCTCCACTCTCATATCACTCCAGCTCTCTGTCTTCAGGCCGTATTTCGGCTGGGGTTGTTGTAACTTATTTTACTCTTGAAAATTGATATGACAGTGATCTCATTTGTGTCGAAACAACCCAAAGCTGAATCCAATTTTCTTTCTCATCATACTAATCAAGCGTCCTCCAGAGCAAAATCCTATCCCAAGTCAGGAATCATATCACGAACACGCAATTACTGGTGTACACTTACTGATGAGTCACGCTTCTGAGTTACTTTATTGGAGACTCCCCCGATACCTTGGTCCAGACACATTGTTATTATGTAGAAAAAATCAGCGTGCAGTAAGGTACAGTACAAGCGATTTTCACACATCTGCTCTTGTTCAAATTAAATATTTATTAACAACAGGTTGGTTGGGTTGGTCCAGCGGGTCTATCCGTCGCGGTCCGTCAGTCTCATGCCCCACTGGCTCAAGTATATTGGTTCGATCGGATTACGAGTGCCGCAGTTTTTTGAAAAAAGCGAAAAAGCCAAAGTACCTCCGAAAGTGACGAGGAGGGGCTCTATCAATTGGTGAGTTCAGACTGTTGTTCAGTTGGCCCAATTGGGCGTGTTGGGTAATCCCGAAAGGTCCGCCGTGGGCCACACAGTTGGAGCCAGTCTCCGCCGCTGGAGAGTCTGCAAAAGGGCCTCTCTTTACCAGCCTTCTTCGGCGTGAAAAATCTGGAGCGAAGCTCGAAATTTTGACCTCGGGAAAACGAGGAACATATTGTTTACCGGGAATGATATAATTTGAAAATTCTCCTGGAGCGTATCCCAAGACGAAAAGGGCAGCCCCTTCCGCGAGCCAATCTGATCGCTTCGTCATGTAAAACCACAGTTTTGGAGCCACGTTTTGGAGCCCTCGAATTTTAAACATTTGATATTGACGAACGTACTTTGACAAGTGATTCAGTTCTTTCACATGTTGCTCACCATTTTGCAGACAGCAATTTCTCATGGGCTGCTGACTGGAATCCTAGGCAGCCAATTCGATTCTTGCACGGAATGAATGAATTTGGAGGATCATGGATCGTCGTCACGAAGCTGCACTCTGGCGGAGCAGGAAATTCCAGTAGAACATGATCCTATTCGGTGTCGGACGTTTGAAATGGAGGTATACGATACCGCTGTTTAGATAAGCGTTTGACTTGCCATGGTGAGGTGGCCTGGCAGCTGGGCAGATAATTGTTGCAGTGAAGGGTCCTGATTCGAGGATTCCAAAACTTACATCACATGTCTGGGCAACAGTTGATGGAGGTAAGATGGGAAGTTGCTGAAGTAGGAATCGGCAGAAATCGGTCAAGCCTAGCTATGGAATTGAAAATGACTTGGGTGGGGGTGGGGGTGGCGGTGGAAGCTAGAGTGGAAGGTCCTGTGCCTTGCTTGCTTGGATGCCGTGAGGGAGGTCACCGGTGCGCTTTTTCTACGCCATCTGCTTCGTCGGCAGTGGGACCGATTCAAATAATTCAAACAGCAAGTAATTCGTTCGTCTTTGGGGGTTCGGTTTGGGGACCACCGACGGCCATGGATTCAGGGCAGAGCGGCGTGGGCTTTTGAATTGCCGACGCGTACCAAGAAAAAGCCCGCGGTTCCAATGGCCAGAGCCGGCAGATTCGACTATTCCGCCAATTGGGTTGGGATCCGCTTGCGGTTGCTCTCGGTCAGTTGTGGCGGAATCCTGGCTGTTTTCTCCATTTGAAAAAAAGAATTTTCCCTTCTTATCAAGATTGGGGGTCAAATTGCAGCGCCACGGCAGCTTCAACAGATATCTGATGCCCCTCATACAAAGTTCCCAGGATGCCGCCAACTGCAAGCTGAAGAATCTCCTCGTCTGCCTCTGACGCCACCGGTTGCTTCACCTGCCTTTCCGGGGGTCTTTCTTACTCAAATGTCCCCACCATAGCCAACGGCCACATGATGATTTCTTCGTATAGGGCAATGCCCGACAATAAGGGTATTGCCCGACGTAAAGCACAAGCAAAATTCAATGAAAATCTGGATGATAAATTGGAGCTGGATGAAAAATCCGTAATCCCTGATTACGCGGGTTTGCCCACATAATTGGGCATTACGACACAGAAACTTCCCCGCAGAATGAACGAGAGAAGTCTCGCGGGTGGTTTACGACTGACATGAGCACGTTTTGCAGGGCTCTGTGGTCTGTAGGAACGGGTCGGGAAAAGGGATCAGTTGGAAAGTTCAAAACCCGACTTGGAAATTCAATAACATACCGATGATCGCTTTTTTTTTTTTTTTTTTACAAATGGAAAGAACCATTGCAGTAAAAAAAACCACAAACAAACATATACAACGGCCAAGCCGAGGAGGTTGGACAATGAAGAGATAAGAGCATAACAGAAAAAGAACTAAGAGAAAAGAAAAAGGAAGAACACCTAACTGAAAGAACAAGAGGGGGGATCCCTTTTGTTCCAAATAACACTAGTATCAACCCTAGATGCCAGGACACGAGACTTAAAGCCAAATTTTGTCAAACTTAGCCCAAATAGATCCAACATCTTGAGGACACCGTCTAATCCTGATTTGAGACTTCAATTGACGCTCAACCTAAGGGCATCCCAAATAGCCTTATGTGCAAGCTCCAAAGGCCAATGATGTTGGGAGAAAACCTTATTGTTATGGGAGATCCATATAATCCAAAGAGAGAGAGGAACCTCTAAGTAGAGACCAAATAGTCTTGAGACTGATGATCGCTTTTGGATTACTCACCGAAACTCAAAATATCTGTGGAATTTGGACCTTCAGTTCCCTCCCGCAAGTTGCCAAACATGACCATCCAGCGGTGGAGTATGCGCTTGGAATCTTGGTAACGCTGAGAGGTAGGCGAGATAGTAAGCACGCAATCGCCTGGAGTTGCACTTCCCACCCCCTTTCCATTTTGATGTCGTATTTCATTCAGGGGTACGATTTGAGCGACTGTGGAATCTTTCAATGCAATTGACGCCATCGTCTGGCGGAGCTTCACTTGAAAATTTCCGCAACATGCACCTCCAGCATTTGAACGTTTGAACGGAATTTCCATTAATAAATGCGGGAAAATTCACGACGCATGTGTGCCCATGCGAAATTTGAACGTAGCAGGGTGCATGCTGCTTCCCGAGATATATTTATCGGCATTGGACTCATCGCCATACCTGGCGGGAGTTGTATACAGTGGTGGCATGGCTTTGGACCCTTGATTGATTGCATGCAGTCTGGTTTAATTCGTGGGTTTCAAATAGCTAGAAAAGAACAAGAAGCACTGTCAGTTGTGGTTGTGTGAAGAAACTTCCGTCGATCTCAAAGTTTGAATTGGAGCAATAATGTGGGCTTTCTAGCATTAATTGCAGTTGACCTTGTGCTTGCTAGCCAGAGCCATCAAGGGCTATGGATCAACAATTCAGCATTTGTTTCTGGGAACAGTTGAATTTGAAAATCGTGAGCCTGATACGATGCCTGTTGCTGCAATTCAACGTGCATGCAGCGCATGATGGAAGATGATTGATTACTACGTCGGGCAATAATTCGAATGGACCCAATGAATGCATTTCAATTTCATTAAGGCTATGGCTCCAATGAGACTAAATTGGGAAAAGCGATGTAGGAATGCGGGTGACCGCAGCACCGAACTTCCATCCTCGTCGTTCATCCTTTGGGCGCCTGACAATTTATGGAAGCTCTCAATCAGACGGTCGGTGCCATGGTCCTCAGGACTTCGCCGAGCTTCTCACATGCAGTAGAGTTTTCGCTTTTAGGAATGGAGTCTCGTCCCTTGTATTTCAAAAAGGAAAAACATGTTATAGGGCAATTGAAATCCACTTTCAAATTAAGAAAAGAGGAGGAAAAAGAAAAACCTTAAAATAAGGTAGTCGTAGCATAATTTCATGAACTTCTTTGTATCCTGAACTTTATCCTTATTTTGTTGCACTTCATCCTTTCGTTATCGTCTTGGCACAAAAAATACTGTAGATGCTTGCTCTCGTGCATTTTCTATGCACACTCCTGTCATTGATTGTTGGCGTCTAATGCTTGATGGTTCAGGTTTGAAGCATTTAGATGAAAGTGGTGATTTGGAGGATTCGCTGGAGATTGCTATTCTCATTCATTCAGATGGAGAGAAGTGAGAAGCACACAACCATCAGGGTTCTTCATGAGAGATTCATGATTGAATTCGAAGTCAATGAAGTAAAAAATTTCTTGTGAATTGAAGGAGTCGAAATCTCTAGTGACCTTATAATCGTCGTCTACAAGTGTGCCACATTATATACTAAATCGGCAAGATCTGATGAAAAACATGAATGCAAACGTCTGTAGAATTGGCTTCTGTAGACATGTGCTGATTCATAAGAATATGATCAACTAATCTTGGATTGTGATAGTACTGATAACCACACATCATTACCCAAAACGATAGTGAAAACTGTGTCAAGAATAATACCTTTTTTTGATTGTGCATGGACATTTGGATCGTTCTTGAAGATGGTCAGCGTTCCACGATTTTACTCTTCAAGCTCAGCCAACTGAAATCTAGAATCTGTTCCATATGTGATACCATATTGTTGAACCAAAGCATCAGTGAGCAAAGGCCAAGCAGAATTATAAGAAGAACTCTCTATCTCGGAGTTTCAAGCATCCTGTAATGTCAAGTATGCTGAATTGGCACAACTGCATTAAAGTGGTGCGGTGTTTTTCGGCTGGTTCCTGCCTGTATTTCTCCTTGCAATGAAATTATTTCATGTTTGTCAAAAAAAGAAAAGAAAAAAGTGGCGGGATGAATCCTCAAGCTAAGAAGGAAATTGAGTGGTTTAGGGAGCTGGGAGGGGCATGGCGGTGCACAATAATGTGGATGAAATGCAAGTTGCATATCTATCAGCGCAACAAGCCAATGTAAATGTCAAAAGTGGCTCCAGAATGAATGCTCGGAATATTCCCAAATTAATGGAATTGGCATTCTGTCCTCTGGATGAGGACTGCATATGGCTTGCAGTTCATGGTTGACTGCCAGACAGTAGATGTAAAATCTGACGCCTGCGCCAAATCTTTACCCATTTTTCACTTCCTTCAAAGAGTCATGCTCTGGTTGAATGTACTAAGATTATTTATTCTGTGATACTACTTGTCTAGAAAGTGGGGTCAACATGAACCTTTAGTTGGGGAGGCAAAACCAAAGTATCTTTGGCATCCTCAATGGGAGCTCCCGGTATCTGCAATGGCTTTTCCCTCCACAAGTTGCCAAATCTGCCCGTGGGATATACCTTCATTCCGAAAGAGAGTCCCCAATGCAACTCCCGCCTTCATAGGTACACGTAATTTGAGGAGCATTGGGATACATCTATTTCAAGGAGCATTGTTTTTTTGAATCAGAGGTTGACAAATGAGAGTGGAATTCTTCAAGGGAAATGAACCCAAATATCTGGAGGCCATGGAATTGCGGCATGCACCATCAAATTAAGCTATCAACCGTGTAAAAAACACACGAAACAGGGTTGTATTCCCCAGTGATTCACCCATATTTTTTTTTGTATTGAATTGATTTTGTACTAGGAACCAGTTCGAATTTGGACTTTTGCAAATGATGTGGAGCTCATAGGATACCTCGGACCAACCTCTTTGTGAAAATGTTGAACACTGGTACAATGTTGAGAGACTTTCCTTGCTATGGAGCATACAATTCGTGTTTTTAACAGAGTTACTCTACTGTCGGAATGCATTCAAGCAGGGGCATATAATAAAGGGATCCTTTCATTACAGGCTGCAGAATCTCTCCGAAAAGATCTTCATTATGCGTCAACATAATAAAAAGCAATTAAAAGGCCCCAGCAATAATAATGCCATGGATGGCATGCACTCTCGTTATGAACCCAAGGCTCCAGAAGAAGCAGAACCTTACCTGCGAATATGCTCAAATTGGAGCAAAAATACACCTCGATTAATTACTGAACCTAAATTTCAACTGGTGTTCATACTTATTTAAGAAATCCTCACGGGTTCTGGTGAGGTGCTATGATACCGTACCGCGGGAAACACAATTTACAAGGAGTGAAAGAGGCATTTTGTACTTGTGATCGATAGCAATCAATCAATATTTTTAGTTTCAGGCTCCAGTTTACTATATATGTTTGATACCCTAGGAGTGGAATGCGGACTAGCTTCCATTCTGAGTTGCATACAGTGGCAATTCTGTGTTTGTGGAATCTACCAAGGACGTTCATTTGAGAGGGCGAAAGCTACCAAGTACCAAAACATACTCATTTGACAAAGCTGCCGACCACTGTGATATGAGTATCCAATCGAAGCCTGTTCTGTTCTTGCCATTTTGATTACTATTTTGAGTTTACTTTGCATTAGAAATGTCGTACGAAAGAACAATTTGGGTCCTGTAGCTAGTACGTCGAGGCTAGAATTCTCTGTCCCCCTGTCCACTCCTGGCGCCATTTGGTGAACATGGGAAACTGTTGTTCATTTGCTCTAAATTCAGTTTCCGGACATTCAGAGGGAACCATTGAATTTGTGCACCGTGCACGGCCATAGCTGGGATTCTCACCCATTCAAGGACGAATTGGATTCTTCACTTATTGCTCAAATAGTAGTTAGATACAAATGAGGAAACAGTTGGGCTTCTCGCTCTCAAATTGAACGCAGGCATGCCACGCGTTGCCCACACTAATTGCTTCCACGTTGGGTAGGTAACCGCTCACATTCTGGGGCCGTGAACTCACATTCGGTGTCTTTCTTCTAGTCTCTGATATGAAGTCTGTGTGAGATCATCGGCCCACCCTTGAAATTGCAAACCGTACTGGAAAAGCTCTTCAGCTAAAACATTTTCACCAACAAACACCGATTTTATCTTCGAAATAGTTGATGAACCATCACAGAGAAAGTAGTTTATGAAGATTTTGAAGATTAAAAAAGAATGGACAAACATTTACTCATGAGTTTGTAAAGCATGGGATGACTCGGTGTAAATTTGGAGCAGTTGTATATTAAGGGTTTAAGTTCCATGAATACTGAAGGCCTGGTAAACATTGGTTCATTACATCTTTCATGTAATGAAATGCATAACCTCAATGGTGAAGCATTGATGAAGAGGTGATAACCACGCATTGCATACGAAGAGCACAATGTCACGCTTTGGTCACACTATTTGGATCCCCGTTTGGATGGGTGAGCAACAGAAGCACACATTTTTGGGCCGTGAACACACTCTTTTTTCACGTTTCTGCTATTTGGTTGATGTGAAGTCTGTGCTGATAGCATGTCCACCCTTGAAATTGGAAACCGTAGTGGATGAGCGCTTCAGCTTTGCCTTCACTCACCCACACCAAATGTGCTCGAAATAGTTTATAAACCAATTACAAGTGGAATGTCGAATAACATTCCATCACATTTTCTTTTATCACAAGGATCCAACTAGACTCAGAATGGAAGTGACCCGTCACTCCCTCACAGGGAACAAATGAGCTTCGATTAGCACTCTCATAGATGTTCACAAGTGAAGTTTTCTAATGAGATGTGTACACAACATAACAAATGTTAAGGATATGTAAAGACTTCATACTAATGGAGGAGATCATAAGTGGAAGAGGTTTGAGTGTATTGGATACATATTCATGTCACAAAGGTTACCTTTGAAAGGAAGCATCAAGGGGATCTGCACATGCTATCATCTATATTCATGTGGCATAGATTTTAATGAAAACTTCCTCTAACAAACTCTTCCATCACATTGGATTGTAGTTGGACATTAGAAAAAAGATGAACCCTGGAAGAGGCCGTGAGACCTGGGAATACAAGGAACGCAACCTGAATTTTTATTTTTTATTTTTTTATTTTTGTGACATCGAATTGCAAGCACGGAACAGCAAGGAATAGTGCAGCTGAACTGCTTAAAAAAACATTAAAAAAAATAATTTATTAAAATAAATTCAAAATTGCAAAATTTTTAGATCTAACATGGCACCACTCATGCCATGTCAGATTGCAATCATTACAAATTTTATTATTTTTATTATTTATAATTATTATTATTTTTATAATATTTTAATATATTTTAATATATTTTTATTGTAAATTACTGTTAAATTCCCTTGAGTTCCTTGGAGGGGAAGCTTACACTACGAAGGAGCCCCTTCCAGGGCTCATTTTTTTCCTAATGATTCTTCTTCTTTGTTCTAAAGGCAATGTGAGGGTGGTATAATTGCTTTGAAAAGTGGGGGGGTTGAAAATGGTTATTGATCATATTAATGTCAAGTTGTCCTATTTGAAATGATTTTGAACATTTAGATTTGAATGTTTAATCAATCAAAGGATAAACAATGTGTAAGTAGAAGGATTATAGGTTGGTTGTCGCCTTCTTTTGGCCAACCAATGACATATTTTCCTTGAAAAATTGAACTTTACATTGATTTGCAAACAACAATAGAAAACATGAAAAATGAAAATTTGAAGATGTCTAATCCATTTCACTTCATTTGATCACCACATGAACAGTAGAAGATACCAAAGTTTCTCCAATTAATAGTTTCAAGCTACCAAGCAAGAACAAAAGTGTAATATTAATATAGCAAGTAGGAAAACTTGAACCATGGAGAAATTTGCAATCCTAATATATTGACAACATTTAGTGAGAATTTGCAGAACATTGAGATGATTCTATAATCTAGATGTAGTTGTAGGAATGTAAGGATCCTAAATATTGAATTCTTGTTCAATATTTGTTCATAAATTAGTTAGGAAAACGAAATACATAATTTCAATGGGCCCATTTCTATGGAGAAAACAGTTGCATTGCATATAAAGAGCATGGTTACATTTCATAATCTTGTTCTTCTTTAGCTTGTAGTTTCCTTTTGATGATTATACATCACACATGAAGAATGCTTTGATATGATCCAATCATTGAGGTTATGTCAAGTAAGGTGGAAGTGAAATGTTGCTAAAGAAATCAACATCCCTCAGCACTCTCGTGGTTCAACACATTATTTATCATTTATAATGAAGATTCTATTCACATTATTAAGTTCAAAATTGCAACATGGAACCTCGTGAAGAAAACACACTGGGTAAGCCTTAAGTCATTGCTCTGCTACCAGTCTTGAGGTTTGGTTAAATTGCATTAATGTTAGGTGATATTTCAGGGCTGATTGTATAGCAATTGATTGCATGGCAATTTTATGCAAATTGGATTCTCAAGGAAACCACACTTGCTAAACAATGTAAAGTTTTTGAAATATATTGTAAAATGTAAAAGTGAAATTAAAAAAAGTAATTATGGTTGCAGGATGAAGGAAAGTGGTGTAAGGTAGAAGCACTAGTAGTCGATCATTTAAGGAGTTTTGGTGCAGATTGTGCACAGTATGAGGTGGTGGAAATTTTTCCCATGTAGGAAGATAGGAAATATGGAGATTCCAAAATTTTCAAAATTTAATTCCCAAAATTGAAATTACAGTGAATTTTGGGAGCCAAAAAGTGCATTTCACTAGTAGACAATGTCTAGAGTCTTCCAATTCCAATCGTCAAGGATGCTCACTACTTTGGGACATGTGTCATAATCATATTACTCCCAACCTTGAAAAGGACAAAAGAACAACACTCAAGCCTGATTTCCAACCTAAGGTTGGAAATAGCAACACTCTACAGGTTGGGTACTGGACGTGGGGTCGACAACTGGTGCTTCTACCTTAGAGTCTAGAACCTCATTTCACTTGTCAAACTCCTTAATATCAGATTTTTATGTCACAGATGTGGAGGTTCTAGATTGACTTCGCAAAATGATGCTCTAGAGCCACTTGACTCTCAAGCAGTATCTAAATGAGAGTCCATAAGAATGGTTTCCGAAGAGCAAATGTTGCGATCCAAAACTAGAGAAACAATAACACACCTCCAAACTTGAGTTTGAACCCATCAGGTCGTCAAGATTGAGGTTCTTTGTACTCAATTTGTGGGTTCTTTAGACCAGCTAAGGTGTGCGCACCTATAATTGTAGCTAATTACAACTGAGCACAACTAGTACTACTAAAAATAAATTATTTTTGTTGGATCTTATTGGAAATTGAAAGAGGATTCCAACGCACTTCAGTATGCATTATTTACACACTAAATGAATAAGTATTGAAAGTTTAGCATAGTATCTCTAGGTGTATCAAAAACCAACACCAAACTATCATAGATTTTCATGTTTTCATTATGTACAGTACTTGTTGTGTAATCAATCTTTAGATTTTTGTGAAGCTTTTTTGGTCCAAATGTAGGTGTGGCATTTTCGGTACTGTTGATTATGGGTGTACATACCGTAGTCAAACTATACCTAGAGCCAAAAGTTAGAGACCCTGCCAACTGAGCTGCAGCACTTTGGTTCAGAATTGATGCCGTTGAGGTTACGACATTCTTCATGCTCCAGAGTGAAGCAAATATTACAAATGCACAAGAACCTAAAGAGAGGTTCTAAGTGAGATACTGCAGAGATTAGTTAGTTCATCATTCAGTCCAATTAACTATAAAAAATTCCACATAAGAAAATGCTCTAACATGCTACGCTTGAAATTCACACCTACGATGCTAAACAAGGAAAGCAATATGCGAAGCATACCTGTGGTTGTTTCGCCCAACAGCATCAGGGGTTGGACAGAGTTGTGAAGACCCTTGGGGAATTTCTGGCATTTTTCACATTCGATGCATCTTCCTTAAATTGAAGTCACTCGCAAATTCTGTTATACATTCTGTGCATGACAATTAGAACTCAGAAATCAGCCAACGACTGCTGAAACAACAATCCTTTTGCTGAAACAAGACGTTGACAACTAACAAATAAGGCATATACCACGTACCATTCTCAGTTGAGCTAAGCAATGCGGTAGACGATGCCAAAATCTCACGGACCTGATCCCATCTTCATACTGACCCAAGTAACCAACAGCAACTCATCTGTTCACACACTTGATAGAAGTTATTAGCAAACAGAGTAAAAGCATGACTTGCTATAGCCACTGATCTTTGAATGGAAATGAGTCTGTTTGGTGGCACTCATACTGGTCTACAACCTCCCGCTTCGGGATTGCGTATGAAATTCATACATCTCAACGGATTTGGCATTTGTACCCAAGGATCTCTCTACGGCTCTATACTGATCTCCCAAAGTGCATAAAAGTGCCTCAAATAGTATCCTCAACCTGGGCAACCGTGGTGACAAAGAAGCATCATAGCAACCAAGCGGTTGTAACAAGACTTGGAGACGTGGTGTAACAAGACTCCATTTTGACTTTGAGTAAGAAAGCACAATCATTGCACAGACAAAGAAGATGGAAGATGAGGAGGAACCATTCCTACAATGAATTTTGCCCATGTGGACATTGAGGCTGTCAACGACCAGAAACGGATTTGCAAACGGATTTCAGCCGACATGGCAAACTCTCCCCTCGCACCTTCTAACAGACTCGACTAGAGTGAGAGCTGTGGCAAAGGCCTACAGCGCCTTCAGTGCAGTCCATATGCAAGGTGGACAAGATCCAGCATTACGAAGTGCTACAGAGTAGTGACGATGAAGGAATTGGCTATAACAGCAAATGCCACTCCTGACATGTGATGTTTCCAATCCCCTGTCTAACGAAACTTTAGAACCCAAACCTCCAAAAAGCAATTAATGCACAGGAAGCCCAACAGATTTGCATTGCTCAGTGTGCGCCTAGACGATTCTCAGAAAACAATCAGCTGCGAAGTTTAGATTCTGGAATTTAGGGTTCGACATGAATGAATATGCAAACACAATTGTGGAAACATAACATGATGACACGCCGAACTCTCTCCTCTTTCATTTGGATGACTCCTCCCACGCACAGCGCCACCGATTGAAACACGATCCCGATCACCATAATTCCTGAACCTTCAGACCTGCCGACAAGGTGGACTCGCTTTTGTTTGAGAAAACACAAGCAGAACACATCCACAGCCAGACTCGTCAGTCGGATCGGAAGAACTGTTGCAGAAGTGAGCAAGAACTTGGTCGTTGAGGTCTGTTGCATCGAGTCCTCGTCGGATTGAATTCCTGTTGAATTCTGATGTGTTTTCCAGATCCGAGGTAGAAAAATTGCTTCATGCGCTGTTTGGTTTTGAGAACAAGATGTCATAATGCAATTCTATGTTTTGATGGTGGAGGCTTGAAAGCTTTTTATATTCCAAATTTCATCAACACCGTTGGAAATTGCATATAATTACAGTAAATACCGTATCTATCGGGTAGGTTTAGAATGACATGATTCTTAAAATAGAAGCCAAAATCTTTCTTTAAATTTTGGAAACAATTAAAAATTTGGTAGGGGAGGCAACCCATTCCCAATCAATGACCCATTTCTGATCACTTCAGGAATTACAAGCATGTAAGAGGACGGTTTTTTGGGTGGAAAATTTTCTCATGTGCAACAATAGTGTTTGGATCTTCCTAGAGTTTTCAGATATTTTGGTATCAAAACGAAGTTGCTATGAATTAATGAGTTCCAAATTCTGTAATTCTTTAAGTGATCAAGAATGGATTGCTTTCCCTAGTGTTGTGTAGATCATGCCCTTCACTTACAGTTCTAAGGATCATAGTGGAGGATTATAGAAAAGGACCATGTGGACATGTGGAGCACAAGTAGTTACTGCCTCTTTTGAGGTGATAGTAATAGTGACAAACCTTATCAAAAACTATAAAAACCATACATGAATCACAAAAAGGTACATGTGTCAGTTTTTCATTGGTGGTAAAATTTTTACACAAATTTTGGAAGGGGTACACTAGCCATTTTCTTATTGAATATAAAACTTTTACATTTAGAACTTCTCAAAGGATTACAATAGTGCTTTTGTTAAAAGAACTTCAAAATTTTATTCACAAGTGTTTAAAAAAAATCTAACTTGTAATTTTGTTTAAAGCTTGGAGCAACTAAGTACAAGAACCCTAAACCCTAATGTCTTCAATCTCATGTCTTATTTTCATTCTTTGTCCCCTTTGCCTCTTTTGTGCAACATTTGAAAATAAGAATTATACAGCTATCATAAAATTTCAGCATTCAAACTAATTTCAAACACACTCTAATATTGAATAAGCTAACTACAGATCACTCCCCATTTAGAATTCATGAGCATGGCAATCAATATTGGCAGATTCACATTCACACCAGTGATTTGATAAATTTATAAAGAGCACAATAAGCTAGTGGAACCAATTTCATTAGTTTCAAATATTCAAGGGAACATCGCCAAATCCTCTACACACCATTAAAGCTCTTGTCATGGTTACTATAACACAATTGCAAAATCTCTATTTCATTCCATCTTTGCTCTTATAATTCAAGTATCTTTGTAAATAGATAATTTCTTTCTACAAAACTTGTGCCAATTAAATCTTCCATTGCATTAGATGATATTTGGGGGTCTTGGAGGGCCGTTTCAGGCCCGTTCCCTGATCTGCCCAGATTCAATGAACACCGGTACGGGTGTGTCAAAAAAAAAATTTCCAAAAAAAAAAAAAAAATTTTTTTACCATAATATCATTTTAAGCAATTTTTTTTTTTTTTTTTTTTTCCAAAAAATGACATGTCAGTCGCTATGCCATACCAGCCAGCTGCTGCTACTGTGTTTCCGCAGTCTGGGAACGCAGTAGACAACAGGGGAACTTGGAGCCCTCCAAGATCCCCAAATCTCATCTAATGCAACAAAATATGAGGTGCAATGAATCTACAAAGGCTCTTATAAGAAATGTTTGCATACAAATCTTCAATTAGTCTCTATAAACAAAAAATTTCTTTCTAACAGAACTTGAAAATTAAGATACAAGTGCACCCTCCCTATAGGTTGGAAAAATAGATTCATTTGGGAGGTTGAAACAAAGATGTAAACTACTGATTGTAAGAACGGAACTTGACGACTTCCCTCAAAAAATGTATCTCAATTGTGTAGTCTCAACATGTTCCTATTCCGGTCAATATTGAATGAATGAAATCCTAAAATCCTAAAACAGCTCTTTGACAAATAAACAACATGGCAACAAAGTTCAAGTACAGGTAGCGAGCCGTATAAAGCAATCACAAGAAGACAAATTTGTATGTACACAAGTAGTGTTTGCCTCTTTACAACAACTTCTGCACTTTTAAAATTAGTCTAAGACAAAACATAGTGAGCTGCCCTTTTCAACCCCAAACTTGCCATTGTTGCCCAAAATGAACCAATTAATCACACTCTTGCAAACCCTAGAATTTACAAAAAATCTCAAGAATTTCAAGAGCACTTGAATTTTAATAAATTATTGCCAACCTTTGGGGCACTCATGCTGCACTACCTCCATTTGCATTCCTGCACTCTTTAAATAGCAACAATGTTAATGAGGCAATTGTAGTTTTTCTTTTACAATGGCGAGGTTGAGACTATTTTCAAAATTGACCAATTAATCATACACTCTTTCAAACCCTAGTATTTACAAATAAGTTGGTGAATTCCACAAGTACTTGAAAGTTGATAATTTCTATGGATTAAGTTGCTATGCATTACCAATGATTATTTCATTCCAATTGCATTCCATATGTATTGTAGAAGTGCCCGGCGATGAGCGAATGTGCCATCAAGCTTGTGCATAGAGTGGCAATGTTGTATGATGATCTAGTGCATTTGTTACAATAGCGGTATGGGCAATATGGCATTGCATCTTCCATCAGCTACATTGAGTTTAGCATTGTCATCGTATTCACACTCAAACCATCTCCGGAATGAGCAAAACGAGTTTGAAATCCGAGACATAAACCTTAAGCAACAGATGACGCAAATTGTCCCTTGAGGTGGCGATCATCAATGGCTGGAGTTTTTTTTCCTCCATACGTAAGATCAAAGGCATTGTACGGGTTCATAATTTTTTTTTCCAGCATCAACGGCATTTTTATTCTTAAAAATACATCAACAATAAGAATGAGGGTTTCAAAAATCACAAAATTCCTTTTCTATAGATCAACGGTGGTTTGTTTGTTTTTAGAGGGGAGGTAAGCAAGGGTAGGGCTATTTGCCAGTTTTGAGGGGATAATTCTAAGGGTCATAGTTTTAAGGATCATGGGGCACAAAACATTGTTTAAGATTCAAATATACAAGAAGATGGCTCTAAAGGAATTTAGGGTGTCATATCTATTGGAAAAAAATGCTATCTTATGTATTTGGGTTCTCTTCATTTTAATTAGTTCCCTCCTACAAGTGGTGAATAATCTTATGTGAACTATAAGAAATGTTTTTCAACAACTTTAGCATTGGATTTACATTGCAAGTAAATTGTTTGTCCTACCCATACAATTTACTAGACAAACTTTGAGCCAATCACAAATCTCCTAGCATAAACCATTGTTAGCTCTTCAATAAATCGCACAATCTGTTGTCACAAAGTTGCATGAATAGGGCTGGAATAGCACGGTCTTCATCGTGTTAATGCCTAGCATATAATCTCTTTATACCCTTAATTCTTCTAAATAATCCTAAAAACTATTTTCAAATTCTCTTTTCCAAAATCCCTGTCCTATAATTTTTAAAATAACCTTGAAAACGGCCATAGCTAGCTTCATCCTAGCATAAATGATGGACTTTTACTTCAAATGTCTTGAAACTTTTTGACAATGTAGATTAGCTTGTCAAGTACTCAAATATTGATTTTTGCTCAAGTTTAGAATATTGTCCAATTCTAGTGGACATTAATCCACGACTAACTTCAAATCTAACCTTTTCTAAGATAACGTAGAAACTTCTATAGCTAGATTTGACCTAGCATAAAGAATGGACATTTACTCCAAAGATATTGAAATTTTGCCACAATATTGATGATTTAGTCAAATACTCATAAATCAATTTTCAACCCATCTAAGATATTGTCCAACTTTAGTGGACATTTCTCTATCAATAAATTTTAGTCAATTAAGTCACGGCCTCCACATTTTTTTGCGGTTGTAATGAGTTTTTTTCATAGGCAATTTAATGTCCAATTGCACCCCAAAAAAGAGCAGCTTCAAACCTATGGAAAAAGGGGTAAATTATCCATCAAAAGTTAATGTGCAATTACCTCACCATGTGCTTAGCTAGAGGGTTCATAAACCTCACTTCAATGAAAAGACTAGTGCTAGCACATAACATTTGCCGAATGTGAAAACACCGCCAAAAGTAGAGATTACTGTAAGTAGATAGGTAGAATTTGGACCTCCTTATTTTTCTAAGCAAACAATGGAGATAATCAGATGGGGTCCACATTGGGAGAGGACATGAAAATCTGTAATTGGATTAAATGTATTTTGATTTAAATTGTAAGAATCAAGAAGATAGCACATCTCAATGGATGTCATCTTCATTTTCTCAGTGGATCCAATAGTAGAGATATCAATAAATTTGCATTGAAGAATCTTAGACAATTCTAAAAGCATGCGTAGAATATCAACTAAAAATATAAAGAATATAAATAAATTTGAAGTCACAAAACTTAACAAACAAGTCAAGAATGGGAGCATTATCTTTATAAAGAATATCATGCAAATAAATAAAGGCAATTCTAAGGAATCACACAAAATAGTCATGGCTTGCAACCTAGACATACAATGAATTTTATAGTATTTCATTACAAGAAAGACTGTGCAATTTTTGTAGCATTTTGTATAGTAATCATTTTTTCCCTAGGAGTACTTTATAATTAGATTTTTTTTTTTAAATATAAAAAATATGTTTAATGTATACACCTTTAAGAAGAAGGTACTATAGGAAGGAAAATCATAGAAAAATTCTCTTAATAGGAGAACTAAAAAAGTGCAAAGTCTCATGAAAATTGGTACTTTTACTATAGTTTCACATTTTAATTTGTAAAAAATAAGAATTTTAAAAAATAAAATAAAAAAATTGGCCATTTGGAAAGACATTAGAGGAGCTTCAGGCCTCTAAGAGACTGCAAGTTTATGGATTGCGGGAACTCTACAAGAATGCTGGGATGCTGCCAGATGGCCGGTCTGACATGGCCAAGCAACTACCACATCAGATTTTTTGGATTTTTTTTGGATTTTTTTTAGTATTCTTTTAACATTTTAATAACTTTTTCTTTTTTTAAATAACTTTTTTTTCTGACAGCAGTGCACTGTTCCTAGCATCAGGAACAACCCTGAAACTGTCTTCTGGAGGCTCAGATCTCCTCTAATGTTTGATGGTGATGAGATGTCACCAAAAGAATGATCTTAGAACCATCTTCAATGTTCAAGAATTGTGCGCAATGGGAGTGTTGTTTGCATTCATGTGGAGGACATCAAATAATATATTTTCAAAAATTCTTTGATATATATATATATTTCTACTATGCAAATAAACCATGAAAATTTCAGCTCCAAATCATTAAATTTAGGGACTCCCAACGTAGTAAAAACCCTTAAACCGCACCATGTGACAAAGTAACAAAAATGATTTTTTAATATAATTTAATTTTTTTAATTTCTAAAAAATAAGGGATCTAATTACCATCAAGTTAGACATGTTCCATAGAAATTTCATGTTCATTGGACTTGTGCTTCAAAAGTTATAGAGGATAATAAGATACGGTACCCTCAATGTGACAAGAAATAGGACTGGTCTTTTGTTGCAATCACCCTTTTAGGATTTTTTGAGCGTCATTTAGTTTACTCTGAAGGATTTGTAGGTAGATTTTCTTTTTGATGATTTCTTAAATTGATTAGCCAATGCATTTAGCATTATATCTAGTCCAATAGACATTTCTTTGCAAGATTTATATTTGCGCCCTCAAGGGCAATTGTGTTTGTCCTATGAGTAATATAATAAAATGAAGTAAGAAATGGATTAACTTTTAGTGAATGGGAGTTTTGCAAGAAAGAAGAAGATCACACAAACTTAAAAACTTGTGAAAAAGGAAAAATTTCTTCCCTACGAAGTATGTAACCCTATTTAAAAATAATATTGCTTCATTATAATTGCAATTCACAACTGCAACAACCTTTTACAAAGTTTTGTTTTACCCTCTTGTTACTTTTTTTCCAAGCCAATTCTATGTGTTTTACAATTTTATAATGGCTTTGTAATGCTAAAACCTTAGTATTGTAGAACCCTCAATAGCATACGCAAGCTTACCTCCACTCTCCTTACAAGTCTTAGGCCGGCTTTATACTTGGCCTCGGGCCGGATGGAAGGCCGGCCGGATTTGGCTTCAATCGGGCTCCAATTCTTCAATCCGGATGAGTGACGGGGACTTCGGTGCTCAGCTTCGCAGGTGCACGTGAAGAGGATCCAGCTTGAAGCAGACCTGTCTTGGATTATGAGGTAAAGAACTGAGCTCTGTTACGTGTACTATTGCACTCCTGCTCTTGAGCTACTTGAGGAATCTGTCCGACTAGCTTGGCACGGGGGACTGTCCCTTGCCGACTTCGTGTGTCTTCTCTTCCTGTTCATATGTTTCCGAGCAAATTGGCGAGGGCAACTACGCTACTCTATGCTCCATGCTAGGATCTGTGTTTAGGGTGAGTTCGCCTGAAACCCTATGTCGCCCTAGCGCAAGAACCGTTTTGCAGCTTTGGCTATTAGATTGAAGTTGTGAGTAGCAAATGTCACAATAACCCACATATCCTTCCGATGGGTACGGTGAGTGCAGTCAGGAAGAATCAGTTGCCATGGAGAAGGGCATGAGCGAACGGAGCGTGGGCGAACTGGCGAATTTGGATGTGGAGTCGACCTCACCAGGCAAGAATTCCGAATTCTACACACCAGTTATGAGCTCTCCTTCTGCCACGCCATCTTCGTCTTGTTCCGCGTATCAATCTTCGTGCATCGACAAGTTGAGAGAGAGAAGGAGTGAGTACGAGACCGCAGTCGAGTTTGAGATTGCAGCGTCGACGTCGCACTGGACTCAATTGGACTTGGACTTGGACTCGGACGATGACACGGAGTGTTCCCCCGAGGACAACCTGAAGCTCTTCGAGTTGCTCCGGCGTGATTTGGGTTTTGGCAATCCTAACCAAGACCCAACCTTCTTTGACAAGCACCATTTGGTGGTGGGCCAGAAATTGCCGAAGGGGGACAGGCCGAGATCTACGAAGCCAGATGTGATGGGCTTGCAAGAGCTTTTGTGGTGAAGGTGTTCAAGGAAGGCCACTCGCTTCGATCTTTGTACCGACAATGGCCTTCAGGAATGGTTGCCCGGTGGGGGTGTGGGAAAGCCCACAGTCTCGATTCCTACCGACTTTGCTTCGTTAGCAACGTCGAGGGCGCAGTGTTGCTAAACGAGGAAAGATTCAACCACCGATTTGCATTTGTGATGGATCAGGCGTGGGGCGATCTCCGCAAGCACATTGATCAGCGCATGCTCAACCGAAAGCACAAGCGAGGATGCCCACCCTACTCCACCAAAGAAATCGCAATCCTAATGCGGACGATTGCAGTGAGTAGGATGACTTTGCATGAGCTGGGTATTCTTCATCGAGACCTCAAAGCTTCAAATGTGTTGATGCAGCTCGATTGAACAGTTGAGAAAATAGGAATGAATTCGGGAAGAGTGGCTGATTTTGAGTGCTCGGTGGGAGTGGTGGGTACGGGGTTTTGGAGAGCACCGGAAATACTCCAACAATTGAAGGATGGAGTTTCAATGTCAAAGGTGGTGTTTACAACCAAGGCTGATGTGTACAGTTTTGGTATGACATGCTATGAGATTGTGACTGGGTGCATTCCATTCGAAGACATATCTTTTGGAAATTATGATCATATTTTCAATGGAAATCAACCCATATTGCCATTGGATTTGGATCCACTTATGAGAGATTTGATAATTAGTTGTTGGCAATTAGATCCTCTAGAAAGGCCTTCCTTTGATTACTTATTTAGAAAACTAAACTCTATTTTGTTAAAGATGGAATAGTGATGTTTATAGTTGGAAGTTAATCCCTCAGAAAGCCAACATTCACTATCTGGGTTATGAATGTTCCAAGAGCTTACTATTGGAGCTATGGGAAACGGATGAAGTACATCCAAGTATGTTGAAAAAGCATTTTTTGTCTATTATTCAACAATGCAACTAGCGTGGTTACTTGGTGCTATATGGTTATTGTGCAAGGTTCAAAATGAATTTGTGTAGGGAAAAGAAGAAAATGAAAACTTACAAAAATGAAGATTTGATGTTTAGATTCTACTCATATCATGATTTATTTTGCATTAAGAATCTACTTCTTCCCTCCCCGGATTTGTAGGGATCAACCTATACTTTAAATGAGGTAAAATTATTTGTTTTGTTTT
This sequence comes from Neckera pumila, assembly GCA_963969595.1. NCBI lineage: Eukaryota > Viridiplantae > Streptophyta > Bryopsida > Hypnales > Neckeraceae > Neckera > Neckera pumila. The sequence continues at coordinate 43,132,462 of OZ018409.1, read as the reverse complement.
GTATGTTTGTTTGTTATGCTGAGATCTCTTGAATTGTACGTTCCCAATCACGTTGTTGGTACAATCAGAAAGCTCTCAACAAGGACGGGTGCATAGACTTTGTTTTGTGACGTTCCAACTTATAGCAGAAAAAATATTGAATTTCAAAGTTTTTATGAATTTAAATATGAAACTAATTACCTTTAATTTGATTTAATTATATTGTGACAACAACATGAGGCACACTAGTCTATACATTAAATCTATACTTTAAATGAAGTTGTTTTGTTTGTTTATTTTGTTTGTTGCGGCGAGATCTCCGGAAACATACGTCCCTCAATTATGTTCTTGGTACCATCGGAAAGCTCTTTCTGAGAAGGGGTGCATAGACTTTGTTTCACGGTAGAAAAGATATTGAATTTCAAAGTTCTTAGGATCTTAATAAATAAAAAATTACTTTTATTTTTATTTTATTATACTATGGCAAAGGCATACTAGTTTTGTACATTAATTTAGGCTATTTGTTTGTTCTATTTTGCCTTGTTTTATTTTGTTTGTTATGGTGAGATCTCCTAAATCCTATGTCTTCTGGTCGAGTTCTTAGTATTGTTAAAAAGCTCTTTGCGAAGAGGGGTGAATGGGGAAGTGTACAGACTTGTTTCGTGGCATTCTGACTATGACCAGAACCTAATTTGAGGAAGGAAACAAATCAATGGGATTAGTGAACATGCCTTGTTGTCAATCCCCCCCACAATCCAATCCAGTACTAGAATAATTATTTAGATGCATTCTGGAATAAGAAGTGAACTAAGGACCAAATGAAAGGTGAAATTTCATTACTTCAAGGATCACTGTGATGTTATGAAGCATAGTCAGAATGCCACGAAACAAGTCTGTATTTTTTTTAGCTTCTTGAAATTTGCTCTAAATTGAACAAAAATCCAATATTTTGATAAGTTTTATCTATTTTTTTTATTGTAACCATACAAAGTCGAAGTAGACATGTTAGAGATCACATAGGAAAAACACACACAATAATATCACTTATGGATTGAAAGATTATAATGTTTGATTGTGAGGGTGTTAAAACTGTGAAAGTGATTTGAAGTCTTTCAATCTCCTCAGTAAAAGATGTCAAATCTAAAAAACTGTCACCAAAAAAATATAAGGTTAAAGAATGCAACATGCATATTAAGCCCAATCAATCTATGGCTTCTCAAAATCTACTCTACAATTTTTTTAAATGAATTTCTAATGTGAATTTTTTTCCAAGATCTAGTGTATTTGAGGCTCATTTTCAAGAGCCTTCAACACTAGAAAATCAAGATTTGCGATAGACACCCTAACACAAAATCTTGAATAAAAAAATCATAATCATTCATTTTCAAAATCGGATTTTGATGCTAAACCAGCCTCCTAAATGAATATTTCAAAATTATAAACTACTAAAAATAGTAACTTGGTTATGTTTTATATAACTTCAAAGTATTGTCGACACCAGAATTTGGTGCCTCGGGCATTTTGGGGTGAAAACTCCGTGATTGAAATAGTACTCTCTTCCTAAACAACTACTAACTGTGACAAACGAGCATCTTAGCAACCAAGCCTTTGAAGTGGAGATTTGGTGCAACAAGATGTCTATAAAAAAGCACAATCATTGTACATGCAAAGAAGATGGAAGATGAGATGGAGGATTTCATTAAAACTAGTGTGACCCTGTGCCGTTGGCCCAATTTTCATCTACTCCCGGTTCCACTCTTGGTTCTACTTCCAATTCTACTCCCAGTTCTAGTCCCGGTTCCACTCCCAGTACCAAGAATGCCACCAAAATCAAAGTAAAAGTAATTTTCTAATTTTTTAATCAATAAATACTTTGAAATTCAATAACTTTTGCACCACTGCTCCAAACGCCACCAAACCAAGCCGGTGCACCCCTCCTCGGCGAGAGCTTTCCGACGGTACCAAGCACGCAACCAGGGGACGCACAGTCACAGGAAGTTGTCCACGCTACAAACAAAACAAAACAAAACAAACAAACAAACAAACAAACAAACAAACAAAACAAACAAACAAACAAACAAACAAACAAACAAACAAACAAACAAACAAACAAACAAACAAACAAACAAACAAACAAACAAACAAACAAACAAACAAACAAACAAACAAACAAACAAACAAACAAACAAACAAACAAACAAACAAACAAACAAACAAACAAACAAACAAACAAACAAACAAACAAACAAACAAACAAACAAACAAACAAACAAACAAACAAACAAACAAACAAACAAACAAACAAACAAACAAACAAACAAACAAACAAACAAACAAACAAACAAACAAACAAACAAACAAACAAACAAACAAACAAACAAACAAACAAACAAACAAACAAACAAACAAACAAACAAACAAACAAACAAACAAACAAACAAACAAACAAACAAACAAACAAACAAACAAACAAACAAACAAACAAACAAACAAACAAACAAACAAACAAACAAACAAACAAACAGTCTCATTTAAGGTATTGATGGCGGTATTCCGCTTTTGACGGCTTGCCATTTTGACAATCTAGGACAAATATAGATTTCAGAACGGCTATTAATGAATTCGCCATTGAGGAGAAAAATTTTACGAAATTTTCTGCCCAGTCGGACACCCAGACTGCCAAATACTAGAAGCTTTGCAAATGAAATTCACCTGGCATTGCTCACTAATCCTGTGAATGCTAAGAAGCAGAAGCGTCAATTATGCACGTCACCTAGGAGATACAAATCACACGCAACGTGCAAGTACAAAGACTCTCTGAAAACCAAATGTCAGGCTGGAGATCTGCTTACCAACACTATGTTAATCGTTATCCCACAAATTAACGTCTCCACTTCTTGATATAAGGTGGGCAACATCGTGCATTACGAATACCTATGGATTAGTGGCGATGAAGAAATTGGTTCTAACACCAACTTTACTCCTGAAACGTGGTTTCCATCACCTTTCTAAACCCTGAACCTTTAAATCAAACCTCAACAGAGTATTTGATGCGGAGAAAAGCCCGAAAGATTTGCATTGCTCAGTCAGCGACCTAAACGATTCTCAGAGAAAACATGCAGCTTTATCGGGATTTAGATTCTGCAGTTAGTTAGGGTTCAAAAATTGTGCGAATGCAATTGTAGGAAAATCCCGTGCAACAATACGGGTTCCCATCATTCTACTGTACACAAATCACAATTACTCGACAGAGAGATGAAATCAACTCTTACCGCATGATATCGGCAGACAATAGCTCTCCGAAGAATACTTTTGATGGTATCCTTCTCTTCATTTCGAATAATTTCTGACTCGTTATCGTCACATCGAGTTCTACCCCACTGCACATTAACATCACTACTACTGAGTACAATCAAACGTTAAATCATGAATAACATGTCACTATATGATGAAGTAACCAAAAGGGTTGATTGATCGATGCTCATTGACAAAACAATATTCATTTTAATTTACATGTGATAGAATTCATAGGACGTAGCTGAAGAATTGCTTAAGGTTCTAAGGATGAAGGTAAGATAAGAGGCTGTTCCAGTTATGTCCTGTTTGGTTAAGACCTTTGTTACAGTTAGAGATATAGGTCACATTCAAAAGTGGTTCCTATCGCTTACAACTCAGCTTAGAAGTTTTTAGGACTTAACCAAGTCCTCAAGTAAGTGTAATGAGACACCCCTTTCAACAGGACAACATCACTTACTATAAAGCTACTGAAAAAGAGACTGTCGGAAGTATAAAAATATCAGGAGAAACTTTGGGTCAGGATGGCAGCTCCTCACTTGACGGACTTCATAGTTTCAATCCACCAAAGTGGAACACACATCGATCAGAAAAATTCCTCTACCCATATGACATACAACATGTGCAGTAAAAGAACGATTTTCTCTTCCTGTTTGCTCCAGATTTACATGAAGGCGCGATGGGGTCTGACAAATTTTAGAATCAATGAGCACATCTCTTTCGAATGTGGAAAGTCCTGTGCCGCCAACTCATGAAATATCTTTCTTCTTTTTTATCACATCCTTGCAAAATAGGATAAAGTTTATCCCACAAGAAATCCAAGTTTGCACCTTCCATAGTAATGCAGCCTCCATATACATGACACAAGCTACTCGATGCTTATAAATCCAGGATCTTGCTCTGTGCAATTCGAATAACAATTTCTCAGTGCTCAGTTTCGGAGCTGGTTGAAAGGTGGGATTCGATATTGAAGCGAAATCTTCACGATACATAGGTTCATATTTATCAAATTCTGCATGACTTCAAGTAAAGCCAATGGCTGAGAATTCTTCCGATACCCACCCCGTATCAAATTTGAAAGTGTCCAAGCGAATCAATTTAGTTAGCGTACAATCAACAATATCTCACTAATGTTTGAATAAAACATATTGGAATACCTCACTTTCAATATTCTACACAATTTTAATATTTGGTCTCTATCTACATCTGTGTGTAACGTTTGGTCTCCAAAGTGCTATTGAACATCACAAATACAGTAGATGATAAGATTGCAATGTAGCCACCGTCAATTTGGTAGGCCGAAGAGTTTATTTCAACAAGGAAACTAGCACAAAAATAGGAAACTAGGATCAATTATGATGACCAACAACCCATTTTCTCTTAACCGAGTGATCACACCCTTCTTCTCGCGGGTTGGAAGCTCTGCTAACTGCACTCCCCCATCGGAAGCATACTTGACATTCCCTAGGTTAGCCTGAAATTAAATCTCTGTTCGTAACTTCTGGTAGCCAGAGCTGCTAAACGATTCTCGTGCTATGACGACTTACGGTCTCAAGTGAATTAACACGAAACCGAGATCCTAATATGCAGCGTGGAGCAGCGTATGTATCATGGCCATTTCGCTGGGAAACATATGGTATCAACGCGAAGGTACGAGAAGAACAGCCACATGAAGAAACCAATCCACACAATACGCAAGAAACAGCCGTTCTGCTAAGCTAGTCAGACCGAATGCTCAGGCGTGCAATTCACTGCACAAGACGTGCAGTGAATTGGGGTGAGTCAAATCTTTACCTCAAAATCCAAGGCCTGCTTCTATCTGGATCTCTTTCACATGCATGTCTCACAGAGTATACCTCTCAGCTATGTCCGTTTTTCTGAGTTTGATAGTTTTTGTCGATCTAGAGCATGAAGAAATGTTGATTCTGGAGCTATGTGATCGAGAACCCACGAATGGAATAGAATAGCAAAACAGCTCAATCATGACGACCTTATGGGTTGAAGACTTGTGTGTTTGGAGCCTTTTTTGCTGTTTGATTCTCTGGTTTAGGGTGAAAGCGCTTGGACACATCTAGCTTTGGACTTGATAATGCTTGAGAGCTAGGAGGTTCAATTGCATTATTGAACATATCAATAACGTCAATGAATAAAGTGGAGCAATCCCGGCTCCAAAAAGTGGTCTCAATACTGAGATAGGTAGGGATTTATGTTTAAACTGTGAGTTTTGAAACGTGCCAAAGTATTGGAATACCGTCAATTATGTGAAATCAGCATTTAATGTCATGTCATTCTACTCAATCAAAGAGTTCTAAGTTTGTAGTTATTGAGGATGATTGCAAGAAACACTTGTCCTATTTTGCGTCACACACTGCATGCTGATTTATTTTTTGGGTATAACTTTTGCATTCTAGATCCAAATGACTTAAGATTTATAGGGAAGGTACTCATGACCATTATACACCTTGCCTAATTTTTGCAATTTTCAAAAATGTTTTACTATCTAAAAATAGCCCCCAATTTCATGTCACACTTACCAATTTGGGGGATTTTAGTACTGTTTAGTACCCAAAAAAATGAATTTGGAGCTAAAATTTAAAGGGAATGTTTTTCTAGTAGATTTATAGCTATGTGCGGAAGGAATTTTAAAAATAGTTAATTTTGAATTGTGTGGGAAGTCCACAAAGAGAGCTTCTTTCTTCTTACATTTTAGAATACGTAAAATATTATTTTGGTGGTTCTTTTGTTAAATGACCATGTCTGTAGAGTAATTACAAATGGCCAATTTTTTTTATTTTTTTTCCTATTTTTAACTAATTAAAGCATCAAAGTGTCTTTTTTCTTGAGATTTGGCACTTTTCTAGTTTTCCCACTTAAGAAATTTTTCCTTTCCTAGATATCTTCATCTTAAAGGAATGTACATTGGCCATATTTTTTTTAGTTTAAAAATTATTTTTCTAATTTTAAAGTATCCCAGAAAAAAAAACATGAGTACTATGAAAACACAACAAAATCGGCAGGTGTTTCTTGCAATCACCCTTGAGTGAAGAGATTCATTGAGAAGAGACATTTATTATGGGTTATAATCTTCCTTTGGGTAGCCAATAGGACAATGTCAAGGATCCATTAAACTTTGGACTTAATATTACAAGAAGTGTAGAGGATGTATTCTAATGTATTTTTAGTTCTAGGTAAAAAAATTACTCCATGCACTATTTGGTTTTGTGAATAAGACGTCATAATGCAATTTTATGTTTTGATGGTGGAGGCTTGAAAGCTTTTTATATTCCAAATTTCACCAAATACAGTTGGAAATTGCATAAAATTATATACTCTTTTATCAAGCATATTCAACATGACATAATTCTAAAATAGATGTCAAAATTTTTGCATAAAAAAATTGTATAGAAAAATATAATCTTGAAGAATATTTCTAATGTTAGAATATGCCAAAGTTTATTTTTGGAAACAATTATAAATTCGATAGAGCTGTATGGATCTTGTCCTTCACTTATGGCTCTAAGGATCATGAAAGCCCTAAGACATTGTTGAAGATCCAAATGTACAAGAAGATGTCTATTTGTATTACCAAATTTTTTTTGGCTGCCACATCTTTTGGAAGAACTCACTCTAAGATTGGACTTTGAAGTTTTTCATCAAATATCACTCAAAACTGTCATTTCTATTGCAAATAACAAAATACTTTAAACTCTTTCTTTTCTTTTCTCATATTTAACCATAAGATCTTGCATTAGACTTGTATAAGAATATATTGGAGAATTATTAGAAACTTTGACCATGTAGATTGCAAGATATTTGCATTTAAAGTGAAATAAATGGATCTTTTTGCACCTTGTATGACTGGATTTTAGCTGACTTTGATCTTCTTAGCTCAAAATTTTTGCACTATCAATATTGAATTAAGATTTTTTAATGTTGAAGAATTGATTTGAAATTATAGGAAAAAAATTCCAAAAACAACAATTTGATTTTCATTCTTTAAAAAATTGCTAAAAAAAATACAAGATAGAAGGAAACAAAAGAATAGTTAAATAATAGTTTTAAGATGGAATTGTGAAATATACTAATTCCAATCATTATAGTAAGATTGTTCTACTAAGAACAATAAATAATCCTTGTTGAATTTTTTATTTTTGAAAATTTTGAAAATTTTAAAAATTGAATTTTAAAATGAACCTAGTATGAGTTATTTTCTTAAGAAGATACTATGATTGCCATTAAATCAAGAAACTCCATAACTTTCACATCACTAATCCAAATGGAATGAATCAAAGCTTTCCAAGTAGACAAAAATATATTCTATTAGAACAAACAGTTTTAAATTTTTATGTAGAGTTTTTACAGATTTTTTTTGTTGTCCGGCAAGTTCCATTTTGTGCTTAGGGAGGCGTAATTTTTTCTTCTAGGCATTAGTTGAAATAAAAACTATATTCCTATGAAGTTGATGTGATTTTCGCTCTTAAAAAAAAAATTTCAAAAAATTTCAACAAAAATTGAGACCTTAGAAACACCCAAAATCCCGTTTGTCCTAGATAGGAACAATGAGACTTAAGAGTGATAATTTAAAAAAATTTGTAATATAGAGAGGCTCTTTGAATTCTTTTGTTTTCAAACAAATTTTAAAATATTTAGAAAGTTTTGTAAAATTGTAACTGTGGAGGAGTTATAACTTTTAAAAAAATTACCCCAAAAGTTATTGAACGCTAAAATCATATGAAGTTCATATGAAAATTGCTTCCAACATTGTATTACAATGAAAGTCAAACCAATGTCATATGATACTGACAAAGGTTTGTTTTTTTGAGATGTTACCTAAGGTGAAAACATCCAAAATTACCCAATTCCGACAAGTAGACTTCTTCTGAAATTGTTTACAAGAGTGCAATTAAATTGCTCCTATACTTAATTGTATTTAGTTGACTCATGATTTTCTAGATTTTGATTTTATGATCAACCTATGCAATAATTTCAATATTCTAGGGAGCTTTCACTTTGAAAATTCATAGCAATTACATGTGTTATCCAAAATTTCTTTTTTTTTGAAAGTTTGTGATTTTCATTGCTAACTAGTGTGACCTTGTGCCGTTGGCCCAATTTTCATCTACTCCCGGTTCCACTCCTGGTTCTACTTCCGATTCTACTCCCAGTTCTACTCCCGGTTCCACTCCCAGTACCAAGAACGCCACCAAAATCAAAGTAAAAGTAAATTTCTAATTTTTTAATCAAAAAATACTTTGAAATTCAATAACTTTTGCACCACCGCTCCAAATGCCACGAAACCAAGCCGGTGCACCCCTCCTCGGCGAGAGCTTTCCGACGGTACCAAGCACGTGGCTGGGGGACGCACGGTCAGGAAGTTGTCCATGCTACAAACAAAACAAAACAAAACAAAACAAACAGCCTCATTTAAGGTATTGATACTACAGAAATGTTTTTTTTTTTTCTTGAAAAGGTGCCTCCTTTGCTGAACTATGCTGAATTGCTTACTTTGACGGTTTTGGGTGTTTTCAACTTAATGGGGCAAATCAGTGTAGCCGGAGGCCCAGAACTGCTTGTGGATAAGCTTTTTATTGGGAAAAATAGGATCCATGTCCACCCAATAACCAGTGTCGCACAGCAGCCAACGCTTCCCCGACGCCCCTGATCTCCCACACCCGTCTCTCTCTCGTCAAGTGTTTCCCCTCCAGGGAAGTTTTTTGCAAATTTTTTTGCAGCTCCAGCAGTGGCGATGGCGACCACGCGCTCTCTCCTGTCCACTCCCCTCGCCCGGGTCGCCTGCGACGACCCCACCCGCGCCACAAGCCTCTCCACGAGCTCCGTCGTCAGCCTCGCACCCGGAAACAACAAGCCAATTCTGAGCTTGCGGAAGCAGCGTGCAGCTGGAGTCGTCGTCAGAGCTGCCGTAGCTGCTGAAGCTGCGACGCCCAAGAGGCAGGAGCAGCAGAAGAGTCAGTATGATATCACCACGCTCACCACGTGGTTGCTCAAGAAGGAGCAGGAGGGGTCGATTGATGGCGAACTCACCATTGTGTTGTCGAGCATTGCGCTGGCGTGTAAGCAAATTGCGTCGTTGGTGCAGAGAGCAGGTATTGCGAATATGACGGGGTTGCAGGGGGGGGCGGCCAATATTCAGGGTGAGGATCAGAAGAAGCTGGATGTCATCTCGAATGAGGTAACTGAATTGGGGACCCAATTGAGATCTATCGCATTGGTGGGGCGGAATTCGGTATATTTGAGAAATTGTTGCGCAGAATGGTGCTCTTGCTTTCTAAATCAGCATCTATTTGCACTTCGTTTTTCATTCTTTTTCAATTTCATCGGAGAGGCGACATCTCAAGAACACGGGATACTGAAAATGAACAGAAAACCTCGCGAAAATTCGACCATTCAAAGCGTGGAAATTTAAACATTTAAGTGCACAGAGCTCTAATACAGGGTTTGTTTCAAACATGGTTGTGAAGAATGGCGCTTGCTCAGCATCAAATTGCACTATTTTTCTTTGTTATTCAATTACATCCGAGAGGCTACAGCTCAAGAACACGGGATACTGAATATGTACAGAAAAAATCGCAAAAATTTGACCGTTCAAAGAGTGGAAATTGCGACATTGAAGTGAATAGAGCTCTAATAAATACTGGTATAGATCTGAGGTTCGAGATGGGCATCTGGAAACTCGCCAATTTCTTGAGATTTCGCCATTTTGAAAGAATGTGACGATATTGATATTTTCAGAGAATTTTGCTTAGCAGCGCAACAGAATTGTGCAATTGTTGGAGGGCTGTTGGTGCAATCTTTGAGAGAGTGTCTCTTGTAATTCACCATCTCTTCACATAATTTGCGAATTTAGCGTTCATAGTGCGAGCACTTGTTGCTCATTGATGATTGTGGTGACGTGCCTGGCAGGTGTTTTCGAGCTGTCTTCGTTCCAGTGGACGGACGGGAATCATCGCCTCCGAGGAAGAAGATATCCCCGTGGCGGTGGAGGAGAGCTACTCCGGGAACTACATTGTGGTGTTCGACCCGCTCGACGGCTCCTCCAACGTCGACGCGGCCGTGTCCACGGGCTCCATTTGGGGCATTTACCACCCAAACGAAGAGTGCTTGACGAATCTCGGAGATGATCCCACCGTAAGTTCAATTCTTCGGCAAACCCTAATTCCTGGTTGTCTGTCACAAACTGTCGCCATCTCCTCCACTCCTAGAAGACCAAGAAGCCCAAATTGGAACTCCGGTTTTTCTTAGCTCTTTTGACTGTGTCACAGGGGGGATTCTTTTGTTATTTTTGATTAATTGTTTGCTCAAACACAAGCAATGTTTGTTCCTCTTTCATTGTGGTGATAGTAAGGATGACCCTGTCTGAATTATTGATTTTTCACTACACGATCAACCTCTGCCCTTTAGGGCTAGTTTCCTCTATTAAACCACAATATCTGATACTTCCACAGATTGATGAGCTCGCAGAGAATGTGTGCCAACCCGAGAGTCCGAAATTAGGCCTCATCTTTCTTAAGCACTTTTCAATGGATAATATGGGGGCTTCCTTTTGTTTAAGCACTTTTCAGATGATCAAATAACAAACTCTATTTAGTTCATTAATTCTAAACCAACGCATGCAATGCTCTTCACTGATTCTAACGATATTGATGTTTCACAATATGATCAATCAAATAGGTCACTTTAAAAGCACAAAATCTCGCTGCAGTGTCCCCAATTCTCACGTAGAAATATTCTTCCTCTGTTTCTTCCTCAGATCGACGAGGTGGCGGAACATTGTGTGGTAAACGTGTGCCAGCCCGGTAGCAACTTGCTCTCCGCAGGCTACTGCATGTACTCCAGCTCGGTGATCCTGGTTTTGTCCGTGGGCGACGGCGTCTACGGCTTCACTTTGGACCCTCTGTACGGGGAGTTCGTTCTCACCCACGACAAGATCCAGATCCCCAAGTCGGGCACGATTTACTCCATGAACGAGGGCAACTACGCCCTCTGGGACGACAACTTGAAGAAGTACGTGGACAGCTTGAAGGAGCCGGGGCCTTCGGGGAAGCCTTACTCCGCACGCTACATTGGGAGTCTTGTGGGGGACTTTCACAGAACTATGTTGTATGGAGGGATCTATGGTTACCCTAAGGACTCCAAGAGCAAGACGGGGAAGCTGAGGTTGCTGTATGAGTGTGCGCCCATGAGTTACTTGGCGGAGCAGGCTGGGGGGAAAGGATCCGACGGTCAACATCGAATTCTGGATATTCTGCCGGAGCAGGTACTTTGGCAATCCTCTCCCACCTTGACAATTTTGTTTCCCTTGAATCCTCTTTTAAATTTTTATCAGCAGGGTTGTTTTCAACATGTTGCTGCAGCGGGGAGTTTGGATTAGTGAAAATTCTCTTTCTTTGAAGGCCGGGTCACACAGCAAATTGAACCGCCTGTGCGGCCTGGCATCTTGCCAAAGGAGCTCCTCGTGTTCTTTTAATGTTGGCTATTTTCTGTTGTTTGTAAGATCCAGTCAAAACCACCGTTTTCGTGACCTTTGAAATCCACCGTAGTTTCTTAGTTTGAGGAAAGACAAGTGATACATGGAAAGGAAAACCAGTGTGAGTAGTAATATTAAAGACAAAACATTTCTTATGATTGACTCCTAATGTCAACTAATTTTGCTGTTTGTAAACACCATACAAGTGTTCCTGGTGCATGATCTTTGAAACGTTGTTTCTTATTTTGATGAAAGGCAAATGACACATGCAAAGGAAACTAGTGTGAATAGTAATATCAAAGGAAAACAACTTCTTATGTGCACATGTCCTGTGTGTTTCTTGACTTTTTCAATCCAACGTTGTATACAGGCTGGTTTGAAGAGAAAGTTTTCAAAAACTCTTGTTTTCTCTTCCTGTGTGGCCCCAGAATGAGGATCACTTTACTTGAGTCGAATGTTTAGGATTTCGAATAGATTCGGCAAGAAGCTTTGAATTGAAACATAAACAAGCAGAACCAAAACAGAGAACCAAAACTGGAACTCGTAAGAAGAATTAAGGTTTTCTGTAAAATTTGACTATTTCAGGAACGCGTAGACAACAGCATAAAGAGAATTTTCTTCGTGATTCATAGGGTGGTGTCCAAGTGGTCATAATGATCATTCAAATTCATGCCTATATATCATGGGGCGGGATCTTTATGGTCATGGAGACCTTATGGAGAAGGTTTCTTTATGAAGTTGAAAAGTTCCTGAAACAATCGTAATTTTATGAAAACCTGGTTTCTTCTTGTATGTTTCAGTTTTGGTTTAGTATTCTTTTTAAGATTTTGAATTCAACGCTTCTTGCCTGATTTGTTAAAATCCTGGGCATTAACTTGGGCTGGTGGTGGAATCTTCACCGAGAGAGTATCATTAGTAGAGCAAACCTCCAGTTGAAACATGTTGAAAAAGCCATCAAAAAATTATTTTGGGATGATGTTTCAGCCTCTTGATTTGGTTGAAACATCGAATTGTAGTATTCTAGTGTTGTTTCAATAGGGGAATGCTAGAGGAAATCATGTCTTCCCAGCTTGGTTAAAACTAGTCATTAGTAATGAATTTCAGCAATTTGGGTGAACCTCCTGACTGGAACATGCTATAATTTCAATGAGTGACCAGTCTTTTTTGACTTGTGAAGTCTCCCTATCGACTTCAATTTTGTTTTCTGTTTTCTGTTTTTGAATGTTGTTTGAATTCCGTGCTTCTTGCCTGATTTGCTTGAAACTCTGGACATTCAACCTGGACTTGTATTGGAAATCTTACAGAACGAGAAATTTCACTACTGCGAAAGCCTTGTTGATATAACATGTCTAGAAAAACAAGAATGGGATGTTATTTCAACCTCCTGGTTAGTTGAAACAACATTCCAATGTTCTTTCAACGGGGGCTTTGCAACACTTGTTTTTCTCTCTTCGAATTTCTGGATCCTTCCTGTCTCTTTCTGTTTTGTTTTTGGTTTGAATTCAGAGCTTCTGGCCTGATTGTTCGGGGTCTTGGATGTTGCTTCCAGGTTCATCAACGAGTGCCTCTGTATATCGGTAGCGTGGAGGAAGTGGATAAGCTCGAATCCTTCCTTGCTTAACTTGTCGATACCATTCAATTTTCTCTTTCAGAGTTTGTTTAAATAGTTATTGTAAATTATTAAGGGGATGACTCGTTTTAGTCTGTAGTCAATTGCTTTGACCGGGGAGCTGAACTCAATTACTTCTGTTGGGAGTATACTAGTTCTCAGCACCATTCAAGACGGCGTTGTGAATGTGAAACCAATGTGGTAATGGCGAAGTGCAGGTTTAAGGTGGTCTGTTCTGCGTTAGGTAGGGAGCTCTGTATTCTTTCACTATGTAACGTAGTACGGAGTATCACTTAATCTCTTATTTGCGAGGTGTTTGTATTAGTAGCGTTATCTCTTGTTTGAGGATACTGTAGCTTGTTGGTCTCTGTTCGTCTAACGTTACCCCCTACAGGATCAAAATGCCATCAAGGCGATGGCGGAGAAATACTCGCAGCTTGTAGAAATTGTCAAAAATTGGCATTTTCTAGAGCATTAAGAAAAAATGAAATAAACATTTTTTATTTTCTTAATTGAAATTCAACTGTTCAAAATTGTATGAGACTGCCATAGTGCTCCACAAAAAAGTGTATAATTTGTTTATTTATATTTCTGTACAAGGGGGGCTGTTGCAGGGAAACTTAATTTTTCAGTCTTGTGGGACTTGCTTTTTTAGTCTTGGCAGATGGAGCCTCAAACACACTAGCACTTAAGAAAGAAACGAACGTGCAAATTCATTTAAAAATGGGATAGAGTAGATTTTGAAATGAGATAGATTAAGTACTGTCGTAAATGTTACTTTCTTTCAGGGTTAAGATCCTCAGGTAATAATTTAAATTTTTGGGATAAAATCTACCAAACCATTGACTCTTGAAATACTTAGAATTTATGCTCCAAGAAGCTCAAAAAGTTCCAGCACACACATCCATTTCTAATCTCAACAACAGCAGTAAAGAGAGTAGATTACAAAGCACCTGATCACATTCCTTCAAGCACCAAAAATGAATCCAATTCACAGGCACGAGTCACCCATTTTCTACTCCCTAATCAAATCCTAAAAGAAATTATAGCAGATTTGATCCCCTTAAGTTTTAGATCCATTCAGTCCTTAAGTATTGAACCATCCAGGTGTCTAAAAATCATACTTATCAAGAATCAGGGTCTATGCCGGCAAGGTATTTTTTTGTCAACGTAGTACATCTGTCATCACAAAAAACAAATTCTTCAGAAATTTTGCGACAGTGAATACAGAGAACTGAAAGAATCTTGCGAGCCCAATGACTGGAATTTCTTTAAATTTCCAATGTATGTGTACAAAGTCAGTACAGCTCACCACTCAACAGAGCAACTAAAATTACATACAAAATCAACAAAATTCAACAAAGATGCAGGTTCAACTGGCTGTTTCAGCAGTTTCAGCAGTCCCAGTAGTCTCAGCAGTATCAACAGTTCCAACAGATGCCTTGGCCTTCAACTTATCAACGTTTTCCTTCATGGCTTCTTTGCGCCTGGCATTGGCCAGCAACCGGGCATCATAAGCACTTAGGGACTTGTCCTCCTCCTCTACCTTCTTCTGTACAGGAGGAGGAGGCTTGCGCTTGGCTTCAGCAGCTTGGGGCTGGGCAAACACTCCCAGAGTAGTTGCAAAACCAGCTGCAACTGCAAAAAATCTGTACAATTGGCAAAGTTTTAAAAATTGAAGACAGTGTAGGACAAAAAAGCGAGTAGGAAAATGAAGCTGACTCTTGCCTGGCAACAAACACTCCCGGAGCTGGTTGCAGATTTGAAACAGCTGCAACTAAAAAAGCCTGGACAGGGAAGAGTTTTCAATTGTGCCTAAAGCAAGAGAATAATAAAAAGACCTGATCCCGTCTCCTATATTGACCTGATCTACATAAGCTATATATATCTGAGGCTACATATCTAAGGCCACTGACCTTGAATGGAAATGGATTCGTCTACAGTCCTTCAATAGTAGTATACAACCATCCACTTTGAATGATTGCATCAAATTGATACTTAGTGATTGAAATTTGGTCTCATAAGAGTTTGATTCTAGTACAACCCACAGTGATCCCTCCAGTGAGCTCTGCCGAGTGATTCTCAGAAAAGCACTCCCACATGTTGGTTAAAGTGCTTAAACTGAAGCAATATGCTTACACTGTAGTGTCCTCAACCTTACATCTACTCCACCAAACCAACAACCTAAATCATTAATCAACCACCATGACAAAGGACCCTACAAACATTCTATCTACCCATATTAGGGTTAGAAGCTCAAGACCGTTGGTTGCTCACATTGGTTGAGAATGTACCTGCGGGAGGTCACAATGGTGTGATTCTCCGTGTTGCCTTGGTGGCAGACGACCAAGGTGGATGACCCACATACTGGTTGGGGGGCTGCCTTCGCAGCGAGAGGACTTAAGCAAAAGAAGGAAGACGCGCACATGCCTAGTTGGGTTGCTACGGCCATGGCCTCAGATTCAAACCTGGCACACTCAACAGACTCTCAATCCTGGCAAAATCATTGTGATTGCAACGACGGCCATACAGCACATTAACTCTAAAGAAACTCGTAATTCGGTTTCTTGCGCATTGCACATTGGCGGGTTTCAGACTTTGAGGAATGGACGATTCAAAGGATGCACATTGCAAGAAAATCGGGATGAACTCATAAGTGGTCAATCCACAACAAAGTGGTGAATATCAGTGATTACGAAGAGGGCCAGTCAATGCCCATTGAAGTAAGGTGAAAATAGCAAACACTCAATTCAATACAATGCCACTACTCAAGTGGGGAGATGCGAAACAAGTTTAGTGCGAAGCAGTTCACTGCCTACACCCACAACTACCGCGCCAATATATTACACCCGTTCAGCGTTGGAAGCATTAACGAATCTCATTCCTTAATTCTGAAACTCACTATTATGTAAAAGATGCAATTCTCAGATTCAAAGCAAAACTGTTGTAAAGAAACTCCCAAGTATTATACATGAAAAGGAACAAGAGCTCACATAACCGAATGCCAGAGTCAAGCAATGCACTCACCACTGGAGATTGTCGGTGATATCGATGAATCGCAGGTTCCTCCGGAGTTGATGAATTCCCGAAAACAGAGCTATGGGTAGGAAATGATGAAGGCGAACTGCAGGCAGCAAGTGCGCAGAGAATGAAGGTAACAAAAAGTGGGGAACATTATCCTGTCGAAGTGGTGTTGCGGACAAATAAGAGCATCCTCATGGATATTACATGTGACACATGGCATACGCACTTTTTCATCGAGAAATCATCAACTTCAATTCATCTCCGATTACTGTAGACTTCATCAGCTGCTTCTCATGATTGCTCTTATCTAGAACTAGGGTGCCCAATCATTTTGCACCAGGCTTTCTGCCATTGCTCCTGAACTCCCAGTCTTTTTAAATTAGTGAAGTGTGAATCTTCTCAAGGATGAAAAATGGAGAAAAATTAATTGAAGCACTTACAAAAGAGTCCTCGTTTAGCATTTCAAAAAAACTCAGGTCTTTAGCCAAAGTTCAGAATCCTAGCAAATGTGTTAATTCAGAAGAGTAACTCGCATTGAATTACAATCAGGAACAGGAAGGTACGGACTTTATTACACTGATGAAAAAATTCCATCTAGTGGCAGAATTCTGCGAGGCGCCAACACGTAACTAAAAAATAGGAACTGGGAATGGACAGTGAATGGTAAAAACTAGAAATGCTCTAGCTTCAGAAGCTGAAAGAAACGACCTAATCTCAACTTGTTGCAGGGAAAGAAGTATCATGAGACGGTTCAGCATTGTCATGTGAATCCGAGCTCTGTGACACTTGCTCAACATACTCAACCACACTCATCTTCAGTTTCGCAAGTAACCTCTTTGCTTCCTCCGCTTGGGGAACCACACTGGACTTGAGTTTCTCTACAACGTTCTTAGCTTCCTCCGCTAGCGTGCCCATTCCCGTATTGGCCTACAGTGTCAAGTTGCAATGAAGCGTCAACAATAAACAAACTATTATTGGAAGAAGTCGTCACTACCACACAAGGAGATTTGCCATGTAACGCACCGCTTGGAAACAATTGAAACAGTACAAAGAAAACAATACATTACTGTTTAGTCGATGAAGGCACCAATCAAGTAAGCGTCAATTAACTGATTGGGGTGTTAAGGCCCATCAACTAGTTAAAGTTGAAAGTTAACTAACCTACTGAGTGCCCACACTTTCAAAGTAACTACTGGAAAGTTAGGCTTTCAAGTTGCTAACTGCAGCTACTTAGTTGATAAGGGCAGATTTAGCAGTTCAAATGAGTTGGTATAGGCACATTTATTTGTCCAAAGTCGGGGAGTGGGAACCAATTTCCTAACTGTCCCACCTTGGCAGTGTGGGCATTCACTAGCAGTTAACTAATTAGAGCTTCTTGGTTGGAGCGGGCATGGCCTAAAGACAATACCTCATATCATAAGCGAAGTCTGGACAATGCATCACCCACAGTATTCAAGTCCCAGATGACCACCCTGCCATCCAGAGCTGCACACGAATCTCATCAGATACACGTCGCTGTACAGGGTCAATAGTGAAATTCTCTGGAACACAAGTTGAATTAATACAACCAATAACGTCACAGTACCTGATGTGCTGAACAATGAAATAGGTTTCTCTGGGTCTCTTTCTGAAAGAGGCACCAGAGGACGAAGCATCCTGCAACTCCCAGTAATATCATTAGAGGTGAACCACTCACAATTCATGGTGAAGTCTGAGTTGACCAATTTTCAATGAGTGTGAAACTGCACAAGCTGAATCTAGAGCATAAGAGGACCAGGCATCCCAAGTTGGGTCTCATGTTTTGTTTAGCAATTTTGATTAGGTCATAAGAAACCTTTTTCTCGTCCATTTTTATTTATTGTAGGTCAGCACATGCCATGCTCTTCACTGATTCTAGTGATATAAAATGATCGAATTATTTTTTCACATTATGGTCAATTAAATTGGTCATTTTAAAACGATGAACTCTTGCTCTAATGGAGGATAAAGCTTACGTTATACAGCTTTCATGCGTGGTCGAGAGGGTATTTTCTTCAGAGGGTTCGCTGCCCAACCACTTGAACTTGCCCTTAGCAGCAGCGAACTGTACCCCCCATAAAAGGGAACCACAATCGTGTTCAGCCCTGGACAATATGAGCATGTGCGCAGAATAAAAAGAATTCAACTGAGGTTCATAACATCATATTCTATTCCAAGCACAGAACTGGTTACCATGGTATCAGTCTTGGCTTCAGCAGGAGGTTTCACCCCGTCCAGAAACGTGATAAACTCCCTAAAATTCAGAAAAACACAGCCGCACATGAGAACAGCAATTGATCAGAATAGAATCTTCTTCAAAATATCCCTCAAAATAGATAGCAGAGTCTCTTCATCTCACTATCACGCCGAAAGACTGAGAAGATGGTGGTCAAAATACCAAACACCAGTTTTGTCGCATCCAAAAAGCATGGGATTGCAATCAAACCCTCCAGCAACCAATCTTGTCTCTGACAAAAACAGAACCTGCAAATCATGAGGCACATGATCAAGTTCTCGCAAGCCATTCAATTTTCAACGATTTGAAGTTCTAAGACGTAAATCTGCGAGAGTTTCAATCACTACACAGGACGAATTTCATCATGGTGCACTTTTCTCCGGAATCTACCGAATGGTCGATAGAAAGGGCTTGCTGAGTTGGCAAAAATCATAGTCCGCAATTCCAGACAAAGCATGTTAGTCAGGGAAAGCTGACCTACATCACGCAGAGGTAAATGGCGCAGGCTCAAGGAGCGAGCACGTGGGGTTGGTCCAACATCCGTGACAAAATGAATGGTCGAATCATGTCCTGCACTAATAGCAAGCACATGAGCACCAATATAAAACAGGCAAACATAAAAACGAGTAGATTAAACGTTGCAAACAGTGATCTGAAGTGCATGAAAATGCAACTCATAGACACCCAAATGAATCCCAAATGTGAATGCTGGCAGTCAACCTCCTTTTCCCAAAGAAACGTTTAAGTGATTGCAATAAAAATATGAGAGTCTACAGATTCACGATACAACCATTTCCAGTTGATTTTCTTTGCAAATTTCGGAGTGAAGGGACCAATAACTGGACGCTGCTCACCAACATAGGCCAGGCTGTTTCCACTTGGTGACCAATGTGCGCCAAATGACCAGCCACAAGCAAGATCCAATTGAATCAACTCCTGATAAGACCATTGCCGATTATCAGTAAGTATTTCAACTGCTACGAGGAAACGATTTGTAGAAATATCTACTAGTAAAAAAAGGCTCCCCCAGCGAAGTGACTGACAATCAGTAACCATCGTAAGGTGACGTTACCCCCCAAAAAAGTGATGAATCATAAGAGCCGAACTTTCACCCACAACCCTGTGAAACACGCAAATAAAAAATATGGAAATATCTGCACACCTCTCCGAACTTGACGTCCCCAAACGCAGTCGTTGCATCTTTTCTGAACGTGTAAAACAAATCATTACAATAGCAGAATATATCATAATTTATATATATATATATATATAGTGAATATTCTGCGGCTACTTAATCACACCATATTATGAACTAGCAACGACATGAAGATCTTCCTACTAAATTAGCTTACAAGTACAGAGACCAACATATCTGAAGCTTCCTTCTTTCTGTCGTTATCTAGGTATTATATCTTCACAACCAGTAGCAGTATCCTGATAACAGCCCCAGAAGATATTCTACAAGTGTTACAATATTCTATATCGAGGGACAGAACATCAGCTGACCGTGCATCAACTCCTTTGATAAATGCAGAAAATATTCGACATTTGCTATCTGTTGATGTCGTCGCCAACAGAACCTACACATGAAGTGTAGACAAGAGTTTCCTGAGATTTAGACGATGAGGATGAAAACTCCGAAGTGCCCAAATGGACGACAGTGGCCACCTCCATATATTTAAGAATTGAAATAAATCATTCAGGAACCGTCAAGGAGGTTATCAAAATGTAACAATAAAAAGAAAAGATCATACCCGTACATTATTAAACAACAGAAATATATTTTAAAGGTTAGTTAGAATCAACTATTAGCTTCCAAAGTAGGCTTTCCTATTATTATCTTGGGCACTCAGGGGTTAAAATAAATGACAGAATATGAAGCTGAAATAGGCGATGGTAGGAAGGACTACATTATTTGGATGCCAGGTAACACTCGTAATCGTGGAATGATGCTTTTTCCTAATTAACTTGCTCACCCACCTGCACGGGAACATAAACCAATCCAGTCTTCATATCAGTTCAGTGGACACGAGAATCCAATCCTTTAAATATCTAATGTTCTAAAGCAACCCACTAAGCCTGAAGAGTAGTATCACACGGGACGACAGGTTTGACACTCATGAGCGGCTTTAAAAAATTTACTTTACGAATAAGCAGGTCTGCCACACTAAAAATGAAAGAATGAACAACATCATTCACAACCCTCCTTTAACAAGGCAATTCATTCAAACGTCGATTACAAGCCGGAAAGCTTCTCTCGCCATGCATGCCGGTGAAAAGTGCCCATAATACAGTTCTCAACAAAGAAACGTAACATTCATACCAGTTATTGTCCTCTTCAAAGTAACATACGCATACAGTCTTCGCACCACTTCCCACAGCAAATTTATTTTCTGCACATAAAAGACGATATACCATCACTGAGTCACACAGGTTTGCCAGGCTTCAATGTTTTGCACGTTAGTGTGTCCCCAAAACCAAGATTCCACGATGTTCCTAATCTTGCTGCATAAATCGAGAACAAAATTATTCCCTAAATCGCCAAGTTTCTAAAATGACCAATTCGATTGGTCATGATGTGAAAAACATAACCCAGATGAGGCCAAAATTTATGTTTACAGCATCAGTGAAGAACATTCCATGTGTTGTTTAAAAAACAAATAAAATAAAACTAAAGAAAGTCCCCATATGACCTACTCAAAATGGAATATATAATATAAGGGGACAACCTGGGTCCTTTAGGGATTAAAGAAGTGAACAACGGTAGTGCGATAACAATTAGAGGTAGAGAAAGTAAGCGGAATAGAGTGATATACCCAGAGGACCCCACTCAACGGAGGTAGCAGCCCGGTTTAGACGCAAGATGACCAGGGTCGCCTGCCATTCATCACCTTCTAATGACCATACATACCTGTACCAAGCATTATCGACATAGAATAAGGACTGGAACAAAATGTCTTAAAGAAATGAAAGAGTACCTACAAAGCCTATGGCATCCCACCGCTTGTATTTCAAGCACCCAGTGGTAATATATGTAATACCAAACTAGCACATCAATCTCAATGGTCTAGTGTACATACGAGTTACGGTCGTGGGAGCAGGTAACAATCTTATTACTCTTTGGTGCCCAATCGATACCCGAAACCAATTGCTCATGCTGTAACAAGTAACACAACAAGACCAACAAGACCAAAACAAGTCAGGAAAAAAATTAAAATAATTAAAAAATCACACTAACACTGTAAGGAAAAACATTCTATGATGCTACCAACCTGCAGACTTAAAGCTCTCCATTCACACATCACAACCCCCACCCCCATTAAATTGATATAATCCTCATATTGAGTTAATGATAAGTCAATGTAAGTATAATGCAAACGATGTTAGCCACATAAAACTGCGATGTTAGTGTCATTGTCATGCACTTGATATACATTGACAAGTACTAAGCCAACATTAAGTCAGGCCCAATCAACCCACAGCATAAGGGTGGAAACCAGGCACCTTGTCAAGAACGTGAACCCGCTCCCAAACTGACTTGGGAGCCAAGGAGGCTTTGTAGATGTGAACCTCGTTATTATTTGGACAGATAGCAACCACTGCATTCCAAACAACGTTAGTACAACCATTTTCCTCTGAAATCCAAAACCCCAAAACAGAAAGGACTTGGTTCAGCTCAAATCAAAGCTCTTGCACACTGCGTCTGTACTACTGCAAATATAAACCATAGTTGACGAAATAGAGTAGACTGTCAAATCGAGAATAGGGCGGTACGTACTGGACATATCAGCATTCCAGGCATGGCATGTGATGCATTGCGCCAGATGATGTACTCCACCTGCAGCCATGCCTACAAAAAAATTCCCACACAACAGTTTCAATTACACCAGCATTAAGGTAGAGGACACTAAAACCGTTAGGAGACATAATCCCGTCTCCTACACTGATCCCCGTTGCAACAAAGCCTAATCTATTACACACTTCGTTGGACTTATTAGAATATGGTGTTAGCATGAGTTACCTAAATGCCTTTAGCCACTGCTTGTTGGATGGAAATGGATTGTCTACGTCTAGTGATCTCCCACCTCCCTCTTTGAATGATTGCATAAGGAATCATCCAATACACTTAATCTCAACAGAATTAGCTATTGTACCCAAAGATCTCTCCACAGCTCTTCACATCTCCCAAAAATCACAATCCTACCTACTGCCTTAAAATGACGCAAATAGTATCCACTGCCTTGTTGCAACCCGGAACTCAATAACGTTTCAACAACCGTCTTCGAGAATAGGGTGTCACGCTTCTTCGAATTCTCTGAAATCAGTTTGAGCAACGAAAACGAAAACAGGAAAAAAAACAATATCAACCACCAGCTTTTCTGCAATTCCTCAACAAGCTGAGAGACATGCGTCGAAGAATACGACTCGGTCTCAATGAGAGATGCACAACTGCAAGTAGTACACTATCGGTAGAAATGGCGAAGTTAGGGTTTCAAACACTGATCGAAACGAAGAACTAGCTCCCTTCTTGACGCACACTTCGATCCACACTCGTCTCTCGCACTCAAAACAGAAATTGCGAGCTACAGATGCAATTTCTGGCAACAATGCCATTTGCGTTTTCTGCATCCTAGGTCGAAAAATTGGTCTCATATGGCGCACAGACACGAACGCAATACATGAGGGACACAACAAAAGTCGGTTCACGTTAAAGCGTTAAAAAGAAAGAAGACGAAATCACCTGCTCACAGGTGACGATCTCGCTGCCGCAAATGCTTATTGAAAGACCGATCCAATCTAATCCACCATACTCACCAGCGCTCGTGCAAATCGGAAAGAGACGATGCCGCTCGAAGCTCAGTCTTTCAGTCACCTCCAAAAACTCTCACCACTCGACGAAACCAACCTTCCAGAAATCGAACCGCCCGAAGAGAACGAATCGTCCAAAACGGAACGAAAAACGTCCAACTGAACGACGAATCGTCGAAAACGTGTCTGCGCATCCGATGATTCGGCCAACGGAAAGTGTCCCTCAAAGCAAGGCGAAACTCCTACCAGACGGAAAACGGCCACCTTTCCTGTTGCCAGTTAGGCTTGAAGAATTTTGCGCGCGAAACCTTCAAAGAAGTCGCGCGCAAATTTGCTCGCCGCTCATGAAGATTATACAGCAAACGATTAAGATATTGATTTGAATTCGTCCTCAATACGAGCTTGTTTGTGGGCAATCTGTACAGCATGCTTGAGCCTCTGCTGCAACGTGCACTCGCAGAGTAGGCCACGAGGTAACCAAACTGGACAGTGATTACGCATTCTTGAGTTTCAGTTGTTACTTCCCCCTATTTTGCAAGAAGCAGGGCCGCTTGGGTTTCAGAGTTAGTTCACCTTCTTATCCAAGACTGACAACTTTTGCAATGTGTATCCATTGCAAAGATTTGTAGAGTTTTGAAGTTGAGGTGTTATCGCGACGCCCCTTGTTTCGTGAATTCTGTTTTTGGTCTTTCTTGCCAACACCAGAGAGCTTGGAATTTATTCACCATAAACTTCTTGTTACCTAGTCACAGACTGTCAACTTTCTCAATGTATCTCCATGGTCAAAGATTTGTATAGTTTTGATAAAAGGCTCTTTTGTTGTTGCGGATGTTTTGTTCTGGCAAAGCCTTTCTTTCGTGGGTTCCCATGTCGGGATGTTTGACAACTTTCACGAAAAATGTTCATTTGCAAAGACTGGAGTTTTAATGTAGAATTTTGATGTAATGGTATTCTGTTATCGGAGTTTTGCTGTGGGGCGACCTCTACTTTGTGTTTCCCACGTGGGGAAGCAATTGGGTTTGTTTTAGGAGGTATTGCATGCGTTAGCAAGTCCATTGGGTCGCCATGGTGCATTCGCCGGCTTGCTCGGATGTGCAGAAGCAAGGGGGCCGCAAGAAGAGAGGTCGTCGTCGTCGTCACAGCAGCATTGGTGACGGATCAGTGAAGAGTCCATTGCAGGACACTCAGTCTATTCTTCCCAGAAAGCGCATTCGGACGCTTCTGGCGCACGATTTCAACAACGGCGGACCAGCAACTCCAATCGTAAGCAAAACTCGCTCCCTCTCCGACGACGAAACTGGAACACATCTGGCGTTGCAACTGGAGCTTCGCAGAAGAACGGAGGAGCTTCTCATCGTGCAGCGCCAACGCGACGAACACTGCCGAGACCAGCAGCTTCAATCTGAGCTTCGGCGCACGAGCGAAGAGCTGAGACTCGCGCTGCAAGAGCGAAACGACGCAGGGAAGCAGCTGCAGCTAGAGAAGCCATGCGACCAGGTGCACGACGTTGAGATGTCGCTGCACATGGAGATTCAGAAGCTGAAAACGAACCTCTCCCTTGCACAGCAGCAACGAGACGCCACCTGCAGGCAAGTTTTTTTGTCGCATTTCCTGTGGTGACTCCCAGAATTTGGTCGAGCCTACGAAGTTTGGTGAATTTGCGTAATATTTTTGTTATCTTGATAGCTAGAATAGAGGAATCACTAACCATGCAGTTCATTAGAGGTTCCGTTGATCCTTACAGGTGCACTATGGTTCGTGCTTTGTATGAAAACAGTTAATCTATTGACATTTAGTTTTTTGCAATGGATCTTTAGCTCAAACGAAAATAAATGAGCATAATTTTAGATGACGCAAGTTTCTGGATTGAGTTTCTGGATTGTTGTAGGGAAAGGCTCAAAGTTCACCTTTATGTTGAACGGAACTTCTCCCTTCCTATATGGTGAAAGGACACTTTACATTACTATACACCATCTTTTTATTTACAATAATCTAGAATCGCATTTATTCCTTCGATTTCCAAAAGTAGGCTTATAACTAGACCTCAACAATTTTCGAAATCTGGCGACTGATTTAGCCAGGAAAGGAACCTTCTGCTGCAGGGAACTGGAATCCCAGGCGAAGCATCAGCAGGAGCAAGTGCGTCAGATAGAGCTGGAGCTTCAAGGGGAGCTTCAGCGAGCGCGAGATGAGCTAGCGCTTGCGTTGCTGGAGCGTGACCGAGCTGTCGCGGAGAAGCACAAGCAGCTGGAGCAGCAATGTGATCTGGTGGAGGAAGTGGAGATGGGGCTGCGCATGGAGCTGCGGCGCGTGACCAAGGAGCTAGAAGGGGCGTTGCGAGAGAGGGACAGGGTCGTGATGGATGTGCACTTGGATCACGAGCATCAGCGTGTGCAGATTCGTCAGATCGAGATGGAGCTGCAGGGGCAGTTGCAGATGAAGAGCGAGGAGCTCAAGGGCGTTCAGAGAGAGCGGGACCAGGCGATGGCGGAGAAGTACTCGCAGCTGGAGTTGCAGTGTGACCACATGTCGCAGGTGGAGACTCTTTCCATCCTTGTAGAGAATGCGCTCTACTCTCTCTACTGACACACGCTGTAATTGCACATTCTCATCACTTCTAAGATAGTTATTCGTACCACAAAGATTCTTGGTTAATTTCAAACTTTGATCTCGTTTTCGATTCTTGCTCCGCAATTTGCAAATTTGTTATGAAAGTGGCTACAATGCGATTCTTACCCAAAATATTCGCCCCTTCTTAGAGTTTTGGAACGTCATTATGGAATTGCCTTCTTTTGCGGGCTTGGCACTCCTTGTGAGGGGTTGTTAGAGTGAGCAATTTCAGGCGCACAGTTCTGTTGTTTGTTTCGTAATCCGACCCCATGCGATTTTGAGCTTCAGAATCTAGCCCGTTCTAGAGGTTTCGAATCGCGTCACCGAAATTATCTCCACACTCGGAGCACAAGTCTTGCACTTTGACTGCCTTGTAGTTATTTATATTACATTGCTCTATTCATCTCCGTTCTTGTAGTAAAAGTCTTGAGCTATGACACCCTCCTGTAGAGATTTCAAATTGTGTTGCCCAATTCTTGGAGCACAAATCTTGTGCTGTCACCACTATAAACAATTCAAATGCTTTTCCAAAGTCTCTTCCTTGCTTATCTCTACTTCTGTTAGCTAGTTACTGACTAGTTGGACAGCTGAGCCAAAGTTTTGTCCCTTTTACCAAATCCTACTACCAAATCATGTAATTGTGTTTCACAGGCTTTAAGAGGATGATGCTCTAACTGAGCCAGACTCTAATGTGACGCAGGTGGAGGTAGAGTTACGAAGAGACATGCAGGAAGTGCTGGAGGAGCTTCAGGGGATCCAAGAGGAGCGTGACTATGAGTTGAGTCAGGGCGGTGGCTCCCAGTTCAGTGCCAGTTTGGAGCGGTACTTCGAGCAAGTCCGGGAGATTGAGGAAGAGCTGGTGCAAGCGAGGGAGAAGCTGAATTGTCTCCGGCAGCAGTTCAGTGCCGAGATCGAAGCCAAGCTTTCCACTTCCGAGTCGTGGCGGCCATCCCAAAGGGAAAGGTGTTCAATTCTGTCGAAGATGAATGAACACAACCAACAAGATACTTTGACAGGAGCTGCAACCAATACAATGTACTTGGTAACCCATCACGCAATAGAAGATATAGTAGAAATTTGACCGTCAGTTGGTCCCCTAGACTCATAGTTCCTTGTATTTATTATTTGCAAAACTCTTGGAGAACTTTGGTTTTGTATCAAGGCAGATGTGCATGACAAAAAAAGGTCTTGTTGGCAGACACTTTCGATAATTACATGGAATGGAATCCATGGACCAAGTCTGCGAAGTTTTCTTCTGAGGCCCTTCTGTCTTTGTAGCCATTGCAGTGCTGTGCCTCTAGCAGTAGTGTTGCCAGTGGACGGTGGTTTTGTAGATTTGTTCTTCAAACAGATTCTGTCTCTGCCCCTGGGCTCAACATTGAGAGTGAATATTTGAATTCCATCATCTTTGCCTTAGCATTCTTTCCAGTTTTTAAGGTTACGGCTTGGACTTGAATTTTATCCATCTCAAGCTCTGTCAATTTATTTTCAGAGGTTATATTTGTAAATGTTTGTTTCAGTTAACAGTTAAACCATTTTTCAGGGTTTTCGCGTGCATGTGAAGGTAAAATTTCTTTCAAGGAATCAAACGTGTAAGCGTTCATTTGAAAATTAGTCGCTGATTTTGAATATGTCTGCACTATTTGATTACTGGCAAGCTTTGTTTGAAGCGATAACAAATGGATGATACATTCCACTGATATTTTAAACATGATTGAACTGTTTCAGTTCACATAGGTTTTGATCCCCATGGTAACACAATTTTCCCGTATAGAAGGTTTTCATTCCTCAAAAAATGTACTGATATAGCATGTTTAATTGGTGCATTGTTCACCATAAAAAAATGTCACGTCCAATGTTGACTAATTCATCAGGTTGCTACTTTCTCATGCCGGAACATATTGTACAGAATTTTCGCAAAATCTCTGTAGTATGCAAAGGGTCACAGTGTTGTGATCCCAGTCTATATTTTCTAGATAAATTTCGTAATATAACCCCTGTCTCGACAACCTCAAGCCGAACTTGCAGTTCAAAAACCTTCGGTCAATGCAAATACTCTGCCTTGGAGGGGGGGAGGAATCTTCTTGAGCGCCTCGAAAATATCCTGCCACCAGAAGAAGCAACATGTCAGATCTAATTCCGTGGGCCCTGCATATCATTTATACTGAAAGTGTACTGCCGAGTATAGAATTAGTCACTGATTTTGGATTATATGAAATATGTACTATTGCAAAAAACCTCGTGAGGTCTGAAGCTTACCTCTTGTGTATACCGAGCAGAGAAGTGAATGAGAACGATGTTCTTATTCTTAAACCGTTCCGCATGAGCCAGTATCTACAAGTCAAGAATAACAGTGTTACGAACTTCTCGAAGAAAACTATCGCCAAATGCAATCCTACAAAAAAAACTTGGAAAGGCATACAGAATTATGCGTTACCAATTGATTCACGAAAGTCAAATCTAATTTCAATCCAGCATGAATGCGTCAATAATGAATACAAAAGCTTGGTGTGTTGCAGCAGATGTAATATTGTTCTATCAACAGCGACACAATTACCTGGAACAAATGCATATGTCCATACTCTGTGGCGTTCTCCTCGGACATATAAGCATCCAAGAATGTTGACTGTGACATACAAAACGAATCAAGTAAAAACTGTCAGAATTCAGTCAAATGCTCAATCACTTCAGGACGGTGTTTCTAGTCGAAATATTTGGTTTCTGGTGGAATTTCTACGCATTTCTTGAAAAAAAAGTGCAAATAAGATCTATAATGAAATCCGCGATTGAGATGTGAAGACATGCAGTTCTGCAATAATCCCGATCCCTAGCTTGAGCAGGGCTTAATCATCCGCCAGAAGAGGCTCCTACCTCCATGATTAGCAGCTTCGCATTCAGAATATCCTCGTTAGCTTCGTCGAGAAAGAACTTGGATGTAGTATCGCCCGTGAATGCAGCCTCAGGAGTTCGCACGGCTTCGGTGACCTGATAGAGTTAAGTAGTTAGTCATCAATGCTTGGAAAGGTTGAAGTAATGTTAAACCAAGACCTAGTTCTAATTAGAGACCCAGCTACAACAGAATTTCCCAAACGTGATTCCCTTCTTTGATAGGTAGATCACAGCGAAAATACGATCCATCTAGACAACAGTAAACGGATGCGAACTTCTAACATTTGAAATAAGCTGAGGAATGGAATGGATCCGAAGGTCAGTGTACCTGAACACCAGACGCTTTCAAAGCCTGGATCTCCTTCCCCGAAATTCCTACATATTCAGCTTTTAGCTTTTGCTTGACTGAGTAGATGACATAACCCTGTCAAGCCACATGAAGTCAGATTGGTATCCCATGACAAAGCTCAATTCACGTATTGTTTACTTGTGAGAAAAGTCTGGTAGCAAATTCTGCACCTGGCTGGGCACAACATGATAGGTCTTGAAAGCCTTCACAATGAAGCCTTTGCCAAGATCGAACTCTTCCCCAATCTGCCATCAGAAAAACTCGAAAATACTGTAAGCCAGTGACATTAAAGAGCAACGACATGACCATTGACGACATCATAGAAGACCTCTCATTAGACTGACGAAGTTCTCAATGATTAAGTGATATAGGTCTTAATGTTTAAGTGAGGCATTAGATTCATGTAGTCTTCAGATTGAGTAAATGTTCAATCAATGTTAGTGTTATGCAAATGGAGTAACTTGATGTGAGAGTGATGTTAGTGTCATAGGCATTAGCTTGATATTCCATTGACAAATACTAAGTTTAACTGGACATAAATTTAACACTATTTTATATTGATCTCATGTCCTATTACATTAACTTTAACTTACAATAAATAACTTAAAGCGGGATCTTTCGAGACGGACACAACTTGAGACTTCTAGCACAAAACAGGTCAATGAATCTCTGTGAGATTCAAAACCCGAGAACTTACGTCCATTCCAATGAGATTGACAGGCAATTCGGAATCGTCCAGCTTTCTCTGCACAGCAAAGAGATTCTCAACTGCAGTCTTGACACACTTGGGGACAATCACGGTCGGCACCTTTCGCTTCAACAGTCCTCGAGACGCAATGTACATGGTGAGTCCACCCTGCAACAAGCATTTATAATATGACGGCGCTGGTAAGTATTCTGCAACAAAAGGTTCTGGACATGGCCAAGAGTTGCACCAGCGAAATCCAAAAGGTCCATAGACCTGATTCCACAGTGCAACTATGGAATTTCGGAGCTTGAGTATGGAATTTCAGGCTCTACTCCATACTCAAAGGATAAAATCCCATAGTTGCACTATGAAATAGGTCTATGGACATTCTGGATTTCTCTGCTGTTGCAATAAGTCACAGAGTAGAATCACCAGTTGATTTCGCAGTGGTATCACATTCTAAGGATGAGAAAAGAAGTACGTACAATGTGGTCCATGTGCGCGTGAGTAATGAAGAGGAAATCCTGGTCCACAGCACGTTTAGGGCACCGACCGATATCAAAAGCAACCTTCAGCGCTGGAAGCATGACGCAAGTCTCTTGACCTCCGACTGATACTCCTTCAATTGAGAATCCGCCCACATCCAATGCTCCGGTTGTGGGCCTCCCGAGCTTTGTTTGCCCATAGCCGGGACCTGGTTTCACTTTCTTGGTAACTGCAACAATTTCCCAGAAAATAAACCTCGTCACACAATAGTACATTCCGGGGTCATTTCCTCCCTCCAGAAGTCGTAGAAATGAAGAAATAAGCATCCTGGAATGCATTCGCCCCAATCTTTTAAAAATACAGAGCGAAAAGGAAAAGAGACCCCTCCATAATATTAAGAAACCCTTAAACTCTTTTAAGAGATAAGATTAGTTTAAGAGAAAGTCATGAAGAGCCTCGGAAGCTGAAAAGAATTTTCGAAGCAATCCAAATGAAGGGATTACCCTGCAAGTCCTATTAAGCAGCGCTCCTGAAAAGTGAGCTTCGCAAGAAATGCTCGCAATGTACAAAATGTGGTCGTACAGAGAAACAGAGAAGCAGAGCCCCATTATCTGTACCTCCCAACGCAATCTTGCAAATGAAAAGCTGCAGATCACCTGAGCTTTCTATCAACACTCCTACTGTCTCCGCAGAATTTCGTCGCGAAAAAGCAACCGACAATTTCTGATCACAACAAGCGCTAACTCCGACACCGAATTTTCGCCAATTCGCGAAATTCCGCTCTACTCTCGCTTTATTCGAACATCGCCCAATGCGAATTCTCGAAATACTACACTAATTGTCTCTAAATCTTATCTAATCAACCAACAACCAACGTGAATTTTCGTGAGAATCGCACAAGCTTATGAGAAGAATCACAAAAAGCGAGTTAAATGCCATACCCGGTCTATTCTCAGGAGCCAAATGAAACGGAGAGTTCGTATGATCCTCAGCCTCCGGCACCGATTCCACGGCGACATTCACAACTTTTGCGCCAATTCCCGAAGCCATCGTCGTCGCCACCAATCGCTTGAAGCTCCCCAATCTCACCGGTGCGAAACGTGCAGAATTCGAGATGGAATTGGCGACCTGCGAGAGAGAGCGCGCGTCGAGCTGAGAGCTCTTGCGGGAATTCAGTGAACCGCTTGATACAGCAACGCTGCGCAGCTGCGAAAGAGAATGCATTGTAGCTGCTGCGGCGATGGCGATGAGAGCTCAAGCGACAGTGACGAGCGACGAAGGCCGCTAGTAGCAGCTGCTGCTTCAAGGTGGACGAAAATGGAATGCTAATGGTGAGGCTTGCTAAGCTAAATACTCCTTAAACCCACCCCTATAGAAAGTATCCACCCTTATTGGAAAGTAGACCCCTATTTTTGGATGGAAAATGATGTAACATAAAAGAATATGCATTGGTGAGTGAGGTTAAGGGATTTTGTTTTGTTGTGAGCTCCAATTTTATAACCTTAAGAGTGCACTTAAATCCTACTGTCTAAGAGGAGTTTTCAATCTTCAAGCCTAAGTAGTAGGATTAGTTGGTCAAACAGAACCCTGAAGACTAAGTCCCAATTTTATACCTAAACTATGCACATAAATTATACTTTTGAGTGGTTTTCCAATCTTCAAGCCTAAATAGTAGAGTTGATTGGCGAAACAGAATCCGTCAAGACCAAGCTTCAATTCCATGTACCAAATTATAACTGAAGTAGATTAGAAGAGATATTCATTGAAGTGAGTCAAAAGTTGCATGAGGAAGATATTAAGGATCTGGACAAACAAAGGACAAAAGGACGATGATAAGAACTTGGACGGACATGCGGGACATAAACAAAAGGATAAGAACTTGGACGGACATGACAGGACATAAAGGGAGAGGATAAGGACTTGGACGGACACCAGGACATAAAAGAGAAGAGAAAGACTTGAACAGATACACAAGACAAGAGGATAAGGACATAAAGGGACAAAGATAAAAAAATGCAAAGTTTCGTGAAGAGTTTCATAAAAAGATCTAAATTGGACCCTTTCCTATTTAACCAAGTCTGACCTTGCTTTCTCTACTTTTTTGTGTTGTTGAGAGAAAAATACAATACTAGATTGTACTTGGTTATG
Organism: Neckera pumila; assembly: GCA_963969595.1. Classification (NCBI taxonomy): domain Eukaryota; kingdom Viridiplantae; phylum Streptophyta; class Bryopsida; order Hypnales; family Neckeraceae; genus Neckera; species Neckera pumila. The sequence goes on along the minus strand of OZ018409.1, from coordinate 43,099,838 downwards.
TACAATTTAGTTTGGTCAATCACATTAAATTATTGGATGCAAGGACCTTTTGAAATAAAAGAATAAAGAAATTAGTACAAAAAAAACGACTTAACTTCTAAAGGTCCAAGAAAATCAATTCTTAGTGCTTATTTTTGCAAATAATTGTTGGAGATGTTTGTGTCTTTTAAGCACATTGCATTGTGACAAACTCTTATTTCTACTAATTAATTAATTCACTTATGTAATGAATGAATTATTTAACTGTACTTGTAAAATACATTTTATACTTCCCACTCCACATTTATATTTTTTGGAAGTTCCTATGATGACAATGAATATGGAATATAGTATATATTGTCAATGGTAGTATTCTATATCCCATATTAATCCCTAAAGGTGAGAGACTATGTTTTCACCAAAATTGCTCCAATATTGCCATTTCTAATACAAGTACCAAATTTTGAAAAAAAAACTTTTTTGGAAAAATGTAACTATAGGATCTTGTAGTACACAAGTTCAAGATGTTGTGGAAAAAAATTCAGAAATTTTCACCTTGTGGATTGCAAGATAATAGCGTTTGAATTGACAAAAATCCTTTTCTTGTCCCTGCAAAAATCTGGGCAATTGCACTTCACAAGGTCACATTTGTATGAAAAAAAGTTTAAAATAGTGGCTACTTTTGGATTCATTCTTCAAGGCAGGTTGTCCTACATGCTTGAAAATCTCAAATCATTTGAAATTGTAAAACATATAGGGAAAAAATAGTAAATAGAAAGAAGTAGAGAATGATTCAAAACACTAAATTGTTAAGAACTTAGATATAGAACTAGCAGTTGGCGCTTGCTATGCTACGCATTCATCATTAGAATTTTATTAGAATTTTTATGTATTAGATAAAATGTAGAATAAAAATTTCAGTAAATCTTCAAATAAAAATTACTAAAATCTTTGTATAATTTTGTTTATAAGTAAGTTTATGTTGAAATGTACAATAGAAATTTATTGAATGATGAATGAAATATATGCAATGGTGAATACTGTAATTGTTGTGAAATCCAAAGTCGCTTCAATTGAATAAAAATACTTTGGTAGTAGCAATAGAATTTTGAAATTATGAAAGTTGTAAAAGTGATATTACAAAGGTGATTGCAAACTACTATTCTATTTCTGTAATATAACATTGTGTGAAAATATTATTTTTATGTATGCATGATTGAAAATATTTTTACAAAATATTAAAATTAATTATTTCAAAGACTTCTTGAAATCATTATCATGCATTCTATTCAAATATATGAAAATTTTACTAATATGTGATACAATGAATGCATAGCATAGTAAGTATGAGCCCCTATTATTAACGATAGTATTTGTGATATTACAGAGGGAGTTATGATTTTAGTAGTATGATTGAAAAATGCCAATCCCAACGGTTGTAATTTTGTAATAAACAATCTATATCCAATATTTTTATTTTTTTCAAAAATAATGGAAACTAAATTAAAGAAAGGAATAAGTTTATTTTAGAATAGAGATTTCATAACTACCTTCAAACTAAGAATCCTCGTAAGTTTTGATTCATTAATTCAAATGGAATGATTCAAAGTTTCCCTGATATATATATATATATATATATATATATATATATATATATATATATATATATATATAAATATATATATATATAAATCTAAAGAACCGATTTACATTTTTATTTTTTTTAAAAAGTGTTTTTTGAAGAAGTTTTTTGAGCTGCCCAAGCTGCCCTCCGACCAATGAAAATGACATATAATGCAATAACTTTTTAACTATGTAATCATAACTTATGAAAATTGTTGGACCTTAAAGCTATTCCTTGGGCACATCTTGTGTGAAAATTTCACAAAAAAAAAAGAAAAATTTTGATAATAGTAAGTTGTCCAAAATTGCTATGTTTTCAAAAAATGATATGATCTTTTAGGGTTTGTTCTCAAAAAACTTCTTTAAAATCACTTTCTTTGAAATTAATATCCATGTATGTATGGTACTTTGTATCATACTAATATATCGTATATATTATCCATATGTATTCCATGTATTGCATTTTAATTTATTATATTCCATATATTGTATTCCGTAAATATTTGTATTATATCCGTAAATCCTAATCTCAATAGCCATGATCGTCTCTCAGGACAATGCAATCAATAGCAACAATTTTTTTCCCAATAATGCAAATCTATGGCATTAGAAGGAGGGACATTTTTTTATTTATATGCAGATCAACAACGCGGGCTTTTTCACATTGCAAGGGTGATTTTGGTCTTGGACAAAGTTGTTTGCATCTTTTTGATATATTATAATGCCACTTCTTTAAATTTCAATTCTTGAATGATTTGCTTTGAATTCTAAGAATGTTAAAGTAGCCATTTTGATCATTTAAACATTTAAGATGCTCCAAATATAAGCCATCTCGTTTTAGGAAAGAACATTCTTTCACATCAAGAAAGCCTCTTGTATATCAGTCAAGGACGTCAACCACCTCATCTTAGAAAAGAGCATTCCTTCACATTAAAAAAGCCTCTTGTATGTTAGTTGAACATGTCAACTACCTCATCCTAGAAAAAGACATTCATTTACAGCAAGGAACTTTCTTATATGTCAGTGAAGGAAGCCACTTTGTCTTAGGATAGAATGTTTATTTGTACAAAGAAGCCTCTTATATGTTAGTTGAGGTCAAGCCACCTCATTATAAGAAAGAACTTTCATTTACAATAAGAAAGCCTTTTGTATGTCAATCAGGGAGGTTAGACCACCACATTCCAAAAAAGAATATTCTTTTGTGGAAATAGATAATGTGAACAATGTTATGCATCTACTAGAAAATTAGTTTAGCCTCTAGAAATTGATTTTCTAAATTGCTGTAAATCACAATTAATAACATATCTAAACACCCTTTGGTTCTTAAATAAATAACATGCATTACATAATGAACTTTTGAAGATTAGATTGGTATTCATATATAAATGAAATTTCTAGAACTTAAACTTTGAATTGAATTACACTTATTTAGTTGGATCTACTATTGTAATAACTTGTATCCAAAAATAAATTTTGGAATTAATTAATTTTTTTTAAATTAAATTGTATTGAGATTTTTTTAGATTTTTGCTTGTGAATTTATAATCCCATAATCCTAAATATGATTGTTTATAAAATTTCAAAAGTTTCTTTAAATACTCTTTAAATCCACCCCTATAGAAAGTACCCACCCCTATGGAAAGTAGACCCCTATTTTTGGATGGAAAATGATGTAACTAAAAAGAGTACGCATTGGTGAGTGAGTTCACAATAAGCTCTTGAAGAATTTGTTGTGAGCTCCAATTTTATACCCTTAAGAATGCACTTAAATCCTACTGTCAACAGGGGGGGTCAATCTTTAAGCCTAAATAATAGGATTAGTTGTCAAACAAAACCTTGAAGACTAAGCCCCAATTTTATATCTAAACTATGCATATAAATTATACTTTTAAGTGGTTTTCCAATCTTCACGCCTGAATAGTAGAGTTGGTTGGCGAAACGGAACCCCTCAAGACCAAGCTTCAATTCCATGTACCAAAAAATGCACTTAGTTAAATTGTCACTTTGAAGTTTCTTTGCAATCATCAAGATGAAATGGTAGGGTTGGTTGGCCAAAGGCCCCCTATGAAAGACCAATTCCATAGCTATGTGGTCAAAAACCATTTTCAAGCATAATTTAGTGTTTAAATAGTATATTGAGTTTCATTTCTATATTTTTAATATGAGACTATTTGTTATATATAAATGTAAAAATCTCTATTAGTTTTTTGGAAATTTATTTGTTTTATAATTTTTATATCAACAACTGAAAATTAAATTGTCGAATGCAACAAAACCAATCCAATTAATTAAAAATTTCTTTACAAATTTGACACAAGATATTGTATAATTAGCAATGAAAAATATAACAAAATTTTCTCAAGTATTTTTTTTATGCCTAAAACACACTTGGTAATGACTTCTAATTCAAATTAACAATATCAAATTAAATTTAGCTTTAGTATAATTGGTACATATAATTTGATATTTTTCATATGTAAACAAATAATTTTTCTATATAAGATAATTTTTAGAATTTTAGAAGGAAAATTCAAATTATTGTGATTTTTAAGTATAAAATATTATTTAAATTCTATTAATTATAATTGAAGTAGATTAAAAGAGATGTTCATCGAAGTGAATCAGATGTTGCATTAGGAAGATATGAAGGATTTGGACAGACAGAGGACAAAAAGACAACGATAAGGATTTGGACGGACACGCAAGACATAAAGGAAAGGATGAAGAGTTGGACAGACACGGGACATAAAGGAGACAATAAGGACTTGGACGGACACGTGGGACAAGAAGGAGAGAATAAGATCTTCGGCAGACACGCGGGATAGAAAGGAGAGGATTAAGGACTTAAACGGACACGTGGAACAAAAAGGAGAGAATAAGGACTTGGATAGACACGCGGGACAAGAATGGAGAGGATAAGGACTTGGACAGACACGCGGGACAAGAATGGAGAGGATAAGGAACTGGACAGATACGCGGGACATAAAGGAGAGGATAAGGATTTGGACATACATAGGACATAAAGGAAGGAATAAGTCGTTGGACACATTGGACAAGAAGATAAGGACTTAGACTGACAAAGATAAAAAAAAATGCAAAATTTCATGAAGAATTTCATAAAAAGATTTAAATTGGACCCTTCCCTATTTAACCAAGTTTGACCTTGTTAGTTTTCTCTACTTTTTTTTGTTGTTGAGAGAAAAATATAATATAGGATTGTACTCGCTTATGCACAATTTAGTTTGATCAAATCACATTAAATTGTTGGATACAAGGACCTTTTGAAATAAAGAATAAAGAAATTAGTGTCAAAAAAACAATTTAACTTCTAAAGGATTAAGAAAACCAATTCTTAAAGCGTATTTTTGCTATTGATTGTTGGAGATGTTTGTATCTTTTAAGCACATTGTGTGACAAACTCCTACACCTGCTAATTAATTAATTCACTTATGTAATGAATGAATTATTTAACTGTACTTGTAAAATACATTTTATACCTCCCACTCCACATTTATATTTTTTGGAAGTTTCTATGATTGCAATCAATATAGGATGTAGTGCATGTTGTCAATATTAGTACTCCGTATCCCATATTAAAAATGTTCAATTTAAATTTCCTACAAAAAATTCAACCTAATCACCTCTTTTATTCAAAAACTTTGACATATTTATTAATTTGACCAAGGAAATATTGACATAGGAAGGTGCTGTGAAGAGCTTTGGGCTACAATGTGGGAAATTTTTGTTTTAACCAAATAAAGAGAATTTTGAACAAATTCTAGAAGTGTTTATTATATATCAAATAAAATGATGTTTGAAATTTTTCAAGAATTTTCAAGGTCAATTCACAAAAATAGCCATAACCAACTAGTTTTTTCTCTATTTTCAAAGTACAGTGATAAGTAGTTTGAAGACAAGTCAAGTAGTGATTGCAAAAAATATAATTGTACTATTTCATGTCATTATTCTTTAAGAATAGTGATTATTGACTATTTATTTGCATTATATTGCTAATTGACTTCAAATTTTTATGCAAGATATGCATGATTATTTTATTCTATATGGTCCATAGTTTTTTTAATACAAGATTGCAATTAAATTATTATTCAAGTTAAATACTTCTTTGTAATGATTTCAATATGTGATTGCATGCAAATAAATCAAATTGGGCTGTCTTTTTGATTAATTGCATTTTAGGTCTTGCGTTTTAGATCTTTAGTTACTTTTGTGCAAAGAGGAATTAGGTACAAAGAGGATTAGATACAAAATGGTACAAATGTGTGTTTCATCTCTCTTTGTGCATTATCTTGAATTTAGCTTCAAATTGAAGATTATGGACTCGAAATACAAATACTTGCCTCACATGCCTCATGCTTCTGAATTTTCATTGGTGAAAATAAAACCAAAAGACAAAACTCAAACCCATTTTATTTGGACCAAAAAGAGTTTAATTGATTGCTAGTTTTTTATTATTTATAGGCAAAAAACCCTAAGTTTTCTCTCACTATTCAATGAAGACAAAAACCTCTTCATTTTTGTGTTGAAGTTATTCACTTAATTTTACTCCACTTGCCTTCTTTTTTCAGTGCAAAAAATCCTATATCATTCCCTCATCCCAATCTCAATTAGTTTTTGGTAAAATGCAATAAATAATGATTATAGATGCATGTAACAAGGTCCAAGAGCTGTATCAATAGATTGCTAATAATGGATGGTGCTCCATTTTGCACCATTTTGCAAGTGGGGTCTTGTCAATGAATAACTTTAAGGCCTCAGTGTAAAGGGAATCAAAACTATAAAGTTTGCTTGATTGTCATGTTTTCCTTTGAAGTTGACACTCTCAAGAGATGAAAGAACCTCCCACAAAGCCTACAAGATTCTTTGTGGGAATGTCTTTACAATTGTACTTCCACCTCTTGTTCTACATACTTGACTATTCCTACCAAAATGCAAAAGGTAATTATGCTTTTTACAACTGGCTTATAGCTCCATTGCCTCTTTCTTTTTTGCCAAAATGTAGAAGGTGATTATATTTTTTGCACCTATCCTATAACCCCATTATCCACTTGCTCATGCCAAAATGCGAAAGGTAATTATGCTTTGTACAACTATCCTACATCATCCATTGTCCCGCTTGCTCTTGACACTATCCCACTTGCTCCTATCATTGTCCCAATACGTTCCATTGTCCCATTGCTCCTAACATTGTCCTACTATCCCATGACATTGTCCCATCATCCCACTTGCTCTTGACATTGTCCCAATCCCACTACCCCATTACTTCTAACATTGTCCCACTACCCACTATTCCTAAATCCTAACATTGTTGTGTTTTTCAAGCCCCATCTCTTGAGGTTTTCATGTTCTTCACAACCTTGACATAATGCAAAAAGTAATTTTGCCTATTGACACAAAATGCAAAAGGTAATGTTGCCTCATAGTGCGAAAGGTAATACTGCCAGTTGCAATTATTCTTGAAGCTCTTAGTATTACTCCATCACTTGTAATACAATATATAACGTAATTTTGCTTCCTACACCATGTCTCATTATTTCTTCTAAGATAATGCAAAAGGTTACTATAAAGGTTTATTTTGGAGCAATGCATTGGATCAAAGAAAAAGGCAAAAGTGGACACACTCAATATTTTGTTTGTCTTTTGAGCACATTGAGCCAATTAATTAATTCACTTGTAAAATGAATGAATTATTTTATTGTACTTGTGAAATATATTTTACAACCCCTTTATCCCATATTTATATTTTTTTGGAAGTTATTGTGATTGCAATCAATATGGAATATCGACACAATACATGTCGTTAGTATTAGTATTCAATATCATATATCAATATCCATATATGCACATTGTATCATACTAGAATACCATATATACTTTCCATATATATTCCATATATTGTATTTTGTATATTGTATTCTATATAGTGTACCCTGTGTTGTTGCCACAACAAAAGCATAGTAAAAACTTTGAAATTCAATATCTTTCACATCATCATCCCAAATGCCACGAAACAAAGCTTGTCCATCCCTCTTCGCCAAGAGCTTTCCAATGATACCAAGAATGCGACCAAAATCAAATTAAAAGTAATTTTCTAATTTTTTTGATCTATAAATACTTCAAAATTCAATAACTTCTACACTATAACTCCAAACGCCACAAAACCAAGCCCATGCATCCCTCCTCGCCGAGAGCTTACCAAGCACGCAACCGGGGGACGCACGGTCCGGGAGATCTCAATGTAACAAACAAAACAAAACAAAACAAAACAAACAAACAAACAAACTTAAGGTATGGATATTGTATTTTGTGTATCGTATTCTATATATCATATTCTATGAACAGTTGTATCATATTCATATCATATCCATAAAATTAATATTGACGGCTATGATGGTCTTTCAGAATGACGCAATCAACGGCGATAATTTTTTTCCCCAATAATGCATATCAACGACATTGGAAGGGGGGCATTATTTTCATATGCAAATCAACAAGTGTAGGTTTTTTGATTTTTCCACATTTTGAAGGGTGCTTTTGGTCTTGGGTAGAGCTATTTATATCTTTTGGATACATTGTGTCATTGTTGGTATTCATACTATTAAATTTGACTTCATTATCATAATTGAGTGTATTTGTATGGTAAAATGTAAAATTTACACAAATACAAGTCAAATTAAAAATGAATATTTACAAGACTTCATATTTTATATTGTATAAAATACATGTAGCTCCTTCACCTAATATAAATCACGCCATTTTATTTTAGCAATAATATAGAATATAACATTCTAAATGCATTCACTAATCAAGTTTTATTTTTGGGATAATGTATTCATGTCTAAGTACCTTGAATTGATTAAATATTGATATCAACTCAAATTTTTTGTTTTAGTATTTTTTTTCAATATAAAGAATGATTATTTTTGGTTTGTTGGTGAAGTCAATCATTTCTAACTTCTTACAAATTTGTCCTTTTTTTATAAATGTTCACTTTTATTCCTAAATATAGAAGTTTACTTTGATGCCCTCACATTGATGCTTTTCAAACTTTCTTTTATAAATGGATGAATAAAAAATTAAAATTTATTGAACTAGACTGTATCATTATAGAATATAATATTTACAAGTTTTAAAGTAATCTAGCATTTGTTGGAATCAGTGTCAATCTATATACTCAAATTCAATTTTTCAAGATAATTTGCTCTTGTTGGCAATTTAGGGTACTTTATCATACTACTAAAATCATTACTCCCTCTGTAATATTACAAATGCTACCATTAATAAGAGGGGCTCATGCTTGCTATGCTACGCATTCATTGTATCACATATTCGTAAAATTTTGATATATTTGAATAGAATGCATGATAATGATTTCAAGAAGTCTTTGAAATAATTCATTTTAATATTTTGTACAAATAATCTCAATCATGCATACATAAAAATAATATTTGCACACAATGTTATATTACAGAAATAGAGTAGTAGTTTGCAATCACCTACTTAATATCCTTTTTACAGCTTTTATAATTTCAAAATTCTATTGCTACTACCAAATTATTTGAGAAATTTATTCAATTGAAGCAATTTTGGATTTCATAACAATTAAGTTGTTCATGAAGTTTATGAAATTTACAATTTTTTCTCTTACAATTCACCAAGTTTTGGGGTTGCCATTGTTTGTAACAATTGAGTCAACTTTTGAATGCATTACAATATATGTGTATCTTTTACAGTATTCACCATTGCATATATTTCATTCATCATTCAATAAATTTCTATTGCACATTTCAATATATGCTTACTTATAAACAAAATGATAAAAAGATTTTAGTAATTTTTATTTGAAGATTTACTGAAATTTTTGTTCTGCATTTTATCTAATACATAAAAATTCTAAAAAAATTCTAATGATGAATGCATAGTATAGCAAGCGCCAGCTGCTAGTTGTAATACTAAAATCCTATACCTTGATTGATGCATAAATATTATTTTATGTACTTTACTTTATGTTATTCAGTTTGATTTGTTGCAGAAAACACTTTCTAATATTGTGCCACATAGAGGTAATCTCACTTTCTAAAATTGTGCCACCGTTATGGAAGTAATCCTTCCAAAATTATGAACTTTTGGATTAAATTTTTAATGGGAATAGCATTAAGAATACTTAGAATTTTTGCAAATTAAGCCATACAAAAAAATCTTCAAAACTTATGGAAAAAACAAGTTATTGGAAGATATTACGAAATAGATTCTTTGATGTTCAAATTATGAAAAAATAATGATTTCATTCAAAAAAATAAAATCTGATGATGGTAGAACATTGTTACAAAATTTCTAGATAAGGTGCACTAAAGACTTTTCTTTGGAGCACTGTAGAGCGCATGGAATTCAAATTTTTGAGGCCTCTTATGACTAGAAGGTGCAATCCTGGTAGACTGCCACCAAAATTCAAACGAGATTCAATCATTGTTTTGAACACCCAACTGTACTAAAAACCATGAAATTGTCAAAAGGTCAAACAAAATAAATTGGATAAATTTAATTTAAAAGAATACTTGAGTGATGATTTAAACACCAAAATGCCCGCGGCACCAATTTTTGTGCCAACAATTCCTTGAAGTTAAATAAACTCAACCAAGATGCTATTTTTAGTATTTTATAGTGTTGAAAAATTCTTTTTGAAGTCGCAGCTTTAGCATCAAAAATCCAATTTTGAAAATGATTGATTACGATTTTTTTATTCAATTTTTTTATGCAAAGGTGTCCATTGCAATCTTGACTTTTCATAGTGTTGAGGGCTCTTGGAATGAGCCTCAAATTCACTAGATCTTGGAGAAAAAATCACATTAGAAATTTATTTAAAAAAATCATAAAGTAGATTTTTAGAACCCATAAATTGATTGGGATTATGCATGTTAGGCCCTTTAACTTCATATTTTTTTGGTGACCAACTTTTCAGATTAGTCATGTGATAAGAAGATTGAAAGACTTTGAATCACTTATGGATTGAAAGATTGTATTGTTTGATCACGAGGGTGTTAAAACTTTTCTTTTCTTTTCTAATGTGATCTTCATCATGCCTAGTTTGAATTTGTATGGTTACAAATTAAAAAAATTTGATACAACTTATCAAAATGTTGAAACTTTTTGTTCAATTTAGAGCAAATTCCTAGAAGCTCAAAAAGGCCTTGCGCATTTAGGGGTTAAAAGTTCAAACAATATGGACCGTCTTACAATTGTAGAAGGCAAGTCCAGTATAAATTTCAAAGGCCTTGGCCCTATATCCCCGACTCATTCCCTCAAAGACGAATCTAATGATCTTTCAACAAACCTTTATAGAGAAATCAGAGATGTAGTTGTACAGACTAGATGACAATGCGCATCTACGGGTTTCAAGGTGGATCTCTGACCAATTTCCTCAAAGACAATTGCTCTCTCAACAGAAAGAGAAATGCCAATGAAGGGATAACAGATGAATTTGTACAGGCTAGATTCCAGTGCACATCTAAACACAAAAGATTGTAAGCAACAACGTCACATTACACTAGGATACACTAGGATCGAGCATCAACAATATTACATTACATTACATTGCACTACACTATCAGACACAGGGATCGAGCATCACCACGTCAATTTTTGCTCAAAGCCTGGAGGAACTTCATTCTCCCACTGGGAGACGTTGACAGACCACACCCGGGCGGATGAAGGCCCTGAATGGCACAACTGAATCATCGTGTCTACCACACTCGGCGGCCCTGAAAAAACAGCCTCCACAGATCCGTCCCGGCAGTTCCGCACCCATCCATTCACGCCGAGCTTTTGAGCGGCATCCATTGTCCATTTCCGGTAGAAAACGCCCTGCACAATGCCTTTGATGACAACATTTACCTGCATTGCCACACAGTCCACATGCAACGCTATAAGGAAGATGTCCCAATTCTCTACCTGGCTCCTTAACCCTAATTCACACAATGCCATTCACGTGGCACTCATTCAATGAGCATTGTCACATATTTCATTTCATCTGGGAAATGTGCCTTCTTTAAACCTTCTCATGCAAAGGTTTAAGAAGGTATGCAGGTCAAATATTAGTGCATGATTTCGGGAAACACACGATAGTCATTTTGAAAAATTATAACAAAACACTGATCCAAAAACTACGAATTCACTTGTGTTAGGTTCCATTTTCTCTTGGTAGAAATAAAAAAAAATACATAAATAAATTCTCAAATAGTCAGATCCTTGTTTCAGGGAATGTACCTTACTCCACCAAAGAGAGAACCTAAATCATTATTCAACGCCATGACAGCGAACCTCACAACCACTCTCTCTTTCAAAGCATCGCCATGAAGTCAAGATCGCTCAAGAATGACTCATAACAAGCACTGTGAAATTGACAAGAGCATAAGAATCTCCAAATTCACATCGGGACGCAATTGTTCACCGAGTAGCAAACCCTAAACCCTAAACCGAGTTCCGATCAAACCCTAAACCCTAAACCGAGGTACATGAATTGAAGAAAGACGAGCATACTGCTTTGGAACTAGCGTCCGTGCTCTGAGCACCATCCGACATGGTGGCGGTCACGAGTCTCCCCCGCGTGAAATTCCGTAGCTTGATATGTTGTCCACTGTTGTTGAGAGTAACTGGCTTTGCAAATGAAGACACACGAGCCACCTCCCCAACACGATTCCAGTGCACGAGCGGCGAGCGGGCGATCACCCCAAACGCGCAAATTATCCCTGAGCTGCCAATGCCACAAATGGTTGCAATATATCACAAAACAAAACACAAGCTGGAGCTGAGGCCAAGAATTCGGCAACTGCACCAATTCAGTACCCGAATTCCGATAGCTTGATGGATTCACAAGAAGTGGAAACAAGCAATTCAGAAACTAACTATTAGGAATTGCTATAACACGCACAAGAAGAAGAAGAACTCCAACCTTCTTTTGAGGTTCACGTGAACTAAGAGTCTGTTCATTTTGGGTCCCACTTGAAATTCATTTGAATGATAGCAAGTTAGAGCATCCCCACCAGTGAGTTTAGGGAGAGGACCTCAGTGGCACATAGAGATACAGAAATTTCACCGCACCAGTCTTTTTCTAAAATTTGTATCTCTAAAATATACAGATATCTGTAAAACTCTTACCCAATTTTGTATCCAGATGTTCATATAGAGAACCAAAGAACCGGCGAGGTCTCATTCCTATACAGTCAAGCTTGAGACAACAATCGCTTGGATACATAACAACTGGTGGAGATGCTCTTACACCAAGACTACATGTCTTTGTTAGAAGGGAGTCTCTATAAGATAGAAGAGCATATTACCACCCTGATTTGCAATCCAACTATCTTGGGGCCAATTCTAAGAAGGATACATATTTTTCAGAGGGTTTAGGGTTGTTTCACAAATCAAACCCCAAGTGGGATTATAATTTTTTGATCAAAATTGTAATTTTTGTGAATTTTTGAAGTGTTCAACCCTAAAATTACAAAACCGCCTATAGAGTGGAGTCAAAAGCATCATATTAACAACCCATAACCACCCTTCTATGTATCTATTAGCACTTAAGTATGGACCAATGAAAGGTTGAACATGTTATTTTTTGTGACATTAATGCTCTGATTTTGTCAAGAAAGTGAATAGATTTAGATAAGTGTTGTGGTAGAAATGGGGCCAAAAATAGGATTGCTAAAATAGGGAGATGGCGGAAATGGGTTGCTCTACCTTAACACCTAACAATAGACTTGACATGAAGGAGTTCAAAGATGGAGAGTAAGCATTGTATACGTTTTGTAGTATTGAGAAGGATTAAATATTAGTGAGAAGGTTAACCTTTTTTGAAAAATATAAAAATGTTAAGGGAATCTTTCAATGTAGGTAGAGGTTGGTTATTCTTAAGTTTTCTCTTGTGAAGGAGTATGAACATTGTGCGATGTTATCAGCTTTATTTAATGCTTATTTAAGAGATGATTCTATCAAATGCATGAAAACTTTTCATGCAATGCTTGAATGGATAGAACATGTATAGTTCTCCTAGCATTGGTTATAAAAACTCAGAGTGGTTTGGATTTCCAACCATAGTTTGTTATATTCTTTAATAAGATTTTGGTATCTTTGATTTTTTAAGTTAACAAATTAAAGGAAATACCTATTTTGGATACTTTGCTGTCAACATTTCAATTTTCTATCTATTTATTTATACAAGGAAATTGAGCTGAGTGTTAAATTTTCTTCAACTTCTTTCTTTTCAAGGTATGCTTGTAAAACTTTGCTAGGACCTTTGAATGGTATACTTTTGTTGAAAGTTAATCGCCCCGATCTTAATAATATGGCATTTAGTGTAAATATTTGTAGTTGGTTTCAGATAGTTTGTATTCTTTTTTATTTCCAAACACTGCAAGTGCATCTACTATTTCATTACTTTGTATATTGGAAAGTGATGTTATCCAACATTGAATATGAAAGGACCAAATCTATCACTAAGGTACTTTGCCAAAAATGATCTTATTTTAGGATCAACTAGCGGGTGGCGCTTGCTATGCTACGCTTTCATCATTAGAATTTTATTAGAATTTTTATGTATTAGATAAAATGCTGAACAAAAATTTCAACAAATCTTCAAATAGAAATTACTAAAATCTTTGTATGATTTTGTTTATAAGTAAGCATATATTGAAATGTACAATAGAAATTTATTGAATGATGAATGAAATATATGCAATGGTGAATGTTGTAAAAGATACACATTTATTTTAATGCATTCAAAAGTTGATTCAATTATTACGAACGATGGCAATCCAAAAACTTGGTGAATTGAAAAGAAAAACTTGTAAATTTCAAAAACTTCATGAACAACTTAATTGTTGTGAAATCCAAAATTGCTTCAATTGAATAAATTTCTCAAATCATATGGTAGTAGCAATATAATTTTGAAATCATAAAAGCTGTAAAAGTGATATTACAAAGGTGATTGCAAACTACTACTCTATTTCTACAATATAACATTTTGTGAAAATATTATTTTTATGTATGCATGATTGAAAATGTATTTACAGTATATTAAAATTAATTATTTTAAAGACTTATTGAAATCATTATCATGAATTCTATTCAAATATTTCAAAATTTTACTAATATGTGATATAATGAATGCGTAGCGTAGCAAGCATGAGCCCCTATTATAAATGGTAGCACTTGTGATATTATAAAGAGAGTTATGATTTTAGTAGTATGATAGTAGTATGACTAGCGATTGGCGCTTGCTTTGCTACGCATTAAATATATTACTTTCATCAATTTTTCATGTGATAGAATGTAGATAAACAAAGTATGTATAATCTTTAAATGAAAAAATTGACATCTTCATACAATATTCTTTGAAAAAATCTATATAGTGCAATATAAAGTAATTAAAGAAAATCTTTATATCATAACTTTTACAAAATAACCTTTGCAAAGATGAAAACATTGCAATAAGAATAAATTAATCAAGTGAACAATGTAAGTAGAATCTTCACACTTGAATATGTAGAGCAACACTAGCGGTTGGTGCTTCCTTATTCTTTAATATCACATTTTAAAAAGACATGAAATATATCTATAGTTTTGTTGTTTGAAAAGTTTCTTTGAAATTTATTTAGAAGTATCCATTTGATTTTCAAATATTTTATGAAAAGAATACATAATATATAGTAGAAAGTATCCTATAGCTTTTACAAAAGCAATTGAATTTCTATAATATTATTCAAATTTGAATTGTGATACTATAGAGGTCGTTGTGATTTTAGTAGTATGATAGAAGATAGATGTATTCTTCATTTGTACAAGTGATTTGGAAAGACATCCATTGTGTTTTTTTTGGCCAAACCTTATGGAGTTAATTATAAAATGAATCTTAGTAGTTACAATGAAGTTAACCCCTAAAGGACCAAATTGCGTACTTTTGACAACATAGTGATTTTGGGAAGCTCACTACGAATGGAATTTTTTTTTTTTCTTTGAAATTTTCCCACAACTTGTGGACAAGGTTTTTCTTTAAGGCCCAACAATTTTCATAACTTTTGACTACAACCATTGGGATTGCCATTTTTCAACTCCATAACTAAATTCTTAACAATTTAGTATTTTGAATAACTTTCTAGTTTGCTTGACTTACTATTATTTTCCTATATGTTGTACAATTCCAAATGATCTAAAAAGTTTTTTAGCATGTAGCAAACTTGCATTGAAGAATGAATCCAAAGAAGCACCACCAACATGGAAATTTTTTCATACAAATGTCATCTCGTGCCGGAAGTACATCTACTCGTTTTTTTGCAAGACCTAAAAAAATATTTCTGTCAATTCAAACTCTAATATCTTGCAATCTAGAGGGTGGGAGTTCTTACAAAAATTTACACATATTTTCAAACTAGCATACTACAAGATCCTTTGGTTACATGTGTCCAATTTTATTTTTTCTAAAATTTGGTTCTTGTACTAGAAATGGTAGTTTTGGAGCATTTTTGATAAAAACATAGTCAAAAACCTTTAGGGATTAAGCAAATTGAGAAACCTTAGTCATCTCAAGGGTTTGGTAAAAGAAATTTAGTTATCCATTATCTCATTCTAAGTGCGTTTTTTCAAGAAGATGAGGAAATGCATTTTTCAACGAGATCTTATCGTGACTCATCCTAACAATATCACAGGGGGGGTTCTTGCATTTTTTTAAAGAGGACTTTTAGAATGAAATTCGATTAAGATAGATACTAAAGAAGACAAATATTTCTATCCTTTTTACTTAAGTTGGCATAAATTAAGAGTGTGTTCATCTTGAGTCCCATGTCAAACCTTTAGAGGAAGGGTCAATAACACCTAAACCACATAGTTACCTTAATGAAAGGGAAAATTCTACACTACTTACAAAGAAATATCTAAAATATAATGTTAAATTGGAAGAATGAAGTTTTTTCAATAAAGTATTCACACGGTTTGAAGTTTGAATAGATACATTTGTGTTAAGCTGAGAAAGAAAGAGAGTCAATAGGGAAGATTTGATTACTTTTTAGTTTTTCTTTATGGAATGATATATATAGTATTTTCATGCTATATTATTTATACTGCTAATGGTGTTTTGAATTATTGAATTTAGTAATTTAAATTTTTTGTGTAGTGTTGAAAAGGATGAGGTATATGAGGTGTTGTAGGCACCAATTGTAGTGACTAAAATTTATCCTATTTTACGTGCTCTTGAAAATTTGTAGCTTGAGTTGTAATTTAACAGCTTCTGCATATCCTATAGATACCTTCTTTTGAAAAATCCTCATAATAGAATTCATTCAATGTTTATGCAAACCATTGTTAGCAAATTGAAAAATAGAAGTTCTCTATGAAATTTGGACATAATGTAGTTCTATAAGCGGTGTGCACTCTACGTATAGTTGAATGTGAATGAAATACTACCTTATATTTCTACATACATTGCACCTATGAGATTTGAATATTCAAACAAATAAATGGTGCTAAAACATAGTGAGGTCATTTATATCACATACAAAATGTGTAGTCTTCTTGGTATTCTTTTCATTCCATGCTCATCCAATAAAAAATTTATAATTTCCTTTGTAGGAATGATCTTGGGATTATGGACTTGTGGAATGTAGGAGGTAGGGTGGGGTGGAAGATATTTTATCCTCAAGTTGATTATATTTTTAATTACCCCTTAAATCTAGAAAGTTAAAATCACACTCCATTTTTCATAACCTTTGATGTACATGGATGTTGCAAAGGAAAAACAACCCTACTAGTAAACTCAAAGATTCATAATAATCCGATTATAATTTCATCCACTTTCAATCCTCCAATATTAATAGCATATGTTCTTTTATTCCTTCCAAGAATTGGATATTACTCTTGAGGTTATAATAAGATACTTCCTTGTTGGAATGAATCTACTCAAAAGATTATTAGTGAATTGTAGGAAAAGAACCTAAATTTTGTACACTAGTGGTGAAGTTCCACAAAACACTTAGAGGGGCTTATTGTTAGAAAAAAATTCAATGAATTGGTTATTGTCCCAACCCTTGAACATTGCTTTCTTGAATTGTTGCTTCAATAATAATTAAGCCTTTTACTATTGAAAGCCTTACATTTTATATATTTTCTAATTTATATCATTTGTAGGATGATTTACTGAGGATGTAAAGTTTTTAGTGCTTATTTCAATCTTTCCAATTTCATGTAGAGTAGTGAAGTGCCACAAGTAGTGAGGTTCTATACACTAAAGAGTAGTTAAATCATGAAACCAACCAATAGCTTGGAGTCACTAATAGCTTTGAGTTACCTGTTTTGTCCATTGAAAACATTGGACTTGACAAACATCCACTTACGGTGATTATGGCATTTTATTGGTATTGGCCGGTCACTAGGTGAGTGAGCTCTGTAATTAATTCTTTGTTTATTTTGCTAATATAGTTTTTAAACCCCTAAAGTATTGAAAGTGTATCTCAATCATAGGATTGTAAATGAAAAGTGATAAACTATTTCCTAGATTCTACTTAAGTAATGAAAATTCTATAATTCCATATAATCCATATGACTCTGTAAAGGTTCTATTTTTTTCTAAACCAATGACTTTTTATTGCACTTAGAATGCAACACTTCCATGGGTGGTTGCTTTTCGCAAGACAATTTAAGTGATGAAAAGTTTGAAAAAAATTCTTTTCAGTTATTGTGAAACAGTAATAATTTCCTTGAAAACCTTTCAACAGTCAAAAGGAGTTCTCAAGAGCAATTTTGGATAGAAATGCCTTATTTTGATTATATGCAAACGAATTAGTGAACAAGATCCAAAATGCTAAAGAAAGCAACTCCAAAAGTACTCGAAGCTTTTGGACGATAAAAAATTCATTGAGAATTTTGTTATATCCAAACCTTTTTAACACTATCTATGAAAATCAATATTTGTAAGTAATTTAGAAATTGATTTGTACTTTTCATCTTGGGTTTACTCAAAAGTGATCTTAGCTTTAATTGTATTAGACTCTAGCCCAAAAGTCAATGTAATTGCATTCTTGTCACAACAATGCAAATACAACATGACAAGAACAATCATAAATTCTACTCACAAGATGAAATTCAATAGAAAAGCTTAAAGGTTTTATTCTAAGGAAAAATTCAATGAAGTTTTTATTGTCTCGCTAATTTGCCACTTTTGAAATTGCTTCTTTTGTATAGTGCTTTAGTATTGAAACCTTTCCAATGAACCTTTCATCGTTTGTTATTGTGAAACAATTAATTATTTTGTGATATATACTCCTCATCTTTTTGTCACTTAAAGAGAGTTGTATGCAGAGAGTGATTACAAGTGGAATTGCCTTGATAATCACAAGTAAGCAACCTAAAAAGATACCACAATAGGTGAGATTTTAGGCTTGAACAAGCCTGCGAGTTCTCGAAGAGCAGGGAATATTGGCCAAAAAAATTCAACAAACGACAAGGCTTGAATTATACAAGACAATTTAATGACATGATAATTTTTTTTTTGATGCCGGTAAAAACCCCTTTATTAAAAATAGTTAGAAACTTTGCTACATTAGAACTTTGATGTAGTTGGGACACTTCATGTCAAACAATATGAATTAATTAACTTTTTAAATATTTTCAACTTATTTTTAGATCTATATGCTTCAAATATTTCCAAATAAATATTTTTTTGTAATTATATCCCAGATAGATAGTTTAAGAAAGTTGAAAGATTGCAAGAAAGACCTAAAATGTATGTTGTTGTTTTCTTCTATATAAGTGATGTCTTTTACATGATTTCAAATATAGATTTTTAAATTTGATTTTAAATGTAAAACACACAAACAGTATTTGGACCTTCAAAAGGATTATTACAAGGAAGAATAAATGCATAATAATTATCCTATTGGAAGAGTTAAGAAAATAGAAAGTATTTTTTAATTATTTAAGGGTCTTTAGATATTTATATAATTTTAATAATTCTTGTTAGTTTTATTATTTTAATATTTCATTACAAAGTTACAAAATAGATATAATATATATACAAACCTTGGAAGGAAAAAACTCCCCTATTCATTTAAATTCATAGAGCACATACACAAATAACTCCTTTTTTGCTTTACATATGTGGTTGCATGTATGACAAGTTGAATGCAACCTTCATATAATACTTAAAAAAGATTTAGTCCTTAAGAAAAAATAGGTAGTTTCTAATTATTCATTCAACTCAAAAATCAAGATCATGTGGGAAAAGTACAAATTTTATTTTAGAATTGTAGCAGTGCAAGATGTCAAAAATAAAAATGTTAGAAAGATAAATTGAATAAGTGTATCGATAATAACTTTGTTAGTACAAGTGGTCTTAAATAACTATGGTTATCTTGCAAAATTCTAATTTTATAATATAAATTTTTAGTTCAAACTTAAAAATATAAAAATTGGAATTCTATAACTAGAGATTTATATTTGTTATGTTATAAAATATAAAAGGTCTCTACCTTCATTAAATTATTATTGATTTTAAATTTCTATAACTAGAGATTTATATTTGCTAAATTATAAAATATAAAAGGTTTCTACCATCATTACATCATTATTTTAGATTTGCTAAGAGGTAAAAGTGCAAAACTTAGATGAAACTAATTTGTTTATTAGAATTCATCTTTTTCACTTACAAAAATATTCTAACTTGAATACACAAAGATAAACTATATCAATTACAATGATAGATCACTTCTACCAAGATCGTTCACTTGAATTGAATTTAAAAAGTTTAAATATTGGATTAGTTTGTATAGGATTAGGACTTGTATGTGTGGGTGTTGGACTTGGGTTTGTAGGATTTGGATTAAAAAAGATTAAGAAAACTCGTGGACAAGAAACCGAAAGGAAAATGGACAAAGAAGATTGGAACAAAATTTGGACAATGATTGAAAACACAAAAACCAAAAGGAAGATGGACAAAGAAGATTGGAACAAAAACACAACAGACAAAGACAAGAATAAATTCAACAAGAGCACTTTTAACAAAGATATTTAGATGACTTTGAGTTATTTTCTAAAGTGCAACTTCCTTCCTAATATGTATATGTAGTTTTGGGATTATTCCATAGGCTAGTCTTTTGGGACTTATATTGGTTAGGAATTTTATTTCACATCAAGAATAAAGTGATTTCCTTCTTTGATCTCTTCAAATAAAAAAATAAAAAAAAATATTATGATTCTTGAGTCTTGTAAACAAAAATTCCCTTAGAAGTATTTCTATATGTGGCCCAACCAAAAAGCAAATTAGGTATTTTTACAAATTATAGCTACATTAAATTATCTTTAAAAATAAGAAGAAAGGTTTTCTATCATTATGGTAAATTGGAAAGTACAATATATAAGCTGTATGTTTCTTTTTTAAATTAAGGTTACAATCAACAAACAAACCCTAGAATCCAAATGATAACTGTGTACGAAACTGCTCGGGCCTTGTCCTCATATTTGAATATTTGGCACATGATCACTTCGTAAAATTTATCTTTGTGATGTGGAAGTAAATTGCTGTTGTGCAAAATTTATATTGTGGGTGCAATCATAGAAAGTACCAGTTAGCAGGCGCAGAAGCAACAAATACGTATACTGAAGACAAACCTAAAAGCATGTATGAACACAACAGGACGCGTGGGTTCAAGTTGTTACTCTTCACAAGTAATTGTCACCTAGACTCATTATTTACAAGGGTGTGCTGGACATATCAATTATGAACAACACACCTTATCAGCCATCGCATCACTTTGTTGGTGAGCAATATATCTCGAGGAACATGCTAGAAGTAATGTACAATATCTCCCCCCCAAAAATGTTCGGATATCCCAAGTACGACTCAATTAAGCCTGCTTCACCTTCACGGGAGGCTTGACGTCACGTCTTTCCCTCTCAAAGACACCCCTGACTAGAGGCTTCACCTTACTGCAAAGAATATCCTTAGCGCCTGCAGCATTTACTCTCCTTCGCTTAGCCAGCAGGTCGAGCTTCTGACGAAGAGCAGAGGCAGGACTTGACCCTAAGGTGGTCGTGGAATGCTTTGAAGCTGCAGACGAGAAGATAGAGTCTGCTTGAATGGCTGCACGCTTTGATCTTTGATTGAGTCCAAATTTATTGGCAAACTTGACACTTGCTGCTTGCACACCGTCCTCTCTAGAAGGAGGCAACAACCTAATAGCCAGACCCATTTTTTGTGCTTCCACTTCCTCTGCAGCTACCCTCTTCTTTTGAGACTGAAAAAACCAACATATGGCATTAGGAACACATACCTCCAAACAACATCTGGATGCAACATACCCGCCGTCCAAACAAAACTAAAGAACTATCGTAAAACGATGCTGTTCACATACACAAAATAAACTTCTAATATGATTTGTAGCTCCAAAAGGAATTTAAATATTGGCATGTTAAATAGCAAATATGTATCCAGAACTTGTGGAATTAAGTTCAGATGATTCTCAAATCATTTTAGAATCACGTTGATGCAAAATTTACTTCCCGCACCATTTCAAACCAATGCAACTGAAATGGTATTGGCACGGTAAAGCGTGAGATATAATGTCCACAGCAATGCTCAATAATGGACACAAACTTTGACACAGACTTTGTTGAGAAACATACCCTCAATTGAGCTCGAAGTGCCTTGTTCCGTGCATAGCTGTCAAAGTGCTTCATGTCTGCTGCTTCTTGCAACCTCACAAGCAAAGGAGCCTGCTTCTTTCCCTTTGCTGTGTCTTCGCCCACGTGCTCCAACTTATAAAATGGATCAGCCAACTTTCCTCTCTCTGCACAATCCAGTCATAATGACAATAAGGACAGGAACGCCCAAAACGTCACAACAGTGTAAGAATTAGGTTCTGACACAACAAGCAAGTCCTAATTGCACATCATTGTTAATTTTAATCATACCCTAGTCTTGTGTAGAGTTCATATTGCCGCCGAAAATACCTAAAAGAATCCAGTCGCATGAATCTACCTCCGGTCACCCGAAAGAACACAAGAAACAGAAGATTATACCTTCTTTCTCGGGCAAAAGAGTCGTTTCTGCATCAACCTCGTCGTAGGTTACTGTCTTCTCCTTGGCCCCGCTCATAATAACATAGAGAGTATTCTTTGGATCTGTCTGTATGACAATTTCCTGCCCACAGCATGGGGCTTTCATTTTGAAGCTCCATATCTGAAAGAGTAAACACAAGAAAATTCAATACACCATAAAATGTAACACAACAATTATCGTAACACTAGCTCCACTTCTAAATCAAGAAAACCACGTCGGACACAAAAAACAGTTGACGTAATATTGGTCATAACAATCCAGCAGTGAAATCTCGGAACTGAAACATGAATATTACAGAACAAAGAGATGTAAAATTCAAAACACACAGAAGATAGAACTACAAATGGCCTTGTGTGAAGTTGTACATACCTTTGTCGAATAATAATTTCCCACTTGTTTCTTTTCCGCATTAAAGCGTACACCCTGAGCGATCATGTGACCACATCCTCCACACCAGATATGGTATGGCATCTCGAAACGGATAACGAGGATCCCTTGATCGATTTTTTTGGCCCTCTCCCGCAAGGCATGCTGGCCATTGAACTTGTTGAGACCGCCTTGGTCCGGTGTCCATTCTGGCGGATAGTAAAAGTTATCTGCTCGAGCAGCCGCTAAGGTCGACTGGCAAACAAAATCCACAAGCACGACCAGAGTTAGATTCCACAAACTCGAATTACACGACAACTATTCCAACTTCAAATATTAACGGTTGCGGAAAGCTAAAATCGCTATGAATATTCGATTTACAAGCACTTCGCATCATCGACTCAACTGCGTTAGGGTCCTAAAGTCCGTGAAACTCTATACAAAATTGACATTCACGGCCAGATTAAAACTCCACAAACGAGAATTTCAAGCCAATATTCCAACCTTACAAACAGACGGTCTGGGAAAGCTAAAATCGCAAAGATTTCTCGAATTACAAGCGCTGCGGATAACAGATTAGGGTTTCTAGTCCGCGCGAAACTCCAAACGTGAGCTTCAGAATAAAGTTAGGGTTTGAGACCGGAACTTACCATTTTGCTCTCTGTATCCTTGATGCGGCAAAGATGAAATCACTTCCCTCGCGTACACACAAAGCAATCGACCGATACTCAGCAAATTGACACACAAAATGAGCCTCTGGGACGGAAGAGTTGGAGAAGAACACAAGCGCTATACGAATGGGAAATATATGGGTCTGAGAAAAAGTAAAGTAAAAGTAACGCAAAAGGTCCTGAGGGTCGCGAATTTTCCTGGTGACTCGCTTGTGGTGTTCATTCTTCTATTTTTCATTCATCCAAGAGTCCGCGTTGATCATTCGTTCTTTCTCGTGGAATTTCGTTATCGACACGGCAGCCGCACGCCACGTGTCATAATTTAATTGGGTTTACTGATAGGAGCAATGAGCACACATTTTTGTTACCCTACGCTAGGGTCAGATTCGTTAAAAAATAATTCAAGTATAAATAAATAAGGCATCTCATGAAATTTTCAGAAATTATAACATGGTGTAATTGAATTAAATTATGACAAGATATTAATGAAAATAATCTTAATCTTCAAAAAAAAACCAAAGCTGAAGCCATGAATATTGGCAAAGCCACAAGTATTGGTAAAGTCTTTAGTATCAATTTAGCTATGAGTACTGCAAAATAGTCCAAACTGTACAAAATGAACTTTCAAAAATTCTAAATCAAGTTAATTAATAGAAATTCAACCAAAAAAAAAATGATTTTGTATAGGGTCCAACAAATTTGACCCCATCACCCCAATATAGTTACGGTATATGATGGTGACTAAAGGTAGAAATGCCTAACCAATCATTTAAGCGGATTTGCATAGATCGTCAAAAAATTTAATTATGGTTTATTTTTTACTTGTTGAAAAAATGAGAATCATAAATTAAAATAAAATAAAATAAAAGATTTGGAAAAATCTTGTATTTTCTTGCAAATTATCAAAGTCACATCTTAAAGTGTCCATAGGTGCATGTTTCAAGCATTTTGAAAAGAACACTAAAATCATAGGCTCTACTTCTTTGCAACTATATAGCACCATGTGGCAATTGGAAACATTTCATTATGATGATTTGAAGTCAAATTTTAAACACTTAAACAATTTTCTACATCATAGAAATGGATGCAATTACTTTAGCCATCACTTTTGCTTGTTGATCAGAAGTATGTACAAGAGATGTTGATATTGAGAGAATTGCTGCACTTTGAAGTCATCAACATATACTTCATGAAAGTATATTTGACATTTGATTCTAATCTGTAGGGATTCTTTGGTGATCTTAGATTCAAAGGACCCGAAAATTGTATTTGAGGCATTTGAAGGAAAAAAAAATCCACTTTCTAAGTCTTCATGTTGTCGCAATTGTGCTTATCCAAAGATGGAAGGAAGGGGCTTGTGATTTGAATCACATTTCTAATATTTTCAACAATAATAAAAACAAAACCTTCAATGGATAGTTATTGGTAGCGCCAAGAGTAGTAGAGCCTTAGTTATTGTATTTAGTGCCATTATTTTTGAACACATTGCACAAAAAATCCAGTCCAAACTTGGTTTTCTTATTGTAAACATATGTATTTGAAACGACAAATTTGCGTGACCTAGGTCACAGAAAATATCCTTCAAGATTGTCAATATAAAAATATAAAAATCCTTGAAGATTGCCAAAGTCACCCATTCTTTTGCTGGCTGTCAGTTTTCTAAGTTACATGAAAAACATCAGATCCAGTCCAATGCAATGAAATGTCCAATTGCTTTAAAGAAAGGCTACAAAGATTAAAAAATCAATTCCAAACTTCTTCACTGTCTAAATTGTTAGGGCATGATTAATTTCAATTTTACATTTGCAGACTTGAAATCCCCAGAACACTTTTGCAGCCGCCAAGCAACTGAACACCAAAATTCCACCCCAGCCCATTTCCACTTAACCTTCCTCTCTGATGACGCGCTCAAGAATTTTTCTCCTGTTTGTCATATCGTATAAGGTAAGGCAGCCCATTGTGGTCAAATGACCCATGGGGGACACACGATGACCCCATTGTGGTTTTTCTGACCACAATCAACATCTCACCTAACTTCATTGGAGTAATTAGTGACCCTATTAGGAACATGCAGTAATTTCAGTGTAAGTCATTGTAGGAAGTGACTTTTTATGGCCATCCACATATAAAAAAAAATTGTCTCCTTTAGAAGAGGTAGGTGAGCATTATGGATACACTTGCAGTTGGTTTTGGGGTAGTCTGTCAGACTTCTTTGGGCTGAACACTTGAGAAATTCATAGCTAATTCATACTCTGTCTGAAAATTATGATTTCAATTGCCTTCACAAATTCTCATACTTGTCTTCACATGGTAAAAAAACTGAAAAACTTTGGTGATGGGATGATGGCAGACTCCTAATTCTGACCACAATGGGCTGCTTCACCTTAATTGGTACACCGGGTCACTCGACCGTCTCATGACACTGCCTGAAGGTCTTCTGTCATCACTCATCAGAAGTCGGGGTACAATGACAATGAAGTGTCATAATAGTGAACAGCTCTGATTCTAATCAAGCTCATATTGACAACATATCAAAAGTGTAAAGAGCTTTCATGTGCGAGAAGTCCAGCTACAAGTTCATATAACTCTAATGTAACTCGAGTATCTCCAGCTATTCAGAAGAGCTACGACACAGAAGGTAACGGTCTTACAAGAGCTCTCACTCAGCAACATTAGATTCCACTATGAGACTAATAAAGTGAGATATACTCGTCCCTGTTCACATGCGACGATGTGTTTGTGAACCTGTGCACTGGTGAAGAATATCTGTGCCTAACATTTAGTATAGAGTCTACAATTCTAAATGGCTGTGAATCACATGCGCAAGACTCACAAATAACAGCAGCCCACGGTTTCACTCGACCTCCTATCTGGGATATGGCAACATTGTGAGCATGCCCTCTGCAGGCACTGAAATTTCGCACACTCCTCACAAAATGGGTGCAAAAGACATCTCTCATTTAGGTTTTTCTGGTTCAGAGTTTCCTGGTGTCGATGACTAAGTGTCGTCCATATCCTCGTCGTCAGCAGCCTCAGACTCGACCCCACCAGTGCTGTCATGATCGATCCGAAGATCCGCCAACAACTCCTCCAAGGGCACCGAGGGAGGCTCATCACCATCTCCATCGATCATGGAAGCCGTTTCAGATTGTGCCCTGTAGTTAGCATCCCGGTAGAGGGCAATCTTGCCGCGCATCTCTGGATCTTCCTCGATCTCTTCCAAAAACTTCTCGTATTCCCCAACTGCCTTCTCAGGGTCTTGCCTGAGAGCACTTGGATCGATCTCCATGTCCAAGGCCTTGAGCTTCCACGGCCTTGGCTTCCCACGTCTCCTCGCCCGCTTCTCCTCATAGCTCTTCTTTACAAGCACTACATCTGGAATCGCCAAGTTGCGATACTTTTCCAATTCCGGATCGATAAGGTTGGCTCCATACAAATCATACCCCAAGGCAAAGTCTCCGACGTTCAATAGATGACCTAGATGCGTGCGTGCCATGAAAGTAGTATCATTCTTACCGAAATCGGACTTCCTCGCCACCTGCACTTCAGCTAATGCGTACCGCCCAACGCGGGAGGACACACCGGGCTCACTCTCAATGTCTAAAACGACGTACTCAACAAGTTGCTTGGATGAAAGGAGAGGTCGAAATCCGGTTCTCCAGTACTGATTGGAATCCATGTAAGCATTTCGCAAAGTCTGAGGATCCAGGAGCAATAGATTATTGGAGACTTGAACACACAGGACCAGAGGCCCGATGTTGCCTAAACTGGCAGCCACTTTCTGAGGTAAACAGATTAGGTCATCCTTACACACGGGGGAAATCTCCACCGACATGGTGAATCTGTAATTGTACGTGTTGGACTTGGTGTCGTGAGAGACCAGCTGCTTATCATGCCTGCTCCTGGTGGGAACCACGTTGGACAAGAAGTCGAGGAGTTTCAAGCCGTGACTCTTGTTTGCGAAATAAAAATCCATGCCATCGTGAATCTGCTTGATGTTGACAGCGGAAGCGGCGGCCGCATGTTTGATAATTAGCTGTTCTAGGAAGAAGAAGGTTCTCTTGTGCTCCACCTTTTGCCTCACTTGCACGCAGGCGATCCACTGGTCGGGATTCGCCGCCAGTCGCGAGCATTTGTCACACATATGATCCTCCACCGTGTAGTCTACTACGTACGCTTGCTCCAGAATCGCCCCGTTGATCACCTCTTTCTGAATTTTCAGCTTCACCTTGAGCCGTTTCGAGTGCGGCTCTGTCCAAATGAATCCCGCATCCACCAGTCGCACCTTGTTGATATTCTTCAACCTTTTGATACAAAAAGTGAGAAGCTCCTTCGACTCGAGCTCCGCCTTCACCCAAGTCCGCGGCGGCTGCAGGTAACGGCCGCACTCCGGGCAGTACAGAACCGTGACCAGCTTCTGCAAACCCTCGGTGATGTCCACTTGAGAACGCAGGCAGGTCACGCACATGTTGGCAGCGTTCGGGGGCATCGCCACCCCGCACATGCAACACAGCACCCGCCCCACCGTGTGTGACACTGTAAACATGTCCGTCGCCATGGCTGCTAACTGAACAATCCCAAGACAGAATTCACCACAATCGTTCCAAAAATATGGCAATTGCAACAATGATTTTCAGACCACCCCTAAACGAGACCTCTCTTCTGTAAACTCAGCGCCTAAAATCCTCGGAAAACTCAATAGCCGGAACTGAACCCTGCCGATTTTTCCAAGACAAGCAGTAAATGAAACAGAGTGAGCACAACTTCGGCACTCCTACACGAGAATTTGAAACACAACAATCCGGAAACTCCCAGTGAAGCAGCCCGTGACCGAGGCCAAAGTATAATACAGGGCCGCGAAGGGCCTAATTGTGGAGAAGGAACTCGCGCAAGAGCCCGAAACCCTAAATAGTTTCATGTTAGCCGCATTCAAATTCATCACATGATAAAATACCAAGACCTCCTTAATATCACCTTCTCTAATATCACATCCTCTGTTCTCGCACCAAACCCTAGGGAGTTCACTCTGAACTTTTACAAGTCCCAAATAATTGAGTTGAGTTTTTTACAAGCCATAAGTTAGGTGAGTTTCAACACATATGCAAAAAGGCCATCACAATTCTTCTGTCATAATTATATTTACTTCATGATTTATTTCAATTATATTCAAATAGTATTGTTTGTGGTCTCTGAAAAGAGTCATCAAGCAAACTCAACTTGTAAAAGCACCAATATTTAAGGCAAATATAAATTACATTAAATTCACTTCATCCAATAAAAAAATATTTAAAATGTTAACACTACTAATTATATTGCATCCATCCAAGATTCATTCAATTTGTAAAATGGGGTTTACTATTTAAGGTCTCACACTGATTGAATTAATTAGAACAATTTCATTTTCAGAGGAACTATAGTAGAACCTCTCTTAGTGAATATGCAGTAAGAGAGTTAGTAGCAATGTTTTTTTTAGTGATTTAGCTTTTTCTAAGTAGTGGCGATAATTTTGGATGAATTTTCGATGAAGTGGCTACTTCTGTCAATCTTTGAGAAGAAATATTTTGCTAAATACATAAACATTAGTGAATTTTGGCTACACATAGATTTTGATGAGGAAACCAAAGAGGCGATTTACCCATCTTCAATTCTTCATAGTAGACACTATAAGAAAATCGTGTTTTTCTGGACTTCAAGATTTTGACATCAGCATGTCACATCTGACGTTTTACTATGTCAACGTAGACGTTTAAAAAATTACGCTTAGTGAGACGTGCTAAAAACATCAAAAATATGGGCTAACATCACATGTTTTCCACCAGACATCACAAAAAACATGGGTCAACGGGGTCCTCAAAAGTTGCCATGTGTCTGCCACCTCATCGCCACATAAACGCGGGAAGCGAGCTTGGCAAATTTTTCATCCATTACCCATTGATGATGTGTCCTCTGACGTGGAGGCCAAAATAGGGAGATGTGGCACCCAAAGCTGCTAACGTGGCATTTTTAGAAGCGATCTCTGGCGTCATCAAAGAATTTCAATGATGTCATGCACAACATCAGCATAGACATCTGAACGTCTTAAAAGACGTCAAGGAGGACACATCATGCTTCTTATGATGCTCACCTCCGTGCATGTGGCGTTCACTTAGACATGCATTTAATAACATACATTGTCATAAGAGGTGTCTACCTCGACGTGACAAATGTCAACATAGACGTAACTAGATTTCTAAGTTGCAGCCAAAGATGTTTTTAAAGATGTCCAAATTTCATACTTTTCAGTCAGACCGCCAGATGTTTCTGAGACGTATTTTGAGATGTCTTCTCAGATGTCTAGCTATTTTTTGAGACGTCAACTTCAACATCTATATGTCTTGCGACGTTAATGTAGACGTCCGCATTTACCATAAATACCTCTTGCAACCTTTAGTATGGTGTTAGTATGGACAACCACACGTGTCCTATATAATGCGCATGTGCATTTCGTAATGTCTAATACAACATGCCATATCCCATACACAATATGCCATACACCATACATATACGCCATACAAAATATACCACATTTGACAATTATGTCACATGGCTAGAAAAGCCACTTGATGTGATAATATAGAGAAGAGAAGACCAACTCTTTATGCAATTGGGGTGGTAGGAAGGAAGACAAACCATATGGGATAATTAAAACTCAAAAATCACTTTTCAGTGAAGCAGCACGTAGACATCTCGCAAGATGTCAAGAGGATAGAGTAGGTTGTTCTACCACTAAGGAAAGGCAGCCCATTGTGGTCAAATGACCCATGGGGGACACACGATGACCCCATTGTGGTTTTTCTGACCACAATCAACATCTCACCTAACTTCATTGGAGTAATTAGTGACCCTATTAGGAACATGCAGTAATTTCAGTGTAAGTCATTGTAGGAAGTGACTTTTTATGGCCATCCACATATAAAAAAAAATTGTCTCCTTTAGAAGAGGTAGGTGAGCATTATGGATACACTTGCAGTTGGTTTTGGGGTAGTCTGTCAGACTTCTTTGGGCTGAACACTTGAGAAATTCATAGCTAATTCATACTCTGTCTGAAAATTATGATTTCAATTGCCTTCACAAATTCTCATACTTGTCTTCACATGGTAAAAAAACTGAAAAACTTTGGTGATGGGATGATGGCAGACTCCTAATTCTGACCACAATGGGCTGCTTTACCTTATGTCTCCTTGAAGAGTACCGGTGTCTTCTAGACATTCATTAGGGGATAAAGGTAGTGATTCTTGATGCTGAGCTTGACAACACTGCCATGTTTAGGATTGCTTATGTGAAATGCATGCACATTTTTTTGAATTGCCTATTGAATTGCAATGTCTAGAGCTTTCTATTAGTATTTAAAAGACAAATTACTATATTGTTTATTTCTAGAGAATGCAATAACTACCTTGTTTGAACCTTTCTTCTATTGCCTTGTTCATGTGTCATTCCACATCCATGTCTATTCTCCAAAATCCATAGGGAGACGTCGTCTGCTTAGACTGAAAAAGAGAATGATAGTGACTATGTACATCTATAGTACTTGTCATCATGTATGACGTAACACAAAAGTTGTAAGTGGTGGACATTGATGTCCTTGTAAATATGGCATGAAGTCATATCCGAGGTTGCTAGACATGTAAGAATACATTTTCCATTACTCACTAAACATCTTAACTCTTAGTGAATGTAAGGAAACGCACGTCAAAGTGCATGAAATACAAGTCCACATTTGAATGGAGATGAAGACAATTTCACTCCAAGTTATGTTTCTTAACTCCTAAAGGACCATTGTCCCTTTGGGGGACAAATGGGATTTTGGGCAAGTACCTACGGGCTGAATTTTTGTCATGATTTTTTGAAACTTTTTTTAAAGATAGAAAAATTGATAAGCTTCGTGGGAATATAATTTTTTTTCAATTAGAGCCTGGGAACAAAAATTATGCCCAAATAAGCTCAAAACGAGAAAAGGGGGCAGCAGAAAAATTTGCAAAAAATTTAATTTTTAAAATAAAAATCTTTTTCCCTTGTAGATTATATATTTGCCTATTTGGGAAGCTTTTCTTCATTTCATTTGGATTTTTTATGAGAAAGTTATGGACAATCTTGTTTTTTGGGCAATTAGAGCATTTTCTTGAAAAAAATAACTTATAGGATTCATTTTGGAATGCAATTTTCGCAATTTTTCAAAAACAAAGTTCCACATGGTTTAGTTTTCTTGCTAGAACGACCTCACCATTGGGATTAGTGCATTTTACTTCCATCTAAAAGATAATAATAGTTTAGATTTTCCTTCTATCTTGTATTATCTTCTACTTAACAATTTTTGTAAGAATGAAATTAAGTTTTTTTGAATCTCCTTTTTTTTCCTAGGCTCTCAACTCAATTCTCTACTATAAAGATTTAAAGCTTCAAACTCTGTAGTGCAAAAAATTTAAGTTAAAAATGTTCAAAGTCAAAAAATCTAGTCCCACAATGTGCTGAAAATCTTGTTTTTTTCACTTCAAACGTAGATATCTTGCAATCTGTGCGGTCAAAAATTCTGAAATTTTTTCCACACAATTTCATACTAGTTAGGTATTAGATTCTACGGTTAGATGTGCAAAGAAAACAATTTTCAATTTTTTTTACTCTTTGCTCTAGAAATGGCAGTTTTGAGAGTTTTTCGGCAAGAAAAAGGCCTTGGTCCTTTAGGAATTAAAACATCTTGAAGTCTCCATAGATGTCTCCACAAATGTCCTAACGTCTCATACAAGGTCTCCGAACATGTCATAAAACCTCAGACTATGTCTTAGGCTACGTCTTATATGCATGCAATGCTAATATTGAATCCAGCACTTTGCCGTTCTACGACTTTCACATTCTGATGCAACAAGTAAGTCATATAGTACAATGATGGTTATAGGTGTAGAGAAGTTATGATAGAAGGGGGAGGAGATAACAGATGTTAGCATTTGAGTTATCTTTTTAGAAATGATAGGTGCATGACAATGTCGTGAAGGACATGACTTTGTTTCAATAGAATGCAGCATAGCATGCCCTATTGGAGACTCTGCTATTCTTTATAACATTGATGAGCTCGCATTTCCCCCTTCAAATTATGCACAACAATGCTACAAGTGACACATAGAATAACCGACTTTGGAGATTTTTCGGGCATATTTCAAATAACTGTCTCATAAGTATTCTCATAAGCTAGGACGTCCCAGTCGCAAGGAACTTCTGACGATGCTGCTGAAAGCAATGTCTAAAAAATCATCTGTATGTCCCAAATGATGTTTATAAGAACATCCATAAATGTGATGCAGGCAGACCCCCTATGCTGACGTGTCATGCTACATTAGCTTTTTGATGTCCTCGTCACTAAATTTCCATGTCAAGTGCCACGTAAGCTTTTTTGATGTCCATGTCACTGAATTTCCACATCACTTGAAACATCAGGTGCTACATTAGCCTTTTTTTTTCTACCCACCTGCCTTTCCTCTTTTTTTTCACCTAGGGCAACCAGTTTATTCCAGACCGTAGTAACTTCCAATGATTTATCCGGAGTTAAATTGACTAGGGATGCTGACGTGGCTATGACTATTTTTTGAATGATTTTTAAAATTTATTTATGTCTGCAATAATGTCCTAAAAAATATGGTTGTTTTTGGTAGCATCCAACTGTTGCAACAATAATTTTCTTCTATTTTCCACAACACCCACAAAAATTTACAATTTTGCGGCTTCTGTCCATTAGACATCTCAATGTTCTCTTGGACATATCATTTCCAACTTAAACATGCTACGTCTTTGGTTGAACATAAAAAAAAAACGGATTTCTTATAGGCCGCTCTGATGACGTCTCCATAGACGTTATACCAACTGTGACGATGTTTCTTAAAACATCTACAAGTCTACAAAAACGTCCACCAATACATCTCAACGTTTTATAAGATGTCTCTAGTGACGTCTCTACGTCTATTTAGACATCTCCAATATTGGTGTAGAAAACGCCAAGAGACAGCCCCGCTATGCTGACGTGGCATGCCACATCAACATAAATTTATGCCACGTCAATTATTTTACACGTGACATGCCACATCATATGCCACGTCATCTTATTTTCTCCCAAAGTTGCCCGGTGGCTGCCCTATTCCTTTAATTTTAACCTCGGTCAAACTTTTATCCCAAAAATAAGTAATTTCCACAAATTTATCCTCCCTGTTTGTTTGTTTTTCCCAAAGATGACGTGGCAGTCCATGTTTTTGCGGACAATTGTCCGAACATCAATGAGTCCTCAAAAATGTCCTCAAAAATCCCAATGTCGCTGGTAACACCAACTTGTTTTCATTCAAATCTGCCGCAATCATCTGGAACATCCTCGGAAATCTCCTGAAATTGCAATCCCTCTCTTTAATATCTTAATGTCTCCACAGACATAGTATGTTCAACTTTGGACATCATATGTTTTTGCTCCAACATCAGAAAAAACATGGGGTTCTTATAGTGTAGATGTATATTGGTGAGAGTTGAAAATTTCCGAGTTAATTTTTGACTTCTACGTGTTTTGAATCACCGAAGTTTGGTGCCGGTTTAAAGGAAACGAGTGACGACAAAGGTGCCAAGGAATGCTAGAGTATCAAAGTAGTGAATGAATGGAAATAAAAAATGCAGCAACACCTAACAATGACCATTTCATGTCATTTTAGTAGCAAACTAGCAGTTGGCGCTTGCTATGCTAAGCATTCATCATTAGAATTTTATTAGAATTTTTATGTATTAGATAAAATGCAAAACAAAAATTTCAACAAATCTTCAAATAGAAATTACTAAAATCTTTGTATGATTTTGTTTATAAGTAAGCATATATTGAAATGTACAATAGATATTTATTGAATGATGAATGAAATATATCCAATGGTGAATACTGTAAAAGATACACAGTTATTGTAATGCATTCAAAAGTTGACTCAATTGTTACGAATAATGGCAACCCAAAAACTTGGTGAATTGGAAAGAAAAACTTGTAAATTTCAAAAACTTCATGAACAACTTAATTGTTGTGAAATCCAAAATCGCTTCAATTGAATAAATTTCTCAAATCATTTAGTAGTAGCAATATAATTTTGAAATCATAAAAGTTGTAAAAGTGATATTACAGAGGTGATTGCAAACTACTACTCTATTTCTATAATATAACATTGTGTGAAAATACTATTTTTATGTATGCATGATTGAAAATATTTTTATAAAATATTAAAATTAATTTTTTCAAAGACTTATTGAAATCATTATCATGCATTCTATTCAAATATATCAAAATTTTACTAATATGTGATACAATGAATGTATAGCATAGCAAGCATGAGCCCCTATTATCAATGGTAGCATTTGTGATATTACAGAGGGAGTTCTGATTTTAGTAGTATGATAGCAAATCTAAGGCCATCATTTACAAATAAGATTCTAAGAATGTAATTAACTTAAAAGCTCAATTATCATTTAAAAGAGGAGCTCTCTAACTACCAAATGACTATATTGCTCAAGAACTATACTATTCAAAAAGGGATTGGAACCTATAGTATCCCACTCTGTCTTAAATTGATCTATCTTTTGCACTTTGCTTCAAAATTCAATATCCAAACTAAAAAGTCCTTCATTTAAGGTGGATTGTGACATTGATTGTAAAATAATGATCCTTTCAAATTCATCGCAATGGGCACCCAACCTTGATAAAGGTCTTGATTCTTAGTCTATTTGTACAAGAGAGTAGTATGGTGACACACAAGTGCATTGTAGAAAGTACTTTAATGTATTGGATATTGAAATACACATTAGAGTAGGTGATGAGATGGGATTTGATGGATAAGATTTGGCAACCTTATTTGGAATGTATGGCCGTAATGAGAGTAGTATAGGCAATTATAGACTGGTGCTTATTGAGTTTAGTGGCAATGTGAGCTTTTGGGCACAAAGCTAGATGGCTAAATATGATTCAGTGGATAGTGAAATTAGGCAAGAAAAATACAATTTCTATCCCTTTAATTCCTATAGTAAAATCAAAGTACATGGACGGTGGGTGAATTTTGGCGATTTTTAGCCAATAAAAAAAACACTAGTACTTAGTAGGTGCCCAATTATAAGCACTTTCTTTGCAAAGTAATGGTTAGAAGCCAAGTTAGTTAGTGGCCATTATTACACCTCTCTTAGTACATAGTCCTGGCACCATGCACTTAGAGGAATTCTACTAGTGTAGCCCTGTGCTGTTGGCCCAATTTTTGTTATAGTTTATCATTCTTTTGTTTTTCATTTTATTTTTGTACTAATTTATCTATAGTTTAATAAAAATGATATAAAGATTTAAACGTAAAGGTTCAATATAAAGGGTCTGTGATGAATTAACAAGTGATTTAGAGTCATGAAACAAAAGAACTTTAAAAAATGGTTTCCACATGTTGAATTTATATTACAACTTCTGGATATGTAATGTTCATTGTTTTTGCTATAGATTGAAGAAGAAGCACTTTCAACAAATGGATGGATGTTGTCTAAGAAAGTGCTACTTACAATTGACCATGGCAAAAGGCTAGGGTCCGCAAATTTACCCCTACATATTTAACAGATTGACCTTGAGATTTGTTGGTTATTATAGTGAAAGCCATTTTCACAGGAAACTGTCGTCTAGATAATTTAAAAGGTACTTCTGTTGTTGTTGGTTGAAGTGTGATTCTTGGAATGAAAGTTATTTCTCCTACATGACTTCCGGTTAATATCCGGGCTTCAATAATACAATTGCTTAGACGTGTCACTATAAGGCAAGAGCCATTACAAAGTCAGTATCTATATGTTAAACAAGAGCCTCCCAATGTCATTACCCTATTGCTAAGTTGATTAATATGTGCAACTAACAATCAAAGCAAAAGTATACCTACAATGCCAATCAGATGCCTAGGATTATGACTTAATTTCTTCCCGTGCATCAAGGAGGGAATTATCCTTCCTTGGAGAGGACAATGTTATATTTGTAAGATGAATTTGATGAAATTGAGGTAAATAATATAGGTGCCCTATCGCCTATATATATTTTTTTAAATGCCAAAATTCAAGAAAGGTCTCAGGTGACAAAGAAGAGGTTAACTGTGACAAAGAAGAGGGAGCCGTGTTCACACTTACCCTCACTGGTAATAATATGAACGCGGTTATTTGGACACTCCTTAGGGCTTAGGGCTCGCCCTCCGTTCCGACTCTGTCCGTCTCCCAGCTTGGGATTGAATGTACAGCAGTCGAAGAATTTGTTGATTTTTGCAGGATCAACGTTCAGTTGCAGCGCCTTGGCGTGGTAGCAAGGAGGACGAAATTTCGTCTTTCTCTTCACTCTAAGTTATCCGTGTTGCATATGTCGTGGTTTGCGTACTTCGTGTAGGAAGGCGGTCATGTCGAGCAGGGGAGGAATCCCTGAGAGGAAACTGAA
The DNA here is from genome assembly GCA_963969595.1 of Neckera pumila. Classification (NCBI taxonomy): domain Eukaryota; kingdom Viridiplantae; phylum Streptophyta; class Bryopsida; order Hypnales; family Neckeraceae; genus Neckera; species Neckera pumila. Next base: position 43,062,604 of record OZ018409.1, on the reverse strand, counting down.
GCCGCTATGGGACGCCATCGACCATCGGCAGTACAAGCCGGCAATGAAGCTTGTTTCGGGCTTGTTGACGAAGCATGCCGATTCTGCTTATCTCTTTGTACGTTCGTTTTTGGTAGAGGACGAGATTGTTAATTCTGGATTGCAAGTTGTACTTCTGATAACTTCAGCTCAATTTCAATGTCAATTTCTGAGTTGAATCTCTATGTGAGATGCAGGCTTTGAAGGCATTGATCCTGGAGAAGTTAGGGAAAATGGAAGAAGCATCCGAATTAGCTCTTCGTGCTAAGTCTGCGAATCCTCTTGATGATATCACTCTCAATACTTTGCAGACCGTGTTTCAACGACTGAATATGTGTGCGTACTTGTTCTTATGAGTTTCTCTGCTTTTCTGTTCCTCGTATTGGTTCTGTTCTGATCTTAGGAGTGCGGTTAAAGTGTGATGCTTTTGAGCCGTTTGTTAGTGGACGTTTAATTTGGTGTGCGTCTGCAAAGTAGTAGTGAAGGCGGGAAATCATCTTGGCGGGCTAATTTGTTGGAGTGGAACCAGGGCGCTCTTTTCATTTGTTGAGGTAGTGGATGAGTTTATGAGATGCTGATATCGTTTCCTGTCCATTGACAGTGGACGCAGCAACACAGCTTTTCGAGTATGCTTGCTCAAAAATTCCAAAAAACATGGACTATCAAGTAGCTCTGTTCAACTGCTATGCTCGGCAGTATCTATATGTTAAACAACAGCAGGTGGACTGCTTGAAACTATGTCAAAACCTTCTCTTTTTTAGATCGTTCTCTTGAATTAAAATAGAATTGAAAAATCTTTCAGAGAGGGAAATGAATTGGAGGTCATACAGTTTGAGCGTGGTTTGACTGAGAATATGGACGGGACTATGGATTTCCGGGATTGTCAACAGGTAGCATTTAGATTGTATAAAGTAGCTGGAGAAGCACGGTTTCTTCTTTGGGCCGTCTGCAGCATCTTGTTACAGGTTTGTTACAATTTTACTCTATTTGGAAGCGTTGATAATTAGAAATACGTGTTCATTGCGAATTTTAATTTAAGGCTGTGGCTCAGAGATGCCTCCCTTTGGAGTTAAAGATCCTGCCCTGAAAGCAATGTTCGGGTTTCTAGCATTCATTCACAACATTCTTGAACAATTACAATGAATCACAACGCTGTTATTGTTTGATGGATTCATGAAAAAGCTCAAATTTCATTTTGCGGGTAGTTCTGTTGCGGAGTTATTCTTGCGATCACGGTATGAGATTCAAGATAACGATTTTCCGTCAATCTCGTTTGGACATTGTCCTTATTAAGCCATCTGGGCTAAAACATCTAGTTCTACTGGCGTTGTCTACTGACCATACAAAATGACTTACAGGTTGATCATGACAATAGCAAACTCCTCCCATTGGCAGAGGCAATGCTAAAGAAACACGTCAAAGTTCATGGTTTGCAAGAACGAGAAGGTAATTTATGATTTTTGGGATGTAGACGAATTTTTGTTTGAATTGCAACACTTCTATGGAAAGAATATGCTTCGTTTGTCAGAGTAAAAAGATTTTGTTACTGGGTATTATTGGCAGATGCTCATTTTTCTCCGTGTTGTTGTCACTGATCTTTGTTCTGAAGTCTTTTCTCGGTCTGTGCTTCGCAGGACTTCTAGTTTATATAAATATTCTGAAGCGCCAGCAAAAGTATGATGATGCATTGAAATTATTGGAGGGATTGTCTGGTGACCTGCTCACAATTGACGTGGATCGACTGCGGCTGCAGGTGTGCTTGGATCTCACCTATTGCCTTAGTTTATTGTTAGAAAACTATATAATACACGTTTACTTTCCTCACAAGCAATAGATTTTAGAATTTTGAAATGGTAATATATTATCGGTTGCTTCTGGGTGAACATTATCTCATCTGCAATTCTGGTCTTCAGAAATCCTTGTCGTATATTGTCCCATGTTCTGGTTAAATAAAAATTTAAAAATTGCTTGATTTGGCATGGTTTGTCATTAAGTTCGCAGGGAGAGCTCCTTGTGAACTTACATCAACATGAAGAGGCAGCGGATGTGTTTCAAGTAATCATGAAGACGAGGTATGCATTTTTAATCTCCGCAAAGGGTTGAGACACTTGGCATCCCTGACCACTAGCTATGTTGCTTCCTTCTAGCAGGTGGTGTAACTTGACCTTGTGTTTCTGAGAGGTATCACTTATTTCTAAGATTTCATATCACGAGTTTAATCCAGGTATGCTAGGGGTAGTGCGCTTGGTGATTGACGCCATGTTTTTGGTGGATTCGAAGTCTTGAGTGTGGGGTATGGTTGCAGCTCAGACGATTGGGCTGCTTTTCAGATGTTTTTGGATGCAACGCTGGATCCTGTGCATCTAGTTTCCAACGATTTAGAGTCTCTTTCTTTGACATCCAGTAATAAAGAAGAGGTAATGGCTCATTGCCTCTGAATTCATAGGATGCAAATTGATACTTGTTCTTCGTTCAAGAGATACTACACGATCGGAAACATAACAGTCAGTTTGCGACGTGCCTTCTATTAAAGGACTATAGTTTCGGTTTATGTTCTGCACTGTTGATACGACCGAATCAGTTGATCCTGCTGAAAGCCGGACTCACCGTCAGTTGTTAGCGTATCGGATGTTGCACCTAAATCTATGATGGTCACACGAATTGTTAATGCACATTTCTATCAACTAAGCAGGAATGACTTGTTGCTTAACATGGCTAGAGATGTGCTCATCCTTGTGTGTTGCGATTGACAGTTTGAGGCTATATTGCAGCGAGTTCATGCATTTGTCCTTGAACTGCAAGCCATGAGAGTGCCAGAAGTACGGCGAGCACCTTATCTTGCTGAACTGGAAATAGAGAAAAGACGGTTGATATTTATATCCCATGCGAGTGCAGCAGATATGCCTTCTGCACGTCTGGCGCAATCAATATTGAATTACTTTCAAAGGTTTAGTTTGAATGGAAACTGACTATTTTCTTGATGTGCATGGCCATTCAGTTTGCGTATTGATCTTAATTCAGGCAGCTCAATTTTGTCGTTGGTGCTTATAGTTCATGTGCTCTAGCGCTTCGTAGCCAATGTTAAGCTGTCTTTAGTATATTCGACATGGAAGAGAAATTAATGCACTCTGGCATTTGTTCACCAGATTTGGATCTATGGCCAGCTTCACATTGGATGTGATGGGCTTTATACTCCATACTGACAAAGATCAACAATCGTGGCTCATCAAGGAAATGCATCGATATTCTCAAGATCTGCCCTCAGAAACAACACCTGTGAAGTCATTACACTTTCGCTTGGCTACTTTTCAGGTCGAAAGACGATTGGGCTGGCAGCGAGCACATGCTTCTAAGGCTGGTACTCTTCGTACTGAAGCTACGCTTGTTTTTACAAGACATGTTATTTCTCTTGTCAAAGTTGATGAAACTATATGTGTATTAATTTAATGTATGTATTAATTTAATATATGTATGTATGATTTTGATTTGATTGTCAGATTTTGATTTGGTTGGCTTAAGTCTAATTAGCTGTGAGATTGAGTACTATGTGCTGTTTTTCTGGCCTACAGTGTCCTGATTGAGTCTAGTTTCTGATTGCTGAAATATCCTTTAAGTAGTTTGTTAACTGCTATTTTAACAGGATTACTAGATACCGCTGAAGAGATTGGACAGCTATTCCTTGAGAGTGTGAAACTTTCTAAAGAATTGGATTCTCAAGAAGCGATGCTTGGAGGAGAATTTTTGACGTTAATTAGTGACCTTCTAGTGGAGGTATGGGCGTGAATTGAACGAATGTATGGATTCTTTTCTATTTCGCAAGATGTTTATTAGAATTTATGTTACTCACAGTCCTAATTTGTATTTTTCGTCCGTAATTGCAAATCCGGTAGTCTTCTAGACTTTTAATTTGTGCAGTCTGTTGAAACTTTGTTAATTGGTTGCTTGTTCTAGATCTATAAATCTTCTTTCCATGCGTTAATTCCTGATATTATTGTGCCTGTACAGCTGTTTCTCCAAACAAAGCATATTGGCTGCATATTGGAGTCTATTTTTGTTCTTGAGTTGGGGCTATCTCTTCAACGGTATGAAGTTTCTCCCATACTGTAGTCATTTGACTATTGGAGATGGTCCCCTCGTCATAGATTAGCTCTGTGATTGTGGTGCAAGATTTCGTATTAATCAAATAAAGGATGGTCAGTGCTTCCATCGAACCTGCTTTTACTTACCCTAGTCATCTTTTTTGCAGGTACCATCCACTTCACAAGTTTTTGCTCGTGAATTTTTATTCATTTCTGGGCGCTCCTAAACTTGCTTGGACTTGGTAAGTATCTCGACTGACTTTATCTTCGTTCCGTTATCGTTACGGAAACTATACCAATAATGATACTTGTATTTGGTAACACTAATTGCAAGCACTAACACTAAATGTCCACAATCTTGCCAATGTTACCAACGCTAAATGTCAACTTTACACTTGTAGATACTTGATTAGAAGTTTCTGATTAGTGTCACCTGTAAATAGTTTTTTCAGCAGGGTAAGTAACACTGTTGGGTGAACAGCCCTAAATGTCGCTATTAGTGTAATGAGTGACGTCCACTCGCGTTTACCTCTTAAAGTTTCAAGCCTAGTGCAGAAAACTCTTGTCAATGCTTTTCTTATCGCTTTCATAGAGAATTTCTGTTAAGAATGGGGCTGTTTGGCACAGGTTCAAAGCTGCAGACGTTAAGTATATCCTCCTGGATTCGATGTCACACCATATCTTGCCAAGCCTTGTAAGCTCTCTGGAGTGGGATGCTTTGGATTCTATGACCCATGACATCATCAAATTTCATGACGATTACAGACGGGAAGCTGCAGATCTTGCTATTCTCGCTTACCATCACAATACTTACACCAAAGTACGCTTCGTTTTAATGACAAGCGCAATCTTTTTCTTGTTTTTGTGCGCGAAATCTCGCATCTAGTGAGAGCTTGGGAGAAATTGCGCTGCTTTACTTGAGATGTACTTGAGATATGCTCTTATCTTGCATTCTTACCTTCTTTTCTTTCTCTTTCTACCAGGTGCTAGAGTTTGTAGCTTTCAAAAGGAAGCTAGAAAGGTCACATCAGCTCATGGTTGCACGTATTGAGTCTGACATTTTGACGTTGAAACGGAAATCCAATAATGTAGAGGAACTGGAGGTAAATGTTCTGAATACATATTCCCTTTTTATCCTGTGGTTTGTATCCTTCGGTAAAGGGGATGCAGAACTGAAATTGCTTTTGATTGAATTGGGTATCATGATACAATAAGAAATTCCCTTAGACGTATGAACGCATTATTATGTACGTTTGACTCTCATGTGATGTGATGCTAGGTTGCCCTGCATAGTATGGATGGAGGTCTTGCACAGCTGGAGTGGGCAAGAGATGGCCGTTTAGATACTCTGGCTTTCAATGAGGATTTAGAAACGCGTCCGTGGTGGTCACCTAGTCCAGAAGAATGTCTTCTCGCAGGTATATTTCGCTTTTAACTTCACAACATTTACTCGGGCCCCATCGTGTTAGGTGCATCTTCGGTTCTGAATTTGTCTGCTGACAATTGGATTTCAGGGTCATCGCAATCTTCTGAGCGTACTGGACATCGGAATGGGGATCGTGTCGAGGTATCTCTCTGTTTTGAAGTCTAGTAGGAATTATATGATTGTTTCCTATTGAAATTTCAGTGCAGTCATTTGTACAATGTGTTGCATCAAATCTGAACAAACATTAGAAATCTTTTTCCTTCGGTCATGTGCCGCCTCAGTAAGCCCGGTTTTGCATTGAAGCTCAAGAAGTTCATCGTACATTTTGAAGCTTTAATTATGTCGAATTTAGGAAAATCAAGTAAAAGCTGCTGGCTTCTGTGGTGATTCATTGCATCATTAAATTTGCTGGATATGTCCTGGTTGTGTCGATTGCAGGAACTTCAGAAGAAACAAGACTATTCTAAAAGGCGTCTGAAACTAAGATGTATGCTGCCCCGGCTGTTGCATCTGGCCCTCACTAACAACTCCGGTAATAGAGAGGCTGACCTTCGTGTTTCTGCCCAGCTTAAGGAGCTCGTTCTAGAATACTCAAGATCACTGGGAGTCTGCGTTGAAGATTTGGGTCTCTGGTTGTCTGAAATAGCCACTTCATCTGATTATGAGGTCCTTTCCTGCCCTAATCTTGTTAAGTCCATGCGCATTGAGGCTCTATTGTTGGCCGCACGGATGCCTCTTAATGTCGATTATGTTTACCTTAGAAAGAGTATCGTGTGCCATTCATTCGTGCATGGTGATAAATTCTTGTAGTTGACTGCTTGTTGCATTCGGTACTGGATCGCCGAGCAGAGGGAATTGGTTCTGGTGATTGGATTGTGCTAGACTATATTGCTTGCGAGCATATAGGAGATGGTTGTTTTATTGGAGCATTAAACATAAAGCATGATGTGGGGGTCTGTTGATAAGCATTATGTGGGGGTCTGCCTTCCAGGTTGGGATTACTGAGGCGCTTACTCTGGCGCTTTTCTGGACTGCGGCTTTACTTCCTGTCCAACGATATGATTCTACATGCCCGAAGGATCTGCTCTCTGCTTCTTTGGTGAATGTAACTGTACTCATGAAGGCTTGCTTACATGAAGCCATGTCTGCTACACCCGTTGTTTCGGAGGATTTTTTGTCAGGTATGGTAAGGCTGACCGCGGAGAAAGTCATAAAGCTGACCACGGAGAGCATGGCATGGTTTGGGTTGTGCCTACAATCCTGGACAGCAGGACTGCAATCTGGAAGCAAAAAGAAAAAGCATCCACAGTCTGTGCCGAACTCGTCAGAGAATATCATAGCCACTCTTCAAGAGGCCATCTACACCTTATGCTCCCAGATTGAAACATGTAGTTCTTGGGCCACGGATTACCTTGGCCAAATCAAAGACAAGAACCATGAGGAGTTTCTTAAACACTCTGTCTCTACTCTGTATCCCCTTTCGAGAACTTTGACAATAGGTCTGGAAAACGAAAATTCAAGGCCCAAGTTATGGGATACTCTTGTGAAGGACGTTATCGACTGCCATCAAGCAACTCTGGTGGGTATCAGAGACTCTTGCAATTCAAGGCTGCAAGTCATGAAGTCGTTAAAATTCTGATCCCCTTTCTGGGATCCCGTCCTCTACGCACTGTTTTGTCATAGGTACACAGGTATCTCTAGTCTCTAGCTTCACAGTTTCTGCTTCACTCACCCATTTCCGGGTTAGTGTTTTTTCTTAGCTCTTAGAGAAGGTTTCACTCGAGAAGGTTAGTTAGTATACCCCTGGCGACTCCCATGGTTGGCATCATGGCAAGGAAGCTGCAGCAATATTTATGAGTTGGCTCTCTCATCAGTGAGACTCGGAAGATCATTTCTTGTAATCCTAACTTATTATTATTTATTATTTATTATTTTTGGGATTTCAATACGAGGCGCATCACCGAAAAGTTTGACAGGAACATTCTCCCAAATCCACGATTCTTTTTAAATTGAATTTGTAAACAGGAGAGGCTACCCAAGCTCGAGGATTTTGAAGATCCAAGACTTAAGTTACAAGACCTTCGAGGATCCAGTCAGAGATAACAGTGCTGGAGATACTTGTGGCCCCGCAGGCCACCAATGGAGGACCCGCCAGGTAAGCTCCCAAGCCAGTATCTTCGCTTGCAAATATCCTTGGCCCCCAGGGTCCTGTCTCCTCCAAGCTTCCTACCGTGGTTTCCTACCGCCTCCCAAAGCGCAGCTACCGCCTAGGCAAACGTCAGGGCTTTGATCATTGCACCTCGGGTCCTCATCACCTTCGTTTGTTCCACAAGGCGGTTGGCATGCATGCATGATGTCAAGTCGGTCAGTTTCTGTCAGTGGGTTCCGAGCTTCCGTCATTCACGAATCCGCATTAAGGTAGGAGGCTCTTAAAGCGAGCATCTAAGGGCTGGTCCCCCTTTTTCATGTGGTTTCTTGGATGGGATTATTTTTTGCTCATTTTCTGGCCAAAGAGAAATAGATTTTGATTGTAACCCAAGTCGTTTCGTATTTTTTGAAGCATTTTTGAATTACTTATGAATTTTCAAACAAGATGTGTCATAGGTCCCTATTTATGACCCTAGGTCTTCCATAAACCGTTCACTTGCAACTCCTAGAGAGAAATGGAGAAAGCAAGACAACAATTGGCTCTGGCAATAAATAATAGTTTTTTTTATTGATCCATTCAATGACTATAGAAGGTCCATTTAAAGACCACCTCATGTTCATTCTAAACGAGTCTATATGGCGGTTCTAAATGACTTTTCAGAATTCAAGCCTCCTACCTTATTTGTACCAAACAAGTTTTGCTTCTTTTCTCATTGGTTGAGCGAGTGCACAGTGGGTTGCACAAATGTGAGGAGAAAATGGAAAAGAATCACCGTAACTGAAGTGTTCATTCATAAATTGTCTATCAGTAGGAACTTTCATCCAAATGTTGGGGACTTCATCTTTTTTTTTTTTTTTTTATAAGGCTGTTAATGAGGTAGCTAGTGCTAAAATGAAGTAAGATTTTGGCAAAAATTTGTCATGATTGCTCCACATTGAAGCATTCCCAATTGAATTTGGTGTTAGATTCCAAATAAGAATTCAAATTTCCCAACTTTAAACCTCAAAGGACCAAGGCCATTTTTCTGTCAAAAAACACTCAAAACTGCCATTTCTATAGCAAAGCGTTAAAAAAATTGAAAATTGTTTTCTTTGCACATCTAACCATAGGATCTTACACATAACTAGTATGAGAATGTGTGGAAATATTTTTAGATTTTTGGACCTCACAGATTGCAAGATATGTGCATTTAAAGTGGAAAAAAAAGTTTTTCAGCACATTGCAGGATTAGAATTTTTGACTTTGAACATTTTTAACTTAAATTTTTTGCACTACATAGTTTTGAGCTTTAAATCTTTATAGTAGAGAATTGAGTTCAGAGTTGAGGGAAAAAAAATTCAAAAAAACTTGATTTTCATACTTAAAAAAATTGTCAAGTAGAAGTAGGTACAAAATAGAAGGGAAATCTAAAATATTAATACCTTTTAGATGGAATTAAAATGCACTAATTCCAATGGTGAGATTGTTTTAGAAAAAAAATAAAACCATGTGGAAATTTTTTTTTGAAAAGTTGCAAAAATTGCATTCAGAAATGAATCCTACAAGTTATTTTTTCAAGAAGATGCTTTAATTGCCCAAAAAACAAGCTTGTCTATAACTTTCTCATAACAAATCCAAATGAGATGAATCAAAGCTTTTCAGATAGACAAAAACGTAATCTATGAAAAAAAAAAAATTAAATTTGCAATTTTTTTTTGCTGCCCCCTCTCCCTTGTTTTGAGCTTATTTGAGCATAACTTTTGTTCTCAGGGCATTGATTGAAAAAATAAGTATATTCCCACAAAGCTTATCATTTTTTATATCTTCAAAAAAAGTTTCAAAAAATCAGGACAAAACTTTAGTCCATAGGTACCTGTCCAAAATCGCATTTGTGCCCCTGAAGGGACAACGGTCCTTTAGGGATTGATTATCTATGGTAAATATTGAATTCTTCTATTTTCTCCAATGCAATAAATATGGATGAGTATTCAGAATAATTTCTTCTAAGGAACAATCTTCCTAAATTTTTTCAATAGGCTACTCCTTATATGACTATATTAAAGAAATTTGTAAATAAAGACAAAGCGTTTGATTAAATATAGAGAGATAACTTTTAAATTTTTATAATAAAAGTAATTCAAATTATTCCAACATATCTATATCATTGATTTATATTAGAGCATCATCTTTTCTTGCTGGTGATTTACTACATGAATTTTTCTGGAAACTTCCTAAATGAATATTATTTGGAAGATGAACACTTTTCTCAACATTCATCCTCCACCTATTGTAGTAGATATTTGAGCTTGTACAAATTGAGAATTTTTTGTAAAGAAGTTATTTTTCTAGGAGAACAATTTGGAGTTGTTTTCTTCAAGTAATTGTAACAAGTTGGTTTGAGTGAAGCTTGTATCTAGTGCTTGATTTTGAAGGTTACAATGCCCTTCACCTTGCAAAATGGCTAGGCTATATGAAGGAAAAAAATTGAAGCCCTTCAAAAGAAAGGCAAAAAAAAATTTAAAACTTTCATCCAGAAGGGTTAATAAAAAGTAAAACTTGCAAAAAAAGTATGGGTTTTAAAATGAAGGGTGGATATTTTGAGAGGTATTGGGAAGGGTATCTAAGTATCTATTAGAACGGGTATTGAAAATTGGCTATCTGGGTTTGTCAACAACCAACACTAGCAGTTGATATCAAGATCAATGGCTTAAAAAGGCAAACTTCTATGCAAACTCAAAATCAAAAAAGAATTTTTAAGTTTTCTAGAATTGGAATTGTTCTTGCCGACTTCCGTAATGTTTACACTTCTATGTGATTTCAAAGAAATTATATTTTAAGACTTGTTTTGTCTTATTGCAAAACTATAAGCAACCAAAAAATTCAAGTCCAATGTTAAATGTTTTTGGAAGTCAAAAAGTTGCTTCCCCCAATTTTCACAGACTTCTCCCTATAATTTTTTCAACTAAAAATTTCTAAATCTCTTTAGGCAAATTTTGTGCACTTCTATGTATAATTTTTGAAAATCTTTTGTTTTTTTGCAAATTTGGTCAATTTTTGCATATGGCTAGCAATTCCAACCCACCAAATAGAGGGGTGCTACTATGTAAGCACATGACTATAAGCACATGAGCCTAAATATTATACACCCATGTGATAGGTGTCTATATTTAATAAAACCTTTCATGATTATCAAGGTACTTATATTATAGATGTTTATGTTATAAACACCTTCAATGGTTGTAGGATATGTACTTATATATATGCTCAAGGCTCATATACTCACATTTCTATGCTCACATGTTCCAGATCATTGCTACCAAGAATAGCTCATGAACATGGATTCTCTGAACAAAATCTAGTGAAAAGTGAACTACAAAGTATAATAAACTTTGGGGAAGCACTAACAAAGATATATTTGTGTGGAAAGAAAATTGAAGTCATTAACCCATGAATGCCTAGCGCATCAAATCTGACCTCCCAATTTTGAAAGGTTGCATTGTTTGACTATCATAATCTTTTCATTGGTATTCTAGGCTTATTTCCACTACCAATCAGTACGGTTAGTTTTTGTGGATCTTGTTGAGGTAATTGTTTAATTGGAATGAGTTTGAAATGGTATAAATTTTGATAAGCAAGCGCTTGGTGCTCAAGGATTAATTGATATATCTAGAATCAACTACTTCCATCCTTTTCATCAATTGCTATAGTCGAACTTCTATATTCATTACCTTAATAAGTGTTAAAACCTCATATATATTATAAAACTTCATCTGCCTTCTAAATCTTCAAAGAGAAATGTTAAATGTTAAACATTACTAATTCTTCATAATATCTTTTGTACATATACCTTGCTATGTGTTTAAAAAGTCAAAAATTTGATTATTTAGAATATATATTATTTATTAATATTCCTAAAGTTAATTAAACATTATTTGTTACATGTTTTAATGCTTTATGTGTTAAGAAATTATCTACCCCATACTTGTAACAAATATAGATGTCCAACTATAAAATGCAAACAACACTAAGAGCCATAACATTATTAACCAACTGTGGGGAGATTTTTTTGCTCTCCCAAAAAGTGGGAACCCCCAATGTTGCAACTTCCCAACCAACCAATGACTTTGTACACATTTAACTAAATTCACTCTCTATGATTATAGTTTGGAATATCCCAATCTCCAAGGGGGAATTGTCAGTTTCACCAGCCCGGAGTGAAAATTTCTTACCAGCCTGGGGTAAAAAAAAAGCAATAAGAAACTACAGAACGGGTGAGCCTAATCCAGTGGCGCTGGGCGTTCCAATCAAACGCGACCCCGGTTCTATCCACATTCCCAGTTTCCTACCGGCCCTTTCTTTTCCAACCTATATGTCCATCTTCTCGGTTTCCCAAGGCGGCTCTCCACAGTTGCAACACCAAGGTCCGCCATAGCCAAAGCTCGGCCAAGCTCGGGCACCAATTCTCCATCACCATGGCCGCCCTCCAGCTCGCCGTCGCTTCTACGGCGTCTTTCGCCACTTCGTCATCGCGCTCGCTCTCCACCCACAACGAGTCCGCGTCGCCTGCATTGGCGGTCTCTTGCTCCTCTCGCAGCGGCCTCGGTTCCTCCGCTCGCGCTTCGTTGCGTTCGTTCGAGGGTTTGCGTGGCCTCAATGGCCTCGCAATGGCGTCCCCTGTGGAGAGCTTGAGGGCGGAGAGGAGGACGACAGGTGGGGAAGAGGAAGGGTACCAGCCGTTGCGTGTGTACGCGTCCCGTGGGAGCAAGAAGCTTGAGGGGCGGAAGCTTCGAGTGGCGGTGGTGGGAGGCGGGCCTGCTGGAGGATGCGCTGCCGAGACTTTGGCCAAGGGCGGAATTGAGACGTTTTTGATTGAGCGGAAGCTCGACAATGCGAAGCCGTGTGGGGGCGCGATTCCTTTGTGTATGGTCGGGGAATTTGATCTCCCCATGGAGATTATCGACCGGAAGGTGACGAAGATGAAGATGATTTCGCCTTCGAATGTGGCGGTGGATGTGGGGAAGACGTTGAATGATGATGAGTATATTGGCATGGTGCGTCGGGAGGTTCTGGACTCGTTCTTGCGGGAGCGTGCGGAGAAGAATGGCGCCACTATTATCAATGGCTTGTTTCTGAGGATGGAGATTCCGAAGGACGACAACAGTCCGTATAAGCTGCATTACACGAACTTCGACGGCTCGTCGAGGCTGGGCACTCCCGCGGTGTTGGAAGTTGATGCGGTCGTGGGCGCTGATGGCGCGAACAGCCGAGTCGCGAAGGACATTGATGCGGGTGAGTATGATTACGCCATTGCTTTCCAAGAGCGGATTAAGATTCCCGAGGATAAGATGGAGTATTACGAGAATTTGGCGGAGATGTATGTTGGTGACGATGTTTCGCCCGACTTTTATGGTTGGGTGTTTCCCAAGTGTGATCACGTGGCGGTTGGTACCGGGACGGTGATTAACAAGCCGGCGATTAAGAAGTACCAGACGGCGACTCGCAACAGGGCGAAGGACAAGATTGCTGGGGGAAAGATCATCCGAGTGGAGGCGCATCCAATTCCTGAGCACCCGAGGCCGCGCAGGGCTAACAAGAGAGTGGCCTTGATCGGCGATGCGGCAGGGTACGTGACCAAATGCTCAGGTGAAGGCATTTACTTCGCGGCCAAGTCCGGGCGCATGTGTGCTGACGCTCTCGTGGAAGGCTCTGCGAATGGCACGCGGATGGTGGATGAGTCCGATTTCAGAGTGTACCTCGACAAGTGGGACAAGAAGTACTGGGCCACGTACAAGGTGTTGGACATCTTACAGAAGGTGTTTTACCGCTCCAACCCTGCCCGCGAAGCTTTTGTGGAGATGTGTGCCGATGACTACGTGCAGAAGATGACGTTCGACAGCTACTTGTACAAGGTGGTGGTACCGGGCAATCCTTTGGACGACATCAAGCTCGCGTTCAACACCATCGGGAGTCTGATTCGAGCCAATGCTTTGCGTAAGGAGGCGGAGAAGTTGGCAGCGTAGAGTGTCGCCTTTGACACTGGAAATGTAAAATGTTTAGTAGCATGTCCAAGGTGTTGCCGGTCTAGGATTTGCATCCACTCGCGAGGATCATCCCATGTAAAGCGGAGTTTAAGACTCCTTCGGCATCCAGCAATTAGGAGCAAGCTGAAGATCACGTTTTGGCCTTTTCAACCGGCTCTCCCTTGCATATTATATAATTGCCACTATATCCTTGTTTATTCGAAGCACCTTTTGTGTCATGCCAGTTTTTTTCTTGCAATGTCTGTTGCTGAAATGGTTTTGACCTCTCATCGTGGTCTAGGATTGTTGAGAATGCGTGTGCTCTGGTTACCTTGTCATTGTCCTATATGTTGATCGTATTGTTGATCGTGGTTGTAGGTCAATGATAATTACCTCGTCTTTAATATGGATTGATTGTTTTTTTGATTGGATATCGGTCCTGTTCTCCCACTGAATTGATGACCAAAATGCCAATACGAATGAGGTGGCTAGTCTTGCATTGTGCAGATGTTTAACAGTAACGCTTTCTGGTGCTTGTCGCCGATCATGGCAGCTTAGCATGGATGGAACAGATGTCAAAATATTCATTGAAGGGGTTTGTTTTTTGTGTGGGCAAGCAGGTCCTTCATGGGAATAAGCTCATGCAACCATGTCTGTAGTGTACTGTACGTTGGTCTTATGATGCTCCGTGGTCTAGTTGTTGCTTTCTCCATCAATAAAGGAAAGGACTAAACTCAAAGTGAACATGCTCAGGTGTGTCATGCGATTCATGCCAGTGAATGCAACACTAAACGTGTTCTCTTTGTAGAATGAGATTCGTGTAATTAAGCCCAATGTAGAGTTCTTTACGTTGAGAGAACTGGAGACTTACAAATGACACGGCAGTGTAGTGACTACACATGTTAGGGCATGTATTCTGCAGGTGTCTGATGAGACCAAAATTGGCCAATCCAGGGTGCTATGAACTGCATATTGACCCTAATCACTATGTGTCTTATTGCAAATACAACAACAAACAGTCCAGATCTGTCACCAATATGAACTTTGAAAAACATTGTCTCAATTGCGCCACAAATGTTGTCTTTGAAGAAGTTGAAGAAGTTGTTTGGACGTTGTGCTTCTCTAAAGGACATTAAATTGTCATTTTGAAAGTCTTCTCACTTTTCTTCAAAAACCATTTAGAATTTGCATTTAGAATTGAGAAGACAAGTTCTTTATATACATGAGGGGTGGTAGGGGGTGAAACAATTCATATGGAATATGTAGTAGGACTCAGTCATGCAGGACATAAAAAAACACACCCTATACACTAGTAAATTGCCTAAAATCCTAATCGCCCATCCTAAACCCTAAAATTGCTACCTAAAATTCTAAAACCGTCATTGTGTCCATTTTGTGTCCATTCAATGCAAGACTTGTAGAACAATGAAATTGTGCTGCTTGCAGTTCCATAGAAGGCATAATCTTGTAGTTCCATCGGGATCGCGGTCCTATAGTTGCACCGAGACCCGCAATCTCGACCGGGATCCATTCAACTCACGAACACAATCCATCGTAGGGCCCACTTTCGTGAGCACGATTTAACGTCCTGCGTGTGGACGGGGCCGGGTGTAAAACAAATCCTTACCCGGCCCGGTCAGGAAGCCATAGCAAAAGGCACCGTCAGCACTCTCAGTTCAGATGCACATGAACCGTCCGATCGACCATCGGCCGGTTCAGATGAACCACCCACCTCTCGTCTCTCCCGATTCATAAGAGCCCGCATGTCCGCAGTAGAACCTCGAAATCGAAGTCTTGTGAGCTTCGCCCACATTCAGACTTCCCCTTTGCATTCTTTAGTTGGGGTCTTGAGTTGGGTTGCGATCGAGATGGCGATCACGCGGATGCTGTCGTGTGTTTCTGTGGCAGTGGCGCTTCTGGTGCTGGTGCAACTGGGCTCGCCAGTTGCAGCTGAAAGCGAAGCTTTGAATTTCGTGAAGAAGACGGTGGCCGAGAATCGTTTAGTCATCTTCTCCAAGTCATACTGCCCGTAAGTTCGAAATTTGGTCGACCTCTGTCGGGATTGTTTCGTACTCCATTGTGCATTTGTACTTTTTTCGATTAGGGTTTGACTTTAGTTGTAAGTTTCTTCTGTGAGTGTTATCTCTGATTTTTAGTAGCCTTCGGTCCTTTGAATGCGCTTTGGTTTAGAATTTTTGCGGTTTAGAGAAAAGTCACTTTTTGAGTACTAGGGAAGAGAATCTAGGGATGGGTAATGTGCTATCTTTGCGAATAGATCACGGGCTGAGGATATCTTGTGATATTGTGCAGGTACTGCAGGCGTGCGAAGTCGATCTTTTCGGCTATGAAAGAGCAGCCGTTTGTTGTTGAGCTTGACGAAAGAGGTATTAGTTGCCAAAAGCCCTTGATGTGGGGCTGTACTTGTACATTTGTATTCTAGTATTTTCTAATGTTTAGGCTCCCCTCACCGTACTCTAAGGGAGCGATTCCAATCACTGTACAGGTGAACTTTGAATCTTACCTACAACAATCTAGAAACTCTGCACCATCTCAAATTCCACATTTATTTTGTGCTTAGCTACGAAACAGATGCAGAAAAAGAAAATGTCAATTGATTATTTTGACAATTAGCACAAATCGAAGCTCACCTGTATGGTCAATGGAGCCTCTAATGTACAGTTTGGTGAATGAAGTCTCTACCTCAGTCCAAAGGTTTAAGATTTAAGACTGGATTGTGTGGTTTCTTTTAGTCTACTTGGGGCTATAGAGGCTAAGGCTTGATCTCCGTGTCCAATTCTTCGATCTGGATTCTTGTTGTTTTTTCTAGACTTTTTTGGCATAGTTATTGACAGTGGCTCATCTCATTGCAGATGACGGAGATGACATTCAACAGGCACTATTCACATTTATTGGCCGCCGCACAGTTCCTCAAGTATTCATCAATGGAGAGCACCTTGGAGGAGCTGATGGTACTAAATCTCTTACTCTTTCCCTTTGACGTCTTTCCCATCTGTATCAAGTATGAGTAGACTGAGCTTTCTTTCAACAACCATATTTGATTTCCCTTCTGTGTTTGTGGGGACGTCATCTTGATGCAACTCTGAACATTAGGGCTTTCAATGTGTATACACAACACGACCTTTCTTAAGCCCTAAACTTCACGAGGATCCCCGTATTTGATTCACAAAGTTAGTAAGGGTACGTCAATGTTAATTTAGTAGAAAACCAGATCAATATTAAGACAATTCAAATGAATGTCAAGTTAATGTTGACTTAATGTTACCTTCTCAATTGTCAAGGGAGTATCAAGATAATGCTAATGACACTATCTTCACATGAACATTAAGTTAACACCATCTTATGCAACATTAATTACATTTCACCAACATGAGGACTACATGAACCTTATGTCTGTTAACGCAACATTAAGAATTTTGTTAGTTCTGAGCAATGCTTTGTTATCCTCCTTCCCTTGATTTCCTGTTGCTCTCTTGGTGCAGACACCGTTGATGCGGAGCAAAGCGGCCGTCTGAAGAAGCTTCTGAAGGCTTCTTCTTCCGCGAGCAAGGAGCAGAAATTCGAGTCTGAACTATGAACCGGCCGGGGTGCAGCTGAACAACTTGCTTCTGTTCTTTTGCAGAAGCAGCAGCAGCAGCAGCAAGAGCAAGTTGTGTTCGGCTACTCCAGGACATGGGCACCAGTGATAGGGGCAGCTATTCTGATGGTCATGTTCCTTGCTTGGGTAGCTGCAAAACCTCTTGTCGTGCACCGCATGAGGGCTCGCATGACAAAGCGCCCCGGCCGACCTCCTCTTAAGAAAAATTTCTCAGCTCCCAATGTGGAGACCTGCCAGAAGGTTTAGCCTTTCATTCAAGTCTCGTTTCTTAGAATCGGAACCTCGGTAATGCTAGTGACTCGGTACACTTTTTTGTAAGCGCTTTTTATATATTTGTTGTAAGCCCTTTTTTCAAATCGATGTTGCTCTTATGTTCTTTGACTTTGGTAGTCTTATGAAATTTTGTTTGATAATGCCGGAATTTAATTTCAAGCATCTGGTATGACAAGAATTTTACCTTGGGCCGTTGAGAACTCTAGGCCGTGGTCATGGAATCTACAGTAGGCTCCAAAAATAATTCGAAGTTTTGCTGTGTGAGCTTCGCCATTCATGAAAAGGCACTTTGATCAGCTGAATCTAGCTCCCTCGACTTGAACTGTTTTTCCGCCAAACTAATTGCAATTTGTTAAGCTGTCAGTGGTCATTAAATTCCGACCAATCAATTATGGAAAATGTTGCTACCCTTTGCTCCTTTATCCATTAAGACCAAGCATTCAATGAACAATGGATGATTACAAACTCATCTTAAGTGCACAAATATGCATTTTTTCATCCATCAATTATTTTTGAAGATTCTTGTATTAGTTTTTTAACATTTGTATAGTATAGATTTCAAAGACTTTGCTTTGGTATGAGATAGCATTCATTTTTCAAAATTGTATTGTAGAGAATTACCATTGGTTGGATTAGATGCTATGGCTTGGGATTAATTTATGTTGGTGCATTACCAATGTTAGTGAAGGGAAGTTTTGGATCTAATGTATATGCAAGATTGGCTTTGTTGTGCCCTTTGTAGACACCGTTCTACAGTATTATTGTAAACGTCATTCAATCACACATCAATATTGAGTGCAATGCTTTGGACTTCCTTTTATAACATTGTTGTAAATAAGCTATCATATGGTCATGCATTAGTATATATAGTGGTGGTATTGGGCTCTCTACATATCCATTTACTTATCTAAGATGAAAATACCTAAATTCATCTTGTACCCATCTCCAACAAGAACTCCATTGAAAGTGTCATTAAATTGTTTCCTTATTTAATTGTGATTGGTTGATTGTTGATCAATTAGATTTTAATTTTATGCCCAAGCTATGTGACCGTTTCAAAAGCCTAGGGAGCTTCCACTTTGAAGATTCATCGTAACTACATGTTTTATCCAAAAAATCTATTTTTTTTTTAATTCATGATTTTCAATTGCTAATACCACAAAAATATTTTTTGCTTGAAAAGGGTGCCTCCAACTCTGCTGAATTGCTTATTTTAATGGTTTTGGGTATTCCCACCTTACAGGTTATAGGTTTGAAGGATTTTTTATTTTTTATGAGGAGGCTAGAGGGTCAGGAGCTCATTCATATCTTTTTCATCATGAAGGCTTAGCATCTAAGAAATATCATGTCAGATTTGAATTATCCTTAGACTCTGCAAATTGGGGGAGTTAACCTTGTTTTGGTGAAATATTAGATATTCTCGTGGTAATTCGATTACAAATCTGAAACAAAACAAGGACAACCCTGGCATCCAATTCATCATATGACGAAGTTGCTCTCTGACATCAGTTTCACATTAGAGATATCCTTGAATTCACCACTGTCTTAATCAGTTGCTCTAATTTCTTTTTTAATTTGGTTAAACACATTGTCGTTCTTGTCCCGAACTATGTTTACAATTTATCCTGCTTGTGCTTTACCTGTAAAATTGTGGACAAAGTGTTGTATAGTCAGACAGGGCAACTCTACAACCTCTAAGCTTGAAAACTACTATGTTACAACTACACCACCAGAAACTGTAGTGAGCAGTTATATGACTTGTTGCAGCATATTGTACATACATGTAAACAATTCAAGTATGCATATGAGGTTGTATGAATCAGAAACAGTACCTGATTGTGAGCCCTTACTAAATCCAACCCATACAGATTTTTATTTCAATTGCCGAAGTGAATGCAAAGACCTTCATTTTTCTGCACACAAAATTTCTATAAACAAAGTGTATCAAGTTCAACTAAAGTCTCTAAAAGTGTTCCTTCAAGAGGAATTCATTAGAGTAAGCTTGACACAAGTTTTCAGAAAGGTAACACTCGTTGTCATTCCTTCATTTGGTCATGAAGCAAGCCTACCTCTGTATATACACTAATCACAACATTGTCTTCAAAAAAATTCAAAAGCCTACTTTGCATATGTATGCTAATCACAGGGTGTGTCCCAAAAACTTGCACAACCCTAGTTTCGTATTTTACACTTATTCACGTGTGTTTGCAAAAATTAACAAAATCGAGGTCATGGTGTATCTGATCACCAATCCTGCATCCTGAGAATCAATTGGCAGGCCTAATATTTACTACCAGGAGGTCTAGAAACTGGCTTCGCTGTTACATCCTGGGAGGCACTTTTAATCATTTGATTCACTTCAGCGATTTTCACATTGGTGGCCTTTAATTGTGCAGAGACCTTCCGGAGGTCGTCCTCCGTACCCCCTTCATGATACCTTTGACTTGCCATTAACATCGTTTTCTTCAACTGCTTTTGCTTTGCAGCAATGTTCTTTGCATGCAGGTCTGGTCCAGTCTTAGATTTCTGCGGCGTCAAGGTATCATTGCGCTGCACTGCTGGAAACCACACTACAGGATCCTCCCTGCCATTTCCAAATTATTTCTGAGAAAAATTCTTAACAAAGCTCACATGAATAGACAATTTCATTTCAAAAATTGTCAATAGCCGGGACTCTATCTCTGAGGTCGTCTCTAACCCCTGAAGTACAAGGATTCATGGTTTCAAAAAATCATAAATTTAATTGATTATACTGTGAAAGTATTATTCAAACGGGATTAAATTCTACATCACCAGAATCAATGAAGAAATAGAACTGAACAAGAGGAGGTCCTCATATGACTCCCACATGAATACTACAAAAAACATGAGACACTTCACGGGTTAAGAAAGCATTGTACCTTGATCCCAGCTCAAATTGGTTTCGGGCCCGGATGAGTCCGCCATCAAGAGAAACAGCCGTAGTCCTGATATTTTTTCTTGCTCTTATCATATTACTTGTCGTATCAAATACTTCAAGGTAGCCAAACAACATGAAAAATAGAGACTCACGTAATCCGCAACCTGCGACTCGAATGCTGAGCTGCTCTTCATTCAGATTAATCATGTTAACGGCATACCCCAGAGAGCCTACCAAGCGCTCTAAACCTGGCTTTATGACCGGTCCTATATTCAGTAGCTTCTGAGGATGTGATTCTTTTACTGCCGGTGAACCATCTGCGCATTTGTAAAAGCTGCAATCAAGACACCACCACCATCAGCCAATTCCATGTTCCGAGAGTGCCCAAGCTAAAAATAAAAAGTGAATTTTGGGAGCTAGCAATCGGATATGGTAACTTCGGAAAAACGTTTTATTTCTATCGTTCAAAAACGTGGGATATGACCTCTCTTTTATCGGTACATTTTGTTATTTTCCTTGAAGCTTTCCTGAGAGCCTTCCAAGTTTTAACTCCAATAGATTTGTAAGCAACAACTGTTGGGTCGTTTGGGGTTAATTACACACAACATGGAGTGCAGGAGAAAAGAATGAGCTGTTGTACCTGGACTCATCTGTCAGAGTTATCACTCGATATCGACCTGAAATTCGCAAATTGTGGCTCCTTGCAAACCCAGATAGTCCCTTGCTTTTGTTGACTGCTCCACCAATATGAGGGATTCCTATGCACTCCGCAGCACTTCTTGACCCGCAAATTATAGCCAGCATATTCTCTACCCCCAGAAACTCCACAAGTGCTCTGGATACGCAACCAATACAGGCTATTAGAATGTTTAAAGCTTTACAATTGCACCGCTAATCAGGCTACTTTTAAATTACCTTGAAACACAGGTCTAGCAAATGAGAAGGCCCGACTAAACTGTAAAGGATAATAAGGTTGAGCTGAAGAAAGTATCAATCATATGCAACCTCCATTTTGCATACAACTGCATGCTAATACTATCACTAGCTACGCTAACAAGTTTGAATTTCCAAACAGTTTCTATTTCTGGATGTCAAAAACTGACCTGTTCAATTGTTCTCCTTCAATTGCCCCCAAGAGTGCTACAATCCCAATAACGCCCCTTGTGTCCTTGATCTCATTATGACTTTCACATTGAGCTTGTAACAATATTGAGGCTGCATGGGTTCCAGGTGGGCAACCGAGCTCTGAAACTTTCATCTCCACTTGCTCTGGCGTCAATGAAACAAGAATTATTGAAGCCAAACTTCATTGAGACTGGGCTTTTTTGCGCTGTATCTAAGCCAGCTTTTTTCAACTTACCGAAAGAAGCGCTTGCAATTCTGGATTTTGGGTGTGTGCCACACACCCTTTCCACATCTGAGGAGTACTTGGCATTGGAATGGGTGGCAGAGTGCATTTTCCTTGTTGCAACGGAACGGAAATATTGGGATTCCAATCTAGTGTGAGGGTGTGAGCCGTGCCATCCATGGTCTCATCCCGTTGCCCATTCTCATCCACCGCTTCGATCACTATCCCCGTCAATTGCGACCCAACTAGTACATGGTCTGGTTCCTGCAGTACCTCACATAAAACTACACTATTTAATAAAAAGGATTCATGGTTATAAAACGACCTGTTCGATTGATCATATTGTGAAAATAATAGAATTCAAATGAAGTTAATTTTATATCGCATGGATGAATGAAAAACATTGCACATATTTGGGGACAAAATAAACAAAATGAACAAATGAACGTCCCCGTATGACACTCAAAACTGCTAACAAACTCGAGGGCCATTTTGGTCTCCTTCATCTTTTCAGGTGAAGCATATCACACCAGTTCAACTGTCCAAGCAGATATATAGTTTACCCTTTCACTCTCCTACATTCCTCATCGATCAATATGTCATTAACATATGGAAATTCATTTATATACTCAGGCAGTTAGGAACTTACATTTCTAATTCGGAGGTGTCGATTGATGACATCGAATGTTGTCACCAACAGGATCTCGTTTTCTATTGACCGTAACTCCACCTGAGCTGCAGATAGCCATAGTAGTCCACAGGATTTAAAGCGCCATTTTCAGCATAAATTAGAGTGGTCGTACGTGATAGTTAAAAGACTCAGATTACAGAGGTCGTGAAACGTGAATCCGCATTCTCATAGTAACTGAAAACAGGGTACCTGTTTCGCCATAGCTAGCTATTACTCTGAGTCGCATCCCAAGGTCCAGACTTCCATTATCGTCCATCTGCATA
Source organism: Neckera pumila (assembly GCA_963969595.1). NCBI lineage: Eukaryota > Viridiplantae > Streptophyta > Bryopsida > Hypnales > Neckeraceae > Neckera > Neckera pumila. The sequence goes on along the minus strand of OZ018409.1, from coordinate 43,039,843 downwards.
CAGGAATGAGATCGCAGTAAGTACGACAGCCGTAGCTCATAATGCATAACTTTGCCTCCCAAATGACCGCCTCTATATCTACAGAAGTTGTAAACCACTTAGAAAGCTTATAGGTGGGACCGATAGCACATGGGCCCATTTTTGAATGCTTGAAATACAAACTCATCCATGCGGTATCAAGGTTTAAATAATAGAATTCAAATGAAGTTAATTTTATACCGCATGGATGAGTTTAATAATGATGTTTTGAAAGTTTTAATAATCGAGTACATGCTTCCAAACTTCATCTTCTATTTTTAGATTGAATACTCTGAGGTTAGATTATGCATGATTTGATGTATTCAAAATCACAGTAGCTAAACCACTCAAACAAGTGTCAATATGGTGTTCACATACTCACCGCAGTTCAAGCTTCTAAATCCTAATTAAGTACTCATACATTTGTGTGGTGCAGAGGATTATAAAAGGAACTTACCGATCGTATGTACCCGTTTTTATCTTGTAACTCAAAGCCTTCTAACAGCACTTTGACTTGTTCACCAGAAGCGACGGGATTCTCATACTTGTCAAATGCCTGCACATATCACATACTGCTGCGTCAATAGAGTTCGCTTTTCTATACATTCTCCAACCTTGAACAAGAGCGCGAGTGCTTCACTCAGTGCTAGTCTGCTCGACTCAACTAACTCAGACCAATGTCATGAGAGGAAAGATAAACCCTCAAGGACTGAGATTTAACGCTTTTTTAAACGACCACTCTGATTGATCATTTTATGATTAAAAAAATTCAAACAGGGTCAAATTTCATACCACTATAATCAATGAAAAACATTGCAATGTTCGACCCCATTCTGTCTGGTCAGTGGTACATTAAGCTTTACTCTGGGTGTTGCAACATATTACTATATGGTTGCAGTGAGGAAATTCAATATTCTAAAGTAAAGCACCTCAAAGACGATGTGAACAATAGTTTGCCCTGGCTTGAGATGGATTTCAGGGGCTTCGCTCTCCTTCAAGCGAGCTGATGCTAGTCCTCCAGGCAGCACTGAAATTTTGAAGATTACACATGGTGAGAATGAAAATTTAGTTGCCATTGTGTTCATAAATTTTCAACTAAAATTCCCTGTCTGTTATCCATCAAATTCGAGATTCTATAATAGACCTTCAAGTGTGCCAATATTTGAGAGACTGATAAAATAGGTGCCTAAGCAGAATCTCTTAAAGGGACGAAGATCTATACCCTTGTAAAATGAGTATTTTGACAAGTAATGAAACGAATTATTCAATTGAGATTGCCAACAATGCGGGAAAATCGATTTGACCTGATATTGCGAAGCTTGCTACCACGCTATCCGCAATACTCATCCTTAATGCAGCCTGCATTGTTGGCTTGAGCGGTTCAAGACTTCCGCCTCCAACTTCAATTCTCTGCTCTCAGCCATCCACATGGCCTAATTATATCAAACCTCAAAGGCCTTGATCGTAGTAAGTCATATACAGAGGGGGTAGTGAAAGAGAGTTCGACTATAGGACCCAAACAGGTACCGATTTCAGGTTAGAGTTGTACCGGAATTTCAACGCTGAGTTGGTCGTCATCCGATATCTTGACCAGGTGTTTGTCAATAGTAACGGCGGTCATGAGTCGATCTCCTTCGATAGAAAAGATTTCGCCTGTGATATCATCCGGGATTTCTGTAAACTCCATTGGATTGCTGAATTCATCAACCCGAGTGAGATACAAAGTTTCAGGCAGCACGTCCTCAAGCCTGCGATCATTTGGAAATTCACACGAAAGTCGATGAAAGTCATTGTCAGATTGATGTAGAGAATTTCTTCTATACTTCGGACTCTGACTTCAGAATCGGCATTACTTGAGAAAATGTACGTGAATGTCAGTAGGAGGTGATTCAAAATGCGAACAACTGACCTAACTTTCATCGCTTCTGGACTGCGCTTTGAGTGGTGTTCACTGCAAAGACCAGGATGGGAGCAGATGTACCAGTGTCCTATTACAGAAGATGGTGTGACATTGATGCACATTTTAAAGTCATCCACAGCCTGATACTTTGCACTCACCTAAACAATTCAACTCCACAAAAATGGGATTAGTTTGATTTCCTTTTAAAGCTTGCATGTCATCTTTTTGTGCCTCCATCAAGGACAGCAATTCGTATTATTCCCTAATTTTGAAAAGAGATTATTTTCAAGTTAATTCACAAACGCACAGAATAGAGAGGTCAGTTAAATACCAGAGTGAATATGAACTCGTATGTCCCAGTTATTTTGGTAACGCTTTCGAGGATAGTATCAGAGGTACTAAAATAGTACAAGCCCTTCAAATTGTCTCTTGTGCATGCCGTTGTTTTTGCCTGGTAAACTCTTTCTGCTTCCACCATGCCTTTTTCTTTCATTTCCCGCACAACAAGCGTCATTTCCATGGACTCTGTCATGATATATTTCTGCTCCAAGCGAGAAGCTTCTCCATGTCTTCCTGATGTATAACTCTTGCATGACCTTGGCCTCACTACTGCGATGATATCAGTAGGCAGGCCTGCCCCCGCTTTCAAGTGTGTGCATTGCAGAAGGCTCTATACAGATGAAAAGTTATTTTGAGCCCAATTGTTGAATCAGAGTATAAGTATATATAACTTCAAGATAGGTTTACACGCATCATTAAATCACAATCGTGTCTCATGAAACAGGCTTTTCAGGATGCAAAAAGGAAAGCTAGCTAACGTTAATAAGCTCAGACAACCTTTCATGATCTCTTGTTTGCATACTCGTTACAAAGACGACGAAAAACTCAAGAAGAAATGCACAACAGCAAACATTTCTGAACCAAATTGGATCGGAGCTCTCAAAGTATGCAAAAGGAAAAATGAAAGTCGTGTTGGTGCTTACTTTATGACCTGCTAGTTCCAACACCTCTCGTTCATTTAGCAGATCGACGAACGCAGGCAGCTTGTTCTGAATTATCTCCAGTCGTTTCAGCCATGCCACTTCAGGAACCTCCTCACACTGCGAAGCGTACGAATGTGAGTACAAATCAGAGAGCACACTACAGTTTATCCTTGTAGCGCACTCTATTCGAAGAAAATGGCTTCTCTATATTCATGTCTTCATCTTTGCAATTCCAAGTCTTCCTATTTACAAGGTAATTATATAAAGGACCCCCTAGGACCAAGTTATGTTTTCGGCCTGTTATTTTTTACCACTTTTGACGACGACAATACAGGCTTACCTTGTCAGAGAAGAGTATTTCCACTTGGAAGGCTCGTGACTCTCCAAGAGTGAAAAAAGTGGGTTGGTCTTCTTCACTCAGTCCTACTCTGCTTCCTCGCTCCTCAGGAATCTCCATCGGCCTACATACATTCTCACAATTGAGAATTCTTTTCACATTATAGCGTGACATTGTACATAGAGTACACTAGTCTTTATTGGGATCTAAAGGAGCTTAACCTATTTACACAGCTACCTTCATTTGGCCACAATTTATTAGTTGCTTGTGCTCGTTCACTATTGAATGAAATAATGTCTGACCCCAGTTTCTTTCTTAAGTTACATTTCAAGGAATCTAGCATCCAGTATGGATAATCATGGGCTTGCAGTCAGGATACTGCTATTGCTCACACGTATGATCTTTTCCAGGCAATAAAGCCATAATAAACGCATCAACTATCCCGAACACAAAACATGAAAGGTGGAGACATTGAAGAAATTATACCTGCATATGATCCTCGTATCACCTGTTGCAGTGAAAACAATCCAACCAACTCTTATAAACCACAGTATGTTCAAGATTTTTGTCACAAGAACGAGACAGAATCAGAGCAATATATGTAGACATACAAGCTATTCAGGGAATAAAAGAGGTCATCAAGAGCATGAGTCAGAAAAAATCTAAAGCTATAAAAAGCGGTGTGGAAATATTCTGCTTGCTGGAGAAATGTATCATTGCACACAGTAGCAATGTTCCTCTAAAGCAATGGACAGCCAATCCCACAGTTATAACGTTACCTGGATCATCAGCAAGGCCTTCGGAAATGAAGCACTCCACAGTCACAAATAGAGATTTATCATTGTTGTTCAGGCCGGGGAGGCCCTTGAGGAGTTTCAAATGTTTGGGAGGCTCTCCCTTACCAACCTTCCAGTCAATGCCCTTGCATTTAATATCATGCACCACTCGAAAAACTACAATGCACAACTTTAACCCAGTTAGTACATCTAAGGCCAGACCACGGTCGCAATTCAACTAGTCAGTATGGACGTTTCTGTTCTAAGCATTTTTGTAAATCGTCTGTATATGAGCATGGTGTTTCTTTTAAACGTTGACAAGAACTGTTATTTTCTCTTCTTCATGTGAGTCGCTGCCATCTCACCGTCTTTGGTGATATTTAGTTCTTTCTTGTTCAGGTCCTGGGTAGCAATGACCAGACTATCCTCGTTGAAAACAGCTCCTATATCGAAGCTTTCATGCTGCTTCTTAATCCACGTTGTGTACTCAGCATGGAGATGTTCAGGTTTGGTAGGAACCCAGCCTAGACATTCAGGCTCCGAATTGCGTCGCTTGATTGATACAGTCACCGGTCCTGATGACAATCAAGCGATTATTCGATAATTGAGCCCCAGCCGACAGCAACGTGACATCATTCTTCTTAAAGATCAAATATGAATATTTCACACTCCACCTTACGATTTTTAAATGCAGTAATTGAAAGTTACTGCACGGCAAGTTTAGCAGAGAGATAATTTAATGATAGATTCATACCAGGTTTCTTCAGTGTTTGCAGACCAAGACCTAGATTTAAGAGAGCCTCAGTGAAGGGGTGTTTTGGAACAAGGTCCATCTGCTCAGAAAGAATTCATGTCTTTTTTGTGAGAATGATTCAACTTCATTTACAAGTATGAAAGAAGAATAAATGGCAACACGAAAAGTTTGGCATGGCAAGGAGCAGAGAATGAGAAAGGTCATCAGCTTACTTTGGATTGAGTTGGTATAAACCCTGCATCCACATCTGCTAACACCATTCACCATTCACTTTAAATTCTGAAACTAATGTATACAAAGTTTCAACAAGCAGAGTGAATTTTCCATGCTTGTAATTTAAGAGGATCTCCACTGGCTACTATAATCAACCTATTCCAAGGCACCGAGGACGCAACACATAATATAGACAATAATTTTGGGAGAAAAATAGCAATCTAACTGAAATGGAGATAAATCCACTATGTTGAATTTCAGTACCTATAAATGCCTTGACACGTTTATAGCAGTGCCTATTCACTTCATTAGGTCTGAAGACTTTTTTGGGCTCCATGAATGGGAGCCTTCCCTGCATATGCATATGCCAATTGAACACTCACGATTTTTGGTTGCTCACAATGATCTAGAATAGCCATTTTCACTCTCTATGTCTGAAAAAGTCCTTCAGCATTCAGACACTAGGGAGACCTCTTGTATTGTAAGAAGTATGAGATATGAACACTTACTCCTCGAGCATCTGGAAGCAAGCGACCAAGACGACGAATAGCTCGGCGAGAAAAACTTTCAAAGTTTTCCATATAATCTGAGTCTTCTTCCTTCATTTGGTCAATAACATCATCAATTGCTTCTCTTCCCTGTTTACCAAGACAACAGCCTCAGACAAATCAGTAACGGGGCACAGACAACAAGAGCTTCAAATTGTGTCGATAGTCAAGTCTTCAAGAAATTATCGTCAATTTTCACAACGCAACTTAATAGTGCTTCCGGGAATGAATGTATATTACCTGTCTGATAGGAAAGTAATGACAAGTGATGCGTGCATTTGCCTTATCAAATCTGTCTCCTGCATGCTCTAAACATAGCAAAAAACATCATAAAAATTTGCATAAAACGACTACCTGTGGGTGCACAGAGAAATGAAATAAAAACACGGTCTTCACACAAATTTGATTAATGAATGAAGTAGGAATGTTGATTACCAATCATCGTCTTGCTCCGAAACTTTGAAATTACATCATTTGACATGTTTGAGCGCAATCAGTGGCTAACTAGTCAAACCGTGTGGACTCTAGGACTTGTACTACTTTTTCCGAGAGGGGATCCAAAGGAAACTACCTGATACATCCGTGTCTTTGAGTTTGGAAAACTCCAAGATAAGTACAAACGGATCTCCACAACCTGAATGAAAATGTGAGTGAGTCACCTCACCACCCAGTATCCCCGCCAGATCTTCACCGTTGACCTGCAATGAAGCACGACTCCTCAGAGCTAGATTCCTGGAAGTGCATTAAGAATAATACCACTGGTTCAATAAAAATAAAGAGAATGGTACTATAGGTAGTGACTTTCTCACCCGAATTTCAACAGGCCTGGTAGTGAAAGTTTCACCATATCCTTCATCATTCTGCATCAGATACGCAACCACATTAATGAATCGTACATGGGCCAAAATGCAAGCGACAACTGAAACATCTAAAAAGAGACTACATTAGCGAAAGGGGATTTACCTGTATATAAGGGAAATAGTAATCTTTCAGCTTACGCTGCACCTCCTCGACCCTCCATATTGACACTTTACGATTCAAATCGGAAATCTCTACCTGCAACCCACAGTATCAGTATCATTTCGAAACAAGCAGCGAGCAAAAGAGCAAAAGAAGTCTTTTCTTAACAACTGAAATAGCTTTCTGTACTAGCTACCTCTTTTCGATTGGGATTCGAAATTATGGTAGATTTTCCATTGAAGGTGGTAGTTGGACTTTTTCATTTTATCCTTACAAATTTCAAGTACATGAACATCAGTACTGAGTCGAATAGACTGAGCAGTTTGACATTTGATCCTTACAAATGCAAATACATGAACATTTCAATACTGAGCAGTTTACCTTTGTGAAGCTTCCATGTGGAGACCATTGAAGCTCCTGTTCTGTTGGGGAACGAAACTCACCTCCCGTCTATGCATATGACAAAACGCATTGGCAATCCAAGACTTAGGTATGTCACATATTATCAATGGAAAACCAATAGTACGATGTGTTCAAACTTGGTAACGTCCAAAAGGATAAATCAGGTACCTTCCACACGCTCCCAGATTTCACAGTTGTTGTCAAAGACTTTCTACCCAAATGCAAAATAGCTACCCTCTGCGACCTCTCTGTTTTTGATGACACTGTTACGCTTCTGCAAAAACAGATTCATGTGAACAGATGGATCAGTCTGAAAGAATACCTATACCAGACCACCTCAATAAACCTAATTCTAGATAACCACGGCGTATTGTGAGAATGAAAGCAAATATGGAAGTGCAACAGTCTAAACTACCTGGTCTAAGCAGTGCAACAAATTTGTGACCGACAATAGATGGATCCTATCAAGGAAGAACAGGGAGGGTTTACATGAATCACAACTGGCACTGTGTCTTAAGAAAGACACCAGAGTTCCACTGTGATACATTTTACTGAACGCATTCAGTCTTCAACCACATTTTGAAAGATGCGCACAAATGCATTGAGTCTTTGAATTCGGATTCAAGAAGCTTTCCAACCACATCAGCTGCATTGGCAAATGAAAACATGCCATACCCGCCAAGGTGAAACCCAGCTGAAATTCCTCCGAATCCGTACATTCCAAAGTTGGGCTGCAAATTAAATCAGAAAATATTAATGAATGATCCTCAATTCATTTTTTTGAACAAACTCGGCATTTTCTCAGCAAGCAATTGTGCAGCTCGTAAGTAGTCGATAGTTTTGACAAACAATTACTAGGAAAACACCTATTTCCAAATTAGGTACTTCGAAATATAGAAGACGCTTGTAATTACTGGAACTAAACATCATCTCAAAATATTCCTTTATAAGATTCACAAACCTATAAATGGCAAGTTAATGTCAATAAATAGACAATTACATCCATATCTAGATTATGTAAAATTAGTGCTGACTTAATAGCTGCCAATGTAATGCCAAGTTAATCAATTTGATGCCAATGATACTAACATGACACTAACATGAAATTAACATGATTTGTGATACTTAACACCATTTGTGATGCACTAACATTAAGATGACATTAATGCAACATAGGACTCTATGAATCTATTGCTTAATAACTTCACATCAAGAAATTTGTTGGGGAGGAGGATCTTTTGTGCTGATCGTAAACACACGCATTGCAAGCTGAAAAAGCATTAAAAAAATTACAGATTTCCCACCTTCAGGTACGGGGGATCACCACCAATCGCCTCGGGTACAACGTGCCGGTTGGTCGAGGATCCTAAAGTTCCCCTGTACAATGAGGCCAATCAGGTTATTGTTGCGGAAAAAATGACAATTTCAATATTAAGGAGTATAAACAACTGTATTTTGCTGGAAACCGACAAACATGAGCATAATGCTTTACCATTTTGAAATACAGTTTTCAGGGGTACCATCCATCCCTTTGCCTGTGTCGTATATGCTGATGATCCCATCCTTGTGGTCGAGGTTCACACTGCCAAACAATTTTTTTGAATTGTCAATTCCCTCAGTAGAACAATTTCCTCAGTAAGATTTCCTCTTCTTCAAAAGAGGGCTCACAAGAGAGAGGTACCAGATGAGACGCTGTTTTCCAGTTTGCAGTTGATAGACGGCTTGCAGTGAGTTGTCCTGTTGGTAAAAGCACTCCTCAGTCATAATTCTGAACAATTTTGTTGCGAGACAGTCATACAAAAGAGAAACCGAACTTTAAAAAGTCCATGTAATACAGATCTATCAACAACTATGAAGTACCATACCAGTTCGTCCGCTAACGCTGAAAACAACGTATAATCCTGTGGCAAGACCTCCAGCATGTGGGGTTCTGGTGTTACGTTCCAAAAACCCTAAGCACAGACATTGTTCTCGAATGTCAGAAATGTCAGAAAACTGATGTCCAATCAAATAGTAACGTGGAACAGCCTTCAAATTTTACATGTAAAAATGTAAAAATGCTTAAAGTGGGGCATATAGTGTCCTCAAATTTAGTGGTTCATAGCTTAGAACCAAAATTGAGAGATTTAAGAATGCAGTGACTCACCGGATGAGCATGTGCCGTATCCGGGTGCAGATCCTGCCAAATCCCAGTCATGTGACAAAACAAAAATTAGAAATTTTCTACAGCGAGTATTCAAAAGACACAAAGACTTTTGCCATCTAGAGTTACGGTTTTTAGTGTGAAAAGAAAAACACGTTTGTAAGCAAAACTCCAACTCACATAGAGAAGAAGAACCTTCCCAGCTTTTGACTCATAGCTTGATGCGAATTCCCCATCATGGACGGGTCTCCCTTGGAAGTCTCGAACAAGCACATGTTTCCCCCAAAGAATCCCACGCTGCTTCACCTTCTTGCCACAGCTTCTGCCCACCTCTGTTTTCACCAATTTAACAAATTCCTGCACTTTCAAGTTCCTACAAACCTCCGCAGGTACTTGCACTTCAATGGAGGTTCGGTTTGGAAGATACACCACAAACTCAAACGTGTGTGGCATGTGCACGCTAGCTGGAATGGTAGCCAGCTCGGTGGATGGCTGTGAACGGCGAGGAAAGGAAATGGATGGCTCCATGAACGGCTGCCGATCCATGGATGCCTGTGAAAGATGGTCGAAATCCACACGACGGCGGACGCTGCGACTCCGGGCGAAAGATTGGGAAGACGAGAGAGTCGAATCAACGGCATAATTTTCTTGGACTTCTTCGAACGGGCGCCTGCGCTGTGTCGAGCCTGAGGAACCTGGACGGCCTGCTGATGGCTCTCCCATCGCAACCAAATGGCTGATCAAACAAGAATCAAATCAGTTGATCAAACAGGAAATTGTGGTCAGTGCGCTTGGAAATCAAATTAGGGCGACGTACACTCCACCTGAACCATGCACACCCACCACATTAGAAACCCTTCCTGCTTTCCTCATTCTGTGTGGCATTGCACTCTAGTTGACGGCGATCGCTACAAAATGAAGTGCTTCAAACCAACCCAAAAAGCAATACAGACCATAAATTATCGCAGACCCAACAATCAATCAACGCAAATGCGAGCGGCCCTTCCTTCTTTCCTCATTCTGTATGGCATTGCACTCTAATTGCCGGCGATCGCTACAAAATGAAGTGTTCCAAACACACATACCCAAAAAAGCAATGCAGACCCTAAATTTTCGCAGACCCAACAATCAACGCAAATGCGAGCTAGCGGCGACAGCAACAAGTGCAGACTCGATTCGCAACAGCCTCTCAGCATGAGCTTATAATGCAATTTGGACAACACCTCCACAACTCCAAACGACATGAAAAAGAATGCATTCGAAAGGTATGAGCGTACGTATAGATCTTCTTTGTCACGCTCCAAGGCTATTTCTATAAATGCAAAATGAAAGGAGCCCTTTTGCCGAAAGCTTGACCTCCAAGCCCCGCTCCAAGCTGAAGACTTCAGTGTCGAGATTTGTGTTACTGAAGAGAAGAAATGGTCGAAGAGAGAAATGGTACCCACTGAACCTCCAAGTAGTGCAGGATCCATTGCAAGTAACTTAAGCTTAAGTGCAGGATCCACTCAGAGCTGCACTCCTGATTGATAGCCAGCATGCCTGTCCATTCCTCAGATGCAGCTCAGAAGATTTTATTTTCGATTTTGTTGCTGATGGTTTGGATTTCTTGTGATTGACTGGAGGGATGACGAACTAAACTGCGATTCTAAAATATTTTGGACACATCTCATACCATGATGGCCTACGCCGGTATAAGCTTACTTGCCATAACTTACATTCAACCCACGTCATGGGGATTGCTTGGGAGTTGGGACTCCTGGTAGGCAACAGAGTGAACAGCTCTGCCAGTGTATTTTAAAAAAGAATCTCAAGTTTGGTATCCTGCATCGATGTATTTGCATAAACTTTTTTTCCTTTTTCTTTCCAGTATGAAATCATAGCATTGCTTCACATTCAGTTATGATTGCGTGTAAAGCATAAAAAATGTTACTTTTCTTGTCTCCATATGAAGCAAGAGTTGTGACAGTCACATAGGCCGGTTCAGCTATGTCTCAATCAGTGAAATTTTTTATCATTTTGGAGTAGTGGGAGCCAGTTATTTCTTCATTACACATGTGATGCTTGGGTGGTGCGTGGTGATATCTAAGATATCAAAACTAGGTGATATCGACTTAAAATTTGGCTATAAATCTTTAAAACAACAATGAAAATTAATTTGACCCAAAAAAATGAAATTTTTTCTTTATAAAAAGTAGCCAGCATCTTTTTGTAGTAGCCAAGTGATGAATAATCATCGAAGAAAACATTAGTCTCATTTTTCAATTCTATAGGTTCTCACTAGCATTGTCAATTACACTAATAATGGTATTTTGTATTACCAGTCCTACATTAATTGATTTTTAACCCTTAAAGAACCAACATGCTTTTTTGACTACATAGAAATTTTGGATAGGTACGTGTGACTAGAGGTTTCCATATTTTTAGCCCAAATTTTAATAGAAGGTGGGGACAAGGAAAATCTTTTATATGCACTAAATTTCATGACATTTAGAAATATGAGTCAAAAGTTATGGTCTAATATATTACTTTTTTTCATAAATGGGCAGTCCAAGTAGATAACATTAGAGGAAATTTCAGGCTTTCAGAGGGCTGCTCCACAATCCTCCTAGGTACACTGAAATTTGCTTTTTATTTTGCTCAAAAAATTGTTTTTCCCCTATTTTTGCCCTGTTGAAATTGCAGTGGCAGTGGCGCAAGAACCGAGAATTCCGAATAAAAAGTTATTTAAAAAAATAATTATTAAAATAATAATAATAATAATAATAATAATAATAATAATAATAATAATAATAATCTTTAAGAAAATAAATAAATTTTTTTTTAAAATTAAAAAAAAAAATCGGAGTAGTCAAGTTCCGCAAAATTTTTTAACTCAATTTTCATTATTTTTTGAAAAAAATAAAATTGTAAGATGTAGATTGTTTATTATAACATTGCAACCATTGGGATTGGCATTTTTCAATTCCATAATTAAATTCTTAACAAATTAATATTTGAACCATTCTCTACTACTATCTATTTACTAATTTTTTTCCTATATATTGTACAATTTTAAATGATGTGAAATTTTTCAAATATGTGGCAAACTTGTCTAGGAAGAAGAAGCCAAAGAAGCACCACCATTTTGGACACTTTTTTAGAAAAAAGTAATATGGAGAAGTGCGACTACTCTATTTTTTGTAGGTCTCCAAAAAGGATTTAAGTGAATTTGAGTGCTTGTATCTTGCAATCCATGAGGTGAAAATTTCTGAAATTTTACCATATGTTTTAAAGCCAACATACTACAAGATCCTACATTTCATGTGTCAAGTAAAAGTTTTTTTTCAAAAATTTGGTACTTGTTCTAAAAATGACAGTTTTTGAACGTTTTTAGTGAAAATATAGTCATGGAACTTTTAGAGGTTAAATGCTACAGAGTATAAGTTTTTATATATGATGAATACTTTATCCAACTATGTTCACAATAATACTGTTATATAAGCATGTATGGTATTACTATATGTAGTTTAAGGACTTATTGGCTCAACATATATTGGAAGAGCATGTTACAATTACTTAAATATTATGATTTTTTAAAAGTAATTTTCTTGTCTTCAGTTGAAATTTAATACTTTCATGTGGAAAAAACCCTACCTTTCACTTCCCCCCCCCCAAAAAAAATTAAATTAAAAAATGGATGTTCCTTTGGACTCAATTGCCACCACTTCAAAGTGCCTCTCAGTCATTGTAACTTACCAACAAGAAAAACAAAATTTAACCCTTGAAGGACACTGAGGCAAACAAGTGGTTCATGGACAACTTCATTGTTCACTGCATAAATAAAGAATGCACCTATTGATCCAATAATCAAAGCAGTTCCAATGACTCCCCTGCGGGTCATGGGGGCCACTAAAGTCGCTTGCAGTTGCCCAGCAGCAAGAAAGTGAGGCCCACGGTTGTCATTTGGCTTTTGATGTTGATTGATATTTTTATTGTTGGCAACTTGGCATATGTTATTGCTGGATTATGTGAGCAACTGAATGCAGTGATATCTCTTCTGTAGGAAAAAAATAATTTATATTTCTAATTAGTGTGGCCCCCTCAAGGCCCCCTGTTCATTCCCACTGTTTGAGTGATTAGGCACGTAAAAATTGTGACCTATGCTGCTGAATTGCCTCATTCTCATAAAACTCTATAATAGTATTAAAACGTGGATTTCAAAACATTCGGTCAATGAAATCAAGGGGCCTGTGCAACAAGCCTCTTGTGGAGGCCGCTTTGAAAGAAAAAGAAAAAAAACATTATTATTTATTTGCAACGCATGATAATATTTGCAAATTCTGATGTCATTTTTGCAATCTAGAGGCCCCAAATTAACTAGGGGCATGTAGAGAAGTGGATTAATCAAGCACAAAATAGTTTGTTTGTTTGTTTGTTTTTACATTCTGCAAGAGGTTCATTGCACTACAATGGACTTGACCAAAAACATGGGCCTACAAACTTTAGGACTGGATGAAGACATCATGGTTACACTAATTTTTCCTTATTAGTGAGGGTGCAAAATTAGAAGCACGTTGGTAGAAAACCAAAATATTGGAAATTAGTAGAGTTTCTTCTTCTATCTCCAAATAATTTTTTGTAGAGTTTTGAAAATATTTGATACCAATTTCATTGATCATGTTTTGAAAAGCATAAACATTCAAATGGGTTTAGATTTTGTATCACCAAGGATCAATGAAGTACATTACATGTGTTCATTATTACAAACAAAATGAAATGGAACAAAAAGACTCCGTATGACCTACTCAAAATAACCATAACCTCTAAAGTCCCACATCCATTTTTTCATCTAAAAACACTTATAATTGCCATTTTCTATACAAACAACAAAATTTTTAAACATTTGTATATTTTGCATATCCAACTAGAGGATTTTCTTTCAAAGTAGACTAGTATGAAAATAATTGGAAGAAACTTCAAAAAATTTTATATTGATCACAAATATAAGCGTTCTTATTAAAGTAAAGAAAATGAGTTTATTTGTTCCTAGCTTGATTAAATTATAAGGTTTTGAATTGTCTTACTTAAAAATTTTGTACTACAAACTATGAATGTCAATTTTTTTAATGTTGAAGAATTGAGTTGAGAGGTTGGAATTTTTTTTTTAAATCACATAATTTTTGTTCTTCAAAAGATTGTTGGGTCAAAATAGATATGAAATAGAAAGAAAAAATAAATTGTTGATAGCTCTAAAGTGGAAGTGAACCATAGTAATTCCAATGGTGAGATTGTTTTAAAAACAAACTAAACCACGTCCAATTTATTTTTTTCAAAAATTATTAAAATTGAATGAAAAAATAGATCTAGTACATTATTCAATTATTTTTTGAGGAATTTGATAAAACTGCCCTCAAAAGAAGAGGCTTCATAACTTCACATTATTTACCCAAATGGAATGAATCAAATCTTTTCACATAGGCAGAAAGACAATTTATAATAAATAAATAATATTTTAAAAAATTAGTTATTATTTTTTTCTACCCACCCTTGCTTCTTTTGAGCTGATTGGGACATAAATATTGCTCCATGTCACCAATTGAAATAAAAAAATCATGTTTTCCAAAAGCTAATCAGTTTTTCTATCTTGGAAAAAAAAATTCAATAAATCTTGCTAAAATTTGAAATTATAGTTACTTGCTTGAACCTTCAAGAGTCCCCTCAGGGAACTTTTGGGAAATTTAAGGGTTAAAAAAACATGAGGTTCAAACATGATAAAGAAAACATTGAAATATAATATAGTTATGTTGATACTTGCCTTCATTTAAAATAGTATGACTTTGGTAAAATTGTGTTGTATGCACTAAGAGTACAACTGAATGTTGTTTAGAAGAGGCTAATTATAAATGAGCGACAAGTAAGAATAAAGTACAATAAAGTACATTCGTTTCGTAAATTAAGTTTCAATCTGATTAAATACAATTTTGTTTTGAAAAAAAATTCCAATTCTTCAAAAAACTATCAACCCAAGGAGATCACTATTATATTTTTAGAAAATTTTACTAAGAGCCTTACTTAAAGGTCATTATTTAAAAGACAATACTAATAGGACTATACTTAAAACACCCCTTTCTCTTGTATCGAGGAAAAGTTCAAAACTACATATTTTTTATGCATTGTCCAAAATAAAAATTATAAAACTTTTTTTTTGAATTCCAACCATAGAAAAGTGTACTAAGCAAGTAAGGCAATGTGGAAAAAACATTTCAACCCATACGTGAGAAAAATATTTTTTTTCAATCTTGTGAAAGAAAGTCAAAAGACTTCAAGCCTTCTTTGAGTAAAATATTTGCTCTACCAAAAAAAAGGATTTTAGCCATTCACATGTGTATGATGTAAGGTTCACTCATAAAAAAATTTAGAAGCAAATATGGAGTTTGGCTTACTCTAAATCAATTTGCAATGCAAGGAGGATAAGTGCATTGGCAATACACTAGTCATTTTTTGATGATTTCTTGTGCAATGAAGAAACATTTTATTTGAAATCCAAATGGTTAAAAATTAGAGATAAACATTTTGAATATGGGGGAAAAAGTTCAAGAACTTTGACTTCACATATTAGAAGATAATAGGGCTTGAAGAAAATGTTTTTTCTTGAAGCCACCTCCAATATAGCTAATAAAGTTTGACTCCTTGTAGAATGTGATTTGAGAAATAATTTTTTTGACAATTTTATGCCATTTAATTAATTACATATATGCCAAACTTCAAAAGTTGATGAGCATTTTTGTAAAAGGTGTCCAAAAGATGCACAAATTGCCCGGGCTGCCAAAAAAGTTCAAAGGAACGTAATTTTTTATTTGGGTACTTGATTGGAAAAAAACTATATATTTATTCAGGGGGCACATGTTCACACCTTGTATCAAAATTTTGTGAACATCCAACCAAAATTGACTTCATAGGATCCTACCCAGATTTTCTAAATGTTTATTCAACGGACAATTAGTCTTCAACTACAACTTGGTCAATTAGACACTTAAATTTTACATGTAAGATAGACCCACTTAAAAAATGACATGAATAAATTTACAAAAAATATAGGATATTGGAAATATGCCCCTTGTAGCATTTTATGTAAAAATATGGTCATCTTAAATACGATAATTAAGGTAAATAGCCCCACATCAAATACCCTCTTAACTCAGGTGTATACCTTAAATAACAAGGAGTGATCTCTCTGGGACTATCAATGACAAATGATAAATCTATTTGTTGAATTTAATGAATGAGAATGAATGGTTTAGTGTAAGGTGAGTCAATTCATTATTGCAGCAAATTGATTCCACAATAAAACTTCAAGTAAATTATTGAGAAGTATTTAAACAAAAAATTATATCAAGCAAAATTGCATACAATAACTTATTAACAATAACTTGTTAAACATGACAATGAAAAACCAATTAACCCCTAAAGGACCAAAATGCGTTTTTTGGCCGTATAAAAATTTTGGGCAGGTACGTGTGACTAGAGATATCCATATTTGAGGCTGAAATTTTAATAGAAGGTGGGGGCAAGGAATATCTTCATGTATACCAAGTTTCATGACATTTTGAAATACGAGTCAAAAGTTGTGACCTGATATGTTACCTTTTTTCGTAACCGGGCAGTTTGGGCAGATCAGAAAAAATCATTTTTTCCGGAATTTTTTTTTGAAATTGGTTCTCTACATTTATATATACTTAAAAAGCTTTGAGTCACTCCATTTCAATCAATGAGTCAAAAGTTATGAGGGTTTTTGGTTTGCGGGTAGTTATGGATTCTCTATTCTAAAATAAACTTTGAAATAATTTATCTTATTCAATTTTCAAAAAAATTGGAACAAAATAAAATCCTAGGATGTAGATTGATTATTACAACATTACAACCGTTGGGATTGGCATTTTTAAATTAGATGATTAAATTTTTAACAATTTAGTATTTTGAGTAATTTTCTACTTCTTTCTACTTACTATTTTTTTCCTATATGTTGTACAATTCGAAATGATGTGAAATTTTTCATGCATATAGACAACTTGTTTAGGAAACTGAAGTCAAAGAAGCACCACCTTTATCGGCATTTTTTCATTGAAAAGTGAGCTTGCAAAGTGCAGCTGCCCGGTTTTTCGCAGGATTGAAAAAATGGTTTTCAAGACTTTGAATGCTTATATCTTATGATCCACACGGTGGAATTTTCTGAAATTTTTACCACATGTTTTCAAAATATCATACTACAAGATCCTACGGTTACATGTGTCAAAAATTGTTTTTTTCCAAAATTTTTGTAGTTGTATTAGAAATGGCAGTTTTGGAGCGTTTTTGGTGATTACATAGTCATGAAACTTTAGGGGTTAATTGAGGAAAAAGCCAAAAAAATACAAATATACAACAATTAATATGGCTCAAATTTGTCCCCAATATTTTATTCATTTTACAATCATGCTTATCAATGTTCAAGATATTTTTGAGCTTTATCATCTATTTTCTTTTAATTCCTATACTGAACAGTTTTTCTGGTACCAATCTGATTATTTTTTCTATTTTTTATTCTAAATAGAAATTTAGTAGATTTTTCACCTGATTTTTTCCAGTATTTTCAAAATGTAATTGAATTTTTTCTCAATTTCACTAGCTAACTTTAAACTAGGCCACTAGTTTTTCTCAAACATTGGTTCCTACAAAATTTTGTACCTTAGTTTAATCTATTATTTTCTAAAATTGTGGAATTTCAAGAAATTGGCATTTACTAAGTGCCCATTTAAAAGCTAAAATCTAGGGCAACCATATTTTTTAGAATTATGTCTAAAAGGTCACAACATTGGTGCACTAAAACATACCCTTTTCATTTCTAAGTGCTTGGGAATGAACTAAAGATAATAAAATTTCCTTTGATCTTACTATCTTAACTCCTAAAGGACCAACATGCGTTTTTTGGCCGTATAGAAATTTTGGGCAGGTACATGTTACTAGAGATATCCATATTTGAGGCTGAAATTTTAATAGAAGGTGGGGGTGAGGAATATCTTCATGTGTAACAAGTTTCATGACATTTTGAAATACGAGTCAAAAGTTGTGACCTAATATGTTACTTTTTTTTCGTAATTGGGCAGTTTGGGCAGATCAGAAAAAATTATTTTTTCCGGAATTTAAAAAAAAATTGGTTCTCTAAATTTATATATACTTAAAAAGCTTTGAGTCACTCCATTTCAATCAATGAGTCAAAAGTTATGAGGGTTTTTGAATTGTAGGCAGTTATGGATTCTCTACTCTAAAAAAAACTTTAAAGTTGTTTATTTAACTCAATTTTCAATATTTTTGGAAAAAAATAAAATCCTAGGATGTAGATTGATTATTACAACATTACAACCGTTGGGATTGGCATTTTTAAATTCCATGATTAAATTTTTAACAATTTAGTATTTTGAATCATTTTCTACTTCTTTCTACTTACTACTTTTTTCCTATAAGTTGTACAATTCGAAATGATGTGAAATTTTTCAAGCATATAGACAACTTGTTTAGGAAACTGAAGTCAAAGAAGCAACACCTTCATCAGCATTTTTTCATTGAAAAGTGAGCTTGCAAAGTGCAGCTGCCCATTTTTTCGCAGGATTGAAAAAATGGTTTTCAAGACTTTGAATGCTTATATCTTATGATCCACACGGTGGAATTTTCTGAAATTTTTACCACATGTTTTCAAAATATCATACTACAAGATCCTACGGTTTTATGTGTCAAAAATTGTTTTTTTCCAAATTTTTTGTAGTTGTATTAGAAATGGCAGTTTTGGAGTGTTTTTGGTGATTACATAGTCATGAAACTTTTGGGGTTAATGAGGAATTTATTCCGACTTAGGCTCTAAAATATTTATATTAATGGTAAAATCCTAAAGGACTAAACAACATTTTTTGGCAACATAGCATTTTTGGTCATCCATTTATGAATAGAATTTTTATTTTTTTCTTTGAAATTTTCACACATGTAGTCAAGGAGTAGCTTCACTTAGGTGCAACAATTTTCATAATATTTGACTACTAAAATTATTAAAAAAGTTATTGTATGAAGTATAGTTTTTTTTGAGCTTAGGTAATGCAAGCGACCCAAGAATAGTTACTTTATATTAAGAAATAAAAATTCGGAATTGTTTTTTAAGAATTATAAACCCGTTTTAGAAAGCTTTGAATCATTCAATTTTGCTTAATGAGATGAAAGTTTTTTCTTTTGAACCTTATCTAAAATTTTCAGATGGCTTTGACTACAGCTCGGGGGGTGCACTTAGTGTATCTAATCCAAACAACGTGCGAACAAAACTTTGTACCCCCTATATTATATCCTAAAATTTAAGTAAATGAAAACAAAAAAAATATGAATATATTCTCCTAATTTGAAAGTTTATGTTTTGAATTATTGATATTTTTATTTGCTAATGATAATTAGTTACAAATTTTTGAAGTAAATAGATACACTGCAGAACCGAAAAATAACTTTCACACCCCTATATTATATCCTCAAAAATTGTCTAAAAAATGAACAAAAAAATCCTAAAAATAATTCTCTATTGAAAGCTCATTTTGAGTTGAATATTGATGCAATAGTCATCTAAATGTGTTCTCTATAAATATTTGAGTTGAAAAATATGCCATTTTAGGTTCATTTTCAACCTCTTCTAGAAATCATTCCATATTTCATTTGAGTTGGAAATTTTGGCAATAGAAACCTATAGTCATTAACAAACAATGCTCAAAATTTTAGGTTGAAATTATAGTTTATTAGAAACCACTTGTTCGCACGTGGTTTGTAGTAGTAGAGCCAAGTGCCCTCCCCGAGGACTACAGGTCTCTTGTGGTCAATTTTTACACTATGGACTTCAATTTTTTTTTTGCAATCAATATCATGTTAGGCATATGTTTACCAATTTTTGACTCATTCAAGACATGGAACACATCCTATAAAATCCTGCAATGTAATTATGTCCCAAAATTTGACAATACATTATCTAATTTTTGAACACATTTTTTCACCACATATTTCAAAAACCCAGTAATTCAAATGGTGGATTGAAGTAGGTAATTATAATTGACAAGGCAAAAAAAAAATTTGAAAAATTCTAAAATCTCTAATTCTGATGTTGATTTCTAGTACAATGTGAGCTCATAAACATAGGATAATTTTTGAAAAATAGTTTTGCCAAATCTACTCCCAAGATGTTGCCGTATTGTTTCTAGCTTGTTTCAAAGTTTCTTATTTTCCATTGATTTTTCCAACATTCCCTATTTGTTGCCGATTTTACCCATGCCATTTGTATACCATTGTGCAATTCCTTCCCTTTCCAATGAAGTTCCTATAAGATAGGAATACTATAAACTACTAAAATAAGCATTTCAATCTGGAAGATGTGGGAAATTCTTTGAGAAATTGAATTCAATGTGTGCAAAAATAAGGATAAGGAAGAGTGCAATTAAAAAATTGAGTTTTTTTCTTCAAGAATGAATGATTTATTCAATATAAACGTAGACTCTTCATTTGACCCCATTCTTGTCTCATAGCTTCATCTAAAACATTTACCTTTGGAACTTGTTCCTAATCAAGTATCAACCAATGACGTATGAGCAAATCAAATCTTTTTTGAATCAACAATAGAACACTAGAACTAGCTATTATCTATTTCAGGATACCCTATTCTGCCATTAGAAAGGGGCCACTGTTCAATATTGGTATTCCTACCTTAGATCCCCTCTCAAGGCTTTCACCCGTTGCCACTCCTACTTCTAGTTCATTCACGGGAAGTCTTGCCCCTCAGAGTCAACAAAATCTTTTGCTACCCCTTACAAAAAATGCCCATAATTTCTTCATTTGACACCGGATTCAAATAAAATTTTATATCCAAGAAACTCTTGCAAAATTGCACATCTTCAAAAAGTTTGAAAAAAATTCACTATAGATTGAGACAATAGGAACCTATCCAGATCCAAATTGTCTCTTGAGGGACAAATGGTCCTTTAGGGGTTAACTTAGTTTTCAATATTTTTGGAAAAAAATAAAACCATTTATATAGATTGTATACTATGACATTAAAACCACTGCCCGGATTGGAATTCCATGACTAAATTCTTAACAATTTAGTATTTTAGATTATTCTTTATATACTTCTTTCTACTTGCTATTTTTTACGAGTATGAATATGAAATATTTTTTGTTGAAATTTTATATGTATTCCCTACTTATTTCTTCAATAAGTTGTGCAAGTTGTAGGATCTATACATTTTTGGATAAAAAGTTTGAAAGATGAAATCTATCCACTTGGGAAGAGTTGAAATACTTCTTTTTTGAATCCAAGCATCATGATCTTAGAATTGGTAAGGTTTCTTATACTAAAATTTTAGGAGGGCACACTCTACAGTAGAACCTCTCTAAGTCGTTCCTCCAAAAGCTGATAAACCTCTCTAAACTAATAGGGTCGGATGGTCCTGACTTTGGATTATTGGAATTGATGATGTACAGTAGCTGCAGATGCTGGGCAGGAATGTCTTCATGAGTTGGAGCGTGCAGACCCTCTATTACTCAATTAACCTCTCTAAAACAATTGTGTTAGACGGACCGGGCCCTATCAAATTAGAGAGGTTCACTTGTAACAAGTTAACTAAAGGATTGTACAATTGAATTTGTTAAAAATAAATACAGATGAAGATTATAGCCTTGCTTTCGAGACTAGTGTTTTGAAGCATTTTTGAGCATCTAAACATGAAAGAACTTGATAAGATAAAAGAGGTCTTTCTTTATCATTCCATTGATAAATTAGAGGCTGTTCCTCTTGAAGTTTCCTCCATGAATACTGATTGGATGGAGTGCAATTTTCCCAACATTCCTCATCCATAACCAACTCTGATTGTGATTGTGTGCATCTGTCTGCTCAATGATGTTTCATCCATGAGCAGGATAGTTTGCTTGTTACCACACGATATTCATCCACAAAGAGATAACTGAAAGACAAGAGTTACATGAGTTTTCATCCGGGGACAGAGCTGGTTTCCGGCGGCTCAAAGGTTACCCAGTGCACAGTGTCACTCCGTGATCACGAGAGACAGAAGTTCTCGGTCAAGCCCCCCCTCCCCATTTGGTCGATGGGGATCTTCCGGGTTTTCTGCAGGAATAGAACAGTAGCATCCATCCCAACAGTACGACTAGAATGGAGGAAATTAACGGGGTTTTTCCTGCAAGCAGGACAGCAAGCTAGCGAACCTGACATCCCAAACAGCGAGCACAACAGTTGCGTCTGTAGTCCAGTGTAACTTGTACTCTGACTCTATTCTCTGCAGTACCATATGTTCGTAATGAGAATCTGGATCCCGAACATCCGAGGGTTGGATGAGCAGTATCATTGCTGGGCTGAAGCGAGCAAATATCGGAGCCAGCATTCTCACAGTAGAGACTCACAAGAAGCTCGTGGGCAATTAATAGTGAGGCAAAAGGTAAGTTAGGTACTACTGCCAGTTGACTGCTCTCCTGAGGAAACTCTTTGGCTGAGCTGACCTCCATGCTCCATCCCCTCTAAAAAATTGAACTTACAAAGGCTGCAACTTCAACGTGACCCCGGACCTACCCATCACCGCTAACATAGCTGGCAACAAGGATTCCTTGTCCGAATTCTGCACCATGTGCAGCACAAACTCCCAGAAACACTCACGGAGAGCCTTCAATCTGCTTCACATTCTACACCCTCCACGAGCTCTTTTCCGCCCACTTTCGGCTCACTTGAATCCTTTCATTTCCGGTCCATTATCTTGGTACATAAACTTGCAGCTACTACTCCAGTCGCTGCACAACTAGCAAAACGTCGAGAATTTATATTCTGGTGGGTGCATATAGCTAGTTGGCAGCGAGAGTGCGGGCTAGTATCTCGCGGACTAGACTGAGATGAGGAATGAAGTTGCGTGCAAGATGGTGGTTAGAATGTGAGGTGCTTGGGAATTTGGAATGGCTTGCACTGCTGGTGTGCAAGGTTTGGGGTGACTGCCCTGGTCAGGAGCACGCACTGAGCTAACGGAAGTTGACAGAGATCGGCGTGGATTGCTCGAACACAGGTTGAGTGTTTTGTAGCGATACTTGACCCCGGGCCGTCTCTTGTGCAGTATGAATGTAAGCTGAAGTGTAATGTTCTTCTCAGTCAGATTGTTGTCAGATGGTTGGCCTTCTAGCTTGCGAATACTGCATCATTCTGTAGGTCAGACTTACAGTTAACTTGCCAGGGCGGGAGTTAGGTACAGCTAACTCACTAGGTACGGCTTATATCTGAGGTCCGATGGTGTCGATTCTTAAGATGCTAGATCCTTCGGTACTCCGATGTGTAAGGGCGGAGTGCACACTCGAAGTGACCCCCCCTCTGTAGTTCTCGATTCGATGTCCAGTGGGGTTTGCTTCAATTCAACGAACATGCTCTTAATGATGTAAATATGCCAGTTGCTGCAATGAACCGCGTTTTTTCTCCGTACTGAGCGTGGCCTTGTATAAAGAAGTTCGTCTAGCTAGTACATGAATTCGAGCCCTCGAAGTACTACTGTAGTCAGTTCAATGATTGGATCAGCGATTGGGGAGCTGTTGAAATCGATCTAGATACCGCGGGCTGATTAAGTATACTGCAATTCTCATAATTATTCAACTTTAGTGAATCCCTAGCTAGATCTACGTACTTTAACTCGAGAGTTTGTTTCGACATCGTAATACTGGAGTTTCAAATATCAATCAGTACTTTTTCATTTTCTTCGGGTTTTAATACACTCACTATCGGTTCGTCCCGATCCTTGGGACTGGATCGATCAGAGAGACTAGGCAATTAATTAAGGTGGGCTTAGTAACACCGTTGTCCCTAGAGCCAGAGTGGGAATACTCAATTGAGAGGTCGCCTGTACTAGCTTCTATAGATTGAAGTAAAAGAATCCATCGGAGTTGTCGTTGTACCGTACCAGCTCTAATTAACTAATCTCCAGGCAAACTTCTAAATCAGCTCTTACGACTTTTGATCTCTTTGGGTTCATTTCACTGGTCATTAGCTGCTTCGTGCTCTTCAGTGTCGGCAGATTTCGGAGACAGGTCAACTACAGTAGCTTTCTTGTAATTTTGACACTTCTCATTTTCAATTGATTTGCCAGGCTTTTAACTTGGTACCTTCTGCAGAATATGTTGCTGATTGTAGATTTTACTACTTAATTCACACCAATATTAATACTACACTTTTTAGATGTTGGAGTTAGTATCTAGAGTTCATTATTCCAGTAGAGCCTAAGTGGGCCGGTTTCAGTAGCATACTGCTTAATTCTCGATCGAACATGTAATTGCTTTAGCTTCCAGTGGAGTGGAGTGCGTTTTAGCAACCTGTTAGGTAGGGTGCATTAAAGTGATTGGGATGCCCCAACACGATCAATTAATGCTGCTTTGCATGAGAATTTTGTGAAAGTATGTAGCGGTGAATGATCATGCTGAAGACAAGAGAAATTATTCTTGCCTCCAATAATTGGCCGGAAGCTGAAATGTATCTTAGTCTGTGGGTATTAGTGCTCGTCATATGTTCAAATCGTATGTTGGATTGGTGTTCATGAAGCTAGAAGGTCACACCTTTGACATTTCAGTTTGTGGTCTTCCTGTTTCTACACAACTGCCTGGAAAACACTAATTGTCCATTCTGATTCTGTACGTACGTAGCAGCGCTGTAGCGAGTGTCAGACCTTGGACAATTGGGCACAATGCGATTCTTCTCTCCCAATATACTAGCCCCCAGCTTAATAGAGTTTTTCTCTCATAGAGTGTGGAATGACGATTCTGAGATTGCCTTCTTCTACTTTGACACCCCTAATGTAGTGAAGTAGCTCAATGGATCTAATTAATTTGTTTGAACCTAGCCTTTGGACCTCAATGTCGATTGCAGCAGTGACTAAAATTGAAAGTTCTTTTTGCCAAGAGTAGATTATTCAACTGGAGAACAATATGGGAAAGAAAGTGAATATACGAAAATCTTCACAGATAGTTTCTAGATCGATGACCCAAAACCTGTTTATCGAAGTTTCGAAACTACCAAGACTGTCCAGATTGTTATAGAAGACTGGAGGTAGCACCACTGCAGCTAGAACCATGAATCTCAATTGAAAGAATCCAAGGCTTCCAGAGGTCAGATTTCATCAATGCAATGTAAGTTCAGTTGTCAACCGTATTCTGAGCTCATGTTGGTTAGAAAGATCCGAGCTCATTAGCAGTTTGTGTTAATATTGCAGGGCTGGCGTGAGGCGTTGACGGACGTGACTTTATTCAGGATTCAAGATCCAGCATTGCATAATGGGGGAGCCATACAAAGAGCGAGACCCTGAGAAGGGGCAGCCGTCCGAGGACGCGCCGGGCCCATCCATCGGCGAGGGCATCTCCAACATCTTCTCGAAAGCTGGCGAGGGCATCGCAAGCGCCATCACGAAAGCTGGAGAAGGCATTCATGCGACAGGCACCACTCTGAAGGACGGCGCCAAGAGCGCTGGCGGGGGTCTCACGAAAACCATCACGAAAGCTGGAGAAGGCATTCACGCGACGAGCACCACGCTGAAGGACGGCGCCAAGAGCGCTGGCGCCAAGGTCGTAGGCGTGGGCGGCCCCAAAACGCCTCAGAAGCAGAAGAAAAACCCGCAGCGCGCGAAGCACGAGAAGAAGTTTCAGAAGAACTTCAAGCCCATCCCGCATGAGGAGCCGAAAGACACCAACATAGTCGGCAACATCACCAAGCTCCTGCCCGCGAACACCTTCCTCATGTTTCAGACGCTGGCACCGCTGGCCACCAACGACGGCCACTGCGGCAAGGCCGAGGTCATCATGACGAGCGCCATGCTCATCATCCTGGCCTCCACCTGCATGTTGGTGTGCTTCACGGACACCATCCAGTTCAATGGCAAAGTGTACCACGGGCTCGTCACGCCAGGAGGCCTGTGGAACCCGAGCTTCAAAGGCGACCCCAGCTTTGGTGATTTGCGCCTTTACGAGCTCAAGTTGTCGCACTTTTACGAAGCGCGACGAAGGTATAAATCGGAGAAACGGGAGGCGCACAAGGAAGGGCAGCCTGTGCCGGCGCGGCCGGAGGAGCCACCGAAACCCATGGGGCCCCATGTGATGGGATCCACGTTCTCTAGTGGAAACTCTCAGTATCAGCTCAATTTCACGGATTTCTTGCACGCGGTGCTGTCCGCAATGGCGTTCGGGACGTTGACGATGCTCACGAATCCTGTGAGCACTTGCTTTTATCCCAACATTCCCAGCACGGTGGTGAAGACGCTGCCGTTGCTGGTTGGGTTCGTGATTAGTGCAATCTTTGCATTCTCCCCGCCCGCGAGGAATGGCATTGCGCATCCGTTGTCGCCGAAAGTGCCCTCGCAAATGGACAATTACAAGCCGCCGGATCCGAAAGGGGTGGTCCATGGGCCGTCGCTGCCGCCCAAGCCGCCCGGGGGAAAGGGCGACCATGCGAGTCCCAAACCTGACGATGACGACGATGACGACTTGGGTGACTCCGTGAAGAAATACTTCAAGGGTACATTCTTCCGCTCGCCGGATCATGAGAAAGGGAAATCTGGATCCCCGGCTGAACATCACCTGCTGCAGGACGGCATGAAGGCGCTCGCCAGCGGAATTTTTAGCAAGTATGGGGATGACATTAAACATGGCGCGGAGAGGATTGGGCATAGCTTGCAGGACGAAGCGAAGAAGGAGGCCAACCAGTTGCTGCTCAAAGCTGCACCTGCTGTTGCCGAACTCAGCAAAGACGTAAGCCATATTTGAACATGCTTCCACCACGATGTCGCTAGTGGGGACACCAATTCAAAACAGACACATCAACACGACACCAAAAATGTAATTGTGACGCATGAGAATGATACGAATGATTCGTTTTCATGCACTCAACCGGAATGTCTTAAGAACTGCAGCTTCCTAAGTGTGCACTTGCTTAGATTTTTGCATATTTTGGGGGGAATTTAGATAAAACTTAGGTGGTTTTGATGGTTTCGTGGTGCCCTTTGTTGTGCAGATTCATATCCCATCGGCACTGCAAGAACCGGCGAAATCGGCGCCACATGACGCGCTGGTAGCCGGGCTCGTGAAAGCTGGGGCGCATCCCGCTTTGGCCGTAGCAGCAGTGCAATCGGCAGTTCAAGATGCCAAGGACGCCGCCTTGACTCAGATGCACCAGGAGCTCCAGGCCGCGACGTCCGGGCCGCTGGCAGGTCTGTCCAGGCAAACGTCTATGGTGCTCACGCGTGCAAATTCGATGCTGCAATCGCCGTCTCTCTTCCTCCCGTCCGGTCCCGACGCGCTGTTCCATCAGGCCGCACAAGTTCTGCAACGCCAAGTCTCGGGTGAGCCTCGCACCAGAGATTCATGGTTTAAATGAAAATGACCAATTGGGCAGAATGCGAATGAGGCACCATGCATGGTTGAATGTCTGATCAAGTTGTTTGTTGTGCGCCAATTTTTTAGGTTTATCTCCAAATGTGCACGCGGCGGGATCGGAGGCCGCGGCGATAGCGCTCGCGACGAGGCAAGCGCTAATGCCAGCGGGGTACCAGCTTCCTGGCTCTAGCCAGTCGCCACAAGCTACCGCGCTGAATGCGTTCGCTCATAACATCGGAAATAAGCTCAACCTGAACTCCGCCAATGAGCTGATGAAAGACGCAAACAGTCTCGTCCAGCAAGGAAGCAAATCCCTCGCTGAGATTCATGAGGAATTAGCCCGACAACGCGTGACTTTGAACTCCCAGATGCAAGCGCTCTACGTGCCGGGCTCATCTGCCGCGCAAAGCATCGCGGCCATGGCAAATTCAGGCTCGCAGACGCTGAGCCAAGGCACATTGGCGGCAACTTTGGCTGCAGGGGCGGCGCGAGAGGCCGGGACGCTCCTCCTGGAAGGCGCCGATCACGGCATGGCTGGGATGCACGCTGAAATCGCACGGCAGAAAGCTGCTATCGCGCAGCCCGTGACGTCGCTGGCAAATGACGCCGCTTCCAGAGGCTCCCAGAGCTTGAGCGACGCAAAGGTTGAGCTTCTGAAGCAAAAGGATGTCTTGACCCAAGAGATGTACAGCCAAGCGCGCGCGCTCTCAACCCCGGCCACCTCCGTCGCCCAGGACCTGGCCGCGCTCGTCACGACGCAAGTGGGATCCCAACCCACCGTGAGCGCAGTGAACTCGCAATTCGTCGAGTCGCTCGCGCTCGGCGCGGCGCAAGGGATGGCCCAAGCGGGATCCCAGCCTGCGGCGTCAATTGCTATTGACGTCGCATCACTGCTTCAGCAAGGGAGTCAAATGCACGCTCAGCTAGCGCGCCAGGCGTCCGCATTGTCACCCCAAATGCAAGCTGCCGCGACCATGATGCAGCGCCAAGTGAGCCTTGGAAAGTTCCAGCAACCGTCTGCGGCCGACACCCACATGGCGTTCAGGCACCTTGCCTCGCAGCCCCCACAGGGATCACCTGAATTCGGAGTCTCCCAGTGGATGTCGACGTCGTCATCCAATTGGCGCGACAACGCGAACCTGACCATCGAGGACGTGACGGCCGCGGCCGCGGCGGGGCAACGGGGGGCGGATCGCGTGCAACACGGCACGTCTCAGCTGCCGCGCGTGACGGAAGAGCTCGTCGCGCAAGCCGCGGCTCGGGCACCAACTGCTTCCCAAGTGAGTGCGGTTGTCGGGGTTAGGTTTTAAGGTTTTGGCTAGAGATCTTAATCCTAAAATGCATGAATTTTTTTTCAGTTTTTGTGCGTTTCTACTTATATCATTGTACATATGTTAAGTTACCTGAATTTCATGAAATTGGTCCAAAATAATAATTTCTCTTAAAGATTCAAAGAATGAATGAGAAGTTAACCCTGCAAGGACGCCTCGGACCTCAAAATGTATGACTCCAATGATGACTTCATTGTTAACTGTAGAAACAAAGAATGCGCCTGTTGGTCCCATAATGAGAATATTTTGGTGACTACGTTGGTCATGTGCCTTCCAGGGTTAAATGGGCAAAAACATAGCTCTGAAGCACTCATGCTCATCGTTTAAATTATGGGTGTTGGAATACTTAGGGGTTGACGTTACATAGCAGATTTGGCAATGATCTTTAGAGAATCTTGTGATAATTCTAGCCATTTCGTTTCTTACGTTGCTAAAATTTGCACAGAATGATTTATCGTTGTAGGTGCGGACAGTATCATCTGAGATCGTCGCGAGTACTTCTGAGGCTGCAGGACAGGTAGCGCTTGCGAACATGACACGCATTTTGCGCTCTGACCGACCGGAGTCGAATGAGATTACGGACTCAATCTCAACGGAAGAGATTACGAGTGAATCTGAGGCAGAGCTCAACAATCGCGGTGATTTCCGAGCTGGAAGTTCTACCGGTAGTAGCTTCAGCTTGCAAGGTCCGTTGAAGAGGAAATTGTGAAGTCTGGTGCGTGCGAAGGGCTAAGGTAGGCACATGTAAAACCATTATAGTTCCTATAATTGGAATGATCAAGTTTTTATTGATTCATGTCCACTTTGCAATTGCAACAGGATCTAATGTAGCAAGTTATGTATCATTTAAGTAGTATTTGCAAAAGTTATGCAAACATTTTATTAGTAGGTAGCATAAAACCAACAGTAGATCGTTTCTAAGATTGGAAGATTTGTTCTTTCCGGTGCGAATTCGTTACCTAGGATGCTTGTTCCATCATCTTGGTTGTCCGCCTATTTCCATATTTGATTGAACTCTTCATATTGGATTCTAATTGGTGAACTTGGCAGGAAAGTTGCCTTGCCAGTGACAGTTTCACATCATTTTGCTAACATATTTAATTTCTTCCAGGGATGGATTCAAGTAAAATGAGGGATATGGATGCTCCTTCCTCAATACCACAAGTTTAACTCATGAACCAAGAATTTCCAAGAGTGATATTTGGCTCAAATTGAAGAGCATTATGGCATATAATCCTCTCCCTCTCGGCCACAGAAATCTGCGAGGACTGGTGAACTTGGCATTAGTCCTCTGACTTGATTCAGATTGGATATGGCCATGGTCTTGGAGAGTGCTTGACCCAATCTTGTTGTATATACAAGCTGGAATTTTTGCAGGTAAGTTCGGTGTAAGATAACAGATTAGTTTTAGAAAACTAGTCTTACTAGATTGATTGGAGTAGTTTGTTTAATCTGAGCCAGCATAATTATGTAAACCCGGGAGCAAAGGCGTCCCTTCTCACCAACGACAAGTGTCGGTGGGGAATGTTGGATTATGGAATCAAGCTCACCAAGAGGAAGTTTAACCGCCCTTGCTCTGGCACATGCTCACTGCTTACGGCGCCACTCCCACAACTTTGGGACGTTTTGTCACTACAATTTGGGGTGAGAAGCGACGTCATTTCTTGCAGTGGAACTACTGTAGCTAGATTGGCAGGGAGGGAGTGAAGATGTTCACAGATTTGATCAAGTATTTACGAGATACTCCGTATCATATAATAGAGCACAAAGTGCATGCGTTCTGCAATTCCTCTGCATAATTTCAATTCATTTGTTTCCCATCTATACACCTCTTTTTGTTTCGAGCAGTAAGTTACAACATGATAATGTCCAGGGAAGTAGTTGCATGTGCAGTTAATTCAATCTGGTTGTTTTGGATTCAAATTTGGATTTGGTTTGCAAATTTAAGTTGAAGACTCATTTGGAGAAAAGGAACAACAAAAGGAACGATTTAAGTGACAATCCATGCACACCCATTCGTTATATCATTGTTCAGCATATACAGAATGAGAAGATTTCACATCAATCCAGAATTTCAGAAGAGCCTTCAATAAGGTATGATCACTCAAAACTGAGTGTGTTCCTAAACAAGTGTTCTAATAAATTTAATATGTTTAGATAATAAGTAGATGCTCATTGCACAATGTTCATAAGACATGGAAATTAGGGTATGGATTGAGGGAATGGATTACTTAACAAAGTAGGTAATCCAAAGAGCCATATCTTGTTTTCACTTTCATGTCCAAAAAGTTTGCATGTTATGAAATATATTTTTACTTCCCCTTGACAAGGAATTACTCCCCTACAAACTCAAATTTTCAATCAAATTGATGATTGTTGTCGCACAAGAGAAATAGGCATTAAGAGATGAAACTCAGTTGATCCCCAATTTGCATTTTTTGTTTATTATTTCACCTATAATCCAAAAAGAATGTAGCCCCTATGACCAAGGTAGTCACCAAAATACTTTGATTATTGGACCAATAGGCACATTTTATAGAGTCATCCATCAAAACTTTTAGGTTCATAGCATCCTGATAGGGTTGAGAAATTAAATGAGCACCACTGAATTTTCAATTAATCCTTAACCCTGTAACGCCGGTAGCGCCAATTTGTAGCTTTAGGTTGACAATAAAGCAACGTAGACGAAAGACTACGTGGATTTTTGATTCGTTTTCTTTCTGAGCTTGTGGTTGCTCGGGTTGTGTATTGCTGTGATTTGATAACGCAGTCGTGCAGCCGTTCTTTGTCAACTTGTATTGATGACAATAATAAAAACGGGATGGGCCTGGCGTTGCTGCTGCTCAGACTAGCTGCCCCAAACACTATTTCGACGGAGGTCGGAAATTTGTCAACAAGAAAAGTAACAGCCCGAGATACAGAAGTGTGTTGAAATTTCGTGAAAGAAAGCAGCGGGCACGGTGCCAAGTCATCCTCTGGGCAGTTCCTTATGGTGGGAAACTCAGCCATTGGCTGTTGGCCGTTGAGCACTGTTCGTTGTGAAATTGCTAACGCTAAGAACTAGAAAATGAGGTCGACAAGCTTGTAAGTGCAGTAGGCGGCGGCTGCACTTTCGTTCTTTGTTGCGGCTTACTAAAATTGCAATTACACCCCAAATAGAAGGCGGCAGAAGGAAGCATGCTTTTAGTGAAGGCATCAAATTGAACTCAAACGACAATATAGAAGAAACCAAAGTAGCATTTGTTGAACTCTGCAAGGATTGCTCTATAATAGAAACAAGTTGTAGAAGCAATGCCTAAGTCAAGAAGAAAGAGAGACTTCGATTTTCTTCCTTATCCTTGTAAGTATCCAGGATGGTGTGCCACTGAAGCTGGGGTCATAGCCATTCATCTACACAGCAAGCACAGAGCTAAGAAATGACAGATTGAGTACATGTTTGCAATGCTAGATGAGAATTACTTGATCACACTACCAAAATTGAAGAGAGACAAGAGTGATAGTATTGATAGATCCCCGCAGCGCTTGCGTTTGTTGTGGTGTCTGTGGAGCTCTAAACTTCTAGGTTGGTCTTCGAAAAGGCCTCCAGGTCATGTCCGAGGGTTCTCAGACGAAGTCTACACTGCGTTGAGGGAAAAAATATTTCCTTTTCATAAGATAGAGCACAACGGAAATGAGTCTCAAGATCCTTGCACGCTCAGTAGCTCAGCGCCAGAGCGTTCGTACATCAACGGAATTTCAGGGTTTGGAAGTCAGGAGACAACTCACCTATGTGGAAGCATCGACTGCACCCAACTCAACAGTTGCAGCAGGCTCCTTGCAGAAGACGGCGTCGGAAGTGTAGGCGACGGAATAAGCTTGTCAGTTGGACCTGCCAATGAAGGGAGCTCCGACACTGCAGCAAAGCTCTGCGGCAACAAGAAAGATGGTGGGAGCGGCAGTGGAGTCGACACCGCAGGAGCTGTACCAGAAATCCACATACACAGATTGGGCGCCACTCCAGATTGCAACCTGCTCCAAAAATCAGCAGGTGAGATGCGACAATGGAAGTGAATATTCTTTCTGTGATGATCGTAGTGTAGCACCTCCATTGTTGGGTACAGAGCTAGTTAGGATTCAGAGGCAAGTCCTCCAAGAAGAAATATCGCATATTGAAAAAGACATCGAACACTGGACTGAAGCACACATTGTAGAAGAGAGAACCGATGCCAAGAGTAGACACAAAATTCTGCGCTTGAAATATGGCGACGGTGAGGAAGAAGACGTTTGTGAGGGAGTGGTCGACAGACCAGAGTATAGGAAATTTCAAAAACAGAAACGACTCAGTCTTGCTCTAGAAGGACAAAGAGGGCAGGATAGAGCAAAACGTGGCCATCTTGTGAGAGGAGAAGAACCAACCGATGACTTCTATGACGGTCACCCTTCCTCAGCAGATGACTATTTCGTAATTAGCAATGACGACCCAATCAGTTCACACTCCTCGTCTTCTGACGACACTGAAGATGAGATCAGACAAGCCTTGAATGACATAGCCTCCTCCAGTAAGACAAGATCAGAACACGAAGAGGACTTCGAGTCCACTCTATCTGAGGCAGAATATGAGAGAGCAGGGAGGCCTCAGGTGATGAAAGGAAGCCGACGAAGCGAAGATGGGAGTGATGGAAGCGGGGCTCAATACAGACCTTGCGGGCGCCTGAAGAGAATGCAATGGCCAGACCGGCCTCAAGTGGGCGCGCCCCGTCCCAATGGAGAGGCTGGTATTTCGGCAAAGGGATGCAAACTACCCGAGACGACCTGTCTCCATGTTGGCAATGAGGGGGGAATTGCTGTTCGTCGACGCCGGCGTGCCCTAAGTGTAGACAACGTCTACAACGTCGTGCAACAAGGCAGTGGCACCCCTGCTAGCAGTAGTGGCAATTCCTGGTATAGAGGGCCTTCTAATAAGGAGCGGGAAAAAATGAAAAAAAACCGTACCAGAGGTGGATCTAGCAAGAAAAGGAAGGCAAAAGATAAGGACCCTTTGTTGGATCGCTTTGCACCAGAGACTTGGAAAGCTGGTATACCACACTACAAAAATAATGCACTATCTTTTACAGGACCAAGTCCAGGCTGCAGTCATCCGTATGGGCGTTTGCCATCAGTTTTGGGCATCTTTCAAAAGTTTTGGTCTGATAAACTCCAGAGGAGAATTGTACGGGAGACCAACATGTATGCATCCGAAGTTATTTATGATGATGGGAGCACACAAGGTGGATTAGATTGGACACCATTGAGCCTTTCTGAGTTCAGAGCCTATCTTGCTATATGTTTGTACATGGGTCTTAAGAAATTGCCTAACCAACGATTGTATTGGTCAAAGGATGAGGCAATTTTCCATTGTCACATTATATCTCAAATTCTGGCTCGGGATAGGTTTGAAAGCATCACCAGGTGTTTGCATGTGGCTATAGCGGATGAAGATGTCCAAGATCAGCGGAGCCCAACATATGACAAATTGCATAAAATGTAGTGGATGGTAGACGAAGTGTGTGATAGGTTCAAAACGATGTGGTTACCGAACCAGCAAATGACCGTCGATGAAAGTATGGTAATGTACAAGGCAAGTACTGCCCAATTCGACAATACATGCCAAATAAGCCCGTTAGATTTGGCATTAAGGTCTGGGCGGTAGCGGATGCCTTGTCCAAGTATGTTTGGAATTTCCAAGTGTATTGCGGAAGGGAAGGGAATCCTCATGATCAAGATATGCAATGCAATGATAGTAGTGAGGAAGAAAATTTTATTGAAGACATTCTCCCTAGTAGTGGCAAAGGTGAAGGCCTACAACGGAGGCATGTTGTGAAGCACCTCATGAAAGACTTGGGGGGGAAGGGACATATTGTCACTACCGATAACTTCTTCACTTCTGTCCCGTTGTTTCTGGATTTATTAGAAGACTGAATAATGGCCACGGGTACCTTGAAAGCAAATAGGAAATATGTGCCAAGGTCAATGTATGCAAGAGAGGCAACTAAAAAGCAAGACTACGGTTGGATAGATTACCGTATGCATGAAGAAGGCAACGTTTGTTGTGCGGTTTGGAAGGACAAAAAGGCAGTTGTTCTTTTGTCCACACATGCGGATCCTATATCGCCACCGGGGAAGAAAGATTTTGTGTATCGCAAAATACGGGGGAAGAAGAAAAAAGTGGTGACTGGCCCAATGCATCTACAGTACACAAAGAACATGAAGGGAGTTGATACCGCCGATCAATTGAGGGGGGTCTATACGTGTTTGACAAGGAGCCACAAGTGGTGGCACCGCTTGTTCTATTATTTGTTGGATACAAGCATTTGCAATGCTTGGATCATTCACTCTGATCTTAGTTTTAGATTCCTTGAAGAGCCCATGACTCATTTATGTTTCCAGATGCAGTTGGCAAAGGAGTTGACCAGTAAATGGACTGGGCAAACACACGGTTTCTCTACTTTCTCACAATATATAGCGTCCACACATGGCACGAAGAGTATGGGCCAAAAAAGAGCAAATTGTCTTGTATGTGGACAGAGAACGAATCAAGCGTGTCCCGGTTGTCGGGGACATATATGCAAGGGTCCTTGTTATTGGGATCATCACTGGTGATCCAATATTTCATTGTTCAGTGTTATATGCTTATCATTTTCTACCTGCTAGAGGGAGGATAGTCTTCAACATGTATGTACATATACAGTATGTTCCTTTTGTCAGCTTCTGGATTTTTTGGTGTGAGGGGAGAGAATAATTTGTAGGGGTTCATAATCATGTACAAATGTAAAGGAGTGATTTTCACTGAAAGGAATAAAGAGCCCAACAACAAAGAGGTTGCAAAGTTTCTGGAGGGGGACATGGTTGAAGGAGAAGCATTAGGAAAAAGTTGAACCCTGGAAGAGGCCGTGAGACCTGAGAACGCAGGGAACGCAGGCCGGAAAAAAAAAAAAAAAAAAAAAAAAAAAAAAAAAAAAAAAAAAAAAAAAAAAAAAAAAAAAAAAAAAAAAAAAAAAAAAATTTTTGCGACAGCGAACTGCAGGCGCGGAACAGCGCGGAACAGCAGGGAACAGTGCAGCTGAACTGCTTAAAAAAACATTAAAATTTTTTTTTATTAAAATAAATTCAAAATTACAAAATTTTCAGATCTGACATGGTACGACACATGCCATGTCAGACTGCAATCATTACAATTTTTATTATTTTATTATTTTTGTTATTTTTATTTTTTATTTTTTATTTTTTATTATTATTTTATTAATATTTTTAAATTTTTTATTTTTTAAATATTTTTTAAATATTTTTTAATTGTAAATCACTGTTGAGTTCCCTGGAGTTCCCTGGAGGGGAAGCTTACACTACAAAGCAGCCCCTTCCAGGGTTCATTTTTTTCCTAATGGGGTTTTGGTAGGAGGAGTCCCTGGAGTACGAACGGCAGGGCGGCAGTTGAGAAGATAGCCACGTGGCAGCCTTCCACGCGACAAGCCAGAAGGGAGGGGCAGGGCAGCAGTACCTCACGGGAAGGAGTTGCTAAGTTATTGTGAGTTGCCTCAGCACAGGAGTCCAAAGGGACCAAAGCTGACCGACGTGCCCGACCAAAGAACACCGGATTTCACCTCCTTCTGTCGTTGGGCTTGGCGGTCGTCCTCTGATTTCCTCAATTTCCATTCCTGTGAGTCCGTACTACATCACCGCAACAAATTCATCAAAGAATGAAGGCGCAACGAACGGAAGGAAGGCGGATTTCACTGTTCGTTTGTCCCTTTTTTCTGTTTTTTCTCCACCTTCTTGAATGGAATGCAAGCTCAATGCTGCAGAAATTTGGGAACTCTTGCTGGATTTTGTCTTCAGTGCCAATAAAATAGTTCATGGCCTTTCTAAATCGTGCTTTTTGAATCCCGTACAAATCAAGGTGCATTTTTTTTGGCGATTTTTTTCCACCTACCCTTGGAGTTAGAAACTCATACCTTGTCTTCATCTACGCCACAAATTCATGAACCTATCAATTTTTGATTACTTTATATGCTTTTCGGGATCTCAGGAGCTGCTGTCTCCGAACCCAACAAAGTTTCGATCTCAATGTCGCGAATTCCAGTCCATACATGCAATTCTCTGGGACCCCACGGTTTTCGGTCACTTTCTCTCTTCCTGTCCACGGTCATCCGTCCGGCAGTCCAGGGTTAAAAGACATTTCATGTCCGAGTTTGGTCAAACTTCATTGGATTTCTACATTCAAACACATATTTCAAAAATTTAATATTTTTCCTACTTATGAATATATGTCTAAATTTTTCTCTCATTTTTTTGTAATTAAAACATCAAATTTAATTTTATATGATTTTTAAAGAATTTTCTTTGTAAAAATCATAGTAATTACAAAAAATAATGCTTAAATTAGTATCAAACTTTTAGAGAAAATGAAAATAATAGTGACAAACATTATGGTGCAACTGATGTACTCTTTAGGCTCATACCAAGAGAAATTTGATAGAAAAAGTTCAAAAGTGGTGTCTTTTGAGTTTTCAAGATACTATCTTCAAAGTGTTACAAAAATTACAATTTTAATAATTTTGAAAAAAATTCAAATGGAGTAAAATGTAGATTATTGGAACTAAATTTCCATAGTTAAGCTTATAAGCATTTAAAATCATGAACTATGTGAAAAATGCAAGTTTGACTTTCAAAATGCCTCGAGGGCGTGCAATGCCCTTTCAAATTTAAATTATTTTTACCATAATAGACCAATGCACCTCCACAAACTCAAACTTTGAGTTTAGTCAAATAATAGAAACATTAGAATTATAGGGTGTGAGATATGAAGGTTAAAAGAGGAAAGCATATGCAAAAAGTTTAATCCCTCACAATGATGACAACAGTTTTCAAATACATACAAATCCTTAGGTAATGACATCTATTATGGACACTTTTTAAAATCTTGACACCATTATATTCAATGTCACATTTAGGTGTCTTGGCTAGAAGAAATGAGTTGCATGTCACATAGATTCACGATGTCCTGGCAGATGATAAGTTCATCTATGCTTGTTCAAAACTGGTTATAAGTTAATGGAAGTACCAGTGTTCTTTTTTGATTATGAAATTAAGAAAAATATTCAAATCTATTATGATTGTACATTTGTGTTATAGTAGAACTTCTATAATGAGTGGAGCCAAGACCAATTTGACACAATACATTAGACAAGTTTATTACATTAGAGTAATTTGTAAGTACCAAAAAACGGGGTTTAAACCCCGCAGTTTTGTAAAAAAGCAGGTATTGGGCAAAAAGTCGCCCGCACCCAATACAAAAGTGGATATCAAACTTTCTTTTGCATCCAAATCGACCAAAAAGAAGTTTTGTCCGGACTTTGCCTGCAGGGTCGTGGTCGTCTATAGGGCCTAACCGTCGAAGAAAATTTGTGAAAAAGCCCCCTCCAAACTGGGGGGGACTTTACAAATAACTCTATTAGAGAGGGTCATTTGCATTCATGACGTTTGTATACAAGCTGGGCTAGGACCAACAATCAATATATCTTTAGAGAGCACTATTTATGAGAAGTTCTAAAGTACGTACTAACTAATTAAAATTCTTAACCATTAAAAAACCGATTTGAGGTCTTTTGAGGATTGCCCAAACTTGGAATTCAAAATCATTTTTAAAATAATGGTATGACAGGAATGTCAACTAACGTTGAATTCAATAAGATGTTGGTCAAACCAGATTGTGTTCTTATGTTGGCGCTTCATGGTTATTGATTTTCTAGTGCTTGAATCATAACAAAAGGTCCAATTGTGTCTTTTGTGGTGAGAATACAATCAATGGTGCCAATTAAAAAGAAAAGAAAAGATGCAATGTTTAAACAAAATGCAATTGATTATTGTCCACCAAACTTCTCTTAACCCCTAAATGTTCAAGGCACCCAAATCTGGTGTTTCAAACCTTTGAAGTTAAATAAAACCTAACCAAGTTGCTATTTTTAGTAGTTTATATTTTTAGAAAATTCTTCTTGAAGTCTAATTTTAGCACTAAAAATCTGATCTTGAAAATAAATGGTAGTGATTTTTCTATTCAAGTTTTTGTACAAGGGTACCCATTGCAATCTTGACTTCCCGTAGTATTGAGAGCTCTTGGAAATGAGCCTCAAATACACTAGATCTTGGAGAAAAAATCACATTCAAAATTCATTTAAAAAAATTGTGGAGTACATTTTAAGAAGCCATAAATTGATCGGGGTTATACAAGTTAGGCCCTTTAACCTCATATCTTTTTGGTCACCAACTTTTTAGATTTGACTTGTCTAAAGAAGATTGAAAGATTTTTGCAGTTTTAGCACCCTCATGGTCAAACAT
The DNA here is from genome assembly GCA_963969595.1 of Neckera pumila. Taxonomy (NCBI): domain Eukaryota; kingdom Viridiplantae; phylum Streptophyta; class Bryopsida; order Hypnales; family Neckeraceae; genus Neckera; species Neckera pumila. The sequence continues at coordinate 43,000,702 of OZ018409.1, read as the reverse complement.
TATGATTTCACTCCATAAGTGATATTGTTGTGTTTTCTTTTCCTATGAGATCTCTAACATGTCTAGTTTGAATTTGTACAGCTACAATTCAAAAAAAATTGATACAACTTATCAAAATGTTGGCATCTTGTTCAGTTTAGAGTAAATTCCAGGAAGCCCAAAACAGGCCTTCAGCATTTAGGGGTTAAGGTATGTACCGCCACAATTGTCACTTATTGTAAATATTGAAGGAACAAGGATTTGGTTGAAGGAATAGTTGGTGTTCTTTTCTAGAAAATAGAGAAGGGATGTTGAAGTGGAAAATTTAATGTGGAAAATTTTGGCTAAAAAATGAAGAAGTACAGTAGTTTTCGAGAATTCTAATTTATTGTGAGTACAAAGTAATGTAAGCTTGAAGCAAATACAGCCAATTTCAAAAATCTGGAACAAACTTACAGTCATAAACAATGAACCTTTCTGAGACCGATAAAGCCTTGAAAAATGCGACAGCAACAGCAGTAACCAGAATGCCAGGTAATAAAACTGCAGTCTTGAAACAAAATATTACAGCAGGTGTTCAAGTTTGATGGTTTGGAGTGCTCGAAGTGTTGTAACAGACATGTATGATATCAAGCTCGACTTGAGAAATAGTTTACAGCTGAAAAAAATCTAAACTTTCCGACTGCTTGTAGGTCGGACTAAAAAATTAGTAGATGGAGCATTTCTGTCATCCTTTGAAAAACCTTCGCCACGAGTACCACGGTAAGAATCCTCCTGCAGATGGCAAGCCAAAGAACTTTCAGCGTTGACACTAGATAGCGAACAAGAGAAATGAGATCATTCTGAGACCTGAACGATGTAAAAGTCATTTAACACATTTTGATAGACAACCCATATGCTACAACCAATGCTGTTGTTGACATTGAAGACAGAACTTAAACTTTAATGCGCAAATCCTTTTTTGGATTTTCGCAAATTCTTGCTCACATTTTTACAGGAATGTATCTCTTACATCAAATTAGTCATACTTGCTTACATCTTTACAGAAATGTATCTCTTACCTCAAATTGGTCATAAAGAAAGTTTTTTTTTGCTTTGGATGGATGAGAGGTAATTTGGCAAGTACAACGACACCCCAAAGCACTTTATTCATCACCCAAACCTTTATGGGCCTTGACCCTGTTACCACAACACTCCTCTCTTCAAACATGGGGTTGGCTTTCAACTTGCATGTATAAGCATAACTGGCCTAAATGTCTAAGGCCACTATCTTTGAAGGAAAATGGGGTTATCTACTATCATAGTGGTCTACAATCTCCCACTATGACATTATATAAGAAATTTATACACAGTGATAAAAAAATTCACTCTTGTACCTAAGGATCCCTCCACTTCTATATAATGATCTCCCAATCACACTCCTAAGTTTGTTTTAGTGCTTAAAGTGACAAACAATATCCTCTACCTTGATACCGTTGAAATGTGCCCTGAGAGGAAACTTACCACAGTTACCGCATCGGAAGTAGGAGCCAGACTTCTTCACAAGACCTGATCCACCGCATACAGCACACCGTTGTTGAGCAGCCTGTATTACCACCACTAAATAATTTAATAAACCGAGTTTTTTCATTCCTTAGGCTGAGTTGTCTTCATTCTAAACCTCAAAGATTGCGGCATACTTCCAAGTCCATGAACTTGAGAACACATTTCATATGGAAGACAAGAATCATAACAAATGATGAGATTGGTCATCAGTTTCTTTGCATAATTGAAATTTAAGTTCAGGAACTTACAATACGCTTGCTAAATTCGATTCCAGCGACCACGAAGGGCGTCACTCCAGCTGAACCACACTCCAGCACATTCTGATTGTAAGTCCTCACTTTCTCCTCTTCAGGGTCATGATAAGACACAAATCCAATAACTCCAGGCTTCTTTAATATCACCCTCTCTAAGTTCATACTCTCTGTTCTCTCACTAAATAGTAAAGAAACAAATGTTCCAATTCAAAACTCACTCTATATCCACTCTTTTATCACATGAGGTTGCATTGCACATGAGGTAATAATGAATTTGACAAGTTGAAAAGGAATAGATACTAGGTAACATTGAAATTGAGACTTGAATATCTAAACCACTTTCTTTGACTCCTGTGACTCCAATAACTTCTTTAATGTCACTTTCACATGCAACACTCCTAAATTCCTAATTGTCACAATATTTATTACAAACCTCCATTGGTAATCACATACATTCTGAGCCTAAGCTCTGAATGTACCAACTTCACCCCAAAACCGCCCCTACGAAATTGCACCGCACCCTCACCAAACATCAGGAACCATATATACAGACGTGCAAATTCAAGAACAATTGCAGACCACCACCTCCCCTCGTGCTCCTGCTACTCCAAGTAATTCTTCAGTGTCACTTTTACATGCAACACTATGCACTGTCACAATGTAACAAAACTCCATAGTGTCCGAACCACTTCGGGTGACATTACAGAGTGCGCCAAATCCATCGCAAAACCAATCCCAAAGAAATTTCACAGCGCCCTCACCGCTGGTACCCCAAAAGAAACTAATTGAAGCATCGAAACAGACCCAATTTCAATAGCAGCAACTGCAAACAAGATTCTAAGCAAATGGAACAAAGAGTTAATTCGAGAGCTCGCACCGATGGCGCCAGCCCAAATCTGCCAGGTGAGTTCGGGCGCAGCTTGAACGGATTGCGAGGCTTCCACGATCTCCGAAACCGCCCGCGCCCTTCCGCTGGCTTTCTTCCTACTTCGCAATTGCAGCTGAGGTTGCCGGACTTGTGGACCTTGAATGTGCAAGCACCTGGCTGCTCCAACTGAGGCAATGATATTCGTTGCCATGACGCTACAGACGTGCAATTGTCAAGCAAAATCGAATAGAGGACATCACTGAGATTATTGTGAAAACTCCATGGCTGCCGAGCAGAATGCAAATCAGAGGGAAAACAGACCCATGTGGCTATCAGGGCGCCTTTCAAAGGAAGAGGCGCTGGGACATCGTGGATGAATGAGCCAAGGACGGATGATGTTCGTTCATTACTTATCGTTCGTTTGTTTGCAGGACTCTTAAGTCTTAACCCTTGCCCCTTAAGGGCTCAATCTAAAATAGTAAATTTTATTTGAAAATTTATAATAAATATTTGAATCTCCTTCAACGTATCTATATAGTTGATTCACGTAGGGTGTTGTTTCTTCTTTTCGTTGATATATTTCATGATTTTTCTTGAAGCTTCTTTAATGGATACTAGTGTGACCCTGTGCCGTTGGCCCAATTTTCATCTATTCCCGGTTCCACTCCTAGTTCTACTTCTAGTTCCACTCCCGGTTCCACTCTTGGTTCCACTCCCAGTACCAAGAACGCCACCAAAATCAAAGTAAAAGTAATTTTCTAATTTTTTAATCAATAAATACTTTGAAATTCAATAACTTTTGCACCACCGCTCCAAACGCCATGAAACCAAGCCGGTGCACCCCTCCTTAGCAAGAGCTTTCCAACGGTACCAAGCACGCGGCTGGGGGACGCACGGTCACGAAGTTGTCCACAAACAAAACAAAACAAACAAACAAACAAACAAACAAACAAACAAACAAACAAACAAACAAACAAACAAACAAACAAACAAACAAACAAACAAACAAACAAACAAACAGCCAAATTTAAGGTATAGATTAGTTGGAAGAAGTACACATTTTGCAACATTATTCATCATTCAATTAGTGGGTGGTTGAGCACTTTTGGGATAAAAGATTTGGTAAGTCCAATTTTGAATACAATATGGAATTTTTTGTGTATTTGATATAGAAGATGTATGAATTGGAGTATATATTATATTAACAAAAGTTTGTATTCATGTTGAGCCGCACCCAATGATATATGACATTTTCAATTTGAATCATTATTATATCTCTTATACACGTCTTAGAAACTCTAAAATTGTCTCGTATTCTACACGTATGTTCCGTATTTGAATATGATAAGGTTTTTAGATGTTCAAATGATATCCAAATGGAAAATGCTAATTGTTGGATTATCAATCCAAAGGCTAGATATATGTCTTGCCATTTTGGTGTACATAATTTATGTTCTAATAGTCAAATACCATTTCATATATATGGTTATCCATGAATCTTTGAAGGCTAAGCCTCCCCTAAGTGTTACTCTTGAAATGGTGCATTCACACCAAGGATAAAGGTAGAAAAAAAGGTTCTCTGAGGAGACATTCCTTGTAAAAATTTATAAACCTTTGAGTTCTGGGAGTATTAAACATGGGAGTATTATTCAAATATCTCTTCAAGAGGATGTGAGTATGGATGTCTTCCTTCCTCTAGACATTTCCATCATTGAACATTCTGCATCAAAAGTTGCAATATCACAAAAAAGACCACAAAATTTGTCTTCAACAAATGGAAATGACATATTGAAGATGAAGATTCTATTTGAAGAGGTTGTTGTACCAAAGCAATTGGTGAGATTGAAACATGAATTAGAAAAGCATGTCATTTCAAACATTCAAAAGTTACAAATTAAATTATTAGAAATCAAAGAGCAATTACCAAACAATGTGTTGTATCATAGCATTTATATATCCATTATTGTGATTTATACTAAATTTCATTATTAGTGCAGCTTCTGTCAAATGACCGACAAGCTTTGGATAAAAAAAAATTAAGAACCATTGAATAAGAAGAATGTGTCAAGATGGCCAATGAAGTTCCCAATGAGTACAATTCCCATGCAACTGAGTAGATGGAGGCAATTAACCTCTAAAGGGCATTCAAAACATTCAAAACTGCCATTTCTATAGCAAGGAATATAAAAAATTAAATATTGTTTTTTTTGCACATCTAACCATAGGATCTTACACCTAATTAGTATGAGAATGTTTGGAAAAGAATTCAAATCTTTTGACTGCATAGATTGCAAGACATTTGTATACGTTTAAAGTGAAAAAAAACAAGTTTTTCGACACATTGCAAGACTAGAGTATTTGACTATAAACCTTCTTAACTTCAATTTTTTGCTCTACAAAGTTTTGAGCATTAAATCTTTGTGGTGAAGATTCGATTTGAGTGTATATAAAAAAAAGAAAAATGTCCAAAAATCTTAATTTTCATTCTTTAAAAAATTGTTAAGTAGAAGTAGGTATGAGATAGAAGAAAAATCTAATTTATTAATATCTCTAAGATGGAATTAAAATATACTGTTTCCAATGGTGAGATTGTTCTAGCAAGAAAACTAAACCATGTGAAACTTTTTTTTAAATTGTGAAAATTGCATTTAGAAATGAATCTTGTAAGTTATTTTTTCATAAAGATGCTCTGATTGCTTGAAAAAAACAAGATTGTCCATAACTTTTTCATAACAAATCCAAATAGAATGAATCAAAGCTTTCCATATAGACAAAAATATACAAAGTAATCTATGAGAAAAATATACTGAGTAATCTATGAGAAAATAAAAACTAAAAAAAATTGAAATTTTTCAAATTTTTTCTGTTGTCCATTTCCCCTGTTTGAGGCAGGCATGGGCGAAAAACATGGAAACTACATGCGATAAAATATAGGGTCCATTATATTAATTCTCAATAAAATTTGTAAGAAAATTACGTATAATACAAGATACTCTAATAATGAAAACATGGTTAAATATAATATAGGTTAGGCTTAAAATCATAGTTGTAGATGTAAAATAGCATGGAGAAAAAAGATTTAGGGTGATTAGTTAGGGTGAAGGATTTAGGATATAGGATTTGGCCTTCAAGGTTCATCCAAATGGATGAAAGTATACTTTTAGTCCAAATTCTAAGGATGGATGTCTGTCACAACAACTTCGACAACACAAGAGGGATACGTATCTAATGTTGAGGTTCTATTTTTGGATCTAAGTTTTTAATGCGTTCTTATTGCCATGAGGGAGGGAATGGGAGTGAGTCCGGATTTGAAATTTTAGCCCGCTTGTCTGTTGCGTGCACTACGCTTTGGCATTCCATTTTTTTCACGAATTTCTGCAAGGCGTTGCGGATTTAGGATTTTGGTTGTGTTTGCAAATTTGAAGAGGTCTTTAGTATTTGCATTCTTGCTGCTGGATTAAGGGTTTTGCGGCTTCAAAACTTGAGTGGTGGGTAGCATTGACTTCGAGGTTGTTCAAGCTTCATTTTGTGGTAAGAGTTTCACAGTAAGAATTGTGCTCAGGATCTTTGAATTTGGACTCTTTCGTGCTGTTTCGGGTTTAGAATTACGCTTTGCGGTTTAGAGCTCTTGGATCTGTGTTGCTTTAAGGTGTGTTTAGGATGTGCATCACGGATCATGCGACTAGGACAAATTTAGTCCCTAAAACTCCAGCCCTATAGTTCCGTTCACTCTTGCGGATTTTGATGATGCATCACGTGCTTGCAAGAGTTGGGAGGTCACATTGAATGAGACTGTTGAGGGTGCTATTCCATCGCCTAGAATGCTAGGAAATCTTGTTGGAGGACCATCCACATTGATGCTTGGAAGAAGAGATGGTGAAGCCGCTCTTCTTCTAGAATTTTCAGTTGTTTGGAAATTTGTGGGCAATGGGAACATCACTTGAAGAGGACCACCTTCGTTTGCAGTTGCTATAGCAACTGTCAAAGGCCGACCTGCAATGTTTGCAAGACCATCTGGGTGCACTTAGTCATACACGGCTTGATGTCTCTCACGACGAGAAGTTGGAAGTTGCATTGAAGATTTGGGTTTTTTTCCAAACACCGCCATGGACAATGGTGATCACTCATGAGTTTCTAAGCTCCATTTTGGCAAGATCAATGAAGTTAAAGCAGTTGTGTTTGGCTATTGTCAATTTCTTGTCAATGCCATATGTGTGTCACAATTGCCTTCGTGTAAATTGCTACTATGCTGTGCATATGAGACTCACAGGGAGATTGGGTTGATAGTTAGGGAATTTCTCTGGCTTGATCCCTACCATGACTCAACTAAATGTGGTTTCATTGTCTACCGCCATGCAATTGTAGGAGTCTAATTTAGGCTTTCATATTTAGGGCTTCTGAATGCTGTTTAGAAATGAATAGATTTCAAATGCTTGCTTACCTTGTTTTGTCTATGATTGTCAATGATTCCGGTGGGGACTTACAGGACTGTATTTGGTGGCAGATTTTGAGGACATGAAGTTCCTACTTTGTCTTTTGGTGACTTACAGCGTTGAAGATGTCCTTTTTGGAGGGGTAGGCCATGCACTTTGTGTTTTTTGGATGTCGGGGTGCTAGATAGCTGCAGGTTCTTTGCAATTTTGTCTACTGTAGTGATTTCGGAGCTTACCAGAAACTTATAAGGGCACTTTGATTTAATACAAATGTATAGTAATGCAGGATGCATGCTACCAAACTGGATTGTGTTCTTCAACACAAACTATTGCTCTGATTTTTTTTAGTTTTCATGTGTTGTAAAAATGCTTATGTTGGCATTTCTCTGTCCTTGCTTTCTTGTTTTGTTTATTTTGCATGTCATGTGAGCTTCACTCCTTGTATTAGACACTTCCAGGATACCAAGACAGCATTTGCATCACAAACATAACGTGGTACAAAAAAAATGTGGTGTTAAGAAGAAACAAGGATTTAAAGTTAAAACAGGGATTCAAGAAAAAAAATGGGGTGTATGGAAAAAATGGATTGTAAGAAAAAAATGGGAAGTAAAAAAAACAATAGGGTGTCAGAAAAAAAAATGGGGTATAAGTAATATACGGTCTCTTTTAATGCCCCTCCAAAAAATTATAAGTACCAATAGGGTGCACTTAATCATCAACATTTATCTTTATTTTAAAAAATAGCATGTCTTATAATCTTTTTCAAGAGGTAAATAGCCCCCCATTAAATAGGTTATTATCGCGCGTGTATGCAAAATGTAATAGGGAGTGCCCTCTCTAAGTTCCCCTGTATTGAGCTTATTTGGGCATAACTTTTGTTCTCGAGCATCGATTGAAAAAAATTATATTCCCACAAAGCTAATCAATTTTTCTATCTTCAAAAAAAGTTTCAAAAAATCAAGACAAAAACTCAACCCACAGGAACTTACTCAAAATATCATTTGCCCTTTCACAATTACTTTACTAAAGAAGTTGTCCCCAATTTACAACAAAAAGTTAATGAAGGTTGTCACTTTGACAACCAAAAATATTATAGATTGTCCCTTATAAGCCAATATCAATATTTGGTAGTGGATTAGCAAGCTAGGTGCCTAGTAGTCTCGAATACCTTGATGAAGTAAAATAGGCCTCAGTTCTAGCCTTTCAAACTCAATCAGGGGCTTACGACTCTGGCCTTGCGAGGGCTCCTTGTCCCCTAACCAAGTGCCATTTCATGCAACTCGGTTTGGTCCCCACCAACACTTAACCTCTAAAGGACCATTGTCCCTTCGAGGGACAAATGCGTTTTCGGGCAGGTACCTACGGGCCGAAGTTTTCTCCTAATTTTGTGAAACTTTTTTGGGAGGTAGAAAAGCTGATTAGCTTCGTGGGAATATAATTTTTTCCACAATCGGTGCCCAGGAATAAAAGTTATGACCAAATAAGCTCAAAACAAGGGACGGCAGGCAACAAAAAAAATTTGCAAATTTATTTATTTATTTATTTTAGTATTCTTTCTTCATAGATTATATTTTTTTCTATCTAAAAATATTTTATTTCATTTGGATTTGTTTTTTGAGAAAGTTATGGACATTCTTGTTTTTTGTGCAACTAGAGCATCTTTTTGAAAAAATTAACTTGTAGGATTCACTTCTGAATGCAATTTTCAAATTTTTCAAATTTTTTTTGGCATGGTTTAGTTTACTTTCTAGAAAAATCTCACCATTGGGATGCGTGCATTTTAATTCCATGTAAAATATATGAATATTTTAGATTTTCCTTCTATCTTGTAACTACATCTGTTTAACAATTTTTTAAAGAATGATAATTAAGTTTTTGTTTTGTTTTTTTTCCCTAGACTCTCAACTCAATTCTCAACTACAAAGATTAAAGCTCAAAACTCTGTAGTGCAAAAATTTTAAGTTAAAAATGTTCAAAGTAAAAAAAATCTAAGCCCACAATGTGCTGAAAAGCTTGTTTTTTTACTTTAAACGCAGATATCTTGCAATCTGTGCGATCAAAAATTCTGAAAAATTTTCCACGTATTCTCATACTAGTTAGGTGTAAGATCCTATAGTTAGATGTGCAAAAGAAAAAAACATTTTTAATTTTTTTTCACTCTTTGCTATAAATATGGCAGTTTTGGGTGTTTTTTGGCAGAAAAAAAAGCCTTGGGTCTCTAGGGGTTAATTGGAGGCAGGGCAGGCCGCCATTGCATGCAAATAAACTCAAACCATTGTCACATTGAAACTGCAACATTTTGGAGCTGAATTTCATGCCAAATAATCACTAATAGGTGCTTATTTGTACTTTCTGAGATGTAAAATAAATTTACATACCTTACTGAAACTGCAAGTACATGAATCTGGTGTGCAGACTCCAGCTCCAACCTCAAATTAGTCTCTCCATGTCTCAACTGGTGCTGCCGATACTAATAATCCATACTCTATGCCCCGGGGATGTGACGCTTGACGAGTCAACTAAAAACTCCCAGCTAAAGGTCTACGATCCATCATATTTTAATAAAGGGACTAATTTAGCCTATCTTTTCAGTATCAATGTATAAATTTAAATGTACGTGATTTTCACCTACACGTTACTTGCTATGATACAAGCCTAAGTACTATCCTCTTCCTACTCAAAGTTAACATGTTCCATCGGAAGTATTTGGAGTTTCGGAAGGGTCAGTGTCTTTGATTGTGATAGGGTTAAAATGGTGGTCATGATCTTGGTTCTCGTAATATACAGGTTTGCCGTCAACAGTGTATGAAAAAAGTGCCAAGGAGCGAGGACCAGCCAAAGTCAGCAAAACCTGCCCCACCCACCAAAAGGAAGTTCAGGAAATGCTATATGCGTGACTCAGCTTTCAAATCTCGTGTTTGATAGCAGAAAGACTGTCGTATAGCTGATGATTTACAACTGGAGACGGTGCATTAACTTGTACAAGAACTAACATGGGGAAGTGAGCCAATTATTCAGTAGCAAATTCAGAGCTTGCATGATATGCTTCTCGTAAGGGCATGTAATGTTGGAAAAACTCACAGGCAGAATGACGAGACCGTAAAGTGCTCCCAGTATCACAAGGCTGAGGTACATACGGAAATAGTACACCTGCCATCGAAACCACTTTCTTGTCAACCTCCAAAAGAATATTTAAGACGCAGTTCTGGTGGCCGGGGATGCTCACAAGCTGTCGATAAAGTTACTACGCATGATGACTGCGTCACTGATTTATTACCAAGATGCCTCGTGGACAAATGGAACTACAGGATCATTCAATATCCAGACTTCATACCATATATGGAAGGCAAACGATTCCTCCATCACTATGAATGGGCTCAAAAGAATAATATATTCTAGATGGGCAATGAAGTTAACATTTATAGAAATTAATAGCAGGAAATAGTCAAATTACCTGGATCAATCGACTTTGCGAGAAGAAAAGAACTGCCACTACTATTAAGTTTGCAAGTGTCATTCCACTGCAAAAGGTACCAACAATGTATTGTCCGTCAAAATTTGATATTGCAAATCCAACAAGTTGAAATAAGCATTAGTAAGTTTGAATTCAGAGATATATGGTGGTCCTTTGTTGTATGTTTCAAGTACATTACCTGAAGATGGATGGGCCTATAGCTATAAGAGCCTTACTAGTGCGCTCACTCCTTCGCCCAGTGCGCATCTAGACAGCCCAAGTAATTCAAAATTAAGATCGAAATATCATAAGCTAATAGATGACAAATAAAGCTCAACTATCGAGCGAAGTAGATACAGTCAACAAGATTAGGTGAAGATTGATGATGGAAGCTGACCAATTCAGATTGCTTACTGCAGCTATTATAAACTGCCAATCACTAATTATGCTATGTCACAACTTAGAAATCAGAACACCTCAACTCTTCCCGAATGAGAGGACAATAATGTATCAGGGAATGAAGGAACGAAGGAAATCAAGGTAGGTGTAAGAGGCATACCGTGAATGTATGCGTGATATGAGCACTAAATTCGACAGAAATACCAATCGCTATTATGAGATTGGTAATAGAGATCACATTGAGTTGTATATTCCACAATACCATGAGACCCTGTAACCCAAAGAACCATTAAAAATTTAAATTTACATACTGAAAACTACGACCAAAGCTACTCAATAGTATATAAGTTTTCAAGTTAGTCAATCGCAACAGAGGGTAATCACAGCTTCATAAGAGATGCATTGTGGATAATTTATCTCCAAGAAAACAATGACTGCTACTTTATCCTTGAAATGATTTTGCCTTTATAGAAGAAAAAGCATGTCAACACCAAAAGTTGGTAATTATGCATCTGCTGTGAGACTAAGTGATAAAGAAGATATCCCAGTACTGCAACGAAGCACTTAAAAATATAGCAAAAGCTAGATACAACTACCTATTGGAAAATTGATGATGAGCTTGATATTTTGTGAATTTGAGTATTCTGGAACTCACCAAGAGATTCAAGACAATTGAAGTAATCACCACCAGATTTATAATTGCCACCCAAACACTGGAACACAAATGTGAATCAAGTTAATTGAAGAGCCTCAGAGAAATGCTGCTAATATTAGGAGTCAACATAGTGCTAGGAGAGTCTTCACAACACTTCTGCATACGACATATTCACAAGTTCAGAGGAAATACCTAGATGATACAACGAGGCTAACTCCAAACACCACCCCTGTGCAATTCAAATAACAGTGATTAGTTAACGAGGTATTGGTAAATACTTTAAAATAAAATAAAATACGTAAACTGCTTTGATGATCTTCTTATCTGGGCTGCTATCTAATGCCTTCAACACTCAACCTATGATGCACAAGACTGTACAAGGCTATAACAAAAAAATCTCCACCTTTAGTACATGAGAATCTTCAGAAAGAGCGGATATAGTAGAATCTCTCTTAGTGCATAGTGCAGGGATTATGCACTAGGAGAGGTTTATGCATTTGGAGAGGTGCAGTACTGTTCACTGCCTAACGTGGCTTCTAACTAGAGGGCCTCCAACCACATGGCTTCTAACTACAAGGCCTCCAATCATTATTCATCAATAAAGGCTTCAAAGTACTATCTCTCTTAGTGCATATTATGCACTAACAGAGTATGCACTAACAGAGTATGCACTAAGAGAGGTTCTACTGTAATGGTAATGGTTCGTTTCGTGGGTCTTTCAAGACACCATGAGCACATAGAGAATATGACAGTAATTGGTTGTGTACACCAGAGCAATCTAGGATTAAGAGACAAACCTAAGGGCACAAAAATGCAGGAAACGGTTGTTGAAAATATTTCCAAATATTGGTCGAAGAAGATATAAAATGGCGAGTAAGGAAAGACGGTTATCTGTAAAATATTCAATTACCAACCAAAGTGGTAGTAAGCCAAAATTTCATAGAAGCACGACCACATTTCAATCTTGAATACCTCAAGGACTATAATGACCCTAATACCTTAAATTTCATATCCGCCATGCATATGACTTGTTAAGTCATAAGAGCCCAAGCCACTGCATAACAACGCTAAACCACTCCTCAGCTGCCTCCGAATCGACCTAATATCTATCCCAAATAAATGTCTGCCTCGATAAAGCACCATACCTAAACAGATTGAAAATGTACAAAAAGCATAACCCAGGATAATATCAGATTAGGCTTACATCTAAACAAGCATAAAGAAACTACCAAAGAAACTTACATTCAAACTTGCGGAAACTTTGGAAGTGAGGTCCCTTACTGACCGAAGAGCCTCAGTGAATTCACTCTACACAATGAAAAGTATATTATTTCAGTCTTATTTCAGCCACCAGAATTGGAAATCGTCCTTCACAGACATGCTTCTGAAACTATACAGTAAAAGATCACAAATGCTTAAAAAACTGCATTATCCAGATCTCAATCCCTACTCCAAGCACAGATGCTATACAAACATCGGGTAAAAATTTCCTTCAGTAGCTGCGAAACGGGAGACGGTACAAAACAAATACTGGCTCACCGGTGTATTAAGGGATGTGTGAAACGAACGAAACTCCGACGCCTTGATGACTCCACTGTCATACCCTGTATTGATGATAGCGGCAGAAAATAATTATATTCTGATTCAACAGAAGTCAAAGGTCCAAAGCGCCACGGTAAAAGCACATACGACTATTTGCTTAGATACGGAATATCTCGAAATCCTAATCATATTGAGGAAATTCTAGTACAATGATGACTACAAGCAAACTCATACGGGTAGCCATTTCCACGGAATACGTAGCACTTACCGGCAAGGTCAAGACTAGTTTGATATGAACTATGACCTCCTTTGGCGCAATCTGATGCCGGAGATGCTTCGAGAAACCAAGGCAATTTATCATGGAACTGGCTTGCAGACAGCCGTCCTCGAAGGAGATCCTCTTGGAACAAACACTGCACAGATATTCAATTCAGCAACCAAACCAGGTAAGACAAGCTGTATAACCAAAGCAAAATCCATCTGCCACTTTGGGATGTGCATAATTCCAATGATCACGGAATGAAAACGATGTTAAAGGACTCCGATAGTAAATGCCTTACCGTTGTACATTCATTGTAAGTGGTGCTATTTGCACAGAATGCATCTCCATTTGCACAACGAGATTCCTGACCCCAGAGCCATCATGACACAACACAAAGTTAGCTTTACATTCCTAGCCACAACCAAAAAAATACCATATTTATATGGTACTTCTTATATACTTTTGCATTATAAATAATTACTTTCACCAGACTATCATAATACTCAAATATATTATCTTCCGATTTTCCAATTACTACCAAACAAAATCTTCTCAATGCATTTTGAAACTCTCTGATATTCATTGAGACTGCTCAAGGTTTTAGATCTTTGCTTCGAACTTCACCTTATAATCTGAAGGACAAAAACTTCCATCAGGGAACTTCCGACAGCATTTGTACGACTCGGGCGAGATCCATACTAAGAAATCGTCTAGCCACGAAGATGCTGGTCTAGCAATAAAACTTGTTTCGGGTGTGAGCGATGCTCGTGACACCTGTTCCACAAAAAAGACGTGCAGATGTTAGTTACTATTTCCTCACAAGGCTTATTCATCCTATCAGGTATAAAACAGCTCGTGAACAGAAATCTTTTTCTGATTAAAATAAACCTCAAAATTCAATAAGTGCATCAAATGTGGCGAATAAATTTTTGGTTCTAACTAGGAAAGTAAAACCTAACCTTTGTATCATTGGTCGCTACATAATCTTCGAACTATGAGAGGAAAAATATGAAGTGAGATAGATATACCTCGTTTAGGAGTGATCCTGGGTCGCACTGACTGACAGAGCAAAGGAGGTCCGTTTGGGAGCTGTCAATGTTGCAGTACAAATAAGGTTGCAACTGTTAGCACACAAACGTAGGTGCCTCTTGTCATTATGATTGTGACTGGGTCCAAGCACTTCTAATCTCACCGGCTTAAAAGTCTACAGAGGAGATATCAAGTCTTTACTTTACTAAGGATTCATTCCAACGATTTAGGAAACGAAGAGGGGGAAGAGCAGGGTATTTCTAATTGTCTCTGAGGTAAATATTATAGTAAAACTAGAAGTAAATAGGGTTTAATACATTCATTAAAGAAAATTCCTACAATGTTCAGAAAACTCGCAGAATACTCTGTGAACATGCATATTGTTTTTTGCCCCCCCCAATCGAATACCCTATTTTCGCAAGTGCTGCCTTAATTTACAAAAGAGTGAAGCCGCCTCGCCCCCCCAAAACAGACTAAAGCACGCTTTGTAATGAGAGATTCCAAGTCGATAACAGGTTGGGTAACAGTATAAGAACGAACAGGAAAATTACAAGGATTGGACAAAGTACCTGTAGTTGTAATCCTTGACCACAAGATGCAAAGGAGGCCCCAGTCGAACAAGCTCAGCAACATCGTCAACATATTTCTGCATAAAAAAGTGGACACACGCTAATAGATTCAAATTCACAGCCTCCATTCACAGACCAGCCTTAACTACACTTGAGAAATAATTCTTAGATAGGCTTTAGAAATTTTTGCAAACGCCCAAATATATTTCTAGTATCTATATCACATATCCGACAGCATCAAGCATATCTTGGTGATCCCAAGCAAGAGTCGAGCATTGCCATCATGTCAGTGGACTCACCCGAAGATATGAGTCTTTGGGCAACACAACCTTTGGATCCACGCCTATCGAAAGTCTTGGAAGCAAAGCCTAGTACAAAACAACCAGATTCAACATCATGAGAAGCTAACTAAATGATTTCATCTTGCTTTCGCAGTCAATTATGACAAAGTAGTTCAGTTCTTTTCCTATCATAATAACATAAAATTACATCATCGATAAAGTATTACGAAACGACGTTTCCTTACATGTACTTGGTACGACCGTACTAGGCAAGCATTCAGTTCGCGTATGTTATAACGTGAGCACAAAGGATAGAACTTTTTTTGGGCTAGTGGAGAGATACTATTGAAGCACAGAATATACCTCACAATGATACTACGAAGACGTGCAGTTGACGAATATTAATTGATTTATTGATAAAAATGTGAGAAGAACAAGAAAAAACTTACAATACTCAAAAGCAGCATCCCAGTAAATACTCCCAACACCGCGGCTTGCACTAGGGCATTGGCAACGAACGGAGCATACGCATTCTGCATCATAATCAACGAGACTTACCATAGTTATTGCCCGTCATTAATTCATCTTTCAATATTTCATTCCATGACCAAACAAACTGCGTCATACTAAAAAGTGATAACCGGGACGATAACTGGAGACCGGATCAAAAATTTGTTGACTTAGCAACTACAGAATTAATGTGCAATTCAGGTAAGATTTAGGATTGCAAGATTACATCTTAAAGACAAAATCATTTTGCTCATCAGATTCCATTTCTTACGCAAGGTTCAGTTGATTATCTCATCTCATAACAGGTCTCAAAACTCAGAGTATGTTACCAATGCCAAATTCCAATTGCATCAAATGTGAACACACCTGTATGAAATGCTCAATGACTCCGGGGTCTCTACGTGGGTCACTTGAGCGGCTATCATCTGGGCATATTGCACAAGAATGAGAATGCAAGCCACCTTAACCATGAAAGTTGCCACGACAGACAACAAGACCACTATTCTCGTACAAATTTGGATTGTTAAAATCAAAACATTTATTATATTAGACATGACGCAAATTCACAAGCACCCTTCCTTTAGAGGAGCGAAAATTCAAAATCAAACAGAACATCATCAAACGGATCCAATGTTTTGATTACCAGTTTGCGAGATCTCACTAGCCGATCTCTCAACTGAGAGACAGGGAAGACAATCGATAGAAGCTCGTTCAGTCCGTCTGAAGTCGAGAGTGAGGAGAGCAACAAAAGCCGTCACTTGTAGTACATATTGCAGAAGAATCGCCAGGGCTGCACGAGAACAATAACACTTTTATACCCTCTTGATTTCTAGTGAGCTAAGATAATTGCCTGAAAATTACATAGGGTTAAGTGACTTAAGTCCAACCTTAATTTTACTAACATTGGTAATTCAGTCTAATTACTAATTAGAGCAATGAAGTGGTAGATGCAAACCAGGGATACTGACTAACGTCTTATTACATCTAATCATTTAAGAAAATTATTATAAATCAATATCATGCATACTTAAGAGTTCTACAATCATTCTATGATACTCAACCAATGAGTCAGTAATATAACAAAAAGGTAACTGGTACGGAAGTATCTTACCTATGAACGCCGACAAAACTTGACATGCGGGCGCTGATGAGAAAATGCCAATGGAGAATACTCCGAACTCCGTCAGGCTGGCAAGTGTTATTGATGGACCAACTTCCGCCAATGCAAGTCCTACTCGCTTTTCAAGAGGCAAAGATGAATCTTGATATTTCACGGAGTTCACCAGTAAGAATAAGCTGTTCACACCAATCTGCACACATACGGAAAACTTAATAAAGACGATTCTGCAGCTATTCAGTTGGACTTGATAGAGTTGAAGGACTCGAGAATCCAATCGTGAGAGAATTGACAGTTGAACACATGCCATTTAGCGCACATAGGAGTCTAAGAACGTCAATTTAAATATATTAGCATGAATCAATCATCAAAATTATGCCCTCGAAACTGCACAAAGTTCTAAAAACTAGGACCGCAATTGATTTAGATTTTCAAAGCGCCGGCCTTGAAAAGTGAAAATTCGTGAAAATTCGTGAAAATTCTCGAATATAACAAAATTTTCGGTTTCCCGCGAGGTTTGCTATTATTACTAATATCTTCACAATAAAATAAAGTTGATTGTCCACTTTTCTTGTGTGAAAATTTGGGAATGACTTATTGTAATGCTACCACATAATATATTGCACGAAGGCCTTGAGAAGAATATACAATACACCTACAACATGCAAGCGACTGACGTATACATCATTCAAATTAGTGCTTCGACCTATCTATAAAACTATTAAATGAATTAATGAGTGCTAAGGGTCCCACTACCATCAGCACGATGAATGAGATCACTTCAAGTACGATGTAGGTGGACTTCACTCCTAAGGCACTGCATACTCCAATGGAACCAAGAACTGAGGCAGCCGCGAGGAACATTCCTGAAATCGAGACCAACACCTGTTCACAAATTTATTCCCGTTAGTGAATTTCACCACCACATCATGTTCATTTGATTAGTACCTGTAGCATGCTACACTCAATGCAGTAACGTGAATGCTGGAAAGTTCTGAATGCTGTAAAATAAGGAACGAGTCGTTGTTCCTTGACAATGAGATTAAGATTTGCAACATTCAGTGACAACATCTCACAAGCGGATTCACGTCCGTGTGACGAACTGAATATAACAAAAGGCATGCAAGACCTTTCAGACAAGCTATAAATGCAAATCATACCCTGCCAACATAAACGAGCAATCACCTATTGAGCTATCAATCTATATCAAGTCACGACCTTGGCATATGAGAACATTTCTACAGAAAACCACTTTGCCACGTACTTTTGACGTCACGTAAAATGGTGCCTGAGTAGTTGCATGGTCGCCAAGCATATAGGCAACATACAAGAATATCACTGCGTAGCCCACCTGCACAAATAAATAGCAAACTTTAGATGAGTTTATTGCTAGCATAGAGTACTGAAAAAGTTGATATGATTTGAAGAGGTCAAAAATAAATTCAGTCTTTCTACTTTAGTCAAAAGTCAAGAGTGTCGAGGATGTACCGGGATTAGAAAATGGTTCCATTGACTTTTCCGATCAGATTCAGATTCTATCGAGCTCTCAGACGAGAATGACACTGTCAAATTGAAGGCTTCCACCATATCCACAACTTCCTCCTGTTCCAACAGACCACGTTCTCATCATATCCTTGAAAATTCACACATTGCCCTACTTGAAGAGAAACAATGATATACATTAATGGCAGCTGAAATAGAGAAGAATCAAGAGGGAATTTGTCATGCTACTGATGAAACTGCTAACTACAAATATCCTCCATATCCATCTGGAAGCCATCCTTAATGCAAAGCTTCCCAAATACGAGACATAGAGATGTCTACATTTTCCATTGTCATTGTCACGATGGACAACTCTACCTCATTTTTAGAATATTTGCTGTAATCAGTGAATACTTTGGCATTATGGGGGGTATACCTTGACTAGCCGAATGAATTCATGCTCCCATTCCAGCGCTGCAATATAGTTGGTGTCAGATTTATTTGCGGAGTTGACGACAGGGTAAGTGATTACAAATGCAGTGGCCTGGAGACAACAAG
The DNA here is from genome assembly GCA_963969595.1 of Neckera pumila. Classification (NCBI taxonomy): domain Eukaryota; kingdom Viridiplantae; phylum Streptophyta; class Bryopsida; order Hypnales; family Neckeraceae; genus Neckera; species Neckera pumila. The sequence continues at coordinate 42,981,765 of OZ018409.1, read as the reverse complement.
AAATCGTGTCAGGTGAGTGAGTCTGTGGTTAATAACTCTAACAATGATCCCATCAGATCAAACAGAAACCGGTTTCCAGTGTGGCAAGGGGAATTATGACCTCATGATAGTTCTTCCCTGAGAAGCCTCCAAGGATGGACATAGGGTCAACTGGTTCATCTGAAGCGCTGAGACATGATGCAGATGAAGCATAGTGCTGCAATGGGCATGTGACACGAAATGAGAAACTCCTACATATGAGGCCAACCCATGCCTAGACAATGACTTACAGCACGTAATAATGCTACGATACATAAGTACTGCTACAACTCTTGGTTATGACCTCTAAATATCTTCTATTCATCGGTTGTGATGTCTTTCCATCAAGTAGGAGTGGTAGATCTAAACTGGTAAGGTTATGCATGATATAATAAAGCACAACTCGTATCTTTCTATGTAAAGACCTTGAAGCAGAAGTTCGCATGGGAGACGCCATCATGTATAGCAAATATATCACGATCCATCTTGAAATACTGCGTAGCAATGAAAATCGGTTAAATCTCTGCGGTGATGCCATATTCACGACCTTTGAAGTACCTCTGTTGAATGGGCATTTGACTATGATTCTTTAGCCTTGGAATGTGCGACTCGTTTTGAGCTCAATATGTATGCAACAGTCTGAAGCGGAGTTCATGCATATCGATACGCGTAAGCACCCAATAAAACTCAATTACATCACGGTGTGCACAGATCGCAAAGCAAAATTCGAAAAAATCCTCTGAACCTAAATCGAGTAAGGACATAATATCACATAATGAGAAGAAATTGTGAGAACCAATTTTTTTTCGTGGTACTTTAACAAAGAGAGACAACAACCTGAAAGCGACCATCACGAGAGGTAACCAAGACATGAAGAAATCTAAATGACAATAGGTCAGATGGTCACCTGCAGAATGCTTTTTGTCTTGCAGGAAGAGCCGAGGGCTTTCACGCATATGTCTTCTAGAGCAACTGGTTTCCCAAAGGCATTTCCCCTTAGCTCGTCCACCTAGTGTCATCGACATTGCGAAACCAAAAGTTAATGCAGATTTGCAACAATATGGATTGATTTCGGCAGTAACTTTAAAACGAAAACTGTCATAGTCGAAAACCAACTTGACAATGGGAACTTCGATTATTTTCTTGGCTAAAGCCTCATTCCTAATTATTGAATTCCCTAAAAGAAAAATGAGGATTATTGACCATTAGAGACAGAATAGAAAGAGATTAGCACGGGAAGTGAAATTCCTGAAAAATAGAGAAAATAATCTTGAGTTGCCATGCTCGACTTTAAGTACACTAGCTCAGTAACTGTAATTACGATACTCATTAACAAAAAGTAGAAGTTTTGAACATGCATGTGCACCTTCTTCTGAATGTCAAACAGCAGCAACAAGTTCCTGTCAGTAACGACTCCAGGAGCAACTACTTGATGGCTTTCGGGGACGGTCGCAATGATAAGCTACAGTTATCCACAAGTTCGCACAGAACAATCAGCATCAAGTAAAATGGGAACGCAAGACAAAACACGTTACAAGACTATCCTGTTACAAAAATTGGAAGCGTCCAACACGTTCAACGAGCTGTTCTAGCCACCATTGTAAGGTTGCCATAAGGTGCATCAAAAATTCCTTCCATACTCTAGTATCTCGCAAATGTCCTTGTCAATGAAAAACATAAGACACTGGACAGAAGAAAGCTCTCAAACCGGCACATCTCAAATAATCGACGAATGATACCTGTTCAGTACGATAGAATGGGCCGAAATGTTCGTCAAAGAATGCCTTCTCTTGTGCTGTCCGACTGTTAGGATCAACCCATAGCTGCAGAAACAATAACTAGATGGTCAATAGAGTTACCAATAAAAAGCACATGAGAAAGGTGCAAAACTAACCAAGGCAGTTCCCGAGCAAGGAGACGTACACCTGATAGCAACAACTTCTCCAAGTATCGACTCTACACTCTCTGCTTAAGTTCTAACCTCTTAGGGTATCAAAGGTAAAGATACAAAATCAAAGACTAGTCAAATGACAAAACCTGCTCTTGGATTAGTCAAATGATTTTAGAAAATGGAAGCAGTACAAACCTTCTCAAGATCAGTCTCAACGGAGAAGCGAAGCAATCCCGTACAGAGAATCAGCACGAAAAGAAGAGAAACAGCCACTACTAAATAAACGTTTCTCGCTACCCATTCTCCCCAGTACCTGCAGAAGTTCGAAGTGACCAACATATCAGCTTAAGCTTCGAGACTTCTCTCTGTTTAGAAATTGTGTTATCCTACATGGATATCCCCAAAGATGAAACTCCTTGTCCTCAAATGTTCAAATTCATACCAAACAACACACATCTCCTGAAGTTATCAGGAAGGAAAACTATTTACCAACCTTAGTTTCTAAACAATCTGATTTTATCTGAAATCGTAAGAACTCAGCAATCTCCAGTACCTGAAAGCATGCGCAAGGAATGCTTCATTGTATTCCGGAAGAGTGGGAAGCTTCTCCCTGTCCATGTCATCGCGCTAGAATACGCACATAACCACATTTATTAGCTGACAGGAATTAATAACTAAATTTTGCAGATTCCACACAATTTTTCATAACGGAATAGGATTCTCATATCACCTAGGGTAATGTGTTTGAATAGGGCCCGTCGAGACTAGAATAGAGGACAAAAAGTGCACAACGCCACGCAATTGTAGTATTGGGTGCTAATCCTAGTTACGGCATAATTGATAGATTCAGTATCGGCCGGCTAAATACCACTAAGAGGTTCAATTATAAGAGTTGCAAACTAACGACGTCTAGGATACTTTGAAGATTTTGACTATTAATAGGATGGTCAGTGATAGAGAAAGGAAATGAACAACGACTTAAACTCACATAAGATTGCTGGATCTCATCAGTTTCGTCGTACAAAGACGCCTGGCTCTGAGAAGTTGTCATCAAAGGCTCCAACTCATCCTCTAAGCCGGGTGAGTGAAACGTCCACCACCAGCCGAACAAGATGAACAAGATGACCGCATATAAAATCATCATCAACGCTGAGAGACATCCGATCTGGAAAATATCATCAGCTTCTCTACAATTAGAAAAAATCAGTATGAAACAAGGCATATGTTCGAAATTCAGCATAATTGATTTTATAAATACAGCACCAGAATATAACAAACAATATACCTGTATTGAGTCAGGAATTGACCAACCACAATACCATTTGAGAAAGCTTTCAAAAATACATCAGAATCAAATCATTACCGATATCTTCGATACATTTATACAATATACTTTACAAAGATCGCACCTCATATGAACCAAGAGAAACTGCGCATGTAGGTTGGCTGGGTTGGTTTGGCACCGACGTTGTGCATACTGCAGCAGACGGGCAGTCTCCACACGAACAAGTAAGAGATGGGTCGGAACAAGCGGTCACCGTGAGATCAAGAGGCTGTACATTGAAGTCATTGGTGCCTGGGCTACGAAATTTCATATTGAAAGAGGAACCTGGCTGATGCAGATCTGCCTCTTTACCCAAGAACCCAAACCAATCTGAAAGAAGAAGAGGCGTCCATATGAGAGTATGGACAGCATGTATAACAGAAACTCTAAGAATTTGAAGCACTCTCAATATTGTGATATAAAAACTGACAAACTTCTAATATGTAAATACCAAGAATGCAAAAATCACCTTAGCATACTAAAACACTTGATGTCACAAATGGTTAAACGTTGATATTTAGGCATCAAGATGAATCCCAAAAAATACCAATGCAAAGGGGATTCGAAAATATAGATGACCAATCCTCACCTGTATAATTATTAGCCCCTCCGCCAACAAAATCCATAGCCCTCATATTAGGTAATGAGTATTTCACGTCTTTGCACGAATCATAGAGCCTTGATCCATAATCTTCAGTAACGTACACATCAACTCCTTGGACGGTCTTCGAGTCGGACTCCTGGAAAGCACATCCGACGACCATCACTTTCAAGGAAATGAACACAAACCATCTAGACTAGTTAATGATTCAGATTTCACGATTTAAAATTCGATAACAAATTCGATAAACTTCTTGTAATTACTAAATAATATACTCGATATATGACTCCCTTAAATTTCAATATCATAAAAGATGAACTGCAATCTTGAAGATAATCAATGCACTCGAAAGACACCTTCAAGGCCAAATGTGACAAAGACTTAGCAATTATGCAGTGTTTTATGGAAATTGTCTATCTGAGTGTTTCAAATTGGGTGGGTCACAATGTTCTTGATGGTCATGCTATTGTTGGCACCTAGCATGTCCAGAAAGTATATAAAGTAAAGAGAACGAAACTCTCAGAGCATGGAGAACTTACATTATGGACATTGGTAATGGCCAAGAAGAGACTTTGATTGGGAGAGCACGCAATCTCACAAAAAAGATTCAGGTAGTTGCGCAGACATGCTGGACATCCAATTAAGAATGGCACGGCCTGCAACGCCCACAAATAAACGTAAATTCACTCAGCTAACTCGTCTGTTGCAAGTGATGAAAGAGTAGTAACTATCACAAAATACTGACACCTTGCGCCAAAGGATCACGTCGACGTAGGTATAACCGTGGTCGTCTTCTCCGTACATGAGCAGCTACACGATCACTTTCAAACGGCATCAAGGGATAAACCCCACCGTGTTATCAAAACAACATCACTGGAAAATGTAACACACCTGCTGGACTTGATCGCGGAGATGGAAAAATTGGTCGCTGGAGCAGCAAACCTTTTCCGTAAGCTTCGGACATAGGCTCTGGATTTTTTTACTCAAATCCTCGCTGGGCTGCAAAGATTATGGAAGCATCAGATCTTCTGAACAAAACGATGCTGAGAAGAGAGATACATAAGCGCTAGCTCAATCAGAATCTCTCATACTGGAACGAAAATAGAAGAGAAGTGTCGTATCAAAATGGAATGTTTATTGAAAATTATGAAGTGACTTTGCTGAATACTACTACTCTCGCAGAGAATTGCAGAGCAGAATTATTTTGGAAAAATTTCTGTTAACAAATATTCACAAATTAAAGCTGCATTTCTGGGTACGTGGACACAAAGAGAAACGCAAGATCGTTAAATTAAAACCGTAGATAAATCAAACGGGTAGAAGAAATTACAGTCACAGCGGCCGTGGCATATGGGCAATTCAAAGCTTTTCCGTCTGAGCGCTCTGAGCAAACACCATACATTGTGCATGTGCTCTCTGTCCGTAACTTCTGTTTCAATCTGCAAGTATGCCATCATATATGGAGATTAAACAAAAGGGTCTAAGTTCACAGTGCTATTAGAACAGGTAATAGCTGGAACTGCGTCCGGAAGACAAAACAATTACTGCTGATGAATATTCCGAGCTTCATCATCGAGCACTCCTGAAGATCGAAAATGTGACAACTTGAAGGGAAGCATCTTACGGAAGTGAGGAATCAACTCGTGCAGTCTTCTCAACATCTATCGCCTCCAAAGATACTGTCTGCAAGCGACCGATAAGTAAGCATAAAATTCAATTTGTTTTATAAATCCACAACGCACGCACGGGCAATAGATCGCATGCTACATCGCCCAATCAACTCAATTTTAAAGAACTACAACCATTCCAGAAGTACTGACTGGGGAAAATGACTTGCCTGCAAGAAGAGCAGGAGCACAAGGTAGAGTATCTTCATTGCCATTCTCATAGTCGCTGAAATTCTTCCTCAGGATAGCCAAGTACTGAGTGCGGAGTTTGAGGTTTTCTTCAACTCATCACTGGCTTCTTGAAATAAGATTTGTGACCTGGTCCAGGACAAGGACAATCAAAATTATTAAAAGTAACAGGTACTACAACTTTCCTCTTTCTGAGAGAAAGCAACACCAGCTACAAGTGTTCGCAGCTTTTTTTAAGGGTTCGTACGGTTCTCAACAGCAATTTTAATCCTCGCCATCGCAATGACTTGATCAACTCAAAATTGTCCTGAGCTTCAAGGAACAAAGCGTAGCCAAAGCAAAGCTGGATATATAAATTACGCACAAAATGAGGCAATTGTTTCGCTTCATTACATGTTATCAAGAGATCCTCGCATTTCTCCAGAGTTTTACTTTCGGTACAACGCTTATTACTATGTGAAACTTTTAGTAAAAAGTTCACAAGACACTCTAAAATTCTAAGGCGCAAGCAGATGCTGGCACAAGGAACTCCCGAAGATGTTAGAACTCTAATCTCGTCCCCTGGTAAGAGTGTAGAACCTACAATCTCACACGTACGTCTGGTCTACACAAAATATCCTCGGTAGAGAATGTGACAATTCTTGATTCTATTCTGTGTGCTGAGTTTCCGAGATCGGCTGTGCAGAGTGGCTTCATGTGCAGAATAGCTGATTATTCCATAGGCACTCACTGTAAGCATAATCGTCTGGAACAGTAGCGTTGTAGTTCAAGCACCGCGAGCTAGACAGAACAAATAGAGCGGACTGAGTCACAATAGCAAAAGCAAGAACTGGACAGCGCCAGCGCTCTACACTCCAATTGCAACAATCTGTGCGAAATCAAGTGCGAAACGCTGCGCTTTCCGCACAGTGCGAAACGCTGCGAACTAAGCAGAATGACTCCACAGAATGATCTCACTTTAATAGTTTCTAAACCAACTTCAACGAGCACGCAAATTACAAAAGACAGACGCAGAGATCAGCAAATTCAAAAGAAGTCGTTCCCCGTCTGAAACGCTTCAAAAAACGCAATTCACTTGAATCCTTCGAACAATAAACAGCAAATAAATCAACGAATACGCCACAGAAAAGTCCTCTTGAATTGCACACTCTATCGCATAGCAAAATCCCGTCCCTCACCACAGCACGATATATACTGTCTACAGCTGCGCGCACCGGACGCCTCCTACCGATCGCGCTTCCCTACATTAATGTAACCTCCAAGCTCTCTCATTGTCACGCTCCTCTCTAACAATCAACCTCACCATAACTCACCATTCACGCAAGATACACGCCTCCACTTCAAAATTAAGAAATCAAGAAACACTCAAGCCCGCCGTCTCCCGCTCTCACTGGCAGCGTACGTTTCCCAGTTTCCGGCGTTTCTTTCTATAACCAGAAAATTCGCCTGCAATCTCTCCACAAACAAGAAGAAAATCTAACTGGTCAATCTGCGCTTCACGCACTCATCAGCACATCACGCCGGCAGCGAGATGAAAGCCTCGGATTTCTTGCGAGTTCCGTCACGACCTTGCATTGCTTCAAAATGAGCAGTCGGAATGCTGTAAGTAACGTGATATACGAAGTCGCTCTAACTGATCATTACACCATCGCTTTCCGGCAACGCTCTTTCGGGAAAGACGGAGTTCTTAAAGCTAAGTTACGGTAGTCCAAGGAGCGCGGACGCTTTTTGGAATTTGGAAACTCCCAAATCCGTCAGTGTCAGTGTGAACTTCGCTATCGGCAGTGGCTGTCAGTGTTGGTAGATGGTACTTTAAAGAGAAAGATTTCATATTATTGGTTGCATTTACATACATGAATGAAAGCAACTACCTCAGGAGGTGGTTTTTGATTGTTGATTGGGCATCAACAAATATGCCCTCCAAATTTTTTGGTTTCGCATTTTTTTAAGTGAAAAATCGCTCAAGTAAAAACAAAAGCAAAGTCTTTTATTTCTAAGTAAATTGTTCGCTGTATGAAACACTATTTAAAGGGCACATTAAATAATGAATGACATTAAAATAGAATGATCGGTGTAGTACTGTAGCACCACTAACACTTATGACTGGTGAAGTGCATAGCAGCCACATTTTTTATGAATTGCAACTGAATTCATTGTTTCCCTCAAGGTATTGATATTTTAATGGAATTTGTGGTGCATGATGAACTGCTGGAGGGCTTTCAGAAGTTCCGAGCCGGGGATATTCACGGCCTTTGTATGATAATTCTGCAGCAGTATATCAGTGTGAGGAGCTTTTTCCAGCTTGTGAGGCAAGTTGCATTCCACAATTGTACATGAGAGACATGTGTTGCTCTATTTTACAAATATTGCTGAGATGTGAGCTATTAGACTGAATGAGAACCGAATGCCCAAAAGTAAGTTACAATAGGGGTAGTCACACCTTCTTCAGCGTGGAAAATTTCTCTGAAGAATGGGCTGTTGGTGGGACAAATCAGGAGCCAATGAGGAGCAACGATGGGTGAAGAAGGTGTGACACCCCTTTTTGGTGTGTCAAGCGTGGAGAATGAATATTTGGAGCATGATTTTACTTCTGCAAATGGATGCGGGTAGTTCAAAAGGATATTTTGAGTTTGGACCCAATAAGAACGGCTGGAGTTTCGTCGGGAGCTACGGTGAAATCGGCAGCAATGCTTAACCCCGAAAGGTTTTTGACTATGTTTTCACCAAAACCACTCCAAAATTGCCATTTCTAATACAAGTACCAAATTTTAGAAAAAAAAACCTTTTGAACACATGTAACCGTAGGATCTTGTAGTACACTAGTTTAAGAAGATGTGGAAAAATTTCAGAATTTTCCACCATGTAGATTGCAAGATAATAGTGTTTGAATTGACAAAAATCCTTTTTTAATCATTGCAAAAATCTGGGCAGCTGCCCTTCACAAGGTCACATTTATATGAAAAAATGTCCAAAATGGTGGTCATTCTTTGGATTCATTCTTAAAGGCAAGTTGGCTACATGCTTGAAAATTTTCAAATTATTTGGAATTGTACAACATGTAGGAAAAAAATAGTAAGTAGGAAGAGATAGAGAATGACTCAAAATACTAAATTGTCAAGAATTTAATTATGGAATTGAAAAATGCCAATCACAACAGTTGTAATGTTGTAATAAACAATATACACCCAATGTTTTTTGTTTTATTAAAAAAAATATTGAAAATTGAGTTTTTTGCAGGGCCCAAAAAATGATTTTAGTGAATTTGAATGTATATATCTTGCAATCCACGCAGTGGAAATTCCTGAAATTTTTATCACATGTTCTCAAGTCACCATACTACAAGATCCTATAGTTACATGTGTCAAAAAAAATCCTTTTTCAAAAAATGGATACTTCTACTAAAAATGGCAGTTTTTGAGCATTTTCGGTGAGAACATAGTCATGCAACTTTAGGGGTTAAGTTTGTTTGCCTGACTGACTTTGCTAGAGTGTAATTCACGGAATTATCACTTATGGAATTTAGTGGAGGGGTCCAAATTAGTCTGACTCAGCAAGTGAGGGTGAAGTATAGGACAAGCGGGTTCATCCAGAATGAGTTGGCAACCATTACTACTCCACCCTCTTATCCACAGAATTTAGGAAGGACAGGCAGCTTCTCGCAGAGATGTTCCTTACTTGCACCACATGTGAAGTTTAGTGTTAGTATTTTGTAAATGTTTTTTATATTTTGCTGACCTAGACTAAGTTGGGTGGTCCACTTACAAGCCTGCTACCGTACAGGACTGCCCTAATCATGTATTTTACTCATACTCCACAATCCACACTTCAGACACGTTTGATTAATCGTGATAGGAATCAAATCCAGCTACAATGGACAAACTGAAGTACCCAAAGTTTCGAACATGAAGAATGTTCGCCCTGGTGAACAATGTAAGAGCATCTTCCCAAAATTTAAACACACAGTCACATGTTTCATATGTTTGTTTGTTTGTTTTTTGAAACACGTTTCATATGTTTAGATTCATGGAGAAGGGACACACCTTCGAGCAAATATATATTTTTTTTTTAAACCTTCCAGCAAAAATTCATCAAGGGAAAAATATAGAACTTATAATTTATGGTACCATAGATGGTCAAATTCTGAAAAGTTGTATTCATACTTGGAATTGAATACATGAAATTAGTTTGGGTGAAGTTGAGAAATATAAAATTTATCAACCACAAAATAGAAGGTAGATTTTCATATGTATCCCTGGGTTGGTCCCGAAGACGAGCATTATTTATTTTATTTTCTATGAGGCCCTTGTTTAGAAAGTGGATTGATCACCCATCCCACACGCTATAAGGTAGGAGGCTCAGAAATGGAGCCTCTTAGGGCTGGTCTGCCTTTTTCATGTATTTCCTTGGACGGGAATACTTTTAGCTCAATTTTCCAACAAAGAGAAATTGACGAGTAATCTAACCCAAGTGGTTTTGTATTTTTTCAAGCATTTGTGAATTATTAATGAATTTTCAAACGAGTTGGGTCATAGATCCCTATTTGTGAGCCTAGGTCTTTCATAAACGGTTCACTTGCAGTTCTGAATAAAAATGGGGAAAGCAAAGAGAATGACTGGCTCTTGCAATTAATGTTGCTTTTTTCCTTGATTCATTCAATGACCATACTGATTAATTTTAGAACCAACTCATGTCCATTTCACAGCCATTTATAGGGTCCATTCTTAATGCCCGCTCTATTTTACAACCTCCTACCTTATTAACTCCCAATATCAATATCAAATCTTTTAGTGTTAGCAAAAGCAAAAACTAGGAACATCATTTACTATGCAAATGTATTATTTGTTCAAAAATAATTTTGGACGAGTTGCTAAATGCCAACCTTGACAATTAAATTTTTTCTATCATTTCAAAAAGAATCATGTGGCACATCCTAGCACTAATTGTATATTTTTCATCCAAATATTGTCATTATTTGCTAATTTGTTGTATGGTTGGTAATGCTCTTTTGGTATTGGCAAGTTATATGTGCTCAGTACATCACTTTACTCTCCAAATTTTTATGGTGATTTCAAAATATCACAAAAATTATGTTAAAACTTTTATTACATATTAATCCCTAAAGTCCCATTGTCCCTTTTGGGGACAACATGGATTTTGGGCAGGTTCCTATGAGTTCAATTTTTGGTGGAACTTTCTAAAACTTTTCCATAAGATAGAAAAACTTATTAGCTTTTTGGGAATGTCATTTTTATTTCAATCGATGCCTGGGAGCAAAAGTTATGCTACAATAACCTCAAAATGGGGGAGACCGGGCAATAAAAAAAATCCATAAATTGAAATATTTTTTTTAATACTTTTTTCCTAATGATTATATTTTTGTCTAAATAGGAAGCTTTGATTCATTCCATTTGGATTAGTGATATGAAACTTATAGAGTTTCTTGTTTTGCGGGCAATCAAAGCATTTTATTGAAAAAAAACGTTTTCTTTCACTTTGAATGATGATATCTTTCAATATGTATGGTCAAACATCACAAAAATTTTACCACATGATCTAAGAAAAGTGTAGTACAAGATCTTGCGGCTAGGTTCTAATTTTTTTTTTTTTTGATTTCTTGGATGAATGCAACAAAAGTAGCAGTTTTGAGTGACTTTTGATAGAAAAATGGCCTTAGGACTTTAGGGGCTAAAGACATGTGATTTCATCTCTAAGAAATTGAACATTTATATATATTTCTTTTAAAAAACAAATTAATACATATTAAGAGAAGAATTGAAGTTTGACTATGTGATCATAGGCTTTGTCATTTCAATGTTAAATTTATCAACTTCTACCAAGCATTAACACTAGTACATCCTTCAAGATTTTACAATTTACAAGATTTTTATACAAAGATCTCAAACATAGTAGGATTGAAGGTTTCATTCATGTTTATTTCATATCAATAAAATTAGTTCCTAAAAAGGCTAGACATTTAACTCCTAAATGCCCAAGGCCTTTTTTGAGCTTCTTGGGATTTGCTCTAAATTGACAGAAAAAAAACATTTTGATAAATTTTAGCAAAAAAATTTGATTTACAATTGTACAAATTCAAACAAGACTTGTTAAAGATCACATGGGAAAAGAAAACACAACAATATCACTTATGCATTGAAAGACTATAATATTTAATTGATCATGAGGGTGTTAAAACTGTAACAGTGATTTGAAGTCTTTGAATCCTCCTTTCACATGTCAAATCTGAAATTGAGGCCACCAAAAAAATAGAAGGTTAACCCCTAAAGGACCAAGGCCTTTTTTCTGCCAAAAAACTCTCAAAACTGCCATTTTTTGAGCAAAGAGTAAAAAAGTTTGAAAATTTTGCATATCTAACTGTAGGATCTCATATCTAACTAGTATGAGAGTGTGTGGAAAAAATTTCAGAATTTTTGACCTCATAAATTGCAAGGTATCTACCATTAGATGAGATTCGAGGGTCTTGGAGGGCAGTTTCAGGCCCGTTTCCTGATTTGGCTAGATTTAGCAAACATCGGTACGGGCGTGTTAGAACTTCTTTTTTAAAAAAAAAAGATATATATATATATATATCATTTTAAACTAAAAATTTAAAAATTTTAAAAAAAAATGACGTGGCAGTCGCTGTGCCTCGTCAGCTAGTTGCAGCTGCGTTAATGCAGTCTAGGAATACAGTAGAACGTAAGGGCACTTAGAGCCCTCCAAGACCCTTGAATCTCATCTAATGGTTTAAAGTGGAAAAGACAAGTATATTAGTACATTGCGGGACTAGATTTTATGACTTTGAACATTTTTAACCTAAAATTTTTGCACTATTGACAGAGTTTTGAGCTTTACATGTTTGTAGTAGAGAATTGAGTTGAAAATCTAGGGAAGAAAAAGAAAATAAAAAAACACTTAATTTTCATTATTAAAAAAATTGTTAAGTAGAAGTAGATATGAGACAGAAGGAAAATCTAAAATATTAATATCTTTTATATGGAATTAAAAAGCACTAATTCCAATGGTGAGATTGTTCTAGCAAAATAACTAAACCTTGTGGAACTTTTTTTTGAAAGAATTGTTAAAATGGCATTCAAAAATGAATCCTACAATTAATTTTTTTCAGGAAGAAGCTTTCAGTGCCCAAAAAACAAGATTGTCCATAACTTTCTCATAAAAAATCCAAATGAAATGAATCAAAGCTTTCTACATAGACAAAAATATAATCTATAAGAAAAAGAATTAAAAAAGAATTAAATTTTTTTTTGGCTGCCCCACGTCCCTCGTTTTGAGCTTATTTGGGCATAATTTTTTTTCCCGAGCACCATTTGAAAAAAAAAATTTATCCCATGACGCTTAGCAGTTTTTCTATCTTCAAAAAAATTTCAAAAAATCATGACAAAAATTCAGCCCGTAGGTACCTGCCCGAAATCCCATTTGTCTTTCAAAGGAACAATGGTCCTTTAGGGGTTAAAGAACACTGTAACATCTATAATTCCAATCAATTTATGGCTCCTCAAAATCTGTTGTACGACTTTTTAAATGAATTTCTAATGTGATTTTTTGTCCAAGATCTAATGTATTTGAAGCTTGTTTCTAAGAGCTCTCAATATTAGAAAATCACAATTTGCAATGGACACCCTTGTACAAAATCTTGAATAGAAAAATCATAATCATTCAAAATTGGATTTTTGATGCTAAAACTAGACTTCAACTAGGCAATTATAAACTACTAAAATAATACCTTAGTAAGGTCTTAGTTAACTTTAAAGTTTTATCAACACTAGTAGTTGGTGCCTCAGCATTTAGGAGTTAAATTTCAATCAACTAACGAATGAAAAATGTTCCAAGTACACAAATCATTGTTTCTATCATCCATCTAAATTTTTGTGGATTTTTTGTATTGTTTCTTATACATTTGTATGATATAGATCTTCTAAATTTTATTTTAGAAATATTTTTAGTAGTAGAAGTACAAATATGTTTGACCTTCAAAAATAACTTTTTGAGTTCAAAAATGACTTGTCCTAAATAATTTGAATAAGTAGGTAAAACAAATATCTCAAAACATCACCATAAATATAAATTTTGGGAAAATTATAAATATTCAGTCTATAATCAATTCTTGAAGGCATGTTCAATTTTTGGTTTCAAAGTGAATTAGAAAATATTGGTTAGTGTTATGGATGCCATTTAATGGTATGGATATGATCTATGGATCCCATTTTACACTTTTTGTTTGAAAATTGTCATTAAACTATTCTTTTAAGTTCTAATAATTTATCTTTTTAATTTTGAGGATTAGGATTTGTCTTTAGTGCTTAAAAGATTGATATGGAGGACTATGCTGTTTTATATGAAAAATGTATTAAAATATTATATTTACAACTGCACATATTGTGTTGAAGATTTTTTTAAGGTATAATGGTATGCTTGCCATTGATATAATGAAACCTACAGTGACAATTCTTCAAAAATTAAAAATGCGTCTACTAGTAGAAAGGAATCATGGAGCATGAAGGAACCATGCGAGGGCATGGTTCCAAAGGTTTATAGACACCAAGATAATATTCAATTGAACTTTGGAAATATGCTTTTATCCTCTGTTAAGTACATCCTTTCTACCAATGATTGAAGAATCAATTCAAATCACATTATATTCCAACTTAAAATGCAGAGATCAAGAATGGAAATGATGACATAGGTTATTAGCTAAGGAGCAAAGGAAAAGAAGCTTTGCAACATTATACACTCTACACTTTAAGTTTGGTACCTCATGACTTCTTTTCTATTAGTCAAACATGAAATGATACTCTACAAAGACTTAGATGAGATCACATTTATCATTCAACTATTCAAAACCACCTTCTTGTAGAATGAATAGCATATGTCTAGAAAATGAAAAACCAATATCGTATTATCAAGTTTTATCATTAAAAACTAACAAAACATTCGTCGATATGAACAACCCTAATCACCTTCTGGTTATAGATAAGAAAGTAATAAATCCTTTTTGAATGTGTCAAGACCTACGGCGGTTGTATTGGCCTTTGGCAAAGAGGAACCTTCCTTAAACCCAAAAGAAAAAAAAAACTTTGCACTAATGAGGCTCTTAGGACATGTAGAACAAATTTTGCATAAATTTGGTATTAGTTGACAACCTTGATCATCTTTTGATAACATTGGGAATTACAGCTAAATCAGGAGTTGATACTAGGATAGTCCTTGAATTTGCAAAAGCTTACTCCTTCGCAAGTATTCTCCTTTCTATGTCACTTCCATCAACAAGTTTATTCGCAATGTTGGACTCAATCATCAAGACAATTATCCTCATATATTGTGTAACCAGGCCAAGTAGGATTTAGGGCCTCCTGTCATGTTCCTTCAATGGGCAAAAAGAAGCACTAGACATTAGAAAAGAATTGAACCCAAAAACAGGCCTTGAGTTTTCTTACCAATTTTAGTACTAATTGCATGTAATTGCATGAATATAAGAGCAATCATAGATTCATTACAACCACCACTTGGCATGTGCTCCATCCTTCATGAGGAAACCATCATGAAATTTATGATAGATCTTGAAGTTAGATTGGATAATGATGACAAATTTTTGAGTTCACAATGCAATTCTTGGCCAACTAGTGAATTAAGAAGGCTCTTTCCACCCACTAATTCGAGAGATCATGGAGATGGATTGAGTAATGATGACAAATTTTTGAATTCATCATAGAATTCTTGGCCTTATTAGTAAGTTGTGAAGGCTTTTCCCACCCAAATTTTTGCATTACAAAGCGGCCTCTTTGGGGGTTCAATTGTTTTCTATTGCTTATCCAAGAATTATGACAAGAGACCCTTATCCTTTACTAGATTAGTTATCAAAAAGGGACTTACAAGTTAATTCAAGGGTTAGAGTTGGTTGAGGATCCATCCAATAAGACAATTTTGTTCACTATAAGAGTTTCCTTTTAAGCATGCAAAAAGGAGAGTCCCCTTTTAAGCATGCATTGGCAAACAATGTAAAAGGCTTGTCCTTGAATGAACTTGTTGCAGGTCTCCGTTGTCGCAGTCAAGGTCTTTCTGTGATGACTCCTCATATGGATATGGTTTTGGATGGAAGTGATACCCCTAAAGTTTATAATCCCCTTTCAGCAATGGAATACCAGATCTGGGCACCAACGATGTGGCCGGCCGGCTGGAGCCCCTGGGAAGTGGGACATTGGGAACTGGGATTTTTGGAGCAATCAAAAGGTGTGCGATTGTTCTGCTCAAGTTATATCCATGGGGAGGTGCAGGGGGTCCGGGGGGTCCGGGACTCTCGGGGTGGGTCGTTCAGTTTTCCCACACTCTTGGATACTGGATCACAGAGGGATGCATCAGAGCACGACACCTTGGCACTTTCATCATTTGATGATGCTGGAAAACGGCCCTTTTGGGGGCATGAGTGCATGGTCCAACTGATTGATTCCGTCCATGATCACGGCTGGTCCCGAGGGGTACTTTCTGACCTATCACAGGATTCAAAGCCTCCGTGATGTTGGAATTGGATGCATGACTTAACTAGACAGTAGGCACTTGCTTCCACCAAGATAAAAGGAGATGCAGTACTTCACCCAGTCATCCATCCTAGTTGGGGCCAGATTTCGACATCAAAGTTAGTGTACGCTAGCTGTGTTACAACACACGCACACGTTAACAATTCACTCCAAGATTCATTACTTTGCTAATAGCATCGCTACGGCTGCTCCGCCAAGAGGGGCCAACCTGGGGAGTGGCCATGCCCAGCCAAATTAATTGTCCCACGGCACGCATGACAAGGGCCCAAAATTGGCTGGGCACGGTCAAATTCGATGAACACACGGCCAAATGGAGAACCTTGCTTGCGGCTCGCTATTGACTACTTTAGTTCTTGTTTACAATTATCAAGGTACTTTTTGAATGTTCCAAGGCTCTTTTGTCTCGGCATTGATGATGGGATGCAAGGTGGCACTATGGGACTTGTGCAAACCTAGTTCCCCATGTTGTAGCCCGTGTTGCGGTGGGACGGAGGCAGGACATACGGACTAGGCTTGTCAAATGGGCTTACCAAGTGTGACCTTAGCGCCCCTCTTTGAGGAGTCTGCGGTAGTGATGTCCTAACCAATTTGCACAACCTGGACAGTACCCGACATCCTATTGTGCCATTCCGAATAATTTTGCACAATTTAGAGTATAATTGGTATTTTATGGGTGTTGGGATAGTGTAGAATTGAAGACACACTTGAAATGGAAGATTTAAAGTATTACTGGTAAAATAGAGCTTGAGAGTATCCCCACTCTATAGACGGTCAAATGGAACGGCCACTGAGCATTTGATGTGTGATTTGACTGAGCCCGGCCCATGTGCCCTGCAGCAACACGGGCTACAAACACAAAAAACCGGATCTACACGGCCCCCAAAGTGCCACCTCATGAATGCCGACTTGGGAAAGACATTCATTAATGAAAGGTCTCTCAAAACTTGGGAACAAAGATAAAATGTCTATACCGAGCAACAAGCAAGGCTTTTCATTTAGACGGGTGCCCATCAAATTTGGCCATGCCCGGCCATTTTATTGGCCCTTGCCGTGCGTGCCATGGGGCATGCATTATGGCTACGCATAGCCATTTGCCCAGTTTGAACCATTTGTTGAGTTGAAGTGGAGATGCTATGAGGTAACTGCACCTAAATTTGCACAAATAAGCAATTCAGCATGATTTCTATTATTATATTAGAAAAGTTTTATTTGGTCTTGCTGGTAGTTAAAAAGAGATTCTAGATTCTCTTAGAATGCATTTTTTGAACACTCTATGAATAAACTATGAAATTTCAAAGGACTGGAAGTAGGGTTTAATGTAACCAATTGCAAACTCTCGTGAATAGTGGAATTATATTTTAGAGAAGAATCTAGATTGTGCAACTTTAGAAAGCGGTTGAAATTAGGTGTAGTTCTTTTACATGATAGAATTGGAGAGAAAATGTTTGGAGATGCTTCTACCTAAATCTATGAGGTTCTTTAGCTCAAAAGAAAAAAATACTCCTGAAATTGCACAAAAACAACAATTTGGGCAAAAAGAGTCGTAAATTGAAATTGTTATGCATTTTGAAGAACTTTGAACAAAATACTCTTGAAATTGCACAAAACAACAACTTGGGCAAAAAGAGCCGTAAATTGAAATTGTTATGCATTTTGAAGAATTTTGAACCATAGGATTGCGATCTTGACTTCTGCTACAATGACATGCAAAAAATTTAGGGCTTCAAGGAACTCCATGACTGAGATCTATGAATGTAAAACAACAACTTTTGCTACTTCAATTGAGGTCACCAAAACAATCCACTATTATTTTGGATTTGGTAGAGCTTTAGGTGATAATTCTTTAATGCCCATGTCACCACAAATTGAGGGGGTTTGAAAATCATGTTAAGAAAAAAAGTAAGTTGGAAATGGGTGGTAAATAATGAAAAAAGTGTAGATGTGGCTAGGGATTGTACGCACAATATGCACCACTGGTAAATGAATTGTGGTTCAAATTTGTAAAAATGTAAAATACATGGATATACATAGATGTCTATCTTTTGTACAGAAGAATCATCATGACAAAGAAACTAGAGTAGGGTATAAAGAAAACATGTCATGAGAAAGAAAGTAGTTTTGGCCAAATTCAAAGTGTTGAAGACAAATATATAAGAAGTCATACAATTGGGTTTAGTTACAGTAGATGATTGCATAAGGAAGTGATACCATGGGCGTCCTTAATTATACAACTTTCTGTTCAATGGAATGTTTCAAAGCCTAATATACATTTGTTTTTCTATAAACATATCCATAACATCAGTCCAAATATTCCAAGTCTTTAGTTTCTTGCAGCCTAATCTTAGTGAAAATTGCTTGTAAATGGAATAATGTTCTTTAAATGATTGTATGTAAAGCACCGTATGCTCAAATGACCACAAAGTCCACAAATCCGCATTGGAAATTATCAATAGGGCAATGGAACACATGCGTAATGTGTCGGTTTTGAATTATCGAGTGCATAGATAGCTCAGCCGATTCCCAATCTTTTCTAAATTTTCTCATGTACACCTAGCATTCATCAAATTGGAGCACCTCTAGTAATCTTGTTTTACATGTTTGATGAATGCTCCATCAAATTTTGATCTTCAAGATGCATTGTCAAGACAGAAGTTTAGGGATATTCTACAGTAAATGCCCTTATGAGTTATATGCTATTCTATATAGTAAAAATGGTTTCATGTACTAACAATTTTACCTGTATTTCAAACAATATTCCTGGAATTCAATATATTAACATCCACCTACAATACCATGAACTCCAAAGACTCTACCTTAGACTTTTGAAGAATGTCATAGCTCAAAACCATTCTGTGTCATATCTATGAAGAGTGTCATAGCTCAAAACTAAGTGTCATAGCTCAAAGCGTTGTGATGAGTGCATCATCATACTCAAAGCTTTGTGACGAGAGCACCAACATACTGAAGGGAGTGAAGCTTTGTCTGATTTTGCTCTTCCCTGACTTTTCCAAGATGGGCGATGTTTACGATTCATGTTTGCAACTTTCTATCCTGTGCACAAGAATCACTAAAACTTTTGTGTACATCACTCTTGTTTGATGCACCGTTTGATGCATCTCAAGCCACTCATACCATTCTGCGTCAAATCCCAAAGTCCTTACAGTACAGCAACTTTGATCCAACTTAATCTGCACTGAATTGTGCAATTAGGTTGCCCCACACTAATTTCTCATATCTAACACTTTCAGGCATGGTCAATTATAGTCTGGGGCAACCTAATTGCACAATTCAGTGTACATGTGGAACAAGCATTGATCCATGAGGTAAGGTAGGATGCTCTAAGAGCGACCATTTAACCCTTGAACGACGGGCCGGTCACCGTGGAAATCCTCTATTTTGTCACCGTGTGACATCATCTACATTAAAAAATTCAAAAGTATCTATTGGAAGTCAAGCTACTATAGAAGATCTCCCCTTTTCACAACAAATTGGGAGGATGAATAAGCACACTTCTGTCCTATTCAGTTTGATTCTTTGTCATCCATCGGCCATAGAATGGCCTCCTCGACGTTCAAGGGTTAATGGCTAGTCCGCCTTTTTCTTAGGTTTGCATGAAAAGAAATATTTTTCACTCATTTTTTAGAGAAAGAAAAATGGATGAAGAACGTAACACAAGTGGTTTCATATTTTTTGAAGCATTTTTGAACTAGTTATGAATTTCCTAAGATTTCAGTTGTAGGTACCTATTTGTGACCCTAGGTCTCCCAAAATGCGTCCACTTACAAGTTCTAAAAAGATTTGAGGAAATCAAGGCCAATGATGGCTCTTACAATAAAGAATACTTTTTTTGGGGGGTTCAATCAATGACTAAAGTGGTCCATTTGAAAACCAACTCATATCTATTCAGTACCATTTTGTAGGATTGATTTGAAGAAGCTGGTCGATTTTAGAGCATCCTACCTTAGTTTATCTCAAGTAAGGCAACCTAATTGACAAGGCAACCTAATTTCACTATTTTGTGTAAATATTCTTGGACACAAAATTATCATGCACTAACTTATAGTAAGTAAAGTTACTGCAAATTGCCTGGTGATAGTACAGTACAGTACAGCAACTTTAGTCGCAGTTCAGAGAATCTGAAGTTTGTAGAATACTGTATAAAATATGGCCCTTTTCATATCCGAAGACAAATGAATATCCCAATTCTCAAATAGTGTGGGTGAGTAGGTAAAAGCTTACTGTAGATTTTGACCACATGCAAGATGGAGAATTGCTTTCTGATTCATAACATTTCATTAGCCTTCAGGGAGGCTACCTTTCCTTACCTGAGGCCACATCCACGAAAACTCATCAAAGGGGGCATGTGCTGTCCATATTAGTTGACACGTGTTCTGTAGCTAAATATGGTGTGGAATATTCCACACCATATCATCCGACGGATGAAACGGTGTAGAATATTCCACACCCTTTTGTCAGGAAGAAGGCAGACCTTCTTCCTGCTATTGAATGTTATGTTGCTTCTCCACATTCACTGTACAATGAGGAGACAAAAGTGTTGCCGCCCCCTTTTGTTCCCACACAAACACCCCCATTTTCAAACATAATTTTTTACAATTTTTGCATCTTTGCATTCTTATGCAGTTTCAATCATGCATACCAAATTTCAACTTCAAAAAAGTAAAGCTCTATTTTTTGGTGAACTTTAAAAGATAATTTTCTTGGTTTTACATGATAATACACTGAAAAATGTTGTAAATGAATTTTAAATTCAATTGTGGAGATATGTAGGAAACATCCATACCTACATCTTTTTTTCAACCAGCATCTCCAAAAGAGTATCACAATTATCTATTTGAAGAATTTAATGTTGAGGTGACAATGTTCTAATTTTGGAAAATAGATAATTTTTATTTGTAATTAAATTTTGGCAAGACAATTGGACCATTGTGCTCAAGTGTACAAAATTAGTTACAATATGAGGGTTAAATAGAAAAAACTACTTAATCCCTAAAGGACCATTGCTGGTTCAACAAGCGGTTCGGTGGACATTTGGGATTTCGGGCAAGTACCTACAAGCTAAAATTTAGTCGTGATTTTTTGAAACGTTTTTTGAAGATAGAAAATCTGATAAGATTTGTGGGAATATAATTTTTTCCACAATTGATGCCCGGGAAAATAAGTTATGACCAAATAAGCTCAAAACAAGGGACATCGGGCAGCAAAAAAAAGGACAAAAATTTGAGTTTTATTTTTATATTTTTTTTGCATAGATTATATTTTTGTCTATTTGGAAAGCTTTGATTCATTTCATTTGGATTTGTTATGAAAAAGTTATGGACATTCTTGTTTTTCGGGCAGTTAGAGCATCATTTTGAAAAAAATAACTTCTAGGATGCATTTCTGAATGCAATTTTTCAAATTTTTCAGTTTTTTCTTTTTGGCGTGCTTTATGTTACTTGCTAAAACAATTTCACGACTGGGATTAGTGCATTTTAATTCCATCTAAAATATATGAATATTTTAGATTTTCCTTCTATTTCGTACCTACTTCTACTTAACAATTTTTTAAAGAATGATAATAGAAGGTTTTCTTTTTTTCTTTTTTTTTTTCCTACACTCTCAACTCAATTCTCCACTACAAATATTTAAAGCTCAAAACTCTTTAGTGCAAAAATTTTAAGTTAAAAATGTTCAAAGTCAAAAAATCTAGTCCCGCAATGTGCTGAAAAACTTGTTTTTTTCACTTTAAACGCAGATATCTTGCAATCTATGCGGTCAAAAATTCTGAAATTTTTTCCACATACTCTCATACTAGTTAGGTGTAAGATCCTACGGTTGGATGTGAAAAAAAAACATTTTTCAATTTTTTTACTTTTTGCTATAGAAATGGCAATTTTGAGTGTTTTTTGGTAGAAAAAGGGCCTCGATATTTTAGGGGTTAAAATATAAAGATATCTATTTCAAAAAGTTTAGTCATATGACACTAGTCATGTTAAACTCTTCATAGGGAGAATTATGAAACTGTTTTGGAGATGCTTGTTTGAAGAGAAGATGAGCGTCTGGATGTTCCCTATATATATATCTGCAACTAAATTTTGAAAAAATTCATTAATTGTTTTCAATAAAATATTATGCAAAACCATAAAAATTGACTTTAAGAATTTACCAGAACAAAAATTTTGTATTTTTGAAGTTGAAAATTGGTATGCATGATCGGAATTGCATAGGAATGCAATGATGCAAGAATTGCATAAAAATTGTGAAAAATAATATATAAAAATGGGACCGTTTTTTGTGTAAACAAAGAGGCAACAATACTTTTGTCCCCCCATTGTACAACAATAAAAATTTTCATTTAGAGAATGCATATCAAGTACAGGTTTTGCCTAACTGAACAAATGATCCTTTTATTACATTAAAAGCAAGAGACCAATAGCAAGTATCTCTACTCAAATGAAATGTATAATTTTTGTATGTCTTTTTTCATACGATCTTTAGAACAATTTCACTTTTTAATATTTGCAAAGTGTAATTTTTGAAAAGCCTGTTTGTAAATCTTAGAATGGTTCTATTCCTACAACCACATGTCTCAATATAATTCTATAAGATAAAAGAAAATTAATTCTTAGGAATGATTGGCTTGGAGGTGTTATCAATTATTTGAGAATATATATATATATATAGCATTTTTGTTTGGTTCTGAAGCCTTTTGCAACAATACTAGTGTATAAGCACAAAGATGCGAGCCTACAAGCTTGAGCCTAGTTGTAGGTACGTGCCTACAACCATTTAGTGAAGATATTATTATCATACTACTAAAATCACAACAACCTCTATAATATCACAACTCAATTTTGAATAATATTAAAGAAATTCAATTGTTTTTGTAATAGCCATAGGATACTTTCCACTATATATTATGTATTCTTTTCGTGAAATATTTGAAAATCAAATGGATACTTCTAAGAAAATTTCAAAGAAACTTTTCAGACAACAAAACTATAGATAAATTCCATGTCTTTTTAAAATGTGATATTAAAGAATAAGGAAGCACCAGCCGCTAGCGTTGCTCTACATATTCAAATGTGGAGATTCTACTTACATTGTTCATTTGATTAATTTATTCTTATTGCAATGTTTTCACCTTTGCAAAGGTTATTTTGTAAAAATTATGATATAAAGATTTTCTTTAATTACTTTATATTGCACTACATAAATTTTTCCAAAGAACACTAGCGATTGGCGCTTGCTTTGCTACGCATTAAATATATTACTTTCATCAATTTTTCACGTGATAGAATGTAGATAAACAAAGTACGTATAATCTATAGATGAAAATATTGACATCCTCATACAATATCCTTTAAAAAAATTTATATAGTGCAATATAAAGTAATTAAAGAAAATCTTTATATTATAATGTGTACAAATTAACCTTTGCAAAGATGAAAATATTGCAATAAGAATAAAATAATCAAGTGAACAATGTAAATAGAATCTTCACATTTGAATATGTAGAGCAACACTAGCGGTTGGTGCTTCCTTATTCTTTAATATCACTTTTCAAAAAGACATGGAATTTATCTATAGTTTTGTTGTCTGAAAAGTTTCTTTGAAATTTTTTTAGAAGTATGATCCATTTGATTTTCAAATATTTCACAAAAAGAATACATAATATATAGTGGAAAGTATCCTATGGCTATTACAAAAACAATTGAATTTCTCTAATATTATTCAAAATTGAGTTGTGATATTATAGAGGTCATTGTAATTTTAGTAGTATGATTGTATGAGGATGTCAATATTTTCATTTAAAGATTATACATACTTTGTTTATCTACACAAAATAGTGAAATTAGGTTGCTCCACGCTAATTTCTCATATCTAACACTTTCAGACATGGTCAATTATAGTCTGGGGCAACCTAATTTCACTATTTTGTATACATTCTATCACATGAAAAATTGATGAAAGTAATATATTCAATGCGTAGCAAAGCAAGCGCCAATCGCTAGTAATTTATATATTTATAATATAGGTGTACTATAACATAGAAAAAATTTGTAACATAGGTACCTATAATATAAACACGTATAATCTTTTTCATGAGCAAAGGATTTCAAACACTTGGAACTATTGATGTTAGTGTTTTGGCATTTCGGTGTCCAAATTTTTTTAATTTGCGTTTGACAACTTATGAATTTTCTTGTTTTGGGAAACTTGTCATACGGGGTTTAGAACATGATGTAGGTTTTCAGATATATTCAAAAATTTAGGCAATATGGATGAAAAATTTCTGCAACAATTCAAACATTTCACTTGTAATATTCCCAAACATTCTATGTAACGTATGTCTGAATCTGACCTTCACGTAGGGTATTTGGAATGGGAGACCCCTATCAGCGGGTGGGGCGGGTCTTCAATGCCTACGGATTGCTGAAGGAATTCGACTGGAAGGTGATATTAAAGAGGTGTTATTAGAGAAGGTGACATTAGAGAATCCGGTTTGTGATTGGGATTGGTGTGGGGTCTTTCACCCACTACTTGAAAAAGTGTAGAAATTTATCAACTCCGAAGTACTCTGTCGAGCAGACCAGAGTATATACACTTCAGAGGGAATCGTGACTACAATCCAGATGGGATAAATAGCGTCACGCCGTCACGCACACTGGGCTTGCTCCCTCTTCAAGCTCCTGAAACGACAGCGTGAATAATTTGATGCCCTGTGCAAGCGCATCTGATTCTCATCCCACGAGTCACAGGCTCACGTCCCCAACAGCCCCAACAGCTCCGGAGTTGGTCCGCACGCGCTCCGCCTTCGGTTTCTTTGGATGCAGTTTATGATAACCGTGTTGCCGCATTTCCACTGATTCTGGATCCCATCAGAAGTGATCGCACCCTCTGGCTAAATAATCTCTTTTTCCTGCTGCCCACTGAGTGACATGATTTAAAATGAAGAAATAAAATCACTCCAGCCGGCCTTCAGTTTGCTCTGTGATAGCAATTTTGGTAGAAAATTCTGGATTCATGAATCATTTCGTCACTATTTTGGGTACACTTTTTGTAACAAATCGTACACTTGCCTCTGTTTCGTGGCGTGCTTCGTTGTCTCCACTGTTCCGAAGGATAGCCCTAACGGTGGCTCCACTGTTTCAAGCATTGCACGCCTTGAGGGTGGCTCCACTGTTTCAAGCATTGCACGCCCTAGGGTGGGTGGCTGCACTGTTTCAAGAATTGCATGCCCAAATGGTCGCGGTTGTGATATGGGCGTTCTGTTGGTTGCCTTTGATTCAACCGAAGGGGAAGAATCAGATACTTGTCCTCGTCAGCAGACATTACCATTCCGTTGTTCCAAGGGAACGAATTAACGAACATTCGTGCCACGAGACAATGAAGAGGTAAAAAGGCATTTTCGCAAATTGGGGATCAAGACCAAAACTCTTCACCAGTTGAGAATCTCGGTTTGTAACTCCATTCATGGTATACCAAGAGCAACCAATTAGGAATGGAATATCAGTTTGGTTGTAAAAAACAAACCTACCTTTATTGGACCCCATTTGTGTCGAGGTGGCAACCAAGCTTTGGATATAGAGAGCAAAGTTATTTCTCATAATCCTGACCTTCTTTAGTAATTTTGTGTCTTGCTTTTAGACCTGTTATGGAGCATGATCGAACAAGATTCTACCATTGAGGTTATGTCTAGTAATATGAAAATATCTCCTTGTTATGAAATAACATCCCTAGCCACTTTAGTGTGGCTCGCGTGAGGCTTGGCATGTTATTTCTCATACGGAGTTTCTACTTTCACATTATTTAGTCCAGAACAAATAAAAGCAGTCAGTTGTGTTTTACAAAGTCTCACCTGTTGAACGCCAGTAGGGTTGTGTGTGGCTACGCCTCTCAGTCAGACATGCCGTGGGATCTGGACAAGTACAAGATCTGTTTAACTAAAGACCTGTGAGAAATGAAAAGCAGGAAAAGCTCAGCATTCGGAAGAAACGGCTACTTACAAGGATGCAAGCATTATGGGAGAAGAAGTAGATGGGGAAGTGATAAAGGGCCGGAAATGAAGATGAATGAAAACCAAGTAAGGGCTGCAGGAAGGAAGTTACAAGATGTGCGCGGGGGTATAACTGACCCCACAAAACCGGCCGATCTCCAGCGTTCATCCGCGACCCGTGTGAAGTGAGTCCGCTTGCGTCTCCCTCTCCCCGCCTTCTCGACTCATCAAACAGATTCACACCAATCAAGCATCCTCTCCCACTGGATCGAAAATTTAATATTAAGCTGACTGTTGATCAGCATCCACATAGCATCTCAACAATCAGCGTGGTCGATTCTACTGACAGACGGTGCAATTGCTTGAATTTGCCAATTGAAAGAGTTAATACACTTTGAACCCTGGAGTCGTGCTACTTTGTTGGCATCAGAATTCGTCATCATTTTCACATCGTGTTCTTGAACGAGAAACAGACCGAATGTAAGTAATCCAAATATTCATATTCCAAAAGTTTGGAGCAAACAGAATTTCCGCGTCAATGGTCCGAACAGAATCTCAAGCTTCGAGTTATATGGAATTAAGATTATGATTATGATTATGATTCAACATGATGAGCATATTCCAACTGTGAATTTAAGGGGATTGTGCTATACTGCAGATCTGATGTGAGTTGCTCATTTTGAGAAGTTGTCTTCGTCTCGTTCGCCATGGCGAATCGTCATCTGCAATCCGTTCCACTCCTTTTCGGCCTTCTGTTGATCTCCAATCTCGTTGTCACCACACTTGGTGAGAATTCAATTCGCATCATCTAAACCTCCCGTATGTACATGCTTGATAGACTTACATACAAATATCATATCATGTGAGGAATTGACATTCCCTAGCACCTGGATGATGTCATGTACATGATGATGCAGGGAAGTTGGAGTGTGAAGACCTGCCAATCGAGGATTGCGCGTTTTCAGTTGCCTCGTCAGGAACACGCTGTGTGTTGGAGAATTACGAAGGCAAAGATGGTTCCATACGTTACGAATGTCAGGTACTAAAAAAGCCTTCCCACAATGCAGTACATCATAGACGACGAGGATTGACACCATAGAAATCCATTCGACGGCCAGACATTTAAAAAATGATGACACTGACTCACCATATGTTGTGCAGTCATCACTCATAATGGCAGAGAAACAAGAAGAGTGGATAGAATCCGACGAGTGCATCAATGCATGCGGTCTGGAGCGGATGTCAGTGGGACTATCCACAGACCTTCTCCTGGATTCCCACTTCGCCGACATGTTTTGCTCTTCTGAATGCCTCAACAACTGCCCCAACTTGATCGATCTCTACATCAGCCTCGCTGCCGGCGAAGGTAACAGCACGGGAGCACTACTTCCCTCATTCCCACCATCACCACTCTCGCACCAATCTCTCTCACTAACATGTTGAACCAACATTACAAACCACCCAATTGGTATGTTGTTTCAACCAACTGGGAGCTGGTTGAAAAGCATCCAAATGCTGTTTTTTGGATGTTCTTTTCAACATGTTGCATCAGGGGGTTCATGTGCACTAGAAGTCAGAGTGAAGAAAGAGAGACCCCTCCAACAATGGTATATAATGCTGTGTTGGACTACACTGGTTTGTCCTAATATTTAATGCGTGTGACACTAATTCACCAAAGTCACACCATTTTGAATTAGTGCAGGTTGAAATATTCAAGAATTGTACCAATTTCCACAAAACTAAAGTTTTGTGATGATACTAATTTGGTAAGTGACTCTAAATCGGACCCCCTCACTATAAGGACAAATCAATGTAGTGCCTAATCCAAATACATCACTAAGATAATTATTGGGGGTTGCGTGACGAGAACAGGCATGTACCTGCCGCAGCTGTGCAAGACACACAGGACACGCCGAGTGATTGCCGACCCCGTGAAGAAGGCCACGGACGCAGAGTACCTGCGGAGCCTGCTCCCCAAGTTCCCCAGCACCGACGCCATGGCTCCAGGAGCAAGTCCTATTCCTGAGACTGGCCCCTGGTTACCCAAAGGACCTGATTACCGTGGCTATGGCGGCCCTACCTCTGGCAACGTGATTACAACACCTCGAGGAGAAGAGCTTCCTGAAGTTCCTGCTGCGTCTCCAGTTGCAGGCAGTGACAGTACCCCACCTCCACTTGAGCAAGTCCCATCATTCACCCCCACAGTAGCTCAGGGACCATCCACAAGCAAACGTCCCTTCTTCTTCATCTCTCCCACTCCCTCGGCAACCACTACACAACAATCTGGGACACAACCTGGGACACAACCTGAGGTAGGGCAATCCACAGAGAGTGCAACGGCGCCAGGAATACCATCTCTCGACCAAGGCTCAGAGCTGGACGTTTCATGGCAGCAGGAACTCACAAAGCTGCCGGATCGTCATCACCTCAGCGAAGAGGACCAGTATCTCTACGAAACATACTTCCACTAGACTGATTGAACGGATCTGTACTTCTCATAGTATGCGGTTCTCTTTGTAAATCGGTTATTTACAATCCTATAGTATCTTGGATCGGGACTTACTTGGGATTTTGGCTGATTGTTTTTGCATTTTGGTTAATAAAGTTTCACTTTGTGTGCCCTTGTTGGAGTGCCGTCTTCCAGCACAATGATCATGTACAGAGCAGGCCTGAACTGGTACCAATGGCATGCAGTTGGTCTCCTTCCATATTGCTGGCTTCAATCACGAGCCTCAGGCTGGGAGGCCATCACTTGTCCATAGACCTCCAACTATAAACTTCTCAGTGTGGTTGTTACGAGGTAGAATGTCACTGTTAAGACTGACCGTCCATTTCCCATAGCTCTTAGGCTACACATGTGTAATGAAGCGTCAAGACTGAAATAATCTTCCAGCCAAACTGGTGTTAGCATCCTGAGTTAATATCAACTCTCTAATACTAGCCAGATTGCAATAGCGGTTTATAAATATCATGGTGTCTTGCTAACAGGCTCTTCTATTGTTTTTCATACTCCATGCGTGAGAATTATAGAATGTCTGCACTAACAAGTCAACCCACCCCCCTCTACTTGATTGGGTTGCAATCTCAACGGATACTAAGGTCACTCGGCCAAATTATTTTGCCACGTAAATGAGTAAATGACCCGGCCAAATTATTTTGCAAAATTCCCTGTTTAGCAAGTACTACTGTCCCTACAAAGGAATCTTTCCATACATAAGCGATCTGACCATAACCCATTTCTGACAATTGAATATTCCATAACAGGGTGTTTGAGTTGGATTGGGAGACCGATTTGAATCTCACTTGCATAATTCGGACTAAGTCAAGATGAAGGTAGGTGGCTCATCACTTTGTACATATTAATGGTCTCGTACACACACCTAGAATGCAAATAGGGATGCAAATGATGTTACTCCATCCGTCCCGAGATAAGTGTCCACTTTGGACATCATGTTTTTTTAAGGTTGTTTTGAGTGGGTCATACGAAGGCTTTCTTGTATCCAATTTTTATTAGGTTGCAATGAACACATGCAATGTTCTTCATTGATTCTGGTGATATAAAATTTAGAACCTTTCTGGCTTAAAAAGTCAGGAGGGAGGGAGTAGAATCCTTCATTTTGATGTCAGGGATAGACGGTAGTGAAAGCAACGTACCATTATTTGATACTAAAGGGGTACAAACGAAGGATGCCAAGTTGATCAGTGTTAAGAGGGGTACCTGAGATGGTCTCTGTTTGATATTCTTAAGAATTTGCGACGTTGAAAACGATCTTAGTCCAATGATCTAAAGCTGGGTACTACGTCCTTCGTGTGTTGCAAGGACTGTAAGTTGTGGTAGCGATTAGGTTGCGGCCCATCATCACCACTGGTCATGAGGATCTCCTGAAGATACTTGCAACTTGCAAGACAATTGATCATGAAATCCTATTGTTGTTGAAGGTGTGGGATGACCTCACTACCGGTAGTGCAGACTGCTGGTGGAGAGCTTAGCTGCCTCATGAAGGCAAGCTAGTTTTCACAGTCTTCAAACTCTTCTCCTTGGTGAGCACTGGTTGAACCATCTGTGTCCATTGATGTTTCTGGGTGCCTAGGCTTGCAGCTGGAGATTGGCAATGTTGGAAAGTGGCTTCTTCTAGATTGTGGTATAGATCCCAACGGCACGCACTTCTCAGTTTCTAAATTTTCCTTTTCCTCAAATGCAGCTCTTGCCATTGTCATTGCCAAACAGATATTGAACGTTATTTTCGACGAGTTTCTCGACGTAGTTTTCAATAGTTTGATATTCGTCACGTTTGCCTGCTCCGTCGCCATGTTGCACGAAACTCCCTCCACCTTCACATTGCTGCTTCTCTAAATCTGTCACATAGGACAGGAAGCTAGTAATAAGACGTGTCACGCAACCTTGCCAGTCTTGACCAAACCATGGGAGTGGAGGCTACTACAGCGGACGTGGAGGATTCCAAGCAGTCCACTACTCACACCACCAACAAGGTGGAGGCCGTGGACAGCGAGAAAGGGACTCTGACAGATCACGAGAGAGACATCCGAAAGAATCGCCGCAAGCTGAGAAAATGTTGCACATGGTGCGGGATCCCGGCTCTCATGGTGGCCATCGTCATCATCGCCTTGAGCCAAACCACCTTCAAGTTCCGGGACCCCGACATCACATTGACAGATGTTCGATTCTCCGGAGTGAAGGTGGACTACTCCCTGCCCTTGAGCCCGTCGTCTGTGAACGCTTCCCTGTCGGCCAACATGAACGTGTACAACCCCAACGACTACATCTTCAAGTTCACCAACAGTACCATCCATGTGGTGTACCACGACGTGAATGTGGGCAACATCTCCATGCCGGCCGGGGAGCTTCGGCCGGGCAAGGCCGTGGCCTTGCCTGCTCTCGTCACCGTGGGCTCATTGAATCTGGGAAGCTCCATGAGCAACTTGTACCAAGACTTTACACAGAACGAGCTCCCGTTCGCCATGAGCGTCAACATTCCAGGCCGAGTCAATGTGGTTCACCTGTTCAAGCACGATGTGGTGCTGGAGTATCACTGCGACGTAACCTTCTGGGTTCGAAACTCCACCATGAAGGACTATCTATGCTGGAAGAAAGTCCACATATAGCCGTTCGAAACCGAGCCTTCGCGAAGCATCAGGAGTCTCTTGACTTAGGCTCTTCCATTTAGATAGCTCCAGTTCTAGAGTTGGATAAATTCTTCTATTTTCTGCACTGTTTTCTGCAACTATTCTGCTACACTTTGAAAGAAATTGCTACAGCAATGCCTGAATTAGTGTCGTCAACTACGACCAAATTGGTACAGAAGAGAGCGTAGTTCTGGCCCAAGTAGACATTATGTCAAGCATGTTGATGAACTCAGATGAAGAAGGCACATGTCAACGGGGTCGGAGCTCAAACTGCAAATTCTTCGTCGCCTCCGTAGCAGAGCATTGTCAATCTCCAAATAATGTTCTCTTCAGGCGACTAATGGCGCAATTAGTACAAAATTAAGACTAATATGGCTTCGTTTGTTGCCCCAGCTATGATAGCCTGATCCGTGCTAAATCTCCTTTCTGGCTGTACCCGATGTGTCCGTTATCCTAATTTCTATGATTTAACGAATGAGAAATTACTTTAAAATTCAGTAACTTTCGCCTACTAATTAAGTCCACGCAGTGTGAACCCAAGTCCGCGCACCACCGCGGGTGGTAACATGTAAACGTGACTGAAGAAACGGAGCTACCATCCTCAAAAGTATTGATAGTTGATTGCTTTTGACTGATCCGTCATTTGTGATGTTCATGCAAGAGTCCTGAGTCCTGACTAACATTTCAAATTTAAACCTCTACAGAGCGAACATTATCATTTTCAATCAATTTCTGTTTCAACTTCTAACGAAAAGGGTAATAAACTTTCACATCTAGTTTCCACTGGTACACCCATGATCATGTCCTACGCTCGGTCGTGGAAGGGAAGGTAGTTTGACGATGAATCTGTCCTCTGCGTGTGTGTATTGTCCATCGAATCTGAGGAGATGAGACTGGTGGAAATTTTTCGTTCCCAGAGACGAATTTCTACGCCAGTGAAAATAGTTTGCACAAGCAAGTGTTGTCTTCCGAAATAGCTCTCTGGCTGTAGCAAAATGTCTGTCTGCGCGTCATGAAAATAGTAACCATCGCACCTTAGTATACAGTTTCATCACGATCACACTTTCCAGAGGTTTTCATACTTCCATATCAATTACTCTCATTGCCCCTTTTTCAGATACCAGTTTAAATATTTCAACTCATTCGAGAGCATTTAGTAACTAATAGGAAATTGGCACAATCTACGGGCTTACAAGTTCATTCAGACAAACCATAGGGTATTTGTCAATCTGTAGGGGCCACTTTAGATTGCACAAGTCGAAGCAACACGCTTAATTTTTAAGCCAACATTATGTGCTTCCTAAGCTTCATTCGTTGCATCTGTTGATCGCAAAAGCAGCGTTCCTCGTAACAAGCTTGAGAAAAGGAATACCGCACCTTGATTGGAAGAAAAATCTTTTTATTCGTTTTACCTCATTTTGAGTTCAATGTCAAGTCTACATTAGTCCAGGAAACAAGAATGAGCTTGAGGAAGGGACGCTTACATGGTTCCCATACATTCATGTTTCACCCAATGGTTTTCCCTATGACAAAGTTCAATTGGTATTAGAAAATCTGAGCAAAACCAAATTCAATGCCGGAAGTCATCCCCAAAGCAGGACAAAATGTGTCACCTCCTTGCAAATAATACGAATTTGAACTTTGCAGTTCTGCTCATAATAACGCAAAACAGAACAACTAACACTACGTATCTGAGTGGTACACTTACCTCTATTTTCCCATGTCCTCGTCACTATCCCAGACACCTAGTCCGAATGCATCTTCGTCTACTTCCTCTTCTTCAGACTGCCGAGTATGGTCAACAGCATCGGCAACGACTCGAATCAGTTCTCCTCGTGATGGAGGGTCTCGGACATTCCGAGAGGAATTCGTTCTGCCCATTGTTTTTCAAGATTGTGCCAACAAAGGTACTGTTAGTATGCCACAGTAAACTTAACATTAACAAAGCATTAAGTGCTATTAATGAAATATTTAAGCGTATACAGAATTTTGCAATACGTTCGTTTACAATAAGAAAACATCCCATTTCCCAGTTGTAAGGACCAGTTTCGTTCACTGGTGCATTTAGTGGTTAAATTTGAATCAAAAGGGTCTGTCCATCACGTTTGATTCAGTTGAGAAAAGTTCCAGAACTCACCTGGAAACGTATTGAACTCGTCCCTCAGGAGGCAGAGACCTTGGACCAAAGTGTACACTGCCATCGGCTTTCGAATTCTTTGCCCAATTCACATTTTTACTTTTATATGTAACTTCGGTCTCTTGAATATCGTCGCTGCTTTCACTGCTTAGTGGACTACTTTGCTCGCTGCTTCTGACGTCTCTGGCGCCACCCGTTTTCATTTCACGTTCTCTGGAGTCTTCTCTGGACTCCCAACCAGATTCGTTGCTTATTTTGCTCCTACCAGACTGCCCAGGTCCAAGACACCATGTCATAACCCAGAAGCACTCTGTTTCTTACCCAAGTTCACAAAATACAACGGGGTTTCACTTTCCAAACTTGGCCATCAATTTGGAAGAGCTTGGAAATCAATGCCACTCAAGAAATGGACGTCAATATAATGCTGATTCGGCATAATGGGGGAAACCAAATGTAGTTCATGATCCCCCAAAGGAACAAGAGCCCAAAATTGGACCTTGCGTTTTTCAGCATATTGAGTGGGTCATATGGGGACTTTCTTTTTGTCCAATTTTAATTATATTTGAGCAAACACATGCAATATTCTTCCCTGATTCTGATGCTATGAAATTTGGCCTTATCTGAATTGCACGTTTTGCAGTATGACCAATATTGGTCATTCTTAAATCATGAATCCTTGGTCCTTCAGCGGTTCAAAAGGGCGAATTCATGAAGGTGTGTTTATGTGCCAGACCATCACGCCTAGTGGTTTTCAAAAACGGCAAGGGACACAAATGAAATTTATATGAATGCGGGTGTAATTGTTGGTTAGGAATGTGCAAACCTCCTCAACACTGTACTCAGATGCATTGGAGTGATCCGAGTCAGAGTCTGTGACGACGTGAAAGGGCGACTTAACTATTACCAAGTCACGATCATGAACAGCCATCTGTCACACACAACAGCATGTTAAGAGGAAAGCCAATTTATCACCTCAAATTCTATTACAAGAAGCGGTAATGCGTTGTGGTCGATAAGGAGAACGCAGGTAACTATCTGAAGGCTGGTAATAGTTCAGATTCAACCAAATTTGTTGGAAGTGCCCATTAAATGTAATTTCTTTTTACGTAGTGTTTCCACATGAATGATCATCAAAGATATTGGACAAGGGGATGGAAGGCCATCTATCCCTTCAACTCTAGTTGCCATCTTGGAAGCACAATGAATGTCATATTGAAAGTTGTATAGGTGGAATGAAATTACAGGGTAAGAAAGCAGTGCACATAGCTTCGTGGACTTTAAACAAATTTGCTCAGTGCTTACTTGCGTATGCCAGGCAACAGCATCTCTCTCATACTTGACAATTTGGCGCTCATCGCCATGAATTTGAGACATACGCACTGACCGCTGCATTTCCAGTGCGCTAGATATAGATTTGTATGCAGCTTCACTGGAGACATCACACCGCACAGCAGCAAACTTCATACAGAGCTATGGTTACAACTATTTTCAAACACCGTTCACAGGACCACCAAAGTCTAAACTGTATATAGCGGTGCAAGACGAACAATAGCACATGGAGTTCAAAGACTATCATGAGTTGATGTTCGCATACCTGATACTGTTTGTGGTTGATGCTATTCCAAACCTTTTTAGTTCCTTACTAAGCTTGCCACTCAAATCCTGCATAAAAAAAATCAATGATATAAAAGCAGAGAAAGCCACTTAATCTGATCATAACAGTTTAGAAATTTCCATCTTGCACCATTTCCACTATAGCAAAAACATAATCTGGAGAACTAAAATATTGAAACCAGTCCTTCTTGAAACAAATTTTTCAACCAAGGCTGATGAAAGAAATTAAACAACTCGAACGTGAATCACACCCGCCTTTGCAAACATAAAGTGTGCCCAAGATTGTGCCCCAAAAGAATTTGGATCCCTTTTTCTTCGCTCACTATTCAATGAATCCAAGGGCGTTAAGGGAGCTCCTCAAGAATTTTATAATAGTCGGGCATATGTGGTAAACTAGAACGAAAGCCTAAAGGAAATTTCTGAGAGTAGATATCTAATGAGATACAACAACTCTTCCAACTGAAACTATTTCAGTGATTTCATGTTATGCCAAGGTCAAATATAGTATATCACAGAGTGCAGATCGCTGGAGCAAGAGAGTTGCAAGGAAAATGTGCAGAGGGATAAGCACCAATGCATACATTTGCTGTCTCTTCCTGCGTTTCTGTTTCTGTCTCTGTCTCCGTTTCTGTCTTTCGTATGGTATGTGCAACTTCTCGAACATTCATATCATCAAGCATCTGCAAGCATCAAACATGAAGTGAGCGTCTCTGACAATCGGTTTTCTTGAACTTCAATCTGTAAGCACGAAGGAATATTCTCACATCTCCATTCTCAGGCGGTGTAGTCCGTTTCTCGACTTCATCGTCCTGCACTCAACAACATGGCAAAAGCGTAAAACGGTGAAAACCAATACAAGGCCTGTCCATAACAGGGTTTTTGAGTTAATTAGACTATTACATAACATCCAAGAGGTGACTTCCCAATAATTCATGGGGAGGTCATCCATGATCACAGCGATACGGAGGTCTCCCCCATAAATTATGGAGAAGATTTCAGGAACTTTTGGACAGCATCAAGGATAACGCAGAATTACATCATATGCACTTCTACAGTGCTACTGAATTGGCCAGATGCTCAAGCCACTGATGGGTTCTCATCTGTGACCAAAGTACAAAATGCGAACAGCACCCTCCCCCAGTCAGCAAGATCAAAGCGAAGACTCTGGTCAAGGACAATAACATAGATCGAGTTTACTCAGGCACTGTATCAACACAGATGTGAACAAGAATCATCATTGTCATCACAAAATCGGATGAACTCCTAGATGACAAAATATTGATACTCGACACAAGATTCAGGAAGGACTTCATACTGGCTTCAATTACTATGGTAAAAGGTGAAGGGTAGTCTGAAACCTCAGTTTCATTGGTTTCAGTTTCAGTTGTTTCCAAGTCAGGTATGGTGGGTTCTGCACTTCCTGATGATATGCCACATTTAAGATTCGGCTTTTCTGCTGGAAAGTACTTCCCAAGTTCACATGTGACAGCACTCAGACGTGCAATGATGTGCTCTTTCGAAGGGGCTACTGTTTGATTTGCAATTGGATTACGGGTGATGCTCGTCAAATCAGGGTTGCTACTGAGAACAGTCATATGAAAAGAAGGTTGTGACTGAGGTCGAGTTTGAGGGTTTCCTACACCACGTCTTAAGTAGGGATGGAGGGGTCTCTTGCAGCATGGGCCAGGATTATATGGCGGCGGAGAATGGAATGGCTGTATCCGGGTTTCAGGAAGAGGACTAAGTATCGGTCGAAATCGCTCGCTCTCCGCTCGGTTGCTTACAATTTTTCGCACTGTGTGAATTGTTGATGAAGGACTGATGGCTTCCAGTTTATTGGGCAACGCTAGTAACAGAGGAGCTATCTGTAGAGGTTCAAAGGAACATGTAATTCATGTCTTACTGATCTATACAGCATCATAACTTTGGAGTCTCTACTGGATAATTCCCATTGTGTTCAATCTATGACAGTAGTAAGCCACACCAGAAGTTTCTGTTGTCTTGACTCTCACTTGTCAACAACTTACACTTCACACTTTGAAACTTACACTTTCAGACGGCGTTTCTGATTTGGAGGTGTAAGAATACCGAGTTGCCGCCTTGCAGCTTTTTGTGTCTTCGCTTCTATTTCGTTTCCCTGTCTTCCGTTTCTCTTTCACAAGTTCCTTAGCAAGAAGTTGTCGAACAGCGTTCTGGCGCCTAAGGTATTGAAGTAAAATCACCTACATCTGTCAAAATCTTGACGTAATTTTGACCCTGTCTACGCACAAAGAAAGGACTTATCCTGTTCAGTAATTGAGTTAAATTAGCAGCAACCTCTAGAGGCAAAACGCAAATGCAACCATTCCAATACTTACTTTTTCTGCTCCTCATGTGCAGCAGACATCTCCCACTCTAGCTTTGCACGCATTTCTTCAACTGTAGTGGGATTATCACCACCCCCTCTTAATTTAATCTGCAACAACAGGAGCTCCGGATCAGCTCAAATTTGCGTATTGTAATGCATGCACATCGGGATGCACATAGAGATAATTATCCAGCTAAGAACAAGAATAGCATGAGCAATACCCTATTCCTCACTAAGTCAATACTTTCGTGTGCTCGTCTGAAAAAATTGATGTAGTTACCAAGGCAGAAGCTCTGGTCCTGAGAGTCGAAGAAGGGGCAACTTGTGCAAAAACACCTCAGTGCAATTAAGTTGACTTCTAACACCATGAAATCAGGAATCACCCCAATACAACTAGCTTATCTGAATATAAGTACAGCGACAATGCTGGTCAGAACGTGAAGTCCTACAAAACCAAAACACACCGCTTCCAAGAAAGTTGACCCGAACAAACTTCCAAGCCTTCAGAACCAGCATATCAGTCACAGAAATAG
The DNA here is from genome assembly GCA_963969595.1 of Neckera pumila. Classification (NCBI taxonomy): domain Eukaryota; kingdom Viridiplantae; phylum Streptophyta; class Bryopsida; order Hypnales; family Neckeraceae; genus Neckera; species Neckera pumila. The sequence goes on along the minus strand of OZ018409.1, from coordinate 42,943,749 downwards.
TGAACCTGTTTCGATGCTGCGGACTTTTTCGTCCTCTCCGTGACTGAGATCCTCGTCCTCTCTGGGGTAAGGAAACGTAGCGTTCGTTTGACAGGTGATGTAGTATGTGTGAGATTTTCGGGATCAGGAGATGATTCCCCCTCACTAGGCTCTTCAGGAACTGCCTCTGTCCTTCGTCTCCCAGTTGTCGGGCGAGCTAGGGCACGGAGGGCCTCATCCTTATCAGTCCACCGCTCCCTTGTAGAAGAGACTCGTCGATCTTTATGCATTGACAATGCAACGGGTTCCTCCTCAATCTACACACAAACAATCTCAACAAAAGAAGTTTTAGAGAGAACTCCGCAATTTGCCTTCTAAGTTAACAGCAATCCAAAAATGCTAAATCCAACTGCCCTACATTCACGTATGTGGAATTGCAAGCAGGTGAATGATCAACAAATGAAACTAAACGCTTAACAAAGTATACCATGTTAGTTAGCATGACTCCCCCACTGAAATTTTTTTTTTTCAAGGGGATGGAAACTTCCGGCCTCCCTCTGGATGGTGATTGAGGCACCGGGGAAAAACCGTCATCACCGAAGCAGTTGTTTAACGTATTGGATGGCTGGACCCGGCCTAAGTCAGTGGTAGTGTCAAGATTCTCAGAATCCGACGCAGCACACTTTTTGGCTACAGGCTCTTTTGCTTCAATAATCGCAAGGATGGGCTCAGGTGTTTCATGATATGGGTGGACAGTGTTTTTAGCATTTGCCTCATCCTCGTGTATTATACCAAGTAACACTTCCACTGATTCGATTTGCGGAGATTTGGTTGGGGAATGTATCCTCGAGGTACACACCAGGGATGAGTTCAAAGAGGGACTTTCAATTGATTGACAGTAAGATTTCATTTTATCTGGTGTGTCGCTAATGAATCCAGCTTGGACAGCCATATGGTTTACCTTGGACATTGTTCTCCTGAGGTGCTGATTCTCCTTGAGTAGATCATTTATCTGCAAAGTCAAAAACATTACAGAGACATGTAGCGCATCTAGGAAATCGATCGATTATTACTGAAAAAACAAGTCTTTGTCAATCGGAAGAAATTAAGAAACCATGATTGAATGATCAAACACCGTGGAATACTCATTTGAACAATGAATTGCTAAGACACATGTCTCACCATTGCATTGTAGCACTAAGAGCAAAAAGCAGTTCCTGAAAAAAGCCTTACCTGCGTCTCTAAAGCAAAGGCACTCTGCCGCTTTGTTATCTGCAAATCTGAAACCTGCAAGTACAGACGTGAACTCATGTTGATAAGACCATAACATTGTTCAGAACAAGAATCGATGTCTTCAATCTACTAATCAACAGCATTATTTTCTGATAACAGAATTCTGTCACTGGCAAGACGATAATACATCCAGAAAGGCTGCTGGAGAAAAAATTCGACATCATGAGGCTTCTATTAGTGATTCTTACTTCAGTGTACGCCACATTCAGTTCCTCGAGTAGTCTAGAATTCTCCTGTGTCTCATACAAACATCACAATTAGTTTCAGTTCTTAGGCCAAATTTCCTGTTAATATGGTTGTTTTAGAGATGAATTAATGAGGCATACTTCAACGCACGAGCCCCATAATTTTCTGACTTCAATTAATGGAAAGAGGAACATATATGTATAGCGGGATAGAGTTAGCCCGTATAATAAGAATTGCCTGACCAAGAGTCTTCACTTGACGCTCCAAATCCGAAAATTTACTTCCAAGTTCATGTAGTCTCTGATAAACAAACGCATTCCATGAACAAACCACATCCTCATCAATTCCGTTTTTATTAATACTAGAGAAAGGTTCTTGGAAACTGAATCAGGTAATCAACGCTAATACCTCCTGATTCGGACCATGGCATTTTTCTTTCGATTTTTCTACAGCTTGCAAACTTCCAAGCCGGGAGTTCTGAAATAATAGCACAAGACAATTTCTTACTAAAAGTTTGACTCAGTTCAGCATATATCAAAGTAGAATCTGATACCCGCAAAAGATTAAAGAAAAGAAAAGTACTGAGCAGAAATCAGGATCGAAAAGATCGAGAAAAACTTACATTTGGTGAATTAGAAAGAATTTTCGCTTGGAGAACCTCAACTCGAGTTTGAACTTCACGCAGTTGGTTGTTGCTTTGCCTTAAATCTTCATGCAATGTCTGAACCTGCAAAAGCTTTAAAATAGGATCAGAATTTCTCTTCTGAGTGTTTGAGGTTACAAACAAATATAGAATAGGATCACAAATCCACTAGATAAGAATTTCTAGTATAGAGTGCTTCAGCAACTACAAACATATGAGTAAATTTATTTAGTAGTACAACACCTATTAATAACTGACCCTAAGCTGTTGGAATAGTAAAACACGACCTAGTCTCTGACGGATATGCTTGGATGGTCATATGCGAATTTTCAGATTCTCTTATGCTCGCTAACAGAGAAATGCCACGGTTATTGCTGAAGCAAACGATTCCCTTAACCCCTAAATGGAAAATTAAAAATAGAAAACTCCACTTTCAATTGGAAGCTAATAGTCAGTTATATTAACTTTCAAAACATAGTTTAATCGTTAAAAATGTAAGACATAATTTCTTCTTTCTATTGACACGTTTGCTACCTTTCTTAAGACTTCTTAAATGATTGTTTTAACACCTAAAGATATGGATGAGGACACATTGCCCATTTGGGCACTTAAACGGTAAAGCAGGATCAAGTAACTATGAAATTGCAAATTAGCTACTATGGCAATTGAAATACCTGGGTATTAGAGTTGGTTTCTGCCCGTTGCAAATCTGCCTGTCATTGCGTTTTTCCAAAGTATTAGCAACCGATAAACATACTAAATATCCTCACACTGAGACTCTAATGTCTTAATGGGCAAGGATGAGTCTTATACCAGCATTCCAGGGTCAAGATTTATGTACGAGGATGACGCTACAGGGGTGGGGAGTTTCAATTATGAATCCCTCTTTGGTTGCAATTATGAGAACAGAAGTAAACGACAATCACATACTATGCAAGGACACTAACATGTTTTCAGTCCTCATGCTTTGGGCTTAAAGATGCTGGGGAGGATGGAGGATTGACCTGGTATCGCTCACGAAGTTTTTGGAACTCTGTCTGGACAGCGAAGCTCATCTCAGCTTTCACCTACATAAAAATGATGAACAACACAGTTTAACTCCAGAGGACCAAAAGACTCAAATTGGATGTAGCATTTATTCTAGCATTTTTGAGTGAGTCACATAGGGATTTTCTTTTGTTCAATTTTATTTATGAATTTGCCAACACATGTAATTTTTTTCACTGGTTCTGGTGATGTAAAATTTGATCTATTCTGAAGTATATTTCTCAATATATGTTCAATCAAATTGGGCCAGTGAAATCTCGTAAAATCTCGTTCCTTTCAGGGTTAAAAATCAGTCTTAAATTTTAAATTATCGAAAAAGTACTAAAAAACTGCAGAATATGTCAAAGAAATTCAGCTACTGATTCTATTAAATCGACGCAGGCAACAACGGTACTAATTGATCATACATATGAGTGTTACAAAAGAAGAGCACATGGGTACAGATTGTGCACCCGTACAGCGGTAGCCTCTTCAGCTGTGGAGACCAAGGCAAGGATCTTATCCTGCGTCACTTCCTGCTTGTTTTGATGTTTCATTGCAACATGCATATCCTGCGTAACAAACACTTTCCCATGTGTAACAAGCACTTTCTCATGTCATTTATGTCTCAGAATGATAATCATCGCACCACTTATGACCTAAAGGTATTCCAGGAAGCCTAGCGACTTTTCAACGAGCAGGGTAACGATAGAAACTGCCTAAACGGCGATAAACTGGCAGGTTTTAACGCAGCTAGGTGTTCTAGGTACTTCTGATATCACTTTCGGAGAGATTACGTTGATACATGCCTAGAGTTGAGAAACTTGCCAGATAGTTTAAGGATTCAAAAGCCTTCTCACAAGAGGGGCATTGCCAAACCTGCAACATTATGCGATCAGTAAGTTCCCTGCACATACAATCCCATAACAGAACAAATCGTCACCAAATCATGGATTGTATGCAGGTCACATATATTCCAGGCTGACCTGTGGCTCTTTACTTTCAGAGGACTGCTTGTTCTCTTCCCGAACTTTCAGCGTAACCTCATCTGTTTTTAAACTCTGCAATTTCGCATGACAATTTATCTCTTAATATTCCTGCATAGTACTGACACGGCACCTTTTGAGAAAAGTGCCAGCTACAACGTAGTTTAAAGCAGAATCATGCCAAATCGTAGCAAATCGAACTTGGACATACTCTCACATGTGAAGTCAATGGCTTACTGGATCGAAGAGCTCTCACTCGTTCAAATGGAGCTCAACTTTGCAAAACAAGGTGTCAGGGATCCACTCCAAGTGTCCAAGGATTCCATTTCATGCCAATTCACAAGGTCCTCAAAAAGAGTTTTCTAGAATATTATGCCAGGTGGCAGCAGGTGGAAAACATTCACGAAAAATGACAACATATCAAATGCATTTGGTAATTCTGAGATGTAAACAAAACCACCTTCTTGGCTTGTTTCAATTCATGGCGAGTTTGTAGCAGGGCATCTCTTTGACACACGAAACGTGACCGAGTTTTTTCATTCTTCTGCTCCATGTTAGCCCTAGACTGAAGGAGCCCGCTCTTGTGGTCTGCCAACAAACCCTGGACGTGAAGCAGATACTCCACCTGCGCAAATGCATCAATAAAGTAGGGAACCCTCATGCATTCATAGAGCCCTCATAGCATCTTTATCAATGTTCTTGAGATCCAGTTCATTGCCTGCTTCATAGCCTTGTCAGTTTGACAAGACTAAAAACCAGACCTATATGACACTAGTCCTCATAAAACCAATACTGGTCCTTATAAAGACCATTATTCATTATCAGAACCAGAATTGCAATTTTGACGTTATAAGAAGGTACATTTCATTGAACATTGGAAGGGGGATTCGGGTTTGGTGCCAATTGTACCATCAATTGAGCAAGACGGAAAATCTTCACGAAGTTGGCTTCAGTGAAATAGCGAATGTCTTCTCCTTGAATGTCGCCGAATGCAACCGTATCCAGCACCGACTCTAATGTATCAATATCTGATCCACCAGACAAAGTGATAAGATTTCACGTGAGATCGCAAACCCACAGGAAGCTGGCATTGCAAAATCAACCGAACCCTCAATCGAGCCAGCTTCCTGTGATTTTGCATTGCATAATCAAACCTAACCCTAAATCGAGCCAAAGAGATCCGCGAACACTACAACCGCAATGCGACATTGATCGGCCAAATCCATGGACAGAGTTTGTGTCACATTACCCACTTCGCGAATGACGCGATCGACGTCAATGGTGTGCAAAGTGCGCCAGTCAATCCTTGCAATTCGCTTCTGAAACTCAAATCGGGCACCATCTACGAAACCTTCACGCGGTGCACTTGCTGCAACATCCATGGGCGGGGTGCGTCGCAGGGTGCGCTTCCTCCACGTCACTGCTTTCCCACCTCCATGACGATAATCTCGGCCTTTCCATTCCATTCAAGTGGTGAAGTCTCAATCCTTTCCCCAAGCTCTTAATAATTGCAAGACTGTTTCACGAATCCGAACTCCGCAAAATCTTCTATGTGAAGATCGTCAGTAAACCCGAAATTAACCGTTGTAGATCGAATGTCGCAGCCCGCCATTGTCTTCGATGGTCGTGCAAAATGAAATGACCATCTGATTCATCACCTTGACTTATCACATTGCACTTGATTCAATTTGATATCACTCAAATTGGATATCTTACTCGAACCTCTTTAATTCAGGACTCTCTCTCACAATGCCACTCTTTACAAAATCGTCACAAATCCCCTCATCAAATCGAAGGATGCAGCAATGTAGTATGAGAAGTGATGAGATGAGTTCATTCTATAACGTGAATCAGCAAATTGGCCGTCACAGTGTGTAAATTGGCTACAGAGATCGTGATCGTTCCAAATGAAACGAAACCCTAAAATGGTGATCTCCTGTGAGCCAAAGGTTTCTTGCACATCGACATGCATCTCTTCACATGAAACTAATAGACGTTGTCACAGTTCACGATTCCAGGCATAGCTCAGCAGTTTCTTTCCAAATTCAGCCCTGATTCATTCAAAGTATGAGGCCCTCGTAGAATTTTCAAATCGCCATGCCGAAGCCGCCTGCATTCTTGAGGCACAAAGCCTTGAATTGTGTCACCACCTCACGATCCTCGTTTCCAGGTTTGTTGCGAAATTGGACACAAAGCGCGCAACTCTTTTCCTTCCAAAGTATATACTCCTCCAAAATTTTCAAATGTCGTTTGAGAATCACGTCTTCTCGCGGAAAGCACGTCTTGCACTCTCACATCTCTAATGTCACATCTCCAATTAGGCTGCCCTCCAGTAGCATCGAATTTTCTAGCTAGGGCAGCGAAAATTCGCTCTAGAATTCATCACCGACCGACAACGCCAGATATGAGGTTTCTATCGAGGCACGAACTTACCAAATTGAGACACAAAAACCTAAATTAGCAAACCCTCGAGATGCTTTGCGCTTAGTATTTAATCAAGCATTTAAAATTGCATAATCAAGCTTAGGTTTTCGAAACAAGCTTATCCAGGGTGCTATTCACACGGGCTTTCCCGTTCGAGACAAGCTGCCTGCAGCTGCTACAGGACTGGCGTTGCCGCCAACAAGGAGAAATTTGCGAGAACTCCAGCACATGTTTTTTTCCTCTTTCCTCGCTTGCGCGTGGGTGCAAATTCTTACTTTTTGTCATTTGGTAATCATCGATTTAGTTATTGTTGTTGCTGTTGTTGCTGCTGCTGCCGCTCCCTGCTGGTTTGCGAGGTGGGTCTTCTTCGAGTTCTTCGACTCGTTTTCTCGTTGTTTTCTCGTTGTCGGTTTTTGTTTTGGAGCTGGTTGTGCTTTTCGTTTCTTTTCATTGTTTGCTTCTACATGTTCCAGGTTCTTCTTTCTTGGACCTTCATACCTTCACTTCACGATTTCCCTCTTTTTTGTGTTTCGTTTCCGTTTTCTTTCCCTCGTTGGATCATTTGTGGATCGCTCGTGGTCCAATTGCGATAGTGGCGGATGAGTCCAAGCCCTTGTAAACCGGAGCATCTTTGTACTCTTTGGATTTGATAATGCACAACAAGTGTGCATGTTGTTTCATTCTGTGCATGTCGTCGGCGCAAGTCCCAATACTTTGTAGATTTTAGCTTTTCGGCAGGAATGGAGTTAACCTCACTACCCTGTTACTTGTACTCTATTTGCCGTAAAGGCTAGCAGCAATCTATTCCCCTGTGAGGTGAGGAGCCAATTTTGCAAGAGAGATACTTTACATTTGTTAGATGATTCATTTTTCAACCGACCTGAGCTTGCGCATTCATTTCAATCCCACCTCCCTAGACACCTTTGGGTGTAATGGTCTACACTATGGAGAGTTTGAGTCGACTAAGCTTGAGTGGTAGCATTCTCTGTAATCTGATTTATTGAGTATTTCTAGGAACATGGCTCTTGTTAATATGGAAACCAATTCCTGATTCATTAGCACGGTAGTTTTGAACGTAATATGAATACTTTCTGAGGTGTGGGGTAGTAGCAAATTAAAACTGGATTACCCTGTGGAAATGCAAGAGCTCGATGTTGATAGCATTCTATAAAGAATTATACCAGGAAAACCCGTAGTAAACCCTAGTAGAAGCGCAGTGGAGACCATGTATATGCGTGATTATCTTCTTCAGTCGGTACCATGGTGCATTCTTTTGTGCTTTCCAGTCGTCTAGCGAGCATGGTTTCGTGAAAAGCTTCATGACATGTGAGTCTATTTTCCGGGAGCTATTGCAGTAATTGCTTTCAGGGACTCTCCTCTTCAAAAAATTTGAACACAAGATGAAATTGGATGTGTGTCAAAGAAACAACATGTCAGTGGATACTCTGACTTTTCCTTGAATTAGGAGATGGGCCCAAGGTGCTACTCTCCAAAATGTTATGCACGTGAATAGGAAAGTCCAGTTCTCTTTTTTTAACAAACTCCACGTGTGTGTATGCTCTGTAGATGTGGTGTTGTAGGAAAACAGAGAATGGAAGGAGGACCAAGTTGGAAGATGTTATTTTCTCGGAGTTTTTGACTTTGAAATCATCTCACATATAGCTTTTCCCAGGGTCTGCGAAGCTAGAGAGACTCAAGCTATTTGGAGTGGCGGTGTACTACCTATTATTTCCAGAGCACCACAATACATGCAGGTGGGGGCCAGTCTTACTGATCCGAAATGGCAGAGACGGAAAGAACCTCGAGCCCCGCGCTCGGCAGGCAACGAAGTGTGTCCTCAGGGGGGCCAACTTTACTCCACTCACGCTCCAACTCGCGTCACGAGCCAGGCTCGGCCTCGTTGAACTCGTTGCGAAGGGGTCAGAATTACGCTGCCAAGGCTGCAGCTGCACGTTTGGCGCAGGTGATGCAAGCCAATCGCGACTTTGGCTCAGACGAGGAAGACGAGGACGAGGTCATGCCTCACTACAACCCGTCGTATTTGTCAAGTATAGCAGCTGTGGACCCACGAAGAGAGACCTCTCCGAGAGCTGCAAGGACTCTCATTGACTCTCCTCGAGCACCACCCGCGGAACGGCCTACCTTAAATCCACGAGGCGCTAGTACTTTGAGGCCTACCCCTTTTGTAACTGCTGCTCAGCCAGTTCCTTTCCAGCTCCCCAAACCATTGGTTTCGGTTGCTTCGGTTCCTTCGGTTCCTGCTCATTTGCGAGACCCAGCTCCTGAGGATCGGCTTCGGAAGCATTCCTCGGATCCCGCAGGGTTGCAGGACACCAGAGTGGACCGAAACTCTAGAAGAGAAGCAGCCGCTTTGCTGGATGAAATCGACATGCTGCAAGAAGATAACGAGAGCCTGTTCGACAAGCTTCGCCTTGCGGAGGAGAGGCTGGCCGAGAAAGACTTTCGGACACGAGAATTGGAGAGGCAGGTCATGTCAGTTGGCCAGCATTCGCTTGACTCATCTGTCGACTCTTTGGATTCACGTCTGCGGTCAAGGAAGGAGCAGTTTCTGAAGCAACGTGAAGCAGCTCTGAGGGCAGCCAAGGAGCAGAGCAAAGACGTCAAGGATGAAGAAATCGCTGCTCTGAAACTGGAGGCGGAGGCTGCGAGGGAGGAGGCAGCTGCCGCTTCGGCAGCTGCTCACGAGGTGGAGATCGAAGTGAAAGCGTTGCGAACCATGACTCATCGCATGATTTTGACACAAGAGGAAATGGAGGAGGTCGTGTTGAAGCGGTGCTGGCTCGCGCGTTACTGGGGACTGGCTCTCAAGCATGGGATTCATCCCGAGATAGCAACTAGAAAGTCAGACTTCTGGTCATCACTTGCGCCATTACCACTGGAGGTTGTGCTGTCTGCAGGGCAACGCGCAAAGGAAGGGCCGAGCTCGAAGAACAAGAGCAGCATTGGTTTGGAGCTACCGAAGGGGAAGAAGACGCGGGATGTGAATGATATAACAGGGGAAGGTAATATTGAGAGCATGTTGGCAGTGGAGAAAGGGTTGCGTGAGCTTGCTGCTTTGAAGGTGGAAGACGCAGTCATGCTGGCATTGTCTCGACACCGACAGACTGGAAGTCGTCGAGACTCAAGCGACAGTCCGAAAACTTTGAGTAATGTAGAGTTGAGCTCCATAGAGATTGAGGATGTGCAGTTCAAGCAGGCATGGCTGGTGTACTTCTGGCGACGTGCAAAGACAAATGGTTTGGAACCCGCGCGTGCCGAGGAATGCATACAAGTGTGGATTAGCCGAACCATGCTTCAGACCTCAGTGCGTGATCAGGTGGATGTGGAACGTGGCATGATGGAGCTCCGAGCGCTCGGGATTGAGGAGCAGTTGTGGAACATCTCCCGGAGAGAGATCAGCAAAGATGCTGCCGATCACAAGGTGGATGTGCTGGAGGTTTTGCAGGGGTCCAACAGTCTAAAACGGACTCTGAGCTCTTCCTTTATATCATAGTTGTCTCTGGTAATTGCAACAAGTAGTTCTCATTGACTGCAATGGTAATCACGTTCTCAGTGGTGTCCTGTATTTGCAATAGCCCTTTTGTACATTCTTTTCTCTTTTTTCCTGTTAGTCTTGGAGGTTGGGCAAGTGTTGGTTACTCTTTTTTTCATTTGTTGTTTCTCTAGTTGGTTTTTGTAGCACGGAGTGCTGCCAATTATCTTGTTATTACCACTCTTCTGTTGAGAAATTTTAGACACGCAGATAAGACCCCGAATGAGGGGTCTCTCGGCATCAATTCCCTTCATTCTGCCTCACTGACAATTGCACTGTACACATGATTGTTTTGCTTCAAAATACCTGCATCCATGTTACTTCTATCCACATCTCGTACGGTATGACATCATAAGGGAGTCAGATCTTGCAATTCCTGCTCTGCCATGTGCAGATTTGTTGCCAAATAGGGTATATGATGAGATTCTCCTTTTCGCCACAGTACTAGCCCCTTGTAGATTTATGAAATTTCATTTTAAATTTGACGCTTCTGTTGGCTAGCTCTGTCACCCTGTGTCCCAATACACAATGGATATATCATGAACCAACTCCAGACAAAATTGAATGGATGCATCATGAACCATCTCTAGACAAAAAAATTGAATGAATGCAGGTTATAATGGCGAGTCCAGTTTTTAGGCAACGTTTGCCAAATTTTTCGTGAAGATGTTTGTTCTGATAACCTTCATTGTGACTCTTGAGGTAGGGACTTCCAAATGCGACACTTTGTTTGTCAGACACTAGACAAATTTTTATATTTTTTTCTTTGTAACTGAAAGAGGATTTCAACCGGCCAAAAAAAAGTTTCACTTGGATATTTTGTGCAAAAGTTATAAAGGGTCAAAGTGTTTTGGGTGAAGTTCTAAAATTGTGTCTTCAACAGAGGTAGATATTGATTAACTAGATGTACATCTAATGAAGATGGCACTTTTGAGTCAATGGGGCATTTTTGAGTCCTTACCTTAAATGAACTAAAAAATACATATGTATATGTTTTTGATTTGCCAAATTTAGTTAAAATACATAAATATTTATTTCACAAAATTTGGATATGCCACATTTGAACATTGAACTCCCTATAGTGTGAATTCTCAAACTTTTTGAGATAAATTTATAAAACAACATTGTGCATATTGATGTTTTCTAAATTTCTACATAACTATATTTTAAAAATTCATCACCAATGGTTTTCATCCATTATCAAGTAAAAATCATGAAATTTGACTAAAAAAACTCACCAAATATAAAGTTTTTTGTTTTTTTAATATGAAATTTGGTAAACTTGATTGAGATTGCATAAGAATGCAATATTGATATTGTAAGTGTCAATTGTATTCTACATTATGCAAAGTTCTTTGAATGCTACAATAGACAATTTGTATCTTTATTGGACAATCATAACCAATCACTTATCTAAATCAAGGGAGATTACTACATTTTGTATTCAATATTTTGTCTATAAAATCATACTATTGTTTATAACCCTAGAAATCCTATTGCTATTGTCATTTACCATCGACTCTCATTTCTTCGGTAAAATAGTTCATAACCTCACTCTGTAAACAAAATGTATATAATGTATATTATATTGACCTTGTCCAAAAACAACTGAGTATGGTTCACATTATTATATAAATCAATTTTGTTATTGGATCTTATTGGCAATCACAAAAGGCTTTCAACATATCTTTGAATGTATTTTTGAAAACTTGAATAAGTATTATTTAATTGTAAATAAAAACAGCTACTAAATCTTGACATAATGACATCATGTAACAACTCTCGTAAATAACTAGCAAAATTAATTTATAAGTGATACTCATGTACTTCCTTCATGTCTTTTGTACATGAGGTGGATGGCTTTGAAGTGGTTCCCTTTGATTTTTGCTTCAAATATACTGTTTATCTGGGGTTTAAAATTAGGTGTGACTCACTCAATCAAAAAGTTTGAACACTTAGTTGAAATTTTGGTGAAAAATCAAAACCATCCTCTAAACTACATTTGATTGGTCACATCAACTCATATAAACATGACTATTCCAACAAAAACTTAGACAATTACTAAAATAATAATACCTTGTGGTCAAGCTTAGCAAAAATTATTTCTAAAAATAAATGCCAATTTTTTTGTATGGAAAAATAGAACCTCACAATATATTTCTATTTCTAGCACATGCCAAAAATTGTTTCTAAGAAAAAATTAAATAATTGACAAAATATGCCAATCCTAACCACTGAGTACAATAACCAAAACCATACTCAATTGCTTACTAGACAATTAATACTATATGTAAGGTAAGCCAGCCTAATTCTGCTAGTTGCCTAATTCTATCTTTTTTGTGACACCAAATCCATCCAAAAATTCATCCAAATTCGTTCAATTTCTAACAAAATCACTACACTAATGCCAACAAGCGGTAATATGTCAATCCTTTAATTGTGAACAAATAAGTATCATTAGATATATGGAAAGCAATTATGGATTGTTTATAGGATGTTCATGACTCTACTTTATAAGCAATTTGTAATTTCAAGGCACACCACTTCAAAAATTTATAGAAATTATAGTTTTAATCGAAAATTAATAATTCCACTTGGGTTTGATTTATGAAACAAGTACGCACCTTTGAAAATAATATGCCTCTTAGAGATGGCCCCAAGATATTTAGATTGCTAAGTAGGGTGGTAATAGGTTTGTATAAGATAGGGTGCTCTAAAAGCAACCTTGCTCTAAAAGTGACCATTAATATAGAGATACATTTTACTTCAATTTACCAATAGTAAAAATTTTAGGAGGTGGTCACTTTCAGTGAACATTGCATTTTAACTTCAAAAATTCATAACTAATTCCGCAAAAGTCCAAAAAATATGAAAGAACTTGGGTTAAGATGCCAATTCCAATGAAAAAATTTTCCTATGAAAAATTACTGAAAATTGTTTCAAGGAGTTTAGCTTCTCCCAAAATGTGATCAACTCTTAAAAGGTCACTTTAAGAGCTGACCACCTTACTTTAACCCTGTAATGCTACCACGGACACTTAATGTCCGATGAATGACAAAGAATCTTTGCATGTAGGACAGAAGTGCAATTGTTCATCCTTGGAATTTCGTGCAAAAAGGAGAGACCTTCTACAGTAACTTGTCCTCAAATAAGTGCTTTTGGTTTTCTTAAACTAGATGATGCACACCCTATCAAAAGGATGATTTCCTCGGATTTACAGGGTTAAGTACTTGAACACTAATCAATACAGACAGTGTCAAAAAGCAGGTAATACGTAGACACGCAACCGAAAAAACAGGCGAATTCAGAGAACTGTAATCATCCGTCTCGGTGTTGTCTCGTACCAGTCTGGCACACAAAAGCAAAACAGCGTACCAACGCGACGAAAACAACCCTCTCCAACAATAGGCACAACAAGTAGCGCATTCGCCCAGGACCACGGGATCTTTCCCAATCGCATGAGAACAACCCATACCTCTCCAATGGTTTCCGTCACCTCCTCTACGCAGTCTGGAATGACTTGGACTGTTGACCTTGTTCCAGGATCCGCCGAGGTGCCCACCGTCCCATTCCAAAGGCTTCCTGGCTCAACCAGGCTGCAACCTATGGGATCCCATACCACCTTCCTCATTTTGGCATTTAACTTGAGAAAACCTTCGGTGACTTCACCGAAAGGATGGAGCTCACTTCGAGGGGCTATTTTGCATTCCAAAATCTCGCATTCATACTCAATACCTGGAATGACTGTAAAATGGTCTCTGTGGGATAGTATACGACCATCAATAGCCGCCCAGGACCACGAGGGCGCACGGTACTTGGCCGGTCGTGGGAAAAGTTCAGATGAAGAAGTGCGAAATGACCTCCACAAGAGGTCTTCGATTAGTCTTTGCCGCCACAGGCCTGCAATGCACTCGCCACCCCAGACCTGGTGAAAAGACTCCACGACACCGGCAATTGCGACAAGCTTATCCGAGGGCTTGCTCATCCCGCGCTCCGAATAGTTGTCAAGGGTTGTAGTCCAAAGAGTACGGAGACCGGATAACTGCTCATCTGAGGGGGAGACATTCGGATCATTCGGAAATAGCAAATACGATTGCATAGGCTGGGGAGTAGTGTGCACAGGAAGCCCGCTCATGATGTTTGCAACAATGCTTCGACATTGAAAAATAAGGAGAGGTGAGGAGAAAATAAGTAATCGAGGCGAAAGGACTGCTTCTTGACAGCACCAAGCACGCGTCTGGATCCCACCTCTTTCGTCTCCCGTATTTCTATCAGAGAGAATAAATCTGCGTTGCACCAACATACTTCCGACCTTTCCATCCGGACATTGAAAGGGCAGGCGAATAGCAGGTTGTAGATCCTGTAAGAAACCCTCATTAGCCCCGTACGCAGATCCAGCTACAATCGTGACGAATGCATTTTTGTAGATCGCTCGCATCTGTATAATCTCTTTCAACTTGTCATCGTCCGAATCCTGCAAAATGCATAGTGAATCAACCCAGAGATAACGGAGACCCAGTTTCTGCGTTGACATGATGGCATCCACGATGGTCTGAGGAAGTGGAACATTGATTCCCCGGACGTAGGAGTCTACATTCGTCGTAGTTGTACACTGAGGCTGTCCTCGTCCCCAGACATAGCTGAGCGCTGCGTAGAATCCTTGAAGACCCTTTGTGATGAGAAGTGTTGGATTTTCTGGCTGAGAACAATCTATTACTCGAGTCGGGAGAACGACTTTCTCATGTTTTTGACAGAACTCGTGATCAGCACATTTATTGATCCACTCGGTGGCCACGTTGTAGTCTACAAACGGGACCCTACTGCGCGGGATATCTCCAGTGCTGATATAGTTGGCTGCTTCATCTCCTAGAGTGACACCATGCATGGTGTCAGATTCAATAAGATGAGACAAACAACAACCTACACTGGTAACCAACACCAAATACACACCGGATAACATACGTACCATGATCCGCATAAATATCAAAAGCACCGAATGATACTGAGTTGATGAAAACACACAATGTATTCCTGCATTCGTTCCACAAAGCCTCCACACGAAATCGCACTTCAACCAGGTCCCCGGTCAGCAACTCATTAGATGCAGTATCAGTTTGAGTCCGGGTCTTGTTTGCAAAGGCAAGGAGGTTGCACCAATTGCACCCTCCAGCGGCCGAGTTCTGGATCTTTTTCCAGCTCGTGGTGTTAGAAAACCCGCCCAAAGAATCCTTAGGGTCTCTTATGATCGCTTGTTGAAAAGAGCCAAAAGCAAAGGGTCCACTTGAGCAGGCCTCGCAGACCAGTGACTCGATACATAAACTGCGGTTCTCGCCAGACTGGTTTTCCATGTCGTTGCTCTGGCGCTTCGTTGCGAAGAAAGACCTGTGCCCATGCAATACCCCGCGTCAACATAGCTCAAAAAGCATGTACATCATACATGTGTCCAGTCATGTGCATGCTCTCAGACAGAGATATCAGTCAGAGTTCAGGGTCGGCCTGCTTACTATGATATGTCCTGACGTAATGCACAAAGAAATCCCTCAAGAGAAACTTTCTCTCAATTTGGACTACAAATACAAATATTAGGGATTGGGTAACTCCTGGAATTTTGCAACATTCTCGGGGAGCCTCACCGGGAAAGTTTAATGTCACATTAAGCACATCTAGAAGGGTACATGCATACCTTTACCATTTTGCATAGAAGAGAAATTCAGCTAAACTCATTCCAACATAACACATTATTCATGTTCTACTGTACGACTTCACCCCAGGGGAAATAAACATAATTATTCATGGTTCATTCTAAAAGGGAATGATGATACAAATTCCACTATCCCATATCGGGCATTAAAGAGGAAATTATGAACAGACTATTTTGCAAACTTGTTTACTTCAGTTTCTCTGAGCAAGTGAGGAAAAATCAGCTAATCAATTACCTCGTGCTTGATCAACCTCTTGCAAATAGCTCGGGTCAGGCTTTTGAGTACACAAGTCCAGGGGAACGTACTTCTTGATGAAAGCTTCCCGAAGGTTGGCCTTCTACGTTTGAGAAGTCACCTACATACCATATCCAACACTACGTTATTGCTCAGCATTGGGATCCCTTGACGCTGTACATAAGATATTGTGTCGAATCACATGTGTAACGAAAGATTCATACATTTATGTCATCTTTTACAAGAGAAGTCAAATAGCCCTGCGTTCGTTTTTGAGTTCATTCGATCCTCCATTAAAAAAGAAAATCTGTGTAATACATTGATTCAAAGTTAGTTATGTTGATTTTTATAGAAAGAACAGAATATGCAAAAGCGTTAAATTCTAACAAACGTAATAAAGAAGACTCACCCGGCAAATTCAGCCACTTCACACAAATCAAGGCAGTGGAATGAGTCCAATCCAAGTTGGACTGCTTGATGGGCATTCGCGAGCATATTCAAACACACCGCCAACTTTGGGAATTCAAAGAAGAGGCGCCGTACCTGACTTGTGAGCGAATGCAGCGCACTAATTGTCAAAATTAGCTCGAGAGTGTCGATGACAAACGCTGGCGTTGTACCCCCACAGATCCTCGCCCGCACAAATGTTCATTGAGCAGAACCGAACGAGCTAGGGTTTGGAAGAAAGTTCGAATAGAAACCGCAGTTTGAAAATGGACAGTCAAGAGTAAGAATGTAGGTCAAGGTAATGTATAATCCTCAACTGCCGTGATTTCAGTATAGGAAACCAGACTCCTTGCACAAATTCAAAAAATCTCGTGCCATAGAGGAACCAGATAACAAACCACACACTAGCCTCGTCAACCTAGTTGTAATTTTCAGCAAAGAGCCTGAGCAAAATTGACGAGAGGGACTTACACTTGAGATAAAAAATGTGCTGTTTGACGCGCGTGCTCAACTTTTTCTTCTTCAACATTTTCCTCGACCGATGACGACGAGGAAAACTCCACCAAGTAGACAGATTCTCCGCGGAGTGACGATGGCGTTCGGAGGTTTTAGGGTTTCTTGGTAGCTACACGTTGCCCGCCTACCCATTCACAATGGGTAGTGGAATCTGGAATAACTTTATTCAAGAAAATACTTGCCCCCGACCCAAATTTTCACGCCCTCTAAACCCGAGTTCAATGTCCTCCATAAGCGTGGCTCCCATTATTTATTATTTATTGACCTCTCCGTACAATCTAGCCCCGCATTAAATAACTTATCCATGATGGTCACTCAACTTAACGGATACACACCAACCCCATTACATATCATCATGAGATTCCAGCATTCAAACTTTGATGTATAAAAAAAAACGTACACTGACCTAGATTAACGGTCTTCACACACGAATCGTGTGCGGATTGCATGAAGAATCCCTTGTTGATGCCATGCCAGCTTCTGATCCAGTCTTTCGAACGTTGATGCAGATGCGGATAACATCCTTCTGACATTGATATTCACCGTGGATTCTTTCGCATGTAAAAGCATGAGATAGTATGCAGTGTCATAACCCTGAGCCTCCAAACAGCTATCATACACTGAAACTCTTTCCTCCACATATTTACGCTGCTTCTCCAGCAGCCCTTCAAACGTCTCAATAAGGTATGGCAGATCTGTGTCGGGACTTAATTGGTACCACATTACCAGGCCCATGAACCGCTTCCAATCTACATCGAGACCGGCAAGGGCTCCCTTCAAATCGCCTGTAAAACGACAATAGTTTCAGTACGCAGACGTCCATTCCTATACAGAATTTATGAAACCTCGCTACGCATACCCGATACTTGTTGAAGCCTCAAAATTTCTGCCAAAAGTCATTGCAAAATAGGTCTCCCCCGAAGCCAAAAAAGACCTAGACGGAGAAACGTCCAAAATTGGATTCTGACGCCCGGACATCCCCTCCTCCAGAGCAGAATAGGCAGGTGACCGATTCCATGACGGTAAAGGAGAACTCGCATTTGCTTCGCAGGATTACCCTTCCAAGGGGATGAACGTTGCGGCCAAGCTGGACGCCCGTCAGCATCTTCACCAGGAGAAGCTTTCTGAGGGGTCTTAAGCAGCGGACTGCCATACACGCCTGAACTGGTCATAGCGGGAGATGGCACTAGCGGACGGGACTGCCAACGGCCATACGTTCCAGGTGGTGCAATAACCTCCGCTTCTTCACCTATATTTGAGAAAATTCCATCACATTAACAGCAGAACAGAACTTCAAATCGACAACATCAATTGCACCACGAAAGTAATGAAACGGAACACTAAAACAGGAGATTGGAAACACAATGCACGTAGTAAAGGGATAAACAACAAGACCAGAACAGAAGAATATGAAAACTCGATCCAGCAGATATGAAACGAGAGCAGTTCACCGCGACATTCAACTCACAAACTAGAATACGCCAGAAATACCCTCGATGAATATAAGACAAACACAGGTCAAGAAACTGAAAATACCTTCTGCAAAGAAAAGAGCTCGCATTTGTTGCATTTTCACGGGATCCAGGTGAAGGTGTGCAGGCAGGGAACGCGAAAGTGCTGACCGAGGAGCTAGCAGTAAAATAAGAAGCATGAACAAAATCGTCCTCAGCTTCTTCATCAACACCCACACCAGGTTCCGGGATCGTATCGAAATTCTTAAAAGGGATTCAAAACATAGAATGATCTGGATCAGGCACTTCACCGTGCTCCACGCCCTCCATGTCATAAGTCCTTGATCGATCATCACCCGCCACACGTAAACCAAAGAAACAAATCTGTATACTTTCATAATATCTTCAGGCATGCTTCAAACATTCATCCATTCCGTTTCCATAAATTCAAGACCCCAATCATCCCAATTATTATTGATGTTACAAAATTACAATCAAAGATCCGATTCCCTAACTCAAGGACCTGGAACCTCAAGTGGTCACATCGGTCACCACAATACCGCCATCCTCCCCACCGCCAAGCTCATCCTCCTCGTTGGACTCAAAATCCAGGCCATATCGACTGAAATGCTTCACTCTGACTGACCGCCACTCTCTCTCCAGACCATCGTAGCCCAAAAATTCTGCCCCCTGCTCTTCTGTCTACTTCCTCAACCACGGCTTCTCAAACTTTTCGACCTCCGCTCCCTCCGCGTGAAGCTGCCGCCCTGCCCTGTCTTCTTGTCACATTCAACAACGTAACCTCCGCCGCCTTGTTCAAACCCTGCCCTATCGCCGGTTTCTTAGTCTCATCCATGTACACACATGCATCTATTGGTCCAGTAATTTGATCATTTTTGGCAAAGCACCTTGGTGATAGGGCTTGTCCTTTCAAGGTCAAGATAAACAAGCTATTATCATTCATGATTCAATTTTGTCACCTAAGAAATCACCCTAATTCAACAGTGTCAAGGATAAACAAATCAGATAGTAGAAAAATAGGATAGTGGCAGGGACTCTTAGAGTGTAGGATAAATCAATACCTTAAATTTGTTGTTTGTTTGTTTGTTTGTTTGTTTGTTTGTTTGTTTGTTTGTTTGTTTGTTTGTTGTTTTGTTTGTTTTGTTTGTTTTGTTTTGTTTTGTTTTGTTTGTAGCGTGGACAACTTCCTGACCATGCGTCCCCCGGCCGCGAGCTTGGTACCGTCGGAAAGCTCTCGCCGAGGAGGGGTGCACCAACTTGGTTTCGTGGCGTTTGGAGCGGTGGTGCAAAAGTTATTGAATTTCAAAGTATTTATTGATTAAAAAATTAGAAAATTACTTTTACTTTGATTTTGGTGGCGTTCTTGGTACTGGGAGTGGAACCGGGAGTATAATTGGTAGTAGAATCAGAAGTAGAACCAGGAGTGGAACTGGGAGTAGATGAAAATTGGGCCAACGGCACAGGGTCACACTAGTTATAATTAAAGATCAAATAAAGCAAGGTATTGACATGGACTATGGAAGTGTGAAGGTAAGATATAGCTAAAGATGAAATATATCAAGGTATTGGTAGGGAGTGTGAGAGAGTGAAAGTAAGATCCATATAACTTAGCAAGAAATAAAATAAATTAGTATATTTGACAATGAAAGAGTGTAGAAGTGTGGAAGTGGAATATAGTTATGGATGAAGTAAACAAGATATTGACAATGAATTTCTTAGACTAAGGCCAGTTGCTTCGATTGACTTGGACTAAAGAAGATATCAATTGAGAATAATGACAATGCTTCACAATGCATTTTTATTAACCTCTAAAGTTCCTTGACTATGTTTTTACCAAAAACAATCCAAAATTGCCATTTCTAGTATAAGTACCAAATTTTAAAAAATGTAAAAAACATTTTTGGACATATGTAACCATAGAATCTTGTAGTATAGTGGTTTGAGAAGTTGTGGAAAAATTTTCAAAATTTTCCGCCGTGTGGATTGCAAGATATTAGCATTTGAATTGACAGAAATCATTTTTTTGGCCCTATAAAAAACAGGGCAACTACACTTCACAATGTCACATGTGTATGAAAAATGTTAAATGTTGGTGGTGCTTCTTTGGATTCATTCTTCAAAGCAAGTTGGCTACATGCTTGAAAAGTTTCAAATCATTTGAAATTGTACAACATATATTAAAAAAATAGTAAGTAGATGAAGTAGAGAATGATTCAAAATACAAAATTTTTAAGAATTTAATTATGGAATTGAAAAATGCCAATCCCAATGGTTGTAATGTGTAATAAACAATCTACGTAATTTTATTTTTTTCCAAAAATATTGAAAATTGAGTTAAATAAAAGACTTCAAAGTTTATTTTAGAATACAAAATCCATAACTACCCGCAAACTAAAACTCCTCATAACTTTCATCTCATAATCAAAATGGAATGATTCAACGTATATATAAATCTAGAAAACCAATTTCAAATTTTTGTTTATGAAAAAAGTGATTTTTTTAATCTGCCTGGATTGTTTGGTCCAAAAAAATAAGCACATATCATACAATAACTTTGCAACCATGTAATCAAAAGTTGAGAAATTTATAAGGCCTTAAAGAAAAACCTTGTCCACTTGTTTTATGAAAATTCCAAAGAAAAAAAACAAAAATTCCATTTGTAGTGAACTATCTGGCCAAAATTGCAATATTGCCAAAAAATGCAATTTGGTCTTTTAGGGGTTAAGTAAGAATATCAAAACAAGACATCAACAGAGAATTCTAAGACTTGTGTTGGCAAGATTGAGATTTCCCCCATCTTGCCTTCAATATATATTATTACTATATCTTGGCATTCTTTCAAAGGAAACTATAGTAGGAGGCACTAAGAAATTCTAGGGGTTGTTAGGAAATCTCAACATTTTAGGTTTATATACCTACCATAAAAAGAAGGTTTGATTTCTACAAAGTGTAACAAAGGTAGAGAAAAGTTATCCAAATTGATTAAGGGTGAATGTCAGTGCCAAACACCATTAAAGCTTGAATACTTCACTATACCTTGTAATCCATGTATATGTGTGTCAAAATTTTTTATTTTGGAGGGCTATTTAGCTATTATTTTACAATAGATATGTCCCTATTTTTTTCCTACTTCTACTTTTTGCCAATTTTTCTACACCCTATGGTAGTTAAAATTGATATATGAGGCATTTAAACATTCCCCTATTGTAAATACAAAAATTTATACACAATCTTAGGGTTGATTAGTGCAACATGTACACTCTAATTATTGTTGAACATAGCCTATACAAATAGTACACATACATACATCATATATCAAACAATTTATACAAAAGAATGATGTAAAATCATGTAAAATAAGAGAAAAATTCACAAAATTGAAAATCCTTTTGTAAGTAGTATTATATTGGCTAAACTTAATTTATGCAATGCATCTTTGAAAACCACCTACCACAGACCTGAGTTGGAGCAAATAAACATATAACAACCCAAAATAAGACATTGTTCATTAATTTGTCTATTTGCAGTTGGAAAATGGAAGCTCCTCATGCAAGTTTTTTTCCTCCTTTTTAGACTACCCCTTGTACAGATTTACAAATTATGTACTATGGATCATTCCTATGTATTAGCTCCAACTTTTAAAATGTATTGTATAGTAGGTCTCACATTGTTTCTAAAGTAACTGCTAGTGAAGTATCTTAGCATCAAAGGGAATGAAATCAATAAAAGAATTAGTTAAGTTGTACAAATGGAAGACATTTAAGACACCTTCATAGAAAATCAAGAAATGATATAGATAACTGACTGTGATTTTTGTTTGTAAATTTTAAGGAAATTTCTTAAGCATTTTGTTCCATTTGGGCAGTTTGTATGATTGGTTGTGTTCAATCTGGTGTTTTGGGTGTATTAAAATCCAATTTGGAGTCATTTTGGTGATGTTATGGGGGTTATTAAGTCGGTATCAAGTTGGATAGGTTAGGGTCAAATGAGATGGTGACCTGGCTGAATCCAATTTAGAGAGAGTCTCAAGTCTAGAATTATAGTCGAGTATTTCTAAGTTAGTAGGTTGCTGATAGGAGGATGAATGTGTTTGTATATGATGTTGGAGTTTTGTTTTTTCAACCAAGTAAGTTCGGAGGGTAGTTCCAAATTGAGAAGTTAGCATTGCAGTTGGGTAGTCTCTCTCATTTTTTTGGTAACCGCCGGTTTTGAATTCCTATTAGGCTTGTTTTCTTCTCATTTTGTGGCACCCACTGTTGAGCGAAGTCCAAGCAAGGATGTCGTGTAATTTGCATTTCTTTGTTTGTATGTTTCAAGTTGGTTGCTTGAGTGTTTGTAAGCTGTATCAAGTAAATTTGCAATATCACTAGGGTGATCCAAATTATAAAGTGTTTGAATTGTGTGTGTGTCCTAGTTGAGATAGAGAGCAAATTGGGGAGATTTGAAGTTTTACAAAGGTGGGCCAAATTGGAGTGTATGCAATGGAAGTCTGGTTGCGTGAGAATGGTGTTAGAGTGAGCATGAGTGTGACATATGTATCAGAGTATGGGGAGGGGAAGATGACAAATTGGAAAATATGGTGTATGAAGGAAAATATGGAACTATTAAGATGTTAGCTGTGGAGCATGTGTGTGTCCAAATTGGGAAGTTAAGTATGTGTGTAGTGGTGCTGAAGTGATGGAGAAGATATTCATACCAAGTTCGGAAATATGAATGGAGTGAGTAATGTTATTAATTTTCAAATTAAAAGGGAGATGATTTAGTCACCAATTTGGATTAATACAAAATATTTTCAGGCCAAGTTGGCTGTGCTGAATATGTGTGTGGAGAAGTTAAGCAAAGTTGGAAGTTGAATCTGTGAATTTGTATACGGAAAGTGCCATCATGAGTGTGTTTGATTTGTAAATATATGTGATTGGATCTACTCATGTTCATGATTTACAGTACTGATTGATGTAAGTATTTTCCAACTTGGAGTTAGTAAACTCTGAATGTTGTCCTTTTGGCAGCTCCTAGATGGATTTAATTGAGAGTGCATATTTGGCATCCGTCTGAGTGTTCGTCTGAGTGTTAATTGATGAGACAATAGTGTCTAATTGGAAAATGGATAAGAAAAAAAGTCAGAAGAAGAATTCCAAATTAGGAGGTAAAAGATGTCAATATTGTAGTTGTCAAGATACAAAGCTAAGATGTGGAACAAGAAATGAAGAAATCAAGTTGGTGAAAGGAGATTCTGTGATTCACATGGAAGGAGACAAGGATCTCTGCAAGGTGATCAAGTTCTAATCGGAAGTTCAAGAGACCCATTGGCTGTGCCTGAGGAGTTCCGATTTGGGAGAAAGATAGAAAATTAAAGATCAAAGAAATTAAAGATAAACCAATTTGGGAAATCACTTACCTCTGTGGTTATTAACCCCTAAAGGTCCAAGGCCTTTTTACTGCCAAAAAACACCTAAACCTGTCATTTTTCTAGCAAAGAGTAAAAATTATTAAAAAAATACTTTTTTTGCACATCTAACCATAGGATCTCACACCCAAATAGTATGAGAATGTGTAGAAAAAATTTCAGAGTTTTTGACCGCACAGATTGCAAGATATCTGCTTTTAAAGTGAAAAAACCAAGTCTTTCAACACATTGCGGGACTAGATTTTATGACTTTGAACATTTTTAACTTAAATTTTTTGCACTAGAAAGTTTTGAGCTTCAATTCTCTATAGTAGAGATTTAAGTTGAGAATCTCGGGAAAAAAAATTCCAAAAATACTTAATTTTTATTATTAAAAAAATTGTTAAGTAGAAGTAGGTACGAGATAGAAGGAAAATCTAAAATATTAATATCTTTTATATGGAATTAAAAAGCACTAATCCTAGTGGTGAGATTGTTCTAGCAAAAAAACTAAACCTTGTGGAACTTTCTTTTTGAGAAACTGTAAAAATTGCATTTAGAAATGAACCCTACAAGTTATTTTTTCAGGAAGATGCTCTAAGTGCCCAAAAAACAAGATTGTCCATAACTATCTCATAAAAAATCCAAATGAAATAAGTCAAAGCTTTCCAGATAGACAAAAATATAATCTATAAGAAAGAAAAAAAAAAAAAAAAGAAAAAAAGAAAAAAAAAGATCGCAAATTTTTTTTGCTGCCCCCGTCCCCTGTTTTGAGGTTATTTGGGCATAACTTTTTTTTCCAGGCACCAATTGAAAAAAATTATATTCCTACGAAGCTTATTAGTTTTTCTATCTTCCAAATTTTTTTTGAAAAATCACAACAAAAATTCAACCTGTAGGTACCTGCCCAAAATCACATTTGTCCCTTGAAGGGACAATGGACTTTTAGGGGTTAAGTGAGGAGTGGAAATGAATTAGTGATTAGACAAAAATGTGAGGCGTTGATGTTATGTTCGTTGGAAGTATATTTCCTTTTTGGTGTTTTATTTCTTAGTTGGTTATTTTTTATTGTTGCTGAAGCATCCCTATTCAAATTGCCTCCCTTGGAACAAACTTATGCTATTAGCTTAGTTTATATAAATAGGACCTAAACTTATCTACAAATGATAATAGACTTGACTATGCTCCTTAACCCCTAAAAATCCAAGGGATTTGGACAAAACACAAATGTGTTATAAAATAAAATTTCTATAATTTTTTTGAAGTTCACATCAACAAAGATAACGTGAAGCATGAAAAGTAGAAAGTATTTGTATGGCCAAAATTTTAAAATTATTTTTAGATTCTCTTCAAAAATTCACCAAAAATATAATTTAGCATTTGAGATTTTGTAAGATTGATCAAAATTATGGTTTCTATTGATTCGTGAAAAAATGCATAAGATCTAGTAATGAAAACACTAACACTTTTCCCAAATAGTAATTTTTTCAACACTAGGCAGATTCTAATCACTTTATGCTATTTCTCTTATAATTTTTCTTTTACTATAGTGATCTTAGTGTTGAATATCAATACCTTAAATCAGGCTGTTTGTTTGTTTGTTTGTTTGTTTGTTTGTTTGTTTGTTTGTTTGTTTGTTTGTTTGTTTGTTTGTTTGTTTGTTTGTTTGTTTGTTTGTTTGTTTGTTTGTTTTGTTTTGTTTTGTTTTGTTTGTAGCGTGGACAACTTCCTAACCGTGTGTCCCCTGGCCGCGTGCTTGGTACCGTCGGAAAGCTCTCGCCGAGGAGGGGTGCACCGGCTTGGTTTCATGGTGTTTGGAGCGATGGTGCAAAAGTTATTGAATTTCAAAGTATTTATTGATTAAAAAATTAGAAAATTACTTTTACTTTGATTTTGGTGGCGTTCTTGCTACTGGGAGTGGAATCGGGAGTAGAACTGGGAGTAGAATCGGAAGTAGAACCAGGAGTGGAACTGGGAGTAGATGAAAGTTGGGCCAACGGCATAGGGTCACACTAGTAAATATTAAAAGACAACCCACTCTTTAAAAATAAAAACAAAAAATTTGGAAAAGTTTATTTGTACTCGCAAATTTTGCCCGAAGTCGAGCAACTACCCAAAATGCTCATTTGAGTGCTTAGCCTAGGTTAAACAAGTCATAAATGATATGAGATCAACGGTTTAGATTGGAATCCTCATTCAATTCAAATTGGAGGTGTATAAAGTGGGTGGTAATAAGATTCAAAAAACTTGGTATAGGATTTATAAAATTGAAGTGGTATTAGATTATGTTTTGGATCCAATTTTGGATGCTCATTGCCTTGCTTTAGGGGATTCTGTATTTTCATGGCTCATCACTTTGAAATTCATAGAAAATTCAAATTTAATTAGAAAAATAAATTTCCATTTGAATTTGGTTTGTAAGAAAAATGCACATCATTCTATTCAAAATCATTAGATGTTTTTTGGGAGGTTGAAAGGGCCATTTTAGCCCTATTTTTCTTGTTGTAGTGGACAATGCCATTGTCAGAATATTTAAACAATTAAAAACTAACAAAAAATTAAAAATATTAAATTAAAAAAAAATAATTTTTTTTCTAGAATAAAAAAATAAAAAAATAAAATTTCTAACATGGCAATTGTTTTGCCACATCGGATTGTTATTGGGGCACAGTTCCTATATTCTCAACAGCTCGGGAACTTGAAGCCCTTTAAAAGCCCCAAATCTCATTTAGTGAAATACAATTTAGAAATTTGTCTTCAAGATATCCAAATTGCAAAGCAGTGCGTAATAGTTTAGATTATCTTATACTCAATTAGATCGCCATACTGAAATAAGGTATCTTTTCCTCCTCTAAATATTTTGAAGATGATAATCCTATGGGTTTAAAACATAATTTTCACATTTTTTAAGATATTGTTCTTTTGCCATGTCATGTACCACATTAGATCCACAGTGTCCCCCCATGCTGCAAACAATGCAATTCAATTTGAAATTTGAACCTCCTTCACTTAAAATTCACTTCTTTGGATTGAATATATCCTAAGAGAATCTAATAGACAATGCACGGATATCTTTTTTTCATCTCATCATCATCTAATCAATGGTAGTGGAACCGAGGAGCATTTTTTGGGGAAGAAGACTGATCAATGGCTGTGGAGAAGATTTCAGCCCAAGGAGGTGACATTCAGCTTTTGGGTGCATAGTAGAAGGAAGAATTTAAATTTAGATTTTCTTTAACCTTTAAACGACGAGGAGGCCATTTTGTGGCCGATGGATGACAAAGAATCAAATTGTATAGGATAGAAATGCAATCATTCATCCTCGGAATTTGTTGTGAAAAGGGGAGATCTTCTACAGTAGTTTGACTTCCAATAGATACTTTTGGATTTTTTAATGTAGATGATGTCACACGGTAATGAAAACGGATGATTTCAAGGGTCACCCCTTTGTCCTTTAAGGGTTAAGCAAAACAAATTATGTCTTGAATTCAGATATCTGATTTATATTTCACAAAGTATCGAGTAACCAAGCCAGCCACATTGCTAGAAACAGTTCTGTACACAAAATTTGCAATTTCAGCATACTTGGATGAGCTTCATCCGAGTCGAACTCGGCGGCTGGCTCATGGCACCTCATCCTCAGGCACGTCCACGCAGAAACTCATCCATCCCGAATTCATCCCAAACGCCAATACCCCAAACGAATGTCTGCACCAATTATCATCATCATCATCCCAATACGGCTCCCGTCGGTCGCTGCACCAAAGCCTGTCTCAAAATCCACCTTTGACAGAAACCCGAAATCTCCCCGCTGTCAACATCTCACATTCGAAATGTCGTCAGGGAGTACAGAGTATCAGAATTAGGTGAGGTTGCAGACAGAAAGCTTGCGGGAGAGCCATAGCCAGAGACATCGATCACATAGAACGAACACACAACTCTGTCCTGGGTGAGTGAGCTCGAGCGAGCGCGGTGTTCCGTTTGTTGCTCGCGGCGGCTTGGGCTATGGATGGCCGCCCCGCGCCTGCGCTCTTCCGATTGCCGTCGCTAGCTCGCCAGTCTTGTGCTCCTCCGCAGCTGCTGATGCTGTTCTGGGGCGCGCTTCTCATTTGCACAGGCGTGGTGGGCTTCGCCGTCTTGGTGTACACGTCCCTGCTCTCCAAGCTTTTGCCGCCCTCGGGACTCCCCTTCTTGGACGTCGCTCGCTGCGACTGGTATGATTGCTAGTCCCATCCATATCCATCCAATCCAACCCATATCCTTCCTTTCGTTTTCCTTTTTGATGAGAGAGAGAGGATCGGGATTTGTATCCGTGATTGCAGATTGGGTGGAGTTTCCGAGGACCCAACCCCTAGGTGGGGTGGGGGTGGGTGGTTGGGTGAGTTGGGAGGTAGATGGGCTTGCTGCTTTTGTGTTGGGAGGGAATGTTGCAATTTTTCCGAGTTTCGAGTTTCGATTTTTTTAGGTTATGGGATATGGATCGTAATCGTAGTGGATCGGGGAACAGGGGTTATCTCGGGTTTCTGTGCTTGATGAGTCGTGAGAGAGAGCATTCGTTTTTAGGTTGTGGGGATGACAAGGGTGATTTGGGAGGACTAGGTGACAGATTTTCACTGTGAATTGGTGGCTTTTGCGTGTCGGTGATTGTGTGAGCGTCTGAGCCTTTGGACGCGTATCTTGAGGAGTTCGTCTTCGTGTTGCTGTGTTCGATTAGTTGTGGGGGGCCATTGGTTTTTAGGGTTTGGACATGTCGGAGGCTTTGAAAAAAAACAACAGGCTTGGGTGTTGAGGATTAGGTGGTAGCTCCGGAGTTGGTGAAGGGTTTTTTCTTTGAGGTTCTAGGAAGGAGTCGGTGATTGCAGCTTTCGTGGGCGGTTGTGGTTTGCTGCTCGGCGGTTTGAGATCTGGGGTTGAGATTGAAAATTTCGTTCGTCGGTAGTCAATTCATGTGATTAACCTTAATTACGTGTGTGATGAGATCAGTAGTGGGAATCTCTGTTAGGGTTACTGCAGATTTAATCACCGACGGGATGTTCTGATTGTGGACGCAGGTACTATAGTTTGGTTGTGCCGCTCACTGGACCGGTCATTCTGGCGGCTGTTTATTTCCATTGGCTCAGTATGAAACTTTTCAAGCATGCTTGATATGGTTTTGATGCGAGTGACTGGCAAAGCAGGTATACTGTCTTTCTTTGCGATCCACACTTTCCTACTGCTGTGAGCACTTTGTAGGGCGTTTCCATTTCGATCCCTCTATTTTAGGTTAACATGCCACATTTAAATTTTAAACTTGGCATGCCTAGCATTGTAACACAAAGAAGAGTGATTACTCCAATTTCCAACTCAGTCTTAGGAGGTTCAATTTCCTGCTTTGCAAAAAATTGCATCGAGTAACATCGAAGGACGTCTCTGTAATCTGCAATTCCGTTGTCTTTTATGTGATATATTTTCTTAAGAACTTCATAGACCGTACCTGGCTATCAGTGTGGGCAAAAAATAATTTTAAAAATAGATGCTGGAATTTTCGGGAAATTCTTATTTCAAAGATAAATGTGTATAGACGGTACACAGGATTTTTGAAGGAGTACCCTATTTTTAACATCTGCGAAGCTTGTATTCCCATGAAATGCCTACCCTGATAGCCGGGTGCGGCAATACAGTTTTCCGGAACGGGTTGGTTTTAATTTCTAAGAAAGCTAATAGTCGTTTATAGTGACTTGCAAAACATAATTCTATCATTCAAGTAGTAGTTTATAATTTCTTCTTCCTATTGGCACATCTTTGATACTTTCCGTGGAGTTTCATGATCTCGTATAGATTGTGAAACTGCCACTTTCAGGCATTTGGACGCTTAGGGGCTAACATTTTGTTGATGGTTTATTCCCGCAGAGTGTGAAATCCAACATCAAAATGCAACACGCAGCGGAAGACCTAAATCTTGCATCTCTCTTCTGAGGATTATGTCAATTTTTAGGGGTTTAGGAGTTGAGTGCTAACGCTTTTGTTATAAGCAAGAATACAATCTTCTTGGTACACAAGTTGGGAGGGAAGACGCAGCGACGAGTAGAAGTGGAAGAGCTGGTCACCGATGGCTGAGAGGGAGAGAAATGGAAGCCCTTCGCTGGGACGGCAACGGAGCGTCATGGGTTTGGGAGGCATTCCACCAGCGCGGAGTGGCTCAGGGTCTAGCGCTGGCTCCATAAATTCTTTGAAGAAGAGCCAGAACTATGCTGCCAGGGCTGCGGCAGCTCGTCTGGCTCAAGTCATGCAGGCCAACCGGGACTCCATAGACGACGAGGATGAGGATGACATGCCTCGGTACAGTCCTTACATTCCCAGTGCGAGGGATGCGTCCCGGGACCAATCTCCTCACTTGAGAGGACACTACGACTCAAGCCCTGCTACTCTGGGAAGCACCCTACGACCAACTGCAAATCCTCGGGGTTCGCTGCGGCCCACAGCGTTGGCTGCGGCTTCACAACCACCTATTCAGCGACCAAGACCAGTTCTGCCTCCTGCTGCAATGCGATCCACGTCTCCCACGCCTGAGCCTCTTGCTGATCGTCTCCGGCGGTTCTCTTCTGAGCTTCCAGCTCCTGGAAACTCACACGATTCTGCGGGGCCCAATTCACGGAGGGAAACTGCTGCGTTGCGTGATGAGATTGACATGCTGCAAGAGGAGAATGAGACGCTGCTTGATAAGTTGCGGGTTGTGGAGGAGAAGCTGGTGGAGCGGGACCTGAGATCACGAGAATTAGAGAAGCAGGTGACTGCGCTCGGTGAGGGGATCTCTTTGGACTCGCGAATTCTGAACAGGAAAGAACAGTTCCTGAAGCAACGTGAAGCAGCTTTGAAAGCAGCCAAAGAGCAGAGCAAGGACGTCAAGGATGACGAGATTGCAGCCTTACGTGTGGAGGCCGAGGTGGCGAGGGAGGAGGCAGTGGCCGCGTCCGAAGCTGCTCGGGAGGTGGAGATCGAAGTGAAAGCGTTGCGAACCATGACACATCGCATGATCTTGACGCAAGAGGAAATGGAGGAGGTCGTGTTGAAGCGCTGCTGGCTCGCGCGTTACTGGGGACTGGCTGCCAAGCATGGGATACATCCCGAGATAGCCTCTGGAAAGTCGGACTTCTGGTCATCACTTGCGCCACTTCCACTGGAGGTTGTACTGTCTGCAGGGCAACGCGCGAAGGAAGAGCCCAGCTCTCAGAACCGGAGCAATAGTGCTTCCGGCCAAGCGAAGGGAAAGACGCGGGATGTGAATGACATAGCAGGGGAAGGTAACATCGAGAGCATGTTGGCAGTGGAGAAAGGGTTGCGTGAGCTTGCTGCTTTGAAGGTGGAAGACGCAGTCATACTTGCATTGTCACGACACCGACAGACATCAGGTATGCGGAAGTCCACAGACGGCACACCAAAGGGCTTAGATGCTTTTGAGTTAATTCCACAGGAGGTCGAGGATGTGCAGTTCAAGCAGGCATGGCTGGTGTACTTCTGGCGACGTGCAAAGACAAATGGCGTGGAGGCCGACTATGCTGATGAATGCATACAGCTGTGGATCAGTCGAACCATGCTGAAGCCCACCATGCGTGATCTGGTGGATGTGGAGCGAGGCTTAATGGAGCTGAGGAAGTTAGGGATTGAGGAGAACCTGTGGAATGTTTCCCGGAGAGAGATTGCGAATGAAGCCGCCAATCAGAAGGTGGATGTGCTGGAGGTCTTACAGGCGCCCAGCACTATTCAACGGGTAACTAGCGCACCACAATTGCAGTAGAGTCCAGTTGGGTGTCTTTGTCAACTGTAGTTTTCTAGCATATTCGTACACTGATCCCACATTTAGTGGCCTAGTCGTAGCGTCGACATAACCGCCGGCTTAGTTACTTGTTTAGACCGTAGAGACGATTACACTAGTTAAAGTTTCGTTTGCTTGCAGTCGTCATAAGTGCCCGCGGTGACAGGGTCCCTTGCATGGATTGCTTTCTCATGATTGTGTTAAACCTCATCTGCATTAGACAGCCATGACTTAAATGTCTTTTGCAGCATTTGCTCAATTGATTGATACATTGGTTCCTATCACCAGTGCTTCTTATTCAGAAGGTATTTCCCGTGTAATTGTATTAGGGTTAGGGATGAGATTCTTAGCACACCTGAAATGGGACAATTCATTTCAGAATCTGTAAACACCACTGTAGACATGTGAGTTTAAGTCTACATCAATTTGTAGTTGTGCTTGAGCTCGTAACATTGTGAGATTGCAATCCCTGGAGATCCTCTTTTGGGCGGTATCAAAATAATTAGGGTAAGATAAAGACCAAGGGTACCATGACTTTCGAATGCTGCTGTTGCCGCCTTAGGCTTTTGTATGCTCAAGATTTTGAAGTGAATTGTGATTCTAGCAAGGTCGACATAGTTTCGAGGTGATGTTAACATTATTACTTGGATTATATGCGCACCATGGAACTGTTATCAGTCTTCTTGCCAGAAATCTCGAATGGTTTGCAGACATCCTTTTTCACTGCATTGCGAGTGGGGAGCCAGGTCTGTTCAGGACCCGATTGGGGAAGCGCATTGCAGCCTACAGTAGCAACCTAATTTCGACACAGAACATAATGGCACCAGGATTTCAGAATCAAAATGAACTAGGGTGTTAAGATGTGCCACAAATAGGTTCACAATCAGTGGTGCAAGGTAGGAGATACGTAAAGTGACCATTTACCACCTGATCTGCAATTTTGGGGAGTTTTGACTTATTGAATATCTTTCAGTAAATCTTCCTTAAAAGATAAATGGAATTGGCATCTAACCCAAGTCATTTCATATTTTTTGGAACTTTGCGAAATTAATTATAAATTTTGAAGTTCTAATCACGTAAGGCACAAGGCTCTAAAAGCATCCACCCCTTGTATATGTTGGTTGGTCGCATTTTGGACCTCCTACCTTGGTTACCTTCTCACAATGAATGTTTGCTTGGAATGTCAATATGCTAGAACTTCTACAAAGTGCCTCAAACTCAAACTCAAGATCTATGGATTAGTGAACTTGTATTTCTTGAGAATCTCATGTATTCCTAGAAAATCTTAAGTGAGTGGTTAGGATAAGGTAACTACACCAAAAAACTTATTAGAGCTTATAAGCTTTGTGGCACCATCACCATATGAGAAAATGATGAAGATTATTTGCTCAGTGGCAAATGCTTATAGAGCAAATGCACATGGTTTAATAAATTCTGGATTCACAATGCATTAGTTATACATTTTCAAACGTGAAGGCTGTCAAATCCAAAATTCGTATGATTAACACCAAAAAGACGCTCATGGTATCAAAACATTGCCCAACGAAAAGGTCAAATTACAAATAGCCAAGCCCATCCCCTTACAAAGCCCCCTTCTTCACATTCCCATATGGGTTCATTCATTTTATTTATTCTAAGTTATAAAAAGAGATGGGATATGCTAACCCCCGGATCAACAATGTCCAGAGGAAGCCGCAGTGCAAGAAATTCACTATGCCAAATACCTATGCCATCTCATCGCCCATCATCGCAAGCAAATAAAGATCTACAGTCGAACCTTATACAAGATTATTTTATGCATTTAAAATTGCTTCCATATCAGCAACTCGACCTAAAGCTGTTGCGGCCATTTTGGCTCCTCATCAGCATCCTTGTTGCTGACCACACTGAGCAATATTTGTTTCACACTTAAAAGACACCCTGCACTAGGGGCTCTCTGTGATATATTCTACAACCCATATAGGTGGGTTACGATTTTGAGGTAAATAACAATGTAAGCAGCAATGGTAATGACCGAAAATATGTGCTGCCAGAAGAGGAGAGCTGAAGCTTCACGCTCTCCATATCCACGCATGCTCGTCATAGCTCCCGAAAGAATAGCCGTCGGCATAGTATGCTGCAGGAGTAATACAAACATGAACATTTTGTCACCGGGAGGAATGACACCGACCTTGTGCGCCAGCATGATCACGCCAATGCCGATGGGTGGCAGCAGCACCAGGCGAGTGAATGTGATCCCAACAGTTGTTCTCAATCCCAATTCCGAGCTTCCTGGTCCCACTGATAAAGTCCCACCCAGAACCAACATGACGCATGGCACCAACGCCGCTCCCAGTATTGTCAGGCTGTCCGTAAACCAGCCGAGAGGTGCATCGTCTCCAAATAAGATCGCATTCGATCTGGGGAATATTCCAACGGCTATGGCCAAAAGTGAAGCTATGATGGGAGGCTGCACCAAGTATCGAATGGGGGTCTTTTCCGCAACCACACGAATCTTGCGCATTACACGGGGCTCGCCTAAACAATGAACACTTGCTCTTGGACTCTCTCCAAAGTTAGAGACATCTGCACAGATACAAGAGTCAAAATTATATTCCCGAGAGACCAATTTTAACAGCGTTCCTTTGCTTCCCATGAAAATAGGGACTTTGCTAGTGAGGTATCAATGACCATCATAAACAAAATCCCTATCCAAGTATACAGGAGAGGAAAATTTTACCCTTTAGAAAAAAGGGAAACATGAGACCCAAAGGAAAAAAATAAATCTGGGTTAGGTTATGGGTAAAATGTGAAATCAGAAAGAGTCTTTCAGCAGTTCCAGCCAAGGGTAACAAGAATGATCACGAAGAATTGCCACGCTACAAGCAATTGAGATGCCTCTTTGATGAGCGTTGGATGCTTGCTACCTCAAATGCCCTCAAAATGCATCATAAAGTGTCATAGATGCAACGAACTGTTTCAAGCTTATTGCTTTGACCTGTGCAATCTAAAGACTCGCAGGTAGCAACTGTCATATTATGAATTTGGTAGACGAAGCCTTGAATTGGTAGCGTTTGCTGCTTTCACAGTTCCTACTCACCTGGTATTAGAGACGACAAAGAAGGATAGCGAAACACGCGTGCCAGCAATGGTGTCCGCGAGTCTTCATTCATTGCATCCTTGACATCTGGCCATTCCGCACTCGTCACGGAAGGCATGCGTTCAACCTCCACACCGTCTGCCTGCAAAGCTGCCAGAGCTGCGGATCCTGCTTTAAGGGATGCATCTTCTCCATCATCCGACACCAGCACATAATACTCCTCAGGAGGCTCCAGCATGTGATACACAAACGTGTAGATGACGATCACGGCCACCCATTGTGAAAAGGCAACGTATGCCACTCCTGATTGATTGCATCTATTGACATGCAAACACAACACATCGTATCAGAACTCAAACTTAAACCAAATCATTGTATAGGTCAACCATTAGGTAGCTCAACATTAAATTATTGATAAAAAAAATGTTTGGAAAAAATGAAAATGACTAATCAACTCCAGAAATTTTCTTCAAAATTGACTCCAGGACTAAAAAAAAAAATTGACTCTTGAAATGTACATGCTAGTGGTTTTTGATCCAAAGAAAAAAATGAAATAAAATTTGAGCATGGATCGACAATGGAATAGATTTAGCGATTTAATGTAATACCGGCAGCATACAATCAGTTGTTTTGAGATTCAGATTCCATGATACACTCAACCCTCTCTCAGACTAAAATAATGTACCAACATGACACTGCCTGGGTAGGACATATTGGCTTCTATTGGCACTCTCTTGTATGTTAACAACTTGGCCTGTGAAAGTTGTCCAATCAGATGTGTAAAACACAATATGACAGATTCTGAAATTGTGCAAGTATACAGTGTGCCAGTGGAGAGGGTTGAGTGTAGAAATCTGAAGTCCAATTAACAAAATTTCAACACACCAAGCAACTGCTGAAAAGTCGTGACAATACAAGAAGACGAATTTAAAAGGATGCTTACTTTTTGCCGAAAGGATGAGACTGACCATGGCAGAGAGAGCCGATGATAGCAAGCGGAAGGTTCCCCGAATTCCCGATCCCAGTCATCACCACCGTAAACCTAAAGAATTGCGGAGGCGGCTTACAGATCAAAGCCACGAACACCCCGGCGATGCAACCGATGAAATTACTGAGCAGCACATTCACGGGAATGAACCACCACTTGAGCACGTTGGAGAAAGACATGGACTCCCCGAGCTCCGTGAAGATGAGGCACGGCAGGAAGAGGGCGAACACCAGTTTGCTGAGTAACCGCGTCGCCGCAGGAGTGATGATGTTGATCCGACGCTGCGCTAGCAAAGTTCCCAAGGCGCACATCGTCAGCACCTTCATCACGGGCACCACAGAGAGCTCGATCATGTACGAAATCTGTCCTCCTAACTGCGCGGCCAGCTTCATGCTGTGCTCCGTTAACAGCCTCATCTTGTCCCGACCTTGCTTTACCAATTCCTCCCTGAACCCTAATAAATCCTTCGCTATCTCTCCAACATAGCGACACGATCCCGCTCTGCATGCGCGTACCAGCAGAGAAGGATTCAAATCTTTCGCATACTAAAATCGATAGTATTCCTAAACACTGCGAAGAAAAATCGATCACTCTACTTGCACACCAGCCCTCATTGGCCTTTCTGACATCCAAAACAACACGACGTCGTCGATCTGCATGCGCGCACCAAACCAGAGAAACTGAAGATTCAAAAAGTTGACGGATAGCTAGAAACCGACGGTTTTCGTCACTGCAAAGGTAAATAAATCACTATAGTTCGCCACAATTCGAATTCGCTTTTCTGACGCCCAAACCAGCACCACACAATACACTCAATACCAGAGACAGAGAGATTCTCGCGTATTCCAAAAAAGAGAAACTCCCGGAGCACGTGCACGCCAACTTTGATCAGCGTAATTTGAAACCGAAAATTGCAAAAGCAACGATCAGAACAATTGCATCCCAACACAAAGGATCGAAACTTCCGCGCTTGATAATAACGCCACCACAACAGAAACTTACAAACCGAATCAACAATCCGATTCGATTGGAAAAACGCCAACAAAAGGGGAAAAAGAAAAGACGGTGGGGGGGGGAGATGGAGTGCAAGTAAAGTAAAGTAAAGTGTGAGCGTTACAGAGGCGAAGGAGATTGTGAAAACGAATGATATCGCGAAGCAACGGCGATGGCGACGATAAGTTAGCAGGAAGCTGCGAGGCGCAACAGCGAAAAGGGTGGAGCCTTTCCTGCGACGAGGTTCTATATTAATGAACGACATTCACCATGGTTCGGATTTTATCATCCGAAGTTGGATGTGCTTCATCCATGTCCAATATCATGAATTGACCCCCCCTCGCTCGGCCGCCCAAGCCATTCCAGGGGTGTATGTAAAAAATCAGGGATTATTTTCTTTGTAATCCACCTCTCTAACTAATTCGAAGCCTCTGACTGCAAAAATGAATTCAGAATTTGCAAATTTTATCACGTGTGGCAAATTAAAAATTTCAGGGTTTTTCTTGATGGTCGAGCGAGGGGGCTGGTTCACCCCGGCCCTTTTGGAACAATGAACTCCGGTCTTTTAGGAGTTAAGTTACTCATATCTCTAAGAGCATTCTCAATTTCACCTTTACTCACGCTCAAACAATGGCATGTTGCCGTTGTTCAATAGAACCACGGCCCCAATGCGGCCAGTATTGCACTCGTCACCTTTGCGGGCTTTGCAAAATGAAGCCTTTGCACGGCAAATTCATGCTCTTTGTTGTGTCCTCGACTTTGCTTTGTACTTCAACAGTCACTGTAATTATGGTGATGACTAAGCTTAGCTCCCATGCTCCAGCTAAAAAACAACGAATTATGATAAGGCACCTCAACTCGGGTAGCTTAGCTCTTGCAGCTCCTGCAATCACAAAAGCAATTGTTTTGCCCAATCAACCAAAGTAGAATTTGCGATGGCATCCGTAGGTTGAGGCATAAGAAACTACAACCCTCTAGTTAACTTTGAGGCCTTGTGAACTAGCCCGGAATATAGCAATATAGTGCCAAATAACATAGTCTTAATTGGGTGCCCTAAGGTAGGGTGACCCATTGTTGTCCCTTTGGTCATTGTACACATTTGGACTCATTGGATTCATAATTCTTTTTGTAGTAGATTGAAAAATCAAAGATATTTTCACATTTTTAATCACACAATTCATTTTTGAAAAGACAAAGACATAATATAAGTGATCAAAAACAATATTCGAAGTGGTTAAAAACGGATCGTAAAAAAAAATTGATTGTGCCAAAATTGATTGTGCCAAAATATACTAAAATTTAGTATATTTTGGCACAATCAATCTAGCTTTTGCTTGTGATTTGAATTATAGACATAGAAATTATCTTTTGCAAATCATTGAGTCTTTAAGTGCTATAAACATTATAAGGCTAGTTTTTACTCCATTTAGGAAATTAGAAAAATAGTTGACAATTAAGAACTTTTATTGCAATTTTGACTTTGGACTATTTATTGCGGTCATTTCATTTTTTATTTTGTGGATTACCTTATAGAAGAATATTTTGGAATTGATGTATGAATGGACATTGTAGATTTTTAATTTTAGATTGTATTTGAATGATTTAATCTATCACTATCATGATTGATATTTTAATGTATTATTGAAGCTTGAATTCTTAAATTCCTTGTGCATTAACCCCTAAAAGCCCAAGACATTTTTTGGCTCCGAAACCACTAAAAACTGCCATTTCTACTACAATCACTCAAGAAACCAATTTTTATTTTATTTTTTAGAATATAATCAAAGGATCTTGTACTTCACTTATTTTAGATTATGTGGTAAAAATTTTAGGAAGTTTGACGGTATGGATTGGAAGATATCAGCATTTGAAGTTGGAAAAAAAAGTTTTTTGGACTATGGCCTATAATTTTAGATGACTTTGACGGCCATTTGTAGACTTTTTTTGCACTACACACCATTTGGTTAAACTTTTTTATGTTGAATATTTGAGTTGAGATTTGGGAAAAAAAATTTAGAATGCCAAAACTTGATTTTCACATATAAAAAAATTGTTAAGTAGAAGTCCAAAACTAAACAAAACACTAAATTGTTAATAGCTCTTACGTGGAATTAAAATACCATAATCCCAATGGTGGGATTCTTCTTGCAAAAAAACTTAACCTTTTCAAAAAAATTTGAAAAAATTTGAAAATTGCATTCAAAAATGAATTCTATAAGTTGTTGTTTTTTGAAGATGCTAGATTGCCCAAAAAACAAGATTGTCTATAACTTTCTCATTCTGAGTCCAAATAGAATGAATCAAAGCTTCAAATGTAGAAAAAAACATAAACTTTGAGGAAAAAAATTAAAAAAAAAAATCAATTGAAGGTCACACGAGCCTGTCCGCATTCTCAAGTGTAGTTTGAGGGGACTTTGGACCTTTAGAGGTTAAATTACAAACAAAGCCCCTACATTTGTTGGATGAAATATATTGGAATAGATATGAAATGTAATGATCTCATTGTATTAATTTTTTGAAATTTTTTCATTGAATAAATCTATGAACTTATATTTTAATGCTATTTTACAATTGAAGGTCAATTTATTTAACGTTTTATATGCCCCTATTTTCTCAATTCTCTTGAAGTATACCTTCTAGTATCGATAAGAGTAAACATCAATTCAAATTGTCTGTTGCATATTAGATTAATTTCATGGAGCTATTTCTAAGAATAAAAAGAATGCTTTTGATTATGAGCAATAAAGTTAAAAGACATCCATCACCTTTAACCCCTAAAAGACCAAGGAGCGCACTTTGGGGTTTTAGAGGATTAGGGACAAAAATACAAAATGGATTTAGGGCAAGTTCCTTTGAGCAAAAATTTTGACAAAGTTTTTTGAGACTTTTTTGTAAGATAGAAGATATTATTAGCTTTTGTGGAATACAATTTTTATTTCAATTGATGCTTGCAAATAATAATTATACCACAGCAAGTACTACAATAAGTCCAAATTTCAACTCGGAGGGCTTCAAATGAAATTGACAAAAAACTTGATTTTTTTTTAAAAGTATTGTTTCTTATAGAATGTATCTTTTAATACATGAAAAAGTTTGATTCATTCCATTTGGATTTGTGATGTGGAGCATCTTATTTTGTGGGCAATCAAAGTATCTTTTTGAAAAACAACATATAGGATTTGTTTTTGAGCTCAATTTTCACATTTTTTCAAAACCAAAAGCTACAAGATATTAATTTTATTGTTAAAACAATCTCACTGTTGGGATTAGTATATTCTAATTCCATCTTTGTTAGAGCTATTAATGATTTAGTTTTTCCCTCTATCTTGTACCTACTTCTACTTAATAAATTTTTAAAGAAGGAAAATTAGGTTATTTTATTTATTTATTGTTTTAATCCTAGACTCTTAATTCAATTTTTCATGATAAATTCTTTAATTCAAAATATGTAATATAAAAATTTTAAATCAAGAGGATTCAAAGTCTCATAAACTAATTTTCCTTGGTGCCCAAAAATCATATTTTCTTCACTTTGAATGCATTTGTCATGCAATCTATGTAATCAAAACTTCCAAAGTTTCTTCTATACATTCTCATAAATGAGAAATAATTCTTCAATGTTTTGAGATATTCCATAGTTTAGAATTCTTCAAATGTACAAATTTCACACCCGAGATTTTACATGATTATAAGATGCAAGTACATAATGATACATTTTGCAATCTAAATTTTACTTTGTCAAAATCCTTCAAAATGTAGATTTCAAGTTTGTTTTGAGAATTGTGTTTATTGAAGTTATCATTATTGTACATTCGAAAATCTTTAATTGTTGTACATTACAATTTTTTTACAAAAGACATTATATATTGCCATGTCAAATTTCAAAATATGATGTCCACATCATGTGTAAGGTTGACATGGCATGAATTAATACATTCATGTTGTCTACCATCCAAATTGAGGTGTCTAAATTGACAGAAACGTTTTTAATATACATTTGTAGTCTTGGCCATTGTCTCAAGCATCTAATTTTCTAATAGTATTGATGTCACTACCTTCATTAGAGACTTAGATAGTGTCAATCTTCTCCGGAGAAGATATGCTAG
The DNA here is from genome assembly GCA_963969595.1 of Neckera pumila. NCBI lineage: Eukaryota > Viridiplantae > Streptophyta > Bryopsida > Hypnales > Neckeraceae > Neckera > Neckera pumila. Next base: position 42,902,944 of record OZ018409.1, on the reverse strand, counting down.
CCATCTTTCAAGTCTTTGACGATAATGATGAGCCTTACAATGCACAAGTACATTGTTTCATATTGATGGCCAATTTCATTAAAATGGCGGTATTCCCAGTGCCATATTTTCCTTGTGCCATACGTCTTGTGCCATTTTTTTAAAACCGCCCATTTTGAACATCTAAAATAGGTATAGATTCCAGACATCTCAGATTGTTGTAGATTTCAAACATCTAGGAACTATATAGATTTAGACCAATCGATCTAAAAATCTAGGATTGGTGTAGATTTTAGATATCTAAGACAAGCATAGATTTTTAGAATGTACGACAAGTGTAGATTTCAGAAACAACTATTCCGAATTGAAATAACGTGCTATTGTAATGGAATGTTGCCATTTTAACAAAATTGACCATATTGCAACACTAATGCGTAAATTGCAATGTAGTTACTCAAGAAATATATGCCTAATTCATCACAAATAAAAATATGCATTCAAAAATAACATGTGAATCAACGTTTGGAAAGTTTTCAAGGCTATCTCATTGGCCACTTTCCTTCAACTTCAAAAATGCAAAGGCTACTATCCTCCTCTTTTAAAGACATGCCCATTTTGAAACTAAACTCCAAATTTCATTACATTGTGCAAACATGGACGACAAAGCAAGGGCTAGCTACCACAACCACCCCTAAAGCAATACCTGCCTTGTCCAAGAACATACTTGTCTCCAAGAACTCAAGTATTAGTCTTGGATTTGAGTGGCTAAAATCTAACAATTTCATGAAAGTGGCGGCTACATATCCACCTTTTATTTTGGAAAACTAACGCGCGACCGCAAGCGCTAAGCTCAAGTGCTAGGCAAGGAAAACGTGAGTCATGCGGCGCATTCAGATCCCTAAACTAAAAAAGATTTCCCTCCTTCGCCTTCGCTGACCCGGCCTTTACGAGGGCCATCATCCAATTCGACCAAGTCATGAGGGCACGTCGAGCCTTCTTCCTGGACAGTCTTCTGTCCCTGAAAACAATGAAATCTATTAGAAAAATGATGTGAAATTGTCACCTGTCAGTTGCCTTGCCCACCTTCACCAATTCGGATCCAGTATTATATATATAGAGGAATTCCTTCAAATATGCAAATAGTCGGACAAACAGGACGATGGAAACAAATATGTTCGCCATCTCGCTTTACAAAATCCACAGAAACGAATCTTCCATCTAAAAAATGATCTCCTGCTGATTTTTATGGCATCTACCAATAAATTGTTTGCATATAGTATTGCAAATAGTATTTAACAAGTGATACATGCCTTGATACACTAAATCTAGTTCTCTTGCAGACATGAATCGATAAATGTTTGATCTTTCCAATGATATAAAGAACTGTGTTGGTTTTTCCAATGATATGATATAATTAAAGAACTGTGTTGGTTTTACGTTCTCCTTACCTCAGTCACCGATCCTTCGCATCAGGCTTCACAATTTCCTCTTCACCGGCCCTTGGAAGTTGAAGCTACTAGAACTTCCAGCTCGGAAGTTACCACGATTGCTGAGCTCTGCCTCAGATTCGCTCGTAATCTCTTCCGTTGAGATTGAGTCCGTAATCTCAGTCGATTCCTGTCGATCAGAGTGCGAGAGGTGCGTCGTCATGCTCGCAAGTGCTACCTGTCCCACAGTTTCACAAGTGCCCGCGACGATCTCAGATGGCCACCACCCGCACCCAAGCACCCAAACAAGGTAGGAGGTTCTAAACAATTCAGGCTCTAAAAGCGCTCTCTAACGCAGAGGTGCAAATCGATTTCTTCAATGTACCGACAGTGAACATATTAAAGGGTGGACACTTTCAGAACCTTTTTTGACCTTTCCTAACCATTTCAAAAGCTCCAACATCCATGTCTCAATTAAATGATGAACATGAATACTCTATAGAGCTATGTTTTGTCTAATGAACTAATCATTTGTACAAGGATTTTAAAAAAAATCATGCATTTAAGGGTTAAGGTCTATGGCCAAAACCTTAAACCCTAAAACCCCAAAACCCCAAAACCCACAAAAAAACCCCTCTAAACCGCACTCACTTGGGAAGCAGTCGGTGCTCGAAACGCGGCTTGAGCGAAGATCTCTTCCGTCACACGTGGCAGCTGCTCCGCTCCGCGTTGCGCGTGACCAACCCCTCTTTGCCCCGCCGCGGCCGCAGCCGTCACGTCCTCGATGATCAGGCTCGAGTTGTCGCACCAGTTGGATGGCGACATCGACATCCCCTGGGAGACTCTGAATGCGGGTGGCGACAACGGTGGGGGCGAAGAGAGCTGCGAGGCGAGGTGCCTGAACGCCATGTGGGTGTCGGCCGCGAACGATTGCTGAAACTCTCCAAGGCTCACTTGGCGTTGCATCGCGGTCGCGGCAACTTGCATCTGGGGTGACAACGCGGACGCTTGGCGTGCCAGCTGAGCGTGCATTTGACTCCCTTGCTGGAGCAGCGATGCGATGTCAATCGCGACTGACGCCGCGGGTTGGGATCCCGCTTGGGTCATCCCTTGCGCCACGCCGAGCGCGAGCGACTCGACGAACTGCGAGTTCACTGCGCTCACGGTGGGTTGGGATCCCACTTGCGTCGTGACGAGCGCGGCGAGGTCCTGGGCGACGGCGGTGGCTGGGGCGGAGAGCGCGCGCGCTTGGATGTTCATCTCTTGTGTCAAGTCCTCCTTTTGCTTCAGGAGCTCAAATTTCGCGTCACTCCAGCTATGGGAGCCTCTGGAAGCGGCGTCTTGTGCCGGCGATGTTACGGGCTGCGCGATGCTTTGCACCGCGGCCACTTTATGGCGCGCGATTTCAGTGTGCACCTCGGCTATGCCATGATCGGCGCCTTCCAGGAGGAGCGTCCCGGCCTCTTGCGCCGCCCCCGCGGCCAATGTTGCTGCAAATGTGCCTTGGCTCAGCGTCTGAGAACCGGAATTCGCGATGCTTTGCACGGCAGATGAGCCTGGGGAGTAGAGCGCTTGCATCTGGGAGTTCAAAGCCACGTTTTGTCGAGCTAAATCCTCAAGAATCTCAGTGAGGGATTTGCTTCCTTGCTGGACGAGATTGTTTGCGTCTTTCATGAGATCATTGGCGGCGTTCAGGGGTAGTCGATTTCCGATGTTTTGAGTGAACGCATTCATCGCAGTAGCTTGCGGCGACTGACCAGTGCCCGGAAGCTGGTACGCCGCTTGCATTAGCGCTAGCCTTGACGCAAGCGCTATCGCCGCAGCCTCCGATCCCGCCGCGTGCACATTCGGAGATAAACCTAAAAATTGGCGCACAACAAACAACCCAATCAGAGATTCAACCATGAAGCCTCATTCGCTTTCTGCCCAATTGGTCATTTCCATTTAAACCGTGAATCCTTGGTGCGAGGCTCACCCGAGACTTGGGGCTGCAGAACTTGCGCGGCCTGATGGAATAGCGCATTGGGACCGGACGGGAGGGAGAGAGACGACCCTGACGATTGCATCATCGAATTCGCCCCCTTGAGCACCATGGACGATTGCTTGGACAGACCTGCCAGCGTCCCGGATGCCGCGGATTGGAGCTCCTGGTGCATCTGAGTCAAGGCGGCGTCCTTGGCATCTTGAACCGCCGATTGCACTGCCGCTATGGCCAATGCGGGATGCGCCCCAGCGTTCACGAGCCCGACTACCAGCGCGTCATGTGGCACCGACTTCGCCGCTTCTTGCAGCGCCAATGGGATGTGAATCTGCACAACAAAAGGCACCACGAAACCATCAGTACCACCTAAATTTATCTAAACATGTGAGCGGTGGCACGCTTAGGAGCCACAGTTCTTACGACATTCCTATTGAATGCTTGAAAACAAACCATTACTAGCATTCTCATGTGTTACAGTGACATTTTTAATGTCGTCTCGACGTGTAGTCCTTTCTTGTGACGTCGTGGTGGAAGCATGTTCAATTATAGCTTACGTCTTTGCTGAGTTCGCCAACAGCAGGTGCAGCTTTGTGTAGCAACTGGTTGGCCTCCTTCTTCGCTTCGCCCTCCAAGCTATGCACAATCTTCTCCGCGCCGTGTTTAATATCATCCCTAAATTTGGTAAAAAAACCGCTGGCGAGCGCCTTCACGCCGTCCTGCAGATGATGATGCTCACCCAAGTGTTTCTTCTCGGAGCCACCCAAGTCGTCATCGTCAGGCTTGGGATTCGCATGATCATGGTCGCCCTTGCCCGGCGGCTTGGATGGCAGCGACGGCCCATGAACTTTCGGCGACAATGGATGCGCAATACCATTCCTCGCGGGCGGAGAGAACGCAAAGATCCCACTAATCACGAACCCGGCCAGCAACGGTAGCGTCTTCACCACCGTGACCGAAATATGGGGATAAAAACACTTGGTCACAGGAGTCGTCAGCATCGTCAACGTCATAAATGCCATTGCCGAAAGCACCGCATGCAAGAAATCCGTGAAATTGAGCTCGTACAAGGAGTTTCCACTGGAGTACGTGGATTTCCTCACATAAGGGCTCGTTTTCTGTTGCTCCTCTGGCTTGAGGTCGTCCAGGTGCAAGTCGGTGAAGCTGGGGTCGCTTCTGAAGCTCGGGTTCCAGAGTCCCCCTTTCGTGACGAGCCCGTGGTACACTTTGCCATTGAACTGGACGGTGTCCGTGAAGCACACCAGCATGCAGGTGGAGGCCAGGATGATGAGCATGGCGCTCGTCATGATCTTCTCGGGGCGGCCGCAGTGACCGTCGTTGGTGGCCAGTGGCGCCAGCATCTGGAACATGAGGAAGATGTTCCCAGGCAGGAGCTTGGTGATGTTGCCTACTATGCTGGTGTCTTTCGGCTCCTCATGCGGGATGGACTTCTTCTTGGTCTTCTTCTGAGACGTCTTGAGCTCAGGGTCTCGCGCTTTGTTTGGCTTCCACATTACGCAATGCCGGCACTTGAATTAATCCTCAATTCAAGTCACGTACTATCAACTCCACACAGGCCTGCAATATTAGCACAAACTCTTCATGAGCTCGGATTGTTCTATTCAACATGAACTCAGAATACAGCAGAGATTGACAACTGAACTTGCATTGCGTTGAATAGTTATGACCTTCGAATTGGGAGTCTGGTAACTTTGGAGTGAGATTCCATGGCAGCTTTCATGGTTCTAGCTGAAATGGTAGTACTGGCTCCTGGCTTCAATAACAAACTGGACAGCCACCAAACTCTACTATTCTAGGGTAAACTGTACGAGGAGCTACACTAGTACTTTTGGGAGACAAGAATCCGAGGAAAGAATCGCATTGTGCCCAATTGCGGAGCAGGAATCGCACGGTCTGGTACTCTCTTGTTGTATGCAGGCACAGTGTTGATGCAGAATCACCATGGTTAGTTAGAACTTTACAGGTTGATGTGTAGAAAGTAGACCGCAAGCTGAAAGGTCATGGCGTGACCTTCTCGCTTCATGAATTCAATATATTTAATATATGATTGCACATGAGCTCTAATTAAGACGCTAAGTGACTAGAATATTCAGAGTTGGTACGTCGACAAGTCCGATGGATTATTTTACCTCAATCTATCCAAGCTAGTACTAACAGTAGAGCTCTCGATTAGCTAGTCCTGATCGATTCTAGAGACAACTGTTTACTGAGCCCGTCTTAAATGCTCCGTTCATCAGATCCAGTACGTCCATGGATCAGGTCGAACCGACAGTTAGTGTATTGTAAACCTATGGATATCAAAAATACTGATTGATAGTTGAAACGACAAGATCAAAATGTCAAAACGAATTAAAACTCGAGGCAAAAGTAGAGGTAATCACTCAATTGGCTATGTGTAAATTAAAGGGGTTGAATATGAAAATCGCAGTGTATAATCAGCACGCAGTAGAGTTCAAAAGCTGCCCAATCGCTGAATGATCCAATTTTCAAATCATTGAACTAGCTAGTACTCCGTACTTGGTAGCTCTACCTGGCTCCCGACCTGTCTATATACAGTTAAAGCTATACATCAGACCTATGGCTACAAATGCAGCACTCACATCTGATAATAATCTGATTGAGAAGAAGAACATTACACCTCAACATAAATCCATAGAGCACAAGAGCCGGGCCGGAGCTACAATGACTCAACCTGTATTAGTGCACCCCACGTCGATCACCGTCGATCCCTGCCAATCGACTTACAGAGACTCAGTGTGTGCTCCTCACCAGGTCAGGAACCCCTAATTGTCAGGCACCTTCACGTACATTCTCGCCGCCATCTGCATGCAGCTTGATCATCTCAGCTCATTCTTGTACGTGCTCATCTGCACTCAGCTTGTTCAGTCTAGCCTGCGAGACGCTAGCACGTACTCTGGCTGCCGACTATATATCACCCACCAGAATATGAGTGCTCGGCGTCCTGCTAGTTGTGCAGCGACCGGTTTGCAAGTGCTTATACTAAGATATATAATGGCCCCAAAATGGACGGCAAATGGGCCGAAAGTTGGCGGTTAATTAAGAGTTAGTACCGGAGAGTGGGAACTTGTGAATGTTGAAGGCTCACAGTGTTTGGGGCGTGGATTTTGTGGTGCACATGTTGCATGCAGAGTTCGGACGAAGAATTTTTGCGCTTGTTGCGAAGGTTTGCCGGCTAAGTTAGCGGTGGTGTGTACGTGAATCCGGGATCAAATTGAAGTTGCAGCCTTTGGAAGTTGAATTGTTTGAGGGCATGGAGGCATGGAGCGCTGCTCACTGTGCTCAGCTCATCAGCTTCCTCAGGGCCGGGGGACAGTCAGCTGCCGGTAGTAAGTTAGTACTACCTTGCCTTTTGCATGCCTCACTAACTTATAGCCCATGAACTTCATGTGAGTCTATGAGAATTTATGGGAGCGCCGATAATTGCTTGCTACAGCCCGCCAGGCCGAGATACTGCTCATCCATACCAGAGATGTTCGGGATCCATGCAGCCAGCTTCACATATGCACTATTGCAGATAACAGTGTGCATGAGTACAATGCTTACAGTACAGACACGACCATTGTGCTCACTGTTTGGGGTCTGTCCGACAGGGATTTTATTCCTATTTGGGGCGATCCAGCCTAGAGGAGTGCCACACAGTGGTTCTCTTGTAGGCTGGATCGCCCAAAATAAAAACCCTGCTGTCAAGTTGACTTGCATTCCAGCTTGCAGAAAAGAATTTGTTGATGTCAACCTTTCCAGTCCACTGTGGGGATGGACAATACTGTTCCATTCTTGCAGAGCCTCCAGGCCGGAAGACCCATCGGCCAAATGGTGTGGGGTCTTGACCAAAGAATTCAGCTTATTACAGTACCAATTTCGAGCTCCCAACCAACGAGAGTGCTCAAATTTTCTCATTTTAATGGGTTGCCCCGAAGTGTAAAAGCGCCCCCCATCATCAAATCCTGATACGGAGTCTATCTAAAGTGGTGCAGTAATGTAATGTAATGGCCTATTTGAAGGTTTTGAGGGTTTAGGGTTCGCCTTGGGAATCCGCTATTACCGTAGCAGCATATTTGGATCCCGCCTGCTGAACAATGCGTTTTTAGGGTTAAGGTTTGCCTTGGGGTCCGTTATCATAGTCCCCACACATTTGGATCCCATCTGCTGAGCAACGTGTTTTTAGGGTTGCGAGGCGTAAAAAAGCCGCGTGATCAGCAGTAGTACTCTTCCGCCTCCTCCGCGAAGGGAATGTTGATGAGGCAGACAGCGGGGAAGCAGAACGGGTCCGCCGCGCCATACGAGTTCCAGCAGAAGGACGACGGAGACGGGAACAACATTCTGGGGGGCAGGCTGGGCAGAAGCTCCACATTGTCGACTTGGATGCCGCGGCACGGGACGGTGTCGCTGCACGCGAAGTAGATCGGCGCGTGGGAGCGCAGCTGGTCGTACGTGCCTTGGATGTTGCGGAACGCGACGTCGCGGACGAGCACGGCGGATGTGTCGTTCTGGCAGTCCGCGGCGTCGCAGTAGAACTGGTTGATCACAATCGGGTTACGGACATTGATCATGGCAACTGTGTCGAATGTCACGTGTTGGACCACCCCGGTGCCTCCCTGCGTATCACGATATGTTGTTGTCGGTTGTGTTCGTTGCAGCAATTGGAGAGTATTTTCTAAAACATTTGGGAATTTAGGGTTTGGGCCTCGAATTTGATGCAAAGTACCTTTTTTCTGGGAATTTGGGTTTGGAGATGCAAAGTACCTGCCATGTTTTGATTCGGACGCCATTCTGCGTGTCTTCAATGAGCACATCCTGCACCGTGATGTTGGAGACGCAGGCTTGACTGTTACCCTGTCCCAAGCCTCCTATGCTGCATCACATGGGATCCAATGAAGGCCCGGGATTAGGCCTACTACTTATATCTCTGATTCGTCCAAGTTCCAGTAGACTTCACTTGCATTTGCGGAAGGGAAGGAAAATTAGGGTAACTTGAATGCGAACCTGATTCCATGGCCAGGGCCGCAAACCACATTGCGAATGATAACATCTGTTGTTCCCGTTTGCAGCGAAATGCAATCATCTCCTGCGTCACCAGACAAGTGAGGATACTATAACCGTTACTGACTTCTGTTGCAAACAGTAACTCTTTACTCGCACTCTTTGGTTGGACTTATAAGCAAGAGATGTAAATGCCAGGGCCTATGACATTGGTATGGCACTAGGGTTGTCTTCAACCTCTCATTCTGAAATTGCTCAGAAATTCTAAAGTACTGATAAGAATTTGATTTTAACAGATTTCGCTCTTGTACGGAAAGCGATCTCTCCCAAGTGATCTCTCAAGAATCACACCCCTACACATGTAAAAATGCTTAAAGTGACACAAGTTGTGCCAATTTCTTCTACTTTAAACCCTCCCATGTTTATCACTTCCTGATGCAATCCCCAGATCATCAGGTTCGGTGCTCTCGGATTCGACAATCAACTTGTGTGTTTGAATTTGGGGCCACGGGATTCAAAGACCAAGAAACGTCATCATCTTCCTCTCTGTAGGAGTGTGGAAATGCAGCAGTTGAGGTACCTGCTGCGATGACGAGATTTTCAAGGAGGGCGTACCCCGTATTCTGCAGGTGAATGCCATCCGTGTTGGGACTCCAGGCAGGGGACAGGATGGACACGTTCAGGACCTGGACTTGTTGGCAGTTATCGAATTTCAGATGCATTTGTGGACTGTCCTGTATCGTGATGTCGCGGACCACCACATTGTTGCACCCATAGAATTTCACAGCCTGCAGATTCAAGGTGTTCCATCAACTGAATTCATTAGTTCCTACTCACACAATTAATTACTTGCCTGGCTGCAGAATTCTCATCTTTCAATGGGCTTGAAACATTGCGGGATATATCCTTGCACTTGTAGCTTGTGATGGAATTCAAAGCAGTTGAGGCTTACAAGATACTCAAATCATGCGCAAACAGGGGTGAACGAACCGTTGGACTTGGACAGCGTTGTCTGCCATGAGCCGCAAGCTGCAGACAATTTGTGATCTTTATTAACCTTGTCCGAAATTCGCAACCCTACTTTCTAGTGAACCTTCTTATTCAGACTATCAACAACATTCATGGAGGTGTACCTTGCATGGTTGTCTCCACCAAACTTCGCCCAATCCGTTGACGATTCCGGAGCCGAGGAGCGTCATGTCGACTTGTTTGTAAAACCCAATCCATTGTCCTTTATTGGAGAGTCTGGCCCAGACAGACAGATCGGTGGGCGGGATAATGGTTCCATCAACCTGAAAAATCACGAAGTTTGAGTCACCTCCCAAGCAAAAAAACTGATCACTTGTACCATTCTCTCATGCTCAAGTCGTCAGAAGAACGGCCGAGATCAAAATGTCAACCTGGAATGTGATGTTATGTCTGCAATGTCCTTTGAACGTGATCTGACCGACAACGAAAACGTAGTACGCAGGCACCAGCATCACAGATGATTCGGAATGGCATGCTGCCTTCCATGTCGCCTGGAATGCCTGCCACATCAAATCTGTAACCCTGAGATCATCATCATCACACAATAATTACCATGTTGGAAGTCCTGACTCTGACTTCTACGTACTACTCATTTTTTGTAAGCTTAACCAATATGCGTGGTCCTCTTTAGAATTGGTACCCCTTGCTCTCAAACCTATGAGGCCTCAGGCATCTCCGAGAAGTATATTCAATGCTATGTTTTCTTAACAATTGCAAGACAGTCTACTGACGATTGACTTAAGCAGTGATACATTGAGAAGTTTTGTTTACAATGTCTACCTTGGTGTCGTCCGTGATGCCATCACCGACGGCGTCGAATGTCATCACATTGAAGGTGCACCCAGCGTCGGTTACAGTGCATGTTTCAGGAGAAGAAGGGGATGGTGCAGGACTAGGAGGTGCAACATAATCATTCGCCCAGGCATCATCTCTCTTGTGATGATGCGATCGCTTCCAATGCCGCACTTTGGGAGTCTTGAACTGCTGCTGTTCTGGCCTTGTTGTGATGAGATCCCTGTCCTGCCAGAACGAGGTTGTTGCAGTGTTGCAAAACGGAATCAAGAGGATTAACAAAACGTGAAACAAACACAACGCTCTCCATGAAAACGGCATAGCGTACAAAACTCATGCGAATTACGAAAAACTCTGGACTGAGGCAAAACTGTCCCTCAACTGTCAACTCGATCTGTAAGCCACGGGATAGTTCATGATCTGCTTCACACTCTTGTGCATATCTCCCTGTCTTGTGCCCTTCTAATCTAATCCTCGTGTTCGACTTTACAATGCATTACTGTCAGAGATGCTCCGCAGGAGATCATTCTCTGGAGTCTTGCGAAGGCGACCGAGAAGACACTCTCGTTGAAAGTCTTATTATCACAATTGGGTATTACTTATGTGCAAACTGCAGATTCATAACATCTTCATCTACTGGTATGCGAGGACAACCGGGAATAGAGCTGGTCGTCATGTGGATGAAAGGCTGAAAGGTCGATGTCCCAAGTGTCAGATGATTTGCTTCTTCAAAGCAAGCTCTCATATAGTGGAGTTGTTACCGAGTCATCAAATATTTGAAGAGCTTTAGAGGACTCTACAAACTTCGAAAATTCTAGTGTGCCGTTGCCACAGTCAAAATAAAACTAGTAGTAATTTTCTAATTTTTTAATTCATAAACGCTTTGAAATTGAACATCTTTCACAATGTAGGTCCAAACACCACAAAATCAAAGCCCATGCACCCCTCTTTGCCAAAGGCTTTCTAATAGTACCAAGAATGCAACCCAGGGATGCACAGTCTAGGAGATCTCACCGTACCAAACAAAACAAAACAAACAACCTAACTTAAGGCAATGGATGAATGGAAAGGCCCATGATATACCCTAACTTATCTCAAATCAAAGTTATAGTTTGGCCTGTAGTTCTCGGTCAATATTGCAAATTTCATTAAAATGGCGGTATTCTTAGTGCCACATTTTCCTTGTGCCATATTCCTTATGCCATTTTTTAGACTGTCCGCTCTGAATATCTAGAACTAGTATAGATTCTAGACATCTAAGACTGTTGTAGATTTCAAAATCTAGGAACAATATAGATTTCAAATTGACCATTCTGAAAAATCTAGGATTGGTATAGATTTCAAATATCTAGGAAAGACATAGATTTTCAAAATGTATGACAAGTGTAGATTTCAAGACGGCCGTTCTGAACTGAAATAACATGCCATTGTAATGGAATGCCGCCATTTTAATGAAATTCACCATCATTCTAGTTGCTCCTGCAACTTGAATTCAAAGGATTCCTTGTAATATAGGAATATACTTTGCAACACAAGTCATCAGTGTTTTTCATTCTAAAGAGTCATTAGAAAAACTTTGAAGCCTTTGGAGGATTGCTTCAAAGTGACTAAACCACTCTATTAAAAGGTAGGAGTGACATTCGGGAAAGTGGCCACAGTGAATAGCCAGACCAGTTGATTTTCGCAAAAATATTCAGGATATGATTAATTTTGCAAATAAAATTATATTTGCAGTTTATTTATTTATTTATTTTTTAAAACATGGACCATTGTATCCATAGTATTTAATGTTACAAACAATTTTTAAAATTAATTTTTTTCAATTATGTCAAATTGAATTCAATCAAGCCACGGAATTTGGCTTAACTGGATTTAATTTGACTTCATTGAAAAACATTGGGTTTCAAATAATCCAAATTAAGTGGCTATTGCAAATAATTGCCAAAAGCACTAGCTTCAAGAGCCACTTATTTTGGATTATTTTGAACCTAAATAAATTTAATTTGTGGGTAACAAGATGAGAAGTGGAGGTCTTTATGGAATTGGGGTTGGGTAGTATTCACAACCCATGTGGGATATGTGTCTTCAGTCATTTGAGAATGTCAAATGAGTGAAGCACATATCCCACATGGGTTGTGAACACTACCACAACCCCAATTCTGTAAAGACCTCTACTTCTCATCTTGTAACTCACCAAATGTCAACCCCTATGAAGTTAGTCCTTCACACATTGGTGCATTAGATGATATTTGGGGGTCTTGGAGGGCCGTTTCAGGCCTGTTCCTTGATCTGCCCAGATTCAATGAACGCCAATATGGGTGTGTCAAAAAAATTCAAAAATAAAAATAAATAAATAAAAATAAAAAATAAAAAATATTTTACCAAAATATCATTTTAAGCAAAAAAAATTATTTATTTATTTATTTATTTCAAAAAATGACGTGGCAGTTGCTCAACCACATCAGCCAGCTGCTGCTGCTGTGTTCCCGTAGTCTGGGAACGCAGCAGACAGCAAGGGAACTCAGAGGCTTCTAAGACCCCCGAATCTCATCTAATGAATAAAAAATAATTGGTTGATAATGGTTATTGGATAATTAGAAAAACATTGTTTTATTTTAGCACAATTTGGTGATAAATAGAAGTTGTAAAAAAGTGTTAAAAAATCAGGGTGATTTTTCAAAACTATTTTGAACCCCTCACGGCCTAAAGAGATGGAAAATGTTGATTGTGATTTAAAAAAAGAACCACAATCAACTTTATAGGAAAACAATCCAATTGCTTGATTTTAGATTTTGATGTTGCATTTACTACACAATGAAGTTGGTCACTCATCTCAACCATAAAGACACCAGAGTCCACCTTGATTTTTATGCATGACACTATTTTTGGAGACTGGTGCACTTACGGATCAAACAAACCACTAAGGTGGGTACACCCAAAACCGCCACAAATTGGTACTGTGCCTGGTTACTATTCCTAGGCTGGTCAAATTTTCATATAGTCTTATTGGCAAGTGGAAGGAGGTTCCAACGCACCAAAGAACGTAGCATTTGGATACTGTATGCAAAAGTTATTAAGGAACAAAGTTTGGTTCTAAAAGCGTTTCTTCCACATAGGTACAGAACTGATTTTGGAGATGTATAGAGAGTATAGATGGCGGTTTAAGGTCAGTGGCGCATTTGGATGTACCCACCTTATTGGGGGCTTTCCTTGTCTCACTTTCCCTTATGAGAAAGGCACCCCTGTAACTTTACCTTGTGTCTCAAGGTAAAATTACAAGGTTGCCATGGGGTATAAAGGGTAAGTAAGAGAGGTAGTAGCTTTCTAGGAATGTAGTTATTATTCAATTGGTGACTGGGAGAAAAATTCTCCCTTCCTAATTATAAAGTGTTGAAGTCCAGACAGCCCAAAAAAACTCAATAAATCATTTTGCTTGGGAATTTTATTTTATTTTTTTAAGTTGAACTTTGATTGATATTATCTTAGAATTCATACAGGATCTAACTTCTAAAAAAAATCAAAGAATTTCAGTAAACTCTAAAATCATAGGAATCTACCTTGTTCCTATAAAATACTTTGTAGGACTTTAACTTCTAAATGCCGAAGGCCATTTTTGAACTTCTAAGTATTTGCTCTAAATTGAACAAAAAGCCAACATTTTGATAAGTTGTATCGATTCCTTATGAATTGTAACCGTACAAATTCAAACTAGGCATATTAGAGGTCACAAAGGAAAAGAAAACACAACAACGCTCGCAACATCACTTATGAACTGAAAAATTATAATGTTTAAACATGAAGGTGTTAAAAATTGCAAAAGTGACTTGAAGTCTTTCAATCCTCTTTTCATATGCCAAATCTAAAAAGTTGGTCAACAAAAAAAGATGAGTTTAAAGGACCTAACTTGCATAAATCCAATCAATTCACAGCTTCTCAAAATCTACTCTACAATTTTTTAAATAAATTTCTAATGTGATTTTTCCTCCAAGACATTAGTTGACATTTGAGGCCTCTAAAAGACTGCGAGTTATCCTTGCGTTCACAAACTGCGGGAATGCAAGATAACTGCTGGCTGATGTAGCTGAGACTGTGCCACATCATTTTTGAAAAAAAAAATTTGCTTAAAATGATACTTGGGGGGTAAAAAGAAGAAAAAATATATTTGAAAAAAAAAATTCTAACAGCCCATACTGGCTATTCGCAGAATGGGGCCTGGTGTAGAAACAGGCCTAAAAACGGCCTTCCAATGCCTTCCAATGTCATTCTAATGTCTAGTATATTTGAGGCTCATTTTCAATAGCCCTCAACACTACAAAAAAAGTTAAGATTGCAATGGTACCCTTGCACAAAATCTTGAATAGAAAAAACATAATCAATCATTTTCAAAATTGGATTTTTGACGCTAATCTTGACTTCAAGAATAATTTTTCAAAAATATAAATTAATAAAAATAGGAACTTGGTTAGGTTTTATTTTACTTCAAAATTTTGTCGGCACCAAAATTTGGTACCTCTGGCATTTAGGGGTTAAGCCTTTAGAGGTTAACTCGTCACATTTCAATTACATTTAAAAAATACTAAGAATTTAATTTTATCTTTAATCTTATATCTACTTCTATTTAGCAATATTTTAAAGAATAAAAATTGATTTGGTTCTTTTTTTAGAAAGAATCTTAGATTTTCAAATCAATTTTTCCATTGTAAAGATTTAAGCTTCAAAAAATTTCAACACAACTTTTTTTAGTTAAGAAGATTCAAAATTTCAAAATATAATATAATAAGGTATCAAATATTTATTTTTTATACTTTGAACATTAATGTCTTATAATCTATTTCAATTATTTTTTTGTTATTGAAACAATCTAAATATGCAATATTGATCAATTTGGGTGCCGCCTATGAATGTTGCAATGGTGTAAACTTTGAGTTTAAATCCATTTGCACATACAATGAATTTTAACGATAGAAAAAGAGAGAGAAGAGAAAATTGAAGAAAAGATATGAGAAGATTGAAGAGTAAATTTGGTCCTGAGGGTCACTCATTGCAAGAAAAAATGGTATTGGAACATTGTCATAAAGGATGTGCGAAAGCTCCCTTATACAATAACTTTTGAAGCATAACTTGCATGAAGTTGAAATTTTTATTAGAGATTTCTGTCTTAAGGGTAATCATATCTCATATTTTCAAAAAAAATTAAAAATCATTTTATATTTAAAAAATAAATAATTTAATATGTCACGTTTTGAGTTTCAGGGGGGGTGAGTATTATGGAGTCTTCAAATTTAATGATTTAGAGCTGAAAATTTTATGGTCTATTTGCATAGTATAAACTCATATTTATACCAAGGGAAATTTAAAAACATTTTATTTTGTGTTGGCTATGCCCATGCAAAGAGGGCTCCTTTGCATGTGCAGTTCTGAACATTTAAGATGGTTTCAAGATCAATTTTTTGATCAAATACTAATTTGACAACATTTTATTTCATTTTTAAAAATTCATATGCAAAAGCTCATGAATACTGGAGTACTAAAGTACTGGCCAAAAACAACCAAAGTGGAACAAAATTGGATATTCTTTCTTGCAACGACCCCTAAAGCCATTATAAAGTAAACCTTGAACTACACCATATAAATGCAAATCTATATTTATACATCTCAATAATGACAATATGGAATTGGACAATCTATAAATTAGAGAAGCAACTATTTGAACTGGTCATAGAAAATCAGCTATTTAGAATTTATTAGGAAACTCAAATTCAAAGTTTAAGGTAGAAATGCCTAAGACCAATCTAAACCATATTACAAAATGATGTGTAGATGCAAGTAGTCTAAAATGTTCGAAATGCATAATTTTTTAGGATACACTATAAAATTGAATTTCTAAATTTCATAGTGCATTCATAAATATTCAAAAACTTATTACTTCTTAATTGAAAATTTATGATTTTCAATTGTCAATATCTTGTAAATAGTTTCTTATGTTGATTTTTCATCAAAGTAGCTTAACTGGATGGTTATTGGTACATCCACCTTAGTAGAGAAAAGGGCATTTATCTTATTTGTTGTATCCTCAAAATGTATTCTTTTTTACAAGATTCTCCATAAGTTTTCCTTCAACCAAGCTTCAAATTTGATTTACCTATTTCAAAGCCCATCCGAAGATACTCAGTTGAATAATTTACTAGCAAGATAACTATACCTAATTCCGACTAGTTTGCAAAGTTGTCCCATCTACATTTTCACCTAAAATGTAACTCCTATAAAGATGAGAGCCTCTAGAAGGGCAATTTTGACTACTTCCATTTCTATGATTTTGAGGATTCATAGTTTACTAGTATAGTGTCCAAAAAATACATGCAAAGAAAACCTAGATATTACTTTTGCCTTTCAACAAGATCTAACAAAAGTTTAGACGGTCAATTTAATATTGGGTCCTAAATTCAAATACTTATCCAACTGATATTAGATATAGTCACCATGGGGAGTGTTAACGTGTGAGTATAATTAGAATCTATGGGCCTAGAAACCTAGAAATCTATGTTATAGACAGCTTCTATGGTTATAGGTGTCCATGTTGTAAGTACCTACATTATAAATTCTTTTTCATATTATAGTGTACTTATGTTATAAGTACATATATTATTATATTATAAACACCTTCAAATGGTTGTAGGTACATACTTACAACTAGGTTCAAGGCTCGTAGACTCATGTCTTGCGCTTAGCACCAGCATAGTTGCAATCACCATTAATACTGCTTACTTCAATACCCATTGATAATGCTTATTTCAATGATTTTAGTTGTACATAGTTACCTTCCAATGTGATTAATCCCTAAAGGACCGGCATGCGTTTTTTGGCTGTATAAAAATTTTGGACAGATATGTGTGACTAGAGATTTCTATATTTTAGGCTGAAATTTTAATAGAAGGTAGGTGCAAGGAATATCTTTCATATGCACTAAATTTCATGACATTTGGAAATGTGAGTAAAAAGTTATGGCCTAATATGTTACTTTTTTTTGTAACTAGGCAATTTGGGCAAATAAGAAAAATCACTTTTTTCAAAAATAAATATTCGAAATTGGATTTCTAGAGTTCTATATATGCGGAAAGCTTTGAATCATTCCATTTTGAGCAATGAAGTCAAAGTTATGAAGATTTTTAGTTTGCGAGTAGTTATGGATTCTCTACTCTAAAATAAACTTTAAAGTCCTTTATCTTACTCAATTTTCAATCATACTACTAAAATCATAACTCCCTCTGTAATTTCACAAATGCTACCATTAATAATAGGGGCTAATGCTTGCTATGCTACGCATTCATTGTATCACATATTAGTAAAATTTTGATATATTTGAATAGAATGTATGATAATGATTTCGATAAGTCTTTGAAATAATTAATTTCATATTTTGTAAAAGTATTTTCAATCATGCATATTGCATAAATATAATATTTTCACACAATGTTATATTATAGAAATAGAATAGTAGTTTGCAATCACCTCTATAATATCACTTTTACAGCTTTTATGATTTCAAAATTCTATTACTACTACCAAATGATTTGAGAAATTTATTCAATTGAAGTGATTTTGGATTTCAGAACAATTAAGTTATTCATGAATTTTTTGAAATTACAAGTTTTTCTTTTCAATTCACCAAGTTTTTGGGTTGCCATTCATTAGAGGAAATTTTAGGCCTTCGAAGGGCTCCTCCACAGCCCTCCAAGGTATTCTAAAGTTTGCTTTTATTTTGCTCAAAAAATTGTTTTTCCCCTATTTCCGCCCTGCTGAAACTTCAGCAACAATGGCGCAGGAATCCAGAATTCCAAATAAAAAATTATTTAAAAATTTAAAAAAAAAAAAAAAAAAAAAATTGCGGAAATTGACTGTTTTGGTGAGCAATCAGAGACTTTAACTGCTCACCAAGAGCGATTTCGAAGTTGATAGGCCATGCAAAGAATAGCATGGCATGTCAACTTGGGATGGCCCTTGGAAGGTCTGAATTTTTCTCTAATGAGTTTGTAACAATTGAGTCAACTTTTGAATGCATTACAATAAATGTGTATCTTTTACAGTATTTACTATTGCATATATTTCATTCATCATTCAATAAATTTCTATTATACATTTCAATATATGCTTATTTATAAACAAAATTATACAAAGATTTTAATAATTTCTATTTGAAGATTTATTGAAATTTTTGTTCTGCATTTTATCTAATACATAAAAATTCTAATAAAATTCTAATGATGAATGCATAGCATAGCAAGCGCCAACCGCTAGTATTTCTTGAAAAAAATAAAATCCTACTATGTAGATTGTTTATTATAACATTGCAACCACTGGGATTAGCATTTTGCAATTCTCTTGACAAATTTAGTATTTTGAATCATCCTCTACTATTATCTATTTATTGTTTTTTTCCTATATATTGGACAACTCCAAATGAAGTGGAATTTTTCAAACATGTAGCCAACTTGTCTAGGAAAAAGAATCCAAAAAAGCAACATCATTTTGGACATTTTTTCATTGAGCTTGTAAAGTGCAATTGCCCTGTTTGTTGCAAGGCCAAAAAATGATTTTAGTGAATTTGAATGCTTATATCTTGCAATCCATGCGGTGGAAATTTCTGAAATTTTAACCACATGTTCTCAAGTCAGCACACTACAAAATCCTATGGTTACATGTGTCAAAAAAAGTTTTTTCCAAAAATTGGGTACTTGTACTATAAATGGCAGTTTTTGAGCATTTTTGATGAAAACATAGTCATGGAACTTTAGGGGTCAAACTGCTATTGAACAGTCATATTATTTGCAGATGGAGGACATTGATATGAGAAGCATCCACCTTATGAATTGCACAGAATTAGTTGGTGGATGCAGTACTACGGATGATGGGGGCAAAGCAGTCAACACCACCGGACATCCATACCGTCACTTTCGGACTCACAAACTCTTGTGAAGAAAAACTGAAGTAGACTAATAACGAAGGTGCTAATAAACTTGCTAACCTCTCACTGATGTTGCAAAATTCCAAGCTGTACCCGGGAGTGCACGAGAAGGGCCACAAATGCAGTACAGGCTAGGGCAAGGCAGGCATGTTGATTGCAGTCCTTGCCTGAGCCTACGAGTACAAGTTCCAGCGCTAATTTATTTTTTAAAAAACTTTTTGAGAGAAAGAGTGCTGGGATGGCAATCATGTAAAATTTGGTGAAGTCAACTCTATTTCTACATTCATCCATCTTTTGGATAAAAAAAACAGTTTTCAATCATACTCATGCTTTTTTTCATCCATTTTGGTGACTTCATCCAAATTCTAAATAGAATTGGAAAATTTGTGGCAAAAAAAAGACTATTTAATTTTATTTGGCAAAAAAATAGAAGTTTTATTTTGAAATGGTGCAATTTGACCCCACACTGCCCCCTCCTCCCAAAGGATTGGCCTCGTAAGTTCTTAGCTTCAAACACTGGCAATTTTCTTGAATGGGGATTGGAGAGAGTGGTCTAGACTCCCAAGCACTCCAACATTTATATTTTGGATGATGAAGAGTATGTTATTTTGCCAATAATTAGTTTGTTCAAATACCGGACTTTCTCATTCATCCAAAACATTATTTAAATCTTTATAAGAAAGAGCCTTTTTCTGTGACCAATTTGAGGAAATAATTCAAAAAAAATTAAAATTAAAAAAAGATTTATTGTTAAAGATGAGGGAATTTTTTTATTATGTCCAAATTTTTCTAATGAGTTTCTTGAATACATTTGCAAAGGACTATGCTTGGAATTCCCTCATGGTAGTATTTTTGACTTTTCTACGAAAGAAGATGTTGAATCCATGGATCACATTGTTAGTAGTGCACTTTACAACGTCAAGCTATCTGCTCTTAATCTAAATTCTATCAAGAAAATATTTTCTTGAATTTTACCCCAACTAGTAAAATGAAGTTAATCCTTAACCCCTAAAGGACTAGAGGATCAGTCAAATTTCAAAAAATGTGAAGATCTATTATAAAATGCAACTCTAAACAATATTTTGATGATGACTTTCAAACAATAGTTGTAAAATATGATTTATAGATCACGTCTATACGATTCAATCAACAAATATACAAACCAATATCTTACAACAAAATTAGAAGTCAGAAATTGAAGAAGCCTTCTAAATCAATTGTAGATTGAATATTTATGGTTTTAACAAGAATTTTTCTATATGTTCAAATTGTTGAGTTCTAATCATAGTGATTTTGAAGATTTTAATATAGCTTTTTGATTCATGTTGTTTTTGAAGGTTCATTTTTTGAACTAAAAAAGCTACTTTTTTTTAGGCTAGACCTACCATTACGCTTTGAATTATAGAATATTTGAAAAACAACATGAATCAAAAACATCAAGGGATAAATGCGTTTTTGGACAAGTACCTACGGGCTGAAATTTTCTCCTGATTTTTTGAAACTTTTTTTGGAGGTAGAAAAGCTGATTAGCTTTGTGGGAATATAATTTTTTTACAATCGATGCCCGGGAACAAAAGTTATGACCAAATAAGCTCAAAACAGGGGACGGGAGGCAACTTGGGCAGCAAAACAAATTTGCACTTTTTTTTTTTTTTTTTTTTTTAGTATTTTTTTTCTCATAGATTATATTTTTTTTCTATCTTAAAAGCTTTGATTCATTTCATTAGGATTTGTTATGAGAAAGTTATGGACATTCTTGTTTTTTGGGCAGTTAAAGCATCTTTTTGAAAAAAATAACTTATAGGACTCATTTTTGAATGCAATTTTTCAAATTTTTCAAATTTTTATTTTAGCATGGTTTAGTTTATTTTCTAGAACAGTCTTACCATTGGAGTTAGTGCATTTTAATTCCATTTAAAATATATGAATATTTTAAATTTTCCTTCTATCTTGTACCTACTTCTACTTAACAATTTTTTTAATAATGACAATTAAGTTTTTTTGAAATTTTCTTTTTCTTGGTAGATTGTCAATTCAATTTTCTACTATAAACATTCAAAGCTCAAAACTCTGTAGTGCAAGAATTTTAAGTTTAAAATGTTCAAAGTCAAAAAATCCAGTCCCACAATGTGTTGAAAAACTTGTTTTTTTCACTTTTAAACGTAGATATCTTGCAATCTGTGCAGTCAAAAATTCTGAATTTTTTTTCACACATTCTTATACTAGTTAGATGTAAGATCTCATGGTTAGATGTGAAAAAAAAACATTTTTGATATTTTTCATTCTTTGCTAAAAAAATGGCAGTTTTTGGTGTTTTTTGGCAGAAAAAAGGTCTTGGGCCTTTAGAGGTTAAGGATTAAGCATTCTAAAGTCCAAATTCTAGATGACAAATAAATATGCTTCAAGGCAAAGTTTTGTCTAAATAATCTCTAATTCATCCAAATGAAGCTTGAATTTTTAAACTGTAGCAACCTTTTTCTATGACCATATGATGGGACTGAGGTTAATAACATAATTACTTAGAGATATAGGCAAAATTTCAAAAAAGGATGTAGGCACTAAGTGTTAATTATGGTTTGTTGCTATTAGAATTTCAAGATTGTGAAAATTATATAAAACTGACTAAACTATTGCAATTTGAACTTTGGCCTACAACCATGTTCTTGTGATGTTTTAGGTACACAATTATATGATAACTTGGTTTATACCATGATGCTTCATGACACTATAAGGTATCCGTACTTTAAACAGATATTTTTTTTCAAACAAAAAATTTTGAATACAATTTGGGAAAAATATTGCATCATCATGATAGCAAATGAAAGCAGAAGTGAATGCAGTTGGTTGGAGAATTTTTGGAGTAAGTATGATTATACTACAAATGTTCAAAGTTGAGATCACAAAAACTCTTCTTATTGACAATAGACTCACTTTAACTAGACATCTTTGAAGTACAAAATGCTTCAACCTTCATTGGTTACTTAAAAACACTCTTCAACTTCCATTGGTTCCTTTTGAAAACTAGTGTTGAGGTTAATGTGCAATATTTGGGTCAATGAGCCATTCTTGTGAAAAACTCTATTCAAGTTGGATGGTGGTGCAAAGGATGAAGATACCTTATTGTACATTTTGTTGAGCGTATTTTGTATTCGACATGAATTGTCTTCACATTTTCTTAAGAAAATCATGATAATGTCTTCTAAAATTTCCATAATTAACAAAGGCAATCAAGTAATTTCATCTCTGAAAAATAAATACAATGTTTTAAATTCACGAATAATCACTAATTTGGAAAATATAGAGAGGGACGATTTGGAAGTTCAACTTCTGGTCGTGGGCCTGTCCTTTCAGTGATAACCCAGGCCAAAGGATCACAACGATTTGGTTCACAGAAAATTGACTGCCAACATTGTAAGGTAATAAAAATGATGGCCAGGTTGGACGTCACAATTGAAACCAGCACCAGGTTTGAATGGAATTTCATTCTACCACATTTGGAACACTACATGAAATGAATCTAAGACATATGAGCATCTGAACCTTACATTGATTACAGCTATATTGCCAAACGCATTACAGCATCACATGCAAACTTCACAATCTGTACAACAGTGCAACCTCAATAATTCTAGTATTCAGACACACGAAGCTCTTGTTTATGTAGGCGTTTCACCCAAATCCTCTTGATGGAGGTATAAAAAAAGCTCTGGTCCAAAGACTTAACATCTACTAACTCTTTTAATCAAATTCTTCTACGATACAACCTCGCAAGTCACCAAACTTCAACTGGCTGATTCACGATGTAATAATTCCAGTATTCAGACATACAAAGCTCTTGTTCTTATAGGCGTTTCACCCAAATCCTCTTGAGGAAGGTTCAATAGAAACTCTGGTCCAAAGACTTAACATCTATTACTCAAATTGTTCTACGATACGACCTCGCAAGTCACCACATCAAATATTCATGTAGTGTATAGTAGTTCGACCTCAGGCATGCTATCACGTTGAAATAATCTCTGGGCCAGGTCCACTACCATCTGAAGTGGATGGAGGAAAAATGAGAATTGGAATAATGTACTAAGCATCTGGGCTCTCGGATTGAATTACTTTACGAGATCTAGGCTACAATCATGTGAAGGTGGTGGAGGAAATGCAATTAAGGAATTCATCAAGCTGTGACCCAGACACACACTCAGATCACATGAATCACATTTCCATGTCGTCACCTGGTGTGCGCTTGTTTCGTTTCCTTCTATCCTCGGATTTTGGCTGTCCCTTCCTGGCATTCTTCCTTTTAGGCGTCCCTCCCTGTGGCGTTACAAATTTTGGAAACTATTATCAAAACATTGCACGTTCATTTTGTTAAGTTAACGAGGAAAGTACTCGACAATTACTTTAATACTTTTGGTAACATATCGCACCTCTTTCTTGTGTTTGGAACCGCGTCTACGAATGCTCACGAGGGCTTTCCGCATGCTCTCAAGTGCCCCAGCCATTTTGCCTGTGAAAAATGGTTTAGGGTTTATAACACGATCTGGAAAGAAAGATTTATCCGGTGGGTCTTGTTTCGGACTGTTTGGCCCTTCTTCAGGATTGCTTGGCCCCTGTTGCGGATTGCTTCGTCCTTCGGTGATTTCATCCTCTGGTGGAAATTTCAGGTCTGGCAAGTCTCGTGCACCGCCAGATTGCGGCATCCCTTTTGAGGGTGGAGACTTTCCACGAGGTATCGGTGGTGGGGCATTCCAAGTTGAATGCAGTTCGTTGTCCATGTTGTAAAAGGTCGATACCTGAGTGATAAATTAAGCAGATGAAATAAGCGCTTCAGAGAATTCGAGCAAGGCGGGAATGGAGGCCGTGAAGGACAACCAAGAGTCCTTGGCGTGGAATGTGAAATGTTAAAGACGGAAAATCATGAGACCGTGGATCGAAGGCCGCGACAAATTTCTATCCACCCTTCCCACAACTACCCACAACTATTGTATCAATTTAGATACTAGCAAACTGACTTCCCTCGATTCTTATTGCAGTGCTTGAGACACTGTTCATATTAAGTTGCAATGCTCATTTCAATGCACGTTAACGAGTAAGTTTTTGGACACAGTATAAAATAATGAACTGAGCATTCCGAGAAACGACTTGGATTGTGTATTTCTTCAACAAGAATTAACTGGGACTGGTCGCCTTGAAATTCAATCGTGCACACTCGCTCTAGCAAACTAATTCTGCTAATTTCACATTCTAGTGATCGGAAGGCACTTCACATGCAATTAGTAGCGCTCATTCTCGACGATTCCAATGCATGTGACTCAAACGAAGTGTCTCCAAAACGACTCAGAATCATTCTCTAACTATTCTTTTTAAACAAAAATTTGTGCTCGAGCAGCCTTCCAACTCAATTTGCATCCTAACAAACCGATTCACATAATTCCTATTCTAGCAAATCCAAAATCAATGAACAACTCATGCGGACGATGAATCAACCTATCAGCTGTACTCGATCGACGATGCCCTGCGATGCGCACAATTGATCTTGATCTCCTGATTATTGAATTCCAGCAAGTGAAAGCGTGAGAGAAGCATTGCCGAAAAGGAAATATAGGTTACTCGTTAATTAGGGTTCATTCGACGAAGACGACAACGTGAAATTTGAATTCAAATTTGGGAATATACCGCCAAAACTTTTAATCATGATCCTCGTTCATTTGGATATAGATGATTTTTGTCGCCCTTTGGACGGATAAATGAAAATTCGAGGACTTTTGTTTATGGAAATTCTGGTTCAAGATAATTCAATTAGCTAGTGTGTCTTGCAGTAACCTATGCATATGGGAAACTAAATCCTTAAAACGGTAGTATTCTATACGCCATTTTTTCATTTTCATTTTTAAGATAGATATAGATTTCAAATCACATGGTCTCAACATGAAAGTGTCAAGTTTGTGGAATACCGCAATTTTAGCAAAATATTGCTTCTATTATAATAAGTGCACAATGTCATGATTCAATCAACTGTCATGGTTGAGATTTTGACCGGTCATAAAAGACAGACAGGTCTTTTGTTTGTAATGAAAGTTTGAAGGAGTGTAAGGAATGTTGTTAGCTTTCTATGAAGCTACCATTCATTCAATTCAAAGTTTATATGAATGAGCTGTGAGTGTTGAAGTGAAGGAGGATTTGTTGCCCTCACTTTTAGAGGTCAAAACTTTGGGCGGTCATAGATATTGGACAGCGTGTTGAAATGAGTTAAGATTTGGAAGAAGTGTAGAAAGTTGTGTTAGCTTTTCAAAAATCTATCACTCATGCCATTTGAAGTTTTAAAGAAACGATAACACTCATTCAAAATTCAACTTTGAAATTGGAATGAGAGTTGAAGACTTAAAGGAAGATTTGTGTGTTGTGTGTTGTGACTTGTGACTTGTCTTTCATTATAAACCATTGTTGTTGAGAGTGACTTGGATAAAACTGATGGTTAGCATCATTTTGTGTCGTGGTGACAAAGTGGGATTAATGGTCCACATGGTCGAAACTTGCTTGTTTTTACAATGAAAGCTAAAGCCTAATTAGAGCTGGGTACCAAGAGTTTGAAGTTTAGGATCCCATCATTTAGATGACTCAGTTTGTAGTCTAGCCATTCCGTTTTATCCGTATTGTATTCTGTGGTTTTTTATCCCTACCTCTACCCTTGAGCCAACCTATAGCCATACAAAATAGGCCAACGAGGAGCAGTTCTGTGGCGGTATAGAAGATTCAATGATCGAGTTTAAAGACTCTATACAATGATTTTTGAGCCAGACCTAGTTAGTAAGGTGAATTTGTAGATTACAAGTTCATTTGCTTTCATCATCTTTGTTCATTGTAGTTCAAATATTTGGTGAATTATTGGGTGAAAAATTCACTTGCCTTCATCATCTTTAGTTGGGTGGATTGGTGGTTCTACGGCGATGTAGAAGATTCAACAATCAAATTTGAAGATTTTTTACATGATTACGACTCCTTTTGTTTCCAAACCATTTCTGGTTGTAGTCAAGATCCCCATGATTTTCCAACGCAAACCTTTCGCTACTCAACACCGTATATAACCTGCCAAGAATGATTCAAAACTTCCATGGCTGTAGTATTAGCGTCCTCTGAGCAACAACAGTCTTTTTTGCCTTACATCAAATAAACCCTAAGGCTATAGACCACCTCATTTGGCGCAAACAACTCACAAAGCCAATAGATTCTTGGACTTCTAAACAAACATCAATTTATTTCGGAGAGCAATAAAGAGAGGCGTGAAAAAAAGAGACACACCCCTAGAACTACTATTTCTTTTTTGGCATCACTGTGTACAAATACTAGGTTGGAGGGAGAAATTATTGTAACCTGAACATAGCTAGGGCTTTAGTGACAAGGTAAACTATGCGCTTTGTAACCTCCTCTGGCTAGACACTTCAACACATCCGTGCATGTGTCAAATCTGTTGCTCCAGCACGTGATCTTCACAACAATTGTTACTTCACTAGAAGATATCTACATTTTTGGTGGCAATTTGTAAGTTTTTAGACGAATTTTAGGTGATGTCAAAAAAAACTTGTGTATAGGTTTCAATAATTACGTCTAATAAAACATTGTTAGTTAAAACATCAAAAATCAATGGATGAAATTTTAGAGGGCAGTTTTAGTGTCAAACTTCATCTATGGATATCTTTTAGAGAATTAAGCCAAATTTAGATTTCATTATTATTTCAAGAAGGGCAAAACAAATGAGAAAACAAGCTCTTTAATTTAGGCTATTTCACTTATGTGGTTGCCTATTTTTTATTGGTCTTTAATTTTGACTGTTATAATAAAAATCAGCCGCAAATACTAATTCATTTTGGATTTTGACTAGCAAATACAAGTGAAAGAATTAGGAGTAGTAAACAACAACAAAATCCATTTCTTGGAAGACATTAATGGATTATATGTACTTGGACACCCACTAGGATTTTATCAACAAAACACTATGAATCTTGCTGTGTACGTGTTATTCCAAAGGTGGAAATAAAGCACCCACAACAAGTTGATCTATTTTGTTGCAAAATTTCAAAACATTTGAAGAAACTATCCATCAAATATGATAGGCCAAAGGTAGCTATGCCGATTAGTTAAATTATAGTGGGAATTGTAAAATAAGGATTTGAGAAAGAGGGAATTTGAGAGCAAGTTTATTATTGTTTAGGGTGCTTATGGATAGTTAAGATTATATACAAAGTAAATTACTTCTACAATAGAAGCCCTGTGCTATTCCAAACCAAATAGCAAAATTTAAAACAACGGGTTCAAATTTTTTTGATGCTGCGCTCAACAAATATACACATGAAATCAAAATAATTTTTTTTGGTCTCAAATCTTTTTGGAAGTATTATGAATATCTTTGAAATTTTCAAAGTCCCTTGTGAAAGCTCACCTACAATTGAAAGTAGGGTTGAAACTAGAATTTATATATTTTTTTTCAAAGGTAACAATTCAATATGTAACCACATTAAATTTCAAAACTATGTATTTTCTAATGAAATATTTATAGGTGTTTAGAAATTTTGTTCTGGAATTTTGAAACAATTGCTTTTTTTTCACCCTCACGCAAATCTTTCACATACAAACTTCAAATAATGTGAGTCATAATTTTTTGGAATCAAAATAAGAAAGAAAGCATATTTCTATATTTTCATTATAAAATCTATAATAAATAGTTTATTTTTACTCCTCAAACACTTGGCAAACCAAAACCAACTATTTGGTGTCAAAAAAACAAGGTTCTTTTTATCCCCCTACATTCTAAAGGAAGTGAACTTTAGCCCATACTTCACCACATATACTAGATTCTATCCATTGGCCATTCATTCCTCCTCCATAACTCTATTCATATCTCTTTGGTGGAGTCACTTATAATCCTTCAAACCTAATAGAAGGTAAAAACAAGTTTTCTTTTTCTTTTTAACAACTTAGTTAAGCCTAAACACAACATGAAACTATCTCAATTGAAGAAAAGACAAGAACAAGACCCCACAACCAACAAACTGAGGCAATAAAAGCCTCTTGAAAAGCAAAATCAATCACCAAATAGTGGACATTAAGTTTTTGCCACCTTATTTAATTCAGGTTCAAGCCTCACTCAACTTGTCAAAAGGCATGAGTGGCTTGTGACGGCATTATTAGTGAGATAATGCAAAAGAATTGTACAATCAAATATGCTATCTATCCTTTGAATTGTAACAAGATACAAGACATCCGAAACAGGTTAACAAGCTTTGTCATTGAATTAAGGTAGAACCTCCCATTACCAACCATCGCCCTATTGTCATTCAATAGGGTTTTTTAAATGCGAGAGAGGCTAGCGTTCATTTCCAAATATTAAATCTTGGTTTCCAACCATCAATTCTACCATTCTTGTTTTGAAACATGTGCTTGGTTTGGACTTTGGAGTGCCAAAGTGAACAAGAAGCACCTTCTTAAATGATTGAAATTAAAGACTCTGTACATTGGACATAGGTCAAGGCCAACTTTGAGCTTTAAAAAGTCATAGTACTTTCAGTTCAAGTGATTAAATTACCAAATTTTTTGCAATCCCAATCTTTTCTATAGATGCACCTCTGAAAATATTTATTTTGCCTTACACTACTCTAGATCATGTCAAAAATGCTAATTTGGTCGGTTATAGGTGGTTCTACCTTAAACTGTAGTTCTTACTACAACCCTTTTCTTTTATCTCTAATCATTTTCATAAAGTGAGCTTAGTCAAACCAACCAAAAAAAAGATAATGGTCATTTTTACGTAATGGAATAATTGCATAACGACAAAGTGTTTAGGAATACTGGTTGTAACTTGTTGGTTCATGACACTTCCAAATTGCAAAAGTAACACATGATGGCTAAATTATTAACAATGTCTAAGCTACTTTGTGTCAAAATTAGAATGCATTCCTAACGCCAAGGCTTTACAATTTCTAATAAGATAAAGAACCATTTGTCTTCCAACAGACAAAAATAGCCTCAAATTATGAGATTTAATATCATTGAAATTACTTTTAATGGTGACAAGTAGCTACATTCCCAAAATGAGTACAACCAACAATTCTCTCCATATTCACTTACAATAATCTAAAAAAATCCTAACCCTAACTCATTATGGGGTATTTTCTAGGTGTTGGTAAATCATTGCTATTAGAGAAGGTTATACATATTTTAATGGCATACCAACTCTTTAAGACAAAGAAAAAGATAATCCCTTTATTGCTCTTGCCTTTTAAAAATGCGTGATGGATAGAAGCACCTTGTTCTTTAGACCCATTTCTAGCCATAATTGACAATGTGGTTTCTTGAGCTTCTTGCCCGAGATTTTTTTTATAATCCATGCTTGGGAACTTTAAAGACACAAAAAAACATTGATTTATACTACAAAGAAAATTTCATTTGAAGAAAAATGTCATGGAATTGAGCAAATATTTTTTGATTATTACACAATGGAAAAATGTGTAATTACTTCTAGATATTTTGTCAATGAGGGATATTACATCTAATGTGAAGAAAAGGGGCCATCTTCTTGAGTGATTGAGAATCTCACTTTGTTTAAATTGAGAATGCAATCTAAAAACTACAATAATCAAAGCTTATATTAACTCTTGAAAGGAATGTCACATATTTGCTTCACCTCAATTAGTTCTCAGATTTATTTCCTATGATGTAAATGTCAAGTTTCACAATATAACATATCCTCTTGTGCCCAAAATTCACATTTGCAGTTTTTTTCTTGAATATATTAGCATATAGATAATCTAAAGGGAATTGTAAATAACTACAATACATTCTCTAGCATGTAACAAAGGAACATAAAGTTCAAAAACTGGAAACGCATTTGTCAAATTCAAAAGTAACTTTCAAAATTATCACTGTTTTGTATTTGTTTCAAAATAAGACAATGAAGGTTGACAAGACTATTTTTTTTTTTGTATATTAAAAGAACTTTTGCAATTTTTTTAAAAGAGGTCAAAAATTAAATGAACTCTTGCAATTGCAAGCTATATGTGTGAAAATCCAAATTACTATATGTTCCAATTGAATTTCACATTTTATACTTAACCCCTAAAGGCCCAAGGCCTTTTTTCTGCCAAAAAACACCCAAAACTGTCATTTTTTAGCAAAGAGTGAAGAAAAAATTAAATATGTTTTCTTGCACATCTAACCGTAGGATCTTACACCTAACTAGTATAAGAATGTGTGGAAAAAATTTCAGAGTTTTTGACCACATAGATTGCAAGATATCTGCGTTTAAAGTGAAAATAACAAGATTTTCATCACATTGTGGGATTGGATTTTTTGACTTTGAACATTTTTAGCTTAAAATTTTTGCACTACAGAGTTTTGAGCTTTAAATGTTTATAGTGGAGAATTGAGTTGAAAATCTACCAAAAAAAAAAAATTCAAAAAATCTGAATTTTCATTATTAAAAAATTGTTAAGTAGAATTAAGTACGAGATAGAAGGAAAATCTAAAATATTCATATATTTTAGATGGAATTAAAATGCACTAATCCCAATGGTGAGATTGTTCTAGCAAGTAAATTGAACCATGCCAAAAAAAAAAATTTGAAAAATTTGAAAAATTTCATTAAAAAATGAGTCCTACAAGTTATTTTTTTCAAAAAGATGCTCTAACTGCCCGAAAAACAAGAATGTCCATAACTTTCTCATAACATATCCAAATTAAATGAATCAAAGCTTTCCAGATAGAAACAAATAAAATCTATGGGAAAAAAAACTCAAAAAAAAAAAAAAATTATTTTTTGCAAAATATTTTTTGCTGCCCGCTCTCCCCTGTTTTGAGCTTATTTGGGCATAACTTTTTTTCCCAGGCACCGATTGAAAAAAAAATTATACTCCCACAAAGCTTATCAGTTTTTCTATCTTCTTAAAAAGTTTCAAAAAATCAGGACAAAATTTCAGCCCGTAGGTACCTGCCTGAAATCCCACTTGTCCGTTGAACGGACACTTGGGCCTTTAGGGGTTAAGAAAACCTTACAAGTGTCTTATCACAAAGAAGTCAATAGAGATTTTCTTAATTCATTGTCTCCTGTATTACAAAATTAATATGAACACCTCTAGGTAATCGAAACCACCAAATTGTTCTTGGAAATAGTGGATACAATGTGGAGATGGTGTTGGTCCTTTAGGAGTAGTATTCAAAAATTAATCTGTACTGTTAAGTAAAAACAAGTAGTCTTTTTCTAAATCCTAACACTACAAGAAAATGGGGTGTTTTAAGTAAGTTTTTAAGTATAGTCCTAGACATAAGATTTTAAGTAATGACCTTTAAGGCAATTTCTAACAAAATTTTATTAGAAATACAATATTTCTAGTAAAAATTTGTTGAAAATTGCCTTAAAGGTCATTATTTAAAACTTTGTGTCTACGACTATATTTAAAAACTCACTTAAGACACCCCATTCTCTTGTAGTGTAACATTAGATGATGTTTAGCTCCTTTGAAAAACTGTGAATTCCTTGGGCTGCCAAGATTGGAGAAACAGCCTTGTAGCAATCCGCAGCTGTTGCATGACGTGGCAAAACGACTGCCACGTCACCAAATATATATATTTTATCTTTTTGCTTTTTTTTGCATTTTAGATTTTTCAAAAAAAAAAAAATTCAAAAAAATAAATAAATCTGACAACAGGAACAATGCCGGGGAAATAGGCCTGAAACAGCCCTCCCCCCTAATCTCTTATAATGGTCCACGGTGTGAATTTCCATTCAATCATATAAAAACTTTCAATTTTGACCATATGATAGGAAGTCTATAAATTACCATTTAACCTACTTACCTCATCAATGATAGTAATAGATGTTTCAAGGAACATGTCACTCCTTCCTAGATTAGGAATGCATTTAGATCCCCATTGATTCTAAGGACCTCCTACCTTATACCATTACATTGGAGTTAAAAGACATGTAGATGGCTAAGCAAAAAGCAGGTTCTGAACAGCACGCCCCAAACTCCTCAAATATCGAAATGGGACTGGCTGCTGCAATCAGAAATAAATGATGAAAGAGATGCAGCTGCAATCAGAAACGAAACGAGGCCAAGAGTCATATGAAGGCTTACAGCTTCAAGAATTTGGTTTCCTTAAATGAATGCAACAAAATGTTGCAAGAGAACATTCGATCCTGCCGACGTTACGCTTGGTCTACCGTGAAACAAGAAACTAGACATTTCCTCCTGATCCATGAAGAGAGTCGTCAGTTTGATGAGCATTTACTCCATCCTAACACCATCTTCTGTCCCTCCAAACTAACCTTGAGGACTTCTATATACACAAACCACCCAAATCATTCCTCAATGCTGAACTTTAGATTTCGAAGCACTCATAAGCTTCGTCTCTGTGTATTTTTCAAAAAGCACATCAGATATCCCATGCCAATACTCTTCTTTTCTTCCATCCGGCCTAACCCTGGCAGCTGGAGACCTCAGAAAGAGCGCAATTTTCTCAGCCTCGGTCTTCGATCTCGTAACTCTTGCATTTTCGTCTTCTACTGCAGCGCCATCTTCATTTCTTCCCCTTTTCTTCAGTTTGGAACCAACTTCTTTCTTCACTGCTGACGTGCATCTGGCTCCATCAACTCCTTCTGATGGTTTGGACTCTCTAGCAGCCATGTGAGTAACCCGGCTGATTGACCGCGGGGTAACAGCTGCATGGCTATCATTGAACAAGGCCCTTGGTGTCAAATTCTCAGAGCCACTGGTGCCGAAAGCTGCTAACCTCTCTCTGGGTGTAGTGAACTGCTTTGACAGTTTGGGAGTTCCCAGTGTGTGTTGCCCGTTGGAGTCGACAAGTACAGACTTGGCCTGTGTGCAAGGAAATTTCAGTTTGCATTAGAGTGACAAATATAGACACAATCTTTACAAACAAGCTTGTCATTTATGCCTCGAAAAAGATTGAAAGAGAATGAGAAGCTGACCTGATCCTTGCGAACTGATGGACTCTGGATAGTTTCAAGACGTTGGGAAGAGTTGGCTTTCGGAAAGCGCAATTTGGAGCCCCCTGGGGATTGCGTCGTTCTTGGCGTAGGGCATAGCTTTTGCCCATTTGAATCAACTGGAATGCAAGATGGCTGCACAACAGACATGGTGATTTTAATTTGGCTTGAAAGGAAAGCTCATCGCATTATTTCAAAATGAATTCTCAAACTGTAGAATCAAAAGCTGCTAAAGTGTTAATCCCTAAGTGGCCATTAGGGCACCTAGGAATAAATGAATCCACATGAAATAAGAGGAACTAACCTGCTTATGCTCCTTGCTTGGACTCTTCAAAGCTTCAAGGGGCTCAAATGAGGAACTAACCTGCTTATGCTCCTTGCTTGGACTCTTCAAAGTTTCAAGGGGCTCAAATGAGGAACTAACCTGCTTATGCTCCTTGCTTGGACTCTTCAAAGCTTCAAGGGGCTCAAATGAAGGGTTGACATATACAGTAAAAGTGAGGGGCAGATCATGAGCGCAGACAGAATCCTCGTGTGAATTTAGGGAATGATTTTCGACTCCACCTCTTTCCTGTACCTTCTTAGGAGTCGGAGAAGCAAGATTTTCCACACCACATCCACGCTGTACCATCTTAGGAGTCGGAGACGCATGATTTTCTAAGGCACTCCCAACCTGTACCTTCTTAGGAGTTAGAGAACCATGATTTTCCACTCCGCTTCCAACCTGTATCTTCTTCGGAATTGGAGAAGGATGATTTCTCATTCCATTGCACTCTCGGATGGTTTTTGGAGTTTGAGAGGCATGACTTCTCACTCCACCTGCAGCTCGTACGAGTTTGGGAGTTGAGCAAAGCCTTTGGCCATTGGAATCCACTGGAAATCGGCTTGGCTGCGCGTAATGCGTGCACAATGTTAACTCCTCAATGCATGACCAAGGATTCATGGTTTCAAAACGACCAATTTCGCTGATCATATTGTGAAACATATATTCAGATTGGACCAAAATATTTACCAGAATCAACGATGAACATCGAATGGGTTGGAAAAACTAAAGCAAAACGGAATAGAAACAAGTCCTAATATGACATTCATGAAACCCAATTGGGACTTCTTGCCCCTTCAGGAGCTAGTTTCACATATAAATAGCTCAAGTCAAATACAGAGATTTGCTTAGAATAGCATTGAAGCTGTGGTATGAAAGTGGGACTCACTGTGCGAAGGTCAGGCTTGGTTGCAGTTAAGCGAGTCATGGTGATCGACTTGTCTGAGCCAGGCTTAGCAACTTCAGACCTTTCCCCCTGGGGCACATCGTCCAACCACAATGTCAACTCATTGGGATACATTACCACTAATCATTGCCTACTTGGAATGATTCACAACTTCAAAAAGTCATCATAGTAAACCGTCTTCAGGAAATTGTAAACGAGGATCACTGCATGATCAACAAGCGGCTAATTGGCAGCGTCTCTT
Source organism: Neckera pumila (assembly GCA_963969595.1). NCBI lineage: Eukaryota > Viridiplantae > Streptophyta > Bryopsida > Hypnales > Neckeraceae > Neckera > Neckera pumila. The sequence continues at coordinate 42,868,292 of OZ018409.1, read as the reverse complement.
CCTCAAATAGAACTGAACGTCTTTCCAGATATCCGATGTACAATCCTCAATATAATCCTAATTGATGGAATATTCAAAAACCAGAATTGATTATCTTAGAATGCCACAATTCCACATGTCAAAATTAATACTAAACATAAGAAATTAATTCCTTATAATGGCGAGCCCCAACAAGCAAGTACAGTACCAATTCGAACCTATGTCTCATCCTCATCTGCAGAACCTATATTTCTACATTTTCGAAACATTTGCTTATTCTCTTTCCTTGCGCTAAAGTAAACAAGCTGAAGGAACAGTTTTAACTAATTTCAAACGGATTTAAGAGTCATAGCCCGCCAGCTTCCACTCCGTGACCCGTAAAGGAGATAGTTACCTCAGGAGTAGCCGTGATACCTCGTGGGGCTCCCGCAGGAGTCGCCATAATCGAGGGGCTGCCAAAGCTCAGTGCCTGCATAGCAAGGCTGCTCTTGAAGCACTTCCGAGAGTGTATCGTTTAGATTCTGCAGCACTCAATAAATTTCCGTCTGTGAGATCTAAAAAGAGCGAAAGGAAAAACGAAAAACATCCAAAGCAACATAGAACACGCTCTTAAGGTCATGTTGATTCCATTCTCTTGTTGACCTCAAAACCCAAAGCACCAGCGACTCAAAACAGAAAAGGAAGGTAAGAAATTCCCGACAATCCCAGGATTTCCAAGTTCAGCAACCTCTCATTTCCAAATCTCAAATTTCATACATGAAATATAGTGCGCGATCGCGGTTCCACCATTGTGCACTGCTGATAAGACGACTGGGAGAGGGTAAAGGCTCGACCTAACCTGTCAAGCGGGCATACCACTGTTCTCCTCCTCCTGGCTCGGTGCAGCAACGGATTCACAACTTCGTGGACTGCTCGATCGCTGCGAAAACGGCTGCACTTGGGGGAGGACTCGCCCGAGCTCGCAAGAGAGACGGAGAATCCTTTCTACCTTGCACGGAAAAACCAATCGGTTACAGCAATCTGGGGGCACACTCAAGATGTGGAGCTTGCGAAGTGAGAATGCGCGGAGTCGCGTGAAGCTCGCAATCGGAACTCTTCCAACGGTCACTTCGCCGACTGATACCCGGGAAGGAATACCCGGAACCCTCCTCACCAGATATACGGGTGTACGGGTACATATACCAAATACCGGGTTTTGCTTCACCGCGGTTATATCATGACGGATACACAGGCAGGACTTGATATCAATGCTGTACAGGGTGAATGTTTTGCCCGTTGCTCATGTGGCGATCTTCTACAAGATAAAGATAAAGAGGTCAATTCATGTTTTGTTTCAACTTTATTTTTCTATTTGTGTTTTACGGTTTACTGTAATAAAAAAAAATTGGTGAATCCCTGACCTCACTCGATAGATTTGGTGAAATTTAGTAAAGAAAATTCCAAATTTTCTATACTATTATTGCAGAGACCTTTTTGAGGTTGGTTTTCTGGCGTAGATCGCCAAAAACAAATACCGATATTTGGATTCACCAATTGATATTTGGATAGTTTCATATTTTTAATTTAAAAAATATTTAAGTCCCGTATAATAGAAGGTAGTGGTGACAATGACAATGATGCTAAGTATATACTCAGTAGGCATTTTTGTCTGCACAATCCTTTATTTGACGAACTCAAGGCCATCGCCTAAACTCTAATCCGGAGAGCAATAATTGAAACACATGTAGTAGTTAATATTCCTTCCATTACAAAATGATCTTTCAATTGGGCAAAATGTTTGGGACCAAAGCTAAAAATAAAATTATTTCATCTTGGTTAGAATTGTAAATAGAGTTTGGTGCACTCCTATTGTCTTAAAACTTTAAGTTTTGGAGCCCTATTCAAGATAGTTTTTCAGTGTTAAAATGTGGAATTTTTTGGGCATTTTCAAGAAGCCACAATGGGTACTTAATTATTGAGTGTGAGGTTATCATTGTGGAGATAGTTAGTATGGGCTCAAGAACATGTATAGACCTCTAATCTACTTTTCCAAAAGGCCCAAAGCTTAATATCCTTCAATTGGGCAAAACTCAACAAGATGCAAAAAATAAGAATGAACAAATGTTGATTGATCCCTTCAGTCGTTTCATTTGTCTTTTGATTGATGACTGCATAGATGAATGAAAAACTACCGCCTACAATTGGAAAACAAATTTGATTGATTTGCAATGTCACAACGTGCAACTGAAAGACCCTTTTGGGAGAGAGGGAAAACCAAATACATAGGAGGTAGGAAATTGACAATAAAAAAAGACGGCCAACAAAGGTTAGAGTTGACACCCTAACATTCCAAGGCTTGTGGGAGATGCTAAGTGCAATTTTGGCCTTTATCATAGATGCAACAATTCAAGTACTATAAATGTAGCTCAAAGCATTGGATCCCTAAGGCCACACAAATTTTATACACAATAAACTAAGCCTTCTACCAAAAAAATTATTGTACTAAATTATACCACCCTAATTGTTTCTGAATTTTTTCATAATATTCATAATTATATGGTTTATACATAATTATATTATCTATGCACATTTTTTTAATTGAAAGGAGACCTATCTTTTTTCCAAAAAATATATAATGTTTAATGCCACGTTTAACCCCTAAAGGCCCAAGGCCTTTTTTTGCCAAAAAAACCACTCAAAACTGTCATTTCTATTGCAAAGAGTTAAAAATTTTGAAAATTGTTTGTTTTGCACATCTAACCGCAGGATCTTATACCTAACTCGTATGAGAATATGTGGAATAAATTTCAAAACTTTTAACCGCATAGATTGCAAGATATCTACATTTAAAGTGAAAAAAACAATTTTTTTTGCAAGCTGTGGGACTAGAATATTTGACTTTGAACCTTCTCAACTTACATTTTTTGCACTACAAAGTTTTGAGCTTTAAATTTTTATGGTAGGAAATTGGGTTGAGACTCTAGGGAAAAAAAATTAAGAAAAACTAAACTTATTTTCATCCTTAAAAAAATTGTTATGTAGATGTATGTACAAGATAAAAGAAAAATCTAAGTTATTAATATCCCTAAGATAGAATTAAAATACACCAATTCCAAGGGTGAGATTGTTCTAGCCAACAAACTAAACTATGTAGATATTTTTCTTTTTAAAAGTTGTTGAAATTGCATTCAAAAATGAATCCTACAAGTTATTTTTCAAGAAGATGCTTAGATTGCCCAAAAAACAAGATTGTCCATAACTTTCTCATTATTAGTCCAAATTGAATGAATCAAAGCTTCAAATGTATACCAAAGTATAATCTATAGGAAAAAAAAATTCCAAAAAAAAAATTCAAATTTTGGAAACTTTTTTGCTGCCCGGTCTCCCAATTTTTAACATAACTTTTGTTTTGGGGCATAACTTTTGTTCCCGGGATCCAGTTGAAAAGAAAATTAGATTCTCATAAAGATAATTCGTTTTTGTATATTTGGAAAAAGTTTCAAAAAATCATGACAAAACTGAGACCACAAGTACCTGCCCGAAATCTTATTTGTCTCCCGAAGGGACAAATGGGCCTTTAGGGGTTAACTACTTTTGGACTTTTGAAAGTCCAAAATTAATAATGGTCTTCAACAAAAAAGAAATTGATCATCAATAGAACAAGAGATCTATCCAAAACATCAAGAGAGCTATCCAAAACGTTCAGAGATCTATACAAATATCAAGAGATCTATCCAAACATCGTGGGATCCCACGATGTTTTGTCTAGATTTCATTGAATAGTGTAAAAGTAGTTAAATGTGGCATTTTACCAAAAAACATTTAATGGCATTCTACATTGGTCCTCACATAGTTTTCTAGAACCTACTATCAGTGTCTTCTTGGGACAAATTAAATATGTAGTTTGCAATTGATCATAAAATTTAAAGATAGAAAGATGAGTAACTTTCAATTAGAAGGATGAAATCTAAGATACAATCATTTGGGAGAAAAAGTGTTGAGGCATTCATCAACCTTGAAAGGCAATGGAAAGTTTTATATTTTTTGCAAACACATTATGTTGAAATCTAAGGTTTTAATAGTAGTTAATTATTTTGATCACTATCAATTTTTGATCACGATGACTGACCAATACATACCAAAAGTATAGGAAAAGGTCAGCATCGCTCTACTCTTTAATTTTTTAAAGCAATTTTGCCAGTATTTTTTTTACCATACAATTTTTTTTAGGGTAATTAATTTTTTTTAAATTCATCATCTACTTTTTGAATAATTTTCCATCCACTCTACTCTATAACTATAGTATGTGGTTCAATAATTGAGCAAGAATAGACTCAAGAAGTAATCCCCAAATTTGATTCACCTTAAAAAAGTATTTTTCTATGATTTTTTCTATGATTTTTCTATGATTTTTCTTTGGTGGTTACCTTCATCTTATATGCGTATACAATGGACATTTTAAAAAATTAAATTAAATTTCTTTTTATCAATTTCAAAGCACTCTAAGAAATATGGATATTGCAAATTTCAACAAATGATTCAAGTGTTTTGTGCAATCATCGATAGGCCTATCTTATGTGACTTCATGGGCAAAGACTATCTAGCTAGAACTTGATCAGTTATTCATGTCCATGTAACAAAAGCATAGCTCTGTTAATAAGTTCTCGAAATTGACAATATTATATTATATTCTAATACTGGTCATGCCTTTGCCATTATGTCAAAAATGTATTGTTGGCTTTTGTTGTAAATACAAAGTCAAGTGACATAAATGTATAGTATATTGTGCAATTTGGCATATTATAAGATTCAACCAAACAATGGACCATATAAACAATTGGATTGTTTTATTGTCCATATAAGATGGACAACATATTCCATTTGGTTGTACCTACAACACTTGCAGCACAACATTTGCAGCATTGAGAGCAAGACAACTCATGTTGATTTCAAAAAAAAAAAAATCCATGATGATTTGAATGTATTTCAATAGTTTTCAATTATGTGTAAACTTCTCTCTTGTTTGAGAATAAAGGGCCTTATGCTATACTAGTTGAGGCAAATATTGAAAACAAAGTCACCTTTTTCTTCTATACTTTGTCAAACAATGTTCTAATTGAAACATCCAATTGTGTTATTTCAATGTCATTGTACACAAAGTACATGTGCATAAAATAAGTTTTTTGTATCCAAATGTATTTGAACCTCATCCAATTGTACTTGACAGTACAAATTGTCACTGCATTGCAATGTCTCCAAGTAGAAAATAGGGGATTTTTTATAGTCCTTTATTGGCTTTGTCCTTTGGACAAAGACTATGGCATCAACTCTCTGGATTTTGAACCCGAGTTCCCAAATCTTGTCTTACAACTACATTTGCACTGCATAACAAGGTCAGAGTTTGGTTGAAATGGACAATGAGTTCCCAAATCTTGTCTTACAACTACATTTGCACTGCATAACAAGGTGAGAGTTTGGTTGGAATGGACAATGAGTTTCCAAATCTTGTCTTACAACTACATTAGCACTGCATAACAAGGTCAAAGTTTGGTTGGAGTGGACAGCGAGTTTCCAAATCTTGTCTTACAACTACATTTGCACTGCATAACAAGGTGAGAGTTTGGTTGGAGTGGACAAAGCCTGACGGTCACACTGTTCTTGTTTTTCTAGAAGAATAAACCAATGCTACATTGGGGTCCTCCGGGACCTGGTTCCTGAGGGGCGCTTCTGGAGTTCTGTCCTGCTCTACTGTCCGGGGCGTTCAGGATTATCCACCCGGGGGCCTTCGATCCGCGGACCGTCGTCGGTGAACCGGAGTGGCGACAGCCAGATGAGTCGACCAGGAGGATCGTTGCCTACGGCGTTGGGTTGCCAGGCGTGGTAGATGTACCACCAGCCGTCGCCGACTTGAATCGGCGAGCCGTGCCCAGGCCCGACTGCGACGTTGTTGTTGGTCGACAGGATCGGTGCAGTCTGTGGTTTGGTCCAAGGGCCTTCGATCGAGGTCGCCACCGCATAACCCACCGCGTAGGTCGCGTCTCCGAAGTAGCCTCCCGAGTACAAGAGGTAGTAGGTGCCATTTCTCTCAACGACGGAAGGAGCTTCGATGGTGAAGGTTTCCCAGGTCTGATCGCGACCGATGATCCGGCGCGGAGAACCGGTGAGTTTCAGGCCGTCGTCGGTGAGCTGCTGGAGGTAGATGTAGGACGGGAGACCGACCGAGTTGCCGTCGTTCTTACACAACAGCCATAGCCGCCCGTCCCTGTCCCGGAAGGGTGAGGCATCGATGCAACCGCCCTCGTCGGGCTGCATCACCAGCGGCGTGGTCGAGTTGTCGACGAAGGGCCCGGCGGGCGAGTCGGCGACCGCGACCCCGATGGCTTGCTGGTCGGCATCTTTTCGGCGAGCCGTGTAGTAGGCGTGGTACCGGTCACCGACGGCGATCACCTCGGGCGCCCAGTGCCGTCCGGCCGCAGTCCAGGGAGCGATCGCCGGCATCCCGTTGCCGAGGGACTCCCAGCTGATTAGATCGGTCGACCGGAGGACCGGCATGGTCACGGAGGCAACCTCGGTCGAGTACAGGTAGTACGCGTCTTCGGCCTCGACGACCCCGGGGTCAGGATGGTTGGAGTTGATCACCGGGTTGGTGTAGCCTGCCTGTGCATGGACGCCGAACTGTTCCATTAGGAGTTGTGTGGCGCAAAGCAAGAACACGCTCAGGGCCACTTCACGTACACCCGTAACCGCACTTCAGCTTGTAGTCGATGCAAGGGGCAATGAGCTGCGAGCTCACGAAGCTGAAGAACAGTGCCTCGAGGACAAGCATAAAAACATCCGAAGGAGAAGACAAGAAGCCGATCTATCAAAGAAAGCCGTGCTCCACATCTCTACTTCTACAGAGCGTTCAAAGAAACAATCACGACGCATTCGAAGGAGAAGAACGAATCGAAAAGCAAACCCTAAAAGGTGAGGTCCATAAAGAAGGTGTGACTCTCCTTTATACCATGTGCAGAATGAGAACGGACAGGGCTTGTTAATCTTCTCCACGGCTTCTCAAGAGAATGGCCCTCTGCATGAGGGCCACGTCCTTATTCTGTGAAGATTGAGAATGTGGAGAAGGATTGACAAGTGCCAACACCTACACAAAATAGTGAAATTAGGTTGCCCCACACTAATTTCTCATATCTAACACTTTCAGACATGGTCAAGTATAGTTTGGGACAACCTAATTTCACTATTTTGTGTAGTCATGAAGCTGTTCCCTTCCTAGAAAGTTCATCACTGAGAAATTTGAAGTTCGCATAAAGAAAATTCTTCTGATTCTGGGTTCAGTATTTCTTGACTTTGACCATTCTGCCTCGTGCGGCATGCAATTCAAACTTTATCCTTCAAAGTGGAGGATCGTGGCAAGTTCGCATGGTTAATATTCTATACGCTCGTGATTGATATTCCACAGACTGTGTACTCAGGAGAAACTTGTTTATGCCTCGCGAAAACTGATATTTTGTGTTCCATAAGTTTAAGTACAAATTTTAGGCAAATCCAAAGAAGAATAGCTGGAACCCTCGTACTGGAAAATCTGCACTCGTGCAGTAAATGTAACCTGCATGGGAAATTTCGATAAAATGGTGGTATTCCATACGCCATTTTTCCATTCATTTCTACGAAATCTGAAAGTGCCAAGTTTGTGGTACAGTATACTGCCATTTTAACGAAACATCGGTTCTGCGCTCTTCTATGTGAAAAACATAATATTAAAATGAAAATGACAATAACATACGCAAAAAATAGGAACTCTGCTCCAAATCGAACTGCGCTTGAATCTAGATGAAGATTCCATCGAAAACTGAAACCTGAGCTCAGAACTACCTACCTCAGTCGCTGTTCTCTATACATGAAATCAAAAGAATCAATTTGTATCGACTAATCCAAAATAGTTCTTCAATTTATAATCGCATGCAGCTCTCCCACAGTGAAATATTTCAATATCATTAGAGGGATTACTTCGTTCACGAGCAAAAAGGAACCAGTACATAATCAGATTCAACATAGGGAACCTGGACCGATTCACTGGGCAGTGAGTGGTACAAAAAGAGGGGTGAATGTGGAGTGAATTTTTTCTTAATAAGGAAAGTCAAGGTCAACACTTGCCACTTGCCTTATTTGGACAAAATTCACTCCACATTCACCCCTCTTTTTGTACCACTCACTGCCCAGTGAATTGGTCCAGGTTCCCTGTGTCAAGGGACTACTAATTACTACTATTGTTGGTATTAAGCCGTGTTCCAATTGATGAAACCAGCTATTTGCAATTTCAAAGGAGCAAGCCATAGGGTACTGCAAGATCTGATATTTATCAGAGGAGTGATGAGGTTGACTTAGGCAAGTAGTATTGTTACAAGAGACTCAAATTACTTGCTCTGCGTGTGGGTGTTGAATTTGAAATGGAACAAAGTGGTATACATACTACTTTGTTGTTAAATGTTCTTTGGTTTAGGATTGGATTGCAAATCTACATTTCAGTTGTTGACGAAAGAGGGTTTTTTGGGGTGAAGATTGAGGATTTGTGTATATGTCTCACAATTTGAAGAGGCAAAATGCGTGTCCAGGCTCGTCATCAACGTTAAGTCCATTGACAAGGGTATCACGAGCTCTACTACCTTTGTTTGCTTGGGGGAGATTGTGATGGCAACCTGAGAATCTGAGCATTCTAGTTGGGGCACAAATAATTGTTTTAAGTGGCAGTGGAAGAAATATGTATTTGATACTTAGTTTTGCAAGTTATCCTAAAGCAATCTTTATTCCTTACCATTTTGGAAGTTAATAGTATTTAACCCCTAAATGATGGACCCATGCCCATTGATTTCAAACCTCACTGTCCATCACTCAATTTGCTACCATTTTGCAACTAGATATGTATGAAAAATTTTATATTTATTTTTCAGAGATGAAAGTACATGTCTTCTTTACTTCAGAAAAAATTTAGATTTTTTTGCGGAAAATTAATTTTTTTAAGAATTTTTGAAGAAAAAGTGAAGAAAAATCATTTTGAATAGAAAAATATTTCCAAAAATCTGAAAATTTCACCATAAGTGTATATCACAATGACAAACATCATGGTGTAAACTCAATTTCCGTATTATTCTATGATTAGAAAATAATAGACATTGAAAATACATCCAATGTTCAAATTGCAATAAAATATGCAATATTAGGAGTTTTTTCAAAATTCAAATTGGAGTAGAAACTAGAATAGATGACCTTCATTTTGTTAGGTTGACTCAAACTCAAAAAATATCATTTTTGTGGAGAAATTTCAGATTTAAAGCAAGGAGCAACAACCTCCCAAAAACACTAAAAAATAGCATATTTTGTGATCCGTTTTTTTTAATAGCTTCTCATTTCCCTGAAGACAAAAATTAGAAAGAGTACAAACTCAATTGGATACTCTTCATAACCCAATGTGAAAGGTCAAATATGAAAAGGAAGATGAAAAAATGCTTTTGAACTTTTCTTAGCTCAACGGTATTGTCATCGGAACACTCGAGGATTAAACGATGTTTTATCCTCAAAAAATGTGGGAGATAAGAAGAGTCCAATGAATAGAGAACCTAAAGACAAATGATGCACTCAGTCATAGTTTTTGGATAATATATAACTACCTTGGTGATAGAACCTCATCCTTCTAGTCTTAAATTTGAAAGACATCCATGTCCTTTCCAATGAAGTTCAATCCAAAAAATTGCCCTTCAATATAACCTTTTAGTCTAGACTTTGCGTTGCCTAGTATCAACAATTTTGGGCCTTCCCATTTTCTTAAAAATATAAATAAGAAAATTGACATATATAATGTATAACTTGAATAAAAATGACATACAATCTAATACTTCAATTGCTTTACTTTATGTAGTTACAGGCTCCATGGTGCTTCCTTCTCTGTGCATGTGTGTCTTTTTTTTTTATATTTCAAGTGTATGAGGGAGGTGTCAAATAAAAGTCTTACAATTTTACAAAAGGTACTGGGCCCTAATTCATTTCTTGTTTTCCTTTAATAAATATAAGAAAAATTGTCCGTTTGTAACAACTCTATGGAGATGGTCATTCACCAAAAAAAACCATGTACTTTATATATTTCAAAATACAAGCTGAATGAAGCTTACTTTGTGGACTTCTACACTACATAAATTCACTATTTTTAGAATTCCTCTTAACAATTGCTACAAGTCTACTAGAAGACCATCATCTGTTTCAAATTTGTTTTTTGGGGTATTAAATAGTATTAAATAGTATTAAAATTAAATTGGCTTTTGTGATATAAAATTAGGGGCTATTTCTGGATACTAAAATGTTTTTGAAAATTATAAAAAAAATTAGCAAGGTGTATAATAGTCATAAATATCTTACCTATTAATCTTGAGTCATTTGAAGCTAGTATGTAAAAGTTATGGGTAAAAAACAAAAGAGATGCAAGGTGTGACGCAAAATAGGATAGGTTTTTCTTGCAATAATCAAAGTATGGTTACTATCTAGGACATGTTTTATATGGTTTCCCCCTTCTTAGATATAGTTTGGATTTTTTCCACCCTTCCCTAAGGACAGTCTCTGAAAAAAAGTCAGATGTGCAAAGATGTATAAAGAGCTTAGGAAGGGCCAAATGCACGTCAAACTTTTGGAAGTTCCAAGGTGTTCAAAATATTCAAATGGATAACGTCTTTCACTTGACTATTGGCGACAAATGACATACCCACCCTCTAGAAAATACGCACAAGACAAGTAGTGAGCATGAGCCCTTTTGGGGAGGCAAAATGGAGCCAAAAAGCACCAATTCATGGTGAAAATCCTTCTTTTGCCAAATAAAAATTAATCTCTTTTTGTCAGAAAAGTTTCAATCCAATTTAAAATACAGATGAAATTGTCAAATATGGATGAAAAAGTGTATGAATTTAATTGAAAAGTATTTTATGGTACAAAAGATGGATGTACAAAGAAATAAAATGCTTCACCAAATTTTAAATGATCGCCATCCTGGCACTTTTTCAAAAACCCTAAAAAAAGGGCTAATAGTGAGCATTATCAGTCTAAATCTTAACCAATCAAAACATGCCACGACGGCGAAACTCTCCTGCATTGACATTTTATCGCCCTAGAAGTTGGAGAGCGAGCGCAACCCAAACTGGCACAGCCTGCCGTGTGGAAAGTTTGCAAAGAGATCCTTCCTCGCATCCCCTGTGGCGATGGCGATGGCGATGGGGATTCATCAGCACTTGTCAAGATGCCACTCACTCGTACCCAAGAATTTCTCCGAATCTTCTTTCACGACGCGTTGCAATTGCCGAGGTCGGCAGCTGGCTAGCTTCGGAATTGGAAGAACTTGCTCATCACAGGCTAGGGTGGCGATTCCGGGTTCAATTGAGAATCGAATTGGAGCTCGCCTGCACGCTTCTTGAATTCGTCTCGATCTGTAGTTTGGATTGTTGGTGAGTTCATTTCGTGCATAAGTTTCAGAATTTGAAGCTACGGGAGGTCCACGATTCAGTTTTGGTCTTGTTGTAGTGTTGAGAGTCGGAAAGGTTGAACCCTAAGTCTGTGGAATCACCGTTGCGTCAATAATTCCAACAAAAAGACCGTGTTGGGAAGCTGTTTGTAGGTTGATCTGCGAGTTTTTGTGGGGGGTACCATTGTTCCTGTTGAGAATTTAGTGATTTGGCGAGAGTGGGTAGAATTTAGGTTATCTAGGAGCCCTGTGGATCCCTACCTGTGGCCAAGAATTCAGTGATTGTCTGCTTAGCTGATAGTTGCAATCCGTGCGCGGATCCTTAGTGTGTTGAATTGACTCTGTTTCGATGATAGTTGTGTGATTGTGTTCTCAATTTTACTCGGCCATGGGAGCCTGCCTCTCCCGCGGGTATGATCCCGCCCTTGAGAAAAAGAAAAACGGCGTCAAGAGCTCCTCGTTAGTATGCAGCCACGATTCATCACCGAAGGAATTGAGCTTCGTGTACAAAAACCGAACGGTTTCCACCATCGTCTCCAAAAGCAAGACCTTGAGCGAGCTCAATTCCTTTCTGCTCTCCGCGTTCGAGCTCGAAGAATCCACGTACGTCGTGACCGGCGTGCTCGTCACCGTCACGGGCCCCTTGATGCCCTTCTTCATGTTACCCTACCTGCATTCCAATAAGCCTGAAAGCCCTTACCCTCTCATCATTGCCTTCGTCAAGGACTGCGAGATCAACAACTGGGGCTGCGCTCCGGACGCGCAGGCGCAAGCTGCTGCGACAGTGGAATGGGCCGAAATTGAACAACTAGGGTCGGAGCTTTATTCTTCCCCTTCCTCCGCCGTGTTAGCGAGTCGCCTCTTCGAAACTCTGAAGAATTACGGTTACGTCCGCTTGCATCTGCCTCCGAAGTCTCCCATTCTCAGCATCTTCCAAGCCGCGACCTCGTCCCTCCAACGGTACTGCGCCTTCCCCGAGGGTGAGAAGCAGCGCAACTTTTTAGGGTTTAACCAGTATAAATTCGTGGGATACAGCCATGCGAAAGGAAGCGCTCGCCAGTTCCTCCAGCTGAGGACCACGAGGGCGCGCGTGACGGATACGGGCAAGGAGGTTCCGGTTTTCGATACCGAATTGACGGAGGCGTACCTTGCTTTGCAGGGGATTGCTTACCAGTTGTTCAAGCTTTTGTGTCATCCGGATCTCACCCCGCAAACACATCTTTCACCAGAGTTTTTCTCTTCTCTTCTCGATGCGCCGTGTCCATCTGTCGATGCTTTCAATCACTGCTCGTCGGTGCCGCACTATCAGTTCATTGGGACGAATGTCTTTAGGGTTTATCAATACCTTCGGGATATGGAAGCGAAGAAAGAGGAGTCACCGGGGTTTTTAAGAGCAGCCACGAGTGTTCACTCCGACATGGGATTGTTAACCGTGAGTCCGCATTCGAATTTGCCGGGGTTGACTGTTCTGCAGCATTCGGATGCAAGTCGGTGGGTGAACTTGGAGATGCAGCCGGGCTCCACTTGCGTGGATGGCAGCGATGTGGAGGAGAATTTCGTCTTCGTATTTGCTGGGGAGACGATGGCGCAGCTGACGAAGGGCGCGCTTCTGGCTCCTCTCCATTTTGTGGATGAGCGCACCCCGACCAAGCCACGCTTCAGCATGCCGTTCTTTCTCCGAGCGCGCCAGAAGAGTGTGTTGCCGGCCGTGGAGGGGCTGTGTGGAGAGATGACGGTGGAGAGCTTCATGCGGGATTTATTGCAGCAACGGAAGCAAGTCTGGGGTTATAAACCGACTACGGATTTTTGAGTGGTTATCAGGTGCAGGAAACCAATCGTTGCAGAAGTAAATGATTTTGCTGCGTGGTGGAAATCACCGCTTGTAAGCACAGAATTTTGTGATGTCTCATCATATTTTTGATGTCGAAATTGATAAGACGCATCAACCTTGATCACGGTCAAGATCCGTAAGCAAGTTACATTCAACCTTGGCATTTAGATTGATGTGATTCAGTTCGAGGTGAAGAGTAGATTTGTAATTACTGTACTTTGCTATTGATTGATGGATTGTGGGGTGCCAGCGATCTTTCAGTTTAGCATTATTGGATTTTACACGCCGCTTATTAAGCTATCTTTAATAGGTTACCTGAGCTCTAGATAATGGTGTCTCCCATTGGCGAAGCTGATGTTCCATTTTTCTCTTTGATCTCTGATCAGAAACCCTGTTTGGCTACAAGGCTACGTACAGGAACATGACGAGACTGCAAAATGGAATTCGAATAAAATAATTCATGCAAGTCCGGTGTTATACCGGCGTTGCGATTCATCCATACCTTAAGTGACGCTGTTTGTTTTGTTTGTTTTGTTTTGTTTGTTTTGTTTTGTTTGTTACATTGAGATCTTGTGGACTGTGAGCACGTTCTTGGCACTGTCAAAAAGCTCTTGGCAAGGAGGGGTGCATGGGCTTTGTTTTGTGGCGTTTGAATATGCAGTGTGAAAGTTATGGAATTTTGAAGTTTTTATTGAATTGAAAATTTGAAAAATTACTTTTACTTTTAATTAAGGAGATTAAGGACTTAGCCATCACTTTTGACATCCCAATGATTGGGGCAATGGCACAGGGCAAACTAGTATTAACTAAGGTGTAATTCCAATACCTAGTTACAGATATGCACTTACATATACAGTTGTCTCATGAACTCAAAAATCTGTCACTGGTTCTCTAGGGGTAAATCGGAGGGGGTATAAAACACATGGTAATGAGAACTGCATAGCAATTGCACGTTTAGTATCGGTAACAATTTGAGGATGCTCAAGCAAATTCTTTGAAAAGATTTTGCTTTACATATTCAGCTGCCCTGGAGCCGCCATGACCTACAACACAATTAAATAATCCGCAACCAGGAAACAACGAACAGAGAAAAGCCTAGCTGAGAACTGTCGCTGGTGGACAGAGGTGTTTTTAAAATCCGTACTAGTCAAGGGGAAAGCAACTAACCACCAAAAACGCCAAACAATCTAACCATTTTCTCTTCAACCTTTGATATTTGAGTGTCGAGGACATCTTCCATAGAGGCCCTCTTCCCTCGCAAACTTGAGTACCATAGCTGAACTTCTTGGGGTTTTTTTTTTTTTTTAAACATATGGACAATTTCAATTGAAAAGGAAAACAATACATCGAACCAGGAGACGAGTCTTCGGCGGGGATACTTATTTTTTTGAAATCCTGTTCACAAGAACAGAGAGTACCTAACCAGATCATACTAAAACAAAGTTGAAATGCAACCAGGGGAGCACTCAGCCCAACCGAGGGCTCAAGAGGACTGAACTTCTTGTTTTCATTGCACAGAATAACCAAGTATTCTAAAAAATCCATATGCCGACAGATGAATTCCCCATACAACACCCGAGCTTAGCTATTTGACTGATGGTATTTCCGCAACTGAGGTTTCTGAAGACATGTCTGACGGCTAATCATAATAAGTATGCACCTCTCAGCACAAACAGAACTAAAGTTTCTGCTTTTATTATACATCATCGTATACAGTAAAAGAGATTCAAATAAAATGAAAAGAAAGTATCTCACAACTAAGCAACTCCATGAAGAGCCCATCTGTGGACCGGACAAGGAAAGGCAATGCTTATCTTTGAACTCAAAAACACCGCTGAGAAGCAGGATTTAGGACATAGCGAATTGAACAAGAGACTTCTACCAACATCAGCAGGCGCCATGAGCAACATGACGTCAGGGCTTCTTCAGCAGAAATAGCACGAACTCGTAACCTGGAACTAGAGTAGCAGATGCCTGTACCTTCTTAGGAGTCGGAGAACCATGATTTTCTATTCCACTTCCAACCTGCATCCTCCTCGGAGTTGGAGAAGCATGATTTCTCATTCCACTGCAGCACTCTCGGATGGACTTCGGAGTTTGAGAGGCATGACTTCTCACTCCACCTGCACAGCTCGTACGAGTTTGGGAGTAGAGCAAAGCCTTTGGCACTGGAATCCACTGGAAATCGGCTTTGGCTGCGCGTAACGCGTACACAGTGTTAACTCCTCAATGCATGACCAAGGATTCATGGTTTCAAAATGACCAATTTCGCTGATCATATTGTGAAACATATATTCAGATCGAACCAAAATATTTACCAGAATCAATGATGAACATGGCATGGGTTGGAAAAACCTAAAGCAATTAAAACGGAATAGAAACAAAATGGTATGGGTTGGAAAAATCTAAATGCTACAAATTGCAATCACAAAAACTTTTGGCAAGGGACTATATAGGGTAAATTTTTTTGCCCTCCAGTCATGTCACTCATGTGGTGATTGTCTATAAGATAAAGACATCAAATGATTATTTCTTTTAATTATATTTTTATCGTTATCATTATAGTTTACTTTAGTAAAAAATATTAGCAAATCCCCAACCTTCATTTGGGTGGATTTGGCAAAATGTAATAAAAAAAACACCACAAAGGCCTTCATGAGGTTAGTTTTAGATTGCTATAGACCGCCCCTGAAAAGTACGTTGATGTTGTACCTTCAAACTTGTGAACATTTCTAGTTTGATATTTAAATTTTCTATTTTATTTGTTTGGTTTTTTAAATACTTTTAGGCATATATAGAGTGAGATGAAACTAGACAGACCTTACCCTAGAGTGTCTACATGGGGTAATATATAACAAACACTTGTTCCCCCATCATGTCAAATGATTGCGCTTGGATTATGAATAGCAAAAGGAATTGATCTATAGATACCTTACAAGCAAAAAAAATCCTACAAGTTCATATTTTTTACCTATCCCTAGGATTCCTTAAAGATGTTTTGAAATTATCTCATTTATTTTGTGTATTGCAAAAAGCTATTTTTCTTGGAATAATGAAAGTATTTACATTCATAGGTAATAATAAGAAATACAAAATATAGATGGAAATTCATTTATTCAACTATACTTCTGTACAATCTTCCAAAAAAGAGCTATTAATATCACTTCAAGATTTTGTCACTATTCACAATTTCATCAACTAAGAATAGAGGAATTTATCATTGAATATTCCTTTACAGAAAATTATTTTGCCTTGCAACAAACTATTGCTTGAGGAACGATTGTTGCCTCATACATCTTTCTACAATCATCTTAAGCCTAATTACTACAATTCTAGGTCCATGATTATAGGTAATTGACAAAAAAATACTAGGCTCATAGCTCACATACTAGCAATCAAGATTCAATAATACACACAATATTGTGTCACTATATTTTGAGTGACATTTATTAGAATCAATAGTATGCACAATATTGTGTCACTATATTTTAAATGACATTATCGAGCACACTATTGAATTCGGTGCATACCCACCGAGTCTAGAGAGATGCAAATGGTTCCATTACCCGTACCTCATTTTTGAACGTAGAATGAGCCAATCCATCTTGTAGTCCTATATCTTGTACATGAGGGGAGGTCTTTGTTACACAATTGTTTCATAATGATGAAACCATTCAATTACCCTACACAAAATGCACATAATTTTATGGAATTATATAACTTTGTGACAATACTGCAATAATATCTAACCTTGAACAGCTCTGAACATTTGTGAATCGTTTGAGATAGATTGAAATACGGATATCGGATTGCCACTTTCTAAAGGGCTTTATAAAATAGCAACGTTGAAAGTTGCCAATATTCTACAGTACTCTAGATTCAGTGCTATAAGCTCTTGCAAAGCCGTGAAAAGAGAAACCGCCAACTCATCCCCCTACCTATTGCAGAGTACAATTTCATAAGAACTTGCTCCATCCCAACTGTATTATATCTAACCTTGGAAGCAACGGCTTGAAGTCAAACACTCAGATCGTTACTTAATGGGTCAACGTCGTTTTTGAAGTCGTATTCTTCAACAAGATTCAAATTGTCCACCAACTGATGATACGCTTGGCAACCTCCACACTATCACAGAATACAGTTCGCACTTCAGTTTCACACAAACCTCGCTTTTATCATATGCTCCACCAACTATTCTGAAAACAGTTGCACAAGAAGCCACTTGAGGAATAAGTGTGGTGATAAAAATAAGCATACCTGGACGTACACAGTGCCCCGACGCAATGCATCTGGATTTATCATACGTTTTGTACGAGCTTGGCAAACATTACAAGTAAATTCCAAAAGAAGCGACCTTCGAGGTAAATCCAAATCGAACTGAACCTACACACCACAACCACAGTCAAAGCAAAGGACGGAGAAAAATCTTGTAGAAGTGCAATCGAACCAGGCCTTTTCAGCATTTATCCTCATGTCGGTTCTAAGTCATCTACCAATAAAAACTTTATATCTTTGCAGCTTTTGCATACAATATCCAAACTAGTAGTAACACCGGTGCAACAATTGCAACAACACCCCCAACAACACTCCGTTACATAAGAAAAAGTAGTATTCTGTTTAAGTTTAGCTAAAACTGATATTAAAATGAGTACAGCATCCAAAATTTGTAAGAAAATTTGTAAGGATGCAACCATGACCATCCGTCTGGATGAAAACATAACAGATGAAATTGTGACACAGTTTGCTTTTCATGTAACAGAAAATGCATTCTCTTTGATTTGCACAGTAAACTTTTTTGAACACCCAAGTAATAATATAGGCGCTTAAAATGTCAATTTTAGGTGTACTTACTTTCACGCAACCATTAGAAGCACCAACTGAACTAAAATTGTGAAGTTGCCTCACCGTGTCATTTTCACCCAGAGTAGACTGCACATTTGCATCGGGTCCAATCTCATCTTCCTGCGATGAGGATGTTCCTCCCAATTGACACCTAATCCTTCCTTTATACATTCGCCTTTGCCAGAGCTTTCCTAAAGCGGTTGAATACTCTTTACCCGATTTAATATAAGGAGAACCTGGCAGCATACAGAAGCTGCTAGTCAAACCTGTCAATTTCAATTATGATCACAAGAATCAGAGTTAACTGTCAAAACCTAAACACAGCAACAACAATATTAACAATGTGGAATAACAGAACACACGAGCTCTGGAAAAACTAGCAACATTAGGTAGAGCGTAGAGATGCCATTAATCGCACACTTCGACATCTCCCCGCAACAAGTGTACACCAACTGCGCAGAATGGCTGCATGAAAATTTCGTTCATGTGGAAAGAAAGTCGTTGCCGTGCACTTCTATGTCCATAGTCATCAATTGTAGAATTGCAAGAAACTCTATTGTAAGATCGATTCACTTTACACAATAAAAAATAACGAGGTGAGAACGATGAGCCGTGAAGGAAAAGCACTTGTTCTAAGGTAAAATTTGGAATTTCATCACTAATTGCAAATTTTACCAATCACAAGAAAAACTTGATTCCTGAAACTCTTGCTTTAGAAAGATTTAGGGTTTAGGGGTTTAGGACTCTCGAACCATTCTGCTTGTTAAAATTTTCAAGTCAAATTAGCACAATTTGAATTTGCCCAGCCGTTTAAAACTTGCGGTGTGCGGTGAATGGTATGTTTACGATAGTACATGCAGCTGCACACAGGAACCTACAAGAAGAAAAGAATCAGCTTCACAAAGTAGACATACCTATGTTGCAAGATGGTCGCGCCAACCTCACTGAAGAATCCATGCGAAACAAAGGAGCACCCCAAAGCAACACAGGCTGTTGTTGCATATTACTATTACAGCAGCTTCTGGAAACAACCCGAGGGCATGTCAATCCGGAAGCCTGCCCCACGACCATGTTGACGACCTTCATGGCGCCAGAAATCGTCTCTTTATGCTGCAGAACGTCTTCGATGGAAAAACACCAGAATTAGGGTTTGGGGAATGGAAGAGAAGAGAGAAAAAAGTTCACGGAGCCTGCTCTCGTCGCCGACGATTCACTGCGAAAACGGCTCGACAAGAAAAACAGAAAAGCGCAACTTCACAATCTAGCAATCTAACAATCTAGCAATACACTCCAGTTGCAGTTCATCCATTCTCTTTTGTCAAAAGAAATAAAAGGGTAGTTAATAGTTCGTTTTGAGCTCAGGGACACTGCATGTTCTCCGTACAAATTTCATTGTCTCTCATTCTTTGCTTAGCACTTCAGAAATTGGGCTTCAATGAGTTCGTTGAAATAACTAAGTGAAGGACTTTAAAGAGGTCACCTCCCCAATTCATTGAGATGAAGAAATCCATCAAATTTGGCAAAATTAACTAGAATATCATATGATCATGATCACACATCCTTCTCACTGATGAATCCAAGACGAAATCAATCTGAATATGAAGATACAACAAAAGCAGAAGAAACAAAAAATAAAAACAGACAATTCGAAAAGAAACAGCAAATTACCGAAATACTACACCCTAATCGAATGGCAGAGAAACCCTAAACCTTAAACGAAGGACACAAATTTGCACGCATGAATCGACCCCGGAACTCTCTCCGTGTATAACGGACAAATGTACAGAAGCAGCTGCGAGGTCTACTTCAATTCCGTTCGCACATTCAGTGGTCACAACTCCTGAAGCAGATTTCGAACCGGCGATTCATACGGTTCATCCAAAGTTCGAAGGGCAGAGAAATTGCAACAGGACCCCCTCAGACATCACACGTGACCAAAACTCAGCACACTAGAACTTCAATTCCGAATTCAAAGCTCTAGCTTCTTACTCCTTGCACAAATGGCAATTAATTCAAGTACCTTGAAAAACTATGCGCGTAGTCGCTCACACCACAAGCTCTCCAGACCGGGCTGTGCAGCTCTCCAAAGACGACGGCAGAAACAACAATGGTGAAATCTGCAGCAGAGGAGCGCAAGATCAAAAATTCGTTCGCCAAAAATCTTCTTCACGCCCATTCTTCACCTTGGCCATTCTCAATCTTCAGTTCAAGAAGATGGGACCTCCGTGACCAACTGAAGGTAGTCACTGAAATTCTCTTATTGTTAACTAATAGGTGCATTCTCTTTTTCTATAGTTAAGGTAGAGCCACCGGCCATAACCAACCGAATAAGGAATTGCAACATGATCTGGAGTAGTGAAGGTAAAACAAATATTTTTCAGAGGTACATCAATAGAAATGACAAGGATTGCAAAAAAAATTGGTAATTTTATTGCTTGAAATTAAATTACTATAAATTTTGGGAGGCAAAAAGTGCTCCAAATCCATAGCCAACATCTAGACTCTTCCCATTCCGATCATTCAAGAACTTTTTCCTAATCATTATTTCCTACTTTCTTTCTCACAACTTGGGACATGTGTCATGTAATCATTAGTTCCAACCTTGAAAAGGAAGGAAAAAAACATTCTAAGCTTGGTAAAAAATACGTGCACTTGTATGTCAAGAATAGGTCACTGGTCGGGGATGGCTCGGGGAATGGATGACTCTACCTTAATAGTGAAGTCATACATTGGACCACTCTAGTCTGTAGCTTCCTTGCATGGTTAATACACTCAAGTTGTGAAGATTGTAGAAGATTGGTGCAGTCGATTGATACCCGATAATACAAACCTTGACTGTATTCATCACTGGATACATATATGAGGATGCCAAGACACGATGGATGCCATGGACGTACTATTTCTTTCTACCTCGATACTTTGAATTGTCAAATATCAAATTGCACCTACAGACCTGTTAGAGTTCCTCACACATTCCAAGAATTGAACAATTCATAGTTCATAATGCAAACTTGTCCTATTAAGATAAACCAACCTATGACAAGGAAACACTAGAAGAAAATTGTGTTGAAGTCAGTCCAATCTGCATGATATTTTTTGTTTTTAGCCCAAAATTTTGCACTGGAAGCAGGAAATGTCATGTAGATTGTGTTGACTCCAATACAATTTTTTTTTAGTGAGAATGAATGGTTTGCCCTTGTAGCATTGTAAAAAAAAAAATTTAATTCCATATAGACTGATAAATGTGAGAAATGGAGAGAGCAATTGAAATTTTATTTTATTTTGACAAAATATGAATTTGTTATAAATTTTCAAAGTGTGTTGCCTGATTGGCCCAAATGGGTTTGTAGACTACTCCAAAACCAACAAAAAATGTATCCACAATGGTCATCTTACTGAGCTAAAGCAATCACAATATTTCTTAACATAGCCACAAAATGACAGCCTAAAAAAATCACATCCTATGATGAATTTATACTAAATAGGTGGAAGTTCCTATAGCAATCATCAAACATTCCATCACCATCATCCAAGACATTGATTGTGACCACCAATGATCCCAAAAGTGGCTAAAATTCTCTTGGATTTTACCGAAAAAAATCATACGCTAATGTAAATGCCAGAAAATCTTTAAAAAAATAACATTGTAGTCGTTTTCCACAGCTCGTTAACAAAGACATTATTGAATCTGTTATTCATCCAAATGGACATTCGCAGTCATCTGCCACCCAGTGGTGTGACGTGGTAGCCCAAACGCAATTTGAGCCATTGATCTGTAGTAGTAGCAGCTCCATTAAGGTGAATGTACCCATATCTGATCACTTAAGGGTTTCCACAACAAATGATGAGCAATTTAAGGCACAAGAAATTTTTCTCATGTAGAAAGATAAGAAATATGGGGATTTCCAAATTTTGGTAATTTTATTCCCAAAATTAAAGTTACTATGAATTTTGAAGTCAAAAAGTTGTCTGGACTAGTAGCCAATCTCTAGAGTCATCCAATTCCGATCATCTAAAATACGGCTTTTTTGCTCACTATTTCTTATTTTCCTTCCTCACTACTTTGGGACGTGTCATAACCTTATTAGTCCCAACCTTGAAAAAACACATTCCAAACTTCTTAGCTGTGGTTGGAAATAGTGCCCCCTACAGGTTGGTTATGGGTCATGATCGACTATGGGTACATTTACCTTACACCCGTCCATTTTGCTAGTGAATTAGGGTGAAGGGAATACTATGCTCTTGGGCGAGTAGCAACCTTGTCTCTCTCGTCTGTAGGTTTTTGCAAGTGGAATTAAGTTTTTTTTTGTTTAGGCTGCAATCATGCATTTATTTCTACTTAACTTTTTTGTTGTCGTGGTGCAATCTGCTGCGGTTGGTGCCTTGAGTTTGGAGGGACTGTCAAATCTGAATTTGTCACAGAGTCATTATTATTTTTTGGAATTTCAAATTTTTTTTTCATTGCCGCTTTGAATGTTGGAGTGTCGTGCCGTTGTCATCTGCAATTGTGAGTGCCAATTTTTGAGGCTGTGAAGTTTTGGAAATCTTGGTGACCTAGTCTCTTGCATTCACAGCATTGTAAAAATGGAGGCTATGATTGAATTCCTGATTGAGTACGTTGGAGATTGCATCTATGAATGTTGCAAATTGGCAACATTCTTCTTCCTGAAAAACCCTATTGTTGATGTCGCGGTGATTAGTGTTTTTTGCTTTCCTTGCTGTTTTTGGTGTGCTTCATCGTCTTGCTTTTCAAATTGTTCTCTGTTGTGGGGAGTGTGGGCTGTGTGGGGTGTGTGTCTTGGGGAATGGGGTGCAGATATTAGAAGAATTAGGAATGGCGCCTTGCTTGAAGTTGCCCAAAAACTTCCATGTGAAGACCTTCTAGTCCAGCCGCAACAGCTGGGGTGTTGGGAACTTTTTGGTGCCAATGGAGGGAAGTAGTGATGGTGCCACAGCTGCTGATTTGGCCCCCTGTGATCGAGATTTCATCATGCGTTGAGGACAATGCCACTCGCATTTTTGAGACCCGCTTGTCAATTCCGTATCTCCTCCTGCGCAGTGCTATAGCCCATCGGAAACGACAATGGTATTGCTTGAGGGATTCCACAATGGCATGGAGGTTTCCACTCGGAGGGGAAAGAAGTGGGGGCTATGAATGGTTCTTCCTGTGCACCAAAAAGACAAAAGGCAGCTCCGAGCACAATTACTAGACGGTGGCAATCCTTATGGGCTTGCAAGTATACCTAGACGAAGGGTGAGTTTGACGCCAACGGCAACTTGACTAGAGTTGTCTGCCAAAAGTTGCAACGCAATCAGCGGAAGACGAAAGGTGATCATGCCTAAGGGGGATAATTTGGAGAAGTATGAAGAAAAGAAGATGTGCGTGGAGGATGGGGTACCCTTCCTTCATCTTAAGAAGGGTGACACCTTTACCAAGCTTGATTACAAACACCTCTAATATTGCAAACTTTGGGCTGGCCGCAAGAGAGCTAGAAGCGTGGCGGATCAACTTGTTGCTGGCTTGGAGGGCGAATTCAATCGCAAGGGAGTATAGTTTTCTACCTTGTTCCAAGTTCTAAATCATGGCTGTCCCATGTACGATTACAAACGTGAGCAGTATTTGTTGCATCACCTTAAGGTGAAGAGATTACCCAAAAAACATTGGTCTGAGAGTAGTAGTTGGGAGATGAGTGAGTATCTTCATGCAAGGGTTTTGGCGGCCCTGAAGGCCGTAGTGCAGTCTATGTGCATCATTTCCATTAGTGCAGACAAAGTCACGACATTTGATCAATACTTCTTGGCTTGATGTGCATGTTTACGCGATGGACTTGTGGAAGAGGGACCCGCACTTACTGCATTTGTCGTGTGTTTCCAATGGAAGAACCGTGGATCACCTGACAAATGCAATTATGTACTTGTTGATGGGTGAGGGTGGGCTAGGTGAACAGGATATAGCGTCCAAACTCATGTATTTTGATGCCAAAGGGATAAATGCATTTCAGGGACCAAAGATGGGTGTCACTACCCAAATTTGTGAGAAATGGGCCCTTTTTGTCATTGGTGCTAGCTGCGCCAGTCACCGTATAAATCTAGTGGTACTTGGAGACGTTGTCTAATTACCTACTTGTTTTCTATTTGGAAGGTCTCTTCCAGTTTGTCTACGCATACTTTTGTGCAACCATAAGCAACACTCTGAGCTACGGAAGCGAGCTAGTCTCATAGAAATCAAGGCCAAAAAAATGTTGAAGAATGTTGAAACGCGTTTTCATTTCTATGAGGAGTCCAATGCTTAGAGTTTTTAGTGAACACAAAACTTTGTTGGTGAAGATGAGGCTGGACATGGCCGCATCCACCAAGCAGAAAAACAATGCTGCTGCTACCTGTAATTTTGACTTTCTAGGTGATGTAGAAGTCCTCTTCTCTCTGGCATGCTTCATACTTTTGCTGCTGAATGTTGTTCATGCATTGATCAATCTGGCCTAAGCACGTAACATTTTTATTTGTGATTTTATGTAATCCATCAAAGTTTGCTAGGATGTTCATTGACAAGGCTTCATTATACAATACGGTGGAATTCTCTTGGTACAATGAGCTTGTGAAACTAAAGAGTGCGGACATTCTTTTGGAGTGGTGGAACTTGTAGGGTGATAGCAACATTTCCCATCTGGTGCTCAACTTCGGCATTACCGCTATATTTGCCTGTTGCACTAACAAGCAGACATGGCAGCAAATTTTTGTCACAAAGGAGGTATACAACTGCATTTAGGACAATGTAGAACACCAATTTACAAATTAGTATTTCCATTTTTTTTCTTTGTTTTTTGGGGGTATGTAATGTTTGAACTTTTCAACAACATTTTTGCAATATGTAATGTTGATTTTGATGTGCAGGAGTTGCCATGGTATGCAAGTGTTGATTTGCCTTGCATTGTCCTTTCTTTCTGTCCTCGTATTTTTTATTCAAATGACGATGGCTGTCGCTTTGGCCTCTGATGCTTGTGCCAATCGGAATTTTCTTTTTGGCAGTGGAGGTTTTTGGTTACCCTCTTTGTGTTTTGTTTGCAGTGGAGGTATTTGATTACCTTCTCCGGGTTTTTTGGCTACGCACTATCTCTGTTTTGTTTTTTTGTGGTAGTTGGTTTTGGTTACCTTCTCTGGGATTTTTGGCTACGCATTTTCTGTTCTGTGCATTGTGGTTGCTGTCAATTTTTGCAGGTTTGCACTTTGAATTTATGATGGTTCTTCTTTTTATTGTTTTTTCTTTCCGTTTCTGGTGCTGTATAGTTCCTAGTGTATACTTTGTTGTTTGTAGACTGCGCTTTGTGTTTGTAGATAACGGTTGTTGTTGAATTTTGCAAGTGTGGAATTCGGGTGCAAGTGTAGGTCGACTGGTGTGGACTTGTGTTTATTTGACTAATCGTTGATGTTGGTATTGTTAATTGCTAATGTTAGTGCTGTGGTCATTCTAATTAGTTTTGTGGTCTATGGCTTTTGTTCTACAGAGATAGTTCGATCATTTTGTGATGAATTGGATAAGAGATTTCCACAGCAAGAATTATTTGATGCTTTCGGCATCATTTACCTCCAATAT
Organism: Neckera pumila; assembly: GCA_963969595.1. Lineage (NCBI taxonomy): Eukaryota > Viridiplantae > Streptophyta > Bryopsida > Hypnales > Neckeraceae > Neckera > Neckera pumila. The sequence goes on along the minus strand of OZ018409.1, from coordinate 42,842,576 downwards.
TGGAAGCAGGATGGGGCTGACGAGAGCTTTCCACAACACTTGGCAGTTTTCAAGAGATTTTATTGTCACACAAAGCTTGTCAATGGAAGGCCAGCTTTGGACAATGGAAAAATGCCTTATATAGCCTCTGAGATGCTCTCTACCTCTAAGATAGACAACCAGCAGGGGTTGTTCAAGGTTACTACGAAAGCAAACGTTGACTCTGCTTGTACCTTGCCCTACTATGTTAATTCAATTATCAAACTGTGGAGAAACCTTTCTCAGTCACGGCACTTGGAAAACTCAATTTTTGAACATTTAAGAGTAGCAGAGATTGGTTGTTGTTTAGTGTTGGAATTTGTAGAAGATGAGCGCTGCTTTTCTACGCTGAAATTTCTGAAATCCTGCCAAAGGAACCGGTTGGGTAAGCACTTGCCTTTGGTGGTGCAAATGTTTAAGCAATACTATTACTCGTTGAAGACTTTCCCGTACAAGAAAGCCATAGATTTGTGGAAGAATGCAATCAAAGTTGGTCACATGGGGATATCTAATCTTCAGCTAACTCATTTACTATCCTCCACTATTTAGATCCCTTAATTTTCATGAGATTATGTTGGCTTTGCATCTCAACTTTTGGAATTTCCTTGACATTCAACGTTTGTGGTGGGAGGTGCTTTCAATTGCACACTAGTATAAACTGGAGCAGATGATGGTGGGCATCGTCAAGTTGTAGGAGATGGGGAATCTTCTACAATTTATGTTATTGTTTTGGTCTAACTTGTACTCTAATGTGGTCTATTTGTTTTGTATGCAGCACACTAAACTACAATTGGGTAGTCTTGCATTTTGCAAGTTGGATTCAATTCCCAAGTTTAAAGGCAATTTTGAATTTACATTTCTCAAATCTCAATGTATGACATGTATTGCAATGAGAAGCACCAAGATTGTTCAAAAAAATGAGCATTTCAATACGTTTTCAAATATCCACTTGTGAATGGCTTTTCTCCAAATAATTAGCCATTTGTTTCACACATTCCTTCACCCCAAGTCTTACTTCACCAAGACATTTTTTTTTTATCAACAATTTAACATTTTGATTTCAAATTTATCAAACCATTTCTACCACGGAAGTACCATGTCACGGAATTAGCCCTCCCTACACACACGGGTATAGCCTCCTAACTAATTACACAAAAGCAGAACTTCTGGGATCGCTGGTGCCAAGGTAAAAAGTCAAAAACTTTGAAAGCTAACATTGACCAAGCTGTTTACATTTCCAGGCGGTTCATCAATGAGAAGTTTGTTTGTTTTTGGCACAAATGAAACGGTCAATGAGACATTTTGATGTTCACATAAAGCGCCATCAAGGAGATTCTTCTACTTCTGGGTTGAGTATTTCCAGTGAATCTTGACTTTGACCATTGTGTCTCGTGGCGGCCTGTAATTCAAAGGTTATCCTTGAGGGGAGATGACTTGATTACTACTTGAAATCTTGAATCTCGGCAAGTTGGCATGGTCAATATAAGTTCTTCTATAAGTTCGTGAGAGATATTCAACAGAATGACTACTCAGGAGAAACTTGTTTAATATTAAAATTGAAAATAACAATGCCAAGCGGAGAAACTAGGAACTCCGTCTGCTTCAAATCGAATTGCACTTGAATAAAGATGAAGATTCCATCGAAAACTGAAACGTGAGCTCGGAGTGAGAATCAGAAAGTGTTCCGTACCTCGCTGATCTCTCTGTCTGAAAGCTGCACATGGGAAAAATTTACCACCCCAAGGTTTGTCGCTTCCCCTGTCCTGTAACCCCCAAGAGTCATAGAAGTTCCTTCACCTGCCATATAACGGGAAGTCAAGGCCGAGGACCAATCTAGACAAGAGGACACTACCGCATCAGCTGGCCCATATGACTGTGTCAGGCGCTCCTCTGCACAAATAAGCAGTTGTACCAGACACCAACTGCATCACATGCCAATCACAAGTATCTCCACCGATCAAGGGCAGGTTTGACCAGATCACTGACAGCATTCAAATGCAGGACCGTAGGACTTTGAACTACTGTACCTAGGATCGGAGACTTGCGAAGAAAACTGGGTCGCAACTGAGGGCAAAACTAGCGAAGGAAAGAAACATCAAGCAAGACTTTCTTAATTAGCATTGATTTGAAACAACAGCTCCCTGTAACATTAAAGCATGACATGCACCACGTTGAAGCTCTTCCAGTGTCAGCTTCAAATATAAACCCGGATTTCATTACTTGAAACATGCACATTAATCCTCCAAGCATCAGAAAGATAATAAAGAGCCTAACAGCCACAAAATTCTTTCCAGACAGACAGAAAAGAATAACAAACCTAAGCTGCGTAGGAAGTATAACAGCTGAGGGGGAAAATCGTAAATAAAAAAATTGATCTATTCTAAGTAAAAAAACCGGGAGGAAAAGGATTGAGACAAGGATAATGGGGTACTCCTGATTGTCCCCGATGGCAATATCATGAGGAACAGGCTGAACATTATAGTTAAAGGGTGTTGCGATGAGGACAGCGCGTGAAGTTTTCCTTCAACTGACAACCAACTTGAGCATCGTGAGCTAATGGGACCACCTTCATCGATACGACGCTTGGTTACAGCAATTTGAAGTCCCATTCATATATAATTGCGAGAAAGGTGACTTCGGGACGTCCGAATGCAGACGGCTATATAGACACGTTGACGAGCCCATAATCAACCTAGGTATGATGAAAGCGGATTACGACGCAAGTTATATTATCTGCGCTTCCTTTCTTGTAGGCTTCTTCTGTCAACCTCTTTGCAGCCTCTTGAGCATCCTGAATACTCTGCACCATCGTCACAGCATCCTGTATACACAACCAATAAAGCGAGTGCTTACTGACCTAATCCAAGTAGCAGAGTAATCTAATTGAGCACACCAGAGTAAGATAAAGATTAGGTTTTACTTGTTTTAAGCTCTAAACAGGATTCAAGTATCGGCTGTATTGTGAAAGTCTCAATCGAGACTCAGATGATGCACCAAACCACCTTGGCCTTCACAGACAATCACGCTCGCTCTATATTCAAAACCTCTAAGCAAGCCAAAAAAACAAGGTCCTGAAGAAAACCTGGTTCGATACAACATCCCATAGACCATCACTGGCAAGCAGAAGAAACTCCACCTCCTTGTTGATGGACACATCCTGCAAAAAATCAAAGAAATAAATACATCAGCAACACAGCGGCTCCCAAAAATTCAAGATTCGTGCCAAAAAACAAGTAAATTTACTTCTTAGAAAGGCAGCAAGTGTGTCCTACCTGAATCTCTGGATCAGCCACAACATACTTCTTCAGAAGCTTATCGCCAAATGCTCGAGAGACAGCAAGAACACCACCCACACGCCAAGTGCCTGCAAAAGGGAATCTTGAGCGAAAGCATTGTTTTCCTAAAAAGAGCCGAAGACAGCATTCCAGGAAACGTTATCGATTCAGAATTATAATTCAAAGATATCTTGGTACAAGAGGTTGTTAGACACTAACCGGACCACATAACAACTCCTCCAGCATCCTCAATCCGGCGGCGTTCATCAGTTCGATTTGGCTTATGATCATCTGAGAGAGGGGTTGCTGAAACATATGCCAGCGCCAATAAAAAAATTCAGAAACGAGAGATTTCTCAAAATCAAAAGAATCAATTTGAATCAACTATTGCAAAATAGTTCTTCAATTTATAATCGCATTAATGCAGCCTCCCACAGTGGAATACTTCAGCATCAGAAAGAGGGATTACTTCGTGAGCAAAAAGGAACTAGTACATAACCAAACTCAAGGGACTAATAATTCCTGAATATGATGGAGTTCGCCTCTGTCAGACAAGCTCCAAGAAGAATGGATAATCACCTTTCCCATCGATAGAAATCACAGCTCTAGAGTCACCGACATTGGCGACGTACAATCGGTCTTCCACCAGAACAGCAGTGGAGGCAGTTGACCCGGCATCCCTGTGCTGATTGTTCTCTTCTTTAAGATACTGCTCATCTGTCTGCTGGTACGTCTCAACTGTCAAGTCACTTCCAGGGTTAAAAAAAAACATCCTTTTGGCTGGACAGTTAAGAAAATCAGAACAAGCAGGATATGCAGATTGCAGATTATGATCAAATTGGACCACCTCCCCAAAACATGGAGTACAAGACTACAGGAACATGACGCGACTGTAAAATGAATTCCTACACATAGTTACAGATAAGCATTTACATGATACAGTTGTCTCACGAACTCATAAATCTGTCACTGGTTCTCTAGAGGTAACCCAGAGGGGTTATGGTAATGAAAACTGCATACCAATTGCACGTTTAGTATCGGTAACAAATTGAGGATGCTCAAGCAAATTCTTGAAAAGATTTTGCTTTATATAATCAGCTGCCCTGGAGCCACCATGACCTACAACATTGCAAAACACAATTAAACAATCCGCACTCAGGGAACAACTAACAGAGAAAAGCCTAGCTCAGAAAAATCGCTGGTGGGCAAAGATGTTTGTAAAATCCGTACTAGTCAAGGGGAGAGCAACTAACCATCAAAAACGCCAAACAATCCAACCATTTTATCGTCAACCTTCGATATTTGAGTGTCGAGGAAATCTTCCATAGAGGCCCTCTTTCCTCGCAAACTGGAGAACCCATAGCTGAACTTCTTGTTTTCACTGCACAGAATAACCAAGTATTCTAACAAATCCATATGCCGACAGATGAATTCCCCATATAAAACCCGAGCTTAGCTATTTGACTGAGTGCACTTCCGCAATTAAGGTTTCTGAAGACATGTCTGACGGCTAATCACAGTAAGTATGCAACCCTCAGCACAATCAGAACTAAAAATTCTGCTTTTATTACACATCATCGTATACAGTAAAAGAGATTCAAATAAAATGAGAAGAAAGATTTTCCCAACTAAGCAACTCCATGAAGAAGCCCATCTGTGGACCGGACATGGAAAAGCAATGCTTATCTTTTAACACAAAAACTCCGCTCAGAAGCAGGATTAGGACATAGCGAACAAGACACTTCTACCAACATCACCATGCGCCATGAGGAACCTGACGCCAAGACTTCTTCAGCAAACACAGCGCGAACTCGTAACCTGGAACTAGAGTAGCAAAGGTTTCCCAAAACACTGGGCAGTAACTAAGGCTACGACCAGACTACTCCATGTACTCGCCACCAAATACAACATAAAGCACTGTAACGCACACTACATTTCCAGAATCTCTTAGAGTTACAGAACTTAGAAACCCTCGAAAGACAAACCCTTGCATGATGCCAAATCACTCCATCAAAAACACAAAATTGTACGAAAAAGTAACAAGTAAACCCTACACAGGGACCACTACTCAGTTGTTAGAGAGCTGGATCCCGAGGTAAGGCTAAACATCAGTACAGCCAGATCCCATACCGACGACCAAATTTAAGTCAAACCTCACCGACACTGACCCAGTTCTTGATCAATCACAACAACACCGCATCTTCATCTCTCACTTCACTCTCAAGTCCGTAACTCGTCCAGATCGAGACTAAGAACATCGTCTGCCTAAACAGCAGGCGGTCCACAGCCAAATGTACCACAACCGACACATAGGCCCACATTCCGATCAAAAAAAGCGACAAACATCGCCTCTCTTCAGAGTTCCTGTCCTCTCTCTCGCACAGCACTGAAAGTCAGACACAAAACCAAAAACACGCACCTCTCGCCACCTCCGCTGGAAGGCATACTCCCCGCCTGGTGCGTAAGGTCGAGCACAGAGCCGAACCCACTCATTTTCTCTCTCCAACGATCGCTAGCGCCACGCCGAGGGCTACTGTTTCATGCTCTTCCGTCGCGCAGCAGCGTTCTCTGAAAGCCTGCACCAAGCTTCCCCTCCACCGAACAAGCTCCGTTTTCTCTGGCGTTTCCTGCAAACTCTTGCGCCAAACACAAGCAACCAGTAACTTACACAGGCTCCTTCCCACGCGGCCAGCAAGGAAGACAAGGATGTCTTCAAAATGGCGACTCGCGAGCAGCAAATCTTGCAGACAACCCTGCTAAATGGCAGCAGTCGGGAAGGGTTTCAGCAGCCGAGCGCAAACATGTAGGAGACGGAGAAGATGGGCCGGGTTGGGCGAGACCGGGTCGGGTGGGGTCGGGTCGGCTCCGGTCCAGTGTGTGACCCGTTGCGGGATGGACCCGGGCCGGGCCGGGAGGCTGTCCGCAGGTGCCCTGCCCGCCCCCTTTGACTGTCCCTCCGGTGGTACTGTACCGCTATTATAAAAAATTGCCAGCTTTGTTGACATTTTAGGTTTAACTTCTTTTTTTCCCAAAGGATGAGCATGCCCGTAGCGGGAATATGGTAGCAGGAGATTTTATTTTCAGTTTTCCAATTACCTGTAGTAGGACAATGCCCTCGTCTTCGGGGATTGCGGGAAAAACATGCATTGACTAGGAAGGTGGAGCCCGACGAGGAGGCGCACTTTTTCCGCAATGCCCAAAGATGAGGACATTGCTTGACGTGACTACTGCCAGAAAATCAGATTTCATTAACCCTAAAGTTCCATGACTATGTTTTCACAAAAACACTCAAAAATTGTCATTTTTAGAACAAGTACCAAATTTTTGAAAAAAAAATATTTTTTGACACATGGTACCATAAGATCTTGTAGTATGCTGACTTGAGAACATGTGGTAAAATTTTCTAAAATTTCCACCGCGTGGATTGCAAGATATAAGCATTCAAATTCATTGAAATTATTTTTTGGCCCTGCAAGAAACGAGACAGCTGCACTTCACAAGCTCACTTTTCTATGAAAAAATGTCCAAAATGGTGGTGCTTCCTTGAATTCTTTTTCCTAGACAAGTTGGCCACATGCTTGAAAATTTTCACATCATTTGGAATTGTACAAAATATACTAAAGAAATAGAAAATAAATAGTAGTAGAGAATGATTCAAAATACTAAATTGTTCAAAATTTAATTTTGGAATTAAAAAATGCCTTGATTCCAATGGTTAAAATGTTATAGTAAACAATCTACATCCTATGATTTTATTTTTTTCAAAAAATGTTGAAAATTGAGTAAAATAAAGGACTTCAAAGTTTATTTTAGAATAGAGAATCCATAACTATCCGCAAACAAAAAATCCTCATAACTTTTGATTCAATGATCATAATGGAATGATTCAAAGCTTTCCACATATATATAACTCTAAAAAACCAATTTCAAATTTTTGTTTTTGAAAAGAGTGATTTTCGTTTTCTGAACTGCCCAGATTGCCCAATTATAAAAAAAAATAACATATTAGGCCATAACTTTTGACTCCTATTTTTAAATGTCATGAAATTTGGTGCGTATGAAAGATATTCCTTGTCCCCACCTTCTATTAAAATTTGGGCTAAAAATATGGAAATCTCTAGTCACAGGTACCTGCCCAAAAAATTTATGTAGCCAAAAAATGCATTTGGATGAAAAACTGTAATGCCCGATTACGTAATCAGGCATTACAACCTAATTGCAGACAAAAACCTACCCAAAAAATGAACGGGCAATTTCTTGGTAGTGGTTTATAGCTATATATCCTATTAGTGTGTGACACTAGTTTACAAAAATCACAAAAATTACAATATTTTTAGTATATTTAAATTAGTACAACCTAAAATATGATTGTATTGTTTTAATTTCTAAAATGAAATATAATTATAATAACATAAAGTTTGCACATTTTGAGCTGTTTCAAATAGGATATATCAATATAATGTAATTTGTAATCTTAATAGAAGTGAAGGAAATATTTCATTAAAAAGCCGTATGTAGAAAGTGGATAAAATTAAATTATTCATCCAAATTTATATCATACTACTTCAAAATATTACGGGTGAGGTTTGGTACTTTTGGCCGTTTAAAAGTTGAAAATACTTCACAAATTATTCCAATATATTTTCCCACAATTGTAACATGTAGAAAATTTACCACAAATCTTAGGGCAAGCACCTCTTCTTACATTTTAAATACACCTACATTAATTAGGTCTTATTCTAGGGATATCATGTTGGCATATCTCGTTTCCAGATATCCTTTTAGATGAAATCCAAATTTATACTCATTTTAAGAAGGAGTTGATATTCATATTTTTCAAAAAGAAGAAATTAATAAGGGCTATGTTTTTTTATGATGACTATTTTTCCTTTGCAAATTATTGTTTCAAAACTAAGTTCATAAACAATTACCTATACTTGGTGTTTTATTTAGGGATTTTTCTCTTTACAAAAAAGAATGGCGTATATTGAAACACTTAAAGAAACAACCAAACAAACAACAACTTCATTAGCATGTACTATAAATCAACAGCATTCAACTTGAAACATAAGAGAATCACTAACAACCTCATTCATAGCGGAAGTGTTGTTCAAAGATAATCACAAAGTTAACCATTCCTGTGCAATGAAATCAACAATTTTTTGCTAGGGATTATCGAATAAAAATTTGTACAAAAGTGAATACCTTTACAAAAATCTAGACACCAACAATAGAAACTCAATATCACTCTTGAATTTGCACATCTTCTTATCTATTCTGCTTTGTTGTTAAAAACAAAACATTATGCAACTTTGGGAATTCTACAGTTCAAGGTTCACAACTTTAAATAGAGAACCAAAGTACACATTATGTGCATTTACAAACAAAACAATGCTGCAACTATCAAGCACCCAAAATTCCTAATTTCATATACAATAATGCAAAAATCAATTACAACTAAAGCCGTTACATTTCTAAGCTACTTTGCACACATATACAATACAACAATAACACACAACACCTAAGACAATACATGATTGACCCATTCTACATCAAACAATCATTGCAATGGAAACTTCAAATTAGAAACAAACTCAAAGATGAGGGTTGATTGAATTGTATCTAAAATTTATGCACAAAAGTGAGGAAAACCTCCAACATGCATTGTGCTACTTCCCCCATCTTTTCTCATACACTAATAAATAACAACAAAGGGAACCATGAATTGAATGATGCACAATAGCTAGCTTTATGTTCAATGTATTGAGGTTTGGCTAAAGAATCTTTTTGTAGAGTGTTTTAATCCATGATACAATCTACTTGATCCCGATGGCCATAATCCATACACAATGTGAAATCCTAAGACGCACCATGCAACAGTACGAATAAAAAATGAGTTGGTTTTCATCCTATGCATGTGAACCTTCTAAAACTACAAAAAAAAAATCCATATATATACATATTCATATACATCTCTCTCTCTCTCTCTCTCTCTCTCTCTCTCTCTCTCTCTCTCTCTCTCTCTCTATGTATTCAAGATCTTTTAAAATGGAAATTATAGTACAATACTTTAGATCTAAATTGCCTCATTTTTTAAATTCCTATATTATATATTTTTCTCTTTGTAGCATTGATAGAAGGCTTCCATTTTTAAAAATAATTACAATAATTATCCAAAAATAATAAATGAAAGGCTATATTTTAATTCACATATTTTTAAATTTTTCACCCAATGATTGCCTTGGGTCACAAATAAAATCCATTTATCACAAATATGAAATAAATTTTTGTATGCATTACATATTCCATCCTAAAAATGGAATCATAGTGTTACCAACTGTGACTTCTTCAATCTCATAAGGCACACATCATGCACAAGATAATCGAAAATTTTAATACAGTGACAATCAATAATGTTATATTTTATATAGAAATGACACTCAGAAAATACAAGGTGTTGTAGGACTTCAATATGTGATTTAAAGTCAATTATGCCTAATAAATATAATACATGCATGTAAGTGCTACAAAGGACGTTTCAATTGTTTAGGGGCTAACCCATAATGCCCTAAGTGATTATTTTTTTGGTCGCTGTCCCAAGGGTTGCTATTATGTGAGCATAGGAGTGTAAGCCCATGAGCCTATAATACTACACACCTATAGATTATATATTATAGAAACCGTCTATAATTATACGATATATATGTTACAAATACCCATATTATAAGTGTTTATGATACATACATCTTCTATAGTGTGTGGTATCTATATTATAAATACCTATATTGGAGGCTCAATGTTCACAAGCTTGCATTCTTGCGCTCACATACTAGCACTGCTGGTAAATTCAAAGTTAAGTGGTGTAGTTTAGATTACAACTCATTTTGTGGGTTTGGTTTGGGCATGGACTAAAAAGCCAGCCAACCAATGTAATTCTTGCTCACCTCAAAATAGATCAAATGCACCTCAAAAATGTCAGATTCAAAGAATTCAAGGAGGAAAACAAGGGTCCCATTCTTTTTTTTTTTGCAAACACTACTTCATTTCAGTGACCATTGTGCACTACATGCTCCACCATGAATTGAAAAATTCTTGGAATGTTGTGAAATTTCTACATATACATTTTCTACTCTTTTATTTTTCATTGAGCACAAAAAGAGAATAACTGTGAATCATTCTTACAAGATATGCTCCTTCAAAGTGCTTTGCCTTTTGTTTCCATTGACCCAAATAAAACTTCAAATTTAGATATCTCCTAAACTGTGCAATCGAATAATCTCAAGAAAATTCAGCAAAAAAATTGCTCAAGTTCTTGGTAGTTTTGGCCTACTTTGAAAGTACAACCCTTTGGATCATTAGGGGTTAAATTAAGAGCGTCCATTACCAACTTTATTTAATTATCAATAGTAAACATATTAGCATGATTGGAGAAGAAAGACATGGAAACCATCACAATAGAAAGCCATTGGGAGTAATTATTGAACAAGCATCATTGTGTAAATTCACCATTTTATATGTTCCTTATATCATTTGAAATACATGAATTTACTTGATTTACTGATGATTCTAGCATCAAATTTTGTTGCTCTATGAACATGAACTTTAAAATTTGATTTTTCTCCATTTTTGGGTAATGCAATACTCTCCTTTAACTTCAGGACAAATTCTCTTCTAATTGCTAAAAAACATACATTCTTCTTTCCTTCAAATTTTGTTCAATTTTTATTGTACTTCAATATGTGGCGATTGTAGTGGTGTGCATAGACTCTAAATTCTAACTCTAATTAAAAGTAGTTTTCACATTACATCCACTTTTTTGTAGCAATCCTTTGAAAATCAAGGGAGAAACCAAGTTCCAAATATGTAAAGATATAATGTAATCTGCTCTAAAAGCGAGCAACCTCTTCAAATCGACCCTATAAAAAGTTACTGAAAGTATATGAGGTGTTCCTTAAATGGATCACTTTAGTCATTGATTGAATTGATAAAAAAAAAAGTATTCTTTATTGCAAGAGCCAATCATTGGCCTTGATTTCCTCAAATCACTTTAGAAGTTGTAAGTGGACGCATCAGTTTGGGAGACCTAGGATCACAAATAGGAAACTACAATATAAATCTTAGGAGATTCATAACTCACTCAAAAACGCTTCAAAAAATATGAAACTACTAGTGTTACTTTCGGCATCCATTTTTCTTTCTTTGAAAAAATGAGTGAAAAATATTTCTATTCATGCAAACCTACGGGAAAGGCAAACCATCCCTTAAATGGTTGCTTTTAGAGCATCCTACCTTATTCAATTATCAATTGATTAGTGCACAACAATATGAAGAGATTAAGAAATTTAAAACTCCGTGCTAGCAACTTTTGCACAGATCCTACGATTGGGTGAAAATTCAATAAAAAAAACTCCCCATGAAATTCAATGAGCACTTAACCTCTAATTGTCTAATCAACCAAATATGGTCAATTCAAAATTTTGACTTATCTATATGTGGGTAGTTAAATTCTTTTGATTATTTTAAGAAAATATTATGTACAATATTGAAGGTTAACTCTTAGAAGCTTTTATTTTTACCAAAAAAAGGTAAATATTTATTTTTGAGACGTCTTTATAAGTATATATGTGTATTGTTCATGCATGGCACCTTGTGCCTTTGTACGGTCATTTCTATTATTTAGCCAAACTTTGCCAATTTTATTTTATTTTGAGATTTAAAAAATTATACTTACCCATATGCTTTGAAAATGGTCCCAATGGAAAGAGTAAGGTGTTTTCATGATTTTCACCTTTGAAAATTTAAACATGCAAGTGTTTATTTGGAGATATTTGCAATTTTTGCTTATAAAAAAGTAGCATTTCAACAATTGCAAGGTGTTATGTATACATAATGAGTTTGATAGCTCTTCATTTGAACTGAAGGCTTTGAGAGTGCAATTTAATGTACTAACACAATTTCTAGTTGTTTGTTTGAAAGAATTAACCCTAAGTTAAAGGACAAATCCACTCAAGAGTCATAGTTTTTGTGTCAAACCTATATTGTTCTTGATTTTAAATGTCTTAAAGCTTGATTAAAAAATGTAGTTTCAATAATCTATTTTTTATTCATATGTATTTTTTTCCAATATTATAACTATTGTAACATTTTGAAGGTAGCATCTTAAAACTTAAAATACAAGTTTTTAAACCTTTCTATCAATTTTTTCTTAATGGGAGTTCCAAGAGAACACCAATTACATGCCAATGTTGATTACTATCATCTCCAAAAAATTTTGCTAAATATTTCATATTATTTTGAGCATTTTTGTAATTATTGTGATTTTTACAAAGAAATTGTTTTAAATATCATCTAAAAATCCTTCTAATATTGTTAATTATAAAAAAATAAACTTAAATTTTGGATATATATTATTATATGAGAAAATATGAAAAATTTCAAACATGCATTTTAATATTAAAAACTAATGAAGTTTGATCAAATGAGAGTATGGAATGTCTTTTATAAGTTAACTAAAGGCCCCTATGGTTGCACTTGTGAAAAAATAGATATAGATGAAGATTTTAGTCTTGCTTTGGATTTAGACAAGGATTTTGAAGTGGTTTTGGGTTTCAAAACACCGCATTATTTTAAGGGGTCACCCTTAAGAGAACGAACATCTACTCCCGCATCAATCTACTATGTGGATAATGAACGTTTTCAAGAACTTCCTATTAAATCTATAGGAAGTAAATGAAGTACATCTAAGATTTTGAAAAAACAACTTTTGTCTATTTTTCAATGATAGAGCTCATGTGGTCATTTGGTGCTTCATGATTATAATGTAAGGTTTAAAAAAAATTATGTAGGGATGGAAAGAGAATGAAAACTTGTAAAAATGAAGATTAAATTCTATTCTTATCATTTGCCAAAACCACTCAAAAATCTACATCTACACACACACCCTCATATTCTTAGGGAGTGAGTCTTGTTGCCTCATAACTATGACACTAGGTCAAGGCATCTCAAAGTTATGATGCTTCAAATTTTGGTACATTAATCATGGCACATGAAAATTATATCACTTTCGTTGTAGAACATCAACTACAACCAATGTTTATCAACACACAAAAAGAATGAGTTAAACCATTTTCCTCTCTAAAGTCATGCAAATTTCATGTACAAATCATCCAACTAACTAGATCAAATTCATCCAAAATTCATTCAATTAGTGCAAGGTAGTCTTATACTCAATTCAAACTTTTGCAATACCATACTCCATTAACTCCTAAAGGCCCAAGTGTCCCCTCAGGGGATACTTGGGATTTTAGGCAGGCTCATGTGACCTCAATTTTTTACATGATTTTTTGAAACTTTTTGGGAGGTAGGAAATCACATTAGCTTTATGGGAATATAATTTTTTTTTCAATTGGTGCCCAAAAGCAAAAGTTATGCCACTCTCTGTATTAACTTCAGTTCATCTAGGCAGAAAACAAATCCACAAAATATAGATTTTTTTCTTGGAAAGATTATGTTTTTGTCTACGTATGAAGCTTTGATTCATTCCATTTGGACTAAATATGAGAAAGTTATGGACAATCTTGTATTTTGGGCAATCTTAGCAAAATATTGAAAAAACAACTTATAGGATTCATCTAAATGCAATTTTTACAATTTTCAAAATAAATTGTTAGACATGGTTAAGTTTGCTTGCTAGAATAATCCCATTGTTCGGATTATTGTGTTTCAATTCCATCTTAGAGCTATTAACAATTTAACATTTCATTCAATCTTGGACCTACCTCTACTTAATAATTCTTTAGAGAATGAAAATCAAGTGTTTATTTAAAAAAAAAAATTTCCTAGACCCTCAACTCAATTCTTCAATACAAAAAAATTTAAATTCTATAGTGCAAATTTTCTTTTCAAATAGGGGTAAAAATCAACTGAAATTAAAAATGCAGTATTCAAAATGACTACTTTTCCAACTTTGAATGCAAATATCTTCCAATCCGTACGGTCAAACTTCATGAAATTTTTATCACATGATCTTAGACAAGTGAAGTACAAGATCCTACATTTTGGTTCTGAAAAAATTGTTTTTTCTATCTTTTTGGATGAACGCAGCAAAAATGGCAATTTTGAGTGGTTTTTTTACAGAAAAATGGCCTTGGGCCTTTAGATGTTAAGGTAAATCAATCCATCACTATTCATTGTCCAATTCCACCCCCTATTTTCAACCCCAATTCCGTCCGTTCAAACATCCAAATTTGTCCAAAAAATATCCAAATCCGTTCAAGATTCTGACAAAATTATTGCAATAATGTCAAAATGGGGTAAACGTGTAAATCCTTGATTGGTGAATATTTAAGTTCCATTAGATATAGGGTTATGGATTGTTTATGGGACGTTTATGAGTCTGCTCTATAAGTGGTTTTGAAATTTAATTTCAGGGCAGACTACTTCAGTAATTCACATAAATCAAAAATTTATATTCATACTACTAAAATCACAACAACCTCTATTATATCACAATGCAATTTTGAATAATGTTATAGAAATTCAATTACTTTTGTAATAGCCCTAGGATACTTTCTACTATATATTATGTATTTTTTTTGTGAAATATTTGAAAATCAAATAGATACTTCTAAAAAATTTCAAAGAAACTTTTCAGACAACAAAACTATAGATAAATTCCATGTCTTTTTAAAATGTGATATTAAAGCATAAAGAAGCATCAACCGCTAGCGTTGCTCTACATATTCAAATGTGAAGATTCTACTTACATTGTTCACTTGATTAATGTATTTTTATTGCAATGTTTTCATCTTTGTAAAGGTTATTTTGAAAAAATTATGACATAAAGATTTTCTTTAATTACTTTATATTGCACTATATAAATTTTTTCAAAGAATATTGTATGAGGATGTCAATATTTTCATTAAAAGATTATACATACTTTGTTTATCTACATTCTATCACATGAAAAATTGATGAAAGTAATATATTTAATATGTAGCAAAGCAAGCGCCAGTCGCGAGTTATAATCGAAAATTATGATTCCACTTGGGTTTGATCCATGAAACAAACCTAGACCATTGAAAAATATGTGCCCCTCTTGGAATTGGCTCCAAGATATTCAGATTCCAAATCAGGGTTGTAATAGGCTTGTCTACCTTACCACCATACCGTAACCACCAATCAGAGTTCCTGTTATCACGGTGAAAATTCCGATGCCAGGTGTCGCGAAAGTAAATCTCCGCCAATGGGATAATTGTCCCATCCACGCGTACTTCGAAAGGAACTTGAGGACCACGGTGTACTATACATCGGGAACGGTCATCGGAACATGTTCCACACTGGGAACAGTCACATTGGGAACACAAGGAGAAGAGGATGTTTTGACGTTAGCAGCGTCCCTTTTCCTTTTTAGTCTTCAAGGGTTCCGGAGCCGACGTCTTGCAGGTCTTTGCAAATCTCGTTCTCCCCGGTGAGCTCTTTATCCGGCACGACTTGGAGGTCTTTCTGAAATTCTCGCAGTCTCTGAAATTTCACGCCTTTTTGGGGGGTTGATTTGTGTCCGATTCGGGGATTTGGCGTCGAAATTTGCGTTGCGAAGTAGGTACCTGACTTTTTCTTTCTCTAATCCACGATTTTCTAGAGTCATGGATTAGAGTTTTTAGCTTTTTTTTCTTTCTTGTTTTGAATCTGCCGTGCGAGGTAATTGAGTTACTCGAAGTTTATGTGCTCGGTTTTAAGTGATATTGCTTTACGGCGCTCGTTAGGTTGGATTGGTTTTGATGATTGAGGGTGAATTTGAACATATCATCTGGGTATTGCGGCAGAATGATCACTTTCAGAGCACTTGCGGAATAAGAACTGGAATTTAGGTTAGGGTTTAGGGTTGGCACTTGAACTTGACAGATTTTTCTGAGAGCATTTTAGGCATGCTAGTGATTTTGCACTTACTTAGGGTTTAAAGTTGTAGTCAATGTTTACGTTTAATTAGTGGATATCTGGTGATCTATTGGACTGACTGGTGAATCAGTTTTGCAGTTGCTTAGGTCTGAAGTTAGTGTCGGTGCTAGGGAAACCATGGGTGGGGCCAGCGATTCGCCTCTCAATGGCGATTTGCACGAGCAACTGAATGGTTTGAAATTGGAAGGAGGAGATGGTAAAGCGGAGCAGATTAACGGGACTGCCCCTGAGGCGGTATGGATTCCACTTCCTATTGCAATTTGTGCCTGCGTTTTTGCTGAGCTTTCTGAGTTCTTGTTTTAAATTTATTCAAACCTGTTGAGGGGGTGGGCTTTAGATGAAGTACGAGAGTTTTTTTAATCGATAACCTTTTTTTTTTTTTTTTTTGAGGTTTTCTTTTGAAGAAGTTAAGTAGTGGAAGTCTCGGTTTGTTATTGACTCTCATAGTTGACTTTTATTAGGCCTTTCGAAGTCGTTCCACCTGACCAAGCTACATGAACAGTCAATTTATTGTGCTCGTAGTTTACTGATTTGAATCCAGTGTTTTGAATCCACTTCTAGGTTGGCTTGTTCTTAGTG
This sequence comes from Neckera pumila, assembly GCA_963969595.1. Classification (NCBI taxonomy): domain Eukaryota; kingdom Viridiplantae; phylum Streptophyta; class Bryopsida; order Hypnales; family Neckeraceae; genus Neckera; species Neckera pumila. The sequence goes on along the minus strand of OZ018409.1, from coordinate 42,825,747 downwards.
TGTGGGTTTCGCACTCATATTCACCTGGTTGATTGTCAGGACACGGTAGAAGTGAAGAAGAAGAAGAAGAAAAACAAGAAAAAGACTAGCCATGCTGCAGTTGATATTTCTGAAGCAGCTCCCGAAGTTCCAAACGGTAATCACGTAGATAAGGACATCGTCAGCCCAGCTGACGATGATGAAGAGGAGGCCGGGGGTGATGGTAAGCCTCTTGAACGTCTACTGCAATAATGATGTTATGGCAAGGGCATGCTTTTCATTTCGGATTTGCTTGAGCTTTGACATTGTTGATTTGTATGTACAGAGGCGGCAAAGAAGAAGAAGAAGAAGCCTAAAAGCAAGTGAGTACTCAATTGATATGCTGTCACTTTTTAACATGGCTAAAACTACATTCGGGAATTTTAGTTTGTTGGTGCGTCGGTGTGCCTTTAAGATTTTACCTTACTACCGATCTGTAAGTGCAGGAAAAAGAAGTCTGGGCAAACTGATCCCCCTTCTATTCCAGTGGCGGACCTGTTTCCCTCAGGAGAGTTCCCAGAGGGCGAAATCCAGCACTATAAGGATGAGTGGGTACCACGATCTCTTTGTTCAATTGCTGATTACTTACACTTTTTTACTGGAGTTGGTGCAATCATCTCGTGCCATATTTAGTCTTTGTGTCAATATTTTTCTGTTTTTATCATCTATACAGCCAATCTGTGTTTGTATACTTCAGTTCTGCCTGTTATTGCGTGTCCACTTTCATCTTTGTAAATTGTGATTGTAGATCTTTGGACGGTCTAATTTTTGGATTGGTGTACTGAGGTCTTGCAGTAATTTGTGGAGGACAACGTCAGAGGAGAAGCGTGCACAAGAGAGGTTGGAAAAACCCATGTATAATGGCGTACGCCAGGCTGCCGAAGTACACCGTCAGGTGAACTTCCACCTAGAACCAATCCTACTGACTGGGCTGTTTCATTGCCGTTTATTAGAGGAAGCTTTTTGCTTTTGGATGCATTTTTAAAGTATTTGTTTGGTCTCCGATATTTCCCAGCGTCTGTATTAGGGCAATGTAATTAAAGTGCTTAAGTTATATGTCTGCTGTCTTCCAGTAATATGTTGTTTCCGTCTGGACCAACTGTGACCATAAGTGTTCTTGTTATATTTGTAGGTGCGGAAGTATATGAGAACTTACGCCAAACCAGGAGTTCTCATGATAGACCTTTGTGAGACTTTGGAGAACATGGTCCGCAAGCTTATTTCAGAGAATGGTCTGAAGGCTGGCATTGCCTTCCCCACGGGTTGCTCTTTGAATTGGTACTAATATATGCCGAGTCTTTGATTGACACTCGATTTCACCTTCTGCTGATACATTTGTAGATTTTAAATGGTCTTTTGTATGCTTGTCAAGACTTTTGACAGGGTTCTGACTCTTGGTATTCTCTTAACAGGGTTGCAGCGCATTATACTCCCAATAGTGGAGACAAAACAGTGCTTCAGTATGATGATGTGATGAAGCTGGACTTCGGTACACACATTGAAGGTTTGTAATAGCCTTAATAGGTGTGTCTGTATAGTCATTGTTGAAAGGGAAGGGTCACATCCCGATGGTCATTGCTCTGCAAGATAAAAGACTTTGCCTGATACTTGCAAAGTATAGCCAGGTTAACCCTTAAATGCCACATACCAACCTGTTCTACTTTGTAGTATCCACTTCAGACTCTTCGGCGTTTAGGGGTTAATTCTTTACTCCTTTTTCCCCTGAAATTTAACGAATATCCCTTGGTAAATTTCTGCTGCAACTTTTGATTCAAATTTTTCTGTGAATTTCACATTGCCAGGCTTGATCTTGTTTAATAATGGAACCTGACTTTGTCCTTGCAACCAATACAGGTCGTATAGTGGATTGTGCATTCACGGTGGCTTTCAATCCACAGTTTGATCCTCTTCTTGAAGCCTCGCGAGAAGCCACAAACACCGGCATCCGGGTACTGCTCTGGCTGTTAATACTTGCGATAAGTTATAGAGTATTCTTTTCTTCTTCTGTGGGAAGATCTATATCTGGGTTAGGTCTCGACCACTTGTTTTCCTTCAGAGCCTGTGACTTTTGTCTTGTGAATACCAAAGTCAGGTTGTATTCAATTGCGTAGGTGTTATTCTTATCTAACTATGAAAGTTTCTTGGCAATATAGGAGGCTGGCATTGACGTCCGACTTGGTGATATTGGGGCTGCTATTCAAGAAACTATGGAGTCCTACGAAGTTGAGATTGGAGGGAAAGTATTTCCAAGTGAGTGTTTATAGCGATCTGGTGAATCTGTGTGGAAATTGAATCATGATGCTATCGGGCTTTGATAGTAACGTGTCTGAATCTGCCGAAGTGTCTTCATTACAGGTGGTCTGCATTTCGGTGCTTTTGTATTTAGTTCCTGACTGTACAATACTTTGTGAGTACTGAATAAGATCTCGTGTGGTGATCTGGTTGGTATGCTATGGACTGTTGCGATATCTTGTTGCTTGCTTATATGTCTTGGGGTTGTTTGGCACATGACAGTCAAAAGTATAAGGAACTTGAATGGTCACAGCATCGGACCGTACCAGATTCATGCGGGCAAGTCCGTTCCTAATGTGAAAGGAGGTGAACAGACCAAAATGGAGGAAGGAGATTTTTTCGCAATCGAAACATTTGCATCTACTGGTAATTCTCTTTGATATTAATTTTGCTTCTGTTGCTTACCATAATCAGGAGACCTGTAAATCCGTAGAGACCGTCGGTGGAGCAATTTTTTAGAGAACTAACTCATGGAAATATTTGTTTCATCAGGGAAAGGTTATATCAGGGAGGACCTGGAATGTAGTCACTACATGAAGAACTATGATGTGGGCCATGTTCCCCTTCGGTTACCTGCTGCAAAGAAGCTGTTGGCAACAATAGACAAGAACTTTTCTACTCTAGCATTCTGTCGGCGTTATCTCGATCGCCTCGGGGAGACCAAATACTTAATGGCTCTGAAAAACCTGTGCGATCAAGGAGTTGTTGCGGTTTGTGAAAATCTCACCTCAACCAATTTCAAATTTTAATTCTTGATTGAAGTCTAGCTGGCTGAGCGCAGTGACTTAGTTTCTGTGGTGTGCTATTTTTATCCTTGCGTATCGGGATTTGAGTAAGTTGAATATGTGGGTTTCCATCATCGTCTTCTACTTCATCTGGTGTCTTTTAACTCTTTTCAGTTTTTGAAAATTGTCTTATTAAGGTCGTTCGCGTTGTTTGCAGCCGCATCCTCCTCTCTGCGACGTCAAGGGAAGCTTTGTATCTCAGCATGAGCACACGATATTCCTTCGCCCAACGTGTAAGGAAGTAATCTCTCGAGGAGATGACTTCTGAGGATTATCAATCGAAATGTTTGGAAAGTTATTTCAGAGATTGTAATCCAGGTGCTTGTATGTAAAAACTCAGTTTGATAGTGTGTTCTGGGTTAAGGCTTGATCCAGCATCATCCTAGTTCACATGCATTAGAGTCGTCTACCACCATATTTACTCTGAAAGTTGCTCCATGAAGAGGATAGGACTTTCTACTTATCCTGAACTAGTCCTTTCATATTTGCTCTCAAGAATATAGAGAGTTAAGGGACTTACCTACTTCTGTTGTTGTTGTGAATGTGATTTAACTTTTAAAATCATCACTTAAGTGTTTAAAAAGATTCATTAGCAACCGACTCTGAGGTTGTAGTAACTCTCCGTAAATGACTGCATTCTGTAATTTCCTCGAGCCAAATTCAAGATTTTGGATCGTCACTTTCCATGCGGTTTAATTAGTTTGCCGATTATGTTTACTGATTTCGGCATGCATAGAAAGAACTTGGGCGTCTTTGTGTTTTCAGCGTGAATTAGGAGTCTGTTCTTGGTCCTAAGTATGTGATCATTGAACATGGCGAGTCGATCAAAACCGAGTTTGATCTGTAACATTTGCATCCAGAATAGGTAGTCACCATCAAACAACTAAGGTAGTGTGTACATATTCTGCCTTGTCACCGTACGTAGGTCAGTTTTAGCACCTTGCTGCTGAAATAGTTTAGTTTTTGCAGTTCAATAATGGAGTAGCTTGATTAGGATTTATTGACTTTGGGCACTTTGCTTTTCCTACATTTTTGACACTCCTAATTTTGGATTCATTTTTTCTATTCATGTGTAAAGGAGTACCTTTTTCTATTCATGTGTAAACCATGAATTGTTATTATGAATTGTTACTATAGAATGAAAAATAGTTTAGTGATGAATTGGTGCCAATTTGGATTTCTCTACTTATTTCCAAAATTGACCTATTTGTATGGTAAACCATGAATTGTTACTAAGAATTGTTACTACAAAATGAAAAATAGTTTAGTGATGAATAGTGGTGCCAATTTGGGTTTATTATTGCATAGTTTTATGAGTGCTTAGGGATTGAGTTTGATTAGGAAGTGTATACAAAATTCTAGTGCATAGAGTGGTGGGATACTTTGTGCCATACTAAGCAATTATATGCACCATGTTGTTTTAGTTTAATCCTCAAAAGAATGGATTGGTGAATGTGGAAATCATTCTTTTGGATATTGCATGAACCATTTTAATAGAAAAATGCAAAAGCACTCATTGGAAGTCAAACTATTGTAGAAGATGTCTCCTTTTTACAACAAAATTCCATTTGTTTGCATGCAAGGATTCTCGGTCATTCTTCGGACACCAAATGTTTGTCACATCATAGATTTGTACACATTCATTTTTGGACTCCATTTGCACCATTTAATGGCAATGCCTATGGCCTTTAATAGTACCCTATTGTTGTGAGCTTTAGAAATCATATTCAATTTAAGTTTAAATATTATGAACCAAATTGTGATGAATGTGTCTCCCTCTCTTCTTTCCTTGAAAATTTGTTAGAAAATATTTTGATCAATATAGAAAAGATCTTATTACAGCACTTGCTTGCTTTTCTTATAGCAACCTCTGTATTCATAAGTCCCCACATTCATTGTAGATGTACTTTTTGTCCATGCAAGGCCTATTCCCTCAGTCCAATGCCAATAAAGTTGTAGAATACAAGTCATACTATATTTGACGCATTTTGGAAGCATGATAGTTTGCTCAATTAGTGTCAATCGAAGAGTAGGCCTAAACATTAGAAATTGCTTAGTTTGAGTAGGACAGAATATGGAATTATAGAATGCTGGGATAATATGCCTAGTTCATGCACAAGTACATAAGAACAAGTATCAACAATGGGTTGATGGTACCACGGGCATGAGCAACAGTTTGGAGCAGTGTGCTTTCAGATTATTGTTGCATTGAAGACCAATAGCCAAATTTACCTAGGCATCACCTACTTTTGATATAGATATCACCAAGTATCAATCAAGTATTGAAGAAATAACTAGCTACTTGTCCAAAATGATAAACACTAGGTGGAGGATGGTAAGAGTCGCAATTGCATTTTATTTTGTTGCAAACTTGAATTGGCACTTAATAGATTGGAAACTATAGTTGTAATCTACGATAGACAAATTGTAATGTAGGAAGAGGGAATTGCACAATCATCATTGCAAAACATGAATTACTGAACAATTGAAAGCACATTCATGGTTACTGCAAGTATGCTAAGACAGGTTCAGCACTTCTTTGCTGGAGTTTTTTTTTTCTTGGAAAAGAAGGTTCAATAGATGCTAAAAATAAGAATTTTTTCCAATATTCATTTTTTCATTTTTTCATTTTTTATTTTTTGAAAAATAATTTTCTAAGATTTTGGCATCATTTAAAAAAAAATTCCACCAACCCTGTACTACAACTACAATATAAAATTTATTTCCTTGCTATACAGAGGGCTACCACAAAGATACGTGATGGCAATTTTGGCCATTCAAATTTCATTGCATAATACAAAATAGAGTTACCTTTTTTTGCTTGGTACAATCAACATTGATATCTTATGCAATCCCCCTCAAATATACTAGAATTTCAATTTCAAAAAACCCAAACTCCATTTTTTGTGAGTTTTTAAAGTTTTTTTTTACCATTTAACTTGAAAATTCATAGAAAAACATTGGTGATGAATTTTTTTAATTTGTCTGCGGAGATATGTAGGAAACATCCTTGTGCACATCTTTCCTTCAACAAGCATCTCTAAAAAAGTTTCACAATTTCCTCCTAAGAGATTTTAGTGGAGGTATGTCCAATGCCCAAATTTTTTAAAATAAATATCTCTTTACGGTAATTAGTATTTTGCATTTTTTCTTCGGACTACTACTAATTTCGTATGTTTGAGCATGATGGTACTATCCCTTTGCAAAAATCTAATTATTGTAAAGAGGTATCTATTTTTAAAAATTTAGGCACTAGACATACCTCCACTAAAATCTCTTTGGAGGAAATTGTGAAACTTTTTTAGAGATGCTTGTTGAAGGAAAGATGTGTGCAAGGATGTTTCCTATATATTTCCGCAACACCAAAACTGGAGTTTGGATTTTTTGAAACTGGAAATTTGGTATACTTGAGGGGGATTGCATAAGATATCAATGTTGATTGTGCAAAGCAGAAAATGGTAACTATGTTTCACATTATGCAAAGAAAACTGAATGGCCAAAATTGCCATCATGTATCTTTGTGGTAGCCCCCTATACAATCACCGCCAATGCCTTCATGTAGGTCTCAACCCCTTTGTACCATGCACCATTGGACAATGTATTTCTCCCTCACCAACTCTTTTTGGAGATCATATATCAACCAATATGTTTTTCTTGTTCATATAGTATAAAAATGATAATATTGCTTTCAAAATTTCTCATAACAAAAAAAAACTTCGTTTTTGTGGGAATAAATTTTTTATTTCAATTGATGCATAGGAACAAAAGTTAAACTACAAGAATCTTAAAGTTGAACTTGCGGGTTGCACAAACAAAATTGTAAAAAGTCAAAACAAATCTTTTTAAATGTTTTTCCTAAAACATTGTATTTTATCTACGTAAGAGCTTTTAGTCGTTCTATTTGGACTAGTATTAAAAAAGATAAGGACAATCTTGTGTATTGGGCAATCTAAGAATCTTCTTGAAAAAAAACTTATAGAATTTGTTTTTGAGTGCAACTTTTCCAGCTTTTTCAATTCATCTTTTTGACAAGGTTAAGCTTTCTTGCTAAAATAATCTCAATAGTGGAATTATTGTGTTTCAATCCCATCTTAGAGCTATTATCAATTCAACTTTTCTTTCAATCTTGGACTGATTTCTATTTAACAATTTTGTAAAGAATGAAAATCAAGTGTGTGTTTTTTGAAATTTTTATCCTAGACTTTCAACTCAATTTTTCAATACAATTTTTTTAAATTCAAAGTCTATAGTGCAAAATTTTCACACAAATGGTGGTCAAAGTCATTTGAGTCTGCTATCAAGCATTCAATTTTTTATTCCAACTTTGAATGCTTACATCTTCTAATCCGTATGGTTAATCCCTAAAAAACCAAGGTCTTTTTTTAGGGAGACATTGTCAAAAATTGTGATTTTTGAGTATATTATTCAAAAATGAAAATTGAAACTTTTTTTTTGAAACTTTAACTATCCAAATTTGAAGTAAAGTGTTTTATTAGAGTATGGAAAATTTTTTAGCTCATTTGATCGTGCAGATTGAAAGATTATAATGTTTGAAGTGAGAAAAGAACCTTTTCTTCATTCCTACAAAACAAGGGTTAGCAGACTTTGGGCCCTCTTGAGGTAAAATTTCTGCTCTATAAAAATATGAGGATTTTAACCATTTATAATTATTTGATATTAGCTTCACTCAAGAAATTTTTTAGAAGCAACAGAGATGTCTAGCTTACATTAAATAACCCTACAATGCAAGGAGGTTTAGTGAGTTGGCAATACACTAGTTTTTTTTTGATGATTGCTTGTGCAATGAGAAAAAATTTATTTGAAATCTCAGAAGCAAAAATTTAGAGACAAACATTTGGAATACGCAGAAAAAATTTCAAGAATTTTGACTTCACAGATTGCAAGATAATAAGACTCGAAGTTAGAAGAATTTTTTTTCTACTCTGAAACTGCCCCAATATAGCTAAGAAAGTTTGACTCCTCTTAGAATGTGATTTGAGAATTAAAATTTGTTTTTTTGGGAAAATTATATGCCATATTTTATTAGTTACATACATGCCAAGTTTCAAAAGTTGGTGAGCTTTTTGGCAAAAGGTTTCCAAATGATATCCAAACTATCTGAGTTGCCCTAAAAGTTTAAGGTAATATAACTTTTGATCCGTGCATTGGAAAGGAAAAAAAATTAGTTTTTCACCAAGGAGGTACATGTTTACACATTGTATTCAAATTTCATGAACATCCGACCAAAAATGACTTTGTACCCGAAATTTCTTGCGTACGTTGAACGGACACTTGGTCCTTTAGAGGTTAAACTTCATGAAATTTTATCACATGGTCTTAGACAAGTATATGGATAGTCGTTGTGTACACTGTCTTTTGAGTGGATAGTCACATACATGTTCCGGTGGCCTCAAGTATTGAATCAATTAATGCAATTTCTAAATTTTCTTAAAAAAAAAGAATTTTTGGATATTCAGAATAAACCATATTTTCTGCATCAGATCCACGTCACGTTCACAAACAAGAAAGCAGTATCGTAATTGATAAAAGAAACACCCAACAATAGAAATCTCTATATACTGAAAAAAATTCGCAGTGATGTGAATATTTACCAGAACTCGATTAGTGGGATCAACAAAGCAAAAACCCAATCCAATCCACAGACACCAAACCAAGAAACGTACAGAACAGTGCAGTCTCAATCCACATCCCAACAGACTCAATGAAGTGCAAACACGACCAGTATGCAAAAACATACAAAATCCAATCCTTTCGATACCACACATTCAAAAGAAAAACACTCACAACACTATCAATAGATAGAAAGCAGCATCCACGTTTCCTTGGTTGCCAGAACTCAGCAAAATGCCTGAAATATTATTGATACTCAAAATTCACATGCAGGGCTATTGCGGGCCCTACCATCAAGCACCTAAGTCTGCATTTGCTGCATCTGCAGCAGGTAAATAAAAAAAACAGATACTGAAGTGAACGAATTAAAAGACGTTGTAGAAATTGCAGACCACTCAGAGTACTGAGCCTCTGGCGATTGCTCCAACACTATTCACTTGTTCTTGGCGGCAGCCTTCGTAATCTTGGCACTGGTAGCCTCCTTCTTCTCAACCTGCACAAACACAAACAATCCAGAGCAAAAATGAAATCAGAATCGTCAGCCTTCAAGCAGTAACAAGATGTCAATGAGATACACAGAACCCACAATGACAGCGGGCACCGAGAGAATTGCCTGCGTTTGTCACCGATTCAGAAAATGAATAAAGAACACTGACCCAACAAGCTCCTTGTAAGTAGTATCATACCAACTTCTGTAAGAATATTGACAGCTCCTTAAATATTTGATCTCAGGTAATGAGCATTGAATACATTGTAATGCAATTGCCTTTGAAGGTCGCGATTTCTATAGAGTGCACACTCTTATAGTGCTGAATTAGTAGCTAATGAGAACATCTTTCTAGGGTTAGCTTACAATGCTAACTCCACCAATTATAGTCAATACAACATTTGTTGACGTAATTACATTTAATCTTCAGTCAGTCTTATTTCATTTTAGAATTTAGATGCATTCCAATTACATCAGCTTCATAAATACGCATTTAGACTGCAAACCTAATTGAAGTCCTTCATTCTATAGAGGATTTATATTCGGAAATAGTGATTAGCACGTCGGTCACATATGTTGCAAACAATTTAACAGCAATTTAACACTCATTCAACATTGAGGTTCACACATAGCAATCGCCACGGAGGGGAACCTGCGGAGGCGTTCAACACACCAGAACTCAACGACAAATGCTTTGGAGGCGCGCGACAGAGGGGAAAATGCAGAGGTGGCCGACGGAGGGGAAAGTGGAGAGGGGCGTAGCGCACAAACCGTCACTATCAACGGCGCTGGATAGCGTACCATCGGTACATCAACGGCCCTTGGTTTCCTAAGTGAAGCAGATCAATTGTACGAAAGGAGGTATGGCCAGATCAACGGCAGGGAAGGGCGACATTTTCCAATGGTAACAGCATCTTTTCATGAGATAGTTAGATTCTTAAAAAAATGCCATTTTTAGCTTTTGGAGATGAAAGCAGCAGAAATGGCAATTGTGAGTGGTTTTTGATAAAAAAAAATGGCCTTGGTCTTCAAAGATTAAACCATGAAAATTGAAAGTGCGACAATTTAGTAAATTTTCTTTTTACATAATAAAGTATTTTTGAAAAATACTCAAAAATAACTGCTACAATGAAAGAGCTATAGACTAGATACACTTTTCATAAATAGAGATTCATTAGTACCATGCTTCAGAAGTTATAATAGAAAATATGATAGATGGGCGGTATGTAATGTCCAAATTGTACCTTTTGTTTCTTAGAATCACACACTGGAACTTGGTTAGTGATTGGTAGTTTGGTTGGTGATTGATTATTAGGCAATTTACATTTAGTAAGTGACTTTGACATGGACATAGACTTCTATTTGCTAACAAAGTTGGTGAAGGTTCGAGTATAGAAAATATTTATTGATGCCCAAAACAAGGGATCTAAGTCTCATCTTAGTTTTTGAGTGTATTTTTGCAATAGATTCACATCTGAATTATAAAATAATTTAAAAGACATTAGAAGAGATTCGGGGGGACTAAAGGGTTGTTTCAGGCATGCTCCTCCAATGCTATTCCCCTGGCAGATTGGGGAACATCGGCTGTCAGAATTTTTTTTTTTTTCTTTTGAATTTTTTTTTTTTGAAAAATCTAAAATGAAAAAAAAAGCAAAAAACAACAACGTGGCGTGGCAGCCGTTTTGCCGCGTCACGCAGCATCTGCTAGGTTATTCCCCCAACCCTAGCAGCCCAAGGAACTCGCAGCCCTTCAAAGGGGCTAAAAAACATCTAATGATAGAAATGAAATGTCTTTTGCATGGTAGTGTCTGTGCATAAAAATGATAAAGACTTTCATAAATGTGTATTTTTTAACTTTCAAAAATAGTCTATAGTGAGATAGTGAGATCTCATTTCCAATGCCTTATAAAAGAATTTCATTTTTGTATATTTGTATTATTTTATTATTTTATAACTCAAAAATATGAAACATCATAATATTTGCTTACTCAAATATTTTTATTCAACTTGTTTTGTCAAAACTTTTGAAAGATTTTTTTGTTAGGTCTACATTTTTGAAATTATTATCGTCGTTTTCTTATATTCATTTTATTCTTTTAAATTTTTATTTCTGAATATTCATAATACTTCTAGGAGTGTCTTTAAATGCAAAAAATAGGATAAATATTTTATGCTTGCAATATATGTTTATATACTAAAGTCCAAATTATATAATAACTCATTCAATTTTTGCCAGTTATTCTATTCTTTTTTTTGCTCAAAAGTATAATGGTTTGATATTCAATATATTATTACATATTTATGTTTTTTGGGCCAAATTGTCCATATATTGAAAATACACACATCATTTCTATAAAAAACTTTTTGTAGTATCAATAATACTTCCATCCATGGATCCACCTCTTAATCTAATCCATATTAAATCATAGTTTAGTTTAGTTATAAATTTTCTTATTTGATGAAAAAAATAATGGCCATTTATGTGAAATTCTACATCTATAGCAATCTAATATTCTAATCCCATGAATTCCTAAACAAATGAAACTCCAATGTACACACCTATCTTTGACACTTTAATTCTTTAGAACTTGGATACTTTCCTATAATTTTGCATATTTTAGAATTATACCTTGGTAGATTTGTACTAGTCATACTAGCTATTTCTGTTTCAAGATATTGAATTTAAACCAAAGTTTCACTTATAAAGATTCAAGAACCACTTCTGATTATAGTAATGAAGAAATGAAGATAGAATTATTTTTAGAAATTAATAAATATGCTTAATTAATCATTTTTGAATCACAAATGACTATTCAAATCTCAAGATGCCTTTTGATATCACATGTCTCCATTCAAATGGATTCATTTGTAACCTTAATGGGTGATGATTCAAAGGATAATGATCAAATTGTATGCACTATTGAGTTTTTTTGTAATTTCATCTTTATTGAGGTTTCATCTCAAAAAATATATATACAATTCATTATGAATCAAATTATTGTTGAGGATATATTCAAAAAGTATATTGAAATATTTGTCAAACCTAAATTTGATTGTAATAATTCTTCTATTTGATTCCAATTAGTACACTTTACATTCTTAACATATGAACTGAACCCTCTAATTATCATTGACCTTAGTTTATGTTACATTAATTAGCAAAAACGGCAAAGTATTTGATTGTTAAAACACCACTACTTTCTTCTTAAGTACTCCGGAATTTTTAGATAGTACTATATTATATTTGTTATGTATTCATTTTTTCATAAGAAAGTTTTCGGCAACAATAATTTCAAAATGATATAAAAATTAATTCCATTTTACTATATCCACAAACAATAATAGAAAATTAGTTTTTTTTGCCCCCCCAAAGCTTTCCAAAGACATGCAACTATGCAAATGTTACAAATACAAAATGGTTGCACATGTCATTTGTTTAGGAATTAAATAATAAAAAAACATTTGCATTTTCTTATTGCATCACATAGTTCAACTAAGTCAAAAACTCAAAATTTTTAAAGTAGTCAAAATAAAATGACAATTGCATTGTACTTTATAAATTTTTATTAAGACCCAATGTTAGAATTTCAAGATTTTTAATGATTGAATTTGACCTAAAGTGCCGTAATGAATTGTACAAAAGGAATTACCTTTGTTTAAGCTATTTTGTTCAAAAAATGTATAAAAGCTTTTTTACAAAGAAATGTATCTATAATCTCCAAAGGGAATTTTTCATTGTTATATAGTAAAATTTTGATTTGAGCGCAAATTATCTCTTTAACCCCTAAAGTTTCATGACTATATTTTCATTGAAAATGCTCAAAAATTGCCATTTTTAGTACAAGTACCCAATTTTTGAAAAAAAATATTTTTGACACACGTATCCATAGGAACTTGTAGTATGCTGACTTGAGAACACGTGGTAAAAATTTCAGAAATTTCTAACGCATGGATTGCAATATATAAGCATTCAAATTCCCTGAATTCATTTTTTTGGCCCTACAAAAAATAAGGCAGCTACGCTTCACAACCTCACTTTTCTATGAAGAAATGTTCAAATTGATGGTGCTTCTTGGGATTCTTTTTCCTAGGCAAGTTGGCTACAGGCTTAAAAACTTTCACTTCATTTGAAATTGTACAACATATAGGAAAAAAATAGTAACTAGATATTAGTAGAGAATGATTCAAAATACTAAATTGTCAAAAATTTAATTATAGAATTGAAAATTTCCAATACCAATGGTTGCAATGTTGTAATAAACTATCTACATCCTAGGGATTTATTTTTTTCAAAAAATATTGAAAATTGAGCAAGAGAGAGGACTTTAAAATTTATTTTAGAGTATAAAATCTTTAACTGCCCACAAACTAAAAATCTTCATAATTTTTTATTCATTGATCAAAATGGGATGTGTTAAACCATTATGTTGTCCTTTAAAGAAATGATTAATTGGCTTACTTTAGATTCCCCAAAATAATTATTGATATTTCAGAAATCTAAAGATAATTAGATTGAAGGATGAAGTATGCTAAACTATATGGAACATAAATATTTACATGTATAAAAATATTAAATACAAAAGTTATTAATTTCTGAAAATGACAAATTATTTTGAGTCCTGTATTTTTGGAGCACTTTCAAGAATTAATTAAGATAAGAAAAACACAAAGGAGTGGATAAAACAATGCAGAATCTTAAAGTATATACTTCAGAATACAAGATTGACAACTAATAATGAAGAAAGATATTTTAATTCATAAGTTATTAATTTTACAAAAGACCACTTCAGCACAGACAAGGAAGACCAAAGCGGCAATACAACTTAGTACATAGAGTTACTAGGCTAATTATAGGAAAGAATTAGTTAGGGAAAGGTAGTTAGGAAAATTATAGGAGGAATAGTCTTAGACCTATTTCCAAGGTTAAACAGTTAGGGTTATTTTAATTGTCCCCTATCACCGGAGAAAACTATATAAAGAGGCAAATTTCTCATTCAAAGGATATAAAAACAAATAAATAAATAAATCCAAGGCTTGCAACAAAGGAAAAGAGCTTAAAGAGAATACAAGTCACAAGAAATAAAAGACTCAAGTCTAATTGAAGAATTGAAGATAATCATAAAAGTTTTTGAAAGCTTAAAGAAATTAAAGATCTACACCAATTTCTAGTTCATTACAAATTGAAAATACATAGAATTAGATAAATGTAATTCTATTGCATGGAATAAATTACATGAAGTGGAAAAGTGTGTTTCAGGATGAATCAAAGCTTTCCACTTATATATAATTCTAGAAAACCAATTTCAATTTTTTGTTTTTGAAAAAAATGATTTTTTCTTATTTGCCCAAACTGACCAGTTACCAAAAAAGTAATATATTAGGCCATAACTTTTGACTCACATTTCCAAATGTTATGAATTTTAGTGCATATGAAAGATATTCCTTGCACCTGCTTTCTATTGAAATTTCAGTTTAAAATATGGAAATCTCTAATCACACGTACCTGCCCAAAATTTCTATACAATCAAAAAACACATGCCAGTCCTTTAGGGATTAAATCGTCTTTGAATTTTAATATAAATTTTTGATTAAATAGAAAAATGTATTATCTACCAATTTGAAAAATCTCTATTCACTTTGTAATAAATTATTATTGTAATAACTTTTAACTAACAAGTGAGAATAATTTGCTAAATTTAGCATAAATAATAAATAAATAATTTTTGTTTTCAAGGAATTAAAGTAGCCATGAATAATAGTATTAAGACTTTTCAAGTCTCAATATACCTTGTTGATGACCTTTATTCATATGGCCACTATCAAATTACATTTAGATTTATAATATTTTGATAGATTTTTAATAATTTTTATATTTGAATAAGCACCTTTTCTATAGATGTTGATTTTTTTTAGTTTGGTAAAAAATGAAATTATTAAGTTTAATATGTAAATTAAGTTACATCAATTAGATTACAAAGAAAACCAAGAATAATCTGTAGTTCTATCCAAAAACAATAATTAAAACAACAAAGAGTGTTTTGTAGTTTAAAATAAATACCAATTTCATAGAAGAAAATACAAATGAAATACATACAATATTGTGATATTTGGATTTTTATATATAGGTATTCTAATTGCAATAATGCATTGAATTTTGATGCTTTACAAAGATTTGAATTAGAAATCAAATACTACCTTTTAGGCTTTATTTTTAGCTTTAGTCAAATAAAAAGTTGAATATCATAAATATTACAATCAAATTGAACCTAGGATCATTTACATTTTGAATTTGAAGATAGATTTGGAGATTAAAACAAATCTAATAGATTTAAAGAATCTAAATCTTCTATTTAGAAGATAGTATCTGTTATATAAAATTTAACTAATCCGCAAATCTAATTGAGGACCAAAAGATAAAATCTTTCAAGAAATGTAGGTTATATCCACTTTGATTTGCTTTAAATTGAGCAGCAGGATTGCTAATACAAAAGCTTGTAAACCTATGCGCCTACAAATTCTTTGTATATTTTTGGTCTTTGACCTGTAACCTAGAATTAGGTTTTGGAGATCTATGGTCTAGTTTTGAAATAGTTTTGGTACATCATTCATTACTAAGGGTCCAAAAAGTAATAAAAGAAGAAAATGATACATACGCATAATTATTCATGATCACAAATATAACTAAAGTGCATGAAAGGCAATTGAAAACCACATAAAATCATTAACCAAATAAAAAATGCCATTTAGAAGAGTTAAACTCAGATTCAACACTACTGTCTGAATTCTAACCATCCAACATATAAATAATCTCTAAAGATAGGCAACAATCACAAAATGGTTATATGGTTGTACAGTCATTTCTTTAGGGTTTTAGAGGTCAAATGCCTCAAGGTGTTGGCCTTTTGCATATGGTCAAAATTAAACCAAAGAGGTGTGGTCATGTAGACAAAGATCTTGAATGTAGAGTAAATTGACAATACGCATTGCTTCACAAAATTTCATCAAGATCCAATGGTTGAATCTCTAGATTAATATAATAATTGACGGTGACACAAATTTTCATAATGAGTTGTGCATAAGAGAGTATAACTGTCAATTTCAAATTTCACCACAAGCAAGTGTTTAAAATATCTATAAGCTTTTGTATAAAAAATATGCATCCTTTAAACAAATCCAAAAATTTCAAGGAATCTAGCATTAGAAAAAAAATAAATCCTCTGGAGGGCTGCTCTGGAGTGACAAACCAAGCTATTAAAAGCTTGGTCTGTCACTCCAAGCTAATTGCTGCGGTGAGCAATCAGCTTTTGTGATTTTATTTTATTTTTTATTTTTATTTTTTTAAATATTTTTTAAATATTTTTTTTATTTTTTATTTTTTATTTTTTTTATTTTTTATTTTTTAATATTTTTTATTTGGAATTTTTGGTTCCTGCACCACTGTTGCTTATTTTGTGTTGTATTTAGGGTATTTTCTAAGCCCTCTCTAGCTAATTTAGGGCCTCTAATTGCAAATATGAATTCAAGATTTTCAAATTTTATCATATGCGGCAAATAAAAAAGTCGGGTCGTTGCAAGAAACACTTGTCTTTTTGGGTGTCCCCTGGCCTTAGACACATACATATTCACTCATAACTTTTGTGTTGTATGTCTTTTTCTCATGAAATTTGAAATGAAGATACATATGGTAGTTTCAGACATTGTGTAATTTTTTCCAATTCTTTAAAATTAGTTTACTATTTTTAAACTCCCCCAATGGGATGTCTACTTTGGCCATTTTGGAGGTTTTAGTACTATTTTCAACTCAAAAATGAAAATTTGAAGGTGAAAATTGGTATGCAAGGATTTCTACTAAAATCACACAAGCCTACAAAGAAATTTTTCAAAAATAATAAAGTGTCCATCTTCCACATATGCTCAAAGTGTACTACCTTTGCGCATATGTAGAGAACACAATTGTTTTTTCCCAAAAGTGAAAATGGTTGAAGAGAAGCACCTCCAAACTAGGATTTTTTTTTTCTTTAATTTTTTGATTTTTTTTACTATTTTCTAAAATAAAATCCCATACTATGTATTTTCTTGCATTTTCCATCACTCTTAGAATGTGCATAACCTTTAGAGATAAATTTTTTAGGTCTGAATTTTCAAATACATACTATTTTGAGTGCTTTGCAAATTATCCGTGTTTTATTCTATTTTTAAAAATTTTCTTCCAAAAATCACAGTACTTCAGTACTAAGGCCATTTTGAGCCCAAACCGCAAGTGTTTCTTGCAACTACCCAATCCTGCAATTTTCATCGTACCTTAGTAAATCCAGCCTAAACACAGAACTAGGCATTTTTGCACTTGGCCAAGTGCAATGACCGTATGCATTACTATTCATTAAAAAAGTTTTTAAAAAAAAGTTGAGCCCCCCCAAGTTTTTTAAGAATACTTTGCTTTTTTGAAATCTTTGTGTGCTTCACTTGTGCATACGGATTTTGTATGGGGATGCTTTTTAGATTATTTTTAGGCTAAACAAGTAAAGAATACATATTTGTCTTATCTCAATTATTTTTTTTGTTTTTATATTTTAATCTTTCAACATCGTGAATTGCAATTACAATCATATCATATCATTTTTATGCCAATACCATATGAACAACAAAAAATCACATTAATCATAGGAAAAGCTATTTAGGAAATCGAAATGATATTGAAGGTATGACCAATACCCTTTCATTCCAGAGATCTTATTCATACAACACATAAAAAATCTACTCCAACACCTACCGACTTTTTCAAAACAAACACACCCTAAAACCGGACTTCTACACATCCTACAATAACGTCACATGTACCACAATGACCTCCAATTACTACACTACTTCATCTGGTGTCTCCAACATGCGTGGTGATGACTGTGTCAAATCTTCCACTTCTCCTCCACGAACTGCCTTCGTTTCTTCATTTACACTTGGTCCGCCAATTGGACTCAGTAGAGGCTGAGAGGCGTATTGCAATGCCCTATCCACCATAGCGCTTGCAATGAGCAATGACACTCCCTCTGATAAAGTCACAACAGAGTAGGTGCTTTCAAGATAGAACTCACCCGCTCATATGTATGAGGTCCCTCATGATTACCATGACAAACATATTGTACGTTCTCCCTATCATAAAAATATCCATCCTTGCCTAATAGCAACGGTTCAGAATTCAGAAAGTTATATGGTGGCAACGTCAACAACGGTTCTGTTATAGCATGTGTACCTTCAATTTCCTCCACGTCCATTTCAACACCTTTTGATTCTTTGTTCTCTAAATCAACAGTATTATGTGTTGGCGCATATGTAGGGTCCGCTTCCACTTCCATGAAATCTACTAGATCCTCACGGGCGTCGCTTTTAAAAATTTACGTTCAAGGTCACAAAAGCATAATTATATAAATTACATATGTAATTAATTATTAGGAATATTAGACTCTTAATAATATTTTTATTTTAATCTCCATTTATGTCAATTTATAATACAATAATGATAATACATCAATTTGGACATTGACATCTAGCACGTATGGAAATTCATCAACAATGCAAGAGACTAAATATATTTGTCAAGCAAAGAACCATATATTTGTGAATTTCCAATTTGTCTAAATATATTAAAACATAAATTCTTATATGTTTTTGGAAGGAAAAAAAGATTAAGCTTGCGAATTCATGGACTTCCAAAGAGAATTAGTATAAAAAGTACCAACTTCATTGTTTATATGGAATTTGTGTATTATATCATCCATAATACTTGGTACAAATGTTTAGAAATCTTGTGTAAATAATACCAACAAAATACAAATAGTCTATATTTTAGGACATGGCCAATTTCAAAGATCACTACATTTCTACTTCAAAAATTCATAAAGATTAATAAGGTTTAAGAAACCCATTCCTATAAATTAACAATTCATATTATAAATATTGGATTGGTCCTTCAAGAGTTAATCACAATAGAAAAAGCTACATCTGATGTCCTTTGTTTGGTCCTATACTTGAAAAATACTTTGTGAAATTCCATCTAATTCTAAGTTTTAACCCCTAAAGGACCGAGGTGATTTTCCTACCAAAAAACATTCAAAACTGTCATTTCTATTGCAAAGAGAAAAGAGTTTAAAAATTTGTTTTTTTTTGCATATCCAACCGTAAGATCTTATACTTGACTAGTATATGAATATGTGGAAGAAATTTCAGAAACTTTGACCACGTAGATTGCAAGATATATGCATTTAAAGTGAAGAAAACAAGTTTTTTTCCACCTTGCTTCACTAGGTTTTTTGGCTTTGAATCTTTTTAGTTCAAGTTTTTTGCACTACTGATTTTGATTTTCTACTTACTTATGTTAAGTAGTTGAGTTCAGAATCTACCAAAAAAATTTAGGAAAAAAAGCACTTAATTTTCACTCATTAAAAAATTGTTAAGTAGAAGTGGATACAAGATTGAAGAAAAGTCTAAATTGTTAATAGCTTTTAGATGGAATTGAATCACAATAATCCCAACGGTGAGATTGTTCTAGCAAGAAAATCTAACCTTGTCTAACAAAAAAAATTGAAAAATTCTCAAAATTGCATTCTAAAATGAATTCTACAACTTATTTTTTCAAGAAGATGCTTAGATTGCCCGAAAAACTAAGATTGTCTATAACTTTCTCATTATTATTCCAAATTGAATGAAACAAAGCTTCACATGTAGACAAAAATATAATCTTTGAGGAAAAAATTTGAAAAAAAATTATTTTGACTTTTTGTGATTTTTTTTGGGCTGCCCGCAAAATTCCAATTTTACTTATTGTGCCATAACTTTTGCTCCCGGGCATCAATTAAAATAAAAATTATATATTCACAAAGATCTCGCAAAAATACACAACCTCAAAAAATCCCAAAAAATATTACTAAAAATTGAGATCGTAGGAACCTGCCCGGACCCAAATTGTCCCCCGAGGGACAACTGGTCCTTTAGGGGTTAAACACGACAAGGTTAGCTCTAAAAACGAGTGTGCTCTAAAAGCAATCACGACGTAGATACACATTTTGCTTTCTTCAATGTCATAGCAATGTACACTTCAGGAGGTGGTCAATTTTAGTTACCATCGCATTTCACCTTAAAAAAATCGTAACTAATTTCAAAGAGGTCCAAAAAATTTGAAATGACTTGGGTTAAATACTAATTTCATTTTTCTTCCTACAAAAATTATCTGAATATTGTTTCAAGGATTTTAGCTTCTCCAAGAGGGCAATCAATTCTTCAATGGTCAATTTCATAGCTGACTGCCTCATAGAATTAAGAAAAGGATGGATTTTCACTTCCAAATTCATGAAGTGAAAACAAACATTAAATTGATTGGCACATTGCTAGGGTTTAAGCAGCAATGGCACAAAAGCGCCTGAAGAAATAAAAGCACTACCGCATGATCACAATAAACCCTAGACCCTAAGACCATGAGGTCTGCTGAGCAAATTCAATTGAACGACAAGTAAGCAATAAACTTCGTTTTGATCTCTAAAACTGTGAGAGCATACCAGGGCTTTTTTTTTTGGCACCATGGTGCCAGATTGTCAGAATTTTGGCCTATGTTTGTCCCTCCCTCCAAATACTGGCCTCTGCTGTGAAGCCAAAGGGAGGGACACTGGTCCAAAAATAAAGCCCTGGAGTATACCCTTGGATTGCAATACCAATAACTTCTCAAACTGACAAGGGTGGTGTAACAATCAACCATTCTTTTCACATTCTCTTACGCTGGGCATCAATGACAATCAGATTAATTAGCCAGAGTATGCTTCAATGCAAGTTTGGTGCCTCGCCCATGAAGAGCAGGATCTTCATGAACAACTTTTTGCTAAGTAAGAATATCAAATTGGGAACCACCGCTACAATGTGACTTAAATGCTCGACTAAATTAGCAATTTAGGTGGTTCTGGAACTCACTATTTTGCTGCATAAACATCATACGAAGCATCAATGCTTAACCCCTAAAGGACCGAGGCCCTTTTTCTGCCAAAAAACACTCAAAACTGCCATATTTATAGCAAAAAGTAAAAAAATTTGAAAAATGTTTCTTTTTCACATCTAACCATAGGGTCTTACACCTAACTAGTATGAGAGTGTGCGGAAAAATTTTCAGAATTTTTGACTGCACAGATTGCAAAATATCTGTGTTTAAAGTGAAAAAAAAAAAAAATTTAGCACATTGTGGGACTAGATTCTTGGACTTTGAACATTTTTAACTTAAAATTTTTGCTCTACAGAGTTTTGAGCTTTAAAACTTTGTAGTAGAGAATTGAGTTGAGAGTCTAGGAAAAAAAAAAAAAAATCAAAAAAACTTAATTATCATTCTTTAAAAAATTGTTAAGTAGAAGTAGTTACGAGATAGAAGGAAAATCTAAAATATTCATATATTTTAGATGGAATTAAAATGCACTAATCCCAATGGTGAGATTGTTCTAGCAAGTAATATAATCCATGAAAAAGTTGAAAAATTGCATTCGGAAATGCATCCTAGAAGTTTATTTTTTCAAAAAGATGCTCTAATTGCCCAAAGAACAAGAATGTTCATAACTTTCTCATAACAAATCTGAATGAAATGAATAAAAGCTTTTCAAATAGACAAAAATATAATCTATGTAAAAAAAATATAAAAAAAAGAATTCGAATTTTTGTCTATTTTTTTTTTGCTGCCCGGACTGCCCACCGTCCCTTGTTTTGAGCTTATTTGGTCATAAGTTTTTTTCCTGGGCACCGATTACGAAAAAAATTATATTCCTACAAAGCTTATCAGTTTTTCTATCTTCAAAAAAAATTTCAAAAAATCACAACAAAATTTCAGCCCGTAGGTACCTGCCCGAAATCCCAAATGTCCGTCGAAC
Source organism: Neckera pumila (assembly GCA_963969595.1). Lineage (NCBI taxonomy): Eukaryota > Viridiplantae > Streptophyta > Bryopsida > Hypnales > Neckeraceae > Neckera > Neckera pumila. The sequence continues at coordinate 42,803,644 of OZ018409.1, read as the reverse complement.
CAACAATGTACCTCGCACAGGATTACACAGCTGCCAATCTCCCATCTTCCAAACTCAATAGAATGGCAAAGAACTAGATAAATCAGAACAAAGAAGCTTATTGTACAACAGGTTATTAGCAGAACTAAATAAAATTCTGTACCTGGATGTATTTCAGTAGCCCCTCGTTCTAAGTTCTTGAAATAGTCTTTGCTCTACAAACATCAAACCAGTATGTCAAACATTTCCATAGAAATTTCAAATAGATTCACCTTCTCTACAGCAATATCACCCTGACCTTATCCACATCCACCGAGTGTTACAACAGGACTCTTTTTACGTAGACACTACAGGACCTACACAAACACCCAAATATTACTCTCACAGCAGAATTCATACTTGAAAAGGTAACAATGAACTGTTTGCTTTTACGTAACTTGGTACTGACAAAAGCCACAAAATGTGTGTCCAGACTCCGGAGGCGCGGCGTGGGGTAGCAAGCCACGATGAAGAACTGCACAAGCTTCGTGGACTCTTTCTCACTCAACCGCAGGTGCATTCTCACTAAACCGCACGTATCAGAGTTTCGATTTTCCTTGAATGACTTTGCGCTACAAAATTGTGAGTCCCGAATGACTACTTAAGACTCAACTTCTGCATCATTTTGAGTTACTATGAGAAAAAAATTGTTTCATTATTGTAGCTCAATGTCTAGGCTCTAAGGGCGAGGATCCACGAAGGAAAACCCATGCTGGGAGCTAGTGAGGGACCGAATTGGATTATCCTTGTTGGAAGAGCCGCCGTAGTCAGGAATATTATGTTCCAATCAATCAGATTAGACTCCATTGAATGAGGAGGCTAGACTGCGATCAGATAGACGACACCTAATGTTTTAACTTTGTCAAATCTTCTAAGCGTACTTAATCTAACTTCTCAATAACTCCGGAACAGGTGCTGCTTTGTCAATTTTGTCTATTCTGTCTTTGCGACCTGGGTGAGTGCGTCCCTCAGATTGCGATGAGATTCTGGGTAAGCTCAGTGCCTTTCTCAAATTTGTTATTTTAAGATTCTTTACAGTAGGGGATTCTTCTACTGTCAATTGAACTCTACCAACTCTCCAATAATTGCCGCAATGCAGTACTTTCATTTACAGACAAGCTAGTCTCCAACGTCACATTGAGCCATCGGGAGTAGAAGGGGTTAGGGTTTACATTAATCGAGAGGGCAAAGCCGCTCCTTCACCCAGACTCTTGCACCAGCTGCTCTGCAACGACACCCTTGCAACGACATGCTGCATCACCTTAGTCAGTGACACTCCTGCTGCCAAGAAGAGGAAATGTAAGTCTTTGCCAGCAATGTATAGAACCAGGTGAGTTCTTATAAGCGACACTCAAGTTCTTATAAGTGACACTCATGGAAATCAGTGTGTAGAACCAAGCAAGTTCTTATAAGCAATGTTTGGTGTTACGGTGTAAGGGAATCCTCTTGCATCTTTGCAGTTGAACTGAGAGCGTTTTGTTGCAAAGTCTTTCCTCAATTCCGTTTTTGATTACCAATGTGTTGGTATCCTTCTGAACTGACCTTGTCTGGACCTGAATTTAATCCTGATATATCTTATGTGCTTGATCAGGGAAGCTAGCCTATTGCTTAAGGGTTTGCGACAAGCGTCAAGCATCAAGCAGAAATTCTTGAAAGTGCAAAAGGACTGATCGGGGAATACAGCTTAACTGAGTGGGGGTTGTGGCCAACAGCAAGCATGAGAAGTGTAATGTACCTTCGATGAAACGTGTGCAAGCTTGCAAGCAGTCGTCACCAGCAGAAGGTCCAAATTACTTTGCGGAATCACAAATTAGGTGCAATTTCGAGCGAGTATGTTATCGCAGAAAAGGAGGCTTCCACCGCGGCAATTACAGGTGAGATTCAACCTCTTTTTCCGCAGCCTTTTTTTTTCCGCTTTTCAAGTGCAGAGTCCCAATTTTCCCAGTGCCACGTCCCGGCCGCGTTTTTCTACAGGAGGCGTCCGACGGTGGGGAATAGTGAACCTTCGCGGGCGCGGAGGTTCACTGTTCATTGCAAATAAAGTTTCAATGCAAACTTCATATGAACAGTGAACCTCCGTGCCCGCGGAGGTTCATTGTTCATTGCAAACACAACATTGAAGAAAAGAGTGGAGAGGTAGGATTTGAGTTGCTCACCGTTTGTGTGTTGAGTATGAAACTTTTTCGTCGCCTTCTCTTCTGCTGCCTTCGACTCTCGCGGTAGTTCTGCACGAAACTACACACTTACAGAACATGAAATCAGTGTAAGTGTAAGTTGGACGTAATAGAATGCAAGACTCACGGGGAAGAATGCTTCACCTGAGCGAGTATTGTCGGAAGAACGCTTATAATATGTCGGTGCGGAGGTAAGGAATCCGGAAATTCCCATGCATGTCTTGGGTTGTGTCAAACTAAGTTGCACCGCCTGAAGAATCACGCATACTTCACCGTTTACTAAACCTACAGTACCAAACTAGAGCTGAGCAGATGCTGAAACCGTTGAGTTGAAGGCGTGGTAACGGGAAATCGAGGGTTGTGAGCAAAATGTATGAAGAGATTACGAAGAGTTCTCCATTTTCTAGCGATAGTGCCTGCTCCTCTTATGAGGTCAGTCCGGGGTTTGTGGAATGTGTTGCTTCAAACTAAAACGACTGAATCCTTTGTCAAAGTATTTTCAAAGCTCGTAAATCTCCAAGCCCTAAAATTTTGATAACAACAGGGTAGTATCGTCTACCTTAACAAGATATGGGGATCAAACATAAGAAGCGACAGTCCACAATACTTTGATCTTCGGGGTGACTAATTTGGAATTCTGTCAGCACTCAGAAGACACTCTGTGCATTGGGAATTAAACTTCGTATGACGCTATGAGCACTTTTGGTGCACAGCAGGTTTTGGTCTCGTTGATGAATTTCCGATTAAGGTAGGATGCTCAGAATTGGAGCATATAAGGGCTTGTCAGCCTTTGTCATGTATTTCCTTGGACGGGAATATATTTTGCTCATATTTCAGACAATTGAAAGAGAAATTGATGAGGAATCTAACCCAAGTGGTTTTGTATTTTTTTGAGCATTTCCAAATTACTTATGAATTTTCAAACAAATTGGGTCGTAGGTCCTTATTTGTTAGCCTAGGTCTTTCATGAATGGTTCACTTGCAATTCTAATTAAAAATGGAGAAAGCAAGTCAAATGATTAGCTCTTGCAATTAACCCCTAAAGGACCAACATGTGATTTCTGGTAGTATAGAAATTTTGGGTAGGTTCGTGTAACTAGAGAGTTGTATATTTTTGGCCCAAATTTTAATAGAAGGTGGGGACAAGGAATATCTTTAATATGCAGTGAATGTCATGACATTTTGGAAATAGGAGTCAAAAGTTATTGCATTATATTTACTTTGTTTCTCAACAAAGTAGTCTGGGCAGATCAAAGAAAATTACTGTTTTCGAAAACAAAAATTTGAAATCGATTTTCTAAGGTTATATACAGATAAAAAGCTTTGAGTCATTACATTTTGATCAATGAGTCAAAAGTTATGAGGCTTTTTTGATTGCGAGCAATTGTGATTTCTCTATTGTAAATTAACCTTACAAATCCTTTATCTTACTCAATTTTCATCATTTTTTGAAAAAAATAAAATCTTAGGATACAGATTGCTTATTACAACATTTCCACCATTGGAATTGTCATTTTTTAATTCCATAATTAAGTTCTAAACAATTTCGTATTTTCGAATCATTCTCTAGAATGGTTGACTTAATATTTCTTTTCTACAACTTGTACAATCCCAAATGATGTGAAAATTTTCAAGCATGTGGCCAACTTGTGTAAGAAAAAGAATTCAAAGAAGCACTACCATTTTGGACCATTTTTCATAGAATTGTGAGCTTGTGAGGTGCAACTGCCCTGTTTTTCAGAGGGACAGAAAAAGAATTTTTGTGGTTTCAAATATTTATATATTGCCATCCACGTGGTGGAAATTTAGGAAATTTTTCCCACATGTTCTTAAGTCAGAATACTACAAGATCCTACAATAATATATGTCAAAAAAAGTTTGTTTCAAAAATTTGGTACTTGTTTTAAAAATGGCAATTTCTGAGCATTCTTAGTGTAAACATAGTCAAGGAACTCTAGGGGTTAATAATGCTTTTTTTGCTTGATTCATTCAATGATTGTATTGGTCAATTTCGATGGGTTTTCTGGGTTTTCTAGATTCTCTAAGTTCTTTGGATCCAAAATAGATATGTGACAATGTTGCACTTGATTTTTTATAAAGGAATTTAGAATTTGTTATTGTAAGTATAATATGTTAAAAACACATTGATTTATGCTATTGATCTTGAACATTTTATTAAGAATAATTAATGTCTAAGTATTTTTAACTTAATTATATTATTTTGACATTTTTGATAATTTTTTTATGATTGCTAGTAGTTATACATATAAATTTTGAAATGATCATGGAAAATGAGATGAAGATGAAAAAATATCAATATGAAATTAGAAAATAAGGTGATGAATAAATCATAACCTAAATAGTGGACAATAAAAAAAACTATTTTCAAAAATGTTATTATATTTGGAATCCCAATTTTAAAAAGGTGTCTTAGAACTAATAACAATTGGAGCAAGTTACGATTGTTTACATAAATTTAGAGGAAGTTATTTTTAAAGTTTTTAGTGAGTTATGTTGATTTTGAAATATTTTCAAGCAAATATAAAACAATTTCAATATAATAGAGGGCTTTATGTTTGGATGCTCATTCAAATCATGTTTATGTCATTTTTTGGGTGGTAGAATATTTATGAGCAATTCATGGTACATAGTAATGATTATTTAAAAGTAGTTATACAATTGCTTATGACATTACAAGCCCTTGACAATTAACAGGGACCTTGTGCTATTGTAATTAGAAAATGCAGGGTATTGTAGTGAACGCTGCAATTTTTGAAGTCGTGAACATAGGGTGGCTTGTTCAAAACATTCTTTGCTTTCATTTCTCGCATTTTGAAGTAGCACAAACAAGAGTGTTGTTTTTTAGACAATTGTGATTCAGCATTGAAATCAAGAAATCTATATTGTTGGCCTAAAATGTTAAACTTCTATCTATAAGCGCTTTGAATCAATTTCAAGCACATGTATTTAGGAAATCTTTAGTTAAATAGGCAATTACAAAATTATAATTTATTAAAATACTTTGGAATTATTTTTTGTATCCTAACAAAACTTAGTGAACCTCATAATGTGAAATGTGCTGAACAATTTGCTTGAAATATTTTACGCAAACTTTTGTGAACCACAATGACATGCACAACCATTTTGTTATTTTATTTTGTTTTGTTTTCAAGCAGTATTATAGGGCAAACAATAACCTTTTTGAAACATTATAGTTTGTCCTATATGAATTGAAAATTTTGTTACTTGCCAAAGAACATTTTTTTTTTCTCTTGCAACATGCTTATGGCATAATATAATATTGGTAATTGACCTTTAGGAGCTTGGTGAAACATTTTGGGTATTGTTTCTTTGCAATAGGATTTACTTTTGGTGCTTACAAAAAGGATTGTGTTTGATTGGTATATTGCAAAAGAAAAATTCTTTAATCTCACTTTGTAAAGCTATGAGAATTTAAGAATATAAATTATGCAAAAGTAATGAAGTATTTAAAATGTAGTATTAGAAGAAAGTAAAGGTCATGTCATGAGTAATTATTGAATTCTTTTTTTCAAACTGATGTAAGATGAAATGTAGCCAATCAACAGAAATTCTAATGCTTAAAGTAGAAATTGTATAAATGCTTGAACTGTTAGCCTCAAATGCTGTGATATTTTTGTAAAACCACATTTATAATTTTTTCCCGAATTGTATCATAAGGATAATTTCAATTAATAAAGCATAATATAATAATTGGTTGATAGAAAAACTCAAATAAGAAGTTTTAAACATATACATATGTGAAATACATGCTATTTTTTGACAAGCTCCTTTGTATTTGTAGAGATTGAGTAGGGTCCAGCAGGAGGACATTTATGTTTGAACTCAATACCGAGCGTAGCAAAGGAACCGGACCTTGCAGAGGTGTTTCCAACTGATCAGAGAGAATTGAAAGCACTGGACAAGTTCATTGCATATAAAGAAAAGATGGTGTTGAGAGGTCACGACCGGATCAGGGATATGGAAGTCGTGGACAATACAAACGAATTCAAGGACTATTTGGAGGAGTTCCCAGGATGGAACAGAGAAGGCTTCCGCAATTTACCATTTTGGCCCAGCGACGTCTTGAACCAAAACGGGGATGGTAGTATTGTTCCGGATGTTGAAGAAGGAGGTACAAGTTCAAGCGCAGTAACTGACATGGATGGGAACAAAACCGAGAGTGCAACCGTTGACTTGATTATGGTGACAATGCTAAATCCTGAGAGGAGGGGGTATTTTGGACCCCACAAAGACAGACCTCCACCGGAAGCATCATGGAGAGTGACGAAGGGGACAATTAGAGGCAGAAGAAATGAAGTCATACTAGAAACCCTACAAGATGCAGATGAAGATCCTTTTCCTCCATTCAATCCAGAGAATGACGTTGTTGTTGGCTAGTATGTAGCTCTTACTGTAGAGCGAAAGGAAGTAAGAGAAGGGGTGCCTTTTTTTCTTGGGAAGGTGCTTGAATTTGGTCAGAGGAGAAGGGCCCCAAAGATGAAGGTCTTGTGGTACTGGCCTACATTGGGACCCAGAGTACAGAAGGAAGCAGGTAGTAATAGAGTGAGGTACACAAACTGCTTGGAATTGATGTGGGAACCATCTAGTGAGAACTTTTCCTAGATTGACAAAGAAGCCGCTATATTCATGGATGGATGTCCCTCATCAAGGGAGAAGTAGTCACATTGTAGGTTTGAGCATTATAATATATAGTGTGCAAACAGAGAAGACAACGATCATTCCGCATGATGCTAAACCACATCTTTTGGAATACATAGCGATGCAAATGGAGGACCTAGACAACGAACCTTTGCAGAATGATTTGAATATATAGTAGTGAAGCATTAAATTTTGCAGTGTGCTTTTGACCTTCTAGTTCTAGGTACGTAGATGTGCTTGAATGTGAAGTGCATAGTAACATGCCTTCTAAAAAGTGTGGAGTTGAAAGTGTAAAAGGTTTTCATAAAGTCATTATAAAGTATGGAGGATTTGACAAATATTCACTGAACAATTTTCCTTACAAACAATGATTGATGTTATTGAAATTTTGCCCCCCCCCCCCTCAACATTTCAAACTTATTGTTTTGGATGGTGTAAAAGCCAAGTGCAATGTCGCACTCTCTAAGTGCAAAAATGCCTAATTCTGTGTTCCTACTGTCTCACTTTGTGGGGCGGCTTTAACACGCTTCCCCTTCTAGATAATCACAAATAAAATCCCCAAAGAGTAATTCAAAGATCTAGAAAAATCAGACTTTGACCCATGTGTTGACTATTGACAAAAAAACAAAAATTGATTATATCTCTTATATTAAAGGCCAATTGCGTCACCATATCATCCATCACGTACATTCTCATCCACTTACTTTTTCATTGATTTGATCTTGCTAAACCCTAATAAACATCTTCTCCATAGAGCCTTGCACCTATTTTTTGGTGTTGTTGCATTGCAAATTTGCAAAGTCCCCGTTCTAATTATTCTAAGAGTTCAGATCAACCGAGTAGTTGGAGAGCTGGAGAGGGCCGGGTAATATAATTTCATTGCTGCGAACGCCGACTGCTGTCCTCTCTTCACCATCGATCTCTTTTTGCTTTGGAGTGTTTGGAAATCTCGCAAGCACGCTGAGCAGCACTGTTGCTGGTGCTGTCCAAGCGCTCATCGAAGGCGATGGATTTCTTGGCAACAATTTTAGCGGCCGTTGCTCCTATTACTGGTTGGTCTCTACTCCTCCCCAACCCTAATTCTCTTACTCGTGATTTCATAGATTTCGTAATAACATGCAGCCTTGCTGTTTTTGGCGATGTTTGGATCGGAGTGTTACCTTGCGTCTTCGATCCGGACATTGCAGTTCAACCTTTTAGGTTTTGCTTTTCCGCTTGCTCTCTTTTCTTGATAATCAGTGCTAGCTTGAAGGCAGAAACAAGCCTGGCACGATGGTATTCCATGTTCGATTTGGTCCTGGAATGGTAGTTTTGCATGTGCTACATTTTTCAGCTGATTTCAGAAGCCTGCGATCATTCTCCACTGTGAAAGAAATAAGCTGTAGGCAGTCGATCACGACTAGCTTGCTTTTTCTAGAGTTATGTAGGTCCGGTTGAGAGTTACTTCGAGGAGTAGCATCTAGGAAAAGACGACTGACTTTTCAGTGAATCAAACGAGAGTGAGATGTGTTTGTGACTGTTCGATTCTCTAAATGTTCTCAAGTTACTTGTAAGATGAGGACCCTACAGTACATGTCACCGTTAGGTTGCAGCAAGTACTGTACGATTCGGTACTGTACGATTAGAAAACCATGTCTGATGTGGGACATTGATCTTTTGCTTCGATCTGATGCCGGTCTTTCAATGCTATTATTTCGATTACCATTTACCAATTACCATGTGTGATTCTCACTGCTTTTCAGAAACTAAGGGACTGTCGCTTCACCTTTCAATGCTTGCAAAGGATCTGTATGAGGCGCTAGCTAAACATCCTTGTGTATCTCGATTGGATGTCTTATTGACAGAGAACGGTGACAATCACAGACAGTAGAATTGAATCCGAAGAAAAAGAAACTATCTGAGGCAAGTTTGATAGAATTAATTTCTCTAATTTTCACTTGCATTGATCAATTGGTTGTCTCGCGCAGGGAAATATCGCCGGGTGCATCGACGTGTGCAGTCTCAAGAGAAAAGTACCCTCACGGAGCTTGCACAACTGAAAGTAGATGTAGCAAACATGCAAATTTTAAGCGAAGCCCTCCAGGTTTGTCGCCATGTCGGTCAAATAGGAGCTCTCCGTGTCAACCTGGACTCCTTCGAGAATCTCTATCCTGCAGCTACGAAACTGCGCACCATGCTCGGCGGTGGGATCTGGGCACGTCTCGAGCATTACCGCGGGGCAGTGACCTATTTGGCCTTCTCAACTTTCCGGGAAAAGGAAACGGCTAGGAACGATCTTCCGACGGAGCTCAACGCTTTCCTGAATGAGAACACACCGTATATGGAAACTTACATCCGGGCCAGATATGGAAAGCGTGCCTTCAATACTTTTCAACGCTTTCAAAACTCCCTATTGGAAGTCATTGAAGGGGAAAGACGCCTGGGAATCGAAGTCCAAAAGGGGGGCCCGATGAAATTCCTCATGAGGAGGTTTCGTAGCCAGCCTATTTTTTGGCTTATGCAGAACCTGAACTTCCCTGTTGAGGGAAGAATGACTTGGGATGAAGTGTCGATGTGGGCTATCCAATGCTTGAAGAAGAGTGGCGACATCGAGCCTCCTTCGTGGCCAATCGAGCTTCGAGGTTTGGATGAATGGAACTGGGATGCAACTGGGATGTGGAATGAGGCTGTGATCGAAGTGTATGAAGACATCAGACGGCGGTTCTGTGGGATCAATAGGCTTCATTTGGCTGTTTGAAGGAAAAAGTTTCCTTCGCCTGAGGTATCCTCGAAGTATTTAGAAGCTAGCAATACAGTGTGAAGCCATTTATAGTTTTAAACGGAAACTCAAGTAACAAGAGATCGATTTAGCCTTGAAGGAATTGAGGTCTCGCACTGCCGTGAGTGTTTTATATTTTAAATTAGTCAAGGCGCTTCACATTCTCTGCCAAGTAGTTTGCGAAGGTACCTGAATGCTTGTTCGGCCAATGTAGCGTCTGCTGATCATCAATGTACGTGTGGATGTGGGTACCACAATGCACAAGATTTGTAATAAACTAATGACATCGGCTGTTCGATTTAACTCTTTCTGATCATTGATATCGATGAGAATTTGTGGAGTGAGCTTGTCGTGGTCAATGTGGCTTCACTCGATCTTTGATTGTAATAAAGTCGGTAGATGTTATGCAACAATGTCGATTGCTGACCAGAAATTCATTGGCCGTGAGGGACTAATCAGAATCCCTGTCGGCATTTTATGAAAATTTGGGACACTGCTGGGCTGCGTTGATTATCAGTGACAAATGCCACCAGTTTTGAATGCAACCACGAACATTCTAACAAATAATCACAAACCGAAGACACCAATCACAATCATTAGTTGCAAAGACTGTGAAGGGTGAATGCAAGAAACACTTGTACTATTTGTTGCGTTTTGTCACACCCTAATTTTTGATTTTTTTTTGGGCCATAACTTTTGTGTTTTAGCTCCAAATGACTCAAAATTTATAGGGAAGCTACTCATAACCATTATACACCTTGCATAATTTTTTGGTAATTTTGAATAATGATTAATTATTTTTAAACAGCCCCGATAATTTCTCACAATTGGTGATTTAGGGATTTTTTGCACTTTTTTAGTCCAAAAAAACGACTTTTGAGCTAAAATTTGGAGAGAATGGTCTTCTAGTAGACTTATAGCTACTATCCAAAGGATTTTTAAAAACACTTATTTTTATGTGGTGTACAAGTCCACAAAGAGAGCTCCTTTCTAATTTTTTTCCAAAGGTATGAAACATTATTTTGGTGCTTTTTTTGGTTAAAACCTATCACCAAAAAGTTTTTTGAAATGGACAATTTTTTTATTTTTGTTAAAACAAAAATCCTATTTTTTACAAATTAAAATGTCAAAAGTGGTATTTTCTTCCCTAGAATTTTTGACATAGAATTCACCCTAAAACAGGTGAAGAAAACACTACTTTTGACATTTTAATTTGTAAGAAACAGGATTTTTGTTTTTAAAAACCTAAAAATTTTTCCATTTCAAAAAACTTTTTGGTGATGGATTTTGAGTCTTTGACCAAAAAATGCACGAAAATAATGTTTCATACCTCTGAAAAAAAATGCAGAAAGGAGCTCTCTTTGTGGACTTGTACACCACATAAAAATAAGTGTTTTTGAAAATCCTTTGGACAGTAGCTATAAGTCTACTAGAGGACCCTTCTCTCCAAATTTCAGCTCAAAATTTGTTTTTTTGGATTAAAAAAAGTGCAAAAAAACCCTAAATCATCCATTGTCAAAAATTATTGGGGCTGTTTAAAAATAGTAAATTATTTTTGAAAATTACCAACAAATTAGGCATTCAAGGTGTGTAATGGTTATGAGTAGCTTTTCTATAAGTTTTGAGTCATTTGGAGCTAAAACACAAAAGTTATGTCCAAAAAAAATCAAAAACTAGGGTGTGACAAAATGCTTTAAGTGTTTCTTGCATTCACCCTGAAACACGAATTTACTCTAAAAATTGTTTGCTTTAGTTTTAGGTCATTGAACATTTGGTAATTACGTCCAAAATTTAGTGAAGCAGGAAGGGCATTATCGAGTTGCCCGGGCAATATGAAGTATAAGGTTAGATGTGCGCAAGGGCCTGTAAAATTCGGTCCGACGTAAGGAGAACTTCCCTTATGCTAGGACGTACACCACAACTGATGGCGTTCTGCATGCTTGTTTCCACGCTCGTTGGAATGCCTTCAAACAACTCACATTAATTACAAAATCCGGATACCAGACCTCAGGGTCTTTCCAACGAGGGTCCTCAAGGCATGAAGTCTTTCCAACCAAATCTCATTTACTCTTTTTACATCTCGTAATTATCCGTGCAGTTCAAATTACCAAAGATTTAGTTATGTCGATAACTTTGAGATTAATTGTTACATACCACAAACAAAGCAATTATTGGTTTCGTGATATTGAAGGACTTGCTCTACAATTTCATGTATGATTTTGGCGGGCATAACATTCTTGAGTGGGAAGCAGAGCAGTCCTACGGTATCACTTTAACCAAGTTCAATACAATAAAAAGGAGCCTTGATTTGTGGAAAGTAAAGGATCCCCTGCCTTAAAGATCCAGAAGATTATGTTAGCACCCATTGACTATCACAAAATTTAATAGTTCACCTCTCCATCATAGGTCTGCCTTCAACAGTAGGCCAACAGCTCCTTCTGTCATTACATAGAAGAACTCTCTGCCGCATTGACTTTGCTAATCATCTGATCTCTAGAAGCTCTAAAGCAAAAAATCTAAAGCTCGTGAAACTAGTCATGAAGAAAACAAGTGTCATATATTCAGAGCAAGCTTATCGATCCAGAGCCCCTCTAATTCTTGAAATCCTATTTAATCAGGCAACAACACTCCGGTAATTGTTGCTGGTCAAGCAATGGATATTGCATTCTAGGAACTAGACAAGCATTCAATACTCGTGAATCACATGTTTAATGCACTACTTTATTCTCAAATTCCGCTGCGTACCAAGAACACACACAAGATATACAGTAACAGTGCTATACACAGCCACAAAGGCGGGGAGTCATACTCTCGGAGAGAGACGTCAAATGAAATCAAGAAACATCCAAAATGGAATGAATATCATCCACACCTGAGCTTCTAGTATGTTTGTAACTATGACACGATTACAACGACAGAATACCAATCGTTTCCAACACTCCCACTCATAGGTTCAAGAACGTACAGAGTCACTACTTAAATTTTTGTACAGTTTCTCCCACTTGATGATGAACCGTCTTGAAAATGTTGAGTGCTTCCTTCAGAAAGAGCTCAGGAGTCAAGGGCTTCGTGAAAATGTCGGCTAACTGAAAGCGAGTAGGTACGTATACTAGGGGAAATTTCACCCTTGATTTGAAACTCTCAAATGATATGAAAGATCACATCAATATGTTTTGTTTATTTGTGGAACTCTGGATTGAGCACAAGGCAAATTTCTGATTGACTATCAGATAGTAATGAATTTGGATTCATCTGTTGGTAACCAAAGTCCACCAAGGGTCTTCTTGTCCATACAACCTCCTTGCTTGCAAGGGATGCAACGACATATTCAGATTCAGTCGTGGATCCTAAAGTATAGAGCTGGTTTTGACTTAGCTAAGCAACAAGTCCGTTGTTGATGATCAACACGCTTCTACTCTGGCTTTTATGATCGTTCAAATCTCCCGCGTAGTCAGCATTGGTGTAGGCAACAAGGATTTGATTGGGCTTTTTATCGGATGAAAAGCACAAACTGACATTGGTTGTTCCTCTGAGATACTTGAGGATCCTACTTACAGCAGTACAATGAATCTGTCAATAGTTGCTCCCGTATTGTGCAACTGTTGAAACTGCATACGCAATGTCACGTCTGGAATGCATCACTAAGTACAGCAAGGATCCGACAATGTCTTGATAAGGAAATGGAGGGTTGATATCACCATCATCTTTCCTGGGATAGCTCAAATAAACATTTGGATTGCTTGGAGTCGAAACTGGACAAGCATCCTGATACCCATACTTTTGTAAGATAGTTTCTATATACCTTTGTTGATCAATGTAGAGCGTTTTTGAAGACTATCACGACTGATGTGGATTCCCATGTAAACATTGGCATCACCAACGGTGACTTCCAAAGCCGACTTGAGGTATGAAATCATTTTATCCAGCAGATGTTTGTCTTTGCACATGGCAAGTCCATTGTCCACCTACAAGATAAGAGTGAGCCTTGATGCTAATTTTGAAAAGAACAGGCATGGATCTCCAAGACTTTGGATTAGGTCGTAAAGCTTCAAGAAGTCTGAGAAAGTTTTGTTCCATCCTCTGGCAGACTGTTTCAGGCCATAAAGTCCTTTATGTATTTTGCACACTTTGCCTCGACTATCTAGAAATCGCCAATATATTTCTTCTTCAAATCCCTCGGTAGATCCATGAAAATTTCTTTCAACAAAGTAGTCTTCAAGTACGCTATCTTGATATCAAATTGGACAAGATCAAAATCTTCCGCTCCTGCTATTGCTAACATGATCCATATAGTCTCCGTTCTTGTTGTCAGGGCAAACGTCTCATTGTAATCCGTACCGTAGGTTTGAGTAAATCCTTTTGCAACAAGATGCGCTTTGAAACGTTCAATATCCCCATTTGCCTTGACTTTAATTTTAAAAACCCATTTATTTTTTTACAGTAGACCTCTCTTTTGGTAAAAACTCTATAGTCCATGTATTGTTTTTTATTAACAACTCTATCTCTTCACTTATAGCTTTACAACACTGCTCCTTGTACTCGCTTTTAACAGCCTAGTTATAAGTTTTGGGCTCCTCTGGGAGAATTGAGGTTCTTTTAGTAGAGGCTCCTTTGCTAATAGCAATGCATGAAGTGGATAGAGACAATCTACTATAATGCCGTAAACTTTTTTGTGACTGCTCATTCACCTGTGAAGGATCAGTTGCATTGTACAAATCTTCTATCAGTCTTGTTCGCAATGTTGGATTTAGTTCGTCGTCAGATGATGTTGGTAACGGTGGTCTGTACCTCCCACTGCTTCACTGCTTGCAACAATTCAAGTGGTTTGATCGCTACTCCCACTAGCTTGACCATTGCTTCCATTGGTTTGATCAATGCTCCCACTAGCCGATGTCTCTTGTATGTTGAATAACACGCCATTTCCTTGATCTTCTTGGAGGCTCCATTGTTTGGGAGTTCCCTGCATATTGGTTCTTGATGAGATTCTTGATCTCCTTGGATACTCAGATCTACACGTTGAGGTGATGAGATAGAGTTGTTGAGTTTAGGAGGTGGTCTCACAAGTGCGTTACAAGTGTCTGGAAAAGATATTGCAACTTTGGTAGCTTCATTGCGACCACTTGTATTGGTTCTGAAACTTGGACAGCTCTCCTCATCAAATATGATATCTCGGTTGACTATGATCTTTTTCTTTTTCAGACACCAGAGACGATAGGCCTTGGAGGTATTAGAGTAGCCCATAAAAATAGCTTCTCTCACTTTGCTATCCAACTTCTGGCACCTTTGTTTAGGTATGTGGATGTAACATAGACTACCAAATTCTCTAAAATAGCTGAGGTCTGGTCTTGTTCCATGCCATAGTTGAAATGGTGTCAACCCTAGAATAGTTTTGCTTGATACACGATTAAGGGTGTACACTGCTGTATTAATTGCTTCAGCCCAGGACTCTAAAGGCATGCCTCGATGGTGCAACATAGATCTAGCACTTTCTACTATCATCCTATTGTCACGCTTTGCAATTCCATTTTGTTCTCGAGAGTATGGCGTTGTGAGTTCATGACGTATACCTTTGGTAGACAAATAATCTTGAAACTTGTGACACAAATATTCACTCCCATTATTTGTTCTCAATTTCACAATCCTATTTCCTGTCTCATTTTTCACAAGTCGGTAGAGTCTTTGAAAGATAGCAATGATGTTTTGTCTGCCTTTCAAGAAGAATACAAATCAATAACCACTGTGGTCATCTTGTAAGTGACAAAATATTGATGGCCTCCATATGATGGAACTTGGAAAGGTCCTGAGATGTCAGAATGAAAAAACTGACTAGGTTGGAAGTTCCTTCTTTTTTCAACATTCACTAGGAATGAAGTTCGGTGAATCTTTCCATGAGCACATCCTTTACAGACGAGTTTCAATTTTGCTTTTTCCAGCGCTGGTAATCCAATGGCCATTTGCTTTATTGTATAAACATTCACGTCCCGTATTTCCCTAACATAGAGCTTGTGATCATTGGCAACTGATATGCTCCATGTGTTGTTGTAAATCGGTTGAAATTTGTGGAACCATTGTCGCTTATCGGTCATGTGCTCAATTGCTCTTGAGTCTGCAAACCACAAGTCATTTGATTCTTGCTGTTTCAAGCTAAGGCAAAAAGCTTCACTTGATGCCGACAAGGACTCAGATGAGTCAACCTCATGAACAACACTGGCGCTGAGGTTAGCGTGACTACACTTTGCTTTAATTTTGCCTTTCTGCTGGTTCCTATGAGATTGTTTAGGTGACATTGACTCCCTTGAACTTTCACTCTAGTTACACTTTCTCCTGAAGTGTCCTCAACAATCACACTTATAGCATTGAGAATGCTTTTTTATCTTAGCCAATCGCTCAGCTCATTCTTTCACTATAAGAAACTCGTGTTTTTTTTAATCCTTGGATTCAGCATATTGATGTCGCGACTGGTGTCTTGAAATGTCTACGTGGACGTCCAAAAAATCGCGTTGCTCAAGACTCAGGTTTGACATTAGATTTGACGTTGGACATCAACATGCTAAGGGACCTGATGTCAAAAATAAATGGGTCAACGGGGTCCTCAAAGGCCACCATGTGGCTGCCACCTAAGTGCCACATGTGCACGGGCAGCCACGTAGGAAACTTTTTCATCCATTTTTGACCATGACGTGGCATCTGAGGTGGCATCTGAGGTAGCAGCGAAAAAAGTGATGTGACATCCAGCAAGGATGATGTGGCATGCCATGTCAGCATATTTTTTTGTTGTCTAAGAATTTTCTTACTATCTTTGAAGATGTCAATATAGACATCTATACGTTTTTTGAGACATCAACTCAAACGTCCAAACGTTTTCATAGACGTATTTTGAAACATCATCTTAGACGTGCAAATTTCTTGTGACATCAATGTAAACATCTACTTTTCATCATGAATACCTCTGGCAATCTTTGGTATGATCTAGGAGAACAAAATGATGTCACATTAAACATTCATAGAATAGAATGGACTATGCAGCATGATGTTAATATGGACAGTCTCACATGTCTCATATGATGTCCCTAATGCATGTCATAATGTCTAATATAACATGTCATACACAATACACAATACATTATATATCATATATAATATACCAAACATTATACATCATACATAATATACCATACATTATACACCATATATCATATACGATATATAATACGCCGTACAAAATACAACATAATTGACAATTATGTCACATGGCTTCAAAAGCCACTTGATGTGAGTTTATGGAGAGGAAAAGATGAGTTCTTTATACAAGTGGAGTGGTAGAGGGGAAGACAAACTATATGGGACATTGAAAACTTTGGATTTAAATTTTGGTGGAGCAACACACAGACGCTCAGTAGGATGTTTTTTGCATGTCTCAAAGGCTGCTCTGATGACGTCTCTATAGATGTTATATCAACTGAGACTATGTTTTTTAAAATATCTAGAAGTCTACAAAAACATACAAGAAAACATCTCAATGTTTTATAAGATGTCTTTAGTGACATCTCTATGTCCACTTAGACATCTCCAATACAAGTGTAGAAAACGCAAAGATGGGCTCTTTATACAAGTGGAGTGGTAGAGGGGAAGACAAACTATATGGGACATTGAAAACACTGGATTTAAATTTTGGTAGAGCAGCATACAGACGTCTAATAAGATGATTTTTGTGTGTTTCAAAGGCTGCTCTAATGATGTCTCCATAGACATTATACCGATTGTGACTATGTTTCCTAAAACACCTAGAAGTCTACAAAAATGTCCAAGAAAACATCTCAACGTTTTATAAGATGTCTCCAATGACATCTCTATGTCTACTTAGACATCTCCAAAATAAATGTAGAAAATGCAAAGAGATAGCTCCGCTATGCTGACGTGGCATGTCACGTCAACTAATTTACACGTGGCATGCCACGTCATATGCCTCGTCATCTTATTTTCTCCAAAAGCTGCCCGGAGGCTGCCCAATCCCTTTTTTTTAACCTTGGTCAGACTTTTATCCAAGGAAAAAGTGATTTTCAAAAAATTACCCTCCTTGAAATTTTTCCTCCAAAGCTGACGTGCCCATCCATGTTTTTGTGGATGCCTTGTTGGACATCAGCAAATCCTTAAAAATGTCATAAAAAATCTCGATGTCCTCGGGAACACCAACTGGTTCCATTCAAGTTTTCCGCAGTCATCTGGAACATCCTTGGAAATTTATCCTAAACTGCAATTCTCTTCTTTAACGTCTTGATGTCTCAGCGGACATAGTATGTTAGGCCTTGGACATCGCATGTTTTGGGGCAGACATAAAAAAAAACACGGGTTTCTTATAGTGTTTCTTTTGCTCAACTGAGAGTGAAGGTTTCGATGAGGTGCTTTTTGTGAAAAACACCGAATCTACTTGTGCATCAGACAAGCCCTCTCAATCTTTCTTCTTGTTCTGAAACTTGACTAATCACATCTGGAGATTTGTCAGTGTCTGTTCTGCAGCTGGAGCATTGTCCCATACAAGCATAAGAGGATCATATGATGGAGGGAGGCCGCATCTGATTTTAGCTATCAAGGATTTTTCTGTTACTTTTTCTCCCAGATCATTGAGCTGTCTGTACAGCTTTTGCAATGTGCAAATGTAAGATGCTCTTGAATCCCCCTCACCTAACTCACAACATAAAAACTTCTCCTGGAAAGCTATAATGCATTCATCTGAATGCTTCTTGTGATAAGCCTGGAGCTGTGTCTACATTTCACAAGAGATTTCACAATTTATCACTTCTTGTTTGTGACAGGAATCAATCAATCCTAAAATGGCTACAATAGCCTATTTATCTCTCTGCTCCCACTGCGACTTCTGTTTGTCACTCATAGTATCTAGTTTTGGTTTTGTTCCATTCACCATTGAAAACAGATCATGAGACTTGAAGATAAACGACATATGCATTTTCCATAATACAAAATTTGAACTGTTATATCGCTCGACTGTATTAACCCCTTTTTAATTTTAGACAATGCAGCAATATTCTCAGCCATAATGTATAAACTTCTCAATGAACTTGTATCCCTCTTGGATTTCTCGCTATCTTCCTCAGGATATCAACTTTTTCTCTATGCCCTACTCTCTGGATTAACTTTACTCTCTCAACGCAGTAGTACAATTAACGTAGCAAGGCCCATAACCTATTGCATTCTAGGAACCAGACAAGCATTCAATACTCGTGAATCACATGTTTAACGCACTGCTTTATTCTCAAATTCCGCTGCGTACCAAGAACACACACAAGATACACAGTAACAATGCTATACACAGCCACAAAGGTGGAGAGTCATACTCTCGGAGAGAGACGTCAAACGTAATCAAGAAACATCCAAAACGGAATGAGTATCATCCACACCTGAGCTTCTAGCTAGTACGTTTGTAACTATGACACGATTACAACCACAGAATACGAATTGTTTCCAACAGTAGAAGGTATTGCTAGACAATTAGAAGCGGAAGGTCAAATTTGAGGCACATTGTTATTAAGCTTAGTTTTTTGGGACTCTTTAACTACTGTATTTAAGCACAATTTAGCAATTCATAAACTTTGGTGAGCTTCAGCCATACTTATTATTACGCAAACTTAGCTGGCACAAGTACTCTTTGTCGTTGTTGTCATCCGTTACAAACATAAATTCCCCTTATTCTTAGATGGTCTTCTAAAATGGGAAGCATCCATGACATCACCAAACATCACCATGTTCACGTCGGGATGTCCGTCGGTGACGGTCCGGACGCATCCAAACGCATTGGGACCAGAGTTTGTTTGTTTTTTGTTTTTTTTGGATACAGACGGGCGTTGGGGTTGGATCCTGACGTTTCGTCAAAGTTACATCCGTCCAGACGTGACATGACGGTGACAACCGTGTTTGTGATCAGCGAGCGCTACAATTGCCAAACAATTCTTCAATAAAAAAAATATTGTTGTATGCCTTCCTAGAATCACCAAATAACTTGGCAGAGAACCTAAAGCGCCTTGCTTCAGACAACACTAGTATGGCAGCACGTAAACCCCTATTCTAATAAAACTACATTTGTCATTGCACTGCTAGAAATTAAACATCTCAACATTGCCGCCATGGAGGTCAAAAATATATTTTAGACAACCTAATGAAAGGAATGGGTTGATCTGAATCGCCGTCTCATGTCTGCAAACAATTTGAGTACAGCCCGTTCCAAATCGATGCCGTATCTGGGTTCCAGATATACAAACCTCAAAGCTCGATTAGCCACGCAGGACACTCCATGTTTGTCCTCCTCAGCCATTGGATGGCCCACATCGACACTTGCTCCCAACTCATCCTTCCCTCCACAGAAAAGTAGAGGTTGTAAGCAAGCCAAAAAATAGGCTGGTGACAAAACAGCTTCTTGATGAAGTGCATTGGCCATGCCTCTTGGGCTTCGATGCCCTCTTCTCTTTCCTCTTCAATTAAGTCCTCCAGGTCCTCGTGACACCACTGAAAATGATGCATGTCATGCTTTCCAAATTTGGCTTTGATGTAAGTTTCCATGTGCGGTATGTTCTGATCAAAGAAAGCCCTGAGCCTCACCGGGAAATCGATCGAAACTGTTCTCTGCTGTTGGAGAGTTGAGAAGGCCAAATAGGCGACTCCGAAGCGGTAATCTTTGAGCCCATCCCAGATCTCATCTCCGAGATTATTGCGAACTTCCACAGCTGCACGATAGTGGACTTTGTAGGAAACCGTATTGTTGTGACGCAGCACAAATGTACAACAACACAAAAATTTTAGGCACAAATGTACAATTGAAGTTTGGTAGGAAATTATTAGTATTGGCTAAGCATATATCAAGAGACTAGTTCATCTAATGATCCAAGAAAGTGGTGAAGTTTTTAAAACCTTTTCTTTTCAAAATAGACTTTTGAATTACATAAGGGTTTTTTGAAATTGACTTGAATGTATAAAATGTAAGATTCTTTTGCATTGGTCTCATCTTTCTTGACTTTCTTTTAATTACCATTCATTTCAATTTAGAACACTTTGATTGATTCTTTGACCAATGACTTAGAAACAAGTCAAACTACAATGACCACCAATCAAAACTTGCTTATTTTGGAACTTTTTCAATTTCAACTTATTACTTGAGAATTGTTCCAAAATATACTCAACAATTGTTTTGTAAATTATTTTGTAAATAAATATATTATATATATACTAGCCATACTAGCACTCTTTATTTCATGAAAGTGAAGATAAACTAAAGTTTCACTTATAAAGATTCAAAAACCACTTTAGATTATAATAAATGAAAAAAAATGATTGACAATAAAATATTTTATAGAGTTTAATGAATAATTTATTTGATAAATTTTGAAATCACAAGTGACTAATCAAATCTTAAGATGCCTTTTGGTATTACATGTATTCATTCAAGTAGATTCTCTTGTAACCTTAATGGCCAACAGTTGAAAAGATAATGGTCAAATTTTCTATGCACTATAGAAAAATTATGTAATTTTTCATCTTTATTGAAGTTTCATTTAGAAATATGTATATCATTCATTATAAATGAATCAAATTATTGTTGAAGATAAATTAGAGAAAATACATTTAAATATTTCTCAAACCTACATTTGACTTTAATAATTCTCCTATTTGTTTTATATTAGTGTACTTTATAGTCTTAGCATATGAATTGAATCCTATAATTATCATTGATTAATGCTTTATATTACATGAATAAGCAAAATACGGCTAAGGATTTGATTGTTAAAATACTACTACTTTTTTCTTAAGTGATTATTATATAGTACTTTAATATGTCCATTATGTATTCATTTTTTCATAAGAAAATTTTAAGCAAGAACAATTTCCATTTTTGATACAATTATAAAAAAATTCAATCTAGTTTACTATATCCATAAAAAAATTAATAAAAAATTACATCTTCTTGCCCCTTCAAAATGCTTTCCAAAGACATGCAACTATGCAAGTGCTATAAATACAAAATGGTTGCATGTGTCATTTGTTTAGGACTTAAATTCTTTAAGGTATTTGGCCAAAAAACGATATATATACAATCCTTTGTGGCCTAAAATAAACTCCGTAGGTGTAAATGAAAAAGAATTTGCATTTTTTTGTTGCATTACATAGTTCAACTAATTAACCCTTAAAGTCCCATTGTTCCCTCAGGAGGACAATCGGATTTCAAGCAAATTCTTATGACCTCCCTTTTTTATGAAACTTTTTGAACTTTCTCATAAGATAGAACAATTGATTAGCTATATGGGATTATAATTTTTATTTCACAATTTTTATAATTGGTGACCAAGAGCAAAAGTTTTACAACAAAAATCCTAAAATTGAACTTGGCGAGCAGCACAAAAAAAATTGCAAAAAGTCAAAACAAATTTTAAAATTATTTTCCTAAAATATTATGTTTTTGTCTATATGTGAAGCTTTGATTCATTCTATTTGGACTAACAATGAAAAAGTTATGGACAATCTTGTTTTTTGGGCAATTAGAGCATCTTTTTGTAAGAAAATAACTTGTAGGATTCATTTCTGAATGCAATTTTTATAATTTTTCAAAAAAAATTGTTTGACAAGGTTGTCTTTGATTGCTAAAACAATCTTACCATTGGAATTATAATGTTTAAATCCCATCTTAGAGATATTAACGATTTAATGCTTTTTTCAATCTTGGATCTACAATTTTTAAAGAATGAAAAGCAAGTGTGTTTTTTTTAAATTTTTTTCCTAGACTTTCAATTCAATTCTTCAACGGAAAATCTTTTTAATTCAAGGTCTGTAGTACAAATTTTTTCACAAATGGCGGTCAAAGTCCTTTGAAATTGCACATTAGTGTTTAAAAAAATTTCTTTTTCAACTTTGAATGCTAATATCTTTCAATCTATATGGTCAAACTTCATGAAATTTTTACCACATGATCTCAGAAAAGTGAAGTACAAGATCCTATAGTTGGATTTTTTAGGTGAATGCAGCAAAAATGGCAATTTTGAGTGGTTTTTGGCAAAAAAATGGCCTTGGGACTTTAGGGGTTAAGTAACTCAAAAGAATTTAAGTAGTCAAAGTAAAGTGACAATTGCACTGCACTTAATAAAATTTTATCAAGACTCAATGGTAGAATTTTTAGATTATAATGATTGAAATTGACCTAGTGTCATAATGAATTGTACATGAAGAATTAGCTATATTTAAGTTATTTGGTTCAAAATATTTATAAATTATTGTGTACAAAGATTTTTATTGTTAATCTCCAAAGCACTTGTTTTATTGTTATATAGTCAAATTTTTACTTTTGATTTCAATTTAGTTTTTTAAGTCTCTTTGAACTCCAATATAATATTTTTGTTAAATAGGACTATACATTATCTACCAACTTAAAAAATCTCTATTAATATTGTAATAATTATAATTGTGATAACTCCCAACAAGTGAAAATAAATTGCTAAATTTAGCAAAATCAATAAAAAAATTTTAAGAGGTAAAAATAGCCATGAATAATAGTTTAAAAATTTTCAAGTAATTATTTTCTATTTTACCTTCAAGACACCTTTGTTGATGACCTTCATTCAAATGACCACTATCAAACTACATTTAGTCTTTATAATTAAATGATGTATTTTCACTAATTTTCATGATGTGATATTTGGCTTTTAATACATGGCTTTACTAATTGCAATAATGCATTGAATTTCCATTTTTTACAAAAATATACATTGGAATCAAAATACTATTTTTTAGGTCTTATTTTTTTATTGTAGTCAAAAAACTTTGAATACCTTAATATTACAATCAAATTTAACCTAGAATCATTTACTTTTTGGATTTTAACCCCTAAAGTCCCAAGGCCATTTTTTTCTTAAAAAACACACTCAAAATTGCCATTTCTGCTGCATTCACCCAAGAAAGCAAAAAAAAAATACTAGAATTTAATCACAGATCTTGTATTTCACTTGTCTAAGATTATATGGTAGAAATTTCAACAAATTTGACTATACGGATTGGAAGATATTAGCATTCAAAGTTGGACCAAAAGTTTTTTCAAGAACATGCTTAGATTGCCCAAAAAACAAGATTGTTTATAACTTTCTCATCACTAGTCTAAACTGAATGAATCAAAATTTTACATGTAGACTAAAATATAATATTTAGAAAAAGAATTTCAAACAATGATTTTGATTTTGTGTGATTTTTTTTAGGCTCCCGCCGACCTTTGTTTTTGGCTTTTTGTGCCATCATTTTTGCTTCCAAGCATTGATTGAAATAAAATTTATATTTCCAAGAAGCTTATGTTTTTTTCTAGCTTCACAAAAGGTTTTAGAAAATTATGATGAATACTGAGACCATAGGGCCAATGGTACTTGAGGAGTTAAGATGTTTGGATGTTAAAACATATCTAATAGATTCAAATAATCTAAAACTATTGTATAGAAGATATTGTCTCTTGCGTAAAATTTAACTAATCCAAATCTAATTGAAGACCAAAAAATAAAATCTTTCAAGAAACATAGATTGTGTTCACTTTCACTTTAAATTGTGCATGAGGATTGATGAGTACAAGAGCTTGAAAGCCTATGAGTCTACAAATTTTTTATTTTACTCTAACCTTGAATTGGAATTTTGGAATTCATAGTCTAGTTTAGAGTAGAAACAAAATAGTTTTTGTACATCATTCATTACTAGTGCACTATAAAATAATGAAGGGAGTAAATTATACATACTCATATTCATAATCACAAACATAAACAAAAGGCATAAAGGCCATTGAAAGTCTACATAAATCATTCATGAATCCAATCAAAAAGGTCAAGCTCAGATTCAACACTACTATCTGAATTTTAACCATCATATATGAACAATGTTGTCAAATTCAATTCATTTTATCATACATTAAGATTTCCTCACTACTTTATAAAATTTCATCAAGATCTAATGGTTGAATCTCTAAGTAATTATGATTGAAGTAGACATAAATTTTCATAATTAGTTGTACAAAGAGAGTAGAACTTTCAAGTCCAAATTCACCATAAGCAAGTATCCAAAATATCTAAAAAATATGTATCTTTAAAATAAACCTAAGAATTTTAAAGAATCTTGAGCCACTATATAGGAGTTATTTTTCCTTAAGAGTCCTACGTGAAAGTGATCTAATCCAAAATTGATTGGAGAACAAAGAAAAAAAGCCTTCAAGAGTGTTTTGAGTACAAAATCAGAATTGTAGAAAGTAAAAAAAAAAGGGCAAAAAAGGTAATACATTATATTCAAGTCATTATTTAATAAAGTTTTTTCCGAAAGCAATAAAAGAATAATCATGCTTAAGAGATATATTTCAATCACTTTTGTCAATATTTATTTGAATTATTTGATAGACTTCTAAGTGTACTTTTTATACTAAAATTTTTTTCTTGTGGCTACTATCATGAAATCATAACTTAAAAGAATTCCTTGCAAAAAACTTTGAATACAAAAAGAGGTAATCTTCCAAATAATCACAAGCTAACAAAATCTTCAAAAGATAATTCAAAGATCCCAAAAAATCAAGATTTGATCCACATGTTGATTGCCTAATAAAGACAAAAGTTGAATATATCTTTTACATTAAATGCAAACTGTGTCACCATATCATCCATCACATATATTCTCATTCACATTTTTTCATTGATTTGATCTTGCTAATCCTAATAAGCACCTTTTCAATGAAGCCTTCCACCATTTTTGGATGTTGCCATCTTTGAAAAAAGCTTGAGTACAAGAAGATGTAATCTTCTAGATTTAATCACAAGTTAACAAAATCTTGAAAGGATAATTCACAGATCCCCAAAAATCAAGATTTGACCCACATGTTGACTACTGACAAAGATAAAAGTTGAATATATGATATATCACTTATATTGAATGCAAATTGTGTCACTATATCATGCATCACGTATATTCTTAGCCACACATTTTTTACATTTTTGCATTGATTTGATCCTGCTAACCTTGATAAATACCTTTTCATTTTTCAATGAAGCCTTCCACCATTTTTGGATGTTGCCTTTTGTGAAAAAAGCTTAAGCACAAGAAGAGATAATCTTCTAGATTTAATCACAAGCTAACAAAATCTTAAGAGAATAACTCAAAGATCCCCCAAAAGCAACATTTGACCCACATGTTGACTGTTGACAAAGATAAAAGTTGAATATATGATATATCTCTTATATTAAATGCAAATTGTGTCACCATATCATCCATCACGTATATTCTCATCCACGTATTTTTTTATTGATTTGATTTTGCTAACCCTAATAAACCCGGCCCCTTTTCAATGAAGGCGTGCACCTTTTTTTGGGTGTTGTTGCATTGTAAAGAAAGGGCGATAGTATAATTTCATTGTTGCGAACGTACGCCGGCTGCTTTTCACTCTTCACCGTCGATCTCTTTTTGCGTTGGAGTTTTTGGAAACCTCGCAAGCACGCTGAGCAGCACTTTGCTGGTACTGCCCAAGCATACATCGAAGAGATGAATTTTTTCGCAACAATTTTCGATGCCACTGCTCCAATTATTGGTTGGTCTCTTCTCCTCCCCAGCCCTAATTCTCTTACTCGTGATTTCTAAGATCAATAACATGCAGTCTTCCTGTCTTTCGGGATGCTTGGATCGATCAGAGTGTTACCTTGCGGACGCCTCCGATGTAGCCAATGCAATTGTCAATCTTCCAGGTTTTGCTTTTCCGATTTCAGCTCTCTTATCTTGATAATCACTGCTTGAAGGCAAGAACGAGCCTGGCACGGGTGGTATTCCATGTTCGATTTGGTCCTAGAATGGTCGTTTTGCGTGTGCTACATTGTTCACCGTACCTGATTTCAAAAGTTTGCGATCATTCTCTACTGTGAAAGAAATAAGTTCTAGCCAATCGATCACGACTGGCTTACTTTTCTAGCGTTAAGTAGGTTCCGGTTGAGAGTTACTTCGATGAGTACCATGTAGCTGAGGATGCACAAATCTGGTCCTTGGGGACTTGGAGTTCGTTAGACAGAAATTTGTGGGTCCACCTGCTTAAATTTGGACTTGCCTTTCAATTGAAAACAGTAGAAGACGCTATATTATAGCTAATAACACAGACTGTAATAATGAACGTTTCAGGGCTAGTGAATTGAAGCTTGTATCGATCTGTAGCTAGCAGCGCCGACGTCGGCGCTGAAGTGAGTTCCCTACCAGAAGCTAGAACGTTATGTTCAGGGACTTACAACATGATCGATGCATGATATATAGTGGAATTATCGGCCGATCTTAGCTGAGATTTGTAATTGGCTCTTTCCGGCACTTTATACATCTCACTGCAAATTGCTCAAAGGAGAATCAGCTGTGGTCTGTGGGTACAAATTAAAGCTAGCTAACCTTGAACTACTTCGCCTGGACCGGGACGTGCCCGGGGTTCATATCTTTTAAGTCTCCTAGTTTGCGGGTCTTGCTCTCTAATGCTAGTCAGTCTTTAGTTAAGTCCTACCGAAAATAGGAGACGACTGACTTTTCACTGAATCAAACGAGAGTGAGATTTATCTGTACGTGGCTGTTCGATTCTCTAAACGTTCTCAACTTACTTGTAAGACGAGGACCCTACCGTACATGCCACCGTTAGGTTGCAGCAAGTCTGCATGATTCGGTACTGTACGATTAGAAAACCATGCATACTGTGGGACATTGATCTTTTGCTTCGATCTAATGCAGGTACTTTGAATGCTAACAATTCGATTACTTTTTACCAATTACCATGTGTGATTCTCACTGCTTTAGAATCTAAGGGACTGTCGCTTCACTTTTCAATGCCTGCTAAGGATCTGTGTGAGACGCTAGCTGAACGTCCTTGTGTGTCTCGATTGGATGTCTTATTGACAAAAAACGGTGACAATCAGACAGTAGAATTGGATCCCAAGAAAAAGATACTTTGAGTAAGTCTGATATCTGAAGCAAGCTTGCTAGAATTGATTTCTCTCTAGTTTTCACTTGCATTGATGAACATCGGTTGTCTTGCAGAGGAATATCGCCGGGTGCATCAGCGCGTGCAGCCTCAGGAGGAAACTTCCCTCATTGTGCTTGCACAATTGGAAGCAGACTTAGCAAACCAGCAAATCTTACTAGAAGCCCTCAAGGTTGATCACCATGTCTGGCAAATAGTAGCTCTCCTTGCCAACACGAACTCCTTTGAGAAGCTCTATCCTGCAGCTACGGAGCTGCGCACCATGCTCGGCGGTGGGATCTGGGCACGTCTTGAGCATTACCGCGGGGCAGTAACCTATGTGGCCTTCTCAACCTTAAGGAAAATGGGAACGGCTGGGAACAATCTTCCAACGGAGCTCAAGGCTTTCCTGAATGAGAACACACCGCATATGGAAACTTATATCAGGGCCACATACGGAGAGCGTGCCTTCAATACTTTTCAACGCTTTCAAAACTCCTTAGAAGAAGTCATTGAAGGGGAGAGACGCCAGGGAATCGAAGTCCAAAACGGGGGGCCGATGAAATTCCTCATGAGGAGGTTTCGTCGCCAACCTATTTTTTGGCTTATGCATAACCTCAACTTCCCCGTTGAGGGAAGAATGACTTGGGATCAAGTGTCGATGTGGGCTATCCAATGCGTGAGGAAGAGTGGCGACATCGAGCCTCCTTCATGGCCAATCGAGCTTCGAGGTTTGGATGAGTGGAACCGGGATGCAACTAGGATGTGGAATGAGGCTGTGATCGAAGTGTACACAGACATCAGACGTCGGTTCTGCGCGATCAATAGGCTTCATTTGGCTGTTTAAAGAATTTAGTTTCCTTCGCCTGAGTATTTCAAGCAATACAATGACAGGACATTTATACGGGAACTCAAGCAGTAAGAGATCGATGTAGCCTTGAAGGAATTGAGGTATTGCACTATCGCAAGTGTTTTGTATTTAATCTAGTCAAGGCGCTTCACATTCTCTCGATCTTCCAAATAGTTCGTGACGGCACTTGAATGCTTGTTCGGCCAATGTAGCGTCTGCTGATCACCAATGTACGTGTGGATGTGGGTACCACAATGCACAAGATTTGCAATAAACTGATGACATCGGTTGTTAAAATTAACTCTTTCTGATCATTGATCTTGATGATAGTTTGTGGAGTGAGTGTGTCCTGGTCAATGTGGCTTAAGTGACGCACCTTCATGGTCGGTGTGCAAAGTTGGTTCCACCACCGATTGCCCTTCCGTTGATTCTTACAGTACCTTCTAAAAGAGAAGTCTATCAGGTTCTTGAAATGTAACCATGCCGTACGTTTCCCAGTCCCCGATCCCGGTCCGTCCATTGCATGCCACGACCTTCCCCTCCACCCAACTCAATCCAGTTAATGCCAATTATGATCATTGAATGTGGCAATTGAGCATTTCTTAATTGTAACAAAGTCGGTAGATCTTATGCAACAATGTCGATTGCAAACCAGAAGTTCATTGGCCGTGAAGGATCCCCTTCGGCATTTATGAAGATTTGGAACACTGCTGGGCTGCGTTGACAAATACCAGCAGTTGTGAATGCAACGAGCCAACGACGAACATTCTAACAAATAATCACAAACCGAAGACATCAATCACAAGTTGCAAAGACTGTGAAGCACGAATTTACTCTATGCATTGTTCACTTTAGTTTTAGGTCATTGCACATTTGGTAATTACGTCCAAAATTTAGCGAAGCAGGAAGGGGCATTATCGAGTTCCCCGGGCAATATGAAGTATAAGGTTAGATGTGCGCAAGGGCCTGTAAAATTCGGTCCGACGTAAAGAGAACTTCCCTTATGCTGGGACGTACACCACAACTGATGGCGTTCTGCACTCTTGTTTCCACGCTCGTTGGGATGCCTTCAAACAACTCACATTAATCACAACATCCAGATCTATACCAGACCTCAAAAGCCATGAAGTCGTTCCAAACAAATCTCATTTACTCTTTCTGCATCATGTAATTATCCATGCGGATTAAAATCACCAAAGATTAAGTTAACTCGATGTCTTTGAGATTAACTGTCAC
This sequence comes from Neckera pumila, assembly GCA_963969595.1. NCBI lineage: Eukaryota > Viridiplantae > Streptophyta > Bryopsida > Hypnales > Neckeraceae > Neckera > Neckera pumila. The sequence continues at coordinate 42,773,942 of OZ018409.1, read as the reverse complement.
ATATCAAAAACAGAGCAATTACTGGTGTCGTGATAATGAGGGACCTACTCTACAATTTCATGCATAATTCTGGCGGGATTAACATTCTTGAATGGGAAGCAGTATCACTTTCACCAGAATATTCTTAATATTATAGTGGCCCACAATGCATGGGCCTTGCATTCAATATGTTCAATACAGTAAAAGGAGCCTTGATTCATGGAAAGTAAGGGTCCCCTGCCTTAAGCTCCAGAAGGTTATGTTAGCACCCAGTAACTATCACATAAATAATAGTTCACCTCCCCATCATCTGCCCTGCCTTCATGCACCAGGAGCTCCTTCTGCCATTACATTCAAGAACTCTCTGCCGCACTGACATTGCTAATCCTCGGATCTCCAGAAGCTCTAAAGCCTAAAGCTCGTGAAACTATTCATGGAGAGATCTTATATTCAGAGCAAGCTTATCGACCCAGAGCCCTCATCTCTATCCTATCATAAGTCAGGCAGCAACACTCCGGCACTCCGGCAGTACTGCTGCAGTCAAGCACAATTCAGCAATTCATAAGCTCTGGTGAGCTTCACAGTCATACTTATTACAAGGCAGATATCAGCTGCCACAAGGACTCTCTGTCGTTGTTATCGTCCGTTTCAAACAAATATTCCCCTTATTCAGATGGTCCTCTTGAATGGGAAGCATCCATGACATCACCATGCATCACCATGTTTCCACAAATACATTTGTGATCAGCGCGCGCTACAATCGCCTAACAATCAGAAATGTACTGCTGTATGCCTGAATCAACGAACGACTTGGCAGAGAATCTAAAAAGCGCCTTGCTTCATACAACACATATATCCGTATGGCAGCAAGAGAATCCCAATTCTAACAAGACTAGATCGATCTCTTGTTGCTTAAGGCCTATCAATCCCGCTGTCACTGCACTGCTGGAAACTAAATACCTCAACACTGCAGCGACGGAGGTCGACAATATATTTCAGACAACCTAATGAAAGGAAGGAGTCGATCTGAATCGCCGTCTCATGTCTGCAAACAATTCGAGTACAGCCCCGTTCCAAATCGGTTCCAGACATACAAAACTCGAAGCTCGATTGGCCACGCAGGGCTCCATGTTTGTCCTCCTCAAACATTGGATGGCCCACATCGACACTTGCTCCCAACTCATCCTTCCCTCCACGGGAAAGTAGAGGTTGTAAGCAAGCCAAAAAACAGGCTGGCGACGAAACGATGAAATGCATTGGCCATGCCTCCTGGGCTTCGATGCCCTCTTCTCTTTCCTCTTCAATTGAGTCCTCCAGGTCCTCGTGACACCACTGGAAACGATGCATGTCATGCTTTCCAAATCTGGCTTTGATGTAAGTTTTCATGTGCGGTATGTTCTGATTGAGGAAAGCCCTGAGCCCCACCGGGAAATCGATCGAAGCCTTTCTTTGCTGTCGGAGAGTTGAGAAGGCCAAATAGGCGACTCCGCAGCGGTAATCTTCGAGCCCATCCCAGATCTCATCACCGAGATTATTGCGGACTTCCACAGCTGCAGGATAGCGGGCTTCGTACGAAACCATGTTGTTGTGACGCAGGTTTGACAATACCATCACCACGTCAGCAACAGTAGTGCTGGAGTCTCCCGCGACATAACTGAAGGCTCGCACCCTAAGCTGATAGAGTGTGCGTGCTTCCTCTTCAGCCAAGAAAATCCGCACTTCACTTGTGTCTTCAGCTTGTCCCATGTGTGCAGGATCCTCTGCACGCCCGGGACACGATCGAGTAGGGTAAGGCCCAGGTGCCGCATACGGAAGACTCTCCTTCGATGCACTACAATTGCTTCAAGGCAATAATCCTCTCGGGGTCGACCACGATTTGCCTGCAGGCGCAATTCGTCTGCAAGTCGATCAATTGAGTAGTGCAATCAGACAAGATATAGCAAGCCTTCTTTTGATCTATGTACCCTAATCATGCTTTTTCAGCAGCTCAGTTAATTATCTAGGGTACGGATATATGTATAGAGGCCTTAGCTTGCGGGGTGCAATTAAATCTTCTATCGGTGATTGCTAAGTCCCGATCATTCTCGCTCAACACAGCTAGGCCATCGAGACACGCACGTGCGTTCAGAGTCTCTCAACGAAATAATCTTAAGCTTAATTAACAGCAAAGGTGAAGCGACAGTCCCTTCCTAAAAAGCAGCGAAAAACACACTTGCACAGGAAAAAGAGATCGAAATAATAGTGCTCATTGAAAGTGCGCACGTGCATCACAACCAACATCTTATCTTCTACTGATTTCAATTGCAAGCGGCAAGTCCAAAAGCACGCAGACAGATAACTCGAACGAACAAATCCCAAGTCCGCCCATCAAGTCCCCAAGTTTCAAACTCAATTGTACATCTTCAGCTCCTTGCTACGTACCTAGGAAGTAATTATCAACCAAAACTTACTAGACACGGTTGTCATGGTTGGCAGAGATCGTAATAACATGAACTTCTATCAAACATCATGCAGTTGAGAAAATATTAATTAGATGCAAGCGTTTTCAATACATCCATGCATAGCAGGCTGCACAATCATTGGGTGCTAGGTGCACCAGCAGCTAGCGACTCGATCTTGTCTTTGCCTTCGCATCAAGTAGTGATTAGCGAGAAAAGCAGGGCTAGCGGGAAACTTGCAAAACAAAGAAAGGGTTCACATATACTTGCAATGGCAGGAAATACAAGCATGCAAGATCTCATTCCATACAATTAATCCGAAAGAAATGGAGAAAGACTACATATGTAAGCAGTCTAAAACATCCAACATTACAACTGTCGTGAGCTAGAGAACTAGGGATGGGGAGGATTCGAGAACAACCAGCAACATCAGCGGTGGCCGCTAGAATTGTCACTATGGAATCCATCTCCTTCGATCTGCGCTTGAACAGCACCAGCAATGAGCTGCTAACCTTGCTAGGCAGATGTACCAAACTGCAACGCAGCAAGCGATGAAGCACTAAAAATGGTGACAAGAAGACAACGTAGCCGACTTTTATAGCCCTCTCCACGGCTATAGAGCCTTTTGATTTGGGGAATATTTAAGTTTACTAGAGCAGAGCCCAGTTTTACAACATTCATCCAAGATTTTTCATCAAGCTTCAAGGCTTCTTTGAGAAGTTACATGTTTGGATGTCATTAGGGTTTAGTAAGAACAAATAAGTGAAAAGTTGTAGAGATAATCAATATGTTGTTAAAATGGTGGTACTTCACAAATTTGGCACTTTTTAATTCAGACTGTGCACTCTGAAATCTATATTGTTCCTAGATTTTGGGCTAAAGAAGAAATTGAATAGAAAAATGATGGACTTCACATGCCGTTCATGAAGTTGTGTATTGGATATAGACATATAGTCAGCATTTAGAATGAGTCGTTAGATAAGTTATCACTCTAGTCTCTATTAACGCCTTGGTCAAATCAAGATCTCTTTTGGGATCTTTCAATCATCTTTTGGAGATTGGCTTGCTTGTGACTCTCAAGAATGTCGATTATCTCTTCAATTTTACAATAATGTTGGATTGCTGGCGTGTGAATATAGCTAGGTTGGATTTAGGATTTATATTAACCATTTAAAGGTGTTTATAATATAATTATGTGTCTATGATAGATTGATAGAGGTGTAATAAAATATAAAAAGAGTCTATAATATAGGTACCTAAAAGGTTAAAACATAAACACCTATCAAATCATACTGAAGGTACCTATAATATAGTGTACTAGGTTCTTGGGCTCATAGATTCTATACTCATATGGTAGCACTCCTTTTAAGTTTTAGTGCAAAATGGTCTGCAATAAAAATTTCATTAAAAAATTTCAAGTACAAATGACTATGTAATGGAAGACAAAAGTATTATCGCATTAGATGAGATTTGAAGGTCTTGGAGGGCTCCGAGTTCCCTTGCTGTCTACTGCATTCCCATATGTGGTCAAGCGACTACCACGTCATTTTTTGAAAAAATAAAAATAAATAATAAAAAAACTGCTTAAAATGATATTCTGGTAAAAAAATTTTTTTTTTTTTTTTTTTGAAAGAAAATTTTTTTGACACACCTGTACCAACGTTCACTGAATCTGGGCAAATCAGGGAACAGGCTTGAAATGGCCCTCCAAGACCCCCAAATATCATCTAATGCCTCCTTTTGTTCCCATACAAATGCCCCCATTTTCAAACATTTTTTTTGACAATTTTTATGTAATTCTTGGTTCATTGCATTCCTACTCAATCTCAATCATGCGTACCAAATTTCAATTTCAAAAAAGCAAAACTCCATTTTTGGTGAATTTTTAAAGTCAATTTTTATGGTTTTACATAATATTTTATTGAAAACGATTAATGATGAACTTTTTAATTCAATTGCGGAGATATGAAAGGAAAATCTATACACACATTTCATCTTAAAGAAGCATCTTTAAAAAAAATTCACAACTCTCTCTATAAAAATTCAATGTTGAAGGGACAATGTCCTAATTTTGGAAAATAGATATCTTTTTATTTGTAGTTAGATTTTGGTAAGGCAATTGTACCATCATGCTCAAGTATACAAAATTAGTTATAGTGTGATGGTTAAATAGCAAAATCTAATTACAATAAAAAGATATCTATTTTCCAAAATTAGAACATTGTCACCCCAACTTTAATTTTTTATAGAGGGAGATGATGCAAATTTTTTTTTGGAGATGCTTGTTTAAGATGAGATGTGCATATAGATATTCCCTATACATCTCTACAACTGAATTCAAAAAGCATCATTAGTTGTTTTCAATGAAATATTATAAAAGATCATAAAAATTGACTTTAAAAATCCACCAAAAATGGAGTTTTGCTTTTTTGAAGTTGAAATTTGGTATGCATAATTGGGACTAAGTAGGAATGCAATGATCCAAGAATTGCATAAAAAATTTCAAAAATACTATTTGAAAATGGGGGTGTTTGTGTGGGATCAAAAGGGGACAACAATATTTATGCCTTTCATTGTACAATGGAAGTTTGAATATTTGCTAGGAATACATTAGGAGATTAACTCATGTACATAATGATCCAAGAAAGTAGTGAAGTTTTTGAAATCTTTTCTATCCAAAATAAGCTCTTAAACAACATAAGTTTTTTGTGAAATTAGCTTGATTGTGTAAAATGAAAGATTTTTTTGTCTCTTCTTTCTTCACTTTTTTTATTACCATCCTATGATCTAGAATTTGGGACTTTTATTGATTCCTTGACTAATGTCTGAACATGTGAGCATTAAATATTTAGAATATAGATAATTAAAAGAGCATTAAATATATTACCAAATTTGAGCCTTAAAAATATTTAGCTTATCAATTATTTACAAAACAAATTAATAAAAATCATCAAAAGAATAGACTTTTTGGTTATAAAGTATTATAAAATAGTAAAATTTAAAAAAAAAAAATTTAATTGGTCATATTTAAAAAATATAAAGATTATACCTTATATATGATGGAAAAATATTTTCAAATGCCTAATTATTTGTGAAGTTATTGGGACAAAACATCACTCTAAAACACTTTGTTTATTATCCAAAATATGAAATTTGGAAATCTTAGGGATGAATGTCATTCTCAACATTTGGCCAATGATATAGAGAATGTTTTTGGTATCTCCCTTTTGATCAAACAAATCTAAAGTTTATTTTTAAAGAAGCAACGCCAATATAAATATCCTTTTAGTAATAGAAATATTTCTTTAGTTATATTCTAAGTAATCACATAAAAAACTCCAAAAATTATTTTGAACGTTGTTGTAATGCATTGAAATGATAATGCATTGTTGATTAGTTATTAAAGTATGATGTAATTAGTTAAAATAATATTTTAGTAGCTTTTAAATCAAATTATGTTGTCTTTGAAATTACTAATTCTAGTTTTATACAAATGTCTTTACTATGATTGTATTGGTGGAAATTCAAAATTAATCAACTAAAGGTTCAAGGCAAATGCATTGAAATATGAATTTGTAATAGTTCTAGTTTTTTTAACTATGTGACTTACATATACTTAAACAATATAATTTCTAGAATTGTTAATTAGCCTAATATAAAAGAATTAAGTTTATAATAATATTTATAATATCATTCCAAACTAACTAAATGCATAACTTAAATCATCAATATTTTGCAAATAAATAAAGTTCATAAAATAAAAATTTGTAATTCAAATGAATATTTGTTATATAACATCTTTTATATTGATTTTTTGATTTTTTTGAAATTGATTAGAACATTCAAGGCTATTTAGGATTTCTAAAATATTTAAATATCTTGAATTTTTACCCTAAACCCAAACCAAAATCTGATGTCACTATTATTTAATTTATAGATTTCAAATATGACAATTTGACAAATTTTTACAATAAAAGATGAACAAGAGTATATTTTGATTTCTATTTTCTAATCAAAGTAAAAGTATATTCATTAAGTTTTTTCTCACATATTTTAATTAATTTCAAGGGCTCAAAAATCATCTTTTGGGTACATTATAATAAATGAATATAGAATGTTTTTTAGAATTTAAAAATTGCTTAATTAATAATAAGAAATGACTAATTGAATCTTAAGATGCCTTTTGATATCATATGTCTCCATTCAAATGAATTCTCTTTGTTCTTAACTCCTAATGATATAATTATATAAAGGATAATACTAAGAACTATTATGTACCTATAGAATAGTTATTAAATCTTTATTTTTAATGAGATTTTTTTTCTAAAAAATGTATTTTAGTTGCTTAGCTATGCATCATAAAACTTGTGTCAATTTTGAGAAGATTTTGTATACACCCATATTGAGTGCTTTTCATTTTAAGCATGTATTTTTATGTATAGAACTAAGGTGTACTTTTCAATCAATTAAAAAAAATGAAAAAATGGAAACTATGGATAAGTAGCATTATATGTTCAAGACATGTTGTCAAACTGTTGTGCATGTGTTTCTTTGTGTTTTTGGTCTATTAGTCAAGTAAAATTTTGTCTTATTGTAAGTTGTATTAGGTTGATGTTATGAATTATGATTCTATGCATTCAGCCGACTATTAAGAAGTTTAATTGTCTACTTGCCTATATGTGTAGTTGTTGTAGTCCAATTGTCTGTGATAATAATTATAGTCATCAAATCAATTGGTGATTGGCTATACATGTTTATGTGATTAATTTTTATACTTGCATAATTTCTTGGAGTCAAATACACTAGATATGAAATGTTTGTGATTGATGTTAACCTTTGTTGTGGTTGTATGAGATTGATCAACTTTGGTTGGAAGCTAATGGTGGAGACAATCAGCCTGTAAAGATAATATATAAAATCTTATATTATGAATGAGATCTTTGTGGTAGTTGTAAATGTGATCAATGTTGTGTTATGAGACAAATTGACTATTAATAAAGGTTGTTTAGCTTAGTTACTGTTTAAATTAGCAAGACCAATTGACCATTTGACAAAGTTAGGTAGCTCAACATGAGTTCAGCAGAGGAGACCAATTGATTAAGCAATAAGCTTGTTTATATTGTAAATGTGAACTATAGGACTTAGTCAAATTGACATGCTGCTTGTTGTAGAGCATGGAGAAAGAAAGCTAATGTGACTATTTGATTGGAATGTAATTAAAAGGAAGGATTAATCAAACTTTTGCATACTTTGCATACAAAGACAAATTGACATTACCGGTTGTGATATTTGCATCCTTGCATAAGTAGCAATTAGGCTTAATAGCTAGTGATTGGACCAATTGACATGAATTAAAATCATTATGGTAATCAACGAGACGACCAATTGATGTATGTATGCAATTATAAATATATATTGTAAGCTTGATATATAGAACAGTCCTGAGCCATGACTATCTGACATATCCAAATTATTTGACATTAGAACTCTAGTACAGGACTGAAACAGCATGTTGTGAGTCTGTAGCCATGGGTAATGGACGGATACTAGTATAGGCTAAGATGGAAAATATACCTATATCCTATAAACAATTATTTAAATGGAATTTTGTTATTTAGTTATAGAAATTGAATGAATATTCTACGTAAAAGTGACCTTAGATACAAAACAATAGACTATTTGACAATTTCTCATACAAAGAACCACCAATAGGGGATTCCTTGAGTTTTGTTTCCTGAGAGATCTTACGCTATACTTCCTCTGCTGATAACATCGTGAAAAAGACTGCGCACAAGCAAGCAGTTCAACATTGGCTATAAAAAAACTCCAAGGAAAAAGCCCTTTCACAGCCCAAAGATTTGGATCTCAGTGTAATTATTTATGTAGGGAGCTCTGACATTCCCATTGAGCTATTAAAAAAAATTGAAGAATTCCTTGAAAAAATAATCAAATCTAGACTTTATTCCATTGTAAGAAGTGAAGCTCTTTCAAGGCTCCACTTCCAAATTGTGTGCTACATTTTGGCATCCTCCCTTGGCATGATGAGTAAATGTATCAAAACTTATTTTGGATGGAATAATTTTGAAAATGCTCCAATGGAGCACCTTGTTCTCACCAAAATGCTCCGCAATACAAGTTTGCATACATTCATTAGAATGTTGGGATATTGTATCAAAGACAAAGGTGAAGACCACTTTGAATGTGTGCACCAAAATGTGACTCTAGAGCAGATTGCAAAAGTGGTTGAGGAGTATATGAAGCACGGTACTCCATTTACAAAAAAACATAATCATCTTGACTCACAAAAACCTCATTAAGAAGGCTGCTACATTTTATGGTTACAAGTTGAAGAAACAACTAGGAAGTACTCTTTTCATCACCATCTTACCCATGCTAACGTCTGGACAATATATTCCCTCAGCTTCTTGAATTTTGCCACTTTGCCAAGGAGGCATAGAATAGACTAGGGCTTTAGAATTCTAAAAATGTATGATGTATCCGGAAGCTATAAACATGGATGATGTGACTCAAATATTTTTTGAGCACACAAATCCAAGATCTCGCCTTGTTGATTTGGGTAGGCAAAGATTTGCTACAAACTTGGACAAAGCTCGAGAAGGTGCAGAGTGTGATTATTTGCTTCCAGGTAATTCATGTGATTATGTGTTAGCAAGTAATGTACTTCTTGAGAATTTGTGTTTTAAATAGATGAAAAAATGATAAATATAATTCTTTATAATTCATATAATCTTGTGGTTGTAGATAATGTTCTCGGAGAATCGAGACAAGACCCAAACAGTATCATTGTTAGTGGTACTAGTCAGGATGCGGCTATATCTCACCTACAGCTCCTACATCCCAGTTGATTATGGTGATCATGACTTACACAACAATTTTCTAGTCTTGTTATGAGCATTGAAATAATTTTGGTGTTTTTGATAGTATGTTAAAACAACTATGAGTTTCTTTTGGAACAATAAATATTTTTCAAGCCATGGTAATCTTGAGTCATGGACTTCATACATTACAAAAAATTCAGGCCTCAACAAGACTGCAAGTGCATGATTTTCGGCTCCCGCGGGGTGCAATTATTAAAAAAAAAAATTAAAATCAAAAAAATTAAAATTAAAAAAATTAAAAAAATATTCAAAATGACATGGCGCTGATGTGGCTCTGATAGTGCTAACAAGGTCAAAATGCGACCACATCATATTTTCAATTTTCATTTTTTTTTTTCCCACAATATCACCACGGGGGGGGGGGGGGGGGGAGGCAAGCTTAGTGGCCTTGTTGAGGCTTCATATTTTTGGTAATGGTGCATACTGGTACTTCATTTCAGTTAAGATTTTTCTTCATCAACTAGGCAAACAAGGCAAAATGTAAATGACTAATTGAGATTTATTTTCTTCATTGGAGTTTTTCTTCAAATGAGTAGGTTATAAACTGCTTGAATGAGTCTATAGGCCCAACTGCCATTTAGGGCTTTTTTTTTCATTTTTTATGAAGTGCCAAAGTGGCGATATAAAATGTTATAGTGGGGCTTGAAATTTCAACATTCATCCACATATTGGATAGAAAATATACATTAGCACATATCACATGTATATAATTCTAATTTCATCCACAATTTGGCGATTTCATCCAAGACATTTTTTAATTCAAAGTTTTTTGGCAAAAAATTTCACGTTTTTTTGCCATTTTTTAGCCAAATTATTTATTTTGGTACAATCTAGCACCAAAAAGCAAAAAAAACAAAAACTGTTGCCATTACATTGAAATCCAAACTGAATTGCCCATTTGAGTTAGCTCTGTCTTGGAAGTGCTAGGAGTGTAAGGGGGTATTGGAATAAAAAAATATTCCAATGCAAAATTGACACATGTACCATAGTTCAATGCATGGTTTTCCTCATGGTTTGTTATTGTACAATCAAAAGTGGCAGGCATTGCCCACTCACCACAAATGTATTCAAAAGAGGCAGTTACTGCCTTGCCAATTACTCCGTAAGAGCAGCCCCACTTCAACAAGGGGAAGCAACACTTCAAATGGTCTGAACCATTGATCTTAGAAGATCTTAGAAGATCAATGGTTCAATCTATTTGAAGCATTGCTTCCCCGTGTTGGAGTGGGGCTGCTCTAATATCGTAATGGCTTTTGAAACAAATGTTATCTTTGGAATTATTGTTTTTTGTTTTATGCAAACTTTATTGTAATTATATTGGTGGAAGTTGAAAACTTAAAATTCAAGACAAATGTTTTAAAATATAAACTGGTAAAACTCCAGCTCTACTTCTCTCTAATTACTAGTGATGACTCATTCAAGGTTTCAATCTTCTACATTTAAAATCTAGCTTAAAGAGATGGTCTTTTTTGGTTGTTTTTTCTTTGTTTTGTAGGTTTTCACACAAATATTGGAGTTTCAAAAGAATAGTTGTTGTTATTGGCCTTAAAGAACAGGGTGAAAGTCTCGTACAATCATGCATTCTCTGGAAAAAAAAAAATGTAAATCGACATCTTGGTAGAATACAGATCCTGATGTTTGTGGCATACCTTATTGCAAAGAGCCAACTTAAAGATCCGTCAAATTGTTGCATAACTTTGACAAACCAATATGAAACCCCCTTATGGCTTGGCAACAATAGTTTAGGTTTTGTTATATCCAACAATAGTTTACACTCCAAGAGAATGGGGTGTTTTAAGTGAGGTTTTAAGTATAGTCCTATACATAAGGTTTTAAGTAATGACCTTTAAGGCAGTTTTCAACAAAATTTGACTAAAAACATATGTATTTCTAGTAAAATTTTGCTGAAAATTGCCTTCAAGGTCATTATTTAAAATCTTATGTCTAGGACTATACTTAAAAACTCACTTAAAACACCCCATTCTCTTGTAGTGTTAGGACCACTGGTATAGTAGTTCTTAAATAAGGAAGGTAAAACAGTATCATCACTAGAAGAAAATGGGGTTTTTTAAATGAGTTTTTAAGTATAGTCCTAAACATAAGGTTTTAAGTAATGATCTTTAAGGCAATTTTCAGCAAAATTTTACTAGAAACACATGTAGATAATTTAGCCACTCAACAAACATACGGTGATTGACAAAACCGAATACTTTTGTGAAACGTTTTCATTCAAACTACCATACCATAAGCATCAATGGATAAAACCCAAAAGTGTACACATGAAAGTTGTAGAGCACGACATACAACACGTTACCATGGAAGTTTGAAGAAAAAATTAGTTGTGGTTTGAAAGAAAATTAATTCTAAAGTTTGCTATGTCAAAAACTCGGTTTTGTTCAACATAGTTTGGCTTTACTTTATCTTTTGTCAATTTTTTCTTAAAGCTCCTAAAAAACTTTTTGTACCTTAGTATGTTGGTATACATCAATTTTGATTGTTGTATACAAAAATTGAAGGAAATTCACATTTATAGAATTAAAAATATTAACAATTTAACAAACATGCAAATGATGTTGGTTCTCACAAAATTTGAGTTTTTTTGAAGAATTGAGAGCATGGGGTTTCGTTAGCCATGGTAAAGAAAGTATAGGTTGAAAAATAGACCACTTTCATATCTAAATGCCCTTGTATATGAAATATTTGTTGAATTGGGCAATGTGTACAATTTATATTTTACAATTGTATAATGCATTTTTAAATTCAACTCTTGTGTTCAAAGAATAGACTTCATGATGCATATAATTCATTCAAAGAATTCCCAAAAAATCCATCATCATTGTCTATATCATCCAAAAACTACTAATTTTTTGAATGTCAGTATAAATTTTGAAAATTAGTAGTTTTTGGATGATATAGACAATGATGATGGATTTTTTGGGAATTCTTTGAATGAATTATATGCATCATGAAGTCTATTCTTTGAACACAAGAGTTGAATTTAAAAATGCATTATACAATTGTAAAATATAAATTGTACACATTGCCCAATTCAACAAATATTTCATATACAAGGGCATTTAGATATGAAAGTGGTCTATTTTTCAACCTATACTTTCTTTACCATGGCTAACGAAACCCCATGCTCTCAATTCTTCAAAAAAACTCAAATTTTGTGAGAACCAACATCATTTGCATGTTTGTTAAATTGTTAATATTTTTAATTCTATAAATGTGAATTTCCTTCAATTTTTGTATACAACAATCAAAATTGATGTATACCAACATACTAAGGTACAAAAAGTTTTTTAGGAGCTTTAAGAAAAAATTGACAAAAGATAAAGTAAAGCCAAACTATGTTGAACAAAACCGAGTTTTTGACATAGCAAACTTTAGAATTAATTTTCTTTCAAACCACAACTAATTTTTTCTTCAAACTTCCATGGTAACGTGTTGTATGTCGTGCTCTACAACGTTCATGTGTACACTTTTGGGTTTTATCCATTGATGCTTATGGTATGGTAGTTTGAATGAAAACATTTCACAAAAGTACTCGGTTTCATCAGTCACTGTATAGACATTCGCAAGCAAATCAACAATTTGCACAACTCACTCTAGTTAAGCAACCATCAAGTCAATATTAGAATTAGAATCACATATATAATTTGACACTTACACAATTGGTTAATTCTCATAACAGAATCATAGCAATTGGTCACTTCCAAATACATTGAGGAATTCAAGCTATGCATATAATACTAATAAGCAAGTAGCAAATAGCTCAATAAAATTCTCTTTAGATTATTTATATACAACAATGAACACTCAAAGCCATTAATATTCTTCACAACTGAAGTACTTTCCAAATGATAAGTACTCCATATTTAAATTATACACAACAAATAAGTGTTTTTCTTCCTGGCAATTTGGTGCAAAATTGCACCAAAATTTTTGACCTAGTACCAAGCCTATAGGAAATTTTTAGTAATATTTTGGATGAAATTGCCAAAAAACTTCAAGTTCAAGGAAAATCTTGGATGAAATTGCCACATTGTGAATGAAAATAGAATTATAGATACGTAGTATCACATTTTCTATCTAGTACGTGGATGAATGTTGACACTTGGAGCACCACCTTAACATTTAATATCACCACTTTGCCATTTCATGGAAAATGAAAAAAAATACAGTGCAACAAATATCTCTCTCATTCACTTAACACACACAATTTCTTCAGCTGTACACTATAGGATTTAATCATTGAATTCAACAAATATACAAACACAAGATAACTCATTTAGAATTCATAGCTCACTGAAATTCATTTTTCAAATCACTCCATACACTTCATTGGATGTTGCAATTAACAAAATAAAATGCCAATATTAAACAAGACCAATTGGAATAAAGAAAAGTTTAAAACAATTTATATCTTGCAATGAAGGAGTTCACTAAACAAGTTTACAAAAAGAGAGTTGTGCCAAGAATAAACCAGGCAAGAAAGAAGACGAATAGATCTTAATTTTTGTTCCTAGAAAAATAAGAAGAGAGTGATTATTCAATTTAGACGAACACCATACAACTTGGCCTTTTCTTATCTATATATTAGAGCCACTTCACGTCTAGTTGACTTGTTTAGTTTTACACTTATAATTGTTTCAAATTGACTCAATTTATTTGAAACAAGAAGGCAACTTGATCCTATTAACACTTAAAATTACAAATAGTATAGAATTAAAATTTTGCATATCTACAACAATAAATTCTCTAGTTAGGCCTCAACCTCAAAGAATAACCACTCCATACATGTGTAAAATTGTGGATCTTGAGCTATTGAACAAAATGATCTACAATGACCTACCAAAATCTTACTATGCATTCCAAAATCCCTAAAGAAAGGAACCCTTATATCAAGAAAGAAAATTCTCTTTTTAAATGTGCCTACATTTATCAATATAATATTTATGATTTTACACCAAATTAACTAAATGCTTATTACAATCAATATTTAAAAATAATAAAAGGTTAAGGAATGAGTTCCTACAAATCAATATTTATATGTTATATAATATCTTTTACTCTTATTTTCAGTAATTTTATTCTTTGAAAGAACATTCAAGCCATTAAGGTTTTCAAAAAATATACAAAAATCTTGAATTTCTAATAATATTCCAAAGCCAAAATTAGGTGTCTTTATTAATCAATTTGTAGGTTTTGAGTATATACATTTTGACATAATATGCAATGAAAGATAAGTAAAAATATGTTTTGACTTAGAACTATTGTTTATTCAAAATTCAAGAAAGTTCATCATTTTCTTTACGCATATATCTTCAATAAATTTCAATAACTATAGTCATCTTTTGGGTGCTTTATAATAAATGAAGATAAAATATTTTTTTAGAATTTAACTATTGCTTACTTTATAATTTTTGAAATCATAAATGACTAATCAAATCTCAAGATGCCTTTTGATATTACATGTTTCCATTCAAATAGAGTTCCCATAGCCTTAATGGCCGATGATTCAAAAGATAATGCAAGAGATAATGATCAAATTTTATATGCACTATAAAGTAATTACATATTTTTCATCTTTATTGAGGTTTCATCTAAAAAAATACATCTTATTTATTGTGAATCAAACTACTGTTGAAGATGAATTAGAAAGAATACATTTAAATATTTGTCAAAACAAAGAATTTGACTTTAATAATTCTCTCACTTATTTTCCATTAGTACACTTTACATTCTTAGCATATGAATTAAATCATTTGAATCCTTAATTATAATTGACCAAAGTCTATACTACATTAATTAGCAAGAAATGGCTAAAGGTTTGATCATTAAAACACCACTACTTTTTTCTTAAGTGATTATTAGATAATACAATAATATATTTGTTATACATTCATTTCTTCATAAGAAAATTTTAGGCAATAAAAATTTCAATTTTTGACAAAATTATATAAAAGTCAATCCATTTTACCATGTACATGAAAAAATAATGAAAATAATGTTTTCTTGCCACCTACAATACTTTTCAGAGACATGCAACTATGCAAGTGCTACAAATACAAAAAAATTGCACGTGTCATTTGTTTAAGAGTTAAATCCTAGGAGGTATTTGGCCAAAATGACATATGCAATCCTTTGTAGCCTAAAATAAACTCTAGAGGTATAAATTTTTTTTTTTAAATTCCTTTATTTGTTGCACCACATAATTCAACTAATTTAGTAATTCTAAAAAGTTTACTAGTCAGAGAGAAATGACAATTGCATTGCACTTTATAAAATTTTATGAAGACCCAATGGTAGATATTTAATATTATAATGATTGAAATTGACCCAAAGTTTCAGAATGAATTGTACAAAAAGAATTAGATGTTTAAGCCATTTGGTTCAAATTATCTATATAAAAATTTATATAAAAAATGTATCATTAGTCTCCATAGGACTTGTTTCATTGTTATATAGTCAAACTTTTATTTGCAAGCTTAATTTAGCTTTCTAAATCCTCTATGCATTTTCTACCAACTTAAAAATTCTCTATTAATTTTGTAATAAATTATAACTGTAATAACTTTTAACTAATAAGTGAGAATAAATTGCCAAATTTAGCAAAAATAATAAATTAGTTTGAAAATTTGTGAAGAGACAAAAGTAGCCTTAAATATTAGATTAAAACTTTTGAAATAATTCTTTCCTACTTTACACTCAATACACCTTTGTTGATGACCTTCATTCAAATGTACACTATCAAACAACATTTAGTCTTTACAATTGAAGTCCTCATAGATTTTTAATGATTTTCATGTTTGAATAAGCACCTTTTCTATAGATGTTGTCTATAAAATTAGGTCTCTAATTTTGGAGTTCCAAAAGCTGTATTTTTTTGCCATTTCTTTTCATTTCTCTAAGAAGTTTTCTTTATATCTTATGAAAAATCAAATTTTTATGATTTATATAAGTATAATATATATATTAAATTACATCATTCATATTAGAATATAAATAAGAATAAGAATAATCTATAATTCTATCTAAAAACTACAACTAAAATAATAAAGAGTATTTTATAGTTTAAAATAAAAAATCAATTTTGAACAAGAAAATCTAAATGAAATGCATACAATATTGTGATATTTGGATTTTGGTATATGGATTTTCTAATTGCAGTAATGCATTAAATTTCACTTTCTTACAAAGATTTGAATACGAATCAAAATTCTACTTATTAGGCTTTATTTTTTGCTTTTAGTCAAAATAAAAATTGAACACCTTTAGTATTACAATCAAATTTTATTTAGGATCATTACTTTTTTAGATTTGAAGATGTTTGTAGGTTAAACAAATCTAATAGATTCAAATCATCTAAAGCCATTAAATAAAGGATATTGTCTCTTATTTGAAATTTAACTAATCCAAATCTAATTGAGGACCAAAAAAATAAAACCTTTCAAGAAACAAGGTTGTGTCCACTTTCACTTTAAGTTATGCATAAAGATTGCTAATATAAGAGCTTATGAGCCTACGAACCTACAAATTCTTTGTATTTCTTTTGGTCTTTGACCTATGACCTTGAATTAGGTTTTGGAGATTCATTGTCTAATTTAGAGTAGAAACAAAATAGTTTTTGTGCATCATTCATTACAAATGGTCTATAAGATAATGAAAAGAAAAAATTATACATATTTGTATTCATAATCACAAACATAAATAAAATGCATGAAAGGCGATTGAAAATCCACATAGATTTATTAATCAAATGAAAAAGGTCACTCGGAAGAGTCAAGCTGGGAAAATCTTAAAATTGACAATTTGTTTCTCACTTCACAAAATTTCATCAAGATCTAATGGTGGAATTTCTAACCTATAATGATTGAAGTTGACATAAATTTTCATAATGTGTTGTACAAAAGATAGTAGAACTTTCAAGCCAAATTTTACCACAAGCAAGTGTTCAAAATATTTGTAAATTTTAGTTTAAAAAATATATATTTAAAAAAAAAAAAAATTCAAAGAATCTAGAGCCATTGTATAGGAATTATTTTTTCTTAAGAGTCTTATGTGAAAGTAATCTAATCCAAAATTGATTGAGGAACTTAGAAAGATGAAAAGTTTTCAAGAGTGTTTTGGTCAAAGGATCATACTTTTAAAAAATGAAAAACTAGCCAAAAAAAGTGTTACTCCCTCAATCTTAAATAATATCAATGTTTTCCTTGTCTTCTACAAAAGAAACACCGGTATTATTTAGAAAGAGGAAGCACATTTTCATCAAGTCATTAATTAATAAAGTCTTTCAATAAATAATAAAAATATAAATCATGTTCTGAAAAAAGTTCTCATTTACTTTTGTTGCTATTTGGTTTATAGACTTCCTAGTACACTTTTCATATTGAAAAAATTTCAACCAATGTTTCATTGAAATGTGGCTATTGGCTACCATCATGAAGTTATAACTTAAAAAAATTCCTTGAAAAACGTTTGAGCACAAAAAGAAGTATTCTTCTAGAATCAAAAGCTAGCACTCTAGCAGGATCACAAAAAGGTAATTCAAAGATCAAGAAAAACCTAGATTTGACCCACGTCTTGACTGCTAACAAAGACAAAAGTTGAATATCTTTTATATTAAATGCAAATTGTATCACCATATCATCCATCACATATATTCTCATCCACACATTGTTTCATTGATTTGATCTTGCTAAACCCTAATAATCACTTTCTCAATGAAGCCTTGCACGTTTTTTTGGTGTTGTTGCATTTCTTGAAAAATATTTGAGCACAAAAAGATTGAGATAATCTTCTAGATAATCGCAAGCTAGCGAGATTCCAATAGGATAATTTAAACATCCAAAAAATCAAGATTTGACCCATATGTTGGATGCTGACAAAGACAAAAGTTGAATGTATCTCTTGTATTAAATGCAAATTGTGTCACCATATCATCCATCACATACATTCTCATCCATACATTTTTTTCATTGATTTGATCTTGCTAAACCCTAATAAATGCCTTCTCAATGAAGCCTTGTACCTTTTTTTGGTGTTGTTGTATTCCTTGAGAAACATTTGAGCACAAAAAGAGATGATCTTCTAGATAATCACAAGCTTACAAAATTCCACAAAGATACTTCAAACATCCAAAAAAATCAAGATTTGACCCACATATTAATTGCTCACAAAGACAAAAGTTGAATATATCTAATTATGTTAAATGCAAATTGTGTCACCATTTCATCCACCACGTACATTCTCATCCACACATTTTTTTCATTGATTTGACCTTGCTAAACCCTAATAAACACCTTCTCTATGAAGCCTTGCACCATTTTTGTAAAAGTTCAGACCAACCGAGTTGTGGAGAGGTCTGAGTAATATAAATTCATTGCTTTCGTGCTTCATCGATCTCTTTTTGCGTTGGAGTTTTGGATACCTCGCAAGCACGCTCAGCAGCACGTTGCTGGTGCTGTCCAAGCGCTCATCGAAGGAGATGGATTTCGTGGCAGCACTTTTCTTGGCCCTCGCTGCTGTTACTGGTTGGTCTCTACTCCTCCCCAGCCCTAGTTCAATTCTCTTACTCGTGATTTCTTAGATTAGTAACATGCAGTCTTTCTGTCTTTCAATTCGGGATGTTTGGATCGGGAGTGTTACCTTGCGTCTCCGATCCGATATCGCAATTGTCAACACTTTTAGGTTTTTCTTTTCCGATTTCAGCTCTCTTTTCTTGATAATCACTGCTTGAAGGCAAGAACAAACTTGGCATGGTGGTATTCCTTGTTCGATTTGGGCCCTGGAATGGTTGTTTTGCATGTGCTACAAAGTTCTACTGATTTCAATTCATGAGTTTGCGATCATTCTCTATTGTGAAAAAAGCAAGTTGTGGCCAGTCAGTCACGACTAGCTAGCTAGCTTGCTTTTTCTACTGTTAAGTAAGTTCCGGTTGAGAGTTACTTCGAGGAGTAGCATCTAGCTCAAGATGCACAAGTCTGGTCCTTGGGGACCTGGGGTTCGTTAGACAAAAGCTTGTGGGTCCACTTGCTTTTCGACTTGCCTTGCATTTGAAAAGATTAGAAGACGCTACATTACAGTTAATACTGTTAATACTGCAGACTGTAATAATGAACGCCGGGCTAAGGAATTGAAGCCCGTATCGATCTGTAGCTAGCAGCGCCGACGTTGTCGCTGTAGCAAGTTCCCTACACGAAGAAAGTTATGTTCTTGGACTTACAACATGATCGATGTACTGATCGAATGCTTTCGTGGGCTACAAGATATATACTGGATTTATCGGCCATCTTTTAATTAGCTGAGATTTGCAATTGGCTCTTTCCGGCAGTTTGTACATCTCGTTGCAAATTGCTCAAAGGAGTATCAGCTGTGGGCACAAATTAAAGCTAGCTTAACTTGTGCTACCTCGCCTGGACCGGGACTTGCCCAGGGTTCATATCTTATAAGTCTCCTGGTTTGCGGGTCTTGCTCTCTAATACTAGTCAGTCTTTAGTTAAGTCCTACGGAAAATAGAAGACGATTGACTTTTCAGTGAATCAAACGAGAGTGAGATGTATCTGTGGCTGCTCGATTCTCTAAATGTTCTCAAGTTACTTGTAAGACGAGGACCCTACCGCACATGCCACCGTTAGGTTGCAGCAAGTCTGCATGATTCGGTACTGTACGATTAGAAAACCATGTCCTATGTACGACATTGACCTTTATGGCAAATTTCGTTAAAATGACGCCATTCCATTACAATGGCACGTGATTCAGTTCAGGACAGCCGTTCTGAAATCTACATCCATAGTACATTTAAAAAATCTACTTTCGTCCTAGATATCTAACATCTATATCGATTCTAGATTTTTTAGAACGGTCAGTCTGAAATCTATGTGTTTCCTAGATGTTTATAATCTACAACGGTCTTAGATGTCTGGAATCTATAAGTACTCTAGATGTTCAGAACGGGCGGTCTGAAAAAATGGCACGGGAATATGGCACAAGGAAAATATGGCACTGAGAATACCGCCATTTTAACGAAATTTGCCATCTTTTCCTTCGATCTGATGCCTGCAGGTACTTTCAATGCTATTATTTCGATTAATTTTTACCAATTACCATGTGTGTTTCTCACTGCTTTTCAGAAACTAAGGGACTGTCGCTTCACCTTTCCATTCCTGCTAAGGATCTGTGTGAGACGCTAGCTGAACGTCCTTGTGGGTCTCGATTTTATGCCTTATTGACAAAGAACGGTGACAATCACAGACAGTAGAATTGGTTCCTAAGAAAAGGATACTTTGAGTAAGTCTGATAATTGAAGCAAGCTTGCTAGAATTAATTTCTCTGTAATTTTCACTTGCATTGATGAATTGGTTGTCTGGCAGCGGAATATCGCCAGGTGCGTTGGCGGGTGCAGCCGCCGGAGAGAAATCCCGTCATCGTGCAAGCGAACGTCGCAAACCTGCTTAGGGCGACCTCAATCTTAAGCGAAGCCCTCAAGGTTTATTGCCATCTCTGTGAAATAGTAGCTCTCCGTGTCAGCATGGACTCCTTCAAGAATCACTATCCTGCAGCTACGGAACTGCGCACCAAGCTCGGCGTTGGGATCTGGGCACGTCTCGAGCATTACCGCGGGGCAGTGACCTATTTGGCCTTCTCAACCTTAAGGGAAATGGGAACGGCTGGGAACAATCTTCCAACGGAGCTCAAGGCTTCACTGAATGAGAACACACCGCATATGGAAACTTATATCAGGGCCACACACGGAGAGCGTGCCTTCGATTCTTTCCAGCGCTTTCAAAACTCCCTTTTGGAAGTCATTGAAGGGGAGAGACGCCAGGGAATCGAAGTCCAAAACGGTGGGCCGATGAAATTCCTCATGAGGAGGTTTCGTCGCCAGCCTATTTTTTGGCTTCTGTATAACCTCAACTTCCCTGTTGAGGGAAGAATGACTTGGGATCAAGTGTCGATGTGGGCTATCCAATGCCTGAGGAAGAGTGGGGGCACCGAGCCTCCTTCGTGGCCAATCGAGCTTCGAGGTGTGGATGGATGGAACCGGGATGCAACTAGGATGTGGAATAAGGCTGTGATCGAAGTGTACACAGACATCCGACGTCGGTTCTGTGCGATCCAGACGCTTTATTTGGCTGTTTGAAGAATATAGTTTCCTTCGCCTGAGTATTTTCAAGCAATACAATGACAGGCCATTTATACGGGAACTCAAGCAATAAGAGATCGATGTAGCCTTGAAGGAATTGAGGTATTGCACTATCGCAAGTCTTTTGTATTTAAATTAGTCAAGTTGCTTCACATTCTCTCGATCTTCCAAATAGTTCGTGACGGCACTTGAAGGCTTGTTCGGCCAATGTAGCGTCTGCTGATCACCACTGTACGTGTGGATGTGGGTACCACAATGCACAAGACTTGCAATAAACTAATGACATCGGTTGTTCTGATTAACTCTTTCTGATCATTGATCTCGATCGATGAGAGTGTGTGGAGTGAGTGTGTCCTGGTCAATGTGGCTTCACTCGTCCTGGTCAAGCAAACCAGCTAGGTCCGTAGTATATCTGACGTCTAAGTATGAAAGCTAATGTGGGCCACTTTCTTTTGAACAGCTGAAATTGCATCCATAATGTCGCATGCCATCCACCTATTATGTTTGAATCCTGCATATGGCTCAATGAGAAGTGAGCATTATTCAAACCTGCCTCACTTCGGAACGGAACCCACATCGAAGACCTAGGACAAAGTTACTGAACGATGGAAGTGCTGTTCATATTATTATAATCGATTATAAGTGACCCTGACTGTCAATATGTTCTTCACGGTTATTTGCCTGTGCGGCAGATTCTTACTAAATGCAGTTCTTTTAGTACTATCGTCCGTGCTAATCAACCAAGGCCCAGGCCACTACTTTTATAAATTCGCATCTCTGTTTTGCTAATCTAGCTTCCGGTAGCCGGCTCTCCAACTAGTAACGTGAATTTCGTTACAGTGGTGACACATAACTGCAGAAAGATCTAATTTCAGGCCACAAACAAGCCAGGACAGGTGTAAATCTTGGTTCCAGGCCGCGCGGCCTGAACCGCGCCAAGGTTATCGAATATTGCCCAATTTCAAGAAATAGACGTTTAGTATATTCAATGACATTTGACATATTAGCTCACATACTCGAATTGGAGGAAATTCGGGACTTTGGCACCCAGCTTTGGTACATTTTCAAGGTGGGCGTGCTGAACGGCAATCAACGCCGATCCTAGTTTTTAGAGCGGAGAATTCCACAATTTTGGCGCTCTAATTTCACCCTAAACCATCTCTCAGTCTTAAACTAAAATTGAATATTCAAGATTCAAGTTTGCGCTAGTGTTCTGACTCATTTTCAAACAAATTAAATTTCAAATCACTTGTACTCCACGACCAGTTGCAGATAAGGAAGGACGAGAACCATGCGCCCTGAGATTTCGTCTGCCCTAAAACTTTTTAATGGCAAGACGGCCGTGAGGGTACCAAGCGAGTGCGCCCCTACGTGGGCCTTCGGAAGTGCCAGAAGTAGAAACGATAAGTTGTGCTGGCGCATCGTCGATCTAGCCACATCTGAGAGCGTGAGAGGAAGCTGAAAAGGTCTGGAAAGATAGACTGAATAGGACATCCATGCAAAGCCGGCATCGCAGTCAGCACTATACTTTCTAAAGTCTATTTGGTTAAATTGGCTCGATTCTAGGAGTCAAAACTGCTCCATTCATCCGCACAATTAAACTTCTAAAAAATTAGGCAAACTAGGAAAAAATTGGAATAGATAATTTAAGTTTCAAACCATGAAGTCTCGAAGCCCAGAAGAGTCCCAAAGT
This sequence comes from Neckera pumila, assembly GCA_963969595.1. Taxonomy (NCBI): domain Eukaryota; kingdom Viridiplantae; phylum Streptophyta; class Bryopsida; order Hypnales; family Neckeraceae; genus Neckera; species Neckera pumila. Next base: position 42,750,782 of record OZ018409.1, on the reverse strand, counting down.
CATGAGATTCCGCCAGTTTATCGAAATTGATAAGACCTCACTTGCAAATGATGGGAGGGGTGCATCAAGCACAACTGGGGCCGGCAAGCTTGTTTAATCAGCGAAGCCTCAGTCACAAGTCCGCCAACAGTTTCGAGTTTTAATTTCGCCTTTATCTCGATTTTGTCCTCGCCTTCATCTCGATTTTCAACTGATGGATGAACTTGCCGTGACATTTTCTGATTTAGACTCGCACTTAACGAGTGAAGCATATCACGAACATAATATACTTGGACGCCAGCAGTTGGTATGTGGACATGCTTGGCCCGTTATTTGCGATCACCCTCACTTGTATATGCAACTAGCTAGCTTGCTGGGTGATTACTGATACGCATCGATCAGATCTAGAGGATAATTGAGAACATTTCAATATCAGTTAGTACCAAACTATGACGGTCAAGTGATGGAAGTTTTGGACTTGCAACGCTGATCGAGACAGGTTTTGTAGCCCCATCTGCATTCTGAAAATGAACCTGGAGCTCAGAAATCCAAGAAATGTGTAATCAACTTTAATTTCGTTAAATTGGTGATATTCCATTTCTTTGGCGTATTTCAGGCCACGCCGCCTGTAACCAAAATCTATACTTGTCCTGGTTTGTGGCCTGAAATTAGACCATTGTGAGGTAAATGTTACATTTTTTGGCTTGCTTAGTATCGCCAACGGCCAACTTAACGAAGTTGATGTTAATCCAATTCCAAACGGGCGTCCTGAACTGCTCCAGCCCCATAAGGGCGGCCCAAACGATCGAGTAGCTCGTACAATAAACAAATTGCGAATTATACAATGAATCCGAATATGTTTCTCGATCAGGTGAGATACAATATATACACCATCCGCACCTCTGGCCCCAGCACGTTTTGCCTTTTATTTTGTAAGAGGTGCAGCTACCGGAGGACATGAGAACTTAAATCTTGCTCCATTGATCCCGCCAGCGTGCTGTTTTAATTTGTAACTGCAATCGCAACGAAAGGTCCAACCCTGCTTAACATCGTCATGTCCGAAGTGTTTCAAAGGGTCAAAACGCCAATTTCTTTAAAATGGTGTGCTAGCACATTCCATAGATATGGTTTAGCGAGACGGGAGGGAGAATGGGGTGGAATTCTTACTTACCAAGTTAACACGTGCACAATGTTGCGATGAAATACAATTTGAATATCTGTCTGCGTAATTAACAAACTCATTAATGCAAATGTCAAAATGACGCATGGAATACCACCAATTTAACGAAGTTGACGTTTCAAATAATAAATTATAATTTCTTTCTATTGGGGCACTTCAGTGTTCCAAAATCGTCAGTGACACGCAACTGTAAAAGAATTCAAAATTGAAACTAGGACTGCCACAGTCGTATTCCCTGCCTTGAAAACTGCCCCAAAATTGCAACATTATTAATGGAGACTCTGAAAAACGTCAAATTTGTTACATTGGCGGTAGATTTGAGGTTCCTAATTATTAAGGGCATTGGAAATGTGCCAATCTCTAGAAATTTTGAAAGAAAAGAAAGGTAGGCTAAACCGCTAACTCTTACAAAATATATGTAAAGCAATGAAAACTTATACCTCACATGATCATACTAAATCATTAAAATGAAGTGTTTCAAGTGCCAGGGCTCAGGGCTCGATCTGAAACTAGACTGAACTGGTATAGATTTGAGATTTCAACTTCGTGACTGAAACTGTACGTTCCGATTAGATTTACTCAGATTTTACGGTAATTGAATACGGTAATTGAATGTATATGAGGTTGTCCCTATTCTGTTACGTTTTCGAAAGAGATGTGAAAATACGTTTCTAAACGTTTCTAAACGTGCAAATACTAATTGTAGAAAAGCTTGTTTTCATTGCAACAAGTATACTCAACGTGTTCAAAGGAATTAATTAATTATTGGACATGAAACCAACATGTTCGGATTCAGCTGAAAGTAAATTTAGCAACTTCAGACTGTATCAAAAACAGTCTCAGGTACGTCAATCAGTTCGTGAAGATGGCTGTACTCCATAAGTTTGGCGCGGTTCAGGACGTGCTGCCTGAACCCAAAATCTATACAAATCGTACTTTGTGGCCTGAAATTAGACCTTTGTTGAGATACATATCACGCTTTTTGACTTGATGAATATCGCCATTTTAAAAGAAATTTATCCTGAGGTGCAAGATACTGTACATAGCTAGATTCAGACAAGAACTACTGACCACTGTGACCAGGGTGTGCAGGGTCAATGAATTTTTCACTCATGAAGTCATACAGAAAGTGTATTTTCAAGAGATTCAGTCATTCAGAAAATCGCAAGGACGGAAGTTATATCAGACCCATTTTGCCCAGTCTGTTGTTTCATATCAATTAAGAAATATATACCTCTATGTGTCAGAAACAACATACTGAGAGTTCTACACCTCGTATTTATTTATTGAATTAAATTTGGTAGAAATTCACATTTAATTTCTCTCATTTCTCTAATAAAAAGAAACGTGCTTCAGAAAAATGGTGACATTCAAGTGATCCGAGCTCTAGAAACTAGGATCGGACTGGTATTATAGTGTTTTAATTCAGACAAGGGCGCGCCTGGAAGTGCCAATCTCTTTAAATTTCGTCATTTTCAGAACTTGACGTTCAGGTCGAGTGTTCAATTCGAGTGTACGTTCGAGTATTTCAAAAATACGGACTTGAAATGAAATGCACTTATCTATGCAATTGAATTCTGGAATTTGAGAGGTTCGTTTCAGTTGGGTAAGTTAATGTGCCAAGTAGGAAAATCATCAATTTCGTAAAAATGGCGCAATTCTGGAGTCAAGAATAGTGCCACACATCTACATAAAGCTGTACAACTAGCTCACAAGTGTAGGTATACAGTATGTTTCAAACTGCGCGGCTTGAAAGTGCCAAAGTAGTTGAACATTCCACGTTAACGTAATCGACATTATCAAGACAAACTATTGTTGGTGAAGCAAATGCACTGCCACTTCAACTGATGAATTGGAGTCGCTTCAAACTGCAATGACGTACATTTCGTCAAAAGTAGAAAGGTGGGGTAAAAATGGCGACCCAAAAGTGAGAGTCATCCATGATTTCAACGACACTTACGGTGTTCTTTTGAATAGAACTTACATCACCCACACTGCGCGCTTAACCGTCATTTTAACCATTTGGGTGTCATTCTTAAGCTAAGGGTGTCATTCACTCATTCAATTCGATCCCAACTCTTCTCCTAGTAAGTGCAACGAAGGAACCTCAAAATCCCAGTTGCATTTCATGACAACTATGGCAATGAGGCTCTTGCAGGGTGCGTACATGTATGAGACTTGAGATCGAGTCTAACAGTTTTTAAAGAGACCATTTTCTTAGATTAACTTACTCCAGAACGTAGCTTCACCACCGACTTATCTTCCTCTCTCGATGATCTGATCGACACAGAAGTGAGCAGAACTTGGACAGAACTTGGACAGTCAAATCGAGGTCCCTATTACTGTCGTCTTCGGAAGCAACTTACTGGGGTTCTTTTTTCTGACTGCTTTTCACTCTGTATGACTTCCAATTGAGTGAAGTTACAGCTTTCTCCTGGTCTCCAGCTTTGTCTACGTACTTATGACTGCTTTCTGGACCAGGGTTTCTGGATTATTCCGCTTTCAAATCAAGTAAATGACATAATGACCATTCTGAGGAACTGATGAACTGCACATACGGATATACCTAGTATTGAAACCGTATAATTATCAGCGCTTAAAAAAGCACCGACACACTTTGAATACACTCACAATCAACACTTTGAAATTCATAGTTTATTCATATAATAAGTTAATTGTACAGTAGAACCTCTCTTGGTGCATAATGTTGGGACTATGCATTAACCCCTAAAGGCCCATTGTCCCCTCAAGGGACAAAATGGATTTCGGGCAGGCTCTTATGGTCTCAATATTTGTTGTAATTTTCTGAATTTTTTTTTTGGGAAGATAGAGAATCACATTAGCTTTCCGAAAATGTAATTTTTATTTCAATTGGTGCCCGGTAGCAAAAGTTATGGTACAAAAACTCCAAATTTTAGTTTGGCAGGCAGAAAAAAAAAACTCACAAAAACTTTAAATTTAAATTTTAAAAAATTTTAAGAAAAAAATTCACATAGATTTTATTTTCATCTATATGGGAAGCTTTGACTCATTCCATTTGGATTTGTTATGCAAAAGTTATGGACAATCTTATTTTTTGGGCAATTAGAGCATTTTCTTGAAAAAATAACTTCTAGGATTCATTTCTGAACTCAATTTTAACAATTTAAAAAAGAAAAAAGTTGCATAAGGTTAGGATTTCTTGCTAGAACAATCTCACCATTGAGATTAGTATATTTCAACCCTATCTTAGAGCTATTAATGATTTCATTTTTCCTTCAATCTTAAACCTACTTCTACTTAACAAATTTTTAATGAGTGAAGATTAAGTGTTTCTTTTTTGAATTTTTTTTCCTAGATTCTCAACTCGATTATTCATCATATAAAATTAGAAATTCAAAATCATTAGAGCAAAAAATTTTAAGTTAAAAAGGTTCAAAGCCAAAAAATGTAGTTGAACAAGGTGCAAAAAAATTTGGTTCCTTCACTTTAAATGCAAATATCTTGCAATCTATATGGTCAAAGTTTCTAAAATTTCTTCCACACATTCTTACTAGTGTAGTACAAGATCCTAAGGTTAAATATGCAAAAAACACATTTTGCTCTTTGCTATAGAAATGGCAGTTTTGAGTGGTTTTTGGCAGAAAAATGGCCTTGGGCCCTTAGGGATAAAGAGAAGTTTATGTAATTTGGAGAAGTGCAGTAATGGCCACTAACTAATATGGCATCTAACCACACTACTTTCCAAAAAAAATCCTTGAAATTGGGCCTACCCTAATAACTCTTTTAGTGCATATTATGCACTAACAAAGGATGCACTAAGAGAGGTTCTACTGAACAATGTGTGCACTGCTAGACTAGAAGCCGAAGTTTAAAAAAATGCAAGACCAAACTCCTTGAAGCACCCAAATTGGAGTTGATGGAATTTGGTGTTGGGTTTTTTTTGTCCTATTATTAGTTAAACTTTCCTCTACCACCACTGTTACAACTAGGGACAACCTTTACAATTAACTCTACTATTCAAAATATGTGGACTCTGTAGAGTGTTTGGGATATTTTGTTATTTTTACCAGCTATTTCCTTCAATTTCCATTCTCAGTTGATTTTCATTACTACAAAATCAGTGTCCAATTCAATAGGAAAAGTAATACATGTATGTCAATTTGGACAGTTGAATAGGAAATCTTGGTTTGGACATCTTGGTTCTTGTAGTGCTTCTCTATTTTTTTTAACTTCAAATATAAATTTTATAGATTTTTTCACTAGATTTTTTCTACATTGATCTTGTATTTTAGATGCGTTGGAAATCCTTTTTCAATGGTCAACAAGGCTAACATTGAAAATAAAATATGCCTTGTTATTACCATACTTTGAACAATGTTTATGTAAAATAATATAGTTCAATGTTCGTACATACCTATACTTACAGCATAACCTTTGATAAATTTCCAAATCATTCTATGATGAGTAGATGAGTTTCTCCAATATAATAGAGATTTCCTTTTAAGTCCAATTCAAATAGTCATATTATGTTTTTCTTTAGACTTCCAATAAATAAGTATAATTAATAATCAATGAATACATCATGCTACTCTGGATAGACTAAATTGCCCCCCTTAGAACTCAACTTTTGAAGCTGTTCAAACATTGAAAACATAGAATAAAAGATTTATTAATTTGAAGTTGATTATAATTTCATTCAACTTTGAAAGTTATATGGGAAACAAGTGAAATATATCCCTTCAGATTAGTTGCAAACTAACAAATTCAAATAAATATTCAATTTCAAAGCCCTTCTAAAGCCTTGAAATTTTTTCTAAATACTAGTTACATAAAATGTACATAATCTGAATATCAAATAGTTTATTACAACCTAATATTGGTCTTTGGTATGTAAACCTAGAGACAATACTTTGAAATTTTACAACTTATTTGTATGATTTCTAAATAATGCATGCCAAAGTGTGTTCAAATCCTCTTTCAAGTACCTATAGGATTCAATAATTATGATAATTACATTTTATAATAAGTAGGATCAATAGTAATATTAGTGACAACATTAGCTTTATACAAATGATTTGTAGAAACATCCTACAAGAACAAAAGTCTATGATAGTTGAAAGTCTAGAATAATTGAGTACAAGGTACAACAAGAACCAACAGCTAGTTACAAATGGACTTGTTCAATTTTCCAAATTGTAGATTCACAGCAAGAACCTTAAACAAATTACCGTTCTATCACGCATTCTATGCTTCAAAAAAACTACTAATTAATTCAAATAAAATGCAGGAAATAATTGAAGCATATCAAGGCCAAGGTGAACCGCCCCCCTTGCTCATCCTCACAAAGTCCCTAATCTTTTTCCAAAAATGCATATTAAAAAAAAATACCTCCTATTTTGTATTTGATTAATCTACACAACTTTGGCCTATCTAATTTGGGGTCTCTATTTGCAAATATGAATTCAAAATTTCCAAATTTTATGATGTGTGCCAAATAAATAGTTCTTGTGTTTTCTTTAGGGATAAATTGGGGACAAGCAAAGAAGTCAATTCCCCCCGGCCATCCATTATTTGATTCTAGAGAGAATCTAATTGAAGGTTCAATTGACTTAAATTTTTTGTAGGACGTTAAGCCTGTCGCACGAAGTGGGCTTTAAAGAGTGAATTGTGAATTGTAAAAGAAAATGCCCCCTACTTTGTGTTGTGTTAAATCTATGTTCTTCACCACCAACTCCTACCTCTATCCCTGCTAATTTCATTACATGAAAAAAATGTGTTTTAAGTATAGTCCTATAAGTAATGACCTTTTTAGGAGATTTGTAGTAAAATTTTACTAAAAACACATAAATTTTTAGTAAGATTCTACTAAAAATCTCCTAAAAAAAGGTCATTATTTATACATCACAAAGTGTAGAACTTGCGGTTTGTCAACAATTATCATGTGGTTATCATTGTTTCATGATTTGCACGTTAATATACAATTTATTGCATCATTACGATGCATTGCTTTACAATTTATTGCATCGTAACAATGCATTACTTGCAACTGAAAGATATACATTGTAACAATGCCATAAATCGTAAAGTAATGCATCGCAATGATGCGCTAAATTGTATGCAAACCCATGAAATAACGATAACCACATGATAATTGTTGACAATCTGCAAGTTCTAAACTCTGTGATGTAAGACTATACTGTCTACTAGGACTATACATAAAACACCCCTTTTTCTTGGAGTGTTTGGAGCCTTTTTCTTGTAGTGTAATTCAAAATTCGCAAATTTTAACAGGTGTGATAAATTAAAAATTCCTGTTTTTTTTCCAGAAAATTCACCCTACATGTCCCACTTCGTGGACAGGTCTACTGTAGCGTCCTGCAAATTTTCTCCCCACTTACACAAATGACACAATGACTGATGGTTGAGAAATCCCAGAAAATTCGTTCCAAGCAATTTGCCGCAATAGTTTACCGCCTCAGCCTTTCAAAGCCCACTCCCACCACACGAATGTCTGGGAAACTGCAGCACCGCATTTTCCTCAATTCTCTGCCACGTACGTCAAATGGGCCAGCCAGCGTGGCCCAACAACCAGCCGTGCCCGCGCGCCGGTGGCTTCAAACAGAAGTTAACTTGACTTACCATTTCCCTACGCTAGATCCAGAGAATCCTACGATCGCCTGGTTATCCCCACAAACGCGGGTATCAATTATAGGTGGGTATCAACCGAGCGAAGTTACCGTAGCTTGTTCAGGAAGGCCCCTGACAACTCTGACTCTGTCCTCAATCTGCTGCGGGAAACGTGCGCCTGTATTCACGCGGACGCTACGTACGCTGCCGGCCTGCATACGCCAAGGGGACTCACTGGGAACTCCGTTCCCTTTGGGAGCGAACACCACCCGTTCCTGTGGGGAGTGGGGACGTCGGGGGCCCTCCTTGCGTGGTTTCCTGCGTGGTTTCCTGCGTGGTTTCCTGCGTGGTTTTCTGCGTGGTTTTCTGCGTGGTTTCCTGCGTGGTTTTCTGCGTGGTTTTCTGCGTGGTTTTCTGCGTGGTTTTCTGCGTGGTTTTCTGCGTGGTTTTCTGCGTGGTTTTCTGCGTGGTTTTCTGCGTGGTTTTCTGCGTGGTTTTCTGCGTGGTTTTCTGCGTGGTTTTCTGCGTGGTTTTCTGCGTGGTTTTCTGCGTGGTTTTCTGCGTGGTTTTCTGCGTGGTTTCCTGCGTGGTTTTCTGCGTGGTTTCTGGTTCGTGTTTTTTCGTCTTCGCTTTGGTGAGACTGGGTGAGGCTGGGCTGGTGAGCTGGCAGGGAATGGTGCCCTGGTGGGGTTCTTTGTCGGAATCTTGTTCACACCGGCGGTTTTGACATTGGGAGTTTTAATTTGGCGTTGGTTTCAAGGAGAAGCCATGACTGAGAGTACGGTATCTGTGAGGGAAGCTTCTTCCTAGCTTCTTCCTAGCTTTTTCCTAGCTTCTTGTTGAGCCTTGTTGATCCGAAAGCTGTTAAAAGTGCATCTAGTTTATAGGATCGTAAATGAAAAGTTATAAGAATTTTTTTGAATTTTGAAGTGGTGAAGTTTAAATAGAAAGTGTTGTAAAGTTATGTTCTAAACAAAGTAGTTAGTAGTGCAATTTTTGTTATTTATAGTAGGTAGGGTGTTGCTTTTATAATAAGAGTAAGTTTAGTATTAAAAAAAACTCTAAAGGAGCTTTCTTTGATTTTTTAATTTCTATCATTTATTGAAATTACAAGATTCAAGTACTAACTTACTTGTACAATGTTGTGAAGTGATACATTAGAGGGTTCTACATAAGTATTGATCTTGACCCTTAAAGGACATTTGAGTTCCTTGGAAGGTTGTCCAAACTTGGATTTTCATAATCTTTCTTAAATAGACATCATTGTGTAGCTTGTTCAAATGACCAATCAATGATGAGCTTCCGCCCTCCTCAAGGCCGTGGGCAACCTCAAAGCATTAGAAGAGATTTGAAGGCATTGGAGGGCCATTTCAAGCCCGTTCCGCGATCTGGCCAGATATGTGAACAATCACTACAAGATGTCAGAATTTTTTTTTTTCAAAAAACAAAAATAAATCCTCTCCCAAATATCATTTTAGACCCAAATTCATTTATTTATTTATTTTTCAAAAATGAAGTGGCACTCTCTCGACCACATCAGCCATCAGCTTTTCTGCGTGGAACGCAGGATAATTCGTGGGCTCTTGGAGGCCTCAAATCTCTTCTAATGCCACTATTCAAAAAAATTATCTAACTTTCCAATGCAAAAACTACAAATTCAAATTGTGATTCACAACCCCAAGACTTAGATAGATAGATAGATGTAAAGACAAAGAGAATGATACCAAGGAAGTTCACATGTAGTTGAGTATTGGAAGAGCTTTTATGAAGACTCTCTTAAAATAGAATCCCTCAAGTTGGGTTGGATATGGGTATGTCCTTTAAGGGTTAAACTTGGAAGTTGGTGAAAGTGTATCCAAATTATAGGATCTTGAATAAAGTAGAAATTCAAACCATATTGCTAAATCACAGATAGGAAGATAAAAAAAAACTATGAAACTTGGCATTTAGTGTATTTCAATGAGGAGCTTTCTGGAATGAAGTGTATAACAAAAGTAGCAGTAATTTGAGTTGTAGATGTTGTTTCGATGATAGATTGTTTCCTTGTCATTTATTCCACCTAAATAACTCTAAATTAAGAATTATAGAACTTTTTTTGCACCCAATGTAGTTTACCATGCAAAGTTGTGATATATGATTTACAACCTTATTCAAGTAAGTCCACCAAATTTTTTCATCCCAATTTTGATGTAAACCTTGCAGATGATTTTGATTAATAGACTATAATGAAGTGGCAATCACCAATTTTTAAATAGTAGAAAGTGAATCCTAAGTAAAACAGCACATGCGGGAATGATTCAATTCAAATTAAAAGAAATTTGTTTTTGTTATTGTTTTTATTTTCCAAATAAATATATTATAAAAAGTTATAACAAATATGGATATCTTATGCAAAAATCATATAAGCAAAAAGAGGATGACAATATATCTCACTATTTGGTAGATTTTGGTCAATGCCGACTTGTCCCTTCAAATATTCCGTTGTGAAATTGTGGCAGAGAAGGGCTTATTGGTCCCAAAGAAACATTGCACACACTATGAGAGAAATACATAACAATTCCATAAGGAACCACCCTATGATTCACTACCAATTCATAATGCACAATCCTAAGATTTCTAAGATTTCACTCATAAAATGTACTCCTACTTTTCATGAGATTCTAAGGTTGATTTTAAAAATACCTATTTTTAGTATTTTGAAAATTCATAGTTTATTCATATGGTGTCCAAAAATTACATTATGAGAAATCTAAAATCCCCTTAAGACTACCAACAAGACCCACAGAAAAAAGTTCATTATAATAATGGGAAGTATGTTGAATTGCTTATTTGTGCAATTTTAAGTGTAGTTACCTTAACCCTTGAGCGCCCAGCTTGAATTTCTTAGCAAGCCAAAATTGCCTCTTCAAGTTGACTCCACCAACTAAAAAATAAGATCCAAAAGATGTGACCGGTGGGATTGCAAGAAGGTTAGAAAGGAAAATTCATGGAAAATTGTAGACATTTCCACCGCACAGCTTGCAAGTTTATAAAAGTCAAACTTAAATTACAAAGAGACATGATCCTGTCGTTGGGGCGCTCAGGGGTTAAGCATGTGACTTGTTGACAGTAAATTCCATTGCCTCTTTAACACATGAATCTCATACAACAGGGGTCTGATGTTTGACTTGCCCATTGTATATATTTCTGATGAGCTCAAACCTAAGATGACAAATTGTGTAGCCAAGTTTTCTTTGTGGAGGGCCAAGATCAAAGAATGACAACCTGCTCACGTACCACGTTTGATTGCCACTCTGTTCAGTTCATTAGAGCACAGATTTGCGAGTACCTTTGAGGTAAGCATACCTATTACCCTGAAGCAGATTTGTACTCTATCTAGGTACTGTTCCTTGGAAGAAGCTATTTGCCAACTCACGTCTTTTTTCAGAGATAGAAAAGTTTGAGAGAAGCCATTTGCAAGTAGAATCAAGATATTCCAACAACAAACAAATTTTCAGTGAGTTTTCAAAGTTGTTGGGACTAAATTGGTCAAACATGATTGGCTATAGACCCATGCTAAACCACATGCTGACGTGTTCCCTCTTCAAGTGCATTGTCATGATGCTAAAGGGTCGCTAATATAAGATTGTGGTAATGGATGGGTGATAGATGCAAATAGGAGGGTCTAAGAGATGTTGGAAAAAGGTGACTGATTGTTCTACCTTAACTTAAGTTAGTTTCCATCATGATCATTTTGGCTACATCCTATGTGTACGTCAAGAATTTGGGATGACTTCTTTCATTTTGCAAATCAAGGATCAGAATTAGTGTCGACCAAATTTGTGAGTACTTTGCATTTTTTGACAGTGTAATATTACAGCTTATACTTCCTTGAAAAGGATACCTTGTTTTGAATTCCACTAAATGCAACCTTTGTGTTCCATTGAACAATGGTAATTATATACATTTTGATTTGAATTCCGTTTGTGGGCATAATTTGTTTCATTAGGGGTAGTCACACCTTCTCCAAAAATGAAATTTTAATGAAGAAGGAGAAGTTGTGGAGAGAAAGGAGGAGCCAATTAGGAGTCGGAAACCATGAAGAAGATGTGACACCCCTTTTGTGTCCTGTGGAGAATGAGAATGGAAACTCAGGAAAAGTGTTCACTTGGGGAGTTGGATTGATGTAATAATCTTTCATGGATTTTTGAGTGTCAATGCAACATTGATTTCAACGGAGAGTATCGTAAATCCGTCCAAACTGCACTGGACAAAAAGAATGCAATAAAACTCCATAAGTCCAGTTTCCAGTTTCCGTGATTTCATGCTAACCCCAACAAAAGCGTCACCTTCTCCTTCTACAGGATCCTTGCTGCATTTGACCAACTAGAGCGCGTCACTCTGAACAACATTGGACCTTTTGATGATGACTTGGAAGTCGATCAATGCTAGCAGTGTGACTTGGGTGAAAGCGGCTCGCAAAGAGTGAACGCTAGATGAAAATTCTTCAACGAAATGTTCTTCACGCCCATTCTTCATCTCCAAAGAAGAAGATTGGACATCAGTCTCAATCTTGAAAGAATGAGACCTCCGCAAGCCACAGAGAGCCAACGAGAGAGTGCCAAATCCCCATTCTCTGAAGAATGGGGTGAAGAAGGTGTGACTACCCCTATTGTAGATGATGACAATTTCATCTCATCTCACCAAACCTTTCATTTAGCATTTGTTGTACTGTCCCCACCCCAAACGTACTATAACTTACTCTCTTCCAGGGAAAGGCCAGGGGTAACTGAACCGTGTTCTGATTTCAGGCAATTTCATGAATGTTCCGTCTATTTCAATGAACATACAGCAACTGAGGCTGGTTTTTGTTTAAATTATCATTTTTTAAATTTATTTTTCTTTGAAAATGAGCAAACAAATGGTGCACTCCATCCGTCCCTCCATCCCTCCGTCCGTCATTGGTTCATTTTGACAGTGGGTTTGCAGAGTGAGTGAGAGTTCCTCTGATTGATTTGAAACCAAGCCATTTCACTGCAACCACCCATTCTTCTTGCCCCACACATGGGTTCAGGATGGATCTCAGGGCCTTAAAAAAGATCCAGTCTCTGATGACTGAGCCGACCTCTGACACAATGGCCATCTTGTTTAAATAATGGAGATAAACATTAGAGTGCCCTCACTGCCCTGCCTCTGCCACACGACTGGGGGAAAGCTGGAACTGGAACTGAAACTGAATTCAGCACAGAAAAACACTCCCACCCAGGCATGGCATTCATCAGACCAGTGAGGCACTGCGTTTTCATGCATCCCACAATGTACGGTACAGTAGTGGTATTTGACCCATTTCCAACCATTTATGCAATTACGCAGATTTGGAGTGCAGGTCTTTGGAGTGATGAATTTCCCCATGTAGAGGTAAAAGACCCTATCATTAGATGATATTTGGGGGTCTTGGAGGGCCGTTTCAGGCCTGTTCCCCTGATTTGCCCAGATCCAGTGAACACTGGTACGGGTGTGTCAGATTTTTTTCTTTTTCAAAAAGTGACGTGGCAGTCACTCAACCACGTCAGCCTGCTGCTGCTGTTGCGTTCCCAAACTGCGGGAACGCAGCAGACAGCATGGGAACTCACAGCCTTCTAAGACCCCTGAATCTCATGTAATGTGAGGTCAAAATGGCCCATGATGGACACCTAATGACCCCCTTGTGGTCTTTTAGACCACAATCAATGCCTTACATGGTAGTTATGGAGTAATTAGTGACCTCAATAGGTACTTCCAACTTTTCAATGTAAAATTCTTTGGAAAAAATGATTTTTTAGGTCTTCCATATTTGAAAATGTTGTAACTGCATTGGGTAGGAAGATGACCATATTGGATTTAGATCTTGTTGGTCATGAGGTGGCCTACACACCCCTATTGGCTGATCACTTCAAAAATTCAGAACTAATTCATATTTGGTCCAAAAAATATAATTTCAAATGTCATCACTCTCTTTCACACTTATCTTGTGTAGAAAAAAATTTGAAAATTTTCAGCAATTGCATGTGGGCACACTCCTAATTATGACCGCAATGGGGTCATTTACCTTACAGGAATAGAGTTTGGAAGGACTGCATATTTTCCCAAAATTTTATTACAAAAAACAAAATTATTATGGATTTTTTTCATGGAAGATTCTCTTTGACTTGTAATGGTGATATAGACCTTTCTATTTTTGACCATAGACTCATTACAAAATTGACAAAGGGTTGATTGCAATATTGAGAGCCTCATAGCCCATCATAATGCGCCACAATTGCTCCTTGAACTGTGCCTCAACGGAATAGTTTATGGTTAGAAAGAGAGCAACCTATAGGTTGGAAATCGGGAGGTGATTAGAAATGGGCCGGCTACCTTATGGTATGTAAGGTAGGCGGAGGTCCAATAAGCACCTATTGAAGAGCTGAAATTTAACTTGAGGAGCTTAAAGTGCTTGAAATATTTTTTTTCAATAAATTTTACTTGATAGAACAAATGGAATAGGCATTTAACCCAAGTCATTTCATATTTTTGGAGCTTTGTGGAATTAGTTATGAATTTTTGAAGTTAGAATACAATAGTTACTAAAAGCTTCCACCTCATTAAATGTACCTTCTTTGTACATTGATGGTACAATGAAAAAGCGACATGTACAAAACCAATAGTGTACATTTCAGAGTGCGGATGCTTTTAGAGCCCAAGCACTTTATGGACCTCTTAACCTTAACCACTAAAGTTTCATGACTATGTAATCACCAAAAACGTTTCAAAACTGCCATTTCTAATACAACTACCAAATTTTTGGAAAAAAACAATTTTTGACACATGTAACCATAGGATCTTGTAGTATGATATTTTGAAAACATGTGGTAAAAATTTCAGAAAATTCCACCGTGTGGATCATAAGATATAAGCATTCAAAGTCTTGAAAACCATTTTTTCAATTCTGCGAAAAACCGGGCAGCTGCACTTTGCAAGCTCACTTTTCAATGAAAAAATGCCGATAAAGGTGGTGCTTCTTTGAATTCAATTTCTTAAACAAGTTGTCTATATGCATGAAAAAATTCAAATCATTTGCAATTGTACAGCATATAGGAAAAAAATAGTAAGTAGAAAGAAGTAGAAAATGACTCAAAATACTAAATTGTTAAAAATTTAATCATGGAATTTAAAAATGCCAATCCCAACGGTTGTAATGTTGTAATAATCAATCTACATTCTAAGATTTTATTTTTTTCCAAAAATATTGAAAATTGAGTTAAATAAACGACTTTAAAGTTTTTTTTAGAGTAGAGAATCCATAACTGCCCGCAAACCAAAAAACCTCATAACTTTTGACTCATTGATTGAAATGGAGTGACTCAAAGCTTTTTAAGTATATATAAATGTAGAGAACCAATTTCAAAAAAAAAATTCCGGAAAAAATGATTTTTTTTTATCTGCCCAAACTGCCCGGTTACGAAAAAAAGTAACATATCAGGTCACAACTTTTGACTCATATTTCGAAATGTCATGAAACTTGGTATACATGAAGATATTCCTTGCCCCCACCTTCTATTAAAATTTCAGCCTCAAATATGGATATCTCTAGTCACACATACCTGCCCAAAATTTCTATACAGCCAAAAAACGCATGTTGGTCCTTTAGGAGTTAAAGTAAAGTGAATCAATCCATTGGTTGCCTTCTCCCAATGGGATCCATGTTTTTTGGAGGGGAAGGAAATTTATTGCTCAAAAGCAATATAGTTTTTTGAGGATATATTGAGCAATAGATTCCACTATTTTCAATGTATAAAATTGCTCAATTGCTACGTAATCTAAGGATGATAGTGCTCTACTATAGATGATTTTACATGAATATACATATAAAGCCATCTATATTTTGCATATTTCATCCATGTTAGTGGATGTAAATAGCTTCACCATGCAATTGTAAATCACTTTGTGCGCTGCCTAAAAATAATGAAAAAAAATTGTTGCATGTGATCATTGAAAATTTTCTTTCACTAGTAGAAAATTTAATTATTCTGTTGTTTTGGTTGCATTGATCCGGTCAAAATTTGACAAAAATCTATTGAAATCAATAGATTTTTGTCAAATGTTGACCGGATCAACGCGACCAAAACAACAGAATAATTAAATTTTCTACTAGTATTTTAAATTATTGCAAATAGGCAAATAGACCGCTTACAAAGACCAATAGTTCCAAAACAACCTCCCTCCAATATCTAAAGAATCTTCCAAAAAATGTTTATAGAATGTCATCATAATTTCTTTTAAATATCCTAATTTATAAAATATTCTTGAAATATTTTTATTATTTCATACCCGCTTTCTAAATACCCTTTGAATGTACATATTTAAATGCATTCTCTAAGAAGAAATTAGACAATGCGAGTCAAATTCCCATAAACACACTAAGATAAATGAGATACAAACAATAGATTTGATTTATATTGCAAGTTTTTATTTTTGTAATGTTGTTGTACAAATGAAGTTGGTGCAATTGTGACTCTGAATGGACAAACCTAGATATTCTAAAATGTATTGCAATCATAGATTCTGACAATACAATTTTTAGGGTACAACAAAAAATTAGTATTCATTTGCAACAATCTTTATATACTCATTATTCCTATATCTATGAAGAATTTGCATCCCATTGTCTAATTTGTGATCTACCATATTTGACCATATTTGCACACATTGTGCATGATTCAATTAAACACAATTTGTGATCTACCATATTTGACCTTGAAGTCTACTATTTAATATATTGGTATTGCAATGTGGTTTTAGACTATGATGACAGAGTGTGTTGCCTTAATAAATGACCACCTACGTTTTTTACCCTAGAATTTGGTGCAACATGAATATATTATAACAAAAAGGCCTTCATCAAAAGTGCATGTGATTTGCCCTATGTGCTTGTGGTGCAAAAATCTTATATGAGGAGGTGACCGTTGCCAACCCTCTCTAAGATTTATGGCCATTCATTTTATAAACAAGTAGATTTTGTGTCCTTGCATTAATTTCAATCTTGAAAAGAATAATCTTTTATTACTTACAACAAGAATGGATTTAAAAACTAAAATCCATTGTCATTTTGTTTTATTTTATTTGAATTTAAAAAGGCTAGTCGTGCAAAAGTTGACAATTGTGACCCCCTTGCAAGTTTTGAAGCCTTCCAAGAAGGATTGGGAGCCGCCAAAATCTTTGTAGGCATGAACATATGGCCACCAATATGCTTGCAAGTTTTAGTACTTGTAAATTGGTTTCTCATTGCCCCTGCACTTTTAATGGAAATAGTGTTACTACATATTGCACAAGCATTGCACTCCAAGAAAAATCAATGTTTGTTGACCCTATCAAACAAGACCCAAAAGTCTTCTTCCTTCATACATTCTAATCTTGCAATCTACCTAGTCAAAGTTTCCCAAACAAAATCCCACCCCTCCCAATGTAGTTTTGTACAGGTTTGAAGGGTTGAGTTTTGTTTTAATTTTTTTAACCCAGTGCAACAAACCAAATTAGTTTTTAACAATTTCTACCCTAAAACAGATCCTGATCCTCTCAGAAATTACACCAACAATGTAACGAAAAGATGCAAGCAGTCCAATACTTGTCCACATTTGTTCATCACAAATCCATAGTCATTGATTAGGAAGGGGAAACTTTACCCCCCAGCCGCGGATTAAATCTATTTTGGAAAACCTTTGCAGCCATGAACCTCAACCATTGATCTTAAAGGGGGAAAATTTGAACCCCTTTCCTTGCCGTCAATCTTTAAATTTTTTTTTATATGGATACTTATATTGATACAATTATCTAATACTAATATTGAATACTATATACAAAATATGTGTGGATATTGTATATGGGATATTAACCCCCAAAGTCCCAAGGACATTTTTTTTATCAAAAACTACCATTTCTGGTGCGCTCATCCAAGAAAACATTTAAAAATAATAATAACTATAGGATCTTGTACTTCACTACTCTCAGGATATTTTATAAAAATTTCATAACATTTGATAGTACAAATTAGAAAATATTAGAGTTCAAATTTAGCAAAAAAGTATTTTTGAATGTTGGCTTGCAATTTTAGATGACTTTGAGCGCCATTTGTGGAAAATTTTTAAATTGCAAACTTTGGTTTTCAAAATTTTTAGAGATGAAGAATTGAGTTAAAAGTCTAGGAAATTTTTTTTTAACTAAAATTAAATGATTTTCAATCTTTAGAGAATTGTTAAGTACAAGTAGGTCCAAGATTGAAAGAAAAACTCAATCATTAATAGCTCTAAGATGGAATTGAAATACAATAATCCCAACATTTGGCGAGATTGTTCTAGCAAGCAAAACTAACCTTGTCAAACAATTTTTTTGGAAAAATTGTGAAAATTGCATTTAGAAATGAATCCAATAAGTTATTATAAAAAAAAGATGTATACATTGCCTCCAAATCAAGATTCTTCATAATTTTTCATCACTAGTCCAAATAGAATGAATCAAATCTTCACATGCAGACAAAAATACAATATTTGAAGAATTTTTTTTAATTTTTACTTTTTTTTTGTGTTGTCTAGTGAGTTCAGGTATAGGCTTTTTGTGGTATAACTTTTGCTCCTAGCACCAATTGGAATAAAAATTACATTCTTACACAGCTATTAAGTTTTTGTATCTCATGAAAAAGTTTCAAAAAGTTTCATCAAAAATTGAAGTCATAGGAACTTGTCCAAAATCCATATTGTCCCTTGACATGACAATGAGACTTTAGGGGTTAATATGATACAATGTATGGACGTGGGTATTGATATGGGATACATGATGCTAATATTGACAACATACAAATACGTGTACTATGTCGATATCCTATATTGATTATAGTCATAACAACTTCTCAAAAAACATAAATATGTAGAGGGGTGGGTTAACAATTATTTTACAAATGATTTCATTTCACAATGTCACAAGTGAGTGAGTTTGTCACACAATGTAACACAAACTACAAATGTTCATCTAGGAAGTCACAGTATTGACTACCCTATGCAAAGGTCAAATTTGACAGAAATGAAGTCATTTTGGTAAAAAAAAGTGTCAGATGTCACCTTGTGAATGGTCTAAGGTGACATGGACCCTTGAGAATCTGACATGGAAATTCCAATTCAACACTGATTCAGGTGTCAAATCAGGCCTTCACGTACAGTATGCCTGAAGCTCCCGAATTTCTCGCCTTCAACATTTTCTGAAAAATTAATGGCTTCGGGAGTATTTTTCTACCCATCTGCAATTGTGAATTTATGAATCACATGAATAATAACTTGCGCAATACAATATGCTCACATCAACACACGCTTCGGGTGTATTTTTCTACCGGCCAGTCTGCAGTTGTGAATTTATGAATCACATGAATAATAACTTGCGCAATAGGATACGATCACATCAACACGCGGTTGATAACTTTGTAGTGTTGTGTACTGCAAAAAGATTTCTTTAACCTTGAGTTACGGTATTAGCTACTGTAGCTTTTAAAAACTTTGTTGTGTGATTTTTTTGGGTCTGTCCAGCAATGTACTAAGCTTAGCTTCAGTTGTGAAAGCAAGAATTGCCTGAGTGAGTGTATGCCATCACGGACCGATGTGACATGTTTTTTGTTGGGCTCCACAGGACAAACCCCTTCATTTGTCTTCACAGTGACGCTACCTTCACACAATGAATGATCCACCCTACTTGCCAGCTCCTCCCCAGGCAACCCTTGACTTTGGCGTACTGTATGTGTAGGTCAGTTTTGTAAATAACTCGGGAAAACTTGGAAGACGTCAAAATTTAAAAAATTATTTACAGCTATTTCTAAAAAAAATGAAATAATTGTTTTTTTGAAAAAAAGAAGAAAAAACAACACATTTACACATGAATAGAAAGAATCAATCCAAAATTAGGAGCGTCCGCATAAAGAGTTGAAAACAAAAAAACTCCTATCTGCCTGCTGAAAGTGCCAACTTCCAAAACTAAATTATTTCGACACTGTCCTACCAAAATTGCCCTGCATATACGGTAATAGTGTATTTTGTAGCCTTCATGCCCACTGCTCTTTCACCCAACAATATGATGTAGAATGTTTTGTATCATTTCATCCTCCCAATGAGAGGATGTGGAATAATTTACATCCCATCACTAGCTATTGGGGCATGTGACATTAAGTAGAAGAATGGTGAAGCTTTACAAAAGTAGTCAGTAAACAACCAATAATTATAAACAAGCAATAAAAAATGATAATAAAAAATAATCAATAAAAAACAATAATCAAAAACAGTATTCAAAAGCAATTAGTAATGTTGGATGAACTTTGTAGAGAGGATTCAAGGTAGCTTTTGTGAAGGCTACATGATGTTATATTAGTAGATTGTTCATAGTTTCATACTACTATAGTATACTATCCAAATTGTAAGTTAGCCATTCAACCAACCAACAAATCTACTACTAACACTGATTTGTCCATATACAATGTGTGATATTAATTTATCAAAGTCGCACTATTTCGTATTGTATTGATTCCCAAAAGATGAATTTTGAAATTGACAATAATTTTTTTTGTGACACTAATTAGACAATATAGTGTACTAATATATGTTAGTGAACATGGATGGGTAGCTTAGCTTTTTTGTAAGTGGAATTTTAGAAGGTTGGGGTTTGCAGTTCTGGATGTGTAGAGCATATACTACTCCATGCATCAGATTGAGTTGTATAGGCCTTCAATTTCTATAGCCCAGTGCACCTTCATAGAGCATTCCTATAGAAGACAATCTCTAGAAGGACCTTGATCTTCTCTAGAAGCATTGTGAATCAAAACACCTTACCTCCTAGAGAGAGGGGGGGGGGGGGGGGGGGGGGGAGCATAGCTCTTGGTTTTTTTACTAGTTCTTGTAAATAGCTTAATTCTTCATTCATGTAGAATCATTTTGATGATTGTCATTGTTGAAATTAAAAAAGACTTACTTTCCTATGAAAAAAAGATTGACAAAATTGTACAACTTTTGAGAAAATACAATTGTTGACAAGGTGTTCAGTTAGATACTTTGGACATAATTATCTGAAATGAAGATATTGAAAAATGGAATGCTCAAAAGTGCTCCCAAAATTGTGTAATTTTTCAGATCATTTTGAGGTGAGCAAAAAAAGGTATGCAGATCTAAAATGGTGGCTTGGAGCTCACTTTCTATTCACCAAAAATTCACCAAAAATTGCACAACCAATCATTTCTTGATTGGATTGCACCCACAAATTCAATATATAAAATTGTCTAGGATCTTTTTGTTGTTCATCGACTGTTAGTAAAGTTGATATTTCAAATATTTTGCCAAATGTACTTGGTGGCCTTGGAGTCCTTTAGGGATTAAATAATATCAAATTTTATTAAAACTATTCCACCACAATGTACCATGTATTTTTGAGCCCATATTATTCTTATTTCTATGTTGTATTATTTACTAATTAAACATTATTCAGAAGTAGATATAATGAACCTATGTAATTACTTGGCATCCCTTAAAGAGTAGACACAAGCATCATGACTTTGTAGAATCTTTGGAATAAACCCTCGGTGCCCCAAATTCTATAATATAGAAGATGAATAGAGAGCTTTATGCTGATGTTCATCCAAATAAGCTTTTCATTCATTGAAATATTCCATGAATCTTTAAAAAAATCATCCTTTATAATTAGTTTGATGTAATTGAGCTAAATGATGTATTTGTACAAAAATATATATGCAAAAAAAAGAAAAGTTGGAGGTTATAAGATTTATACAACAAATATAAACAATTTTTGTACTGCTACAAAATTATAAGATTGTTCAACCTTGAAGTGCCTAATTTCAAACTAAAAGACTACATTAAAAGACAGTAGTTACTTACTATATAGTAATTTTTAAAATGTATTTTTTAAAACTAAAAATATTGGATATGATTAATTTTATTTATTTATATATTTTGTTACCTTCATTAAAGATTACTTATCATTTAACCTCAATTTTAATATTCAAATGATAGCAACCACTTTAGCTTCTTAAGAACCGTGAGATAGTCCGAAATTGCAAAGACGTATCTAAAATACAACTTACAAGAATAATTGAATGATAACTTTTAAACAAAAGTTATCAAATGTGATCCATGAATCATAATCACGCACTTGAATTTATTATAATGTGCTTGGGATATGTTTGTTCAAATCCATTGTTTACAATTTGAATGCCTAGTTAATAAGTAAACAAACCATTTGAGCAATTGGAGTTCATGAATTTTAAGTATATTTTTCTAGTGCAATTTGTATAAAATGAAGGGGGAGGGGGGTGTATGAATACATAAGTGTGCTACCAAAGTGAAGTCCAACATTTTTACTTAAATTGGAACTTTGAGTGTAACAACAATGTTGGAAAATAAAAATAAAGCATATTTAAAGTAGGATACTCATGATTTAATTTAAATTGTAAAGGTGCAAAATTAATAGAAAATTTGATAATTAATAGATAACAAAATGTACAAAAAGTGAAAATTAAAGAAAAAGAGAGATGTTATATTTTTTTATTATAAATTGTGATTGAAAATGACAAATGATTGTCTATTTTCTAAAACTAGTATCAATAGGATTTTTCTTTTTTGGGAAATTCAAATGCAAAGTTCTTTGATGGAATGTCTCTTAATTACTATTTGGTGTCGCTCATATCATTTTCACAATCACAGCAATCTTATTTATGCTTAAATTTTTTTTTTCTATTACTTTTTTTTTATATAAAATTTATGACAATTTATGCTTGGTATTTGAAATCACATATTTCAAGGATAGAATGTTCAACTATTGTAAAACTACCATTTTGCATTTTTTCTTCTTCACAACCTTCAAACAATAATAAAATATATTGTTTGCTTTAGAATCAAAGAGTTTTAGGTGCAATTGCAAAGAAATTGAAAAATAATACAAAAAAAGCTTCCTCTTCCAGAGAAAAATGATATTCTTAATTTTTACAAATAAAGGGATACTTTATTTTGGTGCAAGAATAAAACATCATGCCAAAGCCAAAAGAATCAGACCTTAGCATAGAGCAAAAAACAACAAAGGTAAAAAACAAAACAATTTTAAAGGGCCTTGCTGCTTGGGTACAATTCTTATCAAAATTCATTAGAGGAGTTTAAGGGGCCTTAGAAGACTATTTTAGGCCCGTTCCCTAGTCTGTCCAAATTCAGGGAACGTCGGTACGAGCGTGTCAAGATTTTTTATTTTTTATTTTTTATTTTTTTACCAAAATATCATTTTACCAAATATATATATATATATATATATATATATATATATATATATATATATATATATATATATATATATATATATATATATATATATATGTATATATATACACTAGTGGTTGGCGCTTGCTATGCTACGCATTCATCATTAGAATTTTATTAGAATTTTTATGTATTAGATAAAATGCAAAACAAAAATTTCAATAAATCTTCAAATAAAAATTACAAAAATCTTTGTATAATTTTATTTATAAGTAAGCATATATTGAAATGTACAATAGAAATTTATTGAACAATGAATGAAATATATGCAATGGTGAATACTGTAAAAGATACACATTTATTGTAATGCATTCAAAAGTTGACTCAATTGTGATGAACAATGGCAACCCAAAAACTTGGTGAATTGAAAAGAAAAACTTGTAAATTTCAAAAACTTCATGAACAACTTAATTGTTGTGAAATCCAAAATTGCTTCAATTAAATAAATTTCTCAAATCATTTGGTAGTAGCAATAGAATTTTGAAATTGTAAAAGCTGTAAAAATGATGTTTCAGAGGTGATTGCAAACTACTACTCTATTTTTTTAATATAACATTGTGTGAAAATATTATTTTTATGTATGCATGATTGAAAATATTTTTACAAAATATTAAAATTAATTATTTCAAAGACTTATTGAAATCATTATCATGCATTTCATTCAAATATATCAAAATTTTACTAATATGTGATACAATGAATGTGTAGCATAGCAAGCATGAGCCCCTATTATTAATGGTAGCATTTGTGATATTACAGAGGGAGTTATGATTTTAGTAGTATGATATATATATATTTCAAAAATGACATGGCAGTCGCTTGATCACGTTAGCCTGGCCATTTGGCAGCATTCTAGCATTCCTGCAGAGTTCCCATAGTCCGGGAACTCGCAATCTCTTAGGAGGCCCGAAACTCCTCTAATGTGCCAATGAACCTTTAAGTAACAAATTTTACTTTGAAGTATAGATTAATAAGTCAATCTCATCTCTTTAATATACAAGCAAACACTAACATGCATGTGCATATATATATATATACTTTTCTAACTTAGAAATATTTTAGACCTAAAAAAATAGACAAATATTCTTTGGTTCAAAGAATATAAGAATATTTCATTTGAAAATAACTTTCCTAATTAAAAATTTCCCTTGATAATGGCTTTTATAAATAACCCAAACTAATTAGGTAATAAATTTGAACATATTCAGAGCTTTAGTTCTCTAAATTGCAACCAAAAATCATGTAGAAAATTGTTAACATTCAATTCATTCAAGTTTAGGATGGAATTTAATTTGTTGCTTTTAAATTTATTCATAGATATTCGTGAGTGCAACAATAGATCTAACCATATAGATGTCATCTATAGGCCATAACTACCAACTTCTATTTTTGAAAATCATTGCTAATTTGCTTGCAAATTCGCACTCTCTAATACATTTTTATATTTTTGGATTTTTTTCTAAATTTAAAAAAGTCTATTTTAAATAAATAATTTTTTCAGATTTGTTGCAAATAATCATTGTGAAATTCGCTAAATACCTTTACCAATTCACAATTTTTTTTAGAAAGAACTTTAATTTTTTATATGTGTATGATCTACAAGTCACTGTTTAGAACTTTAATTTAATTCAAATGTTATCACTAAATTATTATTCAAATCTATAGTGAATAACATATCTTTATACTTTAGAAAACTTTAGACTATTGGAAGCAAAGGACATAGCTACGTGATTTTCGTCAAGAATTGGAATGTCTTTTATTTTTTATTTTTTATTTTAAGAGGTCTGATTCAATGAATTTTTTTTTGGAAAATTTTGGCCAAAGTCTTTCCTCATTTTGTCCCTGGCTACCTTCACACCAAAAGAACAAGATGGAATTAACAAATTCCTCTACATAAATATTGAATTCATCAATATTTGTATGAAAAATACTAACAATACATGATTTAATGGATAAATAGTCATACACTTAAATGAATGATTCTATCCATTTTTCTCTTACATGCATGCATTTGAGGGTGGTACCAATAAGAAATAAAATACAAGGCTATACTATGAAAGGCTTTGTCCTTGCAACATTGCTTCATTTTTTCCCTCTAAAAGTCCTTGATCAAACTTCTTCACATGTAGCTTCTATCAACACAAGGCCTCCTTCCCTTCTAGAGCCAGTAAAATTTATAAATCTACAAGTAATCTATAATATTCAATGCAAATTGTGTCACATTTTCATCTGCATGATTTCCGTTAGTTTGACTTTACTAAACCCCTAATGACATTCCTACAACTTCTCAATGAAACGTTCGGTTGAAAAGACCTTTTTGATGTTGTTGCATAGCAAATAGCAACCAGATCCAGTTAAATTTGATGCAAGTTTGTTCTCGAATGGAAATACAAAGTGCAACTCTATAGGTTCGGATCCTAACGAAAACAGTCTTTGAGTAGGTTCTGTCCCAAACGAAAATAGTCTTCGAGTAGGTTCGGTCCCGAACGTCGTGTGAATCAATACCGAACTCACCAGCTGACGTAACAAGCTGAACAGTCATATTCTAAATTTACATCTGGCACTACGTTGTTTCCGGGTACATGCTAAGAGGGTATCAGGGTATGTGAGCTTCCGGGCGTCAACTGACTCCGGGCCTTTCCCGCGCTGCACTGGCCAGGGCAGGGGCCGCTCTCGCTCCCTCGCTGTCTCGTCCGGCCCTTCGTCTCTCTGCTGCTGCTGCTGAGGAGAGCTTCTCCGCATCTCTGTCAAATATCGCCGTTTCTCAGCTTTTGCAATCCGTCGGGCACACCCCTGCACCCCGTCACCGGCATGTCCGTTTCGTTCCGTAGGTTCCTTCCATCCTCCTACGCCTCCTCTGTTTCCTGGTTGTTTGCTCGCCTTCTTTTACACGATTTTTCTTTTTCATTCTTCGTATTTTGTCCAGATTCCTGTGGGGGAGGGAGGTAGTGTTGGCATACGTTGGAGTGTGGCAGAAGTGTTCGTTCTTCAATGCGCTGCTGCCTCATCGGCGCTGATTCTGTTAGCCTCTGTGATTATCGCTTCCTCTCGTTTTGTCTTCCTATTGTATAAAAAGGCTGTCGCGGACCTCGGGATAGAATAGTTAAAGTCTCTCTCTAGCTTTTGAGCACCGAGGGAATTTTTTTCTTTGAGAAGCTCCGGAACAGTGTGTCGCGAATAGTGTGCGGAATTTTTTTTCTGTCTTTGTGATTCGCTTCTTGTAGCGGCGAATAGGTGGAAAGGAATAGTAATTGCTCTTCTTTGAAATAGACGCTGTAATTGAACTCGGGCTTGTGTCATTGAATTTCGTTCTTAATTTTCGTTTTTTTGAACATGGAATAGAGAGCGCGAATAGAGCCTGTGGAGTATGTGATTGTTCCTTTTGTTATAATTTTCTTTAAGGAATGTCGTGAGATCAGTCGGTTTATGTGTTTTACATCGGGTGCAAGAGTCCTATTTTGTTAAGCGTCTGCGAGGCATTGAAGCTTCTCACATACCATAGGTGGGGTTCCTTAGTCCGTATTTATACTCGAAGGAGTATTGGATGCGACTGCTGGTTTCAACGGGTTGTATGGTGTCCCTATAGCCATCGAGTTTCTGTCTTGATAGCCTTGCGTGCTGTTGAAGATTGATTCGAGGATTCTCTTGCTGTATGAGCTATCATGTCCATTTTGGATACGACCGAAGGTGGTATCCTTAACCAGAACTTGCTTTTTTGGCAAACTACATGTCCGCTAGAGGATATAGCGAATAGTATTTGGTTCCTGGATCCGATTGGGGCAATTCTAGCCTGTTGGATGCGTGTCCGTGGTTACTCTTCTTCATAGCCGTGCTCATTTGCGTCCATTGAAGCTCGTTGTTTTCGTCTACGGATACATTCGAATCCATTTTTCCCTTTTCTGTAATTCAAATCTTACAGTTTCATTACCACCACAATGTTTTTCTATGGGTTGACAGGTAGAATTCTTTCACTGGCTTGCGCTCACTATTTATAAGACCAATGCGCAGTGATGCCGCTTCCTCCTGGACCTACATATTGAATCATGATTTCTTGCCAGCAACACATGCCTGCAAGTCAAGAGTGTAGTAGTTATTGGGAATTAGTTTATCTGTCTCACTTAACTTATGAAAGATAGAAATTCGGCTTAGCGATTGTAGCCAGTACGTTCTATTCCGAATGTTACGTAGGCATACTTGAATTCCTCTATTGCGTAGACGGGAGTCTACAATGATTATGTTGATAGACTTTAAGAGGATTGCTTCGAGCGGATCCTGGGTCTGCATAGAAGTGTCGTTGATTTGTGAACGTGCTCTAATTATGTCTCACCGACCTTAAATGAGGTTACTGTCGAACGGTATTGGTCTTGTTTGTCGAGTATACTGATTTGACACTGCCTGTGCTACTTCTGTATGCTCTCCGGTATATAACATATTTGGTCAATGTGAGATTTGAGCTTCATTTTGTTCACTTCTGTCATTTCTTCTGAAGGGCTTCTGCAATGATAATGCTAATTTCACGGAGGAAGGGCAATTGGTTTCGGTTGTGTGCCCGTTTCACTCTGCCAATATGGTTCCCTGTTTGATATGTTATCGTCTAACGGGGAGTTTGACAATCGTACTTTAGCGACATCTAATTTTCCTGTTGCTCATGTTCTCTGTTCTTTTACAGGTTAAGCCCTTTGATGATGTTCGAGACTTTATAGAGTCTAGCTCGTACTTAATCCTGTGGAGCACTCGTACATGATACCTCTCTTTCTGCTCAAGGCCGTAAGTGACAGTATGCGCACGTCATCCAATATGAGTAGGGCGGCAATCGATTGATCTGTCGAGGGTGGACAAAGTCAATAATTTATGCGTTGATCAAAATGCCAGAAGGACGGGGCATTGATTTGAATGGTGACACTTTGAGTACAGAGGTTAAAGAGGCGCAGTCTCCTCTCAAATCTGAAAACTCGCAACCCAAGAGAAGGTCTCCTTTAAGGCCATGCAAGTTGGAGAATGTAGACGACGGCATTGATACAAGTAGTCAACCTCTACAGGGGATGACAGGAGGGCCTAGCACAAATGGTTCTGATACCAAGTCAAAGACGAAAAGCAACTCAGAAAAATTCTTGGAGGCCTCGGAATCCCGTTTCAGAAGCCGCTGTGAGGTACGATTCTTTCTGATAACGAAGCTGACGTCTTCTCTATCTATATGATCTGTGCGACCAAATAATCACGTGCATGAGCAGCCTCGCAACAGCCTTCGATGTGTGTATTATAAGTTCTACTTATATTATTCGAAAGGGCTGCTAGATTGTGGTTGCGTCCGTGATTCATATTCATATAGATCTCAAATAGGGACTACGAGAACTAAGGAAGTTTTTGAAGGAATTCACTTCGCGTTACCAAAGGAATGTTCGGAAAATGTTTGAAAAATGTATAGTTTGTTTATGACGATCGTGTTTATTAATGTGTGAGGGGTGGCTACTTGCAGGATGGTCTGAAATTGGACGATGAAACAACACAACAGTCACTACGGTTGTTCAGAGCAAGCAAGAGTCTCTTGAAAGCTAATATTGGCACTATTGGGACAGGAACAGTAAGTTTTCGCCTCATTGACCTTGGTTCCAACTTTGTATCTAATGGTCTTGGGATCCTCAAAATCGTTAGGATACATTGTTTGGCCTCATTTGCGTTTTTTTATTATTATTGGTCAACTACGCCGAACCCGCATTTTTTTTATGTGTGGATTGCTGAGTTTGACGCTGGTGATCTTCTATGTGCATTTCTAGCCAGAGGAGACAGAGCGTCTATGGAGTGCTTGTGTTCTCTATGTTGTGAGGAGATTGAGTGCTGGAGCGCCCGTAGGAGGGGATAGACATGAAAACGGAGTAACGGCCTTTACTTTTTCTCAACTTTTGCGTGAGACAAAACTGAGGTAAGAATAATCTTGCTTGCTATGAACAGTCAGACTTGTATCCAGTATTGATTTTAGATTTTACCATATATGTTTATAAATTCTAATTTTTCTACATTCCAAGATCGTTCACTCAACTGTCTGGTGCATCTTTTGGGTTTTTCTTAAACTCATCTTGAAAGTTATCAAATAATTGCCCTAGAAAATTCACTATAAGGGCTCTGTGTTGGTGGTTGCAGTGTGGTTGAATTTTTCAAGGAACTTCCTCAGTTCCTTGCGAAGGCTGGCTCGACGCTGAAGTCTCTGTATGGAGAAGACTGGGAGAAACGACTTCAGGTAACAAGTCGATAAGGATTTTATTCACCTTTTCTCGTGTAGCTTCAGTAGGGTACTGGAGGTTGCGCTGGTGCAATCACACGTTTTCACGTTGTCACATTATTCACGTTATCTCGTTTTGGTCGTGCAAACAGGTGAAAGAAGTTCAAGCCAATTTTGTCCACCTGATGGTCCTCTACAAGTAAGTTGCACACATTGGCGTGTTTCAGTGTGCCAATATTGTGACATTCAAGTGCATAGAGCTCTAATAGCCAGGGCTGGTCGAGATCTGATGTTCCAGATGGGCGCCTGGAATCTACCACTTTTATTAAATTTGACCATTCTAACCGATCTTACGATAATTGAGGACTACTTGAGAGTTGTTAAATTTTAAATCAGCAGGATGTGTTCTCTGGGTATACCCAAGACATTTTTCCATTTTTTCCCATCCAACAATTGTTTTATTCATCCAATCTGATGCTGTGTAACACTTGTATTATGTGTGCAGTTATTACAGAAGGATATATCAACACCTTTTCATTTTCCCTGAGTCCCAGACTGGAAGTGCCAATGGATCCGGTTTAGGAGGCAACGGGGATGCTCCCCCTCCGGTCCACATGCGTTTTGGCTGGATGTTGTTTCTAGCTTTGCGGATGCACGTGCTTAGCCACTTCACTGACCTCGTCACTTGCACCAACGGGCTCTTGGCTGTTATTGTACGGAACCTTTGATACGTTGCACAACTGAAACATCAATTCACCACTTACCATCTGTACTCACCATATTTATCATACTCATCATATGCACCATCACATATCTCACCTTTCTCACCGTACTTACCATTCACTACTTAATATATGAATGCCAATCATCACATATCTGTTAACAATTGCTTCAATTTTCAACCAAGTATTTGCTATTTCTCCTGCATGGCCCTCATGCAAAGTTGCTGGTCTACTTGCTGATCTTTTCTTCGGTTCTGTTACCATTTGTCTTTTCTATTTGATGACCGATCTTTATTCATCCATTGCCGTTGCAGATAGTCTTGATCATACACACACCACTCACCTGGAGAAGGTTTTCTTTCGACGATAAATTGAAGTTCGGTACGGTACCTAACTTTTCTACTGGTTGTCAAAGTGATTATTTGCTGCTGTGTAAGGATGTGCCCAGTTTATTGGTTCAGGTCACTTCAATATGACGATTCATATGTGTCCATGAAACAGCCAAAAGGAGTCCGGAAGGGGTGAATCTGGTTGGATCACTCTGCTATATGTACAATGCCTCAGAGGAGGATGTTTCTGGCATGGTTCTGAAACTCAATAAAATGATAGAAGATCTCTTCAAAACCTCCCCGTCTGAGATCAGTTCTGGTAACTTCCCTCAAATTTCCGAGATCATTCTAGGTGCGTACGATTCTCTCTTTTATTTGTATGCTTCAATCTGCAATATTTCTTGGTACTTCTTTCTAGTGCCGGTTGGACGTGCCAACGTGGAGCACATACATGTCAAGGGTTCTACAAATTTATGACTATTCAGACTTTTGCAGATGGCATAGCGTACTTTGAGGGTTTAATGAAGGATGAGCAAATATCTTCAAATCTTCTCATTTTGGAGAAAGACTATAACGAATGGTATTGTACTCGAGGAGAATTGGACGAGAGAATGTTCATTAATGGTGAAGATAGTTTAATAGGAGCTGTCTCGAGTGGTAGTGCGCCAAGTGTTTCTGGAGTGAAGGTATTTTCTCTATCCCAAGTCAATGACGCAAGGTTCATATAGATTCATGCATGTGTAATTTTCTCATTATTGTATTTTTATGTACTGAAAATCTATGTGACCTTTGTCTTATAGTCAGAAGTATAGTGGATTGAGATACCTAATTGCCTGCTAGGAGATGAAGCTGCTTAATTTTGACTTGTTATTTCAATACCTTCTTCATAGTCTTGATTCATCTGTTGTATTCTACTTGGGTTTAAATTTTGTTACTATCTACATTACTGTCTCAGTAGGTATGATGTTGCGTTTGGTAAAAAGATTCACGATCGTTTATTTTTGGCAGAGAAAGCACGATTCCATAACTTCACCAGGACAGGGCCCTGCAGTATCCTCAGGTGCATCCCCTTCGTCACCATGCAACTCACCCTGCTCATCACCTGCGAATCTGGACAGTCAACCTAGCAGTCAGCCGGCTGCTAACAGCTGTAAACCCCCTCCTACGCCTATTAGCATCACAATGACGACTGCTAAATGGCTCCGCACAGTCATAGCACCTCTGTCAGCAGAACCTTCACCTGGATTGCAGCGTTACTTCCAGTCCTGTGATCGTAACGTTGCATCCGATGTGAAGAATAGGGCGGACGTAATACTCGGGGCTATTTTTCAGGCCAGGAATTGGCGAGGAGCTAGAGAGACAGGGACTATGGACAAATTATGGGCTGATCAGCGCAGATTAGAATCCTTGAAGCTGTATTATAAAGTCCTTGGGGCCATTTGTAAGGCTGAATCTCAGCGATTACGCACCAATCACCTTGTTTTTCTCCCTAACGAGCGGTTCCATCGCTGCATGCTTGCATGCTCAGCGGAGTTAGTTCTTGCTACTCACAAAACTGTGACCATGACCTTTCCTGCGGTGTTGGATCCAACAGGGATAACTGCTTTTGATTTAAGTAAAGTGATTGAAAGCTTTGTTCGTCATGAGGAGACTCTTCCGCGTGAGCTGAAACGGCATTTAAATTCCATAGAAGAAAGACTTTTGGAAAGCATGAGCTGGGAGAAGGGCTCTTCTATGTACGACTCTTTAATAATTGCAAAACCAAATCTTGCGTCGGAAATTAATGGGTTGAACATGATGGCAGATCCCATGCCATCTCTAGATACCCTTAAGTTACAGTATCATCCTCCACCAGCTTCAGTGGATGTTCCTGTTGGAGGTCCCAAAGCGGATGACCCAGCTGGTGAGGGCCTTTGTTTTCTGGGGCGTATTGTTCTCTTTCATTACCTTTCGTAAATTTTGATAGTCTTTTCATCTCATTCTGATCCCCTTCACATCTCTGGCTTTCAGGGGAAGTGGGAGGGGCTGCACTCTCACCACCTCAGCATGGATCAATCATACCTGTGACAACCAATGGAAGTGCAACAGCTGCTAGTGCGGAGCAAGCTGGGAATTCTAGTTTCATGTCACCAGTGAGAGGCCCTTCCGCATTTTCTGCATTTAGTTCTCCTCAGAAGAGTCGTCTGATGCCACCGCTGTTATCTGCATTTGCAAGGTATGTGTGTTCGTCTGGATCAACTTCAGTCTGTAATTTTCTTTCATTTCATTTCTCCTGCGATTTCATTTCATTTCGATGAGGCTTCATTCGGTATTTTTCATTCAACATTTTACCGCTAAGTGCATATTTGGACCAAAACGTCGTTTTGCATATCTTTAAGATTTCCAATGAATTATTTGGAGCTTTGAGGAAGGGAAAATCTAGAATTACAATGGAAAGAAGAAAATCTGCTCCACATTACTGGATGTTGTAGATGTCCTTCGAAAGTTTCTATATTAGATATCAAGGTTAAGGAAGTTTTTCATTTTACTGAGACTCCAAGGGGTGAAGTTTGTGGGTTTTAACATCATTTTTACTATTTACGTTCCTGATTAGCTTGTAATAAGGTCTACGCCATTTTGTGGTTCAATCTATCACTTAAAATGCCTCTTTTCTCTGCAGTCCGCAAAGGCCAAACCCTCACGCTGGAGGCGAAACTAATGCAGATACTTCCATCAAGGTTTTTTTTCAGAAGGTATTCATGTCGATCCGGGTGTTATCCCTGCAAATGTCCTGTTACGAGTTCTAGTTGATATCGTTTCAGTTGTCCAACTGTTCGAAGCCATGCTCAGGTCAGGACAGCTTTTGTTCTTACCGCCAGTAAGCATGCGTGAAACGCATTGTGATACAACTCTAGATATGTTGTAGATTTTTGGGAAGTAATGCAGTGGAACAAAGGACACGATGGTAACTGCATCCTGGTGTACAGGAAAGGAATCACCGCCTGAGGACCAGTCTGTCAATGACATTTAGTGGTGATGAGCATGTTGGGTTAGACTCAATTATTTTTGTCCTTGCTCTAAGATGTTCGTCTTTGTTCCTCCTAGCATCGGTGACCCTTGTTAGCATTGTGGTTAGGATTTATACCGTTCCTGAAAGGACTGTTGAGCTCACAGTGATTTCTTGGAATGGCCTCAATTGATAGAATGTTGGCTTAACAATTGTTGAATGAGTGATGTTCTATGAAGTAGAACGAGTCCCTCACCGAATTCTTGTATTGTATGACCAGGTGTCGAAGCTGGCTGCTGTTCGGATACAGTTCTTGTGTGGCCGTCTACAACAGTCTCAACAGGTTGCTGATCATGTGCTCCACGCCTTGAATCATGCTCTGAACCATGAAACAAGTCTTTTTTTCAACCGGCATATCGACCAAGTCATTCTCTGCTGTCTCTACGGCATCTGCAAGGTACGTCAATTTGTTGCCAGTGTTTCTATTTTTCTTAGCGAGATCCGCTCGCTGGATACTTGCAATTTTGTTCTGTCGTGTCTATTTAGAGACCAACTAATTGCTTGCCTTTATGTCATGAGAATCAAGTATGTATTGGCACTGATAAGAATTGTTGTATTGTTGAGCTTCCAGGTCAGCAAAGCTAATGTTGCTTTCCGAGATATCATTTACCATTACAGGAAACAGCCACAGTGCAAGCCTTATGTGTTCCGCAACGTCCTCCTGGATGCAGCCGTTAATAAAAATGTTGGGGTAAGCATTTGAGATCCATATGTCATGAACCTGATGGTTATACTGCTACCTTAGTTGTACAGGGTTGCTTGTGTGTGTGGAGGTTACGAGCTACCAATTATGCTACTGTCTTGCTGATTGTACATAGCAATATTCCGCAGAAAGTAGGACAAGCAAGGACAGGGGATATTATCAAGTTTTATAATGAAGTCTTTGTTCCTTCAACGAAGTCCTTCTTGCTGCACTTGGGTTCAAACGCTGGCCCTTCGGTTCCAAAAAGTATTGCTGTTCCTGAAGAGAGAAACCTGCTTGAAGGTGTGATGCTAATCTCTATAATTGTTTCACTTCACAATTCGTTTGCAAATTGTGAATAGTTTGTTTATTTTCTGCTTTCTAAATTGGTTCTCATGTCTCCAATCGAAGAATTTGCAAATGTCCCCTGTATTGTGTTTTCCTCATCTTGTATTACAATTTCTTCCCTCCCTCACGGATTGCAAGGTGAGATTTCAAGTTCATGGAGGCACCTAGTGTTTTGCCACCTTAGAGGCAATACGGTAGTTCTTTTCGACTTTGTCCGTGGCCTGATGCATGAGTACGACCAGTCTTTCAAACCATTCCTCTGCTTCTTGCAAAGTGAATACCCTCTAGTGATGTTACTATCCTCATCACAAGAACCTTATCTGACATTCTAGGGTTTTAAGTGCAGGGCTCTCTTGAGACCTGAATTTTACCTGGAAGACCTGGTCTGAAGCCTGTTGAGTGATCCTTTATCCCATTAAACCAACTGCAACAAGCCCAGTCTGCAGTAGTCAAGGTAGGTGTGTCAGGTTCGACGAAGCATAACTTCGTCTGTATTGCAGCCTGGCTCGTTAGTGTGTAATTCAGTTACAAATATGTGACTCTCAATTTGGCAAGTCTCTCTCAAGTCATGTGGCCAGAATCTTATTATCAATGAATGTGTCATCTGGAAATTTTGTGGCGTGCAGCACAGGCGCCTGCTTCACCTAGTCCGTCTACCTTCCCTGCTATTCCTGATATGTCTCCGAAGAAGGTGTCTGCAAAACATAATGTTTATGTTTCTCCACTTCCATCGAATAAGGTACTTACCTGTATTCCAGTCCAATTGATTAAACGTGACTGAAGAACAGAGTCCTTGAAATTCCTGGTAGCTGTTTCCTAGGTGATGGGTTGGTGCGGGATTGCAACTCGTTTCTGATTCATCTTTATGCTTGCAGGTCGATTCAATCATGTCTCCACACACTCGGAGTCTTTATGCATGTGTTGGAGAAAGTACCCAAGCTTACCAAAGCCCATCGAAAGATCTGACAGATATTAATAATCGGTTGAACAACAGGTGTGTTTAACTTTACAGTTCTGTGTGGCAATCATATGTAGAATGTTTCTTCCTCCATGGTTGCCGTGGTACTGCATGGTTTTCAGTTACATGAATTTCACTTACATGTTTTATGGTTAATTAGGCGGTTGGGGAGGTTAGATTTTGGAGCGGCAGCCGTGGTGAGTGATTCATTGGTTGCCAACACCTTGAGCATTCTCAATGGGAATGGGAACTCGCACTCAATAAGGCCGAAAGCAGATTCCACTATTCCCAGATCATGGTCTCCATCAAAGCGATCGCGGTCCGATAGATAACCCACATTGATCCTATCCTCACCTATCGTTGGTCTTGGTCCATCATACTTTGTACCTATACGATTCATGTGAACATTATCGCGACGAGATGTAGGTGTACAGCTATAACTTGATTATCGTTTAGGCTAGGTTAATTCTACAACTGTTCTATTTGTAGGTAGCATCATTTGACAGGTTTCTAGGAACGCTTAGAAGTCCCTTTTTTTTAATCTCAACTTGTGCCATATTTAGTTATACAGTCTTGACAGTCCTGAGGTACTCCCACTAGCCATGGGATAATAGTGTCTATACCACGGGTAATAAGCCTCAATCATTCACCCTGAAATACAAATTCAATCATTTGAATATTGTCTGCTATCCTTCCATTCGTGGTTTTGTTTCGGCTCTCCATGTCGATAGGTTAATGGTGATGTCTCCGTCCCCTGCTGCTTTGCAAGGATTATTTCTGAGGATTAAACTGAGTTTTTCACAAAATGTTTCAGGAGATTGGTGGATTGGTACTTCGATACTCCACCCATACGTTTCCACTACATACAGGGTTATACCGAAAAACAAGGGTAATACTTCACACTCCACGCCATACTCTCAAACCCCTCGCAGCTATTGTATGACTGCTAACCCTCAAAGGACGAAGACGGACTGATGACCGTGGACATCATCTCTTTTGGTACCGTGTGAATTGATTACCGTGTGAATTGATGTACTTTAACCCCTAAAGGTCGGAGACTATATTTTCACCAAAAAAAGTCCAAAACTGCCATTTCTAATACAAGTATCAAATTTCAGGAAAAAAACATTTTTGGACACATGTAACCGTAGGATCTTGTAGTAAACTTGTTTGAGAAAATGTGGAAAAAATTTCAGAATTTTCCACCGCGTGGATTGCAAGATAATAGCAGTTGAATTGACAAAACCCCTTTTTTTGTCCCTGCGAAAATCCGGGCAGCTGCCCTTCACAAGGTCACATTTGTATGAGAAAATGTCCAAAATGGTGGTTACTCTTTGGATTCATTTTTCTAGACAAGTTGGATACATGCTTGAAAAAATTCAGATCATTTAGAATTGTACAACATATAGGAAACAAATAGTAAGTAGGAAGAGGTAGAGAATGATTCAAAACACTAAATTGTTAAGAATTTATTTATGGAACTGAAAAATGCCAATCCCAACGGCTGTAATGTTGTAATAAACAATCTACGCCCAAGGTTTTTATTTTTTTTCAAAAATATTGAAAATTGAGTGAAATAAAGGACTTCAAAGTTTATTTTAGAGTTGAAATTCTATAACTACCTTCAAACTAAGAATCCTCATAACTTTTGACTCATAGATCCAAATGGAATGATTCAAAGCTTCCCACCTACATATAAATCTAAAGAACCAATTTCAATTTTTTTTTTTTTTTAAAAGTGATTTTTAAAAAAGTTTTTTTTGCTGCCCGGGCTGCCTGCCGAGCAATGAAAATGACATATCGTGCAATAACTTTTTAATCCTTTAATCAAAAGTTATGAAAATTGTTGGGCCTTAAAGCTACTCCTTGGGAAAATGTTGTGTGAAAATTTGAAAGAAAAAAAATAAAATCTCCGCTTGTAGTGAGCTGCCCCAATAAGCTATGTTCTCAAAAAAGCACGTTCAGTCCTTTAGGGGTTAAAGAAACCAAAAGTACTCATTGGAGGTGAAACTATTATGCAAGATCTCTCTTTTTTGCACAAAATTTGAAGGATGAGCAATCGCACTTTGGTTCTATATAGAAAGATTTATCTATCATTTGTCACTTCAAAAATGGTTGCAAAAACCTTGAAGGGTGGACAACAAGTTTAGTAGAACATGGGCAAATAGTTAATAAAAGTGGGAGAATTTAGACCGTCATCCATTTTCAATTTATAATGATTTTGGATATTGAAAAATTAGTTAAGATGAAATTCAACTTTTGAACTTGAGTGTGCGTCTCTCATCCATTTTCAATTTATAATGATTTTGGATATTGAAAAATTAGTTAAGATGAAATTCAACTTTTGAACTTGAGTGTGCGTCTCTCACCCATTTTCAATTTATAATGATTTTGGATATTGAAAAATTAGTTAAGATGAAATTCAACTTTTGAACTTGAGTGTGCGTCTCTCACATAGTTTCACAAGCCACGTAATGTCAATAGCAAGGTGAAAAGGCAACGCTCTTCATGCAAGGGAGGTGGTAAGAGGAACAAGAACCCACAACCCACATCGGGATATGTTAAATTAGGATTTTGTAAGAGCTCAACCACTCATAGTCAAGTAAAAAGCAAGGATTGTATTCATAGGAGTATTTCAAGACTTCATTTAGGCATAGTAAAATAGCCTTTTCCAATAAACTTCAAACTAAATAATTGCAAAAAATCAAGCTGACTTTGAATTCCAAAAACCCTTTTGTGATTTTGAGTCTCCAATCAAAAGTTATAGACAATGTTTAGAGAGCAAGTTTGAAAATGTGAGAAAATGCCCCTTCTCCCCCTTCTTTGAACTTTATGCATAACTTTTGATTGGAGGCTCAAAATCACAATGATTTTTTGCACTTGAAAGTTCAACTTGATTTATCACATTTTTTTAATTCAAAGTTTTTTGAAAAAAATGATTTACTATGCTTAATTGAAATATGATGTTTTGCTTTGAATACAATTACTATGTTTTTACTATGAGCAGTCATATTCTCATCTTCAAATTATTCCATATCCTTTAAGGCTTGATGAAGGACAATAGATTTGACTATAAGAAAGACCTCTCCACCTTTAGTTCTTTACTAAATGTCAATGAAGCACCTCTACTATTTTGCCATTATGAATTTTTGTGATGATAGATGGTGAAATGATGGATTGAAATTTGACTCAAAATAATTAAATTTTCAACATTACTTGACTTTAATTTTTCATGATTTTGGCTCCTAGAGTCATTAACTTCTAAAAAAATTTAACTACTTTTTTTTAAAATTATTTTTGCCAAACTAGTTGTCTATAGTAGTCATTTCTTGGATGTTTTGGGGTTTAGTTTTTTTTTTCTAAAAGTATGACAAGCTTTGTTTGCAACTTCCTGTGGAATTGTATGTATATATACATATACGTATATGTATATGTATACATACATACATATATATATATATATACACATACATATATACATATATATACACTACAAGAGAAGGAAGTGTTTTTTAACCCCTAAAATTCCATGACTATGTTTTCACCAAAAATGCTCCAAAACTGCCATTTCTAGAACAAGTACCAAATTTTTGAAAAATATCATTTTTGGGCACATGTAACCATAGGATCTTGTAGTACTTTGGTTTGAGAATGTGTGAAAAAAATTTCAGAAATTTCCATCATGTAGATTGGAAGATATTAGCGTTTGAAGTGGCAAAAGTCTTTTTTTTGGCCCTGCAAAAGAATAGGCAGCTGCACTTCATAAGGTCAGATTATTATGAAAAAAAATCTAAAATGGTTGTGCTTCTTTGGATTCATTCTTCAAAGCAAGTTGTCTACATGCTTGAAAATTTTCAGATTATTTGAAATTGTACAACATATAGGAAAAAAATAGTAAGTAGAAAGAAGTAGAGAATGGTTCAAAACACTAAATGGTTAAGAAGTTAATTATGGAATTGAAAAATGCCAATCCCAATGGTTGCAATGTTATAATAAACAATCTACATTCAACAATTTTTTTTTTTTGAAAAATATTGAAAATTGAGTGTAATAAACGACTTCAAAGTTTATTTTAGAGTAGACAATTCATAACTGCCCGCAAACTAAAAATCCTTGTAACGTTTGACTCATTGATCAAAATGGAATGATTCAAAGCTTTCCATGTATATATAAATCTAATAAACCAATTTAAAATTTTATTATTGAAAAAAGTGATTTTTTTCATTTGCCCGGATTGCCCGAGTTGAGAAACAAACAACATATTAGGCCATAATTTTTTACTCGTATTTTCAAATGTCATGAAATTTGGTGCATATGAAAAATATTCCTTGTCTCCACCTTCTATAAAAATTTCAGCCCAAAATATGCAAATCTCCAATCACACATATCTGCTCAAAATTTCTATGTTGCCAAAAAACGCATGTTGGTCCTTTAGGGGTTAAGGATAGTCCTAGTAGTATAGTCTTTGTCCATTATTTTTGATTATGTGGAGATAATGCACATTTTGTTGTGAGATAATGCATTCTTTCATAAATCATGAACCTTGAATTGCACTCTACCATTGAGCTTTATAAAATTCTACAAAGCGGAGTCTAATTTGGAATTTAATGAAACTACTAGTACGATTGGATTTAGTATGTACTTTTTAAAAAAAAAATGAATTTGTTTGAGAAAAAATAAAAATTGAAATTGGACAGTTCAAAAAAGAGGGGCATTGATTAGAAAAATGGTTATTTCGGTCATTTGGGATTAATACATTTCTTTGGTGTATAATATAGACTACTATATTTGTTTTAAATATTTCATATTCAAAATATCTGTTTTTATTTTGAAGCATAGTTATAAAAATAAAGTAAAATAGATGGACAATTTTCATCCTTTAAATTTACATGAAGGCCACGGTGGATTACATTTAGTCATTTATCACTTAATCATTCAAAAGCATTGTTCATGATTTAGTGCTTGTAATGTTTAGAGCCTTTGCTTGTCACTAGATTATATTCAGCCTTTATGGCCCATGTTTGTTGCTCTTTCTATTTTAAACTTCATAAACCAAACCCTTATGATGTGTTGCAATTTTATATTTATATGCTTTGTAGTGAGACATCATAAACCACTACACCGATTTTCATTGTTTGTTTACAAATACTATCTATTTTAATTGTATCTCAGTTTTTGAAAATATATTAGTTCATTTTTTTGGTACAAAATCGCACAGCAACATATTCATTTGTTGTTCATTCGGAGTAAAGATCCTTACATCAAATTCCACGGTCATAGATCCTCAATAGATTTACAAAAACCTAAATGGAACAAAAACATGGAAGCTTACAAGCTCACATTCACAAGCTCACATACTAGCATCTCAGGATTAAGTTGTTTGAAAATAACACAAGTTATTAGTCAAGCTTTGTTCATTTTGAATTCTTTGTAATCATATTTCAATCCATGAAGGTCCTTGCATCCAAAATTAGATGTGTCTTGGTCAAACCCAATTAATACTATGCTAGTTTCGAAAGGATTGACAATAGGTTTAATAGATTTGGCCTTGGTAGGATGACAAGTATGCATAACTTGTACTTGCTTTGTCACAAGTGCCAATTTCTCATTGGCTGCATGAGCCATGTCACAGATTTTTCTGTTATATCATTTGCCTATATATACTACAAATCTTTAACCATAAAAGTGCTCATAACCTTAGAAAATGGGAATGTTGAGAGAACTCATGGCCTTCCCTGGGCTTCATTACTCTCTTGGTTTAGGATTTGAGAAATTTAGTGATTGATTTGGTGTGTATTGCAAGTTTTGGAATGTGAGCAATTCCGCATCATTGTTTGAATTTGGTTTGTCTATATCAGTAAAGAACACCTGTCCCTATAACACTAAACTTAAATTTGCATTAGAAACAAAATGAAGCCACAAAAGGTCCCCAAGTTTAATAGATGTTCCCAAACTTGGGAGCTCTGTTCAATTAAAAAATTTGCAGCATACGTAGGCTGTTGATGTGGCATGAATACTGCCACGTCAAATAATATTAATTAACA
This sequence comes from Neckera pumila, assembly GCA_963969595.1. Classification (NCBI taxonomy): domain Eukaryota; kingdom Viridiplantae; phylum Streptophyta; class Bryopsida; order Hypnales; family Neckeraceae; genus Neckera; species Neckera pumila. Next base: position 42,709,327 of record OZ018409.1, on the reverse strand, counting down.
AAAAAATTAATATTTATATCTTTTTTTTTCAAATAATTTTTTTATTTTAAATATTTTAAATTTGTCAAATTTTTCAATATTTTAAATTCTTTTCAATACTTTAATATTTTAATATTTTTAGTATTTTTAATATTTTTAATATTTTCAATATTTTCATAATTTAACATTTTTTATATTTTTATATTTTTATAGTTTCATATTTTTTATACTTTAGTATTTTCATGTTTTAGTATTTTTAATATTTTAATATTTTTAATATTTTAATATTTTTAATATTTTAATATTTTTAATATTTTAATATTTTTAATATTTTAAAATTTTTATTATTTTAAAATTTTTATTATTTTAAGATTTTTATTATTTTAATATATCAATAATTTTAATAATTTTAATATTTTGATATTTTTAATATTTGATATTTTTAATATTTTGAAGTTTTTAATATTTTAAAATTTTTAATATTTTAATATTTTTAATATTTTAATATTTTTAATATTTTAATATTTTAATATTTTGATATTTTGATATTTTTTGTATATTAATATTTTTAATATTTTAATATTTTTAGTATTGTAATGTTTTTAGTATTTTTAATGTTTTTAATATTTTTAATATTTTAATATTTTTAGTATTTTAATTTTTAATATTTTTAGTATTTTAATTTTTAATATTTTTAATATTTTTAATATTTTTAGTATTTTAATATTTTAATATTTTTAATATTTCAATATTTTTGATATTTTGATATTTTTGATATTTTCACATTTTTCATATTTTAATTTTTTTAGTATTTTCATGTTTTTCATATTTTCATATTTTCATATTTTCATATTTTTCATATTTTTCATATTTTCATATTTTCATGTTTTTAATTTTTTAGTTTTTTAATATTTTTAATTATTTACTAATTAGATCGGCATTGCGATGTTTCCAGCCTAAAGAACAACCTTGAGATAGCCCTTTTGTGACTTTATTTTGTTCCTAATGCCGAGCATGTTCAGAATTTGCTCTTTTATATGCATATTGAAGGTATGCCTATTGTTTTCCAAATATTTGTTGAAGTCATAAGTTCATCTATGGAAGCTTTTACTGTCATTAGATTGCAGTTAGAACAACGTCATGTGTTCTTGCTAGGCTTCAACATTCATGTAGAAGTGACCACAATTTGGGAAGTTCTATACAGAGAATGGATAGTTTCTTAGCTTCTAGGAGGTGGCTCGGATTTTTCTACTTTTTACCCAAAAATGGGCCTAAAGAGTGCAAATTTTATCAGTTCATATCCCCCATTTCTTAATATATTTAGGCAATTAGGCTGTTCACTATTTCTCACCCTAGTTCTTGCGGCTCATTATGACACCTACCTCTTAATGACCCTGCTTGCCTTGTTAGTTGGGGCCTGCTTGCCTCGTTAGTCAGGGCCTGGCATAAGATAGGCAGGGTTTTAACTGTTTTCAATCAATGGTAACTCCAATGCCCGCCTGATGTATGTCTATGGGTCATGATGCCTATCCATGGACGACGATGCATGTCCACAATGGATATCCTCCTGAATCCATGCATGGTTTAGTAGACCAGATGGGTATTGTATTTAGACTCGGTTTAGTGTTTTGCCATCTGTGCAAGACCAATGTTTCTCCCTTGTATTCTGTGCCGACGATATGGGCTAGGTTGACTAGGGTTTTAGCGGTTTAGGGTTCTAGTTTAGGGTGGCTTCTTGTTTCGGCACTACAACAGTGGTTTTGCACGTTTTTGTTGTTTGTCCGTGTTTGTGGGAGCTTTGATATGTTTCTGCCGATAGTGGTGTACCTTGCTGATAGACGAAGACAAGTTCATGCTATCTAGCGTTCAGGGTGAGCAATTTACGCTTCACCATGATGGTGATTGTAGGGTCTGATTGTTTTAGGGCTCTATATTGTACTCTACGGGATTAGCATGTGTTTTGGTTTGCCGATTGCATGTTGTACGCTGCTGCCGTAGCAATGTACAGGTTTAGGGGTGTTCAGTCCACCTGTACTTTAGGCTTCAGGGTTCTGGGTTCACCGTGGGAGTGACTGTGGTTTTGTGTTTTAGGATTGTACACTATACTCTACAGAAACGGTTGAGTGTCTTTTGCGGCGATTGCACGTTTTACTTGTTATACATAGTGTTCTACGTGTTGAAATCGACTGTAGTTGGGTTGGCGATTTGGAGAGACGTGTTCCAGGGTCACCGTGGGCTTCATGTCGCCAACTTCCAGGGTTTATGGACTGCACCTTCAACTCTCAAGGATCAGTGTCTATTCACGCGTGTTGATTCCTTGTATTACTCGTTCTATTAAGGTTTGTAAAGCGTTACACCGGTTTTAGTTGTTTTAGGGTTTTCGATTCACAGTTAAGGTTGAACCACTCTTCCACTTGGCGGACTTCATGGTTTAATGGCAGTTCACTATACTCTCTGGGACGAGTAGGTGGATGATGCATCCAAGTGGTTTAATGTTACAATGGAGTGGTAAATTAGTGTGCAGGTTCACACCGACTTTGAGTGTGCTAATCAAATCAGTGAACAGTGTTGTCGGATGATTTCGCTTCCTATAAAATCTAAGCTTGTTTTGCAACTGCGCATTTCTGGAATAGGGTGATGCCCTCCCGCACTCACCATAGCAGATTCACAGGCTCCATGTTTATCCGCATCTGCTGTTCCAAAAGCGAACTCCATATTGAATTCATGTCACAGTGTTTCGTGGGACGATTGGTACATAAAACACTTCTACGCGCAGCTGCAGGCCATGGCGGTGAAGGTGCAACATCCTCCTAAAGGGCCGATCTGTAGAGCTGATTTACTATGGGAGATGGGGGAGACACGTTTAGTCAAACGTTCAGGGGTTGGTTGCAAGAGAGACCTCGTCGTGGCTCAGCATTGCTTCATCCCCAATGACAGGGTCGAAGATTTCTTTCGGGGGATGGAAAATATTGACGGAGGGGTTCATTGCCGTTATGACAAGATAAGAACAAAACCAGAAAAGGATGCAGGGACTTTCAGAGTTATGGCCATTGCATCAAAGGAAGAGACCCGGTACATTGTCCTTGATTACACTTGTATAAGATTGTAATGTCTCAAAACTGGAACAATGGTTTCATTTGAGTCACAACATTGCTAATTTGTGGGTTCACCTAGCCTTTCTATGGAGCTACCACTGCCAGTACAGTCCGCAGGACTATAGTGGGAAGGCGAAGACTGTAATGACTGTGTTGCTGCCGAAACAACAACTCAAAGTAGGCGCCTCAACCACTACGACACGACGTGTGCGGAAGAAGAAGGACGTCAATACCAATGCCAATGACCCTACGGTGCCACTGAAGAAATAGAGGGGGAGGGAGAAGGCTGCCGATGGAGAACCTCCAGCAAAACAGACGAGCGCATCCAAGCGGGTGCCGAGAAAAAAAGTGGTGAAGAATCCTGCAAAAAACTTGCCAGGGAAAAAAGTACCGAAACTGCAGTTTGATCTGAATCTTGTACCAAACAAGGAGGAGCATAGAACGGAAGCTATGTTGGAGCCTAGTAACAATTAAGTTGTCCAACAGACCACTGCTGAGATTGCAAACTCAAAGGAGGGAATCAGAGGTGACTTTGCCAATTCCGAGGACATACAAAACATTGGTGCCCGCAAAACAAGTTTGGTCACATTGGATGGTAGTGCCGCGGACCACCTCTTTGGTCACATTCTACCAACTGGCATAGTGCATGACCCTATTGTGCTGAGGGACACGCCTGCAACAGAAGAAATGTCTGTGGTGCACAACGGTACAGGCACTCCACAAGCAGCCGCCGGGCGGCAAAGCAATCAGCGAAACACTGTCCCAAAAAAGCTGCGGGATTCATTGAAGCAGTGAAAGGGCTCATTGAAGCGCGGATGTTTGGCGTCATTCCTTGTCAAGTCACTATACCTGCTACCAAACGTCATGGAACTCTGCATTTTCGAGGCAGAGTACGTCAACCACAACCATGTTCAGTGCCATGGGTTTGTAGAATCAGGTGACCGCGGCACATTTGCGTGGCACTTGTCGGCAGACATCAAGGAATTTGTGCTCCGACTTTTGAGGAATGGCCAGAGTGCTTCACAGATCATGTCCAAGCACATTGCAGCTGTGAAGCAAGCGCTCAGGGATGGGAGTGAACTTACAGAAGATATGTTTCTTCACAAGCGAGATGTACGAAATCTAGCTACTAAAGTTGCAAGAGACTTATATGGTTCACAAGCACAATGCGAAGAGTGTCCAGCTCTACGTACAGGAAAACAACGACATCATTTTTTACTACAAAAAGACGATCGTACCTGTCCAAAGAGAGCTAAATCCGAGGAACATCCCCTTCGCTATCGAGATTCAGACGACGGGGCAGTGCGAGATGATGCTTCAGTTTGGACACGAGGGAATTGTTTCAATTGATGCCACCTTTGGCACAAATGAGAAAAAGGTAAGGTAACTCAAAGCACACCATTGCTGTCTGCTGTGAGGTCTAGGGATGGATTGTTTGCTCACCACCTCTCCCGTTTTGTAATGGCAGTTCCCTCTGTACACGTTGATGATCTTTGACAAATGGCAAAATGACATACTGGTGGCCTTTATTCTGACATCACGTGCAGCTCAAGAAGACCTCACTCTTTGAATGAGGGCGCTCCAGAATAATATGAAGAAGGACAGTCCAAATTGGCAGCCGAACGTTTTCATTGTCGAATGTGTGCAGGGAGAGATCAACAACATACGGTACGGGTTCATTACAACCAAGGTTGTCTTCCCCAACATCACGACGGGCGCGACAATTAGACGTCATATGACGTCCAGTAGACCCCTTGCGACGTCCAATAAGGTCAAAATTACCTTTGACTTTCCTAAAAATTATCCCCCTTTGACTTACACCACTTGGACGCCATGTGGCATTCGCGTGGTACATTTTGGGGCGCATGCGTATGTGGCAAGTGTGGGTTCAAGGCAAACGTGGATTCAGCGACCTTGGGTAGGCGACTACGGATATGAGGCTACCGCGGATAAAGAGAACACGGATAGGCGACTGCTGTTTGGGCGACCGTGCTGTGAGGCTGGGTAGGCGACCGCGTGTCGGGGCAAACAAACCTTGGGCAACTACGGGTGGATGAGGGTAACCCGAAGTCACCCACTGAAACTTGCACTTGCCCTCCAAGACCTGAAATCACTTTTCTGCAACCCAATGTCACCTTCTGTTACACGAGGTCGTCCAATTTAGACCCGCATTCGCCTACCCGGTTCCCGAGGTTGCCCTTCTTGTACTCGGGTTCACGCATCCGGACCCGAAGTTGTCTGTCAAATCCGAGGTCGCATGTGACGGACCCGCATACGCCTAGTTGATCCAAGGTCATCTTACGCGCGGTCGCTTCATTTGCACGCGCCCTCTGTAACCGGAGCTCACACCGCCTATAAGTTCACTTGCCCATGCGACATTTGACAACTTTTTTCAATGTTGAGGCTTCCGGTCTTGCATCCTTATGTGGCTGTATGCGTTACCTTCAAGTTGAATATTCTCTACTTCTTGAGTTCTTTCATGCCACTTGTTACCGCGAATATCGTTTCTCCAACAAATCCAATGGCTGCTGCAGGAAACAGTGATGGGTCAATTCCTCTTTTGCACACTTCACACAACACTCCTGGTGTTGTCAAGAAGGTTGTCAAAGATAAGGGCTGGAAGCGCAGAGGCACCACTCACAAAAAGCAATGGCACGTGCTAAATAGTGCGGATCACCTCGCTTTTAAAGGCTGGAATGAAGAGGAAGGGCCGTGGACAATGCAAATCTGTGAAGATTACATTGAATGGTGCCACATCAGAAAGTTTTTTCCAGCATGGCACCATCATTACAACCGGCACACCAATAAGGCGAACTTGAAGTACTGTGAAAGTCTAGCTTTCATTCAAAGATGCGTGGAATTGTACCAGGTCCTCTACAAAATCCCTTTTGTAGAGAGGAATGAGGTCCTTCTATTCATTGCCAGAAGAGCATACGTTGAAGTGGTCTTGAATAAAGAGGTTGATTGGTGCATAATAAAAGAAAGTCTATACGTAGCACGTCCAGAAATTGGTGTCATACCAAAAGGGGTCCTCACATTCCCAGAGGGTGGTTTAGGCCCCATTGTAGTGATTATCAAAACACTGAAACGCTTGAAGTCCACACTGAGGAATCAGAGGCGGATGAGGATTCCGATGGCACGCGAGCTCCAAGAGTAGTACAAATTAGGGAGCAACCTGTCGCGTCCACCGAGGTTCAAGTTCAAAATGTCGAGGCTGCTTCATCATCACGAGGACAGAGAATAAAACATCCCCCGAAGGTGCGGCGCTCCACCAACCAAATTGGACCTGCATCACCTTTAACAACCGTTTTGCAACCATCATTGGCACCACCGGGTGCAAACAATGTTTTTGACTTTGGCCCCAACGACGACACGCCTATGAAAGCAATTGATTGTGCTCCCATTCCTCAGTCAGAAGTAGCTGTCACTGACAACACCATAGCTCTATGTAAGGCCCTTGATCTCTTAAAGGCCAAAGACACAACAATTGCTTCACTGCAATCGGATATCCAGAAACTGCAATCTGATTGCAATCAAAAAAATTCTCTCACTTCACAGCAGTCCAAAGAATTGCAACGCCTTTGAGAGAAGGAGCATGAGACGTTGACTTTGTCGGACATGGACGATGCCTTTGTTGAACATGATCTACATCAATTGGACAAGGCTGTAGGGGACCTCACAAGCGACGTCCTTCACCATTCACCTCTTACCAACCGTATCAAGCGTTCTTCACTTCTTCCGAACGTGCCTCTTGCTACCATCACGGAAGACAATACTGCTGCCATGAGTGATCAACTCCAAGGGACCCAGGATTCACTTTCATTTCCTGCAATTTCACATTCCGTACTATCCGTGAAGAAATTGGATCTTCAAGAGGAAAACAATATGCTCACCACGCAGTTGGTACAACTGGCGGCCACATATTATCAATGGAAAGTCGCGTGCATTCTTTTGGTGGATAGATCACAACAAATTGCTCAAGAGTTGGATAAAGTTTCGAAGAACTTTGTTGCAAATGATCCGAAACGGGAGAACTAACTCACATCTTGGACATTGCTCGATAACATGTTTCCCAGTGACATGCCCACGTTGGAGTTGCCTGAAAAGACTACCATAAATTGGAAAGAAATGGGTTGGACCCATGAGAATCAAAAGTCTAGCCACTTGATAGAGGACAAACAACAGCTCCTGTGGCTGAAGATTGCACCTTTTGTCTTGGACCACACCAAATGCCCCATATGTCTAGACCCATTTGGCCCTGAAGGAGGGTGGGCACTTGGATCTTGTAGACACATGTACCATCCGCAATGTCTCATCACAAAATGTTTGATTAGACGACGTTGCGTGATATGTTCAGCGCCATTCCATGACCGGTTGTATGTTTTATTCAACTTGGTGACTTACATGCCACCTTCCTGGGAGCACAGTCTTGACACGACGGCAGATTCTAAACTCTGGGGGTGAGACTTGCTTTGGAGTTGGCGACAAAGGCTACATGATCAAGAACCTAGAAATTTGAGCTCCCAATTGAAGTGGGAGACAGATCCCAAAGAAATTGCGGCAGTTGCGCCGAGGCTGATGGGAGAAGGTCCACAACATGAAGGGAAAAGGGTTTTCTTCTTCTAATGCCTCGGAGGTTATTTTGATATAGGCTCTACAACTTTCAAATGGGGTCCTCATCCGGAAGGTCATTGATGGGATTTAGACGGGAAGAGGGTGGCCAATCAAGATGAGAATGCCTCCGTTGAAGACTTGACTAGTATGGCTTACCTGGACTCTACGTATGGACCTTACTACCAAAGTCAAGCACTCGACTATCTTTTGGAAGCACACTCTCCGCAGACAATGAGAACCCTCCAAGCTCTAAAGGACTCCAGTGTCTTGGAATCCATTTTAAATGCGGATGGACCAGCATCACGAACTTGTGCAAAGCGCAAGCTTGGGGTTGGAGAGTCATCCAATTACGAACGTGGCGAAGGAAGCGGTTCAATAAACAACGAAATTGTTATCAACTAAATGTTTGCAAGAATCGTTCACTTGCAGATCAATTTTGCATAATAACAAAAATCCGAAGTGATTCAATAATATAGGGTCATATAATATCCATGCTTGCCTAGTCAAGTAGTATATAGTGCTTTATTATTCTTTTTTTATTCCACTTCTACGACTTTATATTACAATTTTGTACTTATGCAAAGCAGTTTTATAATGCTTTGATATTATATAATAATTTATAATGCTTTGATTTTGTATAATAAATACTACCTTTATTGCTTCACATGATTGTGCATTGTGCGGTTATATATTCGTCGAGAAAGAAATTGGTGTTCTTATTCTTTTTCCAAAAATTATCAATTGTAATAGACTAAAAATAACAGAAAGAAGGGCCTTTTTATTCCCATCATTCCATGTAGTTATAGAGAAATTAACTTCCAAAACGTGAAGCCAAACTAAGTAAACAATGCATGTTCTTCTCATTCTTGATTTCTTGTACAGGAAAGAGGAAATGGTCCAAAAATGAAAGGATTTTATTTCAAGAATATATATATTGGAACGTAATAATAGGATAAAATACGTGTTATTCTTTTTATAAAACAAAGTCTCCACAATTCTTTAAAAAAATTAATAAATATAGGAACATAATAATGCAATAAAATGGGTGCTACACTCTTTTGGGAGGGATCCAGGAAAGTTTCATTTGTTTTCTCTAAAATTAATGACTCTTGCAATTTTATTAAAAATCTGCAAGAAATTGAATCACTTTAGAAAATAGTAGTTTTTCTTATTAAAATAACTCATACATGAAGAAAGACAATGAAGAGGAATATGATTCTTCTAAAATAAATAGAAGAACATAATAATGAAAGAAAACCAGTGCTCTTCTACTTATTCAATAAATAACCCTTCACAATAAAAAAATCCAAAAGGATTCTTATTCTTATTAAAAAAAAGGATTTGGATAGTATTAAATGGAAATGACTATTTTTTATGTATGAATAAATAATATTCATTCATAAAAGAAAACAATAGAGACAATTTGCCTTCCAAAAAAAAATTCAATCAAACATATTATTGATAATAGTGAAACAAAATGGGTTCTCTTCTTATACAACTATACAAGAAATACTTATTCACAAATCTAAAAATGGAATGGGATTAAGGCCTTCACTTTCTTCCAACAAAATTCAAAAATAGTATTAAAAATTAGAAAGGGTGTTCATTGTTTGAAAAAAAAGAATTGGAACCTCCAAGAAAAATAAATAGCAAATTAGCAATAGCATTTAATTTTTAAAAAAAAACTGGAATATAATAACATAATAATGAAGGAAGTGACTAAGTGAGTGCATTTCTCTTCATGTGCACAAGAAGTTGGGAATTGTCTACAATTGTTTAGAAAAGTAATAAGTCTTTTTTTTTGGTTTAGGATTTAAAAAACTGGAAACGTAATAACCTAAAAGAAAAAGTCCTTTTAAAAATAAAGAAAAAATATAAAGAAGGTTGTCATTCTTAAAGATATGTATATCAAAACCTATTAACAAAAGAAAACAGGTGTTACCCTTCTCATATTGACATATCGTAAATTTTACTTCAACTATCAAAAAATGAATGACGGTTTAGGATTTCAGGAAGAAAAACATAATAAGAAACTCAAATGAGTATTTTTTGCTTATGAATTTCATTATCCTAAAATTGTAAACAAATAAGGCTATTTTTCTGCCAAAAGAAACTGAAAACAGGCAATTCCATAGCAAAGACTACCAAAAAGTTGGAATTTTCTTCTTCTTTTCATATCTAAGCGGAGGATCTTACATGTAAGTCGTATGACAATGTGTGGAAAATATTTAAGAATTTCAGACCACATGAATTGCAAGATATTTCCATTTGAACTACATATGAGGTGGTTCTCTAGCATATTGTGGGACTAAATTTTCTGAATTTGTACATTATGCACTTTAATTTCATGCACTACAAAGTTCTGACCTTTAAATCTTTATATTTTATAGGGGAGAATTGAGTTGAGAGTCTACTAAGAAAAAAAAGATAAAATAAAAATTATTTTTATTATTAAAATATTGTTAAATACAAATAGCCAAGTAGGTACAAGATAGAAGGATAATATGGATTTTTGATGTCCATTATTACAAATTAAAATTTAGTAATTCCAATGGTGAGATTATTCTAGCACAAAAACCATACCACGTGGACCTATTTTATTTTATTTTTTGTAAACATTACATTCATAAATGAATTCTATACATTATTTTATTCAAAAAGATGCTCTAAGTGCCCAAAAAATAAGATTGGCCAAAATTTTTTTAGAACAAATCCAAATGGAATGAATCAAAGCTGTTTAGTTAAAAAGAAATATACTGTATAGTGGAAAAAAATAATTTAAAAAAAATGCAAAATTTTGTTGGCTGTCCCTTCTCCCCTATTTTGAGTTTTTTTGGGCACAACTTTTGTTTACGGCAAAGGATGATAAAAAAATGATATTCCCAAAGAGATTATTAGTTCTCCTATCTTCAAAAAAAGTTGTAAAAAGTCATCACGAGAAGAACTCAGCCCGTACGTACCTGCTGAATTTCCAAATGTCCTTTGAATGGATAATGGTCCTTGCGGGGTTATTTAGGAAAAAAATAGACAACATATTCATGATTTTGACAAAATTCCAATATTAGAATGCAAGAGAATGTGTGCTCTTTATTTTAGCTCTTATGATAGATATCTAGAAAAATTTTGTATAAATTAACAAATGTTTTTACTTTATCGTATAAAAGAAAAGATTCTCTAATAAGGAAAACCAAAAAAATGGATACTCTTATTTTCAACAAAAGAAAGGTTGAAAAATAAAATCAATTAATCCAAGATAATTTTTTAATTTAACATAAAATTCAAAGACAATAAACTTTAAGCGGTCTTATAATATTTGTGCATTAAAGATTCCCACCCTTATTTTTGGCTACCACTATTTTTTTTTTTATAAAATAAATATTCTATGACAAAAAAAAAGATGAAATTTTACATTCTCATGAATGTAAAATTCATGAGAATTCTCATGAAGAAAATAGTTAAGGATACTAATCCTTTAACTTCTACAAAGCCAACGTGCGTTTCTAGAGTATTGACTACATAGACATTTCGGGCACGATGAATGTCACTACAGATTTCTATATTTGGGCCCTAATTTTAATAGAAGATATAGACGAGGAATCATTGTAAGGCCCAACAATTTTTATAATTTTTCAATAAATAATTATCCAAGCTATCCCATAATATATATTTTGTTACTTTGATTTTGAGCTTGGACAGCTAGCGCAGATTTAAGTAATTCACTTTCTTCATAAACAAGAAGTAGCAAAATCATTTTCTAGAGTTTTATTCATTGAGACCTTTGAGTCAATCAATTTTCATGAAATCAATGAATCTAATGTTAGAAACATTCAACTCTATAAATGACAATTACTGTTTCTGTATTTGAAAATATATTTTGAAGTCCTTTATTTAAGTCAAGTTCCAATATTTTTGAAGAAAATAGAAACCTTAGGTGTAGATTGTTCATTACAACATTGCCACTATTATTGGTCTTTTTTATTTCATATATAAATTCTTAACAATTCAATATTTCAAATCATGTTCATTCCTTCTTTGTACTCACTATTCATTCCTATATCTTGTACAAATCCAATTGATGTGAAATATCTCAAATATGACACCAGTTTGTCTAGGAAAAACAATCCAAAGAAGCATTGCCATACTGCACATTTTTCTATAGAAAAATAAGCTTCCGTAGTGCAATTGCCAAGTTTTTTGGGGGGCCCTCAAAAGGTTTTATTTCATCTGAATGCTTATATATTGCAATCCCTGCGGTGGAAACTTCTGAAATTCTGTAACAAATGGAATCAAGACAGCATACTACTACATCCAAACGTTACATATGTTGAAAAATTAGTTTTTAGAGGAAAATTAGTACTTCTTAAAAAAATGGGAGGTTCCAAATTTCACCGGTGAAAACATAGTCATGGAACAATGCAAAGGTTAAGGATGTGTTCAAGTACTAAGGTATTGAAATGTCATGGTGTTTTTCACATCCTTATGGGATTATAAGGGCATAAGCTAATTTCAAAGTCATTATATACATAATAATTCAAGGACACTTTTGAAAGAGAACATTATATTTCATATTTATTCGAAGTAATTGACATCAAAAAGATTTGCCCAAACCGATTTCTTTGCACTGAGCTAGTAACAAAAATCCCTCAAGCTTCCACTAACGCTGAGATAGTCGCTTTCTTTTGGCTCCGGCCCCATCTGCTCCAACTATTCAGGTAGTACACCTCTAGTAGCTTTGGTCCACTCCATCCAATCCCTATTAAAATGACGTTTGCCTCTCAGTTTATGATACTCTTCTAGACGCACTTCAATTTTTTTCTTGTGCAGCTTCACCAACTTCCGAAGATTGGCTAATTCTTCGGGGCTGCTACCATACCTTAGAGCCATAGCCAAATCGTCTAGCTGCAACAAATGTTCTACAGCAATTGTGTATAACTCTTTTTTATTTGAAGCTACTTGCACATCCAGGCTAAGCCTTTCATATTATAGCCTCAAACAATCGCGTTCCAAGATTTTAAGTTTCTTTTTATACACTGTGACATCATCCATCATGTGAGCGTGCCCATCAGCTATCTTTTTCAAATAATTATCTTTACTTTTCTTCAAAGCAACCAAGTACTTGTCGTTTGCAGCTATCTCTTTATTCACAATCTCTAACTCCCACTTGTATGATAATACGTACTCTCGGGTGCCCAAATTTGAAAGTTCTTTTTCTTTCAATTTTTTCAGTTCCGCAATTGCTTCCCATAAACATGTTCTTGCGCTTGCAATCTTAGCGCCCAACATCTCCACATTGTCAACTGAATCATTCTCACTCTTATTGCCACTGCGCTCGTGGAACTTGTTGTCCACTTCCATTTCCTCCACATCTTCCATACCTTGTTTAGGAATGTTAGGTACAGTTTCAAACTCCTCAATTTTCTTCTTTCCTTTCCTGTCAACCTCCGCCTCCAAGGCCTTCTTATACCAATCCACAACAGCATATTCTTCGTCCTCACTTTGCCAATCATACCCTTTGTACTCATGGGTGTGGCTATCGGAGCTAGAACCATCCGACCACACTTCCTCTTCATTAAGAATGCATAACTTCCCAGGCTTAACTAATGCCAATTTCTTCTTGGCATCAAGTATGGTAGCTTTGATCAGCATTGTTGCGTTGGCAGGACGATTTCCTTTAGGGAGCTCCCTTACAGTCGTCCAATCCACCTCCTTCTTCAATATACGCTCGGCATACACCATTTGAATAAGATACAAAGGAAAATTGTTGTTTTGGAATGGCAAGGATTCCAAATACACTCCAATCCATATCTCCAGGCATCTTTGTACAGAGTCTTCAGAGAGGCAGTATCCAAGATTTGCTTTGTTAGACTCCAAATGTAGCTTGTGATGCCAGAGCGGAAACAGCTTGTTGATGTGGCACCAATCCACATATTTTTTAACTGTTTTGTGGGTCCAAGGCTCCAGTTCCCTTCTCCAACCCCCAAAAGTCTTAATCTTTTCATGCAAAAGGATAGCCACACGCTTCTTGTGGCTTTTCCTAGTTCTTTTTTGATCCTTATCGCAAAGCGCCTTCTTTTGGAGCCGAGTTTAGCAATTCGGGTGACGTAGGCGGGAATGGTGGGGTCTCATCTTCCATAATGATCACTTCGTATCTAGAGTGCTGCTCTAGATATTTTGTCTAATGATCTAAGAATGAACCCGTACTACTTGAATAAGAAAACCCTGAAGCAATCGCAATTCACATTTACAAAAATATAGTCATTTACCATAATAAGATGTGAAATCAATCTCAACCATGGAAAAGAATTTCCGGAAATGAGGTGGAAAGGGACAACATATCCCCCTCACAACTCAAGCCCTTGGCCCACGAGTACGCAGTCAGCCACTTCTAGGTGGATGACAATCAGTACGTAGAGTTAGAAGTGGAGAATGCAGGTTCAGGCGATCGCTTTAATACCCAAAGTCACGACGAGGCGAGTACGGGTCTACGGTGGGTGCAGATGAGACCATTGAAGCGACCTCGGGTTTTCGGCAAACGTGGGTACGGGACTTCTCGTCCCGATTGCAAGTACTGGGCAAACGCAAGTATGGGTCTACGGCGACAGTGGGTACGGCGACAGTGGGTACGGGTCCAATGCGACCTCGGGTCCTAGGCAAACGCGGGTATGGGTCCAAGGCGACATCGAATACGGATCTATGTCAACTATATGTAGGAAGCTTGTTTGTTTTTTCCATTTTTTATGAGTGCCAAAGTGGCGATATTGAATGTTACAGTGGTGCTCTAAATTTCAACATTCATCTACATATTGGATAGAAAATATCATATTAGCACATATCACTAGGGCTTTTTTGAAGTTTTTTAAAAAGTGCCATAGTGGCAATATAAACTTTTGTAGTGATGCTACAAATTTCAACATTCATCCATACCAGATGAGAAATATATATATCATATGTCTATAATTTGGTTTCCATACAAAATCTGGCAATTTCATCCAATATTATTTTGTACTTTGAATTTTTTAGGGGGATTTCAACCAATTTTTTTGCCAATTTTTTTACAATTTTAATGCCAGATTATTTTTTCTAGTGCAATAAAGCATCAGAAAGCCAAAAAAAAAAGCGTTGTATATCACATATATACTAATTCAGTTTTCATGTCCATTTTGGCAATTTCATCCAAGAGTATGAATTTATTTGAAGTTTCTGGCAATTTTGCACCTTTTCAGTACCATTTTTTCCTATAGGCGCAATGCCAAGCCATAAAATTAAATCATATTTTGCACCAGATCGCTACAAAAAAAACATTGGTTGGAAGCTGCCTAATCAGACAGATTTCTTGGGCAGAAGGAGATATGATTTGAATTCTTTATTTTATTTTTTCAAATAGGTTGGATTTTGATCAATATTTGTAGGCAAAACTCAAATCACTACAATCAAACCTAAATTATAAAAAAAATAGCACAAAGTGTTCAAATTTGCCTATTGTTGAAAAACTTACTATTTCGGAATAGGGTTGGTATTTTCATTATTAGATCTTATGCATTTTTTTACAAATCAATAGAAACCACAATTTTGACCAATATGAAAAATAAGCGTATGCGGAAGATAGAAATTGTACTTGGGGTTAATTTTTTAAATTATATCATCAAAAGTCATTTTTAGGAGAAGCTAAAAATAATTTAATAACTTTCACCATATGGATGCTCTCTACTTTTTGTGCTTTGTACTCCTTCTTTGATAAAAACTTCAAATTATGTTTCAGAACTTCTATTTTGTAATACATTTGTATTTCTATCCTAACCCCTACGACTCTTAGGGATTACAGACGTCTGAAAAAATTAAATTGTATCAAAAAATAACTCAAAAATACATTTGATAAATTTATCAAAAATATCAAAAAGGATTTGGGTACCTTTTTTAAAGCATGTTATACAAGTATGATACTTGTTGTCCATTCTTGTTTTAAATCTATTAGGAAAGTCTAGCCTCTCAATCATTTGTTGCATTTTTGTAAGTGTACAAATGTGTATGTTAGCCAGCTTCTATTTGTATACATATTTAACCCCTGAAGGCGGAAGGTTAGTTTTCTTCCCAAAAACACAAAGAACTACCATTTTTACAGCAAAGATTAAAAAAATTTGAAAAATGTTTTTTGGCCACATTTAACTATAGGATCTTAAACCTAAATACTATGAGAATGTTTGTAAATAACTTTAGAATTTTTGACCACATCAATTGCAAGATACTTGCGATTAACAAAGAGTCATAAGGAAATTTCCATCAAAAACCACTCAAAACTGCCGTTTCTATAACAAATGGCTGTAAAAAGTTCTAAATTTATTTTTTACATATTTAACCATCGGATCTTATATTGCGCTAGTGTAAGAATATGTGGAAGAAATTTCAAAAACTTTGACAATCTCGATTAAAAGATATTTGCATTTAAACCTAAGGAACCAAGTTTTTCTACACCTTGTTCAACTACATTTTACTTCCTTGAACCTTTTCAACTTAAAAATTTTGTTCTTATGATTTTGAATTTCTAATTTTATATGATGAAGAATTGAATTAAGAATCTAGGAAAAAAAATTCAAAACAAAATCATTTAGTTCTCACTCATTAAAAATTTGTAAAGTAGAAGTAGGTTCAAGATTGAGAAAAAATGAAATCACTAATAGCTCTAAGATAGGGTTGAAATATACTAATCTCAATGGTGACATTGTTCTAGCAAGAAATCTTAACCTTGTGAAACTTTTTTGGAAGTAAATTGTCAAATTTGATTTCAGGAAGGACTCCTTGTTGTTCCAGAAGTTGTTTTTTCAAGAAGATGCTTTAATTGCCCCAAAACTCAGAGTGTCCATAATCATTACAATACAGAATTGAATTTAGCATGTAGGGAGGAAAAAAATCCAAATAATCTTGATTTTAATTATTCCATAAATTATTAAGTAGGAGTAGGTACAAAAAAAATCTAAAATATTAATATCTTTTATATGGAATTTGAAGTAGCACTAATCCTAGTGGCAAGATTGTTCTACCCCAAAAATTAACCTTGTGGACCTTTTTTTTTAAATTGTAAAAATGGCGTTCAGAAAAGAATTTTACAACTCTGCAAGTTTTTTTCTTTAGGAAGATGCTTTAAGTGACCAAAAAATAAGATTGTCCATAACTTGATAATAAAAAATCCAAATGAAATGAATCAAAGCTTTTCAGAGAGCCAAAAAAAAAATCTATAAGAAAAAAAATTTAAGGACTGAAAAAAAGTTCAGAGTTTCATATAGGGTTCTTATTCTATTTCAAG
Organism: Neckera pumila; assembly: GCA_963969595.1. Classification (NCBI taxonomy): domain Eukaryota; kingdom Viridiplantae; phylum Streptophyta; class Bryopsida; order Hypnales; family Neckeraceae; genus Neckera; species Neckera pumila. The sequence goes on along the minus strand of OZ018409.1, from coordinate 42,692,341 downwards.
CTCGACAACCTAAATCAACACGGCTTGCCCACAATATTTAGTAACTTTTTTACCCTTGAAATTGACAGTAAGTATCCCACCCCAAAACCTTTTTTTGGAGCTCAACCTAGCCTATTCCATTTTACCAATATCAATTATCTACTATTTCCTTGGTCACTAGATGTAATTGTCATATTGACAAATTGGGAACTTTCCAGTGAATAATTCTAAAAAACAGTGATTGTACAAGTTATTTGAAATTATAAGCACTCATGGTACAAGTAGCATTGGCATTTCGGCCTTGAAGGCTCATGATTCAAACATCTTTTTTTTATAGGTTTCAGAAGGCCATGATCTCTTAGAACAACAATTTCATCGTGGATACCAGCTACTACTGTGGCAATTCCCTCTAAAAGCTATTCACAGTTTAGAATTTCCTTCAATCCTAAATTAACTTCTACAATTCTACCTAACAATTATTTAAGGGATGAAAAATAACTAATTTTTTTTCCCTCATTTCTAATCACAATTCTTGATGAATGGAAAATAACGATTCTTTGAATTTTGGATGTCTTTCCTTTCAATCGTTCTTTCAAACTGGCACTCATAGGCCTGAAGATATTAATGTTTTCTTTTGAAATAATCACATAAAATAAGTGATGCAGAAATCAAATCTTACAACAACATCCACTGACTGACATATGGATTTCTGAATTGGGTACACTCAATAATTTGCAAGCGAACAATTCCAATCACATTGCAATCTAATATAGTAGATAGTTTTTAAAACAAAATCAAGCTTCAAGATTCTGTACATAAAATTGGGCAGACTGCAAACACAATATTAGATTTACTTATGACATTGCACATGGTAAGAAGTATTTTTATAGATTCATAGACCATATTACAAAAATAGAGGCAAACAACAGGGCCAACATTTTCATTCCTTCCATGTGCTACCCTCACCACAAGAACTCGTACACTCCTTGGATAGAGGTGAGTCGTAGAAAACTGCTTTGGGAGGCTTCATGCACCATGGTGCAGCCATGAAGGAGTTCTTCACCTCAATACATGTCTGTCTCTTTTTTGGATCAAGCTTCACAAGTTGACCCAACTTATAAGCAAAGAAACTAGATCCGTCGGTATTCCTGAATAGGCCCGGGTCAAAGTCAGTCATATCTCCAATTTCATCCATTCCGTCAACTTCCCAATAGAATATGAGTCCAAGTGCTGCGTATATTTTCGTGTTGATTGCATAATCTCTATGCTCGTATCGGAATTTTGGGGCCCATATACATAGAACAACTCCGGAGCCACCCACCAATGTTGCCGTTGTTGTTTCTTCTCATCCACATTGGGGTAGCTGTAATGCAATGGTGCTTTTTTGTCAAAATGACTTGAAATTCTCTAATCTCAAATTCCGATGTGGATTATGTCATTCAAATAATCAGGAAAATGCAACATTACATTCCTCGGAGACAAGTCATTGTGTAACACCAGAGACTTGTGTATGAGATGTGTTACGTATACTAAAGCCCATGCCATCTTTGCCTTGTGTCTTCGGAACAAGCTAACTTCTTTTTTTTTTCCTCCAGATGATTCCTTAGCCGCTTCACTTCGTTCCATTCAAAACTCATTGGTACCTTGCTATCTTGTTCCCTTAACTCATCAAAGCTACCACCTGTTGCAACCAGAATTTTTGGTTTTTTCTTGCTTACCTAAAAGTTGGAACGGAAATGAGTAATTAGGATCTGGATCCTACTAGGAGGCAAAAGAAGACTGAAGATAAACAAAGCTAATGCAATAAGGAGTAAATTGGATCTGATCCAGTCAGAGTATTAATACTCAGAAGCGGAATCATATCCGGAACTTATCTCGGATTGGATTCGAGTTGAACCGGATTGCTATGGACCGGACCAAAAAGGGTCATGATGACCATTGGGATCCTGGGACTATATAAAGGCTGGTCTTCCCCACTTTTGCCCCTTTACTTTCCTCGAGTTTTGGAGCTGACCTTGAGCGCTTTAACGCCTCCGTCTGCGCCAGAGACATTGTATGCGTGAAGACTTAAGTGCGAGTGCGTGAGAGTGCGTGAGAGGTCAAGATTGTATGGGCTGTAGGTTTTGTATTGTCTTCCAGTTGAAATTAAACAAGAAAAAGTAAGGAACAAGACATGTAGTTAGGAGAGAGCGAGGTAACGCCGGAAAGGGTCTAGCTAGCCAAGTCTGTGTCCATGCCTCAGCTTTGCAAGAGTAGACCGGGAGCGCCCAATTCCTCTTTAGAGATTAAGCTCTAAAAAATAGTTCCGGTCATCCCCTTCAAGGAATTGGCGAGAACCGAGCTCATAGACTACCTCAGCGCGATGGGTTGTGTAGGATTGATGGACAAACCTTGGGGGTTTAGAGAGGATCAGATGGTGAGAGAGCTAAGGGGCAAATTGTCAAATCAGTTCGACAACACTGTTCGGGGGCGTCCAACCGAGTGGGAAGAAGAGAGGTGGAGATAGGTCTACAACTTTCAAAATGGAGGTTTAGGCATGGCAGGACAGAAGGATGAATTCATCCACGATTAGTTTCATGGAGAGCCGAGCAACAAGGATGGATATGCAGTCGCGGATTGCCTAGACAATCGGCACCTCCACCTCCACCTTCTCCAGTTCCTGATTCCGATCGTCTACATGGAGAAGCCAACGAGGGTGACAATGACCATCGGCAACACTATTTTTGGTGCCCTGAGTGGAGAATGGAAAGTAAACTGGACCCGGATCTTTTACGATCTGGTGTCCCAGCTTGTTACTAGAGTTGGAAAGAGTAGGGCCACTCCTTTGAGTCCCTACCTCTTTCACCTCTACCAGCGCAACCAACTCCTCAGCGACACAGAGGAGAAGACATAAAAGATTCAAGAATCCATCCTGAAGTATGAGGAGTCGGATTCAGATGACGAACCGGAGGAATTATCCGGATCCGAGCTAGAGACGGAAGAAGAAGATGAGGAGGAGCACCTCAGGACAAAGGAGCAAATGAAGACGACGCCTCCTCATAAGAGAGGAATCCCTCCTACCAACCAGTATACTCCAAAACAGGGACCGGAAGTGAAGATGCCGGATCTTGAAGACCCGACTGATCCATTCAATTAGTTGATCCACATCCTTTGCGGAATACGAGCGGATTGGGAGGTCAAGAAAAGGACCCTCACTAATATCGGAGATCTGGTAGATGCGTCGATAGACAGCAAGCTACCAGCTAAGGTAGCACTATACATTATCAATTCGGACGAACATAAGAAGCAAGAATCAGAGATTTGTCGGCTTCAGGAGGAGGTCGACACGTTGAGGGCAGAGATGGTCGCCTTCAAAGAAAATAAGACGGCCGTCCGGGAGATGGTGAATACAACACGGAAGGTGGCGGAGATAGCAAAGGCCACTCTCGGAGCTTCCAGATCTGCCGCTGTCAAGGCAAAGTTGTTTGACAAGGGAGTACACGAGAAGAAGAAAGTATTCAATTCCCGGATAGTTTGGATTCTGATCAATTTTACCGATCGGGTGGAAGCGGCAATAGTGGCGGCACGAGAGGCAGCTGACCGGATGGACGTTAGCAACCAGAAGTTGAATGGATCCATGTACTCCAGAGAGATCCATCTTTTGGACCTCTTGCTGTCGGATTTGTTTGTGGTAGAAGGATTGAATCCAAAGGAGCCTAAGAATCAGACTCCCGAGTCAAAAAAGAGTCAACGAAGGACTGGGCCTGCACCTGGACAAGCAATTCATCTAGATTCATTGCCAGGATCAGATCTTTCGGGACCCGCTGCCGGAAAGTGGAGCAGGAATTTGGTGGACGTCTTCAACTAGTTACCTGCGGAACCCAAAAGTCTTACACTAAGTGAGGGTGTTGCAGAGTAGGTAGGAATGAATTTTGTGTAAGATAGTTTGGACCGGATTGGATGTTGATTCGGTTAGGATTGGACCCGGAAGTTCCGCGCGGATTTTTGGGGGGCCTTTTTGCCTTTGTAAATTAGTTATATATAAAGTCAGTCCCTGCTTGGGAGCTGGGAGTTTTTTTGCCTAAATTTTGCTTGTACCTTCTATTGGCTTCTTATTGTGTGTCTCTCCCATGTGTAGCAAGATTGTATGGTGAGGAGTTAGGAAGGCGCACGTTGGTTTGGGGGTGATTTCTCCCTTTGGTATTCTTGTTTTGATCTTATGTGCAAGTGAGTGGGTAGTAAAAGAGTTGGGAGTGGATTTCAGTTCCTCATCACTTCTAAGGCTTAGGTTTCTGGGCAAAAAAGCCGTTGTTCTGCTAGGCAGATAGGGAGGGATTCCTTAGTCGCGTTAAAACTCCTGGGTGGGAAATCCGGTTGAGTGTCCGATTTTCTGAGAGATCTTGCTATTCTAGTTGGTAAACGGAGAGCTTTAGTTGATGTTGGAACGGACGGATACACTTGTAACCACTGAACTTCGTACGGATGGAACTTGGCATCAAGGTCGTTGTAGTATGAGAGGATCGTACGGGGGGTCTTTGTGTGACCTATGATCCGGAGAATTCTCTGGATTGCTGTGAGGGATCAAACTGGATCTGGATTAATGTAGGAGATTGGAGGATAGAAAAGTGGGTCTTCAGCCACTATAAGTCATGGAAGGAGTGGCGGGCCTGCCACTCTCAAAAGCAAGTGGCGAACCCTCTAATGGTGAAACAACGGTAAAACTAAAACGGATGAGGGTAAGAGTGAATATGAATTGATCAGACCTGATCGGATAGTTGGACGGATTGAAAAAGGAGAGAAGGGTTTGATTATAGTTTTTGGTGTTGTTGTGTTTTCGATTATAGTGTTAGGACCGGAAAGGGAAATATGGATATTGACTAAGTTTAGATACTAAATAAGGTTAGATACTTCACGGAATCTCGCGGGTACAATCTTTAGAGCCACTTTGTTATGTTTTAGAGTGGTTTTTGGGAATATAACTGGAAATTTGCTTGCCCTGTGCTGCGACATACAAAAATCTGGCGCCGCTGTCGGGGATTCTAAAGCTATTGACTTTATTTTTATCTCTACTAGCTAAAGTCAGTAGTTGTCTTGATTTCTGTGCTGTTTTTTTAGTTTTGATTTTTGACAGAGAGAAACCGGATCTTGTACTCATGAGAAGAAGGACAAGAAGCAAGAGACAATTGAGAAAGAATCAACGTGGAAAATTGTCTGGATCGGGTCTTAGTGATCCGGATATTTCAAAACCGGAAGACCAACCAATTTTTGTACTCGAACCTGTTGCATTTTCATTACTAATGCACATAGATTATTGACTTCTTTCTATTTTGAAAAAATTCTTTTGTTATTTCTATTGGTAAAGTGCAACAATATTTTAATAAGGGAAAAAACTATTTTGTAGATGAAACTTCAACCTTGCAAATTGGGCAATTTTTTTTACATTGCAGCCATTGTCTAATACACTCAAAATGATATTCATGTTTGCAAGGCAACTTGCACATGAATATTGATTCTCCCACTTTAATTTCAAATCGACACACAACACATTGTTCTTGATTAAAAGTATTGTCTTGGAAATTGGACCTACATAGAAATTGTGGAAGTGTGGCAATAGATTCAAGATCAAGACCTTGGCACACAGTTCCCATTGCTTCTTCAAGTGCAAGCAATTCCTCATAAGAATTGTTGCCCAAATCAACATCATCCACATGCAAACCATATTGAAGGTGATTGTATCTAAATTGCTGGCGATATCCATCATAATCTGCACCATAGTACATTCAATTTTAAAAGTAGTCTATATAGTGCCCTAAACATGAATAATATTTGTTTTGTTTTGTTTTGACTTAATCAACATTTGGGATGTTTTTAATATTGAAAAGGACATTCAAATATTTTTTATTTCTAAATTTTTTATAGAAAATGAAAAAGTATTCAAATTTTAGTAAGAGAGTCTTTTCCTACTCTATCATATGATTATGTACTTACATAATTTTTTGGATTCAATCACATTGATATTCCTTAGGCATAATTAGAGACTTTTTCTACCATTGAAAAAAGCTGACATATGGATGTCTAAACTTCAATTGGAACTTTAATAAATTAATCAGTTATATCTTTTTGATGAAAAAAATCATGAAAGTTATAATTTGACTTTAGATATTAGTCAGAAAAGACTAAATTACCTTAATTAGTGGATTATGTTTGAAAAATGATAGTTAAAAAGAAGTTAAAGAATAGTTTTTATATTGTCTAGACCCTTTTGTGGTGCCTTTGAGTGTGATTTGATCATAACGCACTCAATGCAGTTTTAAACAAGGTTTGAGAATGGCACCAACCTTGTCTCAAATGAAAGCAACAACCTACAAAAGGAAAGATATGGAGACATATTCTTATACTAGTGCAATATATATTGATTATATCATATATTGGTTCTGCTTGTTCGTCAAGATAGGATAGTGTACAATGGCTTTAGCACTCTGGAAATGCATGATGAATCCAAATGCTGTAGAGTTGGATGATGTGATTCAAATTTTTTTCAATACAACAAATTGTTCATGCCTTGCAGATTTGGGATGCCAACAATTTGCAGTGGATTTGAACAAAGTAAGAGAAGGTATAGAGCATATCTATGCGGTAGCAGATAATACAATAATTCTTAATATAACTTTATTTTTCTCTTCGGATGAAAGTTTCAGAGCTTTTCAAGTGAAAGCATATTTTGTCCCTTCTTGAATCTGTTTTTTTATGAAATGAAAAAATGAAATAGGTACTTGTGTTTTTGATCATTTGATATGTTATTGCAAGTAATGTTTCAAAAGACACAAATTGTGACCGTATCAATGTCATTGTCATCAACAACACTCAAAATGCGGCTTTGTCTCATAGAGACTTTCTTGATAATAGTGCTGATGTGGGTAGTAGAACTATGGCTCCACCCATGTACATTCAAGTCATTTTTGTCCTCATCACTTGGACAATTGGAAAACAATTTTACACTCTAGTACTCAGTATTGAAACGCTTGTGATTTTTGAAATAGAAATTGTGAATTTTCTTAGAACTTTTTTCTTAATATATATTATATTTAGAGGTTTTGAATGTTGAAGTTTCACAAGTTTTAGAAAAAAAGCTTCAACACCCCTTTTAGATATTTTGGAAAAATTTCACAATCAATGGCAAAATGACATGTGTACCCCCTCAATTCATGTGTAGTTTTCACAGAAAGCATTACTTTATCATTATGCACCCAAAAAAAACTACGTGGGTGGGAAAAGTGTTAATAAATTAGACATTGTATTGTCAAATCTTGGAACATAGTTGCATTGCAAGATTTTATAAGGTATGTTCCATATCTTGGATTGATTTGAAAATTGGTAGACATATGTCTAATATGATATTGATTATAGATTAACCTCTAAAGGACCATTTGTCCCCTTGGGGGACAATTTGGGTCCAGGCAGGTTCCTACTATCTCAATTTTTAGTGATATTTTTAGTGATCTTTTGAGATTGTGTATTTTTGCAAAAGCTTTGTGAATATATAATTTTTATTTTAATTGGTGCTTGGGAGCAAAAATTATGGCACAATAAACAAAAAATGGAATTTGGCGGGCAGCACAAAAAAAATCACAGCAAGTCATAATAAATTTTTTTCAAATTTTTTTCTCAAGGATTATATTTTTGTCCACATGTAAAGCATTGTTTCAATCAATAACTTGTAGACTTCATTTTGAATGCAATTTTAGAATTTAAAAAAAAAATTGTTAAATAAAATTAGATTTTTTTGCTTGAACAAATACCTATGGAATTATTGTGATTCAATTCCATTTAAAAGCTAATATCAATTTAGTTTTTTCTTCAATCTTGAACCCAACTCTACTAAAAAAATTTTTAATGACTGAAAATTAAGTGCTTTTTTTCCTAAATTTTTCTTGTAGATTCTCAACTCAACTACTTAACATAAATAAGTAGAAAATTAAAATCAATAGTGCAAAAAATTTGAACTAAAAAGATTCAAAGCCAAATTATCTAGTCAAGCAAGGTGCAAAAAAACTTGTTTTCTACACTTTAAATGCATATATCCTACAATCTACATGGTCAAAGTTTCTGAAATTTCTTCCATATATTCATATATTAGTCAAATATAAGATGTTATGGTTGGATATGCAAAAAACAACAATTTAAAAAAAAAAAATTTCTTTGCAATAGAATGACGGTTTTGGGTGGTTTTTGATAGAAAACCACCTTGGTCCCTTAGGGGTTAAAACAAAATGTGAAGTCCATAGTCTAAAAATTGACCACAAGAGGCAATCAAAGCCAAAACCTTTTTTTTTTTACTTTGAATGTAATTATCTTTCAATCTGTACAGTCAAACTTCATGAATTTTTTACCACATTTTCTCATATAAGTTTAGCAATTAGTACAAGATCCTATGGTTAGATTTTGAAAAATTTCATCTTGGATGTTTATTTAATCAACACAATAGAATTGGCAAGTTTCAATGTTTTTTGAAGTAGAAAATCCTAGAAAGTGCTTTGGTCCTTTAGGGATTAAGACCAATATAACCCCACCTACTGACAATTTTATACTTTTGCACCAAACCTATTTGAAAATTCATATCAATTTCAATTCTTATCACATTTATATGACTCTACTTGTATTTGAGTCCGCTCAACTAATTCTTTCTCTAAAAAGTACAGGCAACAATAAGCACATTGCACAAGCCACCCAAATTGCAGATTTGGGTGGTAGTAAGGTTTCTACTCTTAAAGCAACCATTTAAGAGTTGATTGCCTTTTTGTGAAAGTTAAACTCTGTGAAACAAATTTCAGTAAATTCTTGTAGGAAGAAAGATGAAATTGACATCTAACCCAAGTCGTTTTATATTTTTTGGACCTTCATGGAATTAGTTATGAATTTTTGAATTGAGACGCAGTGGTCACTAAATCCAACCACCTCCTGAAATGTACATTACTGGTACATTGAAGAAAGCAAAATGTATCTCTGTCATGATGACTTTTAGAGCATGGGCGCTTCTAGAGCAGAGTACCTTAGCTAGACGACATTAGTTAATGCTCTAATCTGCCAACACATGTCATCATATTATTCACCCTGACACCCAGTCCACCAAGTACACTTACCACCAAACTCATTTGACTGGACTTTTTCCAAAGCTAGCCAACGTGAGCGACCCTCCTGTAGGCTCTCATGTTCAGATTTCTGTGCAGGTTAAGGCTTACGTTAGAAGCCGCTAGAACACTCTTGAGAACGATTTTCACTGAATCCCAAAACGCATACCTGGAGGCACGCTGAAGTCGGTGGCCGCCACTCTCACTTGCGCCACACTCTTATTCTCACACTCCCATCCTCAAGCTAGCCAGCATAAAAAGAATAACTTACTGAGCCCAAAGCATTCATGAGCAACAAGTTTGGAGATATTGGTTTCATTGGTGTTGGAGACTCTGGTTTGCAGGTGAGTATTAATGTGCAAAATTCTCAGTTCTTACTGGATCAGTTTGATCAATGTGATGTCTGTGATTCGTTAAATTGGTGCAAGACATTCATTAAGCGCGATGGGCGCCTGGAGAGTGCCGGGCTCTAGCTTGAGTATTGCCAGTTCAACGAATTTGATGTTTGTGGCGGATGTGGATTGTCAGGTAGTTGGAGTTTAGAAGTTTTGGTGTCCTGAGAGAGCTGGGAGAAGTTCACAAGCTTGTGATTTTATTAGAGAGGATTGTTCTTGAGAAGCTGTCGGGAAGAATTGTTGAATTTGCCGGATTAGTGGGTGTAAGAGTTTCCTATTCTGTGGTTTGTTCAAAATCTGGCCTTGCTTGATTCTAAGCCCAAGAACCTCGTCTCAAAGTACTAACCCTTTGTACGGATTTCAAAACCCTTAGCCCAAATCGCATCCATTCTTGATGCACAACTTCGACACCTACGATAGTGTTGCGAGGTTCTTTTAGAGGATGCTGTCTTCCCTGTTTAGATGTCAGATTTACTTAAACTGTGTCTCTGCCTTGAAGTTATTTTTGACGCATTACCATATTTTTTCTGAGCACTTTGCATTGTTTTTGATTGGCCAGATCGATTCCCTGTTCTAGTCGCACTGCATTTCAGCATGGCCGCCGAATTCAAGTGTGATTACTGCACCGCAGCCTTGGACAAGAACGCCACACTGGTGCACACAGAACGAAACCATGGCCTGTGGATTCTGGACTGCTCCATGTGTCCCGACTGCTTCAAGCACTTCAAGGTGATGCTGGCGAAGGCCAAGAGTCAGAAATCATGGACAGGGTGGACAGCGCTGGAGCGAGAAGTCGCCTCTCTCAAGAAAGAAACGGAGTCGCTCAAGTGTGAGCTGCAATTCTTGAGACATGAGGATCTGATTTGTGACCAACTCATGACTGCCGACCCTCACAATGAGTTGGTGACAGTTGTCACAAAAGGGGGTGAGACAATGAAGGCGCATCGCAGCATTCTGGTACGCAAACTACTCTGTTTCTGAAATTTTCTAAGAGCTCCAACAAGCATTAAAGTTAAAATTATGACATAAAATCCAGAGTAGTCGGGTTTCAAACCTCGTGATTCCTGCGTTGTGATTTGCAGGCTTGTTACCAACTTAGCCACAAAGCAATTCTCCTTCTTCACAAAGTACTAAACCCTAGTTTTTCGGAACGCGATACTCTGACATTGCCTACAGCCAATTCCTATGAATTGTTTCAATTACTGAATCACAACTTGCTCCTGTGCAGATCTCAAGATCGGATGTATTCAAGACGGTCCTCACATCCGACGAATTCAAGAGACAAACGCGCAAGCACAACGAATCCGCCATGATCAAGCTCGACCTGCCCACGCACCCGGCCAGTTTCCGCGCCTTCATCCAGTTCCTGTACACAGCCGAGCTGAAACCGGAGATTCTCAAGAAACACGCCCCGGAGTTGATCGCGGCAGGAAACACGTACAAAATCGAGATGCTGACGCGCAAGTGCGAGGACTACATCGTGAACAACATGACACCCGAGAGTACCATCAACTACTTGAAAGTGGCCGAGCAATGCAAGTCCGAAGCCATCACTGCGGCTGCAGTGAAGCAGATCCAGAGCAATCCCACGGGATTCGTTAACAGGGAGGATTTCCAGGCCTTGAAGAAGAACGATCCGGCAGCGTTCCTTGGGGCTTTCCAGTATATCATTCTCGATCCTACTTCAGGGAAGAAGAAAGAGAAGAAGCCTACAGGCTCCGTCCCTGGCTCCGTCCCTGGCTTGGTCCCTAGTTCGGTTCCTGGGTCGGACCCCTCCATTACCTCTGGTCTTCCACGGGACCACCGGTATGAGGCCAGCTACAGGTCCCTGGGAATGTGCACATGCTCAGTGCACCCTTTTGCACATTCAGCAGCGCCGGGGTATGAGTACCATGGAGTGCATTTCCAGGCTGCCACTGCCATGCCCTCCACTGTGCACTATGTGGACCAAGCTTCGGTACCGGATAAATGAGGTGTGTAAAGATAGAGCCAAATTACAATTGGACCAATGAAAATCCTCAATTTTCAAAAAACATAAAAATTCTTTGAGAGTTTATGAGATTTCTGTGATTTTTCAAAGTCTTGAGTTGAGAAAACTTTAAAGTTTAGAGTGATATTGTTGCATTTTTTTTTTTTTTAAACGATATTGTTGCATCTTTGAATAGTGTTTAGAAAGATTGAAAACCATTTGTTAGAGGATTTATTGCTTTACAACCATGCTGTGGCGTATGTAAGGTACGAAACATTACATAGTGATCGTTTAAGGTCATCTTGGGAACACTTCAAGAGATGCCTGTATGACTAGTAGGCAGGTTTTTATTTTCTGTCACCTTGATGCCAAACTCCAGTGACAATGGATTAAATTTGGAGGGAAAAGATTTTAGATACGTCCACTTTACGAAACAATCAATAGAGTGGTCACCAGCTGACTTCATTACAGAAGAAGTTCACCACCGCTTGGCTTGGTTTGCAGCAATATTCCCAACAAATCATTCATTCTTGTCAGTCTAAGGGCAAGAATTATCAATTATCCTTGAAAAAAAACTAGGACACACTCTGGTCTCTTTATAGAATTGGTTTGCATGCAGCTAGGATTTGTTCATACGATCTTGACAGTATGGTTCAACAAGACCTAGTTCTCCAACGCAACACTGACGACAAGATGTGGAGTTACAAATAGAGTTCACACCCAGTTGGATGACACATTTATGAATTGGTATTTGAAGCTCATTCTCAGAGAGATGTTTGTCATACAGATCTCACACGCTTTGCAAATCTGGCAAGCTAATTAAAGGGTGCAAGCCAGGTATTCTGGAATGCTACGATGAATCCCTTGAACTTGCCAAAACCTCCACTTGTTTTGAACAATATGAATTACGTATGGGAAACACGCTGGGCGCCAGACATAAGAAGAGGACGAGCTGGTCCTTCTATTGTGCCTGGGGCGACTGTGTGCATAGGAAGAAGATGAGCCTTCAATTGTGCCTGGGTGAAGATAACATGCTCAGGTGTTCTCAGGCTTAGGCAACCAACAGGACAAACCACAATACACTTGCAAATACCGGTACTCATTTCTCTCTACTTGAACCCGAGTTCCCACTTCTGGAAAAGGCTCGGAACATTCCATCAGCCATTGACTGTCTCGATTGCAATTTAATTTTAGGGTTCGTTCCTTCGAAGAGAAGAGAAGGCTGCGCAGACAAGGATGGAGTGCAATACCTAGGCGACGCAAGCAGGTCCAGGAAGAAAGCACGCACCCGAAAAAATTACTCCGTAGATTAACATCATGAGGCTCCATGAGCCTCGTACCCGGCGGCTAATACAAAGTTAGCCGGTTGAAATGGTCAAAAAACGGTTGAGCTTTGACAGTGAAGGATGGAAAATCGGAGGAAAAATTGATAAGATAGGCAATCAACTGGTGTACATAAAAATTTGGGGGATAATTTACCCGCCTCAATTTATAATAGGGTGGATTTTAACCGGTTTGTTTTGTAAAAAGGAGGATTTTAGCTGCTATACATGTACAATAGGTGGCACATACCCAGGGTTAGGATAGGTCGGGTATTGAGATAAAGAGGCCGGGTATTGCATAAGGGGGTCAATGGGACCAGCTGGCCGTAGGGGAGCACCCGAGGAAGAGGTGCAGGAGGGCTGTTTGAATTTTTTTTTTTAATAACTAAAAGTAAAAAAATAAAAATATCCTAAACCTACCCGACCTACCTACTGCCCTGCCGGCCATTGCCTGGCCGCCTCCCGCACTACTCGATGTCCCAACTCCCGAGTCCCGACCTACCAGTTGTTGCCCTCCTCCGCTCCCGCTTTCAATTGGTGAAAGGCTATGCCAGGTTCAATTCCTACCAAGAATGTAATGTCTTTTTTAGATTGTAAACTGGCAATTTTTGACATTAGAGGATTTTCACTTTTCAAATTTTCATTTGGAAGGAAATAGGCCGGTTACAAACTGATATGGGGGCAAAAATCTGGAAAAATTTAGAGTTAAAAGGATGAAACCGGTGCCCTCTAAAAAAAAACCGGACCATTATTGTACAAGGAGGATATCTACTGGTAGAGCTCCAAAATCTTCCCGAACGCTGCTCGTACCAGATATTCAACTGTTAAGGACAGATACTACACGTGACCTCAGCCGAAAGGCCGAGAAAGGTCCATCACTATAACATTAGCCAGCCCCTTTTATAGCTACACTTTTTGACAGCCTTGACAGACGGTATGGGAGAGTTCATTACTCCGTCCTTCCATGATTTGTACATGATGATAAACGCTCAAGAAATACAATCACCCAGAAAACATTCCTAGACTTCTTTAAAAATACCAGATGAGCTTCCTTTCGAACCTGGCCTTGACACTACACCAGGACAGAAATATATACATTTGAGCAGCCAGAGTAAAACCCACAACTCAACATTATTGTCAACATTTTCAATGCAAGAGGATTTGAAACCATGATGCACAATCTACTGCTTCAAAAAAGGATGACACTGGGCCAAATCGATAATATATTGTCTAACACGGTCTCCGAAGAAACATGTAACTGTGGATGGGTAGATAACAAACTGCTCACAACATCGACACATAAGTAAACACCCTATGTACATTGCAGCTCATAATCCTTGGAAAGAGAGTAAACCACATTGAATCTGCAACAATATCTGCGTCTAAAATATAAACTTCTAGTCTACTGCCATTCTAGCCATGCCGGTAATAGGTCCTCCCCATTGAACTCAGGTATCCATAAGAATCTCAACAAATTCACCTGATTCAGAAATTTTGTATCTGCTATACAGAATTTGATTGTTGGGAAAAGGCTGATCTTCAAGTTGCACACCCATGTAGAGATAACTGCAACGGGCTGCTCTACTGTTTCGTGAAGAACCCAAGAAGATTGCTTTGCTTTTGCTTAACGCCCGCATCCAAAGTTCTTGGGGGACTGTCTTTTGAAGCATTATTGGTCCTTTGGCGTTTCAGGTTTTGGTCATTGATAAGTGTAGATGCTTTCCTGCCTTGCTGCGGTTTCTCAGGAGTGGTGACAGGGCTACTCTTCAAATTGATTGGGGCAGTACGAGAGACATCCGTCATTCCATATTCTTTGACTGAAGCGGCAGGCAATTCTTCCTTGGAAAGATCTTCTTTGCTTTCTGATTTGACAAATGGAGGGGACAAGCCAAGTTGTTGTGAGTCCTTATCCTGGTAAGGCCTAGAGCCTTCACGAAGCTGTTCCTTCAAGGGCGAGCTACCGTTGGGTATGGCATTTCGACTGCTATTTCCATCGATAGCTCCTTCCGGGTGGTCCAACGCTGCACTGACATCCTGGTCAGGCTCCATGCCTGCGAGCAAAGCTTTGAAGTCCTCTTCATGGAGATAATCTTCATCCTTGAAATCCGGGGACATTCCTTTGTCGCTGTCGGGGGACATTCCTTTGTTGTCGGGAACCATCTCATGGGCAAGTTGTTTTCCAAACATCTGCGCTATTTTACTCTCGCTTGCCACCTTTGGCTTGATCTGTTTTCAATACACCCAAAGTGAGATTTCATGTAAGGGAAATATCGACAGCCCGAGCATAGCAAGTTTAAAGAACAACATAACTCAGATTGGTGGCCACAATTGCTTGTCTGCATCCTCCTCGCATTCTGAGACCAGTAAGGACATCATGTTCTAGTCTCTATGCTTAGACTTGAAGCGCATCTACTAATAAGAGACGCCTGATCTTTCGACAGCAGGCCAAAAACAAAGACGTTGGTACCTCCTCAATGCACTCAGGTCCATTATAGGCTGGTCTTCCCATGGCTGGAGTGACAGGGTACCAAATCTGAAAGAGCAGGTACTTATAAGTTGGGTCAATGACGTTGACAGATCAAATGAAGATATAGAAAAGAAGCAGATGATAGAAACGAAGCAGATAGACACATAAGTATGCACGCTATTCTCCCAACAACCACCTGGAGTTGGCCTGGATGATCGCCAACTTACAAGGTCAGGAGATTCATAGGGTTGTGTAAGTTTGAATATTGCATCTTCTGATAAATTATCATTTAACCATGAATAGATAGCGTCCTGACTTCTCAATATAACGGGCATCCTGTCTGCAGAACATCACAGAAATCTCTCAGACCTCCTGGTCATTAGGATGACCTATTAAGAAGGGGACAGCATAAAATACATCGTATCAACTCTCTACATTGTTTCTTCAAGCTCATTCACGATTGCTTGTCAATAAAGAGTATATGGTGCTCCAACAGGGCGCCAAATCGATACTTTTGCAATAGAAAATTTTAAGTAGGGAAATGTCTCAAACCAAATACTCAGAAGCACAATAGATGTGAAACTCGCACCATGTAACCAGTCCAATCGCTTTGAGACACGAGTCGTTAAGATAGTGAACGTGTACAATATCTCCCCTGTCAGAATTCACACACGGAGTTGATTAGCTGAGTTCCTACAAACGTCAAAAAAACTCGTGCATGTTCGAATACAGAGTAGTACTCAAATAGGCACTTCAGGTTGCTTCTTCAGCAGTGGCTCACCTTCAGGGGATTCCCAGGTATCATAAAGAGCCGCAAACACAAGAGGCTGACAATCTTCCATATGTATATAATACGGCTGCTTTTTCTTGCCATCCTTCTTCCATTCGTAAAACCTGGACTTCAGAAAATAGAATAAGACAACAGAAGAACTACTGCAGTACTCAAGTAGAGGGTATTAAAACTGCAAGGAAACTGATCCCGTCTCTTATACTAAACCCTGGTACCAGCAGCAACTCACGTTTTCATACACTTGGTTGGACTTAATAGTAAGTGTTGTAAGCATGAATGGCTACACTTGGCTGAATGTCTGAGTCATGATTTTTAAATGGAAATAGGGTGGTCCACTGTAGCTTAACGTGGTCTACAACCTCCCACTTTGAAATAACATGAAAGATTCATATGTAATGATAAAATTTTGATCCCATCAGATTTGGCTCTTGTACCCAAAGATCTCTCCACAGGACTATAAATATCTCGAAAAAATCACACTCCTACACATGTCAAGATGTTTGAAGCGAAGCAAATAGTGTCCTCAACCGTACAATACCTTAAGAACAGCACACAGCAATATGCAGAAATAAAATTAAAGAACTCAGTAAGCATAGTAAGTGTTTATTCCTATACAGCTTGTCAGGCAACCAGACGAATTTGACATGAGGCGATGAGATGGAGTGCCCTCACCCTTCAACGGTGACAAGGCACCGATTCTTTGACAAAAGTCGCCGAAATGAGGCCTTCTGGTGGACGGATTCTGATCGGGCGTTAAACTGGATCCCCAACACCATACGTTAGAGTAACTCCAGAGTGTTCTTGAGACAATCATCGAATTCAATTCAGAAGCACCAATTACGCTTTTTGTTCAACAAAAAAACACGTGCACTTCTACTTCAGTCACACGGAACATGCTCACCATTCGGAAAAAGTCAAGTTTCTCAGACTTCTTGGTAAAACTGGGAACAAGACCCCATCGCATACAGTGCACAACAGGCTCCCTGGCGTCGCCCGCTCCATCTTGTCGGACAACAGGCATATGTGCACCTGGCGCCACATTGAAAGAGGGTTGATATCTGCAAGTATTCAGACACAGGCAAGCTTTAAGGGAATATCTGCATACAACATCCTCCTCATCTACCCGTATGTGAAATCGTAAGAAAATGAGTTACAAAATCCTTATCTTACCACAAAGACTCCACATGCTGACTGTCAACGCATACGCCAGAGTTTAGGGTTGACGGTGAAACTACCATAATGTGCGGCGAATTTCAAAGCGCAGGACTGGAAGAAGCGTATGATTCAAGCTAACTTTCACACTGAGAGTACTAAGAAAGTAAGTTCGCAACAATTGTCCCGAGTTACAAGGCTCTCTCTCTACACCGTTCAAATTAGTGTAATACACCACCATTTCCAAGCCAAGACTAAACAAATACTATCTTAAAACCTTTCAGAATGCACTCTGAACTCATAACACATGAACGTGAACAAGGCAGGACCTGAGAAAGTGAACAACGCAGAAACAAATTCGTGAAACAAGATTACTGAAACTTCGTAATTTTCACAAAGATCACATTGATTTTAACAGAAGTGTAGATTTTTACCGTTCAGCATTCACGGAACGCAATGGAGCTCGATATCCACAAGCCGCTCCGACGGCATCCACTCTCACCGTGCACCGCGCCCTTCCACACATGATGTCGCTAGCTCGATCGGTCCCTTCCACTCAAAAGTTAGAAAAAACGCATGAACTTCGGAAATTCGGAGCAACACTACCGGAACCTGGGAATTCTTGTTGTGCATCAGGTACGCTGGTGTTCCGAAAATTTCACGTCTACGCTGCTGGGGTCCATGGTGTTTGTGAAAGCAGAGCAAGAGCAAAATGGCGGCACGGATACACTTGGCATTTCGGCCAGACAGAGTCGAATGAACGGAGTATCTAATGCGATGAACCATGTTGTTCATTCGTTCGTGATATGGATGAAATATCGGTAACATCATCATCACTCTGCAGGTGAGGATGAACCTTGAAAGACGGACTGGTGACCGTCAAAATCATTCTTTTGGTTACTGTGTAAATCATTCGCTTAAAAAATTGCCAAAGCACTCATTGGAAGTCAAACTATTGTAGAAGACCTCCACTTTTCACAATGAAATTCAGAAGATTAATAGTTGCACTTTTGTCCTACTAAAAGGATTCTTTGTCATCCATTGGGAAAAAACATCCTTGTCAACATTTAAAGGTTAAGGTAGGAACACCTAAAAGCATCACGTTTTCTTTTGTGCACAATTTCTATCATTAGATTGACTAATTCTTATATATTTTGATTGACAAATGAAAAGACATTTTATTGCACCAAAAAATGGATATTGTATACAAAAGTTATGAGGGGTTCATTTTTTTTGGTAGATGCTCCAAAATTGTTTCTTCAACAATAGGTACATATTAATGTAGGAGATGTACATTATAAGAACATCTGTTCCAATGGTGCTTTTAGGAACTTGGCACTTTTGGGTATCCCTATATTCAATAATTTTGAGAGTGTACCTAAAACTAAATATATCCTGATAAATCTAGATAATACTCTTCAAGATGTTTTATTCTAGTACATTGAAACTAGAACAAATATTTGAAAAAATCTATTGATTCTATTAAAAAATGAAGCCTTTGATACTATAGGACCAAATTTGGATGTGAAGATCTTTCTTAGATGGGCATCATGAAGCTCTTACAAATGACCAATTAATGTTGAGCTTCCACCTCCCACAAAGCAACACAAAACCTCATAGCTATATTCAAAAATTCTAACAAACTTTCGAATGTAAATACCATTTAATTTGTGATTTGAAATATAAAACTTAGCTTGATAGGTGCATAACTTGAAGACAAAATGAATGATATTAAAAAGCCTTATATTCTCTCTTCAAAGCTATTCTCTCTTCAAAGTTGAAGATAGGGTTCTCAAAATAACCCACATCATGCATATTCTCCATCATTGGTCAGCGTGTTACAAGCAAAGCGGTCTACAAGCGACTCGATCTACAATCAATTTGTGCGGTGCAACAGAGACAGACAAAGAGAAAAAGCGGTCCAAGCAGAGAAGAAGTAAAAAACAAATAGATGAAGAGCTTTTAAAAAAATAAAAATAAAGCCCTTGGACCAAATTTGGAAAAATTGAGAGATTCTATTGGTTCAAACTTAGAGAGTTCCGGCCAGCCTTCAATCTGGCCCAAGTATAAACTGGCCCTTAAATTGTAGTTGAACAATAAGATGCTATCTTCAATACTCCTTGTAAAAGAAGGCATGCTACACATGAGCCACATGAACGCAATTGGTGCCATTTCAAATTTGTACCTTAACCAACTCAAATACTCAAACTTAAGGCAATAGGAAACCATGAACTCCAAATTAGGTTGATCAAGTTCTCCAAAGGTACACATTAAAATTTGCCTCTTGTATTGCGGTTGAATTTCTTGACCTTTCCTAGCTAATTTGGAGGTCTCTAACTCCAAACATGACTTTAAACATTTCCTAATTATCATTGGTGGTAAATAATATGTTTCCACATTTCCCCAAGGGTGAAAAAGGGCAACGGGGGCATCAATTCTCCCCGCTCCAAATTTGGGGCCCTGCTGAGTGAAAACCAAAGAAAATTTGAAGAGATTTTCAATTCAAAAGAATCCTTTTCTCATTATTAGGTTAATAGTACAATATAGAAGGCAAACATTTTTAGAGATAATAAACCTCTTCTGAGCCATTTACAATTTCATATTAAACTATCAAATCATTGCTTTCAAATGACGGCTCTTCTTGAATTAAAATTTCATGATCTCGATGAATCAACCACCAATAGGCTGAGACTGAATAGCATATTGCTTTTCTTGAATAGAACACATCCTTACAATTCTGAATGCTATTTCAACTTTCAACAAGGATTAGACGACTAGAGTATCCAGAAGTTGCATATGTGAAGAGTGAGGTAGTGATATTCAGACAACAAAACTACGAGGGAATAAGGCCGTCTTCATCTTGGGTAATGTGGTGCTGCTCTATTCATGCTGTGAGCATTCAATTGCTTCTGTTCAGTGACCGTCTACCTTCCACTCGGAGTGTGCAACCTAAACCAAAACCCACAATAGAGGAATGTGGGAGATTGCCAAGAACGTACCGTTACACTGAATGAGTTCGTGAAGCACACACCAACATCACAACGGCAGTCGTAGGTCAACAAAAAGACCTTTAAGAACGCTATAACACAGAATAGATACTCAGGACTTTGGAAGTATCGGCCACAACCAAATTCTCCGTTTCTGATGAGGTAGTGCTCAGCCAATTGACCTACATAATACAGGAGGTACTTCAAGTCAGGCAAACAGTGGCAAAAATGCAGCTTACGAGGTAGTAAACACATCACCGCCTAGCCAGTTTACCATCCTTTTGAGGCTTGCAGTGAAAAGATGAGAACAGAACATCTTGCTTAAAGAGTTAGAACATGTCTTAGCCTTGAAAATGATCAACCCATTCACGAACATGATGATGAGATTTGAGTAGGTTATCATTACCTTTCGTCTATGCTTCAAGTTTAGCACTAAAGGACCTTGACTGCTTGTGGCAGCAACATCTGAAGGTGGATTATCCTCGAGAGCCCAGTCCCAAACTTTAATTAAAGTGTCATTTCCACCGGAAACTACAAATTGGCCACGCTGCCCAAATCTTGCAAACGTTCTGCGCAAGATCCAGAACTCATTAGGTTAGCCTTTCATAATTTAGAGTTATTTGAGGCTCCTGAATCTCCCGACAAGTCAAATATTTCTCATGATTCAGAGGATGGGTAGTAACATACACATGATTTACACTGCTGGCGTGACCACCGATGCCTGAATGCAGATGTCGCTTTCTTCCAGGTACTGAAGCATCCAAGTCAGATGGACTCTCTCCGTCGTCCACCCTTTTCACATCAATGCTTGCTGCCCTTGAGATCGATGCCCTTCTCTTCGACGCAGCAAGGTAAGAGGACTTCTTTGAATTACCGTTCTCTAAACCAAAGTCAAATACGTCAATAGCTCCATCCCCCCGAGCTGCTGCCAGAAGTCTTCCAGCTTCACCTGGGACATCGCCCTCAACTGATGCCAACGCATGTACGAAGGGAGGGTTGCAAAAGCCCCCTACTCCTTCACTGCTGGTCACTGCTGTTGCAGCTGAACAAGTTGTGCAGAAATGTTAAAATAATAGAGAAGGATAATCTTTTCTGAAAACAAATTCTTTCAGTAATTTTCAGTTCAGGTTCTTTAAAGTACATTTAAAGAAGACTAGTCCCAGAAACCGCACATATCTCGGCCTTCATCCAACATTCTTTCAAAGGAAATGACAACCAGACAGGTGAAGACGAAACAACGCAGAATATTGCACCCAACATCGTATGCACTTACCAAGGTCAACGACGTTCAATGGCCTTCCACGATTGAAGTCCCACTTCACTATCTTTGAGTCCAAGCCTCCAGTTACAACTGTGAGCAGAAAGGAAAAATATGGTGACGCTCTCCAACAAATAGACGTGACGACGACTGAGGCTTTGACCATGATGAGACCCTCTTGCAGCCGATGAGACTGTCTAAAATATAATGCGAATAAAAAACCTATCAGGACAGTCAACCTGTAACGAACACAATTGCTCTCACCTTCCCATGGTCTACGAGTATTAAACAGTACAGAGCTGCAGATCTGTCATAAAACAGAGATGATCATCAGCAATACTAGCAATCTTTTCTGAAGAAAAGATTACTCTCGAGTCAATTCTGGAGACGAAGTATTAAGTACAGACATTAGCATCGTCCTTATAAGCCCATCATTGAAAACAAACTATTAAGTAACCCATACAAACCAAAACAGAAGGATGAACAAGGTAGAAAAGTAGGAAACAATGCCAAGAAACAGAGGTTTTGGAGTCTTACATTTGAGTGAGCTCCTTGTAAAGTTTTGAAAAGCTTATGCGTTCGGATGTCTACGACCTGTTGACCACAGACAACTCCTTGGATCAGCATCGTAAGTGAGTTATCATGAACGGGCTATGAACTACTTTGCAGTGTTAATTCGCAAATCCTCACGAAATCTTGTCCTGTGTCAAGATTACTTTCAAAACTGTGATAATACATACTTTTTTATTATTTCTTCTTTCTAAGATCATCAGAGTAAAAACTGTAAGGAGTTCTCCCAAAGACTAATTAGAAAAAAGTCGAAAAGCATACAGTTGATCAACTTCATATCTAAAACTACATTCGGAACTAAAGTGAATACGTCCCAGGGTGATCTTGCATATTACATAGAAAATACAAGTGAAAAATCCCCTCACAATCACGCTTCGATAAATGGTGAACGCAGATAATTAAATCGGTGGTCGATATTCATATCGTGTTACATATTCAGGGCTATGCCATGACAGTAAAAGTTTGAGTACCTTGACTGCTCCAGAGTCGTCTGCCGCAGCGAGGTATGTGCCTTTAAAATTCAACGCCACCTTCAGCAATCACAACGTTGACAGAGCGATGCATAAATTTTCATGGCTGACCATTTGATCTCTCAACAGTCTATAAGCAGATCTCTAAGATACTCTAAACCTTGAGACAATACAGTGACAACTTGCAGCCTTAAGGAGAAGAGAACATTGGTAAGATAAGATGCAATCTGCAAATACGGTACACAAACAAAAATCACTAAGAACGACGCAAGGATACTATGGTGTCAATCACTGCTGAACGGAATAGAGTTGTTCAGATTTGCACCTGGTTAATCTCATCAGCGTTGAATGAATACGCTTGTAAAGGGCTCCCTGTAGGCCCCTCCATCCAAGACAAGCACACCAATCCGTTAGTCATCAACAGCTTCTTGTAGAAAATGTCCAATATTCACTAACTTCAACCCCCATCATAAGAAAATGGCGCACATGTAGAACAGTAAGAGCCCAATCCAACAACGTCACGAAAGAACAGCACATACGAGTACGGAATTCCCAAACATACCTGACGCACATCCAGGCAGTAGACTGTGGAACCGGATGCAGCATATAACAAGTGCTCATTTCCTAAACCAAGACAACAGCATCAGCAATCTACTTACAATAGAGTTAACCTTAAATTCAACTCTATTTCAGCTTTGTGATTGAACCACCAAAAAAAGGACTGCCGACAACTATTAACAGCATAATTCATTGAATTCGGTCAGGGAAAATAGGTCAGCACCCCACTTTGAATGAATTACAGATCACTCTGACAAAACTAAGAATTGGAAAACACATTTACGGTCAAAATACCAAATTGCGTATACACCATAAGCAGAGCAAACCGGTCATTTGTTGCTCATGACATATAGAACAGGAGACGAGAGACTAAATAGAAGAAGGGAAAGAGATAGACCAGGAGCTGGTAAAACGGAAATCACTGCCTGACCACCGAAGCATTGAAGCCTGTGGCAGCACATGGCGGTTCGGATGTCAAATACGCACACACTCCCATCCTGAGGGAAAAACAGATCAAAGTTTGCCCGATCCATCAGCAACCTATACAACTCAGTGACAAGATCGGTGCAAAATCGATAGCCCGTCGTACGCTGAATCATGTACCTTCAATTGGATTCATAGTGCAGACTGATCTATTCAAAATAGAGAGAGTCAAACCTATTCCCCAAACATTTCATCATTCTAGACGATTTGTATTCATCGGCCTGATGCTTGATGAATTTAAGGAATTGAGAATTCCTCGAGTATCAGACAGTTGAATCCTAAACCCTAAAATTCATAAAGGAAGACGAAGTTCAATTGCTGGATTCTTTAAAAAAATTAGGGTTTGGAAATTCAGAGTGCACTAAGGCTCCAAAATCCATCGAGCATCGAACCATTGAATCCTAAACCCAAAAGTTTACCAAGGAATGTTGAACTAAACTGCCAAATGCTCTATATGTTTCAGGGCGAGGGAATTCATCGACCAATCCGTCCGTGCAATCCCAAATTCTTAAATTCATCGCGGAATGACGTATTCGGGTAGTAACTGTGACATAAGACTCAACAAAATGGCAAATTAAAGGAAAGTTGCGAATGCAGCTACCTCGCTCGAAGAAGCAACAACATTAGGAGAAGAAGGAGACGAAACACAGCACAAGACGGAGTCCGTGTGACCTCGCAAGCGGCGAACAGGAACACCAACTTGAACATCGTGCTGCTGGTTGGCCATAACCACGCATGAACTCGAAACCTCGATACAAACTCCCTCGATCTAGTTACAAGAATCTCTGCATTATCCCGCACCTGAAAACAGACAAATCTTTATCTTCAGAGAAACTTCATAAGAGCTACTGTACGCGAGAGATGAAATGTTGATGAGCTCACTACAGAGTATTCCATGCTGTCACCATCAACACACGATTCACAGGTTGAGGCGTTCAAGTCAACAAAAACAACTAGATGCAAGAAGCTTGATAAAAAAGACAAACTTATGAGCTAGAGAAGATTAATAAGGAGTATTGCGGTCACATGTAAATACATTTGAATCTCGTTTGATTAATTGCTTCTACACAGTTCACAGTATAATTAAGACTAGTGAACAGAATCCGATTACCAATTGTCACAATATAGAATAACTTCATCATTTGGCCGAATCTAAAGCTGCGCATTTAGAATCCTGACCCCCAGAACAAGAGTTCAGAGATTAAAACACAGATTAAAACAGAAATTCGACAGTAAGGAGATAGGCAATTTCAAATAGAATTCCGACGTTGATGTACAGATCTTACATTAGTATTTTCGGGTTCAATAACAGCAACCTGAACGGTGCCCAGACAATGGTCCCGATCACATGAAGCTATAGCAAGCTCCTGAAGTGAAGCACAAGTGCTGAATCCTAAATGTATTTACTGGATTAGGGTGTAGGGTTTAGGGTTTCCAGGGTCCAAGCTCGCAAATCAGCACAGATTTTATATCATATTTTGTGGCAATGAGTATTTTTACATACATAAAATGGAGGAAACAAGAAAAATGTGGATGATTAATCTTTATGCGTCCAAATAAAAAACTAAAACTCGAAAAATGAATTTTTTTTCCCTTACAAAATATACACCTATTTTTTCATTGCTTTATAATCAGAACTTGATTTTATATAATTGGAAGTGTATCCCAAAGTACCTTGAATAGACAAAAAAAAAAAAATTAAAATTGGACTTTGGATGACCAAGATAAAACCATTCAATCCAATTATGGTAATCATTTTTTAAGGGGCACACTTGAAGGGAAAATTGAATTTATTTTTATTATTAGTCCATAAAAATAGAAAAACTTGTTGTCAAAAAATTGAAGCCAAATACTGAGAAATATGAAAACCTACATTCCTCAGAGTTGAGATGAAGTGAACATAAACAAATTTGAGCAAAGTGGCTTGTTGCATTAATATAATAAATCAATTTTTGCAATTGGAATTAACTCTTACATAACCCCTAAAATACTAAGTGATTGTTCAATGTATGCAAGAAGTCTTAGATAGTTATGCAAAAAGTTAATTTTGGTCAAGTGTTCACAAAATTTTGACACAAGGTGTGAACATGTAGCCTTTAGTGAGAATCTTTTCAATCAGGTGCCTACAATCAAAAATTATGTTGTCCTAAACATTTTGGACAACCCATGAAGCTTTGGGTAGCATGTGCAAAATTCCTCTTCTATTTCTAAAATTTGGTAGGTATGTAAGTTACATGATACAAAATGCAAGTGTCAAAGAAAAATAACCATGTGTAGTATAAAAATCTCACTATAGGAAGAATTAAAGTCTATTGACTTTGTCAGGCAAGGTTAGAAGAAATTTTTTTCTTCTCACTTCAAATGTTATAACCTTTCAATCTATATGGTCAAAGTTTTTGAAAAATTTTACACACATTCTTAAGATAGTCTAGTACAAATATGTATAGTTGAATTTTGAACAAAACTTTCATTTTTATTTTCTTCTCATTGCCCTAAAACATGACAATTTTTCACAATTTTTTCCCAAAATGTGCCTCCATCCTTTAGGTGTAAAACAACATACTTGGCCCCAAGGGTTGGGTTTTTAGAAAATCTTCATGAAAAAAACTCCAATACTCAACTCCATATAAATTGCCTTGGTATCATTTTCATTGTCTTCATAAGATGCATTTATCAATCTAAGTCTTTGGATTTGAACCACTGTAGTTTTTGCATATGAAAGTTTGATAAAAAGTTTTAATAGTCTTTGAAGTTGCCCACGGCCGTTAGGAGGGTGGAAGCTCATCATTGATCGGTCATTTGAACAAGCTTCATGATGCCCATTGAAGAAAGATTCTCAAAAATCCACGTTTGGGTAGCCCTCCCTGACTTCAAATGTCGGCTTTGACGGTTAAGCTAAGCTCTGACCTGGTCTGAAACGTAACAGGTCTCTCTATTTCAAGACTCTTTCATAGTCCCTGGATCGCAACAACACTGCAACCATTTGTCTTTGCAAACCAATGTGAAGGATGTGCTGCTAAATGAGCTTTCAATAAGAACAACTGCGCTTCACTTTGCTACTTGCAATCTGGGATTATCCCAAAGAGTCTTTCCATATGTGGCTTTCCCCGAGCAAGGAGTACGAATGGTGCAGTTCAATCTGTAAGTTGCTATTGATGTGTTGCCTTTTGAGATATACAGTAGGGGTAGTCACGAAGTCTTTTCTCTCCGCCCATTCTCTGAAGAATGGGCATGTGGTGTGTAATCATTGGTGGGTTGTTACTGGTTTTGCGAAGCCCTCGCGACGCCCATTCTTCTCTTTCGGAGGTGAAGAATGGCCATTACAAGATCCTTGCGTGCTAATTGCTTTCTCCCTGTGGCTGCCAATTCATCGTTTCACCCCTTGCACTCTTTGCGGCTGCCAATTCACCATACTTGTTGTTGGAGCTTGCTTCGATGATTGGATCCACATTCTCCATGCTGGCCACCCAAAAAGGGGGCGTCACACCTTCTTCACCCACCATCACTCCCCATTGGCTCCGGCTCTCACTCAATCCCTTTCCAGTCTTCTGTGAAATCTCAGAAAGGAAGACACTGTGACTACCCCTAATATGTGCGATTGAATGTCTTGCTCTCTCCGAAGATTACTAGCAGTATGTTCGTTGAAGGTTACCTGAGGTGCCATCAAAGTCTTGCTTTTCAAACAAGCCTTTCAATCTGCTGCTTTTCAAACGAGCCATTGATATTTAGAAGATTGTTAGAAGTGAAACTCGTAGATTCGTTAAGAGAGTATTGATCACAAAGTTTGCAAGCAGTCTCAAAACTACTTTGCAGAAGTCACTCCAGCTGAGATTATGAGAGAATTTGTGCAGGTCCTCACGGTCGCATGTCAAAGGTTGCGGCTGGGAACAATTTCTGACATTTTCTGTTTGCTGATGACAAGTGAGTTCCGTCACATACATACTCATTTAACAAAAAGGCTGTGTTTGCGTAATCCGAGCTTTTATGCTGAGCGAAAATTTTCCCAGTGCTGGAGTTCTGTGTTCGACTTGATCAATTACTCCAACATGATTTAAATGCTGATGTCAAGTGGCTCCGCTTTGTTCTCAAAAGATTTGGATCCAGTTGCCCAGATGTAATCGAATTCCCCGAAGTCTACTTATAAAAATTTCCTTCAACTCATGACTGTCGCCGATAGGGAGCCATTCCGTTTTCGGAATTCTTGGTGCGGGTCGTGCTCCACCTCAAGCTTCGGTTCCGTGCGGGCGAACACCTCTTAAGTGATGCTGTTGGAGTTCATTCTACATCAGTAATGTTCACTGGTTCTGACGTATACTTTGCTTGCGGATGTTGGTTATAATTAATGTGCAGTGTTCTGAATATTGCTCAAGCGCAACAGAAGCACAAGAACCATCTCCAGCTGCTGCATGAGACTGCTTTGTTTCCTGCAAATTTCCGCAGCAAGATGAAATACGAAATCTTTACGATGCTACCGCCGCCTTTTCGTCTTACTCCCTCAGTCCCAAAATAAGTGTCCTGTTAAGACTTTTTGGGCCTCATGGAAGCTTTTTCCTAGGTTGCAATGAAACATGTATGCAATGTTCTTCATTAAAGTGAGAGCATCATATTCAATACAATTCAAGAGCAGCTTGTGGTTTCATTCTAAGCTTTTAATGTAACTTAAATTGCTTGAAGTCAATCCAAGCTTTAGAAATATGGAAAGAAAAAACACTTGAATTTGCAAAATATCTCAACAATTTCAATAGACAAGTAAGCAAAAGGGTAACCATTCTATCAAAGCTCATCAAAAGATAAAAATTATCTAATTCCAAGTTCTACGCCCCTCTTGAGAAAATCTAGCTTTTCAAGTATAACATCAAAAGGAGGCCTCTCAGAA
Source organism: Neckera pumila (assembly GCA_963969595.1). Classification (NCBI taxonomy): domain Eukaryota; kingdom Viridiplantae; phylum Streptophyta; class Bryopsida; order Hypnales; family Neckeraceae; genus Neckera; species Neckera pumila. The sequence continues at coordinate 42,663,958 of OZ018409.1, read as the reverse complement.
GGTTGAACATGCCAACATGCCTCCACCAACTCCCGTAGAGAAGGAATTACATGGTCAGGCAAATAAGGTCTTTCACCTTTGATAACATCACCCCATTTGTTCTTGGTGTATCCATCAAATGGTATGTGACCTGTCAATATTTCATAACATGTCATTCCAAAACTATAGACATCCACCTTCTCAGTCCATATCTCACCATTTCGATCTTCTTCATTCTTTTGAAGCTCTTGCAAAACTTCAGGAGACCTCCAAAACCCTGTTCCTTGAACGAACATCGCACACTCGTAATCTGCTACATCGCAAAATATTGGATCAGCCATTGGAGTTTTAATGAGGACATTGGCAGCTTTCAAGTCTCTGTGCAACACACCTTCTAAATGCAACCCTTGCATCCCAAAAGCAATTTGTAACATAATGTGAATGGAATCACAAACCGAGAAGGGTGGTTGGTTTCTTCTATTTCTAGACAACAAGTCAAACTCCCAAGGATGGGTGTTGTCTTCCACTTTGAGGTCAATGAGTGTGCGCAAATCTCCCCAATACCTCCACATCAAGAATGCAAACCTCCCATCCTTTAATAATGTCGCACCCAAAATGAAACATCGAAATCCAAGAATGATTGCCTCACGATAATCAAATACATATCCAAAGCTCCTCTTTTGTCCTGACATAGATTCACTGCAATCCTCTCCACCCTTCCTCATAGTGTGGGGCCAGTGGTGTTTCAAATCTACCAAAGAAAATCCCGCTTCCAATTTGAACACCTTCAAGACCAAATCATCTTTAATTCCCTCCACTTTGGCTTCAAAGATCTGGGCTTGGGCTCCCTCTCCAATCAGTCGCCCCAGCTCCAAGTATCCAGCCCAATCATCACTAAAGAAATGGGGAGCACTTGCTTTCAGCTCCTCCCAAACAGAGAGTTGATTGGGGTGCGGGATTGAAACAGAGTGGTGGATGTCGTGACCAGGAACTTCACTCCAGGTCGACTTGGATGCCGCAATTCTACTCAAAACCTCCAACTCGTTGTCCTCCTGCGTCTGCTGGGCTCCGGATGCAAGTCCCAACATTCTAGGCCCCGACAACCCACCTCCTCTTGCTCCCGAGACTCCCGAGCATGCTGTCAAGATTCGAATCCAAATCCATGTGAGAAACGAAGGAGACTCTGCAGCAATTGATGGAGGAACGGACTCGGGGCAAGTGGTCCCATCCACTCCACTGGATAAGACTTCTCTCAGAATCTCAACTGCGTCCTCACCGCGACTCGTGCTTGGCTGCACTTCTGCCATCACTTCCCCAGTTCTAACGACCTATTACAGTCGCCTCCACGTTTGCTTTCACACCAAGAAAAAAACAGCGCCCCCTCCTCGAATATGCAACATAAACGCCTCCACTCCAACCCAATTCAAGTGGCTCGAAACTTCCGACTGGCGATTAAAAGGGCGGAAGTAGGGTTGATGTATAACGGGTGGATCATCCACATGCGCAGGAGGGTAACTGTCCTGCAAAAAGACGACGGGAATTCGAGATGGTGGTGCAAACAGATTATCGTAATCAACGTACTCTCACTCCATAGCAGGCTCTGATGATCTCAGCAAGCGCAAGGACAGAGGTACGGACTTTGGACCCTCGCCATCAGGCGGCTCACAGCCCGCCTCCAAATAACTTCAACTCTGCTCAAATAGATTGTACTCAAGACTGTAACTCTAAATAGCAGACTGAAGCCACAGCTTTAGCCGGTAGCTTGGAGCAGCAAACCCCAGTGAAAGCGTGAGAGAGAGAACGAAAGTCGGCCAGGGCAGGAAAGAAACCAGTTACCCCTTGGGCCGTCCTGGCCTTCCAAGAAAAGCCGGCCAGTGATCCAGTGAAGTTGGATATTGGGATTGCGGAAATTTCTCAGAATGGCATCGCGTTGTTCTGGGTTTCCTTTCTGACTGCGATCGGATGCAGATTTGCAACAGCAACGACACAACTTCCACCCCAATTAAAGTGGCTCAAAATACGCAACACGCTGAAGTAGGACTCGATCACAAGGGCTCGGTCGGCATGCCCGCGAGGCACCGTCACTTGGACAAGCAGACGGATATCCGGTCAAAGCAGTGGTGCAACCAGATTGCAACGCAGTCTCACTGCTAAGCACACTAACTCTGGTAAATCATCGAAGTGCCGACACTGATCGAGATACTAACCTTAATAGATCGTTCGAAGCCTGTCATTTCTGCAGCCTCGCATCATTCGGCTCGCAACCCACCTCTCCAATACACAGCTTCGAAATGGCTCACATAGTCGGATCAACTACACCTTAAAGGCTGGAGCGAGCTTTTCGTCGCTAGCCGGGAGCGACCAACCCTAAGGACTCGTTTCCATGGAGGCCTGGAGGGGTCCAGAACCGGACCTCCAGGCCTCCAGCGCTGCATCTAGCGCAAACAGCGCTGGAGGGATCGGAGCTTTGACCGGAGAATTTTTTCTGAATTCTTCGTCGGGTGAACATTTCGAAGATTTTTCCCTCTGGTTGCCTGTCGTCAGCTTGGACCCCCCCTCCAGTTCTGGCCTCCATGGAAACTGGCCCTAAGGAAAGCTGGCTAGTAGTAGGAACGACTTCACTTCTCTTATTTGGTAAGAAAACAACCTTGTGCAATTGAACTAGGTGAGGAATGGCTTGTGCAGCTAAGGTAAATCGCTACCCCATTACAAGCAAAATGGGAGCGAGTCCATTGTGAGCAAAATTGTAATGGTGGTGTACATTTCAAAATTTGAATTTACACCACCATTACAACATTGCCCACAATGGGCTTGCTCCCATTTTGACTATAATAGGGTAGTTTACCTTAATAAGAGAAGTCAGCCTATGATAGGCAAAATGATTGGCTTGGCCTAATGGCATTGTTGAAATTTTTTAAATTCATTTCCACTTAAAGACAAATGTGAGAAATGGGGATAGCAATTGAAATTTTATTTTTTTGACAAAGTGTGAATTTGTTATGAAATTTTGAAGTGTACTACCTAATTGGCCTAGAAGAGTCTATTGAATACCCCAAAACCAACAAAAAGTGTTTCTAAACATGGTCACAACATGAAGGCCTAAAAAGTACTTCTTGGGATGATTTTGCATTCAAAAGGTAGAAGTTCCTCTTGCATTCACTAATCTTTCCATCATCATCATCCATGACTTGATTATAGCCACTAAAGAAAGATATTTTAACCATGAACAAATAGAATAATGCCCTCCAAGATGGGAGATTGAAATCGAAGGAGATAATAGTGGGCTAATTTTTACCATTCGATTTTAGTCAATTATTTAAACCAAAGTTTAAACTTATAATATTATTGTAGACATCAAGTGTTCAATGGATGATAGAGAATCCTTCTATGCAATTGAAGACAATAGTATAGATGTTCACTCTTGGAATTTTGTGTTTAAAAAAGAGGTCTTGCACAATAGTTTGACCTCCAGTGAGTGCATTTTTTTTAAACAAATGAATCCTATGGTACCCAAAATGATGATTTCCATAGTGACTAGTCCAACATTCCAAAGTTAAAACAGATGGAAAGATGGCATTAACCTCTAAAGAGCCATTGTTCCTTCAGGGGACAAATGGAAATTTTAGATAAGTACTTATGGGCTGAAAGTTTGTCTTGATTTTTAAAACTCCTTTTGAAGATACTACTAAGAAAAATGATAAACTTTGTGGGAATATAATTTTTTGTTCAATTTGTCCTCGGAAACAAAAATTATGCCCCAAATAGCTCAGAATTTAGAAGGAAGAGAGGGGGCAGCAAAAAAATTTCAAAAACTTGAATTTCCTTTTTAATTTTTTTTCCTCACAGGTAGTATTTTGTCTACTTGGAAAGCTTTTATTCGTTCCATTTGGATTTGTTGTGAGAAATTATGGGCAATCTTTTTCTTTGGGCAAATAGAGCATCTTCTTGAAAAAATAACTTGTAGGATTCATTTTTAAATGCAATTATTACAATTTTTCAAAAAAAATTCCACATGGTTTAGTTTACTTGCTAGAATAATATCACCACTAGATTAGTGCATTTTAATTTCATTTTAGAGATATTAATAATTTAGATTTTCTTCTATCTTGTACCTACTTCTACTTAACAATTTTTGAAGTATGAAAATCCAATTTTTTTGAATTTTTTTTTTCCTAGACTTTCAACTCAAATCTCCACCAAAAAAATTTAAAGCTCAAAATTCTATAGTGCAAAAAATTAAAGTTCAAAAGGTTCAAAGTCAAATAATCTAGTCCCACAATGTGGTAAATAACTAGGATTTTTTACTTTAAACACAAATATCTTGCAATTTGTGTGGTCAAAATTTCTGAAATGTTTTCCACACATTTTCATACTAATTAGGTGTAAGATCCTATGGTTAGATGTGCAAAGAAAATAATTTTCATATTTTCTTACACTTTGCTATAGAAATGGCAATTTTGAGTGTTTTTTGGTAGAAAAAAGCCTTGGTCCTTTAGGGATTAAATCTCACATGCATGATTTTTTTTCCTTTCTATGTTTCATTGTACAAGATTTTCATTATTCAAAACTCTTTTCATAAAATTTATGAGGGCAACCTTCAAAGCGCAAATTCCTACCCCGTCATCAACCCACTCACTCCCAATCTGCCACCATGCTGAAAGTATTTGCATCACTTCAAACTTTTGACAACATTAGGAAGCAAACAAACATCGTTGCATCAATGAGTACGTCTCTCAATTGGGTTACAAAAATGGGCTCTCGAATGGGCTATTTGCCTCAGTCACTCGTATATAGTACTCACAGTTTTTCTGTCTACTACAGACAAGTGAACAAATATATAAACACTACTTAATGACCAGTAATAAGATGAAGTCTGCAAGTGTTGGACACGCACTATTTTGGACTCTCTAAAGTTCAGTCAATTTGATACAAATTTTTTTTACACAATTCAATGATATCAGATCACCGGGACATCACGTTACATAAAAGCACAACACCGTGACCTCATTCAGCATGCTTGCAATTTCGGCCTCTCCACAGGCTACTGATTTCAGCCTACCGTATTGTAAGGGCACAAGTGAGTTTATGTCAACAGCATTCAGGGACCCTGCCGAACACTAGAACCAAAGAAGATTTTCTGCTGCATTAATTTGTTCTCCAAGATCGTCTACCAAGCTTTCACTATCAGTACTAGTAAGCATTGGTTTTGCAACTCTCATCTCCAAGGGAGCATAAACATGTTGCTAGTATGCCATCAGAAGACAAGAACCTGTTTGGATGCGCTCCCGTGCTTGCCCATTGCTTTACTGAGTGCACTATTGAAATCTCCGAATGGAACCTTCTCAATTCTGAGACACCACACCCTCCCATGTCACCAACTGCCCTCAAATATATATTTAGTCAAAAGGATACCCTATTAGGTTCACAATGTTATTAGTGGTAAAGTAATGTTAGTATAATAGAACATTAGATCAATATTAAGGTCATGGTACGTCAATGCTGATTTAATGTTTAGTAAATATTTGCTGTATAGTATCGAGTTAATATTAGTTATTTCTTAAAATCTTAGATTATGTGGGATCGCAAAACTCCAGGACTTCTGAGCATATCTCTCACACATTCTACGTGTTTACAGTTCCGTATGGGAAGACATGATCTCCAGGAACTTGAATATCAGACTTTGAGAATGAGAGAAGCGGTGACTTACGCATATTGTAACTTGCCATCCCGAACCAGTCCAAGAAGCTTGTTGGTCATTACCGTGAAGTCTTCATTAGAATGTTCTGATTTCCACTTCCCAAGCCAGAACCCACGTAGCCGAATATCCTGGGAATCACCCTCAAATCAAGACTACTTTCAACACAGCACTGTAAAACTTGTCACCATTTGGACAAACTAGGAGCCTCATAATTACACTAGCAAGTGTGGAAGTCCACGGTTGCACCTAATGAAATGGACGCTAGAGTGTGTGAACACGAAAGGCACAGGGTTTCAATCTGGCTAGAGGGAGAACGTTATCATCATTGGTCAAGCTGTCAAAGAATGTCACAGGAATAACCAAGTCGAATTCGCACATCTATAGATATTCATTTGGTCATCAAATCGAAAACAAATCAGGCTTATCTAAACTATTTCAATTTAATACTACGAATGAACTCACCTTGAAAATTAAAGGGCCAGTAGCAATGGTGATGGGCTTCTTAGACATTCCACCATACGTTACCAAAGTACCCCCATCCCTGAGATTCAGAGCGTAAACAGAGAAATGAGCACCTCCATAGTCGAGAAAAAATCTGGTTCAACTGAATTCAGATTTTTGTGTCATCACTTTGAGGTTGAAAATTAAAGTCTCTGGAGTCAATAGACTAATAAGTTTTAATATTAATTATTTTAAATTAAAAAGAAAGTAGAACGTCAAGTGGAGTCAATGTGGTGTGTTCCAAAGCTGCAATACGGTCGAACGGACGACCATCCATTGCTAGCGACTTCGGAAGTTAGAAACATCAATGAGCCACTATCGCCCATCTAATAGCAATATCCTAAATATCCTTAAAAGATTCCACTGAGTGGCAAGAACATGAAAACGATATGTACTCGTGACTCCTAGATTAGTGAACTTACCCCAATAGCTTCAAAACAGCAGTTGCAGCAGAACCGCCTACACAATTGAGACCCAACTTTGCTTCCGCTCCAAGCTCCTTCTGAATAATGTCCAAGCACAGATTGAATGGTACAAAGCATGAAATATAATTGCTGCCGAGATCATCGACCAACAGGAAGCTGGTGACAACCATAAAGCCATGATATCTATTGGGTGATTGAACTATGTACTGTACATAAAATCCTCATTACACCAGGAAGATATAGAATTTCCAAATCCAAAACTTAACCTAACCTCCGATCAAGCGTGCTAAATTGCGAGCAAATAGCAGAGAACAAAAGAATACCAAGAACGTTTTCTTGTCCAGCTTGCCCAACTCTTCCTCAGTAAGCACGTGCTCAGCACCAAGACTCAGCAGTCTTTCTTTCACTTCGCTCACTCCCGATCTGACGATAATGAGCATGACATCAACGAGACGCAAGTGTGTCTAGCTCCAGATTGCAATTATTATGAAGAAAAAACGAGGAGAAAGAACAATCCAAGGAAATAACGATCCTCTCAAAGCTTACAAGATGTTTAATGAAAGCAGCGTGCAACGTAAGAAACCATGCACGTTAGGACATCAGCAAGACTCACAGAGCACATTACCATACGCTTCATTGTGCTGAACATACCTATCTCGAATAAGATTTAGTGTCTGTACATTACAAAGTTGCGCTAGTTGAATGACACATTGGCCCACCATACTCGTTGCCCCATTCTGGACAACAACATCCCCTGGCAACGACGGTCCACCCATCAGCTGCTGCGCGCACTTTCAATTCTCTCAATCCACATCATTACATGGAATCATAACAATTCAGTTTGTACGCTTCTGAGAGGGCATAAATTACATTCAAACACAATAGGAATACAACAAATTTGATGTTACCGAATAACTAGGTGGTAGTACCTTCAGAGTATTATTTGACTTAATATTCCTTCAAGAAATCATCCTCCTGTCTTGCAAATCCTACATCTGCCAAAAGAACTGAAGCATTTGATTTTTGGCGCTGACCAGCTTTTAGGTCTACGAAGTCGTCAAGCATACGCAACGCAGTGCAAGGATTGACAGAGACGGTCGCAGCATACTCCATAGGTACATCCTGACCTACTTTGCACCAAGCACTCTCCTCCTGCGCTATGTGGGTCCTCCATGTGCCTGTAAGCACCCATAATTATGGTGAGATACATAAATTGGCACAGGAGCAGTACAGAGAACCCAAACCGATGTTCTCTAAAGGAACAAAGCCAACGAAGTCCTATTCAAAATATAGAGGCACTACTGTATTTAGAAAAGGCCAAAGGTCAACGAGATCAACGTCTAGGAGACCCCTTTTTGTAAATTATTGATTAAATCCTAAGCAGGAGGATCTACACCGCCTACGGCTGTTCTAGACTTGTAAAAAAAACAGTCGCTCCACTCTGCAGGATTTGTGATTTAAGAGTGTCTCTGAAGAGCAACTCGAAGTCAGGATTGGAGGTCTTAGGGGCCTTCAAAGCATCAGGCCTGGAGGAGGAATATCAAGTTAAGGCTAGTGGAATACTAACATCATATTAACATTATGTTAACACCATTTGTGTTACAGAAACAATAACTTACAATGAGGACTATATGAATCTAAAGACTCTTAACATTATGAGTTCGGTGTCCTCCTTCGGTTCCTCAATAGTACAGATTAGACTATAAATTAGTCTTCCAGCCTACTCCTAATATGAGAATCCATGACTGTATCCTTGAAGTGGAGACTAACCCAAGTGAGGATGAGAGGGAATAACCCAATCATCAACCTTCAAGTTCCGCACTCCTGGCGTTACAGCTACGACAATTCCAACGCCCTCAGTGCCCCCCACTGCTGGAATTGATGGTCGCATCGGATAAGCCCCTGCGATCATTCAAAATACACAATGTCGGGAACTGGAAAACCAACAAGTATCCGAGCAAACAGAACTCAGGAAAAACATTCAATTGAAGAAGATCACTGGTCTGGACTTTAGAAGCATACCATCTTAAAAGATCCCACGTTAGATGTTAATGGAAACTTCATGTCCACTTAATAGATGCCAATTGTTAGATCAACTTAATGACAATGACAATAACATCAGACTGGCTTTCATTGTGACACCAGTAGCATGACTTTAACATCAACGTGAGAAGCATATGAATATAATGTCAATAAACTTTGTGAATCTAATGGGGAGGGTTTTTTGTGAAGATATTCTAAAACTTCAAATTTCTAACTATGGAGAAGAAGCTGAGGGGAAAACTGCTTGGTGAAACTCTGCACTGGCGAAAAAAAGGTGAAACGAGAATTCCCAAGTAATTTTGATAGTTCAAAGTTCCACCATGACACTGCCAGGATCTTAAATAATCGCTCTCTCAAAATAAATCCGTGGTTTCTAGTGGGAAATAGCGGGAGTACCACAGATTTATTTTGAGAGAGGGAGTACGCCCTGAGACACCACCGTTTTACCATTTATTCTATTTGGTGTACTAAATAGCATTTCACAGACCAACGATAAACTATGAACAACATATATTGGCGTACCTACTGATGAAAAACATTTCCTCAGACTTGGATCTCATGTTTGGCACTTGTTCATTAACCAACTGTTCATTAAGAGGCTTCTTGATAGTGGTTCCAAGGTAAATTTAGAAAAAAGAATGCAATTACTCTGGAACACATCATTTTTGTGTTACATTAAATCATTCATGACATTTAACAAAATAAATGGATAGAATAAATGGTGTACCTTCGATTCGGTTGATGTCAGATGGATTGATAGGGGCAGCCAACATCTTGACACATACTTCTCCATCTTTTAAATCCCGACCATCCATTTGCACCAATCTACATGCATCCAAGCATATACTCGCATCAGTCCCATCCATCCAGTCACGCTCTGAGATGAAGTCGTTCAACGAACTTAAAAATCATTCAGGAGACATTGATGAAGGAGTGCAAAACCAAAGTTCACAAAAGGGTTGTGCAAAAGTGGACAAGGTCAGTGAACCTAATTGCAACCCTTACCCCCAAACCTAACCCTATATATTCTTGATTTTGAGTACACCTATAATTCGCACTTTGGAAATTCTTAGTGTACTCAAACAAAATCCAAAAAATACAAGCTAAAAATCATTTTTCAGTCCCCAACAATCCAACAAAAATTAAGGCAGTCAAATAACAAGAACCACACTTATTTGGACGCATTCAGGTGTACATCCCTAAAAGGGAACTAAGAGCCTCGAGGGGCGAATGACTCTAGACTTCCTTCTGACAGCATCCATATGCTGAGAGTCTAATTCCAACAACACCAGATTCAGCAAAACTAGGCACACAGTAGTAATGGCATCACAACTTTTGCTATTTAGGGTAGACAAATCCAACAAAAGTAGCACTCTGACATACTCTCAAATGCGAAGACAATGGACCACTGGCTAAGCTCTCAATTGTTCAGATTGAGCTTAACTTTGCAAAATGTCGAAGATTCCATTTCATGCCAATTCAGAGGCTGCTCAACAAGATTCTCTAAAAAGTAATTCATTGATCGCACAGTGAATACTCAAAAACACCATTCGAATGATCCACATTGCCAAGATATATTAAAAGAACCGAAGGAAAAACAAAAAGAACATATAGCTTCGAAAACATAAACAAAACTACAGAAAGAAGGGGAAACAGGAACAGGAACAGGGTACCCACCTGAGGACCTGATCAGGAGCGCCTAGCGTTTCATACACAGCAGCTGTGGCCGGCGGACACGCCACTGACGAAGTGTGGAGCCCCTGGTTCACGCGATGCGAGGAAGAAGTCACAGCCGGAGCAATGGCGCACGGACGTCGAAAGATGGTTGTGCGAGAACACAACGATCGCACGGGACGCAGCAGCAAAGTCGCCATCGCCAGTGATCGAGAGCTAATTGCGCAGTTGACGGATTCTTACCAAAATTGGTGCAAATTTTGGTATAAATGTTGTAACAACGAACAGAGCGATGTTATGCGGGGCTTCTCGGTTCCTCCGTCCCAAGTCAGAAATTTGGTAAGAAATACGCAACCCTAGACTGAAAGCAACAGATCAATGCAATGCGAGCTTCCCATCGGTAACTCCAAGCCAAATTGGTGCATGCATGAGGTCGGATTTGATACAGTACAACCGTTTTGCAAAACCCTGAATCCTGTAACGCTGCCACGGACAACAAGTGTCCGATGCATGACAGAGAATACTAAGTCATCCATTAGACACTTAGTGTGCACAACAGCGTTACAGGATTAAATAGATGATTCATATTGTACCAAAAAGGATGATTTTCATGGTGACTAGCTTGTCCTTAGAAGGTTAACCCTTAAACGTCTTGATCCATTGTGAAATGGTCAAACTTCCTCTGTGAGCTAAATTTAGCAGTTTAAAGTGTGTTAAAAAAATCTTATATTTTTATCACTTGAGATTCTAAATTGTATATCAATGTGAGAAACTTCAATTTGTTTCGTGAAAAATTGTAATTGTTATCATTTTTGTTGAAAAAATTGACCTTAAAGAAGCAAAAATAGCAAAAACAATCCAAATAATTTCAAATTTTTTCTAGAGTTACAAGTAGCATAGAAATTAGTGTGAAAAATTATCAATTGGTTATTTTATTTTTTACACCCAAAACAACAACAAACTAAGACCTTGAAGTCAAATTCAATTATCAAACCAAATTTATCCTTTTATTTAGTAGATGTATAAAATTTTGATAATTTTTTGCTAGTGGAAAAATGTATTTTCTAATTATGTTGCATTTTTCAATCATTTTGATGGAAAAATCAAATTATTGTGATTTTTTAAAGCTTTCGGTGAATATCAAATTATATAAATTGTAATATATATTAGAATAATCCGTAATTTTAACCATAAATGAAGAATGGAATGAAAAACATAATTCTATCATTTAAATATAAATAATTGTTTTTTAAAGAAATTATGAATGAAAAACACACCATACTGTGTTATTTGGATTCTAACACGTGGAGCTTTCAATTGCAATAATTCTTTCAATTTTTGACACTTTTCCAAATTTGAAAATGGAGTAGAAATAAAACTTGTCAAGTTTCATTTTCTTGGTTTAAATCAAATTCTAGAAATAGTTATTTTGAAAGTTACAATCGAGGTTAACCAAGGCGCATCCAGTTTTTGGATGCGTGAACCTTTAAAGGTTAAACCCTTGAAGATAAAGATTTTGTGATTTTGAACCAAATAGTAAGGGAAGTGCACCCATAATTGCTACAAAAATAGGGACTCCAAAAGCCCAACTTTTAATATTGATGGCATATACTACTACAAGACTATCGATAGTCAAATTTTAATATTTTCTGGTTGACAAATGAAAGGAGGTTCTAAGGCACAAAAGAATGCTACATTTGGATCATACCATATACAAAAGTTATAAAGGGTCAAAGTTTTTTTGGTAGATGTTCTAAAATCATTTTTTCAACATAGATACATATTAATTTTGGAAGTGTACACAGAGTGATGGTGGTTTCAGATAGGGTGTGATTTCAGATATATCACTTTAATAGCAATTGAGTATATACAAACTCAAACTATTGAATCCATATTCATTAGAAGAAGTATTAGCCCTCCGGAGGGTTGCTCCGGAGTGACAAACCAAGCTATTAAAAAGTTTGGTCTGTCACTCCAGCTGATTGCTGCGATGAGTAGTCAGAGTGGCTGACTGCTCTTCGAAGCAATCAGATTTTACAAAATTATTATTTATTTACTTTTAAATATTTTTTTATTGATTTTTTTATTTGCGAATTTTGGTTCCTGCGTCCCTGTCACAACAGAAGCTGCAGCGCAAAAATAGGAGAAAAACAAATTTTTGAGCAAAAAAAAAGTAAATTTCAGGGTATCCCAAAGGATTGTGGAGCAGCCCTCCAAAGGCCTGAAATTTTCACTAATGCATGTCTATAATCCTCACTATGAACTTTGGAAATGCAACGTGTCTATATTTCTAGTAATTTCTTAATCAAAAAGTGATGAAGTGAAAGTATAGAATTATGCCAAGGATCCCTAATTTCAACCCGTTTTCGAAGGTCCAAGAGAAAACAAAAAAAGTGTGGCTATCTTCATTGATTCAATTGGTTGAGCACTTCAATCTAAGAAAACTATAGGAGATAATGATTTGATAACTTTTTGTGATTGTTTTTGAATCAATTTTTTTGGTGGGTGATATTCAATTGAAGATATAAAGGCTTTTTAGTGTGTGTAGAAAGTTGTTAGACACTTTTTGGAAAAACTAGTTTGAGACAAAATTGAATATAATTTTTTATTGATAAAGCACTTGAGTAGTAGAGAAGCGTGAGCTTTTGGTTTGTCACAATCTAGTATAAATAGGATTAAAAAGAGATATTGTAAGAACATTTCCATGTCAAGAGCGAGGCATCCACATGCTTTGACATATTGGAAGAAGTAGCTTGGAATACATTTGGTTATTGTAAATATAATTGGTAATATAGTAGAGGCAACAAGAACATTGAAGATTGTATTGGGAGTTGATTTCTTTGTTGAAAAAGTGAAGAACCCTCAAAGAAGCAAGTTTAGGATCATTTATTAAGATTTCTAAACCAACTTTATCTACCAAAAATTGGAAATCAAGGTTAGAATTTGCTCAATCGTACAAAAAAAGGAAAGTGAGTAATTGAGGAGAGTGGTTTTAGTGATGAAATAAGGGTCAATTGTTTAGGTTAGTGCTAATAAGAGCATTCCAATCCACATTGTTAAACAACAGTGAAATATGGTGGAGGTTCATTGATGCTTTAGAGTTGTGTGACAACAAGAGGTGGAATTGTAATCCATATAAGATGGAGAGGACACTCAATGCCATAGATTACCTTGAGTTGATGCAAGGGAAATTGCTAGCACTTTAATAGATTTTGACTTTGAATTGATCTTGATGAAGGTTTTTTTCAACAAGAGCGTGCGTCTAAGCACCTTTACACATAGCAAAAATTGTTCAAGAATGTTCCAAGAGAAAATATATTCTTTTATGGAGTAGTTTGCTCAATTACCAGACCTCAATCTCATTGAATATGTGTGGCCCACACATGAAATTCGGGGGGCTTGGAGGGCTCCAAGTTTCCCTACTGTCTGATACATTCCCAGACTGTGGGAACATAGCAGCAGCAGTTGGCTGACATGGTCAAGCGACTGCCACGTCATTTTTTGAAAAAAAAAAAAAAAAATTTTTTTTGCTTAAAATGATATTTTGGTAAAAAATTTTTTTTTTTTTTTTTTAAATTTTTTGACACACCCGTACTGGCGTTCACTGAATCTGGACAGATCAGGGAACAGGCCTGAAACGGCCCTCCAAGACCCCCAAATATCATCTAATGGCTATCCTCAAACAACAATTGAATGTATATCCAACTCAAACAATCTTCAAGAATTGTGGAATTGCATGTAAGAAGATTATGTTTCTATAATTGTAGATGAGTATAAGAAGTTTTATGCTAGCAAACCTACTTGAATTTAAGTTGTTGTAGAAGCAAAGAAAGGTGGACAAAATTCTGAGTATTTGCAAAAGAATGACTCTATGGACATATTCAATTTATGAATGTAGTATTTGACTTTCTACAAATAGATTTTACATTTTTCAAATGCTATTTTTTGCTTTGTGCATTACGATTTTTATGAACAAAGTTTCTATGTTTGATCATTTGAATTCATGGCATTTTCAATTTTTTGCACTTGAATGAAACACTGACTCAATAGTTTGAATTAGTGCAATTTTTGTTATTACTATTTAGCATAAATCGTGCCTATAGTATTGGATTGTATTGGTAAGTGAATATATTTTAGCATTAATTGTTTGAAGAATATATGAATAAATTATGATTTTTCAAAGTATTGTGTATTTAGGTTTACCAGTCATCAAGTAACCTTTAGTTATATATTATGATTGCATATCTTATGTAAAGAATTTCCTTTCACTGTTTTTAATGATAAATTTTGGAAAGTTTGGATTATTATGGAGAAACAAAGACTTCAAATTAAGAAGGAAAAGTCCAAAAATATAAATGTAGAAAATCTAAAAAGAGGACAATTTTTACACCTTAGTTTGATGTCACCTTCATTGAAAAATATGTAAATAAATTGAAGGAAAAGGTTTAAAAAATTAATAAGCCACTTTGTTGAATCCAAAGAAAATTAAACTCAAAGAAAATCAAAATATTAGAAAAGATATTTGTACACTTTGCTTCATTACAATTATGACCACTTAGAAGTCAAATATCAATCCATCATTTGACCATCTGCCATCAAGAGAATTTTTTATGGAGAAATGAAGGAATTACGTCATTGTCAAAATGAAGGATAGAGACTAAGGTTGTTTTTATAATGAAATCAAGTGTCTGTTACAAATCCTCAGAAGGTCATGGGATAATTTGAAGATGAGAGATTGATTGCTCATTGACAAAATGCATGAAAATTGTTTTCAAAGTAGAATTTTAGATCTCACTTTTGAACATGGTTGAATATCTTCTTTTTAAAAATTTGAACTATGAAAAGTTAGGAAATCAAGCTAAGTTTTATAAAAAGAAATCCATTTATGATTTGAGCCTCTCCCAAAAAAATTATAGACAAATCTCAGAGAAGATGTTTGAAAACGTCAAAAAGAATGACTCTTGCAATCCCTCTCAAAACTTTGTCCATAATTATTGATTGCACACTCAAAATTTCAAATGGATTTTTATAGATGAAAGTTATCCTGATTTTCCATATCAATTGAGTTCAAAGTTTATTGAAAATGTTTGCTATTCTACTATGCCTTTAAATGAAGTCCAAAATTCTACTTTGAACACAATATTTGCTTTTGATTTAACTCAATATAAATGATCATTTTACCTCCTACTTATATAAAGAGCTTGTCTTCTCATCTCTATATGTACAAAATAAGTAGTTTTTGAAGATATGTGCTTAAGATAGTTGCCCAATTTTTTTTTTTCATTTAATGCTGAATGATTTTCTTTAAAATTATATTTGAAAGGGGACAAAGTTATTTTTAGACTTGAATTAATTATTCGGCAAATATGTGTTGAAGGTGACCTTTGGCTACAACATTCATTCCACGAAACTCAACTTGTAGTGGGTAATAACGAGGTCACTTTCCCATAGTTAATTATTTTTTGAAACCAATGAACCCTAGCCTCTCATGAATAGATAGAAGTTGTATATTTTAAGCAATGTTTTATAGGAGTTCACATTACAAGCAAGTCTCAATGTTAGAACCTCCTTCCACTTGTCAACAAGAAAATCAATGGAAATTCGACTAGTCACAGAATCACACAATCGTATATCTTTGGATGAACTGAATGTGCACTCACACTTTTGGGTGAGTGAACAAAAATGAATTTTCATTTGCCAATCTTAGCCTCTCATGAATAGAGGTTGTATATTTTAGGCAATATTTTGTAGGAGTTTATTTCAAAAGCAAGTCTCAATGTTAGAACCTCCTTCCACTTGTCAACAAGAAAATAATTGGAAAAAATTTGTTCAATCACATAATCACACGATAGCGTATCTTCGGATACACCGAATGTGCACTCACACACTTTTGATGAGTGAACAAAAATAATAACAATTTTCATTTGAGAATGATAATTTTGCATGTTTCCTCCAGCCCTTGGATGTAAACAACTTCTAAGCTTATCACTCCAATGAAGATCTCCGTCTTCCACACACATCCCAAGCAGTGACATCCAAAGTCTTGACTGTCTGTGCGGACACCTGTGCTGCAAACTAAGGCTTCCTCCTCACATACGGCAACCATGGAGCCGTGACCCCGTGAGTCTCTTGCCCTACAGGCTGTTTCCTACAGTAGTGCCTTGCAACAGGCCGGTGGACCAAGATGGATGATGAGCGGTGAAAACCTTTGGTACGTGGAAAAGATCTACGAGCTTGGACCTACCAAAACTCGATCGGGCCCAGGCAAGCTAGCTTGGACCCGTGCAAATCCTTGAAAAGATCTACAAGCTCGGCATGAGTCGATCGAACGCAGTCCAAGCCAGGGACCTACCAAAACTCGATCGGGCCCAGGCAAGCTAGCTTGGACCCGTGCAAATCCTTGAAAAGATCTACGAGCTCGGCATGAGTCGATCGAACGCAGTCCAAGCCAGGGACCTACCAAAACTCGATCGGGCCCAGGCAAGCTAGCTTGGACCCGTGCAAATCCTTGAAAAGATCTACGAGCTCGGCATGAGTCGATCGAACGCAGTCCAAGCCAGGGACCTACAAAACTCGATCGGGCCCAGGCAAGCTAGCTTGGACCCATGCAAATCCTTGTACTGTCCCCCAAGAGCAAGCAGATTTTCCTGGTGGGAAAAGACGTACCCACTTGAGATTTCAGACCTCGAGGCGCCACTCACAGCCCTGGGGCGGTCTTGGTCGGCCTAGCAACTCCACGTTCATGAATACGCTTCAGGCCACGTAAGTACGTCCTTCACCCTCCAACTAGAATTTCCCACAACGGGGCCTCGATCCAGTCCTTCCTCTTATAAATCCATCATTTCCACTCTCAAGAATCCACTCCCATTCCTCTATTCCGGCCTCTAGCGTAAGGAACTTCAGATTGAACTGCATCTCGATACTCGTCCTTGGCTCTCGATCTCAACTGCAGTCGATCGATCAGACCTGTCAGTCCTGTTCGTCACTTCGGTCTTACATGTTGAGGGAACATATGTTAGGCTTCGTTTTCAGCCTCAATTTGATGTTTCATTTATGTACTTGTGAAACTGGACCAGTGTCATACTTGCTAACCAACAGCGAGGCAGTTAAGAGATAACACTTGGCAGCAACCATGTCGAAGAACATGTCTGAGGTACGCGAGGAGACACTTTTGAAGTATTGCTGCTGTTGTCCACTTTGAGTTTCTTAAGTGCAGGATTATGGATACTCGAGAATACACCCCAGATTCAGCAACGTTTTGTAGCAACGTTTTGTCTGCTAACACGAAAACGGGATTCAATAGTTGACATTCAAAGTTACTACTAAGTGTGTCGTCTAGACTGAATAACGATTTGGTACATATTTGCTGAGAAACTTTGCATATTTGCTTAGGCATGTACGTAATACTGCTGCATGTTTGTTGAAAAACGTTGCAATAATCCTTCAAATTCTAATAATGAGTGTAGGATGTTATATGGTAACTATGAATTCACAGGAAGAACGGGGAGGCGTTACCCTCCCCGGTAATCTTTCCTAGGCTGTTTCTTCACCCCCCCTGACTTTCTGTTTGAAGAAAGTCAAGGGGGGGCGAAGAAACAGCCTAGGAAAGATTACCGGGGAGGGTAACGCCTCCCCGTTCTTCCTGTGGAACATAGTGTCAGTTTTCTTATTTTGCTTGAAATTGGGTGTGTACATACTTACCTTAAGCTTTGCACGAAGAGGATTCACTGTTTTTTTTGGCGTGAGAGAAGTTTAAATAATGTTCTTACTGTCTGTGGATCTGTTTATGAACAGACTTTTTATGGACGTAGAGAGCCTCCATGGCTACTAGAGTCTATGTCTATGCCCAAAGAGCATCGATCGCATTTTGATCAACGTGGATGCGTTCGACAAATCAAATCGTTCAACGATCGCAGGACTACCAGTCACATTGAAAATGATCTGCCTACAAGCAGGTCCAGGGCCGGGAGCTACTTCCCAGAGCAGCCTTCTGTGACTGCAGATCGTCATGCAGTTGTGTACAACGCTCTTCCTTCAGTCACTCACAGAATTGCACCCAACACAAGCTTCAACGTTCCTGTAAGCTCCTCAACTAGTGAATGTTGGATTTTGTGTTACACCCAAAAATTTGTTCTCTTAGTATGTCAAATTTGTCACAGTGCTACCATGAATCCATTAGAATCAGTTGCAAAATGCATTCGGTGATGCTACCGGGACACATGCTAACAAAGCGCGCACCGATTCTTGCAGATTGTTGAGTTCATGGTGCCTCTGTGCTGTGGAAAATGCGAGGAGAAAGTGAAAGAAGAACTTGAGAATGATGAAGGTCAGTTGTACAACAAACTTCACAGTATAGGGACCAAGTAGGTGAATATTGAAAAACGGGCTATTAGATCCATGCATGAGTGAAGCCCTGTAACAGTGTAAACCCATGCGCGCAGATGGGGGTGTCTTCGGTGGAAAGTGTAGCTTGTTGGTCTGTTCTTGCTTACGCTTAAGAGTCTTATAATTTCATTATATTCTTCCTTTAGCCATGATTTTTCGTTGCTTAATAATGTTATGTGCTTCTATGCATACGCATTCTTCTGATCAATAAATACTTGGTTCTACAATGCAGGCGTCTATAATGTGGTGTGTGACCTTCACAACCAACGAGTGACGGTTTCAAGCAGTCGAGACCCAAACTGGCTGCTCAAGAGAATCAAGCGAATGAAGAAAAACTCCCACTTCTGGAGGGGCAGCAAGCACTTCAAAGATGCCCATTATCTTGGAACCAGATTCCCCCGTCCAATATCCTCCCACCACCATAGCCAGGAGCTGTCGCAACCCATCGACATCCCTGCGTACAGAGAATCTGCTCCTCCACATTACAGAACTTCTGCATTAAGTCAGAGCCAGAGATTAGTGGCACCAGGATCATCATACGATGATGATCGGGAGTACTACTACCGGGGAGCAGAGTACCAATACAAGAGCTCAAGCCCTTACGAAACATCCTACGATGCGCAAATGTATGCGGATGCCACGGCCGCTTCTTTCAGGGACTCCCACCATCGTAGACATCGTCCATCTTCTTACGGCCGACCCTATGCGACAGATGATTATGTGCTGCACTCGACTGGATACTACTAGAGCACAAAAGATCCCAAGTTTATTGTGCTACTTTTGATGATGATCGTAACCATCAAAATCACTGTCGAGTTAAATGATGTAAAATACTAATGACTTAGTGTGTTCAAAGTGTATGTTGTAAAGTTTTCTAGGACTGAGTTAGTGTATGGGATACATTTTTAAATTCCACACATGACAATTTTGAAGGATGTGGAAGACATAGGATGCAGAGCTTAGTAACTAAGCTTTGAGAGTATGTTCATTCCAAGTAAGAGTTGTTTGAAAGAAAGCAGCCCAGAAAACGTGTACTGATATGTATATTAAGTTGATAGCCCTTTTACTGTAAAAGATTGTGCATTAAGCTTAGTTGTATAAAGCATGGGGTGTTTCTACTCCATTTTGAACAAAGGTTGTAGCCTGTTCAATTTCGAACTGAATCTGGTTTCATTGATGACTGTTCGTACTGTCTGTCATCAGATGAATTTTGGATGTTAGGATCAGCATGTTTAAAGCACTTACGAGCAATGAGACTGCCGAATGTTTTGCTTGCTAAGTATTTGTGAGCTTGTGTTAATGTGTATGAGCCACTGAAGAGGGCAAAGACATGAATTAAGTGAACTTAGCTGTGGCTTCTCAATGAGGAAGAGAATGAAAATAGTTTGTATGCAATTTGTCTAAATGGCTTAAAATGCTAGAGTGTAACTTTTGTCTTGAACAATTTTAACCATGTAAAAAGGTTGGATGGCAGATAATCTTTGTAAGATAGAAGTGTAGATGTTCATCCTTTGAATTTTGTGTGGAGGGGGGCGGGGGGGTCTTGCACAGTAGTTTGACCTTCAATGAGTCCTCTTGGGTTTTTTGAAACAAATGATTCACAAGGTACCAAAAGGGATGATTTCCATGGTGATCGGTTGCAACCTAGTATTTTAGGGGTTAAGATAGTACTCCATAGGATGAACCTTTAATCCTATAGGCCTCAATTCATCTCATGAATTTAAGTTTTATAAAGATGTATCATAAACAACAATCTTTACAAATAATTTAATATCAATTTGTAAACGGAAGTTGTAGATTATGGATTACATTTGTATGGTTAAATTTAAAGTTTACATTACCACTATTTAAAAAAATAATTGAATTTTAAAATTCTTTCAAGAGTAAATCCACTACAAGCAAAAGGGGTGTTTTTAAGTGAGTTTTTAAGTGTAGTCTTAGACATCAGATTATAAGTAATGATCTTTAAAAATATATACAGTAAAAGTTTATTAGAAATACATGTATTTCTAGTAAATTTTTACTGAAGATCTTCTTAAAGGTTATTACTTATTATCTAATATCTAGGACTACACTTAAGAACTCACTTAAAAACACCTTTTTTCTTGTAGTGATCACACCCTATATATTGATCATTTTGGAATAAAGTTGATTGCAATGAATTTGTAAATATAATTTACAAAGCTCATGTGATATAATTATTTAAAATTTAAAATTTAAAACAAATGCATGGATCTCATTTTAGGAGGTCACATATTTAAAAAAATATAGTTTAAAAAACATTTCTTTACTTGACATTCTTTCAATCTATTATTTGAAGAATATTGGGGAGTAATGATTTAATAAAAATATTTTTGGAATTATGATACATTTGATTATGAATCCCTAAATTTTGAAATTGTTCACTAGTAGAAAACAGGTTCAAATATAATTAATAAAACTATAAAATGACTACGGTAATTACAAATGACTATGATAATTAATTAAAATATAATATGACCTTTAACAAAGGAATGATTGACAATGGACAGGCAGGACAGGTGGAAGGGTGCTTGCATGAAAGATTGGTACTAAAACATTGTCACAAACGCAATGCCGAAGCTTCATTTTGCAATAACTTTAGAAGTATGACTCATATGAACTTGAAATTTTTAATGGAGAGTCTTCTTATGAGTTTAATCATATCTCATATTTTTTAGAAATTTTCAAAAATCATTTTATATTTAAAAATAATTTAAACTAATTTGTCACGTTTTGAAGTTTAGGGTTTTTACTACGTAAAGAGTCTCCAAATTTAATGATTTGGAGATGAAATTTCTATGGTCTATTCCCTTAGTAGGAACTCATGTTTTTATTGTAGAAACAGGATAATTATTAATTACTTAAAAACTACCTAGTAGTACAATAAATTCGTTCCTAGGGAAAAATTTGATTAAGGATTTACAACTAGTAGAAATTAACAATTGGGATCCGCACAACTTAAGGTTTTAATTGACATTCTTGCCAACTTAATCTAATTGCAACTACTCTCCACTCTCAAAGGCCACAAGGGTTAAGAATCTCCTAATTTTGGTGCTTCTTTATTCTTTTAACCCCTAAAGGACCATTGTCCCTTTGGGGGACAAATGGGATTTCGGGCAAGTATCTATGGGTTGAATTTTTGTTGTGATTTTTTGAAACTTTTTTTGAAGATAGAAAAACTGATAAGCTTCGTGGGAATATAATTTTTTTTTCAATTGGTGCCCAGGAACAAAAGTTATGCCCAAATAAGCTCAAAACAGGGAAGAGCGGGCAGCTTAAAAATTTTGCAAAAAATTAAATTTTTAGTTTTTAATTTTTTTTCCTTATAGATTATATTATTGACTATTTGGGAAGCTTTGATTCATTTCATTTGGAGCTTCCATGAGAAAGTTATGGACAATTGTGTTTTTCGGGCAATTAGAACATCTTCTTGAAAAAAATAACTTATAGGATTCATTTTGGAATGCAATTTTTGCAATTTAAAAAAAAAGAAGTTCCATGTGGTTTAGTTGTCTTGCTAGAACAATCTCACCATTGGAATTAGTGCATTTTAATTCCATCTAAAAGATATTAATATTTTAGATTTTCCTTCTATCTTGTACTATCGTCTACTTAATAACTTTTTTAAGAATGAAAATTAAGTTTTTTTGAATTTTTTTTTTTTTCCTAGACTCTCAACTCAATTCTTCACTAGAAAGATTTAAAGCTCAAAACTCTATAGTGCAAAAAATTTAAGTTAGAAATGTTCAAACTCCAAAAATCTAGTCCCGCAATGTGCTGAAAATCTTGTTTTTTTCACTATAAATGCAGATATCTTGCAATCTTTGCGGTCAAAAATTCTGAAATTTTTTCCACACATTGTCATACTAGTTAGGTATAAGATCTTACCGTTGGATTTGCCAAAAATACAATCTTCAGATTTTTTTACTCTTTGCACTAGAAATGGCAGTTTTGAGAGTTTTTTGGCAGAAAAATGACCTTGGTCCTTTAGGGGTTAATTCATATCCTTTTTCAAATTGGCTCCTGCTTCTAAGTTAATGCTATAGTCAAGGAACAGCACTGCCAAGTCAGAATTGAGCCGGATGTAACTGGAGTTGGCTTATCAACTTGTTATTTGGACCGAGTCACTCCAACTTGATTCTTGTCTTCACTTAAAGAAACCACAGTATCTTTCTTTACCGATTTGGCATTCACATGCATAGTATAATTGGGCTTAAAGAAACCCTCACACTTATAAAACTTGCATTCCTTCACCAACTTGGACTTGACTTCTTTCAACTCAAGATTCTCCATTACTAAGCATTTAATAACAAATTCAAACTCCACATCTGATTTCCAATTTGCACACTCTCAAGCAACACTACAATGACACACACATAAATCCAATTTGATTCATAAGTTTTCCATTAAATTTGAATTAGTAATAAAAATCATTCTCATACAAATGTTTAGTTTGTTCAACATCATTACATCATCCTAATGGTTAAACATTTTGCACCGCATTCAACTAGAATCTACAATTGATTTCTATCAATTTGCACTAAGCTATATCTTTAACTCTTGTCAGATTTCCAATTGACTGCACCATTTTCACTTGAACTACTGATTAGGATTCACAAATTCTTCTCATTACACCATCCCAATTTGGCCTGTTAACAGCTTCACGTTAAATTCATTCACCTCATCCTCATTCAATCTTTCCACTTGGACATCACCACAACTTACAGATTGATACAAATCAGCCCAGCTTCACTCACACACACTCCGCATCATACACAATTCCCATTAGAGATTAATTGCACATCAATCGACTAAGATCAAACAGACACACTTGGACTCAAAATTTCAAACTTAACACACATATAAATTCACACACAAAAACAACAAAAACTACACAGCACAATTAGCTGGGACACGCACTGGACTTTCACTCAACAGCTGGTGAAGAAAATGAGGAAGAAAAATAGCACAAATAAGAGTTGATGACGAAGACCAACCGCAACAACCGAATCGGCTAAGTCAATTGACTCAACTAACATTCTAGTTAGGAACTACAAGCTAAAAAATGGAATTCCAACTCGACTTCAAGATAGGTACTGCCAACTTGGATCACAACAGAAATAACATTCTAATTGAAACACATACTAACCAAATTGACTTGGACTCACTTAGCAGTAACATCCTGACAAAAATAAACTTAAACTAAATCCAAATTGGCATATGGCTCAGACTCACACTCCAAATCACTTTAACACCTCAAAATCATCCTATTTGGCAATTCAATTCAACTCCAACTTGCTAAAAGCCGATTTTTACACTCAAAATCATCTAATAGACTTCAAAAAGAATTCCAATAAAATATCTCACTATCTACATCTACCAAGGGGCATTAACCCCTAAAGTCCCAAGGCCATTTTTCAGTCAAAAATCACTCAAAACTGCTACTTTTGTTGCGTTCATCTAAAAGATGAGAAAAAATATTTTTTTTAGAAAATAACCGTAGGATCTTATACTACACTTTTTACAGATCATGTAGTAAAAATTTTGTGATGTTTGACCGTATGGATTGAAAGATATCAACATTCAAAGTGAAAGAAAAAGTTTTTTTCAAGAAGATGCTCTCATTGCCCGAAAAACAAGATTGTCCATAACTTTCTCATAAAAAGTCCAAATGAAATGAATCAAAGCTTCCCAAATAGGCAAAAATATAATCTATAAGGAAAAAAAATAAAAAAAATAAAAAATAAAATTTTGCAAAATTTTTTTGCTGCCTCTTCTCCCCTGTTTTGAGCTTATTTGGGCATAACTTTTGCTCTCGGGCACCAATTGAAATAAAAATTACATTCCCCAAAAGCTACTAAGTTTTTCTATCTTATGGGAAAGTTTCAGAAAGTTTCATTAAAAATTGAGCTCATAGGAACCTGCCCAAAATCCATTTTGTCCCCCGTAGGGACAATGGGACTTTAGGGGTTAAAAAATATTTTAGTTTATATCCTCTACGTCCATGCAAAGAGGGCTCCCTTGCGCATGCAGTTCTGAATATTGAAGATGGTTTTAGGATCATTTTTTTGATGAAATCTCTTTACCATGAAGTCTTTTCAAATGTCAATTTTCAAATTTCTTTAAAATTACTTTTCCTATTTTTTACAAATTAAAATGTTAAAGTATGTATTTTCTTGCGATTCTGCACTTTTCTAGTTCTCCTATTTAAATTTTTTTTTTTGCTTCTCCTTCATAGGGTATCTTCTTCTTATAGGTTTATACATTTCTCATATTTTTTATATTTAAAAAAAAATGTTTTTCTATTTTTATAGTACTCTCAAAAAAATGGCTGAAAAGGGCCAAAGTGGAACAAAAATGGAAGGTCATTCTTGCAATGACTCGGAAGTTGAATTTATTAAATTAACTATCCACACCTCTATAAAGGATTGCTTGCATTGTAATCATTTTTAAGTCACAAAACTGATTGCTAGATGGACGGCTTAGATGGATGGATAAATAGAAGGCTTATATGGATGGATCAGAGGAATGGCTAAAATTGTATCTCAACAATAAATGGCCAGCTCAGATTTTAGGTCAGCCGCCGCCAGGGTTGTCTTCCTCGACATCGCGACGAGGGCAACAACTAGACGTCACACGACGTCTAGTAGACTCCTCACTACGTCCAACAAGGTCAAAATTACCTTTGACTTTCCTAAAAGTTATCCCCCTTTAACTTATGCCACCTGGACGCCATGTGGTATCCGCGTGGCACATTTTGGGGCGCATGCGTATGTGGCGAGTGTGAGTTCAGGGCAAATGCGGATTCAGCGACCTTAGGTAGGCAACTACGGATATGAGGCGACCGCGGATAAGGAGAACACGGATAGGCGACTGCTATTTGGGCAACTGCGCGTGTGGGGCTGGGTAGGCGACCATGTGTTGGGGCGAACAAACCTTGGGCGACTGCAGGTAGATAAGAGTAATCCGAAGTTGCCCACTGAAACCTGCACTTGCCCTCTCAGGACCCGAGATCGCTTTTCTGCAACCCGATGTCGCCTTCTGTTACACGAGGTCGTCCAATTTAGACCCGCATTTGCCTACTCGGTTCCTGAGGTTGCCCTTTAGAAGGCTATCCGGACGTCCAACGTTCAACGTCCCCTACCCCTCGGACGTACCGTGACATCTAAACTTTACATTTGTAGAGTGAATGATAAATTTTGCGCATCACCAGCGGCCACCCAGCTTGTCAATCCCGATTGTCTGCCCTTGACTAACGCCCTGTCCGCCTCAATCGATGCCTGACCACCACCCCATCTGACCCGACCGACGATCCGAACGCCCCATCCGCCGTCCATCAGCCAGTTCGTCCGCCATCCGTCCGCTAATGTATATCTTATAATATACCATTGGAAAGGTATTGTCAAGAGCTTTCCAATGGTATATTATGCGTCCGATTTGGTCAAAATTTCCAACAGTGGGGTCCTTCCAAAAATTGGGGTCCGCTAAGCCGTTCGCTAGTTTATAGTCCGCCCAGCCGTCCGCTTGTCTTCTCGTCTGCCCGCTATTATGTGCTTTATAATATTCCATTGAAAAGATATTGTCAAAAGCTTTCCAATGGTATATTATGCGTCTAATTTCGCCAAAAACTCCAACGGTAGGACCCTTCCAAAGATTGGGGTCCTCCCTTCAGTATGTAGTCCGCCCAGCCGTTCGCTATTATGTGCTTCATTATATACTTTTGGAAAGGTATTGTCAAAAGCTTTTCAATGGTATATTATGCATCCCATTTGACCAAAAACTTCGACGGTAGGACCCTTCCAGAGATTGGGGTCCTCCAAGCCGTCCGCCAATTTGTAGTCTGCCTAGCCGTCCGCCTTTCTGCCTCTCCGTCCCCTATTATGTGCTTTACAATATTCCATTGAAAAGGTATTGTCAAAAGCTTTCCAATGGTATATTATGTGTCCTATTTGGCCACTAACTCCGGTGGTGGGACCCTTTCAAAGATTGGAGTCCACTAAGCCGTCCGCCGATCTACCTAGCCACCTAGCCGTCCGTCTGTTATTGCATGCTTCATAATATACCAATAGAAAGGCATCGTTGAGAGCTTTTCAATGGTATATCATGCGTCTAATTTGGACAAAAACTTCAGCAAGGGGACCACTCCAAAGTTTGGGTGCTAGCCATTATTTTAATTCTTGTAATCTTCAACACTCTTGGAGTTCTTATCTTCACCTAAAAAGATCGAAATGGTCATTATTAAAAAAAAAACAAGTGGCTCGCTTGCAATTGTATTATTAAAATCTTAGTATACTTGATTAGTAAATATTACTAAGAGTCCAACCATATAGTTTTCCTTCTTTCAATTCAATCAATATTGTAATTTCCAAAATTGTAGATTGATTATGTAACTTTCTATAAAATGATTTGTGTATGCACAATTTCTTATCGTTACCACATTTCTTAGATTATAAATTTGTGGCATACATTTAAAATTCTCTTTATGCTAATGCCTTTGGTCATATTTAGTTGATATTTATAGTAGTATTGAAATTTTGTTGTGAAGTCAATAAAACTATTTCTTGAGTTTATATCTAGTTGTAATCATTAAAGTACAATTGTTAGTTTCAAGGTACCTATACTACAAAGTGATATTGCGTAAAATTAGGTGTGATGACATTAATACATGTTAAAACATATGCTGTAAAACTTTGAAAAAATCCACAATGCATATTCATTGCCTAAGGTAGAGTGAGTCCTTTATTGTGGTGGGTAATATATGGCCGGCATACCCACCCTTGATTCTTAGAATGATTCACAATCCAAAAAGTTGTAAATTAGTTTAGGATCAAGAATCATCCAATATTTCTAAGAGTCCATATTACAAATCTAATGTTCTATCCGGAACTTTGAATAGATTCATAAGATTCACTATAACAACATATTTTAAAATACAAGTATTAATTATTTATTTAATTGATATTCAATGCCATCATATTAAGATCTCAAGCATGCAAGCATTTTTCTTTGTTCAATAAAAATCTATTGATTTACTCCAAAATCCACAATCCATATTTCCCTTTGAAGCTCTAAAATGCAACTGTTTTGAAAAATCAATGAATATTACATAAAATACATGTTTGGTCTTGAAAAGATTAACAAACTCACGCGGACATGGGTGATTATTCATCTCTCCAATATAAAAAAAATTATAAACTTGCTTATATAGTTGTAATATAATAATACTAATCCCTTGAATTTGGCATGCACCCTAAGGCCTAAATTCAAATCCTCTTTAAATTAAAATTGCACGTTTCACACTTTTGCATTTGCATATTACAACAATATGAATTATTGATATTATTTATGATGTAGAAGTACATAAATGAGGTCCATAATTGTCGTATATGAAGGATCATCATATTTGAGATCAGTCACCTTCTTAACTACCGAAGCACCAATATTTTTGGTATGGATACATTGTTGATGGTTTGTAAATTAGGATGCAAATATGTGTGTGTGTGTGTGTGTGTGTGTGTGTGTGTATATATATATAAAGGATATAGAAAAATAACATTAACTATTTTTTTGTCATTTGAATGCAATATTTATTCTTGAGCTACATTAAACTACGTACATTAAATTTCATTGAAGTGCTTAAAGCATTTTAGTAGCATCTTCTAATAGAATAATAAGTTAATACAATTGCTTGTACTATGTATACTTTGGTGTTTCAAACTATCAATGTATTTTACAAGAAAACTTAAAGGAATACTTGAAGTTATAGTTGCATGTTCCACATTGTACATTGGCACATAATAATTGATAAAAAAAACAAGGACCATATTGAAAACATAAATGAATAAGTTTGTGAGGTTTATATGTAGTATATTTTGATAATGACATTTAAAGAGGATTGAAGGTCAAACATATTCCGCACATTGTACCAATGTTTTTGGTCACTATTGTAAGATTCAAAATTTTGGATTTTTAGGATATAGGGTTTAGGGTATAGAGTTTAAGGTATAGGATTTAGATTGTACACAAAATAGTGAAATTAGATTGTCTCATACCATTTTCTTGACAATCCACACTATACAAATATTCACAGCTTTTGTGCAATGATACGTTCAATTTAAAGCCAAGTGTATGGCATAGATTTTTGCACCAGTTCAAGATTTAGTTTAGAGAGTGGCATGCACCTCCATATGGAACAAGCATTGATCAATGAGGTAAATTATCTCAGATAAGGCAACCTAATTAACAAGGCAATCTAATTTCACTATTTTGTGTAGGTTTTAATTTGTTGAAAAATAAATTCAATGACCCTTTCTTGATACATTAACCCCTACAGGACCATTTGTCTCCTTACTATATTAATTTTGAATAATATCTTTTTGGAATTTTTTGAAATTGTGTATTTTTGCGAGAGCTTTGTGAATATATATTTTTTAATTTAATTGATGCCCAGGAGCAAAAGTTATGGCACAATAAGCAAAATTGGAGTTTGGCGGGCAGCACAAAAAAATCACAAAAAGTCAAACTAAGTTTTTTTCAAATTTTTTCTCAAAGATTATATTTTTTTCTAAATGTGAAGCTTTGTATCATTCAATTTGGACTAGTAATGAGAAAGTTATGGACAATCTTAGTTTTTTGGGCAATTTAAGCATCTTCTTGAAAAAATAACTTGTAGAATTTGTTTTTCAATGCAATTTTTAGAATTTTTCACAAAAAATTGTTAAACAAGGTTAGATTTTTTTGCTAGAACAATCTCACCGTTGGAATTATTGTGATTCAATTCCATCAAAAAGCTATTAACAATTTAGTTGTTTCATCAATCTTGAATCCACCTCTACTTAACAATTTTTTAATGAGTGAAAATTAAATGCTTTTTATCCTGAATTTTTTTTAAATATTCTTGACTCAACTGCTTAATATAAAAAAATAGAAAATCGAAGTCTATTGTGCAAAAAATTTGAACTAAAAAGATTCTAAGCCAAAAAATCTAGTCAAGCAAGGTGTAAAAAAACTTATATTCTTCACTTTAAATGCATATATCTTGCAATCTACATGGTGAAAGTTTCTGAAATTTCTTATACATGTTCATATACTAGGTAAATACAAGATTTTACAATTGAATATGCAAGAAAAAACAACTTTTAAAGCTCTTTTCTCTTTGCAATAGAAATGACAATTTTGAGTGGATTTTGATAGGAAAAACACCTTGGTCCTTTAGGGGTTAATGTTGCATTGGATGCTTATAGCATTGAATAGCAATCTTTGGAAGCAAATATATGCTTTCTAGAATCCAATGTTTTAGTTGAAGCGGACGGCTCGGTGGACAAGTAAGTAGTCGTTGAGCGAACAGGGCGGACGGCTGGCGGACTCCAATTTTTGAAAGGGTCCCACCGTCAAAATTTTTGGCCAAATCGGACGCATAATATACCATCAGAAAGCTCTTGACAGTACCTTTCCAATGGTGTATAATAAAATATACACCAGAGGACGGCCTGGCGGACGGGGCGTTGGATAAGGTAGACAGCGTGGCGGATGGGGCGGACGGACGGCGGATAGGGTGGTCGGACTGTTGGTCGGGGTGTTGATCAAGGCGGATGGGCCATTGGATGGAGCAGCCGGACCATTAGTCAGGTCAGATGGAGTGGCAGTCGAGCTATTAATCGAGGCGGACGGGGCCTTGATCAGGGCAGACGGGGTGACTGTATATCGTTGTCCGCTACAGTAAGCCGTTCGAACGTTAAAATTATTCAATAGTGGATGCAACGTCTGGACGTCCAAACGTCCAAACGTCCCAAAAATGGACGTAATTTTGCTTGGGATATAGCGTTTTGTCAACCCTGGCCCTTTTGGTACCCAAATTTGCGCGTCCAAACCCAAAGTTGCCTGTCAAATCTGAGGTCGCCTGTGACGGACCCGCACGCGCCTAGTTGATCCAAGGTCGCCTTATGCACGGTCGCTTCATTTGCATGCGCCCTCCGTAACTGGAGCTCGCACCTCCTATAAGTTCACTTGCCCATGCGGCATTTGACAACTTTTTTCAACGTTGAGACTTCCGGTCTTGCATCCTTACGTGGCTGCATGCGTTACCTTCAAGTTGAATAATCTCTACTTCTTGAGTTCTTTCATACCACTTGTTATTGTGAATATTGTTTCTCCAACAAATCCAATGCTTGTTGCAGAAAACAGTGATGGGTCAGTTCCTCTTTTGCACACTTCATACAACACTCCTGGTGTTGTCGGGAAGGCTGTTAAAGATTAGGGCCGGAAGCGTAGAGGCACCACTCACCGAAAGCGATGGTACATGCTGAATAGTGCGGATCACCTCGCTTTTAAAAGCTGGAACAAAGAAGAAGGGTCATGGACAATGCAAATCTGTGAAGATTACATTGAATGGTGCCACATCGGAAAGTTCTTTCCAGCATGGCGCCATCATTACAACCGTCATACCAATAAGGCAAACTTGAAGTACTGTGAAAGTCCAGCTTTTGTTCAAAGATGCGTGGAATTGTACCAGGTCCTCTATAAAATCCCTTTTATAGAGAGGAATGAGGTCCCTCTATTCATTGCCAAAGGAGCATATGCTGAATTGGCCTTAAATAAAGAGGTTGATTGGTGCATAACAAAAGAAAGTCTATACATAGCATGTTCAGAAGTTGGTGTCATACCAAAAAGGGTCCTCACATTCCCAAAGGGCGGTTTAGGCTCCATTCGTAGTGATTATCGAAACACTGAAACGCTTGAAGTCCACACTGAGGAATTAGAGGCGGATGAGGATTTCGATGGCATGCGAGCCCCAAGAGTAGTACAAGTTAGGGAGCAACCTATCGTGTCCACCAAGGTTCAAGTTCAAAATGTTGAGGCTGTTTCACCATTACGAAGACGGAGAATAAAACATCCCCCTAAAGGTGTGGCACTCCACCAACCAAATTGGACCTGCATCATCTTCAACAATCATTTTGCAACCATTGTTGGCACCACCAGGTGCAAGCAACGTTTTTGACTTTGGCCCCAACGACGACACGCTTATGGAAGCAGTTGTCCGTGTTCCCATTCCTCAGTCAGAAGCAGCTATCGCTGACAACACTATAGCTCTATGTAAGGCCCTTGATCTTGTGAAGGCCAAAGACACAACAATTGCTTCACTGCAATCGGATATCCAAAAACTGCAATCTGATTGCAATAAAAAAAATGCTCTCATTTCTTAGCAGTCCAAAGAATTGCAACGCCTTCGAGAGAAAGAGCATCAGACGTTGACTTTGTCGGACATGGACGATGCCTTTGTCGAGCACAATCCATATCAATTGGACAAGGTTATAGGGGACCTCACAAGCAACGCCTTTCACCATTCACCTCCTACCAAGCATATCAAGGGTTCTTCACTTCTTCTAAATGCACCTCTTGCTATCATCACGGAAGACAATATTGCTGCCATGAGTGATCAACTCCAAGGGACCCAGGATTCACTTTCATTTCCTGCAATTTCACATCCCGTACTATCCGTGAAGAAACTGGGTCTTCAAGAGGAAAACAATACGCTCACCACGTAGTTGGCACAATTGGCAGCCACATATTATCAATGGAAAGTTACATGCATTCTTTTGGTGGATAAATTGCTCAAGAGTTGGATAAAGTTTTGAAGAACTTTGTTGCAAATGATCCGAAACGGGAGAACGGACTCACATCTTGGACATTGCTCAATAACATGTTTTCTAGTGACATGCCCACGTTTGAGTTACCTGGAAAGACTACCGTAAATTGGAAAAAAATGGGTTAGGCCCATGAGAATCAAAAGTCTAGCCACTTGATAGAGGACGAACAACAGCTCCTGTGACCGAAGATTGCACCTTTTGTCTTGGACCACACCAAATGCCCCATATGTCTAGACCCATTTGGCCCTGAAGGAGGGTGGGCACTTGGATCTTGTAGACACATGTACCATTTGCAATGTCTCATCACACAATGTTTGATTAGACAACGTTGTGTGATATGTTCATCACCATTCTATGATTGGTTGTATGCTTTATTCAACTTGATGACTTACATGCCACTCTCCTAGGAGCACAGTCTTGACATGACGACAGATTCTAAACTTTGGGGGCGAGACTTGCTTTGGAGTTGGCGACAAGGGCTACATGATCAAGAATCTAGAAATTTGAGCTCCCAATTGAACTGGAAGATAGATCCCAAAGAAATTGTGGCAGTTGCACTGAGGCTGATGGGAGCAGGTCTACAACATGAAGGATTGAGATCATTCTTCTTCCAATGCCTTGGAGGTTACTTTGATAAAGGCTCTGCAACTTTCAAGAGGAGTCCTCATCCAGAAGGTCATCGATGAGATTTAGACGGGAAGAGGGTGGCCATTAAGATGAAAATGCCTCCGTTGAAGACTTGACTAGTATGGCTTACCTAGACTCTACGTACGGACCTTACTACCAAAGTCAAGCACTCGACTATCTTTTGGAAGCACACTCTCCGCAGACAATGAGAACCCTCCAAGCTCTGAAGGACTCCAATGTCTTGGAATCCATTTTGAGCAGGGATGGACCAGCATCACGAACTCGTGCAAAGCGCAAGCTTGGGGTTGGAGAGTCATCCAATTACAAACGTGGCAAAGAAAGCGGTTCAGTAAACAACGAAATTATTATCAACTAAATGTTTGCAAAAATTGTTCACTTGTAGTTCAGTTTTGCTTAATAACAGAAATCCGAAGTGGCTCAATAATATAGGGTCATATAATATCCATGCTCACCTAGTCGAGTAGTATATAGTGCTTTAGTATTCCTTTTTCATTCCACTTCTACGATTTTGTATTACAATTTTGTACTTATGCAAAGCAATTTTATAATGCTTTGATATTGTATAATAATTTATAATGCTTTGATTTTATATGATAAATACTACCTTTATTGCTTCACATGATTGTGCATTTGTGCGGTTATATATTTGTCGAGAAAGAAATTGGTGTTTTTACTCTTTTTCCAAAAATTATCAATTGTAATAGACTAATAATAACAGAAAGAAGGGCCTTTCTATCCCCATCAATCCATGTAGTTATAGAAAAATTAATTTCCAAGATGTGAAGCCAAACTAAATAAACAATGCATGTTCTTCTCATTCTTGATTTCTTGTACAGGAAAGAAGAAATGGTCCAAAAAATGAAAGGATTTTATTTCAAAAATATATATATTGGAACGTAATAATGGGAGAAAATACATGTTATTCTTTTTATGAAGCAAAGTCTCTACAATTCTTTAAAAAAATTAATAAATATAGGAATATGATAATGCAATAAAATGGGTGCTACATTCCTTTAGTCCTTTTAAGGAGATCCAAGAAAGTTTCAACTGTTTTCTCTAAAATTAATGAGTCTTGCAATTTTTTTAAAAATCCGTGGGAAATTGAATCACTTTAGAAAATAGAAGTCTTTCTTATTAAAATAATTCATACATGAAGAAAGACAATGACAATGAAGAGGAATATGATTCTTCTAAAATAAGTAGAAGAACATAATATTGAAAGAAAATCAGTGCTCTTTTTCTTATTCAATAAATAACCCTTTATAATAAAAAATTCCAAAAGGATTCTTATCTTATTAAAAAAAAAAGGATTTGGATAGTACTAAATGGAAATGACTATTTTTTATGTATGAATAAATAACATTCATTCATAAAAGAAAACAATAAAGACAATTTGCCTTCCAAAAAAAAACTCAATCAAACATAATATTGATAATAGTGAAACAAAATGGGTGCTCTTCTGATACAATTATATAAGAAATATTTATTCACAAATCTAAAAATGGAATGGGATTAAGGCCTTCACTTTCTTCCAACAAAATTCGGAAATAGTATTAAAAATTGGAAAGGGTGTTCATTGTTTGAAAAAAAAGAATTGGAACCTCCAAAAAAAATAAATAGCAAATTAGCAATAGCATTTAATTTTTAAAAAATTGGAACATAATAACATAATAACGAAAGGAAGTGACTAAGTGAGTGCATTTCTTTTTATGTACACAAGAAGTTGAGAATTGTCTACAATTATTTAAAAAAGTAATAAGTATTTTTTTTTTGGTTTAAATATTGGAAACATAATAACCTAAAAGAAAAAGTCCTTTTGGGAATAAAGAAAAAATATAAAGAAGGTTGTCATTCTTAAAGATATGTATATCAAAACCTATTAACAAAAGAAAACAGGAGTTTTCCTTCTCATATCATAAATTTCACTTCAACTATTAGAAAATGAACGACGGTTTAGGATTTCAGGAAGAAAAACACAATAAGAAATTCAAATGAATATCATTTGCTCATGAATTTCATTATCCAAAATCCGTAAACAAATAAGGCTATTTTCCTGCCAAAAGAAACTGAAAACAACCATTTCCATAGCAAAGACTACCAAAAAGTTGGAATTTTCTTCTTCTTTTCATATCTAAGCAGAAAATCTTACATGTAAGTCTTATGATAATGTGTAGAAAATATTTAAGAATTTTAGACCACATGAATTGCAAGATATTTCCATTTGAACTACATATGAGGTGGTTCTCTAGCATATTGTGGGACTAAATTTCTTGAATTTGAACATTATGAACTTTAATTTCATGCACTACAAAGTTCTGACCTTTAAATCATTATATTTTATAGGAGAGAATTGAGTTGAGAGTCTACCAAGAAAAAAAAGATAAACTAAAAATTATTTTCATTATTAAAAAATTGTTAAATACAAGTAGCCAAGTAGGTACAAGATAGAAGGATAATATGGATTTTTGATGTCCATTATATCAAATTAAAATTCAGTAATTTAGTAATTTTGAGATTATTCTAGCACCAAAACTATACCACGTGGACTTATTTTATTTTATTTTTTGTAAAATTACATTCATAAATGAATTCTACACATTATTTTATTCAAAAAGATGCTCTAAGTGCCCAAAAAATAAGATTGCCCACAACCTTTTCAGAACAAACCCAAATGGAATGAATCAAAGTTGTTCAGTTAAAAAGAAATATACTATATGGTGGAAAAAAATAATTTAAAAAAAATGCAAAATTCAAAGCTCAAAATCTGTTGGCTGTCCCTTCTCCCCTATTTTGAGCTTTTTTGGGCACAACTTTTGTTTATGGCAGACAATGATAAAAAAATGATATTTCCAAAGAGATTATTAGTTCTCCTATCTTCAAAAAAAGTTGTAAAAAGTGATCACGAGAAGAACTCAGCCCATACGTACCTGCTTGAATTCCCTCTAAATGAATAATGGTCCTTGCGGGGTTATTTAGGAAAAAAAATAGACAGCATATTCATAATTTTGACAAAAATCCAATATTAGAATGCAAGAGAATGTGTGTTCTTCATTTTAGCTCTTATGATAGATGTCTTAAGCAATTTTGTGTAAATTAACAAATGTTCTTATTTTATCGTATAAAAAAAAACATTCTCTAATAAGAAAAACCAAAAAAATGGGTACTTTTAATTTCAACAAAAGAAAGGTTGAAAATTAAAATCAATTAATCCAGGGTATTTTTTTAACTTAACATAAAATTCAAAGACAATAAACTTTAAGTGGTCTTATAATATTTGTGCATTAAAGATTCCCACCCTTATTTTTGGCCATCACTATCTTTATTTTTATAAAATAAATATTTATGACCAAAAAAAGATGACATTTTACATTCTCTGAAGGAAATAGTCAAGGATACTAATCCTTTAACTCCTACAAAACCAACCTGCGTTTAGAATATTGACTACATAGACATTTCAGGCACGATGAATGTCACTACAGATTTTTTATATTTGGGCCCCAATTTTAAAAGAAGATGTAGACAAAGAATCATTGTAAGGCCCAACAATTTTTATAATTTTTCAATAAAAAATTATTAAAGCTATCCCATAATGTATAGTTTATTACTTTGATTTTGAGATTGGACAGCTAGCGTAGATTTAAGTAATTTACTTTCTTCATAAACAAGAAGTAGCAAAACCGTTTTCTAGAGTTTTATTCATAGAGACTTTTGAGTCAATCAATTTTCATGAAATCAGTGAATCTAACATTAGAGACATTCAACTCTATAAACGTCAATTACTGTTTCTGTATTCAAAAATATATTTTAAAGTCCTTTATTTAAGTCATGGTAGAATATACTTTTGAAGAAAATAGAAACCTTAGGTGTAGATTGTTCATTACAACATTGCCACGACTAGGATTGGTCATTTTTATTTCATATATAAATTCTTAACAATTCAATATTTCAAATCATGTTCATTCCTTCTTTGTACTCACTATTTCTTTCCTATATCTTGTACAAATCCAACTGATGTGAAATATCTCAAGTATGACACCCATTTGTCTAGGAAAAACAATCCAAAGAAGCATTACCATTATGCACATTTTTCCATAGAAAAATAATCTTCCGTAGTGCAATTGCCAAGTTTTGGGGGGGGGGCCCTCAAAAAGGTTTTATTTCATATGAATGCTTATATATTGCAATCCTTACGGTGGAAACTTCTGAAATTCTATAACAAATGGGATCAAGATAGTATACTACTACATCCAAACGTTACATATGTTGAAAAATTAGTTTTTAGAAGAAAATTAGTACTTCTTAAAAACACAAGAGGTTCCAAATTTCACTGGTGAAGATATAGTCATGGAACAATGCAAAGGTTAAGAATGTATTCAAATACAAATGCGTTGAAATGTCATGGTGCTTTTTCACATCCTTATGGGATTATAAGGATATAAGCCAATTCAAAGTCATTATATACATAATATTTCAGGGACACTTTTGAAAGAGAAAACATTATATTTCATATTTATTTGAAGTAATTGACATCAAAGAAAGTTGCCCAAACCGATTTCTTTGCACTGGGCTAGTAACGAAAATCCCTCAAGCTTCCACTAACGCTGAGATAGTCGCTTTCTTTTGGCTTCGTCCCCATCTGCTCCAACTCCTCAGGTAGTGCACCTCTAGTAGCTTTGCTCTACTCCATTCAATCCCTATTAAAACGATGTTTGCCTCTCAATTTATGATACTCCTTTAGATGCACTTCAATTTTTTTCTCGTGCAGCTTCACCAACTTTCAAAGATTGGCTAATTCTTTGGCGCTGCTACCATACCCTGGAGCCATAGCCAAATTGTCTAGCTGCAACGAATGTTTTACAGCAGTTGTGTATAATTCTTTTTCTTTTGAAGCTACTTGCACATCCAAGCTTTGTCTTTCATATTGTAGCCTCAAACGATCACGTTCCAAGATTTCAAGTTTCTTCTAATACACTGTGACATCATCCATCATGTGAGCGTGCCCATCAGCTATCTTGTTCAAATAATTATCTTTACTTTTTTTCAAAGCAACCAAGTACTTGTCGTTTGCAGCTATCTCTTTATTCACAATCTCTAACTCCCACTTCTATGATAACACGTACTCTTGGGTGTCCAAATGTGAAAGTTCTTTATCTTTCAATTCTTTCAATTCCACAATTGCTTCCCATAAACATCTTGCACTTGCAATCGTAGCGTCCAACATCTCCACATTGTCATCTGAATCAATCTCACTCTTATTGCCATTGTGTTCATGGAATTCATTGTCCACTTGCATTTCCTCCACATCTTCCATACTTTGTTTAGGAATGTCAGGTACAGTCTCAAACTCCTCAATCTTCTTCTTTTCTTTTCTGTCAACCTCCGCCTCCAAGCCCTTCTTATACCAATCTACAACAACATATTCCTCGTCCTCACTTCGTCAATTATACCCGTCGTACTCATAGGTGTGGCTATCGGAGCTAGAATCATCTGACCATACTACCTCTTGATTAGGAATGTATAACTTCCCCGGCTTAACTAATGCCAACTTCTTCTTGGCATCAAGTATGGCAGCTTCGATCAGCATTGTTGCGTTGGTAGGACGGTTTCCTTTCGGAAGCTGCTTTACAGTCGTCCAATCCACCTCTTTCTTCAGTATATGCTCGGCATACACCGTTTGGACAAAATACAAAGGAAAACTGTCGTTTTGGAATGGCAAGGATTCCAAATACACTCCAATCCATATCTCCAGGCATCTTTGTACAGAGTCTTCAGAGAGGCAGTATCCAAGATGTGCTTTATTAGACTCCAAATGTAGCTTGTGACGCAAGAGCGGAAACAAGTTGTTGATGTGGCACCAATCTACATATTTTTCAACTGTTTTGTGGGTCCAAGGCTCCGGTTCCCTTCTCCAACCCCCAAAGCCTTAATCTTTTCATGCAAAAGGATAGCCACATGCTTCTTGTGGCTTTT
This sequence comes from Neckera pumila, assembly GCA_963969595.1. Classification (NCBI taxonomy): domain Eukaryota; kingdom Viridiplantae; phylum Streptophyta; class Bryopsida; order Hypnales; family Neckeraceae; genus Neckera; species Neckera pumila. The sequence continues at coordinate 42,624,968 of OZ018409.1, read as the reverse complement.
CCCAGTTTTTTTTCAATCTTTATCGCAAAGTGCTTTCTTTTGGAGCCGAGTTAGTGATTCGGGTGACGTAGGCGGGAATGGTGGGGTCTCATCTTCCATAATGATCACTTTGTATCTAGAATGCTGCTCTAGATATTTTGTCTAATGATCTAAGAATGAACCCGTGCTATACAAACACAAAAACCCTAAAGCAATCGCAATTTACATTTACAAAAATATCGTCATTTACCATAACAAGATGTAAAATCAATCTCAAACATGGAAAAGAATTTCTAAAAGCAAGGTGGAAAGGGACAACATATCCCCCTCACAACTCAAGCCCCTGGCCCACGAGTACGTAGTCAGCCACTTCTAGGTGGATGACAGTCAATACGCAAAGCCAGAAGTGGAGAATGCGGGTTCAGGCGATCGCTTTAATACCCGAAGTTGCAATGGGGCGAGTACGGGTCTCCGGCGGGTACAAGTGAGACCATTGAAGCAATCTTGGATTCTTGGCGAACGCAGGTATAAGACTTCACATCCCAACTTTGGGTATAGGGCGACTGCGGGTATGGGTCCATGGCGACAGCGGATACGGGTCCAATGCGACCTTGGGTCCTAGGTGAACGCGGGTACAGGTCCAAGGCGACATCGGGTACGGGTCCATGTTGACTGCGGGTACAGGTCCATGGCGACTATATATAGGAGGCTTGTTTTTTTTTTCCATTTTTTATGAAGTGCCAAAGTGGCGGTATTGAATGTTACAGTGGTGCTCCAAATTTCAACATTCCTGCACATATTGGATAAAAAATATCATATTAGCACATATCACCAAGGTTTTTTAAAATTTTTTTAAAATGTGCCATAGTGGCGATATATACTTTTGTAGTGGTGCTACAAATTTCAACATTCATCCATACCAAATAGGAAATATACATATCATATGTCTATAATTTGGTTTCCATCCAAAATCTGGCGATTTCATCCAGTATTGTTTTGTACTTTGAATTTTTTAGGGCGATTTCAACCAAGTTTTTTGCCAATTTTTTTACAATTTTAATGCCAGATTATTTTTTCTAGTGCAATAAAGCATCAAAAAGCCAAAAAAAAAGCGTTGCATATCACATATGACTGTACTAATTCAGTTTTCATTTCCATTTTGGCGATTTCATCCAAGATTATAAATTTATTTCAAGTTTTTGGCAATTTTGCACCTTTCCAATACTACTTTCTCCTATAGGCGTGGTGCCAGACCATAAAATTAAATTATATTTTGCACCAAATTGCCCCCAAAAAAAACATTGGTTAGAAGTTGCCCAATCAGACAGATTTCTTGGGCGGAAGGAGATATGTTCTGAATTTTTTATTTTATTTTTTCAAATGGGTTGGATTTTGATCAATATTTATATGCAAAACTCAAATCACTACAATTAAATCTAAAGTATAAGAGAAATATCACAAACTGTTCAAATTTGCCTATTGTTGAAAAACTTACTATTTCAAAATAGGGTTGGTATTTTCATTATTAGATCTTATGCATTTTTTTACAAATCAATAGAAACCACAATTTTGACCAATATGAGAAAAAAACGTATGCAAAAGATAGAAATTGTACTTGGGGTTAGTTTTTTATATTATATCATCAAAAGTCATTTTTAGAAGAAGCTAAATATAATTTAATAACTTTCATCATACGGATGCTTTCTACTTTTTGTGCTTTGTACTCTCTTCTTTGATGAAAACTTCAAATTAAGGTTCAAAACTTATATTTTGTAATACATCTGTATTTCTATCCTAACCCCTACGGCTCTTAGAGATTGCAGACGTCTAGAAAAATAAAATTTTATCAAAAAATAACTCAAAAATACATTTGATAAATTTATCAAAAATATCAAAAAGGATTTGGGTACCTTTTTTAAAGCATGTTATACAAGTATGATACTTGTTGTCCGTTCTTGTTTTAAATCTATTAGGAAAGTCTAGTCTCTCAATCATTTGTACACATATTTAATCCTTGAAGGCAGAAGGTTACTTTTCTTCTCCAAAATACAAAGAACTACCATTTTCATAGCAAAGATTAAAAAAATGTGAAAAATGTTTTTTGGCGACATCTTGTAAAACCTTTTTGGAAGTAAATTGTCAAATTTGAGTTTAGAAAGGACTCCCAGTCGTTCCAAAAGTTGTTTTTTCAAAAAGATGCTGTAATTGCCCGAAAACTCAGAGTGTCCATAATCATTACAATACAGAATTGAGTTCAACATGTAGGGGGGAAAAAAATCGAAATAAATTTTATTTTAATTATTCCATAAATTATTAAGTAGGAGTAGGTACAAGAAAAATCTAAAATATTAATATCTTTTATATGGAGTTTGAAGTAGCACTAATGCTAGTGGCAAGATTTTTCTAACTCCAAAATTAACTTTGTGGATCTTTTTTTATAAATTGTAAAAATGGCGTTCAGAAAAGAATTTTGCAACTTTGCAAGTTTTTTTCTTTAGGAAGATGCTCTAAGTGACCCAAAAACAAGATTGCCCATAACTTGATAATAAAAAATCCAAATAAAATGAATCAAAGCTTTTTAGAAAGCCCAATAAAAAAAACTGTGAGAAAGAAAATTTAAAGATTGAAAAAAAGTTTAGAGTTTCATATAGGATTCTTATTCTATTTCAAATTCGACAACCTAAATCAACACGACTTGCCCACAATATTTAGTAACTTTTTTACCCTTGAAATTGACAGTAAGTATCCCACTTCAAAACCTTTTTTTGGAGCTCAACCTAGCCTATTCCATTTTAACAATATTCAATTATCTACTATTTCCTTGGTCACTAGATGTAATCGTCATATTGACAAATTGGGAACTTCCCAATGAATAATTCTAAAAAACAGTGATGGTATAAGTCATTTGAAATTATAAGCACACATGGTACAAGTAGCATTGGCATTGCGGCCTTGAGGGCTCATGATTCAAACATCTTTTTTTTATAGGTTTCACAAGGCCATGATCTCTTAGAATAACAATTTCACCGAGGATACCAGCTACTACTTTGGCAATTTCCTCTAAAAGCTATTCACAGTTTAGAAATTCCTTCAATCCTAAATTAACTTCTACAATTCTACCTAACAATTCTTTAAAGGATGAAAAATAACTAATTTTTTTTTCCCTCATTTCTAATCACAATTCTTGATGAATGGGAAATAACAATTCTTTGAATTTTGGATGTCTTTCGTTTCAATTGTTCTTTCAAACTGGAACTCATAGGCCTGAAGGGATTAATGTTTTCTTTTGAAATAATCACATAAAATAAATGATGCAGAAAACAAATCTTACAACAACATCCACTGACTGACATGTGGATTTCTGAATTAGGTATACTCAATAGTTTGCAAGCGAACAATTCCAATCACATTGCAATCTAATACAGTAGATAATTTCCAAAACAAAATCAAGCTTCAAAATTCTGTACATGAAATTGGGCAGACTGCAAACACAATATTAGATTTACTTATGACATTGCACATGGTAAGAAGTATTTTTATAGATTCATATACCATATTACAAAAATAGAAGTAAACAATAGGGCCAACATTTTCATTCATTCCATGTGCTACCCTCACCACAAGAACTCCTACACTCCTTCTATAGAGGTGAGTCGCGGAAAATTACTTTGGGGGGCTTCATGCATCATGGTGCAGCTATAAGGGAGTTTGTCACCTCAATGCATGTCTGTCTCTTCTTTGGGTCAAGGTTCACAAGTTGACCCAACTTATAAGCAAAGAACCTAGATCCAACGGCATTCCTGAATAGGTCCGGGTCAAAGTCAGTCATATCTCCAATCCTCATCCATTTCGTCAACTTCCCAATAGAATATGAGTCCGAGTGCTGCGTATATTTCTGTATTGATTGTATAATCTCTATGCTTGTATCGGAATTTTGGAGCCCATATACACAGAACAACTCCGGAGCCACCTACCAACGTTGTAGCCGTTGTCGTTCCTTCTCATCCACATCGGGGTAGCTGTAATGCGATGGAGCTTTTTCATCAAAACGACTTGAAATTCCCCAATCACAAATCCCGATGTGGATTATGTCATTGGAATAATTAGGAAAATGCAACATTACATTCCTCAGGGACAAGTCATTGTGTAATACCAGAGACTTGTATATGAGATGTATCACGTACACTAAAGCCAACGCCATCTTTGCCTTGTGTCTTTGGAACAAGCTAACTTTTTTTTTTCCTCCGAATGATTCCTTAGCTGCTTCATTTCATTTCATTCAAAATTCATTTGTACCTTGCTATCTTGTTCCCTCAACTCATCAAGGTTACCACCATTCCACCATAATAAGTATGCTTTCATAGTTCTTGAATGAATGGCAAAGAATTTAATTATGCCATGATGATTTTAGGGGCAGGCAAGGGCCTCTATGGACCGTTCTACCCTCGCGTCACGCATATTGTTTGTCTTTGGCAATTTTGCAGCAAGAGTAATGTATGGCAGGATTGTATCTATCCCTTCGATGTGCACCTTGCGCACCTTTCTGTGTCCATCTTCACGTACAAATCCACTAAGGGCCACCACCTTTGCCAAATGAGAGATCCATGTCACAGACAATCCACCATCTTGCTGAAAGGCCACAAGGGTAGTGTCATTTTTCCACTTGAATCCTTTGGCTAATTGTTTCGATAGTTTACTTGCTGTTGTTGCCCACCATTCCATCTTTGACACGAATTCCTTGGCCTGGTCACCTCCTGGATAGCCCGGCACTTGCGGGCGCATTTCTTCCATCAACTTCTTGGTATTGAATATGCATTGCTTGACAACATCATCCAACCAGGCGTATAGTTTATCAGCATAAGTGAAGTCCACATCGTTAAAAGCTTGGGATCCTTTGCACTTGCTTTGTATTAAAACCATCAAATCATCCGTCAACTTCACGCTGCCCATTGTTGGATCCCTCAAGTATGTGGACTCCAAGAATTCCACACTCTTTTCCTTATACCATTGCAAACACACTTTGTATGCATACTTTGTATACTCTGAAGGAGGATACATTGGATCCCTATCATGTGCTAATTGCTTCTTCTTCTTCTTCTTCTTCTTCTCTCGAAGGAAACTCCCCATTGCCCGACCTGTAGATATAGGCACTTCAAAGTTCTTTACGTCATCCGGATCCCAAGGAGATTCCTGCCTCATGCTACTACCTTCCCGTGGATTAGACATGGAGCTCATTCAAAACAATCGATGTGGATTTGGGCTAAATCGTAGATAAAAAGGGCAAAAACTTGCCCCTCCCAATTCACCCCGACCCACGAGCACGCAGTCAGCCACTTTAAGGTGGATGAAAGACAATGTGCAGTGCTAAGATTGGAGATTGCAGGTGTGGGGAACACTTAAGTATTCAAACTTGCCCAGAGGCACGTGCGGATGGTGGAAAGGAGGCGCTTGCGATACAGGGCGACCACGCGTCCAAGAACTGGGCGACCGCGCGTCCGAGATTAGGCGACATCGGGTACAACGGGCGACCTCGGGTATGTGGGGACCGCATCTGCTTCAGCTATCCGGATTCAGTTGGGCAACCGCGGATAATTCAGGTGACCACGCGTACATAGGGCGACCATGCCTGTTTATGGCGACCGCCTAGGTAGCCATAGACCTTTCTTTTTGAACTTTTGGGATGGGACCAAGATGGCATTCATTTGAAATTTTGTGAAGCACAATAATTCTATATTCATCCATATTTTGGATCAAAAATACTATTCAATCATAATTTTGCACTTTTTCATCAAAATTAGCTAACTTTGTCCACACTTTTGACAGAAAGGAAAATTTTTAGGCAAAATAAAATTAATTTTCTAGCAAAAAGTAGACATTTATTTTGAAATGATGCAAGCTGGCTCTATTATGCCAAAAAATAAAGGGCTTGTTGGATGTCCGCGGCACTCTTTAGCATTTGCAATTTATGGCGACTGACTGACCGAGGCTTTCTAGCCGTATAGTAGGTCACCAAGGCATTTAAGAAAATCCAAAGTATAATGAAATATGGCATCTAATGAAGAGAGAGCAGATTTTTCAGGACTTCTACGTTTTTTAGATCCCCGTGAAGCGATTTTGCATTAAATGTGGCATATAAGTTAATAGTGAATTATGATTGAGCGCACTTATAAAGGAACCCGAGGCCACCTTAAACCTAATGAATTGTGTACCCTAAACATTTATTTTGGGAATCAAAATGATAAGTGGTTTTGTACTTTTCCCATTTACATGAAAAAAAAATGGAAAGGGATTTTGTACTTTTCCCTCCACGAAAGCACAACACTTGACTTTAAAACATCCTTCCCAAATTAAACCATAGTGTCTTTATTCTTATGTGAAGTAGCAAAATTAAATCATGATGGCTTGATTTGAGTTTTGAGAAGCAAAATTAAATCATGGAATCTTGATTTTAATTTGAAGTAGCAAAACTGAATCATGGTTGCTTGCTTTTAGTTTGAATTAGTAAAATTGGCTTGATTCAGGTTTGAAGTGGCAAAATGTAAATCATGGTGTCTTGATTTGAATGTGAAGTAGCAAAATTTAAACTATAGTGGCTTAGTTTTAGTTTCACGTACCAAAATTTAAATTTTGGTGGCTTCATTTTCATTTGAAGTAGCAAAAATTAAATCATGGTGGCTTGGTTTTGGTTTGAAGTGGGAAAATTAATCATGATGCCTAAATTTGAATGTGAAGTAGCAGATGTAAATCATGGTGGCTTGATTTTAGTTTGAAGTACCAAAATATAAATCATGGTGTGTTGATTTTAATGTGAAGTAGCAAAATTTAAATCATGGTGACTTGATTTGAATGTGAATTAGCCAAATTAAATCAGGGTGGCATAGATTTAGTTTGACTTAGGTGAATTAAATCAATGCGGTTTGGTTTTATTTGTGGAGTATCAAAGTAAAATCATAGTAGTTTGGGTTTCATTTGAAGTGCAGAAAATGAAATAATGGTATGTTGATTTTAATTTGAAGTACCAAAACTAAATCATGTAAAACTTAGTTCTAATGTGAAGAAACAAACTCAAAATCAAAATCAATCATGATTGCACTTGAAATGTCATTTATCCGCCTTCTCCACCCCAAAAAACGTCAAGCCAAGGCGTGATTGTAGATGAGCAATGAATATAATTTGCTTGTAAAGAAGCAGGTCATGAATTTTGAGGATTTAATGGAATCCCACTTCAAAACTCAAGATTTCCCTTCCAAGCCTCCCATTTCATTACCTCCCCTCCACAAGCATATTGTGATCTCCATCCAAATACAAACACAAATTGATTGGACGCTTTTTTTTTTTTTGTATGGTTGGCTACCACGACCAAACCAAATCCTACAATCAAGAGGGTGACATCACCAAACAAGGCAGAGGATGTCACTGGGAATTGAACTGTTGACCATTTCAAAGTCCACCACTCATGGCCATGCCCCCGAGGTACTACAAAGCCACCTCGGTTCCACTTGGACTGACCTTTGCTGTTGCATTTTTATGAGTTCATAGTTTTCTTATCGCCTGAATTCTGTACCCGAGGTTGCCCAAGCGAGATTGCCTCCTAGGCAAGGTCGCCCTGATAACCAAGGTCCAGAATTATCTCATTCCTGGACCCGAAGTCGCCCCACCTGAGGTCGACGAACTTGTGTTCGCCATACTTGAGGTTGCCAACGAACCTCTGAAACCAGGTTTGCTCAAAAGAGGACGAGCTTCTGTACCTGAGGTCGCACCATAGACGTGGTCGTCCTTCAAGCGTGGTCGCCCTTCAAGTGCGGTCGCTCAATATCCGAGGTAGCCATTGTCTGTTTTAGAGAAGGTATAGAAACTCTTTTGCACCCGAGGTCACCTACCCACGGTCGCCAAACCTTACTTGTTTACAAAAAATTCAAGAGACCAGCCCTTTCAAAATTTCTGCGTTTTTTAGAACATTGTGAAGCGATCTTACATTAACTGTGGCATGTGAGTTAATAGTGAATTAGGATTGAGTGCACTTATGAAGGAACCCAATGCCAATCTAAATCCTATGAATTATATACCCTAAACATTTACAAGGAAAAAAAAATGGGAAGGGGATTTGTACTTTCTTTTAAACATTTACATGAAAAAAACTGGGAAGGAATTTTGTACTTTTCCCTCCTTGAAAACACAACACTTGAATTTGAAATGTCCTTCCTAAATTAAACCATGATGTCTTTCATGTTAATGTGAAGTAGCAAAACTTAAATCTTGATGGTTTGATTTTAGTTTGAAGTAGAAAAATTTAAGTAATGGTGGCGTGAATTTAGATTGAAGTATCAAAATTAAATTATACTGGCTTCTTTTTAGTTTAAAGTAGTCTATTTTAAATGATGGTGGTGTGAATGTAGTTTGAAGTAGTCTAATTCAAATCATGGTGGCGTGAATTTAGTTTGAAGTAGTCTAATTCAAATCATGGTGGCTTGGTTTTAGTGTGAAGTAGTCTAATTTTGATTATGGTGGCTTGGTTTTTATTTGAAGTAGGAAAATTAAATCATGATATCTTGATTTTAATTTGAAGTAGCAAAATTTAAGTAATGGTGGCATGATTTTAGTTTAAAGTACCAAAATTAAATCATAGTGGCTTGGTTTTAGTTTGAAGTAGTCTACTTTAAATCATAGTGGCGTGAATTTAGTTTGAAATAGCAAAATTTAAATCATAATATCTTGATTTTAATTTGAAGTAGCAAAATTTAAGTAATGGTGGTGTGAATTTATTTTGAAGTAGCAAAATTTAAATTATGATATCTTGATTTTAATTTGAAATAGCAAAATTTAAGTAACGGTGGAGTAAATTTGGTTTGAAGTAGCAAAATTAAATCATGGTGGCTTGGTTTTAATTTGAATTAGTCTACTTTTAATCATGGTGGCATGAATTTAGTTTGAAGTAGCAAATTTTAAATCATGGTGGCTTGGTTTTATTTTGAAGTAGTCTAAATTTAATTATGGTGGCTTGATTTTAGTTTGAAGTAGGAAAATTAAATCGCGATATCTTGATATTGATTTGAAGTAGCAAAATTTAAATAATGGTGGCGTGAATTTAGTTTAAAGTAACAAAATTAAATCATAGTGGCTTGGTTTTAGTTTGAAGTAGTATACTTTAAATCATAGTGGTGTGAATTTAGTTTGAAGTAGCAAAATATAAATCATGGTGGCTTGGTTTTAGTTTGAAGTAGTCTAATATTAATTATGGTGGCTTCGTTTTAGTTTGAAGTAGGAAAATTAAATCATAGTGGCATGAATTTAGTTTGAAGTAGTAAATTTTAAATCATGGTGGCTTGATTTTAGTTTGAAGTAGTTTGATTTTAATTATGGTGGCTTAATTTTAGTTTGAAGTAGAAAAATTAAATCATGATATCTTGATTTTAATTTGAAGTAGCAAAATTTAAGTAATGGTGGCGTGAATTTAATTTGAAGTAGCAAAATTAAATCATGGTGGCTTGGTTTTGATTTGTAGTATACTTTAATTCATGGTAGCGTGAATTTAGTTTGAAGTAGCAAAATTTAAATCATGGTGGCTTGATTTTAGTTTGAAGTAGGAAAATTAAATCATGGTGGCGTAAATTTCATTTAAAATAGTAAATTTTAAATCATGGTGGCTTGATCTTAGTTTGAAGTAGTCTAACTTTAATTATGGTGGATTGGTTTTAGTTTAAAGTAGTTTAATTTGTGTAATCGTGTCTTGATTTTAATTTGAAGTAGCAAAATTTAATTAATGGTCTTGTGAATTTAGTTTGATGTACCAAAATTAAATCATAGTACGTTCCTTTTGGTTTGAAGTAATAAAAATTAAATCATGGTGGCTTGGTTATAGTTTGAACTACAAATTTTTTTTTCTTGGTGAATTAATTATAGTTTGAAGTAATCTAATCTGAAGAATGGTGAATTGGTTTTAGTTTAAAGTAGTCTAATTTGAGTAATTGTGTTTTGATTATAATTTGAAGTAGCTAAATTTAAGTAATGGTGGCGTGAATTTAGTTTGAAGTACCAAAATTAAATCATAGTGGCTTGATTTTAGTTTGAAATAGCAAAATTTAAATCATGGTGGGTTGATTTAATTTTGAAGTAGTCTAATTTAAATTCTGGTGGCTTCATTTTTATTTGAAGTATCCAAATTCAACCACGGTGGCTTGACTTTGGTTTGAAGTAAGAAAATTAAATAATGGTGGCTTCATTTTAGTTTGAAGTAGCAAAATCAAATCATGGTGGCTTGATTCACATTTGAAGCAGAAAAATTAAATCTTTAAGACTTGATTTCAACTTGAAATAGCAAAATCTAAAAGGAAGGATTGTTAATGCCACTTTCTTTCCTATTTGTTTTAAATCTACAAAAGGCACAGGAAAGATGGTACATGACCAATTCCATTAGGAGAAGTGCAAGTGGGTTAAAGAAAATGGGTAGGGATTTTTTACAGAAGTTATTAAAGAAAATTGAATGAAGAAATTTAAATGTTTGATTTTTCTTCAAGGTTGACCAAATTCGAAAAAAGTCATAAATGGAGTGACCTCCCGAATTTGAAATCGATCTGGAAAAATTGGACCCAAGGTCGCCCTACCCGCGGTCAACCAATGCGGGGTTGCAGCACACCCGAGGTTGCCAGTCCGCTAACCAGTTACATTCAAAAAATCTGTACTCGCAGTCGCCTTCTGCCTACCCGAGGTTGTTTTCTGGATGCTCGAGGTTGCTTTCTATGTACCTGAGGTTGTCCCCACTGGACCCGCATTCGCCCACAGTATTAGAGGTCGCCTTCTGTCCGCGGTCGCCTAGGTTTTAATCCGCACGCACCTGTATTCGTACGTGCCCCCGGGCAACTTCGGCTATATAATTTGGACCAACAGTCGAGATCCCCACTCTTGGCTCTGCGCACTACATGATCATCCACCTTGAAGTGGTTGACTGCGTGCTCGTGGGCTTAGGGTTGCGTTGCAAGGGGGATATATTGTCCCTTTTCCACCTCATTTTCTGAGCTTCTAGTCTGTGCACTCAATCGTAGGCCTCGGTTTTGACATTTTGTTATGTGATGTTTTGCCTAATATTTGTAAATGTGAAGTACAACGGGTTTAGGACTTTCACATTTTTTTTGTCGTTTGGCTTGAATCTGAGTGTAACCGTTTACATTAGGTTAATAGTTTGTAATGCACAAATCATATCCAATGGCCCTCCACCAAAAGAAGTCGAAGTCGAGGGAGAAGCGACAAGAAAAGAATCGATGTACCCTTGTTGATCTACATGCTCGGGCCTATCGAGGTTAGGATAGAATTCGTGGAGATTGGACAGGGCAGACTTGCAAGGCGTTCGTGGGGTGGTGCCACATTGACAAGCTATTCCCATATCATCGGCACAAACACCATCTTAGTACGAACGTGGCAAATCTTTATTACTGCACTTATGACACATTTGTGCAACGACGTATTGAAGTGTATCAAGCGTTGTACTAGGTACATTCAGTGATCAGGAACAAAGTCCTATTGTTCATATGTGAAATGGTGTATGCGGAGGTTAGCTTGGGACGAACAGTGGATTGGTCAACCGTCAAGGGAGTGAAACAAGCCATCATTCCAACCACCAAGGACATTTCTAGGGCGGGCTCTTCCAGAATTTTGCGTGACGGGCTAGGAAAAAGGAAAAATATAAAGCCCGAAGTCCTTAATGATCAGTTTTGTGGTCAGACCACTCAAGTTCAGCAAGCAAAGATGATTACATTGAAGAACTTTCTTCCGACAGTGCGAGCCCAATGGACACGGCACCGGCGGTTGGAGATTTATCAATGGTGACAACAGAAAAGAGAAATCTGAATGAATGTCGTACATTAGCAATATACATACCCCCTGTCGCGTCATCAAACTAGTAGAGGTCTCTCATCTTGAAGTTGAAGTGCAAGATCTTGTGAATACACGTTTACAAGAAGAAAATGCGGATGACATTGAAATGCTTGAGTATGTGGGGCCTTCCACCTTGCCCTTCGTGGAAAACCTACCATCATTGGAGGAAGACCCTCGAAATGAAGATAAAGAGCATATCAAAAATCCAAAAATGAAGAAGTTTTACAAAGCTCAACTTCAAAGGATTCGTGAAGAATTGGCGGCCAAAAAAAAGGAATGCCAGATGATGGAGGACAAGTTAATGGAAGATTTGGGTGGTGAGGTTGAGCTGACCCTTCGAGCAGAGATTGAAGAGAGCCGAAGCCGTTTGTCATAGCAATATGAAGAGATAGCAAACCCAGAAGCCTATTATCTCCAATTCTCTGGAGTGGGGCCATCTAGTTCTAAGGAGAACCCGTTTGCAAAAGAAAAGCTTGCCAAAATCATCAAGAAGTGCACAATGGAAGCACATCAGAAGGACATTGAAAAGCAACATTTGGAGCAAGAATTAACAACAAAAATCCCTTTGACTATGTTGTGGATGTGTCTGGTTTGGAGGATTGTGTTGGGGAAAATGAGATGCATTCTAATGAAGTAGTGGAGCTCCAAAAGAGGCTTGCTTATTGTAAGAGCTACAAAAGGAAATTGGAAGAGGCCATTACTTATAGCCATGTTGATCTTGGTTGACAAAATTCATTCCGAAAAGCTTGGGAATTTGACCTTACTTTTTCAAATTGGGAGTGCTTGAAAAACAGCATGAAGATGGAAGAGATAGCGGTGCTTGCTGAGATGGAGAAGAAGAAGAGGAATTCTTAGGGCAAGGTGGATGTTGCATGACACAATTTTGTTGTTGCGGTTGTTGTAGGACTATACACTACCTTGTACATGTAAATATAATAAGGTGTACTATCCATTTTGAAAATTCTAAGCAAGTATGGTAAATCCAACATACTTCATTGTCGAGCCTAAATGTATATGAACTTGAATTCCATGATTTGTATAATTTTTGATTAATGTATAGACATGAATGTCTATAATTGTCAACTTCTTTACATTTTTGTAGGCATATATGAATGTATAATGATATATACCAATATGAGAAGCTAGAACAAGGATCTATAAAGTGTTAAGCAGAAATTGACAAAACACAAAGTAAAAGAAAATGAGAATGCAATAAATCAAAGAATTTTTTTATTTTCATAATTTTTCGAAGGCAATTTTTTGATGAAATAATTTCGAAATTGATGATAATGAATTTTGTAATTTAAAAGAAGAAAATGAAAGCTCGACAATGTTTTAATAGAAGGTGTAGAAGAAATTGTTTAAAATGACACAAGCATTGTATGCAGGCTACAATACCAAATTTGGATGTGAATAAAAAATCAAAATTACATAGAATACAACCTAGTATCAATTTATAGAAGTCAATTTTATATTTACCAAAATTTTGAACTCCACGTTTATTATCATTTATCAAATATTTAATCCCTTAAGGCATATAGTCTTTTGGGGAGAGAAGTGTGATATCCTACAAGTACGTGTTATCTCCATGTTTGCCATGATTTATTGGAACTCTTCTTGAAGAAAGTAAAATTGATTTATTTTTGGAGCCTTTTTTGGGGTGCAATCGGTGCGAAAGAACAAAACGCATGCCTAAAAATGCTCAAAAAAAGAGAGAAGAGGCAAACAAAGTACAAATCTATGTTCAAATAATTTTTTTCTTTCAATGTATATTTTCCTCATATATTATATGTTTCTCTACATAGAAAGCTTTGATTCATTTTGTTTGGATTTGTTTTTAGGAAGTTATGGAGAATCTTGCTAGTAGATCGATTAGAGCATGTTTTTGAAAAAATAACATATATAATTCATTAATGGTTGCAATTTTTTAAGTAATTCTTCAACAAATTTTCACGTGGTTTACTTTTCTTGCTAGACACATCACACCATTCAGATTACTGCAATTTAATTCCATCTTAGAATTACTAATACCATAGATTTTCCTTCTATCTTGTACGTAATTCTATTGCATCCCTGAACGCCGCAAGCACCCTAATGTGGTGTTGAATAAAGATAGAAGTCAAAAAGAGCCTAATGAAATTGCAATTTTTAGTAGTTTACATTTTTGAAAGATTATTTTTTAAGTTTAGTTGTAGCCTGAACAATTTTATATTGGAAATGAATGATTTTGATTTCTCTTTTCAAGATTTGGTGCCAAAGTACCGATTGCAATATTGACTTTTTGTATTGTTAAGGGCTTCTTTAAATGAGCCTTAAAGAAACCCAAAATCTTAGAAGAAGAATCACACTAGGAATTCATCTTCAAAAAGTATATAATACATTTTTGAGAAGTCAAAAATTAACTAGGGGTGTATTTGTTAGGCTTGTCAATCTCATATTTTTTTTGTCTTCAATTTTTTAGATTCCATATGCAAAAAGAGAAGTCAGTGATTTGCCTAGTTTTTATTTAAATTTTTTGGAACAAATAGAATAAACCATTGCATTAGAAAAGCTCTAGTATCTAAACCGCCAAGCCGTTACAGTTGGTCAACAAAGATTTGCATAGTTTTAACAACTAGATGATCAAAAATTATAATCTTTGAATCATTAAATGATTTTTTTTAATTTTTTCTTCTGTGATTATTTACATCAGTTACATGTGTAGTTCAAATTTTTACGGTTATAATATAAAAAAATTGATTCAACTTATAAATGTTGGCTTCTGGTTTAGGGTTTGGAAAAAATTCCAAGAGGCTCAAAACAGGCCTTATGCAATTAAATGATAATATTTCTGTGGCATTTGACAAATCAATTTTTTTTATTTTTGTGGGTTGTAGACTTTGAACTAAATCCTCCGCCACAAAGATTTAAAGCTCAAAATTCATTAGTACATGAAAAAAAAATTAAGAAGGCTCAAAGTCTATTGATGTTCTTTTGCAATGTGCTTTCAAATATTTTTTTTTCAATTTAAAGTGGAAACGCAAATATCTTGTAATCTCTGTTGTCTAAATTTTTGAATTTTGTTGCACACATTGTCCTATCTGTTAGGTATATGATTCTATGGTTATATGAAATTATGAGTGTAAAACACCCTTTCCACATATTTTAATCTATGCTATAGAAATTGCAATCTTAACCCTTAAAGGACCAAACACCATTTTCTGGCAACATAGCAATTTTGGGCAGCTCACTACAAATGAAAATTTTAATTTTTTTCTTTGCAATTTTTTACACAAGATGTGCCCGAGGAGTAGCTTCAGGGCCCAACAACTTTCATAACTTTTGACTTTATGGATAAAAAGTTATTGCATGATATGTAATTTTTTGCGTTTGGCGAGCAGCCCGGGTAGCTCAAAAAAGTTCTTTAAAAAACACTTTATTGAAAAATAAAAACTTGAAATTGGTTTAATAGATTTACCTATACTTAAAAAGCTTTGAATCATTTCATTTGGATTAACGAGTTAAAAGTTATGAAGAGTTTTAATTTGAGGGTACTTATAAAATTTATATTCTACAATAAACTTTGAAGTCCTTTATCTAACTCAATTTTCAATATTTTTGAATAAAACAAAAAACATTGGGTGTACATGGTTTATTACAACATTACAACCGTTGAAATTGAAATTTCTCAATTCCATAATTAAATTGTTGACAATTTAGTATTTTGAATCATTCTCTACTTCTTTATACTTACTATTTTTTTCCTATATGTTGTACAATTCCAAATGATCTGAATATATTTTCAAGCATGTAGCCAACTTGCTTTGAAAAATGAATCCAAAGAGTAACCACCATTTTGGACATTTTTTCACACAAATATGACCTTGTGAAGGGCTACTTGCCCAGATTTTTGTAGTAATTAAAAAAAGATTTTTGTCAATTCAAACGCCATTATCTTGCAATCTACATGGTGGAAAATTCTGAAATTTTTTCACATCTTCTCAAACCAGTGTACTACAAGATCCTACGATTACATATGTTCAAAAAAGTTTTTTTCTAAATTTCGATACTTGTATTAGAAGTCGCAATTTTAGAGCAGTTTTGGTAAAAACATAGTCAAAAACCCTTAGGGATTAATTGATTATATGCAGAATAAAAGGCATTGGTGTTTTAGAGGTTCAAAATCCAAAGTCTTCTACCATCTCACGAATTCCGCAGAAATCATTATATAGCCCTATTTTGAACTATCCCTTTTTTTTTTCCTAACAAATGGAGTTTGAATCATATTTGGGATTTCATAGAGATAATGAAGTATAGATATGCTTCATCAGTCGATTTTTGCCGGCACCGGCGGTCTTTCCTTTATCTGAGGTCACTGCAAGACCCTTGGTTGCTGTAGCCTAAAACCCAAGGTCGCCCATCTAGTCGCAATTGCTCTCGATTGTGACGGGACCCGAGGTCGCCCTTTACTTGCAAGTGAACAAGGTCGCTGATTTCTTGGTAGCTGAGGTTGCCCCTGCTGAAACCGCACTCGTTGATGGGGCGACCTCGGGTCGTGGAAGTCCGTGACTATAAAGACAGGGGGGCAATCTTTCCTTGACAACTTGCTCTAAAGATTAGACTCTTGACTTGAATCTTTGAAAGAGGCTTCCTGCATACGTTTTGGTTCTTTGGAGAGCAATAACCTTGCTTTGAGGGGTTTGGAAGAACACTCTTAGCAAGGGACTTTGTCATTATTTCTTATACATTATCAAGTTCATTGATTAAACAATTTTGTGTTGAACGTATTGCGGATAAACAAGATGGCTGGACAAGGCGCTGGTAGGGGAAACAGTGCAAACAATACACGTAGAGCCACAAAAGAGTGGGACCCCTAGCTAGTACCGTGCACTGAGGATGATGCTTCTGCCTATCCTCGGAAATGCGTATTCTATGGGTGGAGCAAAACATTTGTAAAGAAGAGGGCATTGAGTCATTTTAGATTTGGTGGCTTAGACACGTTAGACCGTTGTAAGAAAATGCGTATGATTGTACGTGACAAGTTTAGGGATTGTCAGGGGGTTGTCTCTAAATCCATGAGCTATGAAGAGATGTATGAAGATCCGGTTACCAGCAACGTTGATGAGTCCGCCGTTCCACCTGCACCAAACATTGAGGGAGAAGGCTCTGAGAATCCTAGTGGTACAAATGAGACACTGTCCCCTACCCCTGATTCAATTGACTCCGCACGTGCAATGGTCCAAAGAAGGATTAATTGGCCAACTGTTTCCCGTCAAAGAAGTATAGATGAAGCGTTACAAGTGGGCCTGAGGCAAAAGTTGCATAAGATGTGGGCTTCCTTCTTTTATGAGGCCAACATTGCATTCAATGTCGTGCGACACCCCGCCTTTGTAAATGCAGTGAAGAAAACACCTGCAGCTGGATTTGTGTATCATGTGCCCTCGTATAACGCAGTGCGAACGAAGATGATAGATGTCAAAAAGGAAGTTTTTACGAAGGTGGTCTCAAAGCGGACTACGAAATCAATCAACCAATACAGGGCGAATTTTTGTTTGGATGGTTGGTCGGATACCAATGTCCGTCCATTGTTGAACATGATGCTCGTCTGTCTTGCCGGGGATGTCTTTTTGGGGTCGGTCAATAGCACTAGAGACAAAAAAGACATTGCTTATACAACGGAGAAGATGGGGAATTACATAGACAAGGTGGGCCCTTTGAATATTGTCCAACTATGTACGGACAATACCGCAGTAATGACTGGGGCCATGACAAGCTTGGAAAAAAAGTACCCTCACTTGTATAGATAGGGGTGTACTGCACACATTTTGGACTTACTTTTGGAAAACTGGGGAAAGTCTCAATCGATGAAAGATTTGGTACAGGAATGTAGGGATATTGTGAAGTACATCAAGAAGTATCAACACACGTTGGCTCTTTTTGGAAGTGGTCACCCACCAAAGTCTTGCGACTTCCTTCTGAAACACGCTTCGCCACCAACTTCCTAATGATAGACCGATTGGTGGATTGCAAGCAAGCATTGCATTTCGTGATTAATGATGACAGCTACATGCAGTTTGAGTTCAGTTTGGTGAGGAGGAAAAATGGACGCTTAATTCAAGCCCAAGCGAGACAGATCCGTCATAACATTCATTTGGAGGCGTTCTGGATAAAATGTGGGAACTTCTTGCATATGGTAGAGCCCGTACTCCTTGCTCTTTGTCATTTTGATGGAAAAATTCCGGCTATGCCCCGAGCTTGGATAATAATGAGGGAATTGAAAACCCACGTGTATAGTTTGAGGCGAGCGCCATTTTGATTGGATCCAGTGTTGGCAGACAGATACGAGAAGCAATTTGAAGCCTGTTGGAAGTTGATGCATACAGACCTGCACTATGCAGGGGCACTCTTGAATCCATTTCTAGCAGATGTCCGAGAAGTTCTTGCTGATGGCCAAGCCAAACAAGCCTTGAATCAAGTCATACGAAAAATGAGTCAGTCTTTAAGAGTGTCGGCACTGGAAGCAATGGATGAGCTGACGCAATTTGAAGAGAAGATAAGGCCTTTTGACCCCTTACTGGAGGCTCCCAATGTCAATGAATGTAACTTGCTGCCTCATCAGTGGTGGAATCGAGTAGGTGGCAATGCTCTTCCAAAGATAGCAAAGAGAATTATATGTTTGACATGCTCAGCGTCTTCATGTGAAAGGAATTGGAGCATGTATTTGTTTGTGCACAACAAAGTGCGGAACCGCCTGAGTACATCCAAGGCAGAAACATTGGTGTATATCTAAGCGAACAACAAACTTGAAAGCCATAAACGTGGGTACAATCCAGCCTTTTTCTATGAGCAACTCCTTTTAGATGCGGATGACGCTTCAGACTACAAAGAGAGATTGCCTTTCGGAGACAAAGAGGAGGTGGTTTTCGATTTCATGCAAGCGAATAAGAACCGTAGGGACGAAAAGGAGCGCTTGCGCGACAATGAATGGGTTGCAATGATCCTCCCTCAGCACAGTCCCCCTAGACAACGTCGATTTTTTGCAAACACGTTTGTGGATGACAATAATGAGGACGGTGCTGCTGAGGAAGAGGTCCTACATTCTCCAGAACAAGTGCGCGTCCGTGCATGGCATAAAGATACAATAGAGAATACTCGCCATCAAGGGAAAGAAGTCCTGACGACAACGGTACCAACTCAGTCGCCTTTGATAACGCTAATGAATCTTTGCAGTGCTACAAAAGGTATAGTGAGAAGCAAGCGTCAAGAACAGCAAACTACTGTCGATGAGGTTGAACATGAAAGAATTGCAAATCCTGTAGTATTCAACACAACAGCCACTCGAACGTCTGAAATTGACGAGTTCAATGACTATGCGTCATTGGGAAGTCTTTTGCTCATTAATCGTAACAAGGTCTTGAATCAAGGAAGAGGCACAAACTTGCCTACAGCCAGGAGGTCTGCACCAAGTTTACCAACCCCACCAGCACAGCTGTGGAGGCATCGAGGTGCACTAGCAAGCATTGATGAAGAAGTCTGTGACTGAGCTCCGCAACCCACTCAACCGTCATCGGTGTTGGGTCCTGGAGATTTGTCATTGGAAGTGCATAGATACAAGATTGACAAGGGTAGAGGCAAAAAGCGTATTAGGAAACCTAAGGAGAAGATACGCAAGAATCATAAACGTGCCAACCAAGTTGTCCAGCAATATAGCATGAGTGCGGGATGTTCCACCCAAAATGTTGGACAATCAAGCAGAGAAGGACGACACCCCACACCCAACATTATGGACTCACTGATGTGAACAGGCTCACAAAACGATTGGTGCAAACAGAAGGCACAGCTCACGTAGATATTGAAGTACGGAATCTGAATTCTAAAGTAGAACGTGAAGTACGAAACATACCAGTACCCCAAGAAAATGACAAGAATGAGAGCTCCGGCGACAACAACAGCAGTAGAGAGTCGCATGAAGATACAGACCCTAATGTTGATGAAGTGCCAAGCATTTCAACTTTCACACTTGAGGACTAAATGTGTATACAGTGTAGTACTATCATAAGGATTTAGCATAAATGTTATCTATTGAAGATTTGCAATTGAAGTTCCTTGCTTAATAGCTTATTTGTGAGTATTTTTCCAGTGCCTCAATAGGCATGTTGGACAATTACAATGAGACATACATAAATATGGTTTGAATTGTTTTTGTTGTTTTTATCTTCAGTGGTTTGATGATGATCAAAGCCTAATTATAGAAGCTCAACGCTAGTACAACTTTGGTTGGAGTTTTCTTCATACCAATATATGTGAGCTACTGCTAATATATAAAAAATTATTAATGATATTATTCTTGTGGACTCATATTGGATTATATGTTTGAATTGGAAAGGAAGATTTGAACTTCAAAAAATTTCAAGATAAACTATAGAAAACGTAAACTACAAAAGTTCCTAAAAACAAAATGTATTTTGTGAAATTGTACCCCCATCGCCCTCATGGATACAACCGCGGTCCCTCTTGGACGTGCGGTCGCCTACAAATATGTCAAATGCAGTCGCTTCGTAATCCAACGTCTCCTCTCTTTTCACACGAGGTCACCAATCACTCGAAGTCGCCCTTCTACAAAACTTGAGGTCGCATCTAGACACGAGGTTACACCTAAACCAAAGTCGCCCAGCATTCTTAACCTGAAGTCGCCCAGCATTGTTAACCTAAGGTCGCCCAGCCTTGTGAACCCAAGGTCACCCAGCATTTTGAACCCCGAGGTCACCTAGCGTTTTGAACCCAAAGTCGCCCAGTCTTGTGAACCCAAGGTCGCCTATGAATCTGAACCCGAAGTCACGCAACAACCTAAACCTAAGGTTGCCCTAAATTTTGGACTCGATGTTGCCTTAGTTAGACCTGCACGCGCACCCACCCGAAGTCGCCCATGCTGATGTATGTTTGGATTTCCACATCGATTTTTATAGCCCACCACGTAGTCAAAATTGAGTTACCGTGGTAAATTTTTTACCCTTACGCGACGGGATGCAACGGCTGTTCGACACTTTGTCTTAAACGATACGCGACATCAAACGTCCTATACGACACCAAACCTCAAGAACATGTCAGACAAGACAACCCTGGCCACCGCATTCTAGGTCAGACACTGCTCTACTTCTATGGTGGTTGACATGTAGTATGTTGTAATTGTATTTCATTTGTTAATCATTGATTAGTTCTTATTCAATCATTGTGTAGTAATTATTTAGTTATAGAACACATCGTGACGTGGCAATTGCAGATTGCAATTGCAGCTGCTGAAGATGAGCAATTGAGATTTTGCCTCTCATTTATAGTTAGAGCTTGAGTTAGAGTTTAAATTAGCCACCACTTCCTCCTTAGTGCATCATTGTCTTATTCTTCTTTTTCTTCTTTTTCTTTTTCTTCTTCTTCTTCTTCTTCTTCCTTCTTTACTTCTATTTTCCTAAGTGAGGATTTAATTTACAATCTTCCTTTTGTTGTGTTGTTTTGTTGTGTTGTAATTTTGTAGTATTGTTGTTTTGTTGTTTTGTTGTTTTGTATGTGTATTATTGTTTTGTTGTACTGTTGTTGTGTTTTGTTGTTGTATTGTTGAGTTGTTGTGTTGTGATGTCGCTTTATTGTGTTGTTGTTGTTTTGTTTTGTTGTTGTTTTGTTGTATTATTGTATTGTTTTGTTGTTGTTTTGTAGTTTTGTAGGAAAGTTTTTTTACAATTTTGTTGCTTTTTTGTTTTGTAGTTTTGCTGATTTGTATTTTTGTTGTTGGTTGTTCAATTGGTAGTTGGCAGCAGTTTTCAATGGACCAAGAAGCAAGAAAAGATTATGAAGTGGAAAAAAGAAGAAGTTTGAGGCAAAGTGTAGTCCTCGTATAGTTTTACTGCAGTCTTAATGCACTCATATATAGTTTAGTCATAGTGCAATCACAGTGCAATTCTAACGCAATCATATATAGTTTAGTCATAGTGCAGTAATAGTGCAATCATAAAAATGTAGTTATGTAATAACTGTACAAAATGATTCATTAACAAGTGTTTTGAAATCCTCGTACTTCTTGTTTTTTTGTTTGCAACTACCAAAAAACTATTGAATGCCTACAATAGTCATTTACTCAACAATGGCGCATCCAACATATAAATGACTAAACAGTGATTGCCATATCATTACTAGTAACTATCATATGACTTCATTAATGATTGCACCCAACTCAAAAATCACTGAAAAATGACTGTCACCGCCTAAATAATGACTACAAAATGACAAACAAGAGACCAAATATTTTTTTTGTCAGCTTAAAATTCTTTTGACGTGAAACAAGGTCACTCTCCAACTAGCCAATAGGAAAAGCCCAACTCAACATGCCAAATATGTAGCCACATGGCTCAATGCCATTAGAGGTGCCCTTTATAATCACACCTTGACAAAGTTTCACATCAGCATCCAATGAAAAAAAATACTAAGGCAAAAAATGAACAAGAACAAAATAACAGAGTCGAGATTTCAGGCGATGGATCTATTGTAGATGCTTTTCTGTCATCTCAGCACCTTGCAATAACAAAGTTAGGAACTTTGCTGCGCCACTAGGATCTTTTGGAATAGAATTTAATTGATAGAAGCATTAAGGAATTGCCCCAATGGCTTGCCCAAGATTATCAGCAACATCTAGCAATTACTTAGCAAAATCCTACATCCAAGAAATTAGAAATATTTCCTCACATTCTCATCCACTATGTCTCTTCCTTGCTCCATGACAATAATAATACTTGGAAGAGAAAAAAAAAAAAATATTCAACATGCATTGCAGAATATGAAAAGCTTCTTCTCAAGCAAAGAATTATTTTATAGTTTAAATCTAACTATAGCAAATTATAAGACTTCAATTGCTCAAGGAATAAAGAATTATTTTACATAATTACATATATACATTTTGTACCAAAATAAAGCAAAAATCTAAATTGTCGTCCCCCTCTGTGACCGCCCAATTGACCGTCCGACCTCCTGACCCTCTATTCGACCATCCACTAGACAGGCGGTCGGTTCTCGACCAAATGTCAATGGATATCCGGAGGGCAACTCCCACGGACTTTGGACGTCCAAACGGTAGCTTGGGAACTGGTGGAAGTTCTTGAATCATAGCTTCATGTATCTGGACAACTCCAAAAGCAAGGTATAAGTATGTTATTGTCTAGAACAAAAATGCAACATTCATATAACAAAAGTGTATGGACAGAACCTTGAACAATTTCACAAACACTCTTGATAAACAGAATTGGAAAGACATAGAGTGTCAAAATACTTCATCAATTAAAGCTTGATTCATTGGTTTGTTGCATTGTTACGTTGTAGGCTTTGAATTTGGTGTTTCTACCGCCTCAACACTTTACATAGCGTCACTTAAGCCCAATGGGCTCCCCGTCCCGCCACCCCTAAGCACGCTATTGGTACAACATCTCTTCACTAAATTTTTCCATCGACAAAAGCATAGGTTTGTTTGTCAATTTAGCAAAATCAATCCGCTATGGAATAGATGTCTTCAACTTCTTGTCCAGATTGTTGGCCACCTTAGAGTCTATGCTTGCATCCAAGGAAGCCTTGCAAGTCTTCTTGTCCGGAGTGTTGTGCGCCTTAGAATCTACGCTTGTGTCCGAGGGAGCTTTGCAAGTCTCAACTTCAATTGTTTTGTTGTCATAAGTGTCCTAAATACTGGTTATGCAATCATAAATGACAGTCATTGATGGCCTATTTTCTACTAATGGTTGCAATTTAGAGTTAATAATGAACTGTATAGGGTTAAATGCATTTTACAGGTCAATTCAATAAACTTTCATATTGGAGGTGATTTGTTTTGGTTTAGTTTCATTGCAAATGAATATTCAATTATTCATTACTTGAAAGTAATTATACACAATTGTGTAGATATATATTGGAAGTTATATGTTCATTAATGTGATGTATCTTGTGAGATATAAAACTGCTTCATAATGTGCAAAATCAACATGTTTCTCCATTTTAACAAATTGGATGTTTGGCGAAGTGTATCCATCTAAATAGCAAAATTATCATTGAGGCTCTATTTGATTGAAATCTTATATGGAGAACTCACGTTCTTTGTGTCTTTGAATTAATAGCAGATCCAAAGCTACACTTCTATAGCTTACATATATTCTTAGTGACAAAGTGACATCCGATCAATTTGAAAAGCCATTGCTGAATTTGGCCCTTTACGTATCTTCCAACTTAGAGCATTTACTATTTAATGGTTTTATTTGATTGTACATTGACATTAGCATGATTTGCCTTACACTCGTGGAAATAGGCTAACAATCAAATCGCATTTTCACTAGAAAGCTAAGTAAACTTCTAATTGGAAATTCAATTGCCTATATAGCTCCCTACTTTATACCATTGACGCCCATCAATGGTATAAAATTTTTCGAAGACCTTTTTATTTTTAATCTTGTGCATGTAAAGATATTCAATTTATCTTAAATGCTTATTTCCTTGTGATGACTTGGGAGGTGACTAATCAATAAGTATGCACATGATACGCTTTTTTCTTCAATATGAATACAACCTCTTTTTATAATGTTGCATCTAAATCTTTTTATTATTTTTTGAAGCTAAGAAAAATATAGCCATATTGTTTATTGGAAATTCTTTGATTTATTTGTACCTTTATAAATTCTTCTATGATGTTTCAATCCTCCACGATCCCATATTATTCTAGATAAGTAATGCTTAATAATAAATTTAATTTTGATATCGCATAAATAAAAATTTCTAACACATGTTAGAGTTACATTAGAGAGGATTTGGGGTTTTTGAAGGGCTGCAAGTTCCCCTGCGTTCCCAGACTACAGAAACGCAGTCGCAGTAGCTGGTTGACATAGCACAGCAACTACCAGGTCATTTTTTAAAGGAAAAGAATATGCTTAAAGTAATATTTTGGTAAAAAAATTTCTATTTTTATTTGGAGAAATTTTTTTTTGACACGCTCGTACTGCCGTTCATTGAATTTGGCCAGATTTAGGAACAAGCCCAAAACGGCCCTCCAAGCCCTCAAATCCCCTCAAATGCATTGATTTAAAATTAATTTATATACGTTGTTTTTAATAATTCTAAATCTCCAAGATTTTTTGGATATTAAGATATGTATTATTTAAAAAACTTTTTCTTAAAACTTTTTATCTACATTGAAAAGTTCAATCTCATCCACAAATTTCAATCTTAATGTAGCATTTGTTTGATAATAATATAATGAATATTTAATATTTTTATTTTATCTACTTTTACAAAATTAAAATTGTTCAATACATTCTTGTTTCTCAAACATTCCACTCATTGAAAATGATTTCTTAGAATTTTAAATTTACTTGGAGTAAATTACTTGTAATAATATATTTATCTTGAAAATAATATTGAGTTTCTTTGGAATTCAAATCAATGTTCAATTTTTTTTAAGTTTTTGCTTAGGAATTGCATTGTTTTTCTTTAATAAAATATTTTCAATATTTAAGCTTTTGCATTGTTGAATATAAAAATTATTTTGAATGATTATTTATTCAATTGATTGTAATTGTTCATTATTCTCAAAAGGTTTATCTTCTTTGTACTTTGGAATTGGTGTTTAAAAGAAGCAACGAGAAGTAATATATCTTCATTTTTTTAGAGCTTTAAACAATTTTTTTTTAAATATTGCATTGTCTTCAATTAACTCATTTGTAAATTTTTTGTTTAAAACATCTTGATTCTTTACATATGAGTATATGACACTTCAGTAATGGCATTATCAAATTTTTGTTTCAAATTTTCTATTGAATGTTACAAAGGGTTATTTTCCATCTTCAACTTTGTGTTAAATTTTCCTTGTTCAACAACTTTTTTTTCATTGACAATAACCACTCATCTAATTTTTCATTTTGCTTTATCATATCATTACCAAATTTAGATATATTAAACAAATTAATTTGAAGTACTATAATTGATGCACTATAATCTGCTTTCATTTTCTTTAAAGATTTTCGAAATTCTTCAGTCAATTTTTTCACTCTTCTTCCATATTCTTTGTCATTTCAATATTTTGCTTTTTCATATTTTCCACCTCACAACTTATAATTTTAATATATTTATATTTTAGTCTCCCTTCATGCAATTTACTATCAAAACATTTTTATCAAACATTTAATATTTAATAATTCAACTTTTGTTTTTCAAATTAACTTTCAAATTTTCAACTTGTTTACATAATCTTTCATTTGTATCTTTTAAATACACTTGAAGATTTATAACTTCATCATTTTATTGTTGCAATTGCCAATTGTGATCTCTTAATTCGTCACTTGGGACTTTTAGTTTTATTTTTTATTTATTTTTGTGCAATTTAAGTCATAAAAAGATACAAAAAGACCAAAAAAGAGTAAAAGACCAAACTAGAGTTGTAGGATTTTTTCCTTAATAGATCCCTTACTCCCACTTGTAAATAGGTTAGAACCCAAGAAGTAGCGGGAATACAAAGGTTAGAGGATTCTTACCCGAAATAGCCTAAAATGCTGTGCGTGTGTCTCTACCTAGCTAAAAGTGGTTCAAGGGAAGTCTAGGATAGATTCTTCCGGATAGATTCCCCTGGAGAGGTTTTAGTTTCCCCATTCCACCGTTGAAATAGTAGAAATCCCAAATATTAGCCTGTAGGAGTTACTTTCTCAAGATGGGCCAGCAGAAATATTTGCGGCTACCGGATTGTGTTCTTGCTATGAGAAAACATGCCAAGAGGTCAAAAGCGGAATCCACCTGCCAAGATTCTTTCGCATGTAGAAGATTCCCTGATTGTTGGTTATTTTAAAAGAGTTGGAATTTCCATTTAGACCAGAGTGTGCAAAGTGAAGAATTATGAACTTGCACATCTCTTGGGAACTCTATGAGAGGTTCCCCGAGAAGTTTGGAATTTTCCAACTTAGGAAAATACCCCATCCGGACGGTCAACCACTTAAGAATGGCAACAATGGCAACTCAAAAGCTTGGTGAATTGAAAAGAAAAACTTGTAAATTTCAAAAACTTCATGAATAACTTATTTGTTTTAAAATCCAAAATTGCTTCAGTTAAATAAATTTCTCAAATCATTTGGTAGTAGCAATAGAATTTTGAAATCATAAAAGCTGTAAAAGTAATATTATAGAGGTGATTGCAAACTACTAATCTATTTCTGTAATAAAACCTTGTGTAAAAATATTATTTTATGTATACATGATTGAAAATATTTTTACAAAATATTAAAATTAATTACTTCAAAGACTTATTGAAATCATTATCATGCATTCTATTCAAATATATCAAAATTTTACTAATATGTAATACAATGAATGTGTAGCATAGCAAGCATGAGACCCTATTATTAATGGTAGCATTTGTGATACTATAGAGGGAGTTATGATTTTAGTAGTATGACAAGCGATTGGCGCTTGCTTTGCTGAGAATTAAGTATACTACCTTCATCAATTTTTCATGTGACAGAATGCAGATAAACAAAGTATGTACATGGCAGAGTTGTTTTATGGTTTTTTTTGATTGCGTAAATAATATGCCGAAAGGCGAAATGGTCAAGAATTTTAATCCCACATGGATTCTCCATGTGGGCCAAATTTACAACTTGTACATTTTTTTCCCTCTTCCAACCGCCATTTATTTTCATGACATTTGAGATTGAGTTCCACTAAGTACAGGGCAAAGTTTGTTTTAAGTGTTTTTTTGATTGCGTAAATAATATGCCAAAAGGGTCAAGAATTTTAATCCTACATGGATTCTCCATATGGGCCAAATTTACAACTTATACATTTTTTTCCCTCTTCCATTCGCCATTTACTTTCATGACATTTGAGATTGAGTTCCACTAAGTACAGCGCAAAGTTTGTTTTAAGTTTTTTTCTGATTGCGTAAATAATATACCAAAAGGGTCAAGAATTTTAATCCTACATGGATTCTCTATGTGGGCCAAATTTACAACTTCTACAATTTTTTCCCTCTTCCAATTGCTATTAATTTTCATGACATTTGAGATTGAGTTCCACTAAATACAGGGCAGAGTTTTTTTAAAAAAAATTTTGATTGTGTAAATAATATGCCAAAAGGGTCAAGAATTTTAAACCCACATGGATTCTCCATATGGGCCAAATTCACAACTTGTACATTTTTTTCCCTCTTCCAATCGCCACTTATTTTCATGACATTTGAGATTGAGTTCCACTAAGTACAGGGTAGAGTTTGTAGTCCATGATGAAATTTGCTCATGAATTCTACATCTTTAGAAACTTTAGAGCTTCTTTATTTGTTTTTTTCTTACCCTAAACACTTCTGTGATTTTAATAGGGCTTAATTTCACCTCTTCAAAATACATGACAAGGCTTACTATTTTATATTAAAGTTTATTTACCTAAAAAACAGTAAAAATTTGGAAGCTATTGTGAATTCTATGTTTTAATAAAGAATGCTTTAGACTTGCTGAATGTTCTTTAAAGGGTCATTACAAGAGACACCAATCCTGTTGAATTGTCACAAGGAGTTTTTGGAAGCTTCCTTTTGCAATAACTTTTGAAGCATAACTCGCATGAAGATGAATTTTTTATTGGAGATGTAAATCTTGAGGCTAATCATATCTCGTATTTTTCAAAAATTTTAAAAAATCATTTATATTTAAAATTAAATTTAGCTAATTTGTTACGTTTTGCGTTTTAGGGGTTTTAAGTGAAAAGGAGTACCCAAATTTAATGATTTAGAGCTGAAATTTCTATGGTCTATTTGCATAGTAGGAACTCATGTTTCTACCAAGGGGCACTTAAAAATATTTTATTTTGTATTGTCTACGTCCATGCAAAGAGGGCTCTCTTATGCACGCAATTTTGAACATTTTAGATGATTTCAAGATTTATTTTTTAGTCAAATCTCTACACCATGAAGTCTTCCCAAATTTTCTATTTTTACTTTCTTTGAAAATTGTTTTTCCTATTTAAAAAAAATTAAAACGTCAAAGTATGTATTTTCTTTAAAATTTTAGCTCACTATTTTTTGTGAATAACTTTTGATGTAAATTTTTTTTAGATCTGAAATTTTGGAGATTTGCTAATATTAGTCTTGTACTAATTGACCTTATTTTTTTATTTTATTTTAAATTCATATGCAAAAGCTCATGAGTACTGGAGTACTGGCCAAAAACAAGCCAAAATGGACCAAAACCAAACAGTGTTCCTTGCAACGATCTTAAAACAAATTGTTATTAATTTCAATCAAGTGAATACATAATGCACTTGTTTAAACAAATGAATGCATGAATAATATACTTCTTAAGAATGCACCATGATTATTTTGTTTGATGAATTATTACGATTCCGTAATGTGCGCTTCATGCGAAATGTTGATCATTCATTGGATTTTGAATGAAGTACTAAGGGCCTCTTTACACTATGGCCATCCAAATTGAGAGGCCGTGGAACTTTGCAATATGATTGGTGGAACCGACGGACCCTGCAATATGCTTGGTGGAAACGACGGACTCTCGACTTGGATGGCCATAGTGTGAAGAGGCCCTAACATACATCATGCGGGACATCATGGTTATTCTCACAAACCTAGAAATACAATCACCTACAACTACAAAATATTATAATGCAATTATTTTGGCTGAAACTTAGATTTTCAATGAAACATTATTTTATTCCTCACAAATTATGTTGAAGGTGAAGCCTATGTGGAGAATAGTCATTTGTACTTGATGAGTTTTGGATACGTGCAAACAAAGTGATGGACCTTGATTCATTGGAAAACAATGTCTTATGCTTAAAAACAATTTTTGCAATACTTAGTTATTCTATTTACAAAAAAAAAGTCATGAAATATCCAATTTTCTTAATTTTTGGTTACAACTTCATATCAAAATCCCCAATGGTTTTAGAAATAATAAAAGCAATGAAATACTACTTTGCTACACTCTTGTTAGATATTTTGTTTTTGATATAGTATTATAATCCTTCTTTTGGACAATTATTAGGAGAAGCAACTTGACAAACTGCAATATGGAAAATAACTATTTCACTTCAATCATAGTAGAAGAACTTTCATAGGTCAATTGGTGCTCCCTTTTTCCTAATGAAAAGCATATTTGGATTTGCTTAAAGGCAATTACTGGACTAATTAGAATTTTATAGTATAAAATGTAAATTCATATACATATTCAATATTCTTTTCCATAAAAAGTAAATCAAGTAACGTTTGAGATATGTTTCTTGAAATCATGAGCTAAGTGTTCAGAGCATCAAAATCCAAATTATTGCGGTCTAAAGTAGTAATTGAAATTTGAATGTGGTAACTCAAGTGCATAATGATTATAGACAAGCACTCATTGGCAAGAAGGTAATTTAAGGAGCTATTACATTCCTTAATTCTCAAAGTTAAACTTCATTTATTTAGTGGTGATTTGTGTAAGAGATGGTTGCATATTGAAATTGCTTATAAACTCAGTGTATAAGGACTGTTGTACTAGATGCTGAAGTAATAGTTAGTTGTTCTTGGATTGAAGAAGAGAGAATAAATGTCGGATACTGGAAGTTGGGCCCCAAACTTCATAGGCTTAAGGAGCTCTTATGTCCCTACTCCCAAAAGGTAAACATGATTTATGTTTTGGTAATGTAGTTAGGAGATGATTCCAAAGTTCCGGATTTTGTAGACTCAGCTCATGTTTTGGTAGTAGGTAGGAGATGATTCCAAATTTCCAGATTTTGTAGACTCAGCTTGGAGAGATTGCTTTACTATTCAATTAGTACTTCGACGTTTATCGATTGAAGAACAAGAAATCATGTCTCATTCTCAAAGTTGAATAGAGTAACGATGCTCATGATTTCATTAGTTGTATTCAATAATTGAATAATGTATTCACCTATGGTAGTTGTGACTCTAATGTCACTGAATTGGCGCCAAGAACAAAACACGCAGGGAGAAAGAAAAGAGAATTCAAAGTTGTTTTTTGCCCAACGCGGCCATGGAGTTTTAATTTATTCGACTTTGACGATGCTGATGACAAACATGAAGACAAAGAAGAGGTGGACAAAAACAATGAGGAGGAGGATGGAGACAAAATTGAGAAGATGGACGCGGAAGTTGCAATGAAGGAGGTATTTGCGGAAGACGAGGAGGAAGACGATGAGGATGCGGACAATGCGGACAATGAATATATTGAAGGTTATATGAATTAGAGTTTTGAGTTAGACTCAGATTGCGACTCGGACATGTACAAATTCTCTTTGCTAAATGATTATTAGATATTTAGTAAAAGTTCCAAACGCATGCATATAGATAGTATGGATTTTCAATAGTGAACTTTTAACAATTACTACAGTAATTGTTCCTTTTTATTGAGGCATAGTCAATTTTGGAAAACAGTGATAACCACCATAGGAACGAGTTGGCGGCAGATAAGTTTTGTTTAGAATTTTTTTGATACTAATTAAAGGACACCTTTACTGCACGTCTTGTTTAGAATTTTTGGAGTATCTCATAATTCTCGTTGACTATATTGCATTACCAAGGCAATCCTTTTTTTGTAAATGATTTTAAAATCATAAATGCATGACATACTTTTCCCTTTATAGGATCCATTATCCTTGACAACATTAGAATTCATTGACTTTGGGGCATCAAGATTGTAGCGGCTGTCATTCCATTCAATCTATTTCAGGGCGACTAGAAATAGATGACAATCAAGAGTGCCAATTCACTTTCGCGAATATCGGAACAACTTGAGCACCTTTTTTTGTTGTGCACTCTCTCTCTCTATTGCCTCTCTCGTTCACAGTCTCCTATGGTTACTTTTGTCTTGTAATTTCAATTTTTTGAGACTCTGTTGAATCTCACCCCATGCGACGTTCGATTTTGGTGCGTTGTGGATTCAATATGTGCACATCGGAGTGCGCAAGCTAGTTTCTAGACAATGGGTCAGTTTTTTGTAGTTCCAAGTTTAAGTTATTTGCTGGAGTGGAGATCTTCATTGAGTTACTTCTTTGAGAAAATTAGCCGTCTTTGCCTTCTACGTTTCCGACATCGTTCATTGTATCACTTCTCAGGTAATAGAAGATCAGACCTTTGAATTGCACGCTCCAGATGATTTGAATTGAAGTCTTTTTTTTCTTGTCAAATAAAATTGCTATTGTATTGCCTTCAATGTGTACTGTTCTCTGAATTTGAAGAAATTGTCAATTGCAATGTAGTGAGATAGTTGCCTTCGTCTAACTACAATTGTATTGGATGAATTGAGGACCAATATTTCCACCAGGATTTTCGGAGGACCGTGGTAATGAGATGAAGGATATATTATCCTCGACTCGAGGATGATCTTCATGAGAATAAATACAGTGCCAACACTTCATGTTGGAAAAACAGAGATGCAAGAATTGTTTATTACTTAATACAAGTATCCTCGAATCAAGGATAATCCTTTGATACTACTTGTTCACACCAAGAACACATGAAGAAACTTAGAGCGAGATTATATTTGACTCCATGATAAACCTTGCATGATATATCTTGGATATCCTCGAGTTGAGGATAATCTTGTTTAGAAGAAGTACGTTTCCCTCCATCATATCTAGAGAAACAGCGTTTCAGATAAATTTGAAATTGTTAGAACATCCGATGATTGTGTAGAGCGTTTTAGGCGCGAGATAATATGCTACTCGATGATATCACTTGTATGTGATATCTTGGGTATCCTCGACTTGAGGATATATGGATGGTATACTTGCTCACATGATAGATGTCTGCGAGTTCAACAAAAAAGAATTTGTTATCCTCAACTCAAAATAGAAAGAGATAATGGATAATGTGTAAATAGGTAATTGAGAACGAGGTACTGTGTAGTTTCAATTGTAGAGATTATCCTTGAATTGAGGATAATACACAGTCTTGGATATTCTTTAATGAGATATTTAAGATTTTTAGTAAGATAGGAGTTTTCTTTCTTCTTGGAGAATATGGATATGATCATTTCAGTAAAACGTATCCTCAAGTAGTCAAGCCGAGGATAATTCATATGCCTCAGAGAATGTGAGTTGTATTGAGTTGATTATATTTACAAGGAGATTCCGATATATATGAGTCGATGCTCTTGAGGTTACATTGACATAGATAGTTCTTAATGAATTGTACCGCTGTAATTATCCTTGGTAATTTGGAAGTAGTTTCCTCACGTACATTTTTTGGTGTTGTTTCACAAAATGGAAACTGAGGCATCCAGCAAGTTTGCAATTCCAACACCAACTTTGCCTGCGGGAGTTGCAGCATGTCATAGTATTCCTTGTGCGTCCTGAAATACAAATTGCATCACACTCACTAATGAGGGCGGTTTGGACGTGGCAAGGGGCATATGTCACAGTGTTGATGCCAATCTTGTAATTGACATGGATGGGCAAGCACTTGGTGATGACCGTGTGGCCATTCAAATTGCGCAATCCCTATGCAAAGCCAAAGTTTCGTCGTTGTGGATGTGCTCAATGCACTTTTGGGACATTAGACGAGTCTTTCTCAATGGTGCTAGCTTGTATGACTACGACCAAACTTACATGTACAACAAAGCTGTCAATGCTTCCCGGCGGCATCCTCGAGTTGGTGTTTGCACCTACAAAAGCTCTTGCGAGAGGGGGGAACCTAATAACCCTTCCAAGAAAGAAGTCCTCCTCACAACGGACTTACGAACGCTATTGTTGCAATGGCTTCTAAAGCGTGTTGCTGTAAGAATTGCTTGCAGGCTTTTCCGCGTAGTCAGATCCAAGCCGTGCAGTCCCAGCTACATGTAAACAGTGGAATGTACAACCGGATGTCTCGTCTTCTCGATGTGCACAAGCAAACACATCCTCATAGTAGTGGCAGGGACAAGATTACCTTGGGTAATCTTGAAGTCTGTCCAAACGCCTAGTCTAATCTACGGAGTATTCAAGGCTACCTATTATAGATACAAGGGAATGGCAAAAGCGGACAAGCAACCAAAGCAACATGGTAATCTTGGTTTGAAGAAGCCACGGACACACAGTTTGCAGGCCATGGCGACACTTCGACTATTAGTAGAGAAAGATGCAGACCCAATGCCGCACAAGTCGAGGACCCTTCCCTTAGGGGAGAAAGTTCCTTCAATGGTCTTACCGTCTGCATTTTGATGGAGGGACAAGTTGACAGAGGTCAACGATGTGAATGACTCATTAAAATTGACCTGTGTTTCGACAAGCAGGCTAAGCAACATCAAGAGAGTATCATTTCCGGAATACGCTCCAAAACCTTGTGGTGACAGTTTTGCTCGTTGTGGTGTGTGCGACAAATTTAAGCAATTGAGAAGTGCTTGCACTCCTAAGTAGCGTGCTCAAGAATTGTGGTCTAGGAAGTTGAAAGTCCACCTTAAAGGGCAGAGAGTGCATTGGGAGCTATACTATGCAAATCGCATCATTTCTGAGAAGTATCCTGAGATGGTTCTAACTATCATCCAAGACAAAACGGATCATTCCAAAACCGCTTCTCCCCACTACTTCCATAAAAACAAGGGCACTAATTCTTATATGAAGCTACCAATTGCTGTCACATGGATGATTGCTCATGGACATGGTGACATTTGGTATGCGCATTTCGGATTAGACATTTTTCCAACAGACTCAAATCACACTGTAGAGTCCATTGCAAAGTTGTTGCAAGATCTGGAGTCCCAACCAAAGTATTCATCTCGTCAATTGTTTGTAGCAGATGAAAATAGATGTGATTTGCCAAAGGCCTTATTATCAGGCTCTGAAATTTGCAGTGAATCCCTTCCAACTCCCCCTGAAGAGGTGATTGACGCTAGTCCTCTTCCTCCAACATTGATTCTTCAGCTTGACAATTGCGCCGGAGACAACAAAAATCGATGGGTATTTGCATTTTGCTCCCTCCTTGTGTATAGAGCAATATTTCAGGAAATATACATTAGTATCCTCATTGTCGGACATACTCACGAAGACATTGATGCTCTCTTCGGTCGTTGGAGCAATAATTGAGGACAAATGACTACCTTACAATTCCAAGGCTCATGAAGTCCTTCATGGATTGCAAAACTCAACCTGTGATTCCTCATCTGATTGAAGAGGTTCCTGACTTTAAGCAGTTTGTAGAAGGATACTTGCTCACAGGCGATGACTCCCTTCAAGGCCATTCTCAAGCCCAGCGATTCAAGTTTTTTAAGGATGCTAATGGATGGCCCTTGATGCAGTATAAGATCCTTTGCACAGACAACGATTGGTTGCCAAAGGAAGGTGGAGGAATTCGATTGTAAAAGGAATCTGTAGATGGGCGCCGATATGTGCCTACGGGTATTCCACCACCCTTGCCTTTGCAAAAGATGCGTTGTTTTGATAAGGTTTGCAAGAGATTGGACAGCTACATTGCGCTTTGGAGCCAAATGGATGCTAATGACATGTCCGGGGAATATTGCAAAAAGATTAATCCAGTATAGAGGTACTGGAAAGGTGTTAGAAGCGCTCTAAATGAACCTCTTTTTGTCTAGGAGACATTGCGACATGGTTTTTGGCCGAATTCTATTGTCGGAAGAGAAGAAGTAGATGAACTTCAAGATGATGACAGACCACGTGAAGAGATTGTGCAAGATGCACCCTTTGTTGGTTGAGGACATGACCGTCCACGTCCTTTCTTCAATGTTCTCCGTGATACGTTTGCGGGTTATTTTGTCGTAGTGCGTCCCGCTGATGATGATCCAAACCAGTTTGGGTTGCTCGGGCGCTTACAAATCCCAATCCGGATCCAGGACATATCGGTTCAATTTAGGTTCAATATTGGATGCCTTCATCTTTTCTACACATTGACAAGGACACATATGAGGGGTGGGATACAGTACAAGGGAATTCATAGTGCAAGGATAGAAGTTTCTCACCGGATTGGACGCCCAATTGCAGTATTATGACTGCTTGGAAGCCACGTTAGAGCAGAGACGTCAGATCCAAGAATTGAAATCCCCAAAAGCCAGATCAACATCATCAAGCAGTCCGTGGACGCTATCATGGCTGGCGAAGACAACAATGCATCTTCAACTCAAGGCTAAATAGTTAGTAGGCATAATACTATTGTGAGCTTGTTGTAGTGTGTAAGGCATCGTGTGTAGTAGTTTTTATTGCATTTTGAAGATAGTGGTGTCAATCTTTGACGGACCCCTACGCGTCTTGTGAAGGCAACATTGTTCAACGACTAGCTATTAGGTATATTTGTAGTACTACAGGGCTGTTCAAGTGTGTTTAGCATGCAAATTAGCATGTGCATCTATTTCTGGTACTATTGATTGGCAATGTATAGCAAAAAGTGAATTTTATAATATATTTTTATTATTATTCTATTTAAAATGTACTATTAGTCTCAATATTGTATTTTGTATTTTTTTGGTAAATATGTCTTTTATTCCCAATGATAAATCACATTTTTTTTTGGTATCGACAAATTTATGAATTCTCTGGAGAACTCTATATCATTTCGTTGTTGTACTTTGTCCTAAGCCGTCTTTGGATTTCTTAAAAGTAATGTATAGTGTTTGTGCAAATCTTCTTGGACTCATCTAGACAACCTTCTCTTTCACAAGCATTAGAACATTCCATGTTAGAAGGCACTAAAGAGCAATGAATTCTTCACTAAGTCTATGCATATTTATGTCATACTTGTGGGTTTAGCTTGCTAGTTGCTAGTAGTATTTGAACTTAGTTAAATATCCAAAGCAT
This sequence comes from Neckera pumila, assembly GCA_963969595.1. Classification (NCBI taxonomy): domain Eukaryota; kingdom Viridiplantae; phylum Streptophyta; class Bryopsida; order Hypnales; family Neckeraceae; genus Neckera; species Neckera pumila. Next base: position 42,588,356 of record OZ018409.1, on the reverse strand, counting down.
AGGCCAAATTATAGTATCAATTTAGTCAATAGTCTCAATTTAATGAACGTTTTTATATTCTAAATTTAAAAAGATAATTAAAATGAGAATCCATTTTTTCTCATTTTAAAGAATACGGCCTTGGTAAGATTTGCATTAGGAAAAAAATGAACCCTGGAAGGGGCTGCTTCGTAGTGTACGCTTCCCCTCCAGATAACTCCAGGGAACTCAACAGTGATTTACAATTAAAAAATATTTTAAAAAAATTTAAAATAAAAAAATTTAAAATAATAATAAAATAATAATAAAAAATAAAAAATAAAAATAAAAAATAACAAAAATAATAAAATAATAAAAATTGTAATGATTGTAGTCTGACATGGCATGTGTAGTGCCATGTTAGATCTGAAAATTTTGTAATTTTGAATTTATTTTAATAAAAAAAAATTTTAATGTTTTTTTAAGCAGTTCGGCTGCACTGTTCCCTGCTGTTCCGCGCTGTTCCGCCCCTGCAGTTCGCTGTTGCAAAAAAAATAAAAAAATAAAAAATAAAATTTTTTTTTTTTTTTTTCGGGCTTGCGTTCCCTGCGTTCTCAGGTCTCACGGCCTCTTCCAGGGTTCAACTTTTTCCTAATGCGTGAAGTTGACCGACGTCCCGGGAGCGTACGAAGTCGATATCAAGTCAATAAAGGATCTTTTTTTACTCCCTTAGACATTCTTGTCAACCCTAGCTAGTATTTTAGTCAAAAAAGGTCAACTCCAAAACCTAGATTTCTACCCTTTTACTGGCTTCAGTTAGCGCTAATCTAGGAGAAATTCTAGACGTTGGAATAGGGGGTACGGGGATCCCTAGACTAAAAATGGCCTTCTGAAGCCATTGGTGCAATCTGTTTCAAGTTCCGAGGCAAACTCCAAAAGATACAACGTTGGACTAGGGTAAAATCCAAGTGCCGTGAAAGTTTTAGAGATAAAGATGAAAATCTAAGTTGATAAGGTTACCAAGGTAACTTGAGGGAGGTGAGCCCCTTGGAAAACCTATAAAAGGGGGCCAATTCCCTCTCAAACCACCCCCATTCTTGTCTTGGATTCGTGGATCCAACTTATGTTGGATTTTCTGGCACTTTAGCCAAGGGCACTTCCAAGGTGTTTTTTGAGCACTTTGTGCTCTGTTGTTGCTTTCTTTTTAGCTTTTAAATGTCTTGGAGGTCCTTTTTTCTTTGTGTTCATAAACTCTTGTGGTATCTTGAGTGTTGTTTGGCTTTATTTTGAATCGTTTGGTCACCAACGTGTGAAGTAGAGTGGTTTGGTTGAGTTACTAACCTTGGTTGAGAGTTTCTTTGAATTTTGTACTAATTTTAAAGCTATCCCCCTCTGTGCCTTGGCTTTGCCGCCTCAAGGAGCCTTTAGTGTTTTAAGTTTGTTATTTACTAACCCACGTGCTTCATACTAACGCCCAGAGTCAGGTTCCTCCACGTGGGGTGGTTTGAGTCTTTTTCCCACGTGTTCCTTGTGTGCGTTTTCTCCCTCGGGACAGCGGAGCTTTGAGCCCCCTCCCGGAGTGGATAGTTCTCAAAATACTAACTTCCCTTATTTAAGTTACTCCTTGATGTGTGGTCTTACCCCCGATACGGCGGAGCTTTAGACCCCCCAAGATGTCATGTTCTAACATTTGAAGTTACCCCTCTCTTAGGTTATCCCTAGGCGTGTGGTCCCCCCTCCGTACGGCGGAGCTTTGGACCCCCTAGGGTTGTCATGTTCTAACGGTCAAAGTCCCTCTTTAAAGTTGCTTGTAACTACGTGACTCCTCCCCCCCTTTTGATGGTGGAGCTTTGACTTTTAGTTCTATTTAGTCCTAGAGTGTATGTTAAAAACCCGCCTTACGGCGAAGCTTTGGATCCACATGCAAGGAAAATCCTAAAGTTGGTGTTAAACTCAACTCAACAACAAAGCCTTGAACCCCCCAGTTGATTGTCTCCAAAGTTTAGTTTCCAAGTTAAGTGTGGAAACTTTTAAAGTTTAGCATCCAAGAAGTTAGGAGTCACGATAAACAGAAGCTTAGGTAGGTTTAGGATTGATTAGACATCGGGTTTCCCTTTTGTCAAAGGCCCCTCATGGTAGTCTAGTTAGCACACATCAAAATCCCCCTCTACGAGAATAGAAACAAAACAAATACGAGGCCACCTGAGTCCAAGCCGTCCAAGCCAAGTAGTTCAAACTCCAAGCTGCCCAGCTCCAAGCCACCCGAGCTTCAGCCCGGCAGCCCGGAGCCGGTGTCCAAGGCTGCCCGAGCTCGGCAGCCCAAGCCATCTAGAGCCTAGCAGCTCTAGGCCGCACCGAGTTCACAGCCCAGGCTGCACCCCATTTTTTTTGGCTTTTTTCCTTCATGTTAAAATCTCCCCACCCCGGGATTAAAAAAAAGATTATAAGTTAGACTAACAAAAAGGAAGGGGGGGAAGGAAAGGATACATTTAGGAGTAGAATTAGAGTAGGAAAGGTAGGGTAGTTAAGGGACAAATTAAGGTAGAAGTAGAGGTAGAGGCAAGAGATTAGCAAAGTAAAAGTAGGAAATTAAAAAGGCCAAAGTAGGAAATTATCCAAGTAAAGTTAGAGGTAGGACATTGTAAGATTGTGGAAGGGGAAGGCTAAGTTGGGAGAGGACCTCGTAGTGAAGCTCAAAAGTAACCTGCAAATTTACACAATCACTCCACACACAACTCACCTAGGCTTTCCACACTCTACAAACTAGAAACTTGGACTTCACAACTAAAGAGGAAGATGAAATAGGAGAGAAGATTAGTAGTAGATAGATTAGGGAAAATCTCACTAACAGTTTGGACCTTTTGAGGGAGAAAGTGTAAGAGTAAAAAAGTATATGCCTTTAAGGTGTAAGAGCAAAGTCGAAGTGTAAGAAAAGAACCAAGAACAAAGTCAAGGTGTAAGACCGTTGGAAAGCCATGGTGTAAGAACAAAGTCAACGCATAAGAGCTTTGGAAGGCCATGTTGTAAGAAGTGTAAGAATGAAGTCAACGCGTAAGATCTTTGGGAAGGCAAAGTCGTTTGGTGTAAGAATAGTGTGGAAAGAAGGAGGAGGGGGAAGGAAAAGAAGAAAGAAATCCCTCTACATCTACCAATCATTTCTTAAATCTTTCCCGATCCGAGAATCACTCAAGGAGCCAAGGATCCAAGAGGAGGGAACATGGCCGAGGAGGAAAATCTCGACCACCTAATCCAAGATCTCCAATATGAAGTGGGCCACTAAAAACCCCACTCTTCCTTGTTGAACCTTGTCTTAATTAGCGTAATTAGAAGGGAGCCGAGAGCTAGAGTAGCATAGACTACAGGTCAAGTCAAATTCAGAGTAGGAAATAGAAACTTGGATTTCCAGAAAGATAAAGTACATCCAATTCCGAGTTAAAACAAGGAAGTTACATGCGGATGAAGTTTGGTCCACGAACCGCTTTAAATCCATCCAAAAATCATCCAAGAAATTGAAAACTCACATCCAAGAGGGAAATTTAACCTAGAAAGTAAAAAACAAAAGTAGAAATTAATTTAGAAAATTTAGATTAGCAGAAAATAGTGGATGAAGTTCCAAATCCAAGTTACCACCCAATTTTCATCCATCAATAAATTAGGTCAGTAAAAATTAATTCCAAAGTAAAGTAATAAATTAAAAAAGGATAGAAGTAACTTATAAAAGCAAAAGAGTAAAAAACAAGGAAAAATTGGTAAAGATCCAACAAACATTTATCGATGGGATAAATTAGATTTAACCGAGTAGGTTAGGTTAACTTTTTTTGGTCAAATTTAGAGTCATATTTAGTTAGGGTAATTCAAATCAGAGCTTAGATAAAATTATCAAGTGAAATTAAAAGCAGCATCCCCTAGAAAACCATGGATGAAGTTTGATGAACTGAGTAGCGGTCAAACATCATTCACGCATAACTTTTGCTAGAAACATCCGATTCTAGTGAACTTTAGGTTTCTGAAAATGGCATGAAATCTTCTATCACCAAAGAATACTAAAATCAGACAATAGATTAGGAAACACCAGGACCCTTGCAGCTCAAACAAGTTAGGACACCTTAATTGTAGGCAGTCATAGGCTAGAGTGTTTGAGGCTTTTTTTGCAAGGGATTAAATGTTTAGGGGTTAGAAAAGTTCCATTGCTTGACAGGCACAATGGATTGACGCTTAGACACCCATTTAGGATAGGATTTTGCGAATAGAATTAGAATTTGGTTGTGTACGATTATTTACCAAGGGTGGATAAATAAGCGCCCACACCAATATAAATTTTTGTTTTGTTTTTGAAGATTGTAAATTTCATTACTTTGCTCTTTGAGTTTATATATGATATTTTCATTAGATCCTTGAATACAATTTATAAGATCCTACTTATAAGAATCTTTTTTGACCATTTATTATATGAAACACCAGTACAATGACCCATTACAAAAATATTTATCAAATCAAATCCCCAAGCACACATGTGGCACCAAATGTAATCTTGGTTTTGCCTTCAGATTGACGATGCAAATTTTTGTCGGAGCCCAATTGCAAACATTTGCAAATTCTCAGTTTTTGTCACTCAAATCACTTAGACATACTCACAGGACTTACAAATTAATCTGCATTTACCTTCCACTCAGTCTCACTTCAAAGACCCAACACTCTAGTGTTACCAATTCTTCTCAAATTCTCTATCTATAGTCAAACCCTAATTTTTCAAAGTTGTAACCTCAAGCATTTGCATGCAAATCTCTCCAACCTTCATACAGTTTCGCTCAACCGCCATCGCAAGACTCCAAATTCATAGTGCTATATAAAATTTCTCTCAGAAACCTCCACCACAAACGCTCAAAATATCAAAGAACCACCTCACAACAAATATGTACAGGATTTTGTGATAAAAAAAGATATGCACATATAAAAATCAACAATCATCACACACCATTGCAAACTGAATCTTTTGCAAATTTCAGCAACAATTGCTTCTAATGCTTATAAAAGTTGGCAATAAATAAATCACAAATTTTCACACGCTTTGTAATCCTAACTCGCGATACTTGCAGGCAAGAATTGCACAAAGAATATATAGACAATAATTGATACAAATATATTAAATAATGAGCATATGTATACAATGCTATATAAATGATTGTCTTTATTGGCCTTTTATAGCCTTGCTTTTGGAAGGTCACAACCCTTTCCAAAGGCTATATGGCTTTTTTTTTTTACTATTTATATTTTATTTATTTTATTTCTAAATCCTATGGTATATTTATAGCCCTTTATAGATTAAATTAGCTACGGTCAGGTATGAATCTATTAAATTGCAAATAAAAATGTGAAATGTCTCTAAATGTCCATAGAAAATTAAATTAGTTTTTTTCTATAAAGAACTTTTGGAGTACAATTTGTTTATTACATCTTTACAAGATCTAAAGTATAATCTTTATAAAAACACAAAAAATAAAAGCAATTCAAAATAAAACTTCAATATTTAGAGAAAAGTATAACCTTCAAAAGAAAATGATCCTAAAGAACTAGAAATACAGAAGAGCTCAAAAAAAAAAAGCCAAGCCTTTAAGTACACATAAAAAAAAATCTCAAGGCTGCAAACAATATGGGGCAAATGCCCAACCAAACCCTAACCGCATTACAAGGCTAGCCACTCCAAGAGTTATCCCCCTACTCAACTTAGATATAGTAAGATGCCTATCTTTTAATTAGTAAGCGGTCTACATCACAACATTGAAAGCATAGGATGGTCCTACAAACCATTTGATTTCTCGAAAAGCTTAGCATCAAAAACTTGAATATGTTTACCGTATCAATATAGCACATTGTTAATATTATATAAATAATGCCATTTGGTGAAGGATGTGTCAATTTTATAAGAGTTTTTTTTATGATATAAAGTGTGTAATTTGGAAACTTTTAAATACATAAGAAATGATATTACATTCTTATAAACAAGTTCAAAGTTTACAAGGAAATTCTTATTTTGTATAAAACAAATTTGTGTTTTAGTTTTATTTTCAAAAATTCGTGGAGTGTAAGTGCAAATGTACAGTACATTGGATCTTAAAAGGTGGTCATTGACAATATGAAGTATTAACTTCATAAGAATAGCCAAAGATGGTTACAAGTGAAGGGATACCAAGGAAGAAATTTCAAGCATAAATAATTGGGATTTTTTTCTATTAGCACAGCAACTAAGTGTAGTCTTGCATCCCTTGAATGTTGTTTTTCCTATAAACATTTTTCTATGCACATTATCTATGCACATTTTTTACAAACCATCTTATATGTGTAAAATTTTTCACAATCCAATTTAAATGTTATAAATTGTTTTGTAGTGTATTAGGTGAGCATTTGTATAAAGGTGTAACTCATAAGGTATGAAGGTTGATATGTGCAATTTCAAATTTATTTGATGGAAATGCATATGTTTTAATTTCTTTGTATATAAGATTTAATGTGTGATTGAATTGTTGTGATTTTAATTGGAGAATTTGAGAAATTTTGAATATAAATTAATATAAGAAAATTAAATAGTGATTATTCATAATGCATGGAGTGAATTGTGTATGAGTTATACAATCGGTTATACACTAATAGAAAACGTAGAAATTTTGACAGAATTCGGTTGATTTAGATGCGTTGTCTTGGTCATTGTGTTGTTGATTTCAACATAAATGTGTTAACTTCTAATAGATTTATATTGAAATCAACAACACAATGACCAAGACAATGTGTCTGAATCAACTGAATTCTGTCAAAATTCCTACATTTTCTACTATATAAATTGCAAACATTCATTTTTATTTCACTTCATTAGGAGCACGTAATGTGTTATTAAAAATTGAAGTGTATTATTGACTATTATCATAGCAAGCATAAGAAGGCTAATTATTAGATTAATAAGGCTATATAGTTAACTGAAGATCCTGGTCAGATAGATAAATGTATCCAAAGTGAGAATAATTATAATGATCTTAAAAATTATAATTTGACAATGATTTTTATTTAACAAAAATTTGGAATTTACATTGTTTCATAATTTAGTTATACAATTAAAATCAAATAAGAGTGAATTGTCTTTGAGAATTATTAAATCTTATAGATTAATGTTTATTTGTCATACCAAAAAGTTCCAACACTAATAGGATGATCATTTTTATTGTAGTACAATAGCAAAGGTTTGTTCAAAAAGAATTTTGTCATGGAATAGGAAAATAATATAATGAATAAAATACAAATTATAAAGTCAATTGCTAGCTAGATCAAATTATATACAAGTGTAGGCCAATTGCCACAAAAAAAATTTGAAAGAAAACTCAAATACAAAAACAATGAGGGACACATAATCTCTACATACTCTCCAAAAAAATGATAGACAAATGAACTTATACCCCAACTTCAAGGTGACTACAAATCTTGATCAAGTTGATCTGTAACTTCCTTCAAACTATTTGCATCAAAATCCAAACTGTTAAAGTTTTAAGAAAAATAGGATTACAATGTTTAACACAAGGATACAAGTAATTGAGTAAAATGAGCCATGATGAAATTAATTAAACAATAGATTTTTTTTTTAAATGATATAGAAATTAAATATGGAATTGAAGATTACTACTTTACTATTGATGTAAATGCCATTATATAAGAATAGACTATTGTCGTAAATGATGCGCATTGGAAGAGTCCTGTTTCAATATTCCAAAGCATCTTTTAAAATTTATTTATAATATACAACATTTGCATGGGATTGCATTCATGGTCTATTAATTGACGAACATAGTTATAAATTTTTCTTGTGAATTATACATGAATATTTTAGTATTAACATTCCTTTATAAAGTCAATTAACATACAATTTCTTAAATAAAATATCATTTACCTATGTGTGACCATAGCTATTCAAATCTCTAGCTAACATGGATTTCCCCCCAAAAAAAGTTGTTTTATTATATTTTCTTCCTAGTTGTTACTTTTTGTATTACAATTCTTTACATGATATCATAATTAGCTTCAAGCTTCCTTATAGAGACTTTATAATATATGTAGACTCCATTAAGCCTAAATATGGAGAATAAAAACTTTAATAAAGTGTTTCTTCAAACTTTCGTAAAAGCTCTAGATCAAAATATCATCAAAAGAGCCATCTCTCCTCCAACAATTTTTCAAATTAATGGAGTTGAAAGTCTAAATGAAACTCTCAAATTGAAAATTAAAGTATTCTTGCAAGAAAATAATAATCACTATGTAATATATTAACACTTGTAATGACACAAATTATAACTCTGAGTCCTATAAATAAATTTGATGGATCTTATTTTAACATATAGAAAGATAGAATGACATTACACTACAAGGGAGTAGTGTCAATTTGGACATTTTTTTTTCAATTTTTTTTCAATTTTGACATTGTTTGTCAATTTTCTGTCAACTCGGACATTTTTTTGACAGAGTTCTGTCAATTCAGACATTTTAGTCAATCTGGACATGTCAATTTAGACACTGATTTCTTGTAGTGTTAACATTCAACGCAAAATGAATGTGGTTACTAGTAAATGGTGAAGAACCTTTACTAGTGGCACCAAATATAGTTTAGATAGCTGATAAAACCTATCAAGCTTTACTTGTTGAAGGAGTAAAAAGTTTAAGCAATTGGATGGACAACAATGCCACTACTTTATCCATTATTACTAATTGTTTTGAAATTATTGTTTTACATGTGAGTGCAATCTTATATTCTTATTCTACAAAAAATTAAGCATGAACAACATTGACAAGTGTATTTGAATCACAAGATGTGATTACAAAAAATGCATCTGAAGGATATGCTACATATTTTTAGAATGAAAGGAAAAGAAAATATTATAAAATATATTCCTAATTTCACATCATATCTCCGACAAGTATTAGCAACAAGATTACTATCTAAGATGATGAGGCAATTTTTACCTCAATGAGGAACTTGCCTCCAAGTTACATTACCTTTATTCGTTCCTTGAGAAGGCAGGAAGGCATTACTCTCCAATCATTAATGACTAATTTGATACAAGAAGAAGCCTTAATGAAAGATATAGCTTCTACATCAAAGAAGATGTCAACTTTTTATATAGGAAAGAACTTTTTTTAATAATGGCAAGAAATCAGATTTTAATAAGAAATTTAGAAATTTCTCAAATCCAAAAGGTAAAAATAGCTTCAAATCTTTTGTGGAAAAAAATTTCAACACTATCAAGAATTGCTTTTATTGCAAAAATTGAAACACATTATCTAAGATTGCAAAATTAGAATAGCTATTCAAAAAGAAACTAAATAAACAAACATTGTTATAAAACCTCATAGACTGTATTTGATCGCTTTGTCAACAAAGGAAGAATCTATCTCTACATGGTATGTAGTTATGTAGATTTTGGAGCTACATAACACATGTGTCATGAAAGAGATGCTTTTATTAATTATGAGCGATATGAAAATCAACAAATCGATTATGTAGGAGATGGCATGACATCGTACAAAATTAAGGGATATAGCAATGTTAATATAAGACTCTTAAATGGTATGAAGATAATTATACTTGATGTGTTATACATCTTCGGCTTACATAGAATTTATTTTCACTTATAAGTAGACAAAAATGGAGGAAAAATTCAAATAAAGCCAAAGATTTCAATATTGTTCAATAAATTTGGTTACATAATTGCAAAATGCAAATTACATAATGACTTGTATGAATTAGGAAATATGATAATTTCTAATCAAAAAATAGTTACTCTATTAGCAACTACAAAATTGCAGGAAGATGAGCAATGGCATCTTAGATTAAGTCATATAAATTAATAGAGACTAAAATAAATTCAATCAAGATGAAAAAGAATGGACAATTTTTCTATACAAGAATTTATTTTTGGAAACCTTGTATGGAAGGAAAACAATACAAAGAAAATTTTCTAAGGCGGGATCATAAAGATCAACAAAAATATAAGGACTTGTATATTCTCATATATATGTGGTCTAATGCAAATAAGGACACATTCAGATTTTAGATGTTTAATTACATTTGTAGATGATTTATCTAGATACTGTAGAAGACCTCCCCCTTTGAAACATTAAAAGTGGTTACATTATAAAATTGATTATGAAAAAGGACCAATTCAAACTCTCAGTTTTTCTATAAAGTTTTGAATTTTATTTCTTACTTCATTTAGCACGTCTTCTTTTGGATGAAAGAGTAGATTGGAATTTCACTACCCCTTAGAAATTTTATCCATTTACATGACTTTTAGTTTTTGGATGTGTTTATTGTTATTTAATCCTTAGAGGATGAAAGGATGATCTTGGAAATCATCCTTTTCCATTACCATGTTGCAGAAAGAAAATTTAGAAAAAAATAGTAAATTTAGAATAAAACTAGCTATTAGGGGCCCCTTTGTAGGAAAAGGTAGAAGTAAAGTAAAATATAAAAGTTGAAAAATGCATTTATAAAGTGAATAGGTTTATGCACAAGAATACATGGGAAAATTAAAAAAATTAAAGCATTTGGATGAATGAGGTGTGACTTACCTCTTGATAATCACACCGGGTTTTTTTTTTTGGGAAACTATAAAAACCTAAAAAAAATAAGCAAACATTGGCATTATATAAGTCCCAAATTTATATGTAATATATTTATGAATTATATTTATGCTTATCATTGTGTAGGTTTTACCTTGCCTTGCTTTGTCGTCTTTTGTAAGTTTTTATGTTTCTATGAATTGAGCTTTATTACCTGTGGCACATGCCAAAGAGAATCTGTTGTGGAGGATCTGGATTGAGAAATTGTTGTTGTTGAGGGATCGTTTGGAGCAGTTCCTGCAGAGAGTTTGCATTCATGAGGAGGGGCGTGTAGGATGACCTGGATCTATTGAGAATCTTCAGGCTATGGAGATTGCGCGATTGAAGACGGAGCACTTTGGAGGAAGCTGCGATCTCGATCAAGGGCTTGAGAGGGTGAATTTGCGTTTGTTCTACCTGGAGCAAAAGCCGCATTCAAAGAAAGGAAGCGTGAAGCAGAAAGATTCGGCGTTGGATTCTTTCAACAAAACAGAGATCAAAATTGACCTCAAGTACGGGAATTACGAGTAAGTATGTTCTCTTGCAACCAATTTCACAAATTCAAGACAAATTGCAATTAGATTACGGACAAAATGTAGAGAATTGCCGTGGAGCAACTGCGCCTGCTCTGACCTCCTTCCGAAACACCAGATCACACAAAATTCCATGAAATCATTTGCTTATAGGTTGCATTGATCAAACTAATAGATCGTATAAGCAAACCAAGCAAGATCTGACCAACAGAATTCTAAATTGAAACCAGTGGTTGGAAATTCAGCAACGCTGCAAGCTCCGATGAAGCTTGCGGAAAGTAACAAAAATTCAGTCTACGAGAGTGATTGCAAACCATTGACTGAATATTGAGCAAATTGACCCCTCCATTAACTGAAATCAACAAACGTTAGGGAAAACCTTGATCGCAAATTTGGGGTGAATCGGAGGACGCTGCAGTCGCAAGCTGTGGAAACGATGCATTCAAACTGTGATAACCTTTGATAAACAAGGCATGCCCTATATCATTGGAAAGAGGGTGAAAATCGATCAAAATGCACACTTTAATTTCTTGAATCGGGTGAAAATTGGATAAGATATTAGCCGTTGAAGTTGCTGATTTTTGCAGACTAAGCGGACAGCAGTTGCAACGAAGGGAATTAGGGATTTGATCCACGGCCATAGGATGCAGCGCGCGGTCATAGGGTCTAGATCGCGCTATTATAGGGTCCAGACCCCTAATTTGAGCTGAAATTCATGTTTTAAGGTGAAATATCATGGTTTTGAAGTCCTCTCCACGGTTTTTAGGGTTGAAGCCCACGGTTTATGGTCCACTGCACGTCCATAGGGGCTGAATTTGCATGGTCATAGGATTATTGTTATAGTTATAAATATATATATTGATTTGTTTTTAATATAATTTTATATACTTATTGTTACAATTGGGTCCTTGTAGTCTTAGATCCATGGGTGGATCTTTGTAATATGTATGGTTGGTCTTAAAGTTTGCATATTTAATTATAAGTAATTGTTTAAGTCTTGGTCATTGATTGTATTTAAGTTTCAGTCTTGGAATTTGTATGATTTGTGAATGATTAAATCTTGGTCATGGATTCCATATGTTTGGTCGAATTATGAATTGTTCCAATGTTATGTTTGTATATTAACCCCTAAAGGACCAACATGCGTTTTTTGGCCGTATAGAAATTTGGGGCAGGTACATGTGACTAGAGATATCCATATTTGAGGCTGAAATTTTAATAGAAGGTGGGGGCAAGGAATATCTTCATGTGTACCAAGTTTCATGACCTTTCGAAATACGAGTCAAAAGTTGTGACCTAGTATGTTACTTTTTTCGTAACTAGGCAGTTTGGGGAGATTAGAAAAAATCATTTTTTCCCGAATTTCTTTTTTTGAAATTGGTTCTTTACATTTATATATACTCAAAAAGTTTTGAGTCATTCCATTTCAATCAATGAGTCAAAAGTTATGAGGGTTTTTGAATTGCGGGCAGTTATGGATTCTCTACTCTAAAAAAAACTTTAAATTTGTTTATTTAACTCAAATGTTAATATTTTTGGAAACAAATAAAATCCTAGAATGCAGATTGATTATTACAACATTACAACCGTTGGAATTGGCATTTTAAAATTCCATGATTAAATTTTTAACAATTTAGTATTTTGAATCATTTTCTACTTCTTTCTACTTACTATTTTTTTCCTATATGTTGTACAATTCCAAATGATGTGAAATTTTTCAAGCATATAATCAACTTGTTTAGGAAACTGAATTCAAAGAAGCACCACCTTTATTGGCATTTTTTCATTGAAAAGTGAGCTTGCAAAGTGCAGCTGCCTGTTTTTTCGCTGGATTGAAAAAGTGGTTTTCAAGACTTTGAATGCTTATATCTTATGATCCACACGGTGGAATTTTCTGAAATTTTTACCACATGTTATCAAAATATCATACTACAAGATCCTATGGTTACATGTGTCAAAAATTGTTTTTTCCCAAAAATTTGGTAGTTTTATTAGAAATGGCAGTTTTGGAGCGTTTTTGGTGATTACATAGTCATGAAACTTTAGGGGTTAACCCATGTGGGTTTGGATTCATTTTACAAAATTTGGCAAAAGAAAAAGAATTAAGATACATTTGACATCATCATACATTGCACAATTAGGAATCATTTGATATAAAATACGGAAACGCTAGACATTCTTGCATGATCGCATTAGCTGTAGATTGACTAGACTATTTGACTGGACATAAAAACATAAAAAGGTATAATGAACGAATTATATGTATACTATTTTATCAATACTATCTTGTCATGATTAAGTCCTAGTGCATGCATCATATAAGATTCATTTGACAAAACTTGATTTATTTGACAAAGAATGATTTGACCTCCCTTAGAACACTATAAAGGACTAAGATGCCATACATTGTATTTCATATTTAGCATTTGGTTTTGGACTGTGACAAATTGACATTAAGAATATTTTTTTGGGTTGTTGTCTACAAACCAAACTATAAAGCAAAGTAAATAAGTATCCACAATTCAAAACAAGTGACTTCAGTCACAACACATTAGACTTACTGACCTTTCTTAGAGGAATTACCCCCCTATATTTATTGTCTTGGGTTTTTGTCAAGTAGGCAAAATCTAAATTACACATGTGAATCAGTGGTTAAAAAATAGCAAAAGCATTCATTGGAAGTCAAACTACTACATTAGAAGACCTACTCTTTTCCCAACAAATTTCTGAAGATGAATAGTTGAACGTTTGTCCTACACAAGAGATTTCCTATCATTCATTGGCCAGCAAATGGCCGTGTTGACGTTCAAGGGTTAAAGACAATTTTTTATAGTTTATATCACCATTTCTAAGAGGTTTTCAATGCATAAATTTTTTTTTTTGGATATTGTACAAAAATTTGAATATTCACTTACAACTTCTTCAAAAACATGAATAGGCTTTGAATCTCCAAGGGGCTATTTATTTATTCAATTTCAAATCCATTTTTTCAACTTTAGATTTATTAATTCTATACAAACCTTTGAAAAAATTTAATCTTCATAATTACCTTAGAAGTTTAAAGTAAGTCAAATGTAGTTATACCATTTTGGTTTGCAAAGTTGCAATTAATCTAAATGGATTGCATTCTGTTTTTTTTGCTAAATAGCTTCTTGAGTTGTATAATTTGATTTACCTCCACATCTTATATTATACACCTATAATGATTGATAAACTTAAATTTTTGAAGAGTACAAATTATGTAGTAGGATAGGTTGTATTTATTTTAGGAATAAAATAACATGGCCTAGAATAAGACTAGAAAAAATTTCATTAAAATGGATTCTAAATTATTCTGTATGATGATAAAAAAATCTTGAGGTAACAATTTTTTTATTAATTTGACATGATTTTGAAAGGAATCTCATTTCAATTATATTATTAAAATAATAACTTTGACATTGCATGTATAAATGCATGGATTATTGTCATAAATATTGTTTGAAAAATCAAGAAATGTTAGAGTTGGAACTTTTTTTCAACTTCTTAACCCCTAAAGGTCCAAGGCCTTTTTTCTGCTCCAAAACACCCAATACTGCCATTTTTATAGCAAAGAGTAAAAAAAATTGAAAAATATTTTTCTTAAACATCTAAATGTAGGATCTTACAATTAACTAGTATGAGAATGTGTGGAAAAATCTCAAAAATTTTGACTGCACAAATTGCAACATATCTGCGTTCAACTCCTAAAGGACCATTGTTCATTTGGGGGACAAATGGGATTTTGGGCAGGTACCTATGGGCTGAATTTTTGTCGTGATTTTTTGAAATTTTTTTTGAAGATAGAAAAAATGATAAGCTTTGTAGGAATATAATTTTTTTTCAATCGGTGCCCAGGAACAAAAGTTATGCCCAAATAAGCTCAAAACAAGGGAGGGGGGGCAGCAAAAAAAATTTGCAAAAAATTTAATTTTTATTTATAAATTTTTTTCCCTTATAGATTATATTTTTGCCTATTTGGGAAGCTTTGATTCATTTCATTTGGATTTGTTATGAGAAAGTTATGGACAATCTTGTTTTTCAGACAGTTAGAGCATCTTCTTGAAAAAAATAACTTGTAGGATTCATTTGGAATGCAATTTTTGCAATTTTTCAAAAAAAAGTTCCACATGGTTTAGTTTTCTTGCTAGAACTATCTCACCTTTGGGATTAGTGCATTTTAATTCCATGTAAAAGATATTAATATTTCAAATTTTCCTTCTATCTTCTACTATCTTCTACTTAACAATTATTTTAAGAATGAAAATTAAGTCTTTTTGAATTTCTTTTTTTTTCCTAGACTCTCAACTCAATTCCCCACTATAAAGATCTAAAACTCAAAACTTTGTAGTGAAAAAAATTTAAGTTAAAAATGTTCAAAGTCAGAAAATCTAGTCCCGCAATGTGCTGAAAATCTTGTTTTTTTCACTTTGACCACAGATATCTTGCAATCTGTGCGGTCAAAAATTCTGAAATTTTTTCCACACATTGTCATACTAGTTAGGTATAAGCTCTAGTGGTTGGATGTGCAAAAAAAATAGTTCTCAGATTTTTTTACTCTTTGCTCTAGAAATGGCAGTTTTGAGAGTTCTTTGGCAGAAAAAAGGCCTTGGTCCTTTAGGGCTTAAAGTAAAAAAGAACAAGTTTTTCAGCACATTGTGGGATTAGATTTTACGACTTTGAACATTTCTAACTTAAATTTTTTGCACAATAGATTTTTGAGATTTAAATCTTTATAGTGGAGATTTGAGAGTCTAAAGAAAAAAAATTAAAAAGAATTAAATTTTCATTCTAAGAAAATTGTTAAATAGAAGTAGATATGAGATAAAAGGAAAATCTAAAATATTAATTTCTCTTAGATGAAATTCAAATGCATTAATTTCAAAAATGAGATGTTTCTAGCAAACAAACTAAACCATGTAGAACTTCTTTTTTTATAACTCCTAAAGTACCAAAGTCCCCTTAGAAGACACTTCGGATTTTGGGCAAGCTTGTGCGACCTGAAATTTTAACCCAATTTTTTGGAACTTTTTTGGAAGATAGGATATCACATTAAGTCTCAAAAAATATAATTTTTATTTCAATCAATGCCTGGGAGCAAAAATTATGCCACCCGAAGTCAAAAAAGTAGTTTGCCAGGCAGAAAAAAAACTTTGAAAAATCGAATTTTTCTTTTTCAATTTTTTTTTTTCAAAGATCAAGTTTTTGTCTACATTTGAAGCTTTGATTCATTCTAATTTTACTCATAACAAGAAAGTTATACACAATCTTGTTTTTTGAGCAATCTTAAGCATCTTAAAAAGTAAAAACTTATAGAATTCATTTTTGAAAACAATTTTTTAATTTTTTCAATTTTTTTTTTTCCGCAAGGTTAAGTTTGTTTGCAATAATAATCCTAGTGTTGGGATAATGATGTTTTAATTCCACCTAAGAGCTATTAACGATTTAGTGTTTTGTTCAATTTTGGACCTACTTCTATTTAACATGTAAAAACCAAGTTTTGACATTCTAACATTTTTTTTTCCGACCCTCAACTCAAATGTTCAACATCAAATTTTTAACTTAATGGTGTGTAATGCAAAAGAAATCCACAAATGGCCATCAAAGTCATCTGAAATTGCAGGCCACAGTCCTAAACTTCTTTTTCCAACTTCAAATGCTAATATCTTTCAATCCATATGGTCAAACTTCATGAAATTTTTACCACATGATTTGAGACAATTGAAGTAAAAGATCTACGGATAGATTCTAAAAAAAAGTTTTTCTGGATTTAGGGAGTGGTTGCAGTAGAATTGGCAATTTTCAATGGTTTTGGAGCCAAAAACTGCCTTGGTATTTTAGGGGTTAAAATTGCAAAAATTGCATTCTGAAATTAATTCAACAAGTTATTTTTTCAGAAAGATGCTCTAATTGTCCGAAAACAAGATTGTCTATAACTTTCTCAAAACAAATCCAAATTAAATGAATAAAAGCTTTCCAGATAGACAAAAATATAATCTAGAAGTAAAAGAAATTCAAAAAATTAGAACTTTTGCAAAAAAAAGTTTGTTGCACCCTTTCCCCTGTTTTGAGCTTATTTGGGCATAACTTTTGTTCTTGGGCAACAATTGAAAAAAATTTTACTCCACAAAGCCTTTGCAATTTTTCTATCTTCTAAAAATGTTTCAGAAAATCACGACAAAAATTCAACCCATAGGGACCTGAAATCCCATTTGTCCCCCAAAGGGACAATGGGCCTTTAGGATTAAAGTACATTTTGAACTAAATAAAGGCCAATATATTTTTTGAAGAGTCTTAACAATTTTTTTGAATTGTAATTGTAAGTTAGGTCTTAATCTAAATCCGTCATAGATTACATTAGAAAAGAAAATATTATTTACAATATCAACTCTTGCAATAGACACTTTTGTATAGGAAATTAATAGATAAAAATAAATATTTTTGACAAACTTATTAATTGATGATACAAATAGATTTGAGCAATGTTTTTTCTAATTAAAATAAAAAAATAGATAATATTTAATACTTCAAAGATTTATTGACACCGAAATGCATTGTCTTTTGTCATTTGGGATTAAAAAGACATAACCGTAAAGAGAGTTAATAGTTCACTATACAAAATAGTGAGATTAGGTTGCTCTTCATTAATTTCTCGACACTTGATATTATAAAAACATTTTTTGTTATTATACAAGAAGTCAAGAGTGCACTACTTTTGAAATAGTTATTATTGTAATTGGGACTCATGAACCTCCATGTGTACAAACAGAGGTAAGGTAGAACCCCGTATTACCAACCACTGCACCATCGTCATTCAATAGGGTTTCTTAAATGCAAGAAAAGCTAGCACTCATTTCCAACCATTTAGTCTTGGTTTCTAACCATCAATCTCACCATTCTTGTTTGGACACATATGCTTGGTTTGGGGTGCCCAATAAATAAGAAGTAGTTTCTTCAATTCAAACAATAAAATTACCGAATTTTTTGCAATCCTTGTCATTTCTATAGATGCACCTCTAAAAATATTTGTTTTGCCTTGCACTACTCCTAATCATGTAAGAATTCCTTATTCAGTCAGTTATGGTGCTTCTACCTTATCTATAGAAATATTTATTGACTTTGATGGCTTGCATAATAACTTTATTGGATAAGGCAACCTACTTATTAAAATGACTTGATTTCACTATTTTCTGTAATTTATCTTATTATTGAAGGCACATAATTAGTGTCTAATTGGGTAAATCAATGTAGTATTATGCTTCTAAGACTTCTCATATGTATTTATAAAGTTCAATATTGTACATTCAATTAACATTCTAGCTTTTCCAAATTTATTTACTTGATGATTCTTGTTGGTTTTTATAATCATTCACAATGATGGATACTAGAAGAAAATCATATTGAAATCCATGTTTTTTTCCAATGTTTTTGTGTTAGACAACCAATTTTACGAGGCTGTCAAAGCCGAGCAATGCATTTGCAATGAGAACCTTGTTGAAGCTAACATGATATATTAAGAGTGTAAACGGGAGTGTAAACAATATACAATAGAGTAGTTTTGCCATATATAATTTGTGTTATGCTTAATGCAAAAGATGTTTTTCTAAATACAAATGATCCGGAAATCTAAAAATTGCCGCACCATCTATTCGCCTATGCGGAAAATGACATCTTTGTATATTATGTCAAAATAAATCCCTTTGCAAATTATAAATTTTAATTATCTTGAGGGTTTCCAACGTGGACTGTTCAAGCTGTTGGATGAACCCCTTGCAATGTTGTTGCTCTTTATTTTTTGAAGAAATCAATTGATGTATGTTGATCAGCATTACATGGTGACAAATATTGGTTGTCTATTAACATTAGGGTTAGGGTTTGTCTCTCGCCTCAAGATTTGTCAACTAGTTTGTTTTCATATAGGGAAACTTCCCACTTGCAACTTAACGACTACCTTGGGTTGTTCGTTTACATATTCTCATTTGTAGCAAAGGTGTGTACATACACTCATTTAGTTTATTGCTTTTAGATTTTTAGACTTGGTGTGAATCTTTCTCAATTTTGTAAACAAGGAATAACATGTGTATTTAGATGTTCTGAATGTTGTCTCCGTTTTTTATCATAATGCTATCAAACTCAAGTTTCTTTGTACACTGCATGCTTGGATTCAAACCAGAAGTTGTACTAACATAGTTTGGCCAAAAATTTAGTTTCAAGAAACTTCTTGCTATATTTTTAGAAATTTTGGCGTGTTTTTATGGGTGTGCATCTATGCTGCACTAGTAAGATTTGCCTTTTATGAATAGGCAGCCTCTAGACATATTGTAGATGTAGCTTGCCAATAAGTTGTAGCAATTGATGGAGCTGGTAGTCCCATTAGGAAGATGATCTAGGTGTGGCATGGAAAAAGAAGCAGAAATACACATAAACTTATTAGTGTCCAATTCTTCAGCAAAGACCTTGTCCAGCTATTGTGTGAACTTGGGATGTTGAGGTTTGTATTTTTTTATAAAATTATTGCAGTTGTTGTCACACATAATGTGATGTCGCACTTTATACCAATCATACATTTTATTTCCAATGCATTTGTCAATCAATTTGATGTTTTCATTTGTGCAACAAGGGCCTAATGCTGGAGCTTATGATTTTTAAATTAGTCAGCATTAACATTAGTGCATTAGCAGTAGTAGTTTTGGGGCATATATAAAATGAATTCATTGAACATAATCAGGGTAATTAACATAAAGGTAGACCAAGAGCATCCGCACTGTGACACGGAACAATTGGCCGAAAGACATTTGGCCAGGACCAAGCAGTTTTTTCCATTGCACCGTGAGCTTGCAACAGAACAAGGTAGCTCAAGCTCACCAAATTTTGCACTTTGGACGGCAACCTTCTGTGTCCGCTCAAAGTTTCAGCATGCCCTTCTTTCAGAGTGATCTAGTTGGAAGCATCCTTAACCCCTAAAGTTCCTTGACTATATTCTCACCAAAAATGCTCCAAAACTGCCATTTCTAGAACAAGTACCAAATTTTTGAAAAATATTATTTTTGGACACATGTAACCGTAGGATCTTGTAGTACTTTGGTTTGAGAATGTGCAAAAAAAATTTCAGAAATTTCCATTGTGTAGATTGGAAGATATTAGCGTTTGAAGTAGCAAAAGTCTTTTTCTTGGCACTGTTAAAAATCGAGCAGCTGCACTTCACAAGGGCAGATTATTATGAAAAAAATTCTAAAATGGTTGTGCTTCTTTGAATTTGTTCTTCAAGGAAAATTGGCTACATGCTTGAAAACTTTTAGATTATTTGAAACTATACAACATACAGGAAAAAAATAGTAAATAGAAAGAAATAGAGAATGGTTCAAAACGTTAAATTGTTAAGAAGTTAATTATGGATTTGAAAAATGCCAATGGTTGCAATGTTTTAATAAACAATCTACATCCTACAATTTTATTTTTTTTGAAAATTATTGAAAATTGAGTGAAATAAACAATTTCAAAGTTTATTTTTAGAGTAGACATTCCATAACTGCCCGCAAACTAAAAATCCTCATAACGTTTGACTCATTGATAAAAATGGAATGATTCAAAGCTTTCCACGTATATACAAATCTAATAAACTAATTTCAAAGTTTTGTTTTTGAAAAAAGTGATTTTTTGTGATCTGCTCGAACTACCCGAGTTGAGAAACAAACAACATATTCAGCCATAACTATTGACTAATATTTCCAAATGTCATGAAATTTGGTGCATATGAAAGATATTCCTTGTTCCCACCTTCCATAAAAATTTCAGCCCAAAATATGAAAACATCTAGTCACACATACCTGCCCAAAATTTCTATGTTGCCAAAAAACGCATGTTGGTCCTTTAGAGGTTAATTGACAAGATTCCAAAGGACCACAACAAGCTCCCAAGCAAAGAACACATAAGCTGGGAAGGTGCAAGGAAGGAGCGGGTTCCAAAAGCTACAACTTGTCAGGGATTTTCTTAAGCATTCCGAGTCACGGTGGGGGCCGATTAGGTTTTTGTGCAAAGGGTCAATTCCCTAATCCGCCAAGTGTATTTTGCTTTCTTCATTCTCAATGTCACGGTGTGGTTGCTCTAAGGAGGGATCCACTTGTCAAATATTTTCATGCAATCCTTGTGCAAATACCTTTCTATCCGCCCCAGTAATGGTTCTGAGGTGGAAGTGCATTCTTCCCTCCTTCCTTAATGATTTTTAGCATGTGCACTTGACTCATTATGTAGAAGGTCGTTTGCTACTAAGATAATCTTGTAGAATTTCTCTACTTAGATATCATATTTGTTGCAACAAAAGTAAATGAAATAGAATGCAATCATTCTTTTGTTTGTATGGTGTCAAATCCGTTGTAAATGGTACAGGTGGCTAGAAGGAAAGACTTGACAATTGAGGTCAAGATTGTGAAGCAATAGATGATACATGCTCAGGTTGTCGACCACTTGTAGATATGCACAAGTGAGTCATTCTTGTTGAAGATGTCACTCACTGCTTCCCTCCAGCAAGGGAATTTGATGATACATTATCCCTTATCATGTAGCTTCATGCATTTATGTAGATGATAGACATGCATGTTCATTGATGCATATTCTTTTGTTTGTTGCAAATGATGTGTCAAAAATGTGCGACTCTTGTGTATAGTCAATTGGTCAGAGCACATGCTTGTACTTTGACTAGTTCTATGTGAGCCACTATCATTTATTTCTTCATGATGAAGCCTAAACATTTTTAATTGGCTATTGCAAGTTTGAATATTAGTGTGTATTTCACAAGATGCTCACAACCTAGCTTGAAAACCTGTTGTTGTATTCAAGGGAATCACATTTAAGATTATGTTATCTACCTATGAAGTGGAGTCTCAGCTAGCAAGTAATTTGAACATTCATTTGTCAAGACGCCTAGGTTGTACGTTATGAATTTCAGTTGCTTTGTTATTGTTGCTCCTATCTACAACATATCGAAGAGTCTATTTGAATATTTATCAATTGAATATTTCAAGAGTAATCTATCTGTTCAAACGAGATTTTTTTGATATATGTGCAAGCTGCAAAATCCAATACGGCATTGAATGTCGTCAATTTCAGTCCAATTTTAGCAGTTCCAACTACACTTAGACTTGACCCATCTGTTGTAAGATCTCACTATTCTTTCTTTGATCAAGATGTTTTATTGAACATCATTTTTGACATAAAATTGTAGGTTGTTTTATTTAATGTCCACAAAAATGCGTTCCAAAAAATATTGAAAACATCCCAAAAAAACGGGTTTTTTATAGTGATCCAAAAGATGTTAGTATTGTTTGGCTGGTTTTTACTATGACTGATTAACAATCAAAATCTGATTTGGTAGTCTACAAGCAAATAAAGAATGGTATAATGTGTAGGGTTTGCTTTACCCTTTTCAAAATGGTGAAGAAAGCTGAAATTGACCTAAATTTCAAACGGATAATGGCAGATGAAGTTAGGACTAAGTAATTTCTTAAAACTTTATCACTTCTTCTATTTTTTCCTTATGAGATAAACTTTGATAAATTCTTACTATTATTAATAAAAAATAAATTCAACTTACTTCTAGAATTAAATAGTTTTATCTTAGAGATGTTATTTCTATATTTATTATGATAAAATAGAATTACTTTTGACTTCTTGGGTAGTTGTTATTTACTGGTGAATTTTGACCTTGTCGGTTCATCAAAATTCTTACGTAGTTCTTTCTTACCTTAAAGTTCTTAATTTTAAACTTCTTGGATAATTATTATTTACTACTGAATCTTGACCGTGTCGGTTCATCAAAATTCTTGCGTAATTCTCTTACCCTAAAGTTCTTAATCTTTGACTTCTTGGATAATTGTTATTTACTGGTGAATTTTGATCGTGTCAGTTCATCAAAATTCTTAAGTGATTCTTTTTTATTTTTTACTTCTAAGATTAAATAATTTTACTATCAAGATTTGATTTTTTATCTTAAAGGTAAAATAAAAGTACTTTTGACTTCTTTGATAAAAGTTGTTTTACGGCTGAATTTGACCGTTATCCGGTTCATCAAAATTCATCCGTAATTTCTTTTTAACTTTGGAAATTCAAAAACTACTTCTACTTCTATCTTCTTTTTTTTTACTTTTATTCTAGATTCTGAAATTACTTAAAAGATTCTATTAGGTGATTTTCTATTTTTTCTTTCTACTTTTACTACAACTTTTTATTCAAGATATTTTGGTGGATTGTTTGTAGATGATTCTTTCTAAATTGTTCTTAAGTTCTATTCTAACTTTAATTTCTTGTAATTTTGGAAGTTTTCATCCTATTTCTAATTGCAAATACTATCTAGAAGCTATTCAAACTTTCTATCTAATTTTAAGTTCCAGTTCTGATTTCTTGTGGTTCTTTATATTCTAAATTGCATTCCAACTCCCTAATTATACGGCATTAATCCTACTTAGCAATCCTAATTTAATTCACTATACTTCGCGTGAAATAATAAAAGAAAAGAAAGGGTTTTAAGAACTTACTCCAAAAATCGCAGATTCAATGATGCCATCCTTGTTTACTATCATTGTGATTTTATTGTAGTCAAATGTAGCGTCCATGTTGTCTTTTCTTTTCTTCAAGATGGAGAAAATACAATTTCTTTTGTATCTTCTTTCTTTTCTTTTTTCTTTATAATTTTTTCTTCTTTTGTGGATATTTCAAAAATAAATCTAATCCTATCAAATCTAATCTAATAGGCTTTTTGCTAATGGTTCAAAAGTCAACCAAACTTAAAAATAAACTTATCAAGATTTTCCTACTAATACTAATTTGAGAACTTCTCCCAAAGTCAAACTACTCTCTAATTGGGTTTCTATGTATTTCCCAATCAAAATAAAGAGTGTTGCAAAAGTCAACAATGCCTAGTTAGTGTTCTAAATTGACTTTTTTGTTCTCCAAATCCTTTATTTCTAATGTGTCTACTTCCTTCCAAATTTGTTTTAGTTGTATATGCTTTGGCTTTTGTTTCTGCAATCACTCAGAATTTTAAGATCAAATTTCTCTGTGTGTAACTAAGTTGTCCAGAGAGTAGAGGGAGTAGTACTTGAAGTTGAACAAGGAATGCAACAGGTGGTGCTTGAAAATCAGTGATCACTGGTTGATTTGTTCTTCCAACCCCCTTTTGCAATCTGGAGCTTGTGAACTGAGCTTGTGAACTCTGGCTTGTTGATTTCAGTTTGAAATTTGAATACCATCCTTTTTTCAATTGCCTTGGGATGTCAAAACCCACTCTTGGTGTTCAAGAAAAAATCTGAAATTTGATTAATGTAAGGTCAGCCTTGGTCTTATGTTTTGATTTCCCAAAATTCAAATTATCAAGCAATAAAAAACCAAAGTTTGGGTTTCACAGGCATCCTCCTGATTTGAATTTGATCAAATGAGCTCTGATGTATAAGATATGCTGGCTCAATCAAGCTACCATCTGTGTGATCTAGCGAGCTGTCTACTGCCCCTTCCGACCTGGCTACTGGCCTTTCGACCTGGCTGCTGGTCGAGCTGGCTGGTCTGGTGGTGGTCCTAGTTTTTTGTTTTTCCGGTTTTGGATTCCAATTCCGACCCTCTAGCCATTGCTTAGCCAACTATTTGGAATTCAAGTCCCAAAATTTGGAATTTAACCCCAATATTTGGGTCCTTTGGGGCCCCTAAACAAAATAAAAAGATGGAAATTCTAACCAAGGGCGAAGCTTCGTCGTCCGGGGGATTAGCCCCCAAATTCTAACATTTAAAATTTGTTCTAAATTCAAAGCTTTGCCATTCGGGGGTTTTAGGCCCAAAATTATAACACTAAAAAGATACTTAATAGAAAGACTTGAGATTTTGGCAATAGCTTTGCCGTATTTGGAGGATTAACCTCAAATTTGGAGCAAATTCAAACAAAAGAATTTAAAGAGTCCACAAAAACTAAACCCAGGGCAATAGCTTTCCCGTATTAGAGAAATTAACCTCCAATTTTGGGGAAATTCAAACAAAAGATTTGTTCGTACTTAACTGCAAGAGCTTGGTTCCAACCTAAACCTCTCCAAAACAATGATGATACTTCTAAGGACCACGTTTTCAAATGTCAAGGCTCTAGGGGGATGTTCTATGACATGAAGTCAAGATATCCCACTCAAAAAGCTCGGTTTTGAAGGGATTGGAAACCATAATCTACTAAAAAATCAACAAAATACACGATGAATGAATATTTCCAATCAAAGTACGTTAAGCAAGCAAGCGTTTCAAGGGACCCCAACATCTTTGAAAGGTGCTCAAAACACAAGGCTTGTTGACAATAAGCAAGCAAAAGATCAAATTGTAAAGGAAACAAGAAGTTTTGGCAAAAATATCAAATTTCAATAACGTGGCCGCGTGTTGGATACAGTTTAACAAAATGAAAAGAGATGCAAAGAGAGGGGAGGAGAGGGCCTTATATACTTGCTCAAGGCCCTCAACTTCACTCCAATTACCTACTTCTATTTCTAAATAAATCCAAATTAACTTAACTAAAATTCTACACTATTGTTGTGATTGCTTTAATTTTTGGATAAATACTTCAAATTCTAAACCGATTGAACCATTGTCTTCAGAAGACCCAAATTAGTCCAAGAGCCTTCCCTAATCCCTAGTTCCTGGCCGTTTTGTACGTCAAAACCAACGTTTAGAGTAGTAATAAGAAGGGTAAAAATCCCAACTGTTGGAGATGATTTTATTTTCAAGTTTTGACTGGACAGGGTTGTTGATAAGGTCCAAGATAGTAAGAAAAGAGTCCAAGTTGACTCCAATTAGACATTGTGAGTTCCTAGTGCACCAGTCAACTTCAACAAATGTTTTTAAATCCGCTAAAAATTCGTTAACGCCGCCGATTCTAATACTTGTCGAAGTTGAATGTAATGGAATTTGGTTGGGTGCTATACTAGCACTAAAAATTCTAT
This sequence comes from Neckera pumila, assembly GCA_963969595.1. Classification (NCBI taxonomy): domain Eukaryota; kingdom Viridiplantae; phylum Streptophyta; class Bryopsida; order Hypnales; family Neckeraceae; genus Neckera; species Neckera pumila. Next base: position 42,562,252 of record OZ018409.1, on the reverse strand, counting down.
CCTAATTTCTAGTGGGATTTTACTGCCACTTTGGGATTTTTTAGGAATTTTCCAATGCATAAAAACAAGGTTGACTTCCTAGGGAGTCATTTCCGCAATTTGGAAAATTATGAAACTTCTTGGGCAACTTTTAGGAAGTTTTTGAGTGCCGTGTGCAAGCTTATATCTTACTTTGCAGTGATCAATGGAGTGCCTAATTCAATACCTTCCAATTTAATTCCCACTCGGAGGGAAAATCATTCTGGATATAGGGATCATTTCCTTCCGGGGGGGCGGGGGGGGGGGATTGTTCTTGGTCTAGAGAATCTAGAAATCAACCTTTACCGTTACGCTCTTGGTAGGTTTCTTGGTTAGAACCGCCGTTCTTTGTTCGTGGAGTGCTCGTAATTATGGTCCATGGTTTTACTTGCATTGTCACATGATTTCTTTCCTATCTTCTATTCTCATCCTAATTATTTTACATACCCCTCGAAAGTCTATTTCTAGGTGGTTTTATGGTTTGGCCATCTGGGCTTAATATTATCTGAACCTTTAAAAGTACTCTCAAACATTTAAGAAGACATAATATTAGCCCATAGAAGTGTTTAGCATGTTTCCGGACTTTTTGGTCAAACTATACCACATTAGTAGAGATTTCTTCCAAATGCCATGTGAATATACTTATACTATCTTTTTAACCCTAATTAACCGTAAATGTGAGCAAACAGCAAGAAAAATAAATTTTGAGGTTCAAGTGCTAATTTGGGGGCTCACACTATCCTATACTCCACGTTTAGTAGAGTGCAATCACAATAAAATATGTTTAGTTTTTTGTTACTACAAACATATTTGTGTTGCACAAAACACATTCTACCCGTTTGTAACATAAAGAATCATGTTACAAAAAACACATTGAAACGATCACAAATAAATAGGTGGCAACACAAGCACAATCCAAGGAACTTCATGTAGATGCATCCAACCAAAGACAAGTGGCATGCCAATCCACTAAAGACTATTAAAAAAACAAGTTTTCTTGGATGTCTGCAAAAACGCAAGACATTACAGAAAATCTGGACTCTCCAGAGGGCTGTTTGGGAGAGTCCAGATTTTCGGCGGGAGTGCAAATACAGGGAAAAATAAAAAATAAAAAATAAAAAAATAAAAATTTTAATTTTAATTTTAATTTTTTTTTTAATTTTTTTTTTTTTGAAAAAAAAAATATTTTTTTTTAATCGGCAGTCCGACGGCAGTCCGACGGCAGTCCGACGGGGCACCTTGGCTGACTACTCATCTTACACTGACTGTTGTAGCTTTTCGGCTAATTTTTTCTCTAATTGCACATTGGCACGCACCCCAACCAGCCCTGTAGTGAGTCCAGATTTTCTCTAATGTGATGCCAATTTTGACGCGACAGGCGTCATCGTAGATGTGTCCTAAAATGCGTTACAATCAATTAGAAAATAAACATGGCTGAAATGTCAAAAAACATGCCAAATTATTTGTGGCATCACTCATGACGTCTTCTTTGAAGGTCCCTATGGTGCGCCATTTAGAGGACAGCTCAGTTCCGCGTAAGCGCCATGCGGGCAGACAATGCCGCGTAGGACAATTTTTCATCCGGTTTGTTGCTAGTGAGGTCTGTGACGTGGACTCAGGAAAAATTGACATTGATCCATCAATATCTAATGTAGCATGCCTTGTCAGCATACTTTTATGTTTTAAAAATATGTAGTACTGTATTTAGAAATGTAAGTTTAGATGTTTTTTTAAACATCAATTGCATATCATTTCTATAAGGTAAAGTCAGTAGAAAAAAGTTGTTTAATAAATAATAAATAAAATAAAATAAAATGAACAAGGGTGAATGCAAGAAACACTTGTACTATTTTGCATCACACCCTGCATGTTGACATGGTAATTTAGGCATAATTTTTGTGTATTGGATCCAAATGACTTAAGATTTATAAAGAAGGTGCTCATGATCATTTTACACCTTGACAATTTTTTTTGCAATTTTCAAAAATGTTGTAATATATAAAAACAACCCCCATTTCTATGTCACAAATTCCAAATTGGAGGTTTTTAGTACTATTTAGTACCCAAAAAAACAAATTTGGAGCTGAAATTTGAAGAGAATGGTCTTATACTAGAATTGTAGCTATAAGGAAGAAACCCTAAAAATAATTAATTTTATATTGTGTGAAAGTCCACAAAGAGAGCTTCTTACATTTTAGAATATATAAAATATCATTTTGGTGGTCCTTTTAGTGAATGACCCTATCCATAGAGTTATTACAAATGGCTTATTTTTATTTGATTTATTTGATTTATTTTCCTATTTTTAACTAATTAAGGCATCAAAGTATCTATTTTTTAGAATTTTGCACTTTTCTAGTTCTCCCACTTAAAGATTTTTTCTATGCTTTTCCTTTCCTAGGTTTCTTCATCTTAAAGGTATATACATTAGCCATAATTTTTTTTTGAATTAAAAATTATTTTTCTTATTTTAAAGTACTCTAGAAAAAAAAGCATGAGTATTGTGAAAATGCAACAAATAGTACAACTGTTTCTTGCATTCACCTACAAGCAAAATTGTTGAATTCAAGAAGAATTATAGAAAACTTACCATCTACCATCAAACAAATTTTTGATCACAAAATGAAGGAGTTCATTCATTAACCCCTAAAAGCCCAAGGCCTTTTCTACCTCAAAAAACACCCAAAATTGCCATTTCTAGAGCATTCATCAGAAAAGTTTGAAAAATTGACTTTTTGAGAATGTAACCGTAGGATCTTGTAGTTAACCCCTAACTGCCTGAGCGACCAAATATGGTCACTCCAAAATTTCAAGCTCATTTGGATACGGGCAGCTAAATTCCTTTGACCGATTAAAAAAATTTTACGAGCAGTATTGAAGGTTAATTATTGGAAGCTTTTATTTTTCACTAAAAAAGGTAAATATTTGATTTTTGAGAGGTCCTCAAAAGCATATATGTTTCATTGAGGAAGAGTAATGCTTACAAATTTTATTTGATTTCTCGACTTTAAACAAAGCTTGCCAATTTTACTTGAATTGAGATCTGAAAAGTTCTACTTATTCATTTGCTTTGAAAATGGTCCCAATGGACAGATTAAGGTGTTTTTATGATTTTCACCATTGAAAATTTAAACATGCAAGTGTTGATTTGGAGTTATTTGCGATTTCTACATACAAAGAAAATTGCATTTCAACAATTGCAAGGTAGATTGTGTAATGAATTTGATAGCTTTTCATGTGAAATTAAGTTTTTTGGAAGTGTATTTTAGTGTGCTGACATAATTTGTATTTGTTCATGTCACCTCTAATCTCCAAAAATATTTATATGCAAATTTCTCAAACATTGTAGGGAGGGACAGCATACTAAAAATAGAAAACATACATTTCTCTTGTTATGATCTCACAACTCCTATGCAATTTTTCACTCAAAATTGGTATATATACTAATAAGCTAGCTTTTTAAACATCTATAAGGTTAGATTTTGAAAAATAAACAATTTGCGTCATCGGGGATAACTATAAGTCCATGCTCTTTTTTCCTAAGAAGGACATACTTGGAAAGGCTTAAGCACTTAGGGGGTAACTTGTGTGAGAATATGTGGTAAAAAGTTGTGAGGTTTGACCGTATAGATTGGAAGATATTTGCATTCAAAGTCTATTTTTTTTTTTTCCCACTGTGCTCAAAATTTTCAAATGCCTTTGACCACCATTTGCTGAATTTTTTACCACTATAGACCTCCAATTTAAATTTTTTTCCTTATGGGTAAACATGTTAGGCATGTGCATGCTAATTTTCAAGGCAATCCAAGACAATTCCAATATTCAAAAAAAATAAAATTTGCCACTATGTCCCAAGAAATGACAATACACTAGGCCATTTTCAAATAATTTTTTCCATCACACATTTTTTGATCTGGAAAATCTGAATGGTGGATTGAAAGATGCACTTGTACTTCAGAAGTAGGAAAAAAAAATTGAAAAAATGTCAAAGTCTCTAACATCTACAAGCTCCTAAAGCCTAATGTAACCTTCCAATAGGCACGACAATAGCCTCTCTTGCCACCTCTCCTCTCTTGCCACCTCTGCTGCCCCATGGGAATCAAAGGCAAGGACAACAGATTCCCGAACTGAAATTTTTCTTCAAATGCTCATAACTTTTGGAATATAAGTTGGATTTTGGTGAAATTTGTATGCACGCGAAGCTAATGTGATTTCCTATCTCCCAAAAAAGTTTCAAAAAATAATGTGAAGAATCAAAGTCACATGAGCTTGTCCGAAGTACCAAACAACCTCCGCAGGGACACTTGGGCTATTAGGGGTTAAGAGTTAGTGAGAATGAAGGGTAGAGAGGTTCTATTTATATCCTCTATCCATCCATAGTGAGACAAAAGATATGGAATATTCAGAATATGGGAACTTGACCACTATAAATTGACATGGTTTTAGACGTACAAATGTTGTTTTAGACATGTAGATGTTATTTCCGACATGTCAATGTTATTTTGGACATCTGGATCATGTTGCTTCATATATCCCATATGGATTGTTTCACTTCCTACCACCCCACTTGTATAAAGATCATTTCTTTTCATCCATGTTGCACATCCATCTATTTCCCCTTTTTTTCAAAGCATGCCATTTGGCTGTCCTTCCCCTAAATTTCACGTATAGTCAACATTTTATCATAGACCGCAATAATTTTTACTAACTTAACATAATAGTAAAAGTCAGTGTATTTGTGATTTAGCAGTCAAAACTTTTTTGATGTCCCAAAAAACATCAATTTATCTTCGGCCATTTCAAATAAAATATCAATGTCAATTATAACATCAACTTGGATACTGTAAGAAGCCAATGTTTTTCGCAACGTCCAAATCTACCTCATCAGGCCAGATGTCCTTTGAAATCTTCATGTTTTAACGGACATTGCACGTTAGTGGTAAAATAAGCCCCAAACATGGATTTTTTATCTTGTAGATAAGCTTTGGTCGTCAAATTATATTTAAACAAAACCCAAGGCTAATAGTAAAGTTCGTTCCAAGGGAGGCTATTAAATAGGGATACTTCTAATTACCAAATGAGCCATTGCAATTATAGAAAATATAAAGAAAATTTGTTCCTTAACCACAAGCATAAATGTTTTTTCCTCGCACGGTGAATCTAATTGCTAAATTTCACACTCCACTCTTAAAGGCCACAAGGGTTAAGATATTCTCCCAAATTAGTATTTAATCTTCTCTATCTTTAATACTTCATTTCATCTTTTACTTTAAACTCCTTTTATCTTTCCAACTTGGACTCTTTAACCAGCCTCGCAGTTTGACTGCAACAACTTCCAATTCGGTTTTTTACTGCTTCAGTTGCAACCTTTTTCCAATTCAGACCCGTCTTATCACACGCAATCAGGAATTGACTACTTTCTAGTCAAACCAGCCATGCCTTCCTATTTGGGAACCACACATTCTTCTCTGCCCAGTTGGACTTTTCAACTTCCGCATCCCATTTGGTCACTCAGTACATAATCTTACTCACAAATCACGAACCAAATTGGATATACAGCAAACAGCATTCAAGCTCTATATAAACTCCAATTTGGACGGTGGTCTCTCATACATCCCGACTTGGACTTAACATACATCCAATCTTTATCTAGCAAGCATACATTAAACATTACATAAATCACTTGACTGATTTACAATTTGGACTCTCTTAATTTATACTACAATGACATTCACAAACCCAACTTGGATCAAACAAACCTACAAGTGCAAATAATTTCCAATTTGCTCATCACTAATCTTAATAACACTGCAATTCCATACATTCATACAATTAGGATTCAACATTAAAAACTTCACAAACACTCAAACATCACACAAATTGGGCTAAAAATGTACTCATATTAATTTCCAAATTGGTGATTAAATCATCATTACAGATTTAACAATACTGCTCAACATCAACTTTAGGATCTAGCAATTAAACTCCACTTTTAATTTCCAGTTACTACACTTCATTGCCATCACTCTATAATTTCCAAATTGGGCTTGCTAAACTCATTAGCTTCAACTACCAACTTGGAAAACTCAGATCGCCACATCTTCACCACTCTGCTCATAACACCACCATGCATTGGCACGCAAGCATCCAAACTAGGACACAGATACACTAAGCCCTATTGACCCGATTTGGACTCCAAAACAGACACAGACACAAATCCAACTAGGAAATCACACTTGTAACACCCCATTCGGACTCAACTCTCCTCCACGGCATATTAACGCACAATTAGCACAAATCATATACTCTCAAAAATCACTCACACTCACACACAAACACATTCACTAAAACACACAAGAAATTACTCAGCTCTATTCGGCTGGGACACGCAGCATGCTCACTCAATACTGGGTGACTTCCAATTCGGAAAGACAGACCAAATAGGGACCAAGCCAGCTGATAGTTAGCCAACCGACTTGGAATTTCACAGAACTCACACCATTCAAGATCTCATACAAATTCAACGACTCACTAATTGAACTACCACTCAGACTCACGAATTCCCCGCCAACTAGGACTCAATCAGCAATAACCTATTTGACCAGCAAGACAAACCATCAATTCAGCTAATTACAAATAAACTCCTAATTGGGCTAACTAAAGTAAAAACATACTTACAAACTAAACTCCAACTTGGTAAAAAAAAATACAAAGAACTCCAAATTGGTACACAAACATGACAAAAACTCAACAAACACACTCAAAAACTCACCAAATTACATTAAAAAAGTTAAAATTTCAATACAACTAGGCTGTCTACATATCCCTAAAGGACCAAGGTGATTTTCCTATCAAAAATCATTCAAAATTGTCATTTCTATTGCAAAGAATAAAGAACTTTTAAAATTGTTCTTTTTTGCATATCCAATCGTAAGATCTTATACTTGACTAGTATACAAATACGTGGAAGAAATTTCAGAAACTTTGACCATATAGATTGTAAGATATATGCATTTAAACTGAAAAAAACAAGTTTTTTTGCACCTTGCTTGACTAGATTATTTGGCTTTGAATCTTTTTGATCAAATTATTTGCATTATTGATTTTGATTTTCTACTTATTTATGTTAAATAGTTGAGTTGAGAGTCTCTAAAAAAAATTCAGGAAAAAAGCACTTGATTTTTACTCATTAAAAAATTATTAAGCAAAGGTGGTTTCAAGATTGAAGAAAAAACGAAATTATTAATAGCTTTTAGTTGGAGTTGAATCACAATAATTCCAATGCTAAGATTGTTCTAGCAAAAAATCTAAGCTTGTACAACAATTTAGTTTGAAAATTTCTAAAAATTGCATTCAAAAATGAATTTAACAAGTTATTTTTTCAAGGAGATGCTTAGATTGCCCCAAAAAACTAAGATTATCTATAACCTTCTCATTATTAGTCCAAATTGAATGAAACAAAGCTCTACATGTAGATAAAAATATAATCTTTGAGAAAAAAAATTGAAAAAAAATTATTTTGATTTTCTGTAATTTTTTTTGTGCTGCCCACCAAATTCCAATTTTGCTTATTAGAATTATTTGTAAAGTATCCAAAACTGGGGGTTAAACCTTGCAGTTTTGTGAAAAAGCAAGTTTTGGGCAAAAAGTCAATACACTACAAAAAAATGAGTATATAAATGACTTCAAAGAATGACTTCAAAACAGTCATTTCGGACACATATGACTGCAAAATGACTTGAGGGCTCTGGAGTCATTTCGGACAAGTCATTTTAAATGACTGCAGATTTTATTATCACCAACAATTAGTGACTTGGATGTAAAAATAGATGAAAGACAGTTTCTTTTCAAGTGGTAAAGAAAGTGAAGTTTAAGGAAATGTTTCCTGAGCTCCCATGTGAATAGGGCGTTTGACGTGGACATCTACGTCACCAGTCATTTGCAAGTCATTTTGAAGTTGCGACAGACCCATTACACATCTGATGTGGACAGCCACGTCGGATGTCATTTTATAGTCATTTAGAAGTTGCAATGGAATTTTTGCGCCATTTTGGTGGATTGCCAGGTGGCAAGATATTTTGTAGTCATTTTGAAGTGACATGGATTAAGGGTTAAGGTCACTTCTTGAGTACATAGAAAGTCATTTTCCTGTCATTTTTAAGTTATAATGATGTGTGCAAAGAGGAGTGCAATGAGGAAGTAGTCAATTTGCAGTTGCATAGAATACATTCAAAGTTCCACAACTTACACCATATATAATATACAATGTATCAAATACAATACACCAAATATAATACATCATACACAATACACCAAATACAATACAACATACAACATACACCATACACCATATGTGGCATATGTGTTGCATGGCTTTCAAAGCCACTTATTGTTTGAATATGTAGACATAAAATGTCAAGCCTTTTAAACAAGTGGGGTGGTAGTAAGCAAGACAAACCATGTGGGATATGTAAAACGCAGGAATTGTGTTACAAGTAATTTTTCAGACCTCATTTAGGCATAGTAGACTAATTCTTTTCAAAAAACTTTGAACTAAAAAAAGCTAAGAAATCAATCTAAATTTCATTTCCAAAAATCCATTTTAGATTTCATGCTTGGAATCAAAAGTTATAGACAATTTTGAGAAAGGAATTGGAAAGGATATTTTATTCGACATTTTCTAACATCCTTTTTGAATTTTGTCCATCTTTGCTAAATATAATATACATGAAAAATGTGCTATATATGCAAGGGAAGTATGATGAAAGGTATGCATGATGTTTGAAAATTGTACAATGCATTATAATGCGCAGGGTGCTGAAGCAACAGTAGAGTAGGTGCCAAAGTAGTCCAAGACATTTTCAACTCATTTTGTAGTCTCAAAAAGTCATTTTGCAGTGGCACAAGAGTAGCAACATTGTTGTCTATGCAAAAAGAAATGGGACTTAACAACTACTTTCTAACACCATCAAAATACCTTTGTGTTGGGACCTCTGGAATGTCAATTTTGAATCTCATGAACTTTCTAGAAGTAGTAAAGACAATGGCACTAATAAACAAAAATCATTGTTGCTATACTGGTAGGAGTTTAAATGAATCCTGATATTGATCCTAACTAAGAAAACAATATATATCAATAAAGGAAAAATTCCACCAAGAATGCATCATTTTAATTAAAAGTAAAAGACAAAATTCAAAAAATATGAAAAAATTATAAAACTTTAGAAGAGATAAAGAAGGTATGAACGATTCTAAAAGTAAGAATGGTCAAGGAAGAATTGCAAAAATAAAGAAGACAAAACAAGCCCCCCCAAATTGGATGAAAAAACAAAAGAAGGAAAAAAAATAGAATAGAAAAAAATTGGATGAAAAAAAAATAAATAAATAAAAAGGTTTGAAAAGAAATTTTAAAATGGAAGAATAACTTGTCAAAAATAAAAATTTGAAAATCTTAGTATAGAAAAGGAGAAGCAACCAACGACCAAAAATACAAAAAAATAAAGAAAAAATAAAGAAGAGGAACAAAAGAAAAAAAATTACACAAAATAAATAAGTTTGAAAATATGAAGAAAAAATAAGGAGGATAAAAAATATAGAGGAAATAAAGAAGCTACCATTGGATCATCATATAATGAAGCTTATACTTCTACCTACAGTATTTCAGAGTTCCTTCTATTTTCTTCATTGGTCTGTGCAAAACAGGAAGTAAAAGAAGAGCCTCGAGCCACGTCAGCCATCTTTCAATCTGTCTTTCCTGGAAGGCGTCTCCAGTGATCTTTTGAGACATTTTGTAGTTGCCTTGTAGTGAAACAAAGTCACAATAAATGACTCAAAGTCATTTTGTAGTTGACTAAGGCCGCTATGGTATTAATTATTGTATTCACTTCGCTTAGTTGACGACGTTGTGAATGGAAAAGCATGGATGAAGTTGACCCCTCGTGAAGTCTTCATTGTGCAGTCACACTTGCAACTCTAGAATGACTTGGGCGTTGTAGGGGATGCAAAATTGGTGCAATTAGAGAGCGGCAGTCATTCTCTAGTCACATCGGACAGGAAGTCATTCTTCTCCAGTCGCATTTGTGCCCATTTACTTGAAGTGATACTAAAGTGGATATCAAACTTTCTTTCACGCCCAAATCAACCAAAAAGAAGTTTTGTCCGGACTTTGCCTGCGAGGTCATGGTCGCCTACGGGGTCGTCCGTCAGAGGAAATTTGTCAGAAAAAGTCCCCTCCAAACTAGGGGGGACTTTACGAATAACTCTATTGTGCCATAACTTTTGCTCATGGGTATCAATTAAAATAAAAACTACATATTCACAAAGCTCTTGCAAAAATATACAACCTCAAAAAATTCCAAAAAGTATTACTAAAAATTGAGACAGTAGGAACTTGCTCAGACCCAATTTTTCCCTTGAGGGGACAAATGGTCCTTTAGGGGTTAAAGTGAAAATAGCCATGTCATATCCCATATGGCAAGGAAAATGAATAAAAGTACACATAGATAAGACATGGTAAACACAAAACGGTTTCTCTAACACTGCAAACATCAAAGCAAACATGCTCTTCAACACATAAAATATATAAATTTTTCATATTAAAAATGCGGTTCTCAACATAATCAATCCAAAGTTTTATATTGGCTTTGAGCAATTTTCCAAACGTGGTTTTTGTGTTAAACATTAGAAAAAGTTTCAGCTCTCGAAGGGGCCGCAAGTTTTGCACCCCCGAGGTGCAATAAGGGAAAAAAATAGAAATAAATTTTTTTGTTTTGTTTTAAAAAAGTTGGATGCTAACATGGCACTACTGGTGTCATGTTAGCGCCACGTCAGATTTTTTATTTTTTTAATTTATTTTTATTTTTTATATATTTTTTTTTTTTCAAAAAAGAATATTTTTTTTTTTGTAATTGCATTGCAAGGATGCCAAAAATCAAAACTCGCAACCTCTTGCAGGGTTCAGAATTATTTGTAATGGTGGTGTTGGTACCAATATGTTTTTTCTTCTACATTAGTGAAACCAAGTCAATTATGAGTATCCAAATCTATATTGGAATCTAAAAGTTTATTCAATTTGTAACCTAAAAGAGTTTAAAAGACTATACATAGAAGGGCATTGAATGGATCAATTCTCTATGCTCATCTTTTGGTGGTTGCAATAAATCATAACATTATAACTTTCACATTTTAATTAAAGTTGTTAGATTTGGTATGACAATGAAAAAAAATTCTGGTCAAATATTGAAGTAGAGTTATAGACATATTCTAAATGAACCCCATTACAATTGCACCCCCTAATCAAGTATTCAATTTTGCTCTATTGAGACTTAATGTTAGGAGTGAAAATTGTAATTATTTTTGCATCAATTATGACAACATAATGTAGAATTGGGGTTAGAAAGGTTGGTAATGTTGTAATGGTATTGGGTTGACAATTTTATGAATTTAATGAACACGATTAGACGTGCAAGTTGTACACAAGGTAGTATATACATTCATATATTCTTTATTCTTGTTAGACGTTTCCTTATTTCTCATTGCAACATGGTAGGAAATTAACAAAACGTGCACATTGGCATCCTATAACATTCTTGAACTCCAAGGCGGAGGTCCCTTTGCTTCTCATGAATTAATCCCTTACCACCTAACCATAGTCACTGTATATAATAGACGCTTCTCCACCAATTTGCAAAATGAGTTTGCCTTGGTGTTGATTTCTATAGAAAGAGTTGAAATCACCATTTTGATTGATTGTTACCTTTGAGGTGTATCAAACATGATATCTTGATAAAATGTTTGTGAGTTGTATTTTCAAATTATAATGTTTGATCTTGGATGTTGTGACGCTTCTCTTGCATTTTCAACGGACAAAAAACATCCCTCTGGATAATGAGGGGTTAAGGCTCAATCATTTCATTGTAAAAATCTTGAATGCAAATTTGTCCACAAATTGTGGGCCATTGCAATATAAATTATTCTTGTGACAATGACCACTCAATCATAGAAGGATTTCTTATTTAACCTCCTTTCTCAAGAATATTATGCCAAATGGCCGATAACAACCAAATACAAACAATAACAAGTAGCATTTTTGCTTCAATGACCCATCTAATGTATTCCTTGTTTTAAAAAACAAGTTGACCAAAATTCAAGTCATGTAGAACACTCTTCAATTTACCTTTTTTTTTTATTCCTTTCTTTGAAACAAGATTGCTCTTTTCCATTCTCTTGCATATAAAAATTGGTGAATCTTAGCACAGCTAAAACAACCCAATTTATGTTGTCAGTCACCCAATTCCAACATCTATTGGACCCTCCCATTTGCAACAGTCACCCACCCATTACCACAATCTTAGCAACCCTTTAGCAGGATGACAATTCACTTGGAGAAGGGACACTGACATCAACATGTCATTTAGCATTACCATACGTGTAGTTCAGTTTCATAAATAGCTCGAGAAATTTGGAAGATGTCCAAATTAAAAAAATTATTTACAGCTATTTCTAAAAATCCGAAATAACAGTTTTCGAGAAAAATTAGAAAAAACAACATATTTAAGCATGAATAGAAAGAATCAATCCAGAATTAGAAGCGTCCTCATACAATGCCGAAAACAAACAAAAATTTCCTTATCTCGCTACCTAAAGTGTCGAATTCAAAAACTAAATTATTCCGGCATTGTTCTGCCAAAACTGCCCTGCACGTACAGTAGCATGGGTCTATGGACAATCATCACTTTACCATTTCCGTCCCCACAAACTTTGAAAAGTCACAGAAAATGCATTTCTTGTGTGAATATCTTGATTCTACTTGCAAATGACTTTCTCTCCATGCAGTCTTTTCTATATCTGAAAAATATGTGAAATATCAAATATGTGAGTTGATAAATAGCTTCTCTTCTCCAGGGTAGAGTACCTAGCTAGCAAATCTAGATGGTAATAAGTTAGGCTGATCTACTTTATCTGAGAACTGGCTAAAATATGGTATACTCGGCCCATTTGTTAAAAATTGAAAAAAAAAAAATGGTATACTCCGTATAAGACTGGTAAGCCCACTGAGCTTTTTAGCCGGAGGCCGGGTCCAGGCAGCTATTGGTGGCCCGAATTGTCAGCCTCCCTCTTCGGCTTTTACATCGTGGAGCCCGTTGCTATCCTGTGAGTTGAGCAGTTGTGAGGCCCTCCCAACTTCCGGAGCCAAAGCTGGAGGCCATGACAGGGAAGAAGGCTCACCGTCTCACGGCCCTTGTTACACTTGGGCACCCAGGTGGCAGTTCGACAGGCCAAGATGGATACTTTACATTACATGACATTTAGTGTTGAAGCGGTGCCACTAAAACTGGCAGGGGTGAACCAACCACCCCCCTCGCTCGGCCGGTAGGGAAAACCCTGAAATTTTTTATTTGCCACACATGATAAAATTTGCAAATCCTGAATTCATATTTGCAATCAGAGGCCCCAAATTAGCTAGAAGAGGTGAAGAACATAGATTTAACACAATGCAAAATAGGGCCAAACTCTTTTTGCCCCCTGCCGCCCCCCCCCCCCCCCTCCTCCCCCTTCTATTGTAGCACTTAGAGTAGTGTTTTGTAAGCTGGGGTGCCAATTTTTTTGTGAAATACCTTAGCTTGAGGAAGTTTGTACCGAGCCCGGTATTGTTTGCATTTTGCTTGTGCTTGTAATAAGGGTGGTGATGCTCCCCGAGGCTTTGCAGTACCCTATAACCAATCTCTGAGGCCTATTTCCAAGCCCATGGCGTGGTAGAGGGTGATCATTGTGCGGGCTACTTTACTAAGTGGGTTTTGCTGTGGGGATTAGGCCACCCCATGGTGGCGATGTTCTAAGGTGAAAACACCCAAAATCGTCAAAAGAAGCAATTCAATATAGTTGGAGTCTCCTTTTTCTATAAAAAAAAAAACTACATTTTGGGAATATTGGCACTTGAAAATCATGAATTTTTAAAATAATTATAATTTTTGGATTAGGCATATAATTATTACGAATTTTCAAAGTTAACCAAGCACACGGTCATATGAATATGGAATTGGTTTAATTGCACTATTGGGGACAAATATATGGATGGATTCTGGTGGTGTTCTCACCTTAAATTTAATTAGTGTAGAGATGCTGAATAAATTCTTCAAGATGGCATGATGTGCATATTATTGAACATACAGAGATCTAGGGAATTCTGGATAAAGTTATTAATGCTTTAGATCCAAAAAGAGTAAAAAGTGGTCACTCTAAATATGTGATTTTGAATAACATGAAATTCATCTAAATCTATAGTTTCGTGCATAGTGTGATAGATGTTAGAGATTTTGTGGTTTGTCAAATGGTACATATAAGAATCATTGCATTTAAAGTTGTACAAAATCTCCACATACCACATCATTTCACTAATAATGTATAAAAGAAAATACACTAGGAAATATATCACAAATGTATACTAATAATTATATGATAGTTAAATAATGTAGTATTGTACATACTGGTGTTTGCAAATTATTTTTCATGTTTGTTTTTTTGAATGTCATAAAATTATTATTTAGCTATTTGAATTGATCTTCTGATCTTGTATTAAGTACATATTAAGTTAGCGCTACAAACATGTATAAGCCTACAACCTAAACCATGTATAAATTGTATAACTATATTATTCAATAGAAACTAAAAAAAAATAGAATATTTGCTTGCAATATATCTTTGAGAATGTTTGAATGTATTTTGTTATGTCCAAGTTTGTTACATTGTCAAAAAGAATTTGTGATCTCTCCTTGGTCATGAATAAGATAAAGACAATAAGTTTTGCACAAATTATCTAATCATATGTCTTACAACAAACTACAACAAAATATAGATAATCTAATAGAAGGATTCAAGCTCAAATTCTTATATGGTAGTTTTATCATAAGAATATGGACTCAAAATGATTAGTCAATACTATAAATTTATTTTTTTGTAAAGATTAGTACAATCAATATAGAATAATTCCATCATACACACTAATTTAAAAAAAAATAGAGTGACTTTGATAAAACTTGGTTACACTAAATAGGACAAAATGATTGTGGTTACAATAATTTAATTATATGTGCTCCAAAGTCCATATTCTAGATGATGAACAAGTTTTGGCTTTAGATTAATGTTTTGTCCAAATATCTTCTCATGCATCCAAAGCAATCTTTGAATGTTGAAAGAAACATTTTTCTTGATGAAGAATCTCATGAAAATGAAATGTATGATGATATAAGCAAAGAAAAATTCAAAATTCAAAATATGATTTCAACATTAGAGGGGTTAAGATTAAGATGGGTACACCTAAAATTGCACTTGCCTAAAACCGCCATCATCACTCTATGTACATCTCCAAAATCAATATGTACATATATATGTTGAAGAAGGATTTTAGAACATCTACCACAAAAGACTTTGACCCTTCATAACTTTTGCATACAGTATCCAAATGTCGTGTTTTTGGGTGTGTTGGAACCTCCTTTCACTTGCCAACAACAAAATATGATAATTTGATTAGTCTAATAATATTAACTAGACACAGTAGCAAAAAATGGCGGTTTGGGGGTACCGAGTTTACTGTATATAAGATAACTACACCTAAAATTGCACGCTTCTTAAAATCGCACAGTGGATATTCTTGCCTAAAATATAAACCCACTATTCATATGATTTTATGATCGCTTTTGGGTACACCTATTCTCAACACTTTGAAATTTGTAGTTTATTCACATGGTGCCCCAAAAAATGCATTTGAAGAGAATCTAAAATCTCCTTTTGACTACCAATGGGACCCCACAAAAAGAAATTCAATGTAATAGTGAAAATTATGTTGAATCATGCTGAATTGCTTAACTGTGCGATTTAAGGTCAGTTACCTTAGAGCATCTCTTGCACCCCTTCCAAAATCCCCTCCACCTCTAATTTTTGGATGATAAGCAATCAATTCTAGTGTTTTTACAGTATATTTTTACTTTCCCCTTCAAATAAGGCCATATTTGAAGGTGTCGCTTACCCCTCTATATGCTATATACTCTCTTGGGATTAACAAGTTGTCATAATAAATGATAGCTTACTTATGCTTTTGCAAGTTCTATGACTTGTGATTGATTGGAAGTACATTTTAGGGAGTTGCAGCACTATTGGGGATACAAGTGGCCATCCCCTGTATATCAGATGGATTTGGATTGAAGGAGCCTGGCTATTTGGAGGGCTGCAGGAGATGCTCTTAGAGCTGGACTAATCAATCCAGCGGAGAACAAGTCACAGCCCTTTGAAAACCACTGTTTCACCAAAACTTTATAAACATGTGTATAAATAACCAAACACTAGCTGACCTTCCACTGCTGACCACCATTACTTAACAAATTTGCTGGGGCCTTGATCCAACCTCCAACTGGCAGGTGGTGCAACAGACACTTGCAAAGTGCAGACTAGATCTTTTAATACTCAAAAGCTAATGGCAAGTTGACTTCCCCAATGAGAGAAAGTCAAACAATATTTTGCCACATTCAGAGCATGTGATTGAATAAGGAAACTTACACCTCATTGCGAACGAATGATCAGGCATTTCAGTTGCCAAACCGGCCCTCCTACATACTAGTGTATATTCCCAGGAGATTGATTTGTATCCATGCATTCTTACACCTGTGAAAAATTCATTTTATAATAAAGCCTTTCAAGCTCTTTCAAGCTCTTTCAAGCTCCAAGGTCTGCAAGGCCGGTGCAGAAACGCACGCAAGCGCAGCGAAGCACCGAGCACGTCGGACGTCGTCTGCTGGAAGCGGTGAGGTCATTTTTTGTGCTGCCGTGGCCACACCCCAGTCCGTACAAAGAACTGCTGTTTCGGTAAGAATTTCACAAGCCAAACCAAATCGTGTGTGAATACTTTTGGTTTTCTAAATTGCCTGGTTTTCGCTGAAGTATCGATGCATAGATAATCTAGAGAAGCGCGTTTGAGAGGAGAATTCTGATCTTGCACACCTCACCTGGTGGTACGTTGTTGCGTTGCCCTGGTTGGTTGATTGGTTCAAGTTCATCAGTTCAAGCCTCACGTCTTTAAAATGCCGGCAGGTTTCTCAATGAAACTGACACAGATTTAGTTGTCGAGTTGAAACTTCAGATCTATTGCAGTCCGAGTTTTTAGAGCGTCGGGCACTTGGAACTCGGCTAGTTCTCGAACCTGTGCACGTGGGCTTGCATTGACCGAACTTTACCACCTTGGGCATCGAAACAAATGCACTGGCTGACTAGACTCTTTCAGATTAGAAAATAATCTGCATTTGAATCTCCAGAGAGAGCACAAAAGTGCGTGCCGTGAGAGAATTTCAGTGCACTACGTTGGTTTGCTTGTTTCTCGTCTCAACAAAGGTGCACCTGTGCTCACTTTCAGAGTTGCAGAATTCCCAGGAGAAAGAACGAAAGCATTGGAATAGAGTACCTACTTACGTTCATGAATGCGCGTCCAGAAGAAAGATCGAAACCATCGACATAGAGTACCTACGTAAGTTCAAGCGCTAATGATCTCAACTCCTGGTCCAGTTAGCCCTTGCAACTCCCAGTTTTCTAACCTCTGTGCACTTTAAATTAATGCACATTAGAGAATCTGCCGGCATTTCAATCTCCAGACAGAGACAGCGCAGTAGCACTTCAGTAGCGTGATACAAATTCAGTACAGACACTCCTTCGGTTAGTTTGCATCCGTCTTGTGTTAATTAACCAAGTTGCGCCTGGGCTCACTTTCAGATTTGCAGAACTTCCAGGAGAGAGATCGAAAGCCTTGAGATCGTGAGAGTTCGTACGTAAGTTGAAGCTCCCATCATGTCTACTCCAGAACCAACTCTTCACCAACTAAGCAAAGAGCGAAGCGAGAAGGAGGAGGAGGAGAAGCGAGGGAATGTGCTCGAGCCTCCCCCAGCGCCCCTTGTGGACAGCAAGGAAGCCACGGAGTGGTCTTTCTACCGTGCCATCATCGCCGAGTTTCTGGCCACGCTGCTGTTTCTGTACATCAGTCTCACCACGCTCGTGGGCACCGCACGCACCGGCGCGGGCAGCGTGGGACTCATTGAGACCGCCTGGTCCTTCGGAGGCATGATCTTCATTCTGGTCTACTGCATTTCTGGCATTTCAGGTACGTACTTCTTTATGGGTAGTGCTGAATCTCCGCATATTTGTTGCTGTTTGGATGATATCATAGGGAAATTCTCCCTGTTGCACTAAAGAAAATATCACATGATTGTCAATTTCGTTTAACTGGCGCCACTCTGGTTGCCCAAAACATGGTGACATTTATCGAAGTACTACTAAACACTACTAGGAACGTCAATTTCTTGAAATTGGCGATCTTCACACAGCCAAAAATGTTGACATATATCTTCACAAGGTCTAATTTCAGGCCACAAACTAGGCCAGGTATAGATTTGGGGTTCAGGCCGCGCCGTAGAAATGAATTTTCGCCAATTTGACGAAATTAACATTTTAGTTTCCCAGATGGTTTTAGCACTAGGAATGGGGGATCACGGAAAGCTTACCGTATGAGAATGATTCTCTGTGTGAGTCTCAAGTTTAATACCGATCTTCAAAATAACTCATGTGTTCATGGAGGAAAGTTTTAAGGGTTGCAAATGTTGACGTTTGTGGGAGAATTTGACTATTTGAGACCTGCAGGGGGAAAAAGGCAGATTTTCCGAAGGGAATCTAAGATGAGACCCTGGTGAAGTGGCAAATAGGCCGGGGTAATCAGTGGCACTGATTTTTCCCGTTGGCAACATTGTCACTGGGAATGACAATCCGGGAACCAGAGACGGTCTTTTGTGTTTCACCTAAACCTTCCAGAATGAATTTAACAAGACGCCAGAAATGCGTATGTAATTACCTATTTGAGTCCCCATCTCTCTAGTCTACCGCTATTCAAACGCTTTCATTGTGTCAGGAGTTTATAGAATTTGAGAATCGACTATCTGATGATGCTCAAGAGTCGCGGACTTAAGAGCATTATCAGACGTAATTCAAAGGTGTTCTACACAAGCAATCAAGAACGTTCGTATCTGTACTTTTGGGGTTGACCTAAGGACTTAGAATGAGCAAGATTCTGGACGAGGTAACGTGAAAGTAGAGCCTTGCCATAAGAAATAACATGGTGACGGGTGTTATTCCCATAACAAGGCTCTATTTCCACGTTATCTCAATCAAGAATTATGAACATCGATGATTGAATCATGTTCAATTATTCCCATTCAAGAATTATGAACATCGTAAATTTTTTGAAACGAAATAAAATATCTTAACCCTGTAATTTTGAAGGATTCTTGATTTTAAATTGAACACTTTGATTGATCATGTTATGAAAAGCATTATGTAAATGGATTTCTTTTTAAATTATTATCTTGAGTGAAGAACATTGCATTGTTGACTTCAGAAAATAAGAACTTGAATAAATAGTACTTCCCATATAAACTCTTCAAAACTGCTGATAAAAACATGACAGAGTCCCAATGTGGGCAAGCTTTTTATTACCTAAAGGGTTACTCTCATTACAGCTAACAAGTGACTGCCATTGACGTGTACAGAAATAGGCTTCCTTGAGATGATTTTGTTCTATCGTCTGCATTCAATCTTATACTGCCATAATTCTTCCAAAAACTGCATTTCCTTTGTGAGAATGACAGGCAGCGTTACCGATTTAAATTTTGTTCTTTTTTTTTCGAAATCCATGACTTTCAGAATTTTCAGAATGCAAACAACGCCAGGATTTGCAAACCTCTACCTTCCCTACTTTCCAGTACTTGTCAGTACTTCTTTTGTGCAGATTCTTGTCACAATTTTTCAGCCAATACATGTAGCAAATTTGAGGGTCATTAATTTGCGGCTATATACTGAATTACTTGCAGGCGGCCACATCAACCCAGCGGTGACGTTCGGCCTCTTCCTTGCCAAGAAGGTGACTTTGACGAGAGCCTTGGCCTACATGGTGGCGCAGTGCCTGGGCGCCATGTGCGGGGCCTTGATAGCCAGGGGAGTGCAAGGCAGTCCCGAGTTTCACACATTCGGCCAATCTGCTGTCAACAGTGTGTTGCCTGGCCACAGCATTGGGCAAGCGCTGGGCGCAGAGATTATGGGCACGTTCGTGCTGCTGTACACCGTGCTCTCTGCAACTGATCCCGCACGAAACGCCAGAGATTCGCATGTGCCGGTAAGAAGAAACTGAAACACACTCTCCAACAGCAATGTTCTTTTTTCAAAATAACACTGAAAACGGAAGCATTAAAAGGGCACAGGTTTCGAAATATACTGAAAAAATCTGTCCGAGGGACTTGGTGGGATCTTTGAAGGGTGAAGTTGGCGATATTTCATGACTTTGGAACTTTTTAGAATGCTCAATCTGAAATGGAGTTCTGTGCTTGGCTTAGTTTAGAGCTTTTTGTAGGTGTATGTCATAATCTTTGGCGTTGGAAGTGCAACAAGTTTAACGAAATTTATAACTGATACTAGAGGAACATAGTGTGTGTGGATGGGGGACATGACTCATGAGAAGATCCGTGAAACATATTGAGATCAAATATGGGTTTTCTTGTGGTCATTTTGCAAGTTTGTGCTAACTATGTTTCCACTAGGGGAACTTTCATGTCATGCCTTGCTTACCTTGCTTTCTCAACTAACATTTGAGATTGTATGAAGGTCAAATTACCTATTATCCAATGAAGTTAGTCTTGATGATTTATTGAGGGATACTTTTGAATTCTTTAAGGCACATAGGATAATTGCAACTAGGATGAGGTGGAAGTATATGAATCATTAATAGTGTTTGAATGTTATATGCAAAAATTAGAAGGTGTTATAATTTTTGCTTTTGTACCTTATTTCAGTGTTATTGTGTTGAATATTGTACAATGCGGATCTATTTTCATTATTTAGCTTTAGTAAAGCATATATAGTAGAGCATGACTTGGGAACATAGTTGATAATGAATGATAGTACTAACCTTAAATCTAGTATAGGAGGAGTAGAAATCATGTTTGAAATGGACAAGATGAAGAGTCACAAGCCTTGTGACAAGCCTTGAAAGTATTAGCTAATTAGACATGATGTAAAGCCATTCTACGAAATCCAGAACCTGAAATCTATACTTTTTAAGTTAATGTTGAGAGCTTAGATTGAGGAGAAGGATTATGGATTATACTCCATTTTTTTTGGATATCTAATAATGAGACATGCAGTGATATGTGGTTCCCTTGAACACTTAAATAACATTCTGATAACAAATACCATCAATCTTTGAAGTTCATTTAGGTTAGAGAAGAACATCAATGTGCTACGATGTGTCTTCAACAGCTTCAACGTAATGGACTCCTAAGAACAGTAGTTGTAACACAGAAATTATCTGAGCTTACCAAGATTCCAGTCGAAGGTCTTGAAGAATAGCTCACGAAATCACATATATTAACAATTCAAAGGCGTTTGCTTTGTGCAGGTATTGGCTCCGCTGCCAATAGGCTTTGCAGTGTTTGTAGTTCACCTTGCAACTATCCCCATAACCGGAACAGGAATCAACCCTGCTCGAAGTTTGGGTGCTGCAGTGGCCAACCCTCACCATGGCAAATGGTCCCAACATGTAAGCTCCACAACCAGTTTAAATACTGATTTTAAACCCTTAAAACATTACCTCTTTTCTGCCTCAGCTAAGAGACTGAGCTTGCTTCATGTAAGGTAAGTGAGGCCATTGTTGGCAAAATTGTAATGGTGGTGTACATTCAAGTTTTGAAATGTACACCACAACTACAATTTTGCCCACAATGGGCTCACGTAACCTTACCTGCACCACTTTCAGAAATCTTCAATCAACCGTACTCATTCATTCATTAGTTAATTAGTGTATATTTGTTGTTAATTAATGAATTATATTTGGTTTTGACACTTGGTAATGACCCTGTTGTTGGGTTTTTTCTGATGTGTAGTGGATATTTTGGGTGGGACCACTTGCGGGCGCGACTTGTGCTTCTTTGTACCACACGTATGTGCTGAAAGCAGGATCGTTCCGATTCAGAAGTCTGTACGAGTAAAGGTGGAAAGATGAGGAAAATGCCTCAAGCTAGTGTCTTTCCAGATCATTCCAAAGAGTGTCTACTTTCCGTTTTGTAACTGTTTCCAATAATGCCCTTTCCGAATTGGTTGTTGCAACAAGGGGTAATTATGTGGATATATTTATAATGTACAATATCAAATGCATATATCTGCCGTCTGTCCAGATTGCTGGGGATACTATTGGTCAGATAACCATTTCTCAGCAGATAAGAGGCTGATTTCTACTTCATGTATTTGTCTCCATTTAAATGACAACAAACTAGAATAACAAACTCTCACTGATTATTTTGAAGTTATTATACCGGGGATAATCTCATATTTAAGCATCTATTACAATACTATTAGTGAAAAAGTTAGAGCTGGGTCTTTTCTGAGTGAAAATTTGCTCACAAGCTCCAGGCAAGATTGCGTTCTGAGCAGTCTCAGAATAACTGATGAACAAAAAAACTGAACTCAAATAACGCCGTTTGCCTGGGTCTCTGCCAGATTCGGTTACAGAATTGGTGTTACGTTGAGGATATTCTGTGTCCTGGCGGCTTGTGAGGGTACTGCTACCAGTGCAATAAATTTTTCTGTTGCAAAATGTCCCAAGTATGTTAACTTTCATGCTTCTATGCTTTCAAACTTGATTGCAGGAGAAAAGGATTCTGTCCATTTTAGAAAGCTTAGAAGGTACTGGTATCCAGCCTGAATCTTAAAATCTGAGGGTCAGTCTGGATTTGTGAGAGAATAAGCCGGTGGGTATCCTCAAAACTGCCACAGTTTGCTACTACGCCATTATTAGACTAGTCAAATTTTCATATTTTCTTGCTGGCAAGTTGAAAGAGGTTCCAACACACCAAAGAACACAACAATTGGATACTGTATACAAAAGTTATGGAGAGGCAAAGTTTTTTTGGGTAAAGGTTATGGAATCGTTTATTCCATAAAGGTAGATATTGATTTTGGAGATGTACATAGAATGATGATGGTGGTTTTAGGTGGGTGTGGTTTTGGGTGTATCCACCCTAATGTGCATCAATATGTGTATGTAGCCTCACCACTTTCTATTGCATCAATCTTGAAATTCTACTTATTCCTAATAATAGCTCCTTAGTTTGCATTTTGAGCTTAAAAAAAATAGCATGAAATGGTCATTGTTGTTTTCAATGAAAAATAAACATAAACTATGGCAATCGTAATTTGGGGATCTTGATCTTACCTTCATTTAAAACACATATAGAAAGTTTCAAATTCAAATTCCTTGCCATTTGTGAGGTCTACAAGTAAAATGTAAAAAGTCCTCCTTTTGTGTGCATATTGGGAGATCTCAACTTTAAAATTCAATGAGAATTAGAGAGTGTTGAATTCAGTTTGCATCTTTTAGTATGTTGTAAATGTCTAGGATTGGAAACTAGCATATCCAAATTTAGGGAAAAAAAAATCAAAATTGAAAAATCTTGGTTTTCATTCTTTAAAAACTTGTTAAGTGGAATTGGTATGAGATAGAAGGGAAAACTAATTCATTATTAGCTGTAAAATGCAATTGAAATATACCAATCCCAACGGTGAGATTGTTCTAGCAAGCGAACTAACCTTTGTGGAATCATTTTTTAATTATGGAGTATAAAAATAAAGTTTAAAAAAATCCAATAAGTTATTTTTCTAAGAAGATGCAATGATTGCCCTTAAAATAAGAAGCTCTATGATTTTCATATTACTAATCCAAATGGAATGAATCAAAGCTTTTTATACAAACAAAAATATAACCTATGAAAAACACATTTTTGAGTTTTTTATTTCAACTTTTTATTTTATGTTCTTTGCCTGGCAAACTCCATTTGAGCTTAGAGCCAATAGAGGGCCATAACTTTTGTTTCTTGGTTCCAATTGAAATAAAGATTATATTCCCAAACACATCAATTTGATGTATTTTTCTATCTTGAAAAAAAGTTTCAAATTTTCACGCCAAGAATGGAGATGATTCAAGCCTCCCTAAAATCCATTTTGTCTCCAACTTTATTTTTTAATAAATTTGAAATGCCCTGGATTCACTTTGAAGGTACTAGAAAGCCCATACCATGCATAAAAAAAAGGCTTCTTTACTCAATTTTGAATTTTCTTCTTAAATCCAAAATCCTTTGAGGTCGAAGATCAAATTTTGAGATGGGTCCTAAAATTTCAGCCTATTGTAGGAAAAAAATGAAGATCATACGATATCAACTTGAAAAACTCGATAATAATTACTTTCATTGAACATTAAAACATAAACAGTATTTAAGGATATCTTGGATTCTTTTATAAATGGACACAAGAGCAAGACTTGGCATGATTCTAAAGTGGCACATTACATGTCAAATAAACCGTTTCAGTTTAAAAATTAATCTTTTAATAATCCCATAGAAATCATTTTTAGTATTCCAATGAAAGTTAGGAATGAAACAAAAATGAAAAAAGATTGTGTAGAATGTATTTGTTGTAATTTTGTTCTTTCAAACAAAAGATTGTAGTAAGTCACTTGAAATCATGCTTCTAAAAGATCAATCATGGAAAAGGCCAAATTACCATGCCATTTCCTTGCTTTTTTTTTCTTAACACCTAAATGTATTTGACTACGTAATCACCAAAAACGCTTCAAAACTGCCATTTCTAATACAAGTACCAAGTTTGAGGAGAAAAATATTTTTGGAGACATGTAACCATAAGATCTTGTAGAAAATTGGTTTGAAAAGATTTGGAAAAGATTTCAAAAATTTCCATTGTGTAGTTTACAAGATAATAGCGTTTGAATTGACAAAAATCTTGTTTTTGTCTCTGCAAAAAAATGGACAGCTGTCCTTCACAAGGACACATTTGTATGAAAAATGGTCCAAAATGGTAGTTACTCTTTGGATTCATTTTTGAAGTCAAGTTTGGCTATATGCTTGAAAAATTTCAGATCATTTGGAGTTGTAAAACATACAGGAAAAAATAGTAAATAAAAAGAAGTAGAAAATGATTCAAAACACTAAATTGTTAAGAATTTAACTATAAAATTGAAAAATGCCAATCCCAATGGTTGTAATGTTGTAATAAACAATGTACGCCCAATGTTTTATTTTTTTTCAAAAATATTGAAAATTGAGTTAAATAAATTACTCCAAAGTTTATTTTGGAGTAGAGATTCCATAACTACCCACAAACGAAAACTCCTCATAATTTTCATCTCATTTATAAAAAATTTTGATGCACTTTGAATGATAGAATTTTCAAGTCCAAATTCTATTTTACTCATTAAGGTATTTAACCCCTAAACGTTTCAATCCTTTTTTGAATTTGTGCACATTTTTGCTTATATCTTTGTACAAAAATATCATTTACTGGAATTTCATGAATTTGGTTATTAGAAAAGGTTGTCTTCTCTAGATCCAAGAATTACATTAAATGAATGAGAACTTAGTTGGACAAAACAGTGCCTCAAAGCCCTTTGTTCATTGTCCAAAATATGGACGACATCGGAGGGCTTCAAGGTTAATGTGCAGTGATTCGTTGAAGATGCCTTCACTCATATAAATGCCAACAATTGCAAATAGACTGAAAGAAATAGAAAGAAACTCCTTCCTATGTAGTCACCGACTCACCGTCATTTGACAAATTGTCTCCTCCAAAATTTATTAAAACCATTCTTTTGTACAGTTAGCAGTCCTCAAATTTGTTCAAATTATTTTTTATTAAAAAAATAAAGAAATAAAGACGCTTCCCACCAGTGACACCGGGTGGAATTTTTGTGGAAAGTGGACAACATTTACCCCACGAGCTCCCAGTGAAAACGTCAAAATTCGCCAGCCACCTATTGCCGCGCACCCGGCTCACCCGGGCCCGTCCCATCCCCGGCTCCCTAGCCGTCCCGGCCAGCCCCCGCCTTTTCAACCAGTTGGACTCTCTGTCCGCCCGAAATCGAGCCGATTTGCGCACGAATTTCATTTCTCCCCGTCGATTCGCACTGCTCTCCTCGGCAGCTTCCTATCGCTCGTCTTCTCGCCCGATTTGGTGTCCCCTGCAGCTCAGTAGAACTTCCCGAATTTGCCATTGTAGACTGTGTCCATGACTATTTGAATTACGCTTCCAACACTTTTGTATTCCTCGCAGCAAATTGGTGCGTCTCCGGTGAATTATTCTCCAACCAGAGCGAGCTGAGCTTGCATTGCAACAATTTTCTTCGCATGTGTCGAGATTGCGTCCTTCCGTAGCTTTCGGAGTAATACCGACTCCCCTCTATTCTTAGCGGTTGCGCATTGCTTACGTCGCTCACTTGCTGTATACTGCGCATGACAAAAGCTTTCCAGAACTCTCATCAGTCACCCTATTAACAAATGACATCTCATTGCGCTTGACAATTTAGTCTGCTGTCCCAGTGGACGCCCCTGTCGTGGTTCTGATTTGCACGGGACCTCGGACCGAGTCGTCGCGGCATGGCAACCTCGCACTGAGGGCCCACAGCCACCACTAGTGCCGAGACTGCGGCCAATGAGAATTTCTTTGTTTGCGGGCTTCCGCTCAGCATCCCAGCCTCGCATGGACCATCACCAACACAGCACAGCAAGTTGTGGACGCCATCTTTTCATGCAAATGCGACCTTCTCCAATTGAGAACAAATTCGGGCACTGCTTTTGTAGGCGCTTGATGCTGTAATTGTTTTTCCGTGGACCTTATCCCTCCGGCTGACCCCGGCAAGGCTACAGTCCAAACCTCGCGACCTCGAAGTTTCCGAGGTTGCGACCTATAGCGATCCGTGCAGAACAGTCCAATTCCGAGATGGATACGAAAAATCTGAATTGCAAACGAGAGATTGCAAGGCAGTCTCAATTGAGAATGGCAACGGGAAGACTTTGAGAGGGACCAATTTAGGGTGACTGGCTTGTTTCGGAAGCGACTGGAACCGTTTGGAATTTGCGGGATGAAGGGCGTTACAGCGGAAGTGAGCTATGGCCGGAGCCAGTCGAGTCAGGAAGGCCTGGCAACGGCACGAGAGCTTGTGGGGAAGGAATCGGCGGACTTGTGGGGGAGAGTGAAGCGGCTGTCAGTTCGGGATTTGGCCAGCAAGTTCGAGTCGGGGCACGCCGTAGCCAACGCTGCTGTTGCAATTCTGGCTCAAGAGGTAATATTGATAGGCGAGACTCATCCCTTTGAGGTTTTATTCTTTCAAGTCGAGTTTTTTCTTCTGGCTATGAAAAGCAGGTGTCGCTTGCTCACTAATTATCTGACACCTGCTTTTGGAAGCCAGAAGAAAAACTCCGAAACAATTTCGAGACTCGAATCTCAAGGAGTTCAGCTTCGGGAGCTGAATTCGTTTTGTTCAGTTTTTATGAATTGCTTCATTGTGCTTGGCTCATGTGTTTGCCGTTGCTTGGTTTTGAATGTGTTCTTTTTGTGTGTATACAGTGTGTGTGTGTTTGTGTGGAGCAATGATAGGCGTTCTTGTCTATTAGAGCTTGTATGTGCAGTCGTGTAAGAGCATTTATTTCTACCAAATAATTTCGGTTTGAACTCTCCGTATGTGCTTAGTGCATAGCACTTTTTGTGAACTCTGTGTACAGTTAATTTTGTCCCACTCGAATTTGGGGAGTTCAGCTTCATTTGTTCTTAGACCTGAATTGTTAACGGCACTTTTATACTCTGAAAGGAACTTTAAGCATAAGGGAGACTGGTGTCTCCAGGGTCACAATTTTATTTTACAGTTTTTATGAATTGCTTCACTGTGCGTTGTCATGTGTGCATCATGGCCTGGCTGTATTTGTTTGTGTGCAGCGAAGGACAAAAGAAGTATCTCTCCTGGACAGACCGGCGCTTTTAAAAAAGATACGAGGGTTGCTGGATGACCTGTCAGGCCGTGTTGCTGGTCGGAACAAGGATGATGTCATTGAAGCACGCATCACTGTACGTTTCTTCTCTTTACATAACATGGGCCTCTAATTCTTTCATGATGAGGAAGCTGCAGTTCATTTTTAAGGCTTCTTCTGAGCTCATCTATCTATATCAACATCATTAGTTAAGCCAAGTTTGTATTCGTGGAAACGATTAGTTCTGAAGAACTGTATGTGAGCGGGTTTCAGATGGAAGCAGTGGAAGCTCAGTGGACACAACGAGAGATGGAGGTGATCCAGGAAAGGGAAGAGTCAAGGAAGCTGGCTTCTCTTTTCCAGAAGGTTGCGATACTTCCCCAAATTTCACATTCTCTTCGTCACATTCTGTACAATGGTAGCAAATGTCTTTGAGAATCAGAAATGGAATAAAAGTGGATACTAATCCTCACAAAGTTAATATGAATAATGTGATTGGTTGGCATAATATACATAACACGGTCTCCAAATAAACCAAAATGGCCTGTTGTGAACCAATGATGTGTCATTATCAATGATAATATTAGTACCTCTGCAATCTTAATGAAAAACTCGAATGTTGGACCTCTTCACGGCAGTGAGTATTTCGTAGGGATTTTGCTACAAAATGTTATTTGTGCGTGTTCGTGTTAGGGGGTATTCATTTCACAGCCTATGTATTACTTCCCGGTCATTAGAAAGAAGGCAATTTCCATACTTTCGTTTACTAAATCGTCAGTCTCTGAGAAGCCAGTTGCTTTTTATCTCCTTGTAACCCCTCGGTGTTGGTCAGGCTTCGGAGGATGCAAAGATCATCATCGAGAAGGAACGGCAAGAAGCGCAGGTAGAGATCGAAGGTGCCCGGGCCACTGCGCTTCGCTGTCAACAAGTTATGGAAGAGCAGGCTCTGAGTCAAGCCGAGCAAGAGGTAGAGACCCCCACCCCACCCCACCCGAGATGCATAGCGACTCCGGTTTTATAATTACTTCGATTTAATATCGGTAGAGGATACTCTTTATATCACTGTGAACCATGTTAACCAACATGTAGGAGTGCGCTTTCATTGGGAGATCAGTTTGGTATTCTTTGGGTATTACAAGTGTCAAGCTCTTTCGAGATCAAATTGTTTCCACACTCAAAATGAATGATTTCTTTTCAGTCACTAGGAGGTTGTAGACCACTACTGAAGGGACATTAGACAACCTTATTTACTTCACTGGCATAGATATTTAGCCAAGTCACGCTTACACCACGTGGTACTTGAATGCCAACCAATTGTACTGGAGTTTTGAGAGAGGTGATACAAACAGCCGGTGGTGGTGAGTACAGGAGCTTATGGAGCTGCGGATTGAGGTCAAAGAAGCCCGCCGAATATCAATGCTGCACGCGCCGAGTAAGGTCATGGACATGGAACACGAGATTTCAGGGCTACGGCAGCAGCTTACAGAGAAAGCTCTGGAGGTTGTTCTCCTTCGGAAGAAGGTAATGCCATGGCTATCATGTATACCATGCCTAGTTAGGGATGGTGTTCATAATATGGCTTTAAATTCTAATGTGCCCGGGATTCATGGTTTGAAACGAACCAAAGCAACTGATCATATGTTGTGGAATCAATAGAATGGGGACGAATTTACATCTCAGGAAAGCAATCATGCAGGATGCGTTGTTTCAAAAATTAAAAAGAAAGTAAACGTTGACTGTTACTTTCAATCGATTATTTCCAATTTGCTTCACGTCCTAATGTTGTGCTGGTGATAGGTGGATGCGTTGATGTTGAACTCAGAAACTCCATCACACTTGGAGCTTCAAGGCGAGGAGCGCCTGGGGTCTTTACTGACGACCATTTTTTCTCCGTCAGTTTCTGTGGAGCTTGGAAAATGCAAGTTTCAGTGGATCCGTGTCCATGGAGTTAAGGCTGAAGCCATCATAGGTAAGCAGCTAACGTGGACCTTGCATATATCTGTTTAGGATTTATCTGTAAAAGCCTTTCGGAAGTCTGTTCTACATTTTCTTCTGTTGTTATTTGCTAGTTGGTAAGAAATTGCTGCATCTTCTGAATATCGGTTGTAGGTCTCACTGAAGTTTTCGGTCTTTGTGCGTTTAGGTGCCACGAGGCCTCAGTATGCACCTGAGCCCCTGGATGTTGGCAAAAAGCTTCAAGTTGACATCGCCCTTCCGGATGGTAGTCGAGAGTGTGTTGCAACCACGGGGCCAATAGATGGGGGTAAGTTTTTTGGAAAGTAATTTAAGATTCTGTCCACGATTTCGCCCAATTTCTCGTCAAGAGTAATAAGAGCGTAGAGTTTCAAATGTTTTTAACAATTGTCTGTTATGTGGATCCATTGTTCATTTGCAATATGAGAATGGTGCGGCCAGTGGTGACAGCATTGTGGGTTGTGGCAGCTGCTGGACTTGGCCAGTACGTGGAAGCACTGGTTCGGAAAGGAGGAGCCGAGTTCAGTGTACGAGTATCTTACTAACTCTTAGACTGCTCGTACTCTTATTTACCGGTTGGCTTGTATTTGAAATGGATTTGGCCCCTGATTATGGAGACATTAACTGATCGCTCTGCACGCTCAGAGGCTTATATTGCACAACCTAGCTATTTCTTGTGGACCCTCTAAATAACCAAATAGTGAGATCTTGATGTGCACAATTGCATTCTTACCAATCAGTTATGTCTGGTAACCTGCATCAAGCCTTCCAGCTATCTACTGGATATCTAACAAGATGCTCTTGTACTAATGGAATGTCCAGGCCAGAATCTTCCAAGAGAATGGTAAACATGTGGCGAAGTCTACATTTCAATTGCTGTCGATTGACAAATCGCGTTTGAAGCTTTATAAAGGCAGAACGACCCGAGTTAAAGAAGAATATTCTTCGTCTATGCAGGTGTGCTTCCTCCCAAATGTCTACTTCTTTTATAGAGAATTCAAATGTCTTGTAGACCTTCCCCTATACTGAGGGTGAGATTCTTGTGACCTTGACTTTTCCTTGGGAGGAGTTCGTTGTTGATACTAGAAAATGCAGGTTTAATTGCTGTTTAACACTTTCTTCTGGAGCATCAATTGACGCATTATTGGAGTTTCGTCATTTAAACTCTTAATTCACGCCTAAACAAACAGAATTTACTAAAAATCTTACTGACTAGATGTCAGTACTATGCATGTTGAGGAAACTGTGGCCAAGTCCACTACAAATGCTAGAAGAGCATGTTAAACATAGATATCAGCAGCAGCAGTCGTAAACCCGGTTCGTTTTTGCTATTACCACCGATTGCGAATGGATCTTAAATATAAATTTTCACGAGGGGGCTTATCTTGAAAATCGTCTCACAATACTGTTACTCTTAAAAGTATTCGAAGTAGGGGTTCTGACATGCTGGCGTTGTTCTAGTGAAAAAGTAGGGGAGAACCTCATGATTTATGTTGTGAATAGGTGTGGCAAGCCTTTTTCGCTGGTTCAATCACAACTCTGAAATAATGTTGAGGTTCAGGATAATTATCATCTGTCATAGGCATCAATGTATCTATTGCTGATTGGTGTGTATGATTCTGGGTGAACCAGTTGTGTGGTGCTCGAGGCGGAGGTGATGCAGCTGGTCGGAGCATGTACTGGGTGGCACACAAGAATCTCACTTTCATGCTGGTGTTCGACTCGGAGCGAGAGCGCAATGCTGCAATCATGTTGGCCAGAAGATTTGCTTTTGATGTCAATGTATGAGCTCACCCTTTCTTTTCTCTCCTGGCTCCCTTTCCCTCAACCAGATTTTCAGAAAAAATAATATATTTAAAGACCTCTTAGATAGTATCATCAAGAGAATCTTTGTCACTGGGAGGTTTCCGGCTCCCAACTGTCACAGTGATCATACAAGCACCTCCCCATAGTGCATTGAGAAGCCTTCGTATTATCACTGTGACCATATAGAGACCTAGCTCTTTATGAATCAGGGAGAAAATTCACTATCCAATAGTTCTTGAAATTGTATAACTTCACTGAATCCTGTTCGTTACTTTTTCTTACGTGTATTTGGTCTACACTAATGTTGCCATGCTAGCTTTGGTTTGGAAGTCAATAGTTTACCGCATGCTACTATATGTTTCAGTCAGTTACGATCATCCAGGTGGCACATAAGATTGAATAACACCATCCTCCATTGGGAACTTGTCATATGGCACATAAATTTTAGTCTTAACCAGTTTGAAATGAATTATGTCTGAAGTTGTGTTGATGTTTCCCCTAATTTTTGGCAGGTTATACTTGGAGGGCCTGATCGGTGATTCCTCCTTGCAGTACTCCAATTGCAGGAAAATCCATGGTGGATCTGTACAATGTGGAATGGGGTGGGTATGGTTGATACCCGCAGTTTTCTTCTTCGAAGTGCAATGTAGATTCTTCGCTTGCAAAATATATATGCGATAGTCCGGAAGTGCCTTAGCATGCCAGGAGGGTTGCCTATTCAGCAAACCGTGCATCTCACTTTTATAAAACTCCGTAAACTCTGCTGTAGTGATCGATCTCCAACAGAGTCTTGCAGAGGATTTATTAGTCCTTGTATAGACGTATAGTCCGTTTGCTTCACTCGCTATTCGTTTGGTTTTAGCCTCACGTCTTAGAGGTGTAGTGTTACTTTTTAAAGAATTTGGTCTTTCATTTCGATGATTGAACAAAATTCCATATGCCACCACAATTTGGCTGTGTGATAGATAGTTGCGAGCTTTGTATAGATCCAGGAAAGCTTCCGAGGTGGCGTGCACTTCACTGTAATGTACACGGTAGTCATTTTATTATTTTTCAGTTTAGCCAACATCTAGCGTGAAAATGTTTGAAGATCATACTTAAGAAGCCCTGTTAAGCAGTTGGTTTATTCTTGACATGGCATCCACGTTCAACCTCCATTTTGGCAAGTTTGAGGTGCTCAAGAACAATCTACAAATCCTATGTCCATGTCGGCATTTTTGACCACTGTCCTCAAGCATGGATGACTTCGCCAGAGTACTAAACTAAAAATTGTTCCTCAATTTCGAGTTTGCAAATCCTGTTTCTGCAAACAGTTGTCAATTTGGAAACATCCTCTTATGACAAGCGAAACTCTCATGTGGCAATTGCTTGGCTCCTCCCTTGGTCTACGAAGGTATGCACACCATAATTAACTTTGCCAAAAATGCGACACTTGCATTTGATTTCACCAAAAAATGACACAAAAATCTAGATTACACAAGGTGTACACAATCAAACAAGAGAGTCTATGAAGGTCTAGTGTGGGTTTAGTGTACACCTTCGGAAATATTACTTTGAAAATTCACAACTTACTCAATGCCCAAATAATGCATACTAAAGTGCTTTATATTCCTCTTCGAATTGCCAACAAGAGCCAAAAGAAACAATTTGTGTTTAATAATAGTAATCATACTCAATTGTAATCAATGACAATTATAGGTGATCATGTTGTAATTATTGTTGATTGTTGACTGAGAGCTTACCTTATCAATGATTGAACACAAGCTTAATCAACAATCTTGAACCTTTTATAACATGAACAAGTTATTAAACCTTACAATAGGCTAAGCCCCTTAGTTTTGAGAGAACTGTTGATAAAAAGTGGCTTTTGTATTTTTGTTGGAGTGTTTCAACTAAGGAACCCATTTTAATAGTAAAATATGACTACAAAGTCAAAGCACTATTCAATATTCACTTTTGCATGCCCTGACCGCAAAAGTTTTGGGCAAGCAACATGAGATATACCTTGCTTCAAGTAGATTTTGATCCTCTTTGGACTACCTTCTATGCAAGTGGATGTTGATTAAGGGTTAATATTGTTTGACAAAGCAGAAGAAGATACATCTGAGGAAGAACCATCTATGCTGACTCACTGGAAGGTTTGCTTCAAAAAACATTCTAAACTTACCCCAAACATACAATAACATTGTACAACCAAGCAATGGTCCTCTCCATGCTCGGAAGGTACTATGCTTTGCTAGATATTGAGGAGGAACTTTTTCAGTTAAATCAAAGATTGGATTTAGCTAAGGAGCCATGTAAGACAATTTTGTTTATTGAAGGGATATCCTTTTCAAGAATGCAAAAGGACCCTACCTCATTAGTAAACAAAATTATGAAAATGCCTAGAAATGTATTGGACCTTGCCAACTACAGTAGAACCTCTCAAAACCAATAGGTCCTAGACAGATCTGACAAGATCAATTATGGAGGTGCTTATGGAAGGTCATTTTTAGTCATAACCTTTGTCATGGGGACAAGTCTGGGACTGGTTTGACAAGATCTTTTAGGGAGGTTTATTTGCTTATGGAGGATCAACTTAGGGAGGTTCTCCTATGTAAAGATTTGCTTCACCCTCCTTGAAGTGCCTTTGGTCCAGTGTGTGTCTTTTGGGCCTTATGAGGCCTAAATGCCTCAAAAAAATGGGCTACATCAAGTCTGTATGGAAATTTTGAAGAAAAATTGGATGATAGTGCCAAATTGCTCCAATATAAAAAAATTTAGATGAAATTGCCAAACTTAAAATGAAACTCATCCAAATATGTGGATGAAAAGATAATTCTATCCAAAATCCAGATGAATACTAAAATATTTGGCTACATCATTTTTTCATATATTGCCACTTCAACACTTCTCCAAAAAACAAAAAAAAACCCTGCTTTGGCCCCATTTGGAAGATCTCTCTGAAGAGTAACTTAGGTCTGGCACTTGCTAATTAAAGACGCACAAGTTTTCCGGCATGGGCATCATTAGAAGGGATTTGGGGCCAAGAAAGGGCCATTTTAGGCCTGTTCCCCAATCTGTCCCCATGCTATGAATAGTAGTATGGGCTGTCCGAAAAGTATATTTAAAAATAAATAAATAAAAAAACTTGTAAGTTCCATTTCAAGGAATTTTTTTTTTTTGAAGTTCGGCCATGTCAACCTATTGCAGTGGCGCAGTTTCAACAGCTGGGGACTATTCAAAACTTGTGGAGAACTCATGGGAATTCGCGGCCCTTTAGAGGGACCAAATTCTCTCTAATGCGTGCCGAAGCAGACACTGGGGCATTGCTCTATGTGTGACTTTGGTGTTGGATTTGGTTACGGGACCTTGCATGTGCTTGTGAAGGATATGCAGCTTGAAGCAAGATTTGGAGTGTGAGGTAAAGATCTGACTCGATTTGTAATCTATTGTAGGAGGGCAATCTTGCTCTTGAGCCATCTGAGGGATGTCAAAAAAAATGAATTTTGCTTTCATTTTGATTTTTGGTTTTGGTTTTGGTTTTTGTAGTGTTTTGGTTTGATATTTTTGGGGGAAGAGGGGTCATTTATTTGTTTATTTGTCATTAAAGAGTGTAATGCCTAGTGCACATCAAATGTTTTGACACATAAAAGGCTGCCTCAATAACCAAAGTAGTCCAAAAGGATCAATAAGAGCACTTTGGAGGTGGATGGACGACTTGGTGATCAAAATAGTACTCAAATTCATCAATGGTGGCAAACAAATGACAATCTTTGAATACAAATGGGTTGTCGTCTTCATGTAGATAAGCTATTGTATTGGTTAGATAAAAACTACACTTAGTTGATTATATTGTATTGTTGGTGGAAGACATCTATAACAAACATTTGCAAAATGACTTGAAAATATAGAACATATTGAGGAGCCATAGATGTTGTAGAACAAGAGTTGTTTCTTCTAAAATTATTAATAATTAATGCTACATGACTTATGTAGAATGTTAAATGTATAACCTTCTTCCAGAAATGTAATTCATATATAGAAAGCGTGATCTTATATTGTAACATTTTCAAGTTCACCCCGTAGTTTCAAAGTTGCAATGGAAGGCATGTTTGAAAGAAAACGTCATTTTATTTTCATGTTCTTGCATACATACACTTCATGATTTTATTGCTCAAAAAAAATATTGCCCCACCTCCATATTCTTCGAAGTGTCACTTTCTTGTGGGGTATGTGCAAGCGCAATGTTGCATCCTTCAAGTATAAGCTTTCAAATTGCGTGTTTATTTCCCTAAACGTAAGTCTTTCACAGGATCTAATTGCCAACAACTGCATATCATCTTTTGAATCAATGGATCCAAATCCACCGGCAATGTTGGGGCTTAAGGCGAACTTGCCCTACACACAGATCCTAAAATGGAGCGTGAAGCAGCGTGCTTCTCATCGCCATCTCCCTCGGAAATGGAACAACGCACACATATGAGGAGAAGAGAGACAACCGGCAATTCAGAAAGCAAAGCATATCTAGTAGGCACAGATTCCTCAGACGGCAAAAGAGTGCACAATGAAAACAGAGGTGAATCGAGTCAGATATGTACCTCAAACCCCACACGACTTGCTTCATGCAGGATCTTCTTCACAAGCACCTGCAAGATTGCCCAGGAACTGCAAGTTCCCCCAAACTCAAACTCGGAGCAATGGCCCAATGTCCACATTGTCACGACGCCCGTGCTGAAAAACCTGCGTGCGCATTTTGAAACGGCAAGTGCGACCTACTCCTCCACGAGAACCTCCTATGGTCTGCAAATGGGGCCAAGGCACTTCAAGGAGGGTTGAAGCATAATATTAGTAATAACTCGTTCAGCTTCAAAAGGCTCAGGAATGTTGAATCAGGCTTGTGTTTCAATCATCGATAAGGTATGTGCATGGACAATATATCGACATTAATTACAACCTGTGCACCCAAAATCATCACTAATTACAACTGAGTATGCTTAGTATGACTAAACACAAATTATTTTATTGACTCTTGGCCTCTTGTTGGCATCTGAAAGAAGAATTCAACGCACTTCAATATGCATTAAATTTGGAAATTCTATGAATAAGTTATGAAGTTTGCAAGTACTATTTCCTTGTGTTTCCTAAAGTCAACACTTGCTCTCATACACTTTCATGTTTTGATTGTGCACCTTACATCTAGTGTCCAACTGACGCTTTTTGATCCAAATGTAGGATTCGCATTGTGGGCAGTGTTGACTATGGGTACCTCAGTAGCGCATGGGAAGAGCCAAGCAATTGCAAGATGAGAGAGTTACGAAGGTCATATATTGAGGATGTTTCTTGAGTTATGTTGACAGCTCTTCCCGATTTGCTGATTCAAAATTGAGTAACCTTCAGTTCAACACTCAAGCGAATTGATCCTTGCTTGAGGAAAGTGGTTAAAAACGCCAACTTGGACATGGGATATGCACATTGTTCTTGAGCACCTCCAACTTGCAAAATTAGAGGTTCTAGATGCCTTGGCTAGAATAAATCACTTGCTCAACAGGGCATCTGAACTATGATCTTCACATATTCAAGTACATACTGGATCAAATGGAAAATACTAAAGCAGTGAAGTCATCACCACCTCAGAAATTTTCCTCGGTCTAACGACACACAGAGCTTGCAAGTGTCTATCACAGCCAAATTGTGGTGGCATATGGACTTTCTTCAATTATCAAAATGAAAACAAAACCTAAAATACCCAACCTACACCACACCTCTAATTAAAAAGTGAAGCTAAAATCAAACGACTCGCGAGACTTGAAGCGAAGGGACCATATATCTGTATAGGGACTAGGAAATCCTCTTCAAGCCTCTGTCGGGAGAATCACTACGGCAGAGTTCACAGGGGTTTGTAAAGGTGAGATGCAAGGTTTGTTGGATAGACTCCGTACCCTCCTGACAGTCATCCTGAAACTGAGCGCTTTTCTAGATTTGTGGTTACATCACCAGGAACGTTTGCAGAACCCTAATTGCAGATTTCTTCATTCCACTGATCCCTGCATTTTCACTAAAGCAAGCCCAGCATTACAGGAAGTTTGAGCGATTTATTACACTTTTGATGCTAACTTGTTCCTACAAGCAAATTGAATTTTTTCTTGCAAGTTTTCATTACAATTGGTATACTTTGTTCACATGAATGAGTTCAAATGTATAATTTTCTAAGATTTATTGAGTATGTAGCCCCAGCCCAAAAATATCAACTTTTGTAATTGTTGAACTTAACCCTTAAACGCCGGGCTGGTGGCCGTGGAAATCACCCTGGCTTTTGCAAAACCGTGGGAACAATTGGCTTAAAAAAATGAAAAAGTATTCATTGGAAGTCAAACTACTGTAAAGGACCTTCCTTTTCACAACAAAATTTGGAGGATGAATAGTTGCATTTCTGTCCTACACATGAGATTCTCTTGTCATTCATCGGACACAGAACGTCCGCCTCGATGTTCAAGGGTTAAGGAGGGATGTTTTTTTTGTGACTTCATTGATTATTCTACAATCTTTGCTTGAACTTTATATTGGTTTATCATTTATAGTACATGGTTATAATATACAAGGGACACAATTTCTATCATGATAAAGAATGTGCACTCCAATACTAAAATGACTCATCAATCTAGAGATTATGTAATTGTAAACTTCTTGTGGCTTTGTAAATATATAATAATATGTGGGTTCTTTTTTATAAAAAAACAATGAATTAGGATGATTACAAAAGGAACTCAATTATAGAATCTTGTTTGTTCTAGATGGAAATCACAAGGTATTGCAAAATAATCTAATTCCAAACTCTTCAATAATATTTCATAGGGTTCCAAAATAGTGATTGTAGCATAGTTTGAACCAAAAAAAAGGCCACAATCAATGACAAAGTGCCACATTTGGAAAATAGTCTTGCATACAATATTAATGGTCCTCTTATCTAGAGAAATCAAAAAGCAATCACAACACCAATCATAACTACATGATTTGTGTTTCAAGATTAGAATGCCTCCAAAACATGCATCTAACAACAAAATGCTGTTCTAAGAAAGAATTACCTTACAAAGTGAAGAATGCAAGCCAATTTTTCTCACCCCTGAAAAATGCATGATTTCGTTCACTAATTCTCTAAAGAAAGGTATTTTCACGGGATCTAATCGCCAACAACTACGTATCATCTTTTGAATCAATGGATCCAAATGCACCGACAATGTTGGTTGGTTCCCATTCAAAACATGATCATAATCTTGCAATAACAAGCCTTCAAAAGGAGTGCACCCGGTCACAATCTCATAGCATGTCATCCCAAAACTGTACACATCCGCCTTGGTGGTGAACACCACCTTTGACATTGAAACTCCATCCTTCAATTGCTGAAGAATTTCCGGTGCTCTCCAAAACCCCGTCCCCACAATGCCCACCGAGCATTCAAAATCAGACACCCTGCCAGCCGCAGAAACTCCTGCATAAGCTGCATCCTCGCACAGCAACACATTGGAAGCTTTGAGATCTCGATGGAGGATGCCCCGCTCATGCAATTGACTCATATCCAATGCAATCCGCTGCAAAAGATGCAAGGCTTCGGTGGTGGAGAAGGGTGGGCATCCTCGCTTGTGCTTGCGGTGGAGCATGCGCAGATCAATGAGCTTGCGGAGATCGCCCCACGCCCGCGGCATCACGAATGCAAATCGGTTGCTGAACCTTTCGTCGTTCAGTAGGATCGCCCCTTCGATCTGAAAAAAGAGATGATGAAAACAGGGACTAGGACCGGGCCGCTTCCATTGTGCAAGCAGTTCTGGAGGCCATTGTCGATGCAGTGATCGGAGAGAGTAGCCTTCCTTGAACACCTTCACCACGTAACGAATGGCAGTTCCTTGGAGTTTGACTTCGTAGATCTCGGCCTGTCCTCCTTCCGCGATTTTCTTGCCTACCACCAAATTGCGCCTATCGAAAGTAGCTGGGTCATTAAAGGCCCATTCGTATTGCAGCTGAAGCGACTGGAAGTACTTCAGGTCGTCCTCGGGGGAACACTCCGACTCCTCGTCCGATTCCAAGTCCGTCCAGTGCGACTTCGACACCGCAATCTCAAACTCAACTGGGCTCTCATACGCACTCCGGCTCGCCCGCAAGCTGTCGATGCGAGCAGATTGATACGCGGAAGAAGACGAAGAGGGTGTGGAGTTGGTGGCAGAAGAATCGCTCATCGTCGGTGTGTAGAATTCCGAACTCTCACTTCCCGAGGTCGACTCCTCACCCACCCTTGGCAGTTCGCTTTCGCTCGCTTCGCACATGCCCTCCTCCATGGACATAATTCTCCCTCACTGCACTCACCCATCGGAAGATTACTAGGATTAGCATCAAAATCGCTGCTCACAACTTCTGCGAGGCTAAAATGCACCTCTGTTTTCGTTGTGCACTCTTTTGCCGTCTGAGGAATCCGTACCATGGCGACTTGGGG
Organism: Neckera pumila; assembly: GCA_963969595.1. Lineage (NCBI taxonomy): Eukaryota > Viridiplantae > Streptophyta > Bryopsida > Hypnales > Neckeraceae > Neckera > Neckera pumila. Next base: position 42,522,103 of record OZ018409.1, on the reverse strand, counting down.
CTTAAGGCGAACTTGCCCTACACACAGATCCTAAAATGGAGCGTGAAGCAGCGTGCTCCTCATCGCCATCTCGCTCGGAAATGGAACAACGGACACATACGAGGAGAAGAGAGACAACCGGCAATTCAGAAAGCACGTAAGAGACAGTCGTAAAGCATAGCTAGTAGGCACAGATTCCTCAGACGGGGAAAGAGTGCACAACGAAAACAGAGGTGAATCGAGTCAGATATTCAAACCCCACCCGACCTGTTTCAAGCTGAATCTCCTTTACAAGCACCTGCGAGACTTCCCAGGAACTGCAAGCTCCCGTATATATCTAAATCCGACACCAAACTCAAACTCGGAGCAATGGCGCAATGTTCACATCGTCACGACGCCCGTGCTGAAAAACCTGCGTGCGCATCTTCAAACGGCGAGTGCGACCTAATCCTCAGCGAGAACCTCCTATGGTCTGCAAATGGGGGCAAGGCACTTCAAGAAGGGTGAATTGAAGCACAATATTAATAACTCGTTCACCTTCTCAAAGGTCAGGAATATTGAATCAGGCTCGTGTTTCAATCACCGACAAGGGATGTGCACGGACAATAGATCGACATCAGTTACATTAGTTACAACATCTGCACCCAGAATCATCACTACTGTAATTACAACTGATATGTTTAGTATGACTAAACACAAATTATTTTATTGGCTCTTGGCATCTGAACAAGGAATCCAACGCACTTTATTATGCATTTGGAAACTCTATGAATAAGTTATGAATTTTGTAAGTACTATCTCTACACAAAATAGTGAAATTAGGTTGCCCCATACTAATTCTCGACATTCAACACTATATAAATATGTACAAAGAATGCAGTAATGAAGGGACTGTGTGTGTTGTATGGGTTGGTGCACTGTTCATGGCTTGGGTTTAGAGATCTGCATGCGACTCCATCTGGACAAACAATGGCTCATGAGGTAACTTTTGTCAGTGAAGGCAACCTAATTGTTGAGGCAACCCAATTTCACTATTTTGTGTAGGTAGATACCCAAAAGTCAACACTTGTTCTCATAGACTTTCATGTTTTGATTGTGTACCTTACATCTTGTGTCCAAGTGACGCTTTTTGATCCAAATCAGTGTAGGATTCGCATTGTGGGCAGTGTTAACTGTGGGTACCTCAGTAGCGCATAGGAGGAGCCACGGAATTGCAAGATGAGAGAGTTACGCGTGTCATATATTGAGGATGACTCTTGAGTTATGTTGACAGCTCTTCGTAGAAACACGATTTGGAGATTCAAAACTGAGTAGCTTTCAGTTGAATACTCACGCGAATTGATCCTTGCTTGAGGAAATTGGTCAAAATGCCGACATGAAAATGGAATATGCAGATTGTTGGGCACCTCCAACTTGCAAAATTAGAGGTTCTAGATGCCATGGCTAGAATAAATCACCTGCTCAACAGGGCATCTTAGGTATGATCTTCAAACTTATTCACGTACATACTGGATCAAATGAAAAATACCCAAACGACTAAGCAGTGAAGTCATCATTACCTCAGAAATTTTCCTCGGTCTACTGGTACACAGAGCTCGCAATTGTTCATCACACAGTCAAATTGGGGTGGCTTATGGACTTTTGTTCAATCATCAGAGTGAAAGACAGAATCTAAAAAACAACTTACACTATACCTCTAAGAAGTGAGGCTGAAATCAAAAGACTCGGGAGTGAAGCGAAGGGACCATATATCTGTACAGGGACTAGGAAATCGTCTGCAAGTCTCTGTCGGGAGAATCACTACGGTAGAGTTTGCAGGGTTTTGTAAAGGTGAGATGCAAGTATTGTTGGATAGACTCCGTCCCCTCCTGGCAGTCATCCTGAAACTGAGCGCTTCTTTAGATTTGCGACGACATCACCAAGAACGATCGATATCCGAACCTTAATTGCAAGCAGATTTCTTCATTCCACTGATCCATGCATTTTCACTAAAGCAAGTCCAGAATGTCAGGACTCAGGACCCTACAGTCCATCCTTTGAATGACTCTCGGCATCACTGTATCGTGATCGCCATGATTTTCACGAATAAGAAAACCCTAAATACTTACTGTAGTATATTCAAGATACATCTGCAGTGGGTGGTGGAGGTGGTGATCTAGCCGAACTGAATCTGGCCCAATGAAATAAAGTCCAAAACACTAGCTCAACAGGCTAATGAATCGATTCCAGGCTACCGAGATTGGCACTGGACGTGGGACTTACTGTAGATTCCTCAACAAGCACGGTGCTGGTCGTTACTCGGTATGTTTCATTTTTTTATTACGTTGGCTTATTTAGGCGTGCACTGATCATGGAATTAACGAACTCCAAGAATGTGGCTGAGGTTGCTCCAGAAGGAATTTTTTGAAATAGCAATTTTGAAACTTGACTGCATTTTCTTGTACTACGAATTATAATTGGAATTAACAGATTAGTGCAAGAAAGTCTAGATTGAGGAATTTGAATTCTCTACGAAATCTGCAGATATTTGTGAGGGAGTGCGCACACCTGCATGCACGGAAGAAGAATATTCTTCCTTGACTCGCGTCATTCTGCCTTGATTCATGGAACCTAACATGCAAGGACTAGAATTTTTTTCACGAAGTGTATCCCCAACTCTTAGTTAGGTCCTACAGTGATGCCCATGTGGGCTTAATAATGGTATGCTCCCACTTGATGTTAAGGTAGATCTCCTATTTCCGATCACTTAAGCATTTGTGATTGAGTAATGGTGCAGGAGAAAATTTTCTCTAGTGAAGAAATAGGAATAAGAAAGATTGCTATTTTTTTTTTGAATGTTTCATCAAGTGTAGAATTAGTAAAAATTAAAAAAGTGGAAAAGTTAGGGTTTCCTATTTCCGATCAATAAGCAAGCCCATTTTTTTATCAATGGCAACTTTATTAGGTGTCAATGTGTTATTCATTACAGAAGAATCAAATAAGAATCAAATGGCCAATAAAGCTATGGTTACAAATGGATCAATCTATTGATTGGAAATGGGAGGGTGATTGGAAAGGGGGTGGCTACCTTAGAGGTGTTGTTTAGATTTGAATCCAGTCCATAGTAGGTGTACATTCATTCCTAAGATCCTCAGTAACAACACAGTTAACACCAAGTCACTAAGTGGGGGCATACCTTTGGAACTAAATTTAAGTGCTACTCTCTTCATCTTGAAATAAATTCAAGGTTTCCTAAAAATGGCTAGATTAATGCGTGAGCTATTCCTATTTTCAAAGGGTTGTGGAGATATTTTAGCTTTTACTAAACCCCACTAGGTGTGAAAGAATGGAAGTCAAAAGTGAAGCGGCGCATGTTGAAAACAAGCGCCAAAAGTGAAAAAATTTTGCCCTTTTTAGAATTGCTCTAGTGGTATTAATTTTGATCATTCTTCGAGCAATGTTGGTGCAATGATGTTCATTGATGTCCTTTGTATTCCATTCTGACAATGTCTTGTGATTCAACTCCAAAAAATTCTCAATAAGAGATTTGTTAGTAGCAATTTTTGTATAGTTTTGGAATGAATTCTTTCCCTTTGGTTGGTTAGAGGTCATGTTTTGATTCCCTTTGCAAGGATCAAATTGCTATATAGTCTTTGGAATGTGGCATCTGTAGATTTATTTGCTTCAAGGTGTTTGAACTAAGGTGAATGCATGGTTGAGTGGCTCACTTTTTGTGTCACAGTGCTATTTTCAGGAAGTACTTGCAATGCAAGATGAAATAGACATAGTAAGCTCACATCGTTTAATGTCAAAATTTGTATATACATAGAAAACTTTATTGTGGTAAAGATTGTGTTTTATTTTTTCAAAACTCATATTAATTTATAGAAGTTAGAGACTTTTGAAGTTGGAATATGGACTTTGGTCAACAGGGAATTTAATTTTGTTTGGGATATTTTTATGTATTGAAAAAACATACTATGTTAATATAAACTTATCATATGTTGTACTTTAGGTTTGGAGGCCTAAAATTCATTTTCTTTTAAATAAAATCATTTGTAGAAGTGTACTTATGGACTTTTAAATCTTCTTATTTTAGCCTTTTTTTCAAAGTCTATATAAAGGTTCCAAAAAAGGTGTTTTTCTATTTTGGTTTTAAGAAGCCCATATGACAAGGAAATCCTTTGGTGGGCTTGATGTTGAAAATCCAATAGATGAATATGCCAATGTATGAATATCCATTAACTCATCCAATGTACCAAAAACTCATCAATATATAAACTCTTATGGTGTCATTGTGAGCCACTCAACCTTGCATTCACCCACTAGCTTTAGTTGTTGTCCATCAAATTGTAAAGAGCCAATTTTGAATTTAATTTGAGACAACTATATTTGGAAACCACATATTTATTTCAGGTCAAAGGGAGTGTAATTTAATGCTACAAAACCTCAATTCTACTAAAACTAATTCTGGAATTCTTTACATCCTTCATATAAAGGCTATACATACTAAATATAATTAGTAAATGCCATTTCTAATGGCATATTAGCTCTTAAGATATTTAGATTCATGAATTGATGGATACTAAAATGCATATTAATTATAAAAGATGAAGCCCAGTGTGCTATCAAACGTTGGGTGAAGTATGAGAGTTTGAAATGAATGATATGTATATACCTATTTCTAGTACAGTGTACTCTATAGACATAATTACATTTTGAATGTTCTTTTCTTTTAATCCTGATACAGATCCAAAAAATTTCTAGGTTGGTGATTTGGTGCTATAATATTATCGCCCTTCAAATTTTCAGGTAATTAGAAAATCATTGTTTTGAATGTAGTATGAACAAATTAATTAAAAGATCCTATAGTTTGATTTCTGAAAAATTTAATATAGATGAAGATTTTATCCTTGTTTTGGATATAAGTAAATTGAAGCACTTTTTGGGTCTCTAAACATGAAAGAACTTTAGCGGTTAAAGTTAATGAGAATTATAGCTTTGAATTCTGATTTTCTTCACAATAATGCTTTAAAATATATAAAAGTTGTCAAAATTTTCTTGAGTTGTCTTAGAATTCTATAAATAACATAACATTTTATTAAATTTACATCCACACTTGTTGGAATCAAAATCAGTATTGTGATTCTACAATATTTTGGGGAAAGAAGATCCTACAATTAATAATAAGTTTGACAAGCCCATTATAGGTAGAAAAGACAAAATATCTTGAATGGGCGTTCCTACCTAAGGTGCATTCAAATTCTAAAATTTGTGATTGGTTGTGAACATGGGAAGCATCCAATCATGGTTTTAAGACTTTGAATAGATTTTTTTTTTGTCTTGGTGTAAACCGCATTCCCTTAGTTAGTGAGAAATGAACATTGACAACTCAACAATCAACACTCATATTTTGTTCATTACTTCCAATTCTATATAAAGAATTTAAGCAATGAGGTACAATGTTATGAAAGTTCAAAGTTTATGAAGGTGTAAGAAAAAGATATGTGTTTTAAAAGCAATAGTGGCATATTGGGGTACAACACTTCAAACTAGGGGCAATTTTTTACATTTATCTTTGAGCTTGCCTCCTTTGGAAGGCTTGTAACCTCACTCATAACACTACTCTAGACAACTCCATCCAACCACTATAATTTCTCACATTTAACGGAGAATGATTTAACATTCTTGAACTACAACGTAAAGGTCCCTTTGCCTCCAATGAAATGCAACTCCTTTAATTCACAAAAGAAATTCTTGAATGCAAGCTTTGTCCATGAATTGTGTGTCACAATAAATACAAATTATTCTTGTTGCAATGACATTGTAAAAGGTCTCCACCTTCATAATATTATTAACCAATGCTGGGGGTTCTCTTTTGTTCCCCCATAATGCTAGAGCCCCTAGCATTGCAACTTCCTAGCCAGCCAATGACTCTCTACAACTTAAGGGCCAACTTACATATATGGGTAGGTGAGTGCGGTCAACAATACCAAATTATAGAAAGCACTTTTATATTCCTTCTAAAGTGTAGGATATACTAATATCAATGGAACTCACTCTTCTACTTCCACGCTGACCAATCATTGGTGGAACTCTTCTTATCTTTTAGTTGCTTTTTCTTCCCACTAGGCTCACATGTAAACTGGCCCTAATTCCTAGTCAATCAATGACAACTTCCTAGTCAGCCAATGACTCCCCAACTTAATTCCTAGTCAATCAATGACAACTTCCTAGTCAGCCAATGACTCCCCAATTTAATTCCTAGTCAATCAATGACAACTTCCTAGTCAGCCATTACTCCCCAACTTAATTCCTAGTCAATCAATGACAACTTCCTAGTCAGCCAATGACTCCCCAACTTAATTCCTAGTAAACCAATGACATTAGCGTTGCAACTTTCCAGCCAGCAATGCCATTCTTTGTAGATTAAACTCCCGATTAAACTAAATTGACTCCCACGGATCATGAGAAAATGTCCCAATCTCCAAGACAGAATAGTGTAGACTGGTTGACAATGATATGTTCAATCTATTCAAGAATGTTATGGAAAGCATACATGAAAAGCAAAGACTGGGTCTACTTTTGTGTGAATGGCTCCCTCAACCAAGGCACCGTCCACGGAGTTGACAACTGAAATCCCTTCTGAAGTCCTGGAAAGTGACAAATTTTTTGCCTTATAAACAACTGAAAGGGCCTTCATTGCTCTGTCTTTTCTACGGAAATGCCTCCTCCCCAAAATGGCCACTACCTTATAATGTAGGCAAATCTAATTCCATCACGTTACCACGTCCATTCCAATTCAAGCCTTTTCCATAATTTCATACTTTACTACCGGTATCCCAACGAGAAGTGGTGGCCTGATTTGACGCAAGCTCCATGTGAGCTACAGTTTGTTCATCTCTCGCACACCAAGCTTGATCCTGAAAGGAGAAGATTTATCATAAGGTACTTTGCCAAAAAAGATCTGGTTTTAGGACCTAGAATCAATGAAACTGAGCAACAAACAACCTCAAATTTCACAATATGGAATGATTGCCGTCAATCTGAACACTACAACGGAAGTTCCAGCTTTCCTAAAATTCAACGTGAACTGAAGACACGTTCATGTTTCTTTAAGGCAAGTCATCCAGAAATGATAATGAAACAAATAAATACATAAACGCTTAAATTGGACAGATCTACAAAGGGCTTGACCCATCCTTGTCTTATGCAAAAAACACAAACCCAATGGAGAGGACGGCAAAGGGGAGCCGAGCCTGGGCAAGGCCGGGCCGAGGAGGGGGTTCGGTTCTGAAGACCGGGCGGAGACTGCCCGAGACGGCCTGCCCAAGAAGCTCCGGTAATCTCTCGGAACACTAGATGAGGGAGATCATTCAGTTCACAGGACTGGTCGGCATTAAAACGCAGAAAATGCATTTTTAGAGGATTAAAAGAGACAATGAATTGTGTCACTCTCAAGTGTCTGCAATGCAAGCTCATGTTTTTGACTTGATTCTTGAGTTTGAACTCCATCACCGAACTAACATGTGCGAGAATGAGAGACTGTCCTCTTTTGGAGTACGTTGGTTTCGTCATAGAACCGGAGTTTTGTCGTTCGCTATATTATTGCAACCGAGTTTACAAACTTACAAGCTCGATCTTCGTGCATTTTTGGCTTGGCTTAACTCTAGCGTTTGAACTCCATCATCTCACTGCTATCCTCTCGATCACTGGTATATGTGAGAATGAGTGACTGCCATTTTGAAGGAGGTCATAAACTTGTGGGGCTATTTTCAGCAGATTGAGGTTAGGATTTCAGTCACAACATGGGTGTCGACACGGTGTGGCTCCACCAGATTGGGGAAGGCCCTCGATGCTTTACAGAAACGATCACAACTCTTTTTGTTACATTCTTGGTGATCCATTTGATGGTGGTGTATCAGAGGCGACTGCACTTGCCTCCTGGTCCTTGGCCATGGCCGATTGTCGGAAACCTCTCTGTTTTACATGGGCTTGCGCACCGGAAATTGTTGAAGTTGGCTGCCAGATATGGCGGCCTCATGTACATCCAGCTGGGTACGTGTGATTGATACTGTAATGCTACTCTTTTTCTGTTAGAAAATGCTCTCATTCAGTGCTTCCCCTTCAAATGCATGCGGCGCTTGCTTTCACCTGTTTTGGCAACCACAAGAAATAATGTTGTTTCATTGTTGAAGGTTTGCTAGTTCATAATCTTGGAAGTCTAGTTGCAAATATCGTTGCCACAACTAGTAAGGTATGTACAGCCAGAATCGTCTCTTGAATCTGAATACATTTCAGGTTACGATTCTCGGTGCACAAACCTTATTATTATGACTATTGTGCCACAACTGCATTTACCGAATTCTGGTGAAATACCCTTGAAGTAGCAAATAAGCGTCTGGGATGACCACTGGCGTACTGCGCTTTTGTTATTAATGATTACTTTGATTGTCGAATTTCTGCTACCTCAGAATCTTAGAAGTAGCTAGGTTACAAGTGCGGTCAATATTTGTTGCAACAACGAGTTCAGTGACTTGTGGTGTTGCCGTTAGTATGCCAATCGAATCCGCTTTAGTTGTAGCAAATATTTGCTACAAACCCCTTGTTGAAACATGATGAGAAAAACATCACAAACACGGCATTTGAATATTGTTTAACAGGAGTTTGGCATTCGGATTTTGATTGCAAGCCGACTCTAGCATTGCTTTTTAGGGTTGCTTGAATTAGTGTCTGTGTACATGTGTTGCTGTGAATGGAATGCCAGATGGCGACGTCATGCCTGCTCTGTCTCGGATTTTCTAAGGTTGCTTGCAGTCGTTTCAGTTTTATTGTGATTTTCTTGAGGACGCCTTGCTTGCATTTTAAGGTTGCTTGGAAGTTCTTTTTCTGTGTTGCTGTGATTTGCGTGGAGAGGTGACGGTGTCATGACCTGTAATGCATTGCAGGAGAGAAGCCATGTCTGGTGGTGTCCACGGCTGCAGTGGCCAAAGACTTGTTCCGAACTCACGATGCAACGTTCTCATCCCGGCCCAGGAAACTGGTGTTGGACGTGCTCACAGGCGGAACTTACCGAAGCCTGCCTGTGGCTCCTTACGGGCACTACTGGCGCCAGCTTCGGAGGCTGGCCAACACGCAGCTCTTCTCGCCTGCCACTCACGCTTCGCACGAGCGGATCCGAAATGCGGAAGTACACAACATGGTGCGGCTGCTTGTGGGAGAAGCCAGGAATGGCAATCCCATCGACCTCAAAAACTGGCTCACTGGGGTGACGTCCAACAACATGACCATGATGCTCACCAACAACAGGTGAGGAGGGCTAAGATCCAATCGCTGCATTTTTGTTTTCAAGCTCATAAGGTTTCATTTTGACTTTATGGAATGTGATGCATTTTAGGATGAGATTTTCAATGTTGAATGGGGATGTGCACATGGCAGTCTGGCATGGACATTCAAGTGTACTGAACCATTGGACATTGGTTGGTTTGAGGTTCTGAGGTTTAGGGTTTAGGGTTTAGGACTCTGACTGTGTGACCTTGGCCTGGTGAAGGTTTTTTGATGTTCGTGATAAGAATGAAGAGAAACGACGGTACGATGATGTGTTGCGCCGCTCCATTGATGCCAACGGCGCCATGATCATCAGCGACTACGTGCCCTCCTTGACCTTCATCACCAAATGGCAAGGTTGGGAGTCATACCTTCTGGGGCTTCAAAGACGGGGACGAGAAATAGCGCATAAAGTCATCGAAGTGGACAAGCACAGGCAACGGACTGCAGGAGAGCAGGATGAGAATTTCGTCCCGGACTTCGTAGATGTGTTGTTGAAAGCGCCGCTGGATGACGATGGAAAGCCACTTAGCGATGGCGAGATCATGTCTCTACTCCTGGTAATCTTTTCATTCCATCGTCGCCCACAACATTCTTGAAATCACAATTTCGATCCATCTGCAATTCTGGACATCCCAAATTCATCGATCCCATGACATTTACCTTCTTTGACGCACTTCCACTTATATGTTGAGATCAGCATATGAAAGCAAACCTTTTGACTCATGAGTCATAGTGGCTCTAATGTTGCCATCTTGGAATACACGATACATGGTTCTAAGTTTGTCAAATCTGCCACATGGTTGTAAGGTTTCAGTCTTGAATGAAGTCACATGACGATTGACAGTAGTCTTCGCATAATGTTAGTGATCTATTTGTCTTTAGTGCTACAAAGGAAGAGGTGCAAGTCCCACACTACTCATTCTCCACTTCTTGTTGGTTTAGGGTTTTAAAGTTAGCGTTTAGGTGGGATTCCTGCTTGACATTCACGTTGCCTGTGGCCATGATTGTATCCCCAGAGCTTTCTCAACGCAGGAACCGACACAAGCGCCACCACCGCAGAATGGGCCATGTCGGAGCTCATGGCGCATCCCGACATCATGCTACAAGCGCAATCTGAGCTCACAACAGTGATAGGCCCAAGCCGACTAGTCCAGGAATCCGACCTCCCTCACCTTCCGTTTCTGCAAGCCATCATCAAGGAGACTTTTCGTTTGCATCCCGCTGCGCCCTTATCCATCACTCGTGAGTGCCATGAGCCTTGTGTCGTCGCCGGCTACAAGTTCCCAGCCAAGACGCAACTCATGCTCAACATCTTCGCCATCCAGCGTGATCCTGCTGTGTACGAGAATCCTGAGGACTTTCAACCCAGTCGGTTTCTGAAGCATCCGGAGGTGAACCCTTTGTCAGGTCACGATTGGTTTGAGTTGATTCCGTTTGGAGTGGGTCGAAGAATGTGTCCTGGGGCTCGTCTTGCACAGTCTCTGGTGTCATTGATGTTGGCCAATTTGCTGCACTGCCTTGACTGGTCGCTGCCTGATGGGGAGAGTGCGGGGAAGGTGGACATGCGGGAGGCTGTTTCCTTCGTTTTGTACAGGGAGAAGCGGTTGTGCTTGAAGGCGAAACCCCGGGGGCCAGCCCTTCTCTACTGAATATCAAAGGTAAAGTAGAGACTCCATTAACCATACAGTACTGTACATTAGATGCTTCATTGACCATACGGGTGAACTTTGATTTGTGTCTTTTTTGCAAACACTCAATCTATTGACATTGAGTTGTTTGTAAATTGATTTTTAGATTAACAGAGGAAATAGGCAAAATTTTAGATGATACAAGTTTCTAGATTGTTTTAGGCCAAGGCTCAAAGTTGAATTGTATGGTGAATGGAACCTCTCCCTTGCTGTATCGTGAATGGAGACTTTACTTGAAATCATCATTTTATGAGCTAGAATTGCAAACATGATACTGAACCTGGAGGTCATCTCTGGTGAGTGACATGATTTCAAGTGTACGGTATAATTTTAGTAGCACTTCTTACTTGGCCACAGTGATCTGCAGTGTTGAATGTAATACAGAGCCCAGTTTGTGTACCACAATACTCCGTATTAATTTTGTACAAAGCGAAGTAGTTTTCCCGGCATTGTATCTTCTGAGTGAGGTCTCAGCAGTTGGGCTCCTTTTTCTGTCGCTAAATTCCTTTGAATGACAATGACAGGTTACTTCTGAAAATTGAAAATCTCGCCTTGGAATCTGTGCCTTGAAAGCTTGAAATCTTTATGAAAATTGAAGCTTGAAATCTGTATGAAGCTCTGGCCAGATTTAATTTCAAACCTGAAAGTCTGGAGGCTACTTCCCCTATTTGTCGGAGCTCGTGGAGGTTTTAATTCGTTTCGCTTATGCTAATTTTCAGGGACGAAGAATATCATTCTCCCGTATTTGAGAAAGTCTAGCATTTTCGTTAACGAAGCCCTGAGTGTTGAAGTTTTGGAAGAATCTTCGTATAGGGCAATGCCCTTATCGTAGGGCATTGCGCCAAATAATCGACCGACAAGGAGGGCGGAGCCCGACGAGGAGGGCCGATTATTGGCCCAATGCCCGACGATAAGGGTATTGCCCGACGTAAAGCACAAGCAAAATTCAATGAAAACTCGGATGATAAATTGAAGCCGGATGAAGAATCCATAATCCCTGATTACGCGGGTTTGCCCACATAATCAGGCATTACGACGCAGAAACTTCCCCGCAGAATGAATGGGAGAAGTCCCGCGAGTGGTTTACAAATATATAACTCCCTGGTGTAGATGTTAGGTATTGTGCAAGTGTACAATTTTTCTCACTGCTCAAATCTAGAGTTCTGCACACTGACCTCTTTAAGATCACATTCTGTAATATCACATCCCAGTGTTCTCTTCACCCCTTGTTAATCATGAAATTGATTTGAAATTTTGAAAAAATGAAAGTTAAAATTTAATCCCTAAATGCCCAAGGCCTTTTTTGAACTTCTAGGAATTTGCTCTAAATTGATCAAAAAGTCAACATTTCGATAAGTTGCATCAATTTTTTTGAATTGTAACAGTACAAATTCAAACTAGACATGTTAGAGATCACATAATAAAAGAAAATACAACAATATCACTTATATATTGAAAGATTATAATGTTTGGATCATGAGGGTGTTAAAACTATGAAAGTGATTTGAAGTCTTTCAGTTCTCTTTTTGCATGTCAAATCTAAAAAGTTGATCACCAAAAAATATGAGGTAAAACGGCTTGACATGCGTAACCCCAAACAACTTATGGCTTCTCAAAATCTACCCTACAATTTTTTTTATGAATATCTAATGTGATTATTTTTTCAAGATTTAGTGTGTTTGAGGCTCATTTCCAAGAGCCCTCAACACTACAAAAAGTCAAGATTGCAATGATCCTTGGTGAAGTCATTTTGATGCTAAAATTAGACTTCACAAAAAAAAATTCAAAAATACAAACTAATAAAAATAGCAACTTGTTAGGTTTTATTTAACTTCAAAGTATTGTTGACACCAAAATTTGGTGCCTTAGACATTTAGAGGTTAAAGAAGTGTTTAGCCTTCATGTGATACTGAGTACAGCATAGTGTATAATTGAACTTTCATAGTTATAAGAAAGTTTGAAAAACTTAACAAATTACATTGAAGAATATTACTTTTTTTTAAATACGCAACAATAATAGGAAGGGTGAAATTAATTTTTAACATTCGCTTCTTCCTTTTCTCAAGTCAAAGCATCTATAGAGCAATTTTTTATCTTGTACAAAATTAGATGAAAATAATTTCACATTTGATCAACCCCTAGATGCCCAAGGCGTCATATTTTGGGTACCAAATTCAACTTTGAAGCTGAATGAAATCTTACCAAAATATTAATAGTGGTATTTTTTTTGTTGAATACCTTGTAAATTATGTTTTAAGCATCAAATATCAGACTTTGAAATTTTTTTTGATGAATTTTTAATTGGAGGTTTTGTACAAGGGTGTCCATGCAAATGCTTTTTTAGTGTGACAAACTCTTAAAGATGAATCTCAAATAAATTAGATCTTGGGGGGGGAATGACTCATTTAAAAAAATTGTAGATTAGATTTTGAGAAGCTTAAATCAATTATAGTTATGCATGTTATGTCCTTTAACTTCATTATTTTTTCATTCCTCAATTTCGGATTTGACATGTCAAAAAGTGGATTCAACAATTTCAAATCACTTTTATAGTTTTTACACCTTCTTGATCAAACATTATAATCTTTCAATCCACAAGTGATTGTTGTGTTTTAATTTCCTATGTGAACTATAACATGTCTAATTAACTTGAATTCACATGGTACAATTTTAAAGAACTTGATAAAACTTATCAAAACTTGGATGTTTTCCTTGAACAAACCATAAATAAGAGGCTCAAAAAAGGCCTTGGGCAATTAGGGGTTAATTTGCAAATCATTTACTTTGGTACACGTTAAGGTATCTATACTTAAAACAAATGCATTTTTTTAAATGAGCATATCTCAACACAATTTGGAAAAAATATCATATCATAGTATTAACAAATGAAAGCAAATTGAAGTGATGGCAATTGATTTGAGAATTTTTAGAGTTTGTGTGAATATGCTATGAATTTTTAAAGTTGAAGTCATAAGAATACCTCTATTGATACTAGACTACCTTTAATTGGACATAGTATTAACAAATGAAAGCAAATTGAAGTGATGGCAATTGGTTTGAGAATTTTTAGAGTTTGTGTGAATATGCTATGAATTTTTAAAGTTGAAGTCATAAGAACACTTCTATTGATACTAGACTACCTTTAATTGGACATCCTTGATGCTTCAAATAACTCTTCAACTACCATTGGTTCCTTTTGAAAACTAGTGTTGATTTGAGCAAACAATTTGTCATATTTTTTTTTATTTTTTTGAACAAATGGGAAACCCATTGGATTACAAAATAACCAACCACTTGCAAGATAGCTAAGCTAGAAGGCTAGACAATGAAGAAAGAAAGAGCACTAAAGGATGAAAGAAATCAAATAGAAACTAAAAAGACAAAGTTTGTTATATGTGGATCAATAAGAAGCTTTGAAGAATTGTCTTCTAACTTAGTGGCAAATGACTCTTGTTGCAAAAGGGTGAAGTGCCTTAACCCCTAAATGCCCGAGGCACCCAAATGTGGTGGTTTGCAAAACTTTGAAGTTAGATAAAACCTAACCAAGTTGCTATTTTTAGTAGGTTATATTTTTTAAAAGTTCTTCTTGAAGTCTAGTTTTAGCATCAAAAAATCTGATCCTGAAAATAAATGATAGTGATTTTTCTATTCAAGATTTTGTACAAGGGTACTTAGTGCAATCTTGACTTCCCATAGTGTTGAGAGCTCTTGGAAATGAGCCTCAAATACACTAGATTTGGGAGGAAAATTCGCATTTAAAATTCATTTAAAAAAATTATAGAATAGATTTTAAGAAGCCGTAAATTGATTGGGGTTATACAAGTTAGGCTCTTTAACCTCAATTTTTTTGGTCACCAATTTTTTAGATTTGATTTGTGAAAAGAGGGTTGAAAGACAAGGGTTGATGACTTTTGCAGTTCTAACACCCTCATGGTCAATCATTATAATCTTTTGCTCCATAAGTGATATTGTTGTGTTTTCTTTTCCTATGAGATCTCTTACATGTCTAGTTTGAATTTGTATGGTTACAATTCAAAAAAAATTGATACAACTAATCAAAGTGTTGGCATTTTGTTCAAGTCAGAGCAAATTCCAAGAAACTCAAAACAAGCCTTGGGCATTTAGGGTTTAATAGCAAATCTTCTTGTATGAAATGGTGTAATGCCAATGAAACATTACAAATTGAAGAACACCCAATTGAGCTAAGAACTACAATAAAACTTCTCTAAGGCAATAACCTCTCTAAAGTGATGGAGAGTATTGATTGCCTGGTCTTGCACTAAACCCAATCCCAAACATACACATCACAAAAGTTCTTTGAGAATCTTGAGCATGGGGACTAGAGCCCAATCCTAGGGCTATTACTTTAGAGAAGTTCTGCTGTATTAGAACTACTCGTGAAAAAAAAAGGATAGCCTTTTAATCTATTAGAACTGTTAGAACTATTCTGGAACTCAATCCATAAGAAAAAGGAGTGCCAACCCTTGCACTTCAAATAAAAGAATTGATATTGTGATCAGAAATGGGTGCAATCTCCCCAATACTCGAGAATGATATGCAGGGCAGATTCAAGCTTATGCATCGGATGAACAAAAACCACGAATACGATTATCAATACAAGTACAGTGACGGCACTACCTGCACGAGGCTGCACATCACAAGAATTGCCTGAGCTAAGTTATACAATGCTCTCAACAGCAGGAAGTGTGTCATAGAGCCATATTGTGGCACTCTCGGTAAACATTCCTCAACCTATAGTACTGTACCTCTAAAACGAAAGCCTCAATTTAAATGTACCTGAAAGGGTCTCTACCTATACAAGGACCAGAGTACTACAAAAGCGCCTGCTGACAAGTGCATACTAGCTTTTGCATACCTCTAAAACTCAATTGGTGTGTATGCAAAAGCTAGTAACATCACATCTGTACTAGTTTTTGAGAATAAGACCGCCGGCATCAGACCCAACCCAATTAACCTTGGACAGATCCATTGTTGCATTCAAACATCGTAGGGAGGAATCACTTATCAGGCCCTCCAAGTGTGACCTGCCAAAATAGACATGAACATCACATGATGGTAAGGATTGCTGAAGAAAATAAATACTTCAACAACGTCTGAAACATTTTTAAGCAAAGAACCCTGGGCGTCTTTGTCACTCATAATGTAACAAATACCTTCAACTAGACTAAATAATGTTAGTTCAGGCCTTACTTTCATGAGCTTATAGCCTACTCTTAAACAATGTTGTCATGTCTAGCAATGAACAAGATATGATCTTCAGTACACTTTTGCATGCAAATCTTGTGGGCCAAAGTAATTCTAATAAGTCTCACTTGTAGCATAGGTTCGTCTACTTTCAGTGATACGTAGACTGAATTAAAAGATATAAAACATGATGTAAATCTTAGTGTAGCACACAGTAATTGCATGGAAACGTGTAGTGATATTTTGGTGAACAACTTAATGGAGAGGCAAACAAAATGAAGGGCAAGAGAAAGGTTGCAAGCATACATTGACATCAAAAGCAAATCTTCTTGCCAACATAATGGCTGCATTGCGCTCTCGCTCTGAGTCCAACACCAGCATGAAGGTGAGGTTCTTGTGTG
Source organism: Neckera pumila (assembly GCA_963969595.1). Classification (NCBI taxonomy): domain Eukaryota; kingdom Viridiplantae; phylum Streptophyta; class Bryopsida; order Hypnales; family Neckeraceae; genus Neckera; species Neckera pumila. Next base: position 42,505,521 of record OZ018409.1, on the reverse strand, counting down.
CTACCCAGTACATGCTCCGCCCAGCTGCATCCCCTCCACCTCGTGCACCGCACAACTGGTTGCCACAGAATCATCGGATATAATGGGTCGATGTAAACAAACCAGCCCAGTACCGTACTCGCAGTGCAGGCAAGGCAGAAAATAATTCCCAAACTAGATGTTGAAACTTTTAGAAATTTGTTTTTCAAATGAAGGTGCAACGAAAATCTTGAAAGGATATTTGTGTATTCGGTATTTGCTAAATACAGAATCTTCCAAAAACAATAAATTTCTGGAAGAGGAGTACCGACCCTGCCCTACGGGTATAGTACTGCTTGCAATCTCAGTGGCAGTTTCGAATTAATAAAGGATTAGGTAATGGCAAAGAGGCCATGAAGAATAATTGCAAGTAAGGACCTACAAAGTCAAGTCAACGGCGAGGGAGGTATCTCAAGGCAATCAAACGTCTCAGACTCACCTGCATGAATGAAGAGTACTCCTCTTTGGCTCGGACCGTACGGCCTTTGGAAAGCTTCATACGTAATTTATTAATGGTCAACACTTGAAATGAGGACTTGCCAAAATGTTCACCATTCTCTTGAAAGATTCTAACCTGAATACAAATCCCACATGCACATGTAAATTGCGTTAGAGATATCCACCATTACATCAGTGTTGTGCACTTACCAATTCTTTCATATAACAGGGTGAGTATGGATATTGAAAAAATTATGGTACAATATGGTACAAGATGGATTATAGTACTAAAAAGAAAATGATGCCTGGGTAAAATATTACAATGGACATCAATACTAGTATTGAAACATGTGACACCCTTATGTTTGGATACACAATCTCATCCTCATACCCAACACTCCTACACAGCTTGATACCTTGATACCCACACAACGCTGGGCTAGAGTCTGAAACAGTGTTGGATTGGTGTCAAGCAAAATTCGAGTCATAGGAACATGTTAACGAATAGCTTCATGAACATAGAAAGCAGATTTTGGAGAAACCAGTGTAAGTATGACTTGCCACGTATATTTTAGGTCCGTTATCGACTCTAAAATACACATGGCAATTCATTTGATATCATACCAGCAATAGTTTAAACTAGTGTAGCAAAAGCACAGCATCGCATCAACAAGAATACCAGCACACTAGGAATTGGAAAATATGACATACATTGAACTCAGCTCCTCCCTTCCGAACCAAAGCTTCCACGTACTGACCTAGTCCAGCAGCTGCCACAATCCACAAAAATTCATTATCACCAGATGCACAAATCGCACATATGGTTGCTCCACATTGAAACAGGTTCATATAGGATAAATTGAATAGCAGCACACTTTGAGGGTTCAGTGTTCAAGGCAAATGTGCAGCACTCCTATACTCACGTGCCTGTAACTGCATATTCTGTAATTGCACATGCTGAGAATCAGCCATGTTGTGTACACATCTGATTGGAAAAGTTCCACTTGTCACGTTGTGAATGCATGTCAAAGTGCATTTAGAGGCCCCAGTTGTCCCCATGACAATGCAATAGAGAGAGTTGATTGTACTCGGAAATTGATTTCACCACTGAACTAAAGAAAACCACTAACCTCCATCTATAGGCCCCGATGTTGCAAGAGACTCTCGCCTACCATCCGGAAGGGCGATGTCAACTTGGAGCTTTTTGCCAACATCCAGGGGCTCAGGTGCATATTGAGGCCTTGTAGCACCTGTATACAAAAAGCAAACATTAAGAAAAAACTTCCCTGGTATAAGCAGACCATGTCTCCACTAGTTATTGACCATCCATTTGACGAAAAAGTCACTCATCAAGCTTTAGAGTCTGTCCCAGCAAGATATTACAGATGACAAAAGTAACGAGTCTCGAGGGCCAAATAACTATGAAAACTTTTCTCATGATATTCTCATTCAGATCAACACCAGCTGTTTACCTATGATGGTTTCAGCCTTTGCTCCATGGACACGGAACCACTGGAGTTTGCAGTTCTCCAGCTCTGGTGACAGTGCCTCAGTTGGAACGATAATCAAGGAAGACCCCAGACGCTCCTCGCCTTGAAGATCAAATGGAGGTGGAACTTCTGAGTTCGACATCAAAGCATCCACCTATCACCCAGTAGCAAACATCATCAGGACCTGGACTATGCATAGAAAATTGGAAATCATCGATTGCAAGCAACATTCAAAGTTAAATGATATCAAATTTATGACCAACGTATGCTGAATGTTTACTGTGATGTACAATTTGGCCCCATCTGAATTCTATTATTTTCACAATACAAGATCACTTGGATTGGTTGGTTTCAAACAATGAATCTTTGTTGCTCTAGGGATTAAAATCTTTATCATGAACTGCCATCCCTAGCCAGGCCTAGTATAGTTTCATGGCATTACCTTTCTGCGGAGAAGGAGAACCTCCAGACTTTTCTCTGTAAGCTGCTGCCGTAGCCCTTTAATCTCGAAGTCCATGTCCATGACCTTACTAGGGGCATGCAGCATTGATATTCTGCGGGCTTCTTTAACGTCAATCCTCAGCTCCATCAGCTCCTACAAAAACCATCACCTGGTTTGAGTATCTTCTACCTTATCTGAACCACTGCAAGAAATCGGTATACTCATCTCTATTACCAACAGGAACTCAAATCTTCCAATACACTTCCAATTCATGTAGCAAGTGGCGTAAGCATGACTAGGCTAAATATTTATGGCCAGTGATAGAAATAACGTTGTCTACTGTCCCATCGATAGTAGTCTAAAACCTCATTCGAAAGATTGCAAAAGAAATCATCCATTACGTATTGAGAGGTTAAAATCCTCAAAAGCTATGGATAGGGCATCCTCTACAGTAATTGGATCGACGGAATAATAAAAGCAGAGTGGCAATCAATCTCGTGGTGGTTCCTACCTCTTGCTCGGCTTGACTCAGAGTGTGAGCCTGCTCTTCCAACGCTTGCTGACAACGAAGCGCCGTGACCCGAGCAGCTTCGATCTCCGCCTGGGCTTCCTGCCGTTCCTTCTCGATGATGATCTTTGCATCCTCCGAAGCCTGACCAACACAGAGACTTTACAATGAGCTAAAGAAGAACTGGCTGCTGAGAGACTGACGAGCTAGTAAACGAAAGTATGGAGATTATCTTCCTTCTGTTGACCGGAAAGTAATACTTAGGATGTGAAATGAATAACCCCCGACCACGAACACACACAAATAACATTATGTAGCAGAATCCCTACTCACTGCCATGATGACGTCACGTTTTCATTGAGTTTGAAGTGGTACTAAGGTTATCATAGTTAATGACATATCATTGGTTCACAACAGGCCATTGGTTTTATTTGGAGACCGTATTATGTCAATTCTATCAACCAATCACTTTTCTTTATATTTAACTTTGTGAGGATTCATATCCATAATCATTCCATTTCTGATTCTCAAAGATGCTTGCAACCATTGGACAGAATATTGCGGAAAATGAGCGATTTGGAGAAGTAACGCAACCTTCTGGAAAAGAGCAGCCAGCTTCCTTGACTCTTCCCTTTCTTGGATCACCTCCATCTCCCGTTGTGTCCAGTGAGCTTCCACTGCTTCCAACTGAAACCAGCTCACATAAAGCTCTTCAGAGCTAATAGATGCGTTTACAACTTTCATTATAAAGAAGGGCATCTAAAATGACACAACAGGGAGGCAATTCACTACGAAACAATGCAAAAAGGGCAATGTAAAGATGTCCAAGTATTAGAGGTTTCTTCTGGCTACCAAAAGCAGGTGCCATCTCTTAAGGAAGCGGGTACAACCTGCTTTCGGTAGCCAAAAGTAAAACGCATTGCTGTCTAATCCAACACCAAGTGCATTGCTATCGTAGGTGTAATTGAAATAAATGCTATCGCTAATAAACTGCATATCCAGGCCATGAGATGATATGCTACAAAAGAAGGGTTTACTAGAAGAACTTCCACTTCCCAAGTCCCCAATTTTAAATTTTCAGGCGAGAATTCAAACCAGGGTAAAGAACATACTATGATGAGAGCCTCGGAGACATCATCTTTGTTCCGCCCCGCAACGCGGCCTGAAAGGTCACCAAGCAACCCACGCAACTTTTTCATGAGCGCGGGTTTGTCCAGCAGAGCCAATTCTTTTGCCCTTCGCTGCACAGAAACAAAGAGATCCACACTGTCAGAAAAATTTAGTAACAAAAAAACAAACGAACCAAGTCAATTCATAACATTTCCATAACCAAACTATAGGTTAAGTCCAGCAACATGAAAGCAGAGCCTCGTTGTGAGAAAAACATGCCGATCTACTTTCAATTTATCTAGTCCTTTAAAAGGGAGCAATGAGCACATATAGTTTTGATGCACACATAGCTTTGATGTACATATAACTCTGACGCACACATAACTCTGCTGCTGAAATATTTTCGAAATTGAAGCTTCTAGGGAGCTGATTCCTAAGGACCTGTTTCTAAATTACCTCTTGCGCCAGGATGGCAGCAGCGGCGTTAGCCATGGCTTGCCCCGACTCGAACTTGTCAGCCAAATCCCGTACTGACAGCCGCTTCGCCCTTCCCCACAAATCCGCCGATTCTTTCCCAAGAAGCTCCCTTGCTGTTGCCACCCCTTCTTCATGGCTATCTTGCAAGCTCTGCTTGCAACTCACGTCCGCCGTGACGCCCTTCATCTCCACGAAATGGTGCAACTCACTCAAGCTCCGCAAGCTTGCCAACACTTCACTTTTTTAGCAGCAACATGCCAACTCTCTCACCGACACCGTCTTCTTCCTAAATCTCCACCGATCTTCCTAGTTCTAGGTTTCTTGTTTTCAAGGCAATCTATCGAACGGGAAACAAAAATCTGTCACGAAGAACGAATCCCGTGATGGATCTCCCTCACGATCGAAAAATAAACAGGAATCGATCTACGAATCGGGTTTGCAATCCTAACTTTTGTGCTTTTGTAATCCTGATTGGCAGAGATTGCTTCAGCTTGCTGAGAGTGTGAAGGGAAGTGAAAACATGTGTCTACGTAGTCTTCACAGCGCTGGAGACTGGGGGATGACCAAGCTTAACGGGAAGACTAACTAAGCTTAAGTCTACCACGAGCGTTGAGCTTTCGATGACCAGGAGGATGAGGTCCACCACGACGGAAGAAAAAAAGAATTTCTCCTGCAAAATCAGAGTCCCGTCTCTCACTCCAGCATCTGAGGGAGAGCCAAGTAAGAGGCCAGGGGTCCACAACTCGGTGGTCGAAAGGTTCGTGGTGAGGAGGATGGATGCTCTGGCAAGCTATGATGCGACCTGGAGGATTTCAACAGAAGTGCAGGAATTCGTCATGAGCCAACTTCTGGAGACCAGTGTCAGTGGGCCCTAAGACAGAGACCAAGTCATCACCGCTGCAGGAGCCGTGCAATGCAGACAACTGAACGTCCTCATAGCCGGCCCTCAGTCTAATACTTAACATATCGCCACAAAACCCCAGGAAACTCCAGAAAACCACGCTCACAGCACACAAGATTTATGAGAAAATCTCACAATCCGTTTCCGAAAGGGATTACATCGTGATGTCATCAAACCATTCAACCTCTCCGAATCGGATGCTACGAAAACAGAGTATCGGCTTCATCCGGCATTCCGAAGCTCATGGATCGACACATCGGACTCATATGAAATGGGTCAAATGCAATGCAATGCAATACTATGCAATGCAAAGCAAGCAATATCTCCACAATACTGGATTCCAAAAACGGTGCGTACTAACTCAGTTGATTGTTGTGACAAGTGATGGTCAGATTGTTTCAGAGTACTTTGAATAATGTGTTCTCGGCCCGTGAGGCATCGAATCGGGGGAGACGAAGAGCGTTGGGAAGCTCGCGAGGTGAGGACGACGGCAGGAATGCGAGGAATTGATGGGACAATTGAATTGGCTTTGGGTTTGGGGCGGCAAGGCTGCAGGAACGTTGGATGAGCGCGGAGCGCGGAGATACGAGCCTTTTTCCCTCCCGTCTGCGGGGAAGATGCGCTGGCGATGTTGTACAGTCCAGGAATTGGCGCATCTACACCGTTGCACGCTAAAAATGACCCTCACATTAAACGAACCCGATTGCAATCTCACCAAAAGAGTTTCATCAACGTCCAAGGCTTCATTAAGAAGTTGACGGGAAGTCATTAGGGTTTAATAAGAGTAAACGGATGAAAATGATATGGATCAAAACATGACAATTTCCACTTAGATCACTGAGCATTTAGAGCCTATTATTGAAATCTAGACTTCTTTGAACTCATTCCAATCAAAACTGTCATTCGAAACAAGATCCATAGAAATTGATGGTATTGATTGGTAGTGGAGATGGGAAATGGACAAATGATTTGACTGAACCGTTGAAAAGATTATAATAGTCAAATAAGGCAATTTTCAATTTTAGGAGGCTAGATTTGAGGCGTTGGGGTGCTCAGGGATTTATAGAATAGATTATATTGAATGCAAAGAATGTCTATCACATCTTCATCCAAATTTTTTTTAGCCTTTCATTCTTTCTAAACCCTAGTAAAATCCTTGCAACTTTATAATGAAACCTAGTAGATTAATGAAATCTTTTATCGGCTACTGGATTGCAATGAAATTTGTCTTAATTTATAATCTACTATACTTAATATAAATTATTTTGCAATTTCATTTGCTACATTTTTAACTATATAATTTTTCATCTATTTAATCTCATCGTATTTTAAGGACATTTGTAGAGCTTCTCAATGAAAACCTATTGGTCAATGAAACTTATTTGGTGCCATTGCATTGCAACAAAATGTACCCAAATTTATTATAATTATACTTTTATATTTATCAAGCAAACTATTTCATTTTGCAACCAATTTTGTTTGTTTTCATTGTTGATAAAGCTACTTGCATTGTAGAATGCATACAAGTAAGGAAATTAAAAACAGATAGAATCATTTAAATGGTCACCGTTCAAACCAGTTAATTGGAAATTAAACATGGTGTCTTGGTTTATAAGATTCACACTAGAAACTCCATCAATCCAAATGATCGTGTGGGAATTCTAGCCAATCAAAAAACTCATTACCAGTGGGCACAACTTCCTAATTTTAGGATCAAATTGCACTAATTTTTCGATTGGCTAGACATTAGAAAGGTCCAACTCAAATATGAGCTAGTGAAGCTTTGGATCATCTTGATTAGGAATAATTTCCAAATTTGGTTGTATTGTACTTAACTAGCGTACTATAAGATCCTATAGTTATATGAGTCCAAAAATGTTTTTTTTCTAAAATTTGTTACTTGTCCTAGAAATGACAATTTTGGAGCGTTATTGATGAACACAATAGTCAAATACGTTTAGGGGTTAACAATTAAGTCTCTACAACTTGTATGTGATACACTTTGTCATAAACCCCATTGCAAGATTGACTCCTGGATTCTTAAAGAACAAACCTGATTTTGTATAATTCTTGATTTTAACTAAAAATCATAGTTCCAATAATCTATTTTTAATTCCTTTTTATTTTTTGAAATTATAATTTTTGTGACACTTTGAAGGAATCATCCAAAAAGCTTAAAGTACACTTTTAAAGGAAGCATCTAAACAACCGCCTTTGAACTTTTCTATCAAATTTCTCATAGTGTGATTTCAAGGAGTACATGAGTTACACCATGATGATGTTTATCACTATCATCTCCCTTCTTTATAAACAAAATCCATACTATTTCAAAAAAAAATTGTTGTTATTATAACCTTTTCAAAGAAATTACTTCAGAAAATCTTGTAAACTTCATTTTAATGTTTTTAATTTTGAAAAAATGAAGTTAAATTTTGTGTGTATATATATATATATATTACTAGATTGCGCAAGGAAAATATAAGATTTTAAAAGGAAAACTAATGAAGTTTGGCCACACGAGAAGTAAAGTAGGATGCTCTAAAAGCAACCGGCTTCTTCAAATCAACCCTACAAAATGGTACTTAATAGATAAGAATTGGTTTTTAAATGGACCACTTTAGTCATTGATTGGCCTCCCCCAAAAAGTATTCTTTATTGTAAGAGCCAATGGCCTTGATTTCCTCAAATCACTTTAGAAGTTGTAAGTGGACGCATTTTGGGAGACCTAGGGTCACAAATAGGTACCTACAAGTGAGATCTTAGGAAATTCATAACTAATTCAAAAATGCTTCAAAAAATATGAAACCACTTGGATTACGTTCTTCATCCATTTTTCTTTCTCTGAAAAACAAGTGAAAAATATTTCTGATCATGTAAATTTACGAAAAAGGCGGACCAGCCCTTAAATGGTCGCTTTTACAGCATCCTACCTTACATGGACTAAATCAGTGTCCTTTAATTTAGGCTGGTACAGTTTTTTTAATTATTGAAGCGCCAGTTAAAGAGTCCGTCTGCTAGCTCCACTCTGTCCATCTTTGAAGGATTAACAATCTTTGTAGGACCGAGCTTGTGACCACGTATTCAATCCTTGTACATAAAATTATGCTTCACTTGTCAATGTCTATTGATGAGAATTTATTAAGCTACACTTTTCAGAGATGAAATCTCTTGTCTCCGACAATATTTTTCATAAGATATTCAAATTTTCTGGAATCAGTTTTCTATTACTCATGCGGTTCTGAGATTTTTATGTGTAAAGATTTGAAATTTTCTTAAACTTTGTAACAAAGTGAAGCAAAATTCACAGCAAATTAATGCAAAGATTTTTCTTTTAATCCCTAAAGGACTAGACTACATTTTTTTGGCTACATTGCAATTTTTGGGTAGGCTAGTGTGAATGACAATTTGCATAATTTGCATAATTGTAGACTGAAATTTTGATAGAAGGTGTGGACAAAGAATATCTTTCACGTGCACTAAATATCATGACATTTGAAAATATGAGTAAATAGTTATGGCCAAATATGTTACTTTTTTCATAAATGTGCAATCCAGGTTGATTAGAAAAAATCACCTTTTTCATAAATAAAAAATTTAAAATCGGTTTTCCAAGATGTATGTATAAGTGGAAAGCTTTGAATCATTTCATATTTTTTAATGAGATGAAAGTTATGAGGAGTTTTAGTTTTAGTTTTAGTTTTTTTTTGGAGACCAGTTTCACCCTAACTCTTGTGTTGTCTTTGAACGTCGTCTTTGAAGGCACCGAGGCAACAACCAATGAGGGAGGGACAAGAAGCGATCACCATGGAAGAGGCGGAAGTTGCGGTGGAGGCTGCAGCGGAATCTGTGCGGCAAGATGGACAAGGAAGAAATCACGAGACAAGTGCAAGCATTGAAGGAAATCCAGGTATGCGGCTTTTTTCTTGGCCTTCCTAGACCCCAGCCGTTAACGGCTGCGCTTTTTTGGGTTACGATTTAGAATAGTGTATGCTAGGATTCCGTCCAATGGCGCAGTTTCTTTCACCTTCTTACACCCCAGCCGTTAACGGCAGCCGTTTTCGGAAGTCAAACTTTCCTATTTTGCGCATTAGAAATTAGGTCGCACATAGTAATTTTTCACCTTCTCACACCCCAGCTGTTAATGGCAGCCCTTTTCGGGACGTAAAATTTTTCCCCCCCCTGGTTTCAATTTCAGATTCATTGCTGAAATTTTTTAGCATCCTATACCCCAGCCATTAACGGCAGCCCTTTTCGGGACGTAGAATTTCTTCCACTGCGGTTCAGATTTGGGATTCATTGTTGAAATTTTTAGCATCCTATACCCCAGCCGTTAACGGCAGCCCTTTTCGGGATGTAGAATTTCTTCCACCGCGGTTTAGATTTCAGATTCATTGCTGAAATGTTTTAGCATCCTACACCCCAGCCGTTAATGACAGCCCTTTTCGGGACGTAGAATTTCTTCCACCGCGGTTCAGATTTGGGGTTCATTGCTGAAATGTTTTAGCATCCTACACCCCAGCCGTTAACGGCAGCCCTTTTTGGGATGTAGAATTTCTTCCACCGCGGTTCAAATTTCAGATTCATTGCTGAAATGTTTTAGCATCCTACACCTCAGCCGTTAACGGCAGCCTCTTCTAGAATATAAATTTGCTTGCTATATATATTACGATTTCCTTCAATGCTAAATTTTTGGAGCCTTTCTAAGCTGCAACAGTTAACAATTGTTATGTCAAATTACATATTAATCTTTTTTTTGATGTCATTACAGAGATCATGACACAAAAAGATCCAAACGCACCGGGATTAGATGTCGTACACCAACCTCTTTTTGAGGATCAATTGGAGTTACAGTTGTATGGCTTTTTGAAGAAAGAGACTATCAACACATCTTCTCGTCTTGAGCAGTTGAGGTATCAACCAAAGGCAAAATCAAAAATCAACATTCCTTTGTGTCGTATGATTTCTTTGCCAGTTGTGAGGCCCTGTTTGAAGAATGACGTTATGAACCTTGCTGCACATTTTGTTACTTGCGGTTACATGGAAGGAAATGGAGTTTTTTATGTGGCCTTGGAGGACAATGAAGGAAAGACAGTAGATGTCACGGATGATATTGTTAAATCCTGGAGTGCCAATTGGGTGAGGGCCAATACTGCATTTGAGAAAGTATTAGAGAATGATGAAGATCTCAAAGTTTTTGCGGGCAAGATGTTTATGGTATGGGATGGCAACCATCGTCTGCAAGCATGGCTGCCTATTATCAACCGCGATCATGCAGATGACTTCATCTGGCATTACGCAATTGAAAGTATTATTTTGGAGGTTAAAGGAGATATTGCAACTATGTTGGCAACATTACATGAAGTGAATTGGTAATCTCTTTTCTTTATTTATCAAAGTTTGGTTCATTTCACTTCTTAGTCACTAAAGGTTGTTTGGTTTGAAACATTGGAATTGTTACTATTCTATATTTTTTTTCTTTCATATTCACTTTACAAATTTTAACACAATACATCTTGTTTGTCCAGGAGAAACCAAAAATCCCATGTTTCTATAAATCTTGTTCACAAACTTTATCGCATTCAGAGTATTGCTGGCCAACCACTCTCATATTTTGAAAAACTTGTCTCCAAAGATGATCTTGTTGTAGCTGAAGCAAAGCAGAAGTCAAAACAAAGAACATGGTTCACTCTCACTCTTGAGGCTCTAAATGGAGTCTTATACCAGGTAAATTTTTAAAGTTTTATTGGCCACTTCATATTTTGTTTTCAATTTTTATGTCTTCTTTTCGTTCTTATTGTTAATTTGAATTAATATCCTATGAATCATTGTATATATCATTTGTCATCGTGTGTCATTTTTCTTGTTCTTATACATCAATTATCTTATGCAGCAAGAGTTGAGAGAGTCTGCTGCAACTGCTCAAAGGAAATTTTATGAGAAATAGCCCAATCCAGCAGATTGGACTCCATTTGCAGTTCATGAATGGGTCTCTAAAGTTGTTGACAAGGTCAAGATAGCTTCTCATTCTGAATTGAGGAAACAACTTCCTATTGTAGATCCAAAACACACGACTGCCTGCTTAGAGCAAGTGAAGTTTCACTATGAAACTCACGATAAAAATCCAGAGATGACTCAAGAGAAACTTTGGATGCTAGCAACTTCAGCAATGGACACTTCTATGAAGATCAAGTGGTTAGAGAGGTGGAACAAGTCTCCTTCTCTTCGCGAAGCGCTCAAATTTCCTAAGTCAAAATTCAATGATATTGACTTCCCCGAGTGGCTTCATAAAGCTACATGATGGGCTCAGGTGAGTACTAGTCTTATTTTTTTTTTCATATTCTTCTTTTGAACCTTTTTGTTCAATCATAATATTCTTCTAATCTAAATTTTGTATGTCACAGTTGGCTGTTGAAACAGAAAAGCTATTTGATGCCACAATAACTGATTTGAGTGTTTCTATTAACTATCTTCCAAATGGTATGGATCCTTTGCCCACAATCTTTGATTATGTGGAGTCAATGCGCATATTGTTGTGGGATGCTGCATTTTTCCGTGAATTTGATGTGGATAAGGGGATCCACAAGAACCATAAGATTGATAAACAACTGAACTTCAAACTAGCTATGCAAAGGGTGCTTTACAGATACTTCAAGTATGTCTTTTTTCCTACTAAAGCCATTTTCAAATCTCCTGTTTTCTTTGCAAATAACTTGGACAAAGAAAGTGAAGATTGCATGTTCACAGAGGGGATCATGAGTTCTTGGGATCCCTTGCATTGGGAAATGTGTGGGTGGTATTTGGATTGTCCTCTCAAAAGACCTCCCACTTTTTACATTGCCCTTCGAGATTCCATTGAACCTGCACTCAAAGGTACAATCGTAGTTACAACGGTGGATAAGGATGCAACCAAGAAGACAAAGAAGACAAAGGCTAAGCCAAAGAAAGAAATAGTTCATCTTGATGATTCCAATGAAGATGTGTCAGTTGAAGATAGTCTCAAGGACCTTCTTGTTACTGGACCTTCTTCTTCAAATGTTGAGGCTACCCTCCCCTCTTCAAAGCGACAAAAGACTATTTCTACTCCTGTGGTTTTGGTGCCAACTTCTTCTCCTATCTTTGAGCTTCCTCCCCAACTTAAAGGTATGATGGGTACTTTGGCTCCTTTGTTGTCCCCTCGTACATCCTTGGAGTTGATCTTAAATGATTATTTTGTTAGAATTATCGAGGAGAAAAAGAAGACTGGTACATTTGGCGCGCTATATGACGACATTGTATCTTTTCTATCAAAGGTGAGTTCATTCTTTTTATTGGTTTTCTTTGCTATTTCATGTTTCATTGTTATGAAATCTTACATGTTCTACAAAATCCATCTCTTCGAATTCATAATGTTTTGTGCCTTTAACATCTTCAATTATGAACTAACATTCTATAAATTTGTCTTTGTAGGTTGGTGAAGGCAGGGAGTTCTTTTTTGATGGCAAAGTTCAAAAGAAACCTGCAGTAGATCTCATCATTGCGGATTATCCAGATGGTTTTCCAATTCCAGGGGTTTCAAATCCACCATCTCAAATTTCCCACTGGAATACCAACATTCCAGGTTTTCTCCAAATAATGATGGCATTTTGTCTCACCTATCTTCATGATGATGGAGCATTCCTTCTATTTTATCCTGATAGTTTGACGGTGAAGAGAGAAGTGGCAGGATTCTTCAAAAACTACAAGTTGAAGGTCAAGGATGAGTGGACTATCATTAACTGTTTGCACTTGGCTAATCCTATGAATACAACTAAAAAAGTAAGTTGCAATTTCAAACTTTCATTTTTGTCATTGATTCATTTTTTATTGTATTTCCTTTGATTTTATGCGCACTTTCTAATTTCATTTGATTTTCATTCCAAACTATGAAATTCAAGGCTTTATTGTTGGTTCGATCATTTGCTTCTCACCTTACAAGGCATCCTCGGGAGTTTGTGATTACTAATGATCCTTCTATTCCCGAAGCTGATTTAGCCACAAACGACGTCCTCTTCAATTCTATTACTATAGCAAGTCAATTATGTAGAAAGGAAGATGGCAAGCCATAGAGGGGTGCAAAAGAAAAGTCTGAGGTTCTAATGATGCTTTTTGTTCATGGCTTGAGTCCTGTAGGTGGCATTGTTGCAGACATGACTGCCTCTACATGTATTATAATCTACAATATTGACTTACTTCTTTCTCTATTTTTTGTTTGATTTTTAATTCTATTCTTCAATTTTGATGTTTCATAATTCATATATTGTGTTTCACTCAGGTTCTTCTATTAAAGCGGCACATTCTTCTAATTGCCATATCCTTGCACTAGAAAGTGATGTCAAACTCTTTGATGAGGTACTAAAGCCTCTAAAAACACCTATAACCATCTCCAAAAATCTAGATTCTACTACCACACGTGATGGTATGGACATTGATGATGACTCTCCAATTGAAGACGTTGCACTACTTGACTTATGTAAGTAAGTTCTTATATTATTCTACTTATATTATTCCTTTTCAACAACTTCAATTATAAATCCTATACCTTGTATTTTAATTTGTTACTCCATTTTTGATATATGGTTTATTGTTTGCAGTTGGATGACTCCATTGCTAAGGCAAACCTTGCCTTTTTATCAACCCCCTGGATTTTTTAGAAGTCCCTCTCTTAGTCCTCGTGGCCTCCCTGTTTGTGCTGAAGATTTAGCATTAGCTTATGCTAATGATTCATCTTATTCATCTTCAATTTCTCAATCTCCTCGTAGATCTTATGATCCTAGAGTATGTTCTTATTTTGAACTCAGTACATCTGAGTCAAACGAAATCTAAGTTTATTTTCATAATTTGATATTTTATTCCTATTGTCTTGTTTTTCAAATTGAATTTGCTTATACATGATGTAGCAATTTGCAATTTGAACATAGCAATGATGTAGCAGTGTAGCAATTTGAATCCCATTTGCTGCCCTAAAACTTCACCTTGTGCCTAAATTGCCAATACTTTATGAGCCTTGATTTATACTCCACCACTAAACTATATGAAATTTTAGGAAGTTGAATTTAACTTGGAATTCAATGAAACTACTACCATTAGATTAATAATGTAATCAATTAAAAATAGTTCCCCCCAAAAGGGCATCAACTAGAAAAATAGTGGTTTAGGTCATTTGGGATTTACACATTCATTTGGTATATAAAATATGACTACTATGTTTATTTTATGTATTATATGTTCAAGATATTTTTAAAATTTTAAAGCATAGTTATAAAAATAAAATAAAATAGGTGGACCATTTTCATTCTTTAAATTTACATGAAGGCCTATAGATCAATTTTTGGTACAAAATCACATAGTGGCATATTCATTTGTTGTTCATTCGGATTGTAGATCCTTTCATATAATTCCACGATCATAGGTCTTTAACAAATTTACAAATCCTAAATTTCCAAAAAAAAATTGAAGGCTCACAGGCTCATAGGCTCACACGCTTACAGACTCATGCTCATAGGCTCACATACTAGCATCCCCGTTTAGTATTTTGTTCAATTTTGGACCTATTTCTAATTAGCAATTTTTTTGTATGTCAAAATCAAATTTTGATATCCTAAATTTTTTTTCCCTGACTCTCAATTCAAATGTTTAGTATAGTATTTTTAACTTTATGGTGTGTAGTGCAAAAAAACACTACAAATGGCCATCAAAGTCATCTGAAATTGCAAGCCACAATTGGGAAAAAAAACCCAACATTGAATGCTAATATCTTCCAATCGGTACGGTGAAACTTCTTGAAAATTTTACCACATAATTTGAAACAAGTGAAGTACAAGACCTTACAGTTAGATTCTAAAAGAATAGTTTTCATAGGTTTCTGAGCTAAAAAATGCCTTGGTATTTTAGGGATTTATCTTCTTTTTTATGAAAATATGTGTTGTCTATCGATATAATAATCTTTATTGGTTTGTTGAAAGAAAATTATTCTTGTAATTTTCACTGCATAAAGTGAAATGGAATTGTTAAATATAATAGTTACAAAATTCATAATAGTTGTTTTATTTCCTACATACAAAACACCTCAAGTAATACTCTTTAACTCCTATCTTCAATTTTTCACTAATACATTAATTCAAGACTTTAAGTAAATGATTAAAAAAATCTAATATTTTCATACTGTAAATAAATGCTTTCTCTATGTATTTTGATTCTCTTAGAATTTCTTATGTAAAAAAAAACATACCAAGATTTTCTTAAAGTTTATAGTGTAAACAATTTATATTGATGATAATATATAATAAGATAATTTGGAAATTTTATGAAAATCGCTAGTTAGAATGTGAAAATTATATCCTAATTTTAATTTTTAATGAAGAGAATACAATTGAAATTACATAGCTTTGTGTAATCTGAATTTGTGTTCCTAAATTTCAAAAGTGTTCCCTTAAGAGACACTTGGAGGTTTTGGAAGTATAAATTATTTTTCCATCATTGCTTATAAGCAAAAGTTGTGCCATCTAGAAAAAAATAGTATAAATAAAGTTGCAAGAAAACCACAAATACTTGAAATAGAAGATTTCAAAATATCTATTTTTATAGGTTATATTTTTATCTATAAAATTTATGGATCATTCTATTTGACACTATTGAAAAAGTTATATAGTATCTTTCACTTGTTGGCAATCTTTCTGAAAATATTATATATTTTATTAAGTTTTTAATTCAATTTTCATAAATTTTTAGAAACTAAATTCCATAGGATAGTTTGTTGACATGCCTAAACAATCTTTGTTTCTCACCGTTGGAATAGTGTGCGCCAATTCCATCTTAGAAATATTAACGATTTAGTTTTTCCTACTACTTAACAATATTTAAAGAATGAAATGAAGTGGGTATTTTGAATATTTTTTCCAAGACTCTCAATTCAATTTCTCAACATAAAAACATTCAAATTCAAAATCTAAAGTGCAAAATTTGAAAGCTAAAAGGATTCAAAGTCTTGTAATTTGTATGGCAAGATGCAAAGAAAATTGTTTTTTTACTCTAAATCCAAGTATTTTGCAATCTACATAGTCAAGATTTATAAAACCTCTTTTTTATATTTCTACACTAGGCTATTGCAAGATCCTTGGTTAAATGTGCTACAAAGACATTCTTTTTGTAAAAGATCTGACAAGTTTGAGTTGTTTTTGACAAAATAATCACCTCGGGACTTGAAGGGTTAATATTTGGACCCGCATTTGGTGCTTTTGATTGCAATTATTCATTAAAATTTTGAATTAAAAATAAATAAATTATATGGATTAATATAAAGTTTTATTTTAAAAAGTCTAATTCTCTTGATAAATCAAATATAAAAAATGAATATTTAAAAATTACAATCAAGCTTGACCAAGATGCATCATGTTCCTGACTACAAAGACATGCACAAGTGACATGCCAATATTGGGATCTCTATAAAGTAGTCCTGCAAGTTTTAGCTGGAAGTGGTCAAAATTTTAGAGTATTTCTCTCATATTACTTTTGGAAAAATGCAAGAACTTCTAATTTGATTATGAATGAACAAATTAGAAAATATGAATTGGCACATATATTCAATAATTTGAAGTATTGAGTACATGGAATAAAGACCTAAAAACCTAAAATCACCAAGACAAAGTCATAAAATACTAAAATTAACCAACTGTAGCATAGTGGACAAATTTCTCATTCATGATTCCTAAGTGGGAAAAAGAAAGGAAATTTCCATAGTGTGAAAACCATATTAGAGACTGTTGTACCTAGAAACTCATTTGTGCAAATTGTGCTTTTCAAAGCAAGTTCTTTGGTATTGAAAAATTATATGAAAAATTATATTCTAGAATGTAGGAGGTCTATAAAGTGGTTTGGTTCTAACAACATTATCTAATGTAGAGATACATTTTGCTTTTCCATCAAAAATGGTATAAATTTTGGTGTACATGGTGTACAATGGCCTATCAAAAAGATAAGTGATAGCAGTTTGGACAATCAATTTTCTTTGCATAATATGAAACATAGTTGACATTTTTTCTTTTACAGATCAATATTGATATCTTATACAACCCTAGTCAACTTACCAAATTTCAATTTCAATTTCAATTTCAATTTCAAAAAACTAAAACTCCAATTTTAAGAAAAAAGTTATTTCATTTTAATGGTTTTACATGAAAATTCATTGAAGAACTGTGGTGATGAATTTTTAAAGTTTGATTGCAAAGATATGTAGGAAGCCTCCATACTCAAATCTTTCTCTCAATAAACATCTCCAAAAAAAACTCACAATTCCCACAAGAAAGATTTCCATTTTGGCATGATTTTGCCCTCACTTTGAAAATAAATATCTCTGTACTGTAATTAGATTTTTGCATTTTTTCTTCTTCCTATAACTAACTTCGTAGATGTGAGCATGCTGGTACAATTCCTTTGCAAAAAAATAATTACAACAAAGAGATATTTCTTTTCAAATCTAAGGGCAAAATCATGTATCTTTGGAGTAGGCCACTGTACATTAAAAATGGTGTACATGGTATACAAGTGGTGTACATTTCAGGAAGTAGATACTTTTTAGTGATCATATGTTTCAACTTCAAAAATTCATAAATAACTCCACAAAGCTCTAAAAAACATGAAATGACTTGTATTAGATGCCAATTCCATTTGCCTTTCATTAGAAATCTAATGAAATCTAATTTCAAAAAGGCAAACTCCCCAAATTAATTATCAAGTCTTGAATGGGTGCTTTATGGACCTCCTACATTAACCCCTAAGTGCCTAAGCCTTTCCAAGTGTGTTCTTCCTATGAAAAAAGAGCATGGACTTATCATTATCCACAATGACGCAAATTGTTTTTTTTTCCAAAATCTAACCTTATAGATGTTTAAGGAGCTAGCTTATTAATATATAGAACAATTTTGAGTGCAAAATTGCATACGAGTTGTGAGATCATAACAAGAGAAATGTATATTTTTTATTTTTAGTATACTGCCCCTCCCCACAATGTTTGAGAAATTTGCATATAAAAGACTTTCAGGAGTAGAGGTGATATGAACAACTACAAATCATATTACCCCACTAAAATACACTTTCAAAAAACTTAATTTTACATGAAAAGCTATCAAACTCATTACACAATCCACCTTGCAATTGTTGAAATGCAATTTTTTTTATAAATAGAAATTGCAAATAATTCCAAATCAACACTTGCATGTTTAAATTTTCAATGGTGGAAATCATGGAAACACTTTACTCTTTCTATTGGGACCATTTTCAAAGCAAATGAATAAGTACAATTTTTTAGATCTCAATTCAAATAAAATTGGCAAGCTTTGCTTAAAGCCAAGAAATGAAGTAAAATTTGTAAGCTTTACTCTTCCTCAATGAGACATATATGCTTTTGAGGACCTCTCAAAAATAAAATATTTACTGTTTTCAGTGAAAAATAAAAAATTTCAATAGTTAACCTTCAAAATTGCCCGTAAAAAATTTTAAACCAATCAAAGTAATTTAATTGCCCACCCTAAAATGAGCCTAAAATTTTGGACCGATCACATTTGGTCGCTTAGGCAGTTCAGGGTTAATAGAAGCCACAATTCATGATTGGAAGCAAAATTGGTCACTCCGTTTAAGTTGATATTGCATGTGATATTCAAAAACTTTATATGATATTGATATTCAAAGAATTGAATGATGTGGAATACTAAATCCATTATATTGTACACTTGATTTCTATATAGAATGTTCTAATATCTTGTATATCAAAGAGTGTGGTAGGATGGATGGAAGGGGGATTCAAAGGCAATTTTCACTTTGAAACTCCCACCCAAATTTGCTACAAAAAGAAAATTAGAAAATGTCACAAATAATGAAAATGAAATAAACGCAGATGCACACACGAAGTAAGGCCAACTTCGTACATGGAATTGTTTACCTAGTCTTGATCCCCAAAGATAGTGAAAAGTCTTGAGAAAAATAAATCATTTTCACCAGTGCCCGTAAAGAAGGTAATCAATTGTTTTGTGTGGATACTCTTAGCAAATTTGCAAGGGGATTTTTGGAAAATGGTCCTTGCGGTACTGCAACTATCACTCTCTCAAAGGTATTAGTAGTTTAGACTTAGATCCATAAGGTGGCAAACATTCACACAAGTGGTTAGATAGTTTTCAAGTTTAGAATTTTTCTTGCATTGCAACCAACGAGATGAATAAATAGGATTTTTTTTTTTAATTTTATTCGGGGGGAAGCTCCCATTATCTTTGACATTGCTACACACAAATAAAACATTGCCTGCTACAATATCACTATCGAGTCTTCACGATCTAGATTTGTTTCTAAAAAATAAACCACTCTATTGGCACTCCTAGCCAGTGAATGATCCATGGTTGCTTTGTCTTTTTACTCACCATTTATATCATCCCAACAAAACCAAAAATCTACCACCACCTTCCAGTAATTGCTACAATCCTCCTTTCTCACATGCAATTAATTAGTCAAAGCTGATCTTTTTGCAATTATGGCAGTGAGCTTGATGTTTGAACCCCATTGTTGAGCCTAAAATTTGTTGTTTGATTTGTGACTAATTGATCCTCGCAGTGTGCCAAATAAACATGTTACAATTGGTCTCCGAAGCCTTTGTCGTATGAGACGAAATGATTGTCTCTTTCTTGGTTATCCCACCCTGAAAAGACTATATTGTAGTCCTAGTGGACCTAATTCAAAGACGAGTTTGAGAGAAGTTTATTTTATCTAAGGGATGTGAGTCTCTTTCTGATCCAATGGGGAGGTTCAGTTTTATCTTTGTGCTTTCAAAGATTTCTAGTACCCCTTCCAAATGGAATATGCAAGTTACTACATCTTCTACTCTAGATAATATGTTGAGTACCTCTATACTAAATAGGGGTATTAAGGAGATCAAAAAATTAAAGGGGCTTGTTGAGGAAAGCATTAGATGATTGAAACATGATGTACAACCCTCGTTCACTTCAATAACTATTAATGTATACAAATATAGGTATTTACATAGTGTGAAATGTTGAATAATTAGTATGGATCCCTTTAAAACCCTTATTCAGTGTACAATTTTCAACTCTTCTTTAGACATACCACATTCAAAAGCATGGTCCTTTAAGTACACTTTGTAGTTTGTCATTTGCATCCATGCACGGATAGTGTCATCTCAAGTAGCATCAAACAAATTGTTTCCTTGGTTTATGGTAAACTGAAGCCACTTCATGTGAACATTTCTTGACAAATTGCAAGTAGGCATTGGTTGGCCATCTCCTCCAAATTTAAATCTTAGAGGACCATCAACAACAACACTTCAATTTGCATACTTCATTTTCAACTTCAAAGCCACCAATATACTTAAAAATGAATTCCATACGCCCAAACTTATTATTTGGACCTCAAAAACCTTAATCAGTTCAGACTAATTTTCATACAGGACCAATAAATTTATCTAATTTAAAGGTTTTTTAAAAATAAAAATAAACAAAATCAATTTTAAAATAATAAAAATAATAACTCTATACTTTCCAAAACTATTTGGTCCTTTCAAAATCTTTGATGAAACTGACATAAGGCTTTTGGACAACAAAACAAGTTATACATTTTTAAGGATTTCTTAGAGAAGAAAAATGGTCATTGAAATTGATATAATAATGATTTAAATGAGGGAACAAACAATTAAAGACAATTTTCTTCTTCACATAACTAAATGGTTTGATTGAAGTTGCCCCTCAAAAAAAGCATTTTACATCCAATTTTATTGGTAGGAATTGTTGAAAATCATTTCCAACAAATGGTTTTGGAATTTTATTGTTTGCAATTTTTACAAGAAAATTTGGAAATTTTATAAAATAAAAAAGACATGTGAATATCTCTACACACACACACACACACACACACACACATATATATATTCTCTGACTTTGATTCTAATACAACTATGAAGGAATGAAATTTATAATAATATGAATGAAAATTTTTACATTTATAATTTAAAGACTTAATCACATGTCTTCTATAAGTAGAAAGATGTCAATTTTTCCTATTAAAACTTAAAATTATTGTAAAATTTTCAAATAGAAATTGAAAAAATTCATATCAAATACAAACTATGCTTAAAAGATCTAAATTTGTTTATTCACATACATATGCCTCTAATAACTAGAGGTTTTAGAAAGCACCTTCAATCCTATCCCATGGAGATTGTTTTTTACTGTCTCTCAAAAATTTTCAATGTTGGGCCTTAACCTTAGAGTGCCATGCAACCGTATTGGATACTTTTCATCCTTCTAATTACTACCACATTATTTGAGAAGATGTTGTTTCATCTACATCCATTATGTCAAGGATTATTTATATATATAATGTATATTTAAAATTCTTTTGTATAATTCAAAGACTACAAGTGTGATCCATTAAGGTTGGGATCAAGGTGCATCCTTAAAAAAACCATTCCATAATTCAAAACAAGACCATTCAAATATGACTTTTATTACAAATTAATAATACGAATTTGAATTTGTTTTTGTTGTAAAAATACAAAGAAATATGGGTCTTTTTCAAAAATAAGGAGAGTATATAAATCTTAAAAATTTCATTATAGTTATAATCTTACACCCAAAGTTAGATGCAAAAAGGATTTCAATTTGCAAAAATCATAGAAATTTGATCAATTTTCAAATTTTTTTCCAAAGAATTTTTATATCTTCATTTCAATTGTAATCAATAAATATTAAATAGTCTAATAGTAGATTCAACTATATGCATGTGATTTATGAGTCATGGTTTATTCCTTTCAATTGTTTGAAAGTCATTCCTAAATCATTCTTTTAAATTGCATATTGTATTACATCCACACATTTCTTAGAAGTTTGGATTCCTTCAATAAACTTCAAGCATTTAAGAACTCCTATAAAGAATTGAGAGATTATAAAATTGAATGAAGTTTGAATTTATTAACAAACAAATGACGCACTCAGCATAAACTCTAAATTTTAATTTTCTATTCTTAAAATTTAGAGCAATTTTAAATTGAACTAAATTTTCTACTCATAATCAAATTTTTCTATAACTTAAAAATTAATATTCTTTGAATTAAATCACATAATTTCTTGCATTTTGAAGATGTTTTTTTTTTTTTTTTTTTTTTTTAATTTACTTTATATACAAATGTGCATTAGTCATATTTCAATCAAAAATCCTTCATTCAAGAATATTAGAAAAGTCGTGAACTTTTTATGATTTCTTCTCAAGAGAATTTGTATTCTTCATACTACACAATCTTTTAAATTTTGTCAATGTAAAAAAATTACTACTATATACAAAATTCACTAAATTTTACTAGTAGATGAATCTATTAATACTATACACAATGCTCTTTGTATCACAAATTGTCTGATTTAATTGAAAGAGCTTAAATTTTCTATCAAGGATGGCAATTCCTTGGGTACATTGATTACCTTTAAAAATCATTGTATGTGGAAGAATTCCCCAAATTATGAATTTATTATTGTTTATAATCATTGTTACAATTATAGACATAATGAATTTTGCCCTTTTGAATAAAGATGTATCCTTCCATTTGGAATCTTGTAAGAGACAAAAGTTGACTTATTAATGACCAAATTATTCAACTTACATTAAGAATGAATGATTCTCTTTCATTGTTTTATACATAGCTTGTATGTATGGTTTCTACAAATCATTGAGTTATATTAAAGTCACACCATTTAAACTTTTTAAAGGCTTTTAAATTCTATCAAAAGAACTTAATACATGTATAGTATAGTCTTGTTCTTTTGGCCTTGAGGTTACAAAACTTGGTTGCATCTTCTCTAAATGATTTTTCTTGCTTTGAAGCATAAATAATAAAAATAACCTCTCTAAATTTGAAGTCTATTGAAAAACATTGGAAAACTTTCTAAAAATGACAATTTGTCAAAGTCTAAAGTTCTAAGCCTATAATTACATTTCTATTTAATTTAGAATGACACAATAGTTTGGTTTGCACTCTAATGTTCTACACTACAATTTACACTCATGGTAAAAGATTTTGATTCTAAAATATATTCAACATTTGGTATGCATTTTCTTCACTTCATCTTCAAACCTTCAACTAAAAGATAGTTCAAACCTCTACAAAAACAAATTGAAATTAAAAAATTGTAGGACTTATATTAGGCATTAAGAAGTATTGCAAATTTTGATATTTATGTAGTAGAAGATTTGCAATTGCATCTTTGAATAATAACCCTTTAAAAAATTTCATTAGTAAAAAGTGGCCTAGAAAACATATACACTAAAGGATTTTGAAATTTGATAACATGGTCATAAGCTCACCAAATCCCAAACTACCATAAATCCCAAGCCACGGAGTATGTTTTTGATGTATATAGTTGTTTGATGTTATTTTGAATTTTTATTTATTCTTTTGCAATTTATGGAGTGAAAAATAAAAAGGTCAAAAATTAGAGGCCAAATTTCAATCAATAAGATTTCAATCAGTAAAAATCAAAATTCTAGAAGCCAATAATATGTGGTTCTAGCCAAAATGTACATTCTTCCTATAAAAAGAAATGAGACATTTTCATTTTTCACAAAAAGTTTATTTTTACGTAGAAATTTCATTCAAATAATAATAAGTCTAAATATAGTCCATTCTAAGTGAATTACACACATAAGAATAGAGTTCTTTTTGTACATATCCAAATTTCACTTTATAATTCCATTTTCTCAATTATGAGAGCGATTTATATACTGGCCCACTACTTTTGGAAATCACTCTAATTTAGGTACTAGTGCATGACATAGCTATAGTTACTCCTTGGCTGTATCTAAAGGATATAGCTAGGGAAGGTTGACCCCCTTATTGCCCCGTGTTTTATTGTTCAATCAAACATTAGAAATTTTTAGATTACCATTGATGATCAAATTTGCAAATTCTAAATTCATAGTTGCAATTGGAGGCCTCAATTTACTTGTTGGAGTTGAGAAATACATGTAACTTTATGCGGCACAAAATAGGGGGCAATTTTTACCTTTATCCTTGGCTTGGGCAATAAGGGGGTCAACTATCCTCCCTAGCCCTTGAGACCTTTGGGAACTGTATTGCAGGCATTTTTTGGCTTGTAAATAGTGATATATAAGGTAAAACTAACCATTCCAAATCCGAGAGCCATGGCCAACCTGTAAAGTGTACAATTTCAAACCAAGCAAGGCGTTCAAGCTTGGAATGTGTTTTTTGTCCTTAGAATGTATGTTTTTTCTCCTTTTCAAAGTTAGGACGCATAAGGTCATGACACATGTCTCCAAGTGTTCCAAAGTGCGCAAGAAGTAGTGAGCAAGATAGTAGGAACTCAGTAGTGAGTGGGAAAGTAGTTTGGCTACAAATTGAATTAGAAGACTTTAGACATTAGCTATGGGTTTGAAACTCTTTTCGGCTCCCAAAATTTGTAGTTTTTTCAATTTTGCCATTAAAATTACGCAAAAATTCACAATCCCAATATTTCTTATTTCTCTACATGAGAAAAATTTCCACTTCCTCACATTGTTTGTCATGTGTTCTGAAACTGTTTAACCTTCAAAGGACAAAGGGGTGATCTTAGAATTCATCCCTTTCCATTACCGTGTGAATCACTAGCTTAAGAAATAGCAAAAGCACTCACTGGAAGTCAAAGTACTATAGAAGACCTCCCCTATTCACAACAAAATTCCGAGGATGAATAGTTGCATTTCTGTCCTACACAAGAGATTCTCTTGTCCACCTGAACATTTAAGGGTTAAGTGGTCAGGTATGGGTGTCTGGTTCTACCTTAGCCTAGCTACCTTCCGGGGATTTAAGCTAAGCCTCCACCACTCCAACAGACCAACACTCTTCTCCAGGTCTGTCTCCCGAGTCTCGATCTTCCCCTGTTTCACTGGTAGTACTGATACTAAAGTTATCAAATTTGAACGAGAGTGCACGAGAAAGAAACAGTGGATTACCTTAAGGTTCCCGGCTATCTCAGAGACAAGCACTGAGACATCGATTCACTAGTACCGATACATATTTGCTTTCACCAGCATCAGTAATAAGGAAACAACAACTTACAGCAAATCCCAAATTTCCCTGACTGATCGAGGGATTACGGCGTACGTGCCTTATTATTATCACCATTCGATGTAAGTTCAAGTTCACAGAATTGATATTAAGAAGTTCACAAATCCTGGACCCAAAAGGAGCGCGCAAGAACAAGTTTCACCTTCAGCAGGGCGCGCCATCGCCGTTCCTCATTTCCAAACCAGGCACACCATTAATTTGCATGAGCAGCAGCATCACTAGCAGGCTGATCGTGAGCACTTTCCCCAACTGGGCAAGAAGAAAAGACAAATATGTCATCATTTTGCACAGAGAAAGACAGAGCGGATTAATTGATTTTAGGTGCTCGTATGTACGTAGTTCTCGACTCTCCAATCTTTAACTCCACTCGAGAGAAACACTGAGACGGAATCGCCGAGCAGTACGCTAATTAAGCCATTCTAGGATTTGAGGAACAATTCAGAAAGGAGGCATCGATAGTGTGACCCGCTGTTTGTGTCTTTAGCTGTCTGTGTGTTTAGCTGTTTCACCAAGCAGTTGCAAAGTCGAACGCTCACGAAACAGACGCTAGACCCGCCGGGCTTTGGCGAATTGATGGGAATTCAGGGCAGTTTTCCGTCACAGTGATCCCATGGAGCTTTTTTCGTATCTTCTGTGAGTGTCGGGGAGGAAATTCAGAAGTTTC
Organism: Neckera pumila; assembly: GCA_963969595.1. Taxonomy (NCBI): domain Eukaryota; kingdom Viridiplantae; phylum Streptophyta; class Bryopsida; order Hypnales; family Neckeraceae; genus Neckera; species Neckera pumila. The sequence goes on along the minus strand of OZ018409.1, from coordinate 42,479,348 downwards.
TCCGTGAACCTTTCAGCCCGTCGACGTTCTTTTGGCGGGCTTCTCCGCCCCTCTTCGGGCTTCTCTGCCCGTCTTCCATCTTCAAGTGATCTTGACAACTGTATACTTTTGGTACATCTATTAACAGATCAAAAGGCACGGTCTATGCCTTGGTCAACTAGGCAATTGGTATAATTTAATTCCAACACACTATAATTATTTGATCACAGAGCTAGTTGTTGTTTTACTCGTTTGAATCATTGGTCGCTGGTCACATTTTCAAGTTTGCATGCAAGGGTGTCCATTGCAAATTTTGATTTTATAATGTGAAGTGATTGCTATGTCTCAACTTCAACATTTTGCAATAGATTCCGCACTAGTCTAAAAGATATGAAACAATTTGGATTAGATGTCAATTCCATTTTACTTCCTCAAAAAATTCATATAAAGTTGTTTCATGGAAATTTGCTTGCCATGAAGAGGCAACCAGCTCTTCAATGATCTATGGACCTCTAAACGTCTAGCGTCTTCTCTAGAATTGACGATTTAGGAAAAATCATTATAAAGTATTGTTTTGAAGAATTTTTTGGAATTGATGAAAGTTGCAGATTTTGAATTTGGATGCCATCCATACAATTAGATCCATCAATGCTACCACCAATATTATTTTACAAATTTTGAAAGGAAAATTTAAAATTCCTTCAAAATTTAATTATAAGCAAAATATTGTCATTTTTGGAATGAAACTTGTTGGAATGGGTTTGAAATGAAGTTCTCTTGGCAAGGTGATTTTTTGCAACTTTTGTGTCTTCTACATCTATGAGTAGTATATAAATCTTACCAAAAAATGATATAGATTCATTAGTAATATAAGTAATTGAAAAGGTCATTTGGTATTCACATAGGAACATGAGTTTCAGATTTTAAATTCTAAAGTACACGTTCTCGTTAATTGAATGTATCTTTTGTAGTAGAGTATATATTTACTTTAACCCCTAAAGTCCCAAGGCTTATTTTGTGTTAAAAACCACTCAAAACTGCTATTTTTGTTGCATTCATCTAAGAAAACAAAAAGAACAATTTTTTAGAATCTAAACGTAGGATCTTGTATTTCACTTGTCTTAGATCATATCATGGTACAAATTTCATGAAGTTTGACCACAAAGATAGGAAGGTATTAGCATTCAAAGTTGAAAAAGAAAGTTCTTTTGACACTGGCCTACAATTTTAGACGCAATTTCTGAAATTTTTGTGCACTACAAACTTTGAATTAAAAAAAAATTATTTTGAAGGATTAAGTTGAAAGCCTAGAAAAAAAAATTCAAAAAAAACCCCACTTGATTTTTGTTCTTTAAAAAATTATTAAGTAGAAGTAGGTCTAAAATTGAAAAAACAACTAAATCATTAATACCTCTAAGATGGGATGGAAATACAATAATCACAATGGTGAGATTGTTTTAGCAAGCAAAAACAACCTTGTCAAACAATTTCTTTTGAAAAATTGTTAAAATTGCATTTTGAAATGACTCCTACAATTTTATTTTTTGGTGCAACAATGCGGACAATCTCATTTAAGTATTCACTTATTCTCTTCATTACATAAACATTTTACAACTTTTGCTCACTCATATATGTCTTTGTCACTTGGTTCTAAGAGAAAATAGAAAAAACATTTTTTGTCTATTTAATTGTAGGATCTTGTACTTCAATTGTCTTAGATCATGTGATCAAAGTTTCATCACATTTAATTGTACAAATTGAAAGATCTTAGCATCAAAGTTGGAAACGTATTTTTTTGGAACGCTATTTTTTCAATTATAGTTGACTTTGAACGCCATTTCAAGAAGAAAAAAAAGTTTACATTGTACACTTTGAAATCAAAAAAATTTATGTTACAAAAATCAATTGAGAGTCTAGGAAAAAAGATTAAAAAAAAATTACTTCATTTTCATTTTTTAAAACATAATTATGTAGAAGTAGGTCCAAGAGTAAAAGAAAAACTAAATTGTTAAAAGCTCTTACATGGGATTGAAATGCAATAATCCCAACGATGAGATTGTTCTAGCAAGCAAAATGAACCTTTTCAAACAATTTGTTTCATAAAATTGTGAAAACTGCATTCAAAATGAATTCTATAAGTTATTTTTTCAAAAAAATGCTCAGATTCTCCTTCCAAAAAGATTGTTTATAGCTTTCACATCACTAAATCAAATGGAATGAATGAAGCTTCACGTGTAGACAAATATAAAACCTATAAGGAAAAATAATTTCAAATTATAATTCCAAATTTATGTAGATTTCATTCCATACGCTCCGAATGAAAATTTGGGCTTCTTATGGTATAACTTTTACTCTTGTGTTCCAATTGAAATAAAAATTATATTCCCATAAAGCTGATGGATTTTTCTATCTTATGAGATACTTTCAAAAAGTTTTACTAAAAACTAAGATATACAGGATTCTATCCAAACTACAAATTGTCCCTTGAGGAAACGGTGTCCTTTAGGGGTTAGTGAAAAATAAGATAGTTGCAATTTGTGAATGAATTTCTTGGAGATTGATTTAAATTCAGGATTCTAAGTGTAGGAATATCTGAAGATTTCATGGTTGGAGAATTATATGCATTGAATTTCAAAAGAGCACATTCACACTAAGACTTTTTAAATTTATTAAGAGAACAAACAAAATTATAATACTTGATATTAATGACTAAGTCACTAGTTTTACAAACTACATTAGACTATTCTACTTGTTTCAGTTATCTCAATGTATTTCCTATAGTACACTTCTAGTAGACTGTACATTTTAATTTAAAATGACTACAATTTTGGTAGTAACATCTAATCCTTTAGAAGTTCTACCTCAAAGTAAAATTGAAAACTTTTACTTTAGTAGGTCCAATATATATATATATATATATGCAATAAGGGTACAAATGAAAGTTGTATACATTATTCCTCATGTGACCAAACTTATCAATATTTTTTGCTTAGAAATAGGAGGTCAAATCAAAACTTTGCAACAATACAATACCAAAAAGTGAGATAACACATATGTACTTTGGAATTAGTTTAATATATCTTGTATGATTTTAATTGAAATGTTTTTGTGCCTTTGTGCGTTGTTTTTGTTGTTTTTGTTGTTGTTGCTGTTAAACGCACAAAAAATGTACAATTCACTTTCTTGATTTAGTTCTTTTTTGTTTCAATTATTTAGCATTTAGCAATCAATTGATGAGGCATAAAACAATTTTTGTGCCACCTAAACAATGATAAATTTAATTTTATTCTTTTAAAAAAAATACTAATATGCATTTTTATTTTGATTACTAAGTCTCAAATAATCACGGCACATCAATAAGGTTCATATAAAAAATCTCAAACAACAAATTAAATTTCATATTCACTATTACGAGTATACTAATTGTTTGAATTTTTTTTTATGGGCTTCAATTATTTTGAAACTAATTTATAATAGTTAATTGCATTTAAAAAAAATATTGACCATCATTTATTCCACAACTAACTTTATTTTTGTCGTGCACATCTTAAGGTATGGGTCCAAAAAATATTCTCTTGGTGGAAAACAAGTTTCAAAAGCTACTTATGATTGATGCCGATCACATTTAAACAATGATGCATATTCAGAAGACGTAGCAAGACCCTCAAATCTGACAGCACTTCTGTAACTTGTTCTAGCATCATTTTCCTCTTCTTCACCAACTTCTTCTCCTTCTTCGGAATCAAATATGGAATCCCCAATGTTAAGTGCTAAAGACAGTCTTTCAATTGATGAGCCCATAAATTCTCATCCAACACCTTTGGATGAATTTCAACTAGATGTCATTGACAAGTGGGCTGGAGTTGGATTCATAAATGGTAGAATTCTACCTTGTGTTCCTTTACAAATGGATTTGGCAAAAGCCATTGAAAATAAGGTGGTAGGTTTCCAAGTATATCTTGATGACCCTAACGTACCAATTCATTAGATGATATTTGGAGGTCTTGGAGGGCCGTTTTAGGCTCGTTCCCTAATCTACCCAGATTCAGTGAACTCCGGTACAGGTATGTCAGAAATTTATTTTTCAGAAAAATAAAAAAAAATAAAAGAATTACCAAAATATCATTTTAAGCAATTTTTTATTTTTTATTTCAAAAAATGACGTGGCAGTTGCTGTGCCACGTCAGCCAGCTGCAGCTGCTGCGTTTTCGCAGTTTGGGAACGCAGCAAACAGCAAGAGAACTCGGAGCCCTCCATAGACCTCGAATCTCATCTAATGACTGTTTAAGATAAAATCTTGGAACATATATTTGAAAAAAAAATCTAGGGAATCAAGTTGAAGATCCCCAAAACTATGATGGAATGGGTTTGCGACAACTCTTTGTATTAGCAGGTCTGTTTATTTTATACCTTTTATCCTACAATGAAAAGACACAAATTATAATTTTTTGGTATTCTCCATGTATTATATCATATATACATATACATAACTTTATACATTATAAAATTGCATTTTCTATAATAATTTCTTTTCAATTATTTTGAAATTTTTACAGCATTTGTATGTACTATTCTGTAAAAGAATGTATTAATTCCAAAATTATTTGAACTTACAATAATGAGTTCTTAGTATATACTCAAGTAGATGTAATTTTTAAATTATAACACAAATTATTGGCATGTGCATATATATCTACAGAATCTAGATCCGTGGAATACTTTGATCCCCCATCATGGGATAAACTAGAGGGCTTTTATAAAGCTAAAGGTATAATTAGTCCAATACGATATAGATTGTGCACACGTCAAGATAGCACTCTGCATGTACCTACTCTCTTGGAACCAAGTGACAAAGATATACATGAGGGAGCAAAAGCGGTAAAATGTTCATGCAATGGAGGAAATTCAAAACTACTTAAACAAGATTCTATGTATTGTTGCAATAAATGTCCTAATTGTAAAAAAGTTTGCAAATTGATCTTAGCATTTGACTATTTACCTTTTGGACCTCAAATTGCTAAAATGTGTGAAAGCAAGACGTCTTGCTATAAATATCTTCAAATTTGGAGGAATTGCAAAGACCGAATGCATAAAAGTGTGAATTTCAAACCACCTTCAATTTTCCAATTTTGGCATGGATGAAGAATGCATGAACTCCAGAAAATTTGGAATCCTCATGTTCAATGGGAATTGCCAATTTATTGTTCTAGTTTGATATGTCGACATGTATTTTGGGCATTTCCAACGAAATGTGTGGAATGGTTAGAAGGGTGGAATGATCATTTGCAAATATATCAAATCAAATGCTTCACCAATATCACTACTGAAATTGCTCCTTCATTTGCACAGGTAAGATTTATAAATATAATTATTTGAAAAACTTCTTTCTATATGCCTTTGTATATTATATAACTTTCTTTAAATAATGAAGATATGTATTGAATCTAAAATATCTTATAGAATTTCTTGCAATCTTTTACCATCACATGCATAAATTAAGAATTTGATTTTTGAGGGCACAAGGAGATCCGAGGAACTTTGCAATTGTTGAGCATTGGGATGGATTTCTTCTTGCAACAACAAAATATAAAGATTCTTGGGTTGTGGAAATTGAGTTGCTAAATGGTGGAATGCAAAATCTCATATGTCCAGTGCCTGTTGTATTCATTCCAGCATCCTTTGACAAAATTGTAAAAGAGTTTGAGGAAGGGATTCTAACAGTTTTCTTGGAGCCTTTACTACATGAATTGGAGTCCGTATTTATTCAAGGATTTCCAGTTGAGTACAACTACCCTTCAAAAATCATTGATTATAGTTTGGCAGTCCATAACCTCTCTTCTTGAGAGCTGTGCTCATGTATTGGACCGGGGACCACCTAGCTCAATGTAAAGTGGGAGGATTCAAAACATCTGGCCATCATGCGTGTTGATGTTGTCGCCTTCCAAAAAAGTTAATACAAGGACGTGGCTCAGTTTTATATCCAAACAATGCACATTTTGCCCCTCAACCTCTTCAAAAGCTTTGTAGATCATTTGGTGCAAAAAGGTTTAGTAAGAGAAATGGATGTTGCATTACAATTTCTCGTCCAAAATAACTTGGATCTAGATGGCCATCTGGGATGGAAAACAAGCTTGCGTTTTGGAAAGCGGAAGAGTACCAACTTTTTATTATGTGGTGTCTCCCGTATTGTATGGAGAAGGTGCAAATTCCCCAAACAGATAGGTTGTACAAAATTGCACAAATACTTATGCAAATCGTTAGGCTTTTTTTCACGCATACAAGAACATATGGTTGGATAAAGAGTCCATGAGCATTGCACATACACTTTTCTCAACACAGCGTATTCAATGAGAAGAATATATTGGTCCAACTAGTTCAATTTTACATCACGTTGCAGGTGAAATATTACAAATCTATCAAAAATAATAATATACCACTAACACAAATAATTATTTGTCAATTGTTCTTTGTCTTTTTATGCATAAGAAAACTAGTTTGTTATTATTACATAGACATAATAAGTATAGAATCTAATTTTTATTGTGCACAGGAAATAGAGAAATGTTGGATGATGTTGTTAGACATGGCCCACATAACTTGTACCGGTGTTATCATTTTGAAAGAAGCGTATCATCATATAAGAGCATAAAAACAAACCAGAAGTTGTTTGAGGTAACATATAGCAAATATAAAGCGCATATTGCATATAGGACAACAAAGGAAAATGTTGCCAAGGATAATGATAATTTGTATCCACCACAAAAAGCAGTACAAGAAATCTATAAACATCTTATGATAATACACTTTTGTCCAGATGTTCAAACAGGTAAAGAATTCCTCAATGTGTCTTCTAGATTCAAAACCGACATTCAGCAGACGAGATGATTGTAGACCAATACGCTTGATTTTGCACAAATTTATGGAACAACCTATTCCTGGAAGAACGGATGTAATTGTTGCATCCGAGATGGCGGATTTGAAGGTGCCAATGCATTTGGTTTAGTTGGGAGGTATTGGATATTGCCCTCATGGCCACAAGTTCATGACATCATGTATTGCTGTCGTGACTTGGCAACAACACATAAAGTTTACATCTGTGTTATCAGAGAAGTCAAACTACCACAACATTTGCAAGAGGATGGGAGCAATGAGACGGGATCTAGCAATACAAAGGATTGTTATTGTGGAAAGGTGGTCTACAGCAAATATATATCTATGAAGAATAAAGATTTAGGTGAATATAAAGCTAGTAGGTCAAACCCCTTCCAATGCTATTGGAATTTTCTAATAGGCCATATACTTGAAAGATGTATTGCAACATGTTATATCCACAAACAACCTACTACTTGGCAAGGAATCATTTTGCATGATAGTTATGAACAAGGTGTATTACAATATTAAGAATATCTATTGTTACTACAATTAAAAACACCGTTTTATTGGATTTAATTTATAGCAAGCTTCACATTTGTAATGTTTTATAAATAAATTGAGATTCATAATTCTAATTGTTAGCATTTTGTATCTTTTATATTCGACTTCTTTAGCATTTGATTAATATTCTTTGGTTTGATTTGATTAATTGATATTTATAAATCAATAAAATTTATAAAATGAAGTTATGAATTTGTGGCAATTTATTCTAATCACTAATACAATCCTCTATTGAAATGTCATTGTGGGCCTATGACAAAGACTATTTTAGTTAATAATTAGAAGTTATTTTGATTTATTTAGATATACCTTTTTTTAACACCTCATAGCGTTTTCATTTTTTATAACTTGTGGATTTTATTTACCCAAATATTAAAAATTTGCCAAACTTGTTTTCTAATAGTTCAATAATTTTTACATTGTCAAGCGAGAATTTGCATTCGTGGTTTGAATAGAAAGCTTTCTGCAAATAAAAGTTCAACAGAATTAAAATTTTAAAACAAAAAAATCCATAACCACGAAATGTCCAAACACCGTTTTTTGGCATGTGATTTTCTATAGACTCTAGGTTCGTGGAATACTTTGATCTGCCAACATGGGATAAACTAGAGGGTTTCTATTCAATTCAAAGTATGATTAGTCCAATAAGTTATAGATTGTACACAGGTCAAGATGGCACTCTACATACACCTATTCTCATGGAACCTAGTGACAAAGACATATACGAGGGAGCAAAAGCTATAAAATGTTTATGTAATGAAAGAAATAAGTCATTATTTCAACGGGATTGTTTGTATTGTTGCACCAAATGCCTTGTGTGTAAGAAATTTTGCAAAGTAGCTGTGGTTTATGTTTTTGTAATCTTTTATTTTATAATATATTTAATAATCTTTTACTTTATAATATATTTTGACAATCTTTTACTTTGTAATAAATGGAAAAGATTCTTTTACTTTATATCCTAACCTTAGTACAATACAAATAAAGAGAAGTTGAAAGTTCAAACATTATTTTTATATTATATATATGTTTTGAAGTGTGAAGCAAGGTACTCTATGGCTCAAAATTTTACCCTGCTTGCGGCCAGCCAAGAGCTTCTGCAACAATGGAGGCTGTTGTAGAAGAAGCTGTTCATTCGGATGCAGTGGTACAGCTAGATAGTCATTTGGAGCAAGAAACTACTGTTCCTTTTTGGAACATGCCGAAGTACAGAGGTACAACTCTTATTACTTTGTACAACAGAGTTTATGGGATTAAACCCTATGGTATTGGGAAGGAGGTTTTGTAGGGGAAAGCTTTTCTTAAAAGCCACACGGAGTATCATAGATAGCACAAGAGAATATATAGGAATTATTGCATTGTGCGCAAGTGTTTTTTACCAGGTACAAACAATTTTGTTGACAAAGTGTTGAAGTCTTCTTCTTTACATTGGAATAAATCTTTGAAGAAGCAACTCACAAAATATATTGACGATAAGCAAAAATCTGGACCCAAAAAAGATTTAATAAAAACATTGGAGTTTCCAAAGGAGGGGTTAGTTTTGAAGTGGAAAACTAGTGATATTATGAGGCATGTTTCCACCATCAAGAAATATTGGAGAAGTTAAAAAGGCAGGAAATCACAAAACTCGTGGACCTTGCTCAAATTGCATCTGCAACGACATAGAAGGGTTTAAAAGATGTTGCCACAGAGTACCTTGCTTCACACTTCAAAACATATATATATATATATATTATAAAAACAATGCTTGAGCTTTCAACTTCTCTTTATTTATATTGTACTAAGGTTAGGATATAAAGTAAAAGAATCTTTTTCATTATTACAAAGTAAAAGATTGTCAAAATATATTATAAAGTAAGAGATTATTAAATATATTATAAAATAAAAGATTACAAAAACATAAGCTACAGCTAATTTGCAAAATTTCTTACACACAAGGCATTTGGTGCAACAATGCAAACAATCTCATTTTTTAGGAACTTTCTTTTTCAACTTTAAATGCTAATACCTTCCAATCTTTATGGTAAAACTTCATGAAATTTGTACCATATGATCTGAGACAAGTGAAGTACAAGATCCTTGTGAATTAGATTTTGCACTTTTACAAAACCCAGGAAACAATAGTATAGGGGTTCTTTGTTCTAGGGAAAGGTTTAATCAGTCTAATGTTTATGACTAAAAGTCACTTACAAATAGATTTATATTTACAAGTTTAGTATAATATTGTATCACTCTTATTCTCGTGTGTGAAATTTGTTGGCCAGTCCATTACCAATGTATGTATAAAATCTCAGTCCTATATAGTGTTCTAAAGGAGGTCAAATCATTTTTTGTCAAATAGATCATGTTTTGTCAAATGAATCTTATATGATGCATGCACTAGGACGTAATCATAACAAGATAGTATTTATAAAATAGTACTCACAATTCATTAATTATATTTTTTTATATTTAGGTCAAATTGTCCAGTCAAACTGCAGCTATCACGTTCATGCAAAAATGTCTAGCAATTCCGTATTCTACGTCAAATTGTTCCCAGTTATGCAAAGTATGCTGAGTTTCAAATTTTACCAATGGTCAAATATTTTCTGATTTCTTTTTCTCTTGCTTTTGCTTTTGGTCAAATAATTCCAGGTCAAATGATCCAAACCACGAGGTCAATCTCTGGTGTCAATTTCAATTTGCTCTCTTTGCGCTTGTGCTGCCGAATGCTTGCCCAAAAATCAAACATTGCTTCGGTAATTTCTTATTGATCAAAATTCGCCAATTCCTTCGAGCTTCATCGCATCAGCTTTCCGCTGCTCTCAGTCTCTTGATTGCCCACATAAAAAATCAAACGCTCCTAAATCAGCCTCGATCAGCACCAAGCTCGCCGCCCCCACCGATCAAGAGCTCCTAATTGGGATTATTGCGATTTCCAGGATCCAACTCACTTCACGATTTTTCAATCAAATTGATTCCAAATCTCTCCACTCAGGCTTCCTCCGATTATAGCAGTGCAATTCTAGTTCGACACACTCCAAAGATAAACACAGGATCCCAACATTCCACACTTACAACCAAACAATCTCTCTCTCCAAATACAACATCAAACACTCACAATAATAAATACTAAGTATAATTCACAATGCACCATGTATAAATTATATATATATTCAAAATAAGAATTGGGTCTTACATACTTTGCCAAATAATTTCACATTTTTGTCCCTATTTAAAGTTTGGATTTCCAAAGATTTGAATGGGTGCAAAATGGGTCGCACCGCATTCATCCATTTGAATTTTATTATTTATTTTTTTTATTTTTTTATTTTTTGTCCATCCTAATTAAATAGCCCTATTTACACTTATAGGCAACTTTCGCTTTAAAAGGCACTTTATTTTTAACTTTTGCTCAACTAAGGGGCCTTTAAGTGGCTAATTTTCTAAAAATGCTATTTTCTTAAAAAGTTTAAGTACAATCCTACGTTTAGATTCTAAAAAATTGTTTTTTTTGTTTTCTTAGATGAATGCAACAAAAATAGCAGTTTTGAGTGGTTTTTAACACAAAATAAGCCTTGGGACTTTAGGGGTTAAAGTAAATATATACTCTACTACAAAAGATACATTCAATTAACGAGAACATGTACTTTAGAATTTAAAATCTGAAACTCATGTTCCCATGTGAATACCAAATGACCTTTTCAATTACTTATATTACTAATGAATCTATATCATTTTTTGGTAAGATTTATATACTACTCATAGATGTAGAAGACACAAAAGTTGCAAAAAATCACCTTGCCAAGAGAACTTCATTTCAAACCCATTCCAACAAGTTTCATTCCAAAAATGACAATATTTTGCTTATAATTAAATTTTGAAGGAATTTTAAATTTTCCTTTCAAAATTTGTAAAATAATATTGGTGGTAGCATTGATGGATCTAATTGTATGGATGGCATCCAAATTCAAAATCTGCAACTTTCATCAATTCCAAAAAATTCTTCAAAACAATACTTTATAATGATTTTTCCTAAATCGTCAATTCTAGAGAAGACGCTAGACGTTTAGAGGTCCATAGATCATTGAAGAGCTGGTTGCCTCTTCATGGCAAGCAAATTTCCATGAAACAACTTTATATGAATTTTTTGAGGAAGTAAATGGAATTGACATCTAATCCAAATTGTTTCATATCTTTTAGACTAGTGCGGAATCTATTGCAAAATGTTGAAGTTGAGACATAGCAATCACTTCACATTATAAAATCAAAATTTGCAATGGACACCCTTGCATGCAAACTTGAAAATGTGACCAGCGACCAATGATTCAAACGAGTAAAACAACAACTAGCTCTGTGATCAAATAATTATAGTGTGTTGGAATTAAATTATACCAATTGCCTAGTTGACCAAGGCATAGACCGTGCCTTTTGATCTGTTAATAGATGTACCAAAAGTATACAGTTGTCAAGATCACTTGAAGATGGAAGACGGGCAGAGAAGCCCGAAGAGGGGCGGAGAAGCCCGCCAAAAGAACGTCGACGGGCTGAAAGGTTCACGGAGAAACTTCTGAATTTCCTCCCCGACACTCACAGAAGATACGAAAAAAGCTCCCTGTGATGTCCATAATGCTATAATTGCAGAGAATTTTAAGACTTCTCAAAATCGGTGTGCAGTTGCTGCTCTTCGATTAATTGCCATTTCAAAGAGTGACAGTGATAATGAAAGTCAGCATCTAATTTAGAACGATGAAGCACAGACAGTTTAGTTGATCAGTGGATGGGGAAGCAAATTAAGTGAAGAAGACTGAGACCGACATACGTACGAAAGCTAGCGAAAAGGAAGGTGCTGTCGGCGACGTCGGAGTGGGCACCGCAGCTAGCATAAACTCGCAATATTTTCAAATTGCAATCGTTTTTTTGCCCAATTCCATCGGCTAACTTTGAACTAGCCGCCGTTTTTTTCCGATCACTGGTGGTGCCATATATACTGCCATATTTGTAATTACAGTTCCAAAGTTTTCTCAATAATTAAGTTGTCCTACGTGATGCACCTACACAAAATAGTGAAATTAGGTTGCCCCAGACTGTAGTTGACCATGTCTGAAAGTGTTAGATATGAGAAATTAGTGTGGGGCAACCTAATTTCACTATTTTGTGTAGCTATTGTAATGTCCCTTCTCTATCTGCGGGCTGATTCTGACTGCGCGCCTTGATCTATTGTGCGCAGGTCGAGCTGGTACGGTTCGTATCATATTGTGTACGTACACTGGTTAATAGACGCGATGGGAGCCAGCTTGTGGAATCAAATGAGGCTGCCGCTGTTGTTGAGCGAAGCCATTCAAATCGTAGTCGCTGCTCTCTTGTTTCCTGAGCGTTCGACTTTGCAACTGCTTGACGAGACAGAGCACGACACAGACAGCAGGTCACTCTGATGCCTCCTTTCTGAATTTTCAATTGTTCCTCAAATCCTAGAATGGCTCTTAGCGTACTGCTCGGCGATTCCGTGTAAGTGCTTCTCTCGAGTGGACTTGAAAGATTGGAGACCCGAAAACTACGTACGAGCATCTAAATCTGGTCGCTCTGTATTTCTTTGTGCAAAATGATGACATGTTTATCTTCCTTCTTGCCCAGTTGGGGAAAGTGTTCACGATCAGCCCCTCCCTGATAGTGATGCTGCTGCTCATGCAAACGGTGTGCCTGGTTTGGAAATGAGGAACGGCGATGACCCTGCTAAAGGTGAGATTTGTTCTTGCTCCATTTGGGTCCAGGATTTGTGAACTTCTTATCCATTTTGTGAACTTGTACTTACATCGAATGGTGATAACAAGGTAATCCCTCTGTCAGGGAAATTTGGGATTTGCTATTTGTTGTTTCCGTAATACTTTTGAAAAATAAACCAGTTCCCTTCGAAAATCTCATCTGTAACAAGAATATTCTCGACACCAAATCAAGACAGTTACAGTAACGACTTAAACATCGTGGAAGAAATTCACCCGCATCAGTATTATCATTCAAACTTGTAATCTTTTTACACACTGTTAAACAACTAGAGTACCAAATTAAAGGATTCTCAATAACATCCCTACTCTGATGGGTCTTTTGTTCAAGATGTAACAGAAAAAGGAAACAAAGAAATATCAGACAGCGATTTCCTTCTACCCGGAAATTTTGTACACGTACTAATGTCACTGCAGAGTTTCAATAATGTGCACACTGGCCAGACTTCGTGATGTCGAGACACAGTGGAGTCCAAAACGAAACACTTGTCACCGTCCATACTTCTGAAACTCCCACTCGCTGTTGTCCAACGGGCACACTTGCCGCGTCTTCAACCATCTGCTGATGCAGTGGAAATGAAAGGCGTGGTTACAAACACCTGCAGGATTACAAAGCAGACACAAACAAGACCAAAATCAGAATTCAATACAAAACATTCTGAGGCATCAGGAAAGATAGTTACAGATCGCAGACGATACAAAGACTGGACGGAACCTGATCCCATCTCAGCACCTCATCTATTCATACACGTGAATAGACTCATTAGCAAGTGGTGTAAGCATGACTTGGGCTACATCTCTCATCTTTAGATGAAAACGGAATTGTCCGCTGTCACTTAAATTTACAATAGTCTACCGCCTCCCACGTTAAAATTGCATCAGAAATTTTTATCCACAGATATGGCTCTTTTACCCAAAGTAACCTCTACACAGCTCTATACCGATCTCCCAGAAATCAAACTCCTACATATGCTTGAAGTGACGCATCTTCAACCTTTAAAACCAAGCAGCAACTAAAAAGAGAGACAAACAGGGAGAATGCTATACAGACAGAGACTCATACCCCATGCCACGGTGCACTCCTCGCTCGTTGCGCTGGCTTGATTGGCTTGGCACTCGATACACAAGTCCATGATATGATTCCGGCAAATGGCGCAGTTGTCCACCACGATATCTGTCAGCAGCAAAACTCTATAGTAAGCCATATGCAAGAAAATATGCAACAACGTTTCAACAAGCTTCTTTTCAAGCGGAATAAGCGTCGTACGCAAAAAAACTTCACATCAACGGACAAAACAAGAAAATTGCTACTCCACAACAAACTCTCCATCGCAATCAGCATCCCCATAACGTTTCCCGATACTGATCCAAACTTGCGGAAACGAGAACCTACCCCATGCCCAGAGTGCGACCGCATTCCACTTCTTGATCTCGAACCGCTTGGGACGCTTGGAGATGGCACTCGAGCTTGCTCCGGCGCTGGAACCCTCGCCCGCAGGCCCTGTGACCATCTCTGTGTCGACAGCCGCCATCGCTGCCCTCCCTCCCGTTCTTGATTTGCGTTAAAACAGCTGTGGAGGTCTTCTACGACACAGCTATGGAGGCAAACCCTAATTATCTGTGTACAGACTTACAGACAATTTGGAGCAGACGACGAGTAACGACGACGTCTCGGCCAGGGGGGACGTTAAGTAAACCCGCCCACCCATGAAGTAGGGTGAATTTACCCGAGGGAAAACGCACAAATTTTTATTTTTTATTTGCCACATATGAAAAAATTTGCAAATTTTGAATTCATATTTGCGATCAGAAACCCTAAATAATCTGAGTGAGGTCCAAAACATACCCCAAATATGGCATAAAATTTTTATTTTTTTATTTTTTTACTTTTACCTTGGAGAACACAAAATTTACCAAATTGGTCCTACTTTGTGGGATGGATTTAATGTCTTGCCTCAATCAAAGATTTGATTTCGGAACCCAATGCCAATTCAAATCTAGACTGATGGGGCGGTAGATTTGGACCAAGGACCCTTATGGTATTGGGGGTAAAACCACCCCTTGTATATAGTGATGTCACAAAATAAAACATTTGTAGTTATATTTAAGGATTGATATTTAACAAATAAAGTTAAAAATACTCCTTTGCTATAAACTTTGATTTTTTGTTCATTTTTAAAGTTCTAATAATCATTTGACTCAATATTCAATTTTTAAAAAGTACTCAAAAATAACTTCTAACTTTAAAAAAGGATAACAACTTGGATTATTGAGTTGTTAAGGTAACATTTGTGAAGATTAGACAATTCACATATATAGATTTTAGTTTTTACTACCATAGAATGTAGTAGGTTCAACATTCATGTCTAGAATATAATATTATTTGCAAAAATTAGAAATAGGCAAATATTATTTCATGTGAAGATTATTAGTGATTATTTTTTAGCACATTATAAATAAAAATTTGAAAACTATTTTAGAAAATGTGTGATTGCTACGTTCTAGACTCCTTCAATGTATCCAATCCTTCTTGATCATCTCCTCCATCACTTTGATCAAAATCCAAAACTTAATTTTGTGAATTTTGTGAATTTTCATATGAATATAAATCAAAAGTGTTTTTTTTCACATGTTGGATACAAATAATAGTTTTTATCTTTTATAAATTGAATTTCTTCCATGGTTCTCAAATAAATCCACGTTGATAGCATCCCATAATTGTTTTACTATGCTTATTTCTTTTTAAGCGTTCTGATCAAGGTGTCAATTTTATATTTGATTTGTTTTATATTTTTTGTATTGAAATTGTGGACATTATACTCGTTTACCTTGTCAAGAATGCAAGACCAACCCTTTCTTACAAAAAATGTGCATTGATTCCGCTTATATGCTTTAGCATAAGCTACCAGAAGAATGTCAACTTCTTGATTTGCCCATAATTGATGTTTTAGTGCCATGATTGGGAAGGTAATAGTTTTTGCAACTTCTAATGAAGAAGAGGCTAATTTTGTATTTTATTTTTGTGTATTAATGATCTGAGAGTATTGTAAATTTTTAAAATTTTACTTTAATTTGTGCAAGATGCACTAATTTTTCTTACATTGCATTTTTCTATTAGAATTGTATTTTATTTCATTGACTTCAAGGCAAAGAAAGATACTTTTTAATTCTTTCAATGATCACAAAGAAAATGAAAAATGAAAACATTCTAATAAATAAATAAAAAATATATCAATTATTATAATTCTCACTAATTAATTAGCTTGTTTTAAAGGCAGAAAATATCACTTTTAAGAATGAAGGTAGAAACTAATTTTACACTTATATTACTTTCAAAGTTACAATCATGAATCTTATTAGTTTTTGTTTTATTTTTAAGTTTTACAAAGCAAATTGTAGGAGGTGCATTTTAAATATAATAGGTATAAACATTTGCATATAGAAACAAACAAATTTTCAAATATAAAGCCATACTAATATACTTTTCAACATGCTAACAAAAAAGCAACACTCCCAATATGTACATTTAGTCTCACCAAGCAAATATATATACAAATACATTGACTTTTAGATATAATTACATAAACAAACTATTTAATAGACTTCCATATATGTAAAATATATACATATATGGTTGCACGAATTCACAAATGTATGGAAAAATAAATCAATATGAAATGAATGTACAAATCTATTGATACATAAGTCCACAAACACCAATGCATAGAGATAGGCAAACCTATAGATATATGACTAAATACACAAATATAAATATTGACAAATACCCATATAGATAAAAGTTATAAAATTATACAAATGTATCCAATAATTATGTATTTTGTGAATTAAACAGTTATTGTTAAAAAAAAAATGTTTCTTGAATTTGACTCCAATGAGTGAATTGTAATTTGAACAATGGGCCTATATCCATAAAATTTTGGTTTTTTAATTTTAGAATGACATGATAAATTGATTTGCAATATAATGTTTTGCATTATAATATATATTACAAATTTTTTTTTAGTTTTTTTAAGCATATTTTATATTTGTTATAAGCTTTCTTCACTATTTATTCATGAATTTACAATAAATTCAAAAGGATTCATTTATGTATGGTTGCAAAATAGGGGCTTATAGAGTGAAGAAGTTTAAAATCCTTTTTTCTTACTTTAATTTGATTTTGTGACTATATATGAATAAAAAACTTTATTTCTTTGAGATGAAATCACAATAAAAATTTGAAATTATTTTAATTTTATTAATATAAATTGAAAAAATTCATATCCAATAAACCTATGCTTAAAAGATTTGAATTTTTTTGCCCATATATACACACACTTAATAACTAGAGGTTCTAAAAAGCACCTTAAATCCCTCTCACCAACACATACACCTACCTCCTCTTCCCTTACTACTTCTAAATGTAAAACTTAGTAAGACATTAGAAAAGAGTCTCCCTTCTAAGAAAGGTCTGTATCATAAGTGTCATTGGACATTCCCTTCATTTTTTCAAATCCATAACCCCTAAATGGAATGGAGTTCTTTTCTCTCATGCGGTTAATCTTTCAAGGATCGACATAGTGAAGCTTGAAAAACTGGGATCATCCGGATTAACATGGTGCAGAATCAACAACAGCTTCTCTGGTGAGAAAGATGATAGAAGTGCTACCATATAAGCTTAACCCTTCCGGATTCAGTGTAACAATCTTGGCCAACATCGACAAACCTTTCTCAACTGGTGCTTCATTCAACTACAAAGACGTCAATGACGTAATTTAGTCTTTCATTTCATCATCAACAAATCTTCATAATTAAGCTTCGATAGTAGAATTTTACCATCCCACCCAAGAGTGACAAAGCCAACAAACAAGGGGATGGAACATTGGCCACAATGAGCACTGACATTTTTGCAAGACCATGAACTTACACTAGAAGAAACACAGGATTTTTCTGATGTCCAAATTCTGACAAGGAATGTCCCGGTTGACGTTTTCCCACGTCAATGTGGACATCCAAAAATCGCGTCCGTGCGGATGTGCCAAAAACATCAAAAATCTGCGGTGACATCCCATGTTTTACCCCAGACATTGCAAAAACATTGGTCAACGGGTTCCTAAAAATCAATCAAGTGGCTGCTTCTTGGGCGCCACGTGAATGCGGGAAGCTAGCTTGGCAAATTTTTCATCCATTATCAGTTGATGATGTGTCATCTGATGTGGCAACGACGTGTCATCTGACGTGGAGGTCGAAATAGGATGACATGGCATCCAGAGTTGCTGACGTGGCATTTCAAAAGCAGTCTCTAGCGTCATCGAAGAATTTCAGTGATGTTTTGTACAACATCGGCATAGACGTCTGAACGTCTTAAAAGATGTCAAGGAGGACACATCATGCTTCTCATGATGCTCACCTCCGTGCATGTAGCGTTCACTTAGACGTGCATTTGATAACATACAGCGTCATCAGAGATGTCTACCTTGACGTGACAAATGTCAATATAGACGTACTAGACTTCTAAGTTGCAGCCAAAGATGTTTTTCAAGACGTCCAAATTTTATACTTTCCAATTAGACGTCCAAAAGTTTTCTGAGAGGTATTTTGAGATGTCACCTCAGATGTCTAGTCGTTTTTAAAGATGTCAACCTCAACGTCTATATGTCTTGCAACGTTAATATAGACGTCCGCATTTATCATAAAGACCACTTGCAACCTTTAATATGATGTTAATTTGGACACTCACACGTGTCCTATATAATGCGCATGTGCATTTTGTAATGTCCAATACAACATGCCATACATCGTACACAATACACCATATATAAAATACTATACACAATATGCCATACATAATACACCATACACCATATATTATACACCATACATATACGCCATACAAAATGTACTATATTTGGCAATTATGTCACATGGCTTGAAAAGCCATTTGATGTAGTTATATAGAGAAGAGAAGACCAGCTCTTTATACAACTGGGGGTGGTAGGAAGGAAGACAAACCATATGGCATAACTTCAATTTAAAAATCACGTTTCAGCAAGGCAGCACGCAGATGTCTCGCAGAACGTCTGGAGGATAGAGTGGGTTGTCCACCTCTATGTCTCCTTGAAGAATACCAGTGCCTTCTAGACATTCATTGGGGGATAAAGGTAGTGGTTCTTGATGCTGAGCTTGACATCACTGCCATGTTTAGGATTGCTTGTGTGAATTGCATGTCCATTTTTTTGGATTGCCTAATGAATTGCCATATCTAGAGCTTTCTTATTAGTATTTAAAGGACAAATTATTGCATTGTTAATTTCTAGAGAATGCAATAATTACCTTGTTTGCACCTTTCTTCTCCTTCCATGTTTATGTGTCATTCTACATCCATGTCTGGTCTCCAAAATTCATAAAGAGACTTCGTCTGCTTAGACTGAAAAAGAAAATGGTAGTGACTATATACGTCTATGGTATTTGTCGTTGTGCATGACGTAACACAAAATTGTAAGTGGTGGATGTTGATGTCATCAAAAATATGGCATGAGGTCATGTCCTAGGTTGCTAGACATGTAAGAGTATGTCTTGCATTACTTACTAAACAGCTTAACTCGTAGTGAATGTAATGAAACGCACATCGGACAGTATAAGGTACAACTTTGCATTCGAATGGAGATGAAGACAATCTTACTCCAAGTTATGTTTTTTAAAATGTCTTGAAGTCTCCTTAGATGTCTCCACAAATGTCTTAACATCTCATACTATGTCTCCAAACACATCATAAAGTCTTAGACTATGTCTTGTATGCATGTGATGATGACGTTGAATCTAGCACTTTGCCACTCTACAACTATTACATTCTGATGCAACAAGTAAGTTGTAAAGTGCAATGATGGTTATAGGTGTCAAGAAATTATGATAGAAAGGGAGGAGGTAACATATGTTAGCATTTGAACTATCTTTATAGACATGATAGGTGGGTCAAATCACACTAAAAGGTACCATTGGGATTACTTTGCTAGGATAGGACTAGAGTCCTTTTTTTTTACTTTTATATCTAAAAATTCCTTTGATATTGTCATTCTTAAGAAATAATTATAGATGAATAGTATTGCAATGTGTCCCTTTAAAAATTGGACACAAAATTTCATAAAAAAAATCCTTAGAAAGATATAAATCACCAGTTTTAAGGCTAAATTTAGTGTCTTTTTACAATATAGCACTTTAAAAAGACATTTTCATCCAAATTTTTATACTTCTCAAACTTACAACTATTTAAATGGATTTTTAGTGATTAAACCTTGAACTTAAAATAGTATAATTTTTTAATTAAATAAATGATTATTGACAAATTATTAATTTCATCAAATACAAAATTTAGACATTCAAGTCCAAATAGCTTATGTAGTGACCTTAAAGTCAATAATATGTACATTTTTTGTTCTAACACAATCATCCTTTGGATTATTTTTTATATTGAAAAGGACATTTACAAATTTTTACTTCTGAATATTATAGAAAATGGAAAAATATTCAAATTGTAGAAAAGCAATCTTTTTTATTCTATCATATATATATATATATATATATATATATATATATATATATATATATATATATATATATATTAATATATATATATATATATATATATATATATATATATATATATATATATATATATATAATATATATATATATATATATATATATATGTATAATTATTTTGGATTCAATCACATTATTATTAATGTTAGTAATATGTATACCAAATTTATCCTTCTATTTAATAGATGTATAAAATTTTGATATTTTTTACCAATGGAAAAATGCATTTTCTATTTATATATATTTTTTCAATAGTTTTGATGGAAAAATCAAATTATTGTGATTTTTAAAGCTAAAGGTAGAAATCAAATTATATAAATTATAATACATATTAGAATAATTTATAATTTTAATCATAAATGAAGGATGGAATGAAAAATATAATTCTACAATTTCAATATACGATAGTTTTTTTTAAAGAAACTATGAATGAAAAACATACCATACTATGATATTTGGATTCTAACACTTGAAGCTTTCAATTGCAAGAACTCTTTCAGTTTTTTACATTTTTCAAAATTTTGAAATGGAGTTGAAACAAAACTTGTCAAGCTCCATTTTCTTGGTTTAAAATCAAACTCCAAAAATAATTATTTTAACACTTACAATCGAGGTTGACCAAGGCGCATCCACTTTTTGGATGTGTGGACCTTTAAGGGTTAACCCCTGAAGTACCAAAGTCCCCTTAGGGGACACTTGGGATTTTGGGCAGGTTCATGCAATCCGAAATTTTGACCTGATTTTTTGAAACTTTTTTTAAGAGAGGAAATTACATTAGCTTTCTAATTTTTATTTTTTTTCAATTGGTGCCCGAGAGCAAAAGTTATGCCAACCAAAGTCAAATAAATAGTTCGCTGGGCAAAAATAAAAAAATTTAAAAATTTAATTTAAAAAAAAAAAAATCTCTCATAGATCATTTTTTTTGTCTGTATACGAAACTTTGATTCATTCTATTATGGCTCAGAATGAGAAAGTTATGGACAATCTTGTTTTTCGGGCAATCTAAGCATCTTCAAAAACAACAATTTATAGAATTCATTTTTGAATGCAATTTTCCAATTTTTTCAAACTTTCTTTTTTACAAGGTTAAGTTTGTTTGCAAGAACAATCCCATCGTTGGAATTATGGTGTTTAATTCTACCTAAGAGCTATTAACAATTTAGTATTTTGTTTAATTTTGTTCTTTGATTGACAGAAGTAGTACTTGTAGACACCGGCTGTGACATGCATCTGCCATCATCTAAAGGAGAGTGATGGTTCTTAGTAAACTAGTCCATTGTTTTGTGAATTATTTGAGGTGGGCTCTGTGCAAGACCTTGTCATTAGTAGTCAGAATGCAACAAATCCACATTTGTTTGTTATCAAAAAATGTACAATGTACCTTGTTTGGACATGTCATCCACCTCCATGTTTATTTTATTGTCCATTTTCATACATTCTAAGGAAATTTGCTTCTACAAAACCCAAACAAGACAATTTTGCTTGAGGATGTTTGTTTGTGGTAGTCGTCAGATCCTATGACATGCATGGAAGCATTTAATGATGGACGCTGAAGTCATCTGCAATAGGACGAAAGGTCATGTCATAATTTATTGGACATTATTGAAGACGCCTTTGGTCTTCTGCTGGATGTCATATTGTCCAGTAAAATGTAAGGAATTATACACTGCACAACATGCATTAGAACGTCCTAGCCGCAGAGAGCTTCTGACGATGCTGTTGAAAGTAATGTCTACTAAATCATTTGTATGTCTCAAATGATGTCTACAAGAACATCCATGAATGTGATGCAGGTAGACCCCTTATGCTGACGTGTCATACCACGTCAGCTTTTTGGTGTCCACGTCACCGAATTTCCACGTCACTTGAGACGTCAAGTGCCACATCACTCTTTTTTTTTCTACCCGCCTGCCCTTCCTCTTTTTTTTCACCTAAGGCAACTATTTTATCCTAGAACGTAATAACTTTTAATGACTTATCCAAAGGTAAATTGACTAGGGATGCTGACATGGCTATGACTATTTTTTGGGATGATTTTTAAAACATTAATATGTCTGCAATAATGTCTTCAAAAACATGGTTGTTTTTGGTAGCATCCAACTATTGAGACAATAATTTTCTTTTGTTTTCCACAACATCTACAAAAATTTACAATTTTGCAGCTTCTGTCCATTAGACATTTCAATGTTCTCTTGGAGATATCATGTCCAGCTTAAACATACTATGTTTTGGGTCAGACATCAGAAAAAACACAATTTTCTTATAGTGTTACTTCCTCTTGCTGGGAATGAGAAACGTGTATTTCAGCAGGTGCAAGGGCTCCTGTTGATGAGTTTTGTTAGATTTGAGAGAGCAGGAGAGATTCTAACATCATTTGTCTTATATTTACATTATATAAAAGAGTGTTTAATATACACTCTTATACATGAAGATTCTCTTATGTAAAGTCGTAACTCTCTATTTGTTAAGAGTCTCAGCTTTCTATTTAATAGTATACTACTCTACACTGTATATTTTCAATATATCTAACATTCCCACTGTAGTATATTGGGTGAAGTTTGTCGTTTTGGATGAAGTTCAGAAGATATTCATTTCAAACGGCATTTGTTCCCCTGCATTAGAGTTTTTCTTCTGTTTTCCTTTTGCTTGTAGTGTAGCTGCGCCGTAGTGTGACATGTTCCTTGTACAAGCTGCCTGGGAGAGAAATGAGTGGCTTTTGTGAGTGGTGTCTGAGAAAACATCGGAGTGTGAGTGAAGCAGCTGCGGAGCTGGAAGAGGCGGAGAGGTTGTATCCGGGTCTCGCCAGAGCAAAGGAGGAGTTGAAGCTAGCTATAAGACTAGACGTCTTAACCTTTGCCAATCGGTAGGCATCCCCAATGGAAAAGGAGCGGAAGTTGAGGAGTTGAAGCCCTAGCCTTGGCTGACAGGAGCCCCGGCCTGTGGAGTGCCAATCTACATGCGGAGCCTTCTCCAACAAAGCCGTGGCCTTCTTTGATGATTGAACACTGAATTAGGTGCCTTTCCCAACAACTAAAGGTCGGAGCAGTGGAGCGCTGGATCAGTGGTAGCGTCTTGAGGACGAGCTTTCTCTAAACTACAGGTAAGTTTTCTCCCCTTTCTATCTTGTACTTTTGCATCTATTTGTTTGGCAAGTGAGTGAGAGAGTTGAGTGAGTGAAGAAACTTAAGGAAGTTGTTTTGAAAAATAATGTGAGTAGGTTGTTGTAACACAGGAGCAGACTTGCGGTGCCGCGATTTTCTTCTTTGGTAGTTGTAAATACGGGAAACAGGTTGACAAAGAATCTGCTCTTGTGAGGTTGATGAGTTGAAGTCAAGTTGCTTAAGGTTTGGTTTATTATCTCCCACTTTACTTGAAATCCTTTTGTAATAGATTGGTTGCTTCACAGGTTGAGCTAGGGTTTGTATATTTATATTTTCAATTTGTAATTGTAGGACAGAGTACTCAATTCTTTTATTACATGGAAGATCAAAATTTTGTCTTGAATTGTAGAAGCAGCAACAACTTTGTGGGCTGCTATAAGAGGTATTCTTTTTCTGACTTGTTCTTTGCTTTTGCTGGCTTATTTTTTGCTGATTTATTGTTGACTTCTTATTGCAATCTTTACATGATTGAATTGTCCTTATTGCTTGGCCTTTATATTGTCTTGTTGTGTCTTGAGAGTTCTTTGACACATTGTAATCCTGTGGAAGGTAATACGGATAATCTCTCCCACGGAAAGAAGTCTCAAATTGTGGAAAACTTCCATGTAAGAAAAATGGCGTATAAGGAGTGTAAATCATAAGAGCTTGGTTGGATTTGCGGAATGGAGGTGAAGAAATGGAGCACATTCCAAGCTTATGCATACAGTAAAGATGCTTATCACGAGGTAATGACTTGGTAAGTATATCAGCAGTCATTTCAGCTGTTGAAATAAACTTTAGTTCAATCTCTTTGGCGAGAACTTATTTATGAGTAAAGCGATATTGAGTATCTATACGTTTGGAACGTGAATGATATTTAGGATTATCTATTAAAGCTATAGCACTTTGACTGTCACAATAGATAAGTGTGGTATGAGGTTGTGGAAATCCAAGTTCTTGGAGTAGTTTCCTTAACCAAATTGCTTCAACAGTAGCTTTGGCTAATGCCATGTATTTGAACTCTGTAGAAGTAGGGGCCACTAAATGTTGCTTCCTGCTACCCCATGATATAACTCCACCAACTAGCCTAATCTGAGGTTGAGCAACGAGTATCTTTGCAACTAGCCCAATCTACATCAGAGTAGCTGTGAAGAAAAGGGCCTTCTAGAGATTTTGTATAGCAAATTCCATAAGACAAAGTGCCTTTAATATATCTTAAGGTGTGCTTAAGTGTTTGAATATGTGATTCACACTACAAAAAAATGATAGAAAAAACAACTGCAAAAAACGACTGAAAAGCAGTTGTTGTAGACATAATGATTGCAATACGACTCAAGGCCTTGGAGTCGTTGTGGACAAGTTGTTTAGGACAACAATTGCAGTCTATTATCACCATCCATTTCTACATCCAAACTAGAAACGGATGAAGTGATAAAGAAAGTTGGGCTTAAGAAAATGTCTATAAAGCTGCCATGTGGAAATTGGACTTCTAAAACATTTGACGTGGACATCCATGTGGGCAGTTGTTTTTTAGTCATTCTGAAGTTATGACTAACCCATGATGAATCTGACGTGGACAGCTACATAGGAAGTTGTTTTTGAGTCATTGAAAAGATATTCTACAATAATATTGCAGTCAATTTGCAATTATTTTGCAATCATTGCTGTTGACGTCTCTAGTAATGGTAGATTAATTTTTTTCAAAAACCTTTGAACTAAAAAAAGTTGGAGAATCAACCTCACTTTCATCTCTAAAAATCCATTTTATATTTTGAGCCTCAAAACAAAGGTTATGGACAAATTTGTGAATGGGGTTGAAAAGGATATTTTCTTTTGATATTTTCTAACATCCTCTCTAAATTTGTCTTGCCTTTTGTGTATGAACCATGATGAAAATGTGTTGTAAGTGTAGCAAAAGTGTGATGAAAGCTATGAAGATGTTTAAAAATTGCAGAACGCATTACAATGCACAAAGCACTGAAACAGTAGTTGATCAGTTGCACAGTAATCTAAGATGTTTCAACTCATTATGTAGTCTCAAGAAGTCATTTGGCAGTTGCAGGAAGTCGTTTTGGAATTGCAAGAAGTCATTTTGCAGTCACAAGAAGTCACTCTGCAGTCGCAAGAAGTCATTCTACTAAAGGTGAAAAATCCAATTTGTGACACTATGTCATATTAGTGCATATTGAAGGTTTTGAAAAATGCACAAATGATACCAAATTGTCACAAACCTTTCACGGCCTGCAACTACAACTCAATCTGTAAAACCCAACTTCAACGGCACCAGAGAAGCAGCGTTGTTGTTCATGTAAGAGGGGAACGGGACTAACAATTGCTTTTAGGACTATGAAAACACCTTCCAACCTTTGCGTTGGGACCTCAAGAAAGTCTATTTTGAATCATATGAAATGTCTAGAAATATTGCAAAGTTACCAATGCAAATGGACCGCAATCATAGTTGTTGTCCTAGTAGGAGTGTAAATGAATCTTAAAGTGGACCTCGACAAAGAAAGCAATAGATCTCCAACAAAACAAAAAAAGCCACTGGAAATGCATAATTTATAAGAAAAGAAAAGAATATTTTTTTTTCTTTTTAAAGAAGGTCAAAGAAATAAACTTAAGAAGATAAACAAAGAATAGAAAAGAGAAAGTTAAAAAAGATTTAAAGAAATGAAGAAGAAAACAGAAAAGGAAAAAAATGAATAACCAAAAAAATTATAAGGATTACAAAATAGGAAAAAAATCTAAAGGAATGAAAATTACCAAAAAGAAAAAAATAACTCTATTTGTTTCTAAAAAATATTGGAAAATAATAGCAAATGAAATTGATAAAAAAAAAAAAAATCAACAACATATAAAAAGGGAAAAGGTAGAAAAAGAGATGAAAAGATTAAAATAAATTTTTAAAAGAATATAAACAAGAAATAAAAAAGAAAACAAAAAATGACAGAAAAAAAAGAAGCCATTTTGTATGCATCATTTTCTAAAGCTTGGATGAATGACTTCAAATCATTTGATCCCTATGAAAAAAAAGTAAAACAAAAAACAAAGAGTACATACTAAGAATATTCAGGAGCTAAGGCGCTTTAATTGCCTAACATTTATTAATTTATTTGTAGACAACACATCATCTTGTTAAAGTTGCATCTTTTAACAATGTAGCACATAGAAACATTCTAAAGATTAAAACTATTTTGTGCCAAAATACCTAGAAGGTGCAGTGATTATTCAGTCATTCCATAATGGCCCTACAGTGAAATCAAAGTTGCTCAGAGCATCTTTTTCTACCATGTCTTTTGTAGTGGTCTCTTTCTTTTTCTTTTTCCATCAATAAGCCAAAACTTCTTGAAGTTGTATGCCAGTTACACTACAGTCATTTTTTAGTCGTTCTGCAGTGAAGGTAAGTTACAATATATAATAGCCGCCCCCTTGTTTTCAATGCCACCTTGCCACATCATACTATTGGCGACGCTGTCAACGAAATGTGGTGGATGAAACTTGCCCTTCATTGACTCTTCATCTTGAAGTCGCGGATGCAACTTTGAGGTGACTCAAACATTATGGTATTAGCAACGTTGGTGCGATTAGGGAGCCCCAGTTGTTTTGAAGTCACATTTTTCATATAGTTGTTCTTTGTAGTCACATATTTGGCCATTTTCTTGTAGTATCAGCAGGAGTAGAAAGATATTGAGCTAAACTACTAATAGTATAAGCATAATCAAGTCTTGTGTTAACTATGGCATGCATAAGGCTGTCAACAATTTGTGAGTATAGATGTTGGTCTTTTGGGATAATTGGGAGTCTTCTTTACTTAAAAATAGTCCAGATTGTATAGTTGTACTTACAATTGAACATATTGTATTCTTAAAGTTTAGAGGTAAGATATTATGTTGATGAAGAATTGTCTAGCCTTCAATTCTATTTCTTATAATAACGTTACCAAAAGTATAATGCAGATTACCTTCATCTGACATGTCAAATTCTAGCTATAATATATTTTTAATGTGTTGAATAAGAGTCAACTAATTACTAACTAATATACAATCATCAACATAAATAGTATGTATTATAAAACTTTAGTTAGCTTCCTTTTTGATATAAATGCTGGCATCTGATTCTAATCTTTGAAAATTATGAAGTAAGAGATAGTGATCCAGATGTTGATATCAAGCACGTGAAGATTGCTTAAGTCCATATAATGATTTATCTAATTTACAAACTAGGTTGAAATTTGAAGGAATTGGTAAACCTTCAGGCACTATAGAAAATCCATGTTTTTCTTGATGGATTTCTCTAGACATTCACCTATTTTTATGTTAAAAACAACGTCAAATAAAACAATTTGATGTTACATTTGACGTTATTATTAACATGAAAATAGGTGGACGTCTAGAAAAATCCGTCAAGAAAAATGTGGGTTTCTTATAGTGAGGTATAGACATATAAATGTCTTCTTTAAGTAATCCATTTAAGAAAGTAGTTTTAATATCTAATTGATGAAGTCCAAAATCATATTGAGTGGCAGGCTAGCAATACTTTAATAGAATTAAGTTTAACTATAGGTGAAAAGTTTCAATGTAATCAACGCCTTAAATTTGTGTGAAGATACGGGCCACTAAACGGGCTTTATACTTATCCAAAACTCCATTAGCCTTAGGTTTTATCTTGAAAATCCATTTTGAGCTAATTGGTTTTTGATTTGGAGGTAATTGTGTAAGAATTCAAGTTTTATTCTTTTCTAAAGAATCAAGTTCAGCTTAAATGGCTTGCTGCCATTGGTAAGAATCTGACCTTAATAAGGCTTCTTGCATAGTTTGAAGAGGATCTATAGAGAAATATACAACATTGGCTTGATGCTTTTTAGGATTAGGTCTCTTTGTGGATGGTTTCCCGGCTATTGAGTCAAGTAACCTTTTTGTAGGTTTGATTTGCCTTGTAGGTTGTGCCAAAGAACTTGGAGGTTTGTATGGAGAATTAAAATCAGAAGTAACTTCAGCTTCATGAGGTAATTCACCAACCAAATCTAAATTTAACTTTGAAAGACTATTGGTTGTATTACTTATTTGGTCATTGTGTATTGATGGAATAGTTTGATGTGATGGAGTAGATAATGATGGGCTTGGTGGGCTTAATGTACTTTGTTGTTGAAAAGGTTCTTGTTGTAATTGTGACTAAGGAGGGAATTGAGGTAGTACTTGAATTTGAGGTAACTCATGTTGAGGTCTTATTAAAGTGGTAATGGTTTAAATAATGTAGGATCTATTAAAATCTCTGGTTCATTATCTTTTTGTAAATAATGCCTTTTAGAAATTGTAACAAGAACTTCATCAAATATAACATCTCTGAATATTATTAATCTTTTAGTGTGTACATTCATCAAACAATATGCCTTAGTCTCTTCACTATAATCCAAAAAATTGGCTTAAAAAGAATGGGAATCTAATTTGTCTCTGTTCTTTGGAAGTAAGAATATGTGCTTTGCATCCAAATATCTTGAGATAGGATAAGTTAGGTTGACAGCCATACCATAACTAAAAAGGAGTTGAATTTGTTGATATAGCCTTTGTAGGACTCCTATTTTGGAGATAATTTGTTGTATGAAGTGCTTCTTTCCAAAATATTTTAGGTAATGTAGCATTGAAAATATTGCTCCCATTAATGTCCTATTTTTGCGTTCTGACACACCGTTTTGTTGTAGTGTGTAAGCTGTGGTCATTCTTTTTTGATGCCTTGTTCCTGGTAAATACTTTTGAATTCAATAGATAGGTATTCACCACCTTGATCTATTCTTAGTATCTTTATTTTATAATGTTTTTGGTTCTCTATATAGCTCTTATAGAGCTGATATTTAGAGAATGCTTCAGATTTATTTTTCATTAAATAAACATGACATAATCTTGTTAAGTCATCAATAAAAGTGATAAATAAAGATATACTGTATGTATGGCCACTTCCTTGAGTCCACAAATGTCTAAATGAACTAATTCCAATATCTCAGTTGCTCTGTTTGCACCTTGTTCTGGAAATTTAAATTTGTGTTGCTTACCTTCTATGCAGGATTGACATAAAGTAAGTTGCTTCTCGTCAAAAGATTTAATACCATTTGAAACTGCTTGTATTTGTCTTAATCTATGCTGGTTGATATGTCCTAGCTGTAGATGCCACAAATCAATTTTAGTAAGTGTTGTGGTAGTTGAATTTGCTAATGCATAGTTATGTGATGTGATGGTTTCATCCAATTTATATAAATCAAGATTTAATTTGCAAGTTGCTATTGTTTGGCCTATCTTTTTTCTAAGGCTAGATACTCCATCTTTAATATGGATTTCTCCACCTGCCTTATCAAGTTGTTTTGCGGAAAACTTATTTTTTGCAAAATCAAGAATGTGTAAAATATCATGTATTGATTTTTCTTCCCCATTAGTCAATCTAACATTAACATCACCATATCCTTAGATGGTGTAAAAGGTGGAGTCATCACCTAGATAGACAACTTGGTCTTCAAGACACTTAGTGTAGTTCACAAATCTTTCTCTTGATAGCATATGTGTTGGATTGCCCCATAATCCACATACCAAGTGGAATCTATGTGCCTTTGAGTTGTTGAGGCTACTACTTAGAGGTTGGTATTAGCTATAGCAAGATTTGTTTGTCTCTTGCTATTTCCTTTTTCTGTAGCAATTCTTATTCTGCAGTCTCTAATGTGGTGCCCGGGTTTTTTGCAGTAATAACATTTCTTTTTAGTTGGAAAACTCTTCTTTTCAAAAGGTTTAGAGCCACTACTCTCCCCTTTTGAATCTAAACTTTTCTTGAAGTTCTTGTTAAAATATGGTTTCTTACCTTTGTTGAAAAATTTCTTTCCAACATATAGTGTTGATGAATTATCAAAAGAAGAATTTATATTTTTGATGAAAGTTTCTTCTTGAATTGAATCTATTATTATAGATAGTTAAGTAATTCCAGCTTGCCTTCTTAACCCCTAAAGGTTTTTGACTATTTTCACCAAAACTGCTTCAAAACTGTCATTTCTAGAACAAGTACCAAATTTTGAAAAAAAAAATATTTGGACCCATATAACTATAGGATCTTGTAGTAAATTGTTTTGAAAAGATGGAGAAAAAAATTCCAAATTTTCCACCGTATAGATTGCAAGATATTAGTGTTTGAGTTGACAAAATTGCTTTATTGTCCCTGCAAAAATCCAGGCAACTACACTTCATAAGGTCACATTTGTAAGAAAAAATGTCCAAAATGGTAGTTACTCTTTGGATTCATTCTTCAAGACAAGTTGACTGACTGCATGCTTGAAAATTTTCAGATCATTTGGACTTGTAAAATATATAGAAAAAAAACAATAAGTAGAAAAAAGTAGAGAATGATTCAAGATACTAAATTGTTAATCATTTACTTAAGGAATTGAAAATGCCAATCCTAATGGTTGAAATGTTGTAATAAACAATATACACCGAATGGCTTTATTTTTTTCCAAAAATATTGAAAATTGTGTTCAATAAAGGACTTCAAAGTTTATTTTAGAGTAGAGATTTCATAACTACCCATAAACCACCCTAAACTAAGAATCCTCATAGCTTTTGACTCATTAATCGAAATAGAATGATTCAAAGCTTCTCAAATATATATAAATATAAAGAAACAATTTCAAGTTTTTATTTTTTTTAAAAGCGATTTTTAAAGAAGTTATTTGGATTACCCAAGATGCTCGCCGAATGTTGAAAATTACATATCATGCAATAACTTTTTAACTGTATAGTCAGAAGTTATGAAATTTTTTGGGAAATGCTACTCCTTAAAGCTATTCCTTGGAAAAATGTTGTGTTAAATTTTCAAAGAAAAAAAATAAAAACTCCATCCGTAGTGAGCTGCCCAAAATCACTATGTTGCCAAAAAAACGCAGTTTGGTCCTCTAGGGGTTAATGAACAAATGAAGGATTGACAACTTTGAGGAAGGCTCCACATTAAAATAATCATAGCTTCATCATTTGGTATTTTTGATCCAACGACAAGAAGCTATTCTAGGTGAGCTCAAAAATTGTGAATGTGTTTGACAATACTTGTGTTTTTACTCATTTTTAGATTTAGTAATCCATCTTTTAGATGCATTTTTGTCACTATGTCTTGTGATTCAAAAATGCTGATTAATTTTGACCAAGCTGAATTTGATATTTACAAGATTGTATATGAGAAACGATTGAATTTTTAAGGCAGTTGTTAATGATGGTTAATGCTAACGCATCCTGATCCTCCCATAGACTTATATTTCCTACTCCTGAGGAAGGCAAGTTAGGAGTTCCAACAGTTATTTGTGTTGCTGTTGGTGCTACTGGTAAGGGTTGCTCTCCACTTACAATAAGCCATAACTTTTCTGCTTTGAAGCAGTGTGTTTTCTTCCGGCGATTTGGAGCAAAATTGCACCACATTTTTTTGCCTGGCACCAAGGCTATAGGAAAAAATCAAAGAAAAAAGACCATAAATTGCCTAAGTTGTTCCAATTTTTGAAATAATTTAGATGAAGTCACCAACTTTAAATGAAATTCACCCAAATACATGGATTAATCTCACATATTTGTTTGCAAATTGATCTTAATCATTCAATCATCCAAAATTTTGAATAATGCATTTCATAAAAAAAAAGTTCTATCCAAAATACAAATGAATACAAAATATTTGGGCAACATCATTTTTTTGTTTATCGCCACTTCAACACTACTCCAAAAACAAAACAAAAAACACTGCTTTGAAGATCAATCTATATTTCCATATGTTGAAGTAAGAGCCATCAAATTTAATAACATGACTAATGTCTATCTTGTGTGATGCCATTGTTAATATTTTGAATATTCTCCTCTTAACATAACTTGCATTTCACATTCTTCTATGAAATCTTCAGGAAAGAATTCAGGATTAGCTTCATTAAAGTTTGTTATTGCTTCAATATAAGCTGGTGGGATGTTTTTGATTCCATATGTATATTCTGCAAGTTCTAAGGCTTGTTCTACTTATTCATGCTCTTGAATCGGAATTGCATCTAGAGGTATCTGTACAAATGCATTATTGAAAGCTGCATTTGTTAACTGAAGTGTAATTTCAATTTCTTCTCTTTTAGATTCAAAAATTAAAAGATCAAAAACATCCTCACTTGCATTTTTTGCAATAGGTGTCTGAGGATAACATATGTTGCTCTAATACCATATTAAATTTGAGAGAGCAAGAGAGATTCTAGCATCATTTGTATTATATTTATAATATATAAAAGAGTGTTTAATATACACTCTTATACATGAAGACTCTCTTATATAAAGTTGCAATTCTCTGTTTGTTAAGAGTTGCAACTTTCTATTTAACTAGTATACTACTCTATACTATATATTTTTAGTATATATGTAACAGTCTCTAGTGACCTAGGTCTTGGGGCTGCAACTCATGAGCAAGTTACATCAAATACAGAACAACCTTCAATACGTAGTTTGCCGACATATATAGTCTAACACATTATCTTAAATGAACGAAGCATATTCAAATGATTTTATTGTAAAATAGTCTTATGAAATTCATACAACAATCTGTAGTTTGGATATTTGTAGATCAATTCTCTTTAGCAGTGTGAATCTTAGTAATTAATTTCTATAAATTTAGAAATGTGGATGTGACTCTATAGATAGCACTAGTGGATCGGAAGGCCACAGAAACTATGCGCATACTAGTTAGAGGAGATTTGCTTACTGGAAGATCGGCCTTTTGATCACTGAAATAATCAATTCCTGCAATCTCATAAATTAGATACTTGATTCAAATGAATTTGTCTTTGTTCTTTTCTTGTGTAAAGATGACAGGGGTCTGTAGCATTTGTGGTAGGGAAGGAAACTAGCACTGAAAGCGGGAAACTGTACTCACGGGCGGGTGCAAAGCACAAAAGCTCAATCTTGAGTACGTAGTCCCATTTTTTTTTGTCACAGTATGGAGCGGTTGTTAGAGCAAACATCATAATTAGTAGTTAGATTATGTTAGTGCTAACGTAGTAGATTAAGCGTCACACTTCTATGGTTATAGACAGCCACAACTGTAGAGTCTCACACTAGTCTTCTCTCAGAAAGCTATATTAAGCTTCTTACTTGTAACCTCAATATATATATTAGTAAACACATATTGTTGTTCTTCTTCTCACATGGTATTAGAGCCAAGAATCAATGCACATCAATAACCATCATGTGCTATTCTTTAGCACCAATTGCTGATATTGTTGGCCTCCTCGTCATTGAAGAACAACAAGAAGAAGTTGAAGCGCAGCTGCGACTTAATCTTGCAATCAATACAAACTATCATCAACTTCCAAGCAAAGCAGATGAAGAGAGTCTTGACGATGGAATGATATCAACTATTTTGAGAGGACTCAATTGAATTCTTGTTGAAACTTTTGATCTTTTGAGTGGATTCTCCCAAATCCTCATCAAACCTGTCAAACCAACATCATAGGAATAGCATGTCGCATTTAATGTCATCCCATACGGGATTTCTCATGCACCTTCAACTTTTCTGAATACAATATCTATTTTTCATAATGAACTTGGTCAATCTGATGAGTTAAATTCTTAATTCTACGCAGACGATTTCAACAACATAGAGCCTTTGTTCATCCATCAAGACGCTATAAGAAACCTATGTTTTTTAGGATGTTTTCACTATTTTTTGCAATGCATTTTTGTGGACATTGAATAAAACAACCCATGTTTTTATGTCAATAATGATGTTCAACAAAACATCTTGATGTTTTGTTGAACATCATTGTTGACATAAAAACATGGGTTGTTTTATTCAATGTCCACAAAAATGCCTTCCAAAAAAATAGTGAAAACATTCTAAAAAACACGAGGTTCTTATAGTGTTAACAATTAGCAATAAGTTATTATGGCTTCAAGTATAGCTCCTTGCGCATATGTTATCCCTCCTCTAACTTCCTCTAATTATTCTAGTTGGAGCATCAAAATCAAGATGTTGCTAATAAGGTCCAAACTATGGACTGCAGTAGATGGCTTGGAAGCAATCCCTATGGAATCTGATGTTGTAGGCCTCACAGCCTAGAAACTTAAAGATTTAAAGGCTCGCACCGACATCCTACTTCATTGTGGCAAAAAACAAACCATTACTCTTTGTCCACTCAAGACTTTGGAAGTAATTTGGGATAGGCTAAAACAACTCTACAAAAATTTGAATAAGGCCATCCAAGTTCATTTGCATAAAAGACTGTCATATGACAATGACACCAACTGAAGACATTCCACAATTTTTAGAAAACTGACAAGCAACCTTCACTATAAGAAACCCGCATTTTAGATGACAAGCCCTGATTTTTCTTGATGGGTTTTAGTAGACGTCTAATGCAACAAACCCATGTTTTTATATCAACATTGATGTTACATTGGACATTCTTGTTGACAAAAAACATGGATTTGTTGCATTGGACATCCATTAAAATCCGTCAAGAAAAATCAGGGCTTGTCACCTTAAACGCGAGTTTCTTATAGTGCTTACAAGAAGCTGCCATTGCGGGCTATACCTTCACGGACGCCCAACAGGTTAATTTGCTCCTTGGAGCATTACCTGACATATGGAGCGTGTTCATAACCACACAAGGTGGACTTGAAAATTTGACCTTCAATAATCTACTCTCAAATATTTTCCTACAAAATGATATATATCATTCTCTACAGTCAAATTCAGACATCAAACCAACAAGTGCCTTTTATATAAAAGGTAAGTTTGTGAAACCTGCCAAATTTAAAACCAAACAATTTCAAAATTACTCAGGTTCTCGAAAACCCAACTTCCGTTCAACAAGGCCACCTTTCCAACCCTTGTCTTCTCAAACTCCGATAATATGCCATTGTTACGGCATACCCGGCTACAAAGTATTCGACTGCCGAAAGAAGAAACGTGACCAAGCTCAAATTCAATCCAACAATTTTACAACGCATGAAACCCATGCTTATGCTTTAATGTTTGTGTATAACATAGTGAAGTCTACTATTATATTTCCTATATAGATTTGTGGTATCAGTGGTATAGAATAAGCAGTTGTCGATTGGACCTATGTCAAGACAAAGGCTCTAATCTTCTGAGTACATTGGACCTTGACTTTGTGAACGTTGAACT
Organism: Neckera pumila; assembly: GCA_963969595.1. Lineage (NCBI taxonomy): Eukaryota > Viridiplantae > Streptophyta > Bryopsida > Hypnales > Neckeraceae > Neckera > Neckera pumila. Next base: position 42,443,269 of record OZ018409.1, on the reverse strand, counting down.
CACCGTGTCTGATTTAGCTATAGATACTCTGAAGTGTCTGGGAATAGAAGTTGCAAGGAATGGTACAATTGTCCTCACAGACAATATTTCCCCTTTCTGGTTTCTGGATAGTAGAGCAAGTCAACATATGACCCCTTCTAAGTCTTTGTTTTGTGATTATCACGATCTTACAACTCCAATAACAATACTCCTTGGAGACAACAGTTCTCATCAATCAACAGGCTTTGGTTTAGTTCTTCTAAAAACCAAAATAGGCGTACTCTTGACAATCACGGATGTTTTATATGTCTTGGCTTAACACGACATCTTTTATCAATTGCACAAGTAATTGCTAGCAATACAGTACTTATTTTAAAAAATGATCATGTTATAATCACTACAAAGACCAAGCCAATCATTCAACTCATACTCCCTAAAGAAGACAATTGGTATTCCTTGGGTATTGGTCTTGAACCAACAAGCTTCAACTTTACTTCTAAAATAAAATAAAATAAAGATATTGAATCTCTCCGATGGCATCATCGCCTTGGCCACATTAACACACGATGTTTAAGTATCATGGAATCAAGTCAACTAGTAACTGGTCTCCCACCAATCCAGAGTAATTCTATTCTTTGTGAAGGCTGCGTTTTTGGAAAGCAGACTAAATCACCATATTCACTTGCACTAGTAACACGAGCTATAGAAGCTCTTGCTATGGTACACACGGATTTGTGTGGACCAATGTCCAAACCATCTCTAGGTGGTGCGTTATATTTTTTATTGTTTATTGATGATTATTCACAATATACATAAATATACTTCATACAAAACTCTAGTCGAAAAACACACATCTAAACAAATATTAATCTTCCGCACTGACAATGGCAGTGAATACACCTCCAATTACTTTAACAAAATCTGTGAACTTAATGGCATTCAACACCACTTTACCAAAACATATAGCCCATCTCAAAATGGAGTATCTGAAAGGAAAAACCAACCTTTGATTGAATCAGCCCGCAGCATGCTCAAAATAGCCAACCTTAGTCGTTCCTTCTAGGCAGAAGCTACGTCAATTGCTTGCTATTTACAAAATTTATCTTACACAAAAGCCTTAGATAATTCCATTCCATATCAATTATGGACACGTACGTCTCCATCCCAATCTTTCAAATTTAAGAATCTTTGGCTGCATAGCTTATTCTCAAATCCCTGTTGAACAATGCAAGAAGCTTGACGACAAAACTACAAAATATATCTTCATTGGCTACGGAGAACAACATGGCATTAAAGGATACAAGCTTTATAATCTTAAAACCCACAAAGTATTCTCTAGCCATCATGTTATTTTCTCTGAAGATACACTTTTATAGCAACCATTACCAGTTAGTATCAATTCCAATTTCAACTCAAGCAAAAGTTCCTATGTTAAACTTGATTCATCAATAACTTAGCCAAGTCAACAGCCAAGTGAGATAACCACTCCTTTGACATCTCCTTCGACCTCTTCCTTGAAAACACAACCTATTAAACCTATCTCTCAAACATCTTTCACAAATGATTCTATTTTGGCTATATCCCCACACCAATGTTCTCATCATTGTCATGATATCCTTTCCCAACAAACAACATCACCTAGAACATCACAGCAACCAACTAAGGGAACTTAGAAATCCAAGCACTTCCATGATGAAAATTTCTTTACTAAAGCATTATTGCACTATAAGAAATCCGTGTTTTTTCTGATGTTGGAGCAAAAACATGTGATGTCCAAGGCCGAAAAAACTATGTTTGCGGAGACATCAAGATGTTAAAGAGAGGGATTGCAATTTCACGAGATTTCCAAGGATGTTCCAGATGACTGTGGCAAATTTGAATGAAAACAAGTTGGTGTTACCATCGACATTGGGATTTTTGATGACATTTTTGAGGACTCATTGATGTCCGGCTAGCTGTTTGCAAAAACATAGACTGCCACTTCAGCTTTGGGGAAAAAAATCCACGGAGGATAAATCTGTGGAAATTACTTTTTTCTTGGGTAAAAGTCTGACCAAGGTTAAAATGAAAGGGATCGAGCAGCCACCGGGCAGCTTTGGAAGAAAATAAGATGACGTGGCATTTAATGTAGCATGCCACATGTAAAATAATCGACGTGGCATAAAATTATGCTGATGTGGCATGCCACGTCAGCATAGTGGGGCTGTCTCTTGGCGTTTTCTACACTTATATTGGAGATGTCTAAATAGACGCTCAAGCATCACTAGAGACATCTTATAAAACGTTGAGATGTTTTGGTGAACATTTTTGTAGACTTGTAGATGTTTTAGGAAACATTGTTATAGTCAGTATAACGTCTATAGAGAAGTCATCAAAGCAGCCTATAAGAAAATTGTTTTTTTTTTATGTCCGACCAAAAATGTAGCATGTTTAAGTTGGACATGATATGTCCAAGAGAACTTTGAGATGTCTAATGGACAAAAGCCGCAAAATTGTAAATTTTTGTGGATGTTGTGGAAAATAGAAGAAAATTATTGTCACAATAGTTGGATGGTACCAAAAACAACCATGTTTTTGAAGACATTACTGCAGACATAAATATGTTTTAAAAATCATCCAAGAAAACAGTCATAGCTACGTCAACATCCCTAGTCAATTTAACTCCGGATAAGTCATTGGAAGTTACTACAGTCTGGAATAAACTGGTTGCCCTAGGTAAAAAAAAAGAAGAAGGGCAGGTAGGTAGAAAAAAAAACCCTGATGTAGCACCTGATGTCTCAAGTGACGTGGAAATTCAATGACATGGACATTAAAAAAGCTTACGTGGCACTTGACAAGGAAATTTAGTGATGTGGACACCAAAAAGCTGGTGTGGCATGACACGTCAGCATAGGGGGTCCGCCTGCATCGCATTCATGGATGTTCTTGTAGACATCATTTGGGACATATAGATGATTTTGGAGACATTACTTTCAGCAGCATCGTCAGAAGCTCCCTGTGATTGGGACGTCCTAGCTTATGAGACAATACTTATGAGACAATTATTTGAAACATCTACGGAAGATCTCCAAAGCCGGTGATTCTATGCGCCACTTGCAGCATTGCTGTGCATAACTTGAAGGGGGAAATACGAGCTCATCAATGTTACAAAGAACAGCAGAGTCTCCAATAGGGTACGTTGTGCTGCATTCTATTGAAACAAAGTCATGTCCTTCACAACATTGTCATGCACCTATCATGTCTAAAAAGATAATTCAAATGCTAACATCTGTTGCCTCCTCCCCCTTCTATCATAACTTCTCTACACCTCTAACCATCATTGTACTATATGACTTACTTATTGCATCAGAATGTGATAGTCATAGAACAGCAAAGTGCTGGATTCAATGTTAGCATTGCATGAATATAAGACGTAGCCTAAGACATAGTCTGAGACTTTATGGCATGTTCGGAGATGTAGTATGAGATGTTAGGACATTTGTAGAGACATGTATGGAGACTTCAAGATGTTTTCAGAGACATAACTTGGAGTAAGATTGTCTTTATCTCCATTCAAATGCAAACTGTATTTTATGCTCTTCGACGTGCATTTCCTTACATTCACTAGGAGTTAAGATGTTTAGTGAGTAATGCAAGACGTATTTTTACATCTAGCAACCTAGGACATGACTTCATGCCATATTTACAATGACATCAATGTCCACCACTTACAACTTTTGTTTTACGTCATACATGATGACAAATACTATAGATGTACATAGTCACTACCATTCTCTTTTTCAGTCTAAGTAGACAACATCTCCGTGAACGTCCTCCTATGGATTTTGGATGTGGAATGACACATAAACAAGGCAATAGAAGAAAGGTTCAAACAAGGTAGTTATTGCATTCTCTAGAAATAAACAATGCAATAATTTGTCTTGTAAAACCTAATAAGAAAGCTCTAGACATGGCAATTCAATAGGCAATCCCAAAAAATGTGCATGCATTTCACATAAACAATCCTAAATATGGCAGTGATGTCAAGCTTAGCATCCTAAACCACTACCTTTATCCCCTGATGAATGTCTAGAAGACACCGATACTCTTCAAGGAGACATAGAGGTGGACAACCTACTCTATCTTCCTGACATCCTGTGAGACGTCTACGTGCTGCCTCACTGAAACGTGATTTTTGAGTTTTTATTATCCCATATGGTTTGTTTTCCTTCCTACCACCCCATTTGTACAAAGAGCTGGTCTTCTCTTCTCTATATAATCACATCAAGTGGCTTTTCAAGCCATGTGACATAATTATCAAATGTGGTATATTTTGTATGGTGTATATGTATGATGTATTATGTATGGCATATTGTGTATAGTATATTATATATGGTGTACTGTGTATGGTGTATGGCATGTTGTATTGGACATTACAAAATGCACATGCGCATTATATAGGACACGTGTGATTGTCCATATTAACATCATATTAAAAATTGCAAGAGGTATTTATGATAAATGCAAACGTCTAAACTAACGTCGCTAGACATATAGACATTGAAGTTGACGTCTCAAAAAATAGCTAGACATTTGAGAAGACATCTCAAAATATGCCTCAGAAAACGTCTAGACGACTGATTGAAAAATATGAAATTTGGACGTCTTTAAAAACATCTTTGGCTGCAATTTAGAAGTCTCGTATGTCTATGTTGACATTTGTCATGTCGAGGTAGACATCTCTGATGACGATGTATGTTATAAAATGCACGTCTAAATGAACGCCACATGCACAGAGGTGAGCATCATGAGAAGTATGATGTGTCCTCCTTGACATCTTTTAAGACGTTTAGACATCTATGCTAATGTTGTACATAACATCACTGAAATTCTTTGATGATGCCAGAGATCGCTTCTAAAAATGCCATGTTAGCAGCTCTGGATGCCACGTCACCCTATTCTGGCCTCCACGTCAGATGACAGGTCATTATCACGTCAAGGGACACATCATCAACAGGTAATGGATGAAAAAATTTGCCAAGCTGGCTTTCCACGCTTACACGACGACGAGGTGGCAGCCACATGGCAAATTTTGAGGACCCCGTTGACCCATGTTCTTTGTGATGTTTGGTGGAAAACATGTGATGTCAGGCCAGATTTTCAATGTTTTTGGCACATCTCACTAAGCGTAATTTTTTGGACATCCACATTGACATAGGAAAACGTCAAACGCAACGTGTGGCTATCAAAATCTTGACATAAAAAAAAATGATTTTCTTATAGTGTTGCCTTAAATTCCTGACCCCATTTCTATCAAGGAAGCTCTCAAAAGCCCTAACGCTCTTCATTGGCAGACTGCTACAGACAAAGAATACAAGTCTCTGATGGATAATTACACATGGAAACTTGCAGATCTACCATCCAATAAGTCTATAATTTGTAGCAAATGGATATTTCGACGCAAATACCATTCTGGTGGTACATTATCTCACTTCAAAGCTCACTTTGTTGCAAAAGGCTATTTGCAAGAACGTGGTATCACTATAAGAAACCCACGTTTTTTTTGACAAGTCCAGATTTTTTGTGACGGATTTTGTTAGACATCTAAGTTGACATCTAGCTGTTTTTATGTCAACAATAATATCCAATGTAACATCATGAAAACATAAAAACAACTAGATGTCAACTTAGATGTCTAACAAAATCCGTCACAAAAAATCCGGGCTTGTCAAAAAAACATGGATTTCTTATAGTGTATTGATTACTTTGACACATACTCTCCAGTAATCAAAATTGACTCTTTTTGACTACTTTAGCCTTGGCCACAATACACAATTATCACATTCATCAAATGGATGTGATAACAGCCTTCTTAAATGCTAACTTAACTAAAGAACTTTATCTTATTCAATCTGATGGTTATATACAACCCGGTAGTGAAAACAAAGTTTGTTGACTTTTAAAATCTCTATACGGCCTTAAACAAGCTCCTTGAGCTTGGTATCAACTATTCGACAACTTCCTGTAAAGTCAAGGTTTTACAAAATGTAAATCCGATCCTAATGTTTATTTCAAAAGATCCCACAATTCTATCATACTATTAGGCCTCTACATTGACAACCTTATTTTAATCTCAGACAACTTGGAATTCCTAACTATAACTAAGCCCCTATTTACAAAACGTTTCTCAATGACTGATAATAACGACATTGAATACATACTCGGTATTCAAATCCGCCGAAACTGATCCAAACGCATTCTAAGCTTATCACAAGACAAATATATCAATTATATATTAACTAAATTCAACATGCAGAATTCCAATTCTGTAGCCACATCCTTTGGAAGCAGGCGTTTGATATTCTCAACATGACAGTGATGTTGTCACTCCTTAAGAACAAGAACACATGTTGCAAATTCTATATAAACAAGCTCTCGGAAGCTTACAATATTTAGTCACCTGTACTTGATGGGATCTTGCATTTGTAGTAAATCATCTTGCACAATTTATGCAAAATTCAGCTCTCATTCACTGGCTTGGAGTAAAAAGATTTTTTTATTATCTAAATGGGACTCGCAATCAAGGATTAACATACTCTAGTACTACTCTCTCTAAAATCACACACCACCAGCTTCACGGTTGGAGCGATGCCGATTGGGCAGGTGACATCAACACAAAACGTTCTACTTCAGGATACATCTTTCAAGCCAATTCTTCCTACCTACTCTCTTGGCAAAGTTGAAAGCACTCTATAATTGCACTCTCATCAACAGAGGCAAAACATATAGCTGCAGGTATTGCCACTAAGGAACTTCTGGCTCCAAACGATAATTTTGGAACTTGGCTACTCAATTGCCCATCCGAGCATTCTCTACAGCGATAATTAATCCTGTATCACCCTCATTCACAATCCAAAGCACCATGATCGCACCAAACATATTGATTTACACTATCACTTCTTACGTGAACAAATAATGAATAATGTTCTTCAATTTAACTTCACCCCAACACTCACAATGTGGGTTGACATCCTCACAAAATCCCTACCCAAGTTCAAACATGAAGCCTGTATCCAAGGCCTCACCTTAAAAGCTTCATCAAACTTGACTTAAGGGGGCGTATTCTACTATAATACTTTCTTTGAAGCTTCCAATCACAATTACACTTTCACTCAAAGTTAACCACAAGTTTAAAGCAACTCAACATGATCAACTACCTGTTTTTCAACTTTGCAGCTGAAGGGGGCGTATTAGAGCAAACATCATAATTAGTAGTTAGATTATGGTAGTGTTAACTTAGTAGATTAAGCGGTCACACCTCTATAGTTACAAACAGTCACAACTGTAGAGTTTAAGACCAGTCTTCTCTCAAAAAGCTATATTAAGCTTCTTACTTGTAACCTCAATATATGTAATAGTAAACACATATTGTTGTTCTTCTTCTCACAAGGGTCACCTTCTGGAGGGGTCACCGAGGCTTGGCCTTGAGTACATAGTGTCATTTTTCCATTACAAGGTGACCCTCGGTGACCCCTCCAGAAGGTGACCCCTCCACACTATGGATCGATGAACTCAAGGCCGAGTTTTCATGCTTCGCACCCGTGAGTACAGTTTCCCGCTTTCCGTGTTATTGTCCTTCCTTACCGCAAATGCTCTAGACTCATTTCATCCTTACACAAGAATATAACAAAGACGGAGACTGGTATAGTCTGTACAAGATTTCTCATCTATGCCACTATTTACAATTATTTCCCAGTTCCAATTCACCTGGGCTCAGTCATAGAATTCTTTTTCGTGGACTCTGAGAAATTGATAACTTTACTAATACTACTTGTGAAACAGGGGAAGATCAAGACTGAGGAGACAAATCTGCAGAAGCGTGTGGGAGTGTGGGAGGCTTAATTCATATTGTTTGGTTTCTCCCATTTGCATTCTGGCAGATTGGCTTGACTTCTTCATTTTCAGATGCACAGTGGCAAGTCGAACAATGGATTAAGGTTCCGCTATCTTAGAGACGAGCACTGAGACATCAAATCACCAGTATATCTTTGCTTTAACGAGCATCAGTAACAAAGAAACAACAATATTAAATCCCAAATTTCCTTGAGTGATTACCTTATTATCACCATTTGATGTTCAAGTTCACAGAATAAAATTTTGATAAGTTCACAAATCCTTGACCCAAAAGGAGCAAGAACAAGTCTCACCTTCAGCAGGGCCATCGCCGTTCCCCGTTTCCAAAGCAGGCACACCATTTGCATGAGCAGCAGCATCAAGTGCTATTGACAGGGAGGGACTAATCGTGAGCACTTTCCCCAACAGTGCAAGAAGGATGATAAACATGTCATCATTTTGCGCAGAGAAAAGAAGAGTGCGCAGCCAGATTTAGATGCTCGTACGTAGTTTTCGAGTCTTCCGTCTTTCAAGTCCACTCGAGAGAAACGCTTAGACGGAAACGCCGAGTAGTACACTAATAGCAAATCTAGGATTTGAGGAAGAATTGAAATTCAGAAAGCAGGCATCCGACATGTTGTCTGTGTCTTGATCTGTTTCATCAAGCAGTTCCAAATTGAGTCGAATTGGACGCTCAGGAAACAGAGAGCAGCACTTGACTCCAATTTGAATGGCAACGCCAGTCAACAGCGGCAGTAATGGGCACCTGTAATGGGAATGATGAAGTTTTGTGCTACTCTGCACTTCAAGGCCTGTGAGTGTCTGAACCACTGCAAGGAGTTGATGATAATCTTCTGCTCATCATGCAACTTTTTGGACTTCGTTGAATTTAATTGCAAGGGTTTGCAAGGGTTTTTTAGGGGTTTTGGGTTTAGGGTCTGTATGTCCTCTAAGACTTAAAAAATTAAAAATGAGTTATGGCTTGATTTGCATTTGTGTTTTTCAGGTACCTCCAAAAGAATCAATTAAATGGGACCTTGACTATCACAGAGGACATTGGAAAGAGCTTTCGATACGTCTCCCTCCAGCACAATTTTACCTCAAATTCAGTAAGTTGCATGCTATCGGTAAACTGGTAGTTGTCCTTGCTTTAATTCTTTATATAATAAAACTCAGACTATGTTCTGCAAGAATCGCCACACATGGTCCCTGCATAGGATTTGCTATCATGCGGAGACTCTGGTGCTTCTCTTGTTTATGTTTGAGTTCAGCATGCAACAGGTCAATTTGAATCTATTGAATAGTTTTCTTGCTGGTTACATCCAGTCACTGCAGTTCCAGAAGTTCAATCACAAAATGAAATAAATCTTGTAAGATGTGCGCATTTGAAAACATATGGCCTTTCACAATTCGGACTGTCCAAAAATCCATGAGACTGTTCAATCACGGACAGTTTTTCATTCTAAGTGTGTCAAATGTACGTTATTAAAAAACAATCCGATCGTAGATAACTTACATAACATTATTATGCATAGCAGATGGGATGTCTTTCCTGAGACCGGTTTAGTTTGTTGGTCTCTATGTGCTTAACCCCTAAAGGACCGAGGCCCTTTTTTTGTCAAAAAACACTCCAAACTGCCATTTCTTAGCAAAAAGTAAAAAATTTTGAAAAATGTTTTTTTTCACATCTAACCATAGGATCTTACACCTAACTAGTATGAGAGTGTGTGGAAAAAATTTCAAAATTTTTGACCGCACAAATTGCAAGATATCTATGTTTAAAGTGAAAAAAACAAGTTTTTCAGCACATTGTGAGACTAGATTTTTTGACTTTGAACATTTTAAACTTTATTTTTTTGCACTACAGAGTTTTGAGCTTTTAATGTTTATACTGGAGAATTGAGTTGAAAATCTAGCCCCCAAAAAAAAAGTTCAAAAAAACTTAATTTTCATTATTAAAAAATGTGTTAAGTAGAAGTAGATACAAGATAGAAGGAAAATCTAAAATATTCATATATTTTAGGTGGGATTAAAATGCACTAATTCCAATGGTGAGATTGCTCTAGCAAGTAAACTAAACCATGCCAAAAAAAAAAAATTTGAAAAATGTGAAAAATTTCATTCAGAAATGAATCCTACAAGTTATTTTTTTCAAAAAGATGCTCTAACTGCCCAAAAAACAAGAATGTCCATAACTTTCTCATACAAAATCCAAATGAAATGAATCAAAGATTTCTAGATAGAAAAAAATATAATCTATGAGAAAAAAAATACCTAAAAAAAAAAAAAAAAATTTGCAAATTTTTTTTGCTGCCCACTGTCCCCTGTTTTGAGCTTATTTGGTCATAACTTTTGTTCCCAAATACCGATTGTGAAAAAAATTATATTCCCATGAAGCTAATCAGCTTTTCTACCTCCAAAAAAAGTTTCAAAAAATCAGAAGAAAATTTCAGCCCATAGGTACCTGCCCGAAAACGCATTTGTCCCCCAAACGGACAATGGTCCTTTAGGGGTTAAGAATTCAAGTCCGACAACCGCAGAATATTTTGTCTCTAGCCATTTATGTGAACCCACACATCTTCTTTGCTCAGTAATGTGATAATCTTGTCATTTAATGAAATCTAAAAGTACGCTTAAACTTCAACTTTTTGCATTACTGTGCACCACCTTTTCTCTGTGGATAACTTATGGGTTTAGGGTTCACCTGAATATTTTGCCTCGAACCATTTGCTGTGGACCTAAACATGTTGACTCGCTCAACAGTGTTATTATCCTGTCATTCAAAACCAAGAAAAATCTAAAATTTCGTTTAAACTTCCATTGTTTGCAGTTCTGTGCACCTCCTTTTCTGTGTGTCTAGGATTTCGGGTTCACATGAATTCGTTTGACCCCTAAACCCTACACTTGGTTTGCAGTGAGGCTGGTTTGTACTTTCGGATTTAGATTGTAGGGTTTGGGGTTCACATGGCTATTTTGACTCGAGCCATTGCTGTGGACTCAAACATCTGGACTTGCTCCATAATGTTATATATAATCTTGTCAGTCAAATCTCTTTCAGCTTTTCTCGCAAACTGTAACATGTTGTGCAACTGGTATGTACGAAGTCACATAAGAATCGGCAATGCAGCTGTACTACGGGTTTGTTGCTAGGGTTTTGTAGTTGAGGGTTCGGTAATGATAACTGAAAGTGTGGGTGCGTGGATACAGTATTTTACACAAGGCTCTGAAGAAATTAATTGGAGGAAAGGATCTCGCAACCACTTACCAATATCTGTTGGGTGGGTTAGTGCTGAAAAGCCCATTCTTGAGCTGGCATTCATTTATGTTGAGCTTGGTGTTCAAGGCATTTCTTAGATCGAACTTATGAGTGTAGACTAGTGTTACTTTCTATTCTATTCATTCCGATCTTGTGTCCTTGCTAACCTGGTTCTGTTTTTTTTGCATGTTCTGAACGACAGCAGCAATAGTGACGATGTTGCCCGGGTGAGTTCCACAAGACTGTCGGCAATCCATTGGTGTTGTTAACTTAATCACGCAACAGTAGTCTGAATTAAAAAGCTGAAATTCTAAACGATGGGATGGAGATGCAGGTTTCATAAAATAGCTTCAGTACAATTGGAATAAGTGACGAGTGCAACTGATGTGGCTCTCAGGACATGACGGTTTGGGCAAGCCTTGTGGGCAAACTCTGTTGCAACAGAGCAGCAGCTGTGGTAGTTGGAGGCGTCCACTTAATTTCATGGGAAGATAGGAACACGAGCTGTGGATTAGATCGCATCAGCAAGAACAGGAGCTGTGAACACCGCAGTGGTCAATCGCAACTGGTCAGGCGCGGCATCAGGCATCCCGGCCTGCCCGAATGCCCGCTGCATTGGAAGGGCAGCCAGTGTTCCCGCGATGAACCGTACCGCGGCTTCAGTCAGTGGTCCTTCCCGTTCCGCTGAATCTGCTCCAAGTCCTCCCAACTTGCCATCTCCAGGATCGACCGATTTAGGATTTCAATGACTCCGGAGCTTCTGCGCTTTGACAGGGCTGCATTTCCATTCAAGACTGCACTGCTTTTTTCAGAGTTTTCGATCAATACGTACAGTGGTTGATTGCTTGGAAAAAGACAATGTACGTTTGGGCTTCTATGTCAATGCAGAGTCTATTTCTGCCGAACTAGTTTAGATTCGTGTTCCCACTTCAATGGCTCAATGTGATTACTGCAAATGGCGGATTATTGCCGTCTGTGCTTGTGCTTCATGTTTTCTAGACACGGTGACAAACTCCTTTCCATGTTCTCTCCTTATCAACTAATTTTGTCTCTACCTGGAATCATTTGGCAGCTCATCACGTCAGATGATTCACATGGGACTAATAATTGCCCCTCCCACATGCTCAATCTCCTCTTTTTGTGATTTACAATGAACCATTACTAGCTTGAGAAGATGTACAGCCTGAAAACAAGCAGATTCTCTGCATCAGTCATGTGCTTTGGGCATTAGAATGTAATCACTCGGCCATAGGGTATTTGCAAGCCTTAGAGCCGCGGCAACCGGCCCGTCCTTCTAGGGTTGAAGACATGATAGCATTTGAAATAAAAAAATGATAGTTTTAAGTTGATATAATAATATAAAGAGAACGACCGGAATTAAAGTTTAGGATTAAGTTAAGTCGCCGCGTTCTAAGCTTAGCTTGTGACCCATCAAACATCCGGAAAGGAAGTCGGTTGCTTACTCTTGCTATTTTTATGATTTATTATATTACAAAATGCAGCAACTTGTCACTGTCGCCCACTCGTCCATCATGGACGTGAGCCGTGTGCACGCACCTCTGACTTGGAAGCCCTGACAAAAATCATGTATGGAACTTGGAACTAGTATAAGTACCATGGCTTCAGCAGCTAGCTCCACCCATCTCACATCCTCACTCTCGCATTACGCACACTGCTGAGCAATTCATCGATCGCCTGTCCCACGAGACACTGTGACAGTACTCTACTGGCCTGGGTACAAGTTCATTTCCGCATTATACGCCTCATGCTTCCTTGTTGCAGTTGTTGTCGAGCTCTTAGTGTACGTAGATCTTAGCGATTACGGTCAGATTGTCGCTGTGTGAGTTGCCTGTCAGTAGTGGCATGTGATTGCATGATCTTGAGCAATCGATTTCTCACCGTAAAATAAACTCGACCTAATATATAGAAGCAATTCTAGTCCAGTTGATTGCAATCGGTGTGCACTTAAGCTAGCGAATGCAGTCGATAATTATGGTGATGGTGCGGTGTTCGCACGCAGGATATTGCAAGATGGCCGTTCCGGTAGAGGTTCTCATTAGACTTGCTGAGTTTTCGGTGACCTTACTCAAAGAGATGGTGGATCAGATAGTCGATGTGGATCGAAAGATCGCAATTGGATTCAAGAACAGCACTAAGGTAAGTAGATCTCCGGACAACATTACAGTAGGTCTAAACAGAATCTCTCACTATGTCGTGTACAATACAGTGTCTATGACCGCCTGTATAATGGAACCGGCGGGTTCCCATACCCACAGAAACCCGACCAGTGCACACCAGCAGCAATGGCTTCCCGCTGCTTGGGAGCATGACCAACAATGGACAAGCCACTCTCGAGGTAGAATTCAAAAAGCTTGATTAAGAGCTCGTTTCCATGGGCCTGGAGGGGGTCTAGAATTGGACCTCCAGGCCTCCAGCGGTGCAAAAGGCGCAAACAGCATTGGACAGATCGGAGCATTGACCGGAGGTCTTCTTCTAAATTGTATGCCGTGTGAACATTTCTAAAAATTTTCCCTCCAGTTGCCCGTGGTCAGCTTGACCCCCCCTCTGGGTAGACTGCTGAATCGACAACCTCAGCGATGGCACCCGAAGAATCGCTGGGCACCCCCCAACGCACAAGATGAATTAAATCCGGGTAGCAAACACAGCAATGGATGAATTTCCTAAACCCTACTCGCTCCGCTCCGTAGGGTTTAGGCCTATAGCAGAGTGCCGCTAGGTGCGTAGCTACAGTCCTCCATAGAGTTTGCTCAAGGGGAATAGGGGTTGACTGGCCGAGTTCTTTCGGTTTTATTTTATTTTTTTGAACTGTAACAGCAAGAAGAAGAGAAACGAGAATCCAGCATTGTTCATCCATTGCAATAGAGACGAGGGGTGGGATGAGGAAACCCGCAATTCCCTCTGGCGATGGCGAGTGAGGTCATCAGTTCAGCAGGTGTCCCCCCCTCTAGTTCTAGCCTCCATGGAAACTGGCCCTAAGGTGCTACAAGCTAGCTACTGTCAAGTTGATCTCGATCAAACACAGTTAACCTAAGGTAGGAGGCTCAGAAACCGACCATTTAAGGGCTGGTCTGCCTTTTTCATGTAGTTCCTTGGATGGGAATGTTTTTAGCTCATTTTTTGAAGGAAGAGAAATAGATGAGAAATCTAACATAAGTTGTTTCATATTTTTTGAAGCATTCTTGAATTAGTTATGAATTTTCAAAGGAGATGTGTTGTAGGTCCCTATTTATGACCCTAGGTTTTCCATGAACCGTTCACTTGCAATTCTAAAGAAAGATGGCAAAAGCAAAGAGAATGATTGGCTCTTGCAATTAATAATACTTTTTTCCTTGATTCCTTTCATGACTATAGCGTTCACTTTTAGAACAACCTCAAAGTTGTGAATTTGCAACCCTCTGAAGTACCCTAAAACATTATAGAAAGTTTGGGCCCTGTGGAGGGCTATCTGACAAGCCACCAAATGTGCAAATCCAGAGAATTTATTTATTTATTTATTTTTTGCAAAAAATTAATTAATTGATTTTCTTTTGTTAGTCCGAGTCCTGTGTGGCACACCCTGACAACGTTTTTGAAAATAAAAATATTTTTTAATTTTAATTTTTTTAATTTTTAAATAATTTTTTTTGTAAATGCATATTTTATTGTAGCTGCAGCGGCCTTCAATAGGGTCCAGATTTCTTCTAATGATTTTGTTTTTCGAGGTTGAAAAAATCTTTTTTCCCCTATTTCCGTGCAGCTGAAATTGCAGTGACAACGGCATAGGAACCTAATTTTACAAGTAAAAATTTAATATTTAAAAAAAATTAATCTTTAAAAAAATCTTTAAAAAAAAAGGAAGAAATCTGACTGTTTCCGTGAGTAGGCAAGTTGATTGCATACTGGGGGCCATTTTGAGATTGACAAGTCAAGCTTGAAATAGCTTGGCATGTCAATCTGGAGCAGCCCTCCAAAGGGCTGATTTTTTTCTAATGGATGCATGAAAATGTGCATTTAGGAAAAATATTAGCCCAAAAAGGCCATTAATGAATTTGTAAGGTGAGTAGTCAGCTAAGATGTCTTGTCAAAATTTTGATTAAAAAATTATTATTTTTCAATGGAATTGCACATTTGCTGAAACCCTAATGGCCCTCCACAGGGCCAAATTTTTTGTAATTCAAAATGGATCTGCTTTGATGAATAAGAGCTTTAGTGCAGTGTTCAGTTGTGTGTGTTTGGAGATCACAATTCACAACTTTGCTCAATGTATGGCAGTCCAGATAGGCCATCATTTCTAATAATTTTTCCTTCATTTTATATCATTGAATTTCACACAGGGCCATCATCATCATTCCAAAAGCACAAGAAGGATTGATTTTGATTAAAAATAATTTAAGCGTATAATTAAAAGCTAGAAAATCAATTAAAATTAAAAAGACTGTTTATAATGATAAGTTGTAATTCATGTTATAACCAAAATTTGTATTTTTTATTCAACAAAGAATATGTTTCAATGTAAAGTTTAAAGAATATTTAGACATCCATGAAAATGAAAAAGGTAATTGTCATGAACTCTAGCACCTAAGATTCTAGTAATCCTTTAAAGGTCCACTTATAATTAACCCCTAAAAGCCCATTGTCCCTTTGGGGACAAATGCGTTTTTGGGCAGGTACCTACGGGCTGAAATTTTCTCCTGATTTTTTGAAACTTTTTTGGGAGGTAGAAAAGCTGATTAGCTTTGTGGGGATATAATTTTTTTCACGATCGGTGCGCAGGAACAAAAGATATGACCAATAAAGCTCAAAACAAGGGACGGGGGGCAACTCAGGCAGCAAAAGAAATTTGCACTTTTTTTTTTTTTCTAGTATTTTTTTCTCATAGATTATATTTTTGTCTATCCATAAAGCTTTGATTCATTTCATTGGATTTGTTATGAGAAACTTATGGACATTCTTCTTTTTTGGGCAGTTAGAGCATCTTTTTGAAAAAAATAACTTGTAGGATTCATTTTTTAATGCAATTTTTCAAATTTTTCAATTTTTTTTTTTTGGTATGTTTTAGTTTACTTGCTAGACAATCTCACCATTGGGATTAGTGGATTTTAATTCCATCTAAAATACATGAATAGATTTTTTTTGGTAGATTGTCAACTCAATTCTCCACTATAAACATTTAAAGCTCAAAACTCTATAGTGCAAAAATTTTAAGTTAAAAATGTTCAAAGTCAAAAAATCTAGTCCCGCAATGTGCTAAAAAACTTGTTTTTTTGCTTTAAACGCAAATATCTTGCAATCTGTTATTTGTCCAGTCAAAAATTCTGAAATTTTTTCCACACATTCTCAAACTAGTTAGGTGTAAGATCCTATGGTTATATGTGCAAAAAAACATTTTTAATTTTTTTTCACTCTTTGCTAAAAAAATGGCAGTTTTGGGTGTTTTTTGGCAGAAAAAAGGCCTTGGGCCTTTAGGGGTTAAAGACCCTATTTATAATCTGGAAAGAACTTTAAAGATTCTATTCTATAAAGTATTTTTATTGGTCATCTTTCTTCATATAAATGAGCACCCTTGCCTCTTTGAGAAGCATTCTAGTTGGAGATGGGAGAGTGCATGTGATGGATTGTTACATAAAGTATTTTACAACCACCTTCAAATAATGAATTTAGAATACATAATGTAGCGCTCTAACATCCAATTTCTAGTTGATGAATATATTTATATTCTTGTTTCTTTTTCATTACTACTTGGATGAAAGTCATTCTAATTTGTGGAGAAACCTTATCAAGTGGTTGTCCTATCAGTAATGGTTGGCTTTGATATTATTAGAGTACATATTTTTCTAATGTGCAAATGTGCAAGTAAATAATTCAAGTGGTTAACAAAGTCAAAATTGCATTGACTCTAGTTGAAAACTGGATAATTTGCAAAAATGAGGTCATTGAAAGAAAGAGCACAAAAAATTCAAAAAGTTCACCATGTCAAGAGAATCTCATTTCAAATCTATTCCAACAAAGAGTACTCAAGAAATGATAATATTTTGCTTCCAATTGAATTAAGAAGGAATTATGAAGTTTCCCTTTTAAAATTTATATAAAAATATTGGTGATAGCATTGGTGAATCTAACCGTATAGATAGAATCTAAAACTCAAAATTTTCAACTTTTATTTGTATATTAATTCTAAAATATTCTTCCAAATAATATTTTATGATGATTTTTCCAATTTTTCCAAATTGTCAATTTTGGAAAAGACTTTGTAACTTTACAGGTTAATGATAACAATCCTTTTTTTTAATCTATTATTCAAATTCTAGACACATGTAGAGGATAATGTCAAAATAGAAAGGCAACAAGGCAACTTCAAACTACAATAGAACCTCTCAAAAGTAATAGAATTGGGATTGGACTGACACATTGCATTAGAGAAGTTAATACATTAGGGAGGGTTACGATGTTCGTATGTGGTTCATATTGTTAAGTTGGGACCGACAATCAATACTTTTTGACAAAGATTTATTGTTATAGAGAGTATTGAATTAAGAAGGTTCTACTATATGGGTAACTCCAACCCTTTGAAATGTGCCTAGACATGTGTCAGTAAGCAATTGCAGTTAGTTCACGCAATCTAAGTAGCTAAAATAATATTTTTCTTAAGAAATAAAAACTTGAAATTTGTTCTTGAGGTTTATATATACTCCAAAGAAAGCTTTGAATCATTCCGTTTTTATTAACCACTAAAGTTCCGTGACTATGTAATCATCAAAAAAGCTTCAAAACTGCCAAATTTTTGGAAAAAAACAATTTTTGACACATGTAACCGTAGGATCTTGTAGTGTGATGTATTAACATGTGGTAAAAATTTCAGAAAATTCCACTGTGAAGATCAAAAGATATAAGCATTCAAAGTCTCCAAAACTATTTCTTCAATCCTGCGAAAACCGGGCAGCTGCACTTCACAAGCTCATTTTTCAATGAAAAAATGTCCAAAATGGTGGCACTTCTTTGAATTCAATTTCCTAAATAAGTTGGCAATAAGCTTGAAATTTTTTGCATCATTTGGAATTGTACAACATATTGGAAAAAAGTAGTAAGTAGAAAGAAGTAGATCATGATTCAAAATACTAAATTGTCAAGAATTTATTTATGAATTAAAAAACTGCCAATCCCAATAGTTGAAATGTTGTAATAATCAATCTACATTCTAAGGTTTTATTTTTTTCCAAAAATATTGAAAACTGAGTCAAATAATCGGTTACAAAGTTTTTTTTATAGTAAAGAATCCATAACTGCCCGCAAACTAAAAACCCTCATAAATTTTGACTCATTGATTGGAATGGAATGATTCAAACCTTTTCACATATATACAATTGTAGAAAAACAATTTCAAATTTTTATTTCTGAAAAAATTGTTTTTTTCAGATTTGCCCAAATTGCCCCCCCGGAGAAAAAAATAACATATTAGGCCATAACTTTTGACTCGTATTTCCAAATGTCATGAAATTTAATGCACATGAAAGATATTCCTTGTCCCCAAGTTCTATTAAAATTTCTGTCCAAAATATTTAACCCCTAAAGGACCGTGAGTGCAGATTTTGAACTATGAATGAACGGAAACACATCCTAAATCCACCGAAACGCATTTTTTCATCTATCAGTTTTGTTTGAAGATTCTTATATTATTTCTTTAACATTTATACGGTTCAGATTATGAAGATTTTACTTTGCAAATATTTTGTAATTCAAAAGGTATCGGGAGGTCTAGTCTCAAAATGTAACTTTTTCAATTCAAAAAATGACCCTTCAAAAATGACTTGAATAAAACAATCAAATAAAAATCTTCAAAAAATACTATAATTAGAACTCAATATTTTGAACTTATAGAAAAAAAATCTTTTAAAAATCATAAATATTCAATCTACAATTGATTTTAGAAGGAATTTCCATTTTCTGGCTTCAAATTTTTATTGAAAAATATTGGTGTATATTTTTGTTGATCTAATTGTATAGACGTGATCTATAAATAGCATTTTACAACTGCTATTCGAGAGTCATCATTAAAATATTCTTCTAAGTTGCATTTTATAATAGATCTTTACAATTTTGGAAATCTTGACACTCCTCCGGTCCTTTAGGGGTTAAACCTCCAGTCACAGGTACTTGCCTAAAATTTCTATAATGCCAAAAAACGCATGTTGGTCCTTTAGGGGTTAATGAGATGAAAGTCATGAGGAGTTTTAGTTAAGGGTAGTTATGGAATCTCTGTTCTTAAATAAACTTTGAAGTCTTTTGTTTAACTCAATAAATTTTCAATATTGAAAAAATGAAAGCCAATAGGATCTAGATTTTTTATACAAAATTACAACCAATGCAGTGGCATTTTTCAAATCTATAAATAAATTCTTAACAGTTTAGTATTTAAAATTATTCTTTACTTCTTTCTACAAATTATTTTCTTAAGCATGAATGTGAAATATTTTTTGTTGAAACTTTTTATATGCATTTCCAACTTGTTTCTTCAATGTATTATGGAGAATTGTAAGCTATAGGATCTATATATTTTGGAATAAAAAGTTTGAAATTGAAACCTAACCATTTAAAATGAGTTGAAAATCTTCTTTTTGAAACCTAAGCATCATGATTTTGCAATTGGTAAGGTCTTTTACTCTGAAATTTTAGGAGAATGTACCTTAACAAGTTAACTTAAAGATCCTACAATTGGATTTGCTAATACTAATTATAGATTAAGATTTTTAGCCTTGCTTTGAAGTCTAGTCTTTTGAAGCAGTTTTGGGCCTCCAAAGATGAGGAATTTTAGGGATTAACCTCTAAATGCCCAAGGCTTGTTTCGGGCTTCCTAGAATTTGCTCATAATTGAACAAAATGCCAACATTTTGATAAGTTGTATCAAATTTTTTTGAACTGTAACCGTACAAATTCAAACTAGACATGTTAGAGATCTCATAGGAAAAGATAACACTTATGGAGTGAAAGATTATAATGTTTGACCATGAGGGTGCTAAAATTGCAAAAATCTTTCAATCTTCTTTACACAAATCAAATCTAAAAAGTTGGTGATAAAAAAAATATGAGGTTAAAGGGCCTCACTTGTATAACCCCAATCAATTTATGGCTTCTTAAAATCTACTCTACAATTTTTTTAAATGAATTTTGAATGTGATTTTTTCTCCAAGATCTAGTGTATTTGAGGCTCCTTTCCAAGAGCTCTCAACACTACGGGAAGTCAAGATTGCAATGGTTACCCTTGTACAAAAACTTGAATAGAAAAATCACTATCAGTTATTTTCAAGATCGGATTTTTGGTGCTAAAATTAGACTTCAAGAAGAACTTTCTAAAAATATAAACTACTAAAAATAGCAACTTGGTTAGGTTTGATCTAACTTCAAAGTTTTGCAAACACCAGATTTGGGTGTCTTGGGCATTTAGGGGTTAAGCCAAATTTGAAGCATGTCCAAAAAATTTACAAATTTGTAGAGCAATAATTAAAAAACAAAGAAATTTTTTCATATGAAGTTTCTTAGAGCATCTGTAGTGGTTTCTCGGCAAACAATTCTTGTATCGAAAAATGGATGGGCATTCCATGAGGCCTACATAGTGTTGGTTTTTCTTTGAACAAATTGATCCAATGCAAAGCCAACAATCTAAATGTCATATGGACTTTTCCGCATTATAAAAAGAAAGAAAGAATCTACATTAACCCCTAAAGGCCCAAAGTCCCTTGAGGGGACACTTGGGATTTTCGGCAGGCTTGTGTGACCTCAAATTTTGACCTAATTTTTTGAGAAACTTTTTTTGAAGATTAGCTTTCTAAAAATACAATTTTTATTCAATTAGTGCCCGTGAGCAAAAGTTATGCCATCCAAAGTTTTGCAAGCAGTTTGCCTGGCAGAACAAAAAAACACAAAAAAATGATTTTTAAAATTTAAATTTTATTTCAGAAAGATTATATTTTTGTCTACATTTGAAGCTTTGATTGATTCTGTTTGTCTAGACTAATAATGAGAAAGTTATAGACAATCTCGTTTTTCAAATAATCTATGCATTCTTCAAAAAATAACTTCTAGGATTCATTTTTGAATGCAATTTTCAAATTTTTTCAAATATTTTTTGATAGGGTGGAATTTGTTTGCAGGAAGAGTCTCACCATTGGGATTACAATGTTTCAATTCCATCTTGGTTTGAGCTATTAACAATTTAGCAGTTCATTCAATCTTAGACCTATTTCTACTAAACAATTTTTTTGCATGCAAAAATCAAGTTTTGATATTTTGAATTTTTTTCTACAACTCTCAACTCAAATTTTCAACAAAACAAATTTAAACCTATGGTCCGCAGTGCAAATTTTTTTAACAAATGGCTGCCAAAGTCATTTGAAATTGCATGCCAACATTAAAAAAATCTTACTTTTTCAATTTCAAATGCTAGTATCTTCCAATGCGTATGGTCCAACTTCATAAAAAATTTACCACATGATCTTAGACATGTGAAGTACAAGATCCTAAGGTTAGATTCTAAAAAAAAATGTGTTTTTTGGTTTCTTGAGTGATTGCAACAAACATGGTAGTTTTGAGTGGTTTCGGAGCCTGGAAAATGTTGTGGGCCTTTAAAGGTTAAAAAAGTCTTTTTATGGAAATAAGGGAAGGCTGAATTGATTGGCATTCATAACAATGGAGGGAAAAGGTTGACAATAATGACTATTTTTACATTGAGTCAATTTGCAGGCCCATCACATTTTACAAACTTGCCAATCCCGGGTGGTTGAGGCCCTAGAAGTGGAGCCCCCTATAACAGTTGGATTGGAGTGCAAATTTATTAACCCCTAAATGTCCAAGGCCTGTTTTGGGCTTCCTGGAATTTGCTCCAAATTGAACAAAGTGCCAACATTTTGATAAGTTGTATCAAATTTTTTTGAATTGTAATCGTACAAATTCAAGCTAGACATATTAGAGATCCCATCAAAAAAGATAACACAACAGTATCACTCATGGAGTGAAAGATTATAATGTTTGACCATGAGGGTGCTAAAATTGCAAAAATCTTTCAACCTTCTTTACACAAATCAAATCTAAAAAGTTGGTGACCAAAAAAATACGAAGTCAAAGAGCCTAACTTGTATAACCCCGATCAGTTTATAGCTTCTTAAAATCTCTCTACAATTTTTTTAAATGAATTTTGAATGTGATTTTTTCTCCAAGATCTAGTGTATTTGAGACTCATTTCTAAGAGCTCTCAACACTACGGGAAGTCAAGATTGCAATGGTTACCCTTGTACAAAAACTTGAATAGAAAAATCACTATCAATTATTTTCAAGATCGGATTTTTGGTGCTAAAATTAGACTTCAAGAAGAACTTTTTAAAAATATAACCCATTAAAAATAGCAACTTGGTTAGGTTTGATCTAACTTCAAAGTTTTGCAAACACCAGATTTGAGTGCCTTGGACATTTAGGGGTTAATCACAATTCACTCTATACTTGGCACAGTGCCGATACCATCACTGTTGTAGGGAGCACTAGTTCATTTTGAAATCTAAATTGCTACCCCTCCTAATTCTCCAAATAATTTTAAAATTTTAAAAGATGACATTTTGTACAGTCTGCATTCCAAACTGACCCTGATTTTGACACACAAATCAGTGTTGAAACTGACCGACCCAGGAGTTAGTACGGTACCTCTCTTATCTGCCATGTTGGCAAATGAGCCTCTTCATGGGACTTCCTCAATCGTTCAGAGCTGCATTGAATTCCAGTCTCACTTGGGCCCCATTGTCGAGACGGCCTGTCCTGCACATGTACCCCCACTGGATCATTCAAGTCACTGACAGCTCCTCGAGTACTTGATTATTAGCTACTGTAGTCCACCACTGTCGTATCAATCTTTTGGAACGGAGCCAGAGCTACTAGTTTGCAAACGATCGACTAGCTACAGTAGCTAGCTAGCTTCAGGGTTGTATCGATCGCAGCTAGCTTCAAGTTCCATGGCTCAAATTGTTGAAGTTAGAAGGGTTCAAGTGAACCAGCACTACTGTAGCTAGGGGAAAATAGCTGCTTCCTGTGCACGCATTTCTTGCCATTCTTAATCGCAGAGAAGCTAGAGCTTGAATGCTTTGTGACAATGTAGAGCTCACATTTGCGATAGACAGACAGTCAAGCTTGCGTCTAGCTCCTTTCATATATAACTGACAGGTTGTGATCGATCGAGCAAGTGGAGATGGAAGACCTGCGCACAACAGGAGCTTGGTTTAGTGTGGCGCTTGCCGTGGTGTGCTTGTTGGACTCGGCTTGGACGCCAGCTATGGCGATCACTGATCCTGGCGATGGTAAATCAAACAGTTTAATATATCAGAAATCTTGTGTTTCTCGTTTGCATTTCTTTTCTAAAGGAGAGGCTGCATGCATTAACCATACAGTATACATTAGAGGCTCCATTGACCATACAGAGGTGGAGTTTGATTTGTGTTATGCGTGTAAACATTTGTCCTATGGACATTGAGCTTTTTGCAAATTGATTTTTTTTTAGCTTTACAGATACTATACGTGCAAAGTTTTAGATGACACAAGTTTTTAGATTGTTGTAGGGAAAGGCTCAAAGTTCAGCTGTATGGGGGCATGGAACCTCTACCTCGCTGTATGGTGAAACTTAAGGAGACTTTACATGTATCCAAAGCCTCCGAGAACTGGTCTCCCAAGCGAATTGTGTAAACAAGCTTTCATGGGAACCTTCTGTTGAAACAGGAAGAAATGCAATGATTCCAATTAATGTTTTTTTCCCTAAGTTACTTCAAAGAAAGGGGGGTCGGACTAGTTTTGAAGCTGGGTATTTAGTTTTCGTTCGTGCTGTTCTCAAGGTTGATATTTTTGAATCACGCTTTTGGTGGCCCACTTCAGTAAGCAGGGGTTTACATTTTGTATCGAACTGGAAGAACTAAAATTGATTAGTGATTTAAGGAAAGCTCCTGCTTCAGAACTAATCTGTCTTCCTAGTATGAAATAACCAATGGAATCGATTTGCACATTACATAAAATTATTCAGCATTGTTTTTTCTTTGCATAATTTTTTCGTCTTTTTCTCTCTTGTGAGTTTGCAGTAAAAGGTTTGCAGGCATTGCAGCAGGCATGGAAAGGGGACACATCATTGTGGCGAGGCGTAGATCCTTGCTCAGAAGGATGGCTGGGTGTTTTATGTGATGGAAACAACACCAGGGTGACATCCTTGTACGCTGACTCTCCTCTTTACAATTTCTCTCCAGGTTTTGAAGGAACCAACTTATGTGCATTGATATCCAACTTAGTTTCAACATTCGGTTCACTTTGTTCTTCCATAATACTCCCTCTGTTTCTGAATAATACCAGTGTTTCCTTTGTGTTTTACAAAGGGAACATTGGTATTATTCAAAAACAGAGGGAGTATAAATTATAAATGCTGACTCAAAGACCATTGTGAACGAAGAGTTTGTTGGGTGTCGTTCAACTAGCCATGGGTAGTGATGGTTATCTTGATGTTTCCTTTGGAGGTAGACTCGGGTTCTTGCAATGTTGAAAGCTGCCCTCCTTTACGTGCAGGTACTTAGTAAGCAGAGACCTTTCTGGAGAAATTCCACCAGACATTGCATTACTTTCTGCTCTCCAAAACCTGTGAGTGCTCTTAATGCTCCTAATGAACCAAGTGCTTTAGGACAAATATTTTTTCCCCAAATAACTTCTAATTTATCCAAAAGTAATACTTGAATCTCTTCAAGGCAATCTTCCTTCATTGAGGTGAAATTGAAGCAAATTATTTACTATTACAAAGATATAAGGAATTCTGCAAAAATGTGGAAACTGTTAACAAAAATCAGGCTCTAAAGTGTCAAACCTGTGTAGCAAACGCTAGAACTGCACATAATATTATGACATTTCTTACAAGTGCAAATCACTTGGAAAAGTGTGCATTGGTTGAATGGGTGAGTATGTGAACAAAAGTTTGTGCAACCCATGCTGAAAAAAAAACTCCATGTTGACAGGGATCTCTCCTTCAACCGTGATTTGGGAGGCAAGCTACCTGCTGCACTGGGTTCTTTGACCAGCCTACTCTATTTGTAAGTTCTACACTACTTGTAGTTCTACATTTCAAGGGATTGTATGCATACTTTGACAATTATAGAGCTAATCGATCTTAGACTTAACCTAAATGCTCAAACCATCACTTAAGTGAGAGATGATTGTTTAAAAAGTGCACTTGACGAAGCTTAAAAAAACAACCCCATATAGTATATCAATGGAAAGAAGAGGAAGCATGCTCTGCCTGAATCATCAACAGAGATGTTTTGGAGGAGTTACAATTATTTCTTATGATTCTAAAAAATTGATCTTACTATCTTTAGTTTAAACACTTCGATGCTAACAAATTGCCAAGTTTGATTGCCTGTCATTAGCACAAAGAAGAAAAGGAGAGAAGTGAGGAGAAAACTCGTGACATTAACTTTTGGTCCAAACTGCGATTTGCTTTCAGGAGTTTGCAGGACTGTAGTTTCTCAGGGAAGATTCCGCCCTCACTTGGACAGCTGGTGAAGCTGAAGTTTTTGTAAGTTCCAATTAATTGATCTCTCTGGTCAACGTGCCACTCTACTTTATTAAGAGCCTGTTCATTCTGGATCCCATGAATATACTTGATAGTTACTCCGTATTAGTCATTTTTACATGCCTCAAAAGGGATACTAAAACTGCTAGAAAACGATAAGAATCGGTCTTTGAAATCCATATCTTAGATCTTATATATTGTTTTCCTGTGGAGCCGAAGATTTGATCGAATGTGTGTGTCGTGTGTTTCTGCAGTGCTGTGAATAACAATGAACTCACAGGAGAGATTCCATCTGCTCTCGGTGCACTTGCCAATCTGACCTGGTTCGATGTGGCTTACAATGGCTTATCAGGACCTTTACCCGTCTCTACCACTAGCCCGGACCACCTGGGGCTGGATACCTGGCCAAATATACAGCATTAGTAAGACACTTCCCTCTGAAAAATATTGTAAAAATTTTCAATCGAGTTGGTCAGATTTGAATTGAATTGGCACAGTTTTTGGGTTTTCGTACACTTAGAGACAGACAGACAGACAGACAGACAGACAGACAGGACTTTGAGAATTCAGAGCTTATTCAGATGGTGTCCAAAGAAGGCATGCTAGAGTGTGCTGGAAATCTCTTTGAGTTGCCAATAAGATCTAATAAAAATAATTTGTGTTTAATAAAAGGAACTATGTTTAATTGGTGAAGATTGTGGGTGCGCGGATGTATCTTAGTTACTGATTCAGGTGGTGTTTGATTTGTAGCCATCTGAATGACAACCATTTTTCAGGCTCCATTCCACCTGAACTTGGGAATGCTGCGAAGTGCCTGCATATGTGAGTTGCTCATTTTTTCTCATTTTCTGCACACAGGAATTTGACAACAGATACTGTACTTCTGCTGTATTTTAGGCTAAGCACCTAAGTAAGAACCAATTGCAGGTTCAATCTAATTAGGAGCAGGCAAAAATGGCATTATAGATGCAAGGGTTTAACACGGCTAGATTTTCTAGAAAATGTCTACACGGTTTCCAGGTAAAATTCATGAGACCGAATGGTCAGATTCATTTAATTTCTATTGCAATGCATGCGCAGGCTGCTCGAGGTCAATTCATTTAGTGGACCGATTCCTGACACGTTTGGAAATCTTTCTAACCTTCAGATTCTGTAAGTGATTATCCAACTTGTGTTAAAATTAAGACATCTGCTGGCTTTTCTATGTGGGGATACTAACTTATTCTTGTGAATGTTCATACAGTTTGAACTAGCATTGTAGATCAGTGCCCAATGAAGAATGGCTAATGCTGATTTTGCTATTTTGCTTATTCATAGAATGTGCTGGAATCTTTGTGCTGTTCTTTAATTAGAGTCCCAAATGACCAAGCTTAGTTTGTCTTCCACTTGAACGTGATTTGTAGGATTGCTCTAAATCAATGAGAGGCTTTTAACTGGTTCTTTCTGTACTACAGGAGTCTTCACTACAACAAGCTGAGTGGTCCGATTCCCCCTACGCTAAACAAAATCATCAAAAATGGTAGTACTGCTGGGTTGCATCAAATGTATGTTTAACTCGACCGCAACAGTTAATTTCATTTGCATATGTTTGGGTGCGTGAAATTTACTAGAATGAGTATTTGTGCTCTTGAAGGTCACATTCTTTAGAGTTCGCAGAAGTTTTCCTCTCAGTGTTATATAGAAACTCTACCTTGTTCTTAGAAGAAGTTATTTTAGAGATTATGAACTGTATTTCGTTTGTCTTTTCATTTTTTTTAAGTGTCACTTTTTGTGCTATCTATCTACTGTTGGATTGTAACTTCTGTTTTCTTATTCTTGTTGTTCTGGTGATCAGCCGTGTATCCAACAATCAGCTCACTGGGACTCTACCGAATTTGGATGCCCTTAACCAGCTTGAATATGTGTAAGAAACCCTAAACCCTTGGTTCATCTTGATATTTTCCCAAGTACAGTCGCAATGGCATCCTTCTTTCGTTCGTTGACTGAACATTTGCAAAGCTGTCTGGCAGTGATTTTAGCAACAACTCTTTCGATCCACAGCGTTTTCCTGCATGGTTAAATGCGTCCTCAAGTACTCTTCAGACAATGTAAGAACTTCAAGCACCTTGATTGGCTTGCCCTCTAGTGAATTTTTCTGGATCCTCTATTGCTTTCTATATTAAACTCAAATTTAAGTAACTCTAGACTAGTAACAGATTCTTGTCCAAATTTTAATTGTAAGCCCAAAATCACTTTAACTGTCAATACTTTTGTCACAATGTTGATTTCTAAATCTTTACCCATCATGAGTCATTTCGTTGCTTTCAAAGACTATTCTATCAACAATTTAGGGTTGAGAAACTCTATTAACAGCCTGTTGACTGCCGAACATTCGATCACATTAACTGGAGACCATGATTTTGGTCTAGAAGAGGGTTTTATTGGGGGCAATACAGTCTACAGGAGAACCAGACATATGCCTTTATATTGGAGGGTTAGGGTTTAGGTTTGTGGGTTGTGGGCTACTATACCACCCCAAAAAATCCTCGCCTAGAATTCCTTAAATTTGAGTTCATAGATACAACTTCCTACCCTCTTTCAAGATTTTGAGGTCCCTGAGATTTCCACACTTTCAAATGATGTCCAACTTAATGGTTGATCAAGCTTTGACTATGCTTTTGCGGTTGCTTTTGGAGATTACAGAAGGTTCGAAAGTGGTAACCTTGTTGGACCTCTCCCTGCTGATATTTTGAGCTATCCTGCACTTCAAGGCCTGTGAGTGTCTGAACCACCGCAAGAAATTGATGAAAATTTCTGCTCATCTACTTTTTAGACTTTGTTGAATTTTATTGCAAGGGGTTTTAGGGTTTAGGGTCTGTATGTACTTTACGACTTAAAAAAACAAACATGAGCTATAGCTTGATTTGCTTTTGTGTTTTTCAGGTACCTCCAAAAGAATCAATTAAATGGAACCTTGACTATCACAGAGGACATTGGAAAGAGCTTTCGATACGTCTCCCTCCAGCACAACAAAATCGCCTCCATTGTCCAACTTGCTCCCAACACCACAATTTTACCTCAAATTCAGTGAGTTACATGCTCTCGATGTACTGGTAACTGTCCTTGCTTTAATTTTTTATATAATAAACCTTAGACCATGTCAATGTTTCTGTAAGAATCAGCACAAATGGTCCCTGCATAGGATTTGCTATCATGTGGAGACTCTGGTGCTTCTCTTGTTTATATTTGAGTTCAGCATGCAACAGGTCAATTTGAATCTATTGAATCGTTTTCCTGTGATTGGTAACATCCAGTCACTGCAGTTCCAGAAGTTCAATCACAAAATGAAATAAATCTTGTAAGATGTGCGCATTTGAAACTATATGGCTTTCAGAACTCGGACTGTCCAAAAATCCATGAGATTGTTCAATCACGGACAGTTTTTCATTCCAAGTGTGTCAAATGCACGTTATTCATAACAGTCTGATTGTAGATTCACATAACATTATTAACCATAGCAGATGGGATGTCTTCACACATTGCTTCATAGTGTTATAATCGTGTCTTTCAAAACCAAAAAAATCTAGAAAATAATTCTAAACTTCAACTGTTTGTAGTGATATGCTCCACCTTTTCTCTGTGTATACCGTTCACGGTAGGTTTAGGGTTCACATGACTGACTTGCCTCTAGCCATTTCTTGTGGTCCCAAACTCCTTGACTCACTCAATAATGTTATAATCCTGTCATTCAAAACCAAGGGAAATCAAAATAATCGTTTCAACTTCAATTTGTTGCACTTGTTTGTCCAGTTCTGTGTGCCTAGGGTTTAGGGCTCACAAGACTTCATTTTTGTGCAGATTGCAAGGAAATCCCCTCTGCACAGGCGCCCCCGGAGGCCTAATCCAAGTGAATCCCACCTTATGCTCCCCCAATCCCAATCCAAAATCATCTTCCCCAACCCCAACTACCACCAAATGGACCTCCCCACTGGCAACCATCTCCACCTGCCCAACTCCCTGCAACCAGCTCACTCTCACCTTAAACCCTTACACGTGCCATTGCTCCATCCCTCTTATCGTCACCCTCGAGTTTCGAGCTTTCACCATCTCAAATATCGACGATGATGCGTTATGGGAGTCTCTCAGAAACCAAACCTTCTTCTCCCTCAGAAATATTTCCAATCCACCAGCGATGCCAGTGGAAAGGAACCAAATATGGGTTTACAATGCGTATTTTAATGAATCGTTGATTGATACGTTGAAAGCACAGGCCAATTTGTATATTTTCAGTGGGAAGGGGAATGTGATGGATAGTGTTAATGAGGATTTTATCACGGAGAGCTTCTCGAGTCAGAAAGTGAAGTATGGGAGTCCGTTTAAGCCGCTGGTGGTTGTGGGAGTGCAATCTTCTCGAGGTATGCCATGGTTGCTACATCCTAAAATTGACTGAATCGTAAGACTTTGTGTTTCTACAGTAATCTTTGAAGTCATCCATCGGACCTTACAGGGTTAACTAATGTCAATCTAAAGGAGCATTAGTCCAATATAAGTTAACGTTAAATTGCTTTCAAGTTATTTGTGATGACACTCTTGTATTACAATATTATAAGATGTTTACAGAAGGTCTCATGGAGTGTTGCAGAAGTACTGTACGTAGTCTCTGGACTCTCCAACAGGGTGATCATAGGTATTGCTGTGGGAGCTGGAGCTTTGTTGGCACTTGCTGCATTTCTTGCCTTGGTTGCTTTAAGGCTGAAACGCAGAGCTGAGGAAGAACGGACGAAAAATCCTTTCGGTAAAGCATTTGTTCTTTTATCTAAGCATCATAAAAAATATTCCAAATCCTTATTCTGCCATGAAGTTCGCGTATCATTTGCGTTTATGTAATCGAAGAGAATTTAATCTGAAGTGGCCTACAATTAGACTACCGCATCATGGTTCCTCTTTATGTGCAAGTGCATGGCTGTCTTCTTGGGTATGTCAACTTCTTGATGGCAATTTCTCCTACAGATTAGACTGATAGGTTGAATTTTCAATATCTGACAATGAAAGAATATTCTTCCGCTTGGTATTGACTGAATAAGGTTATGCTATTTGATGCGATGGCCATGGGGTGAAGTGGAATAAGAATTTGAATGGTGAGTTTGCTGGATATGCAGCTGCATGGCAGAGAGCTGGAGCTGGCGAGGCACCCAGCCTTAAAGGAGCCCGTTGGTTTACTTTTGATGATATTAGGAGAATGACAAACGAGTTTGATGATGTCAATATGCTTGGCGTTGGTGGTTATGGCAAGGTGCGTCTTATTTTCTATCCATCCATTTTGAATCACAAATACTTTTGTAAATCATAGCATTATTCAGCAGTGTTGGATGTTTCCCATAGTCAACACTGAGAGGTAGACTATTCAATCATCTTTAGGTTCTGAAATTCAATCAAGAAGTCAAGTCAGTTGGAGAAAAGTCCGACAGAACTAAGTATAAATAAAAGAGAAGACGGAGCAACGGACTAGAGAAAGAATTGGGTCAGTCATCACACAGAAAGAACAGTGATAATCAAATCATATCATAATCAAATCAAGTCCATTCTAGATTAAATTATCTAAATTATTGCCTGGGTTCTAATGACACCCCAAGTATATTTGTTACAATGTCTGTTTATACAAATGTTTTCAGTAAAAGTAGATTGGTTCATGAACTATTAAACAACATTGTGAAAAGCTAGAACCTTCCTCATGGTTCATGGGGAGGTCTCTCTACGGTCATAGTGATTGTGGGGAACGTTTTCTTTATGATATTGTCTTCCAGTTCTTGAAACGGTCTAAATTACTACAAACTCTGTAAAGTGTTTTTAAACAACACTCATAATAATTGGTCAAGTGATTGAAACAGTCCCATTTTACTACAAACTCTGTTAAGTGTTTGTAAACATCATTTCATAATAACTGGTCAATGGGTGTTTACTTGAGCAGGTTTACAAGGGAGTTATGGCAGGGACAGGGGCAATGCTTGCAGTGAAGAGGGCCCAAGAAGGTTCCAAACAAGGCGCACACGAGTTCAAAAATGAGATAGAGCTTCTTTCAAGAGTTCACCACAACCATTTGGTGGGGCTTGTAGGGTTCTGCTATGAAAAGGCTGAGCAGATCCTTGTTTATGAGTACATGCCGAATGGTTCATTAACGGACTGGCTCCGTGGTAAGTATGCATGACACTGACAGTTTGTTTTTTCAACCAACTAATTACTGTTCTAGAGTTTTTCAGGATGTATCAATTCTGAATCAATGACCTTTGATGTGTCCAAGTCATAGAGTCTACCTCCAAAAGGAGGCTCCTTGTTATCTTCGTTCATGTGGCATAGTTAGTAGAACTAACTTCAACAAAAATGTCATTCATATTCGTCTCAGGACTAGAGCTATTCTTCTTCTCTCAATGATCCTGGCTTCTTCTCTCAATAATCCTCGCAAGTTTTGCTTAAATCTTAGTTGAATCTCTTAGTGTTGCTTATAATTATGATGGAACAGAAAACATGGATACTCTTCCATACAAACGGTATGTTCACTAGTGGAACCACATATGAGAGAACAAGTGAGAGAACCACATAGTTCAGTAATGAGTTGAATTCCAAGCTGTGGTGAACTCTAGTTATCTCAAGTGTGGTTCCCACAAGTAGTTAGAGGTGATGTAACAAAGTGAATCGATGTACCTAAATTCTTTCCAAAGTTCCTTGCGAACACTGAGTGCAAACGTACCTTTTAAAACCGGTATAAAGAAGTTTCGTTTATTTGTATGCATTGCGATTACAGGTGGGAAATCAAACCAAATGTTGGGCTGGGACACAAGGCTCCAAATAGCGTTGGGCGCAGCTAGAGGCTTAGCGTATTTGCATGAGAATGCAAATCCACCAATCATCCACCGAGATGTGAAGGCGTGCAACATCTTGCTAGACGAGAGCATGAATGCCAAGGTCGCTGACTTCGGCATGTCCGTCTTGGTTCCTAATGACGATGAGAAGCACAACCAAACCATCAAGGGCACTGCGGTACGTACAATCTCTTGCCAATCTCTGCAATCCATTGACTCAATTATTGTGATAAATATTCAAGTTGAGACTTTAATGGTTGGTTATTTCTTTCCTAAGTTTTGCCCTTCAAATGGGATACAAAATTTTAATCTTCAAAATCTAAACAGTAGCAAAGAATCTAGGGGTGCAAAAATGAGTAGGAATGAGTCAGTCGCGCTTAATTCCTACGTACTCTTCAGTCCATATTTTGGAAGTTTTGTCCAAATAACTTCTCCACCATGACACAATGTGGGTTGCTTCTCAGGGCTACCTTGACCCAGAGTACTACTCCACCAGTATCATGTCCCCCAAGAGCGATGTCTACAGCTTTGGAGTGGTATTACTGGAGCTCATAACAGGAAGACCCCCAGTCAGCCGCGACGGGAACCTTGTGAAAGGCGTCAGGAGCACATTAAACCAGCCCAAGCCAGGCATCTATGAGCTGCTGGACCCTGTCCTTGTCAACACCCCTCTCCAAGATCTGGAGTCCTTTACAAGGCTGGCTCTGGAATGTGTGGAAGACACTTCCGTTGCGCGGCCGGGCATGCACGAGGTGGTGAAGCAGCTGGAGCTTCTGCTTGGTGCCAAATCCTTTTTGGGTGACCATGTTATTATGTCTTCGCCTAATAAGAGGACAGAGAGCGTCGCTGTGCAAGGCGCGATTCCATTCTTGGAGGATGTGGACCCTGCTTCTAGACAGTACTCGCACGCGTCCACGTCCGCGTCTGCATCGTCGCCGCTATCCTCTTGCAAGTACAGTGGGGGGTTCAAACCGAGTCCACGATAATAAGTTTCGCCTGTATCAAGATTATGTCAGGTAATGCCAAAGCAGGCCAGGGCATGAAGAGCAACCAGGGAGTCAACCTCCCTCGCTGTCGATCCGCGCGGCTCGGGATACTTTCCTGTGCTTGTTCTTCTGAACCTGGCTTGCTTTGCCATTACCTAAGTTAGTCCATTCCTAGGCTGATGGCAAATTTGGCTCAAGTTAACAATGTGCCACTTGTCACTCTTTAATTGCTTATAAACATGGAACAAGCTTTCGTGGAGTCCCCCAAAATTGCTGATTTTGCACCCACTGCTAACAAGGCTTAGGGATTGGAGGTTTAAGTGATAGCAGACTTGGGACAGTTGGATGTAGGATTCCAATTTTCCAAGGTTGTGTTGGCTAGTTTGGTCCATGTGAATCGGTAGATGCTTTAACTTGTCTTTTTGGTACAGTAGATGCTGAGAAGAATGTACTTGCAGGTTTAGCAATCAAGCCTGCGCAAACTCTACGTATCATGCATTCGATATATATAATAGATTGTGAACTAATTTCAGTAACCATCCTTTTTATAATTTTTCTGTTATTACTTAGATGTGATCTTCACCCCTAAGTGCCCCAAATGACCAACACTGGCCGCTATAAATATTGTACAGAGAAGTTGAAAAACAAATTTAGTGGAAGGGAGTAGTATGTATCCATGCAAATAAGAAATCATTATCTTCACATTTGTTTTGCCGAGACGGAAATGCTGGGCTCATGAGAAGATGAGCCCTCAATATTACCCAATGGCCACAATAGGTCACATATACACAAATTCCACGCCACCTAACATACTCCTCCTTCTATCCCTCATCACCTCTGCGGAATTCATGCTAGAAGTGAAGAAACTCTCAGAGCTTTAACTCAAGAATTTCACTCTTGCAAGGTCAAACTGGGTGGACGGGGCTCCCTTCAAAAGAAACTAAAAACTTAAAAAATCACGAATCCTCCCTGTCGGATAGGCTCAGCAATGAGAGCTGTAATGTAAAATAACCAGCTGTGCATGCGCTCAGCGGTTGAAACTAGAGCCTGAAACCAAAATAACAGCGAAGAGTACATCGGCTAAATATGATTGAGGTTGGTTGGAAACATGAACACTCACTTGAAAGGCAGCTAGAGTCATAGCCCGATGCAAAGAGATTTTGCTGACAGTCTTGAGGTGCCGTTCTTCGCCCTTGATCATTAAAAGAGTCGGCCATCGTCTTTAACATCATCGGACTCTTTAGCAGATTTGAAACTCACGCCCTCCACAGAAGATGCAACCAAAAAAACAGACTCAAAAGTCTGAAATTCAAGGCATTGCACGGTGCCGGCACCCATCTTCTTCCTGTACCTTTTAGTACCTCCCAGCAGCGATGGGCACAAGATTGTGCGCAAAATGAATCTGGATTCTATTTTCAAAGGTTTTGAGGCAGTTCCTCAAGAATGTTATAGATCAATCCAAGAAATAATGAAGTAAATATGAATCATTAAGTAGAGCTTGCTCCTTGTGGCCTCCTCCTAAGACCGTGGCAGTCGTACCATTATCGCTGTGAATCCAGCAAAGAAGTCCACAGCGTGCGGTCACATCGAAAAATGTCTTTTGCCACCACGGATTGACTGTTCTCCCAAGCGTTCTTGCTTGAAATCGGAAGAGATAAGGATTGGCTCTCTGAGTAGAAGAGTTCATTCGATCGCATATTTTCTTTTCCAATAATGGCCTTAGAGTCCACATCTTCGGCCTCAGACAGTGAAGAGACCCCTTGGTTACCAACTTCGCTATCGTGTGGATAAGTGAATAAAGAGGTTGACCTATTCACGTCCAAACAAGCCATCCTTGCTGCAAACGACGACACTCCCACAAATCCTGCGTGAATATCCTGTTTCGCGGTTGCATTGTTGACCAAGACATATGGTTGAGAATCCTCCTCAGCGAGCCCCTTGACTTGCACTCCCTTATCAGTCACAAAAGCAGTCTTCCTTTCGGTTGATAAGCAAAGCTTTTCCAAAGCAACTGTTGTATCTTCAAGACCGTCGTCTCCATCGTATAATGGATTCCCGCCATGTGCTGCTCCACTTTCGGGTTTGAACAAAAATCTTCTCAAGCTGTCCCTACTTTCAGAGCATGATCCAGAAACGGTCCCACTTCCAATTGCTGATGCAAACTGGCCATCTGAAGTCTGAAAATTTCCAGAACTTCGACCAAAAAGCTCGTGAGACCCAGGAGCAGGTTGCGAATAGGAGTTATAATTAGTTTTCGAATAGTCGTAAGTACCAGCATAACGGGTGCCAACTCTAGTGCTTGTTGCTTGATCAGGACCTTCGTCAACTTCCTGTGCCCACTGGAAATCATCTGAACCCATGACGCTTCCAGAGTCGATATGCCCAGCAACTCTCGCATCATCATTAACTTCTTCACGACAAATTAACATACGGAATCAGTAGACCGTGATGGAAATATAAATGACATGTCCTCTGGTGCTAAAGGCGCTTTGGCGACTCAAGAAATGCAATCACCACAGAATTTGCTTGAAAAATGTCGAAAGAGTTTTAGCAAACGCCAGCAGAAACTCAAATATTAAGTATATCTAGAATTAATCAATGTAGATATAATGAGGATCAAATGTCAAGCAGCTGAGAGATATTGAATAGAGCCGCTCCATCCTAAATTGTTGACAGAAAATGGTTGGAAGGAATGAGAATGATTCATTAACACTTAAGCCTTCTTAAAAACATTCGGACATACAATCAATCAAAATATTGACTCCTAAAATGAAAACTTAAATGATTTACAGCTTTGATTTTTTTTTTAAATAGACTGAGCGAGGATTGACGGCCCATCGGTGGTCTAGAATTAACGAAATAGTCTAGAACTAGTTAAATTAGAGTTTATAACACGTTCTCTGATAACAGATAAAAAAAAGGACCGAGGATTTCATTCGGAAGAAAAGACTTGGTTTAAAGGAGCGGAGCTCAAATCGGATGGTGCATACACCATATCCGAAGGTTGAAACAAGACAAGACACATTTAAAATGATGGGATTTATTACCTGGATTACCAGCAGTTTTTGGGGGTCCAAGACCAAATGAAAAGTCGCTCATGCTTTCCTCGGGGCTAAAACACACTCTACGTGTTCTTGCTTGAACATTCGATTTGTCAATGCTGGCAGCATCCCATCTCAATCCAACGCCAGTAGACTGCGGCTTTCGAAGCGAGCTTTTCCCCGACCCATGATTACTGAACTTACGAATTTTGGCACTGGGATGAGGATCGAATGATCCTACTTGGAACTCGTACAGCTGGTTCGGAGGCTCTTCAGAAGATGGTGTAAGAATAGCGTCTGCCTTATTAGGTAAAGATGAAAATGAAATCTGGCGATCAAGGGACCGAGAAGAACGCCTGTCCAGTTTCTGTTCCTGTATAAAATTACTGCACAAGACGAACTCTTTAAATACAACAGACCCACATGCCCAACAAATATGCGATTAGACTTCAACATTGCCGAATGCAACCTTATCTCATTGCGAAGACAGAAAAAAAACTTGAGACGGTGATACGTAAATCCTGACCCTGAATTCTCAGTTGCTTCATTTCCGACTTCGGACTCACCTAAGATTGGCAGCAGGAAGCTGATCAGGTGAGATTGGAATGTCTTTTGAATGCATCCTTTCAAAGACTGAACCATCTGATTGCCTATTGCCATCCTGCAGCATCCTCTGTAACTCCTGCTTCTGCACACCAGTGCATTGACAAGCCACTCTTATCAACGAATGGATAAGAAGACACTTCTAGTATAGTAACGAGCGAATAAGTTGATAAGAATCCCAATAGATTGTCACGTTAACCAAACTGGGGTGGTGGTATAAGTTGCAGGAAGCCCTGGACAAACTAAACAAGCTGGTACGACAAGGAAGAGCGCCAAAGTAATCACGTAATGTATACCTTAGAGCGAGGAACGTAAGGTGACGAAAGCTGAAATGACATGGCCAATTGCTGAATATCCTTGGTCGTCTGTCGCACTTGATCTTCCTATTAGGCGGGAGAGGGAACCAACAGCATTTAGTAAAAGGCACTAGCTTGACCTAGTCGCAAGTAGTTGAAAATGCGTCCCATCATCTGTCGGGGGCACAACAGATTGAAGCATTGAGCGTAAAATCATCAGTGGTAGATTCACTACAAACCTGGGCATCGAGTTTGTCAGCAAGGTCTAACAAAATGTCAGTCACCCCATGTACCGGATCGTGAAACAGATTATCCGGTCTTACATTTTCTGCATTGCACTTTGCAGTGAGCTTAGCCAGACGAGACTTCAGTGCTCTGATTTGATCCTGCTGTGTGCACAGAGCTTCAATTTCATCCTCAACTTGCTGTTTCTTCGCCACTTTCTCAAGTTTGTGGCTCAGTTCTTGCAGCTGTGCACATGAAACCCACATTATAATTATGGTTGCTTGGTAATCTTAAAAATATGCAGATTTTACCTCGATCACTGATTTTTTAATATCGGATGTGTAGGATTGCCATCTCTACAAGAGGTTATATTAGTAATCTTAACTTAAAAGTATTGATGCTGGCCTAGCTTGGTGTTTAACGTAGCAAACAATTTCGGCACCAGGTTGGATCACTTGCCTAACACTAATTGTCTTTGCAATTTGTTCAAAGCACATTCTATTTTCCTACAAAGATTGACCACGTACTTATCCAATTCAATTTGAAATGAAAGAGTTCCACGAGAACATTTTTCCACTTTCTCAAGGGATACAAATGCTTATGGCATGTGACTCTACTATTCGCAAAGTCGATCGTCAAGGTATCGGTAGCAATGGAATTGTAATAGCAAAAATTCCAAAACCCAAGATTAGGTGCGGCCAAAAATGAAAACGAACAAAGAAATATTTCTGAGATATCATTGGCGGGAATCCCCGTGGTCAGAGATCCTCCCAGCACGATTTGGTACAGATGAACTTAAACTCTTAATACTCATAGGCAAAAGCTTCGCAATACTAACCCGGTCTGCTGAGGTGCCATCAGGTGAAAAGGAGAGGACCTGCGAAAGGTCTTCCCAATCATTCTCCTCTGGTCCACACAGTGAGGCAGTTTGAGTTACCTGTGCACATACCAGACATGTTACATTTCTTCAGGAAGTCATAAGATCTCTCTGTAAACAAGCACCCGGAACATAGACGCCACATCACGAATTGTCCACAAGCTCCAAAGCAAGAAAAAAATCTAAACGAACTTCAAGCGGTAAAAAGTACTAATAAGAACAACACGTGTTGATGGCATAAAATGTTTCTAGTTAAGAAGAACAGAAGTCTAAAATCTCTAAATTCAAATCTTAGAAACTACTAGAAACAAGTATCACTAACCTGAAATTCTGTCAAAACTCGACTAGTCTCTAACTTCCTCTGTGACACCTGCAATGAAAATACGGGTTCAGGACAAGAGACCGCTGTAAGCCAACATAAATTCCACACAACCCTCCAGAAAAATTAGGAAGCATTTAAATGTCCTGTTCCATCAGGGATGGGAGGGAAGTTGTTTTCAGAAAAAGAAAAAGAAAAATATATATGCATTGAGAAAGAAGCTCAAACTCACCGCTTTGGATCTGCTAGCAAGTACATCTGTTAGCTGATGCACTTCCTGCTGCAGGGACCACACTAAACTCAGACTAACGCTTTCGTCGTTGTCATAATCTGCTCCATCGTAATTCGGGCTTCCATCACGGGTACTCTTACTTGCACATTTATGAGCTGTAACCCTTGATCCTGGTTTTGAGACACTCCCATCGCTGTCTAATCGGCTAGGGCTGTGTCTGAATAAAGTATTATATGATCGCATCAAATCCCTGAAATCAATTTGCAATAAAAACGGTTAACACTGGTCACACACAATCTCATTTCAGAGTTATCTTCAATTCTTGTTCAATTGGAGACTGATTCTCTACAAAAAAATTACAACATCCGACTATAAAACAAGGATCAAACGTCTAACCTCTTTGTGCAGCCTAATCCCCCCAAATCCATCAAGAAACAGCACTGCTTCCAGAATTTGAAGCAAAATATCATCATGGTAGGAGAAGTAATGACATGCTAGAACGGAGAATTACATACCCAGCACAGCGGTTGTCGCCGTCTACAATATTTGCAGGTGTTGAGTCATAATCATCAGGAGTATTGCAGCTGATAGGTTGGTCGCAGCCATCACTCCAGGCACCCCTGGAATTGTCACTGAGAGCGTCTGAGAGCCCGCTCACTTTGCTGCTTCTTGCCCAGTCACTGTCACTGTCCCGGGTCTAAGAGTTGAAAGCAAAGGATAATATTCAATAGAAGGAAACGAGCACTGTCAAGTGTATCTTGAAAGCATTCTCAGTAAGCAGGGAGATGCGGAGGCTCAGGTAGCATAAGATAAGAGCAACCATCAAAAGATTGTTTAGCCAGACAACAGCATATCAAGATAGAGTGAGCACCCTGACATACCTCAAGGTTGTCCTGGAGGTTCGCAAGTGCGGTGGAGAGGTTCGTGCACTCTGCTTCCTTAGCTTCCAGCAAATGCCTCTTTTCATTAAGCAGTCTCTTTAATTGCACCCTCTCAGCCTCCAATGCCGAAGCTTTCCTAAAAGCAATTCACATTCTCGCGAGAAAGTTTGAACCTGGGACTCCATTTGCTGCTTCTCACCTTGCAGGCGCTTCACCTTTTCACCTAACATCCTAGCTTCAAGTATTACAGCTTTCAAATCCTGCATGCAGTTACAAAGACAATATGCTTAAATATTGTGAAAGGAAAGTAAGACAAGGAGTAATGAGTTGAATCCCTGACATTGGAAACGGGGGTGATCAAACGCAGTACAACTGGGTTATATTTATATGCTGTAGGACAGGTGAGCTTAACTTCGACCAAATTGCAACAATACTCAGAATATTAGTGCCGAGCCTCCACGACATATCAATGACGAACATGATTTGCAAGTATCGCCTCCACTAACAGCGTCTGAAGGACCACATTCTCAGAAATAGTTGAATCTGAGTGTTCAATCAAAAATTCACTCCATATCACATCTCGAATGTGTGAGGCGATGCTAGGACAGATGAACCAAAATGTATAACTAGGACAGTCCATCGTATTCTCGACCGTATGACAGGAATTTCACCAATAGAATGTCAAAGTTAGAGTAATCAATAAACGAAAATAGGAGAAATTTAATGAGATTCAGGCAATCGTTTTGCGCAGAACCAACCCGGCTCGTAGACTTTACTCTTCCATCGAAAATATCATGTCCATTCCGATCGTCAACGTTGACAGTGTAAATTTTGGCACTTTGAAACCTCATCTCTTCACGCAACCGCTGCAATTTATGATTGGATTCCAGCAAATTCACATTGGCAGTCTTTAGGCGCTCATTCAGGTCAGCAGTGTGAACATGATGCATCGTTATTACTTGGTCTTGGTCTGAAACTTGAGCCTGGCAACAGAAATAACTATTAGGCACGCGCAATGCACGTTGCCGACGTCAACGATAGCTGCATGAAGAGGTACTTTCTCAATCAAGAAGAGTTCGGCTTTTGAGGTTAATAGTTCCCAATGCAAATATCAATTTAATTGCACTGGCATTGAACTAACATCATTTGCGTTACACTAACAGTAACTTGCCATCAACTCAACTTACATGAATCTACTAGCTACTAAAGTAACCTTCAGAAGTTCGTCAATATAATTGGGGTCTCCTGTGATGATAGGGATCAAGAGCAACAGGAAGAGAGAAAGAA
This sequence comes from Neckera pumila, assembly GCA_963969595.1. NCBI lineage: Eukaryota > Viridiplantae > Streptophyta > Bryopsida > Hypnales > Neckeraceae > Neckera > Neckera pumila. Next base: position 42,402,007 of record OZ018409.1, on the reverse strand, counting down.
ATAAGAATATCAATGGAAAGAAATCACCTGCAAGTTAAAAATCATGCCGTCTCTGCTCCTGAGTTGTTTCCTCAATTTTTGCACCATTGCATGTCTAGCTGCGAGGCCAGCTCGTAAGGCCGGGGAGGAGTATGAGCCCGCCACCTGATACTGATCTGTATCATCTTTCAAATGACGACACAGTTTGGATGTTGGCTGAGAAGGCTCCGTTGGAGAAGGACGCTTAGATTCGGAGCTGTAAAGGCTGAATTGAGGTTGAAATGCAACCAGAGTCCCTGCATCATCCCCAGAAGTTGTTGCTTGGGGGGCATTCCAGGATAGGTGTGATCCAGCTCCATCTGTAACAGCAGAAGCCTGTTATGATCAGAACGTCTAGTATGTTCATCGCACACGCAGATTCTTACAATTCATATATACGAAATATTTGGCAATATTTGACAATAGTCAGCTCACAAATTCGACACATATCTAATAAGACATCAGATATCACAGAACTAACACAACATGAAGTAGGCCAAACCTATCTAACAAGACAACCCTGGTTCTCATTCAAAATTAAACAGGGAAGGAACAGAAACCCTAAACCCTACATCCAATTCAAGTAACAAGGTACCAGGTGCCAAATTGTCGTCGAATAGCTCCTTCATTCGAGGAGATTCGGAATCATAACCTACGTCATAAGAACCAGACACGCCTTCACTGGAAGAAAAATTCGAATCTGCAACAAACACCAAACACCACAGTATTGGAAGAGAAACCATTCAATTGAATACCAATCACCAACATGCACTAAATCCCATACTATTACACGCAATGAATTTCGATACAACACTAATAAATCCAATCAGCAACTAATAAATAAAATTTTCAACACCATACCACTGAGAGGCGAAAATGCTCCTTTCCTAATTCCCTGTCTCTGCCTCTGCTCCCCCTGGCACTGAATCTGTTTGCGCCCAATCACAATTCCCACCGCCATCACAATGGCACCGCCAGCCAGCACGACCCAATTCGGCCCGTCCCTCTTGGGAGTCCCCATGGCCAGGGCCCTCTCCCCTTGAGAATGCATCAGTTGCGACAGCTTGCAGACGCCCTCATTCGCAAGAATACATCAAACTAGACTAGAAAATTCCTCCCCTGTTCTCGTTTGCATCGGGAATTGCGCCCATTCACAACACATGCATTTTACTAGCTGTCCGTGAAATCATGGGTTTCATTGCGAGAAATGAGAATGATGCGCGTGGGTTGGGAATGGAACTGGCATTTCGTGGATCCCATCTGCAATGCGAGGGAGTGCTGAAACTCTAATATTGAATCGCAGATCGAAGAATCGGTGTCGGGAAACAAAATCTGGAGAGATCTAGCGCTGTGATTCAGAAGAATGCGAGATTTGAAGATCGGTGGGTAGATCTGGCGATGGTGCGGTCGAACTCCAGGTCGGGGAAAGGATTCGACCTCGATCGGAGACCAAGTCGCGGCGGGTGATCTGAAGCTTGAGCGAGAAGGGCGGGGTGCCGTTGCCCGCCTTTTTACATTCAAACCCACGGGCTGCGTCATCCTCCCTTGTTTCAGCCTTTCAGCAAACCTTGAAGGTGAGGAAAGGGCACCCTTCATAGCAACTGAGCATATTTGACATTATTAAACTCGAATTATTTAATTGGATCTTAGGGCAAGGGACAATTGAAAGAGGATTCTAATGGACTTTAACATGGATAAGTTTTATTTGAACATTGTATGGATAAGTTATGAATTTTCAAAGTATTATTTATAGGTGTATAAAAAATCAACCTTAGGTTTCTATAGGCTCTCATGTACAGTACATCTTTCATAAGCAATATTTAGTTTTAGTGTTGCTTTTTAGGACAAACATAAGTGTTTTTTGGGGGTTTGTGATCAATACCTTAACCCCTAAGTGCCTAAGCCTTTTCAAGTGTGTTCTTCCTATGAAAAAAGAGCATGGACTTATAGTTATCCCCGATGACGCAAATTGTTTTCTTTTCAGAATTGAACCTTATAGATGTTTGAAGAGCTAGCTTATTAGTATGTATACCAATTTTGAGTGCAAAATTGCATAGGAGTTGTGAGATCATAACAAGAGAAATGTATGTTTTTTATTTTTAGTATGTTGCCCCTCTCCACAATGTTTGAGAAATTTGCATATAAATATTTTGGGGGATTGGAGGTGACATGAACAACTACAAATTATATCAGCACACTAAAATACACTTTCAAAAACTTAAATTCACATGAAAAGCTATCAAACTCATTACACAATCCACCTTGCAATTGTTGAAATGCAATTTTTTTTATAAGTAGAAATCACAAATAACTCCAAATCAACACTTGCATGTTTAAATTTTCAACGTTGAAAATTATGAAAACACTTTAATCTTTCCATTTGGACCATTTTCAAAGCAAATGAATAAGTAGAACTTTTCAAATCTCAATTCAAGTAAAATTGGCAAGCTTTGCTTAAAGCCGAGAAATCAAATAAAATTTGTAAGCTTTACTCTTCCTCAATGAGACATATAAGCTTTTGAGGACCTCTCAAAAATCAAATTTTTACCTTTTTTAGTGAAAAATAAAAGTTTCCAATAATTAACCTTCAATACTGCCCGTAAAAAAATTTTAACCGGTCAAAGGAATTTAACTGCCCATACCCAAATGAACCTGAAATTTTGGAGTGACCATATTTGGTCGCTCAGGCAATTAAAGGTTAACCCTTTAACCTCTAAAAATCTCAATCCTTTTCTGAATTTTTGCACATTTTTGCTTATATCTTTGTACAGAAATATCATTTACCATAATTTCATGAACTTGGTCATTAAGGAAGGTTGCCTTTTTGAAATTCAGGTATTACATTGGATGAATGAGAAGTTAGTTGCATAGGATAGTGCCTCGAAGTCCTCTATTCATCGTCCAAAATATGGACGTCGGCGTGCTTCAGGGTTAAGGACCGTGGTCAATTTGAAGGGCGGGCGTAGTTTTTGCATACATTTATGAAAAAGTGTTGTTTCATGCCCTCTTCAAAGATGTAATTCTAGATCAGATTGTAAAAATTGGCTCTAAGGGTTAAATCCTTGAAGCAAACAAACAATGAAAGTGATCCAACAGTTCACATCCTTGTAATTACTCTTTGAAGATTGATGTGTTATAAACACCCTTTGGCACTAGTTCTAATTAGGGTTTGCTACAATTGGACATAAATTTGAGTATATGGTTTGAAAATCGACCAAAAAACTTTTGGCTAATTCCTTCGCACATATGTATATGTCTTTTACATGAAATATGCATTTTTCTTTGAAAACTCCAATATAAAAGGTTAGGCCATTTCAAGTTTAAACAAGCACAACTCATTCAATTTTGCATGCATTCTTTTGGAATTGGCTTTGTTAGGAATGTATGAAGACACTCTAATTGCATTCTTCTTTGGGCTTTTTGAAATCAAATGTTTTGTGAATAGTAGGAGACAAAAAGTTGTAAAATCGACCACAAAGTGGTCGACCAATCCTTAAAGGGTTAAGATTGTTTGTTTGTTTGTTTTGTTACGTTGAGATCTCCTAGACCATGCCCCCTAGTTGCGTGCTTGGTATCGTCAGAAAGCCCTTGGTGAGGAGGGGTGCACAGACTTTATTTTGTGTTGTTTGAACCTGTGATGTGAAAGTTATTGAATTTCAAAGTTTTTATAGATTAAAAAAATTAAAAAATTATTTTTTCTTTTGTTTTGGTTGTGGCAGCGGTACAAGGCACACTAGTGGTTATTGGTGCACAAATTAGTTTACATATTTAAGATTGACATTTAAAGAATTTTGCCAAAATAAACTTCTCCTGAGATCCAAAGAACCAATTTGGGAAGGATGGAAAAATTTCTTGAGAGTCAATCTTCACCTAGCATATAGACAAGCTACAAAAAATTTGTATGAATTTTGAAAAAATGAATTGGAATTGCATGATTTATGGGGAAAAAAAACTTATCTATACTAAATAGGGGTATTAAGGGGACTTATTGTGGAAAATCGTAGATATTTGAAACATGATGTACAGTCCCCACACACTTCAATATCTATTGATGTATAACAAAAGTAGATATTTATATAGTGTGGTATGTTTATTAATTAGTATAGGTTCCCTTAAAATTCCTATTCAGTGTACAAGAATTTTGTGAAATTTTCTCATTCAAGGAATTTTCCATAATTCTTGAAAAATCCTCTTAAAACCCTTAAAGAGATTATGCATTAGAATGGACTTCGAAACAAATTCATAAGTTTCCAACATGCTCTTCCGAAATAAGAAATGCAATATCTTTGTTAATATAATGGTATCCATTATTTGAATATGGGTGAGAATATTATAAAGCCAAAGGACATTTTACTATTTGGGTCACATAGAGCTTTAAGAATTTTTGGGAGATCAATAAGGAGCTATTGAAAAACCTTTGGATAAAGAACCAAATCTTAAGGAACCATGATTATAGTTGTAAAATGCTTTTGAATCTATTGTCAAAAATTAGAATTTATTGATGTGGGTTTTGAGCATGCTATGTGCATATTTGGATAGGATTTCATTGCAATAGACATACTTGAGGAAGAGATCACTCATAGGGAACTTAGGTATTGGAAGGAATAGGATTGATAAACGCAAGGATCTAGCCTCAAGTTTTCCATTCAAAACGAAGGCACCTCATAATCAGAATTATCCCTTACAAAATTTGTCCTTAACTAAGGGTCTTACACTATATAAGGCAGCCCACTCAAGGGCCTTATTTTCAAAAAGCCCCTCAAGCAGGCACCTTATCCTACACATATGTCTGGAATTTACTGCAATTTTTTTTTTGTGGAAGACTACTTTCAATAGCGGTATGCAAGATGGTTAGAGTGGTGGATGGCTCAACAATAGGTATAATTGGGAGATATTCATGTTTATTCCGTGACAAAATATATTCTTACAATAAATATTTGATAATTGAGAGACAAAATTTTTGATGCCAATAATGCAAAGATCATTAACCTTTAAAAGTGTGGAGATTCCAAATTTGGCATTTCTATGGTATTTTTTGTATATTTGGCATAGGTCCATGAATTAAAGGATACAATACTAAAAAGTATCCTCATACTAAATCACATCCAATGCAATATGGCATTCCCAATTTTGGATCATCATCACATGTATGAGAAGCTTCAAAATGGTTACATGGCCAATTTCGTTAAAATGGCTATATTTTTAGTGCCATATTTTCCTTCTGCCATAGAATAAGTATAGATTTTAGACATTTAAGACTATTGTAGATTTCAAACATCTAGGAACTATATAGATTTCAGACCAATTTTTCTAAAAATCTAGGATTAATATAGATTCTAGATATCTAGGACAAGCGTAGATTTTTAGAATGTACGACAAATGTAGATTTCATAACAATCGTTTTGAACTGAAATAACTTGCCATTGTAATGGAATGTCACCATTTTAATGAAATTAGCCATTTACGTATTCTACTTGTGAAGTGCTGAATTTGATTACTATAAGCTTTAAATGTAAAAAAGGACATCCAAATGAAAGATGTTAATTATCAATCCATTACATGAGATTCGGGGGTCTTAGAAGACTGTGAGTTCCCCTGCTGTCTGTTGCGTTCCCGCAGTCTGGGAACGCGCAGCAGCAGCTAGTTGACGTAGTTGAGCGACTGCCACGTCACTTTTTTCAAAAAATAAAATAAAATAAAATAATTTTTTTTTGCTTAAAATGATATTTTGGTAAAAAAAAAAAAAAAAATTTATTTTTTTTTGAAATTTTTTTTTTCTGACACACCCGTACCGGCATTCACTGGATCTGGGCAGATCAGGGAACAGGCCTGAAACGGCCCTCCGCGACCCCCAAATATCATCTAATGCAATGATATATGTCTTACCATGTTTTAGTTCATAATTATATCCTTGAGGTCAAATACATAAATGCATGTGTGGATTTCCAATAGAACGTAAAAGTGACAAATTATGGATTGTTGAAGTCCCTAGTTCTAGCATTCCTTGAGTAGTTGACCACTTGTCACATTATTTTCCTTTTGGCATGTGCAAGGTAGTCTGCTCTAAAAGCGACCATGCTCTAAAAGCAAACATGACACAAAGGCACATTTTGCTTTCTTCAATGTACCAATAGTATACATTTCAGGAAGTCATCACTTTTTGTGACTACTACATTTCAACTTTGAAAATCCGTAACTAATTCCACAAAGGTACTAAAAATATGAAACGACTTGGGTTAGATGCTAGTTCCATTTTCTTTCTATGAAAAATATACTAAAAACTAATTCAAGGAGTTTAGCTTCCCTAAAAAGGCTATCAACTCTTAAATGGTCGCTCCAAGAGTAGACTACTTTAGTGCAACCTAAATATGTTAGCAAGTCAGAGTTAAGCAATGCCCAAGTCTTATAATTTGATTTTGACCATGGCTAGTACATAACAATCAGCCTGCCTTCCCGCAAACAGAATGTTGTAGAATATTCCACACCCATCAATAGGTATGGGGGCATGCATCAAAATTCAACAAGGGTGCCAAGGTTGCGACTATACATTCAATTTACTAGAAAATCAAAGACTTTCAATTAAATCAATGTACAAATTACCATCTCTTAACAAAATGGCAATTTAAGCGTTGAGGTCAATAATATCAATGTTTGCTTTGTAAGCCATTCATGTTTTGTGATTTGGAATGAGAAGACAATTCTTTATATACTTATGAGATGGTAGGAGGTTAAGCAAACAGTGTGGGATATGTAAACTAAAATTAGTAGGAGCTCAACCGTTCATAGTTTAGTCAAATTAAACAGAAATTGTATTTGAAGTAGAATTTCAGACCTCATTTAGGCATAGTATAATAAAAAAATTCAAAAAAATTTGAACTAAAAAAAGTTGGTAAATTAAGTTAAGTTGTATCTCTAAGAATCCATTTGAAATTTCAACCTCCAATCAAGAGTTATGGACAAATTTCAGAGAGGGGTTGGAAGGGAATTTTTTTTTGACAATTTCCAACATCCTCTCAGAAATTTGTCCATAATTTATTATTGGAGGATTGAAATCTCAAATGGATTCTTAGAGATACAACTTAACTGAATTTACCAACTTTTTTTAGTTCAATTTTTTTTGAATTTTTTTATTATACTATGCCTAAATGAGGTCTAAAATTCTACTTCAATCACTATTCCTACTTTTGACTTAACTATGAGTGGTTGAGAAACTACAAATTCTAATTTATATATCCCACATGGGTTCTTCTACCTCCTACCATCCCATGTGTATATAAAGAGCATTTTTTTCTCACTTGAAAATTGAAAATAAGTTATTGATGGCCACATGGTAGATTGTGTTGGTAAGTTATTCAATGGATTCTAGCTTGGGGCTTTCAGCAAACCATATTTCTCTACAAATATTTGTTGATTTGTATATTCAATCCTAGAATTTGCAAAAAAATGAAGCACACCATAAATGTATTGCCACTATCCCGATACTGTAGCTTACATTAACAATGTGTGGATGAATTTGGTGGATGAGGACCTGGAAAATGCAATCTCTCTGAATGCTACTGAATGTTATGGTAATTTTTCAGTACAGTAAGTTACAGTATTGGCATTCTTGAACCCACAACATTCTTCAGGTTTGGCTTCTAAATTGCTCAGGATTTCCGCGTTAATCATATGCACAAAACACAACACGGGCTCTATTGCCACAGGCTGAGCTTTGTGCCAATATCTCCAGGGAGATCAATGAAAGGATTCAATGCTCCTTATGCAATAAGTCTTTCAATCTTTGTAATGTTCAAGTGAGTCTCAAATTGAAGCATTATTTGAAAAGGAAAAAGAAATTGACAAGAAATTCTCAACTTCCTGCTACGTAAGTAGGTGTCACTTACAAAACTTGGATTTTTTTCACACAACTTAGTGAAGCAATTATTAATCAAATTGCTTACTTCTCAAAAAGAGTTGAACTACCAGTAGGATGCTCTAAAAGCAATCATTTAAGGGTTGGTCCACCTTTTTTGTAGGTTTGCATAGAAATGCTTTTCATTCATTTTTTAGAGAAAGAAAAATGGATGCCAAATGTAGCTCAAGTGGTTTCATATTTTTTGAAGCATTTTAAATTAGTTATGAATTTCCTAAGATTTCTATTATAGGTACCAATTTGTGACCCTAGGTCTCCCAAAATGCGTCGTCTTACAACTTCTACAGTGATTTACAGAAATCAAGGCCAACGACTGGCTCTTGCAATAAAGAACACTTTTTTTTTCTAGATTCAATCAATGATGATAGTGATCCATTACAATTCCAATACAAATACCATTCTGTCTATTTTCTTGCCTTCAAATGTAAACCATCTGAACATGAGAGTCTAGCTAGGGTTGTTTTTTGATACACCCTCTTGCAAGTGGACTCTACAAGCAAGACCAATTATTTCCCAATGAATACATAGATACTTACTTGCACGCTTTGTGTGTACGTTAGGTACCTTATGAACATGGGCGTGAGCGTGCGTGATGCTCTCTGCACATGGGCTTGCAGGAGCAAAGGCAAAGAGCTATGGATGCTGCAGAATATGAACTCCTATTCTGTCGAATACTGTTCCACTTCAGGTGGAACAATGCATGGAATAACCTCCTAGAATGCGGGGACTTGGCCCATGCCTCCCCGAAATCTTTCAACCTGCTACATATAAATAATAACAGCATACTGTACTTGCGGAAGATTCAACTTTTTGAACATGTAATAAGAATACCATTTTGAAGGAAGCCCTGAGAATGTCCCAGAGATGCACCCAAAATGAAATTAATTATTCACTACCTTAGTGTGCCTTGTGCTGTTGCTACAGTCAAAATTAAAGTGGAAGTACTTTTTTACTTCAATATTAACTTGAAAAAACATAATTTTCATACCGGAGGTCTAAACATCACAATATAAAGCCCATGCATCCCTCCTCGCAGAGAGCTTTTTGACAATATTAATGAATGCATCCATGGGATCATGCACAGTTCCAAAGATCTCACCATAACAAACAAACCAAACAACCTAACTTAACCTTGTAACGTTGTTGCGGACACTAAGTGACTGATGGATGACAAAGAATCCTTCTATATAGGACAGAGGTACAATTATTCATCCTCAGAACTTTGTTGTCAAAAGAGGAGGTCTTTTAGAGTAGTTTGACTTCCAATGAATATTTTTTCATTTTTTTAAGTCATTGATTCCTACAATATCAGAAAGGATGATTTCTACGGAGATCAGTTCGTCCTTAAAAAGGTGTAGGTATGGATGCTATATAATATGACTTCTTCAATTGTTTCAAAGTTTAACCCCTAAAGTTCCATTGTCCCCTTGGGGGAAAAATGGATTTCAAGCAGGCTCCTACGGCCTCAATATTCATCATGATTTCTGAAATTTTTTGTGAAGATAGAAAAACACATTAGCTTTCCAAAAATATAATTTTTATTTCAATCAATGCCTAGGAGCAAAAGTTATGGCACAATAGGTCCTTTTTTTTAGTGCGGCGGGCAAAAACCTCCTCACACAAAAAAATTTAAAAAACTTTAAAAAAATATTCTTACATAGATTGTAATTTTATCTACGCGGGAAGCTTTGATTCATTCCATTAGCATTTGTCATGTGAAAGTTATGGACAATCTTATTTTTTGGGCAATTAGAGCATCTTTTTGAAAAATAACTTATAGGATTCATTTCTAAATGCAATTTTCACAGTTTTTAAAAAAAAAGTGTTTGACAAGGCTAAATTTACTTGCTAAAACAATCTCTCTGTTGGAATTATAGTGTTTTAATCCCATCTTAGAACTATTAACAATTTAGTTTTTTTTTTTATTATAGACCTACGTTTACTTAACAATTTTTTAAAGAACAAAAATCAAGTGATAATTTTTGAAATTTTTTCCTAGATTCTCAACTCAACTATTCAACATAAAAATAAATAAATTCAAAGTTTGTAGTGCAAACTTTTTTAATAAATGGCGGTCAAAGTCATCTGAAACTGCAAATCAGTGTTCAAAAAAACAAACTTTTCTAACTTTGAGTGCTAATATCTTCTAATTTGTGCGGTCAAACTTTATGAAAATTTTATCACATGATCCAAGATAAGTTAGGTACAAGGTCCTATGGTTAGATTCAGAAAAAATATATTTTCTCTCTTTTCTTGGATGAATGCAGCAAAATTAGTAGTTTTGAGTCACTTTTGACAGAAAAATGGCCTTGGGACTTTAGGGGTTAAATCAATGACAAAAAAACAATATCCAGTTGCCCGTTTGGCACTGTAAATGGAATACCTACTACCAAATTTTTTATTCACGTTTCTTTGTATAAAAGAGGAACAGTGGGTCCATTGCAAAATTTGATTGTTCTAGTTTTTAAAAGCACTTGCACAATGAGCTTCAAGTACGCCATCAAGTCGTGTACACATATGATTGGACAAACTCCATGTCTCATGTTCAGAGACTTCAGTCTGCATCCATCAAAAAGGCCAGTTTTGGGGTTGTGCATCAAAAGAGTTGTTCCACTTGTATAGAGCTCATTGAAGTACACAGACTGATGATTTGTCCTATCAGCGCAAGTGACACCAATCTAATCTAACTTACCCCCAACCAAGTCACACTAAGCTTATTTTGAATTCAATTGAAGGTTGAAAACTTGAAATCAGTTACACTATAACGTACTGTAAATAAATTTTGTAAGTCAGTGACATTAAAGATCTCCCACTCAGGCTCACTACAGTACAGTACAGCAGTAAGCTAGTACAGATCTGTCTAAATTCTGGCAGACATGTCAACCGATTCCTATCAATGTCAAGTAGAACCAACTAATCTAATCTACTGCCCCCATTCCCTCCAGTGGTTGCTCCAGTGATTTGGAGGCTTCTGGCGAAACTTGTCCAAAAAAAAACACTGACCCACTCCCTTTTGTTTACCACATTCTGGCAGTATGTAGCGAAGGCTTAGATTTTCTTTCCAAATCGTACTGCACTCAGGCATGACAACGGAATCAGGTACAAGGATGGGAATGGGTGTGCCTACCTTTGTATAAATCAGTCTAATTCTGGCAAACATGTCAACAGATTCCCATTAACTTCAAGCAAGTTAGAACTACTGTAGTCGACTTAGACTTATTCCAGGTCAAAAAATGATAAAAAAATGATGACTTTTTCTGCCGGCAGCAGCGGCTTTTTTCAGAGGCCCTGGCTGAGCCGAGTAAAGATAAATCCGGTCGTCAGCAGATAATGGAAGCCCTGACTGCCGGAACTTGCTCATCCATTTGTGTGTAAGTTAATGAGCCTGGTGACAGAGCTCTGGAAGCTGGGATTCATAGCAGACCTTTTCTTCTCCTTGAGTCAGTCAGCTTTGGGGAGAGCCTCTGGAATTTCAAAACCATAATATCTGTTTCAACTCATTGGGCCATCCATGGGGCCTTTTGATGAGGCGTACAGGCGATTGATCAAATTGAGGGGGACGGCCGGGACATTGATAATGTCGTCATAGGTCTCTCGGGTGGTCTCTCGTGGTCATTGAAGAGTCCATAAGAAGCGGGTACGGATAGAAAGCGCGACTTGCATGTGAGCTTGAGTGTCAGGAGGGCGTATTGGTAAGGTCGGAGTCATGATTAATGAATGACCTTACCTTATCCTACTGCGTTGTTGTTGTTTGAGTCAGAACATAATTTGTCTTCATGAGAAGAAAATATCTCATTCATTTTTAGGATAGGTTTTGTGCCGCAATCAGGGTGTAATGCTTGATTACGTGGTTTTGCCTGCATAATCAGGCATTATACATTTTTCATCCCAATTGTTTCTGTCCATCCTATATTTCATTTGAATTTTCTTCCTATGGTTATGCTGAGCAAAGCTTCTCGTCGTTGGACATTGTGCAATGAAAGAACCTCCTCGTTGGCAAACATGAAGACAAATTATGAGGGCATGAAGACAGATTATGTTCCAAGTAGTGGAGCAGAGTTGGATTTTTTTCATAAAATTACAACCTCATGAGATGAGAGGAAAATATTTTATCACAAATTTGATGTTTATTCAGTGCTGAAAAAGAGGTCATGGTACAGTCTTAGAGAATGGTGCCAAAGGCTTAAGTTGGCCTTCATATGGGTCTCACTTTTGCATAAAGATGTGACATTGTAAGTTGGCCTCGTAACTCTGGTTTCTACTATTGTTTAGTAGGTGGACTCATCATAATCCTCGAAAATGAAATGGATGTATTTTGGTGTAATGTTTAATTGTTGTATTGTCTATTGTTCTATGTAATCCAAATGGATAAATAAATTAAAATTGTATGAATAGGTGATTTAATGTTGCATTAGATCGCCATCAGGTATGACCCAATAGCCACATAAAAGGCATTTTGTATGTTTGGAAACAGATTATTAGAAAATATTCACAATATTGACACTTGACAAAAGAGAATCTTTAGCCCCTAAATGCCTGAGGCATCAAATTCTGGTGTAGACATTACTTTGAAGTTAAATAAAACATAACCAAGTTGCTCTTTTTAGTAGTTTATATTTTTGAAAAATATTTTTCGAAGTCTAGTTTTAGCAACAAAAATTTGATTTTGATAATGACTGATTATGAGTTTTCTATTCAAGATTTTGTACAAGAGTGTTCATTGCAATCTTGACTATCCACAGTGTTGAGGGCTCTTGGAAATGAGCCTCAAATATACTAGATCTCGGAGAAAAATTCACATTAGAATTCATTTTCAAAAAATTGTAAAAGAAGATTTGAGAAGTTGTAAATTGATTGGGGTTATTCAAGTTATGCCCTCTAACCTCATATTTTTAGATTTGGCATTTGAAAAGAGAATTTTAAGAACCTCATGATAAAACATTATAATCTTTCAATCCGTAAGTGATATTATTGTGTTTCTTTTCTTATGTGATCTCTAGCATGTCTAGTTTGAATTAGTACAGTCGCAATTGAAAAAAAATTAATACAACTTATCAAAATGTTGACTTATTCAATTTAGTGCAAATTCTAGAAGCTCAAAAAATGCCTTGGGCATTTAGAGGATAGAGGTAATTAGAATTCAGCTGTTAGCTGATGTACATTCAGATATAACAATCTTACAAATTTTTCAAGTCAATTTTCACTAGAAAGTTCATCAACTTCAAGAAGCTCTAGCATGCTCACAATTGATTTGATTTTAAAACCGCAAATTGCGCTGGAACCCCCAATGAAGTGCACTTCAACTTCATAACAAGTGAAAAGTGAATAACTGAAAACCATATAACAATTTGGATTCCTTTCATACACTATCTACCATTTCATAGAGATTCTTTGGAAGATAGTCACAGTTTTTTTGCATTTAAGGGAAGAAGAAGAAAGAAATCATACAAGCAATTTAGGTAGTATGTAATTAAATATTTCTAAATCCTTTGTGAAGGTTCATGTCTTATATGTACCATTGAATACAAGTTGTAATTTTCACAAATGATGGCAACACTAGATGGTAGATAGTGTACAGAAAACATCAAATCTTTTGTATAATTTTCAATTACAGAAGTGTATTTGCAATGATGATAGAGTAGACTTGAATGTAATTCCAACGCAATTTACAATTCAAGATTTTGTTCATTTTTTTAGCATACATCGGCCTCCCGAAGTTCACCAAATCTCAGCAGGTTGCAAAAATTCGTAAGATTGTTGTACCCGACTATACTTGATGAGCCTTCCCCCTCTAAGTGCAGTACCTTATTTTCAAATGGCTTGGACAAAATTGCCCATCTTCATTTTAAAATCCAAGAATGAATTCTTGGACCCATAGAATCAATAAAAAATTAAGTTTGGGATTTGATTTTAAATTTGGTTGTAATGTAAGTCAGTATACTTAAAATCTACCAAATAAGCAATTCAGCGTGGTTTTTATTATTATGTTGAATTTTTTTTGTAGGGTCTTGTTGGTAGTCAAAAGGCAACTCTACATTCTCTTAGTATGCATTTTTGGGACGCAGTATGAATAAACTATGAATATTCAAAGTACTAAAAATAGGTGTTTCTAAAATCACCCATGGACCCTCATGAATAGTGGGAGTACATTTTAGACAAGAATTTGTATGGGTCGACTTTAGAAAAGGTTTTGAAGGTGGCATCTTGAAAGCTTAAAATACACCATTTTTGAACCTTTCTATCAAATTTATCTTAGTGTGAGTTCTAAGGAATATACTAATTGACACCATGATGTTTAGCACTATAGTCTTCATTTTTGCAAAAAAAATCATATTCCTTTATCCATTTTTGAAATTATTATAATTTTTACAAAGAAATTATTTTAAAGAAATTAATATATAAATTCATATTAATTTTTATTATTATTAGAAAATGAAGTTAAAATTTTAAATACATATTGATATTCAAGGAAAATATCAAATTTTTGTGAAGTGCATTTTAATATAAAAAACTAATGAAGTTTGATCAAACCCTTTATGACCTAAGAGGGGTGTACTTTCAAAATGGGCTTAAATTGTCAAGAATTTGAGCAATTTGTTTGCTCACTTTTTCTTAAGATTGGATAGAATGTAACTATAAGATCTTGACATTCACATTGAGAGTGAGTAACTCAAAAAATTCAGATTATTTGACTTCATCGTTTAGTAGATATTTAAGTTTGAAGTTATTTTAGGATCAATGAAATAATAAGGTGGGCACTTTCAAGGAGCATATCTTAGTGAGAATATTTTAAAATGATGGCCTTTGTGCTCATTGAAAGACAAGACAATTGAAAATGCTCGACTAAAATTTCACAGCATTCCAAGTATTTTCTAATTCATAGTAGAGCTTGCAATGCACAATGGTCATTGGAATGAAAATAGTGTTTGTAAGAAAAACAGGAATGGGATACTCCTTGAGCTCCTTGAATTTGCCCTTTTCAAGGTGGATCCGACTTTTGGGGGGTGGGCAACAGTCACATTGGATGTTTGATTTTTTAATTCATATCCAAATCAACCCCCCCAAAATGAGCTATGAAGTACACAACACCACTCATCCTTAAAAAATTCCACAAGATGAAATTTAACTCAAACTTTGATGAAAGTACAAATATTGGATTCAGTACACAGACTATTTCTAGGAATAATTTTTATGTAAAAAAAACTTCAAAATTTGAGAACCAGCAACTCAAGAAAGAGAGGCAACATCCAAAAAATGGTCGCTTGGTTCATCTAACCAGAACTGGTAAAATATTCAAGGTGGAATTAAAGTAGAACCACCTATAACCGACTAAATAAGCAATTCCGACATGATTTGGAGTAGTGCAAGGTAAAACAATTATTTTAAGAGGTGCATCTATAGAAATGACGGGGATTGTAAAATTTTTGGTAATTTTATCGCTTGAACTGAAATTACTATGAATTTTTAAAGCGAAAAGTTGGCCTTGACCTATGTCCAATGTTTATAGTCTTTCAATTCCGATCATTTAAAAGACTACTTCTTGTTCATTTTGGCATTCCAAACTAAGCACATGTGTCAAGACAAGAATGGTGGAAATGATGGTTGGAGACCAAGACCTAGTGGTTGGAAATGACTGCTAGCCCTTCTTGCATTTAAGAAAAACTATTGAATGACAATGGGGGGGGGGTTGGTAAAGGGGGTTTCTACCTTACATTAGACTCGGGTTATAAAATTTGGAATCTCAATAGTCTTTTATTGGATCCATCGTTGGACTCGATTTTTTCTTGAGTTTGAACAAAACACCTAAATAACTGGTGCTACATAAGCACCACGTCATTTCTTTTGCTCGATTTTCTTACTTTTCTTTTGACTTCTTGCTCTCTGACACAGTTAATGCAAAACGCATCATACCCCAAGAAATGAGTGAAAATTGCATCAATACAGCGGTCCTGACAAGGTTGTTGCTACTGTCAGTATAATACTGTTGAGGACTGACCGCAAGTACTGTAGAGAGGAAATGATGGTGATCTCTATTGAGGTGATTCTTACAGAGGATAATCTAATGAAGTACTCCGTAGTTTTGTACTTGGAAGTGTAACAAACCTACGGCACCAGTGCAGATCAGACCAAACAAGAGGCTCTCAAAATCTGGAAATACATCATATTTCCTGAACAAGATGACATAAAATAAACGTATGTACGAGTATTCTCCTCTCCGTGAATCTTGTGACGAGAGCACCGTCTGAGAGGAGCACGTCTATCCAGAAAGATTGGGAGGCAACTGTCTCCAAGAGGCAAGGCCAGTAAAGATGCAAGCAACGGGGTCGCTGTAGAAGCATCTCAAATGCAGAACACGCAACAAACATTCATAGGAAGCTATGCACAAGGAGAACACATCCAACTAGAATCAGGATAAGGTGCCAGGAGCATCGAAATCATGGAGGTCCAATTGAACAGGATGTACTGGGAAAAAAATAAATACAAAATGATACCTTCCCAATCCTGAGAACAAAAGCGAAAATAGTCAAGACTTTCTCCCAAAAGAGCAATCAAAGCTTCCAACCAGCATGGGGTCCACAGGACAGGAGCCGTGAAGAGCTCTTCCACTACGGTAACCGTACCTTATTGCAACACTCCAAAATCTTGCAAAATGAGTACATATTGATTTTGAGAAATGTACACCGGGTCAACATTAGAAGCTGTTTTGGTATTCGATCATCTACTGTAGGGTCAAAAGTTTGAACTTTTGCACGTTACGAAAGCTTAGGTCTCACCCTTGATCAAAACTGAAGAGGATATCTCTGTGCTAATCCAAATAATCCCAGCGTCCCACCTGTATGCAGAAGAGCCACTTCTCCATCGTTATCACCTTTGCACTGACATAATTTGCTGGCCATGTCCCACCCTGCAAGTGTGTAAATAGGGTCCAGCAAAATGCCCGTCTCTCTTGCAATTTGTCGACAAGTTGCAACTTCACCCGGCAGTATTCGACCAAACCTAAGCTTACAACACCACAAAAACAGTCCGTCAGTTTGTTGAAGGGGTGGTCCCACAACAACTGTCAGCAATGGGAAGGTACAGACCTGCAATCACAGCTCAACCACGCTAACTGGACGTGATTTGCTCGCACCCCTGGCCCTCCTAATAAAATACGATGAATATACCCACGAATTCTTTGCACAAATGATGGTGGGTGACCATTGGTCGTCGAATCTTTCTACAGTAGTTTGCGTAAAGAAAGAATTTAATTAGTACAGATCCCCACTTACTTGCGGGGCTGGCATCTCTCTTGCCAAAGGATGGGAAGGTCAGAGCCTTTTGCACAGAAGTCCACCTCCCATTTGTGCGAACTATTATATTCTAGATGAAACTCCGAAAGAAGTCTGTCAGCCTGGTTCGCATACCCTTCCCGAGTATCTGCAAGCATCACTCCTACGACTTGCCAAGGAAGTCTGTAAGCACAAAAGATGCATTGATCATTCATGCGAACAACTCACAAGAATATTGCTTGTGAACACCACATTAGATAAGTTTCCTGGTTGAATGGGAATCTTGCACAGTAGAAATCCCGCAGGAGGTGCTCTAGAAAAACAACCCCCGTTAACCCTCCCAATTCTAACACGAAGTTAGATTCTCTACAACTCCTCTAGGGGATTCTCTACTAGTGATGATAATACAGAGCATCTCAAACCCTAATCTCACGTACCGGTGAAGAGCAATTCCAAGAGCCAAACCCACGGCTGTGGTCCCCGTTCCACAGTCAACAATGATCCGCAGGCGCTCTCCAATCCCAAATTTAGAGGACTGCGATAAGTAATCCACCAGCCGGATCAATCCTACCATTCCGAGTTATCGCATCTTTCAGCAAGCATTAGTAAATTTGTCTCGAATAAAGAAATAACTATATTAAGAAATGAACAACTATCTTTCTTACTATCTTTCCTTTCCGCCAAGTGAATTCAAGCCACAACATTCTTAAAGTTATTCTAAATAGTGCATCCCATCTTACTATTCATCTGACATACAAATTAACGTGTTAGAAAACAGGATATGACCTAGATTAGATGGTGACTAACTGTCAATCTGTGAGCTACTGTAGAGTTAACGAGCTACATTGCTGATAGATGTAAACGGCTTCTTCTCCAAAGTCGTTGAACTGAAGATGTAAGAGGATGCGAGTCAAAACAAGAAAAAAGTCAGAGGACGGGAGCATCTTGAATAAAGAGGTTGAACTTCAGACCTAGCATTGCATGGCAGTCACCGGCACCCTCGTTTACAATGGCAACCCTCTTTTTGCTTCCGTTCTCAACCTCACTTCCAACCATTTTCCAGCCAGTTGACAATTGGTTGTGCAGCGAGATGACACATGAAGGATCACCAGCCGCGACTTGCATTGCATACTTGTGAAGCATCGCCTGCCTGTTCGAATATTCTGACCGAGGAATGTACATAACGTAACCATACATCCCTGCAACTAGGTTATACCCTGTCGGAATCGCTGGTCTTTCTCCTCGCAGTAACAAGTGGGCCTTCATACCAACCTCTGCACATGCAACAGCTGCAAACATACACACACAGAATTACCCTCGTTACAGCATGAGCTTTGCGCTCGGTTGAAAGATCAATTCTAAAAAGATGGTGAAATCAATGTGGAGAACGACGCACACCTACAGCAGCCGTGTGTGCACTTTGACAGCCTCCACACGTGACCTAGGGTCGCAGACCACATTTTCAATTAGGGTTCAGAGTCTTCACAAAACACAGGACGCGCAAATACATTTAGTCACAATGAAGAAGGCAGAGCAGAGCGTCTGCTGTGTTGATTGAAACTCTCACACTAATAGGGTTCAAGGTTTCCACACGCAACCCATTGCGCAAATGCCTACTCACAATGTTCAAGGGAGCGTCTGTTGTGTTGTTTGGAAGCCTCACACAAGTAGGGTTTAGGGTTTCCACTTGCAACCCACTGCGCAAATGCATACTCTCAAGAAGAAGAGAGAGCATCTGTTGTGCTCTTTAAGAACCTCACACAATTAGGGTTTAGGATTTCGCCTGCAACACCTTACGCCAATGCATACTCACAATGTAGGAGAGAGCATCTGTTGCGCTCTTTGGAAGCCTCACACAATAGGGTTCAGGGTTTCCACCAGCAACCCATTCCGTAAATGCATAACCAAAATGTAGAAGAAACAGCAATGTCGTGTTGCTTGGAAGACTTACAACATCAGTGACGCCATGAGCTTGGAGTATTGGAATCAGAGCATCCAATTTGCGCAGCTTGTTACCACCCATAACAAAATGCAGCAAATCATCCCGAATCACATGAAAGCAACCAGCGCCTTGCGCTTCACCCGTCCGCCAAACACCGTCCGTCTCAAACACCGTCGTCGTCTTCGTCGCTGCACTCGGCAACAACCACGACCTGTCCAGAATTTGTTGCAAATTCTCGCCACGCCCATGCCCTGATTCTACACTTCCCTACAACAAATCAAACTCTCAGAAACCGCAACAACTCCACTAAACCTAAACTTCCTGAATTGACAACGTTTGCACATCGAGTAACGAAGGCGATGGTGTGATGTAGAAGAGACACCATTGAATGCAGCCTCCCTCTCACGCAACAACTCATGATATAGGTCATCTCCCGAAAATTGACAAGAAAGGAAAGGTTACCACAATCGCACTCCAATGCAAGAACCCCCGAACGTGCACTTGACACAAAACAGAACAAACTTCCTTCCGACGCCAAGAAACCATCACGACCGTGCTACTGAAGCTCCATGGCTGCAGCATTAGCAGCTTCCGCATGACGCTGAGTCGCAAACCCCAAGCTCACGGATCCACGAGAAATCCTTCAGTGAGAACTCCCAAGCGTACGTTACAGAGATCAATTCACCTTCCAAGCTTCGTCAAAAGCCACTTGGGCAAGGTGAAGTGGAAGAGCTCCATCGTCACGCTGGACTGCTACAGTAGCCCAAGTTGCAGGGGCGGGTCCCGGCGGGGGGCCGCGACCGTTACCCGGGCCGCGTGCATACTAAATGGGGCTACGATACGAGGAACTTATCTACTTGCGTCTACAGTTCTCTCTTTGAAGCTTCCTGGGCTACAAAAAGGGAGAACCTCGCATCCCCTCTCCCCCACTCTGGCACTCTCTCTGTGACTCCTTCGTCACATCTTCGACTCTTGAGCTTTTGGTGTTGAGCGACAGACGTGACGCCACATCTACAAATTGCAGGCGGGGATCCGTGATCTTCTTCTGCAAGAGAGGGACGTCTTTGTAGAGTCATTTTGGGGCTAAAGTTTTGGGTCTAGAGTTTCGTGGTAGATCCATAGCCGCTACAAGGATTTGTGTTGGGATCTCATTTAGGTTGTGTGCGATTGGGGTTTCTGTGTGTTTTGAGATTGGATGTTGGGGGAAGAGGAGATTCGTGTGGTGCTTGCGTAACAAGTAATAAGAGATTGAATGAGTGTGTGTAGTGATTCGATTTAGCGTTTGCGAGTATCGCCTTGAGCTTGGCCTCCTCTCCCCTTTTGAGTCCATTTTTTTGCGTTTGCGTTCATTTTGTTCGGCGATGTTGTCTTTTTTGAGTTTCCCAGTGGTTATGAACCGTTCTTCGTGTAATCCCAGTACCGGAAACTACTATACCTTTCTGTCTTCGGCGTATTTAGAGACGTAGCATAGATATTGTTTCGAGGTTGCTTTCACCTCGGAGGAGGACGACTCTTTCGTTCATTCTGTGCGATTGATTGGGAGTTTTCCTGCGCCGGTGTTGAGCACGATGCCGGGATTGCGAAGACAACCGGGCATCAGTTCGTACACGAACTCCATCTACCATGCCGACATGCACACAACGTCGTCTCCGGTAGTGCCGAAATACTCTTGGGACCGCGAGAATTCCGTCATGTCGTCGCGCAGGGTGATCACAACTCGTCCGCCGAAGTGGGGGCTGGGGCGGGACTATCTCGGCACGAGGACGACGACGAAGGCCGTGATGATGAGCACCGCGCCGGCTGTGTCGGTGTGCTACGGGGGGAGTAACGAGAGTGACGACCTGCAAGCCATGGTGCACGATTTCATCGAGAATGATCCTCTGGATTTTATGGAGGACGGAGATTCCGAGGCGCCTTCTCCTAGCAAGAAACTCATCGAAACGTTGCAGGTTAGTCGGTGATCGGTGGTGGTGATGTCCTAGTAGTTAGCGCCTCTCTCTCTTTTTCTCTTGCATCCTCTCTCCAGTACATTCCTTGCGGGATCCACTTGAAATTCTTTGAAATGGCGGAGATAACGAGGTTTTGGTACTTGTTTTGTTTTTGGATTGTGATTTCGGCATATGAAGGAAGGAAGGAAGTTTTGATTGAGAGCAATTGTTTTGGTTCTGCAGATGCGTACTGCGACGCTGAACGGAGTGGAACGGGAGTTGTTGACGGAAGTGAAGCTGTGCTTGCAGTCTATCAAGGAAGACTCCGACCTCGTTTGTTGTGAGCCGGAGGGCGTGGATTGCAAAGGAGTGTGTGTGAAGCGGTTTGTGGCCAAGCATCTCAAAGTGGCTGGCTACGATGCTGCTGTGTGTATGTCCAAGTGGTTAAGCTCCGGCTGCGTTCCTGGAGGTACCTTTCTTCCACAATTCGATGTTTCATGTGGCATTCTTACTTGTGTAATTCAATAGAGGAATCCACTTTGCTTATGTTACGTAGGGTCTTTTTGAATGGTGGTATGATACAGAGCTCTACTGTGATGTTTCTCCCAGCTAATTGTACTGCTGTCTTTTGCAAGAACTTAGCCTTAGCCTTATGTATTGCACTTCAGCTTTTGTTTCCTCGTTTTTTTACTTGATGATGTAATGGAGATTTAACTGAAGCTCTAGTGATTTCACTTAGTTATTTGGTGGCGCCGGGTTTGCAAGAACAAGGCTTTTGGAACTTGGGATATTGGAACATGCCTTTTGGGATTACAGTTCAGGGTACACACAGATTGCTCATGTTTCTCTGGTTTTCCTCCAGGTGAATACGAGTACATCGACGTCGTCTTCAACGCTGATCAACTGGCTGAGCGTCTGATAGTGGACGTGGATTTCCAGGCTCAGTTTGAGATAGCCAGACCGTCGCCACAGTACTTGTCGGCCTTGAAGATTCTTCCTGCAGTGTTTGTAGGCTCTTCCTCCAAGTTGAAAAAGATCCTGGAGTTTATGTCAGAGGCTGCCAAAGTCTCCTTGAAACAGAGCCAAATGCATCTACCGCCGTGGCGGACGCTCGATTACATGAGTTCCAAGTGGCTCTCCACGTCCGACAGGGAGATCGACACCGCTCCCATGTCGCCCCCCAAGCGGCCTCGCAGTTTTCACTGGCAGCCTGAGAACAAGCCGATGCTTGCTGCCAAGCAGTGTAGCGAGCAGTTGAGGCACACGAAGGTGGCCCTCATGGCAGAGATGAAAGCGTCTGGAGTGTTGAGCAAACGAAGCTCACGGACAACTATGTAAGTAGCCTGCTGGGTGTGACGAAGCCCAGAAACTCTAGAGATTCTTGACTTTTTTGCTTGAAGAAAAATGCGAAAAACAATAGCTTTGGTATTCTGTTTTTGAATCTTTCTGGAGTTTTGATCAATCGAAGCTCCCGTGCAACTCTGCCGGTATGTAAGTAACCTGCAGGGTTACGAAGCCCAAAACCTTGAGATTGTAGACTTTTTATTTAAAGAAATTCGAGAAAAAAAAATAGGTTTGGTATTCTGGTTTTGAACCTTCTGTAGTTTTCGCAATTTAGGATAGACGTTGGACGATCCTAGCTGGAGCAGCCCCGCGGTTTTGTGGATTGAGTTGAGTATATAGGAGACAGGATTTGTAGAGAATGGGTCGCTACCAGCAGTTGGATTGCAACGGGATGATACATACTTGACACCATACAAGAAAATATCACGGCAACCTTACCCTTTCACTGGCGGCATGGAAAGCATGCCTTGCTAGGGACCTCGAAGAGTCGTAGTTAGTTAGTAGATGACACTCTTGTTGGAATTGGTTTAGAAGGACTAAGTTTTTTAGTCTGCTGATAACTGTTCCTAGGCTTAGTTCAGATTACTCTATGCAAATTTCATGTGTAGATAGTAATGAGCTGGTGACCTCTATCTCTCTTGAGGGCCATGTCGCAGAAGAATATCTTTTCAGTTTTTTCTCTCTCAATAAAATGGGATGCACCGTCAAAGATGACTGGTTGCATGGTTCCTCCTAGTATCTCAACAATATTGTTGGGTTTTCCTGAGTCTGATATATTCTTATTGGTTTGGGATTTTGAGGGACTATGTGCTTGCTTGCTCTCATCCTTGTCACACTTCTTTTACCTGCTTCTGAAGATAATGAATCGTACATTTCTCATTAGCCATAGTTTGCTGCACTGTAAGTGTCAGTACTGATAACAACTTACGGAGAATCTGTGTACAGTAGGACGCAAATGTTGTAAGGAGGCAGGAATTTATGTCACCTGGTAGAGCACAGAAAGCTGTCCTTCTGCGTTTCTTGTTGGACGTGCAAGCAGCAGTAAAAGTAGTGTTGGAGCCTCCGAAATTGTCCCCATTCTTCGAACAGCTTGCGTAAGAATGTGGGTAACTGAAGAGAAACATATTAAGGTAGGAGGTCCAGAAATGGAGCATCTAAGCGCTGAAACTGGATTTTCGGGAGGTAGAGCATCTTGAAATATTTCTCAGTAAATTTTCCTTGAAAGACAAGTGGAACTGAAATCTAACCCAAGTCGTTTCATATTTTTTGGACCTTTCTACAATTAGTTACAAATTTTTGAAGTTAGAAGAAAGTGGTCATTTATGGTCATAAAAATGGACCACCTCTTGAAATGTGCATAGGTGTTACATTGAAGAAAGCAAAATGTACCTCTGAGCCATGTTCCATTTCAATGCCCGCTCCATTTTATAGCCTCCTACCTTAGGTTCTTTTCAAGAGTCATTATTTTTGGAGTTCTTCGGAAACAACTAGTCGAATTCTTCATGTGGGCCATTTTCGTAATCTTTGCAGACCATGTTTCCACAAGTGAAATAAGGATGCATAATGTTGAAAGTAGGTACAAATTTGCTCTTGAAGTAATGGTGTAAAGCGTGTAACTTAACATTGTACACCATAGGTGCTAGAGTTTTTGAGCACATAGTCACTCCATGTGCTCAAAAACACCACCCACAGTTGATTTTTATTGGATTGAGATTCTTGGGATTTTTTCAGACCCAAAGAATTTTTCCAAATATCTTTATACTTGTGTGTAGGAATTTAGTCAAACCCAAAGAATTTTTCTACATATCTACAACAAAGGATATATGCAATTACATGCATATGTATCTCGATATCTATATATATGTATCTATATATGTGTCATGGACCGTATATTGTATCCATGTATCTATTGTGGACCCCTAATAATTTATTTTTAAATAACACCAACCACCACCTCTATTTTCAGGAGGAAAGGATGGCCGGTGTTTTTTAAGGGATAATATATTATGTAGTATGGATTTCAAAATCATTGTTGAAGATCCAAGAACATAGGAAGAATTATCTTTGAGAGAGCCTAGGAAGCTTTGTTTACCTATCTAATCATAAGAACATTTTTTCCAAGACACATAGTTTTCCTCGATCATTTTATGATGAGTTAGACCAAGTGTGTTGCCTAAAACTTGGTCTAGGCACACCAGGTTTCTACTACAATAGTAGAATGTAGAATTTGTAAATTTGTAAATTAGTTCGGTTATTGAAAAAGTAATCATTGATTCTAAAATTGTAAAGTGTTGACTAGGGGATGAATGTTGGGCACATTTTAAGAACATAGAGAGGTTTGTGACAAAAGAAAAGTGTATGAATAAGTTTCATACGAAAAGAAAGGAATGTAGTTGTGGATGCAAACTATATAGTGCAAAAAGTGCCTCTATATTGGGCATTGAGTAGGCCTTGGAATTCTAATATCATCACAACCCATATACACCTACCTACCTACACCTCCTAAATACACAATTGCAAAAAACAACCTCATGAAAAGATAGCTACATGAATGCATCTATGCTTTGTGTGTTACTTGTTATGCACTCAATGCCTAAGGTGAAAACACTACAAACCATCCATATACGCATTCCTAACAAGTGAATTTCTATTGAAAGTGTCTCCCAAAGTGCAATTAAACTATTCCCATATGGAATTGCAATCGGTTGATTAGTGTGGCCTATGGAGCTTCCACTATGAAAGTTCATAGAAATTTATGTGTCTTATCTATTTTTATTTTTTATTTTTGAAAATTCATTCTTTTTACTTGCTAATACCTCAAAAAAAAATCTTGAAAAGGGTACCTCCACCTATGCTGAATTGCATATTTTGAAATTTTTGGTGTTTTCACCTTAAATGCCTTTTAATCCCTAGGACCGAGGCCCTTTTTCTGCCGAAAGACACTCAAAACTGCCATTTCTATAGCAAAAAGTAAAAAAAAATTGAAAAATGCAATTTTTCCCACATCTAACCATAGGATCTTACACCTAACTAGTATGAGAGTGTGTGGAAAAAATTTGAGAATTTTTGACTGCACATAGTGCAAGATATCTGCGTTTAAAGTGAAAAAAACATATTTTTTAGCACATTGCGGGACTAGATTTTTTGACTTTGAACATTTTTTTAACTTAAAATTTTTGCACTACAGAGTTTTGAGCTTTGAGTCTTTGTAGTAGAGAATTGAGTTGAGAGTCTAGGAAAAAAAAATTTCAGAAAAACTTAATTATCATTTGTTAAAAAATTGTTAAGTAGAAGTAGATATGAGATAGAAGGAAAATCTAAAATATTCTTATATTTTAGATGGAATTAAAATGCACTAATCCCAATGTTAAGATTGTTCTCAAAAGTAATATAAGCCATGCAAAAAAAAAACTGAAAAATTTGAAAGAATTGCATTCAGAAATGCATCCTAGAAGTTATTTTTTTCAAGAAGATGCTCTAATTGTCCAAAAAAAAAGAATGTCCATAACTTTCTCATAACAAATCCAAATGAAATGAATCAAAGCTTTCCAAATAGAAAAAAATATAAAAAAAAAGTTCAGATTTTTGTCCATTTTTTTTTGCTGCCCGGGATGCTTGCCGTACCTTGTTTTGAGCTTATTTGGTCATAACTTTTTTTCCCGGGCACCGATATACTAAACCCTTAAACTTTTTTTTCCCGGACCCTAAATCCAAAAATTTATATTCCCACAAAGTTGATCAGTTTTTCTATCTTCAAAAAAAGTTTCAAAAAATCACGACAAAATTTCAGCCCGTAGGTACCTGCTTGAAAACGCATTTGTCCTCCGAACGGACAACGGTCCTTTAGGGGGTTAAAACCTTGTACAGGATATAGTGATCAAAAAGTGGCTGATGGATAATAGAAAAAATCTTTATTTAAAATATAAGTGCATAAATTTATCCTTGAAATTTTGTGCGAAAGAGGAAGTCTTGTACAATAGTTTGACCTCCAATGAGTTTATTTTTATTTTTTAAAAGTAGGTTAGATGATTTATATACAGTGACTCACAAAAGTAGTTGACACCCCATATAAATCAATCTCTTAACTCCTAAAGTTTCATGATTATGTAATCACCAAAAACGCTCCAAAACTGCCATTTCTAATACAACTACCAATTTCTGGGAAAAAAAACAATTTTTTACCTATGTAATCATAGGATCTTGTAGTATGATATTTTGAAAACATGTGGTAAAAATTTCAGAAAATTCCACCGTGTGGATCATAAGATATAAGCATTCAAAGTCTTGAAACCATTTTTTCAATCTTGCAAAAAACCGGGCAGCTGCACTTTGCAAGCTCACTTTTCAATGAAAAAATGCCAATAAAGGTGGTATTTCTTTGAATTCAGTATCCTAAACAAGTTGTCTATATGCTTGAAAAATTTCACATCATTTGGAATTGTTCAACATATAGGAAAAAAATAGTAAGTAGAAAGAAGTAGAAAATGATTCAAATTACTAAATTGTTAAAAATTTAATCATGGAATTTAAAAATGCCAATCCCAATGGTTGTAATGTTGTAATAATCAATCTACATCCTAGGATTTTATTTTTTTCCAAAAATATTGAAAATTGAGTTAAACAAACGACTTTAAAGGTTTTTTTGAAGTAAAGAATCCATAACTGTCCGCAATTCAAAAATCCTCATAACTTTTGACTCATTGATTGAAATGGAATGACTCAAAGCTTTCTAAGTATATATAAATGTAGAGAACCAATTTCAAAAAAAAAATCCAGAAAAAATGATTTTTTTTGGTCTGCCCAAATTACCCAATTACAAAAAAAAGTAACATATTAGGTCACAGCTTTTGACTTGTATTTCGAAATGTCATGAAACTTGGTACAATTAAGATATTCCTTGCCTCCACCTTCTATTAAAATTTCAGCCTCAAATATGGATATCTCTAGTCACACGTACGTGCCCAAAATTTCTATACAGCCAAAAAATGCATGTTGGTCCTTTAGGGGTTACATTGAGAAATTAGAATTATGAAGTGAAATTTGGACATGCTCTTATACAAAAGGGATGCTACCTTCTTGTTCAATTTTACTTAAAATGGACTATATTTAGACCTATTTTTATTTTTATGAAATTTCACTTGAAAAAAAAACTTTTTGTGAGAAGCCAAAATGTCTAATTCCTTTCTATGGGAAGAATGTTCATCTTGAATAGAATCACATGTTATAAGTTCATGAATTGTGAATTTTTCAGGAATAAAATATAAAGGATTGAAATTTGACTCTAAAATTTTGATTTTCTTATATTTTACTTTGTAAATTACAAAAAAATAAATTTCAGATACATATATTTCATGCTATTCTAAAAACTTTGATTTTTTTTTTGTGATTTATAGAGTAAAATATAAGAAAATCAAAAATTAGGGTCAAATTTCAATTCGTTACATTTTATTCATGAAAAATCCACAATTCATGAAACTTGTAACATGTGATTCTATTCAAGATGTACATTCTTCCCATGGAAAGGAATAAGACATTTTGGCTTCTCACAAAAAGTTTTTTTTCAAGCAAAATTTCATCGAAATAAAAATAAGTCTAAACATAGTCTGTTTCAAGTGATATTGAACAAGAAGGTAGCATCCCTTTTGTAAAGAGCGTGTCCAAATTTCACTTCATAATTCTAATTTCTCAATTTAAGAGAATGATTTATATGGGGTGTCAACTACTTTTGTGAGTCACCGTAATCACATTGTACCAAAATGAATGATTTCTACGGGGACCAGTTTCAGAGAGACCTTCCATTCAGGTCAGCATTTAATACGACAGAATAGAAAAGTACAAGCTCTCGTGATGATTTTTTTTACAATACCAGAACTGTGACATGTACAAGTGTCAGATTATCTGTTAGGAAACTCTCATAGCTTTTTGTGTTTTTTTTAAACCAAAAGATAAGTAAACTCTCATTGATTGAAGCTGATTTTGGCCACAGTGAGTAGCTTGTACATGCCGTGAGATTTGTCAGCTGCCCTCTGAAATACGGCATTGAAAACTCCATCTAATACGAAGAGAAGTACTGTAGGTAACACAAAAAGATGTCAGATGTGACATACAATGAAGATCGCCATTGGAATAACTTAAGCTTCCAATTTGTAACAAAGGTTGTGTTTAACCCTTAACCCCTC
Source organism: Neckera pumila (assembly GCA_963969595.1). NCBI lineage: Eukaryota > Viridiplantae > Streptophyta > Bryopsida > Hypnales > Neckeraceae > Neckera > Neckera pumila. The sequence goes on along the minus strand of OZ018409.1, from coordinate 42,373,415 downwards.
ACCACCCAAAGTCCAACCATGCTTAAGAAATGCTTGCCTTTGCAAGTCTAAAAAGTCAAAATTAGAGTGAGGTATGAAGATCTCAACGGTACAATACTGTAGTGTGTATGTTTTAGATGGTGTGGAACAAATTTGGGGTCATTTGACCATTTAGATTGAAAGATTATAATGTTTTAGTGTTCAGAAAAGGTGCCGAAATTTTCTTAAAAACACATTTGGAGGTGAAATTTGATTTCTAAACCTACTCAAATGAAAAAACTTTAAGCTACAAAGTGATTCAAAACCATAATATAAACACTTTGGTGAAAAGAATTTCATAAAAAATGAATCATTGTGTCTACAAAATGGATTTGAAATGTCCAAAAACAATGAAAAAAGGAGCAAAAAATCACATCTACAATCGAACCTCCTTCTACTAAAATGCTTCTTAGACAATCAAAACTTCTTGAATTGATATGAAATTTTAGCCACAAGAACTAGACAAGTATACGCAACTTCCCCAATAAGAATTTTTTAAAAAGGATCATGTATGAAGTAGTTATGAGTTGCCGAAGTTGACTAAAATGCAATAATATCTAGATTTTGAACTTTGAATTGCTCTCAAGAATTCAAAACAACTTGGATTGGCATGAAAATTTTACCACAATAACTAGACCTTAAGGAGTATAATATCTAACAAATTTTTATTGAAAACAAACATTTTTGGAAAAAGATACAAGCCCCCAATGTTGCATTTATCACAACGCAGTGTGCTGAGCAAAAATTGACCCTATGAACTTCAAATGGCTCTCACAAACTCAATTTGTCTTGGATTGATCTAAAAATTTTACCATAGAAATTAGACTAGTATGCGCAACTTTTCTGACAATTTTTAATGAATTTGGACATCAGATGCAAAAGTTATAGTGCTTCAAAGTTTGTGTGGGGACACTTTTCGTCCTCTTGGGCGGTGAGGGGTTAACTGTCTAACCGACCAAAATTTCAGTCTCATTTTGGTGTGGGCAGTTACATTTCTCTGATCGGTTAAAAAATAAATTTACGGGCAGTTCCGAAGGTTAACTATTGAAAACTTTTATTTTTCACTAAAAAAGGTAAATCTTTAATTTTTGAGAGGTCCTCAAAGGCATATACGTCTCATTGTGGAAGAGTAAATTAAAGATTACAAATTTTACTTGATTTCCTGGCTTTAAGCAAAGCTTGCCAAATTCACTTGAATTGAGATCTAAAAAATTGTACTTCTCCATTTGCTTTGAAAATGGTCCCAATGGAAAGAGTAAAGTGCTTTCGTGATTTTCACCATTGAAAATTTGAACATGCAAGTGTTAATTTGGAGTTATTTGCAATTTTGGCTTATAAAAAAAAATTGCATTCAACAATTGCAAGCTAGATTGTATATTGAGTTTAATAGCTTTTCATGTGAAATTAAATTTTTTGAAATTGTATTTTAGTGTGCTAACATGATTTGTAGTTGTTCATGTCACTTCCAATCCCAAAAAATTTATATGCAAATTTCTCAAACATTGTGGGGAGGGGCAACATACTAAAAATAAAAAATATACATTTCTCTTGTTATAATTTTGCAACTATGCAATTTCAAACTCAAAATTGGTGTGCATAGTAATAAACAAGCTCTTTAATCCCTAATGACCCCAAGTGACTATTTTTTGGTTGATGCCTTTGTTTCTTGAGTTGCCCATTCTCAAATTTTGAGTTTTTTGAAAAATAAAATTTATTCTAGAAAATATATTGCAATACAAATCCAATGGCAGTGGTTTCATCAAATTCCAAGTTAAACCCTAAATGCTCGAGGCACCCAAATGTGGTGTTTGCAAAACTTTGAAGTTGAATAAAACCTAACCAAGTTGCTATTTTTAGTAGATTATGTATTTAAGGAATTCTTCTTGAAGTCTAGTTTTAGCATCAAAAATCCAATCTTGAAAATAAATTATAGTGATTTTTCTATTCTTGATTTTGTACAAGGATACCTAGTGCAATCTTGACTTCCCGTAGTGTTGAGAGCTCTTGGAAATGAGCCTCAAATACACTAGATTTTGGAGGAAAATTCGCATTCAAAATTCATTTAAAAAAATTATAGAGTAGATCTTAAGAAGCTGTAAATTGATGGGGTTGTACAAATTAGGCTCTTTAACCTCAATTTTTTTGGTCACCAACTTTTTAGATTTGACTTGTGAAAAGAGGGTTGAAAGATTTTACATCACTTTTGCAGTTTTAACACCCTCATGGTCAATCATTATAATCTTTTGCTCCATAAGTGATATTGTTGTGTTTCTTTTCCTATGAGATCTCTTACATGTCTAGTTTGAATTTATACAGTTACAATTCAAAAATAAACTGATACAACTTATCAAAATGTTGGCATTTTGTTCAAGTTAGAGCAAATTCCAAGAAACTCAAGACAAGCCTTGGGCATTTAGCAGTTAAACTCCGTCTTATGGAATTTTTCAAAGTTAAGTGGTGTAGTGTAGTTTACGGCCCGTTTTTTTGTATTTGGTTTGGGCATGGACTGGAAAGCCAGCCAACCAGTGTGCTTCTTGCCAACCTTATAAAGGTCAGATCTAAGGAATTAAAGGAGGACAAATGTCCCATTGTTTTTTCTCTTGCAAACACTACTCAAATTTCAGTAACCACCGAGCATTGCAAGCTTGATCATGAGTTGTAAAATTCTTAAAATGTTGTGAAATTTTACATGTACATTCTCAACTCTCTTTCACTGAGCACAAAAAAGGCATCATTTCAAAATATTCTCACAAAGGTATGCTCCTTCAAAATGCACTGCCCTGCACTTCCATTGACCCAAGAAAAACTTCAAAATTAAACATCTCCTAAACCATGCAGTCAAATAATCTGAATTTTTTGAGGTGCTCAATTTCAACGTTAACTTCAAGATCCTACAGTTACATTCTATCTGATCTCAAGAAAAAATGAGCAAAAAAATTGCTCAAGTTGTTGGCAGTTTGGGCCCATATCGAAAGAACATCCACCTTGGATCATTAGGGGGTAAACATCTATACGGTTAGATTTTGAGAAAAAAAAACAATTTGCTACATTGGAAATAACTATAAGTCCATTCTCTTTTTTCATAGGAAAAACATACTTGAAAAGGCTTAGGCACTTACACAAAATAGTTCAATTAGGTTGCCTTACCTGAGATAAATTACTTCATGGATCAATGCTTGTTCCACATGGAGGTGCATGCCAATCTCTAAACCAAGCCTTGAATTGGTGCACAAATCTATGCCATACACATGGCTCTAAATTGAATGCATCGTTGTACAAAAGCAGCGAATATTTCTATAAGGTGGACTATTGAGAAATTAATGTGGGGCAACCTAATTTCACTATTTTGTGTAGGGGTTAAAGTCTTGAAAACTTGGCAGGAGGTGCAAATTGAAGGATCCAAGTTTTTTGGTCTATAACTTCTATTTTCTTTGAAATTTACTTTCAATGTAATAGTGTAAGAAAAAAAATTAAACATAAGGTAGGAGCCTGTAAAACAGAGCGGGCATTAACCCCCAAAGTTCCTTGACTATGTTCTCACCAAAAATGCTCCAAAACTGCCATTTCTAGCACAAGTACCAAATTTTTGAAAAATATCATTTTTGGACACATGTAACTGTAGGATCTTGTAGTACTGATTTGAAAATGTGTGGAAAAAATTTCAAAAATTTCTATCATGTAGATATTAGCGTTTGAAGTGGCAAAAGTCCATTTTTTGGCCCTGCAAAAAATCGGGCAGCTGCACTTCACAAGGTCAGATTATTATGAAAAAAAATCTAAAATGGTTGTACTTCTTTGAATTCATTCTTTAGGGCAAGTTGGCTACATGCTTGAAAATTTTCAGATTATTTGGAATTGTACAACATATAGGAATAAAATAGTAAGTAAAAAGAAGTAGAGAATGGTTCAAAACACTAAATTGTTAAGAAGTTAGTTATGGAATTGAAAAATGCCAATCCCAATGGTTGCAATGTTGTAATAAACAATCTACATCCTACAATTTTATTTTTTTTGAAAAATATTAAAAATTGAGTGAAACAAACAACTTCAAAGTCTATTTTAGAGTAGACAATCCATAACTGCCCGCAAACTAAAAATCCTCATAACATTTGATTCATTAATCAAAATGAAATGATTCAAAGCTTTCCATGTATATATAAATCTAATAAACCAATTTCAAATTTTTATTTCTGAAATTTTTATTTTTTTATTTTTTATCTACCCGGACTGCCCGAGTTGAGAAACAAACAACATATTAGCCATAACTTTTGACTCGTATTTCCAAATGTCATGAAATTTGGTGCATATGAAAGATATTTCTTGTCCCTACCTTCTATAAAAATTTTAGCCCAAAATATGCAAATCTCTAGTCACACGTACCTGCCCAAAATTTCTATGTTGCCCCAAAATGCATGTTGGTCCTTGAGGGGTTAAGAATGGACCCTATAAATGGCTGGGAAATGGACATGAGTTGGTTCTAAAATTGACCAATATAGTCATTGAATGAATCAAGAAAAAAAGCATTCTTAATTACAAGAGCCAATCATTCTCTTTGCTTCCCCCATTTTAATTTAGAATTGCAAGTGAACTGTTTATGAAAGACCTAGGCTCACAAATAGGAACCTGCATCCCAACTTGCTTGAAAACTCATAAGTAATTCAAAAACGCTCGGAAAAATACAAAACCACTTAGGTTAGATTCCTCATCAATTTCTCTTTGTTTGGAAAAATGAGCAAAAAATATTCCTATCCAAGGAAATACATGAAAAAGGCGGACCAACCCTTCGATGCTCCATTTCTGAGCCTCCTATCTTAGGGCTGTTTTACACCAAGAGGCCGGGCTAATTTCTTGTGTCAAAGGCCAAGAATCTTGACTTCTGATTGGACAAAAGGCTCAAATCAGCCCCAACCCCTTTGCACCAAGAGGCTGGGCCAATTTGGTGAATTGAATTTTTTATTCAAAAAAGACATGATCTAACATGGCCTGAGCTCGCTGAATTGGGTGCACCAAAAATGGGAGGCCAATTCTTGGCCTTGGGGCCAATGTCAGATTTCAATTAAAAAAATCATTTTAATAAAAAACTATTTTTTTCAACTAATCATTACCATTGGATTTTGTGCAATCATGGAGATTAGGACTGACTTCTAGGTGTAAAGTGGCCCTGAAAATTTCAGCCCCTCTCTCTTTCTTTTGTAGGTTTTATTGAATTGACCCGGCTTCTTAGCCTTAAGGCCTTTACATATGGAAAAATTGGTCCCCATAATAATCTTATTCTAATGGGAAGTTGAGGCTGGCCTCCAGCCCAAAACGGGCTGAAATTTTGTGCAATTGGCTTGAAGGAGAATTGGCCCGGCTTCTTGGTGTAAAGCGGCCCTAAGGGCCGCTTTACACCAGAAGGCCGGGCCAATTTCCTGTGTCAGAGGCCAAGAATCCTGACTTCTGATTGGACAAAAGGCTCAAATCAGCCCCAACCCCTTTACACCAAGAGGCTGGGCCAATTTGGTGAATTGAATTTTTTATTCAAAAAAGACATGATCTGACATGGCCCGAGCTCGCTGAATTGGGTGCACCAAAAATGGGAGGCCAATTCTTGGCCTTGGGGCCAATGTCAGATTTCAATTAAAAAAATTGTTTTAATAAAAAACTATTTTTTTCAACTAATCATTACCGTTGGATTTTGTGCAATCGGCCTCATGGGGATTAGGACCAGCCTTTAGGTGTAAAGTGGCCCTGAAAATTTCAGCCCCTCTCTCTTTCTTTTATAGGTTTTATTGAATCGGCCCGGCTTCTTGGCCTTAAGGCCTTTACATATGGGAAAATTGGTCCCCATTATAATCTTATTCTAATGGGAAGTTGAGGCCGGCCTCTAGCCCAAAAGGGGCTGAAATTTTGTGCAATTGGCTTGAAGGAAAATTGGCCTGGCTTCTTGGTGTAAAGCGGCCCTTACTGTAACACACACCCTCATAAAATGATGCCAGAGCGGGCTGGACTGCCTGCTGAACGGAAGGCTTTTTAGCTTCACTGCAGTGAAGCATTGGAATCTGTTCCAACTTCCACCTCAGATGAACATGTCCTTTGTTAGTTTGTTATACAATTTAAAACAAACCTGTCAATACAATCTGCACAGATTTTGATGTTTGTCAAATTTGTGGATTGGCCGGGTCTCAGAAATTTAAGCCTGCAAATTTGTATTTGTAGCGGATCGAGAAAAGGTGAGGGATGGACGGATGTCCACAAATGAAAATGTTTAACATGAATTAAGGTAGATCAGTCTATTACCACGTAGATTTGGTATTTAGGTACCTTGGAGAAGCTGCTTGTCTACTCATTTTTTTTTCAGAGATTGAAAAGTTTGAGAAAAATCATTTGAAAGTAAAATGAAGACAAGAAATGAATTTTCTGTGATTTTTCAAAGTTTTTCTAAATTGGTAGAGCATTGGTAGACTACAAAACCACATTGAATGATGTATCCCCTTCCTAGCTGTACTGTCATGATACTAAAGGTTGCTAAGATTGTGGTGATGGGTGGGCAATTGACGCAAATAGAAAGGTGCAGTAGATGTCAAAATTGGGTGACTAACAACAACGATTTGTTGTACTTTATATCCTCTTTGCAACTCATACAAACTCACTTAATTTAGATCCATTCTCATCTTGATATACCAAGTAGTTGCTTATCTTCACCAATGGCATGTATGGTGCATACACAATGTGCCTAACCCGTAAGTGCTCAATCATGGAAGATGTTTTATGTAAAAAGTGCATTTCATCTAATTCATGTTTATGGAAGAATCTTTCAAAAAAATTACAGAATAAATTTTCAAAAGTAATCTTCAAAAGTAATCTTACTAATCTTAGGTTGAACATTTAGAAATTAAAGTACATATACTTTTATTATTAAGACACTTTTGTAGAATCAATCTCTATAGATTCTTTCTAAAATGAAATTGTTCTTTGAATATGAGATCCTAGGATTGATTTGAACTCCACAAAATAGTCTCTAAGAACTCATCCTAGTGTTTCAAAGATAAGCCTACCAAATTTATATTTACTAGGTTTTTTCCGACATTTTTCTTATGATTGTAGTTATCAATTCAATATTTATAGGAGAATCTTGGTGCATAAAGATGGAAAACAAGAAGTTGTACGGCTCTTCAAATACAAACAAGAAGCACCTACAACCAACACTATAAACAATTGCACAAACTTCACAATGCCCAATCAACACATGAAACAACATTTTAAGACATAGGCAATTGAAAATCATTAATTAAAAATAAATAAATAAACTTATAGAATTTTTTTTGAAAAGTATTGGTTGGAAAATATTTTGAAATGTAAAACCATTTTGAAAATCCGTAACAATAATTCAAAGGATCACTTTATGAACACCCCATGCTTTAGTATACCTTAGAACAGCTTTATTGCAAACTCCAAGTCAAACGTAATTATAGCTATAGTAGAAAGGCGTCGGCTTAATACTCACTACATCACTGCTATGTGCTTTTTGACTTTCCTAGGCAAATGCTACGATGCTCCACATACGCCATTGTTGAGGTCTTTTGAGACCACACTAGAGCTCACACAACAACTCAAACCCTTTGACTATGGAGGAATCATTCTCTTTCATGACAACTTCGATGATGCAAAGTAAGTTTTACAAGGTGTTGCCAAAGGTGAAGTATGAATTACAAAGTGAGTGAGGTCGTGGTCTATGGCGTCTCCGCTTTTTCTGAAACAGTCGTAGTGCAATCCATACTTCATCCCTTGGCAACACCTTGTAAAACTTACTTTTCATCATCAAAGTTGTCGTGAAAGTGAATGATTCCTCTATAGTCAAAAAGTTTGAGTCATTGTGTGAGCTTTAGCATGGTCTCAAAAGACCTCAACAATACTTGGGCAAAGCATTGTAACATTACCCAAGGAAATGATCAAAAAGTCATAAGGTGGGTACACCCAAATGTGCCACAAACCTTAAACCGCCATCTATATTCTCTGTACATCTCCAAAATCAGTTCTGTACCTATGTGGAAGAAACGCTTTTAGAACCAAACTTTGTTCCTTAATAACTTTTGCATACAATATCCAAATGCTACGTCCTTTGGTGCGTTGGAACCTCCTTTCACTTGTCAACAAGAGAATATGAAAATTTGACCAGTCTAGTAACAGTAACTAGGCACAGTACCAATTTGTGGCGGTTTTGGGTGTACCCACCTTAGTGGTGATGTAGTGGAGCTCTAAAACTGTCGCATATAGGAGTCAGAAAGTCTGTACACATACGTGCAAACACCAATACTTACACTGCTTTTACTTGCAGAAGCCTAAAAGTCTGGACACAGACGTGCAGAGCATCCTTCCGTTATTGCCAGAAACTTATCTTGTTTTCTGTGCATAAAATAAAATACTGCCCTAATGGTCACCCACCGACTGCATCCCCAGTTCCCCACCACCCTGAAAAGTTACCTGAAATTTGGGACAAAACTCTTTGCATTGAAATTTTGGTTTCATTTGTTTACTGAAAATAAAAATAAAAACATTATTGGGACAGAAATGTTGAGCACACTCATAGTACCATAATGTCAAGTCCGGTTTTCAAGGTAGATTTGTCACCATTCCATTGGATAGTCAGAGAAGCATTATAACTGATAACACAATTCTTCTTCTACATCTTTAGATTTGCGAAAAGTACATATACAAATGTTTGTGATGAACTATTAGACTTAGGGCCTCTTCACACTATGGCCGTCCAAGTCGAGAGTCCGTCGTTTCTACCAATCATATTGCAAGGTCCGTTGGTTCCACCAATGATATTGCAGAGTCTCACGGCCTCTCGACTTGGACGGCCATAGTGTGAAGAGGCCCTCAGCATTATGTCCCATTAGAGGGGATTTGAGGCCTCCAAGAGACTGCAAGTTATCCTGCGTTCCCAAACTGCAGGAATGTAGGATACTTGCTAGCTGATGTGGTTGAGACCATGCCATGTCATTTTCAAAAAAAAAAAAAAAAATTTGCTTGGAATGATATTTGGGGAAGATTTTTTTTTTTTTTTTTTTTTTTTTTTGACAGCATTATTACCGGGTTCAGAACAGGGGAACAGATTGCGGGAACAAACTTGATACGGCCCTCCAAAGGCCTTAAATCCCCTCTATGGCATAATGCTCTCGAGCCTCCACCTTTATTTAGTCCATCATAAATCTTAACTCCTATAATAAGCGCCTAAACCTTTCCAAGTGTGTGTTTCCACTATGAAAAAAAAATTGGCTCATAAAGTGGATACCTCCAAAACCGCCACTTTTTGTAATTGTGCCTAGATATTATTATTATTAGACTGATCAAATCTTCATATTTTCTTATTGGCAAGTGAAAGAAGGTTCTATTGCACCAATGAATGCAATATTTGGATACCATGTGCAAAAGTTACAAAGGAACTAAGTTTGCTTCTAAACTAGTTTCTTTTGTATAGGTACATAATTGATTTTGGAGATGTACATAGAAGAAAGATGGTGATTTAGAGTCAGTGGCACATTTTGGGGTGCCCACCTTAGTTATCTCCAATGACACAAATTGTTTTTTTTTCAAAATCTCACCATATAGATGTTTTAAAATAGATCTCAAATCAAGTAAAATTGACAAGCTTTGCCCAAATCTAAGAAATGAAGTAAAATTGGCAAGCTTTACTCTTCCACTAATGGTATATATGCCTTTGAAGACCTCTAAAAAATAATTTATCTTTTCTGGTAAAAAATAAAAGCTTCGAATAGTTAACCTTAAAAAATTGCTAGTAAATTTTTTTTAAATGCTTCAAAGAATTTTACTGCCTATACAAAAACAAGCCTAAAATTTTAGATCAACCATATATGGTTGCTTAGGCGATAAAAGATCAAAGTTTTGTGGTAAATCTTATGAATTCTATATTTGGCCAACTGCGTATTTTATTTAGATAGCAATTGGCCAAATTTTGCTTTGATGATTTATCCAAACCTCTATAATTTCTGAATTTTAGCTCGCTTTTGAAGTCGTTGTTCCATGTCTAAATTTGAATTTTCCTATGACTATTCAAAATACTTTTGGATGTGCTTCCAATAATAGTAATTTTAAATTCTAATTTCATACAAATCAAAAGTTAGAGCTTCACCACCTATGACACATTGGAGGGTTTTTAGGGGCACATCAAGTGGTCCAAGTTTGTTATTGATGATTGCCTCCTACCTTCCCCGCGCAATAGAGGCTTGCTGCTTAGGCTCTTGCTCCCTTTAACTAGACCTTCTTCCCTTTTTTATGGCCACATGGTGTCTATTGGTAGCCTTTATCCATTGCCTATTGCGTGTTGCTTGAGTAGTGCCATATTTAGACCAATTCTGATGACAAGATTCTCATCAATCCATGATTTTGCATCAATGAAGAGGCTCTCAATTGTTAAGTGTTCGGGCCATTTTTTTAAGAGCCCACATTATAAGTTCCTATTGGGAGAGTGACAATGGGGCATGGATTCCTACAAATGTCCACAAGAAGCAATTGAAGTTGATGCCCATTGCACTTGGGTGCGGGAGGGTGCTCTTAAAAATACATTTGAAGGGCCAATATATTAGTTGGCTTGAGGATGCTCTTAATGGAGATATCTCCAACCATTTCCGGACAATTTTTTCACAATGTAATAAGAATATTCCATCTTTTCACCATGTAAAGTGCATACCAACAACGTTTTTTTGAGGACTGTATTTCTATAGTAAAGCCTTGCGTGTCCTCTTAGCAAAGGTGAATTTTGGGAGGGAGCCAGGCGCAGTGGCTTATAAGACTGACAATTTGGCGACAAATCTTGAGAAACGCTGCATACCAATGTTGGACAGATAACTGAACATATGAAATTGCTGTGAACATTGCATTGTAATAATAGTTTCTAAAATGTCCATTTCAAATACATTCAGTCACTACCCGCTCAACACTAGTACACACCCCTTCAACTACTGGGAAGTTGCCAACGTAGTATTTTGCTAACTTAACCCCTAAAGGACTGTTTGTCCCCTTGGGGGACAATTCGGATCCGAGCAGGTTCTTACTGGTCCAATTTTTAGTAATATTTTGGGGATTTTTTGAAGTTATGTATTTTTGTGAGAGCTTTTTGTATATATAATTTTTATTTTAACTGATGCCCGGAAGCAAAAGTTATGGCACAATAAGCAAAATTGGAGTTCGGCAGGCAGCCCAAAAAAAATCACAAAAGGTCAAAATATTTTTTTTTCAATTTTTTTTCTCAAATATTATATTTTTGTCTACATGTGAAGCTTTGTTTCTTTCAATTTGGACTAATTATGAGAATGTTATGGACAATCTTAGTTTTGTCGGGCAATCTAAGCATCTTCTCGAAAAAATAACTTGTAGAATTTGTTTTTCAATGCAATTTTTAGAATTTTTCAAAAAAATTTGTTAGACAAGGTTGTATTTTCTTGCTAGAACAACCTCACCATTGGGATTTTTGTGACTCCATTCCATTTAAACGCTATTAACAATTTAGTTTTTTCTTCAATCTTGAACCCACTTCTATTCAACAATTTTTTAATGAGTGAAGATTAAGTGCTTTTTATCCGAATTTTTTTTGGGAGATTCTTGACTCAACTACTTAACAAAAATAAGTAGAAAATCAAAATCCATAGTGCAAAAAATTTGAACTAAAAAGACTCAAAGCCAAAAAATCTAGTCAAGCAAGGTGCAAAAAAACTTGTTTTCTTCACTTTAAATGCAAATATCTTGCAATCTACATGGTCAAAGTTTCTGAAATTTCTTCCACATATTTATATACTAGTCAAGTGTAGGATCTTATGGTTGGATATGTAAGAAAAAACAATTTTTAAAGCTCTTTTCTCTCTGCAATAAAAATGACAGTTTTGAGTGTTTTTTGATAGGAAAATCACCTTGGTCCTTTAGGGGTGGTTAAAAAAAGCAAGCAATCTTTGGGTTGTGATCATTACATTCAGTAGCAGTCACTGCAACTGCCTTCCCTGGATGGAATGATGTGGAATATACCACATCATTTCATCTGAGGGATGAAATGGTGTGGTATATTCCACACCAAATCAATAATTGCAAGGACACTTGGTAGAACTTGTCAGAATCCAGGAAGGGGCCTGAGTTAATTACAAGGTCGCGGATGCACATTGATATTAAACAACAAATTAAGTACTTGAATTAAATTTCTAAATAAAATAGCAAATTTATTTAAAATGGCAATCAAAATAGATATCAATTATCTCAATGCTTGAATTACATCACTTTGAGGTGATTGCCATTCACATTTTGTGTTTTCAATTGAATGGACAACTCTATATATACACATGGGGTGGTAGAAGGTAGAACAACCGATGTGGGATAAATAAATTTGAATTTGTAGTTTCTCAAGCACTCATAGTTAAGTCAAAAACAAAGAATTGTGTTTAAAGTAGAATTTTAGACCTCATTTAGTCATAGTAAAATAACTTTTCTCAAAAAACTTTGACTTAAAAAAGTTTTTAAATGAACATAAGTTTCACCTTCAAAAATCCGTTTGGCATTTTAAATCTCCAATCAAAAGTTATAGACAAATCTAGAGAGAGGATTTTTTAAAATGTTAAAAGAAAATGTCCATTCCCACCCCCTCTCTCAAATTTGTCCATAACTTTTGATTGGAGATTCAAATTGCCAAACGGATTTTTGGAGGTGAAACCTATTTTCATTCTCCAACTTTTTTTAGTTCAAAGTTTTTTGAGTAAAGTTATTTTACTATGACTAAATGAGGTCTAAAATTCTACTTTTAACACAATTCTTTGTTTTTGACTTAACTATGAGTGCTTGAGAAACTACAAATTCAAATTTATTTATCCCACATCGGTTGTTCTACCTCCTACCACCCCTTGTGTATATATAGAATTGTCTTTTCACTTGAAAACCCAAAATATGTTCTTGATGACAAATGGTTGTAATGCATTATTCATTGGATATTTTGCCAACATCTTTTTCTACAACTATTTGTTGATTTGTATATTTGGTCCAAACAATAACAAAGAAACTGAAACAAAACATAATGTACTGACACTATCCTTGCACCTAAGCTGACATTAATTATTTGAGGATGAATTTTGTGGATGAGGAGTCCAGGGAGGGAAAGGCAGCCTCTTTGAAGGCTACTGAATGTTATGATTCTTTTTGAAGGACAGCAAACCCACTTGGGATGAGATTGTATTTTTTTTGGAAAAACAACTTGAACGACAGAGGGAACTGAAGATTTGAAACAATATTACTTTGAATAGAAACTGGATAAGACCATGTGCACCTCAAGGCCAGAGAATGGGCTAAGGACATGGCATGGCAAATGTGGGGGTAATGTAATAGGTTCATTGGTTAGGTGCATAAACACCCAAAACCGTCCAAATAAGCAATGCAGCACATTACCCTACGTGAAGGTCAGAGTCAGACATAAATTAAGTATTTTTTGAAATGTCTTGAATGTTTGGAATATTACAAGTGAAATTTTCAAAATGTTGCAAGAAATTTTTCATTTATATTGCTTAAACTTTTGAATGTTTATGAAAACCTACATCACACTTTAAGCCTCGCATGTCAGGTTTTCCAAAACAAGAAAACCTAGAAGTTGCCGGACACAAAAAATTTTGGACGCCAAAATGCCGAAACATCAATACCAATAGTTCCAACTGCTTGAAACCCTTTGTGCACGAAAAAAAACTGCACTCAAGTGCTGAATCAAACCTTTACATACAGTAGTTGGAGTGGAGGCACCTTTTTCAAGAAAAAAAATGAATCTTTCTGGTATTAGAAATTGAAAATCATGAATTTTAACCCTTAAAATTCTTTCATGTTTAGAGGCCAAAAACTGCTTCAAAATATTTATTACCAAAGTAAGATCAAAATCTTCATCCATATTTATTTTTTCACAAATCCAACCGTAAAATCCTTTGGTTAATTTGTTCAAGTACTCAGTACATTGATGCAAAAGTGTAGAACAAATATCCCCATCAATTGCAAATTCAATGTGTTTAAACTTTAGAGGTAGTATTTTGTAGCCCCTCCAAAAGGTGAAGTTTATCTAAGATATTTTAGATGACTTCATCTACTTTTTTCCAAAAAAATTCTAGTATAAATGGAGTCAATAGCCCAAATAAGCAAAAAATTGATGAAAATTTGCCAACAATCAAAATATTATTCTTTTTCCACCAACGGGTTTTTTAGCGATATTTTGCTCAAATACAATATGATTTTTTGAAGGATTATTAGGTGATATATTTGTCCATTTCAATGGCTAAAACCACTGATTTTTTATATATTTGAAAGACAATATTGCTCAATTGTTGATGAATGTACATTCTTTGTGATGAATAAGTGAAGTTTCATTCAACTTTCTACACATTTCATCCATTTATATTGATGTAAAGAATTACATCACTTTAGCAAAGATCGCTTCATGTACTACCCAATATAAATTAAAAAAATCCTTGCTCCCTACACTTCAATGTAAATGTTTTTGACAAATTTTTTGTCCATTTTGCCAATTACATTTGAGCTTGGGACATAAATTTGCCTTATCTATCATTTGTTAAAGTAGAGGCACCTGAAAGTGTCCTTGGACCCAATGGCGTCTTTTCTAGGAAGGATAGTCATCTCAAAACCTAAATGTAGACAAACTATACATAATTTATTGTTTGCTGACCAAAATGATAAGCCATCTATGATCCACTTAGATTTTTGTTTTAGAATTACTCTCCTTCCTAGAAAGAGTCACCATTGGATTCAGGGATGCTTTTGTGTGCCTCTACTTTATAATAAATTATGTAGCTCAATAGGATCAATAGTGTTAAAAGTAGCAAAAATAGGCTTCCTCAGTTGACCGCCACGTCGGTGATATGGAACAATCCAAAAAATTTACACTACAACACTTGCAACCAGTCCTTTTGGGGGGGGGGCAAAGTGGAGCCAAAAGGCACCATTTCATAGTGAAATTTTTTTTTTGCCAAAAAAAAGTAATATTTTTTTGCTAGAAAAGTTTCAATCCAATTTAAAATATGGATGAAATTGTCAAAATTGGATGAAAAAGTGTGTGAATTTGATTGAAAAGTGTTTTATGGTACAAAAGATGGAGGTACGAAGAAATAAGTGATCGCCATCCTTCAAAAAACAAAAAAGAAGGTCTGCTTGCGACTGATATTTGGCATGCCCAACCTCCCCACCAACCGCACGCTGCCACGCCACTCCTTCCAACAACCCTAACCCTATCCCAGCTCTGCCCAAGTCCTCCTCTATTGTACCATCCCCATTTTCGTTCTTCGTCCTCGCAAGCTTGGCGCGATCTGCGCAATGAAAAAGTCCACTACAAAAAAAATTAGTATCTGACGGATTTCCACTTTGGCGTGCGACTTCGCAAGCAATTCACCGCCCCAACTGAACCTTCCTACGTGCATTGCCTCCCTCTAAGATAGTGCCGACTGCGTGGATGCTCTGGCAGGTCAGGATGGTGATCAATTGATCATGGCGCAGAAGATCGTGCTGTACCTGGCATGATTGGAAGCGATCCATCAATCCATGCATTTCTTTCGGATGTTTGTGGAGAAGGTTCGTTGGGTTTTGGTGGGTTTTCTTTCGTTAGGGCAAATTTTGGGAATTTACTGATTTTGATTTGCGGATGAGAGGATTTTGATGGAGGGTGCCCAAGGTTCGTTGTCTTTTGGTGGGTTTTCTTTCGTTAGGGCGAATTTTGGATTTTATTGATTTTGATTGCGAATTGCGGATGAGAGGATCTTGATGGAGGGTGCCGGAATCGATGTGTTCGAGGAGTGGGAATGGGGGAGGAGTCGGTTGAGTTTCACGTCTCTAAGTGCGCAATTTCTTTGCCTTTGTTGTGACGCAATTATGTCATTGCATTGTTTCTAATTGAGGTTTGAGGTTTGACGTTCCATGGTTGGGTTTTTTGTGGTTCTTGGCGAGGCGATGTTGTCGCTCATGTTATGGATGGGATGATTATCTGGAATTCGTTACTGTGAACGTGTGTTTTCGTAGTGAAGTGTAATGGTTGTGAAGTAGTGTTGATCAGTAGTTGGTGATCGCGAAGATGAATCATGTGGACGTGAGCTAGAAATCTGTGTGTTTGTTTCGGCGGGACTTAAGTTTTTCTTATTGATGTCGTTCCTATGATGGTAGTAAAACTCTTTGTTAGATTCCAAGGGTTTGTGCATTTGGTGGATATCCGAGTAAGTCGTCGGCCCCTAACTCGTCGTCAGCTTACCCTCATCGTCAGTTTAGGACAACTTTATCGTTGTCGCACATCTTTTGAGCGCGAGTTTTTGACATATTCTTGTGTTTGGGACGGTAGAAATGACGACCTGGAGAGGAGAATATGCGGCTTCCGGTTTGAACCCCATGTAATGCAACGGTTTTTGATTGAATCCACACGATTTTGAGCACTATGGAGAAAGGGAAACAGAGAAGCTCGGGCGGTCCTTACGAGGCATTGTTGTACTCAGACGAATATGGCAGCCCAGGTTCCGATTCCGACCAGTTCGTGGGCATCTACGACCGACCTCTCCCTTGCTGTGGTTGCGGCATTGGCTGGTTCTCTTTTCTCGCGGGCTTCCTCTTCCCTTTGCTCTGGTACTACGGCACCATTCGCTTCTTCTGGACCCAGCGTCAAAACGACCCCAGGGAGCGACCTGGTCTGGCTGCTTGTGCCATAGCTGCATTGGTGAGTACTGTGGCCTTGGCCGCTACTTTGATCATCCTTCTAACACTGCACATAATATGAGTGCAATTGGGGGGGTCAGACCTTGCGATTTGCTGCTTAAAACGGGATTCTTCTTTCCTCAAAGGACTAGCTCTTATAGAGTTTCGGAACATGGTTCTGATTCCCCTATTGTAAGCTTCCATGTAGTTACTGGCCTTTGTGTACAATCTGTGGCAATAGACGGTTCCGCGCTCAAAGGGAAGCAATGTTTTTTTGCCGGGAAAGTTCTTTTTGTGGCGTCATTTATGGCGTCATTTATGGCAGAGATGTGAGATTATCCCTCTAGGCAAGTCATCCTTTGAATCCGCAGAACCTAGTCAGTCACGAAAGAGGAATGTCATGACAGTGTAGAAAAGTGGTATGATATAAAACATTCAAACGAGAACTGAAAGAGATGACCCTGAGATGTGTAATGTACCAAGGCATTGAGCGATCCTGGTCTTCTGTGCACAGGGAATCGTTCCTAATTTGAGTTACGTGATCTTTAACCGGCATTTCAGTTGGAAAATTAGCATGTTCCTGTCGATTGTGTTGTAACAGTTTACATTAAAATGTGTCACGGCACATTGTGTTTGGATTTGTAATTATTTGGACATTGCTTATGTTACACTACGAGTTCAGAGCGGTACTGAACTGTCTGCTATATATCACATTGCAATGCATTGCGCATCATTTATTAGAGATAGTACTCAATGAGTTTCATGCGGAGTTTTCCACCTATTGTAGGTTTCGATATTGAACTGTTTGGAAGAATATTATTGCATTGCACATCATTTATTAGAGAGATCTGTTAAGTACTTGATGAGTTTTATGCACAATTTCAAGCTGAGTTTGCACTAAGTGTAGGCTCTGTGTGGAGTTTGGTGCACAGTTTCTTATAAAGTTTTAAATCTCAAACCCTCTCTATTTTTTTATTGGAGCATGTTCCATGTTTAGAGGAACGGTCTGATAAGTTGGTATGCCTTGACCTGGTTTGAAAGACTCATACTCTTGCTTCAAAGCACTGCGTGATGAGAACTAATACAGAAAGGTGAGAAGAGTATGTCAGAAGGGATAGATAGTGTGGGGAAGCCACTTCCAATTCAATTGAGCTATTGAAGCACTTTGTGGCACATTTCAAAATTCCACATATTGACTACCTGCCACAAGGCTGAACTGAATTGGAGGCACAAATGCGATGGCTTACCATATTTAAGATATATATCTATGATACAAATGATACAGGGACATCAATGATTCGATAAATTCTATCAAACAGCCAAGTGACTTGTCCAAAGGCCCCTAATGGAAAGTGCAGAGTTGCGAAGTCCTTGGCTCTTACATGTATGCACTTGTTAAAATCGACTTTGACACGACAAACTTCTAAAAGTTCAATCAATTTCAGTGGTTTGAAGGATACTCTCTTGCATGTGGGTGGTCTTGAGAATTTGGAGGTGAGTTTCTTGAGGACTTGAAAAGTTTACCGGTTCGACCCTAGCGAGCTTGTAAACCAGACCAAAGCAAAAATCGGACATTGGGTTTACAGACAGCTGAAAAGGATTGCGAAACAAGTATCAATCCTTCTTTACACTCCCAACTTGGGAATCCAAAATCATATTTCTCATTTTTTGAAGAGTAATCTCATCTTCATTGCCAGTACAGTTATCGGCAATCGAGATAGCTTTGATCATCAATTTGGACCCTCAACACTGTTTCTGATGTGTGTCAATCCTTCCGCTGGCAAACTAACAATCCTCAACTTTGGTACCTGAAATAGTGAGGCTTACATGTGCTCCGCTCCACCAATTTAGAAACAAACAGTTTGAAGCCGCGCATCCTTTTGAGTGGCTGTCAACTCCAACTCAGGAAAGGAAATGCATCAGGTTCAATTTAATTCAATTTCAAATCTTAGGAAACCTGAAAATTGAACACTTGTTTGCATTTGCAATTTTGTATGGATCAAGTTCCAAATCACAGTGCTCATTAGCTTCACCTATAAAATTTTAAAAGTCGACTTTCATGGACAAATTATTCATGAAAGCCAGTCTCGCTTGGTTGGAAAGGACTGGGACATCAAAGGGTAAAATCAAAAGTATGAAAGTGTAGAAGCAGAAATAACATTAAAACACACTGTCCACCATCACTGTGTTTCAGACGCATCCGGATGGACATGGTTTCACTGCTATCGTTTCACAGCCACGACGCAGACTTAAACTTCCTTAAATGACGTTTGCTGCTTGCTTTATGTTGCACTGCAGAGCTCGAGGGCTTGCTTCACATTGCCGATTATGCAAAAAAGACACCGCTTGGCACAAATCTAAGCTAATGACCAAGCAGTATTTTAGGTTAAGGGTTTAGGGTTGTGCTCAGAATCAACGCATCTCCGTTCAACGGGCACTGTGAATGCCCTCATACAAGAGGTGTCAGAAAAACATGCATAATCATCACAGCACAACCTTAAACCTGTCGGCTTATAAAAAATCAGAAGAAATGTTTCCAAAATCATAAGGCCCGCTTACATCAGAAATCAGTGCAGGTGAGTGAGTTGGATTCTATATTCCAAGTGGAGAATACTATACGAAGCAGGAAAAGAATCGCACAGGGGCAAATAAGACTCCGCTTGGAAGGTAAACCATAAAACGAAAACCAAAATAGCTGAAGTATTAACAAGCAATCTGGTCCGATTGAGCAACATGTGCAGATATGGGGAACATGCCAAAGTTATCACCAGACTTCAACCCTAACTACCACTGCACACCAACCCCTAAACAAGCTGCAAAGTAGTGCTCAGAATCAACGCATCTCCGTTCAACGAGCACTGTGAATGCTCTCATACAAGAGGTGTCAGAAAAACATGCATAATCATCATAGCACGACCGATCTCCTAGAACATCAACAATCTGAAAAACACCAAAATTCTCAAAGAAATACAAAAAAGACGACGACAAGCGCAGACAACGGGAAGGAGCAGCATGTGAGATGGTGCGCTACGGGGCATAAATATAGGTTTCGGCAAAGAGAGAGACGACATGAGAGCCGTTGGATCTTGGATCCAACGGCTGGTAATTCTAAGATCGCGATGGCGATGATTTCGTTAGGGTTTCGTTTGTGGAGTGTTCTTAAACAACTCAGCAGTTGTTTTTTAAGGCAATTTGCCCCTAAAGCCTCGATCCTTTTTTTAATTTTTGCACATTCTTGCTTATATCTTTGTACAAAAATATCATTTACCAGAATTTCATAAATTTGGTCATTAAGGAAGGTTGTTTTTTCTAGATTCAAGTAATATAATACATTGGATGATAAGAAGTTAGTTGGACTAAATAGTACTTTGAAACCCTCCGATCATTGTCCAGAGTATGGACGTTGGGGTGCTTTAGGATTAATGCCCAGTTGCTTCCAAAAAATGGGCAGCTTCAAGCCTGTAGAAAAGAAAAAGAAGATAATTGTGTTTAAAAATGCCAAAGTATAATAAGGGCCCTACACACCCCTACTAGAATGTTCCCAAAACCTCATTTCATTTGTCATGCAAAACAACACATATAAAAATTGCTTACAAAAATCACATACTCAAAATTGGCCTCCATCAATTCAAGCCCCCGATATGAAGGAGCCAACATACCTATTGGTCCAAAAAATTTTAAAAAGCACATTGCTACTCTCTCTATACCACTAGACCTAGAGTAGGCATATATTCCTTTGCAAAATTGAATTTGAGTTTGCAAAACTAGCTTGGCCTAGAATACCTATTGTAATTATAATGCTAGTTCGGAAGATTGTGGTGAATGAAATGTCTTGTTAAGTGTAGTTCAACTAGCTATATATATGTTTTAGAGATTTGAAGTCATTAAAAAAATAGTTTGTATATAAATCTATACATTATGTGATTAATAAGTTTTAAAAATAAAAATTAGCTTTTAATATAGAATGAAAATAAAAATAATTCAAGAAACACAAATTTTAAACTTAATCATTTAAAAATAATAATGATTTACTTTTAGAGAAGCAAATTTAGAAAAAACAAATTTGAATACACAACAACAAACTTGAATTGATATCTTAAACCAACCTTTTCAAGAAGTGATTGAATAAAAATTTAATTTGTAATGCACTTGAAATGGATATTATGAATGGCATTGGGTTTGGAAATGGAATTTAAAGTTAGTCTTTTACTCTTAACTTGTTGGATGAGTGCAAATTTTCATACACTTATTGTATTTATTTTCATATCTAAATAGCATCTTCAACAAATAATGCCAATTATTTAATTAAAGTGGAAAAATCATGTTTGACACTTGAAATTTTATTTCTTTTGACTTTCAATATAAATTAGCTAGAAAGATATTCAGAATTGTTTGTAGGTATATTGGGTTGCTTTTAGGGTACTCATAAGAAGGCCACATCAACATAGATCCGGTTGATGGTGACAAGCTGTTTAGTCTTCTAGGAAGTCCTTGTTGAATCAATAAAACATTTTTTGGATACAAACAATGCAAATGTCTTGAATTTTAGTTGATTAGGGCCCACTTTTCTACTAGTAAGGCTAGGTGGAGTTCTAGTGAGATTCTACTTGAATCTATGGTGGAAATTGATTCCATTCACTTTTTGGGTATCCCCAAAGAAGAAGCCATGACAAGCAAAATAGACATGGATCTTGATGCAAGCAAAACAACTTTGAGGATGTTTAAAAGAAGGTCAAATTCAAAGTAGCAAGAATTGAAGATTTATAGTAGTGATTTTATTTCATCAAATAGGGGCTTAGTTGCAACCTCACAATGTAGATTAGATCTAGCTACCATATATGAAATGCAAAGCTCTTTGGTGCATTCAAATGTTTCTGTGACTACAATCTGCAATGCAACTAAATCATAGAAAGAACCAATGATTTCATGGGCTATGTCAAAGAAATATTGGCGTTGGATTACTAAAATCACTGCATGATGGTCTTGGTATCGGTGTGCGATTAGGTAAAGGCGTCACATGATGCTCAAACAATCAACATTGTGCGAGATAGATATGGATTATGAGTGGCCAACTTCAATTACATGGATGGGAAGGTGCACCCTGATTAATTTGCATTTCCTTTCATTTCCAATAAGTGTATTTCTCTGACAATTTGTGTTGCCACAAATGGAAGATTTTGCGCGGGATAGATGTTAGGGGCAAGAAGCGGACAATTATAACTTTTGCAACCCACCTTTAGCATAATTGATGTTGGAAACAACGTGGACTTTGTAGGCTTGCAACCAAAGATGATGGATTCAAATCCTATAAGAGAAGTAGTGATTGTAGGTGGCATCTACATTACAATATGACAATATGTGCAGACACAACATTATAAGAGGAGATTATCACATAGGGAAAGCATAAGGGTGCTATTTGTAAGCCACAAGTGATGTTGCATACAACATCTCAAAATATGTCATATATGATCTTCGGACATCATTACGAAAGTTAGTTATGTTTTCTAAAAAAATTTGGAATATCAATCTGGATGATGGTATGTCAATGTTCTTTGGAGCATTGGCTTAGATAGTGTCAAATTTTCTAAAAACTTTATTTGTTGTTGTTGATGTTGTGCTGAATATGCAAATGTCATTTTAGAATGTTTGAGGACATCTATTGAAATATGTAATTGATGTTGTGATATTGTTGTAGTCAGTGTTGTCAGTGACGTCTTTCTTTATGTAAGATGCCTGATTACACACCTAACATGGAATTTTCAGTCCACATACTTAGATGATACATTTTGAATGTTGTCACAGAGAAGATGCCAATTGCTTGAGGTTCCAAGGACAGTAGAGAAGCAATCCATAGTAGTAATGAATGTCGATATGACATTTCAACAAAAAAATTTAAATCATAGTGGTGTTACAAAATATTTAAATATAAAAAATGATGCAAATTTTATGATTCCATATTATAAAATTTAGAAAGAAATTTTGGCACTAACAATTTTCAATATTGTTACATAAAATAATGGTAATCAGTTTCATAATGTATTTGTCAAATGTATTTCTTCTTGTTGTTTAGAAAATTTAGTGCATGTGATTTACAATCTTTAAAATAATATAGAAACATATTTTAATTGTATAGCTAATTAACAAAATGTCATAAAGGATTTAAAAAAGTTCAGAATGAACATTTACATGTGGTAACTTCAAATACCTTTTCTTACAAGTTATAGAACTCAAAGATGATAAAATAGGATGGAGTCTGAAAATGTAGAAAAGAGGTCATTTACAAAAGTAGGAGATGATAGAAACAAAAGCATTATTAAAATACAAAATACAATTGTAGAAACAAAAATGAAAAATAGGTATAGTATTAAGAATGCAATGTTTTTGAATCTATTGGGAATACAATTGTTTTTAAAAGCGGGAGGAAGAATGGAATAAGTGTAGTTTACAATGGAAATGATTGCAAATTCATTGTTTTGTTTTCAAAATGTATTGATGAGTATAAGAAGATATATGCAAAAATTAAGACCAAAATTAAAAAGGTTTTAGTTTGAAACATAAAAAGAAAACAAATCTTCCAAAAGCAACAATAAAATATGTTTACTTCCATACTCTATGGAAAAATACAAAGATGTATTTAGAATGATTGTATATGCTAGAATGCATTCTACTAATTTTTTAGGACATGCAAACACATTTTGTGCTTTAATGGAAACTCCAAAAAGATTTGAATTACCGCATAGCTTCTATATCCATCTATGTAGCTCTTTTTATAAATCATCTCAAAGAACTGCCCTTCTCTTGTTTTTCACATCCAATCTACATTTTACATCAATCCACAAATAACTTTTAGAAACTTATTTGCAATGAAACCGGAACCCCTTTGTTGACATAGCACTTTCATGTTTTCAAGGACACTACACAAAAACAAGAGCATGCTTATGGGGACCTCATATAAAACACCATCACCAATGCTAGCATTATCTTGTTTCTACACTAACATCCACACATTTTTAACAACATCCCGCTGAATTCATCCTTCTACTTATTGAGAATCTTTGATGTATTTGTGTTTTGCTTGAGGTGCCTTGATTTTTTTTCTAAAACCACAAAAACACAAGATTCTTATAGTGATGCTTGGTGGCCATAATTCCCTTCTTTTAAGTCAAAACAATTTCTTCCTATTGACATGTGTAATAATGTGCTAAGGGGCTTATCTTAGCATAAGTCATCTGATGATTAATTTGGCAACTATGGCCTTCATCTAGAGTTTGGGATCTAGGACATCTACATCTATAGAAGAATGGAGTCAAATAAGAAAATCTCCATTCAATTTCAGCACCACATCAACCTTCACCATTTTCTCCAGACTATATATTTTTATTAATTAGACTTTCATCTTTTTAATTGTTTGGAGGTGAAGGGCCCATCACAAAGCAATGTACCAAATGGAACCAAGTAAAACTTGGTTAGCAATCAAGATTCTACTACCTAGAGTTGGTTTGGTAGTATTGCAATGGGCAAGCCTTTGTTTGAAAGATGTAAGGGCCATTTAGAAACATGAGACTTTGAACCCAATTTAGAAACCAAGATAACAAATAGTCTCACCCCAAGCTAGCCACCTAAGGTTTTCTTCTTCACGCCAGGCCTATGTGAAGGAGATTGGCTCAATATGTACCTGAATAGCATGGGACTTAAATTTACAAAAGCTACATGATTTTAATGTGTCATGTTAGAACATTAGATACCTTAAATTGTAGAGAATGCAAACAATAAATATTAAAGAAAGGAATGTGCATGTATTAAGGTATATAAAAGTGGTAAATTTTTTTATTTATATTGAGTTGGATCCAATGATTCTACGTGAATGGTGCCGTATTTAAACATGATAAGATTTAGATGTTAAAATAATATTCAAATGATAGAAGCCTCAAATTGTCGAATTTCTAGTCCATTGGTATATGTCTCATCATATTATAATACATAATTTATATTTAAGGAGCTAATTAAATGAAGTATTGCATATACGATTGCCTACCAACTTCTAAGGGTTAAATTCTTGAAGGTAAGAATTTTCACTCATTGAATCACAATCTTCAATATAATTAGATGTTGGAAGGCAATAGCAAGGATATTTAAATTTCACCTAGAAGGTGAAATCTTTTTGTTCTTCACTCATTTTTTGAGGATTTATTTATATTTCCTTCTATTGTGTGATATGGCTCTCAATCTTAAGAGGAATATTTATTTCACACAACTTCTAATTTTAACTCTTGTCAATCACTACATCTAATTTCAACTCCTTTCTAAAACCGCATAGTCTAGATTCTTGCCTAAAATGTACTTCCATTATTTAGAAGAGTCTACAGTTGGTTATCCTAAACTCTATTTTCAACACTATGAAAATTTGTAGTTTCTTCATACTGTGTCCAAAAAAATGCATTCTAAGAGAAGCTAGAATCCCCTTTTGACTACCAACAAGGCCTCAAAAAAAGTTATTCGATATAATAATGGAAACCATGTCATCTGTTCGCCTTCATGAGGCCTCTAAGAGATTGCGAGTTATCATTCGTTGCCGTAGTATTCCCAGAGTGCGGGAATGCAGGATAACTGTTGGCTGATGTGGCCAAAATTGTACCATGTCACTTTCAAAAAAAAAAAAAAAAATTGTTTAAAATGATATTTGGGAAAAGTAAATTCTAACAGCCCGTACAGGCTGTTCACAAAATCAGGCCAGATTTGTGAATGGGCCTGAAATAGCCCTCTAATGCCGTCCAACATCATCTACTGCATTGGCCAATCACTTGTGCGTGATCCAAGCTTACAATGTATTGCTTTTGGGTGTTTTCCATGTCCACTTTAGCATTAGTCTAGTATCTACAATAGGTGCATCTACGAAGTTGTTTTCAAAAATTTGTATTATATTCATACAAGCTCGGAAAATTATGAAACAGCCAATTTTGTTGATTTACTAAACCATTTCCTAACAAACATTCATCATTTTATTTTGTAGCTACCCTCAAGATCTCCACATCTTGAATAAGTGTCACATTTAGGTGCTTCTACCTTGGTCACCTTGTGAGGGATTATATCATGAATTGAGGAGGAGTGTCACCCCGAGAGGATCCGAGGTGGCATGTCCAGCTGGACGCGAGCTTGCGGAACAAGCCCGGCAACCAGGACTTGCAGAACTGGTTCGTGCTCGACGTCAGCCTCGTTGCAGGCAAACTCTGGCTCTGGTCCGCCATAGCCACCCTCCTTCGTCTCTTCTCTCCTCTCTCCCCGTTCACCAGCATTGCTCTCCGTCTCGGTGGATGCGTTGCCTTCCGCGCTCGCCATGTCTCAGCAGCAGGTTGGCCCTCCTGGCGCAGGCCGCGGTCGCGGCATGACGCTCCCCGCCTGGATGACAGGTACGTTCATGTTTCGCATTTCTCTCGGCTCTCCTCTCCTTTTTCTACTAGGGTTTAGGGTTTTTTGGAAACTCCAGGGGCGTTGACTGAGTCGATGGAGGTGAGTTTCTCCGTGGAATTACTCGGAAACGTTTCTGACCTCGTTCGAGGAGCGCGCGACGTCGCCTGTAGCGTATTGTAGACGACCGGTCATGATGTTCTTCTCTAGGCGGGAGTAGTTGAAGCAGAAGCTCTATTTTTCTGACGTCCGCTTATTAAGGTGTTGATGATTCACACGCAGGGAACGCTGTGTCGCTTGTCGCGATTTTAGGGTTACTGCAATGGGCTTTTAATCGATGGCTTGTGAGAGATGTCGTTTTCTCGCTTTGAGATGACTACTGTAGAGCTTAGATTTTACTCTGACGATCGATGCGTGAAAATGCGGAGCACTGTTGGTATCGGGACTTAGGGGGCAAGATTCCGATACTATTGAGCCAAATGATTCACTCCTTTAGTGTTTTTTCGAACGGCAAGGGCTTTGGCAGAGCCGATGGAGGTGATTTTGACTGTGAAATTGTTCGGAAAGTTCTGAGGCTCGTTGGAGGAGCGCGCGAGAATTAATGGCGTTTTATATCGAGCATCCAAATGGTGTTCTGACGCTTTGGAGATGTCCAAAGTTTCGGATTAGGTGATGTTGGCTCATAGGCGAAAGTGTTGAAACTGAGCTCTTGCAGCTTTTGTCCGCTTGTCGGACAGGGCCTGTGAGATCCATCGTCACTTGACGCAATTTCAGGGTTGCTGGACTGGCAACTCTGAATCGAGGGGTGACTTTCTTGGATGTTTCTGACTTTAAGGGCGCTGTTATGGTAGTTTGGGTTTGGCTTCAGCAATTTATTGCGTCATAGGGTGGAACGCGGAGACTAATGAGCCAAATTACTCCCTCCTTAATTTGGTTTTAAATTTCGAAATTATGGCGGGTTCTATAGATGTTCGACTAGGGTCCTCCGCTAGGTGATTTACCACCTCGATCGGATTTACAACTCAAACGGAAAATCTCATTTTGACATTGATATAATGTAATGGTGACTGGTGTATTGGGAAACAGGTGGTCCGCCCTCCCCAGGAATGCCGCCAGGTGCAGGTCCACCTCAAGGTCACCTACAAACTAATGCAGGAGCCGTAGGAGGAATGGTGTGTGTTCCACGTGCAGTTTAGCTTTCTTATCGTTTACTCTCATTTCCGTTGCGAAATTGTTGATCAGAGAATATTGCTGTAGAATAGCGGGACTGTTTTGACAGACGGCTGCATAATTGTGACTGAACAGCCTCCGAGGATGATGGGCATGAGTCAGCCTGGGCCGTCTCCGAATTATCAGAGTGCGCCTCAAATGCAGGTATGGTGCTCTCGCTGCAATCTGAGTCTCTCTTCAAGTTTCACATTTTCACCAACGTCAATGCCCAATTTCGAATAAGTAGATACTTGCTCGCTTCTACAGCGATTAAAAATTGCCTGAGATTTGTTCTTTCGTTCTCTGTACCCTGAGAAATTGTTTGAGACTTTGTGCTTTTGTCCTCTGTACGAAACGTGCAGTTTCGGCCCGGAGGTCCTCCGCAACAGGGACAACAGTTCATGGGTCCCGGTGGTCAGCAGTATCGACCGGGCGCTGGCATGGGTCCTCCGCAACAGTTGGGCATGCCCCCTAGCATGCAAGGACTGAACCCTCAACAAGCGCAACAATTTGCGACACGGCCTCCTCAGCAACCGCAGGGACAGCCTTCACCGCAAGGCTCCGGAATGCCATTTGGGGTGCAGCAGCGGCCTATAATGTCGACCCCCCAACCTCCCCAGGCGCAGCAGCAGCAGCAGGCGCAGCAGCAACAGCAACAGCCTACGCCCCCGCCTCCTGGTCCAGGCAATCATGCACTGCAACCAGCATCTTCTTACCCTGTACGTATACTGTTTGCGAATGGGGACGGGGTGACCTTCAGGCTGTAGCTACTTTCTCCAGCTCCTGTCTTTACTTGGAGATGTGTTTTGGAATTTGGAATTTTGCTGAACTACGTAGTAACATATCATTGTTTCTTGGAGGAGCTTGGTATTTGGAACAACGGTGATTGTGGAAAAGGTGGGGTCATATAAGTCATGTGAGCCATCCAGTACAGCCTGACAGCCAGGCTTAAAGTAATGAGAAATCCGTAGTTGTTTTTTTCTAAAGCAGTCTGTACACTGTGAATTCTCAGCAGTTCTCATCAGCACCGTCCTTTACACAAGCTCCAGCATCATATGGCGTAGCGCCCCCATTCCAAGTCTCTAGTCAGGCGCCAAGCCAGCCAGTACAACCTGTCGGCCAGGCGTGGGCAGGGACTGGAGGCCAAAGCAACACCACTTCTGGTTCACTGCAGACCGTTCAACCTCCGCCAGCATCTGTGAGTCGAAAGTCTTGTGGGTTTGTTGTAGGAAATTTTTCCTTGCATTCAGGTTTTTAGGACGTGTTCCTGCATGGGAAAAACATGGAGCAATGCATGGGTTATGAGTTTCGATCTGGGCAAGTGTTATTGGCTGACGCATCCCATTTCGCTATTCTCCTAGGGCCTGTCGACTCCTGTCCCTCCATCTGGCGCCGCAGATTGGCAAGAACACGTAGCCCCGGACGGCCGCAGGTTTGACCATATTGACTGTTTTCGACCAACTGTCTTTTGCTAGATGATGTTACAGTCTCGTACGCACAGACTTGTTCTTTTTGGATTTATAGACAGAGATAAGGATGGCAAATTTGATGTGATCGCAGGTATTATTACAACAGAAGAACAAAGCAATCCAGTTGGGAAAAGCCAAGTGAGCTAATGACTCCAACTGAGGTGAGGAGATGTTTTTGCCCTGGCTGTCCGTTTGTTTTATTTCACATCAAAAATAAAGAAAAACAAACGTTATTACTTTGTCGATTTCACGAATCCCTCCTCCTGTTGTACCTTGTCATTTTTGGGGGAGTTCTTCACAAGCTTTACCCCTTCTTGCCTTTTTTATGTTGGGATTCGTCAGAGTATGAATGTTATTTCATTCTCATTTGGTAAGTTGATGGCATTTGGGGCGTGTCGCATCAAGAGTGATCTAGCTTCCGGACAATGATGTTTGGGGTTTATAAGTCACTGTTTGCAGAGTATTTGTGCATTGAAGTCGAGTCCAACGCTAATACTTAGTGTGCTGTATTGGATCTTGTTTTCGATGCGTTTGTATGTTTCTAACGAGAGCCAACTGAACTCCTGTCTCCATCACAGCGTGCAGATGCCTCGACTCCGTGGAAGGAGTTCACTACAGCGGATGGTAGAAAGTAAGTGGAAACTGGTTTGCATTTTACTTTAATGAGACCTTGGGAGTACTGCTGGCGGTTCTGATCTACTTTCGATTTGGATAATTTTCGTTGCTTGTGACGTTTTGGTTTGATATTATGGTTGGGACCACAGTGCCTGATCTATTTGACCTGCCAACATCAGGTACTACTATAACAAGGTTACCAAGATGTCGAAGTGGACGATGCCGGACGAGATGAAGGTTAGCATCATGAAATCTTTGTGCTGTATTCTTTCAGGACTTTCTGACTTCTTGTGCATGTATTCAGGGCGACACATACTTTCTCTAAGTGAAGTGGTGGTCGAGACAACTTTCTGGCCTCCATGTCTGGGTGTTGTGTTGTGGGGCCTTGAGCCCTTTGGTGTATCAAGGGCTTTACATTTGGTGTTTGAGTGGTAGATTTTCATCGTTTTACAGTAGCATTGGAACTTGGCAGAGGCATGGTTGTAAAATTCGAGGAAATTCCACAGATAGCACATGTTGAGAAAATATACTGAAGGATGTGGTTGTTGATATGCAATTGTCAATTTGCTGGCTGTGCGCAGCTCGCTCGTGAGCAGGCAGAGAAATCTGCGGGGTTACCCCTGTCTGCTCCGTCACAACCTGCTGTGGTTGCCCTGGCACCATTAGCAAAACCTCCAGCTTCTTTGGCTCCACCTCTTTCTCAATCAGGAATGACATCTGCGTTTGCCAGTTCCACAATCTCTACCCTTCCAGTTTCCTCGACGACAACAGAGAATGCCAAGCTGCAGTAAGATTCGTCTCCTCCCTTGCAAGTCGATGGGGGAGTCAGATGTGCCGTGTGATGCGGGATAGCATTGTATATTACGTATTGGGTCCGAAGTCTATTTTGTGATACCGGTTCTTCATTATTTGCTCGACTCAATTTTGTGTTTTTTCTCAGCGTGACGAGCGATGTAAAGGAGGCGAAGCAGGAGGTTGCAGATGGAACTTCTGCGCAAGATCTCGAGGTACGAGGTCTCATGCGTAGTCAAATTCGTGTGTTGTGGTAGTGTGAGTGTAGCAATAGTGTTGCCAGCAGTGCGATGCAAAATGGATACCGTTATTGTTTCAAACCTACATCGTCCTAGCTCAGAACGGGCATCCACTGTTTTTTAATCGCCAGCTGGTGTTGCAGGAGGCGAAGAAGGTCATGCCAGTCACAAGCAAAATCAACATTTCTCCTGTCGTGGAAGAGAAACCCACTCTTGTTTCCGAGGAGCCACAGGCCTATGCCAGCAAGATCGTAAGTTTGCACGTGGTCCCTTTTTCTTGTACTGCTGATATGGCGGCATGTTTTCTTGGTATACGGCATTCATTATAGTTCTCATGTTGTCCAGGAGGCCAAGAATGCATTCAAGGAGCTACTGGAGTCCGTGCACGTTGAGGCAGACTGGACATGGGAACAGGTTCGTCTTGCATATACCGTACAATTGCATGTGTTGTATCTGGTTTTGCGAATGGGGAGGTCAGCTGGTTTTTTACATTGCCAAGTGCTGGAAGCATCCTTGGACGTTTACCTTTGCCTGGGACGTGGAAGAGGATGCTAACGTGAAAGAGTTTGGTACAGGCTATGCGAGTCATCATCAATGATAAGAGATACGGTGCTCTGAAGACGTTGGGAGAACGGAAGCAAGCATTTAATGAGGTAAGTGATTGGTTTGAGGAATATGTTTTCATTCTTGGGAGTAGTGGTGATGAAAATTGGATCCCACGTTCTTTAGGAGGGACGGGCATTTGCGGTGAGTTGGCAAAGTAGTCAATTCCGGATGTTGCTTGTATTCGTAGTTGTGGTTGGTTTTTCGATCTGCCCTTGCCCTGCGTCAGCTTAGGTTCTCTCCTTGATCTAGCGCTTGTTCTGTAGCCCTAGTCAAAGATCTCCGTATACTTACTGCCAGCAATATGCTCAGATTCTATTCTGGCTCCTACTCAGCTAAAAGCGTGCTTGTATGATGGATGAGTATCTCGATAGCTGACATTGCTTCCTGCTCCTGACTCCTGCAGTACCTTGCTCACCGAAAGAAGCAGGAGAGTGAAGAGAAGCGCGTGAAACAGAAAATTGCTAGAGAGAAATTCCTTGCAATGTTGGAGGTAACGTCACTTGACACACTAATTATACCTTCACGATCGTTCTATTCAGGAGAGAACACAAATGCTGAGCACAACCTGCTGTGAACGTTCGATTTGAACTGAGATGTCATGATCTGACAGTGCGGTGTTTTTTGTCAGGAATCGAAGGACTTGACATCCTCTATGCGCTGGAGGTTTGGATTTTTCTACGCTGTTTGTGTTTTCATCTGTTTTCATCTGTTCCTGTTGTTGTGTTTAATTTATGCACTTTTATTGTGTGAACTTGTTTGTGAAATTTGGAAGTCATTTTTGGGGTGCGACGGTGTGGACATCATGAGATGACTTCTAACTCACATTGTTGGATGGACATAATTCGTGGTAACAGCAAGGCTCACTTGATGTTTGAAGACGATCCGAGGTTTTTAGCTGTTGATAAGGACCGGGAAAGAGAGGAGCTCTTTGAGGATTACATGGTGGACTTGGAGCGGAAGGTGTGTTCCTTAAACTTGATTTCGAAATGTTCGTCAGCACTGACTCAAAAGAAGGTGGCACAGGCGGGCGTTTCTTTAATTGCTAAGTTGGATATTACTCGATACGATAAGGTAGGTTTGACTGAAGTTTGGTTTTGATGCGTGTCAGGAGCGTGAGAAGGCTCGAGAAGAAAGGAAGAAGTACATAGTGGAGTACAGGAAATTTTTGGAGAGCTGTGACTTCATAAAGGTTCGTGTCCGGGCATTGGGTACCCGGAGTGATCCTGTTAAAGTATTCAGGGCTATTTTTTATCATTAAACTTCAGGTGTCTGAGATTGACATAATCTTTTTGGTATGTGCACAGGTTACTACTCAGTGGAGGAAGGTGCAGGATCGGCTGGAGGACGATGAACGGTGCACTCGTTTAGACAAACTCGATCGATTGGAGGTTTTTCAGGTGTCCAACCCGCAACCGAGAATCTCACTTGCATAGAATTGGATAGTTGCTGGAGTGGCAGTGGGTTTCATTGACCATGTGGTCAGAAGTGTGAATCTGCGGGGAACTAACGGATTGATCTCGGTTGGAGAGTACCTCTCTCACCGACTGATGAATTTGTGTTGGCAGGAGTACATCCGAGATCTGGAGAAGGAGGAAGAAGAAGAGAAGAGAGTACTGAAGGTACCATTTCTTCCAATAAGCGTGACGAGTAGATCTATGATATCATCATTTGTGCAGTGGTATTGAATCGACTTGAATTTTGGTGGTCTGTGATTGGAGAATGTTAACGTCTCATTTGACGGCTGCAGGAGCAACTGCGGCGGAAGGAGCGAAAGAATCGTGATGAATTCAGAAAGTTGATGGATGAGCACAAGGCAGCGGGCACTCTTACTGCTAAAACCATGTGGCGAGATTACCTGATGAAGGTGCTATATCTGACCTTGGTCCGAATCGGGTTTCTCGTTCTTTTTCTGATTTAAGCTCGTGGTCCTTTTTGTTTTGAACTTCTCAACATGTTCGCTTTTTTCCTCTTGGATCGACTGCTACTTACTCTATTGTGGATGCTGGAGACATCTGTATGTGCTATTTTGTGGATAGGTCAGGAAGTGTCTAAAGAGAGGAGGTTCATTATACTGCTAGTATCTAAGATCAAGACATGTCATGTTTCGCAAGCTGTTGCCATCAAGTTCTTTTGCGAGTACTCTGTCTTGATGTGGACTATGTGCACGTCTAGCTAGAACGAGATATCTAGTATCACGACTAGACGCTACATCTGGCGTGCTGATGGAACCGACGTCGTCTTCTTTATGCTCACGATTGATGGCATTGCTCGTGATGGTGCAGGTGAAGGAAAATAGTGCTTATCAAGCGGTAGCGTCAAACACTTCTGGCACTACGCCCAAGGAGTTGTTTGAGGACGTCATAGAAGAGCTTGATAAGCAGGTACGGCATTAGCGTATCTTGTTTTTCGACGAAGTGTGTAGGACATCATTCTCTCGTGTGAATTGGTGACTTCATACGAGTTTAGGGATCATTCCTTGTGGGGGTCGTCGCACCTCCGCAATCGACCAGGAACTGTATCGCGTACAGTTTTTGCACTGTGCTTATTCTTTTGAAGTACGTGGACATTATGTAATATAGGTCTGTTTTCTAGTGTAGCAGCTTAAATTTTGTGCATGCGTACGCAATAGTGAACATTTGTCATTTTCTTCTCTGTTTACAAGACCAACTTGAATGGTGCAGTATCATGATGACAAGGCGCGGGCGAAGGACGTCATGAAAGCTGGAAGGGTAGGAATCTAGCGTGTCACTGTCATTTTGAAATCATTTGTCGTTGCTGCTCGCATTTGATAGAAGGCAGTGTGTTTTTCTTCCTCAGTAGGGTATATATCCGTCCTACAGCTTAGGCGTGTCCTTTGTCTCGTCAGTTATAAACCTTTCGTTTTGCAATTGGAAGATATTCGTGTTCCCATAGGTTGGTCCTTTTGTCATGTGCATAGCATATGCTGAGCGGAGTTGGAATATGCTGATGAACTTAGATAAGCGTTGGAGCTGCGTGGACGTTCGACAAATTCAAGACTGCATATGCTGAAGCAGGTGACTTGGCGGCGATAGCTGAACCAAACCTTAAGGTTAGTGACCACTTGATGTAAATTGCGGTTGGATTGATCGCTCTTTGCCAGACACCGGAAGTGCGGTGTGTGGCAAAGGACACAATCAGTCTGTATAGATAAATCACTTCTGGAGCGGTATTGTGCGGTGTTGTGGCTACTTCCCCGTTGGGTCCGGATGCTGACCAGTTTTGGCTTCAGAAAGGTATACTATGGTGGGTTCCTGTATCTTGCGATCTCTTTGTGCAGTGTCCGTTGTGTTTGGACGATGGTTTAGTTCTTGTTTTTCTAAGAGATGGTCGTGGTATTCTGGAATACCTACTTCTTTTCAGTATCCGTAACATTGTCGATAGAGTTGGGCTCTGTAGGAAATTGACAGCAGCAGATACACTCTTCACTCGTAGTAGGAGTTGGTGTGTTCTATGTTTATCCCCTCTTTACCTGTGTTAATAATCTTTGTAACATCCTCCTCTTTCGATTAGGTTTCCGTTCTCATCCTAATGAGTGGGGACGGGAATCGAATGGAAGGGGAGTGCGATGTGATTCGTCCTAGTATCTTGGATAGTGATGATGTGTTGATGATTTATGTAGTCCAGATCTGCTGGAATATTTTGTATAGGATGTACCAGTTCACTTCTTTTTCCCATTAGTGAGGGTGCTAATCGAGTCTCCCACAAAATTAGTGGCAATACAAAATTTTACTTTTGTGGAAATTGGTTCAACATATTAATATTTCAGCCTTCATTAGTTTAATAATTTTGCAAAAAGAGTGTTATTGGTAAATTAGTGTCTCACTCTCTAATAGGACAGTTCCGTGTAGTTTTCGTGTCATTACTGTCGAAAGCAGGGTGCTCACTGATGGTGAAGTTTGAGTTTGCCCAATTTTAGGGAGCTTGAAATGTTAGAAATTAAGAGAATGTGTGAAATAGATATGCTTTGCAGCGTTTGAATGTGCTTGAGAGACTTGTTTTCTGTGTGGGCTGTCAATGTCTTATCGACTTGGGTACCACTAGACGTGGGATCACGTAAACGCAAGGAAGTTAATATGATGTGGATTGCGCTTGTGGGTTTGGGTTGGGATTCAGCTTGTGTTTGAAGACTATTTAGAAAGAGCAAAAGAGAAGGAGGAGAAGGAAGCTAAGAAACGCCGGAGGCTGGCGGACGACTTCACAAATCTGTTGCGAAATACCAAGGTGCGTGTGCATGGGACTTTAGCATCTCTGCTTGGTTAAATTTGCGGGGCCGAAGAGGGAATGACCGTTCTTTGTCTGGTCTTTGCTCGTTGGTGAGGGAGTAGTAGATGTTCAAGGAACTTCCCGCTTTCTGTTATGAGAGCTGGGTTTGTGTTGGCACTTTCTCCCTTCTGTTCTGTTGCTCTGCGTTTGCTCTGCTCTTGACCTTGCTACGATGTGAATTGTATATGTGGGCTCTGCAGGCGGTGACATCCTCATCAAAATGGGAAGACGTGAAGCCTCTCATAGAAGATGCTCAAGATTACAGGTGCAGTTTGGTGCCGGTTCTTTGTGGATATACCCTTTGTGAGTATAGCTCTCGCGACTGACTTTGAGTATTCTTCTGTGACATTCAGGGCCTTGTCAGATGACGGATTACGCAAGAAGTTGTTCGAGGAGTATGTAGCGCACTTGGTACAAAAAGCCAAGGATAAGGATAGGAAGCGGGAAAAGGAAGAGAAGGTGGGTCCTTTGAATTCGATTTTCTGAAGCTGTCTGGTATTTTTCTTGACGTTCTTCGTGATGTTTGAAAGCGGCGGAAGGTGTTAGAGGTTTCGGGGGCCGTCACGGAGTCTTGTGGTGCCAGTGTAGAACAATGTAGCAGTTGTGTTCACGTAGTTTCTGATCTTTGCTTATGATTAATCTTCTTCAGTTTCTTCCCGTTGTGTCTTGAACTGCAGGTCAAGAAGGATAAGGACAAGGACAAGGACAAGGACAAGGATAAGGATAAAGAGAAGGAGAAGCACCTGGACAAGGACAAAGAGAAAGAAAAAGAGAAAGATAGGGAAAGGAGGAAAGAGAAAGAAAAAGATAGAGAAAGGGAGAAAGAGAAGGAGAAGGAGAAGTCTAGACACGAAAAACCCAGCGTGCATGTTGACGAGATGGAAGGTGTGACAAATCATTCAGCACACAAGGATGAAAGGAAGAAGGATAAGGAGCGTGATAAGGACAAGGAACGTGAAAAGAAGCACAGAAAAAGACACCGTAGTGGCAGTAGTGAAACGACTGAGAAGGATCGAGATGAGAAAGAGAGTTCCAGGAAATCTCGCCGGCATGGGAGTGACCATAAAAAATCGTCAAGAAAGGTAGATAATTTTGACTGTAAGTGTCTATGTGACATCATCCACGTTCTTTTTGCAGGACTGACTAGTATAGCAGATATGCCTTCAAATTTAAATGGACGAATTAAATAATCTCGACCTTCATAATTAACTACTGTACTGGCTGAGTCCATTGTGGGATCATGGCTTGTCTAGACATAGATGTTGTTTGAAGATGATAGTGGTGGGGATAATTACCTTATATCGATGCATTTTGTGGCCGTGCGTGTTATGTTGATGTGTGGCCTCCTGCAATCTGTATGCTGCACTGGGAGTCGTTTTAGATAGCCCTTGGTAATCGAGGTATTCCGGGAATTTGACGAAGGGAACTGAAGCACGGTCTGGTCCTTTGTGCAGCATGTGCATGAATCGGAATCGGAGGGAGACGCAAAGCAGAAGCGACACAGACGGGACGGCGGGAGGAGGAACGGTGGACCTGACGAGTTGGAGGACGGAGAAGTTGGCGAGGACGGCGAGATTCAGTAGGTCGTACGCCACTACTGTTGTGTATTCTCTTGTGCCCCTGCCTTAGAAGTGTTGGTCAATCACCAATTTGGTGGTCCACGAGAGGCTGTAACGAACGGTTGCCTGCTCCCTTTTTTGTGTGTGTTCGGAGCGCAATATTTTGCATCGTTTCACACTTTTGATCTACGGCGCATATAATTCTGAGGATTTTCCTGCTTTTGCAAGTGAACCGGATGTTCAATGCCTTGAGTATCGTTGTAGATAACACTTATTGGTGAAGTAGTTAAGTAGGTAGTACGTGTCTTGAATACATGGAAAAACATTATACATTTATATCGAAGGTAATGTCAAATGTTGATCTTAGCGTCTTCTTGCCGTGAGATGTGGAAATGGTCACTCGTGATGACCTTGCATAGAGTTCTGGAGCTTTGTATCTTACAAGTGAACAACATTATGTTCTGAAAGTTCCCAGCTTGATTTTGGAATTTTGGATGTTCGCAAATATTTTTTGTTTGAACTGGTAGTTTGCAAGTTTGTCGGATCTGCTTTTTTATTCGCAGAATGATATCTGAGGTTGAATTCTTCAGTGCTATTCTAGATGTTTCTTTGCTTATGATGGTAGTCCCTGGTTTGACCTGTGTATATCCAGAAACCAGCCTTGAAGAGGTGAGTTCAAAATTGTCTATGTCCACAGCCTTTTCCTGTTAGGACTTTGCACAATCGTTTTCATTTGTTCGAGTTTTCGTGGCCTTAAGCTGCCAGTTCCAGATCCTGTCTCTTGATGGTTTAATTTTGCAGCTCTGATAGGGAGAATAGTATAGTACCATTTCTTTGGTAAGCAGGCTCTTGTCGGTAGCTGCTTGTTACTGATATCTGGAGAACAGAAAGTCGATTCGTGCTGAGAAAGGATGGAGCTGGGTGGTGGATCGTGGTCAAACAACTACTCGTAGCGTTAGCCTCATCTGAAGAGGAGGTAAGCTCTCTCGATAGACCTAAGGTTTGGCAGCGGTGGATGGTTTTTGGTTTTTGGCTTTCCACTCGGGTCCATTCACCCAAAGGGATGCTTTTTAAATCCTAGGGGGGCTAAAATTATCCCCAACGATAGCTCACTACTCCTTTTCCAGATCTCATCGCTTTGGTGCTTTTATCTTTCCTAGGTTAGAAGAAAGATCCTCTTGAGTGAGTGGATCCTTCAAGTGTAGTTTGATGTTTTGCTTTGGTTTAGTATTTTGTCTTCCAGTTTCCACGAGTGGAATCACTTGCTCGTGTCACGAGCTCTTATCAGTCTCTTATAACTCGGATGTGCACTTGCGTAGTCCGATACTGTTGAGGTATTCCTCTGGTAGTTATGTTGGTCTTTGTTTGATTTTGAAGTTGGTTCTCAATTCATGATTTGTACTGTAATATACTTTTTACTTGACTGCATATGCCTAGCTCTGCAGGTAATGGTAATGGAGCTAACAGCGTGCAGGTTTATGACAGTTTGTTAGGGGGATCGTTTATCATCGTTGTTTCCAGTTGCTGAAGCAGTCAGTGGACTAGTATAGTGTAGTTTGTAGTGTTTGAAATCCGCCTTCCTCATTAGATGACCCTGACTTCTGCCATGTATTGAACCTTAGACTGCTTTGCAGAGACTCTTTCATTGTAAAATCCTCGAGTGTGAGAACAAAAAAATTGCGCTTTATAGTGTTGTTTTACACCAAAATGTCATGGGTAGCTGCGCAGTGATTGGAACATTTGAATGATGAGTCAGTGGATGTTTTAGTAGGCTTTGAACCTTTCAAGTGAGGCAGGATCATTCTTACTGCTGCAACCATGTCATTCCATGTAACAGATTCTTTGTTACTTAGGGTTCAATGCATCGTTTTGTTTTGTTTTGTTTGCCACCCTACTTTGTTTTTTGACCACTTCTGCATGGTCCAATTCAGTTCTTTGGATATGAAGCATGCATGCCTCCATGGGTTGAGGGTTGAGCGGATTCTCACTTTGGGCCACTTGGATTGGGTTGTTTTGATGGTCAAACAAAGAATGTGCTTGACCAGGTCCTAGGTGGATGGAACTCCTTCCACAGCTTTATGTTTGTTGTTGTTGGGAGTGTTGTTTGAAGATTCTTGAAGGACCATGGATAACGATAACATGCTGCTGTTGTATTTGAAGGTACCCAGTTCCATTCAACCTCATGACAGCGATTGTCCCGTCATATTGCCTTGTCTTTCCTTCATTTTTGGTTGAACACCAAATGTGGATGGGGCTTGGCAAAACAGTGTGTACCTGTAGTTTGGTACTCTTATGAACCTTTCCCCTTTTCAGTGTTATTTCTTTAATCTATTTTGATGCTGCAGCTGGCAATGCTAATGCCAAGAAACCACGTGGTTCTCTAGCTTTCTGACCTCATGCATGATGGAATTTTTTAGTGGGGTAAAGCCGAAAGAAGACTTGGAAATCTTAATTCCTTTGTGTAGAAACGTTTTGACTACATGTGGCATTATACTGCTATGCTACTCAAATAATTGAGCCATTCAATAGCCATCATTTTCAACGACTCCATAATGTGTAATTGTCCAGCAACAGCAATGGTCATTTGAGAGCCCCACAAAAAGTGAACATGCTCAAAAAAAATTCATCTTGGGGTCCCAAAAAATCCTTTGCCGAAAGCCCAATACACCTTTCTAAAAAATCTGCATAAAAAATGAAAGAATTTGTAACAGAAACGACATTGCATATGGCTTTGGTGCCTGAGATGGTCGCTTATTTCCAGAAATTGTCGGTGTTTTCATGGTATCTTATAAGCACGTTATTAAAATATGCTAAAAAAAAGTTACCCTTTCTCAAAGTGTGCACTTCCAAATAATACTTGGTAGTCATTTGGGCTTTTAATTGTATATTGTTTTGGCTAGAAGTACACCAAGTAATAAACAAAATATAAGCCTGCATTCAACCATCTCTAATGAGATTGCATGTTTTTGTTTATAATAAATGCTTCCAAATTTCAAAATCTTTGGTGGCTCTACATTGATTGCACATTTCCACTCAAGGTTCTACAGAATCTACACTCGAGGTCCTTGAAACCTTGAGTTGGTCATTAATTTTAGCGCAAAGTGTAGCAGAGTGCTAGTATTTATATTTTGAATTTCCAATTAAGATTACTATTCCCTCCATTTGCAATATTGTATCCATTTCACTTAGTGTTGGTATTTATATTTTGAAGTTTCCAATGAAGACTAGCATTCCCTTCATTTGGAAATATTGTATCCATTTCACGGATTTTATATTTTGAAATTTCCAATTAAGACTACCAATCCCTCCATTTGAAAATATTGTATTCATTTCACGGATTTTTTGTGTTTGGATTTACTATATCCAAAATTTCTTTTTCTTTTGAAAAGGCATTTAGCTCTTTATTAATTGAAAAAATATATACAGAGGGCCCAGACTATACCCCTAAACTTGCATTAAAACCCAATGGGAAAAATGATGAGAATGGGGTTGCGCAGTCTGGCCAGGAAATTGGTAGCAGCGCCACAGTCTTGGCTTTCCTGGCCTTGCTGCTCTCTCAAATACATTAGGGCTTGTTGGATTAACGCTTGAAGGATGGACTAGTAACCATGGAAATTATCCCTTTTGGTACCACGTGAATTATTGATTTAAAAAAATCCAAAAGCACTCATTGGAAGTCAAACTATTGTAGAAGACCTCCCCTTTTCATACAAACTTTTGAAGATGAATAGTTGCACTTCTATCCTAGACAACAATATTCTTTATCATTCATTGACCGAAAAACAACCGCGGCGTCCTTTAAGGATTAACTCAAAATCAACATCCAATGTATTCAACAGCAAACCAACTTATTTCAAATGGTTCTAACCGATTTGCGGGAGCTTGTAGCCGTTGTTGCCACCAACTCATAAGCACTCAATCATCCATGCTTGTAGGGACATGAAGACTTTGTTGGTAAGCTCGCATTGAATGCATGCTACATATCTTAACCCCTAAAGTCCCATTGTCCCCTCGGAGGACAAAATGGATTTCAAGCAGGCTACTACGGCTTCAATATTCATCATTATTTTATGAAATTTTTTATAAAGATAGAAAAACACATTAGCTTTACGGGAATATAATTTTTATTTCAATTGGTGCCCGGGAGCAAAAGTTATGGCACAAAAGGTCCTTTTTTTCAATGCGGCGGGCAGAAATCTTCTCACACAAAAAAAATTAAAAAAATTATTTTCTCATAGATTGTATTTTTATCTATATGGGAAGCTTTGATTCATCTCATTTGGATTTGTAATGTGAAAGTTATAGACAATCTTATTTATTGGGCAGTTAGAGCATCTTCTTGAAAAAATAACTTGTAGGACTCATTTCTGAATGCAATTTTCACAATTTTTCAAAAAAATTGTTTTACAAGGCTAAATTTTTTGCTAAAAAAATCTTACCATTGGGATTATAGTGTTTTAATCTCATCTTAGAGCTATTGATGATTTAGTTTTGCTTTCAATCTTGGACCTACTTCTACTTAATAATTTTTTAAAGAATGAAAATCAAGTGTTATTTTCTGGATTTTTTTTTCCTAGATTCTCAACTCAATTATTCAACATAAAAAAAATTAAATTCAAAGTTTGTAGTGCAAATTTTTTTTACAAATGGCGGTCAAAGTCATCTGAAATTATAAGGCAGTGTTCAAAAAATCAAATTTTTCCAACTTTGAATGCTATATCTTCTTATCTATATGGTCAAACTTTATGAAAATTTTACCACATGATTAGAGATAAATTATGTACAAGATCCTACGATTAGATTCTAAAAAAGAATGATTTTTTCTCTTTTCTTAGATGAACGCAACAGAACTGGGAGTTTTTAGTTATTTTTGACAGAAAATTGCCTTTAGGACTTTAGGGGGTAATTGACCTCGTCAATCATTACATGAGCCTTTTAAGGTTGTGCAGACTAGATGATGTGATAGAAATTCAAGTCCAACACATTCATTATTTAGCGGCT
Organism: Neckera pumila; assembly: GCA_963969595.1. Taxonomy (NCBI): domain Eukaryota; kingdom Viridiplantae; phylum Streptophyta; class Bryopsida; order Hypnales; family Neckeraceae; genus Neckera; species Neckera pumila. The sequence goes on along the minus strand of OZ018409.1, from coordinate 42,331,520 downwards.
AATTGACCATGCGGATGTCAAAGTTGTCGTGTTAGGGTGTTTCACAAATCAAGGATCATGGATATCAATGTGCGACCTTACATTGTCTTATTGGAGGAAAATTGGTTTGGCACAACGCTCAACAAGATTGTCTGCCCAACGAGATCGAATTGCAAACAACGCTTTATCAATGAGCATCTTCAAATATATTTTCCTATCAACAACCACCAATTTTGTAACCATTGTACCTCAAGGCCGATTCTTATTGTTCTTCTATTTTGGTTCCTTTGTGACAAAGGGCCGCAAGCCTAGTTTGCCATCGAACCAACAGTTCTGATAGTGATCCCAACGAGGATGAGCAACTGCACATAGGAACATGACCTTTGTGACATGCTTCTTGCTTTGCATCGACCAATCAAGTTGTAGCTCATTCGGAGCAAGGCAAAACGCGCATGCTTCTTCAGTCATGTTTAACTGTAAGACTGCCGCGGACATTAAGTATCTGATGGATGACAAAGAATCCTTTTGTATAGGATAGAAGTGCAAGTGAATTATTCCTCAGAATTTTGTTGTGAAAAGGAAAGGTCTTCTATAGTAGTTTGGCTTCCAATGAGTGCTTTTCCATTTTTTTAAGCCATTAATCCCCACGGTATTAGAAAAGATGATTTCCGTGGAGACCAAATCGTCCTTGTGGGGTTAACCACTTCTTATCAATGGAAACAGGGTCATACATTTCCTTGAACTTGAATACGGCAGGTTCAAACAAAACGATGTTGGAGAGGCAAAGGTGAATCCTTGCAAGTTTGTTCTCAGGAATCAATTGTGGCTTGATTGAGCTGGACTGTCTCTTAATTTCACCACGCTTGAGTACTTGAAATGTAAAAATAATTTAAAATCAACTCAATTTTATTAAAATTGTGCTTAAGCTTTGGAAAGTCTATAAAATGGATACGGTAGAGTCACCCAAACTAACCGAATAAGGAATTCCAACATGATTTGGAGTAGTGAAGGTTCAACAAATATTTTTCAGAGGTACATCAATAGAAATGACAAGGATTACAAATTTTTTGGTAATTTTATTGCTTGAATTGAAATTACTATGAATTTTGGGAGGCAAAAAGTGTTCCGGACCCGTGGCCAATAACTAGACTCTTCCAATTCTGATCACTCAATAACTTTTTTCCTAATCATTATTTTCTACTATTTTTCTCACAACTTGGGAAATGTGTCATGTATTTATTAGTTCCAATTACATTTATTGTTGGTTATTAAAATAAATGCCTTTGAATTGCTTGAATGTCTAAATTTCTTCAAAATTAGACTATTTGAGTAGTGTCTAAATTATTACCTTTTTTATTACTAACTTTTGCTCAGAATCTCTATGAAATTAAAAAAAATTCAGTTTTCAACGTGTTTATAAGTTTGATTCACATCCCTTGCATTAGGAAAAATTTTAGCCCCTTGGAGGACCATTCCAAGCTAACATGCCATGCTATTTCATGCATGGCCTATCAATTTGGAAAAGTGCTCTTAGTGAGTAGTTAGATTTTTTTTAATTTTTTAATTTTTTTTTTAAGATTAAAAAATAAATAATAAATAATAAATTTATTAATATTTTCATAATTCGGAATTTTGGGTTCCTGCGCTAGTGTCACAGCATTTTCAACTGCACGGAAATAGAAGAAAAACTATTTTTTCAGCCCTTTAAAACTAAATTTCAGGTTATTAAAGGGGTCCGTGGAGCAACCCTTCGGAAGGCTGTATTTTTTTCTAATGGTGTTTAGGAATTAACTGTAGAGAACCCTTGTTTCGTGGATGAACTTGAGTAATTTGGATTATAGTTTTCTGTACTTGTATTTAGAATGTATAGACATAATAAGGTAGAGGTACTTCAAATCCAATTAAATCCAGTTGAAATATTATTTTAAATTCCCACCCCACTTCCACTTTAAACCACCACCAACCCAACCCAAACCCTAACTCTAACCAACAACCGTATTTGTAATTTCAGATTCATATGAGATATGCAATCGATATGGAATATTGTTGTATTTGTCTTTTGTATCTGTACCATATTTGTATTCATATTGGTATCCCAGATCGACGGCTTGGATCAATGGTGTCCATTTTATTTTCAACCTTATGATTGACAATAGGAATGGGGTCAGTTTGTTTTTCAACTCCTAAAGTCCCAAAGCCATTTTTCTGTCAAAAACCACTCAAAATTTCTATTTTTGTTGTGTTCATCCAAAATCACAAATAAGAACATCTTTTTAGAGTCTAACCATAGGATCTTATATTTCACTTGTCTGAGATCATGTGGTAAAAATGTCATGAAGTTTGACCGTATAGATTAGAAGATATTAGTATTCAAAAGTTGAAAAAGAAAGTTCTTTTGAACACTCGATTGCAATTTCAGATGACTTTGACCACCATTTGTGGAAATTTTTTGCACTAGAGTCTACAGACTTTGAATTTAATAAAATTATGTTGAAGAATTGAAGTGAAAGTCCAAGAATTTTTTTAATTTTAAAAGCACTTAATTTTCATTTTTTAACCCCTAAAGGACCAAGTGTCCATTCAATGGACAAGTGGGATTTTGGGCAAGTACCTACGGGCTGAATTTTTGTCATGATTCTTTAAAACTTTTTTGAAGATAGAATAACTGATAAGCTTTATGGGAATATAATTTTTTTTCAATCGGTGCACGAGAAAAAATTTATGCCCAAATAAGCTCAAAACAGGGGACGGCGGGCAGCAAAATCTTTTTTGCCAAAAAATAAAATAAAATTCTCTCTCTCTCTCTCTCTCTCTCTCTCTCTCTCTCTCTCTCTCTCTCTCTCTCTCTCTCTCTCTCTCTCTCTCTCTATATATATATATATATATATATATATATATATATATCATAGATTATATTTCTGTCTATTTAGAAAGCTTTGATTCATTCCATTTGGATTTGTTATGAGAAAGTTATGGACAATCTTGTTTTTCGGACACTTAGAGCATCTTCCTGAATAAAATAACTTGTAAGATTCATTTCTGAATGCAATTTTTACAATTTAAAAAAAAAAAAGTTTCACGGGGTTTAGTTTTTTTGCTAGAACAATCTCACCATTAGAATTAGTGCATCTAAATTCCATATAAAAGATATTATTATTTTAGATTTTCCTTCTATCTTGTACAGTCTTCTATATAACCAATTTTTTATAATGAAAATTAAGTTTTTTGAATTGATTTTTTTTTGCTAGATTCTCAATTCAATTCTCCACTACAAAGATTAAAAGCTCAAAACTCTGTAGTGCAAAAATTTAAAGTTAAAAATGTTCAAATTCAAAAAATCTAGTCCCACAATGTGTTGAAAAACTTGTTTCTTGCAATTTAAATGCAAATATCTTGTAATCCGTGCGATCAAAAATTCTGAAATTTTTTCCACACATTTTCATACTAGTTAGATATAAGATCCTATGGTTTGATGTAAAAAAAAAAAATTTTCAAGATTTTACTCTTTGCTCTAGAAATGGCAGTTTTGAGTATTCTTTGGAAGAAAAAAGGCCTTGGTCCTTTAGGGGTTAAAAAATTATGAGATAGAAGTAGGTTCAAGATTGAGTGAAAAACTAAATTGTCAATAGCTCTTAGATGGGATTGAAACACAATAATCCCAACGATGAGATTGATTTAGCAAGCAAACACAACCTTGTCAAACAATGTTTTTTGAAAAATTGTGAAGATTGCATTCATAAATAAATCCCACAAGCTTTTTTTTCAAAAAGATGCTCTAATTGCCCAAAAAACAAGATTGTCTATAATTTTCTCATAAAAAATCCAAATGGAATGAATCAAAGCTTGACATATAGAAAAATACATAATATTTTAGGAAAAACATTTTAAAACTTATCTTGACTTTTTGCAGTTTTTTTTGTGCTGCTTGCCGAGTTCAGTTCTGAGCTTTTTGTGGTATAACTTTTATTCCCAATCATTAATTGAAATTAAAATTGTATTCCAATATAGCTAATCAATTTTTCTATCTTATGAAAAAGTTTCAAAAAAATTCATAAAAAATTGAGGTCACAGGAACCTGCCCGAAATCCAATTTGTCCCCCAAGGAGACAATGGGACTTTAGGGATTAATTTGATCTGACAGTGGGGATTTTCCAATTGGGGGGCGGAGGAACCTTAGGACTAGGTTGCATCTTTTCACCAGATAATGTTGTGGAATGGCGGTTACTAACACTTTTGAGGTCATTGTATAAGAAAGTTTACAAATGCAATAGTAAGGTAGTTAGAGAATAAATTTGTACACGTGATACACTGTAATTGGCCGAAAATGATTTTCATTTCCTTATATTGCATTAGACGTTTTACATGAAACACAAGAAGTATTTCAATGATCAAAACTACACTAAAAGACTATTGTGTGCATCGTGGTCACCGTAAACCAATTGAATATAAATAGGAGCAGATGCATTTTTTGCAGTGCCCTCACCATCATTCTCCACCAACTAGGCAGGACTCGAGGTAGGACAAGCAATTCCATCTTCAATATCATCCAGCACAATGATATTGTCCATTAACTCCACTTGCTATTGTGCCTCACCTAAAACAATTCCTACAAGATCCCTAAATTCATAGCAATAATTAATACTCTTTTCTTTGTAGAATAATATATTCAAGCATTAAATAAATATAGTTATATTAATAAAATCTTGTACTCCGTCCTTATCCCAAAATGATCTTCTAGTTCTCTTTAATTTTATTGCAAATAAGTTTAATATTGCACTTTGAAAAGGCCTACAAAACTCAAAGTTTTAGGACAATAAAAGTGCATTGAAGTCTACTTATAGCTCAGAATGGGTTAAAATAAGTAACGTTATTTTCATCAAAAAATACCCAAATATAAGATTGTTTTGGATTGTTTCCAAAACATTCCCAAACATAAGATTGTTTGTTTTCCAACCAGAAGATTGTTTTGAGGTAGAGGAACTATTTATTTTACTGAATTTCTATTCCTTTTCAATAGCTTCTTAAACTTGCATTACAACAAGTTCAAAGTTGTGATTGCGCACATATTGATCGTCAGTAAAATATCGAAGAAGAAGATAATCTGATAGAAAATTTTGTACATAAATTCAAAATCCATTTAAAATAGGATAGTCATTCTTTCATATTGATTAACAACTAATATCATATCAAATATAATTTAGTTACTTAAGTTCAATAGTTAAATCTCTTTGAATAATATAAAACAATATATCAATAATAAGTGCATGTCATAATATATAATATATTTTTTTAATTGAAAAATAAATAACTAATTATATGATTAGAAATTACCATCAATGAATCTTTCATGAGATAAAAATCAGATGTAATTTCCAATTATTTTATATCTTCTTTGATAACATGAGTATCAACTTTGAAATGTACATTGTTTTCGGTGTCTATTTTTTTTTCAATATTCATCTTTTTACAAGTATTGTCAGAGATGCACCAATGACATCACCTCAAAAACATGTTCGTTAGGTGTTGTAACAAATTAAATAAAAGATTAAGTACTTTGATGCAACAACTCTTATAAATTGTTGTCCATTCAATCCATCAAATATCAAGATGGTAACAATATGATTTAAATTAATCATTATCATTGTATAAAAAACAATTATCATTCATATTTCATTAAAAAAAAATTCTTGTCATTTCTACTTTTATAATGCATTTCAAAATGTTAAGTTTAATTAACATTTTAAATAACCTATATTTAAATTTGATGTTCAATTTTTTTAAAATGTTGTTGTGGAGGTGTACGAGGTTTTTCTTCAACTTTCTTCCTTCTTGTTAGAATTGTCAACTTCTCTGCTATTAACTTTTATGCCGTGGTTGCAATGTAGCATTAATAAGCAAATTCTACTATGGTCTCTTAAACCTTCACAATTGATGATGTAGTGTAGATAAGCTTTGGTCGTCAAATTATATTTAAACAAAATCCAAAGCTAATAGTAAAGTTCGTTCCAAGGGAGGTCTTTCTAATAGGTTTGTTTCTAATTAGTCAATTAATGACCTAATAGGACACTACAAACACCAAGCATGGAAGAAAATAGAGTCATCTATCCCAATTTTAAATATATATATTTTCCTCACTATTGCAATTTAATATTATAAATTTTCTCTCCACTCTTAACAACCACAAAGGTTAAGAAAATCTCCCAAATGCCAAGTCGGTCTTAATATTCTTTTCACCAACTCGGATTTGCTTGAGCCAGACCACCAACCAAGTCGGGCTGACTGTCTTCCAACTCGGGCTTCACACTGCACCGCACTCTCCAACTTTCCAAATAGGATTTTTCACACCACCACCAACTGAACCTTCACTTCTCCCATTCAGTAAATTTCTATTACCAACTTGGAATTCTCCACTTTACTCACAGAATTTTCTTTCACCAACTCAGGCTCTCAATCACCCATCTTCAAATTAATTTCTCATTTAGACAAACATGACATGATAACTTATAACCAAATTCGGAAAACCAGACAGACAATCCGAGCTTTAAATTTCCGATTCGGAATAACTTCACTTTTCACAGCAATCCTCTAATCACACACAAACTGTAACTTCACCAATTGGAATCAACAAGAATACACTCAAACACAACACACCAATTTGATATAACATTTCCGATTCACATTAAATCAACATGGTGACAGATCACCGTTAATACAAATAACAAGCTTGCAGCTTATAGAAATTTCCAATTCGCTCTATCACTGCCGCAAACCCTAATTTCTAAGTCCTCTCTTCTAATTTCCAACTTGGACTTAACACTATAATCACTTCTAATCACTAACTCAAGATCTCAATTAATTTCCACTTTCTTCAATTTCCTCATACACTGGCGCTCATCTCCGCCAAATAGGAATTCCACATCCCGACTTGAATTCACTTTTGTTCTTAGCACAATCTTATCCCACCAACTTGATAAGCTCTTTATCTTCCTACATTTGCTCTAACACACAACTCCATATTCTCATCACGTGACAAATCTCAATTAACACTCACATCACATCGATACTGCCATTCATCTCCAACTTGGACACAAACTCAAACATAACTCAACATAAACCACACACACAACAACTTAGACCGATACACATAAAAGCACAAGAAAAACAAATGCAGCTTGATCGCTGGGACTCGCACTGGCTCTCTCAACAGTGGGTACAAATGACCTCAAATTCCACACTCAAATAGGAATTACAAACCGACAGTTACCAACTCGGACATAACTAACCTAACCACTCAAACCCCAACTCGGAACCGCCACACACATCCAAATAGGCACAGAGAATAAAACCAAACTCAATCACACACAAATTCAGCACATTCATCCATAGCTCACCAACTTGACACAGTGACTTACACTAACCATCAACACAGTGCTAACACCAAATTGGATAAAGATAACCAGCCACTCGACTACCATTCACCCGACTTGGACTCACTCAAACAACCAATTTAACACCAGAAAATGACTCCAATTTGGCTAATTACACACCAAAACTTCCAAATTGGTAAACATAATCACATACAGCTACTCAAAAAGTCTCAAAATACCTCCAAAAATACTAACACAAATTGCAAAATCATCAATCTACATGTAGTTATTTAGATATAGTGTAAATCCTTTTTGAAATCTACAATTATAAACAAACTTAATGATTTACTCTTAAGAAAATGAAATTGCATCAAACTAAAATGGAATTTTGAGAGGTGTGATCATTTTGTTGATAAACTTTATTGCCACCAAGTAAGTCATAGGGCAGGCATGTAGATACTAACAACTTCTTCTTTAAGTCAAAATAAACCATATGGCTTTTGTTTTCTTTTGGAATCGCACAGCTATTGATTTTTCAAGGGTGGATATTGTTTTCTTTTGGAATCGCATGGTTGTTGATTTTTGAGAAGGGGTGTATTGTTTTCTTTTCAAGTTGCATGGTTGTTATTTTTTTTTAACTCACATCGCACAGTAATTGAGGGTAGTCTTAGGTTTTTTTAATCTCATCCAACGGTTGTTGATTTTTCACTTTAGAGGGGGGGGGGGGGGGGGGGGGGGGGGGCTCACAGGGATGTGCAACCACTTTTTGGTACATTGTATCATCTACTACAATTTATAAGCAAAATATTTTGGTAAGATGTACATATATTAATGATTATTCTATTCAATAATGGATTATCTATATGTGTTACACTAGTTAGAGAGTTCTTCTTTTAAATGGTAACTAAACCCTCAAGTCAACTTAAATTTTTATAATCTTATTTGTAAATGATGGTCATAATTTGCTACTAAAAAGACAAGAAATGGTTACTAGTAGGTGTTGCTAGATTTCTGCTCCTAAACCATTTATGAATTTGATACTTTAGCATTCCTTGTCTTGTTGTGTCTATTGTATTTGCTTTCTTTCAAACGTCGCCAAACTTCAATAATTCAAAACATGCAGAAGCCAAAAATTAGCTTGGAAATTTTCAGTTCTTGCCAACATCCATCTACTATGAAGATGGATATGTCGCCTCCCCTATTTTCCTCATCTATATCCATATACAACCAAAATTTACTAACATTCATCTGCTTAGCAAAATTATTGTCCAAAATTATTGCCATTGCTTAGAAAAAGCTAAATCACTGAAAGAAAACCCGTGGTTGTTGACTTTAACAAACTTCAATTGCTAATGGCCTTGCCCATGTCCCTGGTTTCATAACTTAGTGGGTAAATAAAACCCAAGGACAGGATTTCTGAATTTCTGGAATTTTTTTTAAAATAAATTTCATTTTTCATTTCATTTCATTTCACTTATTCTTGAGACAAATTAAACCGAATTTCTGGATTGATAGCTCAAAGATGAGCATGGAATTTTCAGCGCGCAAAGTCAGTGCCTGAACTGACTCCCTTAACTTAACTTATTATACTTATTATACTTATACTTATACTTATTAATTTTTTTTTTAAACTTATTATTTGAACTGCATCCAGTCTTCATCCACAGGCTTATTACATTTAATACTTTTAATGACAAATCCATTGAACTATAGATGAGCTGAGTGGGTGAGGATTTGATGGGTGGCATTTTTATTGTATCCCATGATAGATTACGGTGAGAATTATGAGGTATGAAGTAAAATTATGTGATTGGGTAGTGCAGGTAATTTCAAGACAGTGTGGTTGGACACACTATAGTATTTACCATGTATGATTTCTATTATTTTATGTTTGTAGATTTTGAATTGTAATTCATAACAACATTTGAATGAATTAAAATGAACATCAGTTTTGTAGTGGAATTGGCAGTGTTCCATGTGCCCAAAATTGTGACAGATATCTTTTAAGAAAAAAATTCATTTAAGGACACAAACCAAGACATGTATAGACTTTGGGTTCAAACCGCGGGTCTTCCGCCAAAGTAATGGAATATTACCAAATTAAAGGATTTGACATTTACATAAGTTTATGTTGTAACCTACATCAACATCTAAGTGACCAATGTAATTATTTTCTATAAAATCACAAAGTTGCCATTCTTGAATTACTTATGTTGACAACTTCTCGAAAAAATGGATGTGCCTCCCAAAATTTCCTAACTTTATCTTGGCAATTGGTAAGGTGTTCTTCTGGTTCCCATGAAGCGTATTCAAGTGGATATCCCTTCCATAGCACAAGATATATAGCTTCCAATTTGTAAGCACCTTTGTCACTAACAAATTCTCTTGCATCCAATATACGCTCCACTTCCCATTCATTGTTTTCTCGATCATATACGTCATGAATGTTAAATCCATCTGGAGTTTTTTCATTTGACCTTGGATGTGGCGCAACCCACAACTCTTGTGCCATTCTCGATAAATTTGCTTGGATGGTCTTTCCAAGATCTATTAAATTGATCTAATGGTAGTTCTTTTATACACTTTATTGAAAACCAAAGGATTACTTTATGCATACAATGTGAAAAAATACTTTGTAATATTCAATAGTAAACCCAAAACCAAATGCTTATATAATGCATACAATGTGTATGATGTTTGATAATACTCAATAGAAAGTCCAAGAGGTGTATTTTATAGTCTCCCTATCTTTTACTTTATAGTAAATCTCATCAAAAATTTAAAAGTAAAAAATTCAATGATCAAAAAGTAAATTAATTTCAAGAAAAAAGAGAACCAATCTATGAATAAAGAAAAATTTCAAAAGTTAAATAAAATAGAAAATGGACAAAAAAAATATTTATAAATTTGGAATTTGGATCCTACAAACATCCCCAAAGGTCCCTTCTCCATTACATCACAATTTTTTCATCATTTTGACCAAGTGAAGGCAGGTCCTGATTCACTCACACTTGTGGCTCATCAGCCAAGGCTCTGTTTGCCAAGTTTGTAAATTTGAAGATATATATTTGAAGATATATTTGAAAAATTTGAAGATATATCCTACATGGGTTGTTTTACCTCTTACCACCCTTCTTGTATAAGAGCTTGCCTTTTCATCAATACGCACACAAAGAAAAAGGCTTTTGAAGCTATGTGAAATAGTTACTAAATATAATTCTAAATTTTCTAAAATTATATCTCTTGAAGTAGGATAACATCTTCAAGCACAAGGGGAACAAGGGTGTTCAGAGAACATGGCAAGTGGTAAATTTATCTAATATCAGTGATCCATGATAAATTAGGCATAGCAAACTTTTGATCTAGCCTCTTCCTGGCTAGTATGCCCAATGGCCTTTGGGTTCAATTTGGGTGTTTTAGGCCATAGATTGATCAAGCTGCTAAAGCCAAAAAATTTGGGTGATTTTTTTCTTTTCTTTGATGGCTAGCTAAAACTTAAAACTTCATCTTTATATTTTGAAGAGATTATTGTACATGCAAGCCAAAAATTATTGAAAAAACTATGTATGAGAGTTTTCTTAAAGCTAGTTCCCAATTGGAGTTCTTTGGGTACACATTCCCCAATTTGAAATATTATAAAAGCTTTTGAATATGTGGCCAATTCTGTCACAAAAAGAAAAAGAAAAAGTTCAAGCAAAGAAGTGAAATCAACTTGTACAAAAGCCTCTTCAAATTAGAGTTTCTTGGAATTTGAATTCCCAAAAAACATTTTCCCCTACTTCAAACACTCCAATCTTAAAATTTGTGAGGTCAAAACCTCCTAATTTTTACTAAAATATAATGAAGTAGTGTACCACCAAATCTTATGGTAAGATGCATCAAGATTTCATTTGTCATCTTTTTTTGGACCTTTGCCATTAACACGACCTATTTTGAGTATTGTTTGGTGAAACATAGTATAAAAACTTTAGGGATTAATTTGACAAAGAACAAATTGTGAATTAGATGGTCAATTATTTCATTTTTTGATTGGAATTTTGGTTGAACAGATATGTGATAAACCCACTCCCAAGTGCTATAGTTACAAATTCTATGTTTTTAATTCTTGGGTTACAGAATGATATGAGCATTTTTATTAGAGAAAAAATTAGCCCTTTGGAGGGCCTCTCCAAATTGACATGCCAAGCTACTTCAAGCTTGACCTATCAACCTGGAAAAGTAACCCTGGTGAGCAGTCAGAGTGTATGATTGCTTGCCAAAGCAGTCAAACTTTGCAATTTTTTTAAATGTTTTTTTAAGCTTAAAACATTTGTTTATTTTTTATTTTTTATTTTATTTATTTATTATTATTATTTTTTTACTTGTAAATCTAGGTTTCAGTGCCACTGTCACTACAATTTCAGCTGCGTGGAAATATTGAATTTTTTTGACCCAATAAATAAAATTTCAAAGTACTAAAAAGGTCCGTGGAGCAGCCCTCCAGAGGGTTGATTTTTTTTCTTTAATGGATAGGCATTGCTGTCTAAGCTTCAGAATGTTGTAGGTCTCTCATGCCATCAATTCATTCAAAATAAACAAATGCACTCACAATTCAATTTTGACAATTGTATGCTAATTTTGTGACACCGTTACATAAAATCTGAACCTTGCAAAAGTCCGTTTGACTTTCAGCCGTGGTGCAATTACAAGGCAAATTAAATTTCTAATAATAATAATAATAACAAATTTTAAAAAATTGCCAGTCTAATGTGACACTATCGGTGATCACGTGGGCCTCCAATCTTTATTTTATTTTGTTGTTATTGCATTACTACATGCAGTCAAACAGCCTTCTACGGGCCTCAAATTTTTCCTAACCTCTATTTGAAGATTGCTTCCTTCCTTTGTAACTTGATGTTATTTTATACATAGAACTTTAAGCATCATCTAAGTCCACTTGGATTTTTATGACATGTTTGTGGCGTTTGTAGTTTCTCACTTGTACCACTTTGAATCTTGTAGATGTATGCATTTAATTCCTTTCCCCCTTTTATTTAATTTGTCAATTCAAACACTAATATTTTGCAATCTACATGGTGGAAATTTCTGAAATTTTCTCCACATCTTTTTCAAACTAGTGTACTTCAAGATCCTAAGATTACATGTGTCCAAAAACTTTTTTTTCTCTAAAATTTGGTACTTGTATCAGAAATGATAGTTTTGGAGCAATTTTGGTGAAAACATAGTCAGATACTTTTTGAGGCTAGTACAAGATACTTTATCTCATGGGCATATTGATTGCTTGATATGGAAGACCAAATAAGGTTTTCTTCTACATGTAAGCGTGAAACCGGTCAGGGACTGATTAGTTTAGAGAGGTTCTACTGTATTGACATGTAAATTATTTTTTTATGGTCTTTGCTGCTCCCAAAGAATGGATTTACATTTTCAATTACTTGAGGAACAATTTATGGAATTTGCAATACTCTCCCTCAGGTAACTTCCTGTTTTCAAAATGTAAATGGGACCCCGGACGAGCCTGATGAGAAGAGATGATTAAACCGACTAAGTTACACGTCATTTTCTTGTGAGAATGGTTTAACGAAATGAAACATCAGCTTATTCAGGTACCGTAAACAACTCCCAGGATTCCTCCCGTTCATTTTGTGGGGTGGTTCTCGACTGCAATCCACAATTACTTGGATAAAACTGTGTAATTGAGCATTACGGGGTTTTCATCCGGTTCCAACTCTCATCCTCAATTTCTCATCCTTTCCTGCTCGTGATTTACATCGGGCAACGCCTTCGTCGTCGGGGATTGCAGGAAAAAAAGCGCCTCCTTGTCGGGCTCCGCCCTCCTTGTCAACACTTTTTTTTCCGCAATCCCCTCCTCCTCGGGCATTGCCCTATACAAAACACCACCATTGGAAGAAGGAAAGAATTGTCTCATTTTTCTTCAACACTTTCTATCCACAGGGACTTATACCTAACATTCCATTTTGGTTCCTTGTTCCACCTCCGTTTAGCTTTATTTTCCAGTTAACAAACTTTCACGTCAAGGTAGAAGACATGTTGTTCTTGTGTGCCAACACTCCCAGTTAGGACCTCAGATAGGGGCATTTGTAAAGATAAAATAGAATTGGTGGTGGCATGGCCTTTGCACCTATAAAAGAAGGGGGTGGTTTAGACATTACTCAGATAGTCTCATTTCAAAGAAACTAGTGTGCCCTGTGCCGTTGCCACAGCCAAAATCATAGGAAAACTTTGAAATTCAATATCTTTCACAACGTTATTCCAAACGCCACAAAACAAAGCCCGTCCACCCCTCCTTGCCAAGAGCTTTCTGACTATACCAAAAACGCGACCAAAATCAAAGTAAAAGTAATTTTTTAAATTTTTTACTTTTATACTTCAAAAATCAATAGCTTCCGCATTGTAACTCCAAATGTCATGAAACCAAGCCCATGCATCCGTCTTCACAGAGAGCTTTCCGACAATACCAAGCATATTACCGGGGGACGCACAGTCCGGGAGATCTCAATGTAACAAAACAAACAAAACAAACAAACAAACAAACAAACAAACAAACAAACAAACAAACAAACAAACAAACAAACAAACAAACAAACTTAAGGTATGGATTAACCTGTAAATGACCAAGGCACCAAATTTTGGTGTTGGCAAACCTTTGAAGTAAAATAACACCTTACCAAGCTAATATTTTTAATAGTTTGTATTTTTGAAAAAAAATCTTTTTGAAGTCTTTTTGAAGTATCAAAAATCCAATTTTGAAAATATATGATTATTATTTTTCTATTCAAGGTATTGTGTAAGGGTGTCCATTGCAACTCTTGATTTTCTAGTATTGAGGGCTCTTGGAAATGAGCCTCAAATACACTAGATCTTGGAGAAAAAATCACCTTAGAAATTCATTTAAAAAACATGTACAATAGATTTTGAAAAAGCCATATTTTGATTGGGTTATGCATATTATGCCCTTTAAGCTTGTATTTTTTTGGTGACCAATTTTTTAGATTTAACATGTGAAAAGAGGATTGAAAGACATCAAATAACTTTCATAGTTATAACACCCTCAATAACAAACATTAAAATCTTTTAATCCATAAGTGATATTGTTGTGTTTTCTTTTCTCATGTAATCTCTAACATGTCTAGTTTGAATTTGTACCGTTACAATTCAAAAAACACTTGATAATACTTATTAATTTTTTTGACTTTTTGTTCAATTTAAAACAAATTCCAAGAAGCTCAAAAAAGGCCTTGGACATTTAGGGATTAATACTAGATGCCACAACACTTGATAGACTCATTGTTCAAATGTTCCATTCACTATAAGCAGCCACTTATGACATTTTGATTCAAAACAACACAATAAAGCACAGTTTTTGTTCTCACATTGGGAATTTTAGAATGAAGGAATATTTTGTGTCTACTTTTAACCCCTAAAGGCCCTATGTCCCTTTGGATTTCGGACAAGTACCTATGGGCTGAATTTTTGTCCCAATTTTTTGAAATTTTTTTGAAGATAGAAAAATTGATTACCTTCATGGGAATATAGTTTTTCTTCAATCACTGCCTGGGAGCAAAAGTTATGTCCAAATATTAAGCTCAAAACTACGGAAAGAGCACAACAAAAAAAATTCAAAAATTTGAATTTTATTTTTTATTTTTTATTTTTTTTCTCATAGTTTTTTTTTTGTCTATTTGGAGGGCTTTGATTAATTCCATTTGGATTGGTTATGAAAAAGTTACGGACAATCTTCTTTTTTGGGCAATTAGAGCACCTTCTTGAAAAAATAACTTGTTAGATTCATATTTGAATGCAATTCTTATATTTTTTCAGAAAAAAAGATCCACATCGTTTTGTTTTCTTACTACAAGAATGTCACCGTTGGGGTTAGTGCATTTTAATTTTATTTTAGAGATATTAACTTCTATAGGCCCATGGCATTTTCTGGGTCCAAAACCACTTAAAACTGCCATTTCTACTGCGATCACTCAAGAAACCAAAATAAAATAAAATTTTAGGATCTAACCATAGGATCTTATACTTCAATTGATGTAAATCATGTGGTAAAAATTTCATGAAGTTTGACTGTATGCATTGGAAGATGTTAGCATTTGAAGTTGGAAAAAGAAGTTTTTTGAACTGTGGCTTGCAATTTCAGATGACTTTGATGGCCATTTGTAGATTTTTGTTGCACTATACACCATAAAGTTAAAATTTTTCATGTTGAACATTTGAGAGTCAAGGAAAAAAATTTCAAAATGTCAAAACTTGATTTTCACATATAAAAAAACTATTAAGTAAAAGTAGGTCCAAAATTGAAATACTAAATCGTTAATAGCTCTTAGGTGGAATCAAAATACTATAATTCCAATGGTGGGATTGTTCTTGCAAACAAATTTAACCTTTTCAACAAAGATAAATTGGAAAATTTTGAAAATTGCATCCAAAAATGAATTCTATAAGTTGTTGTTTTTGAAGAAGACGCTTAGATTGCTTGAAAAACAAGGTTGTCCATAACTTTCTCATTCTGAGTCCAAAGAAAATGAATCAAAGCTTTAAACGTAGACCAAAACATAATCTTTGAGAATTTATTTTTTTTGAATTCAATTTTTATTTTATTTTTTTGCCCGGCGAGTTGCTTTTTTGACTTTGGGTTGCATAACTTCTGCTCCCAGGTACCAATTGAAAAAAATTACATTTTTAGAAAGCTAATGTGATACCCTATCTTCAAAAAAAGTTTCAAAAAATTAAGTCAAAATTTGAGGTCACACAAGCCTATCCAAAATCCCAAGTGTCTCCTCAGGGGACTTTGTGCCTTTAGGGATTAATAATTTAGATTTTCCTTCTATCTTGTACCTACTTCTACTTAACAATTTTTTAACATGAAAATTAAGTTTTTTTTAACTTTCTTTTTTCCCCTAGAGTCTGAATTCAATTCTCCACCATAAAGATTAAAAGATCAGAACTCTATAGTGCAAAAAATTAAAGTTAAGAAAGTTAAAAGTCAAATAATCTAGACCCGAAATGTGCTGAAAAATTTGTTTTTTTACTTTAAATGCAGATATCTTGCAATCTATGCGATCAAATATTCTAAAAAAAATTCCACACATTCTCATTCTAGTTAGGTATAAGATCCTATGGTTAGATGTGGAAAAAAGAAATTTAAATTTTTTTACTCTTTGCTATAGAAATGGCGGTTTTGAGTGTTTTTTGGCAGAAAAAAGGCCTTGGGCCTCTTAGGGATTAATTGAGCCTGGTGACGATTCTAAAACTCCAGGTGCATCAATTTGAGGGGATAGTGCACAGAGCATGATTAATTACTAATCCCCTCAAAAACAGCAGTCATAACACAACAGTGACTTCTGAATGACTCTAAGGTAGCTCAAAGTCACAAACAACCACAAACTGTTTGAGATCAAGTTTCTAATGTACTCTAGACCATACAAACTTTGGACCGTCAACTACCCCTCTCTTCTTCTTTATGAAAAAAAGAAGTGCTTCCAAAGAAAACTCCAGAGGGTACTTCAGTTTGCATCTCTTTCTTTTTCTTTCCCTTTCTCGGTAACCCGCACAAGCGCAGGTTGACGGTCCCCTTTCTCTTTATCTTTCTTATCCTGGAATGGGGAGAGTTCCTTACTTACGACTGGGGAACTCAACTGAAGGTCTACGGCAAAACGAAATAATGGAGTCCGCGTCAACGTGCAAGGCTCCACGCTTGAGGTGGAAGTCTCCTGAAAATATTGGATGTGGGGGCAAAGTGCATTTCAGGTATGTTCACCAATCTCTCCTTCGAACTTATCTGAGTCGCATGTCCTTGAAGGTTCCGTATGTTCCCTTTAGCATAACCTTTATTTTTGCCACATAGACTAGATGTAGTCCACAATGCTAGCTGCTATAGTTGTTGATAACCTGAACATGCTAGATAAAACTGAAGTCAAAAGCTAAGAGGGCCTCCAATTTGCAAGTCAAACTCTATGCAGCCAAACAATAAATGGAGTCCATTGCAGCTTGCCAACTGAGAGTTTTTTTGGTCTGGGATTTCTGGCTTTTGAGGATTGCCAAGCTTGAGAAGACAATGGGTTATGGCTGACTCGGCCTTGACAGTTTTGGGTGAGACCCATGTAGCCGATTTTGGATCGCTGTCCAGTCGCAACTTTGGTCGTAACTTTGTTGTTGTGCAACTTTGTGGTTGTTGAGCCTTCGAAATGTACAACCAAGTGAATGGCAGTTCCTGAGCCCTGGTTTTGGCATTGAAGCATTTGTAGTCCGGCCGAGAGCGCGGTGTCCAAGGTGTCCTCCCGTATTTGTTTTCAAGTTGGAGGCCCTGATCTCATTTCAAGCATGGCTTGGCCCAATTCATGTCCAGGTGGGTGTTTTGGAGGAGTTTGCTCCTCAGACGAGGATTGTGGATTAGGTCATCCTTGAGAGGCTTCTGGGGAGGGCTCCAGCACAGTTTTGAGCACAGTCGTACTTATTTGGTTGATCAAAGGGGTTTGAATGAGGAGAAGGATTGTCATCTAATCTTCGAAGCTTAGGCTTGGCCTGATGAGGAGTGACGCAAGACCAAGGCAATGTTCAATGCCAAGTTGAGTTCGGTATGACACTAACCTGATGGTTTGGTACCAATATTTGGCACATTTGGAAGCAAAATTTAGCCTTTTATCTTGCTTGTGACCTAGCTTTCCAAATGTTGGACCCATTATTGAAGCTTCTCATCTTGCAAAGAAAGGAGAATGAACTTATCACAGTCCCTAAGCACGATTAGCTTAGGGAAGAAAGAAGCCGGCAATTTGGTAGTAATAGATGGGAAGACTTGGACAACTAATCAAGTCAAACTATTCAATGCACACAACAAATTGTGCATCATTTGTGCACTGCTTTCATTTTGCAGGCTTTTTCCTTTTGAGTGGAAACCTAAAATCATCACTGGCACACTGATGCTCTGTGTGGTTTAAGCTTATTTGAAGGCATTGGGTTGTGTTTGTGTTTGAAGCACACACTAAGGGCCACTTCACACTATGGCCGTCGGTCGAGAGTCCGTCGGTTTCCACCAATCAAATTTCAGAAACCCCAAAGTTTGGCCTCTCAAGCCTTCACACTACCCGCCACAATCCAAAGTCCGTCGCTCTCAAAACTGCCTACATGGCAGCAAAATGCTTACATGGCAGAAAATTCCGACGGACTCTCGAGGAGAGTTTGGGTCCTACATTTTGCAGGACCCAAACTCTCCTCGAGAGTCCGTCGAATTTTTTAGAATTTTTTTTTTCATAAAAATAAGAAACTGACAAGATCTCGGCCGCTAGATCTCTGTGGACTGCTTCTCCATTCTCTTCTTTCTTGCCTCTCTATTTGTTATCTCTCTATTTGTTATTTGTTATTTGTTATTTGTTATTTGTTATTTGTTATTTGTTATTTGTTATTTGTTATTTGTTATTTGTTATTTGTTATTTGTTATTTGTTATGGGGGTTTGAAACCTAGTCTCCACCATGACAATGAGGAGTCTTTGCATTCAATGAACCTACTTCACTTTGCATTCCCTTTGGCATAGGATGCCCCCTTCTTGTTCCAATGCCATCCTCTTATTCCATTTATACCCTTCATATTCCTAGTTTGATGATGAGAGCATGTGTTGTGATTTTTTTTCCAAGGCCATTTATGACCCCTTTCTCATGTTTTTTTAGCTTTTGCTTGAAAAATTTGCCATATGAGTGAGGCTTCATAGGAAATTTCAGAAATTGGATGGACAAATGGAGAGAGAGAAGGATAGAAGTTACACATATGGTATAGGCTTGGACTTTGGGCTTGGCCTTTGGAGGCTTGGCCTTTGGAGGCTTCACACTATGGCCGGCCAAAGGCTCCAAAACCTATCATTTATTACTCATTTCTTTGGACTCTCACCAAAAGTTTGGACTCTCAATCCCACGGCCTCTCGACTTGGACAGCCATAGTGTGAAGAGGCCCTAATTCAATTCAGTTGAAGTTATGACAGTGATGTATTTGAATGATACCACAACTGCAGTAACTAAGCTTCGAACAATTGTTGCTGTTGACCAACCTGAGGAAGAATTTGGGCCTCTTTGAATTGGGGACCCTACATCACAACCCACTTGATAGTGGGAGCAAATAGGAGAACTAACATTAGCTTCTTTTTTTCCATGACAAATCCAATACTTTGCTGAGCATGATCACTCAACAAAATTTCACATTTTTATAACTGTTCACCAATTTTTTTCACCTCCACATGATTTCTTATTGGTTTTCACGGTGTCTCCCAAATTATGAAATATAAAATTCAAAGTCAAAGGTGCCAAGGCCATGCCAAGGTGCCAAGGTGCCAAGGCCATCACAAATTCTATTTTATCTTTACAAAAGCCAGTTCTATCTGAGGCCCTACCTGGGAATGTTGTCATGTAAGAACAACATGTCTTCAACTTTGACGGTGGAAGTTTGTTAACTGGAAAATAAAGCAGCATGTTGAAATGGTACAAGGAAATAAGGCCCTATTCGTTAAAATGAGACAATCTGCACATTTTGAGACTTCAACCCTAAACTTGTTATAGTGATTTATCGTCGAGTCAACGATAAGGTGAGACTACAACCTTTGGGAGATCAAAGGTTTTTATATATATTAATATATTATAGTCTCAACTTACCAAATAGTCTTAAAATTGAACAGTTATAACATTTTATTTTTGAGTCAAAGGTAAAAATGAGACTCCGAAAAGTCTCAATGTAACGAATATGCCCTTAAATGGAATGTTGGGTATGAATCCCTGTGGATAGAAAGTGTTGAAGGAAAATGAGATTCTTCTTTCCTTCTTCTATTGGTGGTGTTACAGTTCCTGAAGAAGAATGTTCGATTTTGTTAAGTGATTCTCAGAAGGAAATGATGTGCAGTTTGAATCATCTCATCTCGGCAGGCTTGTTCTGGGTCCCAAACTCAAGAAAAATCATCTTTTTTAAATGGGATGAATGCAATGTTAGGGCCACTTCACACTACGGCCGTCGGTCGAGAGTCCGTCGGTTTCCACCAATCAGATTTTAGAAACCCTGAAGTTTGGCCTCTTGAGCCTTCACACTACCCGCCACAATCCAAAGTCCGTCACTCTCAAAACTGCCTATATGGCAGCAAAATGCTTACATGGCAGAAAATTGCGACGGACTCTCCTCAAGAGTCCGTCAAATTTTTCAAAATTTTTTTTCCATAAAAATAAGAAACTGACAAGATCTCGGCCGCTAGATCTCTGTGGACTATTTTTTGCAAGACAGAAAGGCTTCTCCGTTCTCTTCTTTCTTGCCTCTCCTTTTGTTATTTGTTATTTGTTATTTGTTATTTGTTATTTGTTATTTGTTATTTGTTATGGGGGTTTGAAACCTAGTCTCCACCATGACAATGAGGAGTCTTTGCATTCAATGAACCTACTTCACTTTGCATTCCCTTTGGCATAGGATGCCCCCTTCTTGTTCCAATGCCATCCTCTTATTCCATTTATACCCTTCATATTCCTAGTTTGATGATGAGAGCATGTGCTGTGATTTTTTTTCCAAGGCCATTTATGACCCCTTTCTCATGTTTTTTTAGCTTTTGCTTGAAAAATTTGCCATATGAGTGAGGCTTCACAGGGAATTTCAGAAATTGGATGGACAAATGGAGAGAGAGAAGGATACAAGTCACACATATGGTATAGGTTTGGACTTTGGGCTTGGCTTTTGGAGGCTTCACACTATGGCCGGCCAAAGGCTCCAAAACCTATCATTTATTGCTCATTTCTTTGGACTCTCACCAAAAGTTTGGACTCTCAATCCCACGGCCTCTCGACTTGGACAGCCATAGTGTGAAGAGGCCCTTATTCACATCCTGTCATCTTCAAATCATACAAGTGGACAGCCAGATAAAGTAGGAGGTCCATAAAGCACTTGGGCTCTAAAAGAGTCCTCTAATGGAGAGGTAAATTTGGCTTTCTCATTGCACTGACAATGTACATGTAGTGTACATTTCAAGATGTGGATGCTTTTTAGTGACCTCTGCATTTCAACTTCAAAAATTCATAACTAATTCCACAAAGCTCCAAAAATTATGAAACGGCTTGGGTTAGATGCCAATTTCATTTGTCTTTCAAGGAAGATTTACTAATATAAATTTATTTGAAGAAGTTTAACCTCACCAAATTAATTTTCAGCTCTTAAATAGGTGCTCTATGGACCTTGTATAGTGCATACCTTACGTCTCAAATGGTGAATTAACCCCCAAATGTTGGACACTAGCTACAACCATGTGATTAATTAACTTACACTGAAATGGAATCTATTATACATCAAAGAGCATGGTAGGAGGGGTGGAGAGGGAATCCTAGGAGGGGTGGAGAGGGAATCCTAGGAAGGTTCCAGTGAGAATCTCTATCAAAGTTCTCTAAAACTGTCAGGAAAAATTTGATGTAATTGATTAACCCCTAAAGTTTCATGACTATGTAATCACCAAAAAACGCTCCAAAACTGCCAATTCTAATACAACTACCAAATTTTTGGAAAAAAACAATTTTTGACAAATGTAACCATAGAATCTTATAGTATGATATTTTGAAGACATGTGATAAAAATTAAAAAAAACTCCACCATGTGGATCATAAGATATAAGCATTCAAAGTCTTGAAAACCATTTTTTCAATCTTGCGAAAAAACAGGCAGCTGCATTTTGCAAGCTCACTTTTCAATGAAAAAATGCCGATAAAGGTGGTGCTTCTTTGAATTCAATTTTCTAAACAAGTTGTCTATATGCTTAAAAATTTTCACATCATTTGGAACTGTACAACATATAGGAAAAAAATAGTAAGTAGAAAGAAGTAGAAAATGATTCAAAATACTAAATTGTTAAAAATTTAATCATGGAATTTAAAAATGCCAATCCCAATGGTTGTAATGCTGCAATAATCAATCTACATCCTAGGTGTTTTTTTTTCCAGAAATATTGAAAATTGAGTTAAATAAACAACTTTAAAGTTTTTTTTAGAGTATAGAATCCATAACTGCCCGCAATTTTAAAAAACCTCATAACTTTTGACTCATTGATTGAAATGGAATGACACAAAGCTTTTAAGAATATATAAATGTAGAGAACCAATTTCAAAAAAAAATTCGGGAAAAAATGATTTGTTTTTATCTGCCCGAACTGCCCAGTTCCAAAAAAAAGTAACATATTGGGTCACAGCTTTTGACTTGTATTTCAAAATGTCATGAAACTTGGTACACATGAAGATATTCCTTTCTCCCACCTTCTATTAAAATTTCAGCCTTAAATATGGATATCTCTAGTCACACGTACTTGCCCAAAATTTGTATACGGCCAAAAAACGCATGTTGGTCCTTTAGGGGTTAATTTGAAATGAAAAGAAAAGGCAAAGACCATTGGAGACGAGTACCACAAATTCTAGCAATTACTACAACAAGACAATTATCTCCACTCCATTTTGTTACCTCCCTCCGTCCCAAAATGATCTTCTTGTTGGCTTTAATTTTTTGTCCCAATATGATCTTCCTATTTCACTTTGTGACTATGCAAATTGGTCAATTTTTTTTTTATTGCTGTTTGGGATCAATAAAACAACTCCAAGTAGTAGTTCCCCCCTCCATCAATAAAAAGACAAACAAAATGAAGAAAGAGATCAATCAACACTTTTTGTTCTTATTTTTTGCATCCTTTGAATATTGCCCAAATGAAGGAGATGAAGCTTTGGGAAGTGGAACAAAGGGTCTCACATAGTATTAAGTATATACTAAATGTCCATAAAATGACAATCTCACACTTGACAATTAATTGCACGCCCAATGGTGATCTTTAAAAATGCCCAAAAAATTTTACTTTGCAATATTTCAAAACTACCCTTTAAAAAGGGCTCCAAAACTCAAAGTTTCTAGAATGCTAGGAGTGCATCAAACTCTACTTATAGCACAAAATTTATTTTTAAAATGTTATTTTAGCCTTAATCCGGAACATTTTGTCCAAGAAGAAGATCATTTTGGGACGGAGGTAGTACGATGATTTTGGAAGAACTTGATGGTGATTGGTGAACAGGAAGTTTGATTTTAATCCCTAAAGCTTTTTGACTATATTTTCACCAAAACTGCTCCAAAACTATCATTTCTAGTACAAGTACCAATTTTAGGAAAAACAACATTTTTGGACACATGGAACCGTAGGATCTTGTAATGCACTGATTTGAGAAGATGTGGAAAAAATTTCAGAATTTTCCACCGTGTAGATTGCAAGATAATAGCATTTGAATTGACAAAAATGCTTTTTTTGTCCTTGCAAAATATTAGGCAGCTGTGCTTCACAAAGTCACATTTATATGAAGAACTGTCCAAAATTCTTGTAACTCTTTGGATTCATTCTTCAAAGCAAGTTGGCTAAATGCTTGAAAAATTTCAATTATTTGGAATTGTATAACATATAGGAAAAAAATAGTAAGTAGAAAGAAGTAGAAATTGATTCAAAATACTAAATTGTTAAGAATTTAATTATGGAATTATAAAATGCAAATCTCAACGATTGTAATGTTGTACTCCCTCTGTCCCACTAAAAAGCTCTTGATTTTACCTCATGTTTTTTTTAGTAGTTTTAAGTATGCATATTGGAAGCTTCCTTGGGTCCAATTTTTATTTTGGTTCCATTGAACAGATACAATGTTCTCCATGGATTGTGGTGATATAAAATTTAGACCATTTTGAATTATACATTTTACAACATGGTCAATGAAATTAGTATGAGAAAAACATGAAATAAAATAAGGAGCTTTTTAGTGGGACAGAGGTAGTAATAAGCATCATACATCCTATGCTTTTATTTTTTTTGAAAAATATTAAAAATTGAATTAAATAAAAAACTCTAAAGTTTGTTTTAGAGTAGGGAATCTATAATTGCCCGCAAACTAAAATACCTCATAATTTTCATCCTCATGAATCAAAATCGAATGATCCAAAAGCTTTCCACACATATGAAAATCTAGAGGACTAATTTCAAATTTTTAATTTTTTAAAAAGCAAATTTTCAGAAATTTTTTGAGCTGCCCACCAAACGTTGAAATGACATATCATCCAATAACTTTTTAACCATATAATCAAAACTTCTGAAAATTGTTGGGTCTTGAAGCTATTTCTTGGGATCATGTGTGAAAATTTCAAAGAAAAAAAAAAAAATTTCTATTCATAGTGAGCTGCCCAAAATCGCTATGTTGTCAGAAAACGCCGTTTGGTCCTTTAGAGGTTAAGAGAAATCAACCCATTCCTATGGACAATGAGACCAATTTGCAAGGTTTGATGTATTGTATATCAAGGCGCCAAACTGAGGTGCCAAAATCAAATTTCTAAGTTAGATTCTCAGGTCTTTGTCACCTTATACCATTCACAGGATGACATGTGATAATATTTTACTAAAATGATTTAATTTATGCTAAGTTTGACCTTCACATAGGATAGTCATAGGAAATAAGTTTACTTGATCAATGCAAAGCTAGACTATTAGCCAACTATTTTTCCTTTAATTCCCATATCAAATCGTTTTTTCAAATACAGAGTTTGGTATTCTTTTATTTTTATTCTAAATAAAAATCTTGTAGAGTTTTTCATCAGGTTTTTTTCTGATGTTTTCAAAGTGCAACCATTTCTTCTTCCAATTCTACTAGCTAACTTTGAACTAGTCACCATTTTTTTCAAACACTGGATGTGTCCTAACCTAGGATCCTATAAGGGTTAAGTACAAAGATCAGGGGATGTTGAATTTTGTAGTCTCTTGGATTCTGTCTAATGTGATCCACCATTAAAACAATTATAAACCCTAATCTTTCTATGTAAAAAAAAAGTGCATATGTTCACCTTGAAATTTTGTGTGAAAAGGGAAGGTCTTGCATAAAAGTTTGACTTCAAACGAGTGTTTTTTTTAACTTTTTTTTAACTTTTTTATCCAGATGATTCACAATGTACCCAAAAAGATGATTTCCATGGTGACTAGACCGTCCTTACAGGATTAACCCTTGAACAGCCGTTGAGGTCCCTCTATACAATCCGTATTTAGCCTTAGAACTTTTCAATTGTGGTTTAAAATATGAATTGCAAAACATTCTTATTTATGTACTATCATGATCATTAGTTTACTTTGTCCTAAAAATATTAGTCAATGTTTATTTTCTCAAATATCATGAAATTCATAATATGAGGTGGAAGCACCCGATGGCATCAGTTCTAGGTAAGGCAATGATTCTAAAACACAAATGTAGGTAGACTATAGATAGCTTATCATTTTGGTCAACAAAAATAAGCTATCTACAGTCAACCTATATTTAAATTTTGAAATGACTATCATGTGTAGAAAGTGACGTCATTGGGTACAGTGACGCCATTGAGTGCTCCTACCTTACCATATCTTTCAAAGGGCTTTTAAGCCTTTCAAGCGTTAAACTAAACTCTGGTAACAATGTTTATGCATAAAAATTGGACCTTTACTTCATAGATTCCTAATAAATATGCCAACGTTATGACAAGAGTCCATTTGCGACAGCTTTTATTCTCATGACTATTCCTACAAAGCTCATCTATCTTCCCAACAATAAGGTAACTACATCTAAAATTGTACGCTTCCTAAAATTGCACAGTGGTATTCTTGCCTAAAATGTACTCCAACTATTTATATAACTCTATTATTGCTTTTGGATACACCTATTCTCAACACTTTGAAAATTTGTAGTTTATTCACATAGTGTCCAAAAAATGCATTTTAAGAGAATCTAGAATCCCTTTTTGACTACCAATTGGACCCCACAAAAAAAATTCAATATAATATTGAAAACCATATTAAATCATGCTGAATTGCTTAACTATGCGATTTAAGGTCAGTTACCTCACATGCAGCCTCTGTATGACAAATTCCTTGCAAGGGCCCCCCCCCTTTTTTTTTCTTTTTCTTTTTTCTTTTTACCACGTGGACAATTCCCATCGATTTTCAAAAACAGTACAGCAAACCGGAGGAAAACAAGGGAAACCTTTAATATTCAACTAAGGTGTAAGGTTAACTAATTAAGGTGGCCTGTCCTATAACCATCCATTTTATTTGATTTACATGGACATCATGAAAATCATATTCAGAGTTTGTTTTTTATTTGTAGTCAATTGGAAATCTTCGAAAAGAAAATCAAGATCTTTTGTAAATTACGTGAAATTCTAAAATCGGGACTTGGAGAAGCCTTTAAAATGGTCTATAGATGCATCCTTGTTGGATTGAATTATTAATAGAAAAGGAGGTCTTGGAGTACCAAGCTATAGTGTCAAAGCTTTGTGTCAGTAGCCAATATGGGCACCAAGATAATACCTATGTGGACCTTTGACACCTAGCCTTGACACTATAGCTTGATGCTCCAAGACTTGCTTTCAACTTGTGTACTAAAAAGGCTCAAAACCATTCCATAGAGACTCATTTACTTTACAGCCACATTGTATCATGAGTCTAGTTGAAGACATTTACCATGATGGTTGTAGATTTTTATTGGTAACACTTCAAAAAGCACCCTCTATGACAAACTTGGGAAGCAAGCGGACTACTTTAGTCCCTAAATGCTTTAAAGTCCTTTGTTTGCATGATGAATATAATATTGCAAGTGGCAATATCTTGTCCAAATAACTTCTCATTCATTCAAGTCATACTTGAATTCTTCAAACTAAATAATTTTTTTGAGGTAAATAAGACGTTGCAACTGCCAACGTTAAGACCAATATGTTAAAACTGTAGAAAATCATTGGTTCAAAGATAGAAGCAAAATAGATAAAGATGTTAAAGTGATTAATTCAACCGCACGATGAAATTGACAACTTCCATATAGACTTTGGTGTGGAGTCATGAATAAATAGCCTTTTATAAAGTAATCAACATTACTAAAGACAAGGTCAGACTTTATCCAAATAACTTCAAACTAAACTATTATTGAGGTAAATAAAAACGTTACACCCGTCAACATTAAGACCAATTTGATGAAATTGTGGAAAATCATTGGTTCAAAGAAACCATAGCCAGAGGTCACCTTCAACGAAAAATAATTAAATAATTTTAAGCTGAATTATTTTGAAAATTAACAAGCCTTCTTGCCAAATCAAAAGAAAATTTATTGTTAAGAAAGTCGAAATGCTAGAAAATGTTCCAATATGTCTAAATGCCAATACATGCCTACTAAGTGATGGGTAGAGAGGTCATTTTTATAGAAAAACTCATTGTCCATCATGAATCCTCAAAGGATATAGGACAATTTGAATTTGAGCTTGAACGCTCATTGTCAAAACGCAGGAATTGTGTTTAATGTAGAAGTTTAGACCTTGTTTTGGCATAGTAGAATAACTTCTTTCAAAAAACTTTGAACCAAGAAAAGTTAGTAAATTAATCCTAATTTCATCTCCAAAAATCTATTTGAGATTTAAAGTCTCTAGTCAAAAGTTATGGACAAAATTTCGAGAGGATGTTTGAAAATGTCAAAGAAAATTTCTCTCCTAATCCCCTCTCTAAATTCTGTTCATAACTTTATATTGGAGACTCAAAATCTCAAATGGAGATTTTGGAGATGAAATTAGACTTGATTTGCCAATTTTCTTTAGTTCAAAGTTTTATGGAAAAAGTTATTCTACTATGCAAAAATGAGGTCTAAATTTTGACATTGAACACAATTTTTGCTTTTGACTTAACTAGGTATGAGCAGTTGAGCTTCTACTAATCCTAATTTACATATCCTATATGGGTTGTTCTACCTCCTACCACCTCACTTGTATAAAGACATTGTCTATACATCTTCTTCCACTCCCAAAAGAAGTGACTTTTGAATCTACGAAATTACAGTATTTTTTATTTTAATGCTGAATTCTAAAAAAAAACTATATTTCAAAAAACCAAAGTGCTTTTTGGACTTTAATTAATTATTTGGAAAACATGAGCTGAAGGTGACCTCCGAGTACGGTATAAGAATAAATGTGCAAATAAATTGAAAATGGATTAAGACTTTAACTCATAAAGGCCCAAGGCATTTTCTGGCTCCGAAACCACTGAAAACTGCCATTTCTGCTGCGATCACTCAAGAAACCAAAAAACAATTTTTTAATAGATTCTAACTATAGGATCTTGTACTTCACTTGTCTTAGATTATGTTTTAAGAATTTCATGAAGTTTGACCATATGGATTGGAAGATATTAGCATTTGAAGTTGGAAAAAGAAGTTTTCTTGAACTGTGGCTTGCAATTTCAGATGACTTTGATGGCCATTTGTAGATTTTTTTTGCACTACACACCATTGGATTAAAAAAATTTATATTGAACATTTGAATTGAGAGTTGGGGAAAAAAAATTTAGAATGTCAAAACTTGATTTTCACATATAAAAGAATTGTTAAGTAGAAGTAGGTCCAAAATTGAATGAATTACTAAATCATTAATAGCTCTTAGGTGGAATTAAAACACCATAATCCCAATGGTGGGATTGTTCTTGCAAAAAAATTTAACCTTTTCAAAAAAAATTGAGTTTCTTTGAAAATTGCATTCAATAATGAACTTTGTAAGTTGTTTTTTGAAGAAGATGCTACATTGTCTGAAAAACAACATTGTCTATAACTTTCTGAGTCCAAATAGAATGAATCAAGGTTTTAAATGTAGGCAAAAACATGATCTTTGAGATTTTTTATTTTTTTTTCTTAAAACAATTTTTTATAGTGTTTTTTTTTCTGCTCGGCAAGTTGTTTTTTTGACTTTGGGTGGCATAACTATTGCTCCTAGGCACCAATTGAAAAAACTATTATATTTTTAGAAAGCTAGTGTGATTTCCTTTCTTTTAAAAAAGTTTCAAAAAATCAGGCCTAAATTTCAGGTCACACAAGCCTGCCCAAAATCCCAAGTGTCTCCTAAAGGGACTTTGGGCCTTTAGGGATTAATCCCTAAATGCCTAAGGCCTGTTTTGGGCTTCCTAGATTTGCTCTAAATCGAACAAAATGCCAACATTTTGGTAAGTTGTATCAATTTTTTTTGAATTGTAACCGTACAAATTCAAACTAGACATATTAGAGATCTCATAGGAAAAGAAAAAAAAAAACAATATCACTTATGGAATGAAAGATTATAATGTTTGACCATGAGGGTACTAAAACTGCAAAAAATCTTTCAATCTTCTTTACACAAATCAAGTCTAAACAGTTGGTGACCAAAAAAACATGAGGTTCAAGGCCTAACTTATATAACCCCAATCAATTTATGGCTTCTTAACCCATAAAGGACCATTGTCCCTTCGGGGGACAAATGGGATTTCGGGCAGGTATCTACGGGCTGAATTTTTATCATGATTTTCTGAAACTTTTTTTGGAGATAGAAAAACTAATAAGCTTCGTGGGGACATAATTTGTTTTTCAGTCAGTGCCCGGGAACAAAAGTTATGCCCAAATAAGCTCAAAACAGAGGAGAGGGGGCAGCAAATTTTTTTTGCAAAAAGTTTAATTTTTTGTTTGTATAATTTTTTCCATTATAGATTATATTTTTGTCTATCTGGAAAGCTTTAATTCATTTCATTTGGATTTTGTATGAGAAAGTTATGGACAATCTTATTTTTCGGGCAATTAGAGCATCTTCTTGAAAAAAATAACTCGTAGGATTCATTTTGAAATGCAATTTTTGTAATTTTTCAAAAGAAAAAGTTCCACTTGGTATAGTTTTCTTGCTAGAACAATCTCACCATTAGAATTAGTGGATTTGAATTCCATATAAAAGATATTAATGTTTTAGATTTTCCTTCTATCTTGTACCTACTTGTATTTAACAATTTTTTTAAGTATGAAAATTAAGTTTTTTGGAATTTCTTTTTCTTTTCTAGATTCTCAAACCGATTCTCCACTATAAAGATTTAAAGCTCAGAACTTTGTAGTCCAAAAATTTTAAGTTAAAAATGTTCAAAGTCAAAAAATCTAGTCCCGCAGTGTGCTGAAAAACGTATTTTTTTTCACTTCAAAAGCAAATATCTTGCAATCTATACGGTCAAAGAATCAGAAATTTTTTCCACACATTCTCATACTAGGTAGGTATAAGATCCTACGGTTAGATGTGCAAAAAAAACACAATTTTCAAATATTTTTATTCTTTGCTCTAGAAATGGCAACTTTGAGAGTTTTTTGGTAGAAAAAAGGCCTTGGTCCCTTAGGGGTTAAAATGTACTCTACAATTTTTTTAAATGAATTTTGAATGTGATTTTTCTTCAAGATCTAGTCTATTTGAGGCTCATTTCCAAGAGCTCTCAACACTACGGGATGTCAAGATTGCAAGGGGTACCCTTGTACAAAACCTTGAATAGAAAAATCACTATCATTTATTTTCAAAACCGGATTTTTGGTGCTAAAATTAGACTTCAAGAAGAACTTCTTAAAAATATAAACTACTGAAAATAGCATTTTTAATTAGGTTTTATTTAACTTCGAAGTTTTGCCAATACTAGTTTTGGGTGCCTTGGGCATTTAGGAATTAAAGGGTTAATTCAACCGCCTATTGAAACTAACAACTTCCATATTGACTTTGGCATGGGGTCATAAATATATGACCTTACAAAGTATTCCACGCTACTATGGATGAAGATTTTGAATTCTTCTTTTGAGAAAAAATTT
This sequence comes from Neckera pumila, assembly GCA_963969595.1. Lineage (NCBI taxonomy): Eukaryota > Viridiplantae > Streptophyta > Bryopsida > Hypnales > Neckeraceae > Neckera > Neckera pumila. The sequence goes on along the minus strand of OZ018409.1, from coordinate 42,300,507 downwards.
GGGATTCACACATCTCTCCATTAGTAAGAGATTTGAATTCTCCTTGGATGAAACTTTGTGACGGTCTAAACACTCATCCGTCCAGAGCTGCTCCTCTTTTGGGTCGGGTTTGCTGGACCAGGTTGTGAGGGACTGGGGACCCCTACAGCCATTTAAGAGTATCTCGTGTGGCCCTCTTGGGTTTGACCCTACCAAATGGGCTTTGGAGGGAAGAGTGGCGAAATCAAAGTGAACGGGGTTGGAAAAGCTCCTGCGGACCCGAAGAAGAGGGCCGGCAAATGATGGTGCAGAGCCAATGGGGAAGCTTGCGGCTTCCCCCAGGCAACTTTCCATTAATTTAACCCTTGACTTGCCAAAACACGGAACTCGATGGCAAAGAGGGCCTTAGAGGGTCCCTGTAGAAATGCAAATTCTAGTGCAGCAGAGACAAAATCTGAAGGCCCCGGACCTTTACATGCCCAACTACAGTGCTATTGGGGATTGGATTTCACTCGGCCGCTCAAAACTTCTCTGACAGGGGTGTTTGAGCGGACTGCAGGAGATGCTCTTAGGCAAAATGGACATCGGAAGAGACATAGGCACTCACTTGCATCCCCTTTTCTGAGACTCCTCTTACTATTAGATGGGGCACAATCTTCTTTTTAGCAAAGCAAAATTACTTTATTTTCTTCTTTTGACTTTCCCACTACCAGTAGTACTTACGACACAAGTTCATATGACAAATAAGGTAGGATGCTCTGAAAGTGACCGGCTTCTTCAAATCAACCCTACAAAATGGTATTGAATAGATATGAGTTGGTTTTAAATGGACCACTTTAGTCATTGATTGAACCCCCCCAAAAAGTATTTTTTATTGCAAGAGCCACTTATTGGCTTTGATTTCCTCAAGTCACTTTATAAGTTGTAAGTGGAAGCATTTTGGGAGATCTAGGGTCACAAATAGGTACCTACAACATAAATCTTTGAAAATTCACAACTAATTCAAAAATGCTTAAAAAAATATGAAACGATTTGGCTAACATTTGGCATCCATTTTTCTTTCTCTGAAAAACGAGTGAAAAATATTTCTATTCATGAAAACCTACGAAAAAGGCGGACCGGCCCTTAAATGGTTGCTTTTAGAGCATCCTACCTTACATACGACATACCTCACTTTCTTGTCCACTGATTCATTTTAGGGTTGACGGTCTTCGCTGCTCCCCAAGAAAAGAAATCGGTTTTTCATTTATTTGAGAGTTGGAATAATTTGTGGAACAACATTGATAGCAACGTTCGGGAAGATTTTGGAGCTCTACCAGTAGATATCCTCCTTCTACAATAATGGTCCGGTTTTTTTTAGAGGGCACCGGTTTCATCCTTTTAACTCTGAAATTTTCCGGTTTTTTGCCCCCCATATCAATTTGTAACCGGCCTATTTCCTTCCAAGTGAAAATTTGAAAAGTGAAAATCCTCTAATGTCAAAAAATTGCCGGTTTACAATCTAAAAAAGACATTACATTCTTGGTAGGAATTGAACCTGGCATAGCCTTTCACCAACTGAAAGCCAAGAATCCTCCCAACCCATGCAGTATGGAGTTAAGGACGGTCATTGAAAAGGTTGCAGAAATCAAAGTTTAGGGTTTAGAATTTTTACCTTCTTCAAAAGGATCCTCTGCTGCCCTTGTTAAACACTCCCCTACGGCCAGCTAGCCCTGTCCTCAACTGGTCACACTGACCCCCTTATGCAATACCCGGCCTCTTTATCCCAATACCCGACCTATCCTAACTCCAGATATGTACCACTTATGGTACATGTATAGCAGCTAAAATCCTCCTTTTTACAAAACAAACCGGTTAAAATCCACCCTATTATAAATTGAGGCGGGTAAATTATCCCCCAAATTTTTATGTACACCAGTTGATTGCCTATCTTATCAATTTTTCCTCCGGTTTTCCATCCTTCACTTTCAAAGCTCAACCGGTTTTTTGACCATTTCAACCGGCTAACTTTGTATTAGCCACCGGTTCTTCCCGGACATTGATTGATAGTATTCATAATATTTAACTTCAGATCATGCTTTCCAAAAGTCTCAGTGAGGCTTCCATTTGGACACTCACTAGTCATGTAGTTTGGTTGGTTGGGGGGGCCATACCTAGATTGGGATTTTAAGTTGCACTAACGGTTGGCGCTTGCTATGCTATGCATTCATTATTAGAATTTTATTAGAATTTTTATGTATTAGATAAAATGCTGAACAAAAATTTCAATAAATCTTCAAATAAAAATTACTAAAATCTTTGTATAATTTTGTTTATAAGTAAGCATATATTGAAATGTACAATAGAAATTTATTGAATGATAAATGAAATATATGCAATGGTGAATATTGTAAAAGACACACATTTGTTGTAATGCATTCAAAAATTGACTCAATTGTTACAAACAATGGCAACCCAAAAACTTGTAAATTTGGTGAATTGAAAAGAAAAACTTGTAAATTTCAAAAACTTCATAAACAACTTAATTGCTGTGAAATCCAAAATCACTTCAATTGAATAAATTTCTAAAATCATTTGGTAGTAGCAATAGAATTTTGAAATCATAAAAGGTGTAAAAGTGATACTGCAGAGGTGATTGCAAACTACTGTTCTATTTCTATAATATAACTTTGTGTGAAAATATTATTTTTATGTATGCATGATTGAAAATATTTTTACAAAATACTAAAATATTTTTACAAAATATTAAAATATTTTTACAAAATATTAAAATTAATTATTTCAAAGACTTATTAAAATCATTATCATGCATACTATTCAAATATATCAAAATTTTACTAATATGTGATACAATGAATGCGTAGCATAGCAAGCATGAGCCCCTATTATTAATGGTAGCATTTATGATATTATAGAGGGATTTATGATTTTAGTAGTATGATGGATAAAAAGATGTTCAGTTGGAGAGATTTAATGTCCTACCAAAGAATTTCCATTTGAAAAACCAAAATCAAACAATCAAAGACATGCTTGCTGGTAAGGTAGGCTCAAAAATAGTTCAGGCATTTTGAACCAAACATGATACAGAGGAACATTTTGCTTTCTTCAATTAACTCCTAAAGGCCCAAGGCCTTTTCCCTACCAAAAAACACTCAATACTGCCATTTTTATAGCAAAGAATTAAACCCTTTTTTTTTTGGCACATCTAACCATAGGATCTTACACCTAACTAGTATGGAACAAGTTGAAAAAATTTCAAAATTTTTGTCCGCACGGATTGCAAGATATTTGCATTTAAACCCTAAAGTTCTTTGACTATGTTCTCACCAAAAATGCTCCAAAATTGCCATTTCTAGTACCAAGTACCAAATTTTTGAAAAATATCATTTTTGGACACATGTAGCCGTAGGATCTTGTATACCTTTGGTTTGGGAATGTTGGGAAAAATTTCAGAAATTTCCATTGTGTAGATTGGAAGATATTAGTGTTTGAAGTGGCAAAAGTCCATTTTTTGGCCCTGCCAAAAATCGGGCAGCTGCACTTCACAAGGTCAGATTTGTTATGAAAAAAAATTCTAAAATGGTTGTTCTTCTTTGGATTCATTCTTCAGAGCAAGTTGGCTACATGCTTGATAATTTTCAGATTATTTGGAATTGTACAACATATAGGAAAAAAATAGGAAGTAGAAAGAAGTAGAGAATGGTTCAAAACACTAAATTTTTAAGAAGTTAATTATGGAATTGAAAAATGCCAAATCCAATGGTAGCAATGTTGTAATAAACAATCTACATCCTACAATTTTATTTTTTTTGAAAAATATTAAAATTTGAGTGAAATAATCGACTTCAAAGTTTATTTTAGAGTAGACAATCCATAACTCCCCGCAAACTAAAAATCCTTGTAACGTTCAACTTATTAATCAAAATGGAATGATTCAAAGCTTTCCACATATATATAAATTGAATAAAACAATTTCAAATTTTTATTTTTGAAAAAAGTGATTTGTTCTGATTTACCCCAACTGCCCAGTTACAAAAAAAAGTAACATATTAGACCATAACTTTTGACTTGTATTTCCAAATGTCATGAAATTTGATGCACATGAAAGATATTCCTTGTCCCCACCTTCTATAAAAATTTCAGCCCAAAATATGCAAATCTCCAATCACACGTACCTGCCCAAAAATTCTATGTTGCCAAAACACGCATGTTGGTCCTTTAGGGGTTAAAGTGAAAAAAATAAGTTTTTCAGCACATTGCAGGACTAGATTTTATGACTTTGAACATTGTTAACTTAAATGTTTTGCACTACAAAGTTTTGAGCTTTAAATCTTTATTGTGGACAATTGAGTTCAAAATCCAAGGGAAAAAAATCCAAAAAATTAATTTTGATTATTAAAAAAATTGTTAAGTAGAATTAGGTACGAGATAGAAGGAAAATCTAAAATATTAATATCTTTTGTATAGAATTCAAAAGCACTAATCCTAATGGTGAGATTATTCTAGCCAAAAAACTAAACCTTGTGGATTTTTTTTTTTTTTAAATTGTAAAAATTGCATTTAGAAATGAATCCTATAAGTTAATTTTTTCAAAAAGATGCTCAAAGTGCCCAAAAAACAAGATTGTCTATAACTTTCTCATAAAAAAATCCAAATGAAATGAATCAAACCTTTATAGATAGATAAAAATATAATCTATGAGAAAAAAATTAAAAATTAAAAAATTAAAAATTGCAGAATTTTATTTGTTGTCCCTCGAAAGTTGTTTTGAGCTTATTTGGGCATAACTTTTTTTACTGGGCACCAATTGAAAAAAAAACTATATTCCCGCAAAGCTTAGCAGTTTTTCTATCTTCAAAAAAAGTTTTGGAAAATCACGACAAAAATTCAGCCCATAGGTACTTGCCCCAAATCCCATTTGTCCCCTGAAGGGACAAACAGGCTTTTAGGGGTTATCCAAAATGTACAAATTGTGTTGTTTCTAGGAGGTGGTTGCTTTTAAAGCCCTATAGCATTTCAACTTTGAAATTTCATAACTAACTCCACAAAGCTCCAAAAAATATGAAACAACTTAGGCCACATGCCATTTTGTCTTGTCTTTCAAGGAAAATTTACTGAAAAATATTTCAAGATGTTTTACCTCCCCAGAATTCAATTCAGAGCTTAGATGATTGTTTAATGGACCTCCTACCTTAGTTAACTCTTACCACACACGTCACAGATTTTCAAAACACGTTGAATACCATAGTCGTTCCTAAAAAGGAAATGGTGTAGCATAGAAGGGTAAACCCTAACAGCACCTTTGGGGGTCACTGTAAGAATGATTGGTCACTTTTGTAGCATTTTGCCAAAAATTGGGTTTTGGTGCCCAGTACTATGAGTACTAGAAGGAAAAGCTTTCTAGCCAATTTGGATTGTCAATCATATTCTAGATCTATTGTATAATTGACAAATATCCTTTGTAAGTACTACGCAGTCTTAGTTGCAAGCACCAATTTTATATCCCAATTTTTCTCAGAAAAGGATATGTCGAGTTTTTAATTTACAATCAATGTACTGCATTGAAAAGAAAACAATGAAAAAATTAGCAATTTGTGAAGATTTGATGGTGGTCAATTTGCACTAAAAGAATGAGCTTGAAACCATCTTCAATTTTCAGAAGTATACAAGCCAAGGATTCCTAAAGTTCCAGCTTTAAATCATTAATTTGGAATACTCTATTGTATCAAAACCTAGCCTAAAGTTGAAAGTGTGACAGATTAGCAAAATAGACTTTTAAATATAAAAGGATTTTTTAATTTTTTTGAAAACTAAGGGACATGATTACAATGGAAACATTCATCTCCATTTTAAAAAAAAGTCAAATTCATTAGGTTCATGCTTCAAAAGTTATAACAAATGACATCTTCTAGATAGACTTCCAACATTAGTAAGAGTGTTAATTCAACTGCTTGATGAAATTGACAACTTCCATATAGACTTTGGTGTGGGGTCATGAACAAATAGCCTTTTACAAAGTAATTCACATTTCTATGGATAAGGATTTTGAATTCTTCTTGGAAGGAACTTTGGGATTCACTCATCTCTCCATTGGTAAGAGATTTGAGTATTCCATAAATGAAACTTTGCGATGGTCTAAACACAACTCATCCATCCAGAGCTGCTCCTTTTTGGTCGGGTTTGCTGGACCAGTTTGTGAGGGACTTGGGACCAGCAATCCCAAAACTACACAAAATAGTGAAATTAGGTTGTCCCACACTAATTTCTCATGTCTAACACTTTCAAACATGGTCAACTGTAGTCTGGGGTAACCTAATTTTACTATTTTGTGTAGCTAAATTTCGTTCCATTTCTACTTAATTCTTTCATGTCCTCAATGTAAATTTAAAAAAAATCTTCCAAAAATGAATATTTGGCTAAACTTCTTGAACCCGTTCTGAGATTGCTGCTTGGGACCCCTACGGCCATTTAACCCCTAAAGGCCCAAGGCCTTTTTCTGCCAAAAAACACCCAAAATTGCCATATTTTTAGCAAAGAGTGCAAAAAAAATTAAAAATGTATTTTTTGCACATCTAACCAGAGGATCCTGCACCTAACTAGTATAAGAATGTGTGGAAATTTTTTTGAATTTTTGACCGCACAGATTGCAAGATATCTACGTTCAAAGTGAAAAAAACAAGTTTTTCAACGCATTGTGGGACTGGATTTTTTGACTTTGAACATTTTTAACCTAAAACTTTTGCACTACAAAGTTTTGAGCTTTAAATGTTTATAGTGGAGAATTGAGTTGACAATCTACCAAAAAAAAAGAATTCAAAAAACTTAATTTTCATTATTAAGAAAATTGTTAAGTAGAAGTAGGTATGAGATAGAAGGAAATCTAAAATATTCATATATTTTAGATGGAATTAAAATGCACTAATCCCAATGGTGAGATTGTTCTAGCAAGTAAACTAAACCATGCCACAAAAAAAAATTTGAAAAATTTGAAAAATTGCATTCATAAATGAGTCCTACAAGTTATTTTTTTCAAAAAGATGCTCTAACTATCCAAAAAATAAGAATGTCCACAAGTTTCTCATAACAAATCCAAATGAAATGAATCAAAGCTTTTAAGATAGACAGAAATATAATCTATGAAAAAAAAATATTAAGAAAAAAAAAAAAAAAGTGCAAATTTTTTTTGTTGCCCACGCTGCCCCTTCTCCCCTGTTTTGAGCTTATTTGGTTATAACTTTTGTTCCCGGGCACCGTTTGTGAAAAAAGTTGTATTCCCTTAAAGCTAATCAGCTTTTCTACCTCCAAAAAGAATTTCAGAAAATCAGGAGAAAATTTCAGCCCGTAGGTACCTGCCCAAAAACGCATTTGTCCCCTAAAGGAACAACGGGCTTTTAGGGATTAAGCAAACGGACATTGTAAGAGACGCAGGCACTTGCTTGTGTCTCTTTTTTCCAGACTACGCCTCTACCAAGAGGGGCATACTGGTAATCTTCTTTTAAGTACAACAAAATTACCAATCCTTCTTTTGACTTTCCAACTAAGGTTAGTACATACAACACCCACATACGACATGCTTCATTTTCTTGTGCACCGGTTCATTTTAGCGTTGACAATCTTTGCTGCTCCCAAACAAAGGAGATACATTTTCAGTTATTTGAGGAATTATATGTGAAACATTATGGCATGTGCAATATTCCATCATATTGTTTTCCAATGAGGCAAGGTTTTCTTTGCATCCATGAAAAGGGGATCCCTATAATGAGCAAAATTGTTTTCTGTAACCCCAATCCTTGTATTGATTGATAAGTTTTTCAAAGGTATCTAGTAAAGCATAAAACCTTCCCAATATAGGGAGGACCATTGCCTGGTTATAAGATGCTATGTCTACCACTTGTCATATTTTCCAAAAATTTGTGAAGTCTTCCATTTGGACACTGGTCAGGTAATTTTGTTTGTTTGGGGGGCAATACCAAGATGGATTTTAAATTACATGGATAAAAAGATGTTTGGGAGATTTAAGTATTTAGTGTCCTACTCGAAAATTCCCAATTGAAAAAATAAAAATAAAGCACTCAAAGACATATTTGTTGGCAATTAACTCTTAATCCCTAAAGGACCATTGTCGATTCAACGAACATTTGGGATTTTGGGCAGGTACCTATGAGCTGAAATTTTGTCTTGGTTTTTTGAAACTTTTTTTTGGAAATTAGAAAAATTGATAAGCTTCGTGGGAATATATATTGTTTTTCAGACGATGCTCGGAAACAAGGGAGAAGAGGTAGGAAAAAAAAATTGAATTTAAAAAAAAAAATTGAGTTTTTTCCCCCTGTAGATTATATTTTTGTCTATATGGAAAGCTTTGATTCATTCCATTTGCATTTGTTATGAGAAAGTTAGGGACAATCTATTTTTTGGGCACTTAGAGCATCTTAACCCCTAAAGTCCCATTGTCCCTACGGGGGACAAAATAGATTTTGGGCAGGTTCCTATGAGCTCAAATTTTAATGAAACTTTCTAAAAGTTTTCCATAAGATAGAAAAACTTATTAGCTTTCAGAAAATGAAATTTTTAATTCAATCGGTGCCCGAGAACAAAAGTTATGCCCAAATAAGCTCAAAAGAGGGGAGAGGGGGTAGCAAAAAAAATTTGCAAAAAATTTAGTTTAATTTTTTTCCTTATAGATTATATTTTTGCCTATTTGGGAAGCTTTGATTCATTTCATTTGGATTTTTTATGAGAAAGTTATGGACAATCTTGTTTTTCGGGCAATTAGAGCATCTTCTTGAAAAAAACTTTTTCTTTCACTTTGAATGCTAATATCTTTCAATCCGCAAGGTCAAACATCACAAAATTTTTACGACATGATCTGTAAGAAGTGTAGTACAAGATCCTATGGTTAGTTTCTAAAAAATATATTTTTTTATCTTTTAGATGAACGCAACAAAAGTAGTAGTTTTAAGTGATTTTTGACAGAAAAATGGCCTTGGGACTTTAGGGGTTAATGAAACAAATAACTTGTAGGATTCATTCTTGAATGCAATTTTTACAATTTAAAAAAGAAGTAAATCCGCATGGTTTAGTTTTTTTGCTAGAACAATCTCACCATTGGAATTAGTGCATTTTAATTCCATTTAAAAGATATTAATATTTTAGATTTTCCTTCTATCTCGTACCTACTTCTATTTAACAAGTTTTTTAATAATGAAAATTAAGTTTTTTGATTTGATTTTTTTTGCTAGACTCTCCATTCAATTTTACACAATAAAGATTTAAAGCTCAAAACTATGTAGTGCAAAATTTAAAGTTAAAATGTTCAAAGTCAAAGAATCTAGTCTCACAATGTGTTGAAAAACTTGTTTTTTTCACTTTAAACATAGATATCTTGCAATCTGTGCGGTCAAAAATTCTGGAATTTTTTTCCACATTGTCATACTCCTTCCGTCCCAAAATGATCTTCCTATTACACAAAATGCTCTGGATTAAGTTTGAAAATATTTTTTTTTCAAATTCTTTTTGACCGGTCAGAAGAGCTTGATGCATTCCTATTGTCCTAAAAATTTCAGACTTGAATTAATTTTGAATAAAGAATGGTGGTGGATTGAAGAGAGGCATTTTCTGATCATTTTTTTGGAGCACCACTGGCCAATTGTTTCATAAACTCCCGTGCTGTGAGTTGGCATTCCCGTAGCTCTCTGTAGACAACTCATGTAAATGCAACTAAAACTGGGTCCTCCCACACCGTAAACCACTTTTGGTTCCCGTCCCGTTCAATCGGTGGGAAGCTTCTGTGCCGTAATCCTTGATTATAAGGGCAAAAACGCGTAATCGGGGATTACGGATTTTTCATCCGGCTCATCGCTTCATCTAATTTTATCTCCTCTTTCACTTGTGATTTACGTTGGGCAATACCCTTATCGTGGGGCATTGCCCTATACAAAAAACATTAACTTAATTTAAAAATGAACTGGAGCCAATACAAGTAGTGCCGGCTTCTCTTGATCTCATGATGTGATGTCAGCCTTAGCAAGTGGGCCCTTGACAATTGAAAAGTCTACACTGTGCATCTGTCTATTCAGGTGAAAAAACAAGTTCCTCATGGGCAGGGTTGGGATTGTGCAGCCATGTGGTACTGTAGAAATATAGTCTCTGCGTTGCGTTGTAGTCTTTACATTCTTTCCGTAGGAATTTTTCCATGTCATATAGGAAGATCATTTTGGGACAAGATTTGAAGCCTAATAGGAAGATCATTTTGGGACGGAGGGAGTACTAGTTAGGTATAAGATCCTATGGTTAGATGCCAAAAAAATACGGTTTTCAATTTTATTTACTCTTTGCTATAGAAATGGCAATTTTGAGTGTTTTGGGGCATAAAATGGCCTTGGTCCTTTAGGGGTTAATAAACCTCACAGGTTTTCAAAATACATAGAAAACTGTAGTCAACTAGAGGAAATGGTGTGACATTGAAGTATAAACCCTAAAAGCACCCTTGGACACATATAATTTAGACCAAAATGTATGGGAGTCCATTTTGGAATTGATTACTTTGTAAGTAATCCATCTCCAAAATTTCAATTGTGTAAGATAGAGATACGGTGGTGGCAGTCACTTAATTGTGATATACTTGCAAAACCTTCCCATCTATAATTATTCTTATCTACTATGTTAGCCTTTTGTAAATGAGAGCCGCCTAGGACTGCTTTTTAATACACCTATTTTCAGCACTTTGAAAAATCAAAATTTTATTCATAAGTTGTTCAAAATTGTATGCAAAAAGAATCTGGAATCTTCTATGAACTCCCAATGAGTTCCAACAAAAATTTAGACACTTCAATAATGGGTGCCATGATAGAATCCTTATTTAGACAATTTTAGGTGCAATTGCCTTTGCCATATACCTAGCCATTTGTTTATGGATATATCTATCATAAGTATTTTGAATAGTAGTACTTTATCCTTGGGATATCCAAAAACATATTCCCCCAAAATGTAATAATTATACTCTTGATCCAACAAATAAGATCCAACAAAAACTAAAATATTTTTATAGTAGGATTCATATTTAAATGCTTATTTAGCTACTTTCACCACATACGCCATGCTTCATTTTCTTGTCCATATGCTCCCAAAGAATGGACCTACGTTTTCAATTATTTGAAGAACAATTTATGGAACAACATTGATGGCATTTGCAATACTCTACATCAGGAATATTTGCTTCTTCAAGTACTAAAACAACCCCATTGAAAGAAGGAAAGAATTGAAAAATTATTCCAAAAAAAATGCTTATTGGCACTGTCTTAGTGAAGCTCTTAGTGAGGTAAAAGTTAATTGGGAGAGGTTAACAATAAATTTCCTTGAAAGACAAAACAGTATTGGCATCAAATCCAAGCCGTTTCATATTTGGGGAGCTTTGTGGAATTTGTTATAAATTTTTGAAGTTGAAATGCAGTAGTCACCAAAAGCATCCACCTTGATTACAAAATGTACACTCTTTGTACATTGCTAGTGCAATGAAAAAGCCAAATGTAACTCTATGTTAGAAAACTCTTTTAAAGCCTGAGTGCTTTATGGACCTCCTAGTACCCTAACTCAAACATCTGCTTATATGATTTCAAGATGATTGAAATGTGAATATTGCCTTCATCCCATCTCGAAAAAGCGGATTTTTCTCAAGTTTGGGACCCAAAATGAGCCTGAGGAGATGAGATGATTAAAACTGTGCATCATTTCTTGCTGAGAATCGTTCAACAGAATTGAACATTCTTCTTTAGGTAAGGTGGGTACACCCAAAAATGCCACAAATTGGTATTGTGCTTAGTTACTGTTACTAGGCTGGTTAGATTTTCATATTGCCTTGTTGGCAAGTGAAAGGAGGTTCCAACGCACCAAAAAACGTAGCATTTGGATACTATATGCAAAAGTTATTAAAGAACAAAGTTTGATTTTAAAAGCGTTTCTTCCACAGAGGTACAGAGCTGATTTTGGAGATGTACAGAGAGTATAGATGGCGGTTTAAGGTCAGTGGCGCATTTAGGTGTACCCACCTTACTAACAACACCAGTGGAAGAAGGGAAGAATTATCTCATTTTTCTTCCACACTTTCTATCCACAGGGACTTGTACCTAACATTCCGTTTTGGCTCCTTGTTCCACCTCCATTCTGCTTTAGTTTCCGGTTAACAAACTTTCACCGTCCAGGTCGAAGACATGCTGTTCTTGCGTGCAACAACACTCCCAGGTAGGGCCTCAGATAGGGGCCTTTGTAAAGATAAAATAGAATTGGTGATGGCATGGCCTTTGCACCTTTGACTTTGAATTAATTATTTCATAATTTGGGAGACACCGTGAAAAGCAATAAAAATTGTAGATGTGAAAAATTGGTGAACGATCATGCTCAGCAAAGTCATGGGTTTGTCATGGCAAAAAAGAAGGTAATGGTGGTTCTCCTATTCGCTTGCACTATCAAGTGGGTTATGATGGAGGGTCCCTAATTAAAAGAGGCCCAAATTCTTCCTCAGGTTGGCCAGCAGGAACAATTGTTAGAAGCTTAGTTACTGCACTTGGTCTATAATTCAAATACAACAGTGTCATAACTTCAATTGAATTGAATACATGTGTGCTTCAAACACAAACACAGCCCAACCCAACGCCTTCAAATAAGCTTAAACCACACTGCACATCAGTGCACAGGTGAGGATTTTAGGATTCCACTCAAAAGGAAAAGCCTGCAAAATGAAATCAGTGCACAATTTGACTTGATTAGTTGTCCGAGTCTTCCCATACATTACTGCAATTGTCTTCTTTCTTCCCTAATCAAGTTTAGGGACTGGCTTCTCTCCTTTCTTTGCAAGATGAGAAGCTACTATAATGAGTGGGAAAAAGCACCCAAGAAAGGGAGAATTCATTTAGGTCCCAAGTTTGGCAAGCTAGGGAAACTGCTAGTTCTCGCTCAGGAATATGCCAATTATTGGCGTACAAAGCATCATACCAAACTCAACTTGGCATTGAACGTTGCCTTGGTCTTGCGCCACTCGTCATAAGGCAAGGCCAAGTCCGAAGCTTCATGTTCCCATTGATTCATTCTACCACTATCCTTCTCCTCATTCGAACCCCTTCAATCAACCAAATAAGTACAACTGCTCAAAACTGAGCTGGAGCCTCCCCAGCACCTCTCAAGGATGACCTAATCCACAATCCTCATCTGAGGAGCAAACTCCTCCAAAACACCCGCCCAGACATGAATTGGGCCGAGTTGTGCTTGGAATGAGATCAGGGCCTCCAACTTGAAAACAAATACGGTAGGACACCATGGACACCGGGCTCTCGGACAGACTACAAATGTTTCAATGCCAAAACCAGGGCTCAGGAACTGCCATTCACTTGGTTGTACATTTCGAAGGCTCAACAACCACAAAGTTGCACAACAACAAAGTTACGACCAAAGTTGCTACCGGACAACGAGAGGAATCTGTCTGGGATCCAAAATCGGCTACATGGGTCTCACCCAAAACTGTCAAGGCAGAGTCAGCCATAACCCATTGTCTTATCAAGCTTGGCAATCCTCAAAAGCCAGAAATCCCAGACCAAAAAAACAGTCAGTTGGCAAGCTGCTATGTATTAGATAACCAATGAGCCGTGCTAGCGGCGAATAGGTTATCGTACATAACCGGTTGTACATTTTTCAATCACAACCTTTGATCCTCATGATCCAAGGGTGTAGGAAGCAAGTTGAAAGGAAAGAAGGTTATGAGTTGCAACTTGTAATGACAATGGTGATGGGTTGCCAATGGGACGGCGCCACGTTAGCGTTGAAAAGTCAACAACCGGTTATGAATTCCATTTATTGTTTGGCTGCATAGAGTTTGACTTGCAAATTGGAGGCCCTCTTTAGCTTTTGACTTCAGTTTTATCTAGCATGTTCTGGTTATCAACAACTATAGCAGCTAGCATTGTGGACTACGTCTAGTCTATGTGGCAAAATTAAAGGTTATGTTAAAGGTAGCGTACATGGAACCTTCAAGGACGTGCAACTCAGATAAGTTAGAAGGAGAGATTGGTGAACATACCTGAAATGCACTTTGCCCCCACATCCAATATTTTCAGGAGACTTCCAACCCCAAGCGTGGAGCCTTGCACGTTGACGCAGACTCCATTATTTCGTTTTGCCGTAGACCTTCAGTTGAGTTCCCCAGTCGTAAGGATAAGAAAGGGCCGGTCTTGTGCTTCTCTCAAAACTCCCCACATGGGTGAAGAGAAAGACAAAGGAACAGATGCCGTTTCTTTGTCTTTGTGTCCCGGCCTCCAGCACTTGTGCAGGTCACCGCTAAAGGAAAGAAAAACAAAGATGCAAATGGTAGCCAACTGAAGTACCCCCTGGAGTTTACTTTGCATGTGGACTTCTTCTTCTTTTCATAAAGAAGAAGATGAGAGGGGTAGTTGAGGTCCAAAGTTTGTATGGGCTACAGGCAAAAGTAAGTCTGCATTTAAGGAAGGGATAGCACTATACACGTGGTAGCAAGCTTCGTAGAGTGGGGTACATGAGAAACTTGATTTCAAACTTTTGTGCTCATTTGTGACCTCAGTTGTGACGTTGAGGGAGAGTCATTCCCAAGTCACTGGAGTGTTTGGGAGGGGATACTGAGTAATCATTCAATATTCTACCTCAGGTAATGCTTTCCAAAAAGACTGTGAGGCCTTCCATTTGGACACTGGTCAGGTAGTTAGTTAGTTAGTTTTTCTTGGGGGGGACAATACCTAAGGTAGGAGGTCCATAAATGGACCATCTAAGGCCTGGAACTGAATTTGGAGGAGGCTAAACATCTTGAAAAAAAAATTCAGTAAATTTTCCTATAAAGACAAGTGGAACTGACATCTAAAGCAAGTCGTTTCTTATTTTTTGGACCTTTGAGGAATTAGTTACAAATTTGTGAAGTTGAAAAAAAGTGGTCATTTGTGGTCATCAAAAGCGACCACTTCTTGAATTGTGCATAGTTGGTACATTGAAGAAAGCAAAATGTACCTTTGAGCCAAGTTTGCTTTTAATGCCCAGTCGGACTTTAAGCCTCCTACCTTAGATGGATTTTAAGTTGTATGGACTGATAAAAAGATGTTAGAGAGATTTTGTGTCCTATCAAAAATTCCAGTTTGAAAAACCAAAATCAAATAGTCAAAGGCATACTTGCCGGTCATTAACTCTTAACCCTCAAAGACTCAAAGCCTTTTTCTGCCAAAAAACATTCAAAACTATCATTTCTATAGCAAAGAGTAAGAAAAAAAAATTTAATTCCGTTTTTTCCCCACATCTAACTGCAGGAGCTTACACCAAACGAGTATGAGAATGTGTAGAAAAAATTTCAGAAGTTTTGACCAGACAGATTGCAAGATATTTGCATTTAAAGTGTAAAGTGAAAAAATCAAGTTTTTCAACACATTTTGGGACTAGATTTTTTAACTAAACTTTCTTAACTTTAATTATTGCATTATAGAGTTTTGAGGTTTTTATCTTTATGGTGGAGAATTGAGTTGAGAGTCTAGAAAAAAATATTCAAAAAAACTTAATTTTCATATTTTTAAAAATTGTTAACTAGAACTGATAGATACAATATAGAAAGAAAATCTAAATTATTAATATCTCTATAATGGAATTAAAATGCACTAATTCCAATGGTGAGATTATCGTAGCAAGAAAACTAAACCATGTGGAGTGTTGTTTTTTGAAAAATTGTAAAAATTGCATTTAGAAATGAATCCTACAAATTATTTTTCCAAAAAGATGTTGAAATTGCCCCCAAAACAAGATTGTCCATAACTTCCTCATAAAAAGTCCAAATGGATTGAATCAAAGCTTTCTAAGTAGACAAAAATAAAATCTATGAGGGAAAAAAAATTTCAATTTTCAGTTTTTGAATTGTTTTTGCTACCTATTCCCTTGTTTTGAGTTTATTTGGACATAACTTTTGTTACCAAGCACTGACTGAAAAAAAATATTATACTTCCATGAAGCTTATCAATTTTTCTATCTTCCCCAAAAAATTCAAAAAATTAGGACAAAAATTCAGCCCGTAGGTACCTGCCCAAAATCCTATTTGTCCACCAAACAGACAATGGCCCTTTAGGGATTAACCCTTTAGGCCCGAGCCTACTCGTTTTAGTCAACTTAATTTGAATTTCAAAAAATAGTGAAAAGTCAATGCTCCTCGTGTAAGTGAGGGTTGAATGAAATGGGAGGAGTACGAGAATTTTGCATCTGAAGAAACCAATTACATTGACTGAGCTTGAATATTGAGCCTACACAGAGGGAATATACACAAGCATTGAGCGTATATGGCCACCGTATCTTGATGTATTTGTCCTTGAAAATGGCCATTTGTTTGCAGATTCATGTGCCCCCACCTCTGTTGATTCACCCTACTCAATTCATGTTACTTCCCTGCTCACAATTTGAAGATAAAGTCCAGTTTATTTGCCATCGTATGTTGTATTTTAGATTTCAAGAAGGGCGCCTTAGGCCCTAAAGGGTTAACCCTGGAGCAATGAGATTCATTGGAAGAAGTGTGAAGTGGTCTGAAAACTGTTTAAATTTTAGAGAAGCGTGTTTGGAAATTGTTCCTCACGATGTAAGCAATAACCGTAGGATCTTGAATATGAGAACCAATATTCTTGGAAAACGAAGAGAAATTCCGGAAAATGATACTTGATGTCAAGATCATGAGGTTTGACCGGGAAAATGGAGCGTTGACCTGGACAAGCAAGTGGTAATGTAATCACAAATCATGCCAAAATAAGCTAGAGAAAGCTGGAAAAATGCAAGGAAAATTATTGTGTGATACATGAGATGAAGAATGGGACCATGCTTGATCCATGGAAGCACTAGAACATATGTAAATATGTGGAGCTTGCAATGCACAGGCCTTTCAAAACACAGAAACTACAAGTCATTTTTCCACTAAGCAAACCAAACCACAGAGCTACCCGATGTCGAATACCATAGCAATTGATGTCTTCGCCCATTAATAGTGATGATTTAGCACGGCTTGCAATGGAACATGCAGCCATTTCTATTATTGATGTTGTCTTAGAAAATGTTGTCTGTTCTCTTTTGTGAATTTAGTAAGCACGCGGCCTGATTTTTTAGTGAATTAAATAGGCACGCACCTATAGCCTAGACTTACTGCCTCACTGTAATTTTTTGGCCAAAGAAAATCATTGAAACACTCTCTTGAGCTTAGGCATATGCATATTTTCTCCAGAATTATACATGTTTAAGTGCAAGCATTTTTCTCTTCCAATTGCAGTCACTAATACTGTTGTTGTCACCACTAAACCATCCCAAAACCATGTCTCAACTCTCAAAAAAATGGATGAATGAAAATCCATGCTTTTTTCATCAGGAAAGTCCCCCAACATTGAAACAATATTATTTCATAGGGCCCACAGTCCAGTAAAGAAACTTTATTGTTACAATACTAAGACAGTACTGTAATGATAAAGTTTCTTTATTCGACTGCGGGCCCTATAACAGTATTGCAACAACATGGACACAGTGGGGGGATTAGTTCCCGATGACTTGACTTTTGTGAGCCGTCAACTCTGTTCATCGTCCACTTTTTGAACATTGTCTGAAGTGCTTCAGGGTTCAATACATCTCACAAGTTTTCAAAACACATTGAATATTATAGTCAACTTGAGGAAATTAATTTTTTAACATTAAAGGGTTAACCTACAAACACCCTTGGAGACTTGAAGGCAATTGCTTCTAAAATAGTCTGAATAAGAATTTCAGCATCATGGCATCTATTATTGAAGTGTATAATTTATGTTGGAACTTGTTGGGAGTTAATAGAGGATTTAAGATTCTTTTGCATACAATTTTTTGGACAATTTATGAAATAAACTTTGAATTTTCGAAGTGTTGAAAATAGGTGAACTAAATAGCAATCCTAAATTGCTCTCATGTTCAAAAGGCTTACATATTATATAAGAATAATTATAGATGGGATGGTTTTGCAAGTATGTCACAATTAGGTGCAATAATTATATCTCTATCTCACACATCTAAAATTTTAGAGATAAGTGACTTATAAAGATGGTGAATTTTGTTAAAATGGCGGAATTCCATTACAATGGTACATTATTTCAATTCAAAACGGCCGTTCTGAAATCTACACTTGTGGTACATTCTAAAAATCTATGCCTTTCCTAGATATCTAAAATCTATACCAATCCTAGATTTTTTAGAACGGTCGGTTTGAAGTCTATACAATTCTTAGATGTTTGAAATCTACAACAGTCTTAGATGCCTAGAATCTATACCTATTCTAGATGTTTATAACGGACGGTCTGAAAAAATGGCATAAGGAATATGGTACAAGGAAAGTATGGCACTGGAAATGCGCCATTTTAATGAAATTTGCCATAATGGTAACCTACTGCAAAATGAACTCCTGAACATTCTTCTTTGAAGTGTACGCCATCTATCTAGATTTGTTTATGGGTATTCTATCACATTATTTAACCCCTAAAGGACCGACATGCATTTTTTGTCCGCATAGAATTTTTGAGCAGGTACGTACGACTAGAGATTTCCATATTTTTGGCTAATATTTTAATAGAAGGTGGGGGCAAGGAATATCTTTCATATGCACAAAATTCATGACATTTGGAAATACAAGTCAAAAGTTGTGGCCTAATATGTTAATGTTTTTCATAAATGGGTAGTCCGGGCAGATTAAAAAAAATCACTTTTTTTGAAAATAAAAATTCGAAATTGATTTTCTTGAGTTATATATAGGTAAAAATCTTTGAACCATCCGATTTTGATCAATGAGTCAAAAGTTATGAAGATTTTAAGTTTGCGGGCAGTTATGGTTTTTCTACTCTAAAATAAACTTTGAAGTCCTTTGTCTTACAACTCATATTTAACTAATTCTAGACTTATCCAGAAATTATGGACAGATTCTTGTAATTGAAAATGTATCGGCTGGTCGCTGATACATTTCTATTTTTTATTTCCTTTACTTCAATTTAATCCAAAATAATGATTTTGATCCATTCTAATTCAATAATCTACATTTGGACCATACATACATTATGATTTCATCATTCAAATATAGATTGGATGTTATTTCTGGATTTTGGATAAGTCCAGAATTTGTTAAATATGAGTTTTACTCAATTTTTAATATTTTTTGAAAAAAATAAAATCATAGGATGTAGATTATTTTCTACAACATTGTCACCAGTGGAATTAGCAGTTTTCAATTCCATAATTAAATTTTTGACAATTTTGTATTTTGAATCATTCTCTACTACTATCTACTTACTATTTTTTTCCTATATGTTGTACAATTCCAAATGAAGTGAAAATTTTCAAGGATGTAGCCAACTTGTCTAGCAAAAAGAAATTAAAGAAGCACCATCATTTTGGACATTTTTTCATCAAAAAATGAGCTTGTGAAGTGTTGCTGCCCTGTTTTTTGCAGGGCCAAAAAAATGGTTTGAGTGAATTTGAATGCATGTATCTTGCAATCCACGCTATGAAAATTCCTGAAATTTTTACCATATGTTCTCAAGTCACCATACTACAAGATCCTATGGTTACATGTGTTAAGAAAATTTGTTTTTTCAAAAATTGGATACTTGTATTAAAAATGGCAGTTTTTGAGCGTTTTTGGTGAGAACATAGTCATAGAACTTCAGGGGTTAAGCACTTTGAGTAGTAGTATTTTATCCAAGGGACATCTAAAAATACATTCCAAGAAAATCTAATATGTTCTTGACCCAGCACGCTCCAACAAAAACAAAGACAATTTTATAGTAAGCAGGGAGTCATGTTCAAATGCTTATTCGGTTGCTTCAAGGTGTAGTTACCCTAAACAATTTGTTGGAAATGACAAATATTGTGACAGTTGACAATTTCTACATAGATTAGTCTTATACGAATTTAAATTTTTTTGTTGGGTGAATGTTCCTATTTGTATTTTGATTTAATCATGAATGTTCCTAGTTGTATGCGACATGCATGAACACCATGCTTCATTTTCTTGTCCATATGCTCCCAAAGAATGAACCTACATTTTCAATTATTTGAGGAACAATTTTATTATGGAACAACATCCATGGCATTTTTTGCAATACTCTCCCTCAGATATAATTGCTTTCAATATGTAAATGGGAGCATGGGACCGAGAACAAGCCTCATGAGATGAGATGAGATGATTCCAACCGCATATCATTTCCTGGTGGAAATGCGGGTTCAAAGGAATGGAACATCCTTCTGCAGGTACTAAAACAACCCAATTGGACGGAAGGAGGAAATAAATGTCTCATTTTTTAAAAAAAAACCGCTATAAGGTAGACTATTTGCTTGTATGATTTCAAGATGACAGCATCAGGAAAGTACCCCCCCATTGAAACAATATTGTTTCATAGGGCCCACAGTTCAATACAGAAACTTTACTGTCACAGTATAGTCTTAGTACCATAATAGTAAAGTTTCTGTATTGGACTGTGGGCCCTATGAAACAGTATTGCAACAACACTGACACAATGGGGGGTAGTTCCTGATGAGAATGTGAATAACATTGCATTCATCCCATTCAAAAAAGTGGATTTTTCTTGAGTTTGGGACCCAGAACAAGCCTGCAGAGATGAGATGATTAATACTCCACATCAAGTTTCCTGCTGAGAATCGTTCAACAAAATTGAACATTCTTCTGAGGTACTAAAACACCACCACCAGTGGAAGAAGGAAAGAAGAATCTCATTATTCTTCAACACTTTCTATCCACAGTGACTCACACCTAACATTCCATTTCCTGATTCTGCTTTAGTTTCCTGTTAACAACTACTTTCACAGTCAAGGTTGAAGACACGTTGTTCTTGCATGAGACAATGTTCCCAGGTAGGGCCTCAGATAGGGGCTTTTGTAAGGATAAAATAGAATTTGTGATGGCGTTGCCTTTTGCACCTTTGACTTTGAATTTTATATTTCATAATTTAGGAGACACCATGAAAACCAATAAGAAATCATGTGGAGGTGAAAAATTGGTGAACTATCATAAAATGTGAAAATTTGTTGAACGATCACGTTCAGCAAAGTCATGGATTTGTGGAGGAAAAAAGGAAGGTAATGTTGGTCCCTCTATTTGCTCCTACTAACAAGTGGGTTATGATGGAGGGTCCCGAATTAAAAGAGGCCCAAATTCTTCCTCAGGTTGGTCAACAGGAACAGTTGTTCGAAGCTTAGACTAAGGGAGGAGGTCCATGAAGCGCTCACTTAAGAGCTGAATCTGAATTTTGGGGAGGTGAAACTTCTTGAAATATTTTTTAGTAAATTTTCCTTCAAAGACAAATGAAATTGGCATCCAACCCAAGTCGTTTCATATTTTTTGGAGATTTGTGGAATTAGTTATGAATTTTTGAAGTTCAAATTTTTGACGCTTCGGAGGGCTCTAAAATCGCCCACCTCCTCAAATGTTCACAGCTTGTACATTGCAAAAAGCAACATGTACAAGCAGTGAACATTGAGGAGGTGGGCGATTTTAGAGCCCAAGCGGTTTAAGAACCTCCTCCCTTAGTTACTGCACCATCACTGTCATAACTTCAACTCAATACATGTGTGCTTCAAATGCAAACACAACCCAATGCCTTAAAAAAAGCCTTAAACCGTGCAGTGCGGAAGTGCACATGTGATGATTTTAGGTTTGCACGCAAAAAGAAAAAGCCTGCAAAACCAAATCAGTGCACAAAATGCACAATTTGGTTTTGTGTGCAGTGCATAATTTATCATGATTAGTTGTCCGAGTCTTCCTGTACATTACTACAAATGAATTGCCTTCTTTCTTTCACAAGTTAATCAAGTTTAGGGACTGGGATAAGTTCTTTTCACCTTTCTGTGCAAGATGAGAAGCTTCAATAATGAGTGGAAAAATACACTTAAGAAAGGGAGAATTTATTTGGGTTCCAAGTTTGGCAAGCTAGGTTGCCAGTGAGAGGAAAACTGCTCATTTCTGCTTAGGAATATGCCAATTGTTGGCATACAAAACACATCAGGTTAGTATCCTACCGAACTCAACTTTGCATTGACCATTGCCTTGGTTTTGCTTCACTCCTCTTGAGGCCAAGTCTAAGCTTAGTAATAAGAAGATTAGACGTCAATGGCAAATTAGACATCA
Source organism: Neckera pumila (assembly GCA_963969595.1). Lineage (NCBI taxonomy): Eukaryota > Viridiplantae > Streptophyta > Bryopsida > Hypnales > Neckeraceae > Neckera > Neckera pumila. The sequence continues at coordinate 42,278,354 of OZ018409.1, read as the reverse complement.
ATAGTGTCAATGGCCTTCTCCTCATTTGGACCTCTTATATCAACCAATTAAGTACAAGACTTTGAACATTTTGGATGGAATAGAAAAGGTCTGAACTGTGCTCAAAACTGTGTTGGAGCCTTCCCAGTGCCTCCCAAGGATGACCTAATCCACAATCCTTGTCTGAAGAGCAAACTCCTCCAAAACACCCGCCCAGACATGAATTGGGTCAAGCCATGCTGGAAGTGGCACAGTCACTTGAAATGAGATCATGGCCTGCAACTTGAAAACAAATTCGGTAGGGCACCATGGACACTGGCTCTTGGACTACAAACGTTTCAATGCCAAAGTCAGGGCTCCGGAATTGCCATTCACTACATTTATAAGGCTCCACTACCAAAATTGACATTGTCTCACCCAAAACTCCCCATCATTTTCTCAATAGACTGGTTCAACCAATTTGAACATTCTTCTTCAGGTACTAAAACAACACGAGCAGAAGAAGGGAAAGAATTGTCTCATTTTCCTTCAACACTTTCTATCCACAGGGACTCTTACCTAACATTCCATTTCCTTGTTCCATCTCCATTTGGCTTTAGTTTCCTGTTAACAAACTTTCACAGTCAAGGTTCAAAGACATGCTGTTCTTGTGTGACAACATACCCAGGTAGGGCCTCAGATAGTGCTTTTGTAAAAGATAAATCAAATTTTGTGATGGCATTGCCTTTGCACCTTTGACTTTGAGTTGCATATTTCATAATTTGGGAGACATCATGAAAACCAAAAAGAAATCATGTGGATGTGAAAAATTGGTGACGATCTTAAAACGTGAAAATTTGTTGAACAATCATGCTCAGCAAAGTCATGGATTTGTTTGGGGGAAAAGAAGGTAATGTTGGTCCTTCTATTTGCTCGTACTATCAAGTGGGTTATGATGGAGGGTCCCAAATTAAAAGAGGCCCAAATTCTTCTTCAGGTTGGTCAGCAGAAACAATTGCTGAAGTAGTTTCTGCAGTTGTTGATTCATTCAAATACATCACTGCCCTAACTTCAGTTAAATACATGTGTGCTTCAAACGAAAAGAGAACCCAATGCGTGCACATGTATAAACTGCACAGCAGATCAGTGCAGTTTAAGCTACTGGTAATCAAGTTTAGGCACTGTGATTATTTCCTTATCATTTTCTTTGCAAGATGAGAAGCTTCAATAATGAGTAAGAAGAAACACCCAAGAAGTAAAGAGAGAATTAATTTGTGTCCCAAGTTTGGCAAGCTAGGTTACCAGTGAGGGGAAAACTGCTCATTTTTGCTAAGGAATATGCCAATTATTGGTACAGAACACATCAGGTTAGTTTCATACCAATTTCAACTTTGCATTGAACATTGCCTTGGTCTTGCTTCACTCCTCTTTTTGATGGAATAGAACCAACTCTGGACCATGCTCAAAACTGTGCTGGAGCCTCCCCAGAGCCTCTCAAGGATGACCTAATCCACAATCCTCGTCTGAGGAGCAAACTCCTCCAAAACAACCGCCTGGACATGAAGTGGGCCAAGCTGTGCATCATGGCCTCCAAATTGAAAACAAATACGGTACTAGGGCACTATGGACACTCTCAGACTACAGGCATTCAATGCCAAAGCAAGAGCTCAGGAACTACACATTAGAAGCCTCGGCGTCCACATTGCAGAACAAAGTTTTGATCAGCAAGAGGAATCTGGCATCCAAAAATGGACATCTTCTCACCAAAAACTGTCGAGGCGGAGTCAGCCACAACTCATCTTATCAAGCTTGGCAATCCTGGAAAGCCATAAGCTCCAGAATAAATAAAAAAAACCAGCAAGCTATGATGGATTCCATTTATTGTTTGGCTGCATAGAGTTTGACTTGCAAATTGGAGCCTCTCTTAGCTTTTGACTTCACCTTTCCAGCCATGTTCAGGTTGTTTACAACTATCCTCGCATTGTGGGTCAGTCAGTCTATGTGGCAAATTTAAAGCTATGTACGCTAGAGGTAGGGTACATGGAACCTTCAAGTATGTGCGACGCAGATAGAAGGAGAGATTGGTGGACATACCTGAAATGCTCCATGGCAGAGCACTTTGCCCTCGCCACATAGTTACAATATTTTCAGGAGACTTCCAACCCCGAGCGTGGAGCCTTGGACGTTGACGCGGACTCCATTATTTGTTTTGCCGTAGGCCTTGTTCCCCAGTTGTAAGGAAGTATACCCATTCCAGGATAAAAAGGGGTTGGTCTTTTGCTTCTCTCAAAACTCCCCACATGGGTAAAGAGAAAGCCAAAGGAACTGATGCAGTTTCTTTGTGTCCTGTCTTCCAGCGCTTGTGCGGCGCTTGCGTGGGTTACCGATAAAAGGAAAGGGAAAGAAAGAGATGCAAGAGCTAGTCAACTGAATTACAGCCTTATTAGAGTTTTCTTTGGCTGCACTTCTTCTTCTTCTTTTCATAAAGAAAAAGATGAGAGGGTAGTTGACGGTCAAATTCTGTACAAATGTACCGTAGGTGTAGGGCAGCTTCACCCACTGTCGAGGCGAATAATTAATTAATTTGAAAATTTAATGTTCGCCATCTCAAAAATAAGTTTTTAGGAATTCAACTTTTTGGATAATTAAATTATTGTAATTTTGCCTTTCATCCAACCTTTAACCTAGGTTTTTCTACCCTAACACAACTCTTGCCCTCATGCATGAGTCTCTTGCACAACTTCTAAAGCCACTTAACCCCTAAAGTTTCATGACTATGTAATCACCAAAAATGCTCCAAAACTGCCATTTCTAATACAACTACCAAATTTTTGGAAAAAAACAACTTTTGACACATGTAACCGTAGGATCTTGTAGTACAATGTCTTGATAACATGTGGTAAAAATTTCAGAAAATTCCACCGTGTGGATCAAAAGATATTAGCAATCAAAGTCTCCAAAACCATTTTTTCAATCCTGCGAAAAACCGGGCAGCTGCACTTTGCAAGCTCACTTTTCAATGAAAAAATGCCGATAAAGGTGGTGCTTCTTTGAATTCAGTTTCCTAAACAAGTTGTCTATATGCATGAAAAATTTCACATCATTTGGAATTGTACAACATATAGGAAAAAAATAGTAAGTAGAAAGAAGTAAAAAATGACTCAAAATACTAAATTGTTAAAAATTTAATCGTAGAATTTTAAAATGTCAATCCCAACGGTTGTAATGTTGTAATAATCAATCTACATCCTAAGATTTTATTTTTTTCCAAAAATATTGAAAATTGAGTTTAATAAACAACTTTAAAGTTTTTTTTAGAGTAGAGAATCCATAATTGTCCGCAAACCAAAAACTCTCATAACTTTTGACTCATTGATTGAAATGGAGTGACTCAAAGCTTTTTAAGTATATATAAATGTAGAGAATCAATTTCAAAAAAAAATTCCGAAAAAAATGATTTTTTCTGATCTGCCCAAACTGCCCAGTTACGAAAAAAAGTAACATATCAGGTCACAACTTTTGACTCGTATTTCGAAATGTCATGAAACTTGGTACACATGAAGATATTCCTTGCCCCAACCTTCTATTAAAATTTCAGCCTCAAATATGGATATCTCTAGCACACGTACCTACCCAAAATTTCTATACAACCAAAAAACGCATGTTGGTCCTTTAGGGGTTAAAGTGTGTAAGGAAGTGAGAACATAAGCTCTTTATACAAGTAGGATGGTAGGGGGTAAAACAACCCATGTGGGATATGTAAATTAGGATTAGTAAGAGCTCAACCACTCATAGTCAAGTGAAAAGTAGGAATTGTGTTCAAAGTGGAATTTCAGACTTCATTTAGGCATAGTAGAATAATTTTTTTCAAAAAATTTTGAACTAATTTAATGTGAAAAATAAAGCCTAATTTCATCTCCAAAAATCCGTTTGAGATTTCAAACCTCCAATCAAAAGTTATGGACAAAATTCATGGAGGGATTGAAAAGGACATTTTCTTTGACATTTTCAAACACCCTCTTTGAATTTTGCCAATAAAATTTGACTGGAGGATCAAAATTACAAACGGACTTTTGGAGATTTAGCTTGATAGAGCAACTTTTATTAGTTCAAAGATTTTTGAAAAAAAATATTCTACTATGCCTAAATGAGGTTTGATGTTCTACATTGAACACAATTTCTGCGTTTTGACAATGAGTAGTCAAACTCTCATCTTCAATTTGTTCCATATCCTTTGAGAATTCATAATGGACAATGGATTTCATTATAAAAATAACTTCTCCACCCTTCATTCTCATAGATTGTCATTGAGGTAATTCCTTCACATTGTCATCAAAAAAATTCTTGATGGTACATGGCACATAGACTTTGTGTTCACTTTGAAGTCTAAATTTATTTGATTTTTTGCTCATGTAATTTCTAAATATTTCGCCATTTCTTTCATTTCATCTTATTAAATTTTGCCAATTGTTCAGTTTAATTTCCAAAATATTTTGCCATAATTTTTTTGAATTATTTTTAGGTGAAGCTGCCCTACACCTACGGTACTGGTCCTTTAAGCATCCACTTTAACTAAGTCCATAATTTGAGGATGATGAGTTTTTAGAAGCATGGAGTATTGCATTCCATGTGTCTAATCCGCTTAGATTACAACCTTCTTTATCTATGGGGATAATTTACACCTAGAAGTCAAGTCATTTCCCTTTAGGCCAATTGCACAAATTCAGCCTTTTGTCCAATCACAAGTGAGGATTGCAAGCTTCTTACATAACAAATTGGTCTGGCTTGTAGGTGCAAAGCATCCCTAAGCATTAGATGATATTTGGGGGTCTTGGAGGGCCGTTTTAGGCCCATTCCTTGATCTGCCCAGATTCAGTGAACGTCGGTACGGGTGTGTCAAAATTTTTTTTTTTCAAAAAAAATAAAAAAAATAATCAAAATATCATTTTAAGCAATTTTTTATTTTTTATTTTCCAAAAAATGATGTGGCAGTCGCTGTGCCACGTTAGCCAATTGCTGCTGTATTCCCGCAGTCTGGGAACACAACAGACAGCAAGGGAACTCGGAGCCCTCCAAGACCCCCCAATCTCATCTAATGTTACACTTCAATTGTTGTTGGGTCCCAGATTTCAGTCTTGTAAGCTTGAATTCAAAGTCATGAATCTCCGCGTGCAACTCCTTCCACTGGGTCCAGTTCCAGGACACAGAAACCCATGTAAACCACGCAGGACAAGAAGAAACAAACAACAGGCAAACAGGGTTTCTGTTCATGCTTTGCATTAAACAAAACAAAACCATGCATCTCCTCACTGCTTTCTATGAAATATGCAGTACAGTCACTGTTTTCAGCTTCCAATGGTGTCACGAAAGTTAATGTACCCAAATCTCTTGTGCAAATGAAGCTCATCAATTCGTTATTTTGATTGGATTTAAAACGTTGCGAGTTGTATATAGAGTAGATTTCCATGATGATTGAAGCCATTGAGCCCACTGAGCCTAGTTTTCATGCACAGATTGCACACTCAAGCAGGTCTAAATTTTTTTCATTTGTTTTGGGCGGTGCAGAAAGCGATCTTTGTTGGAGTGATGCATTTGTTTACATTTATATCAATGCAAAAATTCATCAAAGAGTGTGCAAAAAAGATTCAACCAAAGAGGAGCAATATTGTCCTTCAAAGATTTAGCAAATCAACATGTTTAGCAACTTCATCCACTGAAAATGGAGAATATATCACCTCCCCCAAAACTTGTCTCTCTTTTTAGCAAAAGATCGCTGAGAAAGCACATGCTGCACTCGAGGCTTAAGATTCAAATCTAGCCGTTGACGTTGTTCCAACTCCTCCATGACATCATTTGTCTTTACTTTATAACACTGCTTGTCTATAATGGTACAGTAGTTGTTGTAAAAAGAGTTGGGAGTTTAATGGCTTCCAAACGTGCTGGTTATACATGGAATCAAATGTTAACAAAAGGAAGTACTTGCACTTCCAGTAGACACGTTTTAGGGGGAAATTGTGATGTGGCTGACTTGGTACATTAAAAACATTTGAGTCTAGATTTCATAACTCCAACAGCTTCAAGCTAGGTTAACGTACTACAGTTTGGATGCTAGAAATACTAAGCTAAAGCCTAGATTCCATAACTCCAGCAGCTTCAAGTATGTTAGGCTAACGTACTTCAAGTAAGTTTGGATGTGGATGTGAGGACGTGCGGAGTGTAGAAGAAGTAATTACAACTGTACTTAGGGCTTGCAGATTTGTAAACCACTCTTGGTTCCCGTCCCGTTCTATCGACGGGAAGCTTCTGTGCCGTAATCCCCGATTACGCGGGCAAAAACGCGTAATCGGGGATTACGGATTTTTCACTTGGCTCATCGTTCCATCCAATTTTATCTCCTCTTTTAATTGTGATTTATGTCGGGCAATACCCTTATTGTCGGGCATTGTACCAAATAATCGGCCCTCCTCGCTAGGCTCTGCCTTCCTCGTCGAACGATTATTTGGCGCAATGCCCTCCTCTGCGGGCATTGCCCTATACATAAAAGGCAGACTGATGTGGAGTCTGGAAGAAGAAGAAGAAGATCAAGAGCTGGCTTTCAACTCTAGAGTCTGGACCTTCAATGGAAGCTGGCCAGAATCAAGACTCGATTTGTTTATTGGCTTTGGACCGAAGGGGAGAGATGTATCGTAAATCCTCAAGTCCTAACAATGTTTTGACAATGGAGGTTTTCAATGAATTGTCCCACTTTGATATTTTTTTTGCACATGGATGTTCTTGAAATTTTTAATGTTAACCATACAAAAGTAAAGACTACCTTGTCTAGTACTCGTGGAATTAATTGTGAAAAATATTGTGAAAAATATTGTGAAAAATATTGAAAAAAATTTTAATTGAAAAATATTGTTTATTGGCTTATGGACCAACAAGGAGAGATGTATGGTAACCCTATGCAAGTGCTCGACTTGAAAGTAGTACAATTACTTGTGAAAATTTATAACAAATAATTGAAACTCCTTCAACATATTTCTATCATTGATACATGTAGAGCATTCTTTCTTCTTTCCATTGATACTAGTGTGCCTTGTGTTGTTGCCACAACCAAAATAAAAGCAAAAGTAATTTTCTTAATTTTCTAATTCATAAAAAATTTGAAATTCAATAACTTTCCCACCATAGGTTCAAATGCCACAAAACAAAGCCTGTGCACCCCTCCTCCCAAAGAACTTTCCGACGGTACTAAGAACGTGATTGGTGGATGCACGATCCAAGAGATCTCACTATAACAAACAAACAAAACAAAACAAAATAGCCTAACCTAACTCCTAAAGTTCCATGACTATGTTTTCACCAAAAATGCTTGAAAACCACCCTTTTTAGTACAAGTACCAAATTTCTGAAAAAAGAAACTTTTTTAGACACATGTAATTGTAGGATCTTGTCGTATGCTGACTTGAAAATATGTGGTCAGAATTTCAAAAATTTCCACCGTGTGGATTGCAAGATGTAAGCATTAAAATTTACTGAAATCATTTTTTTGGCCCTGTACAAACAGCGCAGCTACACTTCAAAAGTTGACTTTTTTGTATTAAAAAATGTATTATATTGGAATCTAAAGAATCAAAGAATTATATTGGAATCTAAGGAAAATTTTGTATATTTTAATTTTTTTAAATGAAAAATAAAAAACTCTCTCAAATTTGAACCATTTTCAAACAGAAATAGTAGAAAGCTAAAACTAACCAAATTGGATCCTACAAAGTTTTAAAATATTTGTATATGTGGCAATTTTTGAAATTTAACAACAAATATTATTAGCTTGTTTTTTGGAACATCTTCAAAAAAATTGGAATCATTCTAATTATTCTTAATTGCACTAGATTGAACCTTGTGTATTAAAATTGTTGAAAATACAAATTTGAATTTCTTTTCTCTAAGGCCTATTCATTTGTGCAAATTCATGACTAGAAATGTCCAGAAACATGTTTTTTCCCATCTCTACTATTCATTTCATTGTAAAAAACTATATTTGCTCCAATTTTTTTACTAGACTAAATTTCCTAAATAATTTTCTTAAAACTTCTCAAATTGAAATTTTGAAAATTGAAAAGTGCAACAAGTTCTTAAACTTATTACTCTACAAAATATTTATGAAATATTGAGATTTGTTTCACTAAATCGTGAATTTGCCATTGAAAATTTGAAAAGGACTGTGAAAAGGACACATTGTGTCCTCTTAGTCCTTGAGGATTAAACCTATGTATATTCTTGACCTGAAGATAGTACGATCTTATTTGGTGAAATTTATAACAAATAATTGAAACTCCTCCAACATATGTGTATCACTAATACATGTAGAGCATTCTTTCTTCTTTCCATTGATACTTGTGTACCCTGTGCCGTTGCCACATCTGAAATAAAAGCAAAAGTAATTTTTTAATTTTCTAGTTTTTTAATGCATAATTTTTTTGAAATTCAATAACTTTCCCACCGTAGGTTCAAATGCTATGAAACAAAGCACATGCACCCTCCTCCCAGAACTTTCCGACTGTGACTTGTGGATGCAAAGTCCAAGAGATCTCATCATAACAAACAAACAAACAAACAGTACAAACAGTACAATACAAACAGCCTAATTTAAGGTAATAGATGTTATATGAGTTTCTAAAAGCTTTTGAAATGCATATCAATTAGAATAAACCTGTCAATTACCGCATATTATAGAATCAAAAATTAGACAAGAAACCTTGCCATTTACCATACAATAACCGCACGATTCAACTACTAATTCAATTGCTATAGGAATAAATTTTTATATTACCATCCAATGACCGCTGACTATGCATTGAAAAGTTGCAAAGAATTATTATTTAGATTTCAACTTCATCGCCTTTAAATTGCAAGAAAATTTGTAGGAAGAATTTTTTTTGCATTTTGTTTTTTGAAGGTGAATCTTAACATGACATTTTATAATCATGCCAAATTTCAAAACATGCAAGTCTCTATATTTATATGGAGAAGGATTTGAATTTTGTCTGTGTAGTGATTAGTAAGTTTATTCTAGATAAAATGCATTTTTCACTACACTCATCATTGATCTACTAGATAGTTGAGTGCTTAGTGGTTAAAGACACCTTGAGTTGCCTATGGTTTGAATAATAAGTGCTTGATTTAAAGATAGAACAATTACTTGTGAAAATTTATAAAAAAAATATAAAACTCCTCCAATATATCTAAATCAGTGATACATGCAGAGCATTCTTTCTTCTTTTCATTGATATGTTATATGAATTTTTTTGAAGCTTCCTAAATGCTTATTAATCAAATAAAGCACACTTTTCACAATACTCATCATTGACCTAGTACTATATATTTGAGTGTTTAGTGGTTAAAGACACCTTAAGTTACATATGCTTTGAATTGACAAAAGAAACATGTAATGAAGTTTGAGAAGGTCTTCACTCCAAAATGAGTTGTTGTCATAGGAATGAAACTTCTTGCAAAGTAGCTCATTGTTTGAAGTTAGATCTTACATTCCTATATCCCACCCGCCCCTGCCCATTAGACAATGGCAATGAAATTGGAGAGTTTATTGCTTTGGTATGTTGGATAAATTCATTTGCAAGAGACATGTCACATTAACCCCTAAAGAATAATTGGCCATTGAGTGGACAACTGGAAATTTTAGCAAGTTCCTATAGAGCTACTTTCAAATCAATTTTTTTTAGGTTTTGACACAAGGTGACAAGGTGTAGACATGTATTTCCTTTACAAGAATTTAGAAATTTGCCAAACGGGCATCTAGATCAAAAATTATGTTGTCCGACGTTATTTAGATATGTCACACAACTTTACATTGCTTATGCTAGACCCCCTTTTTACTACCAAAATTTGGTAACTAAGTATATAACTAATTTGATATAATATGCAATTGTCGAAAAGTTACTACGTTTAGTGCAAAAGTCTCACTCCAAATGAGTCAAAGTTTGTTGACTATGTTCCACGATAAAAGAAAACTCTACTGTCAATTGCTATAATTTTACACTATAAAGAGACATCTTTGTCCAAAAAAGTCCCCAAGGCATTTTGGGATTAACGTAGTATCGCTTAAGACTAGACTAAAACTTGTCTCACAACCATTATTTTATGTTAGTCAAGAATCTTCTATTACTAACTAGGACTGTATTGCTCTCTAAGCTACCAATGATACTTGACTAAAGGTCTAGGACTGGATATTTTATAAATGATTTTTTTTGGCACATTGTTATACCCAAATCGGAGTCTGGAAAGAATTGTTCTTGAAACCAATTTTAGGTTTCAAGATGAACTTGTTGCCGTTGGAAATGCATTTTCCATAAACATCAAAAATACGTCAAAGGGTGAATATGAAGTGCAATATATTCATAAAAATTAGAACTTATGCAAGAATGAGAGGTGATGAAAGTGCACTAAATAAGTAGTGATGAAAAAGTGTCAATTTTGATGTTGAGTGAGTCAAATTAAGCAATATATAGATTTAAAACCTAGAATCATTATCTATAAGCAAAATCTAGTTTTTTTAATATAAAACTCTCTAGCCAAAAATGAGATGAACATAAGAGAAGAGGCGAGAAAGACAAAAAGAAGGTGGTTGCAAGGAAAAATTGTCCTATTTTTTATCCCTTTAGCTTCAAGCATATAGTTTCTTAGCTATAACTTTTGTGGTGTATACCTAATGTATATAAAACTAAAATGAAGGAATATGTGGTAGTTGTAGATATTGAATATTTTTTGTTCTTTCTGAAAATTAGTTTATTATTTTTAAAGAGACCCCGTTTAGATGTCTACTTTTGCCACTTAAGGAGATTTTAGTCCTATTTTTTTTTACCTAAAAATGCAAATTTAGAACTAAAAATAGAAGAAGTTGGTGTTGTTCTAAAATTATATATAGTGACGATGAGGTTTTATGCAAATTGTTACATGTGTAGCTTGCATACGTATTCAAAGTGTGTGTCTTTTGCGCTTAAAGACTATTTTGAGAAAAAGTCCTTTTATACAATTCAAGCACTTTGAAGTGTAGAAAAATGGCCATTTTTTCATTCATTTTTTAATTCGTTTTTTGAATTCATTTAGAATTCATTTAGAATTCATTTTGAATTCATTTTGAATTCATTCATTATAGTTTTTTCAAAATTACAAAAAACCAAAATGTTTATGTAATCATTTTTGCTAATTTCTAATCCCCCCAATTTTATAGTAGTCCATTGTAGTTAGTAGCACTGCATAGTATTGCAGAGCGTGCATATTGATTTTTCAACTCATTTAAAATTCATTTAAAGTTATTTATAAATTTATTTCATGCTTTATTGTATGATTTATTTCATGCTTTATTGCATTTCTTCCAAATAGTACTTGTAACAATCAAAGCAATAGTAGTCTTATGATCAAAAATATAATTTTTGAAATATTTTTTTGAGACAATACATAAAGTGCTTCTTGCAATGATCTAAAAGCAAGCTGGAGATGTACAAGAACAAAGTAGTCATTATTAAGACAAGAGACGTACTTGAACAACTACACCTTCCAAAATTATTTGAATAGGTAGAACCTCAATCACCAAAGATCCTAAAAGTACACTAAAAATGATATTTAGTGTAGTATGACATTTAGTGTTTTACCCCCCTACCAGCCATTTTACTTGTCTTCAATCTTTTCCTTTGCAAGTTCATTTTTTTAACGTGTTCTAACACTAAATGTAAACCTTTTCAGATTTAAGATTTACCATAGAGCATATTTAGTGTTAGAAATTAGATTTAGTGTTACTTACTTATGATATTTAGTGTCAAGGTTCGTACTTAGTGTTGCCAACACTAAATATCATTTTTAGTGTAGTGACCACAATTTTAAAATCATAAGCTATAAAGAGCAAAAGAACTTCTAATTTCAAAATGTTTTTTTAGTTTTTAATTTCTTATAAATTATTAATAATTTATAACATATAAATATTAAATAAATTTGTGCAACAAAAAATTCTTTAACTATCATTTTTTGTTCCTATTTATTTGTGGAGGTTATTGATGGTGTAGGTGATTGTTCATGACCCAAATGTAGATGAATCAATTAATTACAATACTTTAGTCCATGTCTTAAACTCTAATCCACGGAAAAAATTTATCAATACGCAAAAATATTAGTAAATTAAAACGTGTTTCAACCAAAAAGTCATCAATGGAATTATATAAATTATTTATAAAATACTTTCTAATTTTTTAATTTTTTTTTAATTTTTTTTTAATTTTTTTATAAATTCATAGTACTTATAATATTTTAAACTTTTAAATAAATTTGCCTAAAAGAATTTTCAATCCACATTGATAGTTTTTAAAAATTGGTATTAATTCTCAATTATATAGGTGAATATCCTAGGCTTATATGTGGATTACAGGGTAGAAAAAAATGACTCCAAAATATTCATGGATTAATTTATGATAATTTTGTTGTAGTACCTCAAAATTATGACACTTTGTTTGTTGTGCCTCAATTAGAATCTATATTTGTCAATACAAAAATACCTCAATATACACAAAATATTAGCCAATGAAAGGTCTAAGCAAGAATTCTTTAAAGACAAGTTGGATGAAGCACAAAAACTACATTCAAATTTAATTTCCAAAATTTATTTTCATGATGTCAAAGTTGAATAGGTAGATATTCTAAAACCATTTCCAAATTCAATATCCTTGTAATTACGGAACATTGTGCATAAAGCATTTACTTAAATTCCTTTGGATTCTTTAAATCACATTTTTATAAACATGCTCGTTTTTGAGCGATCCTACATTACAATTAACAAATGTTAGTAGTGGATCAAAGAGGCACTTCAATAATATAATCTAGACTTTTTTCACTACAACATAGTAATGAGTTTGACACAAATGAAAGTAGCTGAAAAGAATCTAAATGTATTTTACCTTAGGACAAAGTTTGAATCAATCTTTTATGATTTTCATTGTTCTAAGTCCTCAAAATCACCTTTTAATTCAAATTTTAGTTAGACTTGTACATCCATATCCTACATTTAGCATGTTGTTATTGTGATGATTTGTGATTCATTCTTTACGTATTTATTGGATGTATGTAATATATATTGGTGTAGAGATTAAACATGGAATTTGAGCTCAAATACATGTAAAAAGGTAGATTTTGAGTTCTATATCACAATGCTTTCAATAATATTGTAGACGCTTTAGTCATAAGATTAACAATTTTTTGACAAAAATTGTCAAGATTTTTGCAAATTTTAACATTTTCAATCCATCCAAATAAGGTGTCTTTGATGACCAATTTAGTTGAGGCAAGCGTAGCTTGTTGGTTTCTATTTTATTAAGATTATCATTCTCACAAATAAAAATATTCTACTTCTAGCCATTTATTGTAATGATTGCCTTATCTTATTTGATAATATTATGCATTTTATACATTATCAAATAGATCACAAGGTCTAATATAAATATTTGAAGTAACTATGCTGTTGACCAAATTTGCAATTGAATGGTTTGACCTCAGAATGTTGTATTCTAAATCAATGCTCTAAAAATTCTATATTAGTTATTGTTATCTCAATGAATTGTATTTAAAATATATTTTCTACAGATTATGTTATTTCAAAGTTATAAAAAAATAAATACAATGAATTTTGGAGAATTTTTAATCAATGTAATGCATATCAATTGCCAAATGTCAAAAAATTCTCAAACTTTTGAAAGAGTAGAAATCTCTATAAAATCATAAGAGTGATAACCATGGTGATATATAATATTTGTAATTGAAATAAAGTTTATTTTGTAATAAAGACAATAAACTTTCTCAACATTGTAACCATAATTGTTTTTAGCCAATTGCAAAGACAATAGATTTCTTTATCTTAGGCCAATTTGAGAAATTAAAGTGAATAAAAAAACCACTCTATCTACGTAATTTTGGTTTTCATTTATGATAAAAGTCAATTGAAATTGGCTTTAAGACCAAAACAGCTTAGGCAATAAGAAGTTTGAAAATTTCTTAGGCAATACAAACATAATATAGGTCTTATGAACTGAAAATCCCATGCAAATTTAACAAGTTATCTAAATAACTAGACATGTATGTATCTAAAGCAGTTGTGCATATATTTTTAAAATTTGAACTTAAATCCTAAATATCCTTTACATTTGGAGCCCTCCAAATGCAAAAAATAGTCACTTTTGGATCAAGATTTTTGCATGGAAAAATTTGTAAGAAATGACAGTTCAAACCATAGGATCTTAACTCCACCTTCATATAGACTACATACAAAATGTAAATTCAAAATTCTTTATCACTTATGTGATTTATGTGATCAAAATAAAAATAATAATATTTTTAGCATGTGCTTGTGCATGTATCTCAACTTCAAAATTCAAGAAAATTGAATGTATGAAGAATTTTGTTTATCTATTTTACCGTAATGTAGATATTTGGATTGAAAATCATTGCAACAAAAATCAAAATTTGACCCCTCTTTGTAGAAGATTTATAAACCTTGCAATACCATGATACCTTTGTGACGAGCAAAACATCAAGAAATATGCATAAATTCACTAGAACTTCAAAATAGACTCGTTCTAGGATTCAAATTATATATTGTTGTATTAAAGTAGTATAAAGTAGGAGGAAAAAAATCAAGTAAAAATCTCCAAATGCAATATTTATGGTCTAAAAGTTTTTTTTTTTGCTATTGCCTTCAAGAAGCAATTGAAGATCCATGGCTTAATTAACTCCTAAAGGACCAATGTGTTTACAAGCCCAGAATTGCTTCAAAATACTTGTCCCCAAAGTAAGGTCTAAATCTTCATCAATATTTATATTTTACCAAATCAAACATAGAATTCTTTGGTTAACTTGTTCAAGTACATTGTCCCAAAAATTGTAGAAGGAATATCCACACTGATTGCAAGTTTGATGTACTTAAAAGGTGAAGTTTTGTCTTTCAACATTTTTAGGAAAAAACAAGTATGTCCTATAATTTATGCATTCCATATGTTGGAAAATGGATTGAAAACACGTGAAAAAATATAACCTGAAATTATTTTCATATTCATCTTTTAAAAGTTTATAAAATAGAAGATAGTACAAAATGAAAGAAAAAACTAGTTTGCTAATAACTCTTACAAGAAATTGAAAATTCTTAATTCCAATGGTGAGAATGTTCTAGTAAACAACTATGATTATTTGTTTATATTTTAATTGAAAAATTCAAAATTAAGAGCAAAAGATGATTTTATATGTTTTTTCTACCTTCATTGCTTGCAAAATAAAACTCCTTATAACTTTTACTTCATCATTTGGAATTGAGCCGTTCATTTTTTTTGAGTAGGTATTAATCTATAAAATTCAAAAAAAATAAAGAATATTTTTTTGAGTATATTTTTTGACATTGAAATCAAAAAATCCTTTTAACTTTTGCAATATTTATCAGAATGATATGAAATAAAGCTTCACATGTAGATTATGATGAGTAGCATCCATTCTAAAAAGATCATGCAAACTTTTTTAATTATAAAATTAATAGAAGCTAACCAATTTCTCAAAAAGCCTAGAGTGGGCTCCTTGGTCCTTTAGGAGTTAAAATGCCTCCAAAACTACCAATTGGCATCACTTTACCAGGCCTCCAATAATTATGGTAGAGCCACCTATAATCGATCAAATAAGGAAATCCAACATGACCCAGAGTAGTGAAGGCAAAACAAATATTTTTCAGAGGTACATTGATAGAAACGACAAGGATTGTGGTAATTTTATCAATTGAATGGAAAAACCTATGAATTTTAGGAGGCAAAAAGTGCTCTAGACCCATGGCCAATGTCTAGACTCTTCCAATTTGGATCATTCCACAACTTTTTTCCTAATCATTATTTCCTACTTTCTTTCTTACAACTTGGGACATGTGTCATGTACTTATTTGTTCAAACCTTGAAAACAAAAAAAAATATATTTTAAGCTTGGTCAAAAATACATGCACCTATAGGTCAAAAATGGGTTGTTGGTCGGGAATGGGTGGTTCTACCTTACAAACAATGAATATTGGAGGCTTATTGAATACTTATTAATTCATTGGAAATGCATTTGAAGTCACATGCACACGCAAATTATATTTTTGGATATGAACAAAATTAAAATATACAACAAAAATGTTAATCTAAAAATTTAGTCCCTAGTCCCCCTACATGATTGAGGGATGTTTCCTTGCTTTAATAAATTTTGGATAGGCAATTGCAATCTCAATTTTTTAACCCCTAAAGTTCCATGAATGTTTTCATTGAAAATGCTAGAAAATTGCCATTTTTAGTACAAGTACCCAATTTTTTGAAAAAAAACTTTTTTTGACATATGTAACCATAGGATCTTGTAGTATGCTAACTTGAGAATATGTGGCAAAAATTTCAGGAATTTCCACAAAGTGGGTTGCAAGATATTAGCATTCAAATTCACTGAAATCATTTTTTTGACCCTGCAAAAAATAGGGCAGCTGCACTTCGCAAGCTCACTTTTTGATGAAAAAATATGTCCAAAATGGTGGGCTTCTTTGAATTCTTTTTCCTAAATAAGTTGGCTACATGCTTAAAAAATTTCACTGCATTTGGAATTGTACAACATATAAGAAAAAAATAGTAAGTAGATAGTAGTAGAGAATGATTCAAAATACTAAATTGTCAAGATTTAATTATGGAATTGAAAATTGCCAATCCCAATGGTTGCAATGTTGTAATAAACAATCTACATCCTATGATTTTATTTTTTCAAAGAATATTGAAAGTTGAGTAAGATAAAAGACTTCAAAGTTTATATTAGAGTAGATAATCCGTAATTGCCCGCAAACTAAAAATCTTTGTAATTTTTGACCCATTGATCAAGATGGGATGATTCAAAGTTGTCTACATATATAAAACTCTTGGAAACAAATTTCAGTTTTTTTTTTTGAAAAAAGTGATTTTTTTTTTTATCTACCTGGACTGCCCAGTTACCAAAAAAATAGCATATTAGGCCACAAATTTTGACTCACATTTTCAAATGTCATTAAATTTAGTGCATATGAAAGTTATTCTTTGTCCCCACCTTCTATTAAAATTTGGGCCAAAAATATAGAAATTTGCAGTCACACGTACCTGCCCAAAATTTCTATGTAGCCAAAAAACTCATGTTGATCCTTTAGGGTTTAATCCCTAATTAAGGTTTTGCATATAAATACATACAAGCTATGCCTTGAATGTAAGACAAGTTTCATAAAATTTGGATTTGTAGTTACAAAGTTATGTCCAATTTGGTCTTTTTGTTCTAAACATAGGTTATTTAGGCATTTAGGTTACAAGAAAAAAATTTGTATAAAATTTTTTTTCTTGAATATTTCTTCGTAGATTTTCAACTGAAATTTAAAGGCAAGTCATTAACTTCAGAAGTTGTAAGATACATACATTTTTCTAAGTTTTCACATGATACATATTTTATTATCAATGAGGTTTTTCTTAACAATCAAATTTTAATCCCGAAAGGACCATTATCCTTTGGAGGACAAATGGGATGTTAGGCAGGTACCTACAAGCTGAATTTTTGTCCTGGTTTCTTAGAACTCTTTTTGAAAATAGAAAAATTGATAGCTTTGATTCATTCCATTTGGATTTGTTATGAGAAAGTTATGGACAATCTTGTTTTGGGGGCAATTAGAGCATTTTATTGAAAAAATAATTCGTAAGATTCATTTTTGAATGCAATTTTTATAATTTTTTTAAGAAAAAAAAGCTTGACATGGTTTAGTTTGCTTGCTAGAACAATCTCACCATTGGAATTAGTGCATTCTAAATAATGATTCCATCTTAGAGATATTAATACATCCATTGTACAGTTAGAACTTAAAAGTTAATAAAAATAATATATCTCATAATTTTTCAAGTGCTCAGTCAAATTGGGCATAAATTAGTGTGCTAGAAAACTAATAACACATGTTTTCCTTAGAATATTTTTATTTTTATTTTTTATCTCACAATAGCCTACTTGAAAAATGCAAAAAAACAATATGGGTCTCCCATTAGGTGTTAATTAACCTGTGCAAAAAGTCAAAAGTCAAACCGCAGCAGTTGACCAAGTCTCAAAAACCACAATTTTATGTAAAGAGTTAATTACATTTTATCTCCGTCCCTGACCAAGGGAGTTGCAACTCTGAAAAAGTGAGTTGAGTCTTAAAGCTCTGAAAAGTAAACAAATATGGTAGTCAGGTCATACAGTATAAACTACTGTAGACAGTTAAGTTAGTCTTTTCTGTTAGACATTTTTTTTTGTTTTTTTGTTTCTTTTAAAGAAATGAAACGGAATTTCATTGCAAAAGATTTCTGTTAGACAGTTGATCACTATGATGAGAAGAAGTGGAAATACTTAATCATGGTTAAGTTAGTATCTTAGCTTAAGCTGAGAGGTAAGCTAAGCTCTGATTTCTGGTACAAATGGCATCATCATTGCTAGCATTGAAAAATAATGAGTTTCAAAATCATTGGAAAGAGTTGCACTGACTGTAAGAAAGAGTTCGGTGCCCTTCTTTTAGTGGTTAAGGTAACTACATTTTAAATTTGACCCCTTTCTAAAACCAACCAATCCCTTACAGATTCTTGGCTAAAATGTACTCCTATTGTTCATGAGAGTTTAGGGTTGATTTTAGAAACACCTATTTTAAGCACTTTGAATCTTCATAGTTTATTCATACAATGTCCAAAAAAAAAGCATTCTAAGAAAAACTAGAATTTCCTTTTGACTACCAACAAGACCCCACAAAAAGTTTCCATATGATAAAGGGAACCATATTGGATTTTTTATTTGGTCAATTTAAGGTGTAGTTATCTTAATCAAAAGGATTTTAATATTTTATTTCAATTTTTTTGAGCCCATGCACTGGCACTACTCTAATATAGGTACTAGATGTAATAGGTGAGTAAGGTGGGTACCTTAACCCCTAAAGTCCCATTGTCCCTACGGGGGACAAAATGGATTTTGGGCAGGTTCCTATGAGCTCAATTTTTAATGAAACTTTCTGAAACTTTCCCATAAGATAGAAAAACTTATTAGCTTTTGGGGAATGTAATTTTTATTTCAATCGGTGCCCAGGAGCAAAAGTTATGCCCAAATAAGCTCAAAACAAGGGAGAGGGGGCAGCAAAAAAAATTTGCAAAAAATTTAATTTAATTTTTTTAATTTTTTTTCCTTATAGATTATATTTTTGCCTATTTGGGAAGCTTTGATTCATTTCATTTGGACTTTTTATGAGAAAGTTATGGACAATCTTGTTTTTTGGGCAATTAGAGCATCTTCTTGAAAAAAACTTTTTCTTTCACTTTGAATGCTGATATCTTTCAATCCGTACGGTCAAACATCACAAAATTTTTACTACATGATCTGTAAAAAGTACAGTATAAGATCCTACGGTTAGGTTCTGAAAAAAACTATTTTTTCTGATCTTTTAGATGAATGCAACAAAAGTAGAAGTTTTGAGTGATTTTTGATAGAAAAATGGCCTTGGGACTTTAGGGGTTAAACTACCACTTTTTGCTAATGTGCCTAGTTTCTACTATTAGACTAGTCAAGTTTTCATATTTTTCTTATTAGCAAGTGAGAGGAGGTTCCAATGCACCAAAGAGTGTAACATTTGGATCATGCATGCAAAAGTTGTGAAGTATGATGATGACAGTTTTAGGCAAGGTGTGATTCTGGGTGTATCTATCTCACTTTTAAACATTTGAATTAAAACCAGCTTTGGGATTTAAAATGATTGAGTGGTTCAATTAGATAGGAGCACTTCAATCCCCTACTCTTTCTGTAAAAGTTATATAAAAATCATTGTAAGATCGAAGAGTAGGATCTTTTAGTTTACTTGTTGAAGTACATTCTCCAAAACTTGAGATTCAAAAAACTCACCAATTTTAAAATTATGAAACTTGAATTTTAAAGACAAAGGTGAATTTCAACATCAAACCTTTTATTGAAAAATGCTTATTTCCTATAATATGAGGGAAAGAAATATCATGTTTGAAAAAATAAGCTGGAAACTTTTTTTTCTCAATGAATGTTTAATAATCATTTTTTATTTGTTTATAAATAAAAGGCTATATACAATAGATTGGCGAAAATACACTAAATTGCTAATAACTAAAAAGACATGAAAAATATCAATCTCAATGATAAAAATATTGTAGTATGCAATGTATTCTAAATTTGTTATTATTTTTCAAATATTTTTAAATGGAATTGAAGAAGAAACTTCAAATATTGAATTTGTTAAAAGATACCATTATTGCATTTAAGTGGAACTTGTCATAATATTTATTTTATCTATTAGAATAATTGAAGGATTTCTCTCTCTCTATATATATGTGTGTGTGTGTGTGTGTGAATTCATTATATGAAAGTATTAAAATTTATTTGTTACTTGGACTGCCTAAATACGCTTTTATAACAAAAAAAACTTGTAACTTTTGCAACATGTATTGGAATTTGTCAAAATAAAACTTGACATGAAGACAATGATAATTAGGAGCTATATGTATCAAAATATAGTTCCAAAAATCCAATTCATTAGAGCTTATTTAAAATGCCAAAAATAAAATTTTGTAGATGAAAGGATTTAGGGGTTAATTGCAACATCAACATTTTTTGCAATTAAAGAGATACATTTTTCAATCACTACAAAATCATTTGACAATCTTGTATGCATAAAAAAAATCTATACCAAATTCTTAATGCTTTGTGACTACAAAGAAGACTATGGTAGCATTATGGGATGGGATGGAGTATAACATTTGGGACAGTAATAATAAAATTCAACTTGAAATTTTGTTTGAAAATATTCAAATTTCATATTGAACAACCTCAAAAAAATATTTAGGTTTGTAGTCATTAGGAAATTGCTTGCCAAAAACAATTTCAAGGTTTGTTTTTCAAGCCATTGCTATGTCTGCATTCCCCAACATTTAAAACATACCATGTAAATTGATTTGAATATCTTTGAAGGGCATGGAACCTTATTGACCATCAATGGTAGTAAATTATTATCAAAATTATGGAAAATAAATTTTAAAAGGTAGACAAACTTTCAACTTTCACAAATTTGTATAATCTGTAACGTATTAAAATGGCTTACACTTCTACTACTTTACTTTGGATAGGATTTGCAATAATCTTCTTTGTTTTTTTCATCGAACATATCGTTTGTCCTTAGTCTTTATAACTTAAGTCTACCAATAGTAATTTCTCTATTATAGGATAGTTTACTTCTAATTGAAAAATAAACCACCCCATAATATCGGCCAAATATATTTGTCCAGCACACCTAACAAACACATGCCTCTCAATAAATGCCATCTATCTAAATTCATTATTCTAGTTCAATCCTTAACATGACATAATCAAAAAATATTGTAATCATTTGCATATGGTAGTCTTGTTTCACTCTATCTTCTGTGATGACAAAAGCTTCAAAGTTTCTATTTACAAGCCCTTGTATCAAAGGGTATCCCACTACTAGCTTCAATGGAAAATATTTGTAAAATAAGATGCTAGCTTTTTGGAGTTTATTCAAATTTTTGGTATGCTAATTTTCTTTTTGTAAACTGCTTATATTTTTAGCATTTGCCAAAACAAAATATTCCTGAGAAAATTTCCAAGCTTGCTACGTACTTGGACTCAATATATATCCATGAAAATGATGTATCAAGGGTAGGAGGTTTACTAAGCGCCAAGCTAAGTGCTCGGGGTCTAAAAGTGTCTGCCTCTTGAAATGTAAATTCTTTGTACATTTTTCTTTTTCAAAAATGCTTTTACTTCAGAAATGTACAAGCAATGTACATTTCAGGAGCAGCTTGTTTCTTGTTCATATAGTGTTATAGCGTTTTTAATAAACAATTTTGGAAAAGTTGCGCATACTAGTCTAGTTTGTGTGGCTAAAAATTCATATCAATCCAAAAAAGTATGAGTGACTATGAAGCATTTTATTAGAAGGAGGTTCAGCTTTAGATGTGTTATTTTGCAACTTTTCTTGCTATTTTTTGACATTTGAAAGCCATTTTGCAAAAATAATAAGTCAATTTAATGATGGGTTTTTCACCAATGTGTTTGTATGTTGATTTTGAATCACTTTGTAGTTTAATTTTTTTTCATTTGAAGAGGTTTAGAAATCAAATTTCACCTCCAAATGTGTTTCTAGGAAAATTTTAGCATCTTTTTTCTACACTAAAACATTATAATCTTGCAATCTAAATGATCAAATGACTCCAAATTTGATTCACGTCATCTATAACACGTACACTATAAGATTGTATGATTGAGATCTTTATACCTTACTAACATTTTGAACTATATCACTTCAAAATTAATGATGTTTTTAAATCCAAAAAGGCCTTTGGCCTTGAAGGGTTACGCTTAAGGCAGTATGCTCTTAGAACGACCTTTTAAGAGTTGATTGCATTTTAGGAGAAGCTAAACTCCTTGAAACAATTTTCAATAAATTTTTTTGGGAAGAAAAATAGTATTGGCATCTAATCTAAGTCATTTCATATTTTTGAACCTTTGTGGAATTAGTTACAGATTTTTGAAGTTGAAATATAGTGGTCACTAAAAGTAACCACCTCCTGAAATGTATACTGTTGGTACATTGAAGAAAGCAAAATTTACCTCTCTGTTAGAGGTATCTACTAGAACATGGTTGCTTTTAGAGCACCCTACCTTAGCTCTTTTATAATCTTTTGCGTGCAGCAGAGTCTTAGCAATTGAGAATCTGAAGGATGGAGCTTTGGAATCTTCTATGATACTCGTATCCATTATTGTGATCCTTTTTACAATTGCGTTTATCCGATATTTCAGCCCACAAATCTTAGACAGGTTTAGATGGAGACGCGATTGGGAAAGGGACAATAATGGGTATATGCACAACTTATCTTACATACACTATTAATTAATGCTAGTTGGAACAAGTTTTGCTTTGAATGAATTTATCCAACACTTACATTGAGAATCCTTCTTGTTGCTGGAGAACTTTTGCATTGCAGACAAAAGCTAATGTGAAGAAGTTTCTTTAAAATTGAGCGAAAACTACCAAGACAGAGTCTCTTGCAGTATAGCTACTATTTTATTTTATGCAAATTTAAAGAAAACTAGTGTGACCCTGTGCCGTTGGCCCAATTTTCATCTACTCCCGGTTGCACTCCTGGTTCTACTTCCGATTCTACTCCCAGTTCTACTCCCGGTTCCACTCCCAGTACCAAGAATGCCACCAAAATCAAAGTAAAAGTAATTTTCTAATTTTTTAATCAATAAATACTTTGAAATTCAATAACTTTTGCACCACCGCTCCAAACACCACGAAACCAAGCCGGTGCACCCCTCCTCGGCGAGAGCTTTCCGACGGTACTAAGCACGCGGCCGGGGGACGCACGGTCAAGAAGTTGTCCACGCTACAAACAAAACAAAACAAAACAAAACAAAACAAAACAAAACAAAACAAAACAAAACAAACAAACAAACAAACAAACAGCCTCATTTAAGGTATTGATTAATTTGTTGGACACACTTCCATGAAGATGATTAGGCCTAGATGGATTATGTTGCTTCACAAGACAATTAACCCCTAAAGGCCCAAAGTCCCCTCGGGGGATAGTTGGGCTTTTGGGTAGGCTCGTGTGACTTGAAATTTTGGGCTGATTTTTTAAAACTTTTTTTGAAGATAGGGAATCACATTAGCTTTCTAATTTTATTTTTTTCAATCGGTGCCTAGGAGTCACCCAAAGTCAAAAAAGCAAATTGTCGGGCAGAAAAAACCCCCGTTAAAAATTGTATTTTATTGAATTTTTTATATTCTCAAAGATCATGTTTTTGTCTACATTCACTACAAGAGAAAGGAATGTTTTAAGTGAATTTTTAAGTATAGTCCTAGACACATGATTTTAAGTGATGACCTTTCAAGAGATTTTTAGCAAAATTTTACTTAAAACACCCCTTTTTCTTGTAGTGATTTGGAGCTTTGATTCAATCTATTTGGACTCACAATGAGAAAGTTATAGACAATCTTGTTTTTGGGCAATCTAGCATCTTCTTCAGAAAACAACTTATAGAATTCATTTTTGAATGCAATTTTCAAATTTTTTCTATTTAAAAAAAAAAGAAGTTAAGTTTGTTTGCAAAAAATCCCACTGATGAGATTATGGTGTTTTATTTCCACCTAAGAGCTATTAACGATTTAGTATTTTATTCAATTTTGGACCTACTTCTATTTAATAATTTTTTTATATGTGAAAATCAAGTTTTGACATTCTGAAATTTTTGTTCTCCAACTCACAGCTCAAATGTTCGGCATAAAAAAAAATAACCCAAAGGTGTTTAGTGCTATAAAAATTTACAAATGGCCGTCAAAGTCATCTGAAATTACAGGCCACAATTCAAAAAACTTTTTTTTCAACTTCAAAAGCTAATATCTTCCAATCCGTATGGTCAAACTTCATGAAAATTTGACCACATATTCTAAAACAAGTGAAATATAAGATCCTACGGTTAGATTTTAAAAATAAAAAAAATTTGGTTTCTTGAGTGATTGCAACAGAAATGGCAATTTTCAATGGTTTCGGAGCCAGAAATTGCCTTGGGCCTTCAGGGGTTAAAGAAAAATTTAGTGGTGATCTAAATTTTTTTTTCCATACCATTAAATATATATTTGATTTATTTTCAATAGTTAATTATAAAAAAACTTTCTCTGTAGATACACTTAAAAAATTAGCAAAGGATTTGCATTTCTTTCACACACGTTAGTTTTCTATTCTTACTAGATTGATTATTACTAAGAATAATATTTATCTTTTGTATTTATGTTGTGACCATAACTTTTGGATTTAACCCCTAATTGTGCTAAAAAAGGCCTTTTTTTGCTAAAAAACATTCAAAATTGCCATTTCTATAGTAAAAAAGTAAAAAAATTTGAATTTTTTTCCCCCACATCTAACATAGGATCTCACACCTAACTACTATGAAAATGTATGGAAAAAATTTCAAAAAGTTTGACTGCACAAATTGCATGATATCCGCGTTTAAAGTGAAAAAAAACAAGTTTTTCATCACATTGCGGGACTAGATGATTTGACTTTCAACCTTCTTAACTTTAATATTTTGCACTACAGAGTTTTGAGCTTTAAATCTTTGTGGTGGAGAATTGAGTTGAGAGTCTAGGAAAAAAAAGTCAAAAAAACTTAATTTTCATTCTTTAAAAAACTATTAAGTAGAAGTAGGTACGAGATAGAAGGAAAATCTAAATTATTAATATCTCTAAGATGGAATTAAAATGTACTAATTCCAGTGGTGAGATTCTTCTAGCAAGCAAACAAAACCATATGTAAGTTTATTTTTTAAATTGTAAAAATTGCATTTAGAAGTGAATCCTACAAGTTATTTTAAAAGAAAGATGCTCCAGTTGCTCCTAAATAAAATTGTCCATAACTTTCTCATAACAAATCCAAATGGAATGAATCAAAGCTTTCCATGTAGACAAAAATATAATCTACGAGATTTTTCTTTTTCAATTTTTCTTTTTGCGGACCCTTCTCCCTCCTCTCCCTTGTTTTGAGCTTGTTTGGGCATAACTTTTGTTCCCATGAACCAATAAATAGAAAAATTATATTCCCATGAAGCTAATAAATTTTTCTATCTTAAAAAAAACTTAACAAAAATCAACACAAAAATTCAGCCTACAGGTTCCTGCCCAAAATCCCATTTGTCTCCGAATGGACAAATGGTCCTTTAGAGGTGAGAGTTCTAAATCACATCTAATTCTACTTTTGAATTCAAAGTTTCCATTATTTGATATAGAATTTAGTATTTAGAATCCAAATATATTATAAAATAATTATAAAATAAATCATAAATTGATTGACTAAATCATATTGCTTTTGATATTCTCAAAGATGCAATATTTTTCTTGTTTGAATTATAAAATGTTTGTATTTACTTATTTCAATATTAAAAATTAGAATTTTGTACAAAATGATTGCAATAAATCCATAAAACTTATGACATGTCTCATATCTTATTCTTTGGGCCATCCAAAATAAACTTTAACCCCTAAATGCCCAAGGCATCCAAATTTGGTGTTTGCAAAACTTTGAAGTTAAATAAAACCTAACCAAGTTGCTATTTTTAGTAGTTTATATTTTTACAAAATTCTTCTTGAAGTCTAATTTTAGCACCAAAAATTCAATCTTGAAAATAAATGATAGTGATTTTTCTATTCAAGTTTTTGTACTAGGGTACCCATTGCAATCTTGACTTCCCGTAGCATTGAGAGCTTTTAGAAATGAGCCTCAAATACACAAGATTTTGGAGAAAAAATCACATTCAAAATTCATTTAAAAAATTGTAGAATAGATTTTAAGACGCCATAAATTGATCAGGGTTATAAAAGTTAGGCCCTTTAACCTCATATTTTTTTGGTCACCAACTTTTTAGATTTTAATTGTATAAAGAAGATTGAAAGATTTTTGCAGTTTTAGCATCCCCATGGTCAAGCATTATAATCTTTCACTCCAAAAGTAATATTGTTGTGTTTTCTTTTCCTATGAGATCTCCAACATGTCTAG
Organism: Neckera pumila; assembly: GCA_963969595.1. NCBI lineage: Eukaryota > Viridiplantae > Streptophyta > Bryopsida > Hypnales > Neckeraceae > Neckera > Neckera pumila. The sequence continues at coordinate 42,251,751 of OZ018409.1, read as the reverse complement.
TTTGAATTTGTACGGTTACAATTCAAAAAAATTGATACAATTTATCAAAATGTTGGCATTTTGTTCAATTTACAGCAAATTCCAGGAAGCCCAAAATAGGCCTTGGGCATTTAGGGGTTAAATACAAATAAGGGTATATAATTTTAATTATTTTTTTAATATTCTTAATGTATTTAGATGATTTCTTTTAAAAATTTGTAAGAAAAAATAAAGAATATTTCTGAAATTTCATTGCTATAAACAACATGCCTAGATTTTGACCTAGGCAATACTTTACAATATCTATTTCAAACCCAAGTTCTAAAAAAACACAAACCTTCTTGTAATTGTCTATTTTGTTGGTTAGAAACCTAAACATTTTAAAGGTAAATGGAAATATCTCTAATATCTCTAATATCTTTTGTTTGTAGATTAACAATTTATGAAACTTTTTATTTGTGTATATGGGTTATCAAAATGCAAGTGCAACTAATTAAGATTGTTTGTAAATTTGTCAACTATAAATACTTGCCTAAAATGTGCGTGCTCTATTGATGAAATGATGAGAGCCTAGAATTGATTTAAGATACAATAATTTTCAACATTTTGATTTTCAATGTTTTTCCTTTTCTAATATTTACTCAAATAATTTAATAATAGAAAAGATGCTTAAATATTTTTTGGGGACTTTTATAGACCTTGCTACCTTGCAATACATAATATATAGTTCTTAACTAAATACCATTTTAATAACAAACAATTTTATATGGCACTTCTTCTTTTATATGGCACTTTATAACGAACAGTTTTATTATTGTTTAGATCTAGAAATCCCTCTCATTTTGAGGGGATAATCTTGAAGAAGCAACCAGTGACCACTTTGTAATTGAATCTCAAAATCCTTCACTCTATGTGCTCTCATTTTTATTTTATTTTCACACACTAATTCATATGTCTTCTTCAAGATATAATTTAGAAGATTTTGTAATGAAAAATTGAAATTATTGTGTTGCTTTGAAGGGAAAGAAAAGGAAATTCATATCAAATAAAAAATACGCTTAAAAAATTAGAATTTTTTCTAAAGATGTACATAATAATGTTAAATTTCAATATATTAACCAAATTCATGTGTCATTCTATAATTAAGAACTCAATAATCCATAGTTGTGGGCCCAAAGTTCAAATTCACTTTCAAATTATAATAAAATGTTTATTTTTAGGATTTTTCAATTTTTCAATTTAGAATAGAAACTAGACACAATAAACTTCATTTCCTTGGTTAGACAAATTGAAAGACAATTAATTTTTTAGCTAAAATTCACATGAAGAGCAACAATCTAAAAGTTGCTAAAATACATTAAATAGCGATTAATGGATTAGGAATTTTCTTTTATAGAAGAGTTAATAATACATTGAAGTAGTAATTTCCAACACCTTCCTCTACAAATAAGTTCAAGCAACTTTGGAAAAGAGAATTGGATTAAAAATTGTCTTTTTCCATCCTATTAGGCTTCTTGCATTTATTTAAAGGACACAAAATTTCCTCCACACCATTAAGGTAGAAGCACCAATTGTCGACCACACCCAATACCCAACCTATAGGGTGCACTATTTCTAACCTTAAATTGGAAATCAGGCTTGGAGTGTTGTTTTTCTGTCATTTTTAAGGTTGGGACTAATATGGTTATTACACATGCCCCAAAGTAGTGAGCATCCTTGAGCGATCGGAATTGGAAGACTCTAGACATTGCCTACAGTGAAATGCACTTTTTAGCTCCCAAAATTCACTGTAATTTCAATTTTGGGAGTTAAATTCTGAAAATTTTGCAATCTCCATATTTCTTATCTTCCTACATGGGAAAAATTTCCACCACCTCATATTGCACGCAATCTGCTCCAAAACTCCTTAAATGATCAACTACTGGTGCTTTTACCTTAGAGGTCAATCCAAAAATGTCTCGAGAGATGAATGACTTTCAAAGAAACTATAAAGATAAAGAATGCACCTATCCATCCAATTGAAGGATCTAATATTTTCTAAGTGACTATCTTGGTGATAGGCCTCATCCTTCTAGGGTTAAAATTAAACTAAAGATATGCCAAACTTTCTTAGTTCCCCTTTAATTTGAGCCATACAAAAGGTTGTGTTGGATATTATGCAAAGTTTCAAAGATGAATTGTGTGATTGTATTCTAAGCCATTGTTTTGCACTGGAATCTTCTTATCATGCTCCTTTTTAATTTCAAAGATACTCCCCAAATACGTCACATTGTTCTTTTTAACCCCTGAAGGTTGTCTGAGGGTGTTTTAGAAGTGACAAAGTCCAAAACTACCAGTTTTCAATGCATTGTCTAAAATCAAAAATTTAATTTATTTTTTGGAATTCAAAATATAGAAAAGTGTATAATCAAGCAAGGCAATGTGGGGAATTTTAGCCCATTTGACCACATAGATTGAAAGATTATAATGTTTGAATGGGTGTTTGAAGTGAGAAAAAACAAACTTTTTTTCATTTTTGCAAAACGAGGTCAATAGACTTTGAGCCCCCTTGGCTAAATATTTGCGCTCTACACAAAAATGAGGATTTTCACCATTTATAAGTATATGATGTTAGGTTCATTCATGCAAAATTTCAGGTGCACCTAAGATGTCTAACTTACGAGTTGTCAAAGCACACTCAAAGGGACCATTGGGATTACTTTACTAGGACAGGACTTAAGTCCTTTTTAGAAACTTCAAAGCTTTAAATTACTTTGATGTTGTCAATTTTTTTAAAACTTTATAGATGAATATTATTTCAATGCATCCTTTTAATAAGTTGGAGAAAAAGTTTTTTGGAAAAAATCCATAAAGGGATCTAAATCATCAATTTTAGGGCTAAATTTATTGTTTCTTAACAATAAAGTACTTTAAATAGATATTTTTATCCAAATTTTTTATACTATTTAAAAATACAACTATTAAAAAGGATTTTATGTCATTAAATCTTAACCTTAAAATATTATAATTTTTTAATAAATTAATTGATTATTGACAAATGACTGATTTGTTCTAAAATCACACTTAAAACATTCAATTCTAGAAATAGCTTACATAGTGACTTTAATGTGAATAATATATACATTTTTTATTTTGACACAATCACCATTTGGATTATTTTTTATATTAAAAAGGGTGTTCTTGTTTTTTTACTTCTGAATATTATAGGAAATAAATAAATATTTAAATTGTATCAAAAGATTCCTTTTCTATTCTATTATATAATTATATATGCGCTTGATTTTTTTTGGATTCAATCATATTATTATTCATTACAAATTAGACTCCTTTTTGCCCATTGAAAAATCTGACAGGCTAACATTTAAATTGCAATTGGAAGTTTAGTAAACAATTTATGTTTTTTGGGTGAATTAAACATGTTAGCATTAACAATACTTGAAGTTCTAATAAAAAAGGACTAAATTATTTACAATTAATAGATTAGTATTAGAAAACAATAGATAGAAAGAAGTTACATTGCAGATTTTAGTGCTTCTGACCCCTTTTTTGGTCCATTTGAGTGTGATTTGATACACTCTAAATCAACTTGCAATACAAAGAAGTCAAGTGAATTGGCAATACACTAGTCATTTTTTGATGATTTCTTGTGCAATGAGGAAAATTTTTATTTGAAATCCAATAATGAAAAGTTAGAGACAAACATTTGGAATATGTGGAAAAAATTTCAATTTTACAGCTTGCAAGATGATAGAGCTTGAAATTAGAAGAAATGATTTTTTACAATACCACCCCCACATAGCTAACAAAGTTTGACTCCTCTTAGAATGTGATTTGAAAACTAAGATTTGTTTTATTTTGGACAATCGTATGCAACATGTTATTTGTTTATAGATGCCAAATTTCAAAAGTTGATGAGGTTTTTGGCAAAAGACGCCTTATAGATGCCCAAATTGCCTTGGTTGGAAAAAGTTCAAGGCAACATAACTTTGATACATGCACCCAATCGGAAAAAATGGATATCCCCACTAAGGAGATACATCTTCACACCTTGTGTCAAAATTTTGTGAACATTTGAGCAAAATTGACTTTGAAGGAACCTATCTGGATTTCAATTGTCTGTTCAATGGTAATTGACCTTTTAGGGGTAATCCTTAAAGGTCTTTGCATCCCCAAAGGGAAATGCCTTGAGTCAATCTGATAGTAACTTTGACACGTGACAATTATTAAAATTTTATCAATCAATTATATGTAAATGCTAAATTTGGCTTGATGGTTGTACTTTGACTTTAAGATCATCACTCATGGTGTATTGGAGGTAAGAAAGAAAACAATTACATGAAACATTTTTATATGTTTCGCTATTCTTCATAGATGCTTTTACCTCTTGGAGAAATTTCAAATTAATTGGATTTTTGTTATTAATACCAATACATTTATATTTATCAATTTAAAAATTATAAAAAAATTAATAGAGTTCTTTTATATTGACAGATAATACATAATCTCATGTAACAAAAAATAATTACAAATTGAAAATTGAATCTAATTTGGGCTAAATTGCATTCCAAAACAAAGTTTGACCATTTGGGAACGAAATTGATCCTTTGTAGTTTAACTCCAAGAACTTCAATGTCTGATTTCGGGATGACAAACAGATTGAAACTTAAGTTTCATTTTCATTATTGCTTGAATTCAAAGTCATCCTAATTTGTAGAAATACTTTATCAAGTTGTTGTCCTATCTAATGGTTAGATTTGGTGTTACTAGAGTACATTTATTTTTCTAAAATTACAAATGTGCAAGTAAGTCAAATAGTTGACAAAGCAAAAATTTCATTGACCCTAGTTCAAAACTGGATTTGCAAAGATGAGGTCATAGATTTTAAGAACACAAAAATTTCAAAAAACCACCAAACCCTCATTTCAAATTCATTTCAACAAATTTTACTCAAAAAGTATTTTGCTTGTGATCACATTTAGAAGGAATTTTGATCTTTTCCTTTCAAGTGTTTTTATTTTTTTACTAGCGGTTGGCACTTGCTATGCTACGCATTCATCATTAGAATTTTATTAGAATTTTTTATGTATTAGATAAAATGTAGAACAAAAATTTCAATAAATCTTCAAATAAAAATTACTAAAATCTTTGTATAATTTTGTCTATAAGTAATCATATATTGAAATGTACAATAGAAAATTTATTGAATGACGAATGAAATATATGCAATGGTGAATACTGTAAACGATACACATTTATTGTAAGGCATTCAAAAGTTGATTCAATTGTTACAAACAATGGCAACCCAAAAACTTGGTGAATTGAAAAGAAAAACTTGTAAATTTCAAAAACCTCATGAACAACTTAATTGTTGTGAAATCCAAAATCGCTTCAATTGAATAAATTTCTCAAATCATTTGGTAGTAGCAATAGAATTTTGAAATCATAAAAGCTGTAAAAGTGATATTACAGAGGTGATTGCAAACTACTACTCTATTTCTGTAATATAACATTGTGTGAAAACATTATTTTTATGAATGCATGATCGAAAATATTTAAAAAAAAAATATTAAAACGAATTATTTCAAAGACTTATTGAAATCATTATCATGCATTCTATTCAAATGTATCCAAATTTTACTAATATGTAATACAATGCGTAGCATAGCAAGCATGAGCCCCTATTATTAATGGTAGCATTTGTGATATTACAGAGGGAGTTATAATTTTAGTAGTATGATTATGATTATTGATGGCATTGGTGAATCTAACCGTACGGATTGAATCTAATACTCAAAATCTACAACTTTTATTTGTTTATCAATTCCAAAATATTCCTCCATATAGTACTTTATAACAATTTCTCAAATCGTAAATTCTGGATAACACTCTGGACGTTTAGGGGTTAATCAACATCCAAACCATTCATTTCACTCGCATAAAATAAACTAAAAAAAGAAATCTTGGTACTTGATGGACGTGCTGCAGATTCATCCGTCCATAATGTGGAGCAACCATCAATTTTTCCATGTCCATGATACCCAAATCCCGTTACTGCCGTAAGTCCTTTTCAGTTTCCCTTGCATCAAAAAATGAACTGAACAAAAGAATGCCTTGACTGCAATCTTGGCATGGTACGTGTATATCCCTCCAAGGTACCAAAATTCCTTACTGCACCTTCAAATCCTTTAATGTTACCATTGCAGCAAAAAGAAAAATTTCACTCGTGCCCAAAAAACTAACCTAAGTTAAACAAAAAGAATGCCTGGACCACAGACTGGCCATGGTGCAGAACCCAGACTCCATAGCCCAGTTTCTATCACGGTTTGACCACAACCCTTTTTCTTTCCCCCCTTTCTATGTTACCCAAACCTTGTTACTCTTACCACTCCACCCCCGACCCCTCCCGGCTATGCCCTGGCCCCCTCCCGGCTGTGCCCCGGCCCAGCATTCATCCCCAAACTTAAACTAACCCAAAAGAATGTCTGGACGGCACCCTTGCCTATGGTCCAGAAGCCGGGCATGCCCCATGGTACCTGTCACGGTTTCAGCACACAGCGCTTTTTCAGCAAAAACAACAGTGACACTTCCATCCACCAAACCCCCCAAACCCAAACTAAACTGAATAACCCAAAAGCATACCCCCTTGCCATGGTGTGCGCCAAACCAAACCAAACCAAACCAAACGCAACCCGGGTGGGCAGGTGGCCATGGTTTCTGTCCTAAAAGCAAAGCAAAAGCAAAAGCAAAAGCAAAGCGTCTGGGACATCCTTGGGCTTCCCGGGGCGTAGGTATAAAAGGAAGGACGACCCGCGACCCTAATGCTACTGTACAGACCACCAGCCCTGCCTGCTGTATTCTCACCAATTAGTGCAATTCCAGAGAAATAGAGGGAGGCACTCCCAGACCAGACCTTAGCACTCATGTTCATTGCCAGGCCAGGGCTCCCTGCTCCTGCTCCTCCTGCTCCTCCTGCTGAAGTTTGAAAGAAAAGCCTTCTCGAGTTCCCGAGTTCCCTAAGCTAGTTCCCCAGTGTTCCCAGCCCTTTGCTCTCTCTCACTCTTCTCATCATAACTTACGCTGGGGGGCCTGGTCGGTTTCCCAGGCAAAGCAACGCCCTTCCCCGCCATCGCTCCCTGACACAAGGCACATCACCACCCCCATCGCCACCCCGCCACGGCCTGCCACGGCCCATTGCCACAGCAACCCTGCTGCTGCTGCTGCTGCTGCGACGACGACGACGCAACCACGCCATAGCTCGGGATGCATCACAACAAGCTCATCGTCCGAGGTCGCCCGGGGTAGCTCGCTTCCTTCGCATTGGCTTCGATTGATTGAGGGGAGGGGCTCATCAGTGTGGAGCGTGGGCTTGGTGGTTGGATGGCGCCCTGATTTGGGAGGTGGTGGGGTGTGGAGTAGCGGTATGGTGAGACCGGAACATTTAGGGCAGGGATGATTGGGAGGAGGAGCACGGGGTGAGGGATGAGGGGGAGGGGTACGAGTGCGGGAGACGCAGCCATGGATGTTGTCATGGTTGTGTCGAATGTGAGGGGGGAGCGTGAGGAGGTGAGCGTGGAATTTGGGAGTGAGGTGTAGTAGGAGGGGGGAGTGGTGGTGGTGGGAGGGGACTGACGGAGCGGGGCGATGACTTCCCGAATGCCTAGGAAGTTGTTAGGGAGGCCAATGGCAGATTCGATGAGTAGTAGTGTAGAGGACGATGACCACTCGCTCGATGGTCGGAATAACAATAAAAATAACACCAACAGCAACAACACGAACAGCAACAGTAACAGCAATAGCAACAACCTCAACAGCAGCAACAACAGCAGCAGCAACAAAGGGCACGGGGATAAGAGGCGGAGCTCGGAGTACGCGAATATGTATCATTTGCCTACAGTGCCGAAGTCGGAGGAGAAACCTAGACGCAGGAGCAGTACGACGCGGCCCGGGTATGCGACCGGGGATTTGATGAACCATTTCAATGGCTCGGATCCGGTGCGGTTGGAGCTCACGCGGTTAGAGAACGAAGTTAGGGGTAAGGCGCTCTGGACTGTGAGTGTGGGAGAAGCGATCGCAGGGGAGTTTCTTAGGTTTTCCGGGAGGAATAGTGCACGTTTTCCTTGGTCGACGTACTGTTGTGAGATCAGAGCATGTCTTTCTTGAGCGTCTTGTTGTGCCGAAGACTTTCTTGGCGGGGAGTACATCGTTCTTGATTCTTTGTGTCGCTCATATTAGGAGTATCGTGGCATTAGGGAGTACCAGATCTATGGGAGTAATTAAAATGTACGAGTTAAGTTCGGTGATGTGGATGGAGCATTTGATTATGTTGTATTGGGGATGAATCACTAGCTGAGAGGTTGTAGGGCATCGAATCGTATTAACTTGGTGTCGTTGTTTAGATAAGAATCGCGGATTGGCGGATTCTCAAGCAGAGATCAAATCTCTCCGGCTCTCAGACCGCCTGAAAGAGAAAGCAGTGGATGAGGTACGCAGTCAGTTGCATGTGGCAGCGCAACTAGTGATTTTTTTTCGGAACCTACTGTGAGTGTCGACTGATTGAATTCACATGGTGGCGTTAGACGGCTTCTTGTTTTTGATATAATTGGGAAAGACGTCCTCGAAGAGACTATTTGCAGTTTAGGTTGAGTTTCTGCGATGATCGTGTGCAGCTTTCCGAGGAGTTGGAGAAGGTCGATGAGAAATTAAATTGCACCTTGCTTCTTCTCGACAACAAGGTACCGATTCAAGACTGTTCTAATGTCCTGTCTTTTATAACTGCACGGGCTGGCAGTAAAGTTTATGCGTACTGGTACCACGAGCAACTAATATTTCTAATCTCACTGAGGTTCGACAGAATCTTGAAGTGAAGAAACTCAATGACGAGAAAAAAGCAGCAGTCACCGCACAGAATGCAGCAGAAGCAACTCTACGAAGGGTTCAGGCTTCTCAAAAGGATAATAGTACGCCTTCACTTGAGGAAATCCTTGCTCCATTGGAGGCTGAGTTGAAGGTTTCACGACATGAGGTCAGTTGGAATTATTTCATCGGAGTCTCGTTTCGGTTTCGGCATTGATAATTCTCATCCAATGTTCCGGTTAACCGGTTAAAACTCTACTGTGGATATTGATAGAGGATTATTCTCTTCATGTCGTCAATGTGGAGCTGGAGTCAAGTATCATGCTCTCTTTTCAGCAAGTTCGCTGTTGGAGGTGTAATTACTGTCTTGGAAACCTACTCCAAATCTTCTCTGAATTATTTACTGCGGTGATCAACCCCGTTCTGGACCTTGACTCAACTGTCAAGCTTGTGCTATTCGTGACATGACAGATTGCAAAGCTACAAGATACCAATAGAGCTCTAGATCGCTTGACAAAGTCGAAGGAGGCGGCACTTGTTGAGGCAGAGAGAACTGTCCAAGCTGCTGAGGCCAAGGCCGCTATGGTGGACGACCTACAGAACCGCAATCAGGAGCTCCTCAAGCAGATAGAGATTTGTCAGGTGCTCTAAAAATCTTACCGTGTCTTATGCATAGAGCAAACTACTTCTTTCTTTATGAAGTTGTTGGGGGCAATTACAAGAGGTCTGCAGCTGAGAGTAAGTTTGTTGGCAGGAAGAGAATAAAATCCTGGATAAAATGCACAGAAGCAAAGTGAATGAGGTTGAGAAACTGAGCTCAACAATTCGCGACCTGGAGGAAGCGGTCTTAGCTGGAGGGGCTGCGGTGAATGCCGCTCGTGACTTTCAACGGCAAGTCCAGGAACTGATGGTGAGAAAGAGAATCAGCCCTTACAATGTTTTTGTGTCGTATACACTTAAGTAGCTATTCTTTGAGTGTTGATCTCTCTGATCGTGGGCTGCTGCGTTGTAGCTATGTTTGGATGTGGTCGTTAAGCTTTTCGTACTGATTTCAAACTTGAAACTTTCTGTTCGATGAGTTCGATCTTACCATTTCAAATATTGTACAGCTGACTTCTGGGATATTAAGTCAGGATATCACACCTGAAAAAGCTTGAATCTAAATATTTTAAGTGTCTGAAGTATGTGTATAGTACTGTATCTAGAAATTCTTCCCGCAGAGTCGAGGGTGATGGCATTTTTGTTCCTCAGAATGTAACGGAGATTACCAAATTTAGTTAGTCTCTTTCTGTCGATTTTCATCGATTTCATGTTGTAGGAAGTGAAGCGGACCTTGGAACGTGAACTTGCAAGAGCCAAAATCAGTGCAAACAGAGTGGCCTCTGTGGTTGCTAATGATTGGAAGGATGAAAGCGACAAGGTCATGCCTGTGAAGCAGTGGCTTGAAGAACGACGGTTCTTACAGGTAGCGACTCCAGGCTCTCCAGTCTGATTAATCCTTGAGTAACTTGACTTTTGTTATCAAGTACTCTGTAGTTGTATTTTCGAATGGCCACTTGTCATATGATGTCATCTTCATTTGAGAGGCAACATATACTGCTTCTTGGGTTTATGTATTTCCTTCTTGGATTATGGAATCCGACAGTGGTTTGCCACTCCTCGCCCTCCTAATGTTCTCTTATCAAGTTCGTGCGACGTGCAAACAGGGTGATATGCAGCAACTTCGTGAGAAGCTAGCGTCTGCGGAGAAGGCTGCCAAGACCGAAGCACAACTGAAGGTACAGTTAATATTCAACTGCTTGCTTTGAGATGTAAAAAATAGAATTTTGCAGCCTGGCACTGACTTTTTCCTTCTGTACAGGAAAAAATTCAACTTCGTCTGAAAGTTCTTGAGGAAGGGTTGAAGTCTGGAAACGGCACAATTCGACGGCCCGCAGTTGAAGCAAAGCGAAGTTCCAGTGTCACAAGCAACGGATATGCGAGGAAGTCAAGTGGACCTGATGAAGGAGCAAAGGTACTTGCCAATGGTTCCAGGACTAGGCGATCTGCTGTAACCCAATTGAGATCCATGACGGGCCCAGTTCTGAAAAGTGGAAGAATGACGTCCAAATCTTTTGACGGAGGTCAATCATGCGATGCGGGACCACTTTCTGTGATAAAGCCATTTACGAATGGATTTGAAGACCTGCGGACAGTCAGGAAGGCTTCAACTCCTGAAGTAGCTGTAAGTACTGAACCTGCAAGCGCTAAACCTGAGCAGGCAACTGTCGATGTGAAGCAGACAGCGGAAGCTGTTGGCCCTGAACCTGAGCAGGCAACTGTCGATGTGAAGCAGAGAGCGGAAGCTGTTGGTACAGCAGAGCCTACTGCTCCAGCGGAAGGTTCTACGGAAAGTGTAAACGACACTGTCTCGGGAGTGCTGTACGATATGTTACAGAAGGAAGTCATCGTTTTAAGAAAAGCTTCGCAGGAAAAGGACCATGGTCTCAAAGACAAAGACAATGCTATAGAGGTGCGTCTCTTTGTCAGGCACAGTACATGAAGAGTAGGTTTAAATTTTGATTACGGCAATAGTTAATTTTCCCATAATTGCATATTGATTTTTGCCTCATTTACCACAGATGCTCTCCAAGAAAGTCGACACTCTGAGCAAAGCTATGGAGGTGGAAGCCAAGAAAATGCGCAGAGAAGTTACAGTAATGGAGAAAGAGGTAGCTGCGATGAGAGTTGACAAGGATCAGGACCGGAGAACCAGGCGGCTCAGTGTGTCAAAGGAACCTGTAAATAGTTCACAGCGGCTTTCTCTTTCCGGAAGGTACTTTCAATAATATAAACTCTCAAATCTCGAGTTTGTTTGTTTCTAGCTGTTTCAGATGAACGTTCAAGGCACAGAGAACTGAAGTAGATTTTAAATTTGACATCTTTTTAATTAGTTTGCGCTTTTGATCTGCAGATTATCCAATGGTACCCTGAGGCAGACACCCTGAGCGGCTTGCTGACCTAGAATTGATTGTGCAAACCATGCAAGCTGTCAGACCGGATAAGTCTGAGCCATGCATAATCTTGGAGTCTCTTGCACAGTAGCAGTATTCCTCCCTCATTGTTGGTGCGCTCATGAATCAAGATAGAAAACTGTGGGAAACTCGCTCATTAGAAGCTTTGCATGCCGTCTTTTGTGACATGTTGACATGTTAGTGATATGGGTTGAACTCTATCGTAACAAACTGTGAGGCATTGAAGCACTTGTCAAGAGCAGTATATTTAGTTGTGCATTCAAAAGTGCTCAAGAGCCACCACAGTACTGGGAGATAGAGGTTTGGAAGATACCGGGTTACAACTTGACCTTTTCCAGTCTGGTTAGTTCGCTGAATTTCCTTTGGCCAAGAAGGATACTTTGCGCCAGGAGGCCAGTTTGTGGGAAGCCCTCAGGTATCGGCCTCATTCTGGAGTTGCTTCTGTCATGTCTCCTCCGCCAAATTTGGGTTACAATGGGATGGTTTCGAATCTCCTCCGCTTCGCTATACCCATGTTGGACCTTGTAAGGACTGGTAGGAGTCATTGATTAAGCGACTGTGCCCTTTACCTCGTTGCGGATTACCAAGGGCCTTGAATCAGGATCCTGTTTCCTTCATCTTGGATCATGTACATGTACCGTAGATACATTTATGAACATTATGTTTTTTTTGTAAGTTCAGACTTTTTTGGCCATGTTATGTAGCCGAGGAATTCATGGCAAAATAAGGTCTACAGTAGTAATGATTTCGTCTTAGGTTTGGTGAGTGGTGCAATTTGACATAATAATACTATGGTGTAAAATACCGGTAAACTACCTAAACCAATTGGGAGTACACAAGGGTGTTTGTAAGTGGAGCGCTGCGTGAGACTGGCAGGAGAATTAGTATCATGTACCGGTACTCTCCTTCGGCCCCCTTCAGAAATCCCTTTTCTTGTACTCAGGGTTTCAATTCAGTTGCTTATCACAAGGAGTTTGTAATAAGATTTTAGCAAGTTATCACTCTAGGTCAGGACTTTGAGTGTTGCAGACGATGCAGAGTGCTGTACCTGGTTCTCTGTAATAATTGTTGTAATCAGTATTTCAGTAAATATATATATGGCATTTTTCATTTATCTCGAGAAAGAGTGTGGAAGCATTTAGCAATTGCTTTTACTCTTAAATGGCTAGTGCTAAAATATTCTGAGGTGCGCAGTATTCCCAAGTGTGAATGGTAGATTGAATGATTTGCAAGCCAAATTGCAAGCTTTTGGTCCTGCTGATTCTTTCACATGTTTGAATTTATACTTATGTCATACATGAACATGACATTATCAACCCTGAAATGCCTGAGGACATTTGAGTTCTTTGGGTGATTTCAGAGAAGGCCTCTGGGATGGAAAATAAAATTTTTTTCATTTGGAGGAGTTGCTTGACCTAATCCATTGTTATCAATGAGTCAAAAGTTATGAGGAGTTTTACTTATCGGACTATTATAAATTCTCTACTCTAAAATAAACTTTGGAGTTGTTTATTTTACTCAATTTTCAATATTTTTTGAAAAGAATAAAGTCATAGGATGTAGATTGTTTATGACAACATTACAACCATTGGGATTAGCATTTTTCAATTCCAAAACAAAATTCTCAACAATTTAGTATTTTGAATCATTCTCTACTTCTTTCTACTTACTATTTTTTTCATGTATATTGTACAATTCCAAATGATGTAAAAATTTTCAAGCATGTAGCCATTTTGCTCTAAAGGATAAATCCAAAAAAGCACATCCATTTTCAAAAAAAATTCATAATGATCTGACCTTGTGAAGTGCAACTGCTCATTTTTTTGGAGGATTTTCCCTCCTTGTCATCTTTTTTGATTTTCCTATGTCAAATCTATGGATTTTGGCAACTTCTACTTCTTTATCTTTACTTGAATTTTAGCCATAAAAATGATCTTGTGGAAATTTGATTTCAACTATGAAATGAAGTGGAATTTCTACTCTCATTGAGATTTTGAAAAAATTTGAAAATTCAATAATTTATTGCAATTTTAACTTTGGTCTTGCAATTTTGAAGTGTTGATTTTTTAATTTTAGAATGACATTGTAAATTGATTTGCACCATGATGTTCTACACTATAATATACAACTAATATGAAGCAAAATTTAGATATTTTAAGCATGTATTGCATTTGATATGAATTTTTTTCAATTTTTATTCATAAATTCACAACAATTTCTAATTTTCATAAATTTTTTTGAATGTTTTATGACTTGTAGAAGGCCTGAAAAAAAAAAAAATTTTAAATTTCATACATACATGGTTGCAAAATGAGAACATATAGAGAAAAGGACTTTGAAGTTTTAAAAAGGGGTCATCGAGCCGATCTTAACCCCTAAGGGTTTATGCACCCAAAGTCCATGGTTCCCAAATTTGAATGCATCTAGGTCAAACTCAATTGTAGCCTTTAAAATGTTCTTTTTCTTATATGGTTTAATCACTAAAAAGATCAAGGCCTTTTATGAGTAAAAAATCACTCAAAACTACCAATTTCTAGTGAAGAAAATCAAAAGATAATTTTTTGGGGAAATCTAATTGTAGGATCTTGCCTTCTATAAGAATATGCTATAAGACTTTCATGAAGTTTGACCCTATAGATTGCAAGATATTGCAACTTGAAGTGATTGAGTTTTTTTTTTAATCCTACCTAAGAGTTCTTCATAACTAAAAAGGCCAATTGTTGGAAGTTTTCACACTATGAATTTCAAATTAAAAATCTATCATATTCAAGATAATCTTAGACATATCTTTACCAATTTTCATGGGTAACAAAGAGCTAGAATACATCCCCAAAAATCTTGCAGTGCAAAGGTGTTCTATGTACTGACAATTATATAATAGACTTCTTTGCAAGGATTTGCATGTATTCCACTACATACTTTTAAAACCCCAAGAATCCCAATGAATTAAAAGATTTATTGATCCCCCACAAGCCTCAAGAAAGAAATTAAAAATAATTGAATTTTCTAAAATCTATAGATATTAGAGGTTAATGCACACATCCTTGAGTCAAGCTTATTAGGCATCCTTGAATAAAGGTGCCCATTAGATTTTGTGTGTTCTCATTTGTATTTTATACCATTAGGAGCGCAATTTGAAGGACTTTTTGATGGTATGTTGCATATTAGATGTGAAGAAATGTTATTCTTACAATTTGCATTGAGTTTTATTTTTTAAAATCCTTAGCAAAAAACTTTAGAGGCTTTGTGTGTTCTCAATTTTTTGAATTAGGAGGTGTACTTTATATTGTTAGATTGTCAAATTACATATGGGATTTGAAAAAAAATTCTCTTGCAATCTACATTCAAAGTTTTGATGTCAAAATTGTGCCAAGCCCTCACATTTTTTAAAGATCACTTCACCTACTACCCTCTTCAACTATCTCTTTGCTCCATCTATTATTTATTCAAAGTTAAAGAGTTATTCCATATTCAATTTGCCTTCTAAACTCCATTTTGCCAAAAAGTGTTCCTCCTAAACAACAAGTTCAATTTATATGAAAATTATTTACTTCCATCTCCAGAAAAAGATTCAAAATACTACAACAAAAATAGAGGATATAGAAGCCTATCAAAAAAACCTTCAATCCCCTTGGTAGACAAATGGTCCTCTAGAGATCAATTAAAAATATTGTGAAAAATATGAATGGATGAAGTAGTTTAATTTCTATTCTATTTTAAAAATCTAAAATTTCTAAATATGTCTTCATGGTGGTCATTGTTAAGTGCATTTTGATGTAAATAAAATTAGTACATGAGAAAACTTCACACTATTCCTTCAAATCTATTCATAAGTTGAAAAGAAATTCCAAATTATTTGAATTATTTTTGTTATATTTACTAATTGATTTTCACTTCTAGATTGAAATTATAAAAATGAAAATTTTCACAAAACTAATGGAAATTTTATATAATATTAAACAACTCAAAATATCATATAATGAAATTGAAAGATTAAGCTTGAATTTAACCTCTAAAGTTCTTTAACTATATTCTCACCAAAAATACTCCAAAACCGCCATTTCTAGTACAAGTACCAAATTTTTGGAGAATATCACTTTTGGACACATGTAACCATAGGATCTTATAGTACATTGGTTTGAAAAGATGTGAAAAAAAATTCAAAAATTTCCACCGTATAGATTGCAAGATATTAGCGTTTAAAGTGGCAAACAAAATGATTAAAAGCTTTCCACGTGTGTATGTATATATATATATACTAGTGTAGCCCTGTGCCCCAGCCAAAACAAAAGCAAAGATAAGTTTCTAATTATTAAAGTCATAATAAAAACTTTGAAATTCAATAACTTTTGCACCATTTACCCAAACGCCACAAAACAAAGCCCGTGCCCCCCTCCTCGCCAAGAGCTTTTCGACAATACTAAGCACACGGCCGGAGTCAAAGTAAAAATAATTTTCTAACTTTTTGATCCATAAATACTTTGAAATAACTTCTGCACCATAGCTCCAAACACCATGAAACCAAGCCCGTGCACTCCCCCTCGCCGAGGGCTTTCCGACGGTACCAAGTACGCGGCTAGGGGACGCACGGTCCGGGAGATCTCAACGTAACAAAACAAACAAACAAACAAACAAAACAAACAAACATCCAAACTTAAGGTAGGTATATATATATAATAAGCCAATTTCAAAGTTTATTTTTGAGAAAAGCGATTTTTTCTAATTTGCCTGGATTGGCCGAGTTGAGAAACAGACTACATAACATGCATAACTTTTGACTCATATTTTCAAATGTCATGAAGTTTTGTGAATATGAAAGATATTCCTTGCCCCCACCTTCTCTTAAAATTTAGGCCAAAAATGTGGAATCCTGGAGTCACACATACCCATTTAAAATATCTATGTTGCTAAAAAATATATGTTGGTCCTTTCATTAGGAAAAGTTTGAGGCCTCAAAGATGCTCCCCAATGTTTGATTTTCAGCACCCCCGCGGTGCAACTACAGAAAAAATAAAAATATTTAAAAAAAAATATTCTTAAAAAAATAATTTTTTTTGGAAAAATAAAAGTAAAAAAATAAACAGCTTGACATGGTGTTGACATGGCACTAATAGTGCCACATGAGCACCAAATTAAAATAAATAAATAAATAAATAAATAAAAAATTAAAATTAAAATTAAAAATTAAAAATTAAAAATTAAAAATTAAAAAATTAAAAATATTAAAAAAAAAAAAAAAAAAAAAATATATATATATATATATATATTTGCACCGCAGGGTTGCAAAACTTGCAGGCCCTTAGAGGGCTGAAATTTTTTCTAATGAGGGTTAACGTGAATAGGTAAATTGAACGTATGAACAATTTTTCAAATATGGCTTCAATTGGTTTGAATTATAACTTTTGTAGTCTAATCTATTTGATCTTCTTTTTTTGCTCATAAAATGGATTGAAACAATTTCCAATACCTTAATAAGACTTTGAAATCGAATGTATAATATAATTGAATTTGCATATTTACAACTAAGTTAATGGAGAATATTCACTTTGTTTCTCATGCCATTTGCAAAGTTGGATAAAATTCATGATCAACTTCCAACTTTTTTTTTCCCCTATACCTTTAATGTTCTAATTCAATAAAAAATATGATTTTGTAGGAATTCATCTAGTCTAGACTCTAGAATGGCAAGATGTACCACATTGGTTATTAACTATTCTACATTACTTATGGTAAGTCAAAGGAAAAAGACAATATGAAAACTAGAGTTAAAGTAAAAGAGTTCATGTTTTGCACACCTAATCAAAAGCATTGTGTAGAGCTTTCAAAAGTATTTCATTTCCTTCTCGAAAATCCTTAAAATTTTTATAGCTTGGATGCTATGCAATATGAAAGGTTATTGCCAAAGAAATTCAAGATGATAACTGTAGCTCTGTCAATGCAATTATCTACAAAATTTTAAAGGTGTTTTAAAGCCCAACTTTGATTAGCTATAACTTTCTCATTTAAGATTTTGTTCACCAATTCAAGTTTAAGAAAAACTTTACCAAGTCAATTTTTTTCCATTTTACAAATCTAAACCCCTTTAAGAAAATCTAGTGATTTATAACAATTTCAAATTCTACATGTTGAAAGTCATTATTTTTTTGGCTAAAGCTTGACTTGAAAAGTAATACCAAGGCGCTTTAGGTATTTGAGATTTATTTTACTACTTGCAATTAAAGTTCTTTGCAAATATACAAGATTATTAAATTTTTTTATATTATTTTTGTCAATAATATCACATTTAAATAAAATATCTATAATACATATATTTTTCAAGGACTAGGAGGATACAGTGTGTCTTCTTCAAATTTTCAATGGCAAATTCTTAGTAGGGTGAAAGAAATCTCAATATTTTTAAATAGTATCTTGTAAAGTAACAAGTTGACATATTTGTTTCATTTTTTGATTTCAAAATTTTGATGTGAGAAGTATTTAAAAATTTACTTAGGAAATGTAGTCTTGTAGAAATATGGAGCAAGCATAATTTTTTTATAATAAAAGGAATAGTGGGGATGGAAAAAAACATTTTTTTTGGACATTTCTAGTCTTTGATCTGCACAAACAAATTGGGTCTGTAGGAAATTCTTCAAATTTGTATTTATAGCAATTTTAAAAATACAAAGTTCAATCTAGTGTAATCAAGAACACAAAATAATTAAATTTTTTGAAGATGTTCTAAACAATATGCTAATAATATCATTCATTAAAGTTCAAAATTTGACGCATATATAAATTTTTAAGTTTTTTTATAGGATCCAAATTAGTCAATTTTGGCTTTCTACTTTGTTTGTTTGAAAATGTGTACAAATTTGGGGGAGGGTTTTATTTTTCATTCTTTAAAATTAAAAAAAGACTAGATTAACCTTAGATTTCAATACAAGTTTTTATGGTGTGTGTATGTGTAAAATAGCATTATTCATCTTCTTATAGATTTTCTTTCCCAAAAGTTGCATTTTTTTGCCTATAAGTTGATCATTCAAAAATTTTATAATCTAAGAATCCAATGGTCAAGGTTTTCTGCAATTAATTTTACGTCTACTAGACAAAGTAGTCTTTATTTTTATGTGGTTAAAATTAAAAATTTCAAGTACATCCATGTGCAAAATAATATAAAAGTGGGTCATTGAAAACTCCTATTGTCAAGAAGTTGTTAGGCCTTGAAGGGTTAATATGATCCTATACATATTATAAATATATAGTTAAAAACATTTATAAATTTAAAACATTCAAATTGTAGTTCAATTGAATTTTGAATTTTTCAAATTTCAAATTTGAAAAATCAAGGCACAATATATTCAAGGATTAGCATATATATATCATGAATCAAGAGCTTGAATACTTGTTACCTTCTATAATTGTAGAGCTTGTAAAATTTATTAGAAAAAAAATGGAGCCTCAAGAAGGCCACTAGATCTGGACTAATAATGCAAGTACAAAAACTTGAATTTTTTTTTAATTCATTTTTGAGTTTATTTTGAAATTGTCATGTTAGATTGCAATTTAATTTTCATTTTTTGTTTTTATTGATTTATACTGCTAGCATCCTCGATCCAAATCTAGTGGTTGTCTTGAGACTTTTTTTTTAGTGTATTAGATGTTTTCATATTCATCAATTATCAATTTGTTGTATGTAGTTTATAATTAATTTAAAATGCAATTTTTGGTCATAAATACATATACACACATCACTTGCATTAATACCTTGATTGTATATAAATTAGGTTTTAAATATCAAGTTTATGATTATATGACACCTTGTCTTCCAAGCTACTTCTTTGTTTTCCAATTGTATTATATCAATGGGAATTGACAATGTACATTTGTCCAAATAGGACCAACTCTTCACAAAACATCCCAAAGGTGCATTGATGAGTTCAACATGATTCATCTCAAGATGCTTGAACCTCTTAGAGTGTTAATAAGGATATGACTACATGCTAGTCTACTAAGGACGTGGAGGAGAATAAGGGCGCCTAAATGGAGCACGTCGAACATTTTGATAAGGAGGGGGGTAACTTCTTGGAGTAGGTCTTGCTCGAGCAAATTCATTTCTTCGTTCATTTCCTAGAATTCGACGCGGTGAATATAATTGGTGTTGCAAAGAGTAGTAGCCCTGAAAATAACACCAATGTAAACATTCAAAACAATGACCTTCACTAAAATTTTGATTATCCAACATCAAACAAGGTTTCTACTAAAATTAAGTTGTTTTGAGAACTTTTAAACATCATAAACAATCCTCTATAATTCATGGAAATTCATAAAATTGTGCAATTATTGTGATCATACATAGCCTTTCTGTGTATCATACTTAAATCTGAGGTCAAATGAACAAGTTTAGTAAGCTTACTTTGATGAAGTAAAACGTTTTGACAAATTAGGTGATAATTAGGTGATAGAGAACTTCTAACACAAACTAATGCACTTACCACTTGATTCGAATAGTAGAATTTGTTGTCTTGACCTTGGAGTGAAGATGGTTCCAAGAGTAGAAATCTTGCGTCTGACATTCTCATGATCATGCAGATTATCACCAAGAAGATGCGTAGCACCAATCCTGGTGCCAAAACCCTCCAATGTCGCAACACTCCAACACTTGCCATAGCAGCGGTGTCTTGCTCTGCATCCATGTATGCCATGGTTAGTAAAACGACCTCTAACAAACTCTCCCTTCTTGTTGGTCTCAGGACGGTCAAAATTCTTCTTCCACCTCAATCAATACAACTAAAGAAATTAGTTAAAATTTCCCTGCTGCAAGCTAAATGATGATTGTGCTGTTCATGTATGGTGACTATGGTCCTTTCCTGCAATTCTATTTGTTGCAAGCTAGGCTCCTACTTCGATTCACTGGGAGCAGATGGTCGATCTCCTTTGCGCTCAACACAAGATTAACAAGCCGAGCAGACTGCAGTCTCAATTCTGACTCTGGACAACACATGCTTTCAGTGGGGGTTGGGGTTGCAGAGAGCATATATTGTCACATGCTTTGGAGTTGTCTAGGCCTGCTAATTCTCTTGGCCAATGACAATTCCAGCGGACCCTAACTTATGCTCCTGCTGCTGAGAGCGCACCTGTGGATTGAAGACAACCTTGCTTTGCTTTAATTTCAGTGTACACTTAGTTAAAAATTAACTTCTCTGTATTAATCATTCTCTAGCTATTTGATTGAGTGCGTAATCTCACCTCTCCAAACGTTGGCTTGATTATAGAATCTCTCACTTCTCGAAACTGCTGCAGCTTCTCCTTCTCCTCCTCAGCTCCAAAACCTCTTCGTCAACTCCGTACACTGAATCTTCCATCCCAGACTGAGCCTGGCCACAGCAAGTGTTCAACAAAGAGCCAAAACCCAAAGCTCCCGCAGCACACTCAGACCTTAAAGCAACTTCACCTTCCTGAAACCAGCTATCTATGGGCAATACGTATACGAGAGCTCACTGGAGCCAGATCTCAGCTGTTTCGAGGGGTATTTGCAACGCTTGCGCCATTCATTCGATCTCTCTCTATATATACAACCGGTATACGTACAGGTGGTAAAAACACCGAGAAAGACCAAGCTAAGGTACAAGAGAAAGAGAAATTACATACCTAGCTAGATAATGGCGTACCAGAAAAGATCAAATTCGTGTTGCCAAATAGTACCCTGGCTTGAGGATCCTTTTAGCTGAATCTCCGCAGAGACACTCGGGGTGGCTGCGTTCAAACAACGTAGAGTGCACGTGGAGGTTCCAAAGAGCCTGGGCGCGCGGCTTTACTTTACTTTGAGAAAGAGTACAGCCAGCAGGTGTCCCATTTGCTTGTATCTTTCCCCACTTGATCGATACGTATGTGTGTGGCTGTGAAAATTCCACTCCTGACCCACCCGTAGGTACGTGCACCTTTCTGTATTCGCAAATCTCATGAAAGTAGGAAAATTAATGCTCCATGGCATGAAAGCCAATCTCATTGTTGGAAGGCCTTGCAATAGTCTGTGAGTGAGGGTATTCGTTTTTCTGTAGGTAGAGTAGGTCATGGAGTCTACCTTTGAAAGGAGGCACAAAGGTTCGCGCTCACTATCTGCGACGATCCATTTTGCCTGGACTGCCTGGAATCACAAGATTGATCAATGCATTAATTGATCATTTACTTTGGAGCTGGGGTCTAACACTTCTCTAGAAACACAACGAGTTGTTAAGACAAGAAGAGTGAAACGTGTCTGCCTCTTGACACCGTCAACAGTCGTGTTTCTTAAGAAATCGTTTACAAAGACAGCAAGCAAATTTTTTGGTATTCATGTTACAGCAGTCAAGGACTGATATTTATTTGTGATTAAGAAGCTCGCTCCGGGCACGCAACTTTTCCACTTTCAACACCATGATACAATTAGTGATGGGAAGTCTAATTCACTCATCCACAGTAAGAACGTCTACTTTTAGCAAATTGCATTAAGAGTTACAGTCTGATGCGCTGCATGCAGGACCTGCTTGACAGTACATAAGAAGTTGCCTTATAACTCCCATCTGTTGAGTACAGTAGTTTTACTAACTAGGCACATGAACACTGATAGACACAACTCAATTTTGTTAAATTGTCTCAAAAAAATATGACCTACATCTGCACAAAACTCTATTAAAAACTTGGGCTTGTATAGATTTATGTTTCAGTCTGGGCAACCAAAGTGCCAAACTAAGTAGTGTAAGACCTCCAATTTAACAATACTGAAGTTAATGAGATCAAAAGGTACAGCTGGAAATTCAGTGAGTCAAGAGATCATCTCCACGTTGAGAGTCTGGCTGGGATGGGATTCCTAAAACATCATCAACAGTCCTTACTAAAAGCAAAGAAACAACAAGATCATGTCACTGCAGGTGGGTGGGGATCATCTCCTTTTGGATTATTTTAATGGTGCCTTTCGTTTGACTTGGTGAATGATAAGGAACGCAACCATTACAATGTCTCAGTAAAAGTAGGTCAAAAGATGTCACAATGGACTCGTGACCCTAGCTACATGAGCAGGCAAGGTTTCAAAGCCATGGACATAAGACGCAAGCTTTAATGGATAGAAACTTGACCCAGACACATGTTGAGCAGCCCATTAAAGAATTGGAGAAGGTGACTGATGCCCAATTGCCCATTGAATGGATTGATCGATGTCATCAAAGTTGACCGTGACTTTAAAAAACAATTTAAATTCCAACTTCTGTATTGATCGAGGATGGATACATATGTTGTATGTAAGTTGGTGGCGCCTCCTTTCATGGTCAATACAGTGTTCTCATCATCAGCAGAATGATGTGGTTGGATGTGATTCCATTGCAAAGCAGATGTTGAGTGACATCATGGAGCACAGTGTGCTTCACTTGAAACTACGCCTATTATCTTGACCTAGAGGGAGTTCAGAGAAATACCCTAGCTACTCAAAGGTCAGATTCGACAGAAATTAAGTCATTTTGTAAAAAAGTGACACATGTCATCTTGTGAATGGTTTGACGTGATGAGGATCCCTGAGAATCTGACGTGGAAATTCAATTTTGGCACTTGTGGTTGCCCAATCAGACCTTCATGTACAGGAGCAATGGTGTGTAATGGTGTGTAATGGATAGTTCAAAAGTTCAAAAGTTATGTAGGCAATAGGCAAATGAAAACAAAACATGGGTTAAAAGCTATTGGGGTATATTGGAGCCCCATCATTATTAACCTTGTAATGCTCCTACAAATACTAACTAAGTGTTTGTTGAGGTGACCTCACTAAGATTGTAGGATGGAAAATAAAAACATTTTTTATCCAATTTATTTGGAAGGTGCCTAAGTACATTTTCGGTGAATAGTATTAATTGCAAATTCCTTCATTATGGTAATACTGACTTTCTAAAGAAGAAGATGCTTTCCACGGATCATCCTTGTAAGTGTATTTGGCCATTTCTTGCTACTGACTCTTGAATTGAATTTGAGCCATTAAAATTATGTTTTTTGAATTGAGTTCAACTAATGAAATGAAACTTATCAAATGCAATTTCTACTCTTGGGTTTGTACCATGATGCATCCATGGTGAAAATTTCAGATTTTTTGAGTACATTCTATATTTCATATGAATTCTTTCAATTAAAAAATTAAAAGATTTATGACTTGTCTTAGATTTATGACTTTATCTTTGAAAAATAAATACAAACTTCTTTTTTTTATCTAGTTGCAAAATGGTAGTAAACAAAGTGATGGATGGTGAGGCTTGAAATCAATGGTTATGGGCCATCCTTCTAGGTTTAAGAATTCATTTCTTATGTTAATAGACCTCAAATGTATACAAGTAGTAACATTCACTATAAAAAATCCGTGTTTTCTTTGACAGATTTTTCTAGACATTCACCTGTTTTCATGTTAATAATAATGTCAAACAAAACATTTTGATGATACATTTAACATTATTATTAACATAAAAACAATTGGATGTTTAGAAAAATCTGTCAAGAAAAACATGAGTTTTTTTATAGTGATATTAAGATTGGTACTTAAGAATTTTTATATTTTCAATGAAAAAAATTCTACACATAATTGTACGAAATACCATATGGGAAGAAAAGTGCAAAAGTAACGTTGATATATTTATTTGGATAGAGATACTTGCAATTAGCCATTTGTTGTACAAAATATTAGTGAAGACGTAAAATGAGTGTCACTTGCAAATTTAGTGTCATTATTGTATTTAGTGGAAATTAAAGGAAATGAAACAATCATATTTTAGACTAGATTAATTTAATATATCACAAGTAATATGACTTTATGGTCAATTTCATTAAAATGGCGTTATTCCATTACAATGGCACGAATTTCAGTTCAGATCAACCTTTTTGAAATCTACATTCATCCTACATTTTTGAAATCTACATTTTCTTTGGATATAAAAAATCTATATTAGTCCTAGATTTTTTAGAACAGCCAATTTGAAATCTATACATTTTTTAGATGTATAAACTCTACAGCGGTCATAGATTTGAAATCTTTACCTGCTTTAGATGTTCAAAGCGGGCAGTCTAAAAAAATGGCTCAAGGAATATGGAACAAGGAATACCGCCATTTTAACCCCTAAAGGTCAGAGACTATGTTTTCACCAAAACCGCTCCAAAATTGCCATTTCTAATACAAGTATCAAATTTTGAAAAAAAAAATTTTGGAATAATAAAACTGTAGGATCTTGTAGTCAAGATATTGTGGAAAAAATTTCAGAAATTTCCACCATGTGGATTGCAAGATAATAGCATTTGAATTGACAAAAATCCTTTTTTTGTCCCTGTGAAAATCCGGGCAACTGCACTTCACAAGGTCACATTTGTATGAAAAAATGTCCATAATGGTGGTTACTTTGTGGAAACATTCTTCAAGAAAAGTTGGCTACATGCTTGAAAATTTTCAGATCATTTGGAATTGTAAAACATATAGGTAAAAAATAGTAAGTAGAAAGAGGTAGAGAATGATTCAAAACACTAAATTGTTAAGAGTTTAGATATGGAATTGAAAAATGCCAATCCCAACAGTTATAATATTGTAATGAACACTCTATAGCCAATGTTTTTATTTTTTTTCAAAAATAATGGACATTGAGTTAAATAAAGGACTTCAGAGTTTATTTTAGAGGAGATATTCTATAACCACCCTCAAACTAAGAAGCCTCATAACTTCTGATCCATTAATTGAAATGGAATATTTCAAAGCTTCCCGCATATATATATATATATATATAAATCTAAAGAACCAATTTCAAATTTTTATTTTAAAAAAAAAAAATTTAAGAAGTTTTTTGAGCTGCCTAGGCTGCCCGCCGACCAATGAAAATGACATCTCATACAATAACTTTTTAACCATGTAGTCAAAACTTATGAAAATTGTTGGACCTTAAAGCTACTCCTTGGACACATCTTGTGTGAAACTTTCAAAGAAAAAAAAAGAAAAATTCCATTTGTAGTGAGATGCCCAAAATCGCTATGTTTTCAAAAAATAATGTTTTCAAAAATTTGGTCCTTCAAGGGTCAATGAAATTGGCCATCTTTAGTAAAATAATGTCCTAATTAGTGTTATGTGCACATTAGTGTACTAGTGAGGAGGTTCAAGATCACTAAGCTCAAAAGCAAGAACATAGTTCCAAAGGTCCATTTGGTATTAAATTTATGTAGGGACCATTTTATTGATTTTTGAGAAACAATGATATTATTGGAGGTTTATTAAAAAAATGAAAGCAAAGTGTACATAATATGTACAATAATATATGAATTTCTTCTACTAGTAGAATGAAGATCCTAGAGTACAAAATTACATAGTAAGGGCATGGTTTGAAAGGTCCACATGGACACCAACTTGGTGCCAAAAGTTATGTATTAATTTCCAAAGGAACATTGCTCCTTGAGAGATAAAGATACCTATGATCTCAGATTTTGGCATGGCATTTTAAAAAAAGAAAGTATTTTCGTTTTATAGAAATACAACTTTAACTTCAAATCCGTGTTAGGGAGCAAAAGTAGCCATTTTATGAAGGAAAGAAATCACAAAACATGAAAATGTATTTAAAAATAATTAAATTTTCTTAGATTATATTTTTATATACATAAAAAGATTTTATTCATTACATTTGGCAAATTCGTGATGTGAGAATTATGAAGAGTTGTACATTTTGGGCAATCATAGCATCTTTTTGAAAAAATAATATAGGATTTGTTTTTTTATCTCAATTTTCCTGCAAGAAAAGGTCCACAATGTATTTCAATTCCATCTAATATCTACTTTTGTTTAATATTTTTTAAAGAATGAAAAAGCAAAAAGAAATTGAATTTTTTTTCCTTATATTCTCATCTCAATTTTCTATTTTTAAGATCTTTTACCTCAAAACTTTGTAGTGTAAATTTTCAAGTTAACAACTAAAGGACCAAGGTGATTTTCCTATCAAAAAACACTCAAAACAGTCATTTCTATTGCAAAGAGAAAAGAACTTTAAAAAATGTTCTTTTTCGCATACAAAAATGTAAAATCTTATACTTGACTAGTATATGGATACGTGGAAGAAATTTCAGAAACTAGATTGTAAGATATATGCATTTGAAGTGAAGAAAACAAGTTTTTTTGCACCTTGCTTGATTAGATTTTTTGGCTTTGAATCTTTTTAGTTCATATTTTTTGCACTATTGATTTTGACTTTCTACTTATTTATGTTAAGTATTTGAGTTGAAAATCTACCAAAAAAATTTAGGAAAAAAAGCACTTAATTTTCACTCATTAAAAAATTGATAAGTAGAGGTGGGTTCAAGATTGAAGAAAAATCTAAATTGTGAATAGCTTTTAGATGGAATTGAATCACAAAAATCCCAATGGTGAGATTGTTTTAGCAAGAAAATCTAACCTTGTTTAACAAAAAATTTAGAAAAATTCTAAAAATTGCATTCAAAAATAAATTCTACAAGTTATTTTTTCTAGAAGATGCTTAGAATGCCTCCAAAAATATATTTTTCAAAACTTTCTCATTTTTAGTCCAAATTGAATGAAACAAAGCTTCACATATAGACAAAAATGTGATCTTTGTGAATAAAATCTGAAAATAAAAATATTTTGACTTTCTGTGATTTTTTTGTATTGCCTGTCGAACTCCATTTTTGCTTATTGTGCCATAACTTTTGCTCCCAAGCATCAATTAAAATAAAAATTATATATTCACAAAGCTCTTGCAAAAATACACAACCTCAAAAAGTCCCAAAATTATCCCAAAAAATTAAGACAATAGGAACCTGCCCGGACCCAAATTGTCCCCTAAGGAGACAAACGGTCTTTTAGGGGTTAAAAGGAATCAAAGTCTTATAAGCTTATTTTGAAAGCAACAAAAAATATTGCTCTTTTCACTTAAAACGCTAAAATCTTGCAATCTACAAGGTCAAAGTTCAAAAATTTCTTCTACACTTCTTTGTCTAATCTAGTGCAAAATCCTTTCATTATATTTGCAAAAAACTAAACTCTTTAAAATTTTGCTCAATGCTATAGAAATGGTAGTTTCAAATGTTTTTTGGGTGAATTGTAGACAAAAAATTTAGAGGTTAAACTTTGGTTTTGAGAGGTATAGTGCAAAAGTCTTGGACAAAATCCTGCCATCTCTCCTAGAGATTGGACGCTAAATATAAGACAAGTGTTTATTGCAATCACCCATAAACTACATTTTGCTTAAACATAACTGCATTTTTAATCTTTGGACCTATTTGAAATGATCAAACAACTAAAAAATTAAAAGAGTGATAATAAAATCACATTGCTTTCACATTCTTGCTTGGATCCCAGTGTTCCAATTTAATGACATATATTTATCATAAATGATGACAACATGTACTCAGAGCATCTCTTTTCATCTAAGCCTTCCATTAAATAAATAATCAATTTCAAGTAAGAAAATAAAACAAACATCAAAGTCTGAAAGGAACTAGAAGCAAACAAATTTGACTAGTAGTTAAATTGAAGGACTTTAGTTCAAATTGTATCTAGCAAACAATTATTGAAGCAAGGCGACAATGAAAGATGGAACTGAACTTGATTTAAATTGCAAAAGACAATAAAAATATTTATAGGGAAATAATTAGGGGGGTAGGAGTAGATAAAATTTTGCTTAAAAGCTATATGAACTTTAAAGTAAAAAAACATTGTAAGGAAGAATATTAAAAATAGTGCAAAATATTGGTTGAAATGGGTATAATTTTAGTCCCGCATTGTTCTCCAAATAGGTAGACATGGAGGCAACTCACTCAAGTCAATGAAGGTGTGTTTGGCTTAACTTATGGTGTACTATCTGTTCATTGAGGAGGTTCTGAGAGGGCCATGTTGCACATAGCTTGCCTATCGTCTCCCTCAAATTAATGCCTTACTACAAAGTCATAATAATTATACTCAGTAATCACTCAACAACGTACACAATATAAGTGAAGAAAGCCTTGCGTATTCCAAAAGGGTTTGCATTTCCACTTTTATATCTCTATTACTACATCTTGAACTTCCTATATGACTGAATGTCAATTTTTGTCGTAAGGAAGTTGTGAATTCATACTTGTGTACCATTATTGCACTGATTTCATGTGTTAAAGATAGCCACAACTTCCGTACCATTGAACGAAAGTCATGGCTGTCTTTAACGCTCGAAATCAATGCAGTAATGGTACGCAGGTATGAATTTACGACTTCTGTACGATTGAAATTGACATTCAGTCATATAAGAAGATTGAGATGTACACGTTTGCACCTCCATTGCTTGTAGTGATGATTGTATTCATTTTGTTTGCTCCACTCTTTTCAAAGAAATAGAAGTAGTGCGAAAGAAGTAAAAGTGGATGTGTGAGATGGTTTCCCTTGGTGCGCTTGCCAACCAAATTGGAGTGCTTTTGTATTTCCAACCCTACGCCATGTGTAATATCAACCCATACATTTGTCCCATGAGTAAGCTTGGGCAAAATTTGAATCACTTACCTATGTTGCTAGAAGCCATCTTCAAATTCTTCAAGGTTGTTGAGATGGCCTTGATTATGGTACCTTAGTTTATCATTTATTCATCCTTGGCCAATGGATTTTCTTATACTAATGGTTGCTTTATATTATACACCTTCTATTCCAAAATGATCTTCCTATTGCACTTTGTGAGATTTTGAATTGGTCGGATTCGTATTTTGAGTGCTATATGGGACCAACAAAATAATTATGAGTAGTAGTCCCCCTTCCATCCATGCAATCATCAATTGAAAGACAAATGAGTCGACTGAAAGGGCCAATCAATACTATTTTTTAATTTATTTTTTCATCTCTTTGAGTGTTGTCTAATTGAAGGAGATGAAGCTCTGGGAGGCAGAATAGAGGTCCACACATATTCTTGGGCCCATACTAAATGCTCACAAATGACAGCCTCACATTCAACAATCAAGTGTCCACTGGTGCTTCTTAAAAATGCTCCCAAAATTCCACTTTTAAATACTCCAAAACTACACTTTGAAAAAGGTCCCAAAATTCAAAGTTTTCATGAAGGTAGGAGTGCACCAAACTCTATTTATAGTGTGAAATGGATTTTAAAATTTTTATTTTTAGCCTTAAATCGAATATTTTGTCCAGTGGGAAGATCATCTAGGAATGGAAGGAGTATTGTAGTATTCATGGTTTTGTAGAAATGCAGTTTGTCATGGTTGTTACATTGAATTTGTCAATGATTTTGTGGCTATGCTGGTAGTCTTTATAAAGTTGTTGCATCCATGAGACTTAGAATTAGAGCTAAATTTGGTTATTGAATTGCATTGACAAAGTTGTTTTTCTAATGTTAAGCTGATATGTCTTCAAGACACTTGGAAAAGTAGAAGATAAGAAGACCTTCTGTAACGTGTCATTCTTGAAAACAAGCTTAGAAAGTGCCTAATTGACCATCTAGGTCTTTGTGCAATAATGTTTGTACAAATGGTTGAGAAATCATTCTAAATTAGGTTGCATTTTCTTATGGGCAATCTTATGGTGGTACAAAGTTGAATGGCTAAAAAGGTTGATCCAGCAATTGCAATAAAGATAATTCAAACTCAGGCTTCAGTTGAGGCTCTATGTCTTGAGACTCAGAAAAAATTCTCTAGTTTGACATACTAGTATTCAAAAAAGTAAAAATGGGGATTGAACTCAAGAACATTAGATGACATTTGAGGGCACTGGAGGGCCGTTTCAGGCCCGTTCCCAATGCTGGCTTGATTCTGCGATCGGCCAATACGAGCTATCAGAATTTTTTTTTTCAATTTTTTATTTTTTATTTATTTTTCCCTCCAAATATCATTTTAAGCAATTTTTTTTTTTTTTTTTTAAAATGACGTGGCCTGGTGTCGGCCACATCAGCTAGTTGCTTCTCCTGCATTCCTGCAGTTTGAGAACGCAAGGGAACTCGTAGTCTCTTAGAGGCCTCAAATGTCATCTAATGAATGAAATTCTATAAGAAAGAAAGGCTACTTTACATTAATGAAGCTCTCAAGTGGCTCTCTCGTCTTAATAGTCTGTTCATACATGCGAGTGATAAGGCGTAATCCTGAAGCCACTCCAAATTTTATTTATTATAATCAAAATCCATCAAACAACATATAAATACATATTTTTACATAATGTATATATATGCGATGTGACAATGTCACATCGCAGCATTAGTATGTTGTCATAATGTCAGCCTTCATCTCTAGCATTTGTTACGATAGAATGTAGATGAAGATAGTTGTGATATGGATGGACAGGATCATTTGACCAAATGGCTTGAAAATTTATGAGGTTGTCTAGCTTGACGGACAAGTCATTGAATTTGACGGGCAGACTATCCAATGGACAAGGATGTCACATTATTCAATAGATACAACAAACTTCATCAACGCTTAGATTAAATTTTTTTTTAGGTTGTTGACAATCAGGCACAAACTTGATGCGTCAAGACATGTCTTGATCGACATTGACGGACATCTCAATGTAAAAAACCAACGTCACATCAAGATAAAAAAATCCTGCTATAGCAAGGGTTGCACTTGCTGTTGTTATCATCAAACTTTCAATAGACGAGTTTTCATTCTTACCAACATTCTTTGTATTTGTCTTCAATTTATTGGTTCCTCTCTTGCCATATATTTAGTTGATCTTTTGTTTTCAGTTTATTGCCAAATATTGCCAAATTGCCAAATTTACAATCTGACATTTTCATCAAGATACTCTCTCTTGGTACCTTAGGCAACAAAAATATAAAAGATTTTTTTGGGGAAATGTGTGTGGTACAAAATCTAAGGGGAAAAAGGGATTCGGACCAACCTTGACAGGTGACAAACTAAAGAAATGATTAACACTTTGCTGACAACAATAAGCTAACATTCTACAGACTTTCCATGTAATAATTGTTAATCCACACCTTATGACAACGGGTTACACAACCATCAAAGTGTGTAGGGTTTGCAAAAAATTGGCCATCATGGTTCCAATTGTGTCTCTTTGAAAGAGATTGACAACAAACAAATCATCTCAAAGACTTCAATCACTACTTGAGTTACAACCATCTAATATTCAAGTAAACTATTGATTCAAAGATACTTTGATTTTAATCACCAACCTGAGGGTAGGCCATGCCACTCCTTTGTCTTTGGAGAGCCACCTATATATGCGCCAAAAATCTAGGTCAAAGCCTACATACATTAGAAGAAAACCATGTTTTTTGTAACAAGCTCCAAAGGTGCTCGGGACGTCTATTTGAACATGAGCCATGTCAACATGGTTATAAAGAAAAATGCGGTCAAAATTGACAAGCCAAAAAACGTGGAAAATTTCAGAAAACGCGATGTGACTTGAAGAAGATTTTGGAGGACATCTTCCAGAACATAGTATTTGAAAATTATAAGAAGTTGTCATGTGGTTGCCAATTTGCATCCACGTTAGCACCACCAAGGCGGACAATGCCACATAAGCAATTTTTTCATCTATTTCTTGGGTGACGTGGATGATGACTTCAGCAATGCGTTGTACCCTGGAACCTATCTATTTTGACATTTGTTGTGACATGCAAATGTTTTTTGGAATGTCAAAAGTGACATGAAATTCATTTTTTGGAGACGTCAACTTCAATGGATAGACATTTTTTAAGATTTTTTTCATACATTGGCACCGACATATTCTATAGACAATACAACATATAAAACAGACAATATACTATACAACATATAAAATGAACCATAGACCATATAACATACAACATACATCATATGCCATACATTATATAGAATACATTAAATAGAATACATTATATGCCATATATAGTACAATATATATGATATGCCATACATTTTACACCATATATTATAATACACCGTATATGACAATCATATTGCATGGCTTTGAAAGCCTTTTATTTTGATTATTTACATGAGAAGATAAGCTGTTTATATTAGTAGGGTGGTAGGAGGGGAGACAAACCTTATTGATATAGAAAAGTTAGGATCTTTAACCCCTCACTAAATTTTACATAGTTTTAAGTCCAATTCAAAGTGTTGTAACTTTTGCTTCCAATGTTTGATTTCATCAAAACTTGTTGAGAAATTTGCGCTCTCTCTTCTAGTTTGTGTGGTGAAATTTTCAGATCAATCCAAAATGTACTGATTTCTTGGAAGCCAATTAAAATTCATAGATTCAATTTGAATTCACCAAACTGCATTTGATGGTTGCAATTTTGAGGGCTTGTATTTCCTTCATCCAATGTTCATTTTTTTTAAAACTTATTGGATTTTGTTCCCTAAAAGTCTAGTTATTGTGGTAAAATTTTCATATTAATCCAAGTTGTTTTGAATGTTTGGGAACATTTCAAAGTTCAAAATCCTGTCATTTTTGAATTACAGTGAACTTCGGCGGCTTGTTTCTTCTTAATACAATGTCAGTTCCAATAAAAAAAAATTAAAAGTTGCACATACTAGTCTAGTTTGTGTCCTTAAAATTTCATATCAATCCAAAAATGGATGAGTGACTGAGAAGCATTGTAGTAGAAGGAGGTTCAACCTTAGATGTGATTTTTGCAACTTTTCTTGCTATTTTTTGACATTTCAAAGCCATGTTGCAGACATAATGAGTCAATTGAGATATTTTCTTTCACCAATGTGTTTATATGCTGGTTTTGAATCACTTCTAAGTTAAAAGTTTTTTCATTAGACTAGGTTTAGAAATCAAATTTCACCTCCAAATGTGTTGCTAGGAAAATTTCAGCATCCTTTTTCAATACTAAATCATTATAATCTTGCAATCTATGGGGCCAAATGACTCCAAATTTGATTCACGCCATCTACAACACATACACTATAAGATTGTACAGTTGAGATCTCTATAGCTTATAGACATTTAGATCTAAAACACTCCAAAAGCAATAATATTTTGAACCAAAAAGGCTTTGGGCTTTTAAGGCTTAATGTACTTAAACTTAACAATTATTTAATGAGTGAAAAAGAAGTGTTCTTATTTATTTATTTATTTAAAATGGTAGACTTTTAATTCAATTCTTCTACATAAAGAATTAAAAACTAAAAATGAATAGTGGAGAAATTTTAAGGTAAGATGATTAGAAGCCCAAATTTATAGTAAAGCAGGTTCTTCTAAAAAAATACCTTCAGTTGAAATGCAAATATCTTGCAATATATGTAGGCCCAATTCCTTAAATATCTTCCATACATTTATATATTAGTCTAGTGGAATATCCTAGGGTGATTGTAAGTAACACCTACATTGTTTATTGCATTTTATAACAGTAGTCAAAATTTTTTTTGGAAACCTTTCAAATGAAAGAAATAATTTTTTAAATTGTTATAAATTTGAATGTATACACCATTAAGATAAACTCATAAAAGAATCGACCAAAGAAAAGGCTAGGAGAACTAAAATAGTGCAAAATCTCAAGAAAATAGATACTTTGAAATTGCAGATATTTTAAAAAATAGGAATAAAAAATAAAAAAACAAAAAAATTTGATTATTTATAACAACTCTATATAGATGCACATTCACCAAAAGAAACACCAAAACAATTTTTCTTACATGTTTCAAAATGCAAGCTACAAGAAGTTTACATTGCAGACTTCCACAATACACATAGACGTCCACATAGAATAAAATATTTTTAGAATTGGTTTAGACAATAGTTATAAGTCTACTAGAAGACAAGGTCCTCTAAATTCCCACTCCAAATTTATTTTTGTTAGTACTAATGGTAGCAAAATTCCCAAATTGGCAAGTGTGGCACACAAATGGATACTATTTGTGGACAAAAATACATTTTCAAAATTCCAAAAAAAATAATCAAGTTGTAATAGTCATTTGTACCTTACTTTTAAATCTTGAATCATTTATAGCCCTGAACCTAGAGTTATGGCCAAAAAACAAAAAATATATAGGATGTGATGCAAAATAGGACATGTGTTGCTTACAATCACTTTCTATGGTTAAATATGCCCAAAAATAAAATTTTCAATTTTTTAATAGTTTGCAATTAGCATGGCAATTTCCAATGGTATTTCATAGAAAGAAGGTCTTGCAACTTTAGGTGTTAAAGAAAATATTACATTATTGAAAATTCATGTAATACAATATTATAATTTGTACAAGACAAACCCAAACTTCTGTACAAATGACATATAGCAAATACAAGAACAATACAAACGCGTTGCTTACCCATTGTTTATATAGGAAGCACAATGAATTCCATCATTGAGAACAAGCTTTTTGTTCCACATATTGTAAACTGTACAAAAGCACACTATATTTTATAGTAATGGCATAACATTAGTAAATAGAAGACATGAAAACAAAATAGTAGGACAGAACAAAATATGAAGGGGGAATTACTACCTCTATGAATGTGGAAAGCATAAATGCATAATTCCTTTGCATATTAGGTTCAATTGAATTCATACAATTGTAAAAGGTTGTTCAAATGAATCCTAGCCAAAATGGTTTAGAATTGACCTATTGCATTGAATACAAGGACTTGTAGCAAAGAACTTGAAAAAATGTAATTAAACACGGATATAAAAAAAAATTGAATTGTATTTCACAAAGTACATGTACAAAAATGTCTTAGTGAAAGTGATGGAAAAAAATGGAACAACAACAAAATTTCATGTATAAATTCTACAAGTTTTAGGATAAAAGGAAAAAAAAAAGAGAATGCATGTTCAAGAATCCAAATGTGATATTTATGCACACTTTTTAGATTTGGAAATAAAAAATCATGTTAAATGCACTGGCGCAAAGGGTGTGCAATTACAGCACATGTTGAAGGTAAATCAATCTATATTTTTGGTTTGTCTCTGTATGCTACTATAAATCTAGTAGAGGACTTTGTATCCCAATTATGAGCTATAAAGATGCATTTCAAGGTTGAAAATTGTTCTGCAATTATATTGTACGAGTGTAGTAGCAAAGGAAGAACTACAATACACAATTTGAATACAATAAAAATAAGTGTTCTATTTTTGCTAAAAATTGATCACTTCAACATAATTTTTATAGCATATATTTGCTAAAAAATTTCTAATACATGATATGAATGTGAACTACATGATCCAAAGTAAAGCATACCACACATTAATTTGCATATGAAATCTAAAACTACTTAAACATATTTACAATTATGATGTGTGTATAAACACATACTACTACTTTTAGAAGGCACGTCAACAAATTCCATGCTTCATTGTAAGTCCTAACTGAAATTTAGTAAAAAGTTGCTTCATCATACATCCATAGAAGGTTTTTTCCTAACACTTCAAAGCACTTGCAATTTCCCTATGATTTTTAGAGTGGATCAACGTTTTACCTCAGTCTCCAGTAACTTCTAAGAATTTATCCACAATGAAATCTTTGATCTTTGCTGACGTGACTATCACTTTTTTTGGACATCGCAAACAACATGACTATATTTTCAAGGATGTCTCCTTGAACATACTTTTTTTTTTTTTTTATCTTGGCGTTGTTTTTCCACTAACATGCATCCGTTCTCTGCAATGTCCACTACAATTTTGCTACTTCTTGGCTCAGACTCTGTGACGTCCTCCTGTCCGTGAAAACATGCCATGTTCTAACTCTATAACATCCTCTTGTTTGCAAAAATATGCCGCGTTTTTTTTTGCCATCACAAAAAACGCGGGTTTCTTCTAGTGAGAAGATGCTACAAGAAGACTCATCATTGTAGAACTAACTACTCGCATTAGAGGGGATTCAAGGGCCTTGGAGGGTTGTGGGATCCCTTGCATTCCCAAACTGCGGGAATGCAGCTGCAGCATCTGGCTGATGTGGCACAGCAACTGCCACATCAATTTTGAAAAAAAAAATTGCTTAAAAAAAAAAGTTCTTTTTGGTACTTCCTTGATTGACTCAAGGTAGATTCTGCATCCCTTTCGAGACTTCTACTCCAAGTATATCAGTTATGATTTATCCTTGTTTTCTTTTACAGAAAACTTGACCTCAGTCATTTTTACAGAGAAAGCTAGTTACATATCCATCAACCTGAACTCAATCGTTTTTGCACAGACAGCTAGTTACATAGCATCAGCAAAGATTTTCTTATTGTAACAACTGAAGCATGAATATAAAATCAGCTCCTTATGCTATGGCTGATGTCCCTATTGTATCAAGCTGTTACTTAGTTGCTTGAGTTGGAACCCAGCTACTAATGTGGATCAGTAATCTTATCTCCATTCAGATCATAAACTAGTACAGCTTATGTCCTTGTAATCAGATCATTCATTCAAGCCAAACAACATAATACATTGGGAGTTTAAACCTCAAGGTATAAGATAAGGAAAAAGAAAAAACTCCAAGTATAGCATAATCCAACCAAAGTTACGCACACATATGCTGTCTTTGTTTGCAACCTGATTAACTGAGTTCTGGCCGAAACTCTAATACGGCAAGAGGCAATACCAAAACATCAATTTGAAACGATCAACCTCCTTTGACAACAGATTTCGAGTAAATGTAAAAAAAGAAACATATGCAACAATTCAAACAATAGGAGTTGCTTGACTCTGTTGTTCTTCTCTTCACACAAAAGAATATATATGGTCGTTTGGAATTCTTGAAAAAGAAGTTTCCCAGGAGGTGACGATCCTCACCTGTGCCCATACCAACCAGCATACCGTTAGTTTGC
The DNA here is from genome assembly GCA_963969595.1 of Neckera pumila. NCBI lineage: Eukaryota > Viridiplantae > Streptophyta > Bryopsida > Hypnales > Neckeraceae > Neckera > Neckera pumila. Next base: position 42,214,209 of record OZ018409.1, on the reverse strand, counting down.
TACTTGATGTACACGAGGTGTCTACAGAGCGTCACTACTTGTTATTGTAATTCACCTGAGAAAACATCTCTCATCCTACTCAAAAGACCAACGTTAGAAACGTTAGTATGAATTTGTCATATAAAATTAACTTCAGAATAATCACAACCTGTTGGCCGCTGATCTGTGATCCTAGCACCACTGTACCGATACTGTGAAGCTCAAACACTCATACACCTCCGAGAACACGTTTCCACAAAAGCAACAGCAACCGACTCTCTCACTGTGACCCAATTGTAAGTAGGGACCAGATTGTGAGTTTTGTTGCTTATGGGCAATTTTCAAAAAATAGCAAAGGAACAGCTGGAGGGCGGCAATCTCATGTTGCAACAGTGGATCTGCCTCCAAGCTCTGTGTTAACTTCCTTAATTAAGGCACAAGTTCCAATATGCCCGTCATATTGTCCACTTTAATATTGCTAATTGTTCCTTGATACGAAACCCGGAGGCTCATCAAAGACTGTGTATGTGAGCTGGCTTCTTCAAGTTGTCCGTATCCTGTCATTGAGCAGGTTATTAACAGTATGGTATGGTGTTAGGCAACCTATGAGCTAGTTTGAGAGTAAAATTTTTTTCTTACTCAATATCATTTATGTTCACAAATATTTATAACAAGGAAGTCTATTTGCTTGCAAGAAGCAAAAGTATCAACCTATGTATATTTCAGCAGTAGATTAACAAATTCAAGGATTAATACCAAGAATTTAAATCTAAAAAAGAAAAAAAAGAAAAGAAAAGAAAAGAAAAGAAAAAAAAAGAAAAAAGAAAAAAGAAAATATATATATATATATATATATATATATATATATATATATATATATATATATATATATATATATATATATATATATATATATATATATATATATATATATATTGGAGTGTTTTTTTCTGACAGCCCGTACAGCCCTACAGAATTGGACTAGATTTGGAAACAAACCTGAAACAGACCTGTAAGTCCTTCAAATCCCCTTTAATGCAAGTGTTTCTACCACGAACCTTATGGGCATCCTAACCACAACCGCAGATTCCATCTAACCACAATTGAACTGGAGAATTGGTTGCAATTATTAAAATTATAGTAATATCTTAATACACTCCCATATAGTTGAATAGTCAACTAGTATTTATATAGGAATCCTTTCCACTAATAGGAGAAGAAAACTATTCATCTTTTCCCACCTTGCTTATGTTTTATACCTTCTTCTAAATGATCCTTCTTTATTCTTGCGTACTTTGGTGTTTGCGTGGTTTTGTGGTTTTGTTTAGATTTCTAGTCTTAATACTTTATCGGCACGCTCTCGGGATTTTGTTAGCATGCTTTAGTTTCATGTTTTCAATTCCGGTTTGGTTTTTGTTTCTAGGAGGAGGCTTTGTATCCCCCTCCAAGCTGCCCTCTCTGCGGCCACTCTGTTTTCCCTCTCCCCTCCCCAAGCGCCGTCCCGTGTAGCCCTTGTCTAGCTTCTCTCCCTGGAGCTTTGCTTCCCCTCCCCAACACCTGCTCTTCCCGGCTGGCAGGCCTTCTCCGGCCCAACCTCCCTTCTACGCCTCTAGGGTGCCTTCAAACAACCCCTTGGCCTTATTAGATATAAATTACACATGTTGAATCTATTAGATTAGATACTACAATACGTCCTTTGGTATAATCAGAAGATGCCACCATTTGGGTGTGTCTTCTCCTCTCTTTATAAAAGAGGAATAATATAATCTTTTAATATAATATAATATAGATCTTCTTCTTACATCATACTTTCTATCATGGTATTAGAGCGTTGCTTGCAGTTAAATCAATTGTTTTCTTAACCCCTAAAGTCCCATTGTCTCCTCGAGGGACAAATCAGATTTTGGGCAGGTACCTACAGGCTCAATTTTTAGTGAAACTTTTTGAAACTTTTCCATAACACAGAAAAACTGATTAGCTTTGTGGGAATATAATTTTTATTTCATTTGGTGCCCGAGAGCAAAAGCTATACCACAAAAAGCCTCAAATTGAGTTGGCGGGCAGCACAATATTTTTTTTTGCAAAAAGTCAAAATAAATTTTAATTTTTTTTTCTTTGAAACTTTATATTATTGTCTATATGTGAAGCTTTGATTCATTTTATTTGCACTAATAGTGAGCAAGTTATGGACAATCTTATTTTTGGGGCAATCTAAGCATCTTTTTGAAAAAATAACTTGTAGGATTCATTTCTGAATGCAATTTTCACAATATTTTACAGCTTTTTTTTGAGAATGTTGTGTTTGCTTGCTAAAACAATTGCAACATTGGAATTATTGTTTTTCAATTCCATCTAAGAGCTATTAACAATTTAGTTTTTTTTTCAATCTTGGACCTACTTCTATTTAACAATTTTTTAAAGAATGAAAATCAAATGTGTTTTTTTTGAATTTTTTTTTGGTAGACTTTCAATGTACGTCTTCAACATAAAAAATTTTAAATTCAAAGTCTATAGTGCAGAAAATTTCCACAAATGGTGGTCAAAGTCATCTGAAATTGCAGTTCAGTGTTCAAAATTTATTTATTTTTCAAATTTGAATGCTAATATCTTCCAATCTATACGGTCAAACTTCATGAAATTCTTACCACATGATCTTTGACAAGTGAAGTACAAGATCCTATGGTTAGATTCTAAAAAAATATTTTTTTTTGTATTCTCGGATGAACGCAGCCAAAATGGCAGTTTTGAGTGGTTTTGACAAAAAAATGGCCTTGGGACTTTAAGGATTAAGCACTTCAAAATGTGCTTTCCTCCTACTCCGTCAGGAGAATGTTACAGTCAGGATGTACTAGATTTATTAATTCTTAAAAATTTAAAAGAGATGAAGTAGAGTCCAATCTTTGATTAATTAATGGATTTTTTTCAAGTTCCAATTGAACCAGTCTTGCTTTCATTGGAAATTACACAAATTACAGACTCTTTTGAAAATACACACAATCATTATCAGACAAATCATAATTTTTAGAGCTATCTTTAGGTAATCAAGAACTCTAGTACTGTAAATCATCATGTCTCAATTTAGTTCATCAAATCAGGCTTGTCACATCGAGCATTCCAGGGTCACCAGATGTCCTGGACGGACAGACAATCTAGATGGGTTTGCACAGAAATTGAAACCATGAAGCTGGGCGACTGGGTGGGGACTTAAAGGATTGGGCGGGAACTTAAGGGCGGGGACTTAAAGATGAAGCGGGGACTTAAGGATAAAGTCAACTATATGTTGACTACATTAGACGGGCGGAACCTCAACCGAATGGATGAATCGGACGGGCGGGTAGGCAGGCGACTTGCCCGGTGTGATAACCATGCATCAAATCTAAGGAATATTACCAAATTTGATGGGTCGTAATTCCAAGTTTGGAAGAACCGAAGAACAATTTAAAATTAGTGCTTAAATAAAAAAAACTATTAAACATAGTAGAAGGTGATGAAATTATACCTTCAACACCGCTAGCAAGACTTGGTGGACACATTAGACATACACCAACTTTAGGTGTTGGAAGTAAAGAAGAATGGTACAAAAAGATACCAATGCTCTCTCAATCCTTACTAATTGCTTGGAATTAAGCCAAGTATGTCATATCACAGCCAAGACATCTTCCAAAGCGGCTTGGGATAAATTGTGTAGATTATATGAAGCCCACAATTCTGTTACAAAAATGTATTTACGAGAGCAGCTATTTATATTGAAGATGAAAAGTAATGACAGCATGGCCAGACATTAAACTTGCTTTCAGAGCTCTTCTCGATCAATTATCAGCAGCTGGCTTGCCTATAAGTGACAAAGACAGCATTTTAGCTTAATGCAGAGCATGCCATCAAGCTATAGAAATTTTCTAATTTCTATTCGAGGTCAAACCTTGACCTTACAAGAACTAATTACTTGTTTACTTCAAGAAAAAATGATGATAAAAAATTTAGACAGCAATGTTGAAATGTCTTCCTCAGCCTCATCAGCATTAGGCATGAGAGGTAAGCCTTGGCAAAACAAATACAATTCAAGAAATTTTCAAAATAAGCCTAATTATAATCATAATAATAACAATAGGTTTCATCAAGAACATAGGAGTTGTCATGGACCAGACAATCATTCTAAAAATGGTCCTTATTTCCATTTGGGCGGTTGGTCTAAATCCACTCAAAACAATAATTCCAAATTTATTCATAACAATAAACCATTAACTTGCTTCTATTGTAGAAAAGCAAATCATCATCAAAGAGGGTGCCAAATCTCTGATGAAGCAAATGGCATATGCCGTTACATTCCTTTTGAAAATCAATCCCAATTCTTATATGTTGCAGCTTATAATACCCAACTTATAAATAATAATTAGTGGATTTTTGATAGTGGTGCTATTCGCTACATGGCCATAACAAAAGCACATTTATTAATTATGAAAATGTCTCCTTTGGTCAATTTGCCTATACATTGGATGGCACATTTCATGCCATTCATGGCATTGGAGATGTAGAAGTTATCCTTTCAAATGGAATAACAAAGCTCATTTCCAAAGTATTGCATGTACCACATTTACAATGTAACTTATTTTCCATAAAACAATTAGCTCAAGCTGGTGGTACATTCAGTATTGCTGGTACCACTGCAACTTTGTACAACTCTTATAATAAAGTAATTGCTTTATGCAAATTGAAAAACGACTTATACATTTTAGGACACTCTATTTTTAATGAACCACTACTACTACTGCTACTATTCCAATAAAAGATGATTAAGCTTTGTCTTCCGTATCCTCAGATAAAGGTTTCACAATGGCATAAACAATTAGGCCATGTTAGTTTTCCATGTTTACAAGAACTAGTCAATCATAATTTAGTTACCGGTATTAGCATACAAAATATGCAAATTGGTCATCGTTATTGTGAATCTTGTATCATAGGAAATCAACATAAGAATCCTTTTCCAAAAATTTCAGATTCTAGAGCTATTAATTTACTTGATTTAATTCATTTTGATATAAAAAGAAAACTTACTCCAACTCATATCGGCTTCTAGTATTTTATTATATTTATAGATGATTATAGTAGATACACTACACTATATTAAATTAAATTTAAATCACAAGCATTGTCCAAATTTAAAGAATACAAGTCTTTTGCTAAAACATATACTGGAAGGAAGATAAAAATTTTAAGAAGTGATGGAGGTGGTGAATGTGACTCCAGTGAAATTCACTGAATTTCAAAATTTTTGTGTTGAACATGGTATTCAACGACATTGTACAATCTCATATACTCCTGAACAAAATGGCGTAATGGAGAGAAAAAATTATACAATTTAGGATGTTTTATTAAACATGATTCACCATGCAAATTTTACCCAAGCTTATTGGAGAGAAGCAATTCTTACTGCCACATACATTCAAAACAGACTTCCTACAAAAGCTATTCATAATGTCACTCTTTATGACTTGTGGACTAGGCGCCGACCTGATATTGATCATCTTTGTGTTTTGGGGTGCACAACTTATACTTATGTCCCTCAAGAAAAACGAAAGAAATCTACTTTAACTCCTAAAAGCTTTTAAGATATCCCATTGGCATCAAAGGATAATCAATTACAAATTAAATATAATAGATCAGTTATTATTACTCCAAATGTTATCTTTTGAAAAGATCATTTTACCTCCATACAATCTAAAGATGAACATTATACCATCACAATAACTTATTATTACTATCAAACTTATTAAGACCAACTGCAAATTTTCAAAATCAAATTCCAACACCAACTCCTATTCTCCTTGAGTTGCCACTTAGGCCACAACTAATTGTTCCTTTACAACCCCAACCTCAAGTTGTCAATTCACCTAATATTCTTGGTACACCTCCTTTATACTTAGATTCTCCACAAATTCTTTCAACTACACCAAGCTCTTCTCATTCTAGTGGTGAACATTAGACTCCACAATCCGATATCTTACTTCCTGATAGTCCTATTCATTCTTCATCTCCTATTGCATCTCGTCCTAAGTGTCAAGACAAGTCACCAGAATGGCATATTAAAACAATCGAAGGCTGGCACCATTAGAGGAAGAAAACTACTTCCAAATATAAACCATGGACTAGTGTGCCCTGTGTCGTTGCCACAACCAAAACAAAAGGAAAAGTCATTTTTTATTTTTTTTATTGATATAAAAACTTTGAAATTCAATAACTTTCACTTTGTCATTCCAAACGTCACAAAACCAAGCCCATGCACCCCTTCTTGCCGAGACCTTTCTGATGGTACCAAGATTGCCACCAAAATCAAAGTAAAAGTATTTTTCTAATTTTTTGATTCCATAAATACTTTGAAATTCAATAACTTCCGCACTGTGGATCCAAACGCCACAAAACCAAGCCCATGCACCCCTCCTCACCGAGAGCTTTCCGACGGTACTAAGCACTTGGCCGGGGGACACATGGTCCGGGAGATCTCAACATAACAAAACAAACAAACAAAACAAACAAACAAACTTAAGATATGGATACTTACTACTATTGATTCAATTTTTGATGGTATGATGTTTGAATTGGACCCTACCTCTTATGAAGAAGCTTTACAAAGTCCCCACTCCCATGAATGGCAAGCTGCTATTAATTCTAAATTTTGCTCTTTCTTAAAGAATAATACTTGGGAATTAACCTCTCTACCTGAAAATTGTAATATTGTTGGATGTAAATGGATATTTAAAATCAAATATGGTCCTAATAATGGAATATTGAAAAAAAAGCACGCCTTGTTGCTCAAGGTTTCTCTTGGCACTCACTATAATGAGACTTTTTCACTAGTACTCAAATCTTCATCCATGTGAGTTTTCTCGCCTTTGTAGCATATTTTGGCTTATATCTCCATCAAATGGACATTTGTATTGCATTTTTAGATGGAAACTTACAAGAATTGTCTATATGGCATTATCTAAAGGATTTAATGTTTTCAATCTCCAAAATCTTGTTTGCAAATTAAAGAAATCTTTGTATGGTCTCAAACAATCTCCTCAAGCATGGTATGACAGACTAGACTCTTTTCTTCTCTCCATTGGTTATATAAAAAGTATAGCTGATACTGATATTTGTATTTGTCGAGAAGGTAATCAATTTATCATTCTTGCCATTTATGTGGATGATACCTTGTTAATTACCAACGATTTCCATGGATTACTTCAACAAATCAAACAAAAATTATGTTTATAATTCAATATGACAGATTTAGGCCCTGTTGAAAATACAACAACCTTAGGTTTACAAGTTATTTACAATCAACAGCACCAATGTCTTAAAATATTTCAGGAAAGATAGATTCATTTTCTACTTACCAAACTTAAAATGGAAACTTGTAACCCTACCTCACTCCCATGGAACCAAGTCAAAAGATGACCAAAGTTGATTCGCCTCAAACTGATGAAGAGCTCCTTGACATGAAAAATATTCCATATAAAACACTTGTTGGTTCCTTATTGCTTGTTTCTGTAAGTACAAGACCTGATATTTCTTTTCCCACCAACTCAGTTGTTCAATCTTTATCTAATTCTAGAAAAAAGCATTGGAGTGCTGCTAAACAAATTTTACAATATTTCAAAGGTAATTCCACCACAGGCTTAACTTATCATGGATCTCAAGCTGATTTTATTCTCACAGGTTATTTGGATGCTGACTGGGCTAGAAATGAGGACACTTGACAATCCACATCTGGTTATTGCTTTCTCTTAGGCCAATGTGTTGTGAGTTGGACTAGTCAAAAACAACAATCTGTAGTCCTTTCTTCAACAAAAAGTGAATATATGGCCCTTTCTTGTGCTTCTATAGAGGATGTATGGCTTCATTATTTACTTACTATTTCAAATTGTTTACAACCTACTCCTACACTCATATACTTTGATAACCAAAGTGCCATACCATTAACAGAGAATCCCCGTTTTCATGACCGCAACAAACATATAGTCATATATCTATTCAAATTCACTTTGTTCAAGAACAAATTGCTGCTAGTGAAGTAGCAATGGAGTGGATTCTTGTGGGAAAAAACTTGGGAAATACAACCCAAGGAATTCCCTAGCGGGGGTTCTTAAACGAAGAAGGTCAAATTGTCTTTTGTCTTGCGTCTAAGGTCAATTTTAAGGTAGAAAAGGCTTCCAATTTGATACTAAGGAGAATAAAGTCAAATTGTTAGGCTTCGTCAAATTGTCATGTACCTGTGCATGCATCTATTCACTTAATCAAAATGTTTCACTGTATAGATATAGATATACTTTTTCTTTTCTTTTCTTTTAATGATGGTCAACTTCTCTTCATTCCTAGCAGTAAACAAATTACTATCCTTATTGCTTGTTAAATATGCTCAAAGAAATTCCATAATGTATGCCAAATCATCTCAGTTGCACTTGAGTATAAGGTTAGAAATTATGCATTCCTGTAGCAATTTGCATCAGATAAATAGTCACAGGTTCTTTTTTTTCCAACATTCAAGTTAGCATCATCATTCATCAAGTCAAAGTGTCCAAAACATAATAAGTTGATTTCTAAGATTTTTCTTATAATTAGTTTCTATCAAATCAACATAGTTTTCAATCTTATTGTCTAATTGTTCCATACAATAACTATTCAAATTTATTCTTTCCACTATACTCCATTATCTATTTCAAGTCAATTTGTTTGTCAATTTGAAATCACTTTATTCTAAAAATATAATACAAATAAATCACATTTTCATGTGTCTATTAGTCTTCCTTAATGTTTCTTTTTTTTTTGGTATCATAATTGTAATTCAATTTGCATGTGAAGTTTTCAGACATAACATTACATTCAACCAATCTTTGGCAAATAATCAAACTCACAAAGAAGAATGCCAATCGCTGGCAAAATTGTCACACTTTTAAATAAACCAATCACTGGCTATTTGACTATCATGGCCTTACAAATTAAAATGGCAGACAACTCTCAATGAGATAAATTTTCAAGTAATTTGATTAAGCCAATCTTTGGCTAATAATCCATTACAAATGATTCAGTAAAATTCTACAAAACTCACAAAGACAATCTCAACAAATACATAAACTGCCAATCACTGGCTAATTGTCAAACTCACAATAAAAATGCCAAGCACTGGGAAATACAAAGCACATACAAATATGGATAAATTGTCAAATTAAAGTTTCTATTAATGAAGAACACAAGTACCAAATTTGACCATGGAAACAAGTAATCACTACAAGCTCAGAGAAAAATGAAAAACAAATTGACTTATACAAATTCATTGTGACTCTACAAATCACAAAATCTAATAATTGTTGTCAATTTGTCTCTTCCAATCTCTTGACAAATTGCCCAAAGTCCAAACCCTCACCACTTATTGAAATTGTCTATTTGTCCTTTTTACATTGGAAGACTAATCGACCTAACTTAACACTCTAATTCCAATTAGAACTGTTTTGTCCTAGTCTATTTGTCTTCTACAAGAAAATTTGTCAAAGTTTCCAAAAATTAATGTCTTCTACAATTCCTACCTCTGAAATGGCAACCGATTTATTAACAAAGAGCCTTTCCAAAGACAAATATTATCATTGTCTTAAGCTTTTGGGTCTAACAGCTGACATGGTTTAAAACAAGGGGGGGACTCTTGATATATTAATAGATTTATCATTATAGTTTAAAATCTTATTTACATGTTTTAAATCAAGGAGGGTGTTAGATATAAATTATACATGTTAAATCTACTAGATTAGATATTACAATACATCCTTTGGTATAATCAAAAGATGCCACTATTTAGATATGTCTTCTCCTCTTTTTTATAAAAAAAAAATAATGTAATCTTTCAATATAATATAATATATATCTTTTGGTTACTTTCTATTAGGCCTAAAACCTTTGCTGTTCAACCTCCCTATCCACCATTTCAGTTTTTCCTCACCTTTCCACTAGCCACTAGCTACCCTCTGCCTCTTGTCCCTCTCCTCACGCTTCTACTTTATATTTTAATCTTGTTTTATTTCTTTTCCTTGCTCACTCTGCTTCCCTTTCCATCCTCCACCTCAAGCTTCCTCTTTGCGTCCACACCCTTCTTTGTTGCTCATTCACAACCACCTTCCAATTTTTAATTTTTAATTTTTATAAATTTTAAATGTCCTTTTATTTTTGTTTTTATTTATTTATTTTATCTTTATTTACATTTTTTTTTTAAATTCTTAACTTCCATCTTTATCTTCAAATTTCTTTATTTTTATCTCCACTTCCATCTTTATCTTTATCTTTAAATTTCTTTATCTTTACCTTCACTTTCATCTTTATCTTCAACTTCAACTTCATCTTTATCTTTATTTGCTGTTTGAATTCCAAACCTTAATTTTCAGTTTCTTTTCTTTACATTTTATCTTTTATTTTTCCATCATGAGTACCTTCGCCTCTTTTGTTGCTACTTCTACAAATATTCTGGTGGCTTCATGTTGAGCCACTGCAACTATAGCTTCTTCTTTTTCCAAAACTTGCAGTTGATGGCAGTAATTATCTGTTTTGGGCAAAAACTACTAAAGTGCATATATATGTGGAGCAATTGTCAAAGTGCATTACATTTCATAGACTTTCTAAAGTAAGTGACTCTATTTCTACCTCTATTTCCTGAAAAACATTACTTTTACTCCGTTGCCATCTTGTTCCTGCTTTACAACATCAATATTTGGAACTTAAAAGGCCAATGAGCTTTGGCACAAGTTCAAGTCTTGCTTTGACAATCAGAAAACCATCTCTGCCTAGGCCCTTCATGATTGGACTCATTTACAAGTGTTGAATTTTCCAACATTATTTTGTTGTTTTCAATAATGAATTGTACCACATTATATCACAACTAATGTATGTGGTCAGACTATTACCGAAAGATAAATGGTTGAGAAAACTCTCTACATTTCCACCAGTACTTGGTGTAGTAGCACAGCAGTATAGAAATATGAAATTTGAGAATCACTTAGATTTTATGTCTCTACTAGCGGTTGGCGCTTGCTATGCTACGCAATCATCATTAGAATTTTTATGTATTAGATAAAATGCAGAACAAAAATTTCAATAAATGTTCACATAAAAATTACTAAAATCTTTGTATAATTTTGTTTATAAGCAAGCACATATTGAAATGTATAATAGAAATTTATTGAATGATGAATGAAATATATGCAATGGTGAATATTGTAAAAGATACACATTTGTAATGCATTCAAAAGTTGACTCAACTGTTACGAACAATGGCATGAACAACTTAATTGTTGTGAAATCCAAAATCGTTTCAATTGAATAAATTTTTCAAATCATTTGGTAGTAGCAAAAGAATTTTGAAATCATAGAAGCTGTAAAAGTGATATTACAGAGGTGATTGCAAACTACTTTTCTATTTTTGTAATATAACATTGTGTGAAAGTATTATTTTTATATATGCATGATTGAAAATATTTTTACAAAATATTAAAACAAATTATTTCAAAGACTTATTGAAATCATTTTCATGCATTCTCTTCAAATATATCCAAATTTTACTAATATTTGATACAATGAATGCATAGCATAGCAAGTGTGAGCCCCTATTATTAATGGTAGCATTTGTGATATTATAGAGGGAGTTATGATTTTAGTAGTATGATTATATCTTGCTGAAAAGCAAAACAAACTCTTCTTGCGTAATATAGAGGCCAATCCTGTTAGAATTGCGGTTCCTGAGTCCCATATTACCAAGGCTTTCAATGTTAAATCTAAGGCTCACAAACATGGGAAAAATTGCTATAGACAACCGAGTAGCCATAGTCATAATTGTGATAACCAACAAGCATAAAAGAAGAATAACACTTTTTTTACTAACAGTCATGGAAAATGTCCGTCAGAGACGCGCTCTTGTCACAAATGTGGCAAAGTGGGCCATTTGAAAAATGTTTGTTGAACATCAGACTATTTTGTAAAGATATTCTAGAAGAACAAGAAACTTTGAGCTCAATCGCAAGAAGCCCACACCATGGATGCATCTATAGATCCATTTGGAGATAAAGACTTTGAAACACATGTTGTTGAGGATACCTCCACTGGTGAGTCTTTTTATGCGCTCCTTAACTCTGCAACTACTCATACAATCTTGTGGGATAAGAATTTTTTTGATGAAAATAAACTTTCAACTTGGCAAACTAGGAATTTGATGACTATGGCTGGATTGAATGTGTTTCGTTTCTAGGAAGGACCAATAAAAGTGATATTGCCTGAGGCACCACCATGACATGCATGCGTACTATGTTTTCTCCCTCTGTGCCTTGGAGCCTGATCAACTATCGAGGTTTTCACCTCTCGACCAAAATTCTAGATAGTAGAGCGGCTCTATTTTTTGTACAAAATAATAAAGTAGTAGAAACAGCCTTGACTGCAGCAAGTGGCCTATATCAGATTCCAATCCAACCACCTGTTGTATTTAGTTTTACTTTATCTTCTAAAGATAATAAAATTTCTCTTTGGCATGGAAGACTAGGTCATCCAGGCTCCACTTCATGTAGAAAATTTATTTTATGTATTGCTAGACATGATTTATATTCAATAGATGTTAATTCAATGACATTATGCCAAGCATACATCTAAGGCAAGTTTATTGCCAAATCATCCTTATGGAAGCTTTTTCATGAATTATCACCTATGCTTTCAAGGCTATACGGTGATATTTGTGGTCCAATAAATCCTATGTCTGGACCATTTTGATATATCTTGGTTTTGGTTGATGCATCAGGCAAACAACCAAATGTCTCATTATTATCAATGAAAAATTTGGCTTTTGCCAATTTATTTTCAATGCTAATCTATTTCAAAGCTCATTTTCTAGATTATCCAATCAAAATGCTATATACGGAAAATGCTCAAGAATTTTAATCAAGATTTTTTGAAGATTATTGTACTGCAACAGGAATTGACTTGGCCTACTTAGTTCCATAAAACATGTTCAAAATGGAAGCTTCCTCATGAATTACCACCTATGCTTTCAAGGCTACACGGTGATATTTGTGGTCCAAAAAGTCCTATGTCTGGAACATTTTGATATTTTTTGGTTTTTGTTGATGCATCAGGCAAACAATCATATGTCTTGTTATTATCAACAACAGATTTGGCTTTTGCTAATTTACTTTCAATGTTAATCCGTTTCAAGGCTCATCTTTCAGATTATCCAATCAACATGCTACGCATGGATAATGTCCAAGAATTTCAATCAAGGTTTTTTGAAGATTATTATACTGCAACGGGAATTGACTTGACCTATTCAGTTCCACATGAACATGTTTAAAATGGACTGGTTGAATATTTTATCAAACGGATCTAGCTTATTGCAAGACCACTGCTTCTTCATGCAAATTTGCCTGCATCTATATGGAGACATGCACTTCTATATGTTGCAACTCTAATTCAACTCTGTCCTTCATCTTTGGAGACTGCTTCTTCACTAGAGCTTCTTTCAAGACGTGTTCTAAATGTATTTCATTTACAAGTATTTGGTTGCCGTGTTTAGGTTTCCATTCCAAAACCTCAACATCATACTATTGGAGCCTATCGACAAGAAGGCATATACATTGGATTTGATTCTCCAAGCATTATTCGTTTTGTCAATCCATCAACTGGTACGTTGTTACGTGCTTGTTTTGCCAATTGCCAATTTGAAGAAGACATATTTCTATCTTTGAAAGGAGAAGCATCTATTCAAAAGCATTCTAAGGGCCTTTTGCTGAAGGCACCTGAGACATTTTCATTGAACCTTGATCCTCGAACATCTTTGGCTAAAACTGAGGTTGCCAAAAGATTGCGGATCAGACACCTAATGGCTTTAACCCCTAAAGGACCAACATGCATTTTTTGGCCGTATAGAATTTTTGGGCAGATACGTACAATTAGAGATTTCCATATTTTTGGCTAAAATTTTATTAGAAAGTGGGGGCGAGGAATATCTTTCATATGCACCAAATTTCATGACATTTGGAAATATGAGTAAAAAGTTATGGCCTAATATATTACCTTTTTTTAAAATTGAGCAATCCAGGCAGATCAGGAAAAATCACTTTTTTTGGAAACAAAAACTTGAAATTGGTTTTCTAGAGCTATATATAGATAAAAGCTTTGAATCATCCCATTTTGATCAATGAATCAAAAGTTATGAAGATTTTAAGTTTGCGGGCAGTTATGGATTTTCTACTTCAAAATAAACTTTGAAGTCCTTTATTTTACTCAATATTTTTTGAAAAAAATAAAATCCTAGGATGCAAATTATTTATTACAACATTTCCACCATTGAAATTAGCATTTTTCAATTCCATAATTAAATTCTTGACAATTTTGTATTTTGAATAATTCTCTACTACTATCTACTTACTATTTTTTTCCTATATGTTGTACAATTCCAAAATGAAGTGAAATTTTTCAAGCATATAGCCGACTTGTCTAGGAAAAAGAAATTAAAGAAGCACCATCATTTTGGACATTTTTTCATCAAAAAATGAGCTTGTGAAGTGATGCTGCCCTGTTTTTTGCAGGGCCAAAAAAATGGTTTTAGTGAATTTGAATGCTTATATCTTGCAATCCACGCAGTGGAAATTCCTGAAATTTTTAACATATATTTGCAAGTCATCATACTATAAGACCCTATGGTTTATGTGTCGAAATTTTTTTTTTTTTCAAAAATTAGATACTTTATACTAAAAATGGCAATTTTCGAGCGTTTTCGGTGAGAATATAGTCATGGAACTTTAGGGGTTAATGATGCACCAAGAATTACCAAAACTCCATTGAATGAAGCTCAGAATACTCCTGCTTGAGTTTCATTGCTATAAACCATTACAAATCTAGCTTTGCAACCACTAGGCAAACGGACACGTGGACTAGATAAACAATCAAGGAAGTGCAAGACAATGGCTAATAATACTCTTTCTCCTACGCGTGCAACAACCACTACCAATTTTATGGAATCACTTTCATTAGATTCTCCATCCAACATCACTATGGCTTTTGAGGCAAAAACTATTACTTATCAGCAAGACAAGTCCAAGTTGAACACAAACTTATCTGTAATGTACAATTGGGTACTGTAATCTTACAATCGGTCGATTTGAACCATTCAAAGATTTTTTGCATAGTATAGAAAAAAATTGAAATTTTTCATCTTGCATAATTATCATGCAATGCTCATGCAATTCCAATCAAACATACAAAGTTTTGGTTTCAAAAAAGCAAAATTCCATTTTTGGTGAATTTGTATAATTAATTTTTATGGTTTTACATAATATACTATTGAAAATAGTTGGTGATGGATTTTTTAATTTGATTGCATAGATTTGTAGGGAACATCCATAAGCACATCTTTCATATTAAAAAATACCCTATTAAGTAACAAAAATATGAGCTACGAAGAGTTAAATGTGAAGCGTCATATGATCAATATTTGTAAAATAGATATCTTTATGTTTTAATAAGATTTTGGCAAAGTGATTGTAAGATTATGCTGAAATGTACAAAATTAGTTACAATGCGAAGGTCAAATAGCAAAATCTTGTTAACCCATAAAGGACCAAGCACCATTTTTTGGCAACATAGCGATTTTGGGCAGCTCACTACGGATGGAGTTTTCATTTTTTTTCTTTGAAAATTTTACACAACATGTGCCCGAGGAGTAGCTTTAAGGCCCAACAATTTTCGTAGCTTTTGACTATACAGTTAAAAAGTTATTGCATGATATGTGATTTTCATTGGACGGCGGGCAGCCCGGGCAGCTCAAAAAACTTCTTTAAAAATGACTTTAAAAAAAAAAAAATCTGAAATTGGTTCTTTAGATTTATGTAGAAGTGTGAAGCTTTGAATCATTCAATTTGGATCTATGAGTAATTGAGTCAAAAGTTATGAAGATTTTAAGTTTGTGGATAGGTATGGTTTTGAAAGACTCCATACCTACCCTCAAACTTAAAATCTTCATAACTTTTGACTCATAGATCCAAATTGAATGATTCAAAGCTTCACACTTCTATATAAATCTAAAGAACCAATTTCAGGTTTTTATTTTTTTTTAAAGTCATTTTTAAAGAAGTTTTTTGAGCTGCCCGGGCTGCCCGCCGTCCAATGAAAATCACATATCATGCAATAACTTTTTAACCGTATAGTCAAAAGCTACGAAAATTGTTGGCCTTAAAGCTACTCCTCGGGCACATGTTGTGTAAAATTTTTAAAGAAAAAAAATGAAAACTCCATCCGTAGTGAGCTGCCCAAAATCGTTGTGTTGCCAAAAAACGGTGCTTAGTCCTTTAGGGGTTAAAGTAAAAAGATATCTATTTTACAAAATTTTACGATTCAAATTCAACTCTTCCTAGCTCATATTTTTGTTACTTAATGGGGTGCTTTTTAAATTGAAAGATGTGCGTATAGATGTTCCCTATATATATATATATACATATGCAATCGGATTAAAAAATTCATTACCAATTGTTCTTAATAAAATATTATGTAAAATCATAAAAATTAATTTTATAAATTCACCAAAAATGGAATTTTGCTTTTTTGAAACTAAAATTTTGTATGCTTGATTGGGATTGTGTGAAGATTGACTATTAAGTATGCATACCAAAATATACCAATTATATTGCACATTGTAAAAAACCTATGAATGGCTCAAATTGGCTAGCTGTAAAATTACAATACCCGACTATACTGCCATATAGGTGATATTTGGAACAGAGCAACAATTGAAATAGATGAATCACTCATTTCTATGATTGCAAAAAATCTTTCTTGCAAGAAAGATGATCCCGAACCAAGCACTATTGAAGAAGCGATGCGTTGTTCTGATTAGCCAAAGTGAAAAGTTGCTATCGAGGAGAAGTGTGATTCTTTGCAAAAGCAATAGGTCTTTGGACCTATTATGAATAATCTTACTACCCGACCACTTCGATACAAGCTTGTATTCGTACTTAAATGTAATGACAAAAGTCTGATTATCCGTTAAAAAGTTTGTTTGGTTGCTCAAGGTTTCACACAAAAGTTTGGCATTGATTATAATTCTATATATTCACCAGTTATTGATTCTATTTTATATCTTCTTAGAATGGCAGTGCATACCATCCTTGAGATGCGTCTTAAAGATGTGGTCATTGCTTATCTATATGGAACTCTAAATGCTCATATTTATATCAAAGTTTTACTTGGTCTTGAAAACACCAGTCCAATTCCATCCATTCCGAGTAAACATCATGGCGTTAAATTACAACAGGAGTTATATGGTCTTAAACAATCTGGACTCATGTGGTGTCAGCGACTACAAAACTATCTTATTAAACATCAGTTTATAAATGATCAATTGCTCCTATGTCTCTTTACTAAACAAAACAAAGATGGATTTGTAATCATTGCAGTATATGTTGATGATTTGAACCTTGTGGACATCAAATCTGCATATATTGCAGCCACTCAGCTCCTTACTTGTGAGTTTGAGATGAAATCGCTTGGCAAAACTATTTTTTGCATTGGCTTACAAGTTCTTCACAGGAAAGATGGCAACATTTTTCTTTCACAAACGGCTTATATCAACCGAATTTGAAAAGATTCAATATGATAGATGCTTATCCACTCTCTACACCTAGTTGGTCATAGGAACATAGGTGATGATCTTTATCATCCTTGTGAGGAGGAAGAACTATTGAGTGAACAATATCCATACCTCATTGCGGTCAAAGTACTTTTATATTTGGCTACATCTACAAGGCTTGATATTGCATTTGCAATTAGTGTGCTTGCAAGGTATAGTACCCGTCCCACACTACAACAATGGAATGGTATTAAACATCTACTTTGTTATTTGAAAAGAACTGAAGATTTGGGCCTGGGATTACATTATTATTGATCAATAGATCCCAAATTGGTTGAATACGCTGATGCTAGCTATAGGTAGATACCCTACAACATCCAAGTCTCAAATTGGCTATATTTTCTTACAACATAGAGCTGCAGTATCTTGAAAATCAGTAAAGCAAACAATAACTGCAACATCATCCAATCCTGCAAAAATTATTGCTTTACATGAAGCATCTCAGGAATGCATCTGGTTGAGATCTGTTGATAAATTTATTCAAACAAATTGTGGATTACTACATGATGATTCTCCAACTATCTTATATGAATACAATTGTCTTATATTCTCCAACTATACTTGTGCTGCATAAATGCAAGTGGATTTTGTTAAGGGTGATTGAACTAAATATATTGATCCAAAATATTTTAGTTATATCCATGACTTGATTACAAATTGAGCACTTGAAATCAAAAAGATTATATCAACAGATATTTTTGCTGATCTCTTCACTAAGGCTCTTCCATTATGTGTACATCGTCAACTTATTTATGGCATTGGAATGAGACAACTCAATATTTTGGAGCAAAAGATTCAATAGATTTTCATTATGAAAATGTAGAAACCTTTAATATCTTTCTATGGATTTTTCCCCATTGGATTTTACCATAAAAATGGATTGAAAAAGTTTTTTCCTTCATCTATAGTTTTCTCCTTGACCATAATTAAGGTTTTCCCAGATAAGGTTTTAATGAGGCAATAACTGTATATCTTGCAAGATTACAAAAATTACTATATTTGACATTGTATAATTTTATATAGAATTTTATGTTGAGCAAGGAGGAGTGTTAAGATTATATTAATATCTTAATACGCTTGCCATATAGTTGAATAGTCAACAATTAGTGATTAGATAGGAATCCTTTCCATTAATAAGAGAAGAGATCTATTCATCTTCTTCTAGCTTGCTTATGTTTCATACCTTCTTCCAAATGACACTTTTTTATTCTTGTGTACTTTGGTGTTCGCGTGGTTTTGTGGTTTTGTTTCGTTTTTTAGTCTTAACAACAACAAAGAGCAATTTCAATAAATTATTATAATGTGGCAAAATGCAAGTGATGCGTGCTTTCAAAATTTCCTCAAGAAACTTGAGCAAATTTGAGCAATGGAGAAAGCATCACATCTTCCAGAGTATGGTAGCAGGATGCCTAGATTCCATTTTTTCATTTCAAAACTTTTGGGCTTACACAAACAAAATCAATTTCTAGAATTCTAGATGGGAAACTCTGTTGTATTCTATCATTTTATGATTCAAACTTTCTTTGATTCAATTGGTATTTTTGGGGGCATAATTTTCTTACATTTCTACAGCATTACCTTATCATTCAGTGCAATGTTCCTCCATGGGCATTTGTCTCATTCTCGTTATTGGATAGTTGCAATAAACACCTACCGGTTTTGGCTCAAAATGGCCTCAGTACTGGGATACTGAGACTTTGGGAATAAAATTTTAAAAAATGAAATAAAATATGGATAATTTGTAAAGCATTCAAAATAGTGTGTATGTGAAATTCAGACCTAGAAAAATTTATCTCTAAAGTTATGCACATTCAAAGAGTGATGGAAAATGCTAGAGAATACACACTTTGGGATTTGATTTTTAGAAAATAGTGAAAAAATTCAAAATATTCAAAAAAAGTTATTTTTCCTAACTTAAAGGTGCTTCTCCTCAACTATTTGCAACTTTGGAGAAAAAAAATTGTATTCTTTGCACGTGCACAAAAGTAGTCCACTTTGAGCACATGTGGAAGGTGAACACTTTATTATTTTTGGAAAATTTCTTTGTAGACTTGTGTAACTTTAGTAGAACTCTTTGTATTCCAATTTTTACCTTCAAATTTGCATTTTTGCGTTAGAAATAGTACGGAAAAAAACCAAAATGGCCAAGGTAGACATCCAATCAGGGGCAGTTTAAAAATGGTAAACTAATTTTAAAAATTTGGAAGAACTTTGCAATGTTTGAAACTACCACATTTACCTTCTATTTAAATTTCATAAAAAATGGATCTAGGATGCAATAGTTATGATAAAAAAAAACACCCATCTAAGGTCAAGGGGACACCCAAAAGGACAAGTGTTTCTTGCAACGACCCTTGATTGAAATTCCACTTTGTTTGATTGAAATTTCACTTATGTATATTATATATATTCCACTCATATTTCACTTAAATCCACTTATATATGTATTATTCTAATTTATGCGTTAATACTACAATCAAAGTGGAATTTTAATCAAAGTGATTGTAGTATTAAACACATATGCGTCAACTTTGGTATCAATGAACTCATCTACGCCACGTTGGTTGAAACTCGTCTTGACTTGTCAAAATTGTGCTTGGATGGCTAAAAAAAAAAATATGAATCGATCCAAGCATTGATGAAGTTTGCTAGGTTTGTCCTTTGTATCTGTCGAGTTGGACGGCTTGTCCATTGAGTTATACAACTTCAAATATTGTTGAGCCATTTGTCAAACAATTGACGTTGGGGTTGAGATTGATGTTTTGATAGATATATTGATGTTAAAATGTAATGTGACACAAACAATCCTGTATGACACAGTATTCAATGTGATAAAATATTCTATTTTTCATTTTTGTGCATCTCAGTAGGGATATCTAGCAAGCTTTTGCTTCAATTGTGGAAGATATGTTATTTATTATATATCATGAATTATGATTTGATGAATAGTAATGTTAGGATCTCATAATGTTGATTTTATATTTTTATATAATGCACAATACTATGACTCCCTGCTCTTTGTGTGTATTATAAGTCTTTGCTAAATCTTAATTCTGGAAGTCTATGATGTTGTTTGTAGTTTTTTATCAAAAAAGTGCACAAATTGCGTACATTCTAACTAATACTATAATCAATCAGATATCACTGGTAGAAGAATGGATGTTTTATAATTGCTCAGGTAATGGCTAGGGGTCATCAATATTTGCAATGACTAAATTGTGACTATGGGCCCAAATAATGGTGTAGAAACTAACATGTCAAGCACTGCAGTCATAGACAATCATTTAAATGACTATAAGTTGATAAAAAGATGAGACTAAGAATGAAAAATTTGTTATTGATAGTTTGTCATATGTCTTGTGTTGGCAGTGCTGCCATCATTGATGTAGACTATGCTTGGTCATATTGTAGTTGTGTAACAATGCCTATGGGCAATAAATGACTACAAAATAACTGCCTTATGATTACTTTTAGATCAACATATAATGTTTCTAGATTTCTATGTTTGTAAATTTAGATTGGCATGTCTGACTAGGACTAGTTGTAGTATAATTGTAGTGCAATCATTGTATAAATGACAACTTGCTATTTGTTTGAGTCAAATTAGTTGGGTCACAAACATGGATGACTACAACGTGAGTTACATGACTCTTTGGTAGTTATTATACAATTATTTTATACATAGCAATTAATGGATCCAAACACCAATGACTATAGTTGTTTAGGACTTGTCATGTGATAAATACATCCTACACCTACAACTTCTCATCCATTAACAAATAGAATAGCTAATGTGTAGCTTAGAAAGTGACGTGGAATTGACACTGTTGTAGATTCATTGACGCACATTTGTGAAATTACTTCAGAGCAACCAATATATAATTGACAACTTCTAACTTCTCACCACTGTGGAATACGCAAATTTCTATAAATAAAAAATGAATATTTTATTATCTAAATAGGATTATTCTTCCATAAACAACTACTAATAAAATGACTACTACAAATTCATTCTTTGGCCATTGATTAGTTATAGAATTGTCATAGAACATATTGTGATGACTGTGATGTGATGGTTGCAAGTTGCATTTGGGTAATGAAGATGAATGGTAGAGATTTTATCTCTTTCATTTACAATTAGGATTTAAGTCAGTTTGAGCGTTTATCTCCACCATTAAAAGATAGAACATGCACAACTAGGTTCTTTGTGTTTGGACTTTTAGATCCTAAAGTGAGTGTCTAATCATCCTTCAATTGGCCGTCCAAGCATTGTATAAGTATTTTCTACCCACAAGTTCTAAGTAGTCCAAATCTTAGTAGAAATGGTTAATTGCAAAAGTTAGCGACATTGAATGTTTTGGCCAATCTAGGCCAGAAACTCTGAATTCAAAAATGAAGATGCCTAAAATCGAGTTTTAAGTGTGGGTGATTGCAAGAAACACTTGTACTAATTTGCGTCACTCCCTACATGCTCATTTGTTTTTTGGACATAACTTCTGCATTCTAGATCCAAATGACTTAAGATTTATAGGAAAGGTGCTCATGACCATTATACACTTTGCTTAATTTTTTTGCAATTTTCAAAAATATTCTTTACTAGTCCAAAAATAGTCCCCAATTTCATGTCACACTTGCCAATTTGGGGGAATTTAGTACTATTTAGTACCCAAAAAAACAAATTTGGAGCTGAAATTTAGAATGGTCTTCTAGTATATTTGTAGCTACATAGGAAAGGATTTCTAAAATAATTAATTTTGTATTGTGTGTAAGTCCATAATTAGAGCTTCTTTCTTCTTACATCATAGAATACATAAAATATTATTTTGGTGGTTCTTTTGGTGAATAACCATCTCCATAGAGTTGTTACAAATGGAGATTTTTTATTTTTTTTATTTAATTTTTTTCCTATTTTTAACTAATTAAAGCATCAAAGTGTCTGTTTACTTGAGATTTGGCACTTTTTTGGTTCTCCCACTTAGAGAAATTTTCTATGCTTTTCTTTCCTTGGATATCTTCATCTTCAAGATATGTACATTTGCCATTTTTTTTTTTAAATTCAAAAATTACTTTTTTAGTTTTAAAGTACTCCAAAAAAAAAAAAGCATGAGTACTATGAAAACGCAACAAAATCGGCAAGTGTTTCTTGCAATCACCACTTGTATGATCCACCCATTCCAAAATGATAAAAGTTAGGAATTGGACATTCCTACCAAAAGTTATAGGCAAACAAAATTTTGGCTCTCAATTAACCTAGAAAACTTTATCCATCTAGTACTACAGCCTGGAGTGTCCACATTGATTTTTTTGTATAGAATTTTATTCCAGCTTGTGGGAAGATTCAAAGGTTATTGTTTCAATCTAATTGGATGAACTCTAGTTTTGTTCACCAAAACTAAGCCTTTCAAAGACTAAACTTCATCCTACTCTAACTTCTTTAATTTTAATCCATGTTTCTTTTAAAATTATTGTAGTGAAGTCTTCAGACTTTGCTCTTTGTTGTAGTATAAATACTAGACGTCTTGAATTGCTTGTATTTGACCTTCTTTTGTGTGTATAGCTATAATGTTGCTGAAAAAGTGGATATAACTCGTAAAAATGGTCAAGTCAATCTTATAATCATAGGTTTAAGAATACCTATAGTCAATGAATTGCAAGATGAAACTTTTATTTTGAATAGCACTTCTATTAGCAACCTACAATTTCCAAAATTTAAATTGTTTCAAAGGAGTTCAAAAAATCCATATTAGCATTGAATTTGATAAGGGGCAAATAAAAATCATCCACATGCTAAGATTTTGACCAACAATGCCACAAACTAAGTTACCAAAAAAATGAAAAAAAAAAAATTTGGACAATAGAATTTGGCGGAATTAAGTAAAAAAGATTACATTGAGAACAATAACTTGAAGGTGGGCAACATTCAAGACAAAGTAGGCGCTGCATCAACTTAGAAGGTTTATCAATCATTTTGGTCTTTGCAAAGCTTTTTCCTGCCAAAGTTAAAAAATTGTAATAAAAGAGATAGAAAGCTCTCAAGTTACCATTCAAATTTTGAGTAGAATCATTTTTGACATAGAAACACACTTTGAAAGTTTTACCTTTGTATGAAGGATTTTTCAAATTCTTGCTACTCATTTTTCTCCCCTTCATATATTGTAATGGTCTAATCACTTCAAAATTATTGAGTATACATGTAACTCAAATAAGAGTAACATTTCAAATTAGGATTGGTCACCAATCTGGGCATTTTTTATTTTCTATGAGTAGTATTGGCCATTTGAAGATATTCAAGGTAAGTCAAAGATCTAATGATTTCAATTCCCCCCAAATTGTTTCAATAGCGTACGTCAAGATCTCAAACTCAATTTCAATACATGTCTCTACTTTGATCGTTTTCACTTAAATCACTTACAAAAACTTTAAGGGTGAAGTAATGAATCAATATGCTTGCAAGTTCTTGAAAATGCATATTTTTATAGAAATGTAATATTGAAGTTAGTAGAATTTTAGAAAAATATATAAATCTTCAAAATGTTGGATGATCATGTGTAATATAACTATCATTATTAGGAAAGTTTAATAATTAGTACAAAATGAAAGAAAAATGAAAGATAATAAATTTTATTCACATAAAATATCTTACAATTAATATTGGTCAAAACAACACATTTTATAGCGATTTATAACAAACACATTGAACTACAATTTACTTCAAAAAATAAATTATATTGTGTTACTTAATATTTTTTCAAAAGAAATATGGTCTAAAATCACTTTAATTTTCTATTCAAATCATTTCTTTATTAGAAAAAATATATTATCTCATATTAAAATTCTTTTACATTAATTCAATTCTAATTTTATCATGAGACTTCTATTATATACAGTAGTTTCAATGTTTCATGCTTTCATAAAAATTAATACATACTATTTCATCTAATTTAAGCCAAAGAATTTGGGTCAAGATTTAAAATAATAATTGTAATTAAGAGAATTTTCCATTTAATTTAAAGTATAATTCTTTGATTTAGCTCATTGAGATATAGATGATTAATTCAAATTTTTAATGAAGACTAACAATAAAATAGTTTGAAAAATTCAAAAAAATATATATAAATACTCAATATTGCATTTAAAATTATAAAATTAAACATTGTAATTTTTTAAATTTCAAATCTTATATATGCAATTACACTAGTACAAAATCTATTCTATGTTTACATTTTTGTAGATTTTTCTTTTGATAGTTTTTCATTATAGTTTCTTAAATATATTAAACTAATCAAGAATAAATTTTGACAAATTTTAATCAAAAATCTGTTGGAAAAAAAACACAAGAAACTCAACAAGTTTTATTTGGCAATTTTCCTTTGGAACTTAGAAAAACTTAGAAAAACTTATCAACATATATGAACTTGTCTTAATAAATTTTTGAAAAATATAACAGAAAAGAAACCCAACAAATCACACACATAAATATGGGAGATGGTTTTATACTAATATTACAACATTATAAAGCCTATAAATCTTGAAAATACACTAAAAGATGACGATTCCAAAAGGCAACCTCAAATTAGCATATTTAAGACATGGAATTACAATGCCTTAATTGAACGTTAAAATGATAAAATGCAATGTTGCACCACATTTAACCCCTAAAAGACCAAGCTGCATTTTTGGGCAATATAGCAATTTTGGGCAGCTCACTACGTATGGAATTTTTATTTTTATTTTTTGAAAATCTTATACAACATGTGCCCAAGGAGTGGTTTTAAATCCCAACAACTTTTGTAACTATTGACTATATAATTAAAAAGTTATAGCATGATATGTGATTTTCTCTAAACTTTGGGCAACCCGAACAGCTCAAAAAAATTCTTAAAAAATGATTTTTAAGAAAATAAAAATTTGAAATTAGTTCTTTAGATTTATATATGCATGGAATATACTCCTTGGGCACATGTTGTGTAAAATTTTCAAAGAAAAAAAATAAAAACTCCATTTGTAGTAAGCTGCCCAAAATCGCTATGTTGCCAAAAAATGCAGCTTGGACCTTAGAGGTTAATTGCTTTCAGATCCACTATGTTACGCCATTTCCAATATAGCTTTGGACATTGTATGGCACAATGGAGGATAGATGGGTTTTTCACGAAGCTCGTGCTTTCTCAAATGCAACTTATCCATGTTATATTCCATCTTATCTAATTAGTGAGAGATATCAAGTGGTTTCAAATACATGACTTATATCAAATTTGGAGAAGGTTACCAAGTCTTTTATATATTGCATCCATATTTAAGAGAAAACATGAGTATGAAGTTCTCATCAAGACTAATAGAAGACTTGGTACAACCATTTTGCACAATTACAATTTAAAAATAGTGTTCAATGCACTTGTTGGTAGCATTAGCACTCATATGAAAACATATAAATTATAGCATTTGTTGAATTTCTTAATCTTGTTTTAGCAACACATTCAATGACTTTTAGAGTTTGGGAAATATAAACATTTGTTGGCCTATTTAATTATACTTTTCTTAGTATGTTTCATTTAAACATAATTTTTTGTCATTTTGAGTCAATCAATTGAAGAACATGCCAAAAACTTTGTACCAAATGCATATGTTTGAAAAGGTGTTCCATGATCATTATTCATCCCATAAGTTGAATATTAAAAGTCAAAAGATTGACCCAAAACTCATGCCCATAATTTTCTAAGAAAATTGCGATGACATTAAAAATACTAGCATGAGTAAAAAAATTCCAAGCAAAGAAGTTATTTTCAAGGCAACCTAATCATCAAAAGGATGAATACCTAATCTCTAAATTTAAACTGTATACCCCCTCTAATCTAATCCAAATTGAATAACTCTAGTCTCATGGTGATGACGATCTTTGTTGGTAGTGCAAAAGTTAGATTGAATTTGTAAAGTTTTGAAGTTCCACATTACCATACACATAACACGGAGTATATAGCAATGGTGCAATTTTCAGATTGGGGGGGGGGGCATTTTTTTAATATGATGGGACTTTTTCACTTTTTCAATAATTCATAACAATGTCAAATCTCTACCAAACATTTAGAATTTTTTCAAACTTAAAAAGATATGTGATTTCATCCCTGAAAAAATAAAATAAAATAATATTCAATCATACTTAATGAAAAAATAGGACATGCACAGCAAAAAACATTGAGGTTGAGAACACGCTCTTAAGGTGCGTCGTTTAGGGTTAAAGCATTTGAAAGCAATCTTCGTGATTGAACAGCAGGGATTCACATCTGCTGCCGACACCCTCCGCACAAAACAACCAAGTGCGAACAGTGGGACAAATTTCACAAACGCCAGTAACTGCAAAATCGTTCTCTTTTAGAAAATGTCGTTTGAATGCTTGATGAGGAATCGCAGTTTTCACCTGCACATTACCTGATTTTGTTGAGTTCCCACCGGGGGAAAAAAACAGTGGGCACCCACAGACCACCTCATACTGTATTCCAAATATAAGGTGGCTGACAGTTTCTACTGAACTGTCTAACAAATCGCTAGAGTACACATTTGCGCAAAAATGTCAGCCAGAGAAGAGTGAACTTTCCAACTAAACTGCTGGGATTGCATCCAGCTGCCTTAAAAGGCTTCTCTAAGACTCATATACAACATTACTCAAATCAACCTGACTCGTTGCCAGGCAGCAGTAAAGCGAGCCGAGGTTTGAATCTAGCGATATTACGCATTCGTTCTTCTTTTGACCTGCAGCAAATTTGAGCCTGAAATCAGTATACAAAAGGAAACTACGAAATTATCCAGACTAGTACATCTTAACCTCTATCTGAATAAAACATTGAAATGTATGGTCATGCTTGAAAGTACACCTCTTTCGAACCGTTTTGAAACGCTGGACGTGGGATACCAGTAATTCATAGTCGGTCATAGAATCAACAGGTTTCTCAATCTGACATATAGAACAACAAATTGGTGCACCCATTGGTTAGTACAATTTCTACCACAGAAATCCGTGAAGCATCTTGTATAATGAAGGCAGCATTTTGAGCTTAAAGGACATTTCATTACGTTGAAAAAAATAACGATCCCAGACACTACTTTAAAAATCACATAGAAGTGTTGAATGGACGAAAGTGCACACCTCAGGTTGACACTGTTCATTATCACTTCTGGTGCCATTGTCGAGAGCATAGTCTCCAGCATTCTCTACCTCTGCAACAGACAGAGGTCTTGGCAGAGGTATGTTCATCACTTCACGCACCCCTGTCTGCAAATCAAGAAGATCTTTCAGATACTATCATAATAATGTGCGTGAAGCATTATAGAGAACGGAATGATGGTGCACCGTAAGTTACAAACAATTACACAGAAGATAATTACAAGTAATTCCACGGAAAATACAAAAAATTCACACTCAATCTTTGGGTACTCAAATTCTTGGATGCAGGGAGTTCATCGTTTACACCACATCTCAAGAACAGATTATCTTGCAGAAGTCTAAGCAAGAGTAAGATTGTAGATCTTTTTGTACAAAGATCAAAAGTTACATACCCTGTCTGGGCGCGGAATGTCGTTCCTCATCCAACGACGGCACAAAGAGTATAGAGATGAAGAATCTAATTCAGATACCAACCGCACCTGTACAGACATGCAAAAAGCTATCTTGAGGGAGTCTGCCATTAATAATGTCAAGACGGGCCTACTAAAAGAACGTCAATAGAGCAAATAATGGTATATAAGAATAGCAAGAGCAAATAAAATTATTTTTTCAAAACAATCCAGGTCCGAAGTGGGTACTTACTTTTCGATCGCCTATATGCACAACAATTTGCCTATCGGAAAGCCTCTCCCTGCAAATTAGAGGTGCTACTAAGAACTGAGTTCTTACATTTCAAAAATGAAAGTTGACCAAGATCCAGAAAAGGAGAAACAAAATGTAACCACCTTTGATAAAGTCCCAAAACCTCAGCATATTGCATATGATGCCAAACTATGCAACCAATCTTGAATGACTTGAAACTAGATAGTTCAATAAACAAGCAAAATTTCTTTACAAAAGGAACCAAAACTCGTACAAATTCTCCAACGAATGTCATTGCGCACAACAAGATGACCAGCAAGAGTCTAGGGACGAGGCAATCTTTTACCTCAAAGAAGTATCATTATGGTTACTTGTATGATTTCCAGAAACTGGAGTCCGCAATGCTGGATACATCTGCATAGAAAACGCATGGAAAACTAGAATATTTAATCAAAAGCAGTTGCAAGGACAATAACATCTAGCTCAAAGAGACCATACAGCTGGAGAGAGTTTCGCAAAAGAGGAGCCTGCCTAGGGTACGTCTCATCACAACCTGACACGCACTAAACCCACCAGTTGTTCCAGAATCTCAGATATACAGTCTGAACTGCCTAATTGTTACTTGTGTAAATGTAATTGTTATGTCACTATAATTCTGAGAAATTTTGTATTCCCAAGTTCGGATCAACGTGTTAGTTTTCATAAATAAAGTAAAGCGAAAGAACTACAGTGCATCATGTGTTTGTCAACGTAAAGGAGTTGAAAAGTGCCTTTCAAATTAAACCTTCCAACAGAAAAGCATAATTTCTCACTTTCATGTATCTCTTTAACTTGAGACTGAAATCTATTCAACAAAATTTATAAGAGTTATCATGGCTTAACCATCCCTCTCTAAATGTTATTCCACTGTAAAATTGGAACAATTTTACTCCCAAGCTCTAAGAAAGAGAGGGGTTGGACATTACTTACAGGCAGGGACTTGATTCCGGCAGGCCCTAGATCACGCAATTGCGTTTGTTGCGAAAACTGCTGGGGTAAAACCGGATGCTGGCGAGCTTGCTCTTGCGGAGACGACCTCGCCTGCGAATTGAGGACAGGATGAGGGTGGAACATCCGCGAGGGAGTGCCGGGCGTGTGCTGTTGTCCCAAGGGAGTTTGCCAACTTGCAGTCCGCGTGTGCGCCCTATGCATAACTTGCCGCTGTGCTCCTGCTGCTGCAGCTGTTGGTTTCTGAATATGCACAACTTTGTCCTGGGGACTAGTCCCGTGAGGCCGATGATGCAGCATCAATCCCTGCGGCTTTCCCAGCTGATTACCTCCTGGACTCCCTTGCACTGGTTGCCCCATGTTCCCATGGTTGGCCACAGGCCTGGTCACAATCGGATGAGCTCGGCTTATTTCCATCGGTCCCTCCCGTCTCCGAATCTCCACTTGGGAACGCGAAACTTTCGATCCAAGACCAGCGGACACCATCTGCACAGGATGGTGAGGATGCTGGCGAGGGGCTCCCTCTGCAATATGCTGCTGAGACCGCTGAGCAGATAAGTGTGGAGAAGAGAGATGAGCCTGCAATGTCCCCGAATGTGAACCAGGCAAATGGCCACCAACGTGTTGCAAAGGCGAAAGTTGATGAGGAACGTGATTGTGAGCTTGACTAGTCACACGAGCTGGTCCCAGAGACAATGTTGTATCAACTGCAGCCGGCCTCGGCGTTGTGGCGGCTAGTCCCAGAGGACGAAATCCTTGCCCATCAGAGAGGAGCTTGCTTGGTGTAGGGATACCAGACTGAGCGAGAGGAGAATCCACTTCAGTGGATACAGGCCCTCGCGTTGTTGCCATGCCGTGTGATTAGACTCTGCTAAAAAATCTCCCACATCACAAAAAACACCACTCTGCTCTAAAAAAAAAAAAAGCTAAAATTCAAACAATCCCAAAAGCTTCAAAAAATAAAAAAGCTAAAATTCAAAACAATCCCAAAAGCTTCAAAAAATAAACAGCAACACACAGCCAATTCAACCGCAAGCTAATCGAGCGGCGCTCTGTCTCCATCAAGACCAGATTGCCGCGTCCCCATTCTCCTTCTCCCTCAAACGCTTCCAAACCAACCAATACACCAATTTCCTCAAAATCAACTCCCATCGATCGCAAGCCCAAAGCAACTTCCTCTTCTAATCACCCCGCATTGCCACGCACACCCTCACAACCCAAAACCCTACGTCCCACCCCGCTCGCCCCTGTACCATCATCCCGTTCAAACCCTAAATAGCGACCTTCACAGAGACACCAGAGGTGGTGGAGAGGCCGGCGCTCAAGAGATTGATTCATTCCTGTCGCTTCGCGAAAAACCGAAGCGCCAAAACAAAACAAAAAAACTAGACTGCTGGAGCAGCAAACATGGCAGGAGATACCGGTAGTGCATTGTGTGTGATGTTGTGTGTGTGTTGTGTGGTGCCTCGGGAAGGGGGTCGCAAGCAGCAGAAGGGAGGGAAAGGCCAGAATACAAACGCTGAAGAACACTGTGACAGTCTAGGTGGTCTAGAGGCTGCCTAGCTAGTTTAGTGTCTCATTTGAATTCAATGCCTTGGGGACGACGGACTTCTGTTCAATCCAGGGTCCTTTTTCTGTTCGTTGGATGGATGAAATTCGAGCGGGGATATCTCAATCAGTCTTGTTTGGTTTGTTGACGGGTCCGACAGTCTACGAGCAGTGCTGAAAGAAATTGAGCCAAATAATGAAACTCCAGCCAATATCTGAAGCTCTCTATTATTATTCCTCGGTTATTCGTAGATAGGCCTCAGTTATTCCTTGCATTTTTATTTGAAATTTGAAATATAACAATTGTTGTGAAGTACACAGTAAATATTACATTCTAAATACCTTGCAATGAAGTCTCCTTCCCGTCCTAACATGAAAGACCCTCCAAGAATAAAATATTTTATATTGGCAATATTTTAATAACAAACATTAAATCTAGAGGAGACAAAGCTAATAATATCTTTTTAACCAAAACGATGAATTCCTTGGAGACAAGTCTCTCTCCCTTTTTGACATGAGGGACTCACATAAAAATAAAAACAATCTATATAAAATATTTTAATATCAAAGTCAAATCCAGAGTGAGCAAAGCTAATAATATCTTCACCTAAAACTTTGTACACATGTCTCTTGTCTTTCAAAACATGAAGGCTTGCAAAGAATAAAATAATCGATGTACAACATTATAATAACAAACATCAAATTTAGAGTAAACAAAGCTGATAATATCTTACCCAAAAAACTCCACCAAATATGATAGGAAGGGATATCCCTCTTCCCTAGGATTGTGGAAGGGTTGAAAGACTTGAGGCTAAGAGTGTTATAACCTATCCTTACTCTAAAGCAGCAGCCTTTGGGAAAAACTATCATTCATTACTTTTGAAGTAGGGGTGATTTTAGGCACTTTTGTAGACCAAGGATTCATTACTATTTCTACAAACTTTAAAAGAATATAAACAAAAGTTAGTGAAATGAAGCTTCAATTTCTCCTTCAAAGAAAATGTGTTAAACAAAAATTCAAAATGTTTAGCCTCTCCAAAAGGAGGATTAGTCTTTCCCTCCTTCAGAATAAGAATTCAAGTTTTTAGTAGTCAATCATTGCAATCATGTTCTATTCAAATGTGCACTTGTTTTGTTCATCCATCAAAATGTTTATAGATGTATATGTTAGTTTTCTATCATTTATATAGTATAGAGTTTTCAAAACTCTTTTTTCAATAGTTCAAGAAGCCCAAATATGTTCACATCAAATCCAACTTTTCTAGTTTAAAAAATGACTTTCTTACAAATGATTTCAAAAAACAAACCAAATATAATCATAGAAAATCATATAATTAGAATTTGATGTTTTAACCCAAAAAAAGATATTCTTGTAAATATTATTAAATAACCTTCTATCCACAACCAATTCTAGAAGGAATTTCAGTTTTGGATTTCCAATTTCATTTGTAAAATAGTAATTGGTACAATAGTATATCAAAATTATATAGATGTGATCCATAAATTAGAGTTTGCACTTTATGCTTGAAATTCATCATCAAATTAATCTTTTGGGTTGCAATATATAACTCGTCTTTACAATTTTGGAAATTTGGAATACCTTTGGTCTTTAAGGGGTTAAAAAGAAAAATATAGTTGGACAAATTTTCACGTATCAAATTGTTAATACATGTTGAAGTGCATATGAAAGCCCATTTATCCCTTTGAAGCAGAGGATTTAGAAAGAATTATATGCATTGGACTCAACAAGAGGGACATAGTGTAACGATTATCAATAGGTCTTTCTATTGGAATGTCTCATTATTTTTGCCAAGGCTATCAATATTTGTTTGAAAAAACAAAGAAATAGGGGGCATTGCGAGGGGCATTGCGAGGGGTATTGTTATCAAATAATGAATCTAGGTATTAAATGCTATCAATAAATGGAAGATAGATGCGCTGGATACATCAAACTCACACATTACACAATCCGCATAAGGAGAAAATGTATAAATTCTCCTACAAAGTACTACAAAGTATTCTACTACAGATATTTATAGAACCCTTAACTACAAAGTTCAACATTTAAATTCAATATTTTCAAAGTAATCTATTCCATGAATTTACATAATCCTTATCTATAAAGTTTAGCATTTCAGATCAATATTCTCAAAGTATTCTATTATAAAATTTTACATAACCCTTTACTATGGATTTTATTTTTACATGTGAATGAAATTGTTGTGCTCTTTGAATAAAAATAATCAATACCTTAGATGAGGTTGTTTGTTTTGTTTTGTTTTGTTTTGTTTTGTTTTGTTTGTAGCATGGACAACTTCCTGACCGTGCGTCCCCCAGCCGCGTGCTTGGTACCGTCGGAAAGCTCTCGCCGAGGAGGGGTGCACCGGCTTGGTTTTGTGGCGTTTGGAGCGGTGGTGCAAAAGTTATTGAATTTCAAAGTATTTATTGATTAAAAAATTAGAAAATTACTTTTACTTTGATTTTGGTGGCGTTCTTGGTATTGGGAGTGGAACCGGGAGTAGAACTGGGAGTAGAATCGGAAGTAGAACCAGAAGTAGATGAAAATTGGGCCAACGGCACAGGGTCACACTAGTATAGTATCAAACACATTTGAATTTAGAATTATTTTATATTTTAGTCTTGGACACATTCTAAAAATATTATAAACAAAAAGTTAAGTTAAGATATAATATATGATTAATCCCTAAAGGACCATGAGTGTAGATTTTGAAGAATGAATGAACAAAAATACATCCTAAACTCACCAAAATGCGTTTTTTCATCCATTAGTTTTGATTGAAGATTCTTATATTAGTTCTTTAACATTTATACGGTTCAGATTATGAAGATTTTGCTTTGCAATATTCTATAATTCAAAAGGTATCGGGAGATCTAGCTTCAAAAAATGACTTTTTCAGTTCAAAAAATGACCTCTCAAAAATGACTTGAATCAAAAAATCAAATAAAAGTCTTCAAAAATCACTATAATTAGAATTCAGTAGTTTGAACTTATAGGAAAAAAAACTTTTAAAAATCATAAATATTCAATCTACAATTGATTTTAGAAGGAATTTCCAATTTTTGGATTCAAATTTTATTGAAAAATATTGGTATGCATTTTCGTTGATCTAACTATATGAATGTGATCTATAAATAGCATTTTACAACTATTGTTTGAGAGTCATCATTAAAATATTCTTCTAAGTTGCATTTTATAATAGATCTTCACAATTTTGGAAATCTGGACACCCCTCCGGTCCTTTAGCGGTTAAAATTCCAATATAATTAGTGATAATTGTGTGGAAAATTATAACAATAGCAAAAAGAAATGAGGTAACAATATAAATCTATGCAAGAGGGTCGTGTCCTTGATCTCTACAAATTTTGGGCCTTAACTTTTGTGTCAAACCTCAAAACATTCTAAGATTCAAAACTAAATAGAATACCCAAGACTATTTTACAATCTTTCTTAATTTTTCAAAAACATTTATATATATAACCCTCAATTATATATATATATTTCTACATTTTGGAGGAGGTATTTCCATACTATTCTTAGGCTCAAAGTTTGGAATGTACATTAACATTTGAGGTGATCTACTAGGATCACACAAATTGACAAAGAGCTTTCTAAATATATAAAATCTCCATCTTATACATGTTTGCACAATGCATAGTGCTCATATCATCAAGTAAATTGCAGAATTTTTTTCTTAAGATATCATTCATTGACAAATAAGCTCCTTCAAGCTGGAAATATTGGTCAAGTTATTTTTATTTTACTTAATATTTTCTAAAAACAAATACACCAAAATATTATGTTTTTGTAATTTCAATCACTTTATTATTGTCCATAATTCCTAGCAAATTTTCTTAGGCTTGAATTTTTTGAAGCCCATTATTTATTTTAAATTTTTGGTCAATTATTGTTTTTAAATAGTTTTTTTGACGTCTACTATCCTATATAGCACAAAATCTATACCAACTCAAAGATTGAAAATTTCATCTTCTTCTTGGCTTCAAATCTATTATATTAAATACAATGCATCATAAAATCCTATCATATTTTCATCCCAATGGATGGCTCCATTCTCATCCATTAGTTGACAAATTCATCCAGAACTAATGATGGTACATTCATTCGGAAAAAGTTGACAATTGCAACAGTATTGCAACAATATTGTTGCAATATTGAGAAATTTGTTTAACAATCTAATATTGATACAAATTGAAACAATATTGTTTACAATTAAAATGTGCAATATTGATATAGTATTAAAAATCTACAATAACAATACAATTGCAGTATTAATAACAATACAATTGTAGTATTTGATTTTGTATTTAACAATACAATTGCAATATTTAATTTTGTATTTCTTCATATTAGATATTGATCTGTTGCAATGAACACTTTAAAATTACATTTGTATTGTTTACTTTTGCATCCCGAAATGGATGCTTACATTCTCATCCCTTGACGCTACAGTACCATTTGTTAGGACAAAACTTGCACCCCATGTGAAAGGGGCCATATCCTTTGTAAAGGAATGTTGCAACAGGATAGTAATTAGGGTATACTTTCACACACGAGAGTGACAGGACCAAAATATTTCGGAGCAGTGACCGACATAACTCAAGTTAAGCCCGTGCAGCAACCCACCTCCACCGCGGAACATGTTCGCCAGCCTCGCCCACCCTTGTTTCACGGACCCAGACTCTGGGTCCGGACCGAACCTGTCAGTCCGATCGAGCCGAGCCGGCCAGCTAGATCGATCACGGGATCGAATCCCCGCTCAGCCAACGCTTCTGGAAGCCATGGGGGGGTTGGGGGTGCGAGAAGACGTTAGAGAAGCTCCCGAGCGTTCTTCTTATTCAATTCCTGGAGCCATTTAATAATTGGACGAAGCTTCGGCTCTGTTTGGCTGTGACGCTCTTGTTGCAGCGCTTCTGGAGCTCGGTCCGCCATAGCCACGGCGGACGCAAGAGCTTAGCTCCCTCTGGTTTGGTCGTCGTCGTCTCTTCGGGCCGTAGGATCCGCGGGGGCTTAGGGATGTGAAGTGCCTGGTGGAGGGCGGGGATCGGGTTTGCAAGACCGACGGGAGTTGCGAGGCGAAGGAAGAGCCAGGCGCGGGCGGGGCGGTGGCTGAACGCGGAGATCGAGGCGCGGTCGTAGCGTGGTTGCATCACGGCCGGGAGTTGTGGTTTGCGGTCCTTAAGGATTGCAAGTCGGGATGGCGTCGCAGCAGAGCATTCGCAAGGCTCTCGGTGCGATCAAGGATTCCACGAAAGTTGGCCTCGCCAAGGTTAACAGCACGTACAAGGTACACGATCGCTGCGCTTGGATTTTTTCGGTTTTGATGCATGGCAGCGTGCGTGCGTGCGTGCGTGCGGAGCGGGGGTGTGGTCCTGGGGTTAGGTTGCCAGGTGGAGTCGGAATCTGATTTAATGGCTGGAGGATGAGTTTGGCAGCTTGTATCGAAACATTTTTCTCTGGAAATCGGAGTGAGTGAGCTAGGATTGTAAATGTTTGATGCACTTCACATCTCCTGCCCTATTGTGTTGGGGAGTATTTGTGGCACCGTGCATGCGGAGGGAGTGTGGCCTTGGGGAAGGGGATGTTAGGGTGTGAGGTGCGTCGTTGTGTATTCGGAGTATGATTTAAGACCCGTATGATGAGTGTTTTTAGTTTTAGTTCGCCGCATCGAACATTTTACTGTGAGAATCGAAGGTATTGAGCTAGGATTGTAATTGTCTGATGCTCTTGATATCCCCTGCCGTATTGTCTCGGGGTGTATGAATGAAAAGAAATACCGTGTTCTTTATTACCGAGACGAGTTCGTTTTCGTATGTCTGAATAGACCACTCTTGATCTTAGGAGAGAATGGAACCAATGTCCAATAATAGTCTCGCGAGTGAGATCCTGATTGGATTGTCAGTATCCAGCTGAGGATTTAAAAGGCAGGATTGCATGACCTATTCCATTCAAAGCGTTGTTTTTGATGCAGTCTTTTTGTGAAGAATTCAGGTGATTGTTCTGATTGTTTTCATTTTAGGAAGTTTCTGACGCCCTGACTTCGCCGATACTTGCAGGAACTGGACATCGCAGTTGTGAAAGCAACGA
Source organism: Neckera pumila (assembly GCA_963969595.1). Taxonomy (NCBI): domain Eukaryota; kingdom Viridiplantae; phylum Streptophyta; class Bryopsida; order Hypnales; family Neckeraceae; genus Neckera; species Neckera pumila. The sequence continues at coordinate 42,177,090 of OZ018409.1, read as the reverse complement.
ATCATGTGGAGTGTCCCCCGAAAGAGAAGCATGTGCGAAGTGAGTCTCCTTACACATTGGTTTATGCTATGTCTGTTCAGTTGCTGTTGGATTTATGTTTCTTTATTTGTAGTTAGATGAGTCTGATTTTGTTCTCGTGTGTTATGAGCAGTGATCTTCTTGGCTACTTCTGCATCAAGGCCTCGAGCAGACGTGGCATACTGCATTCATGCTCTTGCCAGACGAATTGCCAAGACTCATAACTGGACGGTAATGTCTAAGAGAAATCCGAACAATCGTGTGTTCTTAACTTCGTTTATGCTGATTTTGTTACATTTGCCTCTTTGCTCACGTGCTTTTGGTCGGATTAATCTGTTGGAAGATCCTACACTTTGAAATTTGAGGATTACCCCTGAATTGACCATTGCTGGCGAGAAGTAGTCAAGAATGGGTCAGATAATAGTTTGACTAAATCACTAGGACATATGGAGGCTTAATATAACTGAGTTGAATTAGGGATACGTTAATTCCCCCTCATTTGAAGTAGAATACTGATGATTATATTTTCTTTATCTTTTCTTACCTCCTCTGGATAAGGGTTTCTCTGAGTTGGCCGAAGTCTTGTCGATTTTACTAGAAAAGAGACTTTGTCCATTATGTTGAATACGATCCTGTCACGTTGAATCAATACATTTGGAAACCCACTACTGCATTCTCGTAAGAAATGATACGGGTGCAATTTATTGAGTGTTAATCAAGCGCTTAAACCCTGGTTGTAATTTGGTGAGTAAGCTTCTAGTGTATCAGTCGTATTTCTGCCAAGCGTCTAGTTGGACATATCAGACATGTATTGCAGATCTGTGATCATTGAGATGGGATTTGTTTCGTGTGATAGGTCGCACTGAAAGCCATGATGGTTATTCACCGGACGTTAAGGGAAGGGGACCCGACTTTTCGTGAAGAGCTGATTAATTACGGTCGTAACAGGGGTCACATCCTCAATCTTTCCAATTTTAAGGATGATTCAAGTCCTCATGGTAATAGTCTCTTTACCGTATTATTTGCTGACAATCGCTGTCCGCTATTGAACCCTCTAGAGCTTTCTTGTTAAGAATTCAGAAATTATTTTGCTATTACTATTATTGTTATTATTATTAATTGTTTTATGCTTATCTGCGGTGCTATTTGAAAGTCTATGTATGTTGCTCATTTGGAACAATCGGCTCAAACAGTGGACGTGTGTTGGTGTTTGATGGTGTTCCCTCTAAGGCCATTGTTTTATTGTTTTTTTATTACCTTCAGCTTGGGATTACTCAGCGTGGGTACGCACATATGCACTATTCCTTGAGGAGCGCCTTGAATGCTTTCGCGTTCTGAAGTACGATGTGGAGTCCGAACGTCCAACAGTAAGTCTTGGATTGATCTCTTCGTAGAGTTGCAGGTTCCTTCTATCTTTGTGATACGTTAAATTGCCTTCGACCCATGATGTTTTTGTTCAAGCTACTAGTCTATGCGTTCTGTTTTTCGTTGACTATGGTTGCTGTACTCTTGTAGGGGCATAGTAGGACAAGGGAGTTAGACACGGTAGAATTATTGGACCATTTGCCTGCTCTTCAACAGCTCCTTTACCGGCTCATGGGTTGTCAGGTGATTATCTGTGCAATTGATTTCTTTGCAGATTCAACTGTTTCACAACATATCAATTCCGCTCAATGCTCTCATTCATAATTTTCCCTCATCTGGTTCCTGGATTATTTGTTCACGGAGAAATACGATGCATGCTTCTTTTCTGCTGCCGAGAAATCTGAAGGACTGATCTCGTGTCAGGAATTTATAATTCATTTGTTGTTACATTTGCAGCCCGAGGGAGCTGCTACAGGCAACTATGTCATTCAGGCTGCTCTCGGTCTGGTGCGTACATGTGATCCATTCTGCTTTTTATTTTTAGGCACCCAATTTTGGGAAGGAGTGCTAATTTAGGGTTACCTCAGAGCTGTTTAGGGTAGCACTGAGTTCAGTGATTACTACTACTGACTCGCCCTTCTACTCACGTTTATCCCTTCAGCAGAACTTATTTCTTCTATTCACATCATTCCCTACCGACAGCTTCTAGTGTCTGGACCCTGCCATTTCACCTTCTCCGTTTTCTCACCTCTCGCTATTTCTTCTCGTGCACCCGGTGCTTCGACAGGAACCACCCTTAACCGCACCGGGTGTGCTCCTAAATCTACATTCTCTCCTAAATTTGTACCTTGTTACCCTAGTATTGTATTTTACATACTCTTCGCAAAGTTTGAATTTCATACAATAGGTGTACTTGATGGGCAGGTACTAAAGGAGAGCTTCAAGCTGTATCGTGCGATCAATGATGGAATTATCAATCTTGTTGACAAGGTGAGTGTTATCAGGTGCGCTCTTTTGGTGGAATTTTGAGTTTTGGTCTGTTCCAGAAATTGTTCCTTATTTTCTGTCTGTGGGAATGCAGTTCTTTGAAATGCAGCGACATGATGCAGTGAAGGCACTTGAGATTTACAAGAGAGCTGGACAACAGGTGAGGATCATCTTCATCTATTTTGGTTCAGCTGCTGACTTGGTGGTGTTGTGCACTATGTGTTGCTAATATATGCTTTAAGCATGTTCTTAGAATTCGGAACAATGAGTCCGACAACATGTACTTCTAACTATTTCGGTATCTCATGGAGATTTCAACTGTATCCGCCATGGTTATGTTGCAGGCTGAAAGATTGTCGGATTTCTACGAGGTTTGCAAGGGGTTGGACCTTGCTCGCAGCTTCCAGTTCCCCACTCTTGAGCAGGTAGTTTGCACGAACTTCTGGCTGTAATCAACTTTGTTATAGACCATTCTTTGTTCATTTTAAAATCAACAACATACATGTTTATAAGATTTTTATTGTCTATCTTGTTTAATTAAATGGTTTACTCATTCATTATCCATCACTCTGTTCACTATCTAATTAATAGTTTTACCTTTATTTCATGCTCCAGCCTCCTCAATCCTTCCTTACGACAATGGAGGATTACGTCAAAGAAGCCCCTCGTGCGGGAGCCACGTTGATGCTGAAAAATGAACCGGTGAGCACTGTTTCATACAAGATTATTGTTCCAAAGCTGGTTAGTCTGAACTACCAAAGTCACTCTCAGGTGTGACTCTTGATTCTGGGAAAATTTTGTGTGATTGTACTTAATAAGCATGCCATGCTCTGTTATGCATGATTTGACACTCCTCTTCCTTACATGAATAGGAATATGAAGATGGAAGTCCACCACGTGCACCGTTGGATTCAGCACCTTCCTACAAGGAAGAAGAATACGAGGATGCTTCACCCAAGGCTCAGCTTCCTGTTCCCGAAGAGTTGCCACCGCCTCCTCCTGAGCCTGCTGTCGTTGAACCCGTTGGAGATCTTCTGGTAATTTTTATGTTCCAAGTACATTTTTTGAATGGTTCTTGCTCAGAATATTCTATCATAATCTCCTGCATTTTTTTTGCGTGCTTTATTTATTATATTCTAAAGGTTGAATGTAGGACTCTCTTATCGCTTACCGAATAGATGTTTGGTAAAATATCAAGTATGATCGAGTCTTTCGTTTCTTGATGTTCTGATGTTTTGGAACTTTTAACTAGTTCTAGACATCTGTTTGAAGAGATCATCTTCTTCATTTAAGGAAAAAGTTATCTAGAGTATCTGACTTATTTCTTTGCATTTGATTCACAGGGGTTAGACGCTGATTTACCAAATGCTTCGGCCTTGGAAGATGCCAACGCTCTGGCTCTAGCAATTGTTCCAGAGGGTAAGTTAAATTTTCTCATTGTTATTAGAAATTATCTCATCCATTCTTTGCAGATTCTGGTTTATAAGGTCCGTTTGCACTCAGTCCATTCACTTACTCAGTGTTAGTAAATGAGTACGTGAGTTCGGATTTTCGTTTAGATCAGATTCATTTAAAATCATGCTAACTTCCGGTCGAATCTCTAAATGTGAAAGGCTCCTCAGTCTGATGTAAGCTTGGGCTTTCGATTCCATTCTCGTATGTCTGCAGGTCAAAGTGCAAATGGGAATGGGCCTACTTTCGATATCAATGATCCATCTGGTTGGGAGCTTGCCCTAGTCACGAATCCTACAGATACTGCGACTGCTGCTGCAAACCATAGCAAACTTGTGAGTACTGGAGTCGTTTCTGCAAACCAAAATTCACTTTAAGATAGAACATAAGACATCTTTAATCTTATACTGAGGTTTCTATATTGTGAAGAATTATCTCATATCACAGTAACGTATCTAAATACTCCACATGGTGTAGGTAGGGATCATTTCAGTTGTCCAGGGACAGTCTCATTATTGGTTCGCTGTTGGATTTTATTTGTCACAAAGGTCTAGCTAACGGTGCAATTCTTAAAAAAACTCCAACAGGCTGGTGGTTTCGATAAGTTGACACTCGACAGCTTGTACGATGACGCGCTACAAAAGCGTGGACCGAATGGAGCAGTTCCGAACAGTTACAACATGGGAATGAATGCTCCTGCTCCTAACCCCTTCCAAGGTCCAGGGGTGCCACCCCAACATACGGACCCCTTCATGGCTTCTGGACAGTATGCACCTACGACGAATGTGCAAATGGCTATGATGCATCACGCTTTGATGCAGCAGCAACAACAGCAAATGGGAGGGGCTCCTGGTACTCCTAATCCTTTTGGAAACCCATATGCAGCACAGGGGGGTGGTCAATTTCCATATGGGTCTCCTCAGGCGGCGCCAGTACCTGGTCAATTGGCTCTGCCGGCTCCTCCTCCTGCGTATCAGAACCCATTTGGGAACCCGGGGTTGCTTTGAAGTGTTTTGTTTTATTATTAAATACAGTTCCTTCTGGTCTACGTAACGTGGTCCCTCCTCAAATCATTGGTTTTGGACCGTGCCACTGCATACGGTCATATACATGTTAGGGTCTTGGTGAGATAGGTCGTAATGAAAGACAGCATTTATCTGGCTCGTTAGATGAGCCATGTTAGTGAGAAGAGAATTTTCTATAGCTAGGAGTTAAGTTACATTCCACACGCATTATGTGTAGAGAGCCAAAGGAGTTCGCATTATTGGAAGGCAAGGGAGAAAGGTCTTTCCGCTTAGTTCCCTGTTCTGGTGCCATTCAGGGTCAATGGCAGTTGATTTTTGTCAATTGTCTGTCATTTATTTCCATCTGTTACTGTTTTAAGTACAGGTATGTGGGACTTGTATAATAAGTGTTTGAAATCCTCCAAACTAATTACTTGCATTTGACCTTTGTTTCTTTGCGGGTCATTGTGGTATTCACTGTGAGTTACTGTTTAGTCTTATAGAAGCAATTTTTGTGGTTAGGTTGTTATTTTAAGTTCGAATGCTTATACAAACCTATGTGCGGTTATCGGCTCCCTTCGAATTCCTGCTGGCGGTAAACGCATACGGGTCAGCAGGAATTTAACATTTGAATGCATGTTGCACAATTTAGGTGATGATTGCAGGTGTACGTACCTTAAAAGTTTCTAAACCTGAACTGAAATTTATAGTGCAATTTCTTTTAGTTATGATGGTTTAAAATCTGACAATTGAAAGATCATCTAAAAAATTCAGATTTTAAAATGCAGTCATGGAGTAAAATCAAAAATGTTTTTAATTTTTTTTTAAAAAGTTGCCTAGGCTTGATCATGTCGTGCTTCATAACACTCAGTAGCCCTACAGTGATGGTGTGGTATATTCCACACCCCAACAATGCTTCATCAATAGCTACTAATGAATTAGATAGGTGGAGGATGTAGAGGCACACCATCTCTGTAGAACCAAGGCAACATCAACACATGCTCCTGAATGTTATGTTAGGGTGGAATAACTTTTGCTCCCTAATACCAATTGAAATTAATATTAATCTTGAAAAAGGCTAATTTGGTCTTATATCTTCAAAAAAAGGTATAAAAGTCATGCCAAAAATTGAAATCACATTGGAATCCTCTTGAATTCTTAATTGCCAACAATCCACGTACACCATCACCCTATCTCCAATTACCCTAATTGGTTGATTGGAATTTTTCTCTATCTTAACCCCTAAAGGACCAAGGTGATTTTCCTATCAAAAACCATTCAAAACTGTCATTTCTATTGCAAAGAAAAAAGAACTTTAAGAACTATGTTTTTTTTGCATATCCAACCATAAGATCTTATACTTGATTAGTATAGGAATACGTGGAAGAAATTTCAGAAACTTTGACCATGTAGATTGTAAGATATATGCATTTAAAGTGAAGAAAACAAGTTTTTTTGCACCTCACTTGACTAGATTTTTTGGCTTTGAATCCTTTTAGTTCAAATTTTTTGCACTACTGATTTTGATTTTCTAATTATTTATGTTAAGTGGTGGAGTTGAGAATCTACAAAAGAATTTAGGAAACACAGCACTTAATTTACACTCATTAAAAAATTGTTAAATAGAGGTGGATTCAAGATGGAAGAAAAACTAAATTGTTAATAGCTTTTAGGTGGGTTTGAATCACAATAACTCCAGCGGTGAGATTATTCTAGCAAGAAAATCTAACCATGTCTAACCATTTCTTTTGAAAAAATCCAAAAACTGGGTTTAAAAATGAACTCTATAAATTCTTTTTTCAAGAAGATGCTTAGATTGCCCAAAAACTAAGATTGTCCATAACTTTCTCATTATTAGTCCAAATTGAATGAAACAAAGCTCCACATATAGACAAAAATGTAATCTTTGAGAAAAAAATTTGAAAGGAAATTATTTTGACTTTTTGTGATTTTTTTTGTGCTGTCCGCAAAATTCCATTTTTGCTTATTGTGCCATAACTTTTGCTACTGGGCTTCTTTTTAAAATTACAATTATATGTATACAAAGGTCTTGTAAAAATACACAATCTCAAAAATTCCAGAAATTATCACAAAAAATTAAGACAACAAGAACCTGCCTAGACCCAAGTTGTCCCCTGAGGGGACAAGTGGTCCTTTAGGGGTTAAAGAAACATACATTCGTCTTAGTTTAACCCCTAAAGTCCCAAAGCCCTTTTTCCATCAAATACCACTCAAAATTGCCATTTCTATAGCAAAAAGCAAAAATAAACTTAAAATGTGTTTTTTGCATATATAACCATAGGATCTTGTACTACACTAGTATAAAAATGTGTGAAAGAAATTTCAGAAACTTTGATCATGTAGATTGCACAATATTTGCATTTAAAGTGAAGGAACCAAGTTTTTGTGCACCTTGCTCAACTACATTTTTTGGCTTTGAACATTCTTAACTTAAATTTTTTGCTCTAATGATTTTAAATTTCTAATTTTTTATGATGAAAAATTGAGTTGAGAATCTAGGAAAAAAAAATTCAAAAAAGAAACACTTAGTTTTCACTCATTAAAAAAGTGGGATCAAGATTGAAGGAAATATTAAATCATTAATAGCTAAGATAGGGTTGAAATATACTAATCTCAATGGTGAGTTTGTTCAAGCAAGAAATCTTAACCTTGTGAAACTTTTTTTTTCTTAAGTTGTCAAAATTGAGTTCACAAATGAATCCTATAAGTTATTTTTTTAAAAAGATGCTCTAATTGCCCGAAGAATAAGATTGTCCAGAACTTTTGCATAACAAATCCAAATGGAATGAATCAAAGCTTCCCATGTAGATGAAAATCAAATTTATATGAAATAAATTCTTAAAATTTTTAGTTTAAAGTTTTTGTGAGGGTTTTTTTCTGCCTGACAAATTAAAATTTGGGATTTTTTTGCCATAACTTTTGCTATGGGACACCAATTGAAATAAAAATTACATTTTTGGAAAGCTAATGTGGTTCTCTATCTTTACAAAAAACTTCAGAAAATTACGACAAATATTGAGACCTGCCCAAAATCCATTTTGTCCCCCGAGGGGACAATCGGACTTTTGGGGTTAAGAAAATAAGTGGTGATTATGAAATTTTATTGATATTATTTCACCAATTATTTTTGGAATTCAATCAAGGATTTACTTTGTAACCAAGTCTTTCTTCAAGAATTTGCACACCCATGTACCTACCATAGTGACAATCAAAAGAATTATTAGAGTATGAAACTTAATATTTTACGGCTTTAATTGTTTAGGAAGCCACATTATATTGTTATATGAGAAGGAATTTAGAATAGAAAGGCAAGAGACTTGATCCTTTATTGTAGTACTTTAGACAATATTAGCAATCAATAATAAATAAGATTGAAAAATGTAGTATTAGAGGCATCTATACCTTCCCAACATCATTAATGTTGCTTGTGGATTAGTACTAGGTGAACGCCAAAATGTAGATCCATCAATCACACGCAATGATTCTACTCCTTTGACTTGATAATCTGATTAACAACGTTCCCAACCAAACATCCACCATGGTAATGCCATATTGTTTGCACGCTATCCTTACACCATTGTTGAATATTAACTGAGTCTTTAGTAGTGTTTTCAAAGTCTCTTTGTGGCCATGTACTTTCAACTATATCTTTAACAAGATGTAAATGTTTAGGAATAGATTCATTTGTATATTGTAGAGACAAAAGAGATGTTGCATTAATGGTATTTAAAATTGTGCGGATGTCTTTTTCACATGTGACCAAGTCAAGTGGCTCTTTGAAGAAGTTAAACTGCACTTTTGGAATCTCATTCACATCCAAGCTAGTGAGCTTCAAGTATCCCCAAGAACTAGGTCCCCAAATCTTGTGCAAAATATTGCCACTCCATACTGCTTGTGCTTGAAAATTAGTTGGAACAAAGAGAATAGCCAAAAGAATTTTTGCTTGCATAATTTGTCCATTCGAAGGGCTTTTGCTTAGCTTGGAATTTTTTTGACATTCTTACTTGTTTCTTGTGCAACTTTTAGCAATGTCTGTACATTGTTGTCAAAGAATTTGGTGTTAGGCAATTAAACCTCTTATTTAAAAATTATACAAAAGATTAACAATAATACCAATGCAAATAGTTGAATCAAGATCTAACATCATAAGAAAACCACCCATGCTAGGTGATGACTTTGCACTAATTCCAAGATGAAGTCCAAATCAATTATTCCAAATTCAGATGAGATATAATCTACAGACTCAATAAAATTGCATTTAAATTAACTCAAAAACATCACCTAGTAGTAGAATATCCTTTTGATGTAAAAAAACGTTTAAAATAAAAAGGTTGAATGTGTGTGAGACCATTTACCTCGGCTATGCCACTGGAAATCTCAATGTAGCTACCAAACTTGGTGATGCCTACCACCTCAATCAATGATACTTCTACTTCTTTATTGGTAAGCACCCACAAGGAGTTGGTAGGATTGTCTGCCATGTGGGCGCCCACAAATGGATTATTATAAATGGTGGTAATGTTGAATTTAGTAAGATGATCCTCAGGTCCAATTCCACTCAACATGAGTAATTGAGGGCTACCAATTGCTCCTACTGAAAGAATTACCTCACTGTTTTCATTCTTCAAGAAGACTGTATGACTATTGCCATTCAAATCTTTGAATAACACACTTGCTGCTTTATAATTTGGATGTAATGATGATCCTATAATGCATTGATAGACAATATGATTAGTCATGTAGTATTTGTTCAACAATAACAAGTTTCATTGTTGTGGCAAATTGTGATTGGCAAAGAAGAGTCAATTACTATCAATAATCTAAAGTTCTAACAATGAACCTTTATATGTGCGCAATGGCATCAAGTATGCAAAGTTTGTACAGTAGTAGAGAGATGTAATACAAGGGTTCTTCTAGCTTGTATATTTTGCATGAATATATTGAGATTCCAAAAAAATCAATCAACTCACACTTGCCAATATTGATACTAATATGCTACATAATGGCAAAGAAGTCTAGGTCATGAAGAACCACCCAAATTCAATACTTCTGTTGTTGACACAATTTAATAGGTCCTTATTTGCAAATATTATTAATTATTAAGACATAACCTTTGTCATTATCTAGTCTACACTACAAGAGAATGAGGTGTTTTAAGTGAGTTTTAAAGTATAGTCCTAGACACAAGATTTTAATTAATGACCTTTAAGGCAATTCTTAGCAAAATGTTACTAGAAACGCATGTCTTTCTAGTAAAACTTTGCTGAAAATTGCCTTAAAGGTCATTAATTAAAATCTTATGTCTAGGACTATACTTAAAAACTCATTTAAAACATCCCATTCTCTTGTAGTGCTATAAAGACATGACTAATAAATTTTTACGACTTTTAAATAATAAAAAGAATCATAAGGAAATGATTGGTAAATATTTACAACTTACCATGGAAGATAATATTTTGGACACCGGCCCAAATGAAGACATCAAGGTTGTCAGGATTGGCATATGAGAGAAGGTCAGCTGCAGAGTGACGGTGACCATTTTCATCAAACAATGATCCACCTACCTTGGTGCCAATCAAATGTTCATATGTCATACCATTATTTGGGGTAACACCAGCTTCCAACAATGCGTCTCTTGCTGCTGTCTAATATGTCAAAAATCAACATAAGAGAAAGAGAAAATGCATTAATATTTACAAGTACTATAAAATTGACTAACTACCACACCTATGGCTGTATAATAAATCAATGATTTCAATGTCAACACTAACCACAAAATAAAGAAACGCAAATGAAATTGAAAATTTATAAAATTATTTAACAAAGCAAAGGTTCTTCTTTAAAAATAATAATAAAAGTCACAATAATTATTCTATAATTGCCATAAGCTAAAAATTCATAAAAACAAGTAAGTTGGAGAAAATAAACCAGAACCACATATTCAAGGAGCATGTAAAACTAGTATATGCAATAAAGAAGCGTTTTTGACTAATGGCAAAAGCGCTTCCTCCCAAATTGTATTTTCCGCATCAATGAATAATTTATTTATTTTTTTGCATAAATCCATTAGCAAACACCTTGCTATCAATCTATCATTGAATAATGTTAATGCTATGTAAGTTTAAAGAGAAGAAACTCGCTTGAAAAACTTGCAAGTTTCGAAATTGAGCAACTTTGTCTACGACCCAATTGAAAAACTTGCAAGTTTGGAAATTGAGCAACTTTGTCTACGACCCAATTGAAAGAAGAATTCACGAGAGTTGGATCCCAACCTGCTTCTTCAACAAAGTCATGTTGAGGCTTAGTGAAAAAATTTGCATTGATGGCACTACCACCACCAAGAATACAAGATGAAGGATTGTGATGAAGAAGTAGGCATATCAATTTGCAAATTGGAATAGAAGCCCTCAAGATTCTCCACAAGTGGATCACCATATGGTGAGCCTCCTCGTTCTAAGAGTAATACAGAGAAATTTTGGGAGAGAGTCGCTGCCAATGGACATCCTGTAGTTCCTCCTCCCATAATGATGTAATCGTATGTTTTGAAACTTTGAGGTGGTGCTTCCATTGCATTCTGTACAAACAAATAATTTGGATCTGGTTCATATTAATACATGATTTATAGTAAGCACACTGAATTGTCAAATTTCAAACTTGGTAGGATATAAAGGTTTGTATATTCTATCTAAACAAATTATATTGATAGATGTGTTTGTGAAGTTTCTAAATATGTGATAAGTGCATTAAAATAGTGTACTAAACTTGGCAATATGAAGTTCCAACTTACCATCATAAATCTTATCACAGAAGCTGCAGATGGTCATTGCTTGCAACAAGCTCAAGAGTAATACTAGATTCCAATGCTTTGCCATGTTTGTCGTGATGTCATAGGACCGCAATCCTTCCTTTAAATATATATTTTGTTGCTTTTGTTCTTGAAACTAAGTGGCCAAAAATAATGAATTAATAAATTAAATTGAGCTTTGAAATAACAATGTAAATTGAAATCTAAACTAAATATAAAAATAATTGAAGTATAAATGTAGAAGAAGAAGATTCAAATAATTTGAGTCTAAAAATTACTATGAATAAAGAGTAAGATGGAGATAGACAACTCTACTTACAACTCTAATTTTTTAAAATACCATGTATAAAAAGTGTATAGAAGTTAGACAATTCTACTAACTACATCCCATAGATGCTTATAGTCCTTGATGCTTCTTTTTTAAACAAAGATGTAATCAAGTCCATGCAAAATTTCAAAAACAAATTTGGACAATAAAAAATAAACTAAAGATGCAATTCTTTACCATATTATTTGACTCTTTTTTGCCATAAATATACAGAAAAAAATATACTTCCAAAGAATTATGAAAGTCAAACCACTATTTCAAGTCATATATATATTTGCAGCTACTATCTCACTAAAAAGTGTACATTGTGTCTATTCTTCACATTTCTTTATTAATAACCTTGAGCTTTTATTTTTGGTCTTATTATTAAATACTATATTATTAAATAATATCTATTTTAATAGAATTACTAAAGATAAAATGCAATTTCTTGAAAGAAGTAGAAGATTACAGCATTCAAACTTAAGTTGCATCTGTCACAATTTTTTGATTAAAAATGCAATAATTTATATTTTCACAAGCATAAACTTCAAAATCCATCTTATAAAAATAGGATCATTGATTTGGAAGTCAAATATATTGATCATTTAATTGTAAAATGTATTACTCTAACTTCACCCCATCTTTGAATTCCCATATCAAATACAAAATGTCCTTTAAACATTTAAGATTTTAGTCATAGATTTGTAAAGAAGTATAAAACATTAAGGAATAAATCAAAACTTTATCATTTTATATTTAGAAGCTTGTTCATATTCTTCAAATTAGCATAAATGTCTCATTTTTAGAATCCTGTTCAAAGTTTTCAAAGAGAGCCAAAGAGAGTCAAACTGAAATAATTTCATTTTTATTAGTTTGTTTCAAAAAAGCAAAATATTGTTTTGAATGTTAAAATCCATATTTTTAATCAATGATGGTTACATGGTGGATTTTGTTGTAACTAGTAGAGAGAACTTTCAAAATATTCATTAGAACCACTTTATATCTAGGCCCAAGCACATTTTTAAGCTAGCCCAATTTGTAGTTCTTTGGGCCTTTTAAAATTGGTCTCAAGTTCTAGTGACTATTCAATTTTTGGACACCCAAAAGTTATCATATAAGTACCATGAAAAGAGGCATGACATCAGAGAGGCAAATTAGGCCATCTCTCAATATATACCATAAATATAGGGCAAATTCAACAAATCCAATATTTATAAATTTTTTTGAATATATAAAAGTTTGATAGTCAAAAAATAATTTTTCTAAATTTTGTCATCTATACTACTGGTTAATTTTGGTTGATTTGAAATTGGGCAACCAATGGCCGTAATATAATATTTGGCCAACTATGTGTGTTCCCACCAATTCTTTGTATCAAAGCTGACAGATCGTTGGTGCCACCACAATGTTATTTATTTTTAGCTCACCATCCATCCCCATTTTAGAGTTGCATATTTTCACCCTTCCCATCTATTTTAGAATCTATTGGTGCGCCCTGTGCCATTGCATATCATTGTTCACATTTGCTAGGGGGCTTTCTTTTGCTCTCTCCAAAATCAGAAGGCCCCCCAGCAATAAAGTATCTCTCCCAGCCAATGGTGTCTCCAACAGTTATAACACAGTGACACTGTACCTCTGGCTAGCCATTGAGGTTGTGAGCATTATAATTGAATTCTCTATCTAGATATCTAGAAAGGAATGATCCCTCCACCTCGAAGACGCAACTCGACAAGTATAACAAACTTATGTGCTACAACAAAAATAAAAGTAAAAATCATTTCTAATATGTAGAAACTTTAAATTTAATATCTTTTATGCATGAACGAATGCAAGGGCTTTATTGCAATGTGAGAGGTTGCATTTTTAGTATGAATAGAATAGAAAGCTTTATGCACAAAGGAGTGCAAGGGCTTCGCTTTGTAGCATTTGGACATGTGATGTAAAAGTTATATTTTTTCCAAAATAAAAGATAATTTCATTCAATTTTTTAATTAAACACACCCATGACACTACGAAATTGGCACAAATAGAAAGCTTTGTGCACAAAGGAGTGCAAGGGCTTTGTTTTGTGACATTTGGACATGTGATGTGAAGTTAATTTTTTTCAAAATAAAAGATACTTTTATTCAATTTTCTAATTAATAAAAAACTTTGAAATTCAATAACTTTCACACCAAAGGTCCAAATGCTACAAAGCAAAGTGCATGTGCCCCTCCTTGCCAAGAGCTTTCCAACAGTACCAAGAACGCTGCTGGATGCCTCACACTTTCTTTGATCTCAGTATATCAAACAAAACAAAGCAAACAATCTAATTTAAGGTATCGACTAGTATATTTTGTGTCGTTGCTACAATCAAAATCAAAATGATTTTCTAATTTTTTAATTCATAAACACTTTGAAATTCAAATACTTTCACACCGTCGGTCCAAAAGCCACAAAACAAAGCTTATGCATTCGACGGTACCAAGAACGCGATTGGAGGGTGCACAATATAGGAGATCTCAATGTAATAAATAAAACAAAACAAACAACCTCTCTTAAGGATATGACTCGTATGCCCTATGTGGGTGCCACAACCAAAACAAAAGTAGAAGGAATTTTCTAATTTTTTTAAAACCGAAATAACCCAAAAACCCATAACTTTCTCAATGTGAGTTGGAACGCCAATAAACATAGCTCGTGCACCCTTCCTTGCCAAAGGCTTTTTGATAATACCAAGCACGTGACTAGGGATGCATGGTTGAAGAGATCTCAATGTAACAAATAAAACAAAACAAAATAGCTTAACTTAAGGTAATGTATGTGGATGGATATGCATCAAAAAATCTGACCCACATTCTTTTGATGCCTTTTTGACACCAAAGACCATTTTAGTGCCATTTTAGTGTCATCTTTGATATTGAGTTGACATGGAGGTTGACACCAAATTATATTGATAGCATTTCAATGCACCATATTCACATGCCTTGAAGTTCCTGATGTGGATATAGAAGGTATTTGCTAAACCTGCCCTAAGGTAACAATTTCAGAAATTGCCCACTTAAGAGCTAAAAGTGAATTTTGGGGAGGCGAAGCTTCTTAAAATAGTTTTCAGTAAATTTTCCTTGAAAGACAAAAGAAATTGGCATTTAACCCAAGTCATTGTATAATTTTTGGAGCTTTTTAGGATTAGTTATTAAATTTTGAAGTCGAAATGACATAAAGCTCTAAAATCGCCCACACCCTAAAATGTACACTGTTTGTACATTGTTGAAGGCTATGAAAAAGCAACATGTACAAGCAATGTACATTTGAGTAGGGTGGACGATTTTAGAGCATGTGCGATTTCAGAACCGGTTACCTTACAACTACGGAAATGTAAGGGCCGGCATTCACTGAATCAGCGAACGAACAGACACCAATTTATCCACTTTCATGAAATCATCCATCGAAGACCGACCCTGAGGAAAGAGAGAGGAAGGGACGAAGACCTTCTCCCGCGCGTTCTAGTTCAAGGTCTGGCTTTGCGGCGTCTCCACGGCCCCGGTAGTCGTCTCCACTCTCCACAGCAACTCCGACTCTGACACTCATCGCCTCAAGGCATCATCCCCAACTGTTGCATCACTCCGTCCTCTCCCCCTCTAGTTCACCCCACCCCATTGCGCCATTCCACCTCTGGATCGGAGCCCTGCTCTTGCTGGTGTCGCAATGGAGCCCCAAGCAAAGATCCCGAAGCTGGACGACGACCACAACAACAACAACGGGCATATCACCAATGGCAAAGTGGTCCTTGCGTCACAGGCGTTGAGGATCAAGAAGCTCTCGGAGAATGCTGTCGTGCCCTCACGGGGTTCCGCTCTCTCAGCTGGTTACGATCTATCCAGGTTCGTAACTAACACTCATCTCTTGCTTTGGAGGGTCTTACGCTCTTCAATTCCCCTGTTTTCACATTTGTTCAAATTCCGCTGGGTGTGGACTTCTTGTTGCGGAGTCTTCGGTTAGGACTTGGCTCTGGAGTGCTGTTTGTTGTGGCTTGGACGGGTTCCTTTTGGGGAGCCTTTGGCATTGATGGTGGATTGGTTACAGTGCTTATGATGCTGTTGTGCCGGCCCGCGGAAAAGCGCTCGTCAAGACTGACTTGTCCATTGCCATTCCTGAAGGCACATACGCTCGCGTTGGTGAGTTTTGTCTTTTAATCTTTCTAATGGCATTTGCTGTTTGTGCTCACATCTTGCTGAGGCTAGTGGTGCAACGAATTACTCGAGATTACCCCCCAAAAGAGCAGGTAGTCCAAATTGTGCTCAAGTTTTTAGCAGGTAGGAGTAGGTCACATTGGCGCTCCGTTTGTCCTCTTCTAATTTTGTTTTTTGACCAACACGTCTACTGTCCTTCACTGACTCTGATGATGTAAATTTGGATAGTAATTTTCACAATATGGTCAATCGAAATGACCATTTCAAAACCCCGATTCCTTGGTCATTAATTTTAGGGGTTACCAAAGAAAGAGGTGATTTGCAATGAACTCGGAATTTCTTTTGATAGTCGAGATCAAGGCTGTGCCATTAACTGACCGTGCTCAATGTGCAGCTCCCCGCTCAGGTTTGGCATGGAAGAACTCGATTGATGTTGGCGCTGGGGTGATCGATGCCGATTACCGTGGACCAGTTGGTGTCATCCTCTTCAACCACGCAGACTCTGATTTTGAAATCAAAGCC
Organism: Neckera pumila; assembly: GCA_963969595.1. Lineage (NCBI taxonomy): Eukaryota > Viridiplantae > Streptophyta > Bryopsida > Hypnales > Neckeraceae > Neckera > Neckera pumila. The sequence continues at coordinate 42,160,434 of OZ018409.1, read as the reverse complement.
GGAGACCGGATTGCGCAGCTCATTCTGGAGCTCATCGTCACTCCCAATGTTATGGAAGTGGACGATTTGGACGCCACAGTCCGTGGCGAAGGTGGATTTGGTTCCACCGGAGTATCGCTTGTCGTGGAAAGTTAGAGGTAGAGTATTCTTCTGGTTGCTCATCTTTGCTGTTGATCAGCACCTCTAGGTTACTTCACCTAGAAATTTTGTACAGAGCTTGATCTTTAAACACAGAGATGTGCATCGTCAATGGAAGGATTGAGAGGATGCCAGCGAGGTTCAGTGCTGATGACAAATGAATTTTCTTGACAATTTTTGGCCAACATTGGTCGAACAGTTGAATGGCATCAGTGTGATGCATTGCAAGAGCCCGGAAGGGCATTGGTTTTCAAATCTTGATGTCAACGTCATTTGGAATCTGATTGAATATGACTTGGTGAGGGGTCTGAAAACTATTGCCTGCAAAATTTCAGATTCAATGATTTGAAATGTGATTTTCGAAGCATGCAAATGATTTCTTTGTGCGAGTTGCAAACATCCTGCACCCTAAGCTCATGGTGCATTTCTATAGTTGCTGTTCGCCTATTTGAGTGGGAATAAGCTTTTTTTTTTCACCCTGGTTTTTGGTCTGGAGCTACCCATGGTAAGGTATGTAATGTACAACAGCAGCACTTGCAAGTATGTCCAAGCTCACCAGAACTGCCATCAGAATTTTTTGTTCTGATGGCATTGGCGTCCTGATGATGTCTATCTTTACTGGAAGTGGAAACCTGACGGTCCCAAGAATTACCGCTGCCGCGTTTTTGATGGCCATGCGCAACCGGTCTGTCGTCTTTGCTGGTGACTCCATTGCCCGCAACCAATCTAAATCCCTTCTCTGTAGTCTCTCACAGGTATGTGCTTTTTGCCTTTTCAAACATCTGGAAGTGCAATTCTTTGGAGATCACACCCTCGAAACAAGAAAAAAGGATCCTTAAATCTTGTCATTTCATTAACAAAATGTCTTTCTCACGTTCAACATTTTATACCTTCTCAAAGAGGAAATGGAAATGGACTTGATAACCTTGGAGAGCAAAAATGGGAGGCTTGTAGAGAGGGTTGTAGGACATAATGCCAAGTTGTACCTTAATCAAGCATGTACTTTCCTGTTCATTAGAACATCTCCACTTAATGGTTAGAACTTGCTTTCTGGACATAGATCTAGCATGGATCTCTTGCTTGCAAACCTAGTGTTTCTTTTTAGAATCTAGCCCGGAAAATGTATTAAAAATGTAGCTGGAAAATATTTTCTAAATCAAGTTGTTAATGAACTGGATAACCAATTTCTGGTGGGAAATTGGTTCTCCATGAAGGCGGAGGTTCCAAGTCACACCTATTAGAGCGAGGACGGCAGGCACAACGTTTACAATTTCGAATCGTCGAATGTCACACTGACCACACATGGGTCGCCCTATCTGGTGCATGAAGAGAACAAGTTAATCACGTGGCCGGACAACACTACGGAAACTGTGAGCCACGTCTATGTTGATGAACTGGATCCCAACTGGGTGACAGCAGTAGTTGGTGCTGAGATTCGACACATTTTAACAGGTCCATCTCAAAACCACCAAATTGCTTTCTGTTTCTCTCTGGATTGTCAGCAACTTGCATCCAGATTATAGGGTTTTAGGGTTCCAGGTTTAAGCTCATGCTAACATTCTTGTGTCGGTCTGCACCTTTTGCCAGGCCAGCGGTGGTACAAGAGGGCTGCGTATTTCGAGAAAAAGAAAGCTTTAGGTTGCCATGGATGTCCCTCGTGTGAAAAGCAACTAGGGTTCCATAAACCTTACAGCAAAGCAATAAGGAACGTTCTCATGGGGGACTTGAAAATTCCGGGATTCAACGGCACCACTGTCTACCAGTCATTTAGTCCTGAGCATTTTGAAAACGGAGCTTGGGATACGGGCGGAGCATACATTCGTACCGCCCCTGGAGGTCTCCCGATGAGCTACGACACGACCACATTGTACGACATTCAGAAGAAACAGTTTAAGAACGACAGGTCTGCTCGCTCCAATCCTCCTAGACTCTGCAACAACATTCCCTCTTATGACCCTAAAATTTTAAGACAAAGGGTATAACATGATTACGAGGATTTAAAATTTCTTAAACATCTTTTTAAATTATCACTTTTATGTCACTTTTATGTCTGCATTTGGTATCCACATTTAACGCATGATCATTTGAGAGGCCATGAGAAAAAATTTATTTTTTGTCACGTCATTGATTACAGACGAGATTGGTAAGGAACGGCTCAAGCTGCTGGGCATTACAGAGCTTGCACAGAGTCGAGGAGATGCGCATCTTAACAAGTACCGGGAAGACGAGCAGAAGAAATAGAACAAAGGCACCAAAGGGACCGTCCCAAATGACTGCCTTCACTGGTGACTCCCGGGGCCTATTGACACATGGAATGACCTTGTGCACTCTCTCCGTGGTGTGATCTTCAAGTGGGTTGGAGAAGCTAACTTACAAAGGAAGTGCAAGATTGCACCCAATGGAAGAAAAAACAAAATTCATCTTGGCAAGTCCCAGGTGTCTTTTCAACCATTTTGCGATTGAGGCAAACCGTGTCACTTTCTCTTTGGCTTGTCAGTAAGAGGATTATAACATGCAATCCTTCTTGTTCTAAGCACTTCCCAAATAGTACAGATCTGAAACATTCTTGATGGAGAGAAATGATCGACTTGCCATTATGTCTGATGATGCTGTCAAGCATTTTCTAATCGCAGGAGAATCATCTCTAACTAAATGTTTTCAGAATTTCATCAGAATGTTTTCATGGAGCTTATATTCATTTGGCTCTTATGAGAAAAACTGAGGAGGATTGGGATGGTAGAGGGCACATGATCGTTTTGATAATGTGAATTAGCTTCATGAACAAGCAGTTCCAGTTTCAGTGTTGTAGTGGAATTGAAGATGGACTGGCTTACTAGTTGAAATCACGGAGGGAATCAATGGAATTGTAGGTCAAGAATACAGGATTGGTATGCTCATTTTGGATGATGTTGAACTGGAAGGTTTATTATTCTTGATAGGCATGTGAAATATTGTAACAGAGGAGTTACCTTTGAATCTAACAGCTTTTCTTCCATATTTTTCCTTTGACCAAACTGGTTTTCGCTACACTCAGATGAAAGCAAATTCTGTTGCAAATTTTCCAAATTGATTGAGTAGCGTGCTGCTTCGGTACTATCGTAAACGAGATTATCAAACGAGATTATCAGATCGCTATCGCCTCAGTGCATTCCTTTCAGAAGGAACCATTGTTATGGAAGGGAAGAAAAGCTTTTCTGAGGCATTGTGGTTGGCAATCACTGCAGGACGTCCAGCATTAACTAAGCGGAATTGGAATTGGAAGCAATTTTATTTTCTACCACATATGCTTGCATACTTTTTTCCATTACAATAGAATATCTATAAAGAGCTTGGCCTGGACTGGTCTGACTTAGAGAGGTTTAAGGTAACTACACCTAAAATTGCAGTCCTTAAAAGCGCACAGTGGATATTCTTGCCTAAAATGTACTCCCACTATTCATATGACTATGATCGCTTTTAGGTGCACCTATTTCGGCACTTTGAAAATTTGTAGTTTATTCACACGGTGTCCAAAAAATGCATTCTAAGAGAATCTAGAATCTTGTTTTGACTACCAATGGGACCCCACAATTTATTTTTCAACATAATAGTAAAAACAATGTTGAATTGCTTAACTGTGCAATTTTAGGTGCAGTTACCTTACTTGCATTCATGATGTTTGCATGCAAGTCAGTCCACCGTCAATCAATATAACTTTAGAGTGTTGTTTATTAGAAGTTCTATTGTATTGTACTCCCAAAATGACACCCTACTATTGAAATCCAATTTCACTCTCTGGGCATTCTAATGTAGTTAAAAGTGTACAAGGAGTGGAATTGGAGTTGAAAGGGGGTGGAATTGGGTTGAATAGTCACTCTTTTATAACTTCCAAGGAACACTCCCATGTGATTTAGATACATGGGCAAAGGTTCATTCACTATTCCACCATTTGAAAAGATGCTTGTGGTTATCATTGCAACCATGCAGGGAGTTCATAGAACCACAAAAGAAATCTCAACATAAATTCAACATTGACCTCAATCCCTTTTCACTTATATTTCATAAGGAGTGGCTTGAAATTCTTTGAATTTGGTGAGTTTGTTTATGTTTACATCCTTTTGCTCCCAAGAAATTTCACTATTTTGTACTCTCTATTGCAAATGTTAAAACCGTTGTTTCCTTTGGGACATTTTGATTTTATTTTGTGAATCTAATGATTGTAGTTTTGAGATTTCACCATTGCTCAAGATGATACTTAACCCCTAAAGTTCCTTGACTATTTTCACCAAAATGCTCTAGAACTTCCATTTCTAGTTCAAGTACCAAATTTTAGAAAAAAACATTGTTAGACACATGTAACCTAATAGGCTAGTTCGAGAAGATGTGAAGAAAATTTCCACTATATAGAAATGTAAGACATTAGCATTTGAAATGACAAAAATCCTTCTTTGGGCCCTACAAAAAACAAGGCAGCTGCACTTCACAAGGTCACATTTAGATGAAAAAATGTCTAAAATGGTAGTGCTTCTTTGGATTCATTCTTCAAAGCAAGTTGGCTACATGCTTGAAAATTTTCAAATCATTTGGAATTGTACAACATATGGGAATAACTCAAAATACTAAAATTGTTAAGAATTTAGTTATGGAATTGAAAAATGCCAATTCCAATGGTGGTAATGTTGTAATAAACAATTTACATCCTATGATTTTATTTTTTTCCAAAAGTGTTGAAAATTGAATTAAATAAAGGACTTCAAAGTTTATTTTGGAGAAAGGGATCCATAATTGCTCGCAAACTAAAACTCCTCATAACTTTCATTTCATTAATCAAAATGAAATGATTCAAAGTTTTTACATATAAATAAATCAAAGAAAAAAATTCAATTTTTTGTTTCTTTAAAAATGATTTTTTTAATCTATCCAGACTACCTAGTCTAGAAAAAACAACTACATATCATAGAATAACTTTTAAACCATATAAAGTCAAAGTTATGAAAATTGTTGCCATAAAGAAAAAACTTGTCCACCTGTTGTGTGAAAGTTTCAAAGAAAAAAAAACTCCATTCATAGTTAATTGCCCAAAATTGCTATGTTGCCAAAAAATTGCAGCTTGATCCTTTAGGGATTAAGTTTGTGGAGTTGTGTAGGTTCTTAAGGATTCCACATTTGCTTTGCTGAATAACTTGAATTATCAAACCACACACCCTAAAAATTTGAATGTGTTTGTATGCAACCATTTTATTTTGGTCCTAGTTGACGCTCCATCCAAAGCCACTTTAGAGTTAACCCTAGAAGAACCAGGCCCTATCACCACAGGAATCAATACAAAATAATTAGACTCCATGATGAATAGGTGCATTCTTTATTTCTACAATTTTATGAAAGCAATTCATCAAATACTTTTAGTTCTCACTACAAGAAAAAGGGATATTTTAAGTATAGTCCTAGTAGTATAGTCTTTTAAGTAATGACCTTTAAGTAAGGTTTTTACTAAAGTTTTACTAAAAAGATAGTCTTTTTAGTAAAAATTTACTAAAAATCTTACTTAAAGGGCATCACTTAAAAGACTATACTACTAGGACTATACTTAAAACACCCTTATCTCTTGTAGTGTCTGTGAGTGTCCTTAACCTTAAAGGGCTCTGACATCCATATTTTGGATGTTGAATAGAGGGCTTGAGGCATTGTTTTATCCAACTAAGTTCTCATTCATCCAATGTAATACTTTAATCTAGAAAAGACAACCTTCCTTAATGACCAAATTCAAGAAATTCCAGTAAATGATGTTTCTATACAATGGGGGGACAAAAATATTGTTGCCCGCTTTTGTTCCCACACAAACGCCCCATTTTCAAACACTATTTTTTATAATTTTTCTATAATTCTTGGATGATTACATTCCTATTGAGTCTCGATCATGCATACTAAATTTCAACCTCAAAAAAGCAAAATTCCATTTTTAGTGAATTTTTAAAGTCAATTTTCATTGTATTACATAATATTTAATTGAAAAAAATTAATGACGAATTCTTTAAATTTGATTGTGGAGATATGTAGGGAATATTCATACTCACATCTTGCCTTGAACAAGCATCTCCAAAAATGTTTCACAGCTCCTTCTATAAAAAATTCAATATTGTAGTGACAATGTCCTCATTTTGGAAAATAGATATCTTTCTATTGTAATTAGATTTTGGCAAGGCAATTGTACCATTATACTCAAATGTATAGAATTATTTACCATGTGATGGTTAAATAGCAAAATCTAATGATAACAAAAAGATATCTATTTTCCAAAATTAGGACATTGTCACCTCAACATTGAATTTTTTATAGAAGGAGCTGTGAAACTTTTTTGGAGATGCTTATTGAAAGTAAGATGTCAGTATGAATATTCCCTACATATCTCCGCAATCAAATTTAAAAATTTCATCATTAATTGTTTTCAATAAAATATTATGTAAAACCATGAAATTGACTTTAAAATTCACCAAAAATGGAGTTTTGCTTTTTTGAAGTTGAAATTTGGTATGCATGATTGGGATTGCATAGAAATGCAATGATGCAAGAATTACATAAAAATTTAAAAATAGTGTTTGAAAATGGAGGCGTTTGTATGGAAACAAAAGGGGGCGACAATACTTTTGTCCCTCCATTGTACAAAATTAGTTACAATGTGACGGTCAAATAGCAAAATGTAATTACAACAAAAAAGTATCTATTTTCCAAAATTAGAACATTGTCATCCTAACATTGAAATTTTTATAGAAGGAGCTATGAAACTTTTTTGGAGATGCTTGTTGAAGGTAAGATGTGTGTATGAATATTCCCTACATATCTATGCAATCAAAAATTAAAAAGTCCATCACTAATTATTTGCAATAAAATACTATGTAAAACCATGAAAATTGACTTTAAAATTTACCAAAATGGAGTTTGTTTGTTTTTTAAGTTGAAATTTGATATGCATGATTGGGACTACATAGGAATGTGGTGATCTAAGAATTACAGAAAAATTGTAAAAGATAGTTTGAAAATGGGGGCATTTTTGTGGGAACAAAAAGGGGGCAGCAATACTTTTGTCCCCCCATTGATATAAATAAAAATGTGCAAAAGTTCAGAAAACGATTGAGACGTTTAGGGGTTAAACTGATTTGATGTTGAAGCCTCAATACTTTCAAAGACGATCTTTGCACTGAGTGACTCTCAATTGCAGGCACTGATCAAAATTATGGTAGCTGAGAACAGTTTTTTTTGCTTGCACAATAATTTTTGGGTCAAAGTGAATGCCTGCTCATTTCCAGAGCAACATGAATTATTTTCACAGTAACAGGCATAAAAAACACCCAATGACATAAGTTAGAAACTGGCCGGGGTTCCACAACACCAAGTGTGGGTGGATTAACTTACTACTCCCTCTGTTTCTGAAAAAGACCCATGTTTCCTTTGTATTTTACAAAGAAAACATGAGTCTTTTTCAAAATAGAGGTAGTATTAATTACCCCCTCACTTCCCAACCATGATTGCTATGCATTAGAAGAGATTTGGGGGGACTAAAGGGCCGTTTCAGGCTTGCTCCCCTGATGTCGTTCCCCTGGCAGAATGAGAAACATCGGTTGTCATTATTTATTTATTTATTTTAAAAATAAATAATTTTTTTGAAAAACCTAAAATGAAAAAATAAATAAAATAAAAATAAAAATTTGGTGACGTGACAGTCGTTCTGCCACATCACGCAACAGCTGCAAGGTTGTTCCTCCAACCTTGGCAGCCCAGGGAACTCGCAGCCCTTCAAAGGGGCTGAAAAACATCTAATGTGCAATGGATGCTTCTCGATTAGTGTGGAGAATGAGTTTTCTGCAGTGTTGAATTCCACAAAAAAGAGTTGAACTCATTGTTTTGATTGATGGTTACCTTTGAGGGCTAAGAACTATCCCCAACAACAGACTCTTCATTCATGTTGGTCATTCCATCAAAGTTACTCTTCTTCTTCTACCTTTGAGGTGTGTTGAACATGATTTCTCAATCAGATTTTTGTGGACTACATTTTCAGATTATAACGTTTGATCTTGGTTGTTTTCACATGCTTCCCTCACTTTTCCAGTGGACGAAAAACATCCTCCTGCGCGGTGAGGGGTTAAGTTATTGCAGAATTCGGCTGCAGGTGTGGTACAAGGGCAACAATTAGAGACGCCCATGTCTCCATAAAAAGTTCATTGCAGAGGCTACCTTCAATGAGTTTGATTTGGACATAGAGTCGGTTGTGTTATATCTTACTGTCTGTTTCAATAAGTTGTGGAGCCTGATTGCCCCATCACAGTGTATCACCATAATCAGACAAGGTCAGGAGTGTGAGGTACATTGAAAGTTTGAAACCCTGTCTACACTTTAAACTCAGGTCCTTGAATCCGCATATATGAACCCTGTAACGACGACAACGCAGCAACCTAAAAGTGTCCGATGGATGATAGCTAGGGAATCCTTCTATGTAAGACAGAAGTGCACATGTTCATCCTTGGAATTTTGTGTGGAAAGGGGAAGTTTTTGCATGGTAGTTTGACCTCCATTGAGTGCTCATAACCTCCAAAAGTTTCTAGAAGCCAGAGAAAAAACTCCGATTCCTTGAATCTGCATATATTAATCCCTAAAGGACCAACATGCATTTTTTGGCTGTATAGAAATTTTGGACAGGTACGTGTGACTAGAGATATCCATATTTGAGGCTGAAATTTTAATAGAAGGTGGGGACAAGGGAATATCTTTATGTGTGTTAAGTTTCATGCCATTTCAAAATACAAGTCAATAGTTGTGACACTAATATGTTACTTTTTTTCGTAACTGGGCAATTTGGGCAGATCAGAAAAAATCATTTTTTCCGGATTTTTTTTTTGAAATTGGTTCTCTACATTTATATATACTTAAAATGCTTTGGATCATTCCATTTCAATCAATGAGTCAAAAGTTATGAGGGTTTTTGGTTTGCGGGCAGTTATGAATTGCCTACTCTAAAAAAAACTTTAAAGTCGTTTATTTAACTCAATTTTCAATATTTTTGGAAAAAAATAAAATCCTAGGATGGAGATTGATTATTACAACATTACAACCGTTGGGATTGGCATTTTTAAATTCCATGATTAAATTTTTAACAATTTAGTAATTTGAATCATTTTCTACTTCTTTCTACTTACTATTTTTTTCCTATATGTTGTACAATTCCAAATGATGTGAAATTTTTCAAGCATATAGACAACTTGTTTAGGAAACTGAATTTAAAGAAGCACCACCTTTATCGGCATTTTTTCATTGAAAAGTGAGCTTGCAAAGTGCAGCTGCCCAGTTTTTTGCAGGATTGAAAAAATGGTTTTCAAGACTTTGAATGCTTATATCTTATGATCCACACGGTGGAATTTTCTAAAAATTTTACCACATGTTTTCAAAACATTATACTACAAGAGCCTACGGTTACATGTGTCAAAAATTTGGTAGTTGTATTAGATATGGCAGTTTTGGAGCGTTTTTGGTGATACATAGTCATGAAATTTTAGGGGTTAACCCCTAAAGGACTAACATGCATTTTTTGGCCGTATAGAATTTTTGGGCAAGTACGTATGACTAGAGATTTCCATATTTTTGGCTGAACTTTTAATAGAAGGTGGGGGCGAGGAATATCTTTCATATGCACCAAATTTCATGACATTTGGAAATATGAGTCAAAAGTTATGGCCTAATATGTTACTTTTCTTTGTAACTGGGCAATCCGGGTAGATAAAAAAAAATCACTTTTTTTTAAAAAGAAAAATTTGAAATTGGTTTTCTAGAGTTATATACAGGTAAAAAGTTGTGAATCATCCCATTTTTATCAATGAGTCAAAAGTTATGAAGATTTTAAGTTTGCGAGCTGTTATGGATTCTCTACTCTAAAATAAACTTTGAAGTCCTTAGTCTTACTCAATTTTCAATGTTTTTTGAAAAAAATAAAATCCTAGGATGTAGAATATTTATTACAACATTGCCACCATTGGGATTAGCATTTCTCAATTCCATAATTAAATTCTTGACAATTTTGTATTTTGAATCATTTTCTACTACTATCTACTTACTATTTTTTCCTATATGTTGTACAATTCCAAATGAAGTGAAAATTTTCAAGCATGTATCCAACTTGTCTAGGAAAAAGAATTCAAAGAAGCACCATCATTTTGGACATTTTTTCATTGAAAAGTGAGCTTGTGAAGTGCTGCTACCCTGTTTTTTGCAGGGCCAAAAAAATGGTTTTAGTGAATTTGAATGCATATATCTTGCAATCCACGCGGTGAAAATTCCTGAAATTTTTACCATATGTTCTCAAGTCACCATGCTACAAGACCCTACGGTTACATGTGTAAAAAAAAGTTTTTTTTTTCAAAAATTGGATATTTTATACTAAAAATGGCAATTTTTGAGCGTTTTCGGTGAGAACATAGTCATGGAACTTTAGGGGTTAACCTTGTAACGATGAGGATGTGGCAACCTAAAAGTGTCTGATGAATGATAGGAAATCCTTGTATTTAAGACATAAGTGCACATGTTTATCCAAGGAATTTTGTGTGAAAAAGGGAGGTCTTGGAATAACCCTAGGTAGATTACTCATAGAATCTCATTGTCATAATCGGGGTCATAATTTGAAGAAACCATCACAATTCCACCCATCCTTCCATCCATCCTATCATATCAAAAGTAGCATGTCCCATATAGGCACCCTATAAAATTACAAAACCACATTTTGAACTATAATACGTGCATTTGGATGCACACCATCAAAACCATGAAATTTTGTAATGTGTTCAAACCTCTAATTTGTATTGCCATTACAAAACATAAGAAAAAACACCTCAGTCTAAATAATATGAAATTAGGAATCATTCAACTACTAGCTCATTAGATAACACTACCATCCAAACATCCAATCACAGACTAGATGAGAAAGCAATATTGGAATATTTTATATGGAACTAGTTTAGTTGATCAAAAGTATTCACCTAAAAATGTAGTAGAGTTGGAATATTTGTTACCGACTAGGATTCTTGCATCTTGTGGATATCCCAAATCACTTATGATTGCTAGTAGCCTTTGGTGGTCTATAGAGCCAAAAGCATTTTGAATTCTATATAAAGGATATATATCTTGTGATGTGAATTTGGCATCTTCAAGTGCAAAGATTAGTATTTGAAGTTGCTGAGATGTGCATCTTTCTTCATGGAAGCCTTATTAGTTGTCATGTAAGATTTAGAATTCTTCTTCATAATAACTAGCTAATAACAATTTTAATGTACTAGTGCATGGTGTGCATATAGTTTGTGCCAAAGTAATTGGTTTGTAGTTTAAGGAAGAGTTGTTTTACAAAATTTGGGCATTGTCAAACCAACATTGAAATCTTTATAGAAGGAATTTTGAATTTTTTTTTGGAAATGCTTGTTGAAGAAAGATGTGCCTATGGATGTTTCCTATATATTAGTGCAATCAAATCAAAACAAATACATCAATGACATTTTTCAATCAATTATCACGTAAAACTATAAATATTAAATGAAACAATTAATCTAAAATGGTAGTTTGTTGTTTGTTTTCTTAAATTGAAATTTGATATGCATATTTGTTAAGTTTCAGAAGGGTAGGATGACTTTGAAAGCCTATGCAACAAGTTTTGTTCTAAGAGGTTACAGTAGTAGTAGTAGTAATGGAGACATAAAAATCCCTAAAACTTATTCAACCCCACTACACACTATGTGGTGTAGAATTCACAAGCAAATGTGAATTCTAATATTTTTGACAATGAAAAGAACCTCAATTCAAAGGAAGCAAAAAAGATCTCCATCTATCCTAAAGTTGAAGAGAGCAATAGGGGTAGTTATCCATTCTTTGAAAACAAAATTTCCATGAAGAATGAGAAGTTGTGGAGAAAAAAGAGGAGCCAATTGGGAGCCAGAAACCTTACCAATGCAACGTTGATGTAGTGTCAAGGATGCGGTTAGGATCTAGTGCAAACAAGAAGGATTTGACTCAGTGCAAATGAGGAGGATTTGCGGAATAGATCTTAAAAGCGTTGATATTGACATCGTGACTGGGGTGATTAATAGTAAAATCGACAGTGGTGACGGTGAAATCGATAGCAAAGGGGTGAAACTACGTAGCGCAAGAGAGTTCATACTTCACTTTCAAAATCTTCTTCACAGCCATTCTTCACTTCCGGAGGAGAATAGTGACCATTCTCAATCTTCAAAGAATGAGACCTCTTTTCTACATGGGTCTTCAATTTGGCTCATCTGGATTGTTAGGAATAACAAGGTTTTCTCCCAAGCTCAGTGGCCAAGTAATTTACTCCAATGGGCCTTTTGGGATGCTTTGCTAGACTCAGGGAAGGTGGCTCAAGTTAAAGCGTAGGAGGGGTGCTAGTCACAGACCTCATCGAGCTAGAGATATTTGGATTGAGTTGAACAAGGTTTGGCTTCAGTCACCGATTCTTGCCACTTGCCGTGATGACCACATTAGGTGGAATAAGAAGGGTGCCTCTTGCTATCAATTTTTGTAGTCTCTTCTTAGGTTCCTTTGGTTTCTTCCTCTTTGAGTGCTCTTTCTCTCTTCATTGTCCAGCCTTCCAACTTGGCTGTTTTGTATGTATTTTTTTTTTAATGCAGTGGGTTCCCCATTTGTTCAAAAAGAAAAAGAGAATGAGACCTCCATGAACCAAGGAGAGCCAACGAGAATGTTCCCCATTCTTTGAAGAATGAGAATGAGCTGAAGAAGGTGTGACTAACGTAAGTTAATGTGTCTTGACAATGGAAATTTGCAAATCACACTGTGAGATCAGCAATTGCTATTACAAACTTCTTTTGAAATAATTAATGCTGAAATTAGTCACGTTATTAGTGAACACTGTTAATTAGTATTGTCCGTTTGGGGGCCTGACGTGGCTTCTATTTTTGGGACTCTCTCCAGTACAGTATTGGTCGTTTCACTGGTTTCCCCAAAAATTCAAAAGATGTATTTTATTCTTCAGTTTGCAATGTCGGAGATTCCGTTTCGTTTGTGACCAAAATTTTAAAAATATGAAAAAGAATTCATAAGATGCTATTTGTCTTCCAAACATCAGTTCTTGTCCCTGCAACGTGTAAAAATAAAATCTCACTGCTGAGAGCTAAAGTTGGGCGTTCTAGACCAAAAAGTTCCAACTTCAGACCATGATCAGCCGACCTGTAAGACTATTATCCGGTTGTCAGGAGATTAATATGCTTTTAAGTGTTCTTTATTTCTTTATTTCTTTTGAACAAATGGAAGAAACCATGGCATTAAAAAAAAAGAACCAGAAAACATCAGTCACGCCGAGATGCTCTTAAAATGAAGAGAATAAGAGCCAGAAACTATGACAACAGAAGAAAGAGATTAAGGGACAAAACCAATGACAATAAACCGAGAGAGACTAGATGAAGGAACACAAAGGAGGGCCCTTCGTGTTCTAAACAATGGTGTCTCCTAATCTACTAGCTAATATAGGCTAATGGAGCTAATTGTTATGAAATTTTGACCAAATGGTATCACCCCTTTGAAGTTGGTGCCGAGCGCTAAGTTGGGCATTTAGTTGAGCTGACAAGTCTAGAATCCAAAAGGGCATTCTACAAGGCTTCTCAAGTGTAGGATTAAGGCCATTGCCTCCAAGAAAACACTTTGTTGTTTTGTGAAATCTATGTAATCTATAAAGAGGAACCATTAAGAAGGGTCTAGAGTCTAGATGGTGCGGAGGTTGGTAAAGCGTTTAGAGATAGTGGATCCAAATATGCATTGGGTGATTACTTGTGTGATTATATCGGCAGCCTCCAGGGTGAGATCGGCAGCCTCCGGAGTTAAAGCAATAGTCTCCAAGGTGAAAGTAGTAGCCTCCGTGGTGAAACTTTGGAGCTTTCGATAACAAGATTCGCTCGCTAAAGCCTCACGACGCCCATTATTCACCTCCGCATGAGAATAATGTGCGTCGTGAAGCTTTCACTAATAAAGCTCGGAGAGGCAATGGGAAGCTAATGGGAGCCAACACAATTTCCATTTGCACAAAAAATTTCGTGGAGTGCAGAAGGTGTGACCACCCCTAATAAGGGTAGTCACGGCTTGTTCACAATTGCGGTGAACAATAGAGATTGAAGCGGTGGCGGCATAGGATTGGCCTCCTTTTGTTGGAATACTCTTAGTGTGACATTGATTATTCACCCTCAACATCCATCTTTGGAGGTGAAGGTTGGGAGTGCGCAAGCGCTGAACAATGGAGATTGAAGTCGTAGCGACATAGGGTTGGCCTCCAAGTACCTCCATCCATCTCCATTATCCATTCTCAACAACCAACCATTTGAGGGTGGTCACAGCTTGTTCACCCAGGTTGGCTCCTTGTTGGCTCCTATTTTCCTCCTCAAATCTCAATCTCCATTCTCCACAATGCTACCAAACAAGCTGAGACTACCCCTAATGTGTCTTGACAATGGAAATTTGCAAATCACACTGTGAGATCAGCAATTGCTATTACAAACTTCTTTTGATATAATTATTGCTGAAATTAGTCACGTTATTAGTGAACCCTGTTAATTAGTATTGTCCGTTTGGGGGCCTGACGTGGCTTGTATTTTTGGTACTGTCTCCAGTACAGTAAGTTATTGGTCGTTTCACTGGTTTCCCAAAAAATTCAAAAGGTACATTTTATTCGTCAGTTTGCAATGTCGGAAATTCCGTTTCGTTTGTGACCAAATTCTTTTTAAAATGAAAAAGAATTCAAAAGATGCTATTTGTCTTCCAAGTATCAGTTCTTGTCCCTGCAACTGAACGTGTAAAAATAAAATCTCACTGCTGAGAGCTAAAGTTGGGCGTTCTATTTCCGTTTCCATGATGATTCAATAATGCGACATCAGCCAGAGCGCTGTCAGTGTTTCAGTTCTCCTCTGGCAAGCAGTTTTTGCTTTAATTTGGGGTTCGTTCAGTTAGTTATTTTATCATAGTTTATTTATTATCAGGTGATCTCCCAAGGCAGGTCATTGGGCTTATCGTCCTTCCAGATACTAATTACTGGACAATTCTGACTTTCGAGATTTTTAAATTTAGTTACAAAGTCAAAATCCAGACCAAAAAGTTCCAACTTCAGACCATGATCAGCCGACCTGTAAGACTATTATCCGTTTGTCAGGAGATTAATACAAACTTTTAAGTGCTATTTATTTATTTATTTAGAACAAAATGGAAGAAACCATGGCATTAAAAAGAGAACCAGAAAACAACAGCCACGTCATAACATTCATTAGCCTTCAGGGAGGCCACATCCACAAAAACTCATCAATGCGGGCATGTGGTGTCATTGTTAGCTGACAGGTGTTCTTTAGCTAAATATATTGTGGAATATTCTATACCATACCATCCAACAGATGAAATGGTGTAGATTATTCCACACCATTTTGTTAGGAAGAAGGCAATCTTGCAGTTTGCTCTTGATTGTTATGGTCGAGAGTCTCGCAAAATGAAGAGAATAAGAGCCAAAAACTATAACAACAGAAGAGAGAGATTAAGTGACAAAACCAATGACAATAAGCCAAGAGAGATTAGATGAAGGAATACAAAGGGGGGGGGGGGGCCTTTCCTGTTACACAATGGTGTCTCCTAACTGTCTACTACACAAAATAGTGAAATTAGGTTGTCCCATACTAATTTCTTGACATTCAACACTATAAAAATATGTACAATCATTGCAAAAGAATGTAGCTATAAAGGAACTATATGTGTTGTGTAGGTTGGTGCACTGTTCATGGCTCGGGTTCAGAGAGTTGCATGTGCCTTCATGTGGACAAGCAATGGCTCATGAGCTAACTTCTATCAGTGAAGGCAACCTAATTGTTAAGGCAACCCAATTTCACTATTTTGTGTAGCTAATATACGCTAATGGAGCCAATTGCTATGAAATTTTGACCAAATGGTATCAACCTTTTGATGTTGGTGCCAAGCACTAAGTTGGACATGTAGTTGAGCCGCAAGTCTAGAATCCAAAAGGGCATTCTACATACAAAGCTTCTTGAGTGTAGGTTAAAGGCCATTGACTCCAAAAAAACACTTTTTTGTTTTGTGAAATCCATGTCTTGGGATTGTGGATCCAAATATGGGTGAAGTCAAATTAAGTATGCAGCCTAATGATTGGTGGTGCTCCATGTATGTGATAAATAATCAATTAAGCGTAGTCCCAGACTTCTTGGGCTCTTGGGCAGAAGTAAAAACAATGAATTTATTTGGTTGTGGACACAATGACTATATAGGATTTTATTGTAAGAAAGAATTAGTAAATAACCCATTGAAGGCCAAATGAGAGCTAGTCCATTGCAAGAAAAATTATATTAGTGGTGTACATCCTAATTATGAAATTACACCACTAATATAATTTTGTCCACCATGGGCTCGCTCCTATTTTGCTTGTAATGGTTTTACTTACCTTAACAACAAACCCTAGCCAAATGGCGTCTATCTCTCTTCTAACTTTGTCTCTAGCTAGGGGCGGATTGTATCAATTTTCCGCAATTGATGAATGAAATTATGATGTGCATTGATTCATTCTACGTAGCCAAGTCATAGGTCTTCTTAGAGCAAACTTTCACGCTATTCCGAAAATTTTAAAAATCAAGCTTTTAGAATTAGAATTGTTGTCTTCAAATTTCATGATGCTTGTACTTCTATGTGTATTAAGAGAAACAACATTTGAGGAGTAAGTTTATCTTGTTAGACTAAAAGCAACCAAATAAATTCAAGTTCAATGTTTTCCGGAAGTTGAAAACTTGCCTCCCTTGCTTTTCTTGAGCCTTCTTCAAAAATATTGTTGGTCAACAATTCCAATCTTCTTCTTGCAACTATAGCAGACTTCTTTGTAGATTAAAGGACCTCTTTGGGCATTAAAGAAAATCTGAGGCCATTGGAGGGTTGCTCTACATTGACATACCAAGCTATTAACAAGCTAGGTTGACACTCCTCCAAAAGCGCCAAATTGAGCAATCAGCTTGGGTGAATCTTGCGGAAACAGTTTGACTGTTTTTGCGGCTAAAAAAGATTTTTAATTTTTAATTTAAAAAAAAAATACAGACCACTGTATATGTAGTTTCTAACCTTTACATCTCTTTGAAGATTTTTAATTGAAGATTCTTATTGCTTAATTGACAATGGTTTCAAAAACGTCATATTAAATTCAATCAAGCCACAAAATTTAATTGGATTTTATTTTATTTAATCGAAACAATATAAGTGTCAAAGAAGCCACTGGTTTAATTTTGTGAGTTAGAACTTGTGGAAAGAAGCTCTTTATACTAGTGGAATAGGAGTAGGGGAGACAATGCATGTGGGATATATGAACTAGGAAGAAAACGAGCTTGGTCACTCATTTTGAAGTAGAATACAAAAATGGTGTAAAAACTAAAATTTCAGACCTCATTTAGGCATAGTAGAAAAAATTTTGAAAAAGATTTGAACTAAAAAAAGTGGAAGAATTATGCTATCTTTCATTTCCAAAAATCCATTAGAAGTTTTGAGCCTCTACCTAAAAGTTATGGACAAATTTGAAAGAGGGTGTTTACAAATGTCCCAAAAAATGTTCCTTCTAAGTCCTCTTTCAAATTTGTCCATAACTTTTAGGTGAAGCTCAAAACTTCTAATGGATTTTTGGAAATGAAAGATAGCATAATTCTTCCACTTTTTTTAGTTCAAATTTTTTTCAAATTTTTTTCTACTATGCCTAAATGAGGTCTAAAATTTCAATTTTTACATCATTTTTGGATTCTACTTTAAAATGAGCAATCAAACTCCTTTTCTTCCTAATTTATATATCCTACATGCATTGTCTCTACTATTCCTATCCCATTAATATAAAGAGCTTCTCGCTACATGTTGTAACACACTAAACTAAACAAGTGCCAAAACTAATAAATGCCTTAGAATCATGTCTTGTGGCTTTACAGGTTAAAAGCATATATTGCATGGGATATTGTCACACCACAAGGCCTTGCTAGAGTCTATAAATACTGCTATAGAGTAGCTCGACTCTTGAATATGTGAAAATGAAAAGTGAGTGACAAGTAATGGTGGCCAAGTCAGTTTGACTCAATTGTGAGTCAATATAAATGGACTATGACTATTTAAAGGATGAAGTGGCTTTTGAAACTAGTTGTTTAAAAAAACTAGCTTCAAAAGCCACTTCATTTGGCTTAATTTTTTTGACCCTAACTTAAGTTAATTAAAAATCAGGGTTCAAGTGCATTATAGTGCTAGTCCTAATTTTTTAACTCTTTAAAATCAGTTTTTGGGCCACTGCCAAGCATCCAACCCCGCAAGTTTTGGCACGCGGGAATAGGGAAAAAATAATTTTTTTTGTCAAAAAACAACCATTCTGCAGGGTCCTCGAAGGTCTGTGGAACATCCCTTCGGAGGCCCCAGATTTTTTGTAATGGTTTGGCAGAAGAGTGATATAAGACAATCTTGTTAATTATAGGCAGGGGTCTCTTTTTCAAAGTTACAAAAGGACCCGTACGACCTCATTGGTAAACATTTTATGTACTCTGAAACAATTTTGGACCTCAATGTTAAACAATGTTATGTACTTTGAAGCAGTTTTGGACTTAAAAACAATGTACATGTACCTCTCTAAGAGTTGAGCAAGGTTTGACTAATTCTAGGTGCAAAAAAGTCCGCCCTTTACAGGTGTTGTAGGTTCAGCATGTGTGGGCATTGCCTACAGGAAACTCATGAAAATTTTCATTTTTGCTAATAATATTGAAAACGAAAAACATTGGGTACCTGCTGATGAGTTGGACCGTGAAGTCTTTTGATTGACCAGGTCCGTCACAGCATCGGTGTGACGGCAATGCTAACTTAGGTTCAACGTTGCAGAAGCATGAGCAACGAATTGACGGTTGACACGCGACACGCAGAGTCAACCGAGCTGCCACATGACGCCCACTTCATTCATCCAGATTCCATGTCCAGACCTCCGGCCTTTTTTAACCCTATTAATTAGCGCCGGAATCCTTCCTCGAATTTTGCATATTACAAAAATTCAATTTAGGTTTGCAACACTAATAATGAAACTTAGTGTTTGTAACACTATTACAAACTCTAAAACTAAATGACAACAACGTTGTTAATGTTACAAAAACTAAATGTCAACACTAATTGGACATCAACTAAATTTTCAACAAAAAAATTAAATTGGACCAAGATAGTTCACCCTATACTAAATCAGTATCCAATATGAACATTGGTAATTGTCAATTAAATGAGAACTAGAATGAGTTACATGATATGGTAAATTACACTACAAGACAGTACCATAACATGAATTTCATTACTAGTGAAACTTTCCAAGCAAGGTCCTACTCAAATTTCCTCACATTCCATGTACCTTACATCAAGGTCTTGATTCGGCACTCAGGTGCCAAAATTGAATTTCCATATCAGATTTTCAAAAGTTCATGTCACCTCACACCATTCACAAGATGATATGTGGCACCTTTTTTTTTTATACAAAAATGACTTGATTTATGCTAAATAGTAGTATCCCTGATTTTGTTGATGTAAAGCCTCTTCCCTTGTAGTCCATAGCCAATACATGAAACAAACAACTACACTACACTACACAACACTCTATTTCTTGCAGCATTGGTTTCCTTTTTCCAATAAGATCCTCCTCAACCTTCCTCACATGCAATGCAACACAAAGCCTAGCTTGATCCTCCCAGAGCCAACAACAACACTCCACCCGGCCTGTGTCATAAGAGGATCACTGCAGGCTCTCCAATAATCACTCCCACCACGCGATTAGAGGCCACGCACGCCCCACTTCCTCTGCTCGCTCAGAGCCCACTGAAGGCCAACTAATAAGTTAAGTTTATTTTATCGCAAACAGCCTGCTCCAGCTCTCAAGTTGGCAGAGGTGCATTATTTGAATTGGTGGCCCCACGTACTCCCCCTCCACCCCAGCAGCGCAGGCAGCGCACCCATCCAGTCAGTCCATGTTCTTCGTCTTCTCCTTGAAAAACCAGGACTAGCCCAGCTTAACTTACGCACCTACATTATTGGCAGCCAGGCCATTCCGTTGCAAGCTCCCCCACTTAGCGAGTGTCCGTCTCGCAAGGGATAAAACACAAGATTCAGGTGATAGAAAAGCACAGCCGGGAAAACAAACCCAGCTAGTTTCATACATCATCGAAACCACAGGAATCCAACTGACACAGCGGCAGGCTGAGCACATTTCAGTGTTCCACCCACCTTCAAGAAGCTCTTGCAGAGTGGGTTTGCAGCGAGCTACGCCGTCACTCGATCAGGACCCCCTTTTTTTTTCCATTTTCTAGTGCTTGTACGTCGATCGTTCAATCGATCGATACCTGAGCATTGACAGAGCTAGCTTGGCAGCGATGGCGATGCAAGCTCGTGATATTTGTGGCTGCTTGTTGCTGCTGCTTGTGTTCACTGGTGAGTCCCGTCCCGTCGGCACGGGAATGGTGTAACGTACTAGCTGGAGAGTTTCAGCTTGGGAGAGTGGAAGAAGCAGGAATTGATGTGTGAGATTTGAATTAGGAATTGAAGCAGGTAGTTGTATGTTTCCTAGCTTGGGGTCCGGCAAGAGTTGCGGAATATCTAGGTTTGACGGTGGATTATTGCGGCTAGGACTAGACTCCGTGTAGGAGTATGAAGAATCTGTTGAGAATAGGTTGACGTAATCGCTCTAGTACACGTGATTTGCTAAAGAGTTTTAGAGACGTCTTTCTGTAGATGGTGAATTAGCTTGAGTTATGGTTATAGAGCTTGGTTGAGTGACTGTGGGGCTGAGTCATAGGGCTTTTGCAATTCCTGTGCGTTGGAATTGTAGTTTCGTTCTCACTTCTCAGTGCACGTATCTCTAGGTACTAGTTCCTGACTAGAGCCTTATTTGAGCATGACTGAGTCAAAGCGTGACTGAGTTCGTGTGGCGTGTACTTTCATCGTTGTGTGCACTTTGTGAGATTTTCTTCAATGTGAAGTGCACCTGTTTTTTTTGGTTCCCATTTTGACATAGAGTTCTTTGAATTTGCAGAAGCAGCTCGGAAGTGGGCCTTTGTTCAGGACCTAAGCAATGCACAGATAAATCAGGTGCGGACACGGTAACCTTATTGTTTTTTTGCAGTTAACTAGCGAGAAATTAACGTGGATTTCAGGTTTGGTTCAGTATGCGCACTGAACACGAATGAAGGACTGATGTGCACTTGGAAATGGTGGTGTCCAGATGGTTCATTCCCAAGATGCTTCTGTCCACCAGGTTGCTCGCCGATTGCTAGAGCCTCAAGTGAAAACTGGGTATCAGTCAGCGTGTAAGTGACAACCAGTCTTTGTTCATCAAATTGTAACAATGGTTTCCATGTGTGCTACGAGCTAGCGAAGGTTTTTCTTAAAACGAATATACCTTTCTAAAAGCTGTTGTGTATACCTTTCTAAAAGCTGGTGGAGTATGTTTTGAAACTGGGTGTAACTCGCCATCCATAAGCAGAAGAGAAGAGGCCCAGTTGTTTACACAAGTGTGTTTCTTTTGCGTATCACTAAATGTGGACTAGCATAGACACGTATTGCATAGACTAAGGAAATGACTCTCTATAATATCCACATGACAAATTAGAGCAGTTGTGGGCCTTATGCTCATTTCCGAGTTTTATGCAAAACATGGTGCAGACACACTTGTTGCGCACTTCCGAATAATTTCAACCCTTTGATCTTATGGCTTCCTTAGTCCTATTTCGCAATAGCTACTCTAGACTTGCTGCTATTTGAGTTAGAATGGAGTAATTTACTTCCAATGCAAAGCTGGGCTGTAATTTCGGTTTCTGTGATGCAGTATGCCGTGCTGAGCAAGAGTGTGAAGATGGAGTGGGCGTGACATGTATGATAGGCAACGTGGTGGCTTGTAGCTGTGACTTCATAGCCAATTGTTACCCGAACGTCAAGAAGTGCAGTGTCTACAACAGCACTCATATAGAGTCTTGTGGTTTCTGATCCCTAATATAAATAATTGGCTATCTGCAAAAATCCTCCTTTGATTGCACCCCCTTTTTTGAAACCTGTACACACAGAGCAACAGGCTTGCGCAAGCTATATGCGATTAGCTGCTTCCCCAGGGTCCGAACACTGAGCTCTGTGTAGAAGGTCATGTCCTTCAATTTCTCACTACCTTGGCAGATTAGCTATTGCGATACTGTAGAGTTTTGTAAGTGATTTAGAATGTACTTATTTTCTTGCAAATGTAAAGCTTTCTCTTTTGCATTGCTTCAATTTTATGGTTCCGTTGTGAAATTCTAATTGCATCACATTCTGCGAGGTGTTTTTTTTGAGTTTTGATTTGAAATCAACCAATGCCGAGTGCTTCTGTTCTATGCTTTGAGAAGTTTGTGACACCGGCATTTCAGCTGGAACTTCTTAAGAAGTATTGTACCAAACACGAAGAGGAGGTAACTTCAACTAAAACCAACGAAGCGTGGTTCATATTGTTAAACTGCCTCAACCCTAATGGTGAAAGATTCATGGCCTCCAAGGAGGGCTTGCTGGTGATGACAAAGGATTTTCTGACATGAGTATAATGACTCCATGTAGCTGAAGTTCATGGTAGCAGTGGATATGACCATATGAACTTGTATAAAAAAAATCACTATTTTCTAAATTGAATTTGGTGGGATGTTGATTCTTAAAAACATATCACACTTGTGCTAGCAAGGGTTGGAGTACTATTGAGTACCCATCCTACATAATTTTGGAGTTGAAATTTGGAATATATGGTTTTCTTGTAGACTAGCACGTATTCTACAAAGGAATTTTCAAAATATCTAATTCTATATTGTATGAAAGTTCAAAAATTATGTAGACAAATGCCGTTAAAACATGGCAACTAAAAGCAATAGTAACTCATGTATCATCATACTTAAGAGTTCATTTCTTATGTCTAGTAGAATAGCATTTTAAGATTGTCACATGGGGATTTTTATATAATAATCAAATAAAAGATTGTACAAAAGATCATATGAAAAGAGAAGTAACAAATGTTTATTTGGGTAGAGATACTTACAACTGGTGTCTTATTTTTTCCAAGGTACAATCTTCTTGAAGGTCTCTTTGAACAAACAGGTATAAATTATTAGGTCATTCTTACTATCACCCTTCAATTCTATAGTGTTTATAATAATAGAATTATCTATTATGTTTAATATATTTCTTCAAAACAAAAGTAAAATTTTTTTATATCACAAATTTTGCCCCTTTACTAAGAAGAATATCCACTGTTTTTCTTTAAAATTAACACGGTTAGGGAGCTACATATGCAGTGCTCAAGAGATCCTGACTGCTGGGTGAGAGTAGTAGCCCCCTCCCCTACTCATTTGCTCCAACTTCACACAATAGGAGGAGATATTGTCATCACTATTCACTTGGAGATTCGGAGCACCACTCTACACAACACGTTCATAGAGACATCCTCATCTATAGAGCCCTACAAATTGCAGGCTTGTGAATGGTTTCACAATACGCCAATAAGACAGGATATTAAGAATACAGGATGCCTTTCATTCATGCCTAGACATGACACAATTCCGTGTACAATATGGTTTTCGAGGAGCCCACTCAAGAATTGGATTAGAATTCGGCAGGGGGACAAACTAAAGCTTCCGCTTCAGCTGGGCTTGTTTACTGAGAAACGGTGGAGATGCTCTCCAAGGATCCATCAGAAGCCCAAAATGTTGGCAACTCTTGCAATGAAATCCCCTTTCATTTGTGAAAATACATAAAAAGATTGTTGGTAACTTGGTAACAGTTAGATCGATACGGATGTCGGTGGACTGCACTTTCGTCTGCAATCCTCAAGTACTATGACTGATGATGCAACGCCGGTGGGCCGGTGGCCATCAATGAAGCAGTCCACGTCCACATGTGCAGTACGGAGTCCAATTTTTGTGTGCCAAGCAGGAGTGAGTGAGTTAAGCCAGTGACTGATTGTGTCGATGAA
Organism: Neckera pumila; assembly: GCA_963969595.1. Classification (NCBI taxonomy): domain Eukaryota; kingdom Viridiplantae; phylum Streptophyta; class Bryopsida; order Hypnales; family Neckeraceae; genus Neckera; species Neckera pumila. The sequence goes on along the minus strand of OZ018409.1, from coordinate 42,136,268 downwards.
ATTCTGACACCGACAGCCCAGTGCCCGCGTGTAGCCAGTGACCCACTTCCTCACTGGGGTCAGTGCAGACTTTCCACAGTCAGATTCGGAGGAACTGACTGAGCCAACGGAAACCCAAGCCCACTCGAGTCGGAGGAGGTGGGTTTTTTTAACACACAAATGTTCATTTGTTTCAAAACAACAACACACACACAAATGAGATCATTTCATTCCTTGGAAACCAATACAACGAAACAAAACCAAGAACAACGCAAGAGCCCTAGGCAGAAAAAACTTCAACTAAGGTAGGCGCACCCATTCCCGTCTCTTTTGTTGTCATGTCCGAATGTAGTATAGTTTGGAAAGAAAATTTGAACCTTTACTACATACTGACAAAATGTGGTAAATGCATGGGAGTGGGTGCGCCTACCTTATTCACCTCTAAAATGAGTTTGCCACATACAGTATGTCCACTGCAAATGCATTTCTTTATCTAATCCCAAAGACGGGGAGATCTACAATATTCACAGTTTGTTTTTTCAGACACTCACAACTAAGTCAAATTGACTTGGCCACCATTACTTGTCATTTGCTTTTCATTTCCACATACTCCCTCCGTCCCAAAATGATTGTCCTTCGAAAAAAATTTCTGAAGATTAAGGCAAAATTTGATAATTTGGTATAGTAATGAATGTAGACATGTAGATTAACTCTTGATTTACTCAACGATTTGCAAAAACGGCAATATCAAGTTTAAAGTATGAACTACTTAAAGTGGAAAATTTGATGCTGTAAATTCATATGATAAATCACCCGCTAGCTTCTGATTTTCCACCGAAAATGAATACTGAGCTTAGCAATGCATTGTTTTCCATCTTGTCTTTGTACCCCATGAAGATTTTGTGAAGATAGTTTACGGTTAGATTTTTCTTGAGAAGCTTGTGAGCAGCTTATTACACGCAGCTTGGGTAACTAAAATTGACTATTTCATGAATTGTGTCTTTGTAGAATTGACATTGACTATTTCATAAATTGTATCTTCATCTAATTGAAACTCTTATTGTGATATATTGACTATTTCATGAATTTCATCTTCATATAACTAAATTTGAAGTAGTGGACAATCATTTCTGGACATCTATTTTTGGAAAGAGGGACAATCATTTCGGGACGTAGGAAGTAACAATTTTGTTGAGAGTATGTACAAAAAAATTTCAGCCCAGTTAGATCTATCTATCATGGCTGCTCAAAACTACCCGTAACTCCAAAAAAATGTCCTTTTAAGGAAGGAATGACTTTTAAACTACCACTTGGATTGGTTTGAAACTTACTAGGCATCAAATTAGTAGTGAAACACACTTTGGTAAAATTTCACAAGAATTCAACAAATATTGCAACGGAAAGGGCCTATTAGAAAGTAGAAAATGGCTTGAAATCATGCCCCAGGCCTATAAGGATTAAAAGCATATTTTATTGCATAGGATACTGCCACGCCATAAGCCTCTACTAGACAATATAGAGTCTAGAAATACTTCTATAGAGTAGCTTGACTCTTGAATACTCCCTCCGTCCCAAAATCAAGAGTTAATCTACATGTCTTGCATTCATTACTTTACCAAATTCTCAAATTTCGTCTTAATCTTGAGAAAAGTCTTTTAAGGGACAATCATTTTGGGACGGAGGGAGTAACATAATTCCAAAATTTGAAAGGCATATGAGCACATCATTTTGACTTACAAGCCTTCAATAAAATTAGGCTTTGTAAGTTTTGAATATTTCCCGAAGAAAGAAAGACCAATTCCAAAGGCTTGTAACTCAAGATTATGTGCTCATATGCCTTTCAAAATTTGGAATTATGTTAACAATTTTGTTGAGAGTATGTACAAAAAAATTTCAGTCCAATTGGACATGTCTATTGTGGTTGCCTAAAATTGCTCATAACTAAAAAAAAATGTCCTTTTGAAATATAACTTTTAAATTGCTGCTTGGATTGGTTTGAAAATTTCTAGGCATCAAGATAGTAGTGAAATACACCTTTGATAAAAAAATTCTCAAGAATCCAACAAATATTGTATTGGGAAGGGCTTGCTCAAAAGCAAAAAATGGCTTAAAATCATACCTCAGGGTTTTAAGTATTTTTTGTACACCCCAAGAAGACACTTTAATAGGCTCAATAATACAGTTGTGCTTGTGACTTGCCCAAATTTCTCATTATGAAATTGGCTTCTTTTACATGGCAGCTATTAATCCAAATAATAAATTAAATAGATATTGATCTGAACTCAATCACTTGTGAATATATTTTAGTGTTGATTTTTCCAATGTGATTACCTGCCTATTTGTGACGTGCCTTGCAAATAATGAGGTTGAGTAGGTGAAAATGTGAAATTGATCACAAAAGGTTGAACTATCTAAAATTATTCATTTGTATTGATGATCATAGAAAGATACTATAAGAAATTGACGTTTTTTGTGACGTTTAAAAAAACATGATATGATGTCGCCTCTGACATAAAATGAATCACCGTTGATGTCCAACAAATCCGTCAAAATAGACAGGCAAAAAACACGCCTTGTTAGGCAAAAAACGAGCAAAATTTGGGCTTGTTTTTTGAAGACGTCAAAAAAAATGCACAAATGAAAGTGCTTGAGGGGGTGGCACGTGGATGATATGTCACCTCCACATCACCAAGTTATCAACGAGCAGTGCCACATCATTTTTTTTCCATCCAATCCCTTTGTGACGTGGATCCTGACGTGGATCCAATGAAAATATGACATGGCATGCCTTTGTCAACACAATTTCATGCCATTTAAGAATTTTAATATTTGTTTTGAAATGTCAATTTAGATGTCTAGATAGACGTTTTTTGAAACATCAATGCATATTGTATCCATAAATAAAGGTCAGTAGAAAATAATTATTTAAAAAAAAAATTAAAGATAAACAAGAAAAAATTATTGAATCCAACAAGAATTTAAAAAAACTTACCATCTACCATCAAGAGGATTTTTTATGGCCAAATGAAGGAATTGTTTTATTGCAATTTGTAAAAATGAAGGGTTGAGAGGTCTTATTTATATCCATTGTCTGTCCATAGTGAGACTAAAGACATCTAGACCATGTTGTTTAAGACGGGGAATGTTGGGAAGCGAGTGGCGAGTGAGAAGCGGGGATTGGTGAGCGGGAAGCTGAAATATTGGAAGGAAAAACAAAAAAGTGGGAAAAATATGGATGAAAAAGTGGATGAAAGTTGATAGAAAAATGGATGAAATTTCAGAAAAAATTCATGAAATTGGATGGAAGAAATGGAAGAAAGTGGTTGGAGAAAATGGATGAAAGAAATTGGAAAAAATAGATGAAAGTTTGTGAAAATTGGATGAAACTAGATGAAAGTGGATGAAAAAAAATATGAAAGTTGGTGAAAGTTTGGATGAAATTCTGGATGAAATTAGATGAAAGTGGATGAAGAAAATGGTTGAAAGTTCGTGAAAATTGGATGAAACTAGATGAAAGTGGATGAAAACCAGATGAAAACAAATATGAAAGTTGGTGAAAGTTTGGATGAAATTCTGGATGAAATTAGATGAAAGTGGATGAAGAAAATGGTTGAAAGTGGATGAAGAAAATGGTTGAAAGTTGGTGAAAACTTGGATGAAAGTGGATGAAAAATTGGATGAAAGTGAATGAAAAAAATGGATGAAAATTTGTCAAAAATGGATGAAAGGTTAGAAAAAAATGAAAGAGAAAGGGTTGAGATCTGGAAAAAAATTCCATTGAACTGAAAATGGTTTTATTCTTTCTGTAGAATCCATTTCCATAGAAGTAACTTGTCCTGTGACCGTGGAGGTGTAGGATTCCTACAATCATGGATTTTTTCAAATTTTCAATCAATTTTCCCACTGCAACCTATAAGGGGGCTATTTTGTGAGCCTTGAGCATGAGCCACAAAGTCCAGTGTTTGAGTTTGTTGAATCTCATCTTCATCGTCCACACCATCTCCCACCATAGGCCCATGACCATCACCCATGTCATCATTTGCCTCTCTTTCTATGCCAATAAAAAGTTGGTCTTCAGCATCTATCTCATCAAGTGCTAAAGACTTTGAGATCATGTTCACCTTGGACACTAAGTTTTGAATGGAAAACCACATTACTATTTAAGTGCACAAATGGAATCCAGTTGTAGTTCAAATAATGAAGAACAATATAAACAAGATTGTTTGGTAGATGAACAAGAGTATAGTCTCATGTCACCAAACTAAATATAAGTTGGTACATTAAGTTTCATTTGTACATTATAAAGGATATGCATTATTCAAGTCTACAACTGCATGTTTGGAGTAGAGACTTCCATAGTCCACAATAAGCACAGAAGATACAAAGTAACAAAATTTGACAAGATACGATAGCTGGATGACACTTCCAAGCCATTGCACCTAACATGATCAAGTCCAAATGTCCTTGGAAAATAAAAAAGAACAAGAACTAGTTCACCTGACCCCAGTCATGTGCAGCATGATTTTAGAGATGGCCAATCCCATTCTCTGTCCATTTCCTCCAAAGAACACTGAGGCTTACCAACAGCCTTTCTAGAACGTCTTGCACGTTCTCCAACGGTCAATTAGCTTGGGGTAAAATTCAAAAAGCAAATAGATATTAGAGACAATGTAAATGAATACAACAACCATATAACTAATGCAAGTAAAGTCCCCTACATGTCTAGTATGGTGTAGAAACACCAACTTTTAATCCTCATGGTCGGACCAAAAACAATATTTGTAGGGATTGATAGGTTCCACCAACAACCAAAATCTAAATTGAAAGCCTCATAATTTGACACAAATCAAAATTCCAAAAAAGAATTCTTTCATAAGTTCGAGCCCTTGAAGCCCCTCTCACTATCAAAAGGCCTTGGTATAATGTATGAAGTCAAAAGTTTCAAAACAAAATTACCACCCTTAAAGATAATTAAGAGATTCAATTAAAAGACATTAAAAAATAAAAAGCAACAAATTTTGTAAGATAGAGCCCAAAGGCTACTATTGCCAAAGAAAACTAGGGGCTTGAGCAGTTGGTTGGAACTTCTAAAATTAAAATCAAGATCAAACAAAACTTGAAGAGATGAAAAATAATGACATCAGTAATACCAAATTTTTTTTTCCAAAAGTAAGAGTCTTCAAAGACCTTCTTGCCACCGAGAAGCCTTATGCTAGTCCATATGGTCAAAACAACTCAATTTAAACGCAACAACTCTTGAAACATTTTGAGATTCAAATAAAAGCCATCATGAACTTTAAAAAAAAAATTATATAAGCTAGTGCCTTTGAAGCCTCTCTCAGCACTAAGAGGCCTTTTGTTGGTGAAGAATCATGGAGCTTTTGCAAACATTAATCAACAAGACAACAACTAACAAAGTTTGACTAGATTCATTTTACAACAATCAGGATTTAAAAATAATAAGTTGCACAAGGTAGTGCCTCCAACCCCCCTCTTGGTGCTGAGAGGGGGTTTAGAGGGCACTACCTCATGCATATTTTACAAACATTAATCAACAACTAATGATGTTCAACAAGATTTGCTTCACAAATAAAATGAAAAATGAAAAGTTGCATGAGATAGTGCCCTCCAAACCCCGTGTTGGTATCGAGAAGGGGTGTGGGGGGCACCACCATTAGAGAAATAATTAGGCCTCTAGAGGGCCGCTTTGCAACCCTTAGAGGACCCCAAAGTTTACCTTTTGGGGAGCTTAGGGATTTATTTTCCTCCTATTCTTGCTCACCATTGGGCTGTCAGATGATTGTCAATGGCTTTTAATCCAAGTTTAAGTGTTCAATAATCAAGGTTAAGGTACTTTGATGCACCTTAATTTGATTACACGGGGGAGTCACTAGCTTAGTGGTTTAGTATATATGTGAGATTAGGGGGGGATATTTACCTAATATTTTGTAATTTAATCAATACCTTAAATGAGGCTGTTTGTTTGTTTGTTTGTTTGTTTGTTTTGTTTTGTTTTGTTTGTAGCATGGACAACTTCCTGACCTTGCATTCCCCGGTCGCGTGCTTGGTACTGTCGGAAAGCTCTCGCCGAGGAAGTGTGCACCGGCTTGGTTTTGTGGCGTTTGGAGCAGTGGTGCAAAAGTTATTGAATTTCAAAGTATTTATTGATTAAAAAATTAGAAAATTACTTTTACTTTGATTTTGGTGTCGTTCTTGGTACTGGGAGTGGAACCGGGAGTAGAACTGGGAGTAGATGAAAATTGGGCCAACGGCACAGGGTCACACTAGTATATATTATTGCTAAGAATAATTCTAAATTGCCTTTTTGTTATAGCACCCTATATTATTTGTAATACACTTTTGAGTCCAATTTTTTGGCCCCTATATTAGATTTAAAAATTAGAACTAATAGGTGATGTATGATTTTTATCCTTTTTTTTTTATTATTTGTCCTTTCAAACCATTTAATGGCTACTGCAAACTAAAATACAATATGTTTGGAGGAATGTACTATAGCCAAACAAATACATTCACAGACTGTAAATAATATACTCTAGTAAAAAGGTATGAAAGAGCTAGGTGGTATATCATTATTAAATATTAGGTGTGTAAGATCTTGATTGTCTTCAAACTTAAATGAAAAGTTTTTTAGCTCCTACAAAACTTTTAACCCAAATTTGAAGACCACCAAGCTCTTACACATCTAATAATGATATACCACCTAGCTCTTTCATACCTTTTTATTATTTAAAGAGAACAAATAAGAATACATTAAAGCAAAATTCATGATAGATTTTTCAACTTTTAAATGACTTCAAAGGACTTTGCAGAAATATCTCAAGGCAACTAGAGCCCCTCATCCAAGTTTCATGGATAATTTAGGATAGATCATGTGTCATTCTTCGTCCATATCTTCTTTATGGATATTAAATATCTACTCTACAAAATTAATTTTCCCCACATATTATTGCCACCCTATATTTTTTCTACATAAAATCTAGTACATGGTATAAAACGTAACCCTACATTAGTTATAATAACCTACATAAAATTCTACACAATTTATATTAGATATAATATTATTTTAAATTTTAGGTATCGAGAGGTATATAGTATATTATCTTAGATCTCACGTGGCTTCTAATATGCACACTAAGTAACCTCTTTAGGTCTGATTATTGAGCACCTTTAACTTGGATGCTAATTGAACTATAACCAAGTTGTGGAAAATAAAGCAAATGTCCAAAATAGGCCAATGACCATCTACTATCAACCAAAACTTTTGATGACAATGTGAAAGACTTACCTCATTGACACTAGGTGAGAAGGAAGGGTGAAGAGGTTGTTATTATAAAAAAATCATTTGTCCATCATGAGTCCTCAAAGAGTGTCTCATAACTTGAAGTTGAGAGCTTGGCCGCTCATTGTCAAAACATAGAAATTATGTTAAAAACTCAAATTTCAAACCTCATTTAGGCATAGTGGAATTATTTTTTTCAAAAAACTTTGAAAAAGTGAAAGTTTGGTAATCAAGCAAAGTTTTATCTCCAAAAATCCGTTTCAGTTTTTAAGACTTCAATGAAAAGTTATAAATAAATTTCAGAGAGAATGTCTGAAAATGTGCAAAACAATGTCCCATCCAGCCCTCCTCTGAAATTTGTCCATAAATTTTCATTGAAGTCTTCAGAACTAAAACGGATTTTTGGGGACAAAACTTTGCTTGATTACCCAACATTTTTTAGTTCAAATTTTTTTGAAAAAAGTTATTCTACTATGTCTAAATGAGGTCTAAAAACTGAATTTTAACACAATTCCTGCATTTGACTAAACTATGAGCGGTTGAGCTCCTATTGTTCCTAATCTACATATCCCACATGGATTGTCTCCCCTACTACTAACCCACTAGTATAAACAGCTGGACTTCTCATCATCATCAACAAGAACTTAAGAAAGTGCCATCTAAAGCTTAATACCTTAGTAACTAGCTTTAGAACCCACTATACATGACTTCCCTTTACTTCACTTGTTAAATTTGACAATTGAACAAATGAAGTAAAATGAAGCCACTTAAAACAAAAATGTGCAAGAGGTGGTGCCCTCCAAACCCCCTCTCGGCACCGAGACGGGGTTTGGAGGGCACCACCTCTTGCACATTTTTAAGAAAGGATTCTCTAAAAAGTTGAAATTTTTAAATGGGAAGTGAGTGAACTTAGCCTAACCCCAATCAAATAGAAGCCAAGAGATGCCCTCTTCAAGAACCCTTCTCGCTATCGAGAGGCCCATTGGGGGGTCTTCATCTTGAGCAGCTACCGCCTAACTGGCAGCTGTGCTCACAAGAGCGCAACCTTTTTTTAGATAAAAAATTGACCACAATATACTTGAATCTCTTTTTCATGAAACAAGAGAGCCTACCCTGTCGAGCTAAATCCTAGTCACTTATAAACTCAAGAAATTAGAGTGCATCCTAATAAAAATAAAATGAAGAGTGGGTGAGTCCAGTGTTAACCCGAGTTAAGAAAATGCCGAGTAGTCCCCCCCCCTAGAAGAGCGCAATCTTTTTTTAAAAAATATTTGAAACCGATATCATGGAATCTTTTTCTTAGAGAACTAGAAAGCCTAACGTGGCAAGCTAAATTATAGTTACTTACAAACCAAATAAAGCTAGAGTGCACTCTCCTCCAAACAAATGGAAAGTCGGTGAGCCTATCCCTGAGTCAACAATTAGTCAAAAGGTCCCCCCTTGGGTCCTCCTCTTGGTATTGAGAGTCCCCTTAGGGGGTCCTTGTCTTGAGTAGCTGTTATCCAATGGCAGCTATGCTCTTAAGGCTGTATCATTCTTTGAGGGGAATTCTGTATTCTGATATTTTTGAATCTCCTTTTTGAAGTTCTAGAGAGCCTAACATGCCAAGCTAAATCCTGGTCTTTTATCAAACATATATAACCAGAGTTATGGGTTTTAGAAAGTCGGCTAGCCAAGCCTATCCTCAAATCAAAACAATGACGTAGAATGGCAGCTGCGCTGTGGAGTGTTATTTTTTTTTTTATCAAAATGATTATACTTGTATCTTTGAATGTCTTTTTATGAAACAAAAAGGCCTAACAATATAGCTTGATTATCAATTTATCACGAGCTCATTGGCAACAATAGTTAAGCCTGACAAAAAAAGGATGGAGATTAGGTTACAAAGAAGCCTTATTCCAAATCAAAAATCCAAGGACTAGTCCTCAGACTGGACCTGCAGACCTCCTCAGGTGGAGGCAATAATCGCAGTTTTTTATTTTTTTGTCAAGAACGTTTGCATCTTAAGAACTCAAATGTCCTTGATCGGACAAAAGAGCCTCACATTGCAACCCAATTCTCAGTCACTCACAAATACGCCATAACAGGAGCAATGTTTGATACCCCCCAAAATGGAAAATAAAACCAATCCAAGCCAGCTGCCTTGAAAATGTGGCGATCCCAATAAATCTCAGCATCGAACATTTTCGTTTACAATTTGTCCTACGGACCCAATATTTCTTAAATGAAAACACCAAGGCTTTTTCTCAAAATCCAAATATTCAGCTTAATCGACTATGTTTTCAAAACTATGACCTAGAAGCCATAAACCTAAACTGCAAGTAAGTGATGTACAATTTTTAAATCTAGATTTCTAGATTGTATCTCTTCAATTGCAGGCCTTAAATGAAATGGAATGGAAAGGATTGTCATGTACTCCACTTGATGTTGGTGACATCCATCCCCTAGGGTCATTTCTTGTTTGTAAAATCTACAAGAAGTCTCCCTCATGTATTGCAAGGTGTAGTATAAAGGTCTATTATGTGATTGGGAATAAGTTGCAAACTTGTGTTTTTGTACATTTGGGCACTCATGAACACCCGGTGAAAAATGGAGAACTCCGTGACATGAAGGAGAGAACTTGGACTTTGATTGAAAAATAGATAGAGAGAACACCAAGTGGCACCAACTCCTCAATAGTCATGGAGGCTACAAAGGAACTCTTGGGCAAACTTATTCTACGTCCAGATGGAGTGCAGGCCAAGACCCTTGACTTTGATGAACTTGTCCCAGTGTTGGACAAATGCAAATACTACAGCTTCCCAAGTATTTGAAACAAGGTAACGTCATTCAAATATTTAAGGTGATTTGGTGTGATTGACAGCATTATCAAGTTGAGGGGGTCAAGTACGTAGGCATTTGTTTAGAAAAGTAAATTCCCAGGTTAGGGGACAGATATGAACAAAAATTTTGTTTTTAAAATGTCAAAAGTAGGACCTAGAAGTGGAGTTGATCTGGGAAAGCGAATGCAAAAGGGAGGGGACCTTTAGGATACATGGCTAATGTTCAATCATGTCAAACGCGTGAAAGGGTGGAAAACCACATGTGGAGTGTCATGTATATAACTTTGTGTGCTGTTGTGTAATGACCATCATTGTTTGTGACATGCAATCTGAAGATTGCGTTGCTCAAATTTTTTTTTGGAAAAAACTAAACTCTGTCCTTAACCGACATGAGGTAGGCGAGCCTCCGTTCAAGGATTTTATGGCAAATTGTGCACAAAAAAATTGGAATGTTGTGCGGACCGTCTATGATTTGGGAATAGTGTTGTACCAATGGAACACCGTGAAAGAATGTGCCTCTTTCATTGGACACAATTCATAGAAAAAATTACCAAGGTGGAGATTTGCACAAACTTATAAGATCAACATTGTCTGCTCTGTAAACAACACAAAAACGCTTTGACTCTTCAAGAGTCTGAGACTCGTCACCTAGCCATAAAAGCATAGTGGTTATCATCAAAGGCCACCATGGAATTGTGTCTACATTGATTGGAGCTGTGGCTTTCTTTTTGGCATTTTTGGTATTGTCAATGGGATGGATTCATTGAATTTGTAAGTCCTTATCCCTCCTGCCTGTCATTTCAAAAAAATCCAAAATTTTTCTTTGTCAATTTATTTTTCAGTGTCCTTATTACCACGCTTATTACCATTATGATTCAATAACTAGAATTTGTAATGCTCTCCATGCTAGCATGTTGTACTACATCCTTTGGATGCCATGAGGGGTGTGTGGTTGAAAACCCTCTTGGAACTTCTACTATTATTTGAAATACATGTGCAAGCTTTGGTAAGCAAAAATCTGTGAATTATGCATGGTGTTCATACCTTGGAGACCCCTCTCGGTACCAAGAGGGGTATTGGCGTGAGTTCCCTCTTGAAACTTTTTAATTTATTTGTAGAATGGTTTTGGTTTGCAATTGGCAAAATTTGCAAGTGATGCATGGCGTTGGTACTTTGAAGGGGCTTCTTGGTATCTGGAGGGGTGCTTATGTAGGCTCTTTCTTGAAACATTTATTTATCTTTTAGAAAATAATGCGTGTCCATTCAACACTACAATGGGTATTTGATCTTGAATATTGTAAATCCTAAGAATAACTTCAGAGTAGATCTGTAGGCATTGAAAAATGATTGTGGTATATGAACTATTTTCTTTCAGGATCTTAGCAAGTAAGAGCTAAAAAAAATGCCATTGTGCAACCTTACTAAGACAATACATAACAAGTGGCTTCAACAATGTAGAAATCAAAAGAACGATCTATACATTGCCATGATAGACAATTTTGTCAAAGTGTTTATGCAGATGGTAAGGTATTACACTATTACCTATACCTAAAGGGAAATGAAGTTGGTGAGGGACTAGGAAAGGAAAAGCTAATGCTTTGCGTGGCCTAGCGTTCAGCAGAACGAATGAGAAATCCAAAGCCACTCAAGGAAGCTATTTCAAACATTCCAAGTGTAGAATTCTTCAATAGATCAAGAGCCTCATCTTGAAGGTGAAGAAGTGTTTGGATTGCAGAAGAGGAAGACAGACATGCCACTTGGGTGCAAATATGACTCGCATAGATTGGACAAAGTCAATTTCTCTCAATTATGCATCCAAACGCAGTTGTGGATAGCCACAACAAATACATTGGATTTGAACACAATTTTGGAGGACATTTCTCCAAGTGTGGATGTGGACCCCCCAGTCACAACATCATATGAGAACATTGGAGGCCAAACTAGTACTCCAAACTTGACTCATGTGTCAGCAATTCAAGAGACCATGTGTGATGAGGGACAATGGCACATAACACGTTTATCAAAAACATCAGCAAAGACATGCTTTGCACTGCAAGCAATTACCAAGAAAAAGTGTGTAGTACATATAGTCCAGAACAACATTGCTACTGCAGCACCAACGTACATAAGTATGATGGTTAATGACAAAAAAAATCAGCATGATCGTATGCAATTTTTACTTTTGCAATGACGACATTGAATGATGTGTGAAAGGTACACGACACAAGTGGGTGTCATCAATAACAACTACTCCGGCCATTTGGCTAGTGAAAATGGGCATTAAACTCTCAAAGGCTGAGCTTTTGGCCTTAGAAGCGGCAGGCTTTCAACTTTCGCAACGTCAAGTCATTTTGCCTTGGAGATTGCTTAGTAGAGAAGCTAGTATACAAATTGTACGTGCCTACCCTATTCCATCTTCATCAAATGAACATCCCACAACTCAAGTAGGAAAGGTTGTCCGCCGCAACCCAAAGGCCCTAATTGTAAAGCACTAGAACAATTGTGCATCGGCTCTAGTCAACACTGAATGCATGCATAGAAAGTGTAACTATGGTTCTTTGCCCTGGATTTGGTTGCATAGTGTCACTCATCTCTGGTGTAGAGCCTCGCTATGAAAAATACATGCTCATTGTATCCTCGTTTCTGAACTACATATGTCCAAATTTCAAGGAGATGAAGTTGAAGTGCTTGAGCAAGTAAGGAACTTGGACAAACTATGAGCATCTTTATTTTATTTTCACTGTCATTTGCAACCTATAATCTACATCAGAGGCCTTCATTCATGTAGGAAGTTTTAGTTTCAATGAAGTGAAACAAGTACTTTTTAGCGGATATTGAATCATTTGATATCAAATTAAATTGTCTTTTTGCATACAAAGACCCTGCCTATGTTTTCTAGAACACATGAATGGAAATGTATTGAGACTAAAAGGGCCAGTGCTTGCATTTCATTGGACCCATTTCCACCTTTTCAAAAATTATTTTTAGCATACTTGTATTGTACATAATGTTTCTCTACATGTAGTCATACCCATCACGTGTTTTATTTTTCTACTCTCTAGCATCACGCCAACATCATTAGCTTAAAAGCCAACATATCAAACAAGTGATCTAATCTGTTGTCAAAAATTAATGTTTAGATAAAACCTTGGACAAGCATAGAGGTTTGGCTCCAAAGCTATTCTATATTTCCACAATAATAGATGTATTTCAGTTCTATTGTTATGAGCGTGCAAAATGACACTCTATCCTAAACCGCGGTTGTAGGACACCCTATTTCCGCAGTCATAGGTCTCATCATTTAGAAGTATTCATTTACGCATGGCAATGGAATTTTGTCACTCATTTTTCCATTTTCACAATGTTGTCCCCTTGTTTTTTCAATTAATGCTTGAAATCCTATTGGATATGATTTCATCTAATATTCATCTATTGTCATCCAATATTTCAGCTACTTTCATCCAAATTATCCATCTATTTTCATCCACTTTTTTCATCCAATATTTCATCTACTATCATCCAATACTTCAACTACTTTCATCCAAATTATTCATCTACTTTCATCCATTTTTTTCATCCAAACGATCTCCTTCTTTTTATGCTCTAATCTAAAATTTTGTTCACATCCACTAAATTTTAGTAACTTTCACCCAAATTTTCAGTGACTTTTTCATCCAAAATCTCAACCACTTTCATCCAAAAAAGTTCCTAATTTCATTTTATTTTTCCATTTTCCATCCAAGATCTATGATCCCCACTCACTATTTTCCACTCTACGTTCGCCACTCCCCGCTCCCCACTCACTTCCTAGCAACGTTGTGTTTCAGACATCTTACATTGAACACAATTCTTCCTTAAAATATCCCATATGGGTTGTCAATCTTCCTACCACCCTACTTGTATAAAGGGTTCCTTTTTTCATCCATATTGCACATCCATCCATTTCCCTTTTTTTGCAAAGCATGCCACAAGGTTGTCCATTTCCTAAAATTTTCACATTTGGGCAGCATTCTACCATAGAGCATAGTAATTTTTATTGATTTTGCCATAGTAAAAATGGGTCTGCTTGCTGACGTGGCAGTCTATGTTTTTTGGGACATTCCAAAAATCGTGGTGATGTTTTTGTTGACGTTCATTTTGACATGCCTGTCTACGCTGACATGAACCCATCTAGCCCTCTTCCAAGTGTCCGTTTGCGTGGACATCACCCAAAATTCCCATTGCTGCGAGCTAGACTGCCAAACGACACGACGTTGGAAAAAATACGACGTGTTTTTTGCCAAATGACCCCAAAAACATGTCTTCCTCATAGGGAGAGTCAAAGTTATGATTAGAGGTTGTTTTTCACTGGAATACAAATGAAAATCATGATTTTTTAAGCATATTTTGTTGAGAATTATTTGAATTTATATGAATTTCAAATTCAAATTTCAATTGTAATATGAGTGAATCTTTTAATCATCTTCAAAAAGATTCAAGACCATTTACTAAAAATTCCAGTATGCAACAAAAAATACACGGAGTTCTTGCAATCGCCTACATGTTGATTTTTTGTGCCAAATGGAAACCTAATAGAAATGCTATGAATGTTTTTTTAAATAGTAGAAAATCCAAAAATAGAACTAATTTGGGTCATTTTGGGGGGGGTTCAATTCAAGATAATTAGCATATGAATCTAGAATCTTGAGCCTATGAACCTATAAGCCTAAACACCTATACTATAGGCACCTTCCATGGTTATAAGATATGTACGTTACAAGTACGTAATTTATAGGCTCCTTCAATGGTTGTAGGATACCTACTAACGTCTATGCTCAAGGCTCATAGGCTCGCATTCCTAGGCTCACATGCTAGCGTCATTGCTTGTTTCATAGTCCATTTTCTTGCATGTCATCCCTTGAGACCAATCTAAGTTAGATGCACTCACTAACTTTTGTGCCTCATGTATCTTTTTTAATGTTGCCCACCACTTTTTGCTGATCTTGTTATCTTCTTTCTTGACCTTCGTAAAAATTTCAAGTACGTCGCTCCTTTTTGTGCCAACACAAGATCAGACTCTTGACCTTCAAAGATGGAACTAATCAGATTTTCGTATTCTTATTTTCATTCTCATCTTTGTTGCTACCGCTATAGTATCCGTCTCTCTCAGCAGTTCTCTCGTATAAATAAGCATAGAGTAAGTTTTCCATATATTTCTCCTCACTACAGGATGATAACATTGTTAGAATCTAGATCCATTATTTGAATTTACCGTTGTAATGAAACGAGCAAAATTCTAAGTGGCAACATATATTCACTTGTTTCTCAATTAAAATGCATTTGCATCAAAGTGCTTAACTGCTTAGCTTGTTCACATTGTCATTGGTTCACTGATCTTATATGAATCCAAAGCTGTCGATTGTTTCCCCATATCCTCCCACTCTTAACCCTTAAAAGAAGTTCTGAGAATGGCATATAAGATTCATTCCAACATTGGACAATCACCATTTGGTAACTCTAGGATACGTCTTTTTGAATTCAGATTTTTACACAACGAAAGCCTACAAGTGTGTTACATAGTTCCGCAGTCAAAAGTGGATTCAAGGGATCTGCGTTCCTACAAGAAATTTGTGAGTGAAGATGGATGATGGGCCCCAAGTGTACAAAGTTTATACTATACCAAGCTGGAGAAGAAAGAAGAAAAAACGTTGCAAGTGTCAAATCTGATGCATCTGCACTGGTTGCTGGTCAAGTTATGACCAGAAACATGTGCTCCGAGAAGAAGAATCAATCAAAGCTAAACTAGAAGCCGGGTGGTGCCATTCTACTTTCCAAGGTCAGTGGTCCCCATTCTCTCTTTTGCTTACTTCTCTTTCAAAATTCTCATCATTTTGTTCATCACAAGTCAACCTAGAAATTCACAAAGAACAATTCAAACATTCGTCACTGTTGATATATGCAGTCATTTGATAAGTGTCCACTTCTCTATTAGTGAAGCATGCTATTGAATTTGCTTGTGCTTCAATCGAATGGCATGACCTTCAATGCCAAAAACTCTGTTTCAATCCTGGGAAATGTGCGCTCTACAGTTTGGGTCGAATTTTTGGGACTTATTGTTATTGCACTCATCTGGTAAGTGTGTCAACAATTGTCCACTTCTCAAGTATGGAAACGTATTGTAGAGTTTGCTTGTGCCTCAGTCGAATATCATGACATCCGATGCCAATAAGTCTTGTAGGGAATTTGGAGTCTACAATGTGGGTTGGATTTTGGGACTTGATGTTCCTGCACTCATCTAGTAAGTGTCAACAATTTGTCCAATTCTTGAGTTTGGAAACGCACTGAACAATTTGCTCGTGACTCAGTCTAATGGCGTGACATCCAATGCTAGAAGCTATGTTTTGATCACAATGAATTTGCATTCCACAATTTGGGGCTCAATTGAGTCGATTTTGATGGCAATTTCTGGACGTACAAGATCACATTGATCGGTCCACTTCAATGAAACTGAGAGTATCAGCTGGCCTTAGGCATGGTTCCATGCATGCTCAAGCTCACTGAACAATTTGAACAAGCCTCCTGTGCACCCCTTGATTAAGCTCACATTTGTTGCATGATTAATTCCCTCACAACTTTGATCGAGTTCAAGTCAGGATTATGATGCATTAAAATTTCGTTCATTTGCCACTGTGAGAACAAGGGTTTTTGGTAATCCTCGAGACCTCAATCCTTCTTTAGTTTAGGGTTTTAATTTCAAGGAATTTTGTGCTTCTCTGACCTGATGAATTCAATAGCCGGGGGATCAAATTTACTATCAGAAGAAGACCCCGCCATTTCTGAGACTCTGAAACGCAAAGCCTCGAACACAACACTCCACTTTGATCTCTTCTAGAACGCCAAACGCAAGGTTAGCGTTCAACTCTTCTCCAGAACAACAAACTCAAATGCACAATGAGAATGACTTTTGAACATTGTGTACCTCCACGAGATTTCTACAGTAGATGACAGCTACATATATCCCTCAAATACACAAAAGTGACTACTCTCGTAGTGGGGAATGTGCATACTTCCAGAAATTTATAAAAAAAAATACGAAATATTCTCCCTGACTTTGCCCTGGACAGGTTGCACGTATTTTCAAGGAACACAATGAAGGCCTCCAAAATTGACCCCTCGAAGCATCTTGCCAAGTTGAGATTATGAGGTCAATGTGACAAGAACTTTTGCTTCCCGTGACAGGAAAGGAAAAAACTTCTCATACAACATTTGGTGAAGCTACCAAGTCTTGTAGGTCTCTAAAACAAATGGAGCACGAAGGCAAAGCTCACTCTTGTTTACTCGAAGTTGTGTAATAATCCAGCAAATTTGCAATGAAAAGTCCAAAAAACATTTGCAATGAAAAGTCCTAAAAATACATGCAATGATCAACTAAGCAATACGGTACATTTGCAATGAAAAGTCCTAAAAATCCAAGAGTTTTTGGTAATTACTCTTGGGGGAGTTGGAAAACAAAATAAATTAATGCTAAGAATGACTAAATATCATAAATGGGACAAAAGGTGAAATTCAAGTCACCTAATGTTGAAAATTTAATAGCTTAATATTTACTAAAGTATCATTTGCACCATCAAATACCATGATATTTTTGTTTAGTAATATGAAGGGCTCATTTCATTAATATATTGTAAGTAGGAAGAATAAAGAGGTTTTTCTTATAATGAAGCTCATTGTTCTTCATCAATCCTCAAAGGTTATGGGATATTTGAAGCAAGGTGGGAGCTCAAAGAAAATCAAACAAATTGTGTTCACACTAGAACTTCAGACCTCATTTAAGCATTGTAAATCAATTTCTTTTTCAAAATGAAATCACTAAAGAATGTGGGAAATCAATTTAAGTTTCACTTCCAAAAATTTGTTTGTGATGTGGAGTCTCTCATAGAAAGTTATAGAGGTGTGAAGTTCAATTGTGAAAACAATTATTGCATTATTTTGACTTGACTATGAGTGGTTGAGTTCTTTTATTCTTAGCCTTGAAAGAACGAGACCTATCACCAAGGTAGTTTGTTAAGAAATGAAATGATTTTTGAACCAATTGGTGCATTTGTCATTTCTACAATGCTCTAGAAAGTCATCCATTGACCATTTTTTACCTTGGCATCTTTACAAGGTTAATTTACATTTTCCACATGGATTGTTGTACTCCTACCTCCCTACTTCTATAAAGCACTTGCCTTCTCTCCACGAAGCAAACATTAACCCTGTAAGGCCACTAAAGACATGAACTTAGGTGCAATGGATGACTTCATTGTTAACTATATAAATAAAGAATGCACCTATTAATGTCTAAGAATTGGAGTACCTTGGTGACTACCTTGGTCGGGGGGACTACCTCCTTCAAAGATTAAGTGACTTATAAAGGTATGGAAGATATAGATGGACAAAGTGACCACATATAAGACACCATAATTTTGAAAAAATAAATAAAAATTGATGATTTTATTAATTTTGAAAGCGCCTACAGAACCGCTCTTCCCAACTTCCATTAGTTATTCAACATGAATTGCTAACACTATCACCCTGATAGTCGGGTATGGTAGTCAATTTCAATTGAGAGTGACGATTGATCACAATCTGTGTTAGGTCTTTGTATCTCAATTTGGATGGATCTGCAATTGAATGATGAACCAAAAGTATACGGTATGAGCTGTAGACAATGTATGCAAATGCACTCCGGCGTTATAATCTAATAAGATAAGGGGCTTCCTGGAATTTGCTCTAAATTGAACAAAATGCCAACATTTTGATAAGTTGTAGCAATTTTTTTTGAACTGTAACCGTACAAATTCAAACTGGACACATGCATGAAATAGCATGGCATGTCAACTTTGAACGGCCCTCCCGTGGGCTGAAATTTTCTCTAATGCTACTTCTGTAAGGCTAATAAGAAAGAGTAGAAACAGTCTTGTTACCGATAAAAGCCTAAGGAAAGCCTTGTCTTTTGGTGTTGCTCAGCTAATATGCAAGGTAAAAATTATACATGCTCTAAGTAATTTCTTCAATACAATCCAAATTTTATCAATGGCTTGCTCCTTTTTCTAATTTGTGGGTCCAGTTATACCTAACACCACAACTTTATAGCTCATATAGCAAATCTATTTATAATTAGGATAGAAGATGGATAAACGTAATATGAATAAAAAA
This sequence comes from Neckera pumila, assembly GCA_963969595.1. Classification (NCBI taxonomy): domain Eukaryota; kingdom Viridiplantae; phylum Streptophyta; class Bryopsida; order Hypnales; family Neckeraceae; genus Neckera; species Neckera pumila. Next base: position 42,116,987 of record OZ018409.1, on the reverse strand, counting down.
TTATTCTAGTGCATTAATCTACAGTACGGCCCCCATGCCAAGGAATGATTACTTGATATGTTGAAGATGTTTTGAAACTTGCTTAGGCCAAGGTAAAATTCTATTGTCTTGTATTGTACATCACGTACATATAGCATTTAGTGCAAGATACACCAATATGTACTGAAAACTTAGTTGTAAGATAATTTTGTTGTGACAAATTAAATCATCTTCTATATGAATACGAAATTGATGAATTAAAAATTTAGTAAATTTTTTTAATTATAAATAGTGTTTATATGTGACAAATTTGATTAAGATGACAACCTAGGTCTTAACCTTTAAATGCCCAAGGCACCCAAATCTGGTGTTTACAAAACTTTGAAGTTAGATAAAACCTAATGAAATTGCTATTTTTAGTAGTTTATATTTTTTTAAAGTTCTTCTTGAAGTCTAATTTTAGCATCAAAAATCCAATCTTGAAAATAAATGATAGTGATTTTTCTATTCAAGTTTTTGTACAAGAGTACCATTGCAATCTTGACTTCCTGTAGTGTTGAGAGCTCTTGGAAATGAGCCTCAAGTACACTAGATCTTGGAGAAAAAATCACATGCAAAATTCATTTAAAAAAATTGTAGAGTAGATTTTAAGAAGCTATAAATTGATTAGGGTTATACAAGTTAGGCCCTTTAACCTCATATTTTTTTGGTCACCAATTTTTTAGATTTGACTTGTCTAAAGAAGATTGAAATTTTTTTGCAGTTTTAGCACCCTCATGGTCAAACATTATAATCTTTCACTCCATAAGTGATATTGGTGTGTTTTCTTTTCCTTATGAAATCTCTAACAAGAATGGTTTCATTGACCACTATTTAGTGATGGATCAGAATATTAAGTGTTAGAGCTAGAACATGTGCCGTTTACACTGAACGATACAGTCGTAATGGAGTTCGTCTACTTGCACAAAAACTAAAGGCGGAGGGAAATGCGTATCTTACCTTGACAACGCAACGACTTGCAGTCATGACTACACCCCTGCAATCCAATTCCACAACGAATGATTCACATATTTGAAAGATCAACAAGCTTGAAAACTTCCAATGCCAACGTGAGGGAGTCTAATTCTTCAAGCTTCACAATCATTCTTATACCTCTCAATCACGATGATCGAGAAGAGCTGACTTTTTCTCTCAGAAATTCAGAATGCTAAACACAACACGAGCAAGATAAGTGTCCTCTTCACCTTAAATCTAGCACGAACTAGGAAAACGGGCTTTGGTGGAAACTGACAAAACGACCATCTGTCACTAGATCTATCTGTACTGCTTCGACAAATGTCGTCCAGACAAGTAACAAGAAAAGGCAATACATCCTGGTCATGCATAACACCATATGCACAGACTTTATTTGAAGACCGGATAGCATCCACCGAGCGAATACTCCATGAAAACTAAAATACGCAACAAAATCAAACATCTAATACTAAGATTGTACATACAATACTGTACTTTTGACAAACCTGATACCTGTTTTTGGACATGCTAAAACTCAATCAACAAACTAGCTACAGGACATCGAATCATGACATTGGAGGTTGAAACACCGCACAACCGAGACAAGCACCATATTACCTCGGTGGTCGTATTAGTACCGAGAAAATTGCCGAAGCGGGAAATAACAACACCACGAATTCTCCAATCTGCAGTATAAGTACGTCGTTTTGTATTGTGATGCGGGGATTTCAAAGAAGCTGCAGCTAAGTTAATTACGGAGTAATAAAATGGCTATGTCCAAAGAACGAGCTCCGCCATAGTCAGGCGTTCGACCGAGACATTGAGCTTGCGCTTTGAAAATTAGGCGCCAGAATTATGGTTCCCGCTGCTGGTAGATAGAGACGTCCTCGTCGTCTTTTGATGAGTGCATCCCTAACTATAATTGCAGTTCCCGTAGCTGTTGGTCTTTTACTTAGTACTCATGTTCAATGTTTATAGGGGCGGCTTATCGAGCTCAAAAGCTACAAAAAAAATTTGAGAGAATATTTGGTGATAGATTTCCCTGTTTTCAATGGAGGAAATTGCTCTATTGTTACAAAATCTAGGGACAGTAGAGTTAATCATAAACTGAACCCCAATTGGGAGGAGGGGTATCAGAAGAAGGTTTAATTGAGAATAGTACAAAAGAAACACAACAAAATTAGAAGAAAGGGTTTGCATCGTGTCATTTTTCTGAAATTCCTCTGAAGTACAGAATGCTCAAAATGTTTTCATTCCATCAGTCACACTGAAATACAAAATGCTCAAAATGTTTTCATACATCAGTCGCACTTTGTTTTCCCTGTCGTAACAAGTAAAAATAGGTCAAATAGGGCCTAGAAGCGGCCCTATGAGTATTTGCATCATAACATTCTTCTGCAATTGTGAGAATCAACCTTCTCAATTTCACCGTTTAGATGGCAACCAAAAAAACCCTGAAAAGTTCGATATTCGCTTTTGGGATTTCGCATAGCACTCGATGAGTGGCCAAAGGAGGTCTTTTCCACGTTGCCTGGGGTACGTACCTCCACCGTGAAATGAGCTCCAGATAGTTCACAAAAAGAATATTGATTTCTGTTCCCAAGGTGTTGAGGGCCACTCCTGCAATATGCTATGATAGTTTCTTAGTGACCGACATTGCTATGATGAACAAGTGTTGCACAAAGTTTTCAACATCCAATAGGTTAGCACGACTTTAGCAGTTTGCAGACAAATGGCACGGCTTCCAACAAAAAAATTCAGAAAGTATTTCTTTTGATACGCCTCTTCCACCCAAACAAGCCTTTCGCGTCAAGCCTCAGCAATCTGACTCTTCTGCACTAGCGTTGCAGAAATTTGTGGTCATTCTTCACAAAAGATGCAATTAAAATGTTCTTCATTACTGAGTTGGAGAAATCAACGAAAATCAACCCTAAAAATCTAAGATAAATCACCAAACTTTAGATGAATATATAAACATTTAGGTGAATCATAGATATTTCAACCATAGTACACATATTCCAAATGAAGATATTGCAAGAAAATCATATCTAAGAGGAAAAAATGATCCTCAGTAATGAAAAAGAAAATGTTAAAGGAAGAATGTGGACGTACCTCCAGAGCACCTGTTTGGTCTTGAAGACAATACTCACATTCACTTAGTCAGCACTGCACCCCACATTCTCTTCATTTTACAGAAATTTACTGAATTCCATCAGGATAAATCACTGAAAGGCTTGACTGCCACGCATTTGAAACCTCAAACTGACTGTTCCTTCAACCACACTTCGAAATAACTCTATCTTTTGTGTAGGCCAGTTTATTTTTAGCAGTTCTTTAATATAATTAACCATCTCACATTCAACTATTTAGAAACTAATGACAATACTGCAGTAATCATACTCCTATTGCTTCAATGCAAGGTAGGACTCCTACCTTAATACAGTGCTCTTCAATCCTTCAAAGAAAGGTGCGCCTCCCACCTTAGTACAGTGCAGTAGACAGAAGAGTGAACCTGCGACACCCAAAGAAGAGCCAACAAAGTCTATGACGATCAGGTTCTCCAAAACTAAACCAAAAGCATACCTCAACGAAAACAATACGAAGAATTCAAACAGGGCATTCTTTCATAGCTGAGTATCACTGCTCGTAAAAAACCCAAAAATTACAGAGAATAATTTGACACTCTCCATATGTTCACAATTGAGTCTTTGAAAACGAGAAGCAAAAAAGCCACAAGGTAATCAAACAAGGTTTTCCTGCCATTGTTGACAAAATTACACATAATGTATGTACACGCAAAGCTTCAACACAGAAGCAGTCTTCCAAAAAACTCCGTAAACCAAAAACTATTCTCCGCATTACCCATGGCCGGCCTAATGCAAAAGCTGCACCGGCACTCAGCACTTCAAAGCATCACCTCGAGCTCGAACCCAGCTCTCGGTTTTCTATCATGTATGCTACAAATGCTACAAATGAAGGCAATCGCCACTCTCAATTCAAAAACAGGGAGCCTTCGTGGGACGCAAAATTGTCAACTAATGTACAGCACTGGTACTCTTCTGCAGTGATCGAGTCTGTTGCGTTCTCTAGTAATGGTAGACGTATTGCCGGAAGTAGCCGTCCTTCGGCTGGCCGGGCAAGGGCGGGTAGTGGTAGCGAGGCGCGTAGTTCTGGCTCGGACGATACTCGCCCGGCGTGTAAGCCACGGGACTGTAATACGGCGAAGGGCCCCAATGCATCAACGGCTTGAAGGTGTAGATGGACTGCTCCTTCTCCTTCTCCTTCTGCTTCTTCTCCGCCTCCTCCTTCTCTTTCTTCTTCTTCTCTTCCTCCTTCTTCTTGGCGTCGTCTTCCTTCTTCGGCTTCTCCTTGGCGTCCAGCTCCACGAACTTGGCCTTGCGGTTGATCTTCCTCGCCTTGCGCAATACCTCGTGCTCGTCCAGCCCCGATGGAGTGGACGCCACCACCACCACTTTGCTTTGCAGACGCTCCGCACGCACGTCGAACACGCCAGGCACCTCCCGAATCTCCTCGATCACCTTCTCCTCGCATTTCAGGCAACACAGCTTCACCTTCAGCTGGTACTTGGGCAGCTTGTCTACGGCCACCGCCGTTTGCCAATCGTGGCTCCTCTTCATCCACTCCGGGACGTCCTTGGACTCCTTGGCGTAAATCGGGTAGTAAGATGACTCCGCCATCGCTCCTTACGATCACAACACTCAATTTCTCACTCAAACGCTAGAATTCTCCCCAACTCACTCTTTCAAACTCAAGAATTTCGAACCCACAACACACGAAACTCTTGCTCAGAACCTAAATTCTCTCTCTCTCAAGTCTGGCACAATTGACGAGATAGGACTGGAATGAGAGCGCTCATATCAAATTCGAAAACAAGAAAGAGGAATTAAAGGAAGAAATTGAAAGCGACGGTGATTCTGAAAAATTCAAGAAACACACTCCGCATCGAAACTCCTGCAAAATGCTGCGAAAGCTCCTACTAGTGAGGTGGAGAAACAGAGAGAAAGAGAAAAGAATGAGGCCTCCTAGGGCGACACTTGCTTATGTATTACACAGGTGCACCTCACTGACCTCAGGGGTCTCGGTAACCATGGTCCCCGACCTCGGGTTAAGGACTCGAGGGCCTTCAACGCGGAGTTCTGGAATCCCGCTGGCTCCTCTTTCCTGAGATTTTTTGCTTAACTTAACCACGGTTTGGAAACACGGAATGCTGTGTAGACACGCCCTGCTGACTTTCAGTTCTAACTCTGCAATTTTATTAGGGGTGTCAGAAAGAAAGACTTGTGCCCCTGAATCAATAAGAGCATGGCCACTCTTACGCGCTAACTTAGACTCTTCAAATGTGGATGAAAAGTGCTACGGAACCCTCACAATATTCTCTGGACACTTAATCCTAATGTGTCAAGGAATGGCCCTTGAAATCATTGTTCATTCTAAATTTAGTTGTTTTATCCTTTATTCTTATTGAAGAGTGGTCACTCAACTATCTATGAGTCATATTTGGTGAGCAAGGGTGAGGGACAAGGAAATTGAGGGCTCTTCAAAATTAGATGGAAAATTGAGTGTACCAAGTTTGGCAAGTAAGGGTGTCGATGTTCTAAAGAGGATGTCTAGAGTAGAGCATATCCTAGAAGCAGGAGACTTTTTTTTAAACTTAGCTCAAAGATAGATGTAAAAACCTATTCCATAACCGCTACTACCTACTCTAGGGTCTTTTCTTGCAGAATATTTATTGAAATTTTGATGATTTTATTTATCTACGGTAAATAATAAATTGGTGTATTCTTTACGAGATAAAAATTTGGAAAGAAAATCCAAATTTTCTCCTTCCAAGGACACTTGTAGTACTACTTTTGAGGGGCTACTAAAGAAGGCTACTTGTGAAAAATAATTTCCATTTTTTGTAAGGTGTAACCATTGCTCCTTCATATTTTTTGTAACTAGAATTAGGATGAAAAAATAACATATATCCTTTTGCAAGTTGAAGAAAGGGCTTATTAATCCCTAAAAGACCAATTGGTCATTGAATAACCAATTGAATATTTGGACAAGGTTGACACAAAGTATAAACACGTACTACCTTGTTGGAAATATAACATTTTCTCTACTTGAGTCCTTAGATCAAAAGTTCTTTTACTCAAAGTATTTTGGGCAAGGCAAGCAATTTCAAACAGTATGTACAAAATTCCTCCTCTACCTCCCAAATTGGGCAAGTATGTAATTAACATCATATAGGATGCAAATATCAAAAGAAAATTAATCCATGACTAATGCAAATAACTTACTCTAGAAGGAGTTATAGTCTATTTACCTAAACATGCAAGGGCAGTAAAATAAAATTCTTCTATCCTCAAACACTATAATCTTTCAATCCTTGCGGTCAAAGTTTCTAAAAATTTTGCCATTCACTCTGACTCATAGTAGTCTACTATAACTTTGTAACCAATTTTCTATGGTGAAATATTAAAACCAATTTTCTAAAGTGAAATTCATAAACTTGCCTCCCACACTTTTCATAAGCCTCATCTAAAACTTATACTGACCAACAATTCTTACTTTGGAAAACAATTGTTATAGACTTCCATGAGGAAAGTCAAAATTTCTTTTGTTGAGTTGCTTATATTTTCCAATTCCCCTTGCATGAAAGTTTGCCCCTAAAGTGAAATTCTCCAAAATCATTCCAATATCCATTTCTTACGAGTAGACTTCTATTAAAAATATCTCCATAAGTGCAATTAAACCATTTCTACACTTAATTGGAACTGGTTGACTATCAATTCTCTAGATGTCAATTTTGTGACCAAGCTACTTGACAGATTTAATGGCCTAGAAGAGCTTCCACATAAATAATTCATAAAATTACATGTATTATCCAAAAAGTCTATTTAAATTTTAAAATTCTTGATATCCAATTGTTAATATCTCAAAAATGAGGTTTTTTCTTGTAAAAGGTGCCTCCCAAAGATGCCTCCAAAATGTGCCTCCAACCATGTTGCATTCCTTACTTTGACATTTTTGGGTGCATTCACCTAAGTTGGTATCATTTTTCTCACATTTACACCTTTTGTGTCTAAGGTGGAAGCACCCAAAACCGTCAAAATAAGGAATTCAACATACTTGGAGGCACCATTTCAAAAAATTCATATTTTCGTGGTGATAGCAAGAGAAAATTATGAATTTTCAAAAAAAAAAAAGGATTTTTTGGACTTGACATGTATTTTCTATGAATTTTGAAAGTTGCAATCCCCTAGACCACTAGAACCGTCCTATAGGTGGACCCAAATCTAAATTCTGACAAATTCAACACTTATTCAATCACAATGAAGAGAGGAGGAGAAAACTTTATGACACACATCAAAGACCATTCAATGGAAGTTTAAGGACGGTTTAATGTTCATTTAGGAACAAAGATTACGTAAAAGGACGCTATTGGGTATTTATACCTTATGTGAAGAAAGTTTTTTTTTTTTTTTCTTTGTTTTCCCCTAAGGGCATCCCCACGCCTGACGCGCCAAGGAGGGGCGCCAAGTGCAATCTTGGCGTGTGGATTTGAAGAGTGGGGCTTTACCACTCCTCCTCTGCCCCACGCCTGATGCAACAAACAAGGGCACCAAATACATAATGGTGGTAGATATGTAATTCAAAAGATTTTGATGGTTTTTAATATTAAACTCAAAAACTTTATGTTACTTCATTGAGAACTTGACCACATTGTTCCAAAGGCATTTCCAACTTAGTTTGTATTTTGAGCTAATAGAGAAGCTCACTATATACACATGGGGTGGTAGGAGGTAGAACAAACAATGTGGGATAAGTAAATTAGATGTAGCAGGAGCTCCACCACTCATAGTTTATTCAAAATTATAAATTTTGTGAAAAGTAGAATTTTAGACCTCATTTAGGCATAGTAGAATAATTTTTTTCAAAAAAATTTGAACTCATAAAAGTTGTTAAATCAAGATACATTTCACCTCCAAAAATCCGTTTGTGATTTCAAGACTCCGATCAAAAGTTATAGACAAATTTCAAAAGAAGGTTAGATGGGAACTTTTTTTTAACATTTGTAGAAATGCATAGTAGAAATTTGTCTATAACTTTTGATCGGAGTCTTGAAATCACAAACTCATTTTTGGAGGTGAAATTTATCTTGATTCTCCAACTTTTATTAGTTCAAATTTTTTTGAAAAAAATTATTCTACTATGCCTAAATGAGGTCTAAAATTCTACTTTTCACAAAATTTATAATTTTGAATAAACTATGAGTGGTGGAGCTCCTGCTACATCTAATTTACTTATCGCACATTGTTTGTTCTACCTCCTACCACCCCATGTGTATATAGTGAGCTACTCTTCCCACTTCAACTCAACAAAAGTTGAAAATACTTTCATTTCAATCTTGACACACAAGTAAAGAAATCTTTCTTGTAGTCAAAAGTATTTTTTTCCTTTGTTTTTCATACAAATGAAGGGAATTTCATGGCAGTTAAATTTTTTTAATTGAGTGGCAGTTAAGGGCGCTAGTACCTCGAAGTTAGGGTAAAAATTGGAGTCAAACTCATAGCGAGGCGCGCCAGGGCTTCCCCATTTCCCGTCCCCTCTTAAAAACTTGAAGTGGCCGGGCATTTTTGGCAAGTCAGCGTGCATGCGGTGGGGGAAAATACTTGACCTGATGCGCCAAGTCACTGGGTCAGCTTCACTTGGTGCCCTGCGGTGGCGATGCTCTAACATCTCATGGGATCAGATTAGTTCAAGAAATTGGATCACAAACAAATAGTGGTTTTCCTAGTGCAATCAAGTGACGGAGGCAAGGTCCGGGAAGAACCGGCGGCTAGTTCAAAGCTAGCCGGTTGAATTGAGAAAAAACCGGTTGTAATTTGAAAACATCAGCTAAAAAACCAGTGAAAAAATTATAAAATTTTCTATTTAAAGTAGAAAATAGAGTAAATAACCGGACTTGTTACTTGAAAAAACGTTTCCATATGGGAATTGGAGGAAATCAGCTGGTAGAGCTCAAAAAATTTCCCGGACCTTGGACGGAGGCTTGGATGGGAAGCTGAGGCAGTTTTAGCGAAATACCACCAGTTTGTCATCACCTTCAGAAATGGGGGGTCCTGTATCACCCAGGGATCTTCCGGGCACTTTCGCGACTTCTGCGACCTAGAATTTTGTCTGTATGACAAGGCCTTGCTTTCCGACATTCGGTGCATCATTCACCTTCGGGCCGTCCTTGGCAGATCTCGCCGCTCTGCCGCTCTGCTCAGTTCAGAAATCGGAAGTTCAGAAATCAAAACTACCGGTACCGGCACGTTGGAGCCCCTTCTCTCTGGCATTCCGTTATTTCTCGGAAAGGGGGAATCCGCCACAAGCTCAAAGAAAATGAATCCTCCACAAGGTGACAACACGGCTTAAATGCATGGTTCAAACTGAACGAGGCTTTGAGTATGGTTCCTATTATTGACCTTGAAAAAGTTTGGTTGGATCTTGGTGGGCAATTAATAAAAGGGTTGGAGGAGTGTTTCAACAAAAAAAAAAAAAAAAAAAAAAGATTGAAGCATGATTCCTATTATTGACCTTGAAAAGTTTTGTTGGGTTCCGTTGGACAATTGAAAGAGGATTCTTTGATATTCTAAGAAAGTATTTTTGAACTCTTTATGAATATAAACAATGAATTTTTCAATGTATTACAAAGAGGTATGCATAAAATTGACTTTAAGCTCTCATGTTTCCAAGTTGTACATTTTCGGCAAGAATCTATGTGGGAAAGTTTTGCCAATAAGTTACAATGAGGTGAAGTTATCGTAGCTCCAAATTCTAGATGAAGATTGTTCAACAGTGCAAGAAAACTTCATCAACAAAAAAGGATTTGGGGTTGATGAAGTTTTCTTGTATGAGTGGGGATGCTATCAAATGAGTATTCTCTATAGACTCTCACAATTGTACACAAAGGGAGTTTGCCCTATAGATATATTGGGATTGAAATTTTAATCAAGTTTAGAAGATTCAGCAACTGTATGTAGGTGGACAAAATTAGGTTGAGTTCTCTACAAGTTAATTAGTTGTCATGTTTGGAACCTCAATTACAAGCCTTTACAGTCCATGAGTTATCATTTCACTTTACAACTGATTTCAAAAGCCTAATTCATTGTATGCAATCTTGTTGCATCATTCTATTGTAATTGAACTTGTAGTACTACCTACATTAAATACATGGGACCTATGTAAAACTCAACTCAACTAAAGCAATATATGATTGAGTTTTGTTTTTAGTCCTATTATCTCTGTAGGACTTGATTATGAAATTTAAAAAAATCAAAATGTAGGCCAAAGTAGGCCCTTCTTTCAATTCAATTGATTGAATGGAGTGGACCATAGTTAGTGCATTTATTTTTGCATACAAGAAGTAGAATTGACACATCAAACATGAATGATAAGTAGAAAGATGCAGTGAAAAAATATTTTCAACAATGAAAAATAGAGAGTGCTAAGAAGCCTATCAAAAAAACCATAAAGATTTGTTAAGTAGAAGCAAATGTAATTAGATTATTCTAGTAAACAAACTCAACCATCTGGAACTATTTTTTTTTTAAATTGTGAAAACCAAATTCAAAAATGAATCTTATAAGTTATCTTTTGAAGAAGATGCTTAGATTACACAATCAATAAAACAAGACTCTCCACAAGATTTCTCATTACTGGTTCTAATAGAACGAATCAAATTTTTTCGTGTAGACAAAAATATTTTCTATGAAAAGCAGAAATTTAGAATCTATTTGAAGTTTCTGCAAAAAATTTGGTGATAACCACCAACCTCCCATTTGAGTTTTTTGTGGCCTAACTTTTGCTCTTGGCACCAATTGAAATAAAAATTTATATCCTTATAAAAGCTAAGGTGCATTATGGCGCACTAGTGATAACATTTAAAGAGGCCTCGAAGTATGAATGCAAAGCCGGGCCCGGTATCCAGTCTGCAGGTCCCTTGTACTGAAATTGCATGATTTGGTTTCACCAGGCGGTAGGGGCTGGGAGGTGGTGGCGGTGATGGACGTAATCCACTCCTGGTTCCCGTCTCGTTCAATTGGCGGGAAGCTTCTGTACCGTAATCTCCAATTATGCGGGCAAAACCGCGTAATCAGGGATTACGGATTTTTCATCCGGCTCATTGTTTCATCCAATTTTATCTCCTCTTTTAGTCGTGATTTACGTTGGGTAATACCCTTATCGTCGGGCATACGCCAAATAATCAGCCCTCCTTGTCAGGCTCCGCCCTCCTTGTCGGCCGATTATTTGGCGCAATGCCCTCCTCTGCGGGCATTGCCCTATACTGAAACGTCACCAGACCATTGGCCCCTTTACATACTGCCAACTGTATCATAGATTCATGGTTCCTTTTGGGAAGGATGTGATTTCCTTGTCTATGTCAGATAGAACTCCAAATCTTTAGACATTCGATAAGGTCAGGCCACCCATTTCCAACCAAGGACCAAGTCCCAACCGCTAGTGCCCCTATTTCCAATCAAGGCTTGTAATGTGTTTTTTACTCTTTTTTAAGGTTGGAACTAGTAAGATCATGACACATGTCCTAAAGTACGCAGAAAGTAACAAGAAAGTAGATAGTAGGAAGCTAGTTCTTAAGTGATCAGAATTGAAAGACTCTATAGATTGGGAATTGGTTTGGAACACTTTTTGGCTCCCAAAATTCACAAAAATTTTAGTTTTGCAAAAAAAATTCTAAAATTTTTGCAATCTAAGTATTTTCTATCTCCCTACACGGGAAAAATCTCCATCACATTCAACTGCTCACCATCTGCGCCACGGGAGCTTAAGTGATTATATATAGGTGGTCCGACCTTATTAATTTTAATTTTAGTGAAACTGACAAGAGAGAGAAGGAACTCCAACTATGTATGATTTAAGGTAGAGGTACTTATGTTCTATAACTTAACCCCTAAAGGACCAAACACTGTTTTTAAGCAACATAGCAATTTTGGGTAGCTCACTACAAACAGAGTTTTTATTTTTTTTCTTTGAAAATTTCACAAAACATGTGTCCGAGGAGTAGCTTTAAGGTTCAACAATTTTCATAACTTTTGACTACACAGTCAAAAAGTTATTGCATGATATGTGTTTTTTGTTACTTAGCAGGTAGCCTGGGCAGCTCAAACACTTTTTCAAAAAATGAAAATTTGGAAGTGATTCTAAAGAAATATTTAGAAGTGGAAAAGTTTGGATCACTCCATTTTGTTTAATGAGGTGAGATTTATGAAGGATTCCAGTTTGTGGGTAGGTATGGAGTCTCTGGATTCCAAACCTACCCACAAACTGGAATTTCGAATAACTCTCACCTATTAAATAAATTTGAGTGATTCAAACTTTTCCACTCTTGAATGTTTCCTTAGAACCACTTCCAACTTTTTCATTTTTTGAAGGAGTTTTTTGAGCTGCCCAGGCTGCATGCCGAGTAACGAAAACCACAGATCATGCAATAACTTTTTAACCGTGTAGTCAAAAGTTAAAAAAATTGTTGGGCCTTAAAGCTACTCCTTGGGAACATGTTTTGTGAAATTTTCAAATAAAAAAACTAAAAAAAATAGTGAGCTGCCCGAAATCGCTATGTTGCCAAAAAATGGTGTTTGGTCCTTTAGGGATTAGAGCATTTTAGCCTATAAGATATGGGAAATTTGTTGAGAAATTGAGCTCAATATGTGCAAACATATGGATGAGGGAGAATGCAAAAAAATAAATAACAAAATTTTTTTCCCCCAAAATGAATATTTTATTCAATATAAACATGAATTTTTCATTCAAACCCAATCTAGTCTCATAGACTCATCTATTACGGTTAGCTTTGGCACTTCTTCCTTAGCAAGGAGGGAAGAGACGTGGAAGAGAAGGTGCAATATAGAGAATATTTTTCAATTAACGGTGTTGTTGACAACATGTCTCCCTATAAAGCCATCATGGGGGGCTATTGGGAAAATAGATACTTCTACCTAAAGGTGAGCACTCCCACATGCACCACTAACTCAAAACCGCCATCATCACTTTGGGTACATCTCCAAAATCAATATGTACTTATGTGGAAGAAGCGATTTTAGAACCTCTATCCAAAAAAACTTTGACCCTATATAACTTTGGCATACAATATCCCAATGCGACATTCTTTGGTGCGTTAGAACCTCCTTTGACTTGCCAACAAGGAAATATGAAAATTTGACCAATCTAATTGCAAAACTGGTGGGACTCATGAAGAAGCCTAGACACACCAAACCATTTGACAAGGCAATATGGCGTGCCCCAGTGGATGTGCTCTGAGGCGGTATTCTGCAGGTCCCTTTGTACTGAAATTGTATCATTTGGTTTCTCACCAGGCGGTGGGGGCTGGAGGTGGCGGCGGTGGCCGGACTGAAACGTCACCAGACCATTGGCCCCTTTCAATACCGCCAGCATTAATTCCTCTTCTGGGAAGGATTTGAATTCCTTGGATGTGTCAGACGGATTGAACTCCAAATTCTGAGACATTTGTTTTAATTTTCATTTTAGTTAAATTTTAAAGAGAAAGAAAGAACTTCCACCTTTATTTTATTTAAGTTTAAGCCACCCATAACCGACCAAATAAGGAATTCCAACATGGTTTGGAGTTTTGAATGCAAAACAAATACTTTTTAGAGGTACATTGATAGAATGACAAGGATTGCAAAAAAAATGGTAATTTTATCGCTTGAATTGAAATTACTATGAATTTTGGGGAGGCAAAAAGTACTTCGGACCTATGGCCAACGTCTAGACTCTTCCAATGCTGATCATTCAATAACTTTTTTCCTAATCATTATTTCCTACTTTCTTTCTCACAACTTGGGACATGTATCATGTTTTTATTAGTTCCAATCTTTAAAAGGGAAAAAAAAACTCATTCTAAGCTTGGTCAAAAATACGTGCACCTATAGGTCGGGAATAAGTCACTGGTCGGGAATGGGTGGCTCTACCTTATTTGAGACAAATGAAACAGAGTAACTTCAATCTTTAAAGGTTGTCGTGATTTAAGGTGGGTATCTCCAATGCAGGACACTAAACCCATCCAAGGAAGTGGGTCATGTAGGATGAATGCAGGGTAATTGTAAAAGAATAGTCTTTTATTTTGTTCTATGTTAATTCTATGTTTTCACCTCTCCCACTTAATTTAGAGCCTCTGATTGCAAATATGAATTCAAAATTTGCAAATTTTATCATGTGTGAAAAAAAAAATCCTGTGTTTTTCCTAGAGATAAACTCACCTTGCATGGCCTACTTCGTGGGATGGGCTTTATTAGCATCCTACACCTACACCTACACCATTGATCCAAAACAGCCATCATCACTCTAGATACATCTCCATGATCCATATGTACTTATGTGGAAGAACCGATTTTAGAACCTCTACTAAAAAAACTTTGACAATTCATAACTTTTGCATACAATATCCAAATGCCGCATTCTTTGATGTGTTAAGAACCTCCTTTCACTTGCCAACAATAAAATATGAAAATTTGACCAATCTATTATTAGAAAGTAGTCAAAAACGCCAAAAAGTGGCATTTTTGGAGGCATCTACCTTAACCCTTAAAGGACCAAGTGTTCAAATTCTGAACAAAGTGAGGATGAATACACATCAGTAGCATACAAAAATGCATTCTTTCATCCATTAATTTTCTTAAGATTCTTATATTTGTTCTTTAATAATTGTATGGTATAGATTTTGAAAGGATATAGGTTCAAAGGTATTAGTTGGTTTGGTTATAAGTAGCTTTTTGAGTTCCAAAAATGACCCTTTAAAAATGACTTGAATGAAAAGTAAAATAAAGATCTTCAAATTTCATTATGATTAGAACTTAACATTTTAAACTTATAGGGGGACAAAGTAGATTTTGGATAAGCTCATACAATCTCAATATTCATCATGATTTTCTGAAACTTTTTGTGAAGCTAGAAGAACACATTAGCTTTTGGGTATTATAATTTTTATTTCAATTTCTGCTGAGGAGTGAAAGTTATGGCACAATAATAATAAGCTGAAAACAGAGGTCAGCAGGTAGTACAAAAAAAAATCACAAAAAGTCAAAATAAATTTGAATTAAATCATTCTATTTGGACTAGTGATGAGAAAGTTATGGACAATCTTGTTTTTTGGACAATCTAAGCATTTTCTTCAAAAGATAAGTTATAGAATTCATTTTGAATGCAATTTCTATAATTTCTCAAAAAATTGCTTGACAAGGTTAACCCCTAAAGGACCATTGTCGGTTCAGCGGACATTTGGGATTTCGGGCAAGTACCTACAGATTGAATTTTTGTCCTGATTTTTTCAAACTTTTTTTGAAGATAGAAAAAATAATAAGTTTCGTGGGAGCATAATTAATTCTTCAATTGGTGCCTAGGAACAAAAATCATGCCCAAATAAGCTCAAAACAGGGGAGAAGGGGCAGCAAAAAAATTATAGTTTTGTCTATCTGGAAAGCTTTGATTTGTTCCATTTGGATTTGTTATGAGAAAGTTATGGACAATCTAATTTCGGGGGCACTTAGAGCATCTTCTTGAAAAAAATTACTTATAGGATTCATTTCTGAATGCAGTTATTACAATTTTTCAAAAAAAAAGTTCCATGTGGTTTAGTTTTTTTGCTAGAACAATCTTACCATTGGGATTAGCGCATTTCAATTCCATATAAAAAACATTAATATTTTAGATTTTCCTTCTATCTAGTACCTACTTCTATTTAATAACTTTTTTACTAATGAAAATTAATTTTTTTTTATTTGATTTTTTTTGCTAAGCTCTCAACTCAATTCTCTACTATGAAGATTAAAGGTCAAAACTTTGTAGTGCAATAACTTAAAGTTTAAAATGTTCAAAGTCAAAAAACTTGTGTTGAAAAACTTGTTTTTTTAAGTTTAAATGCAGATACATTAAGGTAAACCAACCCATTGTGGTCAAACTTTGGAATCTACCCTCATGCCATTGCTGAAAGTTTTCAAATTTTTTCCCACATGAAGACAAGTGTGAGAAATAGTGAGAGCAATTGAAATTATGATTTTTTTTCAAACAAAGTATGAATTTGTTACGGAATTTCAAAATGATCTGTCCAAAAGAGTCAGTAGTCTAATCCATAACCAACAAATTGTACCCAATATGCTCTTCTTAATCACCTAAAGTGGTCACAACAATTTCTAATGTAGAACGCCATGAAAAGTGACATCTTGCAATGATTTACATTGAAAAAACAAGTGTTCCTAATGAGGTCACTAATCACTCCATTGGTGTCAGGTTAGACATTGATTGTGGCCAAAAAAACTGTCATGAGGTCATTAGGTGTCCACTATGGGTCATCTAACTACAATGGGTTGGTTTACCTTAGATGTTTTTCAGCTCCTTTGAAGGATTGTGAGTTCCCTAGGCTGCTAGGATTAAAGGAATAGCCTTGCAGCAATTTGCAGCAACTGCGTAACGTGGCAGAACGATTGCCACGTCACCAAATAAATTTTTTTTTTTTAACATTTTAGATTTTTCAAAAAAAAAAGTTTTCAGAAAAAAAAAAAAAAATCTTGACAGCGGACATTCCCAATCTGCGAGGGGAACAGCATCGGGGAGCAAGCCTGAAATGGCCCTTTAGTCCCCCCCCCCCCCCCCCCCCCCCCCCTCCAATCTCTTCTAATGATCTTGCAATCTATGTGGTCAAAAATTCTAAAAAATTTTCCATACATTGTTATACTAGTTAGGTATATTTAGGTATAAGATCCTGCACTTAGATTTTAAAAAAAAAAAATTCAATTTTTTAACTCTTTGCTATAGAAATGGCAGTTTTGAGTGTTTTTGGGCAGAAAAATGGCTTTGGTCTTGTAAGGGTTAAATATGCTTACTAGAACAATCTCACCAATGGAATTATTGTGTTTCAATCCCATCTTAAAGCTATTTGTTGTTCCATCTTAGAGCAATTTAGTTTTTTGTTCATCTTGGACATACTTCTATTTAACAATTTTTAAAAGAATAAATTTTTTTTAAATTCCTAGACTTTCAATTCATTTCTTCCATATAAAAAATTTTAAATCCAAATTTTGTTGTGCAAATTTTTTCCACAAATGGCCGTCAATGTCATCAGGGATTGTAGACGAGTGTTTAAAAAAACTTTTTTTCCAACTTTGAATGCAATATCTTCAAATTTGTATGGTCAAACTTTATTGAATAAAATAAAATACAAGGCACTACATAAGATTCTAAAAAAGCTCATTTTGTGTTTTTTATTGGATGAATGCAACAAAACTGACAGTTTTGAGTGATTTTTGACCAAAAAGATGGCCTCAGGACTTCAAAACACAAGGCAGCAACACCCAAAAGCAACATCTTTGTTGCTCCCACTATTACAAAGGTCAAGTGACCAAAAAAATTCAATGAGATTATTAGTGAATTCAAAATAAACACAAAGCAAGTGGTTTCATAATTTTTGGACGCTTAGTAATATTTCACAAATTTTTAAAGTTGAAAATAAAGGAGAGCCTATATACAACACTAGACTCACCTTCAGTGAACACCTTTGAAGTATAAAAATGCCTCAGCTCTCATTGGTTGCATCTAAAATGTTGTATTGATTTTGACTCAAGAAGAATTCATTTTAGCCCGTTCTTTAGGTGTTAGAAAACAAAAAATGGTATTTATACGTGTTTCTACCTCACCATCCAAAATAAGGTAGGAGATTCGAAAAGCGCTCAGGCTCTAAAATTGCTCACCTCTTGAAATGTATACTATTTGTACATGTTTCTTTTTTGTTGTACCAAAAATATACAAACAATGAACATTTGAGTAGGTGGACGATTTTAGAACCCTATGCCATTTCAACTTCAAAAATTTATAACTAATTCCACAAATATCCAAAATATATGAAATGACTTGGGTTAGATGCCAATTCCACTTGTCTATCAAGAAAAATTTATGGAAAAATGTTTCAAGAAGTATCACCTTCCAAAATTCAGTTTCAAGCTCTTAAATGGGCACTTTATGGACCTCCTACCTTACCATACCATCCAAAGTACCTTCCAAGAGCACCATCCTCTAAATCCAATTTCAAAACACAGCAAGAGATTGCATCGAATTTAAGTATATTTTGTAGCTGCCAATAATATCCTGGATTGCTAAATTTTAAGCAAGTGCTTCGTTTTGTTTTTTGTGAAATTGAAAAGTAAATTAAGTTCATTCAGATTGCTTTGGTCAGTCTCCAACGGTAGTCAACGACTGCGTGGTTTATAAGCAGATTTGATTCCAGAACACTTCCAGAAGCGCCGTCGGGTATGTTGACATGCAATTACCGTACGTTAAGAGCAGTGCCTGTCGATTCAGGTAATTTCTTAGACAAGTTATATTGTCGAATGCGCAATGCTGGCAGATTCTACCACAGGGGGGTCGATTCTGCCTCAGGAACGTCTCAAAGATCGTTGGGCATTGCTCTTAACGCTAGGGAACACGATGGCTGCGGCAAATTCTGCGCAAGAGCTCGCCATGCCGGGCTCGCCCATTGGCTCGATCCTGCATTGAATTTACGCACCCCAGCGTGTTCTCTAGTAAGTGATGGTCTAATTTGACACCGAAGGGGGCCGAAACAGGTTTTTTCTTGTCTTTTTGGAAAAGTACTAAAGTGGCAACATATGAGAAAATGATGTAACCAAGTATTTTAGTATTCATCTATATTTTGGATAGAATTATCTTTTCATCCATATATTTGGATGAATTTCATTTAAATTTGGCAATTTCATCCAAATTTTTAAAAAAAATTGAGCAATTTGGCATTATCATCCAATTTTTCTTCAATTTTTCCTATAGGCTTGATGCAACCCATTCTTTTAGGCATTTGGGCCTCATAAAAAAATACTAGGCTGAAATACTCTTTTTCTTTTCTATTCTTTTCTTCTCTTTTTTTTAATACACAACTAATGATTCCCTTTATTGCAGAAAAATGCAAACAAGTGGCCTAGTGGGCAAGCAAAGCTAAAATTTAAGGCCAAGTGCAAGCCTCCTAAGGAAGTTGGCAAATACTTTTCTTTTTTCTTTTTGATTCGGCAGGTGGAACTATTCTACTTGAAGGTCAAATTTGGCTGAAATTAAGTCATGTTTGTAAAAAAGTGCCACACGTTATCTTGTGAATGGTGTGAGGTGACATGGATCCATGAGAATTTGATGTGGAGATTCAATTTTGGCACCTAAGTGCCAAATTCGACCTTCCATATTGTATTTGTATTAGGCATTACAAAAATTTTCAGGTCTCAAGAAGGTCGTTAGTTCTGTATCCCCCCTTTGCAATTTCGGTGCAATTAAAGAATTTTTTTTATATTAAAAAATTGATCTGATGTGGCACTACTTGTTCCATGTCAGTGCCACATCAGCACATCTAAATATTTTAATATTTTTTTATTTTTGAATATATATTTTTTTTATTAACAGAATAATTTTTTATTAACAGAATAATTTTTTATTTAGAAAATAATTTTTTATTAAAAAATAATTTTTTATTAAAAAATAATTTTTTTATTAAAAAGATAATTTTTTTATTAAAAAAATAATTTTTTATTTTTCTGTACTTGCACTGTTGGGGTGCCGAAAATTAGAAACTGGTGGCCTTTTGCAAGCCTCATAATTTTCCTAATGGTTTTGGCATTCCAGCGTCTAAGTTTTCTTTTGTTTAGCAACTTCTAGGTTTTTTTTATTTTGGAAAACATGTTGTGTGGGGCTTAAGGTATAATGTAGGTTTTCAGAAATATTCAAAAAATTAGGCAAATATGGATGAAAAAATATTGCAACATTTCAGACATTTCACTCTTTTAATATTCCAAACATTGAGACATTCCAAAAATACTTAATTTATATCTAAATCTCACCTTCACCTAGGTTAGATCATGTCCACCGTTTTACAATACGAGTCCCCCGCCTCAACTAATGTAAAACCTGCCCTTCAAAATCCCTTCCATCGGAGACATGCCATCTCTAAAAATCAGTCCCACCTAGGCCAAATAAGCACTTAAAATGCTATCCTATGAATACATTATTACCGCACCTTTTGTAGTTTTCTTTTGCAAGAATAGTATCTCCCACCCATGAGAGTGCAAAGCAATAGTAGATATCCAAATATTATGTGGAGATATGGCAAACAAGGTGGGGAATTAGATCACATGTGGAGTCTGAAAGGATGATTGAGCATGTAAAAAGCCATTTGACATGATACTTTTGCTGTGAAAGGGTGGAGATGCTCTTACAATAAATATACATAGGTGAAAATGAAAATAGAATCCATTTGCAAAAAGAGAGTATAGATGACCTTCTATATTTGTTATCTCAATAAACATTAAAATCTCATATATCTTTCATTATTCATCCCTTCTAGATCCTCAAGAAAAATGGTAAATGTTAGAAATGTTAACCCTAAAAGGACAAACTTGCTCGAGGGACATGCATTTAGGTTCAAATTTATTTTTCACCTAGTTCTTGATTTTAAATGTCTTAGAGCTTAACCAGGAAAATTTTGTTCGAATAATCTATTTTTTTTCCAAAATTAAAAAAATATAATTTTTGTAACACTTTGGAGGTAGCATCTTATAAGCTTAACCTCTAAAGTCCCATTATCCTCTCAAGGGACAAAATGGATTTTGGACAGGCTCCTACAACCTCAATATTCATCATGATTTTTTGAAACGTTTTTTGGAAGATAGAAAAAAATATTAGCTTACTAAAAATATATTTTTTATTTCCATTTGTGCCCGCATTAGAGGAAATTTCAGGCCTCTAGAGGGTTGCTCTACACCCCTCCGAGGTACCCTGAAATTTGCTTTTATTTTGCTCAAAAAACCATTTTTTTCCTATTTCCACCCTATTGAAAGTGCAGTAGCAGTGGTGCAGGAACCCCAAATTCCAAATTAAAAACTATTAAAAATAATAATAATAATAATCTTAAAAAATAAAAATAAAAATAAAATTGTGGGACTTGACTGCTCACCAAGAGCAATTTCAAAGTTGACATGCCATGCAAAGAATAGCATGGCATGTCAACTTTGGATAGCCCTGTAAAGGGCTGAATTTTTCTGTAATGGGGAGCAAAACTTATGGCACAAAAGGTCCTTTTTCTTGGTGCGGCAGGCAGAAATCTCCTCACACAAAAAAAATTTAAAAAAGTTTAAAAAATTAGTTTATCGTAGATTATAACTTTATCTATATAGAAAGTTTTGATTCATTCCATTTAGATTTGTTATGTGAAAGTTATGGACAATCTTATTTTTTGGACAATTAGAGCATCTTGTTGAAAAAATAACTTATAGGATTCATTTCAATTTTTACAATTTTTCAAAAATATAGTTTGACAAGGCTAAGTTTGTTTGCTAAAACAATCTCACCATTGAGATTATAGTGTTTTAATCCCATCATAAAGCTACTAACAATTTAGTATTTCTTTCAATTTTGGACCTATTTCTATTTAACAATTTTTTAAAGAACAAAAATCAAGTGTGTATTTTTTGAAATTTTTTTTTGAGATTCTCAACTCAATTTTTCAATACCAAAAAATTTAATTAAAAGTCTATAGTGCAAAATTTTTTCACAAATGGCAGTCAAAGTCATTTGAAATTGTAGGCCAGTGTTCAAAAAAATAAACTTTTCCAACTTGGAATGCTAATATCTTTTAATCTGTGTAGTCAAATTTTGCAAAATTTTATCACATGATTTGAGATAAGTTAAGTACAAGATCCTACAGTTAGATTATGAAAAAAAGATTTTTTTCTTTTTTCTTGGATGAATGCAACAAAATTGGCAATTTTGAATCATTTTTGACCCCCCAAAAATGATCTTGGGACTTTAGGGTTAAAATACACCACTTTTCAACTTTTCTATTGAATTTTTGTTAATGTGAGCTCAAGGTTTACATCAATTATACTAAGATGTTTGTGACCATCATCTCTAATTTTGCTAGAAAAGTGATACTATTTTAAGCATTTTGTAATTATTATGATAAAAAAAATACTATTTTTTAAAATAGTATAAATTTCATTTAATCTTTTTAATTATGAAAAAGTGAAGATAAAATTTAGATATATATTACTCCATGGAAAAAATATCAATTCTTTGAAAGGTGTGTTTTAATATAGAAAACTAATGAAGTATGGACAAACAAGAACATGGAATGTCATTTAAAGGTTAAACATTACAAATTCTTCACAACGTCTTTTATGAATATACCTCACTTTATATTAGAAAAGCAAAAAAATAAATATAAATTAGAATATTATATATATTGTTTATTAATAGCCAATATATATTATTTGTTACAAGTTCTAATGCTCTACATTAGAAATCTTCTACTTCCTACTTGTAACATAGATTGATAGAGCATCATTTCTATAACAAATTAAAATTATATTTTTTAAATTTAGGATAGGCTCATGAAACACAAATGTTCACTTCAAGAACACTTTGTACAATACAACTATATATAATATATTTAGTGTATGGGATTCTAACACATTCTTATTGTTGGATCAATCTTACCAAACTAGCCAATACTATTGCAATAGGCTACAATAGAACCTTTTCCAGTGCATTCTCTCTTAGTGCATAACTGTCAATTATGCAATTTGTAGGTGGGCCCAATTTGAAGCACTTTTTCTAAAGAGTACACTAAAAATGATATTTAGTGTAGTATGACATTTAGTGTTTTACCCCCCTACCAGCCACAATACTAAATCTGAATTGTAGTGGATTTAGTGTTGTGTTGGACTTCAATGCGCTGCCTCCGCTTCCTTTGCAAGTTCATTTTTTTAATGTGTTCTAACACTAAATGTCAACCTTTTCAGATTTTAGATTTACCATAGAGCATATTTAGTGTTAGAAATTAGATTTAGTGTTACTTACTTATGATATTTAGTGTCAAGGTTCGTAATTAGTGTTGCCAACACTAAATATCATTTTTAGTGTAGTGTAGTTAGAGCTGACATCAGTTAGGTGGCTTTTATTACACCCCTCTAAATGCATAAACTTCTCTTAGTGCATAAGTCCCGACATCATGCACTAAGAAAGGTTCTATTGTACCTGTATTACTAGTACATTGATTTGTCCTAATATTGTATTTACCAAGTTACATTTTTTCTAATTAGTGGGAAGTTGAATTATTCTTGAATTTACACATTATTTTTTTGAGGTGGTGACTCTAATTTCTAAGTGACACTAACTTCCCCTCATCACTAGGACAAAGCACTGTAGCTGGACTCCCACCTTGGACAGAGTATTGTAGGGAACCTATACTATGTGACCCAACTTGCAAAGTAAATTGAACTTAACTTGGTGACGAAGATGAAGAAAGCCGTGCTAATGAAGTTTGTTGGGGCTGGTTGCTTGTGCACGAAGTATGAAAGGATTCCCTATACTGCGGAATTGGCTGGGAGAATGTTCCAGGAGGTGGCACCGTGGCAGGATTCAGGGGTTGAGTACTTTGGGCTAAATCTTACAGCACATCTGGGCTTGTGGTAAGTTAGGGTGCAACAACACTAAATTTTTCAGACGAGTGGATGCAAATGCTCAATTTTAGACCTATTTAGGAAAATCGCTCAAACGAATTTCAGTGTGTGTTACACCAAGCTCACAACAATGGCGTACTGTGAGCCATTGATATACACCATTCAAAACTCATTTCCTTTCAAAAATAATTTAAAATGGGCACACAAACTTTATAATCCTCAACAAACGCACCTGGACCCCAAACCCAAAAGCAATTGTACTTCCAACACTCGTAACATTATTTTCTAAACGAAGAGTTAATCTGCAAGATCTTCCACACTGCAATAACTTACATTTGAGGACAATCAATGTCACCATTTCATTCCTGACTCACAGCAGGCGGCACTGCTCACTCACTTCAGATTCATTTTCTAGAAACTCGTACATTCCTTCACCAAAACTCATAGTTGAAATGAATGCTGAGTCTGAAATGCTACACCCAATCGTTGAAGATTCACACACAAATCGAAAGCCACAAAAAGCCACAAATCAAACCACAATTGAAACAGAAACGAGAAGTAATCAAACAAGAATTTCCTGCCATTGTTGATAAAATTGCACATAATGTATGTACACGCAAAGCTTCAACACAGAAGCAGTCTTCCAAAAAACTCCGTAAACCCAAAAACTATTCTCCGCATTACCCATGGCCGGCCTAATGCAAGAGCTGCACCGGCACTCAGCACTCCAAAGCATCACCTCGATGCTCGAACACAGCTCTCGGGTTTCTATAATGTATGCTACAAATGCTACAAATGAAGGCAATCGCCACTTTCGATTCAAAACAGGGAGCCTTCGTGGGACGCAAAATTGTCAACTAACGCACAGCACTGCTGCGACTATCGGTCTTGTGCAGTGATCAGGCCACCAGGGGCACAATAGAACACTCTGGGAAGCACGCTCTAGTAGTGGTAGACGTATTGCCGGAAGTAGCCGTCCTCCGGCTGGCCAGGCAAGGGCGGGTAGTGGTAGCGAGGCGCGTAGCTCTGGCTCGGACGATACTCTTCCGGCATGTAAGCCACGGGACTGGGCGTGTAATACGGCGAGGGTGTGTAATATGGCGAAGGGCCCCATTGCATATACGGCTTGAACGTGTAGATGGACTCCGCCTCCTTCAGCTTCTTCTCCGCCTCCTCCTTCTCTTTCTTCTTCTTCTCCTCCTCCTTCTTCTTGGCGTCGTCGTCCTTCTTCGGCTTCTCCTTGGCGTCCAGCTCCACGAACTTGGCCTTGCGGTTGATCTTCCTCGCCTTACGCAACACCTCATGCTCGTCCAGCCCCGACGGCGTGGAAGCCACCACCACCACTTTGCTCTGGAAACGCTCTGCGCGCACGTCAAACACCCCGGGCACCTCCCGAATCTCCTCGATCACCTTCTCCTCGCATTTCAGGCAACACAGCTTCACCTTCAGCTGGTACTTGGGGAGCTTGTCCACAGCCACCGCCGCTTGCCACTCGTGGCTCTTCCTCATCCACTCTGGGACGTCCTTGGACTCCTTGGCGTAAATCGGGTAGTATGAAGACTCCGCCATCTCTCCCAACACTCAAATTCTCTTCCCCGCAGCAGCGAAGCTCACCCAAATGCCCAAATTCTCCCAACCCAACAAATCCTTGCTACCCAATTCGAAAGCTGAGAACACACACTCAACGATTTCGCAGCACAACACTCAAAACTCTCACCCTGGGATTTAGTTCCCTCTTCAATCGGACACAGCGGGACGAGAAGAATCTCGAATGAGAACAATCAAATTCGAAAACAAGAAAGAGCAGAGGCCCGCAATGGCTGAAGAAAAATTGAAGAATGTAGGAAAGCGACGGTGATCCTGCAAAACTCGGACGAGTATCACTCCGAATCGAAACTCCTGCTAAATGCTCTGAAAGTTGGAGTAACTCCGTGAGGGCTACGAAGCAGAATATGATGAGAGAGACTGGAATGGTGCATTCTAGGGCGACATTTGGTTGAAGTTATATACACCTCAGTCTCAGTTAACCTGAGGTCCTGACCTCGGGTCAAGGACTCAAGACCCTTCCACACGGAGTTCGGGAATCCCGCTTGGTGTCTTTCCCGAATCAGTCCCAAATCACGTTTCGGAAACACGCTAAGCTTATATTACAAATAAATAAATAAATAACACGCCCTGCTGACTGTGAGTTCTATTAATGACGCTGCAATATGAGGGGTGGCAGAGAGAGAGACTTGTGCTCCTGAATACAAGGAAGATGTCTAGAATCTACAGTAGAGTGGTGCAATTAGCGTTCCCTGGAAGCGGGAGACTTTTTTTTTTTACATAGCTTGAGGATAAGAGCATGGCCACCGTCGGGGCCAGGGGAGGACTGCCACTGACCCCTTTATTGCCCCGTCACAGGGTAAATGTAAAAACTGCCCCCTATTTTGTGCCGCTTAAATTTTGTATTTCTTCGTGACTCCTAATTAATTCGGGGCCTTTGATTGCAAATATGAATTCAGAAATTGCAAATTTTATCAAATGTGGAAAATAAAGAATTTCAGTATTTTCTGCAAGGGTAAAACTCGGGACAATACATGGGTCAGTTCTCCCTAGCCACCGGTGAGCAGGGAGCCCTTTGGTGAGGGCTGGGGAACATAATGCTTTAAAGTGTGATAAATTAGAGAAATTGAAAAATAAATAGTAAACCTTTTGTAGAAATTACAAAAAAAATTATTGATTGAGTTAGGCAATGTATCCTTCACCTTCTTTGTGAATTTCAAGTAAAACAACTGAAATCCCTAGAATCTATGCACAATTTTGTGTTAGGTACACAACATGTTACACAAAATAATACAAATGTCACTCTATTTCAATCAATTCATTTTCCAATATATAAAGATACAATATAGGTGGTCAAAGTAAAACCATACAATTCTCATTGTTATTAGCATGCCTTGAGCCGTTGCTACAATCAAAATAAAAGTGAAAATAATTTTCTAATTTTCTAATTCATAAAATTTTGAAATTCATTATCTTTTTTTCCTGGAGTTGCAACGCCATGAAACAAAGCCCATGCATCCTTTCTTGCTAAGGGCTTCCAATCATACCAAGAACACAACCGAGGGACACACTGTCCAGGAGATCTCATTGTAACAAACAAAACAAAACAAACAACCTAAATTGACATATATATATACTAGTGTGCCTTGTACCATTACGACAACCAAAATAAAAGGAAAAATAATCTACTAATTTTTTAATTCATAAAAACTTTGAAACTCAATAACTTTCACACCGTATGTCCAAATGCCATGAAACAAAGCTTGTGCATCCTTCCTTGCCAAGCGCTTTCTAATGATACCAAGAATGCAATTTGGGGATGCATGATTTTGGAGACCTCAAAATTACAAAACAAACAACCTAGTTTTGAGGTATTGAAAGGATGGATGGATTCCTATTTCTAGTATATAAAAGATTCCTAGGGGGGCTAATTTCATCCATTGTGGTTCTTTGAATGCCCTACAATCCAAAAGCATCCCTTCACATTATGGAATAATGAATGAACCTTTTGCCATGTGTCTAAATCACATAGTAGAGTTCCTTGAAATTATAAAACCATTATTTTTTAACCCAATTCCAACCCTTTAACCCCAATTCCCATCCTTTCAATTCCACATTGAAATTGTCATAATGCCAATCATATATAGTTTTCACTTCATGAGGGTGAAAGAGGGCACCAAGAACAAGGACAATTTTAGGTTTGTAAACCTTAGAGCATCATCAATGTTGCACTTATCTCCAACATGGAATCTAGATTTCCATTTTTTTGTGCTCTAATGCAACCACTGTACCTAAAAATACTATATTGGCTACAATAAATTCATCTTTTAATACGACATAAGGTAGAGATATTTATAATGGATAATTTAAACATTTCAACCTATAGGACGTGGAGAATTTTTTGAAAAATTGAGCTCAATGTGTCAAAATAAGAACAAGGAAGAGTGCAAAAAAGTACCCTTTTCTCAAGAATGAATATGTTATTCAATAAAAACATAGATTTTTCTTTTGGATCCATCCATGTCTCATAGCTTCACTTAAAACAACCAGCTTTGGAACTTATGTTTAATCAAAGCAAGAAGAGAAATAAGTGGATAGGAAGGTGGAAAAAGAGAACAATACATCTAATTGTTGCCCATTATAGGTCACTCTACAAAGTCATCATAGGAGGACTGTCTATTATAGCTATCTCTACCTTATTTTTTTTATAAACTGAGCTCGCCATCACCCATAGCAAAGCTCTATCAATCTCATGTGCTTGGCATGCATAGCTTCATGAAAAAAAAGAATGAAAAAATTCACATCAAGTGTAAATAGCAAGAAATGGCTAAAATACACTACAAAGGTGATCCATGGATTGACCTCAAAAAGATAGGTAGGTCACCATGGAAATCATCATTTTTGGTATAATGTGAATCATTTGCTTAAATAAAATCCAAAATATTCATTAGAGGTCAAACTATTGTATAAAACCTCCCTTTTTCATATAAAATGTCAAAGATAAACATCTGCACTTTTGTCTTACATAAAAGGATTGTATGTCATCCATGAAACACTTAGTGTCCACAATAATGTTGTAGAATTAAGCTCTATTTGCCACAAGGAACTGCTATCAAGGCTAAGAGTGTCATATCACATGTACTCTATTGTGAACATGGATTGGAACACAATACTCTAAACTAGAGAACAAAATGTTTGATTGCTATTGTTGTAAGCTAATGAAACTTTGATGTGTGAATATGCAAAATATCCATTGATGATGCTTTTTTAAGGTATGATCACACCTAGACTTTGTCAGAGGAAGTAGTTTTAACAAAGACCAATAACAAGTAGGTCTCTTTTGTCGTACTACTTTGTCTGAGCCTCTTCGTTTGATTATCTCAGATATTTTTTGTAAAAATTGTTCACATTGGAGGGAGGGTTTGTCAAATTCCGTCTTCAGGGTCTCAAGTCTGACTGTTATTTTATTTCGTTGTATTTTGAATTCACACTTGCGGGGGCAGGGGGGTGAGGTAGAAGCAACATCAGTATTCACGTATGGATGCACAAACAAAATGATATTCAACCTATATGATGCTAAAGAGACCTACAACGAACCCCTTGAGTACTTGCAAACATGGGGCAATTTCATCATATGGCAGTCTAATGTAACCTTTACAAACACACAACAATGCATAAGACTACAGATAGTCAACTCTAGAAATTCAAGTACTATAAAAAAACATGGCAACTTCTTTGTGACATATTACAGTCTTACAACCAAACACCCATTAGAAAAAATTTCAGCCCCTCCAAGGGCCGTTCGAAGTTGACACGCCATGCTATTTTTTGCATGGCTTGTCAACTTCGAAAAATTATTACACAAAAATTAGCATGGCATGTGTAATAATTTTTTATTCGGAATTATGGATTCTTGCTCCACTGCCGCTGCAATTTCAGTAGGGCGGAAATAGGGGGAATACGATTTTTTGAGCAAAAAAAAAGCAAATTTCAGGGTACCTTGGAGGGCTGTGGAACATCCTTGCAGAGGCCTAAAATTTCCTCTAATGTCAAATTCTAGTTAGGATCAACAATTACTAAAGAACTTGTGTGGGAAGACAACAAGAGATTTCAAAGTAAGAACAAAGATTAATATGGAGTACCACATCACCACCAATTTGTCCCTATCCCCATTTGGATGAGGTCCCCACTTTTCCTCTCATAGGAATCTGGAGGGAACAAATATAGGAATAGGGAATGCTCTTCCCTATATGTATTTCGAAAGGTGATTTTGAGTTATTGTAAAATAGCTCCCCTATCACTAAATTGGGCCTTGCCTCCCCTAAATTTTTAGGGATGTAAGACCCTGGTGGGGGACATTCTTCCCTATCCATATGAAGTACATCATATAGAGCTAGGCAGCACCCCTAGTTAGGGTGCTGTAAAGCCTTACCCGTGTGCCTCTTCCCCTTTAGCATGAAGCGAGGCTTGATTGTGAAGGTAAACTATTTTAGCAAATACCTCCAGGTCGACGTGTTTCTGTGGGGCGGAATTTGGCACTGTGTGACAGGCCTTCGCGTCAGTCTCTCAGTCTTCGTCTCTCCAAAATCGAGGCAGGGAGGGCTGGGAAGACTTGTGGGGCAGGCCGGTACTGTTCCAAATCCAACACGCTGCAGCTCCAGTTTATCATCACCGGTCAGATATTGGGGGTTCTGTACTGGATCACCCGGAGATCTTCCGAGCACTTTCGTAACTTCTGCGATCGGGTGGGGTCTTGTTAAGGGCCGCTTTACACCAAGAAGCCGGGCCAATTCTCCTTCAAGCCAATTGCACAAAATTTCAGCCCCTTTTGGGCTGGAGGTTCGCCTCAACTTCCCATTAGAATAAGATTATAATGGGGGCCAATTTTCCCATATATAAAGGCCTTAAGGTCAAGAAGCCGGGCCGATTCAATAAAACCTACAAAAGAAAGAGAAAGGGGCTGAAATTTTCAGGGCCACTTTACACCTAGAGGCCAATTCTAATCCCCATGAGGCCGATTGCACAAAATCCAACAGTAATGATTAGTTGAAAAAAATAGTTTTTTATTAAAATGATTTTTAATTGAAATCTGACATTGGCCCCAAGGCCAAGAATTGGCCTTCCATTTTTGGTGCATCCAATTTAGCGAGCTCGGGCCATGTCAGATCATGTCTTTTTTGAATAAAAAATTCAATTCTCCAAATTGGCCCAGTCTCTTGGTGTAAAGGGGTTGGGGCTGATTTGAGCCTTTTGTCCAATCAGAAGTCAGGATTCTTGGCCGCTGACACAGGAAATCGGCCCGGCCTCTTGGTGTAAAGCGCCCTAAGTTATCACACGGGTCTTGTATCTTCGGAGCACTTTCGAGCCTTGTGCGATCTGCACTTTGTCTGTATGACATGGACTTGCTTTCCGACACCATCGTCGAGTGCCGATCATTCCTCTGGCGTCCGTCCAACCTCGCCGCTCTGCCGCTCTGCTACAGAACTACTGTAGTGTACTGCACCGGCACAGTTGGGTGATTGGGTCCCTTCACTTTCTGGCATTTGCTGTTTCTCGGAAATGGAGAACAACCCTCCTCTCGAATCTCGATTAGCACCTTGGGTAGGGGGACGGCCTGATTCCGAGAATCCGCAAAAGTTCAAGGAAAACTGAACACGCAGTACCTCCAGATTTGAGATGAAAGTGTGCAATGGTGCAAGAAAACTTCATCAAGTATTCCTTGAAGGACGCTCCGGCCAAAAAGTGGTGGATGGATGACCTCATATAACATTATTAAGCAACGCTAGGGGGTTCCCTTTTGCTCCCTCGGAAAGCGGGAGCCCCCAGCGTTGAAAATTGCAAAGTCCCTGTTGAATGACATAGACATTGGAGAGTCCTAGCCACTCACAGTCATCATGTACAGTAGTCACGATTTACAAGACCAACCAAATCTTGCAGAGCACTCACACAACAAGCAAAAAGTAACAACCAAGCAGCCAATAGTTTCATTTGAACTATAACTGAATACCCTCCCAGGAATCTTGGGTGGCATTATCCCTCCTGGAAGGGGGAAGGGATTAGTCCGGTTAGTAATGTTATGCATTGTTCAATGTATAAACAAAGAGTGCACCTATTGGTTCAGTAATCAAAGCAGTTTTTGTGACTATCTTAGTAGAGCCAGCTTTGTATCAATGTAGTTGTCACATTTGGAACCTCAATCACAAATCTTTTTTTGTTTTTCAAGTGATTCTTTACAATCTAATTCATTGTATGTAACCATCATTCCAATTCAACTTGTAGTAGTACCTACATATAATACATTTGACATACAATAAAATTCAATTCAACCCGAGTAGATTTTGATAAATTCATTCCATGTATGTATATATCAATAAAAATGCTTTGTTTGGTCACTACAGTTGTGAAAACAAGGAGTTCTATAAGCAAGACAAGAGTTCATGATCTCTGTTTTTGTACTTCTTTCATGACACGTTTACATGCAAAATTTGGTACAATAGAACCTCTCCTGGTGCATACTTTGTTAGTGCATAATATACACTAAGAGAGGTAGTACTTTGAAGCCTTTATTGATGAACAGTGATTGGAGGCCTTGTAGTTAGAAGCCCTGTAGTTGGAGGCCCTATAGTTAGAAGCCACGTTACGTAGTGAACAATACTGCACCTCTCCAAATGCATAAACCTCTTCTAGTGCATAATCCCCGCATTCTACACTAAGAGAGGTTCTACTGTATTGGCTAGCCCAGGGAATACTACGGGGCCAAATTGCACCATTTCAAAATAAACCTCTACTTTGTGCCAGCTAAAAATAATGTTTTTGAGCCAAAATTTTCCATCTCTGCTTAACCCCTAAAGTTCCTTGACTATGTCCTCACCAAAAATGCTCCAAAACTACCATTTCTAGCACAAGTACCAAATTTTTGAAAAATATCATTTTTGGACACATGTAACCGTAGGATCTTGTAGTACTTTGGTTTGGGAATGTGTGGAAAAATTTCAGAAATTTCCATCGTGTAGATTGGAAGATATTAGTGTTTGAAGTAGCAAAAGTCTTTTTTTGGGCCCTGCAAAAAATCGGGCAGCTGCACTTCACAAGGTCAGATTATTATGAAAAAAATTCTAAAATGGTTGTGCTTATTTGGATTCATTCTTAGAGCAAGTTGGCTACATGTTTGAAAATTTTCAGATTATTTGGAATTGTATAGGATATAGGAAAAAAATCGTAAGTAGAGAGAAGTAGAAAATGGTTCAAAACACTAAATTGTTAAGAAGTTAATTACGGAACTAAAAAATGCCAATCCCAATGGTTGCAATCCACATCCTGCAATTTTATTTTTTTTGAAAAATATTAAAAATTGAGTGAAATAAACAACTTCAACGTTTATTTAGAGAAGACAATCCATAATTGCCCGCAAACTAAAAATCCTTGTAACATTTAACTCATTGATCAAAATGGAATGATTCAAAGCTTTCCACGTGTATATAGATCTAATAAACCAATTTCAAATTTTTATTTTTGAAAAAAGTGATTTTTTCTGATCTGCCCGAACTGCCCGGTTACGAAAAAAAGTAACATATTAGGCCATAATTTTTTACTTGTATTTCCAAATGTCATGAAATTTGGTGCATATGAAAGATATTCCTCATCTCCACCTTCTACAACAATTTCAGCCCAGAATATGCAAATCTCCATTCACACGTACCTGCCCAAAATTTCTATGTTGCCAAAAAACGCATGTTGGTTCTTTAGGGGTTAAAATATGGATGAAGTCGCCACTGGCATCTGGATGAAAAAGTGGATGAATATTACGGAAAAGTGTTTTTTACAAAGTTACAGAACTCCGTATTATCACGCGCATTTTGGCCAGTGGCGGTAACATTAAAGAGGTCT
The DNA here is from genome assembly GCA_963969595.1 of Neckera pumila. NCBI lineage: Eukaryota > Viridiplantae > Streptophyta > Bryopsida > Hypnales > Neckeraceae > Neckera > Neckera pumila. The sequence continues at coordinate 42,084,033 of OZ018409.1, read as the reverse complement.
CACAGTCAATCCAGACATGGGCCCATGACTCTTTACGAGGATTCTGATTGTCTCATATACTGAATTTTTTTAAATTTAATTTAAAGAAAATGAAAAATTGAAATCATTGCACATTTCATCATTTGGTGATAAACTGGAGGTGGTGGCGGTGGTGGCGGTGGTACACTGAATCCTCACCAGCCCATTGGTCCCTTTGAACCCATAAAATACTGTAGCTGGCAGGTTTGTATTGGGACTCTCTTTTGCAATGAATTTTTTATTTTTTTTATTTTTTCATTTTTTTTTTGAGACAATTTTGCATTGAAATTTTGTTTCATTTGTTTCAAAGGGAAAAAAAAAACCCAAAAAAACGAAAGCACGGATCTATGATTACGGATTCAAACTTTACAATCTTTCTGTTTGTTGCCATTTTGCAATCATATGTGAATAAAAAAACTTAATTCTTTTTCAAAGATGAAATTTCAAATTTTTTCGTGAAAAATTTGATTTAACGAGAATTCTACTGACAACCTTTAGATCGGAATTGGTTTAGGCAATATTTTAAATCTTATATGTGTATATCAATATTTGTATTGACAAATATAAGGTGCACTAGGAATAAATAGACACAACAAAAATCATGAAACGAAGCTAAAAAGTGAAGGAGTGAAGCAATCCATGGCCAACGCTATGGAGTGAAAGCCATGACCAAACCATAGTGTCAAGGGAAGCTACAAATAATATGCATTAAATAATGCATCAAATATTGCATTAAATAATTTCTGTGGCCTTTCACGTACTACACAATTTTTTTATTTTTATTTGTGTATGTTCATTCATCTTCTATTGTTCACATTTATAAATATAAACATTATATAATAAAAATATTGTCGATAGTGCACAAGCTTATACTAAAATTCAAAAATGTTGATTTACACTACCTTGGAAAATTGGTTAAGCAACCCTCTAGATCTAGAAATTTTTTGGATGTTGAATTGCTCAAAAGTGATTCTATTTTTTGGGACAAAATGCTTGGTAAAATATTATTCCTTTCTCAATGGACAAAATTGCTAAAATGCTACAAACGCTTCACTTTGGCATAACTTGTTTGAATGAGGGAATAAATGTTTAAGAATCATAAATCATCTATGTTAGCGTTGTAAGTGTGTTTTTATTGTTGCCCATTTGCACTACTAACCTAAAAAATTCACATTTGGATTTTACTTTGATAGTGTTGGATTTGAATAAAGGTGAAATCATGATGATTTATAGGTGGTGGAATTGGATCATAAGTGGCATTAGGGCTCATAGTAAGTTGACCCCTTGATGCTAAATGCTAGATATCTATAGCAATCATTCTTTTCAAAGTCATATTTCATCCAATTAGAAGCTTTGATTAATATAATGATGGACATTGTTGAATGTTTGCAACGTGGCATACTTGCTTGACCTAAAAAATGCATAGGAAATAAAGACAAGGAAGTTATATATTATAAAATGTTGATGGCTTCTTATAGATGCACACAATACGCTACAAAAGTATTTCTTAACCAAAATATATCATTGCATTTGCATATGCAATGGTTGACCAAAAAAACTAATTTTTGACCATTACATATCCATATCAACATATAGAAAGTTGTAATGCTTTTAGTACAAACAATAAAAAACTTGGTGTTCAATTTTTGCCTTGTTGATAAAGTCATAAATTTAGCATATCAAACAAAATTCAATTGCTAAAAATAAGACCTATATTATTGATAAATAGATGTGACTTGACAGAGATCTCTAAATACTTCTTTAAAATTAAATGTACAGATAGCTTCAAAAAATTCATATTCAACTTCTCTTCTAACTGAGGATCACTTTGCACTAAAGTAGGTTCCAAATCCCAAGATCTTTTGAATTCTCAAAATTTAATTGGTGGATAGTGACAAATTGGGAAATAGGGTTGTATATTATGCTCCCATTTGAAAGTCCCACATCACTCCCAAATGCCTATGCAACAACAATATTTGGAAGTTTGGGTGTCCATAAAGTAGAACTTGGAGGTTGAATTGAGTTTGAAAACCCAACTCGGCCTTCAAGTCAACATTTTTTTTTAATATTAAATGACATTAAAATCACCATATAAAGCATTGTAGTGGCTTCAATTTATTTCTAAATCTGTTTAATATTTATTTGATGCTAAAAATGCCCCCCCCAAATGACTTTTTGACTTCTAACTTTTCGGACACTTAATTGCTATGTAATATTATATAGGAAACAAATTGGGACTTAGAGTTGTGACTTTGGCCTTCACATATTGAGTCCCAAATCCCACATTTAAAAAAATTTATTCACCTTTTGCAACTCAAAGAAGATTGCATCAAATTTAAGACCTAATTCTCATGATAAGAGCATTGTCAACATTTCTCGGCACATAGGGCTCGCCAAATGGGCTCTCCCATGCTCTGCGCATCCCTTGCACCTCTGGTCTTGACTTACTTCCTCTCATCTCCGCTATATTCACATGTCTAATAAATTATTGCGCCACCAAAGCTAGCAAGTTTCTGTTGTAGCACTGAAATTTGGACTACTATGCTGAAATTCAATTGCTAAATAGAGCCACAACAAAAAAAACAAGCAAAGTCAACAACTAACGGGATCAACAGCTTGGTGTTTAGAATGTCGTATATATTTGGTGAGCCTTGACACTTTCCTTCCCTGGCAATGACCACAATGGGGTATAAAAACACTCCCGGACATGCCCAAGCCCGGCGGACCACGCATATTGGGAAATATTGGTGATGCTCTAATAACTTATCCTTGATAAGGTAGAAACATCCAAACGCATCCTTGTTCCCATATATGCACACTAGTTTTCAGTTGAAGTGTCTCCAAACTTCCATGAAAGTGGCCCTAAAAAGTGTCATAAAATTGTCATCTTACTTAATTGCTATTGGTTGAATGTTGATTTTGTCAGATTTTGGTTTCATGACCAGCTACAAGACAATTTCAATAGTCTAGGGAGTTGCAACTCTGAAAATTCATAGAAATTACATGCCACATCCAAAAAATCTATTTTTTTTTCTTAAATCCGTGATTTTCAATTGCTACTACTACAAAAATATTTTTGTTAAAAAAAGGTGCCTCCAACTATGCTGATTTTCTTATTTTGATGGTTTTGGGTGTTTCTACCTTACCTAAATTCAGAAATGAAAGTTCGTTCAGATTGCTTTGTGATCGCTGGTTGGTCAATGGTGGGTTTTGCAACGGTGTCTACAACTGCTTGGGTTACTGTATAAGCAGATTTGATTCCCTAACTGGCGCTGTCGGTTTTATTGTCATTCGATTACAGATTTTTTATTTTATTTTATTTTAGGGTGCAAACGAAACGAAGAATCCGTTTACAAAAAGAGAGTGCAACGAAATGCATTTACTATTTATTTATTTGTTTATTTATTTAGAAATGCAATTAACTTACAATTTTGAATTTAGGATAGAGCCCACAGAACTAAGGTAGTAGGCTCTAAAAGCGACCCTTTAAGGACTGATTCACCTTTTTCATAGGTTTGCATGATCAGAAATATTTTCAGCTCATTTTTCAGAGAAAGTGAAAATAGATGCCAAAAGTAACACAAGTGGTTTCATATTTTTTGAAGCATTTTCGAATCAGTTATGAATTTTCAAAGATTTCTGTTGTAGGTACCTATTTGTGACCTTAGGTCTCCCAAAATCCATCCCCTTGCAACTTCTAAGGTGATTTGAGGAAATCAAGGTCAATGATTGGCTCTTGCAATAGAAAAACAATTTTTCCTTGATGCATTCAATAGCTAAAGTGGTCCATTCAAGGATCACCTCCAATACATTTTACAACTAATTATAGGGTCGGTTTGAAGGGGAAGGTCGCTTTTACAACACAATACCTTAATACAACGGTTCATGTACGCTTGTTCAGTGCAGTTATTTATGCACTACAGTAATTTATGTATAATGTATTGTAATATGACCTAATTGGAACCCACCCATTTGATCCGACATCTTGTAGAGAGCCTAAGAGCATGGCCAATCATGATGTGCTCAAATTTTTCATCTAATGTTGAAGAGTTCTTAATTTCTTTGTCCCTCACCCTTGCTCACTAAGTACAATTTACAAATAGTCAAGTGACCACTCATCAAGTAGCACAAAAGATAAAGCAACTAGCTAAACCTGGAATGAATAGTAATTTCAAGGGCCATTCTTTGACACGCTAGGTCTGAGTCTCAAGAGAATATTGAGAAGGGTATCTAGTACTTTCCATCCACATTTGAAGAGTGTCAGATCCTTAGCACTCTAAATCTTTGACCCAAAATGTCAAGTGGAGGAACTTGGTGAGGAAGCTTGATGAGTGACTCAACTTGGAAAGTGTGTAGACTTGGTGAGAAAAAAATAAAAGACATACTATGAATGCCTTGGTGAGAAAAAAAATGAAGACATATGATGAGCGCCTTGATGCTGAAGTTTTGGGGGGCTGATCGCTTGGGCACCAAGTAAAAGTTATGACTGCATTTCCTTTTAGTGGGGAATGACTTATAAAGCAAGACTGGGAGAATATGCCAAGGGGGACTAAATTGAGGGCTTCCGGTAGACCTCATCTGGTACTAAATTTGGGAGAGGCAGTGATTTTTTTTTCATTATTTTTAGGTAGTCCACAAATGGATGTTCAGTAATGTGGAGTGGTGAAACTATTTATATCCATTGATATGGATGAAGTATGCAAATCGGGGATATAAATTCATGTAGCATCCAGAAGTATGTAAAGTCATTCATAACAGAGCGATACAATACAACTTCTATAAAGTGAACTTCTGTGAGTCAATAACCTCTCTAAAGTGATATTATTCCTTTGGTCCCGGCGTGGACGCATTGAAGATGTACAAAATAAGTAAAAAAAGAAGAGCAACTTTCATTGAATTTGGAATCTAGATGTTGCTTTGGTGAACGTTACTTTAGTCCAAGAACATCACAAAATTACAACCCACTAAAAAAATCTTCAAACATCATTAATGCTGCAATTCCTTTCTAAAACAATAACCTCTCTAAAGTTAGATTACTTTGTGGAAGTTCTATTGTATTGTCTCTAGATTACATAGTAGTTGAGAAATTCCATCCATTGAAAATAGAAGAATCTATTGCTCAATATTCTCTAAAAAATTGTTTAATTTTTGAATGACAAATTGCCTCCAAAAAGCACTTTCAATTGGTGGGGAAATGCAATTGTAGGTGTGGTGCAAAAGGTGCCTCTACTTTGGGCAATAAGTAAGTTTTGGCATTCCCAGGCCAATTACAACCCCCACACATCTACATGCACATGTCATGTATACACGTACAAAGACAACTTTGTATTGGGGTGTCTATGGTGCAACAACTCCAAATTTTTCATCAAACAAATGAATGTAAGAATTTGCCCCATGTTGTCAAGTAGTTAATTTTGTACTTTGTGCACGTTGTAGCCAAATTTGTAGTCTATGACATCTAATATGAAATTCCAAATTTCCAAATTTCATTACCTAGAGTAGATTAAATATTCCTTTGTTCTTCTTATAGATAAATTTTCATGAGACCATATAGGATCTAGCTCTAGCCGTGCTCATACCAATTCATAAATTCCAATAGCACAACTCCACAATTTCCACTTTGGCACTTGATATTTGCCTTCTTGTGGTCAAATTTGGAAAATGTGAATTCATATTTGGACTTAGAGATCCCCAATTACTTTGATTTGGGTGAGAAATACAAATTCTATTATTGTAAAACAAAAAATTGGGTTCAGATTTTACATTTATTAGTGTTAGTGAAATTTTTGGAGTAGCACCTCTAACTGTAGTATCCCTTCATCCTTGGTTACAAATGAATTATAAATATCCTACCAAAGCTTGGAAAATCTATAATATATCTATAGCTTGAACAATCTTTTGAGCCTTGATGAATGTATGTATTAATTCCTAAGAGCTCAAATTGTCCCTTCGGGGGATAAATGGGATTTCGAGCAAGTATCTACGGGTTGAATTTTTATTGAGCTTTTCCCCAAAAAAATTTGAAGATACAAAAACTACTAAGCTTTGTAAGAATATAATATTTTTCAATCAATGCCCGAGAAAAAAAATTATGCCCAAATAAGCTCAAAACATCCTTCAATGGCAACAACAAAAAATTTGCAATTTGTTTTTTTTTTAAATTTTTCTTCTTATAGATTGTATTTTGTCTATTTGAAAAGCTTTTATTCATTTCATTCAAATCTTTTATGAGAAACTTATGGACAATCTAATTTTTCAAGCACTTAGAGCATCTTCTTGAAAAAAATAACTTGTAGGATTCATTTATGAATGCAATTTTTACAATTTTTCAAGAAGATAAATTCCACAAGGTTTAGTTTTTTTGCTAGAACAATCTCACCATTGGAATTAGTGATTTTTAATTCCATATAAAAGATATTAGTATTTTACAATTTCCGTTTATTTTGTACCTACTTCTACTTAACAATCCTTTTAATAATGAAAATTAAGTTTTTTTGGATTTTTTTCCCCTAGACTCTCTACTCAATTCTCTACTATAGATATTTAAAGCTCAAAACTTTGTAGTGCAAAGCATTTAAGTTAAAAATGTTCAAAGTCATAAAATCTAATTTCGCAATGTGTTGAAAAACTTGTTTTTTTTTAATTTTAAACGCAGATATCTTGCAATCTATGTGGTCAAAATTCTGAAATTTTTTCCACACATTTTTATACTAGGAAAGTGTAAGATCCTACAGTTAGATGTGAAAAAAACATTTTAAATTTTTTTCCACTCTTTGCTATAAAATGGCAGTTTGGGATGTTTTTGGCAAAAAAATGGCCTTGGGCCTTTAGGACTTAAATTTGACTCATAAAGTCTCTATGAATGTTGAGGGCATTAATGTATTAAGAGAATCTTTTGAGAGTGTTGGGCAATCATATAATTTACACTAGTCATTGAATGGTAAGGATAGAAGTTAGTGTGTTTGCATGTTAAATGCCTGACAATGACATTTAAGTGTTTGAAAAATTGAATGTATTCAATGACTAGTTTTATTCAACAAATCACATCACTAATTAAAATCCAAATGTATAAATATTAGAGGTCTTTTATTCAATACATTGGACAATGTGACATGAAACATGTAATTTTGAATATGATATTGGACAAATGGATTAAAATTATCAATTTTGTATCTCTATTAGAAATCGCTCAAAAAATTCCAATATATTCTATTAAGCACACAAATACATTATATTTATTTAACCTCTGAAGGATCAAACTGCATTTTTTTGGCAACATAGTGGTTTTAGGTAGCTTACTACAAATGGAATTTTTAATTTTTTTCTTTGAAATTTTCACAAAATATGGAGACAAATTTTTTCCTTAAAGCCTTACAATTTTAATAACTTTTGACTACATGGTAAAAAAGTTATTGTATGATATGTAGTTTTTTCTTTGGCAGGGCAGCCTAAAAAGATGAGAAAAAATTATTTTTTTCATAAACAATATTTGAAATCGGTTTTTAAGATTTATATATACGTGGAATACTTTGTATCATTCTATTTTGATTTTGTCTATCCTAAAATAATCTTTGAAGTCCTTTATCTTACTCAATTTTCAATACTTTTTCAAAGAAAATGAAGTTATAGAATGTGTATTTACTATTACAATATTACAACCATTGAAATTTGCACTTTTTAATTCCATAACTAAATTCTTAACAATTTTGTATTTTGAATCATTCTTTACTTTTTTCTACTTGCTATTTTTTCTCTATATGTTGTACAATTCAAAATAATCTGAAAAATAGCCAACTTGCCTTGCAGTATGAATTCAAAGAAGCACCACCAATATGGGAATTTTTTCATACAAGTTGATATTGTGAAGTTGGCAACTGCATATCTTTTTTCAGGGCCAAGGAAAGAATTTTTATCAGTTCAAATGCTAATATCTTGCAATCCACATGGTGGAAATTCTGAAATTTTTTCCACATCCTCTCAAATCAGGGTACTATAAGATCCTACAAATAGATAGAGAGAGAGATCCAGAAATAATTTTTTTTCTAAAATTTGATATATGTATTAGAAGTAGCAATTTTGGAACATTTTTGGTGAAAACATGGTCAAAGAACTTTAGGAATTAAATAAAATAAATGGTAGAAATTTAGACTTGGATATTCTTTGAATTTTTGGATGCAATTAAGTGCATGGGACTAAGTTAAGCATTAACCCCTAAAGTTTCATGACTATGTAATCACCAAAAACGCTCCAAAACTGCCATTTCTAATACAACTACCAAACTTTTGGAAAAAAACAATTTTTGACACATGTAACCGTAGGATCTTGTAGTATGATATTTTGGAAACATGCGGTAAAAATTTCAGAAAATTCCACCATGTGGATCATAAGATATAAGCATTCAAAGTCTTGAAAACATTTTTTTCAATCCTGCAAAAAACCGGGCAGCTGCACTTTGCAAGCTCACTTTTCAATGAAAAAATGCCGATAAAGGTGGTGCTTCTTTGAATTCAGTTTCCTAAACAAGTTGTCTATATGCTTGAAAAATTTCACACCATTTAGAATTGTACAACATATAGGAAAAAAATAGTAAGTAGAAAGAAGTAGAAAATGACTTGAAATACTAAATTGTTAAAAATTTAATCATGGAATTTAAAAATGCCAATTCCAATGGTTGTAATGTTGTAATAATCAATCTACATCCTAAGATTTTATTTTTTTCCAAAAATATTGAAAACTGAGTTAAATAATTGATTTTAAAGTTTTTTTTAGAGTAGAGAATCCATAACTGCCCGCAAACCAAAAACTCTCATAACTTTTGACTCATTGATTGAAATGGAGTGACTCAAAGCTTTTTAAGTATATATAAATGTAGAGAAACAATTTCAAAAAAAAAATTCTGGAAAAAATGATTTTTTCTGATCTGCCCAAACTGCCCGGTTACGAAAAAAAGTAACATATTAGGTCACAACTTTTTACTCGTATTTCGAAATGTCATGAAACTTGGTACACATGAAGATATTCCTCGCCCCCACCTTCTATTAAAATTTCAGCCTCAAATATGGATATCTCTAGTCACACATACCTGCCCAAAATTTCTATACGGCCAAAAAACGCATGTTGGTCCTTTAGGGGTTAATGATCATCAATAAGTTGGAATAGGGGTAGTAATTGCCTAGATTCTATAATTGATATTGAATAACTATAAAATTTTGAAAAATCAATTGGAAACTTAAAGAACATCTCAACCTTCATATATTTGTACAACATATTAAACTAATATAAGCTGATATTAGAATATTAAAAATTAACAAATTTAATTGAAAACAGTTGTTTCTTCAACAAATGAACCTTTCAATAGTTAAAAAAAATTCAACCAACAATTACAAAGTTATATTCTAAGATAGTCATGGATCTTTAAGATCTGATTTTATATATATATATATATATATATATATATATATATATATATATATATATATATTTTGAAGAGTGTGGTAGGGAGGGTAGGTGTCCCCTTAGATGCTTCCATTTGGAATCTATATTCAAAGTTCTTTTAGAAAAATCAATTAGAAAATTTGGGTTTAAAAAAAATGATATATCAAACAAATTTTATTTGTGTTAACTTGCTAATGGATTTTTTTTGTCCAAAAACTTTGAGTCTTGATTTGTAGATTACTATAAAAGGCCTCATTGATGAACCTTTTTAGCAATATCATATTATATTATAAAATTTGTAAATGCATGGAATTTAGAAAAAAATTGTTGAGTCACTTTGAGAAATTTATTATTAACTAACCATATTATGTATTAGGCGGAGTCACAGTGAGAATTCAATCTTTCAATAGATTAATATAATCTTATTTTAACTTGAAGGTGAGCACAAAAAATAGTTCTGGGAGTTTATTGAAAGTCTCATCACCGCAAAATCTATGCTATTACATTGTCTTTTCATCAACCTTTATCCCATTTCATTTGTAATTTTCCCTATTGCCCTGCTTGCAAAAATTCCTTTGCAAATTAGAAATTTTATTTGCATCAATTTTTTGCTTAACTATGATGTTGGAAAAAATATTGCATTAATCTGTAAAATATTCTCTAGTTTTTTCTCGTGATTTTATTGTGATGAAACTATCAAAAATCACTCCAAAAAATTCAAAGTAGAATGGCATTGCTATGTTTAAATGAATGGATGTAGATTTGGATGTATATGATGTTTCACCCATAGTCATTACATTTATAAACAAATGGCTTCACTACAAGCTAGTGTTTGAATCAAGCTACATTAATTTATACCATTGTAGAGTGTCTAAAAGTAGTAATGCATGCAAAATTAGTGTTGTCGTTATATTTTTATTATTTGAATTTTACTTTACTTTCATATCATAAATTGCACATGATTATTTCATTTTACTTTTTACTTTTATTTTTATTTTTACATATACACTCTAGTACTTTTAATTACTATGTGCCTATGTTCAACAATGGATTAAGCTACAGTAGTACTTTTATATATATGAACTCAAAGAAATAAACACCCCTCTATTGTGATGAATGGAAGCTATCTAATTTTTTTTGTCACATCTCGGTTAGTCAACTTATTAGATACAACATTTCAAATTCAATACCATAATGGAAAAGATTAGAGGGTGGCCTAAATTACTAATTTGTGAAGATTTGTTGTAAAGTGCAACTTAGTTGATACTCCATACTTGAATGGTGACCTTTTAAGTAGAAGTTGTAAATTGTGCCTTAAAATCCAAATTCATACAATTAAATATCCCATTGCACTATTAAATATTTATTGTAATACTTTCACTTCTATTTTCATCTAATCTACTGCTCAATTTTAGTTTTATTACCACTTCACTTGTATTTTGATTTTATAGAAGCTTTATTTATTCATGATTATATTCATCCTCTACATGTGATGATGCTTATCCACACAAATACTTTAATCTTGAAACGACAAGACTTATCTCCAAGGTAATTTGCCAAAAATGATATGCTTTATGGATCAGTAGATGCATTTTTAATTTCTATAATAATATTAAAAGTCATCCATAGGTTGCTTTTTGGCTTGTGGACCATTTCAAGCTTAATCCTACAATAATAAAGTTTTAAGCCATGAGAATACTTTAATATACAGATAGGAGGACCCTTAACTATTGAATATTTTTAGATCTATGAATAGAGAACTTTCAACCATTTGGATATTTTATAATTTATACACAACAAAATCATTAACTAAAAGTATTGGTTAATTCTATGTATGCCACTTGACAAATTCTTAACTATATAATTATTTATTGGCTTTGTCCACCTCTTACAATGATAATGTTATTTAAATCCGAGTTTCCAAATCCTACAATTGCACTCACATTGCACAATGTGGTTAGGATTTGGTCAAAAGGAAGTTCCAATTGGTTGAGAACCATCCTTGTTCAACGAAATAGATGGAAGGGGGGTAATCTAAAATTTAAAAAAAATTTAATTTCTAATTTTGCTTGTATATCATTGATTCAATGTTTACATTGTTTAATCCCTAAAGGACCAACATGTTTAGAGGCCTAAAATTTCTTCAAAATACTCATCTCCAAATCAAGGTCAAAATCTTCATCAATATTTTTTATTTAACAAATTCAACAGTAGGATCTTTTGGTTAACTTATTCAAGTACATTTTTACAAATTTCTAGATTGAGTATCCCCACCAATTGCAATATCAATGTGTCTAAACTTCAAAATGTAGGCTTTCTAGCCCTTCCAAAAGGTGAAGTTTTGTTTCTCAGCATTTTTAGTAAAAAACATGTATGTCCTATAACTTAGGATATGGGTTGAAAATATATGTAAAAAATTTTAATTATAAAAATTTATGTATTTATTTTAAAGTGGAAGGTAATGCTGAATGAAAGATAAAACTAATATACTAATAACTTTTGGATGAATTTGATAATTGTTAGTCTAATGATGAAAATGTTTGAGTAAAAAATTAGTATCATTTTTTTTCATTTCTATTGAAAACTTTCAAAATTGAGAGAAAAAAATGACTTTCCATTTTTTTCCTTCCTTCATTGCCCACAAAATAAAACTCCTCATAACTTTTACCTCATTATTTAGAATTGAATGGTTCATTTTTTGAGTAGTTATCAATCTATACAATTCCGACTTTTTTATTTTTATTTTTATTTTTAGAATATATATTTTTTGTTGCCCGGTTTGACAATGAAATTGAAGAAACCGTTATAACTTTTGCAATATTTATTGGAATGACATGAAACAAAGCTTTACATGTAGATTATGATGATTAGCATCCATTCTAAAATACTCATGCAAAAATTTCCAAATTGTGAAGCCAATAGAGCTTGCCCAATTTATCAAAAAGCCCAAAGTAGGATCCTTGGTCCTTTAGGGGTTAATTTCCCATTATCCACTATCAATAAACTCATATTGTTGTTTACTGCGGATAGAGCCTCACGGTCACACCGTTCTTGTTAATTGTGTATAGGAAAACATTTTATCACAAGAATGTATTCATCCCATATACAAGAAGTTTTTAGTTTTATATTTTGAATGGGAATAATTTCTTTTCCCTTTGTGTGAGGGCACTTTTACCTCCTACATGCTTATGTGTGATACAAATTCAAGTTAGTCCTCTACATGACAAAACATTTGAGGTCTAGTTTAAATTTCACCATTTCATTCCTCACCTGCTTGCTCACTTCCTTCATCCGATTAATTTTCTAGAAGATATGTACATTTGGATAAGTAAATGAGTTTTCATCCATATTTAACTTCTAAACATCTGTTAAAAAATGACTTTATATGCACCTATCCAAGATCACTTGCGTACATTCGTCATTTGGTCCTTTTTAAAATTTTGACACAAGGTGTGACCATGTACCTCCTTAGTGAGAATATAATTTTTTTTCCATTTGGGTGTCCAATCAAAAGTTATGCTAACTTGAATTTTGGAAGCAACCTGGGCAACTTCAGGCAGCATGTGTAAAACTTCTCCAATAATTCTCAAATTAGGTAGGTATGTAACTTATATGATGCAAGATGCAAATGTAAAACAAACAAACCATGTATAGTGTAAAAATCTCACTTTAAGAGGATTTAAAGTCTACTAGCCCTATTGGGCAAGATTGGAAAAAAAAAAACTTTTTTTCTTAACTTCAAACTTTATAATCTTTCAATTTCTGCGGTCGAAGTTTCTGAAAAATTTTCCACACATTCCTACAATAGTCTTGTACAAATTTGAACAATTGAATTTTTATTTTTATTTTTCATTTTTTTTCCATCACCCTAAAAAAAAAGTGGCATTCTTTTCACAATTTGTACCCAAAATATATGCACTAGTTAATGAGTTTCATCCGTTTTACAGATATAAAGAGAGTGATCGGTTTTTGCACATGCCCCCACATGCCCCCCACAACATGAAAATTATGATTCTCTGTTTGATACCTAACGGAGATAGGTTGTGTTTACCTGGCATGAAAGTAACTTTTCTACCTGACAGAGCCTTTGGAATGTGTTGTTCAACATAATTGTGTCAAAAAATAAAAAATAATGATTCCCTTCTTGCAGTAAAGGGTTCCCCTTCATTTGTGTCAAAAAGATAAAAATAAAAAATAAGCGCCCCACATAATACAATTTCCGCCTCTCCTCTACCCCTGGCCGTACATGGCGGAATGGCAGTCCACGTCATACAGACAATACAGACACACAGCAATCGGAAACGGGCGAAGCTTCTCGGAAGAAGAGGCGGGGTGGGGAGGACGCTACATTAAACCCGTCCCACAAAGTGGGGATACTGCAGGAATGTTTTATTTTTCACACATGAAAAAATTTGCAAACTCTAAATTCATATTTCTGGTTGTACCAGAGGTACCAAATTACTGTAAGGCAGAACCACCCATTACTAACCAAATAAGCAATTCGGACATGATCTGGAGGAGTACCGAAGGCAAAGCAAATTTTTTCATAGGTGCAAAAAATTTGGTAGTTTTATTGCTTGAATTGAAATTACTACAAATTTTTAAAGCTGAAAGTTGACCTTGACCTATGTCCAATGTATAGAGTCTTTCAATTTTGATCATTTAAGAGGCTACTTCTTGTTCACTTTGGCACTCCAAACCAAGCACATGTGTCGAGACAAGAATGGTTGAATTGATGGTTGGAAACCAAGACCTAATGGTTGGAAATGAGTGCTAGCCTCTCTTACATTTAAAAAACCCTATTGGATGACAATGGGGCAGTGGTTGGTAATGGAGGGTTCTACCTTAGCTAGGGGATTTGAAGAATATAGCATTAACACAACACAAAATAGGGACTTTTATTTTACAATTACCATGCATTCACCTTGCATGGCCAACTTCGTGGGATGAGAGTTTAGTGTCCTGCATTTTGATAGGGCATATCAACTCCAGGTACATAACTTAGCTTGAGGGATTTGTTTTTCATTTGTTGCAGAAAGCGATTGATCTTCATTGGAGGGATGCAACTATTTCCATCTATATAAATGGATGAGATATGCAAAATGAGGATGGAGTTTAAATTATTCATCCAAAAGAATATATTTTCATCTCCCAAAGCATAAATTTTGTCCAATTTCAATCACTAAAAATTGAAGAATATATTGTCTAGTATTCCTTCAAATTTTTTAGTATCTCTTTTAAGTGAAATATTGCTAAAAAACCCATGTTGCTTTGTTTCATTCACCATCACATTTAGCTAGTTGCACGAGAATAGGGTATTTTTTCCCATAACTAGTTTAAAATGATAGATTTAACCGCACCATAAACTATGAACTATTTCCAGTTAAAATGTAAAGAAGATCTAAAGCATATCAATGAATAACTAAATGTATTCATAGAAAGAAATTTAGATATTAGCTCATTTCGTTCAATTTCTTCATGGTTACACTAATGCAATGATGGCAAATTTCATTAAAATAGTAGAAATTTGGCAACACTTTTAATAGTTAAGACCGCGCAGTCTGAAATCCATACCATTCCTAGATGCTTGAAATCTATACACTATAAGAAACCCGCATTTTAGGGGACAAGCCCTATCTTTTTTAAACAAATTTTAGGTGATGTCCAATGCAATAAACCCATGTTTTTATGTCAACATTGATGTTACGTTGGACATTTTTGTTGACATAAAACATGGGTTTGTTGCATTGGACATCAAATGATTTGTTTAAAAAAACAGGGCTCGTCCCCTAAAACACGGGTTTCTTGTAGTGATACTAATCATAAATTTTACTTTTGCAGTTTTGATGATGCAATCTGAAAAATGACACAGGAATATTGCCATTTTAATGAAATTCGCCATAATGGCTAAGCTAGCAGGCCTACACCCACGTAGAAAGCGCATACATACATCATCTACCCTTATTGTAAGAAGACCTATGCCAACAGTACACCTAAAATCCACAATACAAATCCTATATATTTGATGTTCATAAATATAGGATTCATTTGCATAGTGTTAGCCTTCTCAAAATGAAGATTTTAGGCATTAATCCCTCAAGGACTAAGAAGATGGAATGTGTCCTCTTCAAATTTTCAATGGTCTTGATATTTTGTAAAATAGGATTCTGTAGAGTAATAAGTTGACATACTTGTTGCATTTTCAAAATTTCAGTTTGAGAAAGGTTAAAAAACATATTTTGAAAATGTAGTTTTGTACAAAAGGGTAGCAAACATAATTTTTTTACAATGAAGGAATAGTGGGGATGGAAAAAAGACATTTTCTTAGACATTTCTAATCTTTGGTCTACAAAAGCAAATTGAGGTAATTCTTTCAAGTTGCATTTTGCGCAAATTTAAAAATATAAGGTTGAATTCAGTGTGATCAAGAATACAAAATAATTAGAATGATTCCAAATTTTTTGAAGATGTTCCAAACCATATGCTAAAATTACCAATTGTTATGTTTCAAAAATTGATGCGTATATAAAATTTTATAATTTTGGTAGGATCCAATTTGGTTGGACTTGGCTTTCTACTCCTTCTGTTTGAAAATGTGTATGCCTTTAAGAGTGATTTTGATTTCTCACTTTTTTAAATTAAAAATACTACATTTGCCTTGGATTCTAGTACAATTTTTTTTATGTGTGTATGTGTGAAAAAGCAATTTTCATCTTCTTATATTTTTTCTTCATCCCAAACTACGTTATTTTGCCTATAAGAATGATCATTCAAAATTGTTATAATCTAAAAATCCAATCGTCAATATTTTCTATAAATAATTTTATGCATACTAGACAAAGTAATCTTTACTTTCGTAGGGTTAACACCTAAAAGCCCGTTGTCCCTTCGGGGGACAAATGCGTTTTTGGGCAGGTACCTATGGGCTGAAATTTTCTCTTGATTTTTTGAAACTTTCTTTGGAGGTAGAAAAACTAATTAGCTTCATGGGAATATAATTTTTTTCACAATCGATGCCCGGGAACAAAAGTTATGACCAAATAAGCTCAAAACAAGGGACGGCGGGCAGCAAAAAAATGTGCATTTTTTTTCCAAGTATTTATTTTCTCATAGTTTATATTTTTGTCTATCTAAAAGGCTTTGATTCATTTCATTTGGATTTGTTATGAGAAAGTTATGGACATTCTTGTTTTTCGTGCGATTAGAGCATCTTTTTGAAAAAAAACCTTGTAGGATTCATTTCTGAATGCAATTTTTCAAATTTTTCAAATTTTTTTTTTTGCATGGTTAAGTTTACTTGCTAGAAAAATCTGACCATTGGATTAGTGCATTTTAATTCCATCTAAAATATATGAATATTTTAGATTTTCCTTCTATCTCGTACCTACTTCTACTTAACAATTTTTTCAATAATGAAAATTAAGTTTTTTTGAGTTTTTATTATTGGGTAGATTGTCAACTCAATTCTCCACTATAAACATTTAAAGCTCAAAACTCTGTAGTATAAAAATTTTAAGTTAAAAATGTTCAAAGTCAAAAAATCTAGTTCCACAATGTGCTGAAAAATCTGTTTTTTTCACTTTAAATGTAGAAATCTTGCAATCTGTGCGGTCAAAAATTTTGAAATTTTTTCCACACATTCTCATACTAGTTAGGTGTAAGATCATGCATTAGATGTGCAAAACAAACATTTTTAATTTTTTTTCACTCTTTGCTAAAAAAATGGTAGTTTTGGGTGTTTTTTGGTAGAAAAAAGGCCTTAGGCCTTTAGGGGTTAAGATTAAAAATTTCAAGCACATTCATGTGCAAAAAAATATCAAAGTGGGATGAATCCTTGAAAACCTCTATTGTCAAGAAGTTGTTAGGCCGTAAGGGGTTAAACGTTCTAGGATCAGTTGCCCTTTTTTGGGAGCACACGCTTTTGTTCTTTGACACCCCTCAAGTTTCAAAGTAGGGTAGAAAGTTGGGAACTAAGATGGGTACCCCCATTATGGCGCAGTGCCTTAAAGCGCACCCTAGATTAAGCCCTTAAATGGTGTAATTAACTATTGAAAATTGTCAATGAATGAATATGGTGGTTCATCAAGAACCATTGGCCATTTTGGTATTGATGACATGCTTCTAAGCTCACATCACATGTTAATTTGTTTCTCTGACAAGGTAATCATTATTTTCTCTTCTTCAAAATACATGGACAATTCCCATTGATTATTGACAAGTTTTTCTATTGCTTGTTGGTTACTAATTTTATTTTATTTTCATTGTTTTAAACACGATTGCAATTCCATTTCTTTTCATTCTGACACCTTGGGAGGGAAACTTTGTGCATGAGACTGCTGATTTTTAGTGCAGCCTATGAGTGCTTTTGAATACTCTACTTCCAAAACTTTGTACCCCTACTGTGCTCTCATATTTGTCAAAATCTGAATTTTTTTACTGCATTTCTTCCTTTTCTTCACATCTCTTTATAATCCCGTACTCACTACTGTCTACTTAGCCTTCAAATTACTCATGGCCCAATTTGTGGCGCTTTTGGGTGTACCCACCTTAACTCACTACAGTACCTCTGTTTCTGAAAAGGACCTCTATTTCTTTTGTATTTATATACAAAGGAATCACGAGACTTTTTCAGATATAGAGGGAGTAGAAAGGAGCTGAAAGTCTGCACAGCGTGTCGTCAAACCGCAGTTACCCCCCTGACACTCCCAGAACTCCGCGTGCAGTGGCCTTGACCAGAGGCTTGTCAGGACCTTGGTGACTGCGACTGAGAGGCGTATATAACCAAGAGTCGCCCTCGAATGCACCATTCCACTCTCTCATCACATTCTGTTTCGTAGCCTCACGGAGGTACTCCAACTTCCAGAGCATTTGGCAGGAGTTTCGATTCGGAGTGATATTCGAGTTTTGCAGAATCACCGTCGCGTTCATGCCTTCCTTCAATTTTTGTTCAGCCATTGCGGGGCTCTTCTCTTGTTTTCGAATTTGAGTGCTCTCATTCGGGATTCTTCTCGCCCCGCTGTGTCCGATTGGAGAGGAAATTCAGTTCCCGAGCAAGAGATTTGTGTGCTGTGCTTCGAAATCGTTGATTGTGTGTTCTCAGCTTTCGAATTGGGTAGCAAGAAAGTGTTGGGTTGGGAGAATTTTGGGAATTGGGTGAGCTTCGCTGCTGCGGTGAAGAGAATTTGAGTGTTGGGAGAGATGGCGGAGTCTTCGTACTACCCGATTTACGCCAAGGAGTCCAAGGACGTCCCGGAGTGGATGAGGAAGAGCCACGAGTGGCAAACGGCGGTGGCCGTGGACAAGCTCCCCAAGTACCAGCTGAAGGTGAAGCTGTGTTGCCTGAAATGCGAGGAGAAGGTGATCGAGGAGATTCGGGAGGTGCCCGGGGTGTTCGACGTGCGTGCGGAGCGTTTCCAGAGCAAAGTGGTGGTGGTGGCGTCCAGTCCGTCGGGGCTGGACGAGCACGAGGTGTTGCGCAAGGCGAGGAAGATTAATCGCAAGGCCAAGTTCGTAGAGCTGGATGCCAAGGAGAAGCCGAAGAAGGACGACGACGCCAAGAAGAAAGAGGAGGAGAAGAAGAAGAAAGAGAAGGAGGAGGCAGAGAAGAAGCTGAAGGAGGCGGAATACTTCTACACGTTCAAGCCGTATATGCAATGGGGCCCTTCTCCATATTACACGCCCTCGCCGTATTACACACCCGATCCCGTCGCTTACAAGCCGGAAGAGTATCGTCCGAGCCAAAACTACGCGCCTCGCTACCACTACCCGCCCTTGCCTGGCCAGCCGGAGGATGGGTACTTCAGGCAATACGTCTACTACCACTAGAGCGTGCTTCCCAGAGTGTACTATTGCGCTCCTGGAGGTCTGATGACTGCTCAAGGCCAGTAGTCTCAGCAGTGTTGTACATTACTTGACAATTTTGCGTCCCACGAAGGCTCCCTGTTTTTGAATTGAGAGAGGCGATTGCCTATTCATTCGTAGCATACATTATCGAAACCCGAGAGCTGTGTTCGAGCATCGAGGTGATGCTTTGGAGTGCTGAGTGCCGGTGCAGCTTTTGCATCAGGCCGGCCATGGGTAATGCAGGGACTAGTTTAGGGCTTATTTAGGTGTTCAGAAGACTGTTTCTGTGTTGAAGGTTTGTGGGTACATACATTATGTGCAATTTCATCAACAATGGCAGGAAAATCCTGTTTGATTACTTCTCATTCCTGTTTCAATTGCGGTTTTCTCCGTGTTTGATTTATGTTTTTTGCTGGCTTTCTGGATTTGTGGATTTGGGTCTGGAGTGTTTGTTGGATGCCGTCATTGCCGTGGTGGAGGTAGTGTAATCCCAATGTTGCAGTTTGTGCAGAGAAATTGCCAAAGCCGTTAAAAGCTTCAACAGAGAATACATTCTGAGCGTGACCGTCAAGCATTTCACGCTCAGACTGTATTCATCCAAATGTGAATACCATCATCCAAAATGGAGTGAAACTTTCTTTCGATATTGTAGCAATTGGTGATTTCAACCATTGTCATTAGGGGACATTTGAGGCCTGTAGAAGACTGTGAGTTTTCCTACATTTCTAGACTGCAGGAATGCAGGATAACTGCTGGTTGATGTGGCTGCAACTATGCCACATCATTTTTGAAAAAAATAATTAATTAATTAAATAAATAAAAAATAAAAAATAAAAAATAAAAAATATATATTGCTTAGAATGATATTTGGGAAGGGGGGGGGGGGGGGGGGGGGGGGGGGGGGGGGGGGGGGGAAGTTGAAAAAAAAAATTCTAACATCCCATATGGGTACAAATTTCTGCGGAGAAATTCCTGTGAATACTTCAAATTTGTCTATAACTTGGTTCCTGCGGAAACTGGCAGTAGAAGGAGATTTTGGTTGCAGTCTATAGCATAGAACCCAGCAGTAGACCTAGACAATTATGATGACACACATGAAAGAATAGATAGTGCAAATCATACTTTGGATTTGAATGCTCAGTTCTATTTACAATGATTATGTAATACATAGTCAATTTTCAGCACTAGCTCCTTTAAGTGCCCACAAGTGTTCTATGAGATCACCTAGAAGGCTATAATGTGTGTCCTCATTCTCAATTTGTACAGGATAACTAAGTCTTCATAAGAGAGGTTACGGTGCACTAGGAGAACTTTGTCCACATCAAAAAGAAAATCTAAACCTGCATCTTCTTCATCCTGAAGAATCATACTATGCAAGATGCAGCATGCGAACATAATATCTGCTATGCAATCAAGACTCCATTGCCGGCAGGGGTTCTGTATAATCGCAAAGCGCGCTTGTAGCACACCAAAGCATCTTTTGACATCCTTTCGAGCAACCTCTTGCTGTTGAGCAAAATGCCTCTGTTTTGCATCATTAGGTGCGTGAATAGTTTGCACAAAACACGACCACGGGGGATATATGCCATCTGCGAGTAAGTAATAACGGTTGTAAAGCATACCGTTAACAACGAAGTCCATTTCACGAGCCTCGCTTGTTAGCATATTGTGTATTGTGAATGGGCTCCGATCAAGAACATTAATATCATTGTTGGCACCAGGCAAACCAAAAAACACGTGCCATATATGCAATCCCTTGTCAGCAATGGCTTCTAGGATGATCGATCTATTTCCATCTTTGTTTCCATAATCACCTTGCCAGGCCATAGGGCAATTCTTCCAAGTGTAGTGCATGCAGTCAATGGAAGCAAACATTCCTGTCCACCCTCGCTCTGCATTGATGGCCAACTGCTTCTCAAAGTCAACTTTGATCGGTTGCTTCAAGTGCTCATCACCAAACTTTGCACGAACAGCAACACAAAAACGTTTCATGGCTTCCATGGTGGTGGATTCTGCAACCCTACAATACTTGTCAATTGCATCAGCTAAAATCCCATATGCTAGCATTCGCAATGCTGCGGTACACTTCTGAATAGAAGAAAGCCCTAATTTTCCCACAACATCAGCCTTCTGCAAAAAGTAATTGTCTCTAGCACAAACTCTGGCCATAATGTATAAAAATAATGGCCTCCGCATTCGAAAACAGCGGCGGAAATGGGCTGGCCCATAAACGGGAGTCTCTGAAAAATAGTCAGCAAACATCCTCTCATGGCCTCCTTGCCTCTCTCTTTCTAAATTCCCTCGCTGTCCTGGCCTAGAGCCTCCTGCTGCTTGAGCTTTAGGCTCAACAAGTATATCATCATCTGGAACTTGATTTAGCAAAGTATGGAAGATGAAGTTGTCCACTTCATCATCTTCAAGCATCATTTCTATGTGGGCTAGTAATCTTGCTCTCCATGCCTCCATTTCTGCTAGCACCAATGGCAAACTCTAAAAACACGAAAATTCTACCCTTCTACCTTTGCTATTTCATCAACTGAACTTCCGAAGCACTCTTACTAATTGAAACTGAAGCAAAAGAGCTGCTTGTCCTCACAACAAAGCAAGGGGCACAAAGGAAGGGGGAGTTTGAAGAGGATAGAGGAAACTTGAAAAAGGAAGCGTGAGGAAGAGCCTTTGCCACAGTTAAACCCACCGCTAATTCTCTGACCAAGTGCGTGGGGGACAGTGAGCTGGCGAGCACTTTTTGGAGGGCCGGTCCCTGCCTCACATGGCGCGGCCTTCTGGCGCGTCTGCCATGGGGCAGTGCCGGCTCTGGTAGGCGGCCCTGCCTACGAGGCCACACCACATCTCCACATGGCGTGGCCACCGCGGGGATGCTCTTAGCACTCTAAACATTTGACCCAAAAAGCCTAATGAGTGACTCAACTTGCAAAGTGTGTAGACTTGGTGAGAAAAAACTTAAAAGACATATTATGAACGACCTTGGTGAGAAAAAAAAGAAGACATATGATGTGCACCATGGTGGTGAAGTTTTGGAGGGCTGATTGCTTGGGCACCAAGTAAGTTATAACTGCATTCTCTTTTAGTGGGGAATGACTTACGTATCAAGCTAGACTGGGAGAATATGCCAAGGGGGGCTAAATTCAAGGCTTCCGGTAGACCTCATCCGATACTATATTGTAGGGGCAGTAAATTTTTTTTTCATTATTTTTAGGTAGTCCACAAAGGTATGTATAGCAGAGTGGAGTGGTGAAGCTATTTACATCCACTAACATGGATGAAATATGCAAATTGTGGATAGAAACACATGTAGTCATCTAGAAGTATGTAAAGTCATTCATAATAGAGTGATACAATAGAACTTCTACAAAAGTAAACTTTTTTAAGCCAATAACCTCTCTAAAGTTATATTATTCCTTTGGTCCCAGCTTGGACACATTGAAGATGTACAAAATAAGTAAAAACGAAGAACAACTTTCATTGAATTTAGAATCTAGATGTCGCTCTGGTGAATGTGATTTTTGTCCAAGATTGTCACAAAATTACAGCCCACTAAAAAATCTTCAAACGTCATTAATGCCGCAATTCTTCTCTAAAGCAATAACCTCTCTGAAGTTAGATTACCTTGTGGAAGTTCTATTGTACTGTCTCTGGATTACGTAGTAGTGGAGAGATTCCATCCATTGAAAATAGAAGAATCTATTGCTCAATATTCCCTTAAAAATAGTTTACTTTTAGAGCGACAAATTGCCCCCCAAAAACACTTTCAGTTGGTGGGGAAATTAATGCACTTGTAGGTGTGTGGTGCACAAGGTGCCTCTACTTTGGGCAGTGAGTAAGTTTTGGAATTCCAGGGCCAATCACAATCCCCACACATCTACATGCACCTGTCATGTATATACCTACAGAAGACAATTTTGTATTGGGGTATCCATGGTGCAACAACTCCAAATTTTTCATCAAATGAATGAATGTAAGAATTTGTCCCATGTTGTCGAGTAGTTAATTTTGTACTTTGTGCACGTTGCAGCCATATTTGTAGCCTATGGACATTGAATACAAAATTCCAAATTTCCAAATTTCATCACCTAGAGTAGATTAAAATATTCCTTTGTTTTTCATATGGGTAAAAATTCACGAGCTCATACCAATTCATAAATCCAATAGCACAACTCCACAATTTCCACCTTGGCACTTGATATTTACCTTCTTGTGGTCAAATTTGGAAAATGTGAACTTGTATTTGGACTTAGAGATCCCCAACTACTTTGGTTTGGTTAAGAAATAAATTTTTTATTATTGTAAAACCAAAAAATGAATTTGGATTTTACATTTATTTGTATTAGTGAAATTTTTGGAACAGCACCTGTAACTGTAGTATCCCTTCATCCTTGGTTACAAATGAATTAAGAATATCCTACCAAAGCTTGAACAATCTATAGTGTATCTATAGCTTGAACAATCATTTGAGCCTTGATGAATGTACGTATTAACTCCTAAAAGCCCATAATTGTTCCTTTGGGGGGACAAGTGGGATTTCTGGCAGGTACCTACAGGCTAAATTTTTGTCGTGATTTTCTGAAAAAAATTGAAGATAGAGAAGCTACTAAGCTTTGTGGGAATATAGTTTTTTTTCAATTGATGCCTGGAAAAAAAAATATGCCAAATAAGCTCAAAACAGCCTTCACGGGCAACAACTTCTTTCATTTCTTTAATTTTTATCTTATAGATTATATTTTCGTTTGCTTGGAAAGCTTTGATTCATTTCATTTAGATTTTTTATGAAAAACTTCTGGACAATCTTATTTTTTGAGCACTTAGAGCATCTTCCTAAAAAAAATAACTTGTAGGATTCATTTATGAATGCAATTTTTACAATTTTTCAAAAAAATAAAATTCCCCAAGGTTTAGTTTTTTTGCTAGAACAATTTCACCATTGAGATTAGTGGTTTTTAAATCTATATAAAAAATATTAATATTTTAGATTTTCTTTTTATCTTGTACCTACTTCTACTTAATAATTTTTTTAATAATGAAAATTTATATATTTTTTATTTTTTTTCCCTAGACTCTCAACTCAATTCTCTACTATAGAGATTTAAAGCTCAAAACTCTGTAGTGCAAAAAATTTAAGTTAAAAATGTTTACAGTCCTAAAATCTAGTCCGGCAATGAGCTAAAAAACTTGTTTTTTTCCCTTTAAACGCAGACATCTTGCAATCTGTGTGGTCAAAAATTCTAAAAAAATTTCCACACATCTTCATACTAGTAAAGCTTAGTAGCTTCTCTATCTTCAAATTTTCTTAAACTTTTTTTACTCTTACGGTCAGATCCTATGGTCAGATGTGAAAAAAAATTTAAATTTTTTTTACTCTTTGCTATAATAATGGCAGTTTTAGGTGTGTTTTGGCAGAAAAAAGGCCTTGGGCCTTTATTACTTAAATTTGATTCATAAATTCACTATGAATGTTGAGGGCATTAATGTATTACGAGAATCTTTTGAGAGTTTTGGGCAATCATACAATTTACACTAGTCATCGAGTGGTAAGGATAGAGGTTAGTGTGTTTGCATGCTAAATGCCCGAAAATGACATTTAAGTGTTATAAAAATTGAATGTATTCAATGATTAGTTTTATTCAACAGATCACGTCATTTTTATCTCTAATTAAACTCCAAATGCATAAGTATTAAAGGTCTTTTATTCAATGCATTAAACAATGTGACATGAAACATGTAATTTTGAATGTGATATTGGACAAATGGATTAAGATTATCAATTTTGTACTTCTATTAGAAATCACTCAAAAAAATCCAATGTATTCTATTAAGCACACACATACATTATATTTATTTAACCTCTAAAGGATCAAATTGCGTTTGTTGGCAACATAGTGATTTTGGGTAGCTTACTACAAATGGAATTTTAATTTTTTTCTTTGAAATTTTCACACAACATGGAGACAAGTTTTTTCTTTAAGGCCTAACAATTTTAATAACTTTTGACCTCATGGTAAAAGAGTTATTGTATGATATGTAGTTGTTTTTTTTGGTAAGGCAGCCTGGGCAGATGAGAAAAAATCATATTTTTCATGAACAAAATTTGAAATTGGTTTTCTAGATTTATATATACATGGAAAACTTTGAATCATTCCATTTTGATCAATGAGATGAAAGTTGTGAGGAGTTTTTGTTTGCGGACAGTTATGGATTGTCTATTCTAAAATAAACTTTGAAGTCCTTTATTTTACTCAATTTTTAATACTTTTTGAAAATAAATAAATTATAGAATGTATTTGATGATTCCAACATTGCAACCATTAAAATTGGCATTTTTCAATTCTATAACTAATTCTTAACAATTTTGTATTTTGAATCATTCTCTACTTCTTTCTACTTGCTATTTTTCTTATATGTTGTGTAATTCCAAATGATCTGAAAAATAGCCAACTTGCCTTGAAATATGAATCCAAATAAGCACCACCAACATAGGCATTTTTTTATACAAATTGGTCTTGTGAAGCCGGTAGCCGTGTAATTTTTTGTAGGGCCAAAGAAAGAATTTTTGTCAAATCAAATGCTAATATCTTGCAATCCACACGGTGAAAATTTCTGAAATTTTTTCCACATCCTCTCAAATCAATATACTACAAGATCCTACGCATCAGAGGACATTTGAGGTCTCTAGAAGACTGTTTCAAGCCCGTTCACAATGTTGGCCCAATTTTGTGAACAGCCGGTACGAGCTATCAGAAGTTTTTTTCTTCCCAAATATCATCCTAAGTATTTATTTATTTTTTAAAAATTTAAATTTTTCTTTTGAAAATAATGTGGCACAATTGCAGCCACATCAGCCAGAAGTTATTTTGCGTTCCCACAGTTTGGGAACACAGGATAACTCACAGTCTTCTAGAGACCTCAAATGTCTCCTAACAATTACATATA
Organism: Neckera pumila; assembly: GCA_963969595.1. NCBI lineage: Eukaryota > Viridiplantae > Streptophyta > Bryopsida > Hypnales > Neckeraceae > Neckera > Neckera pumila. The sequence goes on along the minus strand of OZ018409.1, from coordinate 42,057,792 downwards.
TCCAAAAATGTTTTTTTTCTAAAATTTGGTACTTGTATTAGAAATACTAATTATAGAACATTTTTGGTAGTCAAGGAACTTTAGAGGTTAAATAAAATAACTGGTAGAAATCTAAACTTGGATATTCTTTGAATTTTTGGATGCAATTAAGTGCATGGGACTAAGTTAACCATTAATGACCATCAATAAATTGCAATACGGGTGGTAATTGCCTAGAATCTACAATTGATATTGAATAACTATTAAATTTGAAAAATCAATTGAAACTTAAAAGAAAACTTCAACCTTCATATATTTGTATAACATATTAAATCGTTATAAGATGATATTAGAATATGAAAAATTAACAAATTTCATTGAAAATGGTAGTTTCTTCAATAAATGAACCTTTCAATAACTAACTTTTTTTTGTAAGACCAATAGTTGTAAAATTATATTCTAAGATAGATATTGATCTTTAAGATTTAATTATATATTGAAGAGTGTGGTAGGGAGAACAGGTGGCCCTTTAGATGCTTCCATTTGGAATCTACTACCAAAGTTCATTAGAAAAATCAATTAAAAAATTTGGATTTAAAAAAAAATGATACATCAAACAAATTTTGTTGTGTTAACTTGGTAATGAATCTTTTTAGTCCAAAAACTTTGAGCCTTGATTTGTGGATTACTATAAAAGGCCTCATTAATGAACCATTTTAGCAATATCATATTACATTATAAAACATGGAATTTAGAAAGAACTTGTTGAGTTACTTTGAGAATATTATTATTAGCTAACCATATTATGTTATTAGGCGGAGTCACAATAAGAATTCAATCTTTCAGCAGCTTAGTAAAATCTTATTTTAACCCCTAAAGGACCAACATGCGTTTTGTGACTATATAAAAATTTTAGGTAGGTACGTGTGATTAGAGATTTTTATACTTTTGGCCCAAATTTTAATAGAATGTAGAGGCAAGGAATAACTTTCATATGCACTACTGATTTCATGACATTTGGAAATGCAAGTATAAAGGTATGGCCTAATATATTACTTTTTTTTGTAACTAGGTAGTCCGGGCAGATCAAGAAAAATCATGTTTTTCATAAACAAAAATTGGAAATTGGTTTTCTAGGATTATATATATGTAAAAAGCTTTGAATCATCCCATTTTGATCAATAAGTCAAAAGTTATGAAGATCTTTGTTTGTGGGCAGTTATGGATTCTCTACTCTAAAATAAACTTTGAAGTCTTTTGAAAAAAGTAAAATCATAGAATGAAGATTGTTTATTACAACATTGCAACCATTGGGATTGGCCTTTTTCGATTCCATAATTAAATTCTTAACAATTTAGCATTTTGAATCATTCTCTACTACTATGTACTTACGATTTCCTCTTGTATGTTGTACAATTCCAAATGATGTGAAATTTTCAAGCACGTGGTCAACTTATCTAGGAAAAAGATCTACAGTAGCACCACCATTTTGGACATTTTTTCATAGAAAAGTGACGTTGTGAAGTGCAGCTGCCCTGTTTTTTGTAGGGCCAAGAAAATAATTTGAATGAGTTTGAATGCTTATATCTTGCAATCCACGTGGTGGAAAATTCTGAATTTTTTACCACATGTTCTCAAGTCAGCATACTACAAGATCCTACGGTTAGATAAGTCAAAAAAGTTTTTTTTCTTCCAAATTTGGTACTTGTCTAAAAATGGCAATTTTTGAGCATTTTCAGTGAAAACATAGTCATGGAACTTTAGGGGTTAACTTGAAAGTGAGCACAAAAAACAATGCTGGAAGTTTATTGAAAGTCTTCTCATTGCAAAATCTATGCTATTACGTTGTGTTTTCTTTGAACTTTATCCCATTTCATTTGTGATTCCCCCTATTGCCTACTTGCAAAAATTCCTTTGCAAGTTAGAAATTTTATTTGCATCAATTTTTTTTCTAAATTTTGATGTTCAAAAAAATATTGCATTAGTTTGTAAAGTATTCTCCAGTTTCTTCTTGTGATTTTTTTGTGGATGAAACTATCAAAAACCACTCCAAAAAAATCAAAGTAGAATGGCATTGCTATGTTTAAATGAATGGATGTAGATTTGGATGGATATTTGATGTTTCACCAATAATCATCATATTTATAAATGAATAGCTTCACTACATGCTAGTGTTTGAATCAACCATTGTTGAGGGTCCAAATGTAGTAGTGCATGCAAAATTAGTGCTGTCGTTATATTATTATTATTTGATTTATACTTTACTTTCATATCCTAAACTGCACATGATTATTTCATTTTCATTTTTACTTTTACTTTTATTTTTACATCCTATACACTCTAGTTTTTTTAATTACTATGTGCCTATGTCCAACAATGGATTGAGCTAAATATTATAAATGATTTTAAATGCAAGAACTCAAAGAAATAAACAAACCTCTATTGTGATGAATGGAAGCTATTTAATTTTTTTGTCACATCTCGATTAGTCAACTTATTAGGTACAACATTTCAAATTCAATACCATAATGGAAAAGATTAGAGGGTGGCCTAAATTACTAATATGTGAAGATGTGTTGTAAAGTACAACTTAGTTGATACTCCATACTTGAATGGTGACTTTTCAACAAAAGTTGTAAATTGTGACTTAAAATCCAAATTTATACAATTAAATATCCCATTGCACTTATAAATATTTATTATAACACTTTCACTTCTATTTTCATCTAATCTACTACTCAATCTTAATTTTATTACTACTTCACTTGTGTTTTGATTTTATAGAAGCTTTATTTATTCATTCATCGTCTACATGAGATGATTTTTATCCACACAAATACTTTAATCTTGAAATGACAAGACTTATCTCCAAGGTAATATGCCAAAAATGATATGATTTATGGATCAGTAGATGCATTTTTAATTTCTATAATAATCTTGAAAGTCATCCATAGGTTGCTTTTTGGCTTGTGGACCATTTCAAGCTTAATCCTACAATGGTAAAGTTTTAAACCATGAGAATACTTTAACATACAAATAGGAGGACCTTTAACTATCAAATATTTTTAAATCTATGAATAGAGAACTTTTAACCATTTGAATATTTTATAACTTATATACAAAAAGATTGTTAACTAAAAGTATTGGTTTATTTTATGTATGCCACTTGACAAATTCTTAACTATATAATTATTTATTGACTTTGCCCAATTCTTACAGTGACAATGGATTTTAACCCGAGTTTTCAAATCCTGCAATTGCATTCACACTACACAATGTGGTTAGGATTTGGTCAAAGGGAGGTTCCGATTAGTTGAGAACCATCCTTGTTCAACTAGTCAGATGAATGGACAACTTTATAACTTTAAAATTAATTGAATTTCTAATTTTGCTTGTATATCATTGATTCAATGCTTTTATTGTTCAATTCCTAAAGGACCAACATGTTTAGAAGCCTAAAACTACTTCAAAATATTCATCCCCAAGTCAAGGTCAAAATCTTCATCAATATTTATTATTTAACTAATTCAACTATAGGATCTTTTGGTTAACTCATTCAAGTACATTTTTACAAATTTCTAGATTGAATATCCTCACCAATTGCAAGATCAATGTGTCTAAACTTCAAAATGTAGGCTTTCTAGCCCTTCCAAAAGGTGAAGTTTTGTCTTTCAGCATTTTTAGAAAAAAACATATATATCCTAAAACTTGGAAAATGGGTTGAAAACATATGTAAAAATTTTTAACCATTAAAATTTATGTATTTATTTTAAAAAAATTATAAAGTGGAAGGTGTTTCTTAATGAAAGATAAAACTAATATACTAATAATTTTTGGATGAATTTGATAACTGTTAGTCCTAATGGTGAAAATGTTCTAGTAAGAAATTAGTATCATTATTTTTCATTTCTATTGAAAATTTTCAAAATTGAGAGCAAAAGATGACTTTCCATTTTTTTTCCTTCCCTCATTACTCACAAAATAAGACTCCTCATAACTTTTACCTCATTATTCAAAATTGAATGATTTAATTTTTTTTGAGTAGGTATCAATCTATACAATTCCAAAAAAATAATCTTATTTTTTTTAGTGTATATTTTTTGTTGCCCGGTTTGACATTGAAATTGAAGAAACCCTTATAACTTATGCAATTTATTGGAATGACATGAAATAAAGCTTCACATGTAGATTATGATGATTAGCATCCATTCTAAATATACATGCAAAAATTCCAAACTGTGAAGGAACTTGCTCGAGTTTTCAAAAGGCCCAAAGTGGGATCCTTGGTCCTTTAAAGGTTAATTTCCCCAATATCCACTATCATTAAACTAATATTGTTGTTTACTTAGGATAGAGCCTCACGATCACACCGTTCTTGTTAATTCGTGTATGGGAGAACATTTTATCACGAGAATGTATTTATCCCGTGCACAAGAATTTCTTAGTTTTATATTTTCAATGGGAATAATTTATTTCCCCTTTGTGTGAGGGCACTTTTACCTCCTCCATGCCTTTGTGTGACACAAATTCAAGTTGGTCTTCTACATGACAAAACATTTGAGGTCTATTTCAAATTTCACCATTTCATTCCTCACCTGCTTGCTCACTCCCTTCATCGGATTCATTTTCTAGAAGATATGTACACAAAATAGTGATATTAGGTTGCCCTACACTAATTTCTCATATCTGACACTTTCCGACATGGTCAACTATAGTCTAAGGCAACCTAATTTCACTATTTTGTGTACATTTGAATAAGTAAATGAGTTGTCATCTGTATTTAACCTCTAAAAGACTAAATGACAAATGTACGCAAGTGATCTTGGATAGGAGCATATAAAGTCATTTTTAACGGATGTTCTTAAAAATTTGACACAAGGTGTGACCATGTACCCCCTTAGTGAGAATTTAACTTTTTTTTTCCGAATTGGTGTCCAATCAAAATTTAAACTACCTTGAATTTTGGAGGCAACTTGGGCAATTTCAGGCAGCATGTGCAAAACTCCTCCAATAATTCTCATATTAGGTAGGTATGTAACTTACATGATACAAGATGCAAATGTAAAAAAAAAGAAGAACCATGTATAGTGTAAAAATCTCACTTTAGAAAGAGTTAAAGTCTACTAGCCCTGTTGGATAAGATTTAAAAAAAAAAAACTTTTTTTTAGCTTCAAATTTTATAATCTTTCAATTTATGTGGTCAAAGTTTCTGAAAAATTTTCCACACATTCCCATAGTAATCTTGTACAAATTTGAACAGTTGAATTTTGAAAAAGAACTTTTTTTTTTTTCTTTTTTTTTTTTTTTCCTCATCGTCCTCAAAAAAAGTGGCATTTTTTTGACAATTTGTATCCAAAATGTCTGTACAAGTTAATGAGTTTCATCCATCTCTACGAATGTGAAGAGACTGATCAATTTCTACACATGCCCCCACATGCCCCCACAACATGAAACTTATGATTCTTTGTTCGATACATGGCAATGATAAGTTGTGTTTACCTGGAGTGAAAGCAATGACGCTAGCATGTGAGCGCGTGAGCGTGAGCCTAAAAGCAGTGAGCGGGGATTGTGTGAGCCTAGAGCCTAGAAATTTAGAACATGATGTAATTTCTAAATTTTTTGGTTAAAAAGTTAAAAGATTGTTTTTTTTTTAATAAAATTTATTATATTTAGAAAATACAACCTATTACCACAAGACCCATGACCGTGGATTTTAGATCTAGAATCATAGGAAGGTGGGGCTTTTGCATCTTTTGAAATTCATATCACGTTCTGAGAGGCTGTCCCAAAGTGGGCTAATCAAGTGAGAGTACAAATCATTTAGAAGCAATTCTAAGGATGAAAAGAAGATAGATTCAAATAAAATATCACAGGATGTGGAACATTGTGTATATAATAAAACATTTTATTGCAACAAGAAATATACATAAGAATATGAATATAATTTTTTGCTACTCGAATTTAAAAAGTTTGAAGATAGAATAACAGTGCTACGTATCTACTACATATCATGCTAATATTTGTCAACTAACTTACTTGTACGTCTTGATGATTTTGGCAATAACAATTGCTTTCTTAACTTCATCCAAGCAAGGATATGAATGTGGATGAACGTGTCTATCTTATAATCTAGTTTGTAAAAGTAACAAAAGATGTAATAAAGGTGTTTGTAGTTTACTTAATACATGCCATACTTTAAATGGGAGTCCCATCCATACTTCCATAATGGAGACATGTACAAGATGGAAAATTGAAAAGTGTGATGTTATAAACCTTTTGTGGAATTTCAATCCCAAACAAAAGTATAAGAAATAGTACTAAGTCTAGGGCAAGGAAGGAAGTTCACCCTAATTGTATTTGCAATAATATTCCTTGCATTTTCCTATATATTGTGGTGATTTTTAATTTATGCTTTGACAAACTTGCTTGCCATTCCAAATGGAAGAGATTCTTTCAGCATGTGTTAGTCAAGGATAAATCTGCAGCTCATGCTCAAATATCCTAGGCAAGGTGAATAGATGTCAAGGTGACATTAGTTTAGTAGATTGTAGGTGGAACCAGCTTATTCAAGCTCATTGACTTTGGTACAAGTAAAATTAGTATCGGTAAGAACAAGCTCAACCTCGGGGATTTCTACCTTGATAAGAATATGAGAAAGCTTAGGTATCATGACGTATCATGCAATTTAATAAGCACAAAACCAAAAATTCTTGATTTGAACTGTTGTACCTTTACACTCATTCTTTTGCCCTTTGTAAGTAGGGGCAACAATGGGTTTCTCATACAAATCAATAGCTTGCATTTGGCCTATGTGTACATCTAAATGGCGTGACATTCTTTCCTTGACTTGTCTGAAATTCTCACTATGTGTTCCAATGTATCGCAATCCGTTTGTACCACAAATCAAGTATGGAGCATGATTGCTTCAAAACTCCTCAACTGTATAGCTCCAATTTACATTCTAGTAATGGACAATCTAATTTGAATCAAAGGATGAGAGAAGTTAACTTTGTTCAAGTGATGAATACCACCTTCAAAATCAATTGGAAGATCTAATTTCCTTTTACTAGATCCAAAAACCTTTTTTTCCTCTAAGTGCAGAATTTGAATGCAGAAGTCTTTTGCTTCAAGCATCTTGTTGATTGCGTTTGCAATTTTCTTTTGGTTTCAAAATGCCAGAGCTGTCTTTAATTTTAAATCCTTTTTGGAGTTTTTTTTCCCAAAAGGGCCCCATAGAATAAGCCCTATGGTTGGTCATCTGTATGAAGGTTCAAATCCAATCATCATATATGGCAATTAACATGTTAGATCTACATTTTTTGGAAGCTTGTATTTGTTTGTAATGCACTATTTCTTTGAGGTTGCACATTGGGACATCTGTTAGTTCTTCTTTTTTTAGTTTCTGCAAAGATGATTAATGAAGTCATTGTTCAAACGGTTTTCAATTTACAATATAGGATAAAAATAGAAAAAAAAATGAGGTTAAAGGTAATACCATTTCCATGAATCCACCCCACTGACGGCATCAAAAATACCAAAATGCGAATCAATCCTCCAATTTTCAAATTTCTAATTCTAATGCAGCTCCAAAGGAGTACCACCCAAGCTCTGATTTCTAGAATCATCTTATCCACTTCAAACGTTGATGCTCCATCCTTGTATTGTTTGTAGAGTTGGATATGCTAATTTTATAATTCTTTAGCAATTAGCTTCTTTATATCCTTGTGCATGTTTATTTCCTAGTGGAATAAGTAAGTCCTTTCATGGTTTACCATTAGAACAAATGGAACCTGTGACCCATACACAATGAAAACTGCATTAAAGTTGGCTTGAGCACTATCACACATGAATCCTTGGAAGGTTGGATCTGACACCCCATTTTCTACCATGACCTATTTGGACAACGCCAAAAATGAGCTAACCTTTGGTGCCCTCAATATGTGTATCACAAACAACAATGGTCATGACTTTGCAATAAGTGGAATTATAGATATGACAAGCGACAGTTGTCTATGATTTTATCCTTTTCATATGATCAAACATGACAAATCAATTCTCAAAGTTGCCACTTGACTGCATTTGCTTTACAAGATCAACTCCACTCCCAAATCCATTCACAATCATCTTGAACAAATGCTATATTCAATTAGTAAGCTTGACTTAAGTTAGCTAAAAAAAAAAGTGCCATCTTTTTTGGCTAAATCTAGGACCAAATAACCAAATTATCACATAAATGTGAAGATGATTTTCCAAAAATCCAAAGAATCTAATAACAATTCATTGAACCATATATTAACTATTATTTGACCATCTATTATCAAGAATTTTTTTTTATGGTTGAATGAAGGAATTGCTTCATTCATATTTAGTAAAATTGAATGATTGAGAGGTTGTTTTTATAATGAAATTCATTGTCCGTCATGAATCCGCAAAGAATATAAGACAATTCAAAAATGAGAGCTTGACCACTCATTGTCAAAATGCAGGAACTGTGTTCAATGTAGAACTTTAGACCTCATTTTGTAATAGTAGAATAACTTTGTCTAAAATCTTTGAGATCAAAAAAAGTTGGTAAATCCAAATCACTTTCATCTCCAAAAATCCGTTTGTGATTTTGAGCCTCCAAAAAAAAGTTATGGATAAAACTTAGAGAAGATGTTTGAAAATATCCCTTCCAACCCCTCTCTAAACTTTGTTAACAACTTCTGATTTAAGGCTTCAAATCTCAAATGGATTTTTAGAAATAAAACTTAACTTCATTTACTAACTTTTTTCAGTTCGAAATTTTCTTTAAAAAGTTATTTTACTAAGCCAAAATGAGGTCCAAAGTCGTACATCAAATACAATTCCTGCTTTTGACTTAAGTAACTAGGTATGAGTGGTTGAGCTCCTAGTAATCCTAATTTACATATCCCACATGGTTTGTTTTACCTCCTACCACCTCACTTGTATAAAGAGCTTGTCTTCTCTTGTAAATGCACTCACAACTAGTGGCCTACAAATCTACATGAGTTTGCTTAGATGTTGCCAAATAGCTTGCAACATATGCTAAAATTTGGTCAAATGTTAAAAAAATTGCCTTCTTGAACCCCTGCCGTTAACGGCAATGGTTTTGGAGGTTCAAATTTTTCTGCAATATTTAATACGATTTGGTCAGATGTCAAAAGAATTTGCCTTTCTAAATCCAAGCTGTTAACGACAACGGTTTTGAGGGTTCAAATTTTCTTGCAATATTTAATACAATTTAGTCAAATGTTAAAAAAATTTGCCTTTTTAAACCCCAGCCGTTAACGGCAATGGTTTTGGGGTTCAAATTGTTTTGCAATATTTAATATAGTTTGGTCAAATGTTAAAAAAAAAGAGCTGCTTTCTTAAATTCTTGCCGTTAATGGCAATGGTTGCAATATTTAGTACAATTTGGTCAAATGTTAAGAAAAAAATTGCCTTTTTAAACCCCAACCGTTAACGGTAACGGTTTTTGAGGTTCAAATTCATTTGCAATACTTAATACAATTTGGTCAAATGTTAAATAATTTGCCATTTTAGACCCTAGCCATTAACGGCTATGGTTTTGGAGGTTCAAATCTTCTTGCAATATTTAATGCAATTTGGTCAAATGTTAAAAAAAGTTTGCCTTCTCAAACCCCAGCCGTTAACGGCTAGGGCTCTGGAGTTCAAATTCTCTTGTAATATTTAATACAATTTGGTCAAATGTTAAAAGAAATTTGCCTTTTCAAACCCCAGCCGTTAACGGCTATGGTTTTGGGGGTTCAAATTTTTTTGCAATATTTAATGCAATTTGGTCAAATGTTAAAAAAAAATTGCCTTCTCAAACCCCATTTGTTAACGGCTAGGTTTTTGGAGTTTAAATTCTCTTGTAGTATTTAATACAATTTGGTCAAATGTTAAAATAATTTGCCTTTTTAGACCCCAGCCGTGAACGGCTATGGTTTTGGGGGTTCAAATTTTCTTGCAATGTTTAATGCAATTTGGTCAAATGTTAAAAAAAATTTGCCTTCTCAAACCCCAGCCGTTAACGGCTAGGGCTTTGGACTTCAAATTCTCTTGTAGTATTTAATACAATTTGGTCAAATGTTAAAAGAAATTTGCCTTCCAAAATCCAACTATTAACGGCTATGGTTTTGGGGGTTCAAATTTTCTTGCAATATTTAGCACAATTTGGTCAAATGTTAAAAAAAAATTGCCTTCTAAAATCCTAGCCATTAACGGCTACAATTTTGGGATTCAAATTTGTTTGCAAATTATGCTAGAATTTGTTCAAATGCAAAAAAATTGGGCTTTCTTAGAGCACAAATGTTTATAGTTTTCTTTGTTTTTAGAGGTTAAGGTATCAAGGGCAAAATCAATTTTAAAGCATCAAGGACAAAATCAAAAATCAATATTTTTTTATTATGTATGATTTTTTGGACAATTGGTAGGACTTTTTTGAGGGATGATGTCATAAATCTTGCTGCACAATTTGTTACTTATGGTTATATGGAAGGAAATGGAGTTTTCTATGTGGCCTTGGAAAACAATAAGGGGAAGATGATAAATGTCACGGATGATATTATTAAATCGTGGAGTGCTTATTAGGTGCAGGCAAATGCTGCATTGAGAAAAAATTCAAAAATGATGAAGGTCTCAAAGTTTTTTCTGGCAAGATGTTTTTAGTGTAGAATGGCAACCACCATTTACAATCATGGGTGCCTTTTATCATGTGGCATTATGCTACTGAAAATATTGTTTTGGAACCCAACAAGGGCAATTATATTGGTAGGATTATATGAAGTCAATTTATAATTCCTTATATTTCATTATCATTTTTTTAGAATTTCATTTCACTTTTTAGTTTCCAAATTTTTGTTTGCTTTGGACCATTGCAATTGTCACTATTATACCTTTTTATTGTTTGATGTTTACAGATTTTATCATAATAAATCTTGTTTTGCTAGGGGGACCAAAAAAACCATATTTCTATAAATCATGTTCACAAGCTTTATTGCATTCAAAGTATTGCTAGGCAACCACTCTCATATTTTGAAAAACTTGTCTCCACAGACGATCTTGTTGCAATTAAAGCCAAGCAAAAGTCAAAAGAAAGAACTTGGTTCAATTTGAATGTTGAAGCACTAAATAAAATCTTATACTAGGTTCATATAAAAAGCTTTATTTTTTGTTTCATGTTTTTTTTCAATTTTTAAGGTCTTCACTTTGTTCTTGTTGTTAATATGAATTAGTATAATGTTGCTCTACTATATATAACATTGTCATCATGTGCAATTTTGCTCATTCTTATACATCATTTACTTTGCACAGCAAGAATTAGGAGGCATTGCTGTTGCAACTCACAAATTTTTTATGAGAAGTATTCCAATCCAACAAATAGGACTGCAAGTGCACTTGATGAATGGAACTCTAAAGTTGTTGAAAAGGTGAAGGTACTGAGTCGGGCTATTCTAGTTTAGGTAGTTTATACTAGCCAGAGTAGTTTTAGGCCTGGGTAGTTATCAAAACAGACCAGTTATAGCTTTCTTGGTGGCTAAGGCAGTTAGGCTAACGAACCAGAGGGGGGGGAGGATAAAGGGAGTGAAAAGGGGGAGAACGAGGAGGGCTGTAAAGGATGGAGAATAAAAGATCAATTTGACGGAAATCCAAGGATGCATGCAGAGTTGTTTCCTCGATGATGGATATTTGGTTGTAAATTATTTGTCGTATCATCTTTGGTTCCGTTGCCGGGACACGAGGACTGTCGAAAGGGTGAGAGCTGAGTAAGTTGCGATAATTAAGTTCTGAGAGTATAAGAAAAGACTGTAACCATGTGCCTTCGTCAAACTACAGAAGAAGAAGAAAACCTGCGTCAGGTGGAGGATCTCGTTAATCTAACATTAGAGTCTGTAGAAATAGCAGCTCAAACACTTGAAGAGACCACACAGGCACCCGAGATCGAACATATTTCATACGGAATTTAGAACGCCCCAGAGAGCTATCTTGACGTATTAGCTCGCTACGATGAATCGATGCAATATGACGAGATTAACCCACAATTTTTCGCAGAAGAAGGCTCGTATGTAGAACCTTCTTTTGTTTATCAAGAATTGTGATTGACTCTAGTAAGACGAATGAAGTTACTACACGTTTAACGATGGCAAACGAAGTGAGATGAAGCCCTGGAAACTTAACTTCGATGGATCTTGCTCAAAATAGTTTGGGTCAGGTGCTGGAGTTATTTTGGAAAATCCCAACGGTGTGAAGGAGACGTATCATCAGGATTTAGGAAAAGGCTTGACCTGCAACCAGTCGGAGTATGCAGCTCTGATTACCGGTTTGGAAATAGCAAAGGAAAAGAAAGTGTGTCATATTCAGATCAGAAGTGATTCCAAGTTAATTTGTAACCAAGTTGCTGGAAACTGGGATGTAAAATCTGAAAAATTACAACCTTATTATGAAGTGGCAAAGCGATTAACGGGCGAATTCAAATCTGTGGAAATCTTTCATATTCCACGAGGGCAAAATTGGGAGGCAGATGCAACAGCAAAAAAACAGGAGTAGTCAGGTTACCGATAGAAGAGCGACAAGTGTTCCTCTGCTGGTGCAAGTGCTTTCGGTATTCTGGTGGGTAGTAGCGTCACCGATAAGTGGGTTATAAATTCGAGTCACAATTACATGCAAGGAGAAACGCAGTCTCAAGAAGCGCTGAGTTCCGAATTTCAAATACAGCAAGATACAGAATAATTAGAGCCACAGACAGTCGAATCACATGTCAATTCAAATAGAAAGATGGTAGCAATACCGGTTTTCACCGGCCGCGAAAAGGAAGATCCCGAACGTTTTTTGAAACAATTTAAACGCGCGTGCATGGCAAATGGAGATCGAATTGAAGAAAATTGGTTGGAATTATAACCGATACATTTAGACGACACGGCGTCTTACTGGTACGACAGGCAAACAATTTCGACTTGATCCTCTTGGTTAGGTCTAACCACAGCTTTGGTATCGGAATTTCAGGAGCGTGAAAGCTATCAAAGTCTTTTGGGAACCCTAAGTTTGATTCGACAGCAACCTGAGGAGCGAGTGCAACATTTCAGTGAAAGAGTTCGAGAACTCCAAGCTCGAATTCAACGCAACCTTAATTCAATGACAATTGTGCATCTTGAGAATGAAACAGAATATCATAATGCAGCTGATGTAAACATGAGGAGCGTTGATGCACTGGCTCTTCGAAGTTTCATCAGTGGGCTAAGACCGTCGATTCAGGAAATTGTTGCATGGAAAGATCCGCCCACTTTTGAAGCAGCCTTATTGATAGCACAAAGGAAAGAATTAAATTTAGATAGCATACGCTCTCTGTTATCCGGAGCAGATGCATCAGTTATCACTGCAGGGTTGATTCCGGCAAAACCTGTTCGTGTCATTCCCCAGTCAGCGCCGAACCAGGTACCTATGTCGTTGATTACGACCACCGAGTCTCCAGTGCTGCCTGCCGTCACCCAGACCACTCTCTGTCGAACCAACAGCAAAGACAATCCTAAAGATCCTGAGATATCACAGCTGGTCTCAGACATGAGAGATCTGAAACTATTCCTACTGCAAAGTCAGAGCGGAGGCCGATCAAAAAGTCCAGGCGGGGACAATCGACCCAACCCCGTGAGATCAGTACAGTTTGTCACTTGTCATCAATGTGGTCGAAAGGGACATTACCGGAGTGATTGCCCGGAATTGAACAAAGAAACTTCTCCACCAACAGCAACGTTAGCTGAAGTCAATCTATTGCAGCTAATCGACAAAACTGTGGAAGCTGAGCCAGAAGTCATGATGGCCAAAAGAGGTCGCCCGCCAAAAGATCCAAAACAATATGTCTGCAAGAAGTCAAAATCAGAGGGACATCTTTCTGTCAGAAAATCGAGAAGGAAAATAGGTATGGAGGACATACTTTTAAGTCGGGGACAACGAGAATATTCTATACTACAAGACCTCGGCACACAGGCATCCAACATTACGGTCGGGCAATTGGTGGCAAAGTGCCCATCGCTTCGCCGAGAGTTGCGGCAAAGCATTAATACTCGTCGAACCCGATCTGTAGCAGAGGTCAATGTGACCGACAACATGAGCGGAGACTGCAAATACCCCCAAGTGAGAGCTACAGTAAATGGACATCAAGTCGCTGGATGCCTGATAGACGGAGGTAATGCAGTAAATGTTATGTCAAGTTGGTTTTTGCATGAAACCGGACTCAAACCCGACAAATCATCTACTTTACGTCTAAAAGTGGCCGATCAAAGGTGTGTTCGCTCAATGGGTTTGATTCGTCAGATGTCGATCACAGTGAACGGGGTCACAGTCAAAATAGACTTCCATGTTCTTGATATTTCGAATGGAAAGGGAGGTTATCCTATAATTTTGGGAAGGCCCTGGTTGCGACAAGTACGGGCAGTTAACTACTGGGAAAAAGGGCACATGAAGATTGGTTCAGCCTTCAATCGGGTGAGCATCCAAGTGGTTCCCGGATCTGACTCAAGCTCTCCAGAAATAACCTCCGAAGGAGAATCCGACGGAATGGACGAGACTTCATGGGATACTGATATATCCACATATTCCGATGAAGATAGCAGTTCTGAAGCGGAAATATACCCAATCGAAGTCCTTCCGCAAGTAATTAGTGATTCAATACCTCACCTGGAGGATCCAAATATAGTTCCGACCAGGGGGGAGGAGTTACTGCAAATGGTCAAGTTCGGGCCAACCTTATTTGACCATGAACGTACATGTTTGGAAGCACTGGTTATTGAATATGCAGATCTGTTTGTAAGCAAGCATGCAGATTTATCCGCTATCATTCTAGATGAACACCGCATTGAGTTGGTTCCTGGAGCTAAGCCTGTGCGCTCGAAGCAGAAGAGGATGTCCCCAGACAGGATGGCAGTGCTACGAGCAGAGCTGGACCGACTCTTAGAGGGAGGTTTTGTGACTGAAGTCAAGAACACAGAATGGGTATCACTTGTTGTCATCGTCCCAAAAAAAGGGGGCAAATGGAGAGTATGCGTCAATTATAAAGCCCTCAATCGTTTTACAAAGAAAGACCGTCATCCTTTGCCGCATATAGATGAATTATTCGACGAGGTGACAGGGCACTAGTTGTATTCCTTTTGTGATGGATACGCAGGATATCATCAAGTGAAAATTCACCCTGACAGCGTGTTGTACACAACTTTTACCACCCCGTGGGGAACATATGCATATTTGAGGATGCCCTTTGGACTATGCAATGCAGGTGGTACTTTTCAAAGATTACAGCTGAAAACATTTGGCCCATTCATTGGAAAGTTTATCCGTGTTTATTTAGATGATTTTGCCATATATGGAAAATGAGTGGATCACCTCGAAAATGTGCGTTCCACATTCCAAAGATTGCGTGAACACGGTAGCTCGTTGAGTCCCGAAAAATGTAAACTAGGGTTTGAAGAAGGGCATCTGCTAGGTCATGTGGTATCGGCCGAAGGCATTAAGGTGGATCCGGATAAAGTGAAAAGAATCTTGGAAATGGAACCACCTGCTAATCGCGAACAAGTATCCAGCCTCTGGGGTATGACTGTCTATCACAGCCGGTTTATACCCAACTTGGCTGGAGTTGGGAGGCCCATTAGTTCGTTGATAAGCCTGGCTAATCCTTTTCTCTGGGGAGAGGAGCAGGTGAAGGCATTTGCGTATATAAAGGAAAAGCTTTCCAAATACCCTGTAGTCAGAGGACCTGACTGGACCCGACGATTTATAATAAATTCATTACCTAACGAACATGCAGTTGCGGCAGTATTAATACAGAATGACGAAGCAGGGCGAGCTCATCCTGTTTATTATGCAAGCCGACTTCTTACATCCTGTGAGCGGAGGTATTCCTCAGTAGAGAAACAAGCTGTAGCATTGCTATACGCGTGCAACAAATTTAAACATTACTTGTTATCTAGTCCGCTTTCGACTCTCGTACAATGCGAGAACGACGGGTTGAAGCAATTGATTCAACAAGCAGCCCCAGAAGGTCGAGCAGCAAGATTAATTGCCTCGTTACAGACATACGACTTAGAAGTCAAGCACGAAAAAGGAGTTCGGGCCAAACATGCATGACTATTATTAGAGTTGGCCAGGCACACTGATGAAGAAACAGACGGGATATCGGACGAGTCCGAATGTTATACGATCGGAGAAGCACAAGAGACCCCAGAGTTCGACTATTGTGAGATTATCGAATACTTGAGAGACCTGACTCTACCGGAAGGGTTGAACGCGCAACAACGACGTAACATCCGACGGAAAAGCGTACCGTATACTCTAATTGGGAATGAATTATATCGGGCCGGGAAAGATGGGGTATTGAGAAGAGTAGTAACACGAAAGGAGGCTGAGGAAGTATTAGTGCAATCTCACGAGGGAGCTTGCGGTGGTCACTTTGCATCAGATATTACTGCTCGGAAAGCTCTACAGGCAGGTTATTTTTGGCCTACTCTCTTTGCCGATGCTAATCGCTATTGCCGAAGTTGCCCACAGTGTCAAGCTTACGGGAAGAGAATGACACCATACACGGAACTACACCCCATTTTCCCCACAGGTGCATTTGAGAAATGGGGCGTCGACTTCGTCGGTCCTCTTCCACTAACAGCGAAGCGTAACGAGTATATTATCGTAGCTACTGATTACCTCACGAAATGGGCGGAAGCCGCAGCAGTCAAAAAATGCACTCAAAAGGTTGCAACGGAGTTCATGTTCAATCAAATCATCTGCAGATACGGTTGTCCTCTGGAGATCGTGACAGATCAAGGAACTCATTTTGTGAACGAATTAATAACTGCTCTTTTGAGTAAAATGTCTGTGAAGCATCGAAGATCAAGCCCCTACTATCCACAGGCAAATGGACTTGTTGAAAAAACGAATGGGATTTTGACTAATATCCTCGGAAAAATCATATTGGAGAAGCGAAGAGAGTGGGATTTACACCTTGGCGAAGCACTTTGGGCGTATCGCACCGCTCATAAGACCGCCACAGGGCATACACCATTTCAGTTAGCATTCGGTTTCGAGGCCACAGTCCCCATCGAGCTGGAGCTCCCTTCTTTATGAACCTCGGTACATCATAATTTAGGTGATACCGAGTCGCTACAAGACCGGATTCTCATGCTGGAAAAGCTGGACGAAACGCGGCGGGCCGCCTTGCAAAAGTACGAGTTAGTGTAGCGACTCAGGAAAGCTAGACATGACGCTGCGAAGAAACTCGTCAAATTCCACCGCGGAGACTTAGTCATGATGATCGACCAGTGGCTGATAAAACAACATGGGCAAAAGTTCCGCCCAAAATGGCAGGGACCATTTGCGATTTACAAAAGAAATGATAACGGGTCTTATAAGCTAAGTACCCCGGATGGAACTATATTACGGAAGTGGTATAACGGGTCAAAGTTGAAACTGTACAGGAGCCGCCTCGAGCAGTCACAGTGCGTCATTTCGACTTCTGAAACTGGGGAGGAAATGAGTCGGGCTATTCTAGTTTAGGTAGTTTATACTAGCCAGAGTAGTTTTAGGCCTGGGTAGTTATCAAAACAGACCAGTTATAGCTTTCTTGGTGGCTAAGGCAGTTAGGCTAACGAACCAGAGGGGGGGGAGGATAAAGGGAGTGAAAAGGGGGAGAACGAGGAGGGCTGTAAAGGATGGAGAATAAAAGATCAATTTGACGGAAATCCAAGGATGTATGCAGAGTTGTTTCCTTGATGATGGATATTTGGTTGTAAATTATTTGTTGTATCAGTACCTTTTCATTTAGAATTAAAGTGTTAGCTTCCCATTGCAAATTCTAAGCACACGATGCCATTTTTGGAGCAGGTGAAGTGCCACTATGAAACTCATGGTGAACATTCAAAGATGACTGAAGAAAAGCTTTAGATGTAGGCAACTTTAGCAATGGACACGTCTATGAAGATTAACCCCTAAAGGACCGAGGTGATTTTCCTACCAAAAACCACTCAAAACTGTCATTTCTATTGCAAAGAGAAAAGAGTTTAAATAATTTTTTTTTTTTTGCATATCCAACCGTAAGATCTTATATTTGACTAGTATATGAATATGTGGAAGCAATTTCAGAAACTTTGACCACGTAGATGGCAAGATATATGCATTTAAAGTGAAGAAAACAAGTTTTTTTCCACCTTGCTTGACTAGATTTTTTGGCTTTGAATCTTTTTAGTTCAATTTTTTTCCACTACTAATTTTGATTTTCTACTTATTTATGTTAAGTAGTTGAGTTGAGAATCTACCAAAAAAATTTAGGAAAAAAAGCACTTATTTTTCACTCATTAAAAAATTGTTAAATAGAGGTGGGTACAAGATTGAAGAAAAAACTAAATTGTTAATAGCTTTTAGATGGAATTGAATCACAATAATCCCAATGGTGAGATTGTTCTAGCAAGAAAATCTAACCCTATCTAACAAAAAAATTTGAAAAATTTGAAAAATTGCATTCAAAAATGAATTCTACAACTTATTTTTTCAAGAAGATACTTAGATTGCCCGAAAAACTAAGATTGTCCATAACTTTCTCATTATTAGTCCAAATTGAATGAAACAAAGCTTCACATGTAGACAAAAATATAATCTTTGAGGAAAAAATTTGAAAAAAAAATTATTTTGACTTTTTATGATTTTTTTTCTGCTGCCCGCAAATTCCATTTTTACTTATTGTGCCATAACTTTTGCTCCCGGGCATCAATTAAAATAAAAATTTATATTCACAAAGATCTTGCAAAAATACACAACCTCTAAAAATCCCAAAAAATATTACTAAAAATTGAGATCGTAGGAACCTGCCCGGACCCAAATTGTCCCCCAAGGGGACAACCGGTCCTTTAGGGGTTAAGTGGCAAGAAAGGTGGAGTGTAATAGGTGGACCATATTCATCCTTTAATTTTGCATAAAGGCCATTGATTAAAACTACATTTATCACTTAATCATTATTCATGATCTAGTGCTTAAAATATTTAGAGCCTTTGTTTGCTGCCACTTGCTAGACTATATTTAGCTTCTACGGCCCACGTTTGTTGCTCCTTCTATTTTAGACCTCATAAATGTCATCCCTATGATGGTATTATGATGTATTGCAATTTTACATTTATGTGCTTTGTAGTTTGTAGTGAGACATCTTAAACGACTACATTTATTTTCATCGTGTGTTTACAAACATTATCATTTTGACTATTTCTTAATTTCTTGAATAAATATTGGTTTAATTTTTTGGTACAAAATTGTATAGTGGCATATTCATTTGTTGTTCATTCATGCCAAACATCCTTACAACAAACTCCACGGTGATAGGACCTTGACAAATTTACAAACCCTAAATGGAGTTTAAAAATGGAGGCTCATAGGCTCATAGGCTCACAGGCTCACGCTCACAAGCTCACATGCTAGCATCTCCGGGAGTGAAAGTAGCTTTTCTACCTGACAGAGTCCTTGCAGTGTGTTGTTCAACACATTTGTGTCAAAAAAATAAAAAATAAAATTATGATTCCCTTATTGCAGTAAACGGATCCCCTTCATTTGAGTCAAAAGGATAGGAAAAACAAATTAAAAATGAATACATAAATAAATAATTTTTTTTTTTAAAAACCAAAAAAAAACCACATAATACAATTTCCTGCACTCGCCCCTCCTCTGCCCCTGGCCGTACATGGCGGAATGGCAGTCCACGTCATACAGACAATAGCAATCGGAAATGGGGCGAAGCTTCTCGGAAGAAGAGGCGGGGTGGGGAGGTTCCGATAGCAGGGCGCTACAGTACACAAAGTGGGTCATGCAGGGTGAATTTACCCCTGGGGATAATGCAGGAATTTTTTATTTTTCACACATGATAAAATTTGCAAACTCTGAATTTATATTTGCAACCAGTAGAACCACCCATTACCAACCAAATAAGCAATTCGGACATGATCTGGAGGAGAGCAAATATTTTCAGAGGTGCTTGGTAGACATGAGGGGATTGTAAAAAACTTGGTAGTTTTATTGCTTGAATTGAAATTACTACAAATTTTTAAAGCCAAAAGTTGGCCTTGATCTATGTTCAATGTATAGAGTCTTTCAATTTCGATCATTTAACCCCTAAAGGCCCAAGGCCTTTTTTCTGCCAAAAAACACCCAAAATGGCCATTTTTTTAGCAAAGAGTGAAAAAAAATTAAAAATGTTTTTTTGCACATTTAACCGTAGAATCTTACACCTAACTAGTATGAGAATATGTAGAAAAAATTTCAGAATTTTTGACCTCACAAATTGCAAGATATCTATGTTTAAAGTGAAAAAAACAAATTTTTCAGCACATTGTGGGATTGGATATTTTTGACTTTGATCATTTCTAACTTAAAATTTTTGCAATATAGAGTTTTGAGCTTTAAATGTTTATAGTGGAGAATTGAGTTGAGAATCTAGCAAAAGAAAAAAAAATTCAAAAAAAATTAAATATTAAAAAAATTGTTAAATAGAAATAAGTACGAGATAGAAGGAAAATCTAAAATATTCATATATTTTAGATGGAATTCAAATGCACTAATCTCAATGGTGAGATTGTTCTAGCAAGTAAACTATATCATGCAAAAAAAAAATTGAAAAATTTGAAAAATTGCATTCAGAAATGAATCCTACAAATTATTATTTCAAAAAGATGCTTTAATTGCCCAAAAAACAAGAATGTCCACAAGCTTTCCAGATAGACAAAAATATAATCTTTAAGAAAAAAAATAATAAAAAAAAATTCAAATTTTTGTCCGTTTTTTTTGCTGCCTATTGTTCCCTGTTTTGAGCTTATTGGGTCATAACTTTTGTTCCCGGGCACCGATTGTGAAAAAAAGTATATTCCCACAAAGCTAATCAACTTTCCTAATTCCAAAAAAAGTTTCAAAAGATCAAGAGAAAATTTCAGCCCGTAGGTACCTGCCCAAAAACGCATTTGTCCCCCGAAGGGACAATGGGCTTTTAGGGGTTAAGAGACTACTTCTTGTTCACTTTGGCACTCCAAACCAAGTGCATGTGTCGAGAGAAGAATGGTGGAATTGATGGTTGGAAAACAAGACCTACTAGTTGGAAATGAGTGCTAGCCTTTCTTACATTTAAGAAACCCTATTGGATGCCAATGGGCAGTGGTTGGTATGGGAGGGGTCTACCTTAACTAGGGGATTTGAAGAATATAGCATTAATACAACACAAAATAGGGGCTTTTATTTTACAATTACCATATATTCACCTTGCATGTCCGACTTCGTAGGATGAGTTTAGCATTTTGCGTTTTGATAGGGCATATCAACTCTAGGTACGTAACTTAGCTCCAGGGATTTGTTTTTCATTTGTTGCAGAAAGCAATTGATCTTCATTGGAGGGATGCAATTATATACATCTATATAAATGGATGAAATATGCTAAATGAGGATGGAGTTTAAATTATTTATCTAAAAGAGTATATGTTCATCTCCCAAAGAACAAATATTGTCCAATTTCAATCACTGAAAATAGAAGAAAATAATGTCTAGTATTCCTTCAAATGCTTTAGTATCTCTTTTAAGCGAAATATTGCTAAAAAATCCATGTTGCTTTGTTTCATTCACCATCACATTTAGCTAGTTGCATGAGAATAGGGTACTTTTTCACATAACTAGTTCAAAATGATAGATTTAACCGCACTATAAAATATGAACTATTTCTAGTTAAAATGTATAGGATACCTAAAGCATATCCAGAATAACTAACTGAATTTATAGAAAGAAATTTAGATATAGCTCATTCTGTTCAATTTTTTTATGGATACACTAGTACAATGATGGCAAACTTCATTAAAATAGTAGAAATTTTGCAACTCTTTTCACTTTTAATAGTTAAGACCGCGCGGTCTGAAATCCATACCATTCCTAGATGCTTGAAATCTATACACTATAAGAAACCCGCGTTTTAGAGGACGAGCCCTAATTTTTTTAAACAAATTTTAGGTGATGTCCAATGCAATAAACCCATGTTTTTATGTCAACATTGATGTTATGTTGGACATTTTTGTTGACATAAAACATGGGTTTGTTGCATTGGACATCAAATGGTTTGTTTAAAAAAATAGGGCACTTCCCCTAAAACGCGGGTTTCTTATAGTGGTATTAATTTTAAATGTCACTTTTACAGTTTAGACGATGCAATCTGAAAAATGACATAGGAATATTGCCATTTTAATGAAATTGACATAATGGTAAAGCTAGCAAGTCTACACCCACGTAGAAAGCACATATATACATCATCTCCCCCCTATTGTAAGTATACCTATGCCAACATCACATCTAAAATTGACAATACAAATCATATATGACTTTAAATATAGGATTCATTTGCATAGTGTCAGTCTTAACAAATTAAAGATTCAAGGCATTATTCCCTCAAGGACTGAGAAGATGGAATATGTCCACTTCAAATTTTCAATGGCAAATTCTTTGTAGGGTGAAACAAATCTCAATACTTTATAAAGTAGGGTCCTATAGAGTAATAAGTTGACATACTTGTTGCATTTCCAAAATTTCAATGTGAGAAGTATTTTAAAACTTATTTAGAAAATGTAGTTTTGTACAAAAGGATAGCAAATACAATTTTTTTACAATGAAATTCATTAGTGGGGATGGAAAAAAGACATTTTTTAGATCTAAAGGTAATTCCTTTCTACAAAAGCAAATTGGATCTAAAAATAATTCTTTCAAAGTTGCATTTATTCGCAATTCTAAAAATATAAGATTCTATCCAGTGTGATCAAGAATACAAAATAATTAGAATGATTCCAAATTTTTTGAAGATGTTCCAAACCATATGCTAAAATTACCAATTGTTAAGTTTCAAAAATTGATGCATATATAAATTTTAAAAATCCAATTTGGTTAGCTTTCTATTCCTTCTATTTGAAAATGTGTACGTATTTAAAAGAGGTACTTATTTCTCATTTTTGTGAATCTAAAAAATACTAAATTTGCCTTAGATTCCAATACTTTTTTTTTTTTTTTTTTTTTTTTGTGGGGTGGGTGGGTGGGTGTGAAAAAGCATTATTCATCTTATAATTTTTCTTCACCCAAAATTGCGTTATTTTACCTATAAGTTGATCATCCAAAATTGTTGTAATCTAAAAATCCAATGGTCAATATTTTCTACAATTAATTTCATGCATACTAGACAAAGTAATCTTTACTTTTGTAGGATTAAGATATAAAAATTTCAAGCACATTCATGTGCAAAAAAATATCAAAGTAGGATGAATCTTTGGAAGCCTCTATCGTGAAGAAGTTGGTAGGCCTTCGGGGGTTAAACGTTCTAGGATCAGTTGCCCTTTTGGGAGAGCACACGCTTTTGCTCTTTGACACCCTTAAAGTTTTCGAGTAGGATAGAAAGTTAGAAACTAACTTACTACTGTACCTCTGTTTTTGAAAAAGACCTGTGTTTCCTTTGTATTTACTAGTGTGCCCTGTACCGTTGCCACAACCAAAATCATAGTAAAAATAATTTTCTAATTTTCTAATTCATAATAAAAACTTTGAAATTCAATATCTTTCACACCCTCAATCCAAACGCCATGAAACAAAGCCCGTCCACCCCTCCTCGCCAAGAGCTTTCCAACAGTACCAAGAATGCGACCAAAATCAAAGTAAAAGTAATTTTTTAATTTTTTGGTCCATAAATACTTCAAAACTCAGTAAGTTCAGGACCATAACTCCAAAGGCCACGAAACCAAGCCAGTGCACCCCTCCTCGCTGAGGGCTTTCCCACGGTACCAAGCACGCCCCCGGGGGACTTACGGTCTGGAAGATCTCAACGTAAGAAACAAAACAAACAAACAAACAAACAGCCAAACTTAAGATATGGATATACAAAGGAATCAAGGAACTGAAACAGAGGGAGTAGAAAGGAGCTGAAAGTCTGCACAGCGTGTCGTCAAACCGCAGTTACCCCCCTGACACTCCCAGAACTCCGCGTCCAGTGGCTTTGACCAGAGGCTTGTCAGGACCTTGGTGACTGCGACTGAGAGGCGTATATAATCAAGAGTCGCCCTCGAATGCACCATTCCAGTCTCTCATCACATTCTGTTTCGTAGCCTCACGGAGGTACTCCAACTTCCAGAGCATTTGGCAGGAGTTTCGATTCGGAGTGATACTCGAGTTTTGCAGAACCACCGTCGCATTCCTGCCTTCCTTCAATTTTTCTTCAGTCATTGCGGGGCTCTTCTCTTGTTTTCGAATTTGAGTGTTCTCATTCGACATTCTTCTCGTCCCGCTGTGTCCAATTGGAGAGGGAATTCAGTACCAGAGCAAGAGTTTTGTGTGCTGTGCTTCGAAATCGTTGAGTGTGTGTTTTCAGCTTTCGAAGAAGTTGTTGGGTTGGGAGAATTTTGGCATTTGGGTGAGCTTCGCTGCTGCGGTGAAGAGAATTTGAGTGTTGGGAGAGATGGCGGAGTCTTCGTACTACCCGATTTACGCCAAGGAGTCCAAGGACGTCCCGGAGTGGATGAGGAAGAGCCACGAGTGGCAAACGGCGGTGGCCGTGGACAAGCTCCCCAAGTACCAGCTGAAGGTGAAGCTGTGTTGCCTGAAATGCGAGGAGAAGGTGATCGAGGAGATTCGGGAGGTGCCCGGGGTGTTCGACGTGCGTGCGGAGCGTTTCCAGAGCAAAGTGGTGGTGGTGGCGTCCAGTCCGTCGGGGCTGGACGAGCACGAGGTGTTGCGCAAGGCGAGGAAGATTAATCGCAAGGCCAAGTTCGTAGAGCTGGATGCCAAGGAGAAGCCGAAGAAGGACGACGACGCCAAGAAGAAAGAGGAGGAGAAGAAGAAGAAAGAGAAGGAGGAGGCAGAGAAGAAGCTGAAGGAGGCGGAATACTTCTACACGTTCAAGCCGTATATGCAATGGGGCCCTTCTCCATATTACACGCCCTCGCCGTATTACACACCCGGTCCCGTCGCTTACATGCCGGAAGAGTATCGTCCGAGCCAGAACTACGCGCCTCGCTACCACTACCCGCCCTTGCCTGGCCAGCCGGAGGATGGCTACTTCAGGCAATACGTCTACTACCACTAGAGCGTGCTTCCCAGAGTGTACTATTGTGCTCCTGGAGGTCTGATCACTGCTCAAGCCCAGTCTCAGCAGTGTTGTACATTACTTGACAATTTTGCGTCCCACGAAGGCTCCCTGTTTTTGAATTGAGAGAGGCGATTGCCTATTCATTTGTAGCATACATTATCGAAACCCGAGAGCTGTGTTCGAGCATCGAGGTGATGCTTTGGAGTGCTGAGTGCCGGTGCAGCTTTTGCATCAGGCCGGCCATGGGTAATGCAGGGACTAGTTTAGGGCTTATTTAGGTGTTCAGAAGACTGTTTCTGTGTTGAAGGTTTGTGGGTACATACATTATGTGCAATTTCATCAACAATGGCAGGAAAATCCTGTTTGATTACTTCTCATTCCTGTTTCAATTGCGGTTTTCTCCGTGTTTGATTTATGTTTTTTGCTGGCTTTCTGGATTTGTGGATTTGGGTCTGGAGTGTTTGTTGGATGCCGTCATTGCCGTGGTGGAGGTAGTGTAATCACAATGTTGCAGTTTGTGCAGAGAAATTGCCAAAGCCGTTAAAAGCTTCAACACAGAATACATTCTGAGCGTGACCGTCAAGCATTTCACGCTCAGAGTGTATTCATCCAAATGTGTATACCATCATCCAAAATGGAGTGAAACTTTCTTTAGATATTGTAGCAATTGGTGATTTCAACCATGTTTTCTATGAAAAAATGTCTAAAATGGTGGTGCTTTTTTGGATTCTTTTTCCTAGACAAGTTGTCCACATGCTTAAAAAAATTCAGATCATTTAGAATTGTACAACATATGGAAAAAAAATAATAAGTAGATAGTGATAGAGAATTGTTCAAATTACTAAATTGTTAAGACTTTAATTATGGAATTGAAAAATGCCAATTCCAATGGTTGCAATGTTTGTAATAAACAATCTACACCCTACAATTTTATTTTTTTCAAGAAATATTGAAAACTGAGTAAGATAAAGGACTTCAAAGTCAATTTTAGAATAGAGAATCCAAAACTGCCCGCAAACAAAAACTCCTTATAACTTTTCACTCATTGATCAAAATGGAATGATTCAAACCTTTCCACATATAGATAACTCTAGAAAACCTATTTCAAATTTTTCTTTTTGAAAAAAGTTATTTTTTTTTATATGCCTAGTTGCCTGAGTTGATAAACAAACTACATATCCTACAATAACTTTTGACTCATATCTCCAAATGTCATGAATTTTAGTGTATATGAAAGATATTCCTTGTCTACACCTTCTATTAGAATTTGGACCAAAAATATAGAAATCTCCAATCACACGTACCTGCCCAAAATTGCTATGTAGCCAAAAAACACATGTTGGTCCTTTAGGGGTTAATAAACTAGTATACATGTTACTGTTAATAAATATATATATATATATAGAGAGAGAGAGAGAGAGAGAGAGAGAGAGAGAGAGAGAGAGAGAGAGAGAGAGACATATATATATATATATATATATATATATATATATATATATATATATTTAAATATGCTTTATTACATGTTATAAGGTTGTACACATTAGGGCATCTTCAACCCAATTGGCATATTGCTCCTCCAAATTGATTTCTAATTTTTTTTATTGGTTTATTATTAGAATTTATAAATACTGTCATTGCAAAAATCTATAAATAGACACAATCATTTGCTTTCTGGAATATTGGACAACTAAAATAGAAACCATTGAAAGCAAACTAAAAGACAAAAGTTATAGAGCCCTTCTTCAAATCATGCTTAAGAAGGAAAATCCATGGAAATGGTACAACAAATTTTTAAACTTTGAAGAGCCATTTTCTTAATTTTTCTTTTATAAGCATGATTTAAAGAACCTTCCTATTTTTTTTGAAAAATTAATAAAATATCATTCAGAAATGAATACTACAAGTTATTTTTTTAGGAAGAGGCTCTAAGTGCCCAAAAAACAAGATTGTCCATAACTTTCTCATAAAAAATCCAAATGAAATGAATCAAAGCTTTCCAGATAGACAAAAATATAATCTATACGAAAAACAAATAAAAAATAAAAAATAAAAACTGTAGATTTATTTGCTGGCCCCCCTGTCCCATGTGTTAAGCATATTTGGGCATAAAATTTTTTTTCGGGCACCGATTGAAAAAAATTATACTCCCACAAAGCTTAGCAGTTTTTCTATCTTCCCAAAAAGTTTCAAAAAGTTACAACAAAATTTCAGCCTGTAGGTACCTGCCCAAAATCCCATTTGTCCCTCGAAAGGACAATAGGCCTTTAGGGATTAAAGTGAATTGTTTGGGGTCATATTGTTGACACCTAGTAAAATGAACACAATATAAATATGCCTATTACCAAGCAAATTTGTTATTTAGGTACCTTGGAGAAGCTATTTGTCAGCTCACGTATTTTCCAAAGATTGGAAAATTTGAGAGAAGCCATTTGCAAGTAGAATGAAGACTTTCCAACAAGAAATGAATCTTTTGTGATTTTTCACAATTTGTTGAGATTAAATTGGTAAAGCTTGGATAGAACCATGCTAAACCACACATTGACATGTGCCCTCTCCAAGTGCATTGTCATGATGTTGAAAGGTAGCTAAAATAGTGGTAATGGGTGGATGGCTGATGCAAATAGGAGGATCCAATAGATGTTGGAATTAGGTGATTAACAACATTAGGTAGTTCTACATTACCCCATAAAGGACATTTAATATCCTTTAAGCCTCCTATCCAAGGAATACGGAAATTGCAAGAGCCACTATAAACGATTCTTTTCAAAATTGTTGCGTTTTTCCCTTCTTCCCCCCAAGGCATTGAATGCGGTTGTACAACTTTGAAATTTTCATCTCTATAGTAGGAGCGTTGTGGATCGGGGAGTGTCCCAGTGGAAGGTAGGGGGGTGTCTGCTTTTCTTTGCGAGGTTGTCCAAGACTGAAGAGAGATTTGGTTTATAATGGAACTAAGGTAAACTACCCCATTAGAAGAGATTTGAAGGCATTGGAGGGCCGTTTCAGCCCGTTCCCATATCTGGCCAGATCTGTGAACAATAGGTATGAGCTTTCAAAAAAATTTATTTTCAGTTTTTAATTTTTTTTAATTTTTTTCAAAAATGATGTGGCACTCGCACGACCACATCAGCCAGCAGCTTTCTTGCATGGGAACGCTGCGGGAACGCAGGATAACTCGCGGGCTCTTCGAGGCTTCAAATCTCTTCTAATGCATTGGGTATACAGTGGGCTTGCTCTATTTGGTATAGAATGGGGTAATTTACGTTATACGGAAGCCGTTTACGGTTTGCCGTATATGGTTCTCCTGCTTGCGAGTCTGAAATCACTGTAGCAGATTTCTTAGGTTGGCCCCAACGAAAATATCCTTCAAGGGTTAACTACTGTACCTTAATTTACTAAAAAACATATGTTGCCGTACAGTGACGTGGATTGAGACATTCCAAGCGTGCAAACCAAAAGTCTCCACTCTTGCTTATTTTTTTGTGCATTCTGAGAAGACTGATCCATGTCTTATTATAAGTTATTATAAATTTTGAAGTTACTCCATTTTGGAAGCAGACCTGAGTACCTGACAATGGCTCTGGAAGAATTTGGCGCCTACCTTTGCATCCATGACTTTCTGACCGAGCTTATACTTGTATGACGAGCCTCTTGCGGAGGTAAAGCCCAGGATGAATGTAAAAAAAAGCCCCCCTATTTTGTGCCGTCTTTGTTCAATTGTTAGCACCTCTCCTAGCTAATTTGGGGCTTCTGATTGCAAATACAAACTCAGAATTTGCAAAAAAATTCATGCTTAGCAAATAAAACATTCTTGCGTTTTCTCCAAGGTATAACTGGGGGGGCAAGATGGCCTCCGCAGGAGGCTCGTCATACAACTATAAGCTCGACGTGACTTTCTTTCCATTGTTTCAGTTCACTTAAACTTAAAATGACTGATTTGCATCCTAAGCCAATATCAATCGGGGCCTTTCTTTTGCACTGTAGTAGTACAACATGCAATAAATGGAGGATGGTCCCTCCAAATTTAACCCATTGGCATTGTGCCACAACATTGGAATTTGACACCATGGTGCCAGGAAAAAAACAAACTGGTGTCAATCATGCCCAATAACATTAACTTAGTGGGTGATATTGTAGTGACATCCCTTGCAAATAGTGAGTACCTGTAGTGACATTCTTTTCCTTGGTGTAAAATAAAATTTAAAAAAATAGTACAGAAATGGAAAGAACACACATTCGAACATGGTGGGATCTGGAAATGCTCTGTAAAGTAGATCTGTGCAATAAATCCCAACAACTTCAAGTATCCATGGAATTGCCGACGACTTGTCCAGGTCACCTCCAGTAAGTAAATTTGGAAATGTACAATATTATAATAACTTATAATATTACTGTGCATGTGCCCATGTGCCACAACATCCGGATCCCAATGGATTTGTTAACCCTTGAATGTCGAGGAGGCCATTCTATGGCCGATGGATGACAAAGAATCAAACTGAATAGGACAGAAGTGCGCTTATTCATCCTCCCAATTTGTTGTGAAAAGGGGAGATCTTCTATAGTAGCTTGACTTCCAATAGATACTTTTGTATTTTTTAATGTAGATGATGTCACACGGTGACAAAATAGAGGATTTCCACGGTGACCGGCCCGTCGTTCAAGGGTTAAGTTAGTGGGCTTCAGTTTCTCCTTGATGGTAGAATTCAGCCACAACTATCATGGCCTCTTGGGGAGTTGTGAATTCAGCCACAACCATCTCGGCCTCTAATAACCTATTTTCGACAATGTTAAGCATTTTAATATATTGAGTGATGGTGGTGGTGGGATTATTTTCTCCACTCAAGGGAATCAAAATAATGAAAACGACACTATTTTGTGCTAATTTTCCATCAAGTTTGGAATTACTACAAATCAAAGAAGTGTAGATTACAATCCAATTTGTTCTCGATGTATAGGCAAACTTATTTATGACAAGCACAGTACTAAAACTTAATGTTAGCAACTTCATTAGGTATCAATATATTGTTCGTCACACAATAATGAGGACCCTGATTGACGTCATATTCCCCTCATTTATGAATCTTCACTAATTCTAGTTTGTTCTTTAGACTCTGCCACACTTGTGCGCCCTCATTTGGCCTCTCGATACGGAGACCGTAACTAGTGCTCTAAGGTTTTGTGGCATGAAAAAAATGGAGCTCCAAGTGTATTGAAACTACCACTTGCCATCATGCTAGCCTCAGCAAGGTGTGCAAGTTGACCACCTTCCCATGGTCATAGGTCCATGGTAAGAGGGTTGAAGTTTTATTATTAATAGTAAAAATTTAAAATACCTCCACTTTTCACTCTATCTGGCTTCAAAATTTTCCAACTTTTTCATAATTGACGCTCACAATTCACAAAGAGTTATGCTCACAGCTTTTAAGCTCACAATTTTAAGCTCACAAACTAGCATCGTTGGTTTTTTAGGCAATCATATCAATTTTTTGAAAAATATTGTATTGGATTTGTTTTTGAATTCAATTTTAGCAATTCCCAAAATGAAAAGTTTTTTAATACTTTAGTAGTTTAGTTTGCTTGCTAGAACAATCTCAAAGTTGAGATTAGTGTATTTCAATTTCATCTTAGAGCTATTAACAATAAAGTTATCTTGTACCTATTTGTACATAATAATTTTTCCAAGAATGGAAACCAAGTTTTTTTTGAAATTTTTCCCCTAGATTGCCAACTCAATTCTTCAACATAAATTTAAAAAGAAATCAAAATCTTTGTGCAAAATTTTTAAAGTAAGAAGATTGATAGTCAAATAATCTAGTCAATGAAGATGCAAAAGAGCTCTTGCAATCTACATCGTCAAAGTTTCCAAAATTTCATTTACATATTTTTATAATAGTCTATACAATAAAGACAAATTTTGAAGATTTTGACTCTTTGCAATAGAAATGGCAATTTGAAGTGGTATATGATGAAAAAAGGCTTTGGGATTTTCGAGGCTAGAGTCTCACATCAAAGCTCACAACAACCAAAGATATTTGCATCCTACATTGTTTCATATTCAAGGGATTTACACCTTAGGCTAGCAATAGATTTTGCTTGTTGTTGAAACTTAGTTATGTTGAATTTAAATTATCAAATCTTCATATGTGTTCAAATTGATAGATGTAAGTCTCTATAAAATAGCATCCCACATGAAGACGAGTGTGAAAAATAATGAGAGCAACTGAAATTATAGATTTCAAATAAAGTATGAGTTTGTTACAGATTTTTGAAGTGATTTGTTCAAAAGAGTCAGTAGACTACCCCATAACCAACAAAAAGTGTATTCAATATGCTCTTCTTAATCACCTAAAGTGGTCACAATAATTTCTAATGTAGAAGGGCATGAAAAATCACTTCCTACAATTATTTACACTAAAAAAGCAATTGTTCCTAATGGGGTCACTAATCAGTCCATTGGTGTCAGATTAGACATTGATTGTAGCCAAAAAAATTGTCATGGGGTCATTAGGTGTTCACTATGGGTTATCCGACCACAATGGGTTGGTTTACCTTACATCCATTGACATGGATGAAATATACTAATCGGGGATAGAAACATATGTAGTCATCCAGAAGTATGTAAAGTCCTTTATAATAGAGTGATACAATAGAACTTATGCAAAAGTGAACTTCTGTAAGCCAATAACCTCTCTAAAGTGATATTATTCCTTTGATTCCGACGTGGACGATTGAAAATGTACAAAGTAAGTGAAAAAAGAAGAGCAACTTTCATTGAATTTAGAATCTAGATGTTGCTCTAGTGAATGTGACTTTAGTCCAAGAACGTCACAAATTATAGCCCACTAAAAAAATCTTCAAATGTCATTAATGCCGCAACACCTCTCTAAAGCAATAACCTCTCTAAAGTAATATTACCTTGTGGAAGTTCTATTGTATTGTCTCTAGATTACGTAGTAGTTGAGAGATTCCATCCATTGAAAAGAGAAGAATCTATTGTTCAATATTCCCTAAAAAGTTGTTTAGTTTTTGAGCGATAAATTGCCTCCAAAAAACACTTTCAATTGGTGGGAAAATGCAATAGTAGGTGTGGTGCAAAAGGTGCCTCTGTTTTGGACAGTG
Organism: Neckera pumila; assembly: GCA_963969595.1. Lineage (NCBI taxonomy): Eukaryota > Viridiplantae > Streptophyta > Bryopsida > Hypnales > Neckeraceae > Neckera > Neckera pumila. The sequence continues at coordinate 42,025,583 of OZ018409.1, read as the reverse complement.
AGTAAGTTTTGAAATTCTAGGGCCAATCACAACCCCCACACATATACATGCACATGTCATGTATTTACCTACAAAAGACAACTTTGTATTGGGATATCCATACTGCAAGAATTCCAAATTTTTTATCAAACGAATGAATGCAACAATTTGTCCCATGTTGTTGAGTAGTTAATTTTGTACTTTGTGTGCGTTGCAACCAAATTTGTAGTCCATGACATCTAATATGAAATTCAAAATTTCCAAATTTCATCACCTAAAGTAGATTAAAGTATTCCTTTATTTTTCATATGGGTAAAAATTCATGAGACCAGATGGGATCTAGCTCTAGCCTTGCTCATACCAATTCAAAATCTCCAATAGCACAACTCCACAATTTCCACCTTGGCACTTGATATTTACCTTCTTGTGGTCAAATTTGGAAAATGTGAACTTATATTTGGACTTTGAGATCCCCAACTACTTTGGTTTGGTTGAGAAATAAAAATTCTATTATTGTAATACCAAAAAATGAATTCAGATTTTACATTTATTTGTGTTAGTGAAATTTTTGGAGCAGCACCTGTAACTGTAGTATACCTTCATCTTTGGTTACAAATGAATTAAGAATATCCTACCAAAGCTTGAACAATCTATAGTGTATCTATAGCTTGAACAATCTTTTGAGCCTTGCTGAATGTACGTATTAACCCCTAAAAGCCCATAATTGTTCCATCGGGGGACAAGTGGGATTTTGGGCAGGTACCTATGGGTTGAATTTTTGTCGTGATTTTCCAAAAACAAATTTGAAGATAGAGAAGCTATTAAGCTTTATGGAAATATAAGTTTTTTTCAATCGGTGCCTGACAAAAAAAATATGCCCAAATAAGCTCAAAACAGCTTTCAGGGGCAGCAATTTTTTTTATTTTTTTATTTTTATCTTATAGATTATATTCTTGTCTAATATTTGGAAAGCTTTGATTCATTTCATTTTGATTTTTTATGAAAAACTTATGGACAATCTTATTTTTCAGACATTTAGAGCATCTTCCTGAAAAAAACACTTATAGGATTCATTTCTGAATGCAATTTTTACAATTTTTCAAAAAAATAAAATTCCCCAAGGTTTAGTTTTTTTGCTAGAACAATCTCACCACTGGTATTAGTGATTTTTAATCTGTATGAAAAATGTTAATATTTTAGATTTTCCTTTTATCTTGTACCTATTTCTACTTAACAATTTTATTAACCCCTAAAGTTTCATGACTATGTAATCACCACAAATGCTCCAAAACTACCATTTCTAATACAACTACCAAATTTTTGGAATTTTTTTTTTGACACATGTAACCGTAGGATCTTGTAGTATGATATTTTGAACACATGTGGTAAAAATTTCAGAAAATTCCACCGTGTGGATCATAAGATATAAGCATTCAAAGTTTTGAAAACCATTTTTTCAATCCTGCGAAAAACCAGGCAGCTGCACTTTGCAAGCTCACTTTTCAAAGAAAAAATGCCGATAAAGGTGGTGCTTCTTTGAATTCAGTTTCCTAAACAAGTTGTCTATATGCTTAAAATTTTTTGCATCATTTGGAATTGTACAACATATAGGAAAAAAATAGTAAGTAGAAAGAAGTAGAAAATGATTCAAATTACTGAATTGTTAAAAATTTAATCATGGAATTTAAAAATGCCAATCCCAACGGTTGTAATGTTGTAATAATCAATCTACATCCTCGGATTTTATTTTTTTCCAAAAATATTGAAAATTGAGTTAAATAAACGACTTTAAAGTTTTTTTTAGAGTAGGCAATCCATAACTGCCCACAATTCAAAAACCCTCATAACTTTTGACTCATTGATTGAAATGGAATGACTCAAAGCTTTTTAAGTATATATAAATGTAGAGAACCAATTGTAAAAAAAAATTACGGAAAAAATGATTTTTTCTAATCTTCCCAAACTGCCCAATTACAAAAAAAAATAACATATTAGGTCACAACTTTTGACTCGTCCCTTGACTTGTCTCCACCTTCTATTAAAATTTCAGCCTCAAATATGGATATCTCTAGTCACACATACCTGCCCAAAATTTCTATACAGCCAAAAAATGCATGTTGGTCCTTTAGGGGGTTAATAATGAAAATTAATTTTTTTTAGATTTTTTTCCCTAGACTCTCAACTCAATTCTCTACTATAAAGATTTAAAGCTCAAAACTCTATAATGCAAAACATTTAAGTTAAAAATGTTCAAAGCCCTAAAATCTAGTCTGGCAATGTGCTGAAAAACTTGTTTTCTTTCCTTTAAACGCAGAGATCTTGCAATCTATGCGGTCAAAAATTTTGAAATTTTTTCCACACATTTTCGTACTAGTAAGGTGTAAGATCCTATGGTCAGATGTGAAAAAAAAAACTTTTGAAATATTTTTTTACTCTTTGCTATAAAAATGGTAGTTTTAGGTGTTTTTTGGCAGAAAAAAGGCCTTGGACCTTTATGACTAAAATTTGACTCATAAAGTCTCTACGAATGTTGAGGGCATTAATGTATTAAGAGAACCTTTTGAGAGTTTTGGGCAATCATACAATGTACACAGTCATCAAGTGGTAAGGATAGAAGTTAGTGTGTTTGCATGCTAAATGCCCGAAAACGACATTTAAGTGTTTTAAAAATTGAATGTATTCAATGATTAGTTTTATTCAAAAGATCACATCATATTTATCTCTAATTAAAATCCAAATGTATAAATATTAGAGGTCTTTTATTCAATGCATTAAACAATGTGACATGAAACATGTAATTTTGAATATGATATTGGACAAATGGATTAAGATTATCGATTTTGTACCTATATTAGAGATCACTCAAAAAAATCCAATGTATTCTATTGAGCACACACATACATTATATTTATTTAACCTCAAAAGGATCAAACTACATTTGTTGGCAACATAGTGATTTTGGGCAGCTTATTATGAATAGAATTTTCAATTATTTTCTTTGAAATTTTCACACAACATGGAGACAAGTTTTTTCTTTAAGGCCTAATAATTTTAATAACTTTTGACCACATGGTAAAAAAGTTAATGTATGATATGTAGTTTTTTTCTTTGGGAGGACAACTTGGGTAGATGAGAAAAAATCATTTTTTTCATAAACAAAATTTGAAATTGGTTTTTCAGATTTATATATACGTGAAAAACTTTGAATCATTCCATTTTGATCAATGAGATGAAAGTTATGAGGAGGTTTTGTTTGCGGACAATTATGGATTGTCTATTATATAATAAACTTTGAAGTCTTTTATTTTACTCCATTTTCAATACTTTCTGAAAATAAATAAATTCATAAAATTTATATTGATTATTACAACATTGTAACCATTGAAATTGACATTTTTCAATTCCATAACTAAATCCTTAATAATTTTGTATTTTGAATCATTCTCTACTTCTTTCTACTTGCTATTTTTGCCTATATGTTGTGCAATTCCAAATGATCTAAAAAAGAGTCAACTTGCCTTGAAATATGAATCCAGATAAGCACCAACAATATGGGCATTTTTTCATACAAATTGATCTTGTAAAGTCGGCAATTGCATAATTTTTTGCAGGGCCAAAGAAAGAATTTTGTCAATTCAAATGCTAATATCTTACAATCTACACAGGGGAAATTTCTGAAATTTTTTCCACGTCCTCCCAAATCAGTGTACTACAAGATCCTATAGTTATATGTATCCAAAAATGTTTTTTTTTCTGAAATTTGTACTTGTATTAGAAATAGCAATTTTGGAGCATTTTTTGGTCAAAGAACTTTAGGGGTTAAATAAAATAAATGGTAGAAATCAAGACTTGGATATTCTTTGAATTTTTGGATGCAATTAACCCCTAAAGGACCAAGGCATTTTCTAGATCCGAAACCATTGAAAACTACCATTTCTGTTGCGATCACTCAAGAATCCAAAAAAAACTTTTTTTTTAGAATCTAACCAAAGGATCTTGTACTTCACTTGTCTTAGATCATGTGGTAAAAATTCATGAAGTTTGACCGTACGGGTTGGAAGATATTAGCATTTGAAGTTGGAAAAATAAGTTTTTTTGAACTGTGGTATGCAATTTCAGATGACTTTGACATCCATTTGTAGATTTTTTTCCACTACACTCCATAAAGTTGATATTTTTTTATGTTGAACATTTGAGTTGAGAGTCGGGGAAAAAAATTTCAAAATGTCAAACCTTGATTTTCACATACAAAAAAATTGTTAACTAGAAGTAGGTCCAAAATTGAACGAAACACTAAATTGTTAACTAGAAGTAGGTCCAAAATTGAACGAAACACTAAATTGTTAATAGCTCTTAGGTGGAATTAAAACAACATAATCCCAACGGTGAGATTGTTCCTAAAAACAAACTTGACCTTGTCAAAAAAAAATTGAAAATATTTGAAAACTACATTCATAAATGAATTCTATAAGTTTTTTTTTTTTAAGATGCTTAAATTGCCCCAAAAAACAAGAATGTCCATAACTTTCTCATTATTAGTCCAAATAGAATGAATCAAAGCTTCAAATGTACACAAAAACATGGTCTTTGAGAATTTTTCTTTTCTTTTTTCTTTTTTGCCCGGTAAATTGCTTTAATGCTTTAGGATGCCATAACTTTTGCTCCCAAGCACCGATTGAAAAAAAATTATATTTTTAGAAAGCTACAGTAATTTCCTATCTTCCATAAAAGTTTCAAAAAATCAGGTCAAAATTTGAAGCCACACGGGCCTGCCCAAAATCCCAAGTGTCCTCCGAGGGGACTTTGGTCCTTTAGGGGTTAAGTGCATGGGACTAAGTTAACCATTAATGATCATGAATAAGTTGCAATAGGGGTAGTAATTGCCTAATTCTACAATTGATATTGAATAACGATCAAATTTTAAAAAATCAATTGAAAACTTACAAAAAATCTCAATCTTCATATATTTGTACAGCATATTAAACTATTACAAGCTGATATTAGAATATTAAAAATTCACAAATTTCATTGAAATCGGTAGTTTCTTCAATAAATGAACCTTTCAATAACTAAATAAAAATTGTACAACCAACAGTTGTAAAATTATGTTCTAAGATAGACATTGATCTTTAAGATCTAATTATATATTGAAGAGTATAGTAGGGAGAGTAGGTGGCCCCTTAGATGCTTCCATTTCGAATCTATCACCAGAGTTCTTTAGATAAATCAATTCCAAATTTTTTTTTCAGAAAAAATGATATGTCAAACAAATTTTGTTGTATTAACTTGCTAATGGATCTTTTTTGTCCAAAAACTTGGAGTCTTGATTTATAGATTAGTATAAAAGGCATCAATAATCAACCTTTTTAGCAATATCATATTATATTATAGAATTTGTAAATGCATGGAATTTAGAAAAAACTTGTTGAGTCACTTTGAGAATTTTATTATTAGCTAAACATATTATGTTATTAGGCAAAGTCACAATAAGAATTCAATCTTTCAATAGCTTAGTAAAATCTTATTTTAACTTGAAGGTGAGCACAAAATATAGTTCTGGGAGTTTATTGAAAGTCTCCTCACCGCAAAATCTATGTTGTTATGTTGTATTTTCATTGAACTTTATTCCATTTCATTTGTGATTCCCCCTATTGCCTATTTGCAAAAATTAGTATGCAAAATTAGTATTGTTGTTATATTATTATTATTTGAATTTTACTTTTACTTTCATATCTAAACTGCACATGATTATTTCATTTTCATTTTTACTTTTACTTTTATTTTTACATCCTATACACTCCAGTACTTTTAATTACTATGTGCTATGTCCAACAATGGATTAAGCTAAATATTTAATGATTTTAAATGCAAGAGTTCTAAGAAATAAACAAACCTCTATTGTGATGAATGGAAGCTATCTAATTTTTTGTCACATCACCGTTAGTCAACTTATTAGGTACAACATTTCAAATTCAATACCATAATGGAAAAGATTAGAGGGTGGCCTAAATTACTAATATGTGAAAATGTGTTGTAAAGTGCAATTTAGTTGATGCTCCATACTTGAATGGTGACTTTTCAACAGAAGTTGTAAATTGTGACTCGAGTTGTGACTTAGAAAACAAATTCATACAATTAAATAAACCATCGCACTTATACATATTTATTGTTACACTTTCACTTCTATTTTCATCTAATCTACTACTCAATCATAATTTTATTACCACTTCACATGTATTTTGATTTGATAGAGGCTTTATTTATTCATGACTTATATTCATCCTCTACATGAGATGATTCTTATCCACACGAATACTTTAATCTTGAAACGACGAGACCTATTTCCAAGGTAATATGCCCCAAATGATATGATTTATAGATCAATAGATGCATTTTTAATTTCTAAAATAATCTTGAAAATCATCCATAGGTTGCTTTTTGGCTTGTGTACCATTTCAAGCTTAATCCTGGAATGGCAAAGTTCTAAACCATGACAATACTTTAACATATAGATAGGAGGACCCTTAACTATTGAATATTTTTAGATCTATGAATAGAGAACTTTTAACCATTTGAATATTTTATAACTTATACACAAAAAATTGTTAACTAAAAGGATTGGTTTATTCTATATGTCACCTGACAAATTCTTAACTATATAATTATTTATTGGCTTTGTCCAACTCTTACAGTGACAATGGTTTTTAAATCCGAGTTTCCAAATCCTACAACTGCATTCACATTGCACAATGTGGTTAGGATTTGGTCAAAGGGAGGTTCCAATTAGTCAAGAACCATCCTTGTTCAATTGGTCAGATGGAGGGGCAATATTAAAATTTTAAAATTAAATTAAATTTCTAATTTTGCTTGTATATCATTGATTCAATGTTAACTTTGTTTAATTCCTAAGAGACCAACATGTTTAGAGGCCCAAAACTACTTCGAAATACTCATCCCCAAATCAAGGTCAAAATCTTCATTAATATTTATTATTTAACAAATTCAATCATAGAATCTTCTGGTTAACTTGTTCAAGTACATTTAAAAAAAAATTTAGATTGAATATCCCACCGATTGTAATATCAATGTGTCTAAACTTCAAAATATAGGCTTTCTAGCCCTTCCAAAAGTTGAAGTTTTGTCTTTCAACATTTTAAGAAAAAAACAAGTATGTCCTATAACTTGGAAAATGGGTTGAAAACATATGTAAAACATTTCAACCATAAAAACTTATGTATTTAATTAAAATAATAATAAAATGGAAGGTGTTATTGAATGAAAGATAAAACTAATATACTAATAACTTTTGGATGAATTTGATGATTGTTAGTCCTAATTGTGAAAATGTTCTAGTAAGAAATTAGTATCATTTTCTTTTTCATTTCTATTAAAATTTTTCAAAATTGAGAGCAAAAGATGACTTTCTATTTTTTTCCTTCCTTCATTGCCTACTAAATAAAACTCCTCATAACCTTACCTCATTATTCAGAATTAATTGTTCAATTATTTTTGAGTAGGTATCAATCTATACAATTTTGAAAAAATAATTTTGTCTTTTTTAGAATATATTTTTTGCTGCCCGGTTTGACATTGAAATTGAGAAGAACGGCTTATAACTTTTGCAATATTTATTAGAATGACATGAAACAAAGCTCCACGTGTAGATTATGATGATTAGCATCCATTCTAAAATGTTTATGCAAAAATTCCAAACTGTGAAGTCAATAGAGCTTGCTGGAGTTTTCAAAAAGCCCAAAGTGGGTTCTTTGGTCCTTTAGGGGTTAATTTTCCCATTATCCACTATCAATAAACTCATATTGTTGTTTACTTAGGATAGAGCCTCACAATCACACTATTCTTGTTAATTTGTATACGGGAGAACATCATATCACAAGAATGTATTTACCCATGCACAAGAAATTTTTAGTTTTATATTTTCAATGGGAATAATTTCTTTCCCCTCTGTGTGAGGGCGCTTTACCTCCTGCATGCTTATGTGTGACACAATTCAAGTTAGTCTTCTACATGACAAAACATTTGAGGTCTAGTTCAAATTTCACCATTTCATTCCTCACCTGCCTGCTACTCACTCCCTTCATCCGATTCATTTTCTAAGATATGCGCATTTGGATAAGTAAACGAGTTGTCATCCATATTTAACCTGTAAAGGACTGAATGACGAACATACGCAATTGATCTTGGATAGGTGCGTATAAAGTCATTTTTTAACGGATGTTCTTAAAATTTTGATACAAGGTGTGACCATGTACCCCCTTAGTGAGAATATATATTTTTTTCCAATTGGATGTCCAATTAATTCCTAAAGGCCCAAGGCCTTTCTCTGCCAAAAAACACCCAAAATTGTCATTTTTATAGCAAAGAGTAAAAAAAATTGAAAAATGTTTTTTTTGCACATCTAAATGTTGAATCTTACACCTAACTAGTATGACAATGTGTGGAAAAAATCTCAAAATTCTTAATAGCACAGATTGCAGAATATTTGCATTTAAAGTGAAAAAAACAAGTTTTTCAATACATTGTGGAACTAAATTTTATGACTTTGAACATTTTGTACTTAAATTTTTTTCACTACAGAGTTTTGAGCTTTAAAATTTTATATTAGAGAATTGAGTTGAGAATTTAGGAAAAAAAAATCCAAAAAAACTTAATTTTCATTATTAGAAATTTTTTTAAGTAGAAATAGGTATAAGATACAAGGAAAATCTAAAATATTAATATCTTTATACGGAATTAAAAAGCACTAATCCCAATGGGATTGCTCTAGAAAAAGAACTAAACCTTGTGGACCTTTTTCCTATGAAAAATTGTAAAAATTGCATTCAGAAATGAATCTTACAAATTATTTTTTTTCAGAAAAATGCTCTAAGTGCCCTAAAAATAAGATTGTCCATAACTTTCTCATTAAAAATCCAAATGGAATGAATCAAAGCTTTCCAGATAGATAAAAATATAATCTGTGAGAAAAAAAAAAAAAAAAAAAAAAATTCTGGTTGCCCCCCAACCCCTATTTTGAGCTTATTTGGGTATAACTTTTTTTCTCGGGCACTGATTGAAAAAATATTTATATCCCCACAAAGCTTAGTATTTTTTCTACCTTCAAAAAAAGTTTCAAAAAATTGCGACAAAAACTCAGCCCGGAGGTACCTGCCTGAAATCCCATTCGTCCCTCAAAGTTACAATGGGGTTTTAGGGGTTACAAATTATGCTACTTTGAATTTTGGAGGCAACATGGGCAATTTCAGGTAGCCTATGCAAAACTCCTCCAATAATTCTCAAATTTGGTAGGTATGTAACTTACATGATACAAGATGCAAATGTAAGAAAAGAACCATGTATACTGTAAAAATCTCACTTTAGGAGCAGTCAAAGTCTACTAGCCTTGGTGGGCAAGATTAAAAAAAATAAAAATAAAATTCTAACTTCAAATGTTATAATCTTTCAATAATTTATGCGGTTAAAGTTCCTGAAAACTTTTCCATATGTAGTCTTGTACAAATTTGAACAATTAAATTTTGAAAAAGATTTTTTTTTTTTTTTTCATTTTTTTTATCACCCTGAAAAAAAATGGCACTTTTTTCACAATTTGTGCCCAAAATGTCTGAATGGGTAAATATTTCATCCGTCTATATGGATGTAAAGAGAATGATCAGTTTTTGCATATGCTTCCACATGTCTCCACAACATGAAAATTATAATTTCATGTTCGATACATGGCGGCGACAAGTTGTGTTTACGTGGCGTGAAAGTAATTTTCTACCTGAGCCCTTGTAGTGTGTTATTTAACACATTTGTGTCAAAATAAATAAACAAATAAATAATGATTCCCTTCTTGCAGTAACATAACATTATTAACCTTCACTGGGGGGGTCCCTTTTGCTCCCCCAATATCAAGGACCCAAACGAATGATGTTTACAACTCTGAGGTCTTGTCAGAGGTATAGTCCTGTCGACCAATGAGGTTTGCTCAAATATAACTCAACTTCCCACCATAGGCATAGGGGGGGATTATCCCTCATGTAAGAAGGAAAGAACCATCGACATTAACCCTTGAACGTCGAGGAGGCCATTCTATGGCTGATGGATGACAGAGAATCAAACTGAATAGGACAGAAGTGCGCTTATTCATCCTCCCAATTTGTTGTGAAAAGGGGAGATCTTCTATAGTAGCTTGATTTCCAATAGATACTTTTGAATTTTTTAATGTAGATGATGTCACACGGTGACAAAATAGAGGATTTCCACGGTGACCGGCCCGTCGTTCAAGGGTTAACAATGTTATGAAAGGGTTCCCCTTCATTTGTTTCAAAAAGATAAAAAATAATAATAATAATAAATAATAAATAATAAATAATAAATAATAAATAATAAAAAAATAAAAAAATAAGCGCCCCACGTAATACAATTTCCGGCACTCGCCCCTCCTCTGGCCGTACATGGCGGAATGGCAGTCCACGTCATCCAGACAATACAGACACAGGAATCGCGAAGCTTCTCGGAAGAAGAGGTGGGGTGGGGAGGTTCCGATAGCAGGACGCTACAGTGAACCCGTCCCACAAAGTGGGTCATGCAGGGTGAATTTACCCCTGGGATAATGCAGGAATTTTTTTTATTTTCACACATGATAAAATTTGCAAACTCTGAATTCATATTTGCAATCAGAGGTACCAAATTACTGTAAGGTAGAACAGCCCACTACCAACCGCCCACAACCAAATAAGCAATTTGGACATGATCTGGAGCAGTGCAAGGCAAAGCAATTATTTTCTGAGGTACTCGATTAAAATGATGGGGATTATAAAAAATTTGGTAGTTTTTGTTGTTTGAATTGAAATTACTACGAATTTTTAAAGCCAAAAGTTGGTCTTGACCTATGTCCAATGCAAAGAGTCTTTCAATTTTGATCATTTAAGAGACTACTTCTTGTTCACTTTGGCACTCCAAACCAAACACATGTGTCGAGACAAGAATGGTGGAATTGATGGTTGGAAACCAAGACCTAATGGTTGGAAATGAATGCTAGCCTCTCTTGCATTTAAGAAACCCTATTGGATGACGATGGGGCAGTGGTTGGTAATGGGGGGTTTTACCTTAGCTAGGATATTTGAAAAATACAGCATTAACACAACACAAAATAGGGGCTTTTATTTTACAATTACCATGCATTCACCTTGCATGGCCGACTTTGTGGGATGAGTTTAGCATCCCGCGTTCTGATAGGGCAGATCAACTCCAGGTACGTAACTTAGCTCCAAGGATTTGTTTTTCATTTGTTGTCGAAAGCGATCGATCTTCATTGGAGGGATGCAATTCTTTACATCTATATAAATGGAAAAAATATGCAAAATGAGGATGGAGTTTAAATTATTCATCCAAAAGAATACATGTTCATCTCACAAAGAACAAATATTGTCCAATTTCAACCACTGAAAATAGAAGAATGTATTGTCTAATATTCCTTCAAATTTTTTAGTATCTCTTTTAAGTGAAATATTGCTAAAAAGTCCATGTTGCTTTGCTCCATTCACCATCACATTTAGCTAGTTGCAAGAAAATAGGATATTTTTTCACATAACTAGTTCAAAATGATAGATTTAAGCGCACCATAAAATATGAACTATTTCCAGTTAAAATGTAAAGAATACCTTAAGCATATCAATGAATAACTAATTATATTCATATAAAGAAATTTAGATATTAGCTCAGTTTATTCATGGATACGCTAGTGCAATGATGGCAAATTTCATTAAAATAGCAGACATTCCGCAACTCTTTTTACTTTTAATAGTTTAGGCCGTGCAATCTGAAATTCATACCATTCCTAGAGGTTTGAAATCTATACACTATAAGAAACCTGCATTTTAGGAGATGAGCCCTATTTTTTTAAACAAATTTTAGGTCATTTCTAATGCAACAAACCCATGTTTTTATGTCAACATTGATGTTACGTTGGACATTTTTGTTGACATAAAAACGTAGGTTTATTGCATTGGACATCACCTAAATTTGTTTAAAAGAATAGGGCTCATCACCTAAAATACGGGTTTCTTATAGTGATACTAATCCTAAATGTCACTTTTGTAGTTTAGATGATGCAATCCAAAAACGACATAGGAATATCGCCAATTTAATGAAATTTGCCAGAATGGCAAAGCTAGCAGGCCTAAACCCACGTAGAAAGCACATATATACATCATCTCCCGCCTACTAGAAGTATACCTATGCCAATATCAAATCTAAAACTGACAATACAAATCATGTATATTTGATGATCTTAAATATAGGATTCATTTGCATAGTGTCAGCCTTCTCAAAATGAAGATTTTAGGCATTAATCCCTTAAGGACTAAAAAGATGGAATGTGTCCTCTTCAAATTTTCAATGGCAAATCTAGTGTAATCAAGAACACAAAATAATTAGAATGATTCCAATTTTTTTGAAGATGTTACAAATCATTTGCTAAAATTACCAATTGTTAAGTTTCAAAAATTGATGCATATATAAATTTTTTAAATTTTTGTAGGATCCAATATGGTAAGACTTGGCTTTCTACTCCTTCTGTTTGAAAATGTATACGTATTTAACCCCTAAAGGACTAGCATGCGTTTTTTGGCATTATAGATATTTTGGGCAGGTACCTATGACTAGAGGTTTAAATATTTTGGGCTGAAATTTTAATAGAACTTGGGGACAAGGAATATCTTTCATGTGCATTAAATTTCATAACATTTGGAAATACGAGTCAAAAGTTATGGCCTAATATGTTACTTTTTTCACCGGGCGGACAGTTTGGGCTAATCTGAAAAAAATAATTTTTTCAGAAATAAAAATTTGAAACTAGTTTTCTACAATTGTATATACGTGGAAAGGTTTGAATCATTCCATTCCAATCATTGAGTCAAAAGTTATGAGGGTTTTTAGTTTGCGGGCAATTATAGATTCTCTACTAAAAAAAATTTCATAATCGTTTATTTGACTCAGTTTTCAATATTTTTGGAAAAAAACAAAATCTTAGGATGTAGATTGATTATTACAACATTTCAACCATTGGTATTGGCACTTTTTTAATTCATAAATAAATTCTTAACAAGTTAGTATTTTGAATCATTATCTACTTCTTTCTACTTACTATTTTTTTCCTATATGTTGTATAATTCTAAATGGTGCGAAAGTTTTCAAGCATACTGCCAACTTATTTAGGAAATTGAATTCAAAGAAGCACCACCATTTTGGATATGTTTTCATTGAAAAATGAGCTTGTGAAGTGCGGCTGCCTGATTTTTCGTAGGATTGAAAAAATGATTTTGGAGACTTTGAATGCTTATATCTTTTGATCTTCACTATGGAATTTTCTGAAAATTTTACCACATGTTGTTAATACATCATACTACAAGATCCTACGGTTACATGTGTCAAAAATTTGGTAGTTATATTAGAAATGGCAGTTTTGGAGTGTTTTTGGTGATTACATAGTTACAAAACTTTAGGGGTTAAGAGAGGTTTTTAGTTCTCATTTTTTTAAATTAAAAAACAAAACATTTGCCTTAGATTCCAATACATTCTTTTGTTTTGTTTTGTTTTTGTTTTGTTTTGTTTGTGCGTGCGTGCGTGTGTGTGTGTGTGTGAAAAAGCATTATTCATCTTCTTATAGTTTCTCTTCATATAAAACTGCGTTTTTTGCTTGTAAGTTGATCATCCAAAACTGTTATAATCTAAAAATCCAATGGTCAATATTTTCTACAATTAATTCCTTGCATACTAGACAAAGCAATCTTTATTTACTTTCATAGGGTTAGGATTAAAAATTTCAAACACATCTAAGTGCAAAAGAATATCTATTATATGAATCCTTGAAAACCTCTATTGTCAAGGACTTGTTGAACCTTGAGGGGTTAAACGTTCTAGGATTAGTTGCCCTTTTGGGGGAGCACACACTTTTGCTCTTTGACACCCCGCCTCAAGTTTCAGAGTAGGGTAGAAAGTTAGAATCATAACTAACTTACGACCTCTGTTTCTGAAAAAGACCTGTGTTTCCTTTGTATTGATATACAAAGGAAACACGGAACTTTTTCAGAAACAGAGGGAGTACTGTAGAAAGTCTGCACAGCGTGTCGTCAAACCGTAGTTACCCCCCTGACAGAGAGCTACTCCCAGAACTCCGCGTCCAGTGGCCTTGACCAGAGGCCTGTCAGGACCTTGGTGACTGCGACTGAGAGGCGTATATAACCCAGTGTCACCCTCGAATGCACCATTCCACTCTCTCATCACATTCTGTTTCGTAGCCTCACGGAGGTACTCCCAACTTCCAGAGCATTTGGCAGGAGTTTCGATTCGGAGTGATACTCGAGTTTTGCAGAATCACCGTCGCATTCCTGCCTTCCTTCAATTTTTCTTCAGTCATTGCGGGGCTCTTCTCTTGTTTTCGAATTTGAGTGTTCTCATTCGACATTCTTCTCGTCCCGCTGTGTCCAATTGGAGAGGGAATTCAGTACCAGAGCAAGAGTTTTGTGTGCTGTGCTTCGAAATCGTTGAGTGTGTGTTTTCAGCTTTCGAAGAAGTTGTTGGGTTGGGAGAATTTTGGCATTTGGGTGAGCTTCGCTGCTGCGGTGAAGAGAATTTGAGTGTTGGGAGAGATGGCGGAGTCTTCGTACTACCCGATTTACGCCAAGGAGTCCAAGGACGTCCCGGAGTGGATGAGGAAGAGCCACGAGTGGCAAACGGCGGTGGCCGTGGACAAGCTGCCCAAGTACCAGCTGAAGGTGAAGCTGTGTTGCCTGAAATGCGAGGAGAAGGTGATCGAGGAGATTCGGGAGGTGCCCGGGGTGTTCGACGTGCGTGCGGAGCGTTTCCAGAGCAAAGTGGTGGTGGTGGCGTCCCGTCCGTCGGGGCTGGACGAGCACGAGGTGTTGCGCAAGGCGAGGAAGATTAATCGCAAGGCCAAGTTCGTAGAGCTGGATGCCAAGGAGAAGCCGAAGAAGGACGACGACGCCAAGAAGAAAGAGGAGGAGAAGAAGAAGAAAGAGAAGGAGGAGGCAGAGAAGAAGCTGAAGGAGGCGGAATACTTCTACACGTTCAAGCCGTATATGCAATGGGGCCCTTCTCCATATTACACGCCCTCGCCGTATTACACACCCGATCCCGTCGCTTACATGCCGGAAGAGTATCGTCCGAGCCAAAACTACGCGCCTCGCTACCACTACCCGCCCTTGCCTGGCCAGCCGGAGGATGGGTACTTCAGGCAATACGTCTACTACCACTAGAGCGTGCTTCCCAGAGTGTACTATTGTGCTCCTGGAGGCCTGATCACTGCTCAAGCCCAGTAGTCTCAGCAGTGTTGTACATTACTTGACAATTTTGCGTCCCACGAAGGCTCCCTGTTTTTGAATTGAGAGAGGCGATTGCCTATTCATTCGTAGCATACATTATAGAAACCCGAGAGCTGTGTTCGAGCATCGACGTGATGCTTTGGAGTGCTGAGTGCGGGTGCAGCTTTTGCATCAGGCCGGCCATGGGTAATGCAGGGACTAGTTTTAGGGCTTATTTAGGTGTTCAGAAGACTGTTTCTGTGTTGAAGGTTTGTGGGTACATACATTATGTGCAATTTCATCAACAATGGCAGGAAAATCCTGTTTGATTACTTCTCATTCCTGTTTCAATTGCGGTTTTCTCCGTGTTTGATTATGTTTTTTGCTGGCTTTCTGGATTTGTGGATTTGGGTCTGGAGTGTTTGTTGGATGCCGTCATTGCCGTGGTGGAGGTAGTGTAATCCCAATGTTGCAGTTTGTGCAGAGAAATTGCCAAAGCCGTTAAAAGCTTCAACACAGAATACATTCTGAGCGTGACCGTCAAGCATTTCACGCTCAGAATGTATTCATCCAAATGTGTATACCATCATCGAAAATGGAGTGAAACTTTCTTTCGATACTGTAGCAATTGGTGATTTCAACCATGTTTTCTATGAAAAAATGTCTAAAATGGTGGTGCTTTTTTGGATTCTTTTTCCTAGACAAGTTGTCCACATGCTTAAAAAAATTCAGATCATTTAGAATTGTACAACATATGGAAAAAAAATAATAAGTAGATAGTGATAGAGAATTGTTCAAATTACTAAATTGTTAAGACTTTAATTATGGAATTGAAAAATGCCAATTCCAATGGTTGCAATGTTTGTAATAAACAATCTACATCCTACAATTTTATTTTCTTCAAGAAATATTGAAAATTGAGTAAGATAAAGGACTTCAAAGTCAATTTTAGAATAGAGAATCCAAAACTGCCCGCAAACAAAAACTCCTTATAACTTTTCACTCATTGATCAAAATGGAATGATTCAAACCTTTCCACATATAGATAACTCTAGAAAACCTATTTCAAATTTTTCTTTTTGAAAAAAATTATTTTCTCTTATATGCCTAGCTGCGTGAGTTGATAAACAAACTACATATCCTACAATAACTTTTGACTCATATCTCCAAATGTCATGAATTTTAGTGTATATGAAAGATATTCCTTGTCTACACCTTCTATTATAATTTGGACCAAAAATATGGAAATCTCCAGTCACACGTACCTGCCCAAAATTGCTATGTAGCCAAAAAACACATGTTGGTCCTTTAGGGGTTAATAAACTAGAATACATATTACTGTTAATAATCTGAAAATTGATAAATATACATATATATCTATATCTATATCTCTCTCTATATATAGAGAGATATATATATTTAAATATGCTTTATTACATGTTATAAGGTTGTACATATTAGGGCATCTACAACCCAATTGGCATATTGCTCCTCCAAATTGATTTCTAATTTTTTTTATTGGTTTATTGTTAGAATTTATAAATACTGTCATTGCAAAAATCTATAAATAGACACAATCATTTGCTTTCTGGAATATTGGACAACTAAAATAGAAACCATTGAAAGCAAACTAAAAGACAAAAGTTATAGAGCCCTTCTTCAAATCATGCTTAAGAAGGAAAATCCATGGAAATGGTACAACAAATTTTTAAACTTTGAAGAGCCATTTTCTTAATTTTTCTTTTATGAGCATGATTTAAAGAACCTTCCTATTTTTTTTGAAAAATTGTTAAAATTGCATTCAGAAATGAATACTGCAAGTTATTTTTTAGGAAGATGCTCTAAGTGCCCGAAAAACAAGATTGTCCATAACTTCCTCATAAAAAATCCAAATGAAATGAATCAAAGCTTTCCAGATAGACAAAAATATAATCTATAAGAAAAAAAAATCAAAAATTAAAATCAAAAACTGCAGATTTATTTGCTGCCCCCCGTCCCCCGTGTTGAGCATATTTGGGCATAAATTTTTTTCTGGGCACCTATTGAAAAAAATTATACTCCCACAAAGCTTAGCAGTTTTTCTATCCTCCCAAAAAGTTTCAGAAAGTTACAACAAAATTTTAGCCTGTAGGTACCTGGCCAAAATCCCATTTGTCCCTCGAAAGGACAATGGGCCTTTAGGGATTAAAGTGAATTGTTTGGGGTCATATTGTTGACACCTAGTAAAATGAACACAATATAAATATGCCTATTACCAAGCAAATTTGTTATTTAGGTACCTTGGAGAAGCTATTTGTCAACTCACGTATTTTCCAAAGATTGGAAAATTTGAGAGAAGCCATTTGCAAGTAGAATGAAGACTTTCCAACAAGAATGAATCTTTTGTGATTTTTCACAGTTTGTTGAGATTAAATTGGTAAAGCTTGGATAGAACCATGCTAAACCACACATTGACATGTGCCCTCTCCAAGTGCATTGTCATGATGTTGAAAGGTAGCTAAAATAGTGGTAATGGGTGGATGGCTGATGCAAATGGGAGGATCCAATAGATGTCGAAATTAGGTGATTAACAATATTAGGTAGTTCTACATTACCCCATAAAGGACATTTAATATCTTTTAAGCCTCCTATCCAAGGAATACGGAAATTGCAAGAGCCACTATAAACGACTCTTTTCAAAAATTGTTGCATTCTTCTTCCCCCCAAGGCATTGAATGCGGTTGCACAACTTTGAAATTTTCATCTCTATAGTAGGAGCGTTGTAGATCGGGGAGTGCCCCAGTGGAGGGTAGGGGGGTGTCTGCTTGTCTTTGCGAGGTTGTCCAAGACTGAAGAGAGATTCGGTTCACAATGGAACTAAGGGAAACTACCCCATTAGAAGAGATTTGAGGGCATTGGAGGGCCGTTTCAGCCTGTTCCTATATCTGGCCAGATCTGTAAACAATCCGTATGAGCTATCAAAATTTTTTTTTTTCAATTTTTTTTTTTTTTTTTTTTTTCCTCTCCCAATAATCATTTCAGGACAATTTTTTTTTTTTTTTTTTTTTCCCAAAATGATGTGGCACTTGTGCGACCACATCAGCCAGCAGCTTTCCTGCATGCGAACGCTGCAGGAACACAGGATAACTTACGGGCTCTTGGAGGCCTCAAATCTCTTCTAATGCATTCTAAACCAAATGGAAGTAAGCCCATTGTGAGCTGAATTATATTAGTGGTGTATACAATGGGCTTGCTCTATTTGGTTTAGAATGGGGTAATTTACTTTATACGGAAGCCGTTTGCCGTACTGTACCTTAATTTACTAAAAAACATATGTTGCTGTAGAGTGACGTGGACTGAGACATTCCAAGCGTGCAAACCAAAAGTCTCCACTCTTGCTTATTTTTTTGTGTATTCTGAGAAGACTGATCCATGTCTTATTATAAGTTATTATAAATTTTGAAGTTACTCCATTTTGGAAGCAGGCCTGAGTACCTGTCAATGGCTTTGGAAGAATTTGGCGCCTACCTTTGCATCCATGACTTTCTGACCGAGCTTATAGTTGTATGACGAGCCTCTTGCGGAGGTAAAGCCCAGGGTGAATGTAAAAAAAAGCCCCCCTATTTTGTGCCGTCTTTGTTCAATTGTTAGCACCTCTCCTAGCTAATTTGGGGCTTCTATTGCAAATACAAACTCAGAATTTGCAAAAGAATTCATGCTTAGCAAATAAAACATTCTTGCGTTTTCTCCAAGGTATAACCGGGGGGGCAAAACGGCCTCCGCAGGAGGCTCGTCATACAACTATAAGCTCAAGGTGACTTTCTTTCCATTGTTTCAGTTCATTTAAATTTACAAAGACTGATTTGCATCCTAAGCCAATATCAATCAGGGCCTATCTTTTGCACTGTAGTAGTACAACATGCAATAAATGGAGGATGGTCCCTCCAAATTTAACCCATTGGCATTGTGCCACAACATTGGAATTTGACACCATGGTGCCAGGAAAAAAACAAACTGGTGTCAATCATGCCCAATAACATTAACTTAGTGGGTGATATTGTAGTGACATCCCTTGCAAATAGTGAGTACCTGTAGTGACATTCTTTTCCTTGGTGTAAAAAAAAATTAAAAAAAATAATACAGAAATGGAAAGAACACACATTCGAACATGGTGGGATCTGGAGATGCTCTGTAAAGTAGATCTGTGCAATAAATCCCAACAACTTCAAGTATCCATGGAATTGCCGACGACTTGTCCAGGTCACCTCCAGTAAGTAAATTTGGAAGTGTACAATATTATAATAACTTATAATATTACTGTGCATGTGCCCATGTGTCACAACGTCCGGATCCCAATGGACTTGTTAAGTTAGTGGGCTTCAGTTTCTCCTTGATTGTAGAATTCAGACAACCCTCATAGCCTCTTGGGGAGTTGTGAATTCAACCACAACCATCTGGGCCTCTAATAACCTATTTTCGACAATGTTAAGCATTTTAATATATTGAGTGATGGTGGTGGTGGGATTATTTTCTCCACTCAAGGGAATCAAAATAATGAAAACGACACTATTTTGTGCTAATTTTCCATCAAGTTTGGAATTACTACAAATCAAAGAAGTGTAGATTACAATCCAATTTGTTCTCGATGTATAGGCAAACTTATTTATGACAAGCACAGTACTAAAACTTAATGTTAGCAACTTCATTAGGTATCAATGTATTGTTCGTCACACAATAATGAGGACCCTGATTGACGTCATATTCCCCTCATTTATGAATCTTCACTAATTCTAGTTTGTTCTTTAGACTCTGCCACACTTGTGCGCCCTCATTTGGCCTCTCGATACGGAGACCGTAACTAGTGCTCTAAGGTTTTGTGGCATTAAAAAAATGGAGCTCCAAGTGTATTGAAACTACCACTTGCCATCATGCTAGCCTCAGCAAGGTGTGCAAGTTGACCACCTTCCCATGGTCATAGGTCCATGGTAAGAGGGTTGAAGTTTTATTATTAATAGTAAAAATTTAAAATACCTCCACTTTTCACTCTATCTGGCTTCAAAATTTTCCAACTTTTTCATAATTGACGCTCACAATTCACAAAGAGTTATGCTCACAGCTTTTAAGCTCACAAACTAGCATCGTTGGTTTTTTAGGCAATCATATCAATTTTTTGAAAAATATTTTATTGGATTTGTTTTTGAATTCAATTTTAGCAATTCCCAAAATGAAAAGTTTTTTAATACTTTAGTAGTTTAGTTTGCTTGCTAGAACCATCTCAAAGTTGAGATTAGTGTATTTCAATTTCATCTTAGAGCTATTAACAATAAAGTTATCTTATACCTATTTCTACATAATAATTTTTTCAAAAATGGAAACCAAGTTTTTTTTGAAATTTTTCCCCTAGATTGCCAATTCAATTCTTCAACATAAGTTTAAAAAGAAATCAAAATCTTTGTGCAAAATTTTTAAAGTAAGAAGATTGATAGTCAAATAATCTAGTCAATGAAGATGCAAAAGAGCTCTTGCAATCTACATCGTCAAAGTTTCCAAAATTTCATTTACACATTTTTATACCACTACAAAGAGAATGGGGTGTTTTAAGTAGTGTCCTAGACATCACGTCTTTTAAGTAAGTTTTTAAGTAAAATTTTACTGAAAAGATTGAAAATTTTGACTCTTTGCAATAGAAATGGCAAGTTGAAGTGGTATATGATGAAAAAATGCTTTGGGATTTTAGGGGCTAGAGTCTCACATCAAAGCTCACAACAACCAAAGATAATTGCATCCTAAAGTGTTTCATATTTAAGGGGATTTACATTTTAGGCTAGCAATAGATTTTGCTTGTTTGTTGAAACTTAGCTATGTTGAATTTAAATGATCAAATCTTCATATGTGTTCAAATTGATAGCTATAAGTCACTACAAAATAGCATCTCCAAACCGCATTCTTAGGATGGTAAAGAGACTACGGACTATAGTATTATTTGAACACCATATTTTTCCTTGAGGATAGTGTCTTGTTGTTCCATCCTATAATAATATGTTTTAATTGGTCCTAGCAAGAGACATTTTGTCTTTGTATACTATACAAAACAACTTTTTCTTGCTTTTGAAATAAAAACTACAAATTATTCCTTTCGACTATAATAATTGACAATATTTTCGTGAAAATTAAAGTACTAGGGCTTTAATAAAGATGTTTTAATGCATGTGAGAATTGGATGATTCCGTAGTGAATGAACAACATATTATTTCAATTGCAAAAAAGTTGAATTTACTATTAAAAGAAAGAACAATTTCGAAATTGACAAGCTCCTACCTACAAAATGTGTCCAATTTTTTTGGATTCTCACAAAAGGTGCACCTCAAAATGAAAGATAGCAGTCAAGTATAGGTGATGTACAAAAACAAAATCCAAAATCCAAAATTTTAATTATAAATACAAGGTTGGAGGTGTCCTAATATTGTGCACTTCTTTCCTCACAAATCAAGTGCATGCATTTAGGAGATGCACAATATTAGAACACCCTATCATAGGCCACCTCATTCTTTGGGAGAACATTTTTTCCTAGATATTTAAGCTCTCTTTCAAGTTAAATAGGACAACCCTACAACAAAATGAATAACATTATACAACAATGAAAGCATGCTACAAGGTTATCACTAGGAGTTGTGCATGATGTTTTAATAAGTTTAGATTTGAGGTTCAATAGGCTAAATTGAACTTTTGAGGTGTGCAACTCAAAATTGCATCAGTAAGCCCACACTGTATGCAACAATTGCAAAAGTTCCACCATTGTATATGACTAGTTCCACCAACAATATGGATTTTCCTTACAGAATTTGCCCAACGGCAATCTCAATAAGTTCACTGCTAAGGATGTCAGGAAGAAGCCACAAAACAGATTTAGAATGAACGATTCGATTCATCATGCTAGGAAAAAAATATTTTTCAGATGAAGCCAAATTATATATGACCAGAATCAGGGAAGAACATTGCATGTGGTCAAAAAATAAATGAATTTGGGCAATACCAAGGTTCCCGTATAACCTAACTCAGAACTGCTAAAAATACATGAAGTCCATTGGAGGTCCATTAGAGCATCATCGCTCCTAAAAAAATTGACGTATAATTTCCAGCCTGGCCACATGCGGTTTTCTCTTCTTTTGGTCTATGATGAGCTCAAAGCCAGGAACACATATTATATACGACTAAGAAACAATTGGTTTCATGAAAAGTGATGAAAAGCACCAAATAACCTGGTATAAGCCCTGGAGACTGCGTTCTTTTAACTACCAAAATGAAGTTCTCAACCAAACTTTCCACAGAGCTGGAGACAATATGCCATCCTTGATTCCATCTCGCCTACCGATAATCCTAAGCTGCAATCAAAATTCAATATCAAACAGATTACACAAGACAAGAGTTGAACGACTCATATTGGTGAGCAGAGACGACCAAAATTATGCAAGTAATCACTCAATGTGCACAATCTTGTCTTATTAAGCGACTAGTAATTTCTGTTGGAAGCTTTCAGCGCATGAATACATACCTCCAGTAGTGCCAAAACATGGCTCCTCAAACTGCCAGTGCGTAAAATAGCTTAATGCCTTCGTCACGGCTTTCCACGACCTACTACTGCAGAAAAATGAACAACCAAAACAATTAGCTCAAGACGTTCGATTGTCCGCAAACACAGCATGCGTAACTTGAACAATCAGGTTTACAAAGCACCTCACCTGTCTTGGAAGTAGTTCTGGCCTCTTTGACTGGGCGGCCCTCAGTGGGAGAGAGAGGAGGTGGAGGATTTCGGCTTCTGCTCAGGAAACTGAAGACATTTGGTCTGCTAGTACCCTGACCTGAGAGGTTGTCTGTAATCCGCCACATTCACCCGTTATCTATTGTTCAATAAATGATAACGCGATACTTGAGTTTTGCAGGCTGAAAATATGAAGGAAGTTAAGTATCCCAATAGCCAAGAGTGTCTGCTTTCAAATAAATCATGTAGGATGCTTCAAGGAAGATAACAAAATGTGCTAAAAGAAAGAAGAAAGCATACGCAGCATATGTGAACAATAGAAATATTATTTCAGAGTCACTATATGCTTACTGACTATTAGCTTCCAAAATAGGCTTTCTACATTAACTTTGGGATTTCGGGGTTAATGGCGGATTCTGGAATTATTAATCTCAAGGCTCTGGAGAAAGGTATGGACAAAAACCTAGTAACACTCCACGAGCTGCATGTTTAGCTGCCAAAAGATCCTCGTAAGCAGCACGGTGGTTGCTTGGTACGAATTCTCCAAAACTAAAAAGAACAACAGCACATTACTTCAGTTCCAATGTAGGAGATTCAATACTTCAAAAGTAATGCAGCTTCGGCCATATATTGACCTCACACACGATCCTAGATTCAGGAGTGAAGGGAACAGTGAGTGAGTTATAATCTGAAGGAGCGATTTGAGGCACAAGGACTAAGCACAAACATCAACAGAAGAGAAGTCGGAAGGTGCCATCGAACCTCCGCAGTAGATAGAGGCGTTCTGGAGCAGAGAAATAATTTCCAACTAACTGTAGAAGCTTGTCCATGTTCATAGTTTGGTTCTTCAGACCTTTCATACATTCCAGGAATCCCTTGTACTCTCCGGAACTGAGACGACCCCTCACCTGCTCAGCAGGTACATAACATTAGCCAAGAGAATAAAATTCGACCTAAGTGCTTTCAAGAGAACTTGGCAGACATCTCAAAAGATCCCCAAATTTCAGAGAGACAAGATCATGTCGCTGGGGCGCTCAGGGGTTAAGGTAGATTAATGTTAATCTGATAGAAAATTAGATCAATATTAAGATACCGTTGAATTAATGCCAACTTAGTGTTGAATTAATGTTAACTCAATAGTCGCCAATATAATGTGAGGTTAATGCCAACGACACTAACATTAAGTTCACAACATCACACTAACACTAAGTTCACACCATTACGTTAGATTAATAGAAACTCAGCACAGGGATTATATGAATTAGATGCCCCTTAACGTATCATTAATAACTTGTCAATCTAATAAGGGCGTGGGGTGGGGGGTCTATTGTGATAAATGACTGTACAATACGATATTACTATACCTCCTTCAAGAAGTTTGCAGCTCTTCTACTCTTTTCGTCTTTGGGTGCCGTGTCCTTCTGATTAGCAGGCAAAATCTCTTCTGGCTTGGCAGCAGACTCCATTTCTTCTTCACGACGGCTGTTCGATTTGGGACGAACGCAAGGACATGGGCCAAGATCTTTCAGATACGATGTCATACTACTCGAAGAGGTTTCTGCTGGTCGACATGAAGCTTCACACCACAACCCTCAACATCGTTATTCAGATGATAAATTCAGATAAGTCAATCAACACAATTTGAAGAGAAAAAATATCGTCTATCTAAAGTTAGAAAATGAGCAGGTGCAGCAGTTCGGCACATAATTCAAACAAATAATCAGGATATTCACCACAAGGATACTAAAAAAGAAGAGTCGAAATCCAGAAAGGAATTAAGTCATTCAAGAATGTGTAATAGATCGATGTGGCATACTCATTAATAGGCTACTTTATGAGGAGGACAAAAAGTTGAAAATATAAACCAACATTGAGGTTCATTGAGCCTTGCAGTAGGACTTGGACCAAGAATCCTCTGTCCAGCGATTCCTCCTTTGCTGGCTCCAGCGTTGCCGGACAAATGCACCAACCCAGCAGTACTCCCAACAGCACAATTGGCAGCAGTGATGGCCACATCTTTCAGCACGTGACTGCTTTTTGATAATCGATCAGCTGCAAGAAGTGCTGACAAAGATTCACGAGGTGTTGAAGGTACGGAGACTCCCGGATGACGTGGGGCGAAAACGGATCCCTACAAGAGCTCCAATGTTCAAGAAATGAGTAAATCTTTGAAATGTTAAGATATTATCTAAAAAGCACCTAAACAGAATTTTCAGTAAAATCAGACTTTTTTAAGAACTTCTAGAGAGCATCATAAAGAGAACCTTTGCCAGGAATCATGGTCAGGTCTCCCTGTGGTCAGTGGTCATACATAAATCTCCCCATGATACGTTAGAAGGCCTTCAAATAACCACTATGACCATGGGGAGACCTCTCTATGAATTATGGCAAAGATTCTCTTTATGATGTTGTCTAAAAGTTCCTTGAAAGTCTAATTTTACTGAAATCCTGTTACCAGCCCAAAGAATACAACTGGTGGACACTATCAGAATTGCTCCTCAAAGAATTTCAGAATTCCAAGAAGAAGAGACGCTCACTGTAGGCATGAAGCTCTTCATTCCATCGGTGCTTCCATCATTTTTCTCTATCACTCCTCCGTTTTTGCAGCTTTGAAGCCCTGACGCTTGCAAGAAACGAAGAGGATTGGTGGCAGCACTGAAATTGATGGCAGTGGAAGATGTTGTTTGTTGGGCTGTCCTTGAGTACTCGACACCAACTGCAAAACACAATAGTCATATCCTAATTGCATCTTTGGCTTAAAAAGAGTTACGTTGGGTACATATTCCTGATATGAACGAACTCAAAAGACACCAGCATCGAAATGACAAAACCAACCTGTAGAAATACCAACTGCGATTGATGGTTTAAGAGTTCCAGCTCCAGTATCTTTATCTTTAAAGAATCGTGTCAGACTGAAAGCTGCATCTCCAAATTTATGATAGGTCTGCATCATCCCAAAAGCAATCACTCTGTCGTTGATGAGCAGAAGAATATGAACAATACTATTAATCAAGTAAATTCAACTCACATTTTCAACCAACAGGGTTGTGACAAAGAATCGGATCCCAAAAATGAATGGAAAAAGATGCAGGGGAACCTTGTGGACACATGAGAAAATAACCACCGGCTGACCTTGATGTAGGGTCTAAGCCAAAGCGACATTTGATTTTGTGGTCCTGATTGGCCGAACCTGCACAACAGTCTTAGAGTTGCTTACTGTGAAAGATGCTATATGCTGTACAAATGTCAAAGTGCCTTCATAGATGCAAAGTGGAAGCGAATAACCATTCAGAGAGGTAGAGAACAAGAAAGAACCTTTCATCGCAAAGAATGATGGCTCCATAATCATTGCGGTGACGGATTACTCGCCCAATTGCCTGGTTGACTGCCCGGGATGCTTGCTGGACGTACCACTCTTCCCCTGTTAAAACCTGTACCTCAACAAGGCAATTTAGTGCATGCTTGACATACTGTAAATTCCCATTACATACTACAATTCCCCATCAAACCCAGCCTCCCAACCTCACATCTGCCAGATTAACAGCAAAGAATATAATATCTGTGTAATTGTAGATGCAACATACAGATATTTAAACAAAGCCTGTCATCCCCAAACTGCTTAAATGAAAAAAATTCAGCAAATCGAAAAAAAATTCAGCGAAGTCGGTCAATTTCAGGAGCAACAGGGTTTCATTACTTGTGATGGACTTATTTCCAGCATAAGAGGAAAAGGAAGGAATATTTACCTTGTGCCTTCTAGCTGGTAGACGAGCCAGCTCATCCAGGTATTCCCTTTTCAATCTCACCTGCCACATCAAACAGGGCTTATTTGACAAGCACCATGATGACTAATCTAATTTCTGACAAAGAGATCCGTCCTAATTGAAGAGTATGAGCCTTTGTTCAGAGGGGAGAGAGTTAAAAGTCAAGACCTTGGGATCCATCTTCATGGCAAAAGGTATTCCAGTCACAACAACAGCCCGTCCTGCTCGGTCTGCAAAATCAAGCCCTTCGCTCACCTACGAGTGAACAGACGAGTTACACCATACAAGAGATTTCTATGAATTTCCAAGAATTGAAATGCAGACGAAAATGAAATTTAGAAGAAAATAAAAACAAAGGTAACACTCATGAAAAAAATACAGGAAATCCTATGAGAAAAAACAAGTAGTTGGTGTTGGAGAAATAAGTGAATAAACGGAAGTACCTTCCCTCGACAAACAGCAAAGAATATAGCCCCTGTAGAGGTGGTGTCGTTGATTTTAGATACAAAATCCTGAAAAATAACATTTAACATAAGAAATGTGCACCTAGAATTGTCACTTGAAATGAATGTATGTTGTGCATTTTAGTGCACATAGCTTAATATAGGATTTTGGTGCACATAGCTTAATATAAGCCTGCCCAGTCCATCCTCATTTGCCAGATCGTGGCAGACGCATACAGAATTGAAGGTCGAAAAAATAGCACGCAGTCATGTTAACACAGCAGAAAATTTCAAGAACACGACATCTAAATCCAGCGGCTGCCTCGTAAGAAAGTTTACCTCATTTGCTTGGTTGAAAAGAGCCGATTCTCTTGGCTCAACGACAGGTTGCTTGTTCTTACAGATTCGTTCCCAAACCGAGGCTGCTGTGGCTGCTGACCCAGACGTCTGCATGAAATATTCCCCGAATCAGCCTTTGTTTCACTTCAAGCTTACAAAAGTACCAAAAAGAAACGAGTAGTGTATTAAAAGCTTATTACGGGTGAACAGATTACTTACCACTGTTTGCCAAGCTTCAATACAAGAGTTGAGGAGATAGTAGGATGGGAAGAAGACAAGGAGACCATCGGGCACAATGCGTGCAAAATTCACTGCGAAGGAAAAGGGACGGATGTGTTATCGCAATGTCTCTGGTTATGTGACTAATTATATGCACATGTATTACTTCATAAAGAAACAACAATGAAACCTTCCAACTCTGTTAATTTCTTTGATGTCTCAAAAGTGTGACAGGTATATTTTCTTTGCACAAACAAGTCATACCAATTGTGTTTCCAAGCTCCAGTTTATATTCGATGGAGTCACGGGTCCGATACGATGAATTCAGGGGTCGTCCAGAAGGACCACAAGAAACAACTCCGACCCACACTTGACTTGAATCAATGACGTGGGGGTTTTCTAGTCGCACATCAAATGGCCTGCAATGTGGCCAGGGAAAGCTCAGAAAGATACTATGCAGGACATTTGACAAACTTAGCAGGGACTGCTTCCTGATCTGCAAAGCACTAGCATGAATGGCTCTTACAGGTTTAATTCAATGGCAAATGAGTCCAGAGGAGCTAATGTTCCCGAAGTCAATACGATAGAGCGCACGCCCATCTTCGAAAACTCCTCCATTGCTAAACCAGGATTGAAACACCACCAGCTCAACATGCGCCCCTTTTTTGCACCTGAAGAAGACAAACCAGGATATCTAAGTACTGCGATAAATTTGCAATGCACAGATATTCATCATGCCGGTACCTTCGCAGATGTTTGAATGACACTCATAAAAGCAGAGAAACAACCAACAAGGCAAAGACGGGAAACTATCAAGTGCAAATCTTTTACACTAACCAACTTCTGAGCATCTATGTGTTGTTCACTGATAGCAATACTATGTTACGTAAGTACACGAATTACCTCTTCCACCACCCTTGTCCCCATCCCTACCACTTTGCTCATGGATGTGAACCTGGAAACATGATGCGCTGTCAAGAGTTGTTGCTTTATACCATGTCAACTACCAAGAGAACAAGAAAAATTACAGCTATTATAATTCCGCCTAAACATAATTTGTATTTAAATAAGAACAGTCCAGTGCTCTTCACGTACATAGATCAGAAAACCTTTTAATCATATATTAACAGCAGCTTCCTCAACCATGCTCCTCGTGGAGAGCCCAACCAAGTCAATTTCTCTACAAAAAAGATTGCCAAAAGTTGGGCTCACCTTGTACGAACCAGCATGTGATACATTATTATCTCTGAAAATAATGCGCAGTGCATCCCGAAATGTCGAGAGTCGATACATAGTCCCAGTCCCACCTGCTTTTGATTTTCCACCTCCCGCTCCTTCGTTCGCTTCTGTTCCGCAAAGATTCGGGCACTGAAGTTCTTGTAATTTCTTAAAAGGAAGGAAAATCGTAGAAAATCGAATATACTTACAATGGCTGAAATCCTTCAGTGTTGTGAACCCAACCGTACTGATGCGAAATCGGCAACTTTACAACAATATAACGTGAACACAGCTTATCACTAATCATGTACTGCAAAAAAGTATTACTGAGGCATATTGCAGTTAGCAACTTACCATCTTCAAGAAGAGTGGTAGCTTGATCGATAGTGTCAATAAGCATCGAAACTGTTTCGTAAGTGATTTTCATCTCCGCCAAGAATTCATATATATATGGCCCCGGGCGAGTAAATCCTAATTCAGATCCAATTGGAATTTCGTTGATCCTTTTCTCCAGCTCCAACAAAAGTGCTGCATCTCCAATACGTGAGAAATTAGATACACATCGCAAAAATTAGCTTTCGATCCTCCTCAACTCCTATTATTTCGATTATCCATCTAATTGAATGCCCGAATCGTTATGAACTAAATGATGTTCTCGCTAGTATCTAACTTAAGGATGTACTGATACCTTTCAAAACTGCAAAATTGTCGGGGTCTACAGAAGTATCAGCTGCATTGTCATTTCCACGACGTGCTAGAGCTAAATCTACGCAGGCCTTTGCCTCTTGAATACATGTTGCCAAATGGGCTGCAGGTAAATCGAATGAAGCAGCATCAGCGCAAATTCCTTCCTGCATCCAGTCAAATTCATCAATATGCACGCAGTAATACGCAGCCTTCAGAAAAACTCATAATGTGCCTCATGACAGATCGCCTGAGAAGTCATCATGCAATGAAATAAGCATCTTAGTCTAAGAGCGAAGCGGTCTGTCACGACAAGTCTCGCCTGTACCATCCCAACCAAAACAAAGCTAAATCGAGAACCTGGATATTGCAAAGAAATGCACCAGTAACTTGCCAAATTATGAGCCTCATCAAATATGAGGATCGTCCTGTCCCATGAGACCCCTGTTAGAGAGCGCCTCATTTCTTTTTCAATGAGATAGTTGTAGGGCACAAAGAGTATGTCCGCAGTGTTGTGAAGCTCACGAGAGAGAAAGTATGGGCATCTGCTCCAGACCAATACCAAGAGCAAGTCAATTGAAACCACCACATGATAATGCATCAAGTGCACTCAATTTGTCAGATCTTGTCGTCAAAGCATGCAGGTTGATAATCAACTCGAACGGCGGGGCACGCTTCACCATCTAAACGACAAGTCCCACACCATTTACAATTGCACCACCAAACAGAGTAAGATCGCATACACACACTTACGGGCCTTCAGTTTTTCCAATCTTCACCAAGTCCTCGATGTCTACGGGCTCCTCCCCAAGATGTGGATGATTTTTAGCGTAATCTGCAACCGGTTCGGAATTCAGCCTTGAGTGACATGCAGCCTGACTTGGAGAACATACTCAATCCTCAAAGTCTTGATAACCAATGAATCCACAGTCAACGCCCGGGTTTCTATCCCAAAACAAGACTGAAAGAAAGTCACACACCTGCAACGCGATTGTAGTGAGCGCAGTTTCGACCCTTGGTGAGAGAGCGACAGGCATGATTTTGAGCCCTTCCACGTAGGTTTTGAACATCACGGTGGATGCACATTTGCTCCCTTGAACCCAGCACCACCATTTTGGGCCTGTTAAGTGACCAGAAACCACGCCAAATTGGTTTACAATAACCAAATCTCCACCTCTTTGAAGCTCATTGAACTGAATTTTTCAACTCACATTACAAAGACATCGTCTTGCCACAAATTACGATGCAGTAAACTACAATGAAGGATAAGCGATTAACCGGAGTTTTGATGATATACAACGAAGCTCGAAAACATTCCCTGAAATGCACCAACCTGTACACAGTGGCTTTCAGCTCTCGGATCACTTGCTGCAGCTGACTATGGGTACGAGAGGAGTACACTATTGTAGGCAACCTCGGCGGCAGGACTACGCCATCAGAATCGATTTGGCTGAGACTCAAAGTAGCCCGTTCAGAGAAATTCTCAGAAATTCGTTGGGAAGATGGTTGCGAGGATTGACTGGCAGCTGGAAGAGGTGCCAGGCTCTCACGCCAAGCCAACGTCGCGCACAGCAAGCACAGCGTTTTCCCGGTTCCTGTTGGACTTTCCAGCAACGCATTTCGTCCCTGACATCACCAGACCATGCAATTGGGCCCTCAGGCAAGTACAACACCCCTGAATCTTCTCAGGTAGGGGTACCTAATTGCCACACGCACCTAAATGCGAGACTATAAAATCTTGGACATTGAATTTGAAGACTTACATCCCTTAACATCAGAACTTGCATACAGCATCCGAATTTGCCATACTTTGGTATATTGGAACAATCTTTCAAAAATTTGGTCAGTCTAAGCACTTCAATTGTCGCTTTTTAGGTCTAATTACCTAAATTACATCAACGTGCTTCAGGGGTTTAGGGCTTCATGCATATGCTGAAGATACGAAATGAAGCGTTCAATGCAAGGTCGAATACCTAATTGTGACACTTATCTGAAACCCTAAATTCTTACACAATAACCCCATACTGGTTTCGAAAACTGTTGCTTGTTTTAGGTCATCTACCAGTGAAACTGTGAACCCTTACAACTTTTGCAAATAACATCCAAATACCACATTCTTTGGCGCATTGAAACCATCTTCAAATTACGAACAAGAATCTATCAAAATTTACCATACAGTACCTATTCTCAGCGACGCAATTCTCGCCTAAGGTGCCTTTCCCTTACACAAGCTGGCAGTCGCAAAAAATCGTCAAGAAAATCGCACAACGCGCACAGACAACAACGGGCACTGAACGTCCCAACTCATCACAATGCCGCACACTTACACTTTAGGTTATACCACACATACCTGCTGCAGAGACGAAATGACGCGCTCCATGTACACGAGCTGGCAGTCGTAGGCATTGTAAGGGAATTGCACCGTGATCCCGGCCACTCGATACGTCGGCATGGTCGTGGGCGGCCAACCCTAAGTTAGCACCCTTCACTCCCGCCAGTAGTAACGCCAGTCATAAAAAGAAATCCACAAAATCCTTGCCACTCCATCAACAAATCGATCTTCATGCCGCGAAGGAAGGTAGTGCGCTTCCAAGCTCCCTCCCTCAGCTCAGAGTGAATTGCAGTATTGATGATGCGCCATTGTTGATGATGACGATGATGGCAATGTGATTGAGTAACGCTCAATTTGGTAGTGCCGGACCACTCCAGTAGTAAACATTGATTGTGTACTCGGGCGTTAGAATGTTTGAATGTGCGGTGTTGTGAAACGTCCTTCACAAGCTTGAGAGGGAGGACGACGACGGACACCTAGATGTAGATTGCTAGATCTAGCTATCCGGCTGTTGGTGGCGCGAGTATCTTGGAAATGGGTGGATTTGACACTAGCTTGTGGCGGGACTTTCAAATTCGAGGGGACAAGGCCGGGATCAGGGGAATTTAACTTAAGGTAGGAGGTCCATAAATCGCTCATCTAAGAGCTGAAGCTGAATTTTGGGGAGGTAAAACTTCTTAAAATGTTTTTCAGTAAATTTTCCTTGAAAGGCAAGAGAAATTGGCATCTAACCCAAGTTGTTTCATATTTTTTGAAGCTTTGTAGAATTAGTTATGAATTTCTGAAGTTGCAGAAAAGTGCATATTTGTGGGCTCTAAAACCGACCACCTCCTCAAATGCACACCACTTGTACATTGGAAAGTGCAAAATGTACCTCTAAAGCCTGATTGGTTTTAAAACCCACTCCATTTTAGAACCTCCTACTTTAACCTAGTTTCAAGCCTCTCTGTCCATCACTCTATTACAATAGATAAGTTATGAAAATTAAAAAATTTATTTTTATTTATCAGAGATGAAGTCATATGTCTACTACAGTTCGTAAAGTTTTCAAAGTTTTGGGGGAAAATTTGAAATTATTGGGATTTTTTTTTAAGAAAAAAATGAAGAAAATTCATATCAAATACATAATATACCCAAAAAATCTGAAATTTTTCCCACATATATACATTATATGCTAGTGTATAACATCACGGTGTAAATCAAAGTTACCGCGTCACTCTAAAATCAAAAAATCAATAAACTTTGGTTAAAGGCCAAAAGTTCATATTGCTATAAAATATTGAAATTTATGAATTTTTTAAAATTTCCAATTAGAGTAGAAACTGCACTTGATAAGCTTTGCTCCATCAGTTGGACTCAAATTCTAAAAATATCATTTTTATGGTTAAAATTTACATCAAGAGTAAACAATAAGAAATGGCCAACTAATGGCACTACAAGGGGACCCATGGATTAACCCCAGAAAGATGGACTAGTCACCATGAAAACTATCTTTTTTGGTATTGTGTAAATCATTTGCTTAAAAAAATCCAAGAGCACTCATGGGAAGTCAAACTATTGTATAAGACCTTTCTTTTTCATATTAAATTTCAAGGATGAATATCTCCACTTTTGTCCTACATAGAAGGATTCTTTGTCACCCATAAGATATTTAGTATCTATAGTGTCTTTCTAGAGTTAAGCATCTTCTTCTTTAGAAAACTCAATAATACCATTATGAGGGAATTTGCAATACTATTCACTGAAAATGTATGCAAGGGTAACTTTTTAAAAAATTTGATGAAAAAGTGTGTTTTCCATCCTGAAGACATATTTAAGTCAAGTCATCTAAAGGACCTTTTAGGGTGTGCAAAAACATTTTAGGGTTAATAGAGATTGCATGATGTTTGGAAGATTGAATTAGGAATTCTTGAAGGATATGGCCCCCAATAACCAAGGTAGTCACCAAAATACTTTGATTACTGAACTAATTATAGGTACCTTCTTTGTTTCTATAGTTAATAGTGAAGTCATCTATTGGATGTTTTACGACTGTAGTATCCTTAGAAGATTAAAACTAGAAGGACACACTATAAGAAATCCACGCAGTAGAGGGGGTTGGAGGGCCTTGGAAGACCGTTTTAGGCCTGTTCCCCAATCTGCCCAAATTCAGTGAATGGCGGTACAGATGTGCCAGAAATTTGTTTTTTCAAAAAAAATAAAAAAACAGTTTCTTTTTACCAAAATATCATTTTAAGCAAATAAAATAAAATAAAATCCAAAAATGACATGGCAGTCGCTATGCCACATCAGCCAGCTCCTGCGAGTTCCTGCATTCCCGTCAAGAAAAATTAGGGCTCATTACCTAAAACATGGATTTCTTATAGTAAAATGGCCTCCCGTAACCAAGGTAGGCACTAAAATACTCCAATTATTGAACCAAGAGGGGTGTTCTTTGCTTCTGTAGTTAATAATGAAGTCATCCGTTGGACCTTTTAGGTTCACACCAACCTTACAACATAAATTTGTTTAGCATCTTTCTAAATAAAATAATACGACCTAAAATCATTTGAACAAGGGTTTGAGTGTTATTCTTATTGATAGAACTATAATTTTTTTGTGGTTGTTGTTGATATTGAAAGGAGATTTGGAATTAGCTTAGAATACATTCAGTGTTAAATATCATATAATTAAATCATGAATTTTCAAGCTCTGCAAATAAGTATATATGGAATTGCCCCTAGGCTCTCGTAAAGAGAGGTTATATATTTTAGGCAAGAATTTGTAGGAGTCATTATTAGAAGAAGGTGCAATGAGGTGCAATCACTTTAGACATTGATCCTATGTAGAGGTATTTAATCCTTTTGAAGCATTTTTCTAAGCAAATTTTCCTTAAAAGTTAAATAAATTTGCAAGTTTTGAAATTTAGTGAAATTCAATAATACTTGTTAAAGGAAAATCTAGTGGCATGTGTAGATAACCTAAACTTTCAACCTTAAAATATTTGTGAAAAAAATTATTACCCAAGTTTTGGAATATTGTTGGTTTGGATTATTTTAGCTTATTACAATAGAACCTCTTTAAACTAATAGAATTGGGACTGGTCTGACACATCAAGTTAGAGAGGTTATTACATTAGGGAGGGTCATGATGTTCGTATGTGGTTCATATTGTTAAGTTGGGACCGACAATCAATACTTCCTGACAACACTTTATTAGTTTAGAGAGGATTAACTTTGGGAGATTCTACTGTATAGGACATTGTAAGGACTAGAAAGAGTGTCGCACTTGGGTGTTACACACAACCTCAGTTACAGACCTGTGCAATACTGGCCCTCATTAGGGTTTAGTACTTCAGGGCATTCGAATGGCCATGGAATCGAAATTTACGAAGAGATTGCGATTCAGGCTACAAATGGCCGAGCTCCGCAACCAATTTGCAATGCGGAAGCAATTGTAGAGATGGATGGACTCCATTTCTGAGTGCTGCTACGTAGTCTCCTCCGATGGCGGGTGTGGGACGACGCAATCCCTGCCTCTGGCTTGCGTTTTTCTGCTTGCTATGGCGGATTGGCAGTTCATCCCGATCGGAGGATTTTCAGGAGCGTTTGCTGTTGCGTCCGCTTCCCGATGGCAAAGTCTTGGCTCATTTCCAGTTCGTGAGCTCCCTCGGGGGAGAACGCAACCACCGTGGTCACCATCACAAGCTCTTTCCGAAGGCGATTTTCCAGATCGTGGAGAGCTTACGTATCCAGGAGATGGAGCTTTCGTTCACGCAGGGGCGGTGGGAGCACCTGCAGTGGGGAGTATTGGAGGGGAGGGCGAGTAGTAGTGCCGGGCATGCTCATGTGAAGCCTGGAGGTGTTGAGCTTTGGGCGCAATTTCGTCGATCCAACCACCACGACGTCGACATGTTGTGGCGCAACTTGACGCATGCGTTGTCCGGTCTGTTCTGCGCTTCGATCAATTTCTTGGAGGATCCGGCGATGGTGGGAGGTACGAGTGGTGCTGTGCGTCAGGGAGCACTTCCCCGGGAAGCTGTTTGCACGGAGAATTTGACGCCGTGGTTGAAGCTCCTTCCCTGTCGAGATAGAGCGGGGTTGTCCATGCTTCTTGAGAGGCCGCGAATTCACAATGGCCACTACTATTCGCTCCGTGTGCATGTGACGGCAGGAAATGGCGTTGATGGACCGCTAGGATCTCTCAGGTTGGCGCAAACCCTAACTGTGGTCTTGAAGTCGTCGGATACTCGCCGTCCGAATTGGTCTCTCTCCTCGTTGTTTGGGAAGCCGGTAGTTGGAAGGTGCCCTCTCGCCACCTCCAGCAATGTGCTGATCGACCTTGAAGAGAGCCTCGTGGAAGAGCTGAAGATTCGGAGCAATGTGGGGAGTCACGAGGAGTTTGATGTGAATTTCAATAGCGTCTTCCAGCTGAATTCGCCTCCCCAGGCAGTGTCGAAGCTGACTGCGTCATTGCGCCTGGATTACGATGTACGAGACCATAGCCAACGATCTCCATTAGACGTGGGAATGTCGTGGCGAGCGTTTCTTTCATGGTCTCCACGCCAAGGGCCGTTTCGTGCAACGCAGTTCTTAACAGGGCGGGGGAATGGCCGGGGAGCCATCGTCTCTGTTGTTAACGCTAATCAAGAGCGCTTGAGCGATTTCAGTCATGAGGGGGATAGTGTCGACGTGACCACGTTTCAGATTGTGCCATGGTACGTCCGCCTGTACATGCACACGCTGAAGGTGGTGGTGGATGGACAGCAGGTGAAGAATTCGAAGGGCGTGAGGTTGAAGTTGTCGCCGGCTGATGACCGGAAGTCCCCTGCCGTTCTGGAACTCGGAGTCAGCATCCCACGGAACGCCAGCCTGGTGCTCCTCAGTGTAGAGTTCGACAAGGGCTACTTGCGCATCGACGAACACCCGCCGGATGCCAATCGGGGATTCGACCTGCCGTCGGCTCTCTTCACATTCTCGGGCAGGGGGTTGCAGGATGATTTCAGTCAGATGCATTCGGACAACCTGTTGGTGCTGCTTGCGACACCCGATTTCAGCATGCCGTACAATGTGATCACGTTCGTCATGACCGCGTTGGCGCTCTACTTCGGCTCTCTCCTGAATGCGCTACGACTGCGCTCTTTGCCGGAAGCTGCAGTTCCCTCGCCGCAACCAGCTGGATCACTAATTGTCACCAAGATAAAGAAGCTCGTGGCTCGTCTCACCGGGAGGAAGAAGCAGAAGACTCTGTGAATTAGCTGAATCCATTCAAGGCGCCATATATTCTGGCTGTATATGACCAGTGATCTCAACTCCTTCATCATCGATCTCACGGGATTCGACCGAGCTACCCTTCGCGAATGTGAAAGGTAAGCTATCTCCCAGAGTGCATTAATTCAGGCCTCCACCGATGCTGCTCGTTTTCAGTTGACATGACTGGACGGGTACCCGTAATTGGAAAAGCGGCTCGATCTCACGTGATTGGACTCAGGATTATGTTGAAGTCTGTGTGCTCATCGAGGGAGGTGACAGAAAATGACGGAGTGAATGCCTGTACTACCTTAAGCTAAGGGCATCGTGACATTCTAGAGCTATTTTGACCGCCCACCCTGTCGCTGTGGCTGCACTGCGGTTGGCTCGGTTAACTGCACTTGCGTTCAGTAGTGGTCTGAGTACCAATTTATTTCATTCTTGACTTCAAGATGTGCCTACCTGCGCCACGAATCACAGCATCTTGGATGCCTGGATTCTGCTTCGAATTAGCATTTCGGTCCAATGTGTTCGCAGCTCCTTTCAATGAATGTTGTGATGGCTTCGACGCCAACGCCACAATTTTGTACGTCGATTGCACTTCAACAGATCTTATGGATTCGTTAGCTAATCTAGCTCGACAGTGAAGAGGAAGAGGAAGACTATGGCTTTTCGGGACGACTTTGGAGGTCGATTGCATGCTTGTCATCTGCTGCCGTGAAGATTTCCTGACTACAGAAGTGCAATTTCTTCACTCTTTGCGGCACCAGTGATGTACACGTCACGGAAGGAGCTGAAAGGATGAAGAGTAAAGCGAGAAAAAACGTTGGTTGGGACGAGCAGGCTAAGAGCAAGCGTCGATCATTAGTTTGCAATCCATTTGTCCTCCAGTCCTGTTGTTGTGAGTTGCGAATTCGTTTGCACTCGAATGAGCTGGGATTTTTGTGGCTTCTACTATAACTAGAGGCCGTAGTGAAATCACACTGGTTTATCAGTCCGTCGATGTTCCCTATGACTTTCGAATGTGCGTCTTCTGATCCAGACTGTTGAACTACTTGGCAGTAATGTAGAGGACCTATTTCGAGTCAAATGAGGATTTTAAATATGAA
Organism: Neckera pumila; assembly: GCA_963969595.1. Taxonomy (NCBI): domain Eukaryota; kingdom Viridiplantae; phylum Streptophyta; class Bryopsida; order Hypnales; family Neckeraceae; genus Neckera; species Neckera pumila. Next base: position 41,987,207 of record OZ018409.1, on the reverse strand, counting down.
AGACTGTTTTTTTACATTTTTCTTGTATGAGCAGCTTAGGAAGGATATAACAATCCTGGATACTTTGTTCTTTGGGGGGGATGCATTGCATTTCTGATGCCTTTATCCTAGATTAGAGTCTAATTAGCTGTTGGGGTTAGTTGATGTGCAGTGCCAGTTAGCATATGAATTCTAATGAGTTTATGAGCTTATGAGCACTTCGAATTGACTTACAGACTATGTGAGGACACTTTTGGTCCCCTGGGGCGCTTAGGGGTTAACTTGTCGTATGTCTATTCTCTATCTAATTTGGATCTTTGCTAGTGCTGACGACCAGGGGGGTTATTGAGCTTTTCACTATGAGGAGGAACACTGATGTTCATGTTACGACAAGTTAACCCCTCAGCGGGGAGTGCCACAACGGGATCCCTAGCCTGCAGGTTGTATCGCTCAGAGAAAACCTGCTGCTGAGGCAGCTGAGCATAAAACGGAAACTGTAGGCAAAATGCACTCATTGTCCTTTCAGGCTGCTGCCCTCTCACCCGAAACCTCACCAAACGCCGCTGCAACTTCCAACATGTTCATTGGATCTTTGACGTTAAGTGCATAGATTTAGTTAATTCTCGCTGAATTCGCTATTCACTTGAAAGATCTCCCATCGATATGGTTCCCAATCTGCGGTTGTGGCGAAAGGAATGAAGAAGGGTGCACACCAGAAGTTGATCCAGCTCATTTTGTGTCCTACATGTTACAAATCACAAGATGGAACCTGTGGATTTGGAAAAAATCAGTAAAAGGCAAGCAAGGTGAAGTACTCAGTTTTGTTGTTTGAAAGAGTCGAGATTTTAAGAAATTGAGAGCTACAGAGAATATGCTGAGAATTGCATCTGAAATTTTGGCAAGGTGCTGTGCACAAATCCTTGTCAACCCAATTGCATACCTAAGATTGGGGTTGTGAGTGCTAACAATTCCGGTTTATCAATTTCATTCAGTTGCAGCGTATCCAAATCTAAATTGCTGTTGTTGCTATTGGTTATTGCACTAAATTATCGCTGTTGATTCATATTACTGAATTGTATTCATATTATTGAATTGCTATTGCTGCTTTGGGTTATGGGGCATGATGCCAAGTTGTTTTCTTAAAGCTGAGCGTCCTGCACTTTACATTGAGTGGAAGGATTATCTTTTAGGTTACAGCCTTGGTCTGACGGGCCACTGAGAGCGACAAGTTGCCTCAAAACATTGGACTATCGGTATGTTTAACTCATGCCACAAATCTTTGAAGTTTTTGCTTTCAGATTGCAATGATCAACTTCTTTGCATTTTTTTTCCTTAACAGAAACAAATATCTGTTGACTTCCAATGAAAAGGTCTTCTAAAGGTACAAGGCACTAACATTGAGAGGATACTAAACATGAAAGCACTTTTGTACAGGACTGTGAGCAGGATTCTGTGCTTTTGGTACGGAGTACTAAGTAGAACACCCCATTCTAGTCCAAACTCCCATTCCGGACATCAGGAAAAGCCCCATTCAAGGTTGTTTGTATTGAAAAACAAAAAATACAAATGTCAAAAAAAATTGCCCGATCTAGGGAGTTGATTGCACAAAATGAAGATAATCTGTGTCTAGAATGGGCAAAATCTATGCCTTGATTACACATTGTCATCAATTCACTCTAAGTTAGCTTCAAATCAATGCAAATCCGTTCATTTTTGCAATAGAAGTGTGCAATTGGTATTCAGGTCGTTATAGATTAGATTGGGTATGTAGGTGATGCAACTACGTCATGCATTGTAACTTGTAATACCTATAGCGCCCATGGCCATTATATGGAATTGCAACACTTTTACTTGCATATAATTGTAGTTATGGAGAACATTGTTCAAGAGTAAAAGTGCTTCAATTATATACAATGCAATGGCTTATTAGAAGAGAATGTATCTTCATTAGAGAAGTTTGTGGCAATTTTTTTTTTAAATGAATCTTTTTGGAAAAAAACAAATTGTACAAGATGATTTTGAAAATGGGTGGAATTTATAGAAACTTTAACCATATAGATTGCAAGATTATAGTATTCGATGTTACAAGAAATTATTTCTGACTCATATCAAATAGGGTTAGTAGACTTTAATTCCTAATGGAGTTAGATTTTTGTATTATACATTTTTTTATACATGCATCCTATATAGTATTATGTTAGTTACATATTTGCCAAATTTTAGAAGTAAAAGAGGCTTCTTGCACATGCTACCCTAGGTTGTTTGCTTGCTTGAAAACTTTTATATCGCATAACTATTGATTTTGGCTCTCAATCAAAAAAATTACACTCTTATAAATTAAAATAACTTGTATAGAAATGTAACAAATTTGTGTTGACTTGGATATACTTCACTGCTTTGGATGTGTTGTCTCAAATACTACTTTCCACTAGTGTTTGGAATTGCTTTAGAACGTGGCATGTTGGACTTACTAGAGAGAGAAAGAGAAATTACTTTAACCATTTTGAAGTATAATGCTTGTATTAAGAGTCCTACTTCAATGCCATAGGACATCAAGAGTGATACTAGATTCACATAGAGTAGATCAACCACTTTAGCAAACAACATATAAGATATATACACCTAAAAGCATTTCAATAAACATCTAAGAATATTGTTGCTACATTTTCAAGTTTAGGTTGACAAATAACAATTCTAAAAATAGATGCAAATTTTTGGAGAAGATATTTTTAGAACTAAGTTTTATGGTTTATGGAATATTATAGAATATTCACAATTTTTACATCCAGTGAGCTTTAATTTTCTATAAGAAATTAAATGTTCAACAATTTACCTACAATATTAGAATTCTTTAAATTTTATAAGATCTTATTGGAAGGTGAAAGACACTAAAATTTGTCTTAGCATGTTTTCTAAGACACAACATCGTAACTCAAAATCTTAATTATAGGTGATCCTAAAATTGATCATTGCTCCTCATATTCAGATGTAGTATTGAAGTAGATGCCAAAATCTGAACATAGTTGCTTTTAATACCTATGTCTTTGTAGCATAGTTGATATAATTACCCCCAACAAATTCTTTATTTATGTGGTCTTAATAGCAACTTAATAAATGGACTTCTAATACAATCTCATATGTATTTATAACCTTGTCAAAGATAGTTGTTTGATAGTATGTTACACATCTAGATAAGTATACAACAAATGCAATTGTAGAATGTATCATTGAAAAGGATTGAGTATTATATTATTATTATTTTGGTCAAAGGAATATACAATTTGTGGCATTCTACAGTAGGCAAAAATTAACAACTTTAAAGAAAATGTCAACTTCCGTTAACTTTTCTTTATTGAAAAGACAACTTGTCCAATTTTTTGGATTGTCAAGAATATTGATCTTCAACAAACTTAATTGCAGGAAATATTAACTTCCAAAACATTTGGATGTAAAATTCATATTTTCCAAGAATAATTGCATTCATTTTATTTTCAATTACAAAATGCAAGACCTCAAAACATTGTAATTGATGTAATATAAATGTGATGCATTTTTCTGTTAATTGATTATTGCAAATTGTTTCCTTGGGATGTGCAAACTGGACACACCTAGATGCTTAGATAGCTTAAAAGCATAGAAATCCAAACTATACTTGCATTATTTTGAAGCACCCATTTCACTCTACAAGTATAAAAATATCTTATTGTAACATACAAGTGTCTATAATTCAATTTTATTCAATTTCAGTTTATTCAATTTCATGTCTATAATTCAATTTTATTCAATTTCATGTCTATAACTCAGTTTTATTCAACAAGATTTGGAATTACTTTACCTTTTGTCAATTTTTTCTTAGAACTTCAAAAAAACTTTTGTGCCTTAGCATGTTGGTATACATCATTTCACATTGTTGCACACAAAAATTGAAGGAAATTAACATTCATAGAATTTAAAATATCAACAATTTGACAAACATGCAACCAATGTTGGTTCTTATAATATTTGAATTTTTTTTTGAATTGAAAGCATAAAATAACATTAGCCATGATTTTAGAAAGTGTACATGTTGCAATATGGACCATTGTCACATCTTAATGCCCTTGCATTTGAAATAATTGTTGAATTCAACAATGCATTCAATTTATAATTTAGTGTCATATAATATGTTTTTAGATTCAAATTTTTTGTCCAAATATTAGAGTTCATGATGCACATAATTGAACCTACAAATCCAAAAAATTAAATCATCATTGTCAATATCATCAAAAATTGCCAATTTTATGAAGGTCAATGTAGTTTTTTGCAATTTTCAACTTTTTGATGATAATGACAATGATAATCTAATTTGAAAGTTTGAAATGTGCACTACCAATACAAAGTCAGTGGTACAAATCGGGTGGCTTTTGACTTGTGTGTTGCAAATTGAGGATCTTCTATAGTACCTTATAACATCCAGACATCTATGACTTGGTATTCATATATATTCAATCACTATAGATTGAAGTTGTATTTAAATATAATAATGTAATTAAGTATGGTAGTATCAAAATACAAACACATATGTAGAAGCAAAATTATGTAGCTAGAAAGGGATTTGAAATCTTTACGGGCAAACCTTTTTGTTTCAAAAGTGGACAAAAGTGGAAACTTTGATATCGATAGGAATAAGTTAGGCTATTTGTTTGTTTTATTTATTCTATTATGTTTTATTTGTTACAATGAAATCTCTTGGACCATGCGCCCCCAGTTGCATTCTTATTATATCAATAAGCTCTGCAAGGAGGGATGCACGAGTTTTGTTTCATAGCATTTGGACCTATAGTCTCGCCTACGGCATGAAAGTATTGAATTTTTGACTTATTTTTGAATTAAAAAATTAGAAAATACTAGTATTTTTATTAAGACTATGGCAACAATACAAAGCACACTACAATAGTATAGAAATTGAAATCCACCATCTTGAAGCTTCATTTTTAGAAGGTTGTATAAATATCAAAAAGAAGAAAAAAATAGGTCTCTATTATTGGATGGTCAAAACATATTTAAACCATTATTATAATTACCGAGTTTCTTCTAAATATAATTATAATTTTATATATATTTTTGATTAATTAAATTGAATTTCAATAAGTAATAAAAGGTCAAGGCTCTAATTTTTATAATTGTCACATTAGATAGACCGTCCATTCAAATTGTCTAATTCACTTGCTAGTCTCGGACATCTAATGACTCTAACCCGTCTAATGTGACTATTCTAAGGTAGTCACATTGTCCGTCTAGTCTGTCTGAATTGTCTAATATGTCCACTCATCCAAGACATCCAGTAATCCTAACTTGCCTAATGTGACAACTATGCTAATTTTTGGTTAGTTTTGGAAAATTTACAATTCTAAGCCTCATTTTTTTGTCAAAAATATTAGATAAAGTATCATTTACACTATCGCCAAATGTGAGTCTTGCACTCTTGACACATCTTGATCCATGCTTAAGTTTGGATAATGAAAAGCCTCACTTCAACTCCAATTAGTTTGTTATACAGTTGAGTTCTCAAGTGTTCAAAACTAAAATACCGTACCAGTAGAAGACAAGTGATACATACACCCGAAGGCAGGTGCGCCAGCACGTGCCACTTATCTACACCTTTAGACAACATCCATCCTTCATCCACTTAAAACCATCCACTCCAGTGACCTTCAACGTACCCTCCTCTACCCAACAAAGATAGTTGAAAGCCTTTTTTTTCTTTGTCAAACATGTGTGTTGCTTGCATGAGCTTGACATATCATTGAGTAGGAAATTGAGGCAAATTGTAATGTAAGTGAAGTTCAGCCAACTGAACATAGTAATGTCAAGGTCTTATAGGAGAGTCCTAATTTGCAGGGGAAGAATTTGGAAGGAAAGAAGTCATTGTAATAAAGAGAAGTTTGTGTTGAAAGAGGTACGTGGTGGTGGTAGTGATGGTGGTTGCAATGCTTTAGTGGAGGTGAGGGACTGGTTATGAGATTATTGTGAGCACTCTGTAGGATTAGGAACACTTTTGGAGGTTTGAAGTGCGAGAGGAAGAGTGGTGGAGGTGGTGGAAACAAGAGAGTGAGCATGAAGCAATGGTGCTATCCAAGGCAATGGCTGGGGCATTGGTGACAAAGTGAGTAAACTTGCAATCATTGTCAATATCACTTGCCATATTCTAGAATGCACATGCTACCCTAGGCTTTTTGCTTGCTTGAAAACTTTTGTATTGTATAACTTTTGATTTTGGCTCTCAATAAAAAAAAAAAATTTGCATGAATAAAACAAATGCCCACACCTTGTGTAGAAATGCAATAGGTTTGTGGTGACTTTGGATGTGTTCTTTCAAATACTATTTTTTATTTGTGTTTGGAATAGCTTTAAAACGTTGGATGTAGGACCTTACAAGAGAGTGAAAGAGAAATAACTTTAATTGTTTTGAAGTACGAATCTTATATTAACCTCTAAAAGAGCATTGTCCATTTGGCGGACATTTAGGATTTTGGGCAATACCTACAGGCTCAATTTTTGTCCTGATTTTTTGAATTTTTTTTAAGATAGAAAAATTGATAAGCTTTGTGGAAATATAATTTTTTCTCAATTGGTGCCCAGAAACAAAATTTATGCCCAAATAAACTGAAAATAGGGGAGAGAAGGCAATAAAAACAATTTTGCAAAAATTTAAATTTTTTTAAAATTTTTTTTTCTCATAGATTATGTTCTTTTCTATCTAGAAAGCTTTGATTTGTTTCATTTGGATTTGTTATAAGAAAGTCATGGACAATCTTGTTTTTTGGGTAATTAGAGCATCTTCTTGAAAAAATAACTTATAGAATTCATTTTTGAATGCAATTTTTATAATTTAAAAAAAAAAAAATCTACATGGATTAGTTTGCTTGCTAGAACAAACTCACCATTGAGATTGGTGCATTTTAGTTCCATTTTAGAGATATTAATAGTTTAGCTTTTCCTTCTATCTCGTATCTTGTATCTACTTCTGCTTAACAATTTTTTGAAGTATAAACCTAAGCTTTTTTGGATTTCTTTTGTTTTTTCTAGACTCTCAACTCAATTCTCCACCATAAATATTTAAAGCTTAGAACTCTATAGTGCAAAAAATTTAAGTTAAAAATGTTCAAAGTCAAAAATTCTGGTTCCGCAATGTGCTGAAAACTAGTTTTTTTCACTTTAAACGTAGCTATCTTGCAATCTGTGCAATCAAAAATTCTGAAATTTTTTCCACATATTGTCATACTAGTTGGGTACAAGATCCTATTGTTAGATGTGCAAAAAAAGTTCAATTTTTTTTACTTGTTGCTATAGAAATGGCAATTTTGAGTGTTTTTTGACAGAAAAATGGCCTTAGTCTTTTAGGGATTAAGAGTCCTACTTCAATGCAATAGGACATCAAGAGTGATATTAGATTCACATGGAGTAGATCAACCACTTTAATTAGCAACACGTAAGGCATGTACATCTAAAAGTGTTCCAATAAGCTTCTAAGAATATTGTTGTTGTATTAGCAAGTCTACATTGACAAGTACTAGTTCTAAAAATAGCTGAAAATTTTTGGAAAAATATTTTTAGAATTAACTTATAAGGTTTATGGAATAATATAGAATATTTATAACTTTGCATCTTCTAAGCCTTAATCTTTTTTTTAAATGAAAGACAATTAAATCTGTCTTAGTATTTATCCTAAGATACAACATCCTAATTCAAAATCTTAATTATAAATGTACCTATAATTGACCATTGCCTCTCATGTTTAGATGTAGTATTGAAGTAGACGCCAATGTCTAAACATGGTAGCTTTTACTACTTACACCTTTGTGGTATAATTGATATAATTAGCTCCATCTTTTTTTATGATGGTCTTAATAGCAACGTCAACAAATGGACTTGTAATACAATTGTATGTGTGTTTACAACTTTATCAAAGAAAGTATTTCAATAAGACGTTTACACATCTAGACAAGTATACAAAGAATGCAATTGTAGAATGTGTCATTGGAAAGAATTGAGCATATTATTACTATTTTGGTCAAAGGACTAAATAATTTGTAAAACTCAATGTGAAAAATTGACAACTTCCTCAAAAATGTCAACTTCTAAATTTTGGTTGTCAAAAGGACAATTTGTCTAATTTTTTGGATTGTCAAGTATATTGATCTTCAATAACTTGATTGTGGAAAATGTTAATTTCCAAAACATTCGGATGCCAAATTCACAATTTTAGAGGACAATTGAGTTCATTTCATTTTCAATTACACGATGCAAGTTAGACCTTCAAAACATTGTAAAACTAAACAAAACTATTCAAATAAATAAGTGTGTTCAGGGCAGTTCACACTTTGCAAGTGAACAACTTGCAATAATCAATCAGTACAATATATGCATCACATTCCCATATTAATCCACTTGATGCATACTTCTTCAAAAGTGATGGAGTAAGTTGCAATATTGGCCTTTACAATTCTCATTTGTGCCTTTAGAAATTTCAAGAGTCAATCTACTCCATAATAATGATTTGATATGATTTTGAGTCAAGAAGCTTCTCTGACAAGAAGTTATATTGAATGGAATTGTAATGGTACCTTTCACTATTCTATAATGAAAGGATACCGCCCTATATAGTCAACATTTGAATAGTAGATCATCTAAGCTTGGTACATTTTTAAACCAGCATGGAAATCTTGACTATATTATGAAGCTTCTATTTCAATCCACAAGCATAAAAACTATCTAATCAAAATATACAAGTGCTCAATATTACTTTGAAACCATAATTGAACAATCCTATAAAGAATTATTAGATCAAGGAAGCAAATGGGGCTAAAAAATATTGAATTGCTACAAGTGCAATCTCCTTATTGTAGGTACATTGAACATTGTCATGACTTTGGTGACATATACCCAATTATCTTATATCTAAATAAAGAACCATCGCCTCTCAAACCTCTCAAATCTCATGAACAACACAATGTAAACAAAGTGAGTATGTATCATTCAAGTAGAAATATCACTCCATAATCATCTTCGTCCGTCAAAAATGTTTTAATCCCTAAAGGTTTTTGATTATGTTTTCACCAAAAACACTCCAAAACTGCCATTTCTAATACAAGTACCAAACTTTAGAAAAAAAACATTTTTGGACACATGTAATCGTAAGATCTTGTAGTGCACTGGTTTGAAAATAGAAGAAAAAATTTGTAGAATTGTAGAATTTTTCAAGATCCGACGGTTACATATAGAAAAAATTTCAAAATTTTTCACCATGTAGATTGCAAGATATTAGTGTTTGAATTGAGAAAAATCCATTTTTTTGTCCCTGCAAAAAAACAGGCAGCTACACTTCATAGGGTCACATTTCTATGAAAAAGTGTCCAAAATGGTGGTTGCTCTTTAGATTCATTTTTGAAGTCAAATTGGCTATATGCTTGAAAAATTTCAGATCATTTGGAATTGTACAACATGTAGGAAAAAAATAGTAAGTAGAAAGAAGTAGAGAATGATTCGAAACACTAAATTGTTAACAATTGAATTATAGAATTGAAAAATGCCAATCCCAATGGTTGTAATGTTGTAATAACCTATCTACACATAGTGTTTTTATTTTTGTTCAAAAATATTGAAAATTGAGTTAAATAAAGGACTTTAAAGTTTATTTTAGAGTAGGGAATCTATAACTGCTCGCAAACTAGAACACCTCATAATTTTCATCTCGTTAATCAAAATGGAATGATTCAAAGCATTTCATGTATATATAAATCTAGAGAACCAATTTCAAATTTTTAATTTTTTTAAAAGTGGTATTTTAAGAATTTTTTTAGCTGCCCGCCGAGCATTGAAATCACATATCATACAATAACTTTTTAACCATGGGGTCAAAAGTTATGAAAATTGTTGGGCCTTAAAGCTACTCCTTGGAAAAATGTTGTGTGAAAATTTCAAAGAAAAAAAATAAAAACTCCACTTGTAGTGAGCTGCCCCAAAATGCTATGTTCTCAAAAAAGCATGTTTAGTGCTTTAGGAGTTAAAATTAAAGGATTTCATTCATGTAGTGTCTTCACCCAATTCCCTAAATCCATCAGAGCATTGCAACACCTTAGCCTAAAAGCCCTAATCCACATTAGTCACATCTGCTTAGCCACGAGTAAATATTGGCTTGGAAAGGACTGAAAACAATTTTGGTTGTCAAAATTAATGACAACCTTAGTTAATTTTTTTTGAAACACATGGACAAACCTTAGTTAATTTTTGGTTGTGGCAGGAACAAAAGTGGTTGTCAAAGGACCATACAACAATATGGTACAAACTACAGTGGTTGATTATTCAGTTTGTGGTTGGCCCATTTGCAAGCTTGTCAATGCACGTGCATGTCTCTACCCAATGGCCTCAGTTACGTGCTACAAGCAGAACCTTGCCAAGCAACAGCACTTGTCCACTGGAGCTTCTTCAGTTTGTCCTCACATCAATTCAGCCAGGCCAAGTAGAATTTAACCCTAGAATGATGTGGCGGCCTAAAAGTGTCGGATGGATGACAGAGAATCCGTCTTATGTAAGATAAAGTGTAAGGTAACAGGTCTAGAAATCGCCCATTTAAGAGCTGAAGGTGAATTTTGGGAGGCAAAGCTTCTTGAAGTAATTTTCAGTAAATTTTCCTTGAAAGAAAAGAGGAATTAGCATCTAACCCAAGCCGTTCCATATTTTTTGGAGCTTTTTGGAATTAGTTATGAAATTTTGAAGTTGAAGTGTCATAGGGCTCGAAAATCGCCCAACCCCTAAAATGTACACAGTTTGTACATTGTTGAAGGCTATGAAAAAGAAACATGTACAAGCAGTGTACATTTGAGTAGGGTGGACGATTTTAGAGCCTGTGCGATTTAAGAGCATGTTACCTTACATGTTCATCCTTGAAACTTTGTGCAAAAAGGGGAGGTCTAGTATTGCAACTTTGACCTCGGATGAGTGCTCTTGGGGTTTGTTTAAATACATGATTCATTCAGTATCAAAAAGGTTGATTTCTATGGTGACTAGCCCATCATTCTAGGGTTAACTTCTAAGAGAATTAACATGCACTGGGTAGATTATCAATCTTTTCAAGAGCTTACTGTTGGAGCCCATGAAGAAAATCCAAGTATGTTGAAAAAGCAAATTTTGTTGAGACTTCACCAATGCAATTAGCATAATCACTGGGTGCTTCATGATTAGTTGTGAAAGAACCTAAATGAGGTCATATACAAACAAGAATTGAAAGAAAAAAAAGCTTGCAAAAATGGAAGATTTGCTGTATAGATTCTACTAACTCATTCTATAATTTATTTTGCCATAAAAACTCCAAACCTACATCCACCTTCTTGCCAAACTCAGAATTTGAAATTTGAAATAATTGATCTTCATTGTACTACAATTTTGGTGTGTCTCCTTGAGGTGGTGGAAACAAACTTTATATTTTCGTCAAACATTGGAAAGTGTGATAGAAAGCAATATTGCTTATTTTTATGACAAAGTATGAATATGTCATTAAATTTTGAAGTGTATTGCCCTATTTCCCATAAGTACCACTAGCTTCAGATACAACAAATAATATACTTATAATGGTCATCTTACTTACTAAAAATGGTCACAATATTATCTTTAAAACTTGCTACAATGTTGAGACCCAAATAGAGATGTGTAAATTGATTGATGTTTTTTCACCCAAAAGGTTCCCTTTGCTCCTATATTGTTGTTTGCACACCCCAACAATGCCCATGAGCTCATTTAAGATAGCGGCACCTTAAATCGACAATAAAAGTGGTTCATTGTTATTTGTGTAGCCACATAGTGAATTTTTTGTTCAAACAAATTAGCAAATTGTAAAGTAGCTACACCCATAACTATCAAATTAAGGGTTTTGAACATAATTATTATTAATAAACATTTAGCAAATTACAGGATCCTATTAGCAAGAAAAAAATAATGTCTTTGCACTTTCAAATGTATTATTTGGATATTGTGGGAATAAGTTGTGAATTTTTAAAGAGCCAAGTGCAAATGCACCTAATACCAACACTAGGATCAAGTGTTCAAATGTAGTACATAATTGTAATCACATCTATTTACTTCTACAGATTTTCTAAGATTTTAGAGGTGATGGTTATGTATACAGTGATGGTTATGGGTACAATGATGGTTATGGATGCAGCTACCTTATTGAAAGATGCTACAAATAGAATCTAAATTTTTTGCTACTTGCACTATTGATTTTGATTTTCTAATTTTTAATATTCAAGAATTGAGTTGAGAATCTAGAACAAAAAATTCAACAAAAAAACACTTACTTTTCACTCATTAAGAAATTGTTAAATAGAAGTAGGTTCAAGATTGAAGGAAAACTAAATTGTTAATAGCTCTAAGGTGGAATTGAAATACAAGAATCCCATGGTGAGATTGTTCTAGTAAACAAACTTAACCTTGTCTAATAATTTTTTCTTAAAGTGTAAAAATTTCATTCAAAAATGAATTCAATAAGTTATTTTTCCAAGAAAATGCTTAGACTGCTTCCAAAACAAGATTTTCCATAACTTTCTCATCACTAGTCCAAAAAGAATGAATCAAAGCTTCAGATTGTATTTTTGAGAAAAATTAAAAATTAAAAAAACTTTAACTTCTTTGTGATTTTTTTTTGGATTGCCCCTCAAACTGCTTTTTATACTTAAAGAAGCATAACTTTTGCTCCCAAGCACTGATTGGAATAAAAATTATATTACCAAAAAGCTAATATGATTTCTTGTCTTCCAAAAAAGTTTCAAAAAATTGGGTCAAAAATTGAGATCACACAAGCCTATCCAAATCCCAAGAATCCCCCGTAGGGACTTTGGGACTTTAGGGATTAAAGCAACAAAGAGTGATGTATGACAAGATGCTCCCTTAAACAGCTAATTTGATCATCTACTCAAGTTCTACTCAATGATTTCACATGCAGATTTGGTTTACTATTAGACAAAAAATAGGCATTTGTTTTAGGTACTCATCAGTTTAAAGTGTCACTACCTTATACTTAAGTGGCGCATTTGGACTCATTGCATGGCCATAATGGTATAATGGTCTTAGAAATAATGTCACTTACCTCATTTTACAATGAAAGATAAAAACTTTGGCTTTCAAATCTTTTACACAAACAGATGGAGATTTTATACTTTTTTATTGTGCAATTTTTAGTGTGCAACTTTCTTAATTTTATGTGTGCATCATGGCATTAAGTTCAAGTCATATTAATAGTTTTTTAATTTTATACAAGGTAAATTATAAAAAATTATCTATGTACTTTGAGTTCTTTTCTCATGAAACTTGATTTTGACACTCAAAATGGTTTCTTTTACTTATGAGCAAAACTAACAAAATGAAGCTCTTAAAGTGCAATTTCTATTCTTTCTATTTATTTGAATAATTCCTAAAAGTGAGCATTCTATTGACATCAGAAGTAAAAGATCTATAACCATATTTATAACCATGTTTCTAAATATAAAGTGACAAAATTTGTTTTGTTTTGTTTTGTATTTGATACGGATTTTCTTCACTTTCATTTCAAAAAGTCATGGTAATTTGAATTTTTCACAAAAAAATCAAAATTCTTTTTGATGGCATACCCATTAGTCATGGTTGAAAACAAAGCAAGTTTCACTCATACATAGCGACAAAATGGAGGATACAGAGTGGATGCAATCAGATTGGCTCCAGCCTTTCCAAAGATGAAATGACTAAAATCTTTTCTTGAGTATGCTTCTCAAACTTTTTATTTTTTTATTTTCTTTCTTTCTCTTTCTTATTTTTTTAAAACAAATGAATGCTTCTCAAGCTTCACTCCTCCCTGAGATTATTGAGCAATCCCGCAAACTGTGCGTCATGATAAATGCCCCTCGCCCATGATTCAATTTGCAGCAACTTACGGCATATACTCTCCATCCTGGATGGCGCCAGTAATTGCTCTGTTTCCTGCAGTTCTGATGTGAAAGAATTTCTACAAGCGTCAATGGAGATTGCCATGAGGTTCTTCCCATCACAGCCAGACCCATTCATACCAACATTCCAATACCCAAATCTGCATTCCGGGTATTTTTGAGTTTTACCAGCTATTTTCCTTCAATTCCCGTCTTCGTAAACCCTAAACCCTAAAAGACCCCTAAACATTCAACAACCTTCATGCTTACTGCCTTTCTTTCATGCACCCCGGCTCATCAGATTGAACCTCCACCTACTCACTTAGCTACCGATGGAGGTAGAACATTCCACACCATCTACTATAGAAACAAGGCAGTGACAGTACATGCTTCTGAATGTTATTGGATGAACCAATTTTCATGTATAGAGTCTGTTTGTTTTTTAATTGCTTTTAATTCTAAATGGAGTTTTTTCCAGATTTTTTCATCTATTTTTTTCCAATGTTTTCAAATTGCAACCCAATCTTTTTCCCAAGTCTACAAGCTAACAATGAACTAACCAGCGATTCTCCCCAAAATTCACCCAAATCAAATACACACTTTTATTACTGGAAATGGCCAAGGAGCCCTAAAAGCTAAACCTAGAAAAACCTAAAAAAGTCCATCCCCTGCAATGTGCTGTAACTGAAATTGCTATAATTCCACATGCTGCTGCTGATCTTGTTTGAAAGCTGGTCTTCAACCCAAGGAGCAAACTATAATTGACCAAGCAGCCTCAAGGTTTCATGGCTGATTTTCTGCCCTAACCCTAAAAGCAGCCTTTTTTAGGGTTTCATGGTGGAGGGTGGAGGGTCATGGTCTGAGTCATGCAGCGAACGGAGTGTGGCTGGAGCCCCAGTAAGTTAACTTAAGTTAAAGTTAAAGTTGCATCCCTACCAGCTCAGCCATTGCCCTTCAAGCATTATTTTACTCTATATTTTGATAATTTTGTTTCCCCAGTAATAACTTTAAGTTTAAGTTACTTCCCTACCAGCTCAGCCATGGCCCTTCAAGCATTATTTAACTTCATATTTTGATAATTTTGTTTTGGTTGGTTCATTGTACTTTTAAGTTATTGGGAATGCATATTCATGGAGCCTCAAGTCAATGACTGACCAATTGGCAACCAATGTTCTGAAAGTTTGGGTGCATCATCATGGCTTGGATCAATGGAAGAAGAAGCTCAATGGCACTAAGTTTTTCACCTACATGAATAAAGAATTTGTTGTGGTGGTTCTACTAATAACTCCACCATATATTTTTACGATATTTTGGTATTAATAACTTCTTTATAACATTGTGTTTCACGTCTATACTAGTGAAAGTAGGTTGCTTCATACTAATTTCTCGACATTCTACACAATATAACTATGTTAAGTTATTCATGTAGAAAGATGCAATAGTGTACAAACCATGTATACTGCATGGACTAGTGTACTGGTTCATAGTTCAGGGTTTAGGTTTAGAGAATGGCATATACCTTCCTCTGGACAAGTAGTGAGTCATGAGGTGACTTCTCTCACGAAGGCAACGGCTAATTGTTAAGGCAAACCAATTTCAATATTTAGTGTAATGACTAAGAATCCTCTAGGTGCCGCTTAGAAAATGGAAGATATTTCTTCGCAAGAGACATGGGCAATTATGGAATTGAATTCTACAGCTCAGTTCATAAGCTTCAGTATATTCCAAAGTTTCCCTTGCTTACTTGGGTCTCTTCTCTACACAAGTGCAACTTTAAGTTAGTGTTTGGAATGAGATATTACATTTGTGTAGGAAGGATGCAGGAATGGGTACATTTTATCTTACATTCTTTGCCTTGTTCTTATATTCTTCATGTGCAAAATTATGTTTTGAGGAAAAAAATCGTTCCAAACTCTATTTCCGTGCATGGGAAAATTTCTGCAGTCAAGAATATCTGCGCTCCAGATACACGTAATTTCTTAAGTGGTTGGAAATGGGTCGTAAGAGTCTACTGTTCTTCAGAAAAAAACAGGTCAGATCCTTTGTTACTTGGTTAGATCCTGCCTGCCTTGGGAGTTGGGACCCATCTCAACTTCATCTGCACGTACCAAGTCAGGCGAGCTGATGACCTTGGCCCCATCAAAATTTGCCTAAATTGGAGAGGAGGCAGGACAACAGTGAGCTGGTTATGTTCAATTTGGACCTGCAGGACACCACTCAGGCAGCTCCCCAAAAGGGTACGCCATACGATGCACACTGTGCGCTGGCCATTACTGTTATGTAGCCAGCGTGCACATGTTGGATACAACACCAACAACACTGTCCACAATTGGTATGCAATTGTGTCAAAAAGTCCAAGCACATGCCTGGAGGTAAATTCACAACTGAGTTAGTATTGGATAAAAATAATAAGTTATCTATGGTGTAAGAACATTTAAGTTTTAAAATGAGTATTGTCTTTAGATTTGATCGCAATTAGGTCCCTGATCAGAAATGGGTGGTTCTACCTTACTCTGAGGGCTGAGGAAATAAATAAATAAATAAATATACAGAAGTTGTTGGCTTCCAACTAAGGACGGGACATTCAGTAGATAAAAGGATGCTTGGTAAATATTTTTTAAAAAGGGACCTCACGACAAAAATTAGAATTTTGTAGAAATTATAGATAATACAGAAGAATTCATCATTTTTTGCAGATTTGAAGAAGAAAAAAAAGTTTTGAAGTCAAGGTTATTTAATCCTTGAAGGCCCTCTTAGAGTAGCCCCACTGTAATGCATTGAAGCAACACTTCAAACTATTTGCACCATAGATCTTAGAAGACCAATGGTGCAAAACATTTAGAGAGTCACTTCATCGTGTTGTAGTGCAGATGCTCTAAGGTAGAAGACTCTAATTGTGCCTATTGTGTACTTCCTCCGTCCCGAAATAAATCCAAGGTTTCTAAATATACTTGTCCAAAATTACATTCAACATTGTCTCTTTACAACTTGATGGACAACAATTGAAGCTAGTCCGAACACCCTAAATAAAAAGAATCTATAGATGTCATGCTCCAAATACTATATAGCAATTCAATCCTTACAATGGGAATCAAAACACAACTTCTAACCAACCAAAGGTGAAGAATTTATTCCAAAACTATACAAAAACTGCTACTTACAAATCTCTTGTTGAGAATTTCCTTGAATTGAATCACAAGACGTTGTTGATATTCAATAGAGAGGACATCAATGAATAGTGTCATTACATCAACGTTGCTCGGAGAATGATCAAAATTAATACCATTGGAGTAGTTTCCCAAAGGGCAAAAATTTGTCACTTTCACCACCTTTTTCAATATACACCGCTTTACTGTTGATTCCATTCTTTTACACCTAGTAGGTTTTAGTAGAAGCTACAATAACTACACAATCCCTTGAAAATAGGAGCAACTCACACATTAATCTATCCATTTCTAGGAAAACCATGATTTATTTTGGAACGAAGGGAGTATGAATACAATACTAACAATTGAAAGTTTGAAATATGCATTGCCAATATAGAGTTAGTGGTGCAAATTAGGTGGATTTTGAATTGTGTTGCAAATTGAGGGTATTCTAGCTTATAACATGTACTAGACATCTATAAAATCATTGTTGTGTACTAATATATGACTTGATATTCATACACATTCAATTATTATAGAATGAAGTTGTATTTAAATATAATAACATAATAAAGTATGATAGTATCAAAATACACATATGTAAAAGCAAAAATATGTAGTTAAAAAGGGATATGCAATTTTTATGGGCAAACCTTTTTGTCTCAGATGTGGAAATAAGTGAGAACTTTGATACCCATAGGAATAAGTTAGGCTATTTGTTTGTTTTGTTTTGTTTTGTTTATTTTGTTTTGTTTGTTACAATGAGATCTCCTAGACCATGCATCTCCCAATTGAATTCTTGGTACCATTGAAAAGCTTTTGCAAGGAGGGGTGCATGAGCTTTGTTTCATGGCATTTGGACCTCTTGTGTGAAAGTTATGGATTTTTGACTTATTTTTGAATTGAAAGCTTAGAAAAATACTATTACTTTTATTTTGATTGTCGCAACAACACAACATACTACCATAGTATATATAGAAATTGAATCCACCATTAAAAAATTTCATATTTAGAAGGTTGTAAAAATATAAAAAAGAAGAAAATAGGTCTCTCTTATTGGATGGTCAAAACATATTTAAATTGTTACTATAATTATCTATTTTTTTGAAATATAGTAATTAAGATTAGAAATTCTAATTTTTGGTTAATTTTGGAAGATTTACAATTCCAAGTCCCATTTTTTTCAAAAATATTAGATAAAGTTTTATTTATACTTATCACAAAACATAAGCCTTGCATTTTGACACACGATTAATTCTAATTCATCCTCTTGATAACTTCAAAATTAAAATATTATACCAATATGAAAACAAGAAATATATACGCTCACCTACTACCCCTAAGGACCACATTTATCCCTTATCCACTTAAAATCATCCACCCTAATGACCTTTGGCCCTCCTTCACCAAGTGAAGATAGTTGAAGTTTTTTTTTTCTTGTCGAACATACGTATTGCTCGTACAAGTTTAAAATCACTGTGTAAGAAACCGCAGATGATTGTAATGTGAATTAAGTTCACAAAAGTAGAAACTTTGATATCTATAGGACTTGAAATCTACCAACAAGAAGCTTCACATTTAGAAGTTTCTAAAAATATAAAAAATAGGTCACTATTATTAGATGGTCAAAGTATATTTAAACCATTGTTATAATTACTAGTTTTCTTCAATTATAAATTTTACAATTATAAGTTTTATAATTATATACAATTATAAATTTTAGCTTATTTTTAGGTTAATTAAATTGAAGTTTAACAAATAATAAAAAGTGGAGGCTTTAATTTTCATAGTTGTTACATTGGATAGACTGTCCATCCAAACCATCTAGGACGTCTATTGATCCTAATTGATCCGATGTGATTACTCTAAGGTAGTCACATTGTCCGTCCAATCCGTCCGAACTATTTGTCCATCCAAAACATTGGATGGTCCTAACTTGCCAGCCTAGTGGTGACAATGCTAGTTTTGGTTAATTTTGGAAAATTTACAATCCTAAGCTCCAATTTTATCAAAATATTAGATAAAATATCACTTATACAATCACAAAATGTGAGTCTTGCACTTTTGACACATCCTAATCCATCTACATGTTCGGATAATGAAAAGCCTCACTTCAACTTCAATTAATCCATTGTATAGTTCAATTTTCAAGTGTTCAAAATTAAAATACTGTACTATTAGGAGACAAGTGATACATATTCTCGGAGGTAAGTGAGTGTCACGTGTCTGCCTCTTTGGACTACATCCATCCTTCATCCAATTAAAATCATCCACCATAATGACCTTCAACCCTCCTTCATTGAGCAAAGATAGTTGAATTTTTATGGGCCCCGTTGGAAACACTGATGCTCCCAATGTTGGGGACGCCGCATAGCGCTGAGAACGCAAAGAGTAGGGAACACCAAGAACGTTAAGAATTTGGATTAAGATTTGTAGGTGAAATGTTTTCCTTATCAAACATATGTGTTGCTCACACAAGCTTGAAAGATTGCCATATTATAGGAAATCGAGAATGATCGTAATTTAAGTGAAGTTTGCAAGTGGGGACTTTAATATCGATATATAATAATTGAAATTCACCATCATGAAGCTTGATATTAAGAAGGTTCGAAAAAATATCAAAAAGAAAAAAAATAGGATTCTATTATTAGATGGTCAAAACATATTTATAATTATTAATTTTTTTCTAAATATAATTATAAATTTGATTTTTTTTAGATTAATTAAAGTGAAGTTCAACAAGTAATAAAAGGTGGAAGTTCTAATTTTTATAGTTGTCACATTGGATAGACTGTCCATCCAAATCATCCGGTTTACCTGCCCGTCCGGGATATCTAATGACCCTAATATGTCCGATGTGATTATTCTAAGGTAGTTACATTGTCCATCTAGTTCGTCCAAACCATCTGATATGTCTGTCTATCCAAGACGTCCGGTGATCCTAACTCACCGGCCCAATGTGATAACAATGCTATTTTCTGGTTAATTTTGAAAAATTTATAATTCTAAGCCCCATTTTTTTGGTCAAAATTTTTAAATAAAGTTTCATTTATACTATCACAAAACCTTAGTCTTACATTTTTGACACATCCTAATCCATCCTCATGTTTGGATAATGAAAAGCTTCACTTCAACTCTAGTTAGTCTGTTGGACAGTCCAGTCCTCAAGTGTTCAAAAATTAAAATACCGCACCAGTAGTTGAGAAGTGATACATATGCCACCTGTCTGCCCCTTCAGACCACATCCATCTCTCATTCACTTATAAAATCATCCACCCCAATGACCTTCCGCCCTCCTTTACCCAGCAGAGATAGTAGAAAGTCTTTTTCTCCTTGTCGAACATGTGTTGTCGCACGAGCTTGAAAGATCGCCCGTGTCGTAGGAAACCGAGGCTGATCGTAATGTAAGTGAAGTTCAAAGTGAAGTTCAACCAACTGAACATGGCCCTGTTGAGTTCTTGTAGCGGAGTCGAGATTCGCAGGGGAAGAATTTGGAAGGGAAGAAGTTTTTGTAATTAAGAGAAGTTTGTGTTGAAAGCGGTACGTGGTGGTGGTGGTGATGGTTGCAGCGCTTTGGTAGAGGTGAGGGATTGGTTATGAGGTTGTTGTGAGCGATCTGTAAGATTAGGAAACGTTTTGGAGGGTAGGAGTGTGAGAAGAAGAGTGGTGGAGGTGGTGGAAACGAGAGAAAAGCAGGAAGCGATGGGGCTGTCCAAGGCAATGGCCGGGGTGTATATTGCATGCGCAGCTGCGACGTGCGCTGCTGCAGCTGTGGTGGTCACGAAGCGAGTGAAAGTGCGATCACAGAAGCACACGGCGCGCAAAATTCTGATGGAGTTTCAGGAGGCGTGCGACACGCCGCTGGGGCGCTTGCGGCAGGTGGTGGATGCCATGGCGGTCGAGATGCACGCCGGGCTCGTTTCCGAAGGCGGGAGCAAACTGAAGATGCTGCCGACGTTCATTGACCACTTGCCGGACGGGTGTGTGCTTGCTTGCCTTCCTTTGGAGAACTCTCACGGCCTTGTTTTGCTTAATCTATTATATTTTGCTTTTTCGCTTTTTCTTAATGCCTTCAATACTCAATACCCAATTACGTATTTGTTTCTGTTTTCCTCTCTTCGGAATTCCTCCCGAGTTCAAGTTTCGAAGCGTGTTCTCTCGAGATCTGTACTTTTCGAGGTGTTTTGGAAGCTTAGTTTTAGGGTGAAAATATGACGGAACTCTTTGGCAGTGAGTTAGGTAGTGCTCGAGCGTTATGATTCAGATCATAATTTAGGCAATGTAGGGAGTTGGACAGGGTTTTCTTCCCTTTTTTTGGCAGAGATTGTGCCGGGAAATTGGTAGTTTCTATTCTCTGTTTTGTTGTGTTTTGTTTGCACCTTCCTGTCTATGGATTGACTCGATTTCTGGTTTCCTATCCGATTCTCTATTGTGTTTAAGCAGCCTCTGTCTTGCTTGTTAGAGTTAGTTTTATTGACTTGTCAGCTTGAGTTGATATCAGTGTTAGATGTACATTAATTTGTTCTCGTAGTGCACCTTAGTACGGTAATTAATGAATGAATGAATTAATCGTATATAACACATTACTTTTGAAGTTACGGGATTAGGATTTTATAATCGCACTAATCTAGGTTCCTGAATACAATGTATTTGTGGAGGTAGCAGTTGCCGAGGTTAATTTTAGAGCCAATTTTCAAAACAGTATTTTCTTAGGCATTGCCTCAGCTGGCCCACGGTCTGTGGTCGTACCGTTTTATTTGGACTGCTACCA
Organism: Neckera pumila; assembly: GCA_963969595.1. Lineage (NCBI taxonomy): Eukaryota > Viridiplantae > Streptophyta > Bryopsida > Hypnales > Neckeraceae > Neckera > Neckera pumila. The sequence continues at coordinate 41,965,377 of OZ018409.1, read as the reverse complement.
AATACCAACCAGGAAAGACGCGATTTTGGATTCAGAGGTCGGGAGGGCTTTGTGTTTGGAAATTGGCCGGTTGACGTCATAAATTTACGCTGGTTTGTCGTGCACTCTTTTGTGACCAATTGTCTTCGGTGATCTGCACTTGTAGTCTTGATAAGTTTAGTTTAGTTTATTGTGTGCAGTCACGGTTCGAATTTGAGTTTGATATGAATTAAACCTAACTGGCCTTAGGGGTTTATATTGTGGAGACAATTTAGATAGAATGCTCAATTGACCTCTTGATGTCCTTTTGAGAAGTATATATTTTGTGATTTTTTCGTACGATTTTCTGAAAGTATGGGGTGGTTGGACAGGCACGAAAAAGGTCTTTTCTATGCCGTGGACTTGGGTGGTACCAACTTCCGGGTGCTCCGCGTTCAATTGGGCGGGCTGGAGGGTAGAGTAATTAAGCAAGAGTACGAGGAAGTTGCCATTTCTGCTGATCTGATGCTTGGAACAAGTGAGCAGTTGTTCGATTTCATTGCCAAAGAGTTGTTGAGCTTTGTGGCCAGGGAAGGCGACGACTTTAGGCTGCACGAGGGCCAGTCGCGAGAAATAGGGTTTACCTTTTCATTCCCTGTGAAGCAAACGGCTGTAAACTGTGGCTCTCTCTTGCAGTGGACCAAGGGTTTTAAAGTAAACGATGCGGTAAGTTCTGCAACCTGTCCGCTGAATTTGGTAAAGCATCTATGTTGAAACTCAATGCAAGAAGTCTACTACTATAGTCTATATTTTGGTGAGAGGAACGAAGGCAGCTAACATTTCATTGGGCTTACCTTCATTGGTTTGTTTAACCCTGTCTGCATCTTCTCTAATTTCAAATTGCCTCTTCGTGTAGTTCACAGGCTCTGAAGGTGTTAATGGTACTTTGTTTCCGCGAGGTTATACAAATTTGAGATGCTGAGAGGGCTAAAGGATGTAGGTTATGATTTTTATTACAATGAAGAAGTTGTTTGCTCGAGTTTGCAGGTTGGCCAGGATGTGGTTTCAGCTCTTCAAGGTTCTATCGAACGACAGGGGCAGAAGATGAGGGTTGCTGCTTTGGTAATCCCATTTGTTTCCTAGTTATTTCACGCACGCAGTTCCCATCTTGGACTTAGTTGTACTGTACTTCATCAGACCCCTATTATGTAACTTCAAGAATATTTGAGCACAATTTTAAGTTCCCTCGTCGAGCGTCCCTAGTGTATCGAGAATCATCAAACTTGAAAGATAAAAGAGAAATTCGAGGCTAAGGTCCTCACTGCTTAAGCTCAGAGCTATGTACTTTTTGACTGTAGGCTTATTGGGCTTTTCTGTAATCAGATTTCAGCAGTTGATGTTAAGGTGAACTAGTTGCAGTAAGGACAAGTGAGTTGATGTCGGTTCCATCGGCAGTGAGTGCTATGAGAAGGCTGTTAATTAGTAGGAATTGAAGTGGGGAGTCTAGCTATCGATCGGAGGTGGTTTGAAGCACCTGAACTATTTAGCTGACGTGTATATCATGGATGGTTAATGCAGGTCAACGACACTGTAGGAACTCTAGCTGGTGGCCGCTACTGGAATAACGATGTCATGATAGCTGTCATATTAGGTACAGGCACCAATGCCGCCTATGTGGAGCGAGCAGAGTCCATATCGAAGTGGGGTGGCGAACTTCCCAAGTCTGGCCAGATGGTGAGGAGCACTGCCCAGCTTGCATTTCGACAGCTCTTGCATCCGGGCTGCTTTAGATCTTATTTATCACGAACCCTGAAGTTTTAGTTTTTTAAGGCAATGATTTGCTCGTATGGTATCATATATCTGGTGAATTGGAACAGTGACAGCATGCGCCGTGATCGATGTAGTAACTGAATGCATGTATTCAACGACTTCATTGTACAGGTGATCAACATGGAGTGGGGAAATTTTTGGTCATCGCACTTGCCTCGGACGTATGTCGACGAGTCTTTGGACAACGAGAGTCTGCATCCAGGAGAATATGTAAAGTTTCTATACAGCATTTGATATGATGCATGTGCTGTCTGCGATACCTGCTCATGAATCTCCTTCGGAACGAATTGAAGAAGCTGATCATGAATGCTGTGCGTTTTGGTTTCAGGGCTTCGAAAAGATGATCTCTGGGATGTACTTGGGTGATTGTGTGAGGCGTGTGCTTGTCAGAATGGCACAAGAAGCTGGCATCTTCGGTCCTCATGTCCCACACAAGCTTTTGGAGGCCTTCTCCCTCCGGTGCGTGTTCTAAAACACTCTCGTCACCCGTCTTGAGATCGAATTCGTTCACCGTTGTCATCATTGAGAACGGAGTATTACTGAGTTTTGGATGTGTTTGTGTTTGTGACAATTGAACTGAATTTTGCGGTTCTTTTTCAGGACACCGGATATGTCTAAGATGCATCACGACGATAGTAGCGACCTTAAAACGATTACAGAAGTTCTGAAAAGAGTATATGGGGTACGTGTGTGACTGAGTACCTTGTGTACAATTACCTTTTAGGTGTTTGGCTTGCCTTCTGGAAGCTGAGTGATTTTGATTTGCAGCTCAGTGACATGAATGTTTGGCTTGTTGCAGATTCAGAACACAACGGTGGGAATTCGCAAGATTGTCCTTTCTGTTTGTGACATCGTGTGCCAGCGGGGGGCCAGGCTGGCCGCTGCCGGCATTGTGGGCATCTTGAAGAAAATCGGAAGGGACGGAAGTTCGACCAGCGGTTTGATCCGACGAACCAACGTGTCGGAACAGAACGACGTGAATGGGGTCCATGACGAGCTTCCTGTGACTTCCGGCAGCGGGAAGACGGTGGTCGCCTTGGACGGGGGTTTGTACGAGCACTACGCGGAGTTCCGGAATTACATGCAAGAAGCGGTGATGGAGCTCCTCGGCGAGGCGGCCAAGAACGTCTCGATCGACCTCTCAAAAGATGGCTCCGGCATTGGAGCAGCTCTCCTGGCTGCGACGTTTGCCGAGTATGTACCCACCTGATAAATTATGCCGAAATTATTGAGTAGCTTCACTCTAGCTCTGATGATTAACATCCTTTAGTCAATTAGTTGTTACTTTATCCCCGAAACCAGTGCTTCTCTCGCTTTGAAGCATACGGCTTGTTGTTGGCTTGTCATGTGTCCTGACTGTATAAATGAAGTCTCAATACATTTTAACTATACAAATCACATCCCTCTACTGTCGTCCTTAATTGTCAGCTCATGAATAGTTTAGTTCCGACAGGGACACAATTAGGACACAGGGTTTCATTTCCTGGTACCAAACGTGTACGAATAGTACGAACTTCTGGATTAATTCATTTTATCCGCTAGTGTCCAACCCCTCTTCCCTTCCCTTTCCTTCCCTTCGACCCTTCCCTTCCCTTGCTCGTGTACTGCACGGCCTTGCTTGGAAACGACGGTGATGCATAATTATATGCTTGAGCTAGGTCTCACGCAGAGTTTGTACAACGTCGAGTCCTAGTTTTGTACAATCCTCGCACCCCTGATAGAACAGCGGGCGGTTGGAGCTTGGCAACACCCGGCAGCGGAAGTATGGCTTGTCTTGCAGTTTTGTACCGTTGCTGGCTAGTCCTAAATAGGATCTCTTGCGAAGCGAATGGGTATACTCGCTGGCAGCTTCTTCATTGTCGAAAACATGTTCACCATTTTATTTATTTAGTGGTGGCTCACTTGGCCGACTTGGAGCTCATTCAGAAGCTCCGAGGTTTTTGCTTATGTAGCGTCACTCCTACTCCCTTGTTATATATTCTTTTAGTGGGCATCTATGTGGGTGAGTTCATTTGTGGTCCCGGAGGACAGTACATCCTCAGTACGTTTTTTTCCTTTCGTTGGTATTGTGAGTATGGATTTTTTCTTTGGATGTTAATTTGGTCTCCATTTAAGTGTTGTGTGCGATAACTCTTGTATGTATATATCTAATTTCTTATGACACTGGCCTTGTGAATGGGTGAGTGGATTTCCTCCCTTGTGCTCATCCAGTTGACTGTAGTCTAGAATGACGTAGTGGAAAGTGGATGAAAATAGACAATGGAGTGTTGAACATCTTAAATCTATGATTTCAAGAGTAATTTGATTTATCACTTAAAAACTAATTTCATGATTCATCGCATGATTTAACTGCTAACTTCGTGTTTGACCTGGTTTATATGTGGCAAACAGAAAGAAACAAAGAAAGTTCTCCAAGCAGAAATCCTGTGGCACTCACCATTTCTCAGAATGCCCAACCACTGCATACCAGCTGGGTGCAACGTTGAAGCTGGGTTGCCATGATGATTGAGTTGGAGAACAAATGAAAAGCATCTTGTCTGATACCCTGTATTTCATAATCTGCTGAAAGTGATCCCAATCCCCTGCCAACTAAAGCTTTGATTCTCTTGTATGTAGGTGTTGATATGACTCTATTTGCTTTTCTGTACCAACCCTCAGGTACTGTACTTATTTCTTTTACCCTGAAAAAACGCCACCCCCCATGACCTAAGGCAGTCACCAAAATACTCTGATTATTGGACCAATAGGTGTATTCTTTGTTTTTTATAGTTAACACTGAAGTCATCCATTGGGGTCTGCAGCATCTCTAAAGGATTAAATCTCAATCTGTACGGTGTATGCGTAGTGCGATTCCCTGCCCCATGGTGACTCCCTCGTGTAGATCAGATTGTTTTATCCTATCTCATATTGATCAACATTACCACTTGCATTAGAATGACGTCAACCCAGAAATCCATGTGGAGAAATGACCTGTATCTTGGCCTTGGAATTGGATCTTGAGTCTTGTGCAAGGAAGTTTCAGAGTGGTTCACATCCCTAGCTAATTCTTTTGAGCCTCCTATGGTACTCCCTTCAGTCCTTGAAAGTAGTTTCTGTCTGGAATTGTGTACAGGGGCTTGCTTTTGTTGAATTCTTCGTACTTATTGAACCTTGGAAACATTTGATATTTTGAATTGTGCACATATTCTCTGTTTATTAGTCTGCTGATTGCTGTGCACTTGCGAATTCTTTTCAAATTTTGAGCTCCTTTGTTTTGGAGTGTCCTTGGACGTCTGCAGTGAAGTCCCTGGCGACATGGGAACCACTTGTGGTTTGACATAAAGGTAAGTGAGCTCATTGTGGGTGAAATGGGAGTACATGTCAGAATTTGAATTACACCACCATTACAATTTTGTTTGCAATGGGCTCGCTGCCGTTTGTGTTCACAATGGGCTCATTTACCTTAGATGTAGGATCTATCAAAGATGCTGAAACTAATAGGCGACAAGTTTTGTAATGTGTTGTGGATCTATACTAAATTTAGTTTGAGGCATTTTTGAATACATGGAAAACAATATTTTGTTTTTTTTATTGAAATTATGAAAGGTCCTTGAGATGAGTTATTGATTTGAATTGAAATTTAGAATCTGAACCTCAAAGGAACAACCATAATTTAACCCCTAAGTGCCTAAGCCTTTCCAAGTTTGTTTTTCTTATGAAAAAAGAGCATAAGCTTATAGTTGTCTCCAATGAAGAATTTTTTTTTTTTCAAAATTTAATTATAGAAATGGTCAACCTTTGAAAGACATTGCAAGCCCCACGGGCATTTTGAAAGTCAACCTTGCATTTTTCACTGGTTTTGATTTTAATTGCTTTTGAACTTAATTGAGAAAATTTAGCTCCTATAGTCTACTTTTTATTCCATTTGAATTTTTTTCAAAATTGTTAAAATTGTAATTTTTGTGACACTTTGAAGATAGTATCTTAAAAGTTCAAAGTACACCATTTTTTGAACTTTTCTATCAAATTTCTCTTATTATGAGCTTAAGGAGTACATCAATTATACCATGATGTTTGTCACTATTATTTCTATTTTCCTTAAATAAATTCATACTACTTAAAGCATTTTTGTAATTACAATGAACTTTACAAAGAAATTTCTTTAAAAAATAAAATAAAATAAAATCTAATAATTCTAATGATGATAAAAGGAAATTAAATTTTAGACATATATTACTATGTATGAAAAACGTTAAATTTTTGAAATATGTGTTTAATTGTAGAAATCTAATGAAGTTTGACCAAGTTCAGACATGAAATGTTCTTTAAGGATTAAAGAGTTGGTTTAGTACTGTGTATATACTACTTTTGAGTGTGAAATTGTATAGGACATTGAGAGGATTTGAGGGCCTTAGAGGGCTGTGAGTTCCCTTGCATTTCCAGACTGTGGGAATACATTAGATGATATTTGGGGGTCTTGGAGGGCTGTTTCAGGCTTGCTCCCTGATCTGCCCAGATTCAGTGAACGCCAGTCAGGGTGTGTCAGAAAATTTTTTTTTCAAAAAAAAAAAAAAAAAAAAAATTTTTTTTACCAAAATATCATTTTAAGCAATTTTTTTATTTATTTTTTAAACGACGTGGCAGTTGCTCGACCACGTCAGCCAGCTGCTGTTGCGTTCCCGCAGTCTGGGAGCGCAGCAGACAGCAGGGGAATTCAAAGCCTTCCAAGACCTCTGAATCTCATCTAATGCAACTGCAACATCTGGTTGACGGGTCATAGCGATTGCCACGTCATTTTTTTTTATTTGCTTAAAGTGATATTTGAAAAAAAATTAAAAATTAAAAGAAAAAAAATTCTGAAAACTTGTACCACTGTTCACAAAATTGGGCTAGATTGGGGAATGGGCCTGAAATAGCCCTCTAAGGCCCCCAAATTTCCTTTAGTGATTGAAAGATTACAGTAAAAGAAATGAAAGTATCCTATTTTTAGTGTATTGACCCCCTCCCTACAAACTTTGAAAAATTTGCATTTTTAGGATTGAAGGTGACATGGCAACTTGAAATTGTGTTAGCACACTAAAATGCACTTTCCAATACCTTAAGTTCAAATGAAGAGCTATCAAACTCGTTGTGCTATCAAACTTGCTAACATCCACCTTACAATTGTTGAAATGCAATTTTTTTTGTAAGTAGAAATCACAAATAACTCCAAATCAACACTTGCATGTTTGAATTTTCAACAGTGAAAATCATGTAAATACTTTACTCTTTCTATTGAGACTATGTTCAAAGCAATGGATAAGTACAATTTTTCAAATCTCAAATCAAGTAAAATTGTCAAGCTTTGATCTTCCACTAATGGTACATATATGCCTTTGAGGACCTCTCAAGAACCAAATATTTACCTTTTTTTGTGAAACATAAAAGCTTCTTATTGTTAACCTTCAATATTGCCTGTAAAAAAAAATTCAAAATGGTCAAAGGAATTTAACTACACACACAAAAGAGCTTGAAATTTATAAGCGACCATATATGGATGCTCAAGTAGTTAGGGATTAAGAATTTTCTAAAATTAAAATCATCCCTTCATTTAACAATTGAACTGGACTATGAAATTTAAATAAAAACTTTAGTCTTTTTTATATTCGCAATTACACTTGTTTTTATTTGAATATAATAGTAAGGATTACAATATTGATATGATGGGGGTATTCAAATCACATGTCATATGATTGGTGTATCCACTATATATAAAGTAAACTCTTACTGATGGATTTAAGGTAGGTTTTACATTCTTAATTTTTAACTGTCATTGTAACATCTTGAGTGGTTTTCACTTCTTGAGCTTTTCAAATAACAAGTTTGCATCCTTCCCATTATTTTCTTGAACATATTAATTCATAGTTTCTAAGCATAGTTCTACCAACATTTTTGTTGATTTTGAATAAGAGACTCTAAATCAATAGTTAAAAAAATCAATTCCAAATTCCAACATTAGCCAATGTCAATATTGAGTTAAATGTGGACTTCAAAATGCAAGAAATTTATACTAAAGAAGGTAGTTGTTAAAGAATTTGAGCATCATGGATATTCAATTCTTTTTTTACATATGTGCTAAGATGTACCAATCCCCAAATTGTTGGAGGGAAACATATTTTTTCCATAATCATTTGAACTTCTAAGAGAGCCCAATGGGAACAACTGTAAGCTACAATCGAGTAGTTTTTATTCTTAAACCCATTCCAAATCACCTCCATTTTAGCTATGTAGGCTGTTCAATTTTTGTACAGCAAGAGATGATTATTGATTAGTTATGGCACAATTCTTGGGGCAATTGTGGTGCATTATAATTGGCTATAAGACTCTCAATATTGTAACCAATCTTTGGTAGATTTTGCAACCAATCCTTAGTTGGAAATAGTCTATATGATTAGTTTGGGTCAAAAAAAAATTCCAACTAAACTTTTTTAGTACTTATGTTTTGAGAAATAAAAATCTGGAAAATTGTGGAAATCTTCCAAACTCTATTTTTGCACACGGGAAAATTTCTACACTGAAATCCACCCTCCAGATACATGTAATTGCTTAAGTGGTCAAAAATGGGTCGCCTCCTTTATACTTTGTGTAATTTGTGCTCTTTAATATCTACTAACCAAAATTTCAATTTTGAAACCAATATTTCCAATTAAAAATGTTTAGGGTGTAACAATTACAAAATGCAAAATATTGACTTTGACGGTAAGGATGATTTCTCATCACTAGATGTCGCATTTCCTCTTCTACAGTAATCCTCATCAGAGTCATAGATGCCAAGAACTATAACACGTCCACATTTAGGTCACAACCCCAAGGTCCTTTAGGTAGGTGTTAACTCCTAAATGCCCAAGGCTTGTTTTGAGTTTTTTGGAAATTGCTCTAACTTGGACAAAATGCCAACATTTTGATAAGTTGTATCGATTTTTTTTGAATTGTAACCGTACAAATTCATTCATTACATCTTTTATTTGCAATTTAATATCTTCATAATGATTGACCATGAGGGTGTTAAAATTGCAAAAGTGATGTAAAGTCTTTCAACCCTCTTTTTACAAGTCAAATCTAAAAAGTTGTTGACCAAAAAAATTGAGGTTAAAGAGCCTAACTTGTATAACCCCAATCAATTTACGGCTTCTTAAAATCTACTCTATAATCTTTTTAAATGAATTTTGAATGTGTATTTGAGGCTCATTTCCAAAAGCTCTCAATACTACGGGAAGTCAAGATTGCACTAGTTACCCTTGTACAAAATCATGAATAGAAAAATCACTATCATTTATTTTCAAGATCGGATATTCAATGCTAAGCTAGACTTCAAGAAGAACCTTCTAAAAATATAACCTACTAGAAAATAGCAACTTAGTTAGGTTTTATTTAACTTCAAAGTTTTGCAAACACCACATTTGGGTGCCTCGAACATTTAGCGGTTAACATACCATGCCATTCATACTCATCCGCCCCCCCCCCCCCCCAACATGATTATGCATTCCACCGATTGTCATGCATTGGAAATTGAACAAGGCCATCAATGATGCTAGTCTGTGAGCATATATACAAATAGATATCCTACAACCATTGACGGTGCTTATAATATAAACACTTATAATATAGGTATCTATAACATAGTTACACTATAATTTTAGAAGGTTTCTATGATATACACTTACAACATACCAGGTGTATAGCTCACGTAATAGCAACCCTCGAGCTACCTTTATGGGTCAAGGAAACTTGGGAGCTCCTCTTTAGCCCTCCAATTTAGCGCTGGATCGCTCGGAATGCTGCAGCCACATCACAGATTCCTTCTTCATCAGAAAGATATATAACATACTGGACTTCCAACGGAGATACTGAAGAATGTGCATGCTTCTGCAACCGAGTCTGCAACCCACGGTGAAGCCAAGCATGTTTTGTATAGGGCAATGCCCGCAAAGGAGGGCACTGCGCCAAATAATCAGCCGACAAGGAGGGCAAAGCCCAACAAGGAGGGCCAATTATTTGGCACAATGCCCGACGATAAGAGTATTGCCCGACGTAAATCACGATTGAAAGAGGAGATAAAATTGGATGAAACAATGAGCCGGATGAAAAATCCGTAATTCCAATTATGCGGTTTGCCTGCGTAATCGGGGATTACGGCATAGAAGCTTCCCGCCGATTGAACGGGACGGGAACCAGGAGTGGTTTACGTAGGATATAAGCCAAAACTTACATCATAAATTTTTTCTGAATTCCATGTTGAACACTAAAAATGGACACTCAAACCATTAGGAACCCCATTCCGTCTTCTATAATGAACACTCTTACCGACGACTCAAATCTATTAGCAAGTGATGTAAGTATGACTCGGCTAAATTGGTTGATAGTCACTGATCTTTGAATAGGAAATGGGGTTGATAGTGGCCCTAATGGTGATCTACAACCTTCCACCAAAAAATTGCAGAAGATATTCATACAGAGAGATTAAACTTTGATCTCAAGAGATTGGGTTCTTGAACCCAAATCTCTCCACACCTCGCACTGTGATCTCCCAAAAACCACCCTCGTAAAATTGTTAAAAATGATTCTACGTGACTTCTCAGACATGAGGTGCAAATACCGTACCGCTACGTCAGTTTCAACACTTGTGAGTTGAAAATTTTTAATTTTGGAATCCAGACAGCACGAAATGCAATTTTTAAAATTTCAAATTATTGGGAAAACTTCTAAATTCTGGCATTTCAGATTTCACCAAGAACTAAAAACCTTCAAATAAAATTTTCTTTGTTTTCTGGATAAGGTGGGCAAACCCCAAAATGCAACACTGACCCTAAACCGCCATCTTCACTTTGTGTGCATCTCCAAAATCAATTATGTACCTGTGTCGAAGAAACTGTTTTAGAACCAAACTTTGTTCCTTCACAACTTTTACATATGGAATCCACATGTTGCGTTCTTTGGTGCATTGGAATCTCCTTTCACTTTCTAATAAGAAGATATGAAATTTGAACAGTCTAATACTAGTAACTAGGCACAGTAGCAAAAAGTGGCGCTTGGAGGGTACCCACCTTAATGGTCTACAAATTTAACAAACTTTGGAAGTGCCTCAAATTTTGGTTAAATTATTTACGAAACTGACCCAGACGTAGGGATACATGGGATCTTAAGGAGAAGCAAGAAAAAACCTGAATAGCACAAAGTGAAACAGCTTGCGCAGGAACAATCCTCTCAGTGGGCTCTGGAGTAGGGGCCACAGCAGCAGTAGCTTCAGCTAGTTGTTACACAACCTGCTTTCCTGTTTCTCGCAACAACTCCTTTGCTGCCATACGTCCTTTACACGTCTGAAAAAAAATTGAAATTCAAATGAACATTTAACACATCAAAAGTCCCAAGTCTGTATTATGAAGCAAGCAACTGCTATAAAGTTGCCGGAAACAGTGCTCAAGCCCAGTGCCTGTAGAAAACCCTCGTATCCAGAATTATGGATCAGCAACAAGGTGTTACAGCATTTTGTTCCTTTAAAGGCTTGGAATTGAAGAAATAAGGTACAACACATAGAAGTCTATTAGAATCCATGTAAGCCCGCATCCCCAAAGATTGCACATGACAGAAAGGAACTCACTTCAGAACAGTTTTGAAGCCAAGGCGCGCGTACTTGTCGTCTGGAGGAAAATCAGAACCACCAACGAAAAGACATGCAATACAAATTTCGCTTACTGATTAATACTTTCAAGAGCAACTACTAAAAATGACCTCGAAGTAAGGACGGGACAACGCGCACCTTATCGACATCAGGTCGTTCTTCTTTATCAACCTGCGACCTTAATGTTGATAAACCAATCATTTTGTAGTAGATTGACTATAGGAACCCGTAATTCAACTCGCACAGAGTTGAAATGCTGCAGGTTTAGTAGTGCTACTGTATTGGGGCCCATCATCAAACTTGCATACAGTTGAAACACTGAAGGATTAACAGAAATACTTATGGCACCCACTGATTTAACTTGCATCGAGTTGAAGTGCAGAAGAGATTCCACCTCCATAACATGCCACCTGACCCAACAAGGCTTGAACTGAAAATATAATGTGCCACTTTGGAAGTTCGTAGCCAATAATGATGACTTCCGAAACATATTTTTAACATTCGAAAGTCAGGGCATGGGTTCCTCTTTCTATTAGTATATTTTGAAACCTTCGTTAAATGATCCAATGTAACTCCTGTGGATTTAATTTCAAGAACCTTCAAGTGCAAATCTAACGCAAAATTTTCATCGCATAGGCAAGGGTATGAAAAATGCATCAAAATGTACATCATGAGAAATTTGATAACTGATAGAAAAATCGGCTTGTCTTCAGCTCGTGCTCTGGCAAAAGCTTCCTCACCAATCCACCTGCAAGCAGCAACATGGAACACAAGATACTGAAAGTATTTTTGACATAAAAAATCATAGAAGATAGTAAATTTAGCCACAATGAGGGGATTTAGGATAGGGCAACAAGATAGGCCATACTAAACAATTCGCACCATTGGAGTTCCAAGATGTGGTTTGGAGAAAAAGTCAATTTCAGAATCACATTCTAAAACTCTAAGAGGGGCTAGAAAACAGTAGTTTCAAGAAGCAAAGAGTTGTGTTTTTGAGCTCACTTTGGTAACCAACCTGCAAATTGCGAAACTGGACAGCCCTCATAACAAAACAAAACTAGAGTTTGAGCACAACTGGCCACAGAACTTGAGGCACCAACACATACCACACTACTGATACATTTCAGATTCAACAAATGACGAGTAAAACACAAAACATCAAGCCCTAAGCTACACTCACAGGGTTGTGTGCATGCTGAAGAAGGGCTGTGCTCTTTTGCAAGACGATTCGTGTGCTTGCGAGACGCAGAGCCTTCATCTCCATCCATCTCGCCCGCCAGAAACTCCTGCCACTCAATGGCGCTTCTTAACCAATCCCGCAACCAAAAACCGTGGAGCTTCGCAAACTGGAGCAACAAGGCGAAGCCGAAGACGCTCCAGTAGCAGCAGCAGCAGTAACACCTGGCCTGCCACTCAAAACCGCAAAGGGCGATCTCTTTGGATAATGCGCCCATTCGAATGCAACATATTCCCCGTAACACTACAACGTGGCTCTCTCTGGCCAGCATTGCAGGAGAGCGAGAGCCGCAAATCCTAATTCGGGAAGAAAGCAAGAGCAACAAGCAACCACCCTGCACTCTAATCCCACGCATTAATCGATAGAATCCTTCTCCCTCCCTGTCTGTATCTCTTACCATACCCACCTCCACTCACCCTCACTCCGCCTCTCCATTACAAACAATTCCAAGCTCCAAAAGAACATAACAGCAATGCAACAAAACAACACAAATTCTTCCAACTCCTAATTATAAAAACCACAAGTGCTATTCCAAAACTCAAATTCCAACATCTGACAAGTGCAATACAAAGTATCGGCCACCTGCTGCGAATTGCGCTTGCCACCTCACATGCTCTTTAACATACATTCAGCCACCTTTACTTAACCAGGACGCCAATGAACGGAAGGAAACGAAAGGAGAAGAGCACGACGAGAAATAAACGTTGGTTGGTTGGGAAAGGAATGCAACCAACTGAGGAAGATGACCACAGAAAGATTGTAAATCTGCACAATTGATGCTTTTGTTGAGTCACCATTGCAACCACCAAAGCTGAGCTCCTGAGTCGACAGCTTCAAAATAGAAGCGCATATAAAGTTTGATACACTTGCACGAAGCAAATTCTTCATGTGTTTCTTTATTATTTTCCGAAAATGCAACACACGCTCTCACAGCACGTCAATTCAGAACGAAGCCCAATGCTGCAATGTGACCTAAAAAACATTGTCCCGCAGTGCATTGGAAACAATTCCTCTTTTTTCTTGAAAGCTCACGTTGCAAACAAATACTTGTATTCCCAATGTCCTAACTATCTTAACAATCCAGCCTTGCAGAGGATTCGATAGACCAAAACGTGCTGATATTGAGAGTAATGTGGCAATGCAAACAATTCTGAGCTCACAAGCTTTGCTCGTACGCTGCCCATCCCGCCTTGCGATACTCCTTTGCAGCAGCAGCAGGGTCTGCAGACTTGATAATACCACGTCCCACTATAATAATATCACTGCCTCTTTCCCTAATTACCGAGCTAGGCGTGTTGTACTGTTGGCCGAGAGCATCCCCACCAGCACTCATTTGAACGCCAGGAGTCATATGAATCAACGCAGGGCTGCCTGGCCCTCCCACCCATGCAGCGGGGTTAGTTGAGATAAATCCAATAACAAATTCGGGATGATCTGCAGCAATCTGAGCAGCCGCCTGGGTGTACTCCCCCTTGGCGAGGGTTCCTTTCGAGCTCATCTCTGCAAGAAGCAAAAGTCCACGCCCCTTTGGAAGCCCCTTCAACTTCAAACCATCCACAATGCCTGCACCAGGGACAATGTGCGCATTTGTGATATCTGCCCACTCCACTATCTTGTAAATGCCTCCTTCGTACTGCATGGTCACCGTGTTCCCAATGTCTGCAAACTTTCGGTCCTCAAAAACCAGAAAGTCATGCTTGTCAGCAATTTCACGAAGCTGGCGGCCGAACTCCGGAGTAAAGTCGGGGAAGATGTCGACGTGCGTTTTCAGCACGCAAATGTCTTGTCCTACGGCATCCGCAAGTGCTAGAAGCTCCCGAGCTGTGTTCACATCAGCTGCCACCGACAAATTGCTCTGTTTCCTTTCCATAATCTCGAAGAGCTTCTTTGCGGTAGGATTTTTCGTCAAGCCCGCCCTCTCTCCGAACGGCAACCGTCTCACCTTTGCAGGGGTTAGCGCAATGAGCGGCATGCTCACCGTCGTCTGATTCGCAGCCAAAAACTTCCCTACCGAGTTCGCGACCTCTTGCGTCAATTTGCCATGGCGCACAAGAACCTCCACAATCCGCGTCAGTTTCAGCGCCGCGTGCAACTTCAGCCCATGCTTGGACAAAGTCTGCGGCCCGCCTTGCTCCCTGTCAATCAACACCACCACGTCCGTCACCTTCAACCCGGCCGCCACCAGAGGCTCCACGGTTTCCAACACCGACGCCCCGCTAGTCACCAGATCCTCGATGATCAAGCACTTCTGCCCGGGCGTGAAGAAACCTTCAATCGCCTTCTTCGTGCCGTAATCCTTTACCTCCTTGCGTCTCATTACCATCGGCACATCGTGTTTGAGCGAAATGGCGGTCGCAATGGGCAGCGCCGTGTAAGGCACCCCGCAGATCACATCCTGCTCCACGCCTGAGACGGTGGCCCAAACAGATTCCGAAACTTGTTGCAAGAGCTTGGGGTAGGAGACTATCACTCGCAAGTCGATGTAAATTGGGGAAGTGATGCCGCTCTTGAGCTTGAATTCGCCGAACTTCACTGCCTCCACATTGTGCAGGGCCAGCACCAAGCTATTCACCGCCGCATCCACCATCGCTGCACGAGACAGAACTCCAATGCAAGTCTCTAATGAGATAGGTAATGGGCATGAGGGTGGGCACTCCTTTGTTCCCTAAGCCCGGGACTCACTGAATTGAGTATTCCAGCAGGCCAAAAATGGTTTGATAAATATAATTACCCTCCGCAAATTCACATAAATCATCAACACCTAGAATTACAGCGATATCAGTAAGCCAGATAACATAAGGCAAAAAATGTAAGAAACAAGAAACAAAACTCAAAGCTGCAAGAAACAAGAAAGAAGTATTTAGTAAAAAACAAAAAACAAAAAACATGCTTACCTCAACATGAACAAGCCCTCATTTGAGAGGACACTGAAGAAACCCTAGACACCCTAAACAGCCTAGACATCTAAAGAGAGAAATTCCTAAGACACCGCAGATAGCAACCTCAAACATCCAAATCCTCAAGCCTTCAAACCTGAAGACACCAAACACAAGCTGTTGCTCCAAAAAGAAACCGATACCTGTGCGCGGGAGTGAGGAGAGCTCCGCGAAGTGAAGGAGTGCTGCGCCGGGAGCTGCCAGACGGACGCGCGCGGGAAAATTCTGCGCCAGAGGAGAGAGAAGAAGCTGGTTAGTGGGATGTCTCTTTTGAGTGACAGTAACCAGATGTGCTATTTTTGTGGTCTTCGTGACTGAATTTATTAGTGATTTACCGTAGACATGTGTATTAAGGGTCCACAAGTCAAAGTGCTTGGGAGTACGTGTGTTCAGGTGTGTAAAAAAATTTAAATCATAGAGTTATACAGCTTGCTGAGCAGCTTACTTGCAAAGACAGTCACTTTGCTTAGCCGAAGAATTTCGACGTAATTATTTCTCAAATTAGATCTGTCCTAAGAGACAACATCTGAATCTCTAAGACATTCCAAATCAATATAATGCTGACGCTACCTATCAATGCTCACAATAACTTGATGTCTCCTCAATTTGACAATATGCAATCGATATAATTGATGCTCAGGGTTGAAACCTCGGACTCGGCGACTGTAATCTATAAGCAAAGTAGGAGCACCTGGAAGTATTGAATCCACTTCTATGATGAAACTCTAATTTCATGAATGGAAACGAACTGCAATTGTTACCAACTGACTTGGAAATCAGGGGAGGGCGCACACCTTTAAGAAACCTTTGAAGTGATTCTTCCTCTTCAAGAGAATCAGCTCTCAACAAGGGTGTCTGCAATCGTTGTTCACAATATTTTAGGCCCTCTGGAAAAAACACGCAGCCTGGAGAGCGTCTGAATGCATCTCATCCTCAAAAAAACTGACAAGCTGGCTCTTTCCAACAAGACGGACCGATTCGCATTCAAAGCAGGGCGATCATACAATAGCCGACGATCCACATCCTTAGGAAACCAACAAATTCATTAATTTCCAGAAACCATCACATTCAATCTTCGAACCTGTCAGCACCTAACAAGAACCTCAAAACAAAACTGAAGATTTGAAATCATCAAAATTGTTCGTTGGAAACAAAGTCTTAATCCTCCAGCGGGAAGGAAAAGGAATGACTAGGATTCATAAAGGTTAAGGAATTGATTGCTACCGCAAAAACTGAAGAGCCTGCGGCAAAACTACCCAAATGCAAGGCATTAACGAAGATGAATTGTCAGTATAATCAGAATGTGATACTACTGGTAGTGAAAATGCATCATTGTCGTCCATGTGTCGGCAGACAGATGAAGGAGGCTTGCAAGAAGCGTATAATCTTTTTGAAATCAGACTAAGCGAGTGAGGTGTAAGAAGATGGAGACTGCAAGCTGGAAAATGGAAGCAGAGTGAATGACTAACTTGCACAGACCCCAACCAATTGAAAGTACAGAGCTGAACGACAGCAAACAATCACGAAATCCTGTCACTCCAGGGCTCCTGCAACGCCAAAGGACTAAAATTCGCCATCATCTTCTCGAATCTGACCGCCGAAGCCTTTACACAGCCGGACTGCAGGGTTTGCCCAATTTCAGCCGAAATTAACCCAGCTAATGAACTAATTGAGCGCAGCTAATGAGCGAATTAAGCGTCTTCACGATAGGGCTCCTTGCTACACTGCATTTTTTTGCGAAAACGGGAAAGAAGAAAATTCTGCTTCGAAATCGCACCTGTGAAGAAGCTTGAAGGCGCCGCGGCGAAGCTCGAGGTGAAGAAGAGCGTTTTCTCCTCTAGACAAGTTTGGAATCCCAAACTTGTCCACTGACTATGACTTTATCTTCAGTTTTGGCGGGAGTGTTTGATGACATGGATAGATAGATAAAAACTCCGGTCTTTGTAAGGCCGGCGTGAATAAAGTGTCTTTTTGTAATGACAATGAGCCAATGTCCATTGGATCAGGGGTCATTGTCCATTGGATCAGGGGCCATTGATACAAAACTACTCTCTTCTTTCGAGAATAGACACTTTAGTATCAATAACCAGATAAAAGTAATCAAAATTAAGGTTTTGGATGAAATATGGATTATAAAATGTAAGGTGTAGTGGTGGAAGGTGAACAAGTTAAGAGTTGAGAGGTTGGTTGAAAAATAATTAAATATCATGACTGTGTGGTCCGGGTTCGATACCCGTCAGGCCCGTTTGAACAGTAGTGTGATAGACATAGCTTGGTGCTGCTAGTAAGTGATCATTAGGCAGCCGTTTGAACAATAGTGTGATAGACATGGTTTGGTGCTGCTAGTGAGTGATCATTAGGCAGGAAAGTAACTCCAATCAATGGGCCCCATTCCCTACTTGAGATAAGCAGTTGTAACATGAAGAAATAGTGATTTTCATCACTATTTCTTTTGTTTTGTTTGTTTTATTTTATTTTTGTTTTTGTTTTTGTTTTGTTTTTGTTGTATTCTATATACTTCTTATTCTATTGGAAGAGGTTGGTTGTTTTCTATTTTTCTTTTATATAAAATGATTGAACTAGCATATTGGATGGCAATAGTGTTAATTACTTTGAAAGTGTGTTCTAGAGCGGTTTCTGATAATTTGAGTTTGGTTTCAAGGAGTTTCATTGATGGAGCATGGGTTGTTCCTCTAGCTCTTGCTGTAATGACAATTATTGGTTCTACTTTCCATCCTTGGGCAATGATACTACTCCCTCCGTCCTCAAATAAATCTGGGGTTTCTATATATACTTGTCCCAAATTAAATTTGGTGTTTCTTAATAACTTTTGCATAGAGTATCCAAATGTTATGTTCTTTGGTGTGTTGGAATCTCCTTTCACTTGCCACCAAGAATATATGAAAATTTAACCACTATAATAATAGTAACTAGGCTCAGTACCAAAAAATGGTTGTTTTGGGGTACCCACCTTACATGTGCAAGATGAACAGTCAACTATCTGGGCTTCATTAAGTCAATTGCTTACTGTAATCTTGGAGTTTACTTACAATCTGAAGAGAGAATGTTCAGAATATGATGCCGGAAGGATGGTCCATATTCTAGACTTCTAATGTGAAGACTTTTTTAACAAATGTAGAACAGATTGAAAAAAGAGAAGCACCTGATCAAAGGTGTTTGAGAAAAGTTTCCCAGAGTCAAATGGCAAGGCATCATCGGAATTGATTTTGGAAGATGCTCTTGGAGTTCACAAGTTCAAGGTTTGTCTGAGATTGAACAGAAACTATAGCACCAGAGCATTGCCCAAAAGGGGGACTTTTTTTCAATTTCGACGCCTCTTTTCAAAATGCATCACTTCATAGTTAACTCCCACCTTTTCATGTCTAGTGGGGTTGACTTAAAGCTATAGTATTTGCACAATTCCTTGAGGGTAGGAACAACTCACACACTAATCCAACCATTTCCAAAAAAACCTAAAATCATTTCGGAATGGAGGGAGTATTTATTAGTGGTTGGTATTTTTGGATTTTGTTATCTATTGTTAATTGCAAGAATCTGTCATTAGAGTATGTGAATTTGATGAATTGTATTGTGAGATTGTTGTTTGGGTTAGTTGGTGGGTTGTTTTGGTAGGGGAGTCCTTTAACACATGGATATCCGGTTTGAAAACTAGCGTTGCAATGACATCTTTGTCTTTTGCAAGAGCAAGGTAGAAGCCATAAAGGGACTGTATTTTCTTGTGGGTTGTTGTTGAATGTTCCTGCATTCATGAGAGTGTAGTTTCTAGTATTTTCAGTAGATAGTATTAGCTTTCTTAGTTCCCATATTGCTTTGTTATGTCTTTTGGTTCTGAGAGCATGAATATTCTTGGTTGCATTTAAGTAGTACATGGAGCCATGTATCTGCGTCATTAGAATTACATATAGAGTATGTGTATGACATGGACATTAGAGAAAAATTCAACCCATTACAAGGTTGTCTGAAGTTGACATGCCATGTTATTCTTTGCATGGCCTTTCAACTTCGAAATTGCTCTTGGTGAGTAGTCCGAGTCTCTGACTGCTTGCCGGAGCAATCAAGTCTCGCAGAATTTTATTTTATTTTATTTTATTTTTTATTTTTTATTTTATTTTTTAAAGATTATTATTATTATTATTATTATTTTTATTTATTTTAATAAATTTTTATTTGAAATTTTCGGTTTCTGCGCCACTGTTGCTGTAGTTTTAGCAGGGCGGAAATAGGGGAAAAACAATTTTTTTAGCAAAATAAAAGCAAATTTTAGGGTATCTCGGAGGGCTGTGGAGCAGCCCTCCAGAGGCCTGAAATTTCGTCTAAAGACTTATTGTGAAGTGGCCATCTTTTTTGTGTGAATGCCCTAATAGATGAAACCTTATGCTCGACCAAAAAAAATGTTTTTCATCTTGTCCACTACAATTGGACGTAACCAGGTTTGAATATCTCCACTGTAGATTAGAAACAATTAAAAAGCTCTAGATTTGTCTTATAGACCTTGGACAATGTGCCCACAACTCAAGGATGGTCAAAGATTTGACATAGTGACTTATAGCCTCTGCTTGATTGGACAGCAATTTGAGGGGGTGTTTTTCCACATAACTTTTATAGTGAATTTGTTATGTTTGCAAGACATTAAAGTAGTCACAGGAAGTTTTTATTTACCACCTATAATAAAATTTTGATATTTTGAATTCATATTTGCAATCAAAGGCCTCAAATTATTCAAGGGAGGTGAAGAATATAGAATTAGCATAGCACAAAATTAGTTTTTTGTTTTTTTTTACAATTATAAGACAAAACATATAATTCACCTTGCAAGACCAATTTTATAAGGTGCATACCCCTTAAACCGACAATTTTTGCTTTTGTGCCTAATTACTATAAATAGAATGTTCAAATCTTCATAGTTTCTTGTTGGCACTCAAAAGGAGGTTCCAACACATTAAAGAACATGACATTTGGATACTATATGCAAAAGTTAAGAAGGAACGAAGTTTGGTTCTAAAACAACTTCTTCCATATAGATACATAATTGATTTGGGAGATGTATACAAAGTAAAGATGGCGGTTTAGGATTAGTATTAGAAGACATTGCAAGCCCCATGGGCATTTTGAAAGTCAAAACGTGAATTTCCTATAGTCCTTGATTTGAAAATTTGTTTCAAGCTTTGCTAAGAAATTGTAGCTCCAATTATCTTTGACTAACTCCATCTTATTTTTTGTCAAAATTGGTAAAATTGTAATTTTTATAACACTTTGAAGATAGCATCTTGAAAGCTCAAAATACACCACTTTTGAACTTTTTCTATTGAATTTCTCTTGGTATGAGCTCAAAGAGTACCTCAATTATACCATAATGTTTGCAGAATGTTTGTCACTATTATTTTCATTTTCTTTAAAAAATTCATATTATTTTCAGCATTTTGTAATTACTACAATTTTCACAAAAACAATTCTTGAAAAAATTATATAAAATTCAATTTGATTTTTATAATTCTGAAAATATGGGATTAAATTTTAGACATGTATTACTAAGTGTTATTATAAATATCAAATTTTTGAAATGTATGTTTTAATGTAGAGTTTGACCAAGCCCGGACATGAAATGTGGCCAATGCCTCTTCAAAAATGCGGGCAACTCTGAAAATACTGAAGAGAGTTGGAGTGAAATTTGGGAGACTCTGATCCAATGAGGTGATCAAAGTAAGCCATTTTTCTGGCAATTACAATAGAGATCTAGACAAAAAGAACTAGAAAAATAAGATGTGGTCCAAAGAAAATCAACGTTGGTTGATTTGCGGTTTTGCTCACTGTCTGGAGATTATCTTCTCTACAAAAGATATTGTTAGGCAACACAAATGAGAATTAAACTACTGTGCAGAACAGTAAACAGAATGCCAAGTCTGGTTTTTGAGGTAAGTATTACAGATGCATAATCCTTTAAATTGCAAGTCCGTAGATCATTCAACCAAAAAATACGTATATGGAAGTTCTTGTTTGAATAGAACTTGGCCTAGGATCTGATAATGCTCTCGAGCCTCCCGACTCTCAAGCATTACTTTGTCATTATGAAGAGTTCAGAAACTGGCAGCAAGGGCGAAGCGTCTACTTTCGGTACAGTGGAGAAGGCACCTCCGGCATCGTGGTTGGAAAATTCGTCTAGCGATCCACCATAGAAACACAGAACTTATCTGGCATTCAGCAGGTGAGACATTTGGAAAATGGAAGAGACGGCTTGACTACTTTTGTTTACGGATAGCTACGTTGCAACCAAACTGGCACGCACTAGTGTTTCAAAAACTGGTGAAGCTATGTTTAAGCTATCAGCAGACGTAACCTTGAGCACAGTTTCCTGTCCCCCCAGTTTACAAGAGCACATTCTTCTTCTTTGGGGCATTAAGGACACTCCAAGTATACAACTCAATTACCTTTTCACAGTCTGCTGACTTGCCTGTGTAGTCCTAGGTTGAATCACCACCATCTCACAACGATGACCTGGGGAAAACAGGGAGGAGGTTAGGCTCAGTTCATTAAATTGGCAGTTCTCAGTGACCTTGTCAAAGTTTTGTGCAATTGTACCAAACTAAAATATTAGACCTCTCCTACTTGCTAAGAAGGACCGATTGGTTGAGCATTAAACTGCGGATGCCATTTTACAGAAAAAGGAATCTACATCAGGTGTGCATCCAGGGAATTAGGCTGGTGGGCATTGTGGCCACGCTCACCGCCAACGTCACCAATGCCACTCCATCATGAAATTTGCCTGGTCGTCTTCCGAGAGTCAGCAAGACTCTCCGAGAGATGGTGGAAGCACTAATTACTTAAACGTTTGCATTACACACCTCGTCGCAAGTTGCAACTCCTGTTCGGGAATTAAGCTTACGGCACAGTCATAGGGAGGGCTTCCAGGTCCGGAAACTTGCAACTCACCAATGCCTGTAGAAGAAAAACACGTAGTTGCAATTCCTGATGCCATATTTCAATCTACTGGAAGAATTAAACTTGAAAAAGGGGCCTGCAGTGGAGCACTCCGATCAATAACCAGTACATATCGGCAACCTGAAGAATTCTCTTCCGCGTACGCCACTGATCCTAGTTGTCTTATTGCGCAACTCTTTAGTCTCTTTCCCGCAAAGGTCTGCCATCTCGAGACGCTTGAGTTTTGCCTGCCGGTGGACAAGGACGCCATGCCTCAAGCTTGTCTGACATTTAGAATATGGACTCACAATGTAATGAGCTTCTGTTCTTCAAATGGAGCCCTTGGTTGCATCTCGAGATTTCTGACCCTTACGGGAAAAGACTAGTAGAAAAATAGCCGGGAGGTAATTTAGGAAAACCTAGTCTCATTAAACCCTGCCACTTGTGAAGCTCTTAGGGGCAGTTTTTACCATAAACCCTGTCAATTGTAAACGGCAACATTTTCTAGAGTATCTCTGGGTTGGTCTCTCTACTAGTAAACCCTGGGTATTTAGATGTGTCGCACTTCAACAAGGCTGCACGCATCCAGACATCCCACTAGTTGCCACCAGTCCAAAACAACTCAACTCCGAACAAGCGTTCCTCTCCGAAATCTTCCAACAAAACGCCAGGCATCACCAAACTCCGACCTGAAAGAATTTAGAGTTCTTCGGTTGTCTCCATTTCTGCATTCTGATGACCGCAGTGTCTGATGACTGGAGGTATGCTTCCCCCCGGCGTGTACCGGAGAGTAAAGTGGAAGTCATGGGGACCCCTGAAATCGTTCCCCTGTAAGAGGTTACACCAAGGATCATCAGATGATGTATTCCTCACCTACTGTACTAATAAATCATCTAGTCCTACGATCTACAGCAATTTCGTGTGTTACAGTCCGGTCCAGCTGAACTACGAATTTTTGGATCCTCCTGAGATTAGGAAAACTTTGGGAGGCCTCAAAAATGATCGGAATTTTGACTTTCAAATTGCGTTGGAATCACACTGAAGTCTAATTTATCATCATTACAAACACCCATATGAAATTGAAAATCATAAAAAGAGTTTGATGTTTTCTATACACTATGTACTATCTAGTGTTGCCAACAGTTGTGAGAATTACATTTTGTATTCAATGGTACATATAAGAAATGAACCTTCACAATTGCTTCAGAGCTACTTAGTTCCATACAAGAAGTGAACCTTCACAATTGCTTTATAGATACTTGAATTGCTTTTATGATTTCTTGCTTGTTCTCCACCCAAATGCAAAAAATCTTTGACTATCTTCCAAAGAATCTCTATGAAATGATAGATAGTGTATAAAAGGAATCCAAAATTGTTGAATGATTATTGATTTTCACTTGATATGAAATTGAAGTGCACTTCAGTGCAATTCCAACGCAATTTGCGGTTACAAAATTGGTTCATTTCTGAGCACGCTAGAGCTTCCTAAATTTGCTGAACTTTCTAGTGAAAACTGACTGAAAAATTCGGAAATGAGCTGGAATGACTGTATATCTAAGCACAAACAGATTGCGTAAGGAGGAACCTCTTACTCGAATCTGACGAAGGTCAAAGCTGGTCCATATATAGATGGAAAACCAACAAAACTACACAAATCTGAAAGAATTTCTCCGGCCTGTGACCACAATATTTTAGACAGTGGGATCAAACTCTAGCTGTAACCCCACCCAGTAGTCCTTTGTGTCGCTTCCGACTGGCCAATACAGGACGCCCCGTCTGATCGGCTTCGACTTCTTGGTTGATCTTATCCACTCCTCGCTGATGCATAGCAAGCCCAGAACATTCAAACTCGCTCCAAAAGTCTTTCGAAGCCTCGTCCTCGAAATAGTCCGCATCACAGTTATAAGTTTCTCTCCTGCTTGGAATGTATGAAGTGGAATGCACTGAGGAGAAAGGGGCAGTGGCAGGCGTTGACGCAGGAAGAGCAGGGTCTGGCATAGTACTGTGGCCGAAGTGGCTCTGAACTTTCGTGGAATACTCCGAGCTCCTAAGAATGGACAGGACCCTCGGAACTTCACACATGTCCTGACGTTGAAGAAGAGAAGCCATGACAACAACCCAGCTCTTGTGACGCCGCAATAGACTAACTAGTCTCCTCAGAAGCTCCCAGAGACTTGCAAGTCTTAGACTAACGTTCTCTCAAGGAAAAAATAGAGAAAGAGCAGAACAGAGGCATGTGAAATCCTCTACACTAGCAGACGACGTTGTCAGAAACGAACAGACTAGCTGCAGTTTGATATACAATCTAATTGCATAGACTGCAGAGACATTCAAACCTCGTAAAGATGGACTAGTACAGATTTAGTAAGCAACGAGACAGTATAAAAACGGCGAACTAGCTAAAACACGAAGTTGGGATTTGAAATGAGACCTGGATTGTACTGTACAGGACACAACAACAAGGAACTAAAGGAGCGCTGATCAGTCTTATAGGACCGAACTGGTAAAGATTAGTGCCTCGGTGGCAGCAGCTCCAGCAGCGATATAATATCCTGCAAGGCTCGTCACAGGTTGAAACCATAGTACTTTCCTACGACCTCTACTGTAGATTGGAACAGTTAAAAAGCCCTACATTCGACCTGTAGAACTTGGACAGCGCGCCTACAACTCCAGGATGGATGTCGACATGGGTACTGACGATTGGACATCAGTTTGAGAGGGTGTTTTCCCAAATACGGAGCTACTTTTATAGTGAACTTGTTAGTGTTTGCCCCTTCAAATTGAATGATAATTCGGCACCGAAAATAAGTTTCAGAAATGGTAAGACACCCTGGTGAAAAACAATTAGTTTCCAAAGTGCCACACAGGATTTCATAATACTCTCAGCCGTTGTTAGCATGCTAAACAGCACTTCAAAACACTAAGGTAACTACACCTAAAATTGCACGCTTCCTAAAATTGCACAGTGGATATTCTTGCCTAAAATGTACTCCCGCTTTTCATATGACTCTATGATTGCTTTTAGGTACACCTATTTTTAGCACTTTAGAAATTTGTAGTTTATTCACACGTGTCCAAAAAATGCATTCTAAGAGAATCTAGAATCTTCTTTTGACTACCAATGGGACCGTACAATTTTTTTTTCAATATAAGAGTGAAAACCATGCTGTATCATGTTGAATTGCTTAACTGTGCGATTTAAGGTCAGTTACCTTAATTCGAAGTAATTATAAGTACAAGTCGACAAACATGTAGGGTATATAGGGTATGGGACTAGTTTGTACGGTAGAGGTCCCGCAGGACGAAACCCGGAATTTCTTCCTTCACGCCCAAAGATCTTGGATTCCCGCTTCAACGTGCTCTTCAAAGGCACCCATAACTTAAAAAAAAAAAACAGATCCTGCAGAGCAAAAAGAGTTGGATTTGTGATAAGGCTGGAACAACTTACTAGGCCACGCAAGCTGCCCGATTTGAGACAATAAATTAACACAACAGGGGTCCCTGAGTTCTGAATTACAAATACACTGCTGGCAGAGTCCTCCATACTTTGGTTAAGATTTGGTCGCCTTACCCGGAACGCAGGTATTGTTGTAGATACGTAATCAACACTCGTGACTTCCTCACTTCGTCCAATACAAATCACATTAAGTTTGATCGAGGCTTTGATCACATGAGCATGAAGCAATGTATTTGAGCGAAGTTTTCGATTATACTACTAATAATCATAAACAAGTAACATGGGACACACATGTATTAAATTACAGGGTTTCCAAGTTCGAGCTTACTACGTTGTTAGCCGCTGATGTGATAATAGCGTTTACGGTGGGCTCATCTCCAAAGAAACAGTATACACCAGCACAAGGAGTTCGTTTCTGCCAAAACCCAGCTTAATTGTTGAGCATTCAACATACAGGTTGAACAAACTACATGGAAGCAAGAAAACCAATAGTGCTGTGGCAGAGAAAAAAGCACCGGTATAAGACGTCTTAGCTCTCACACGATTGCTAAGGGTGAGCAATGGTATTAAACATGCAACTGAATGGCAATGGTGTGCTTTTTTCTTCACGTTTCCTTCAATTCACAAGAAATCGGGAGCGACAGAAAAGGTGAAGATAGAGTTCCAATTCAAAACAAGTCCGCCACTTCTACAAAACTCCAAAACATACTTTGGAAAATCGCTTACATTCTGTTGTCAACACGAGAATACAGCCCTCTTCTGCTTGATAACTCATTACACAATTAGACATATTTAATTGTTCGCACCAAAACTTTGTCCACCTCACCCACCAACATTGCATCTTGCACAGAGAACATCGTCCAATCTACATAACCACCACCACATCGAGAGTCATCAATACAAATAGAACCGGACGGCTCTCAATACGATCATCCAGGGATTTCCTCAAGTAATACTATTACTTTAACAACTTATGGAACATCACAAGTCTGTAAGTGCAAAAAACCCGGGAAAACAAAGGAAGATCATAGAATCTTTCTTACGTGCTAGGACATATATATTGTGCCTTCGAGTCCCAGGTCCGAAAACTTCCTTCAAGGAGTAAGACGTGAATGAGTGTGGAAGTAATAAAAATATAGATCTCTACGACGAAACGGCATCGTCAACGGTTGGCAGCTTAGCGGAACGAGAACGCCAGAACCTTGCAAGGGCACTGCCGATAATGGGGTGGCAAAAACTGGATACAGCGCACGGGACTGCCGTTAACGGACTCCCAAAATGCCTGCTCGCAAGCACGACGCCCAGAACCGAGTTCTGCATCCCGACTTCAATAGAGATCGTGCGCGACGTGGATTCTTCAAACCCGAGAGTATGCGACAGGAGGTAGCCAAACAAGAACCCAGCCATATGGAGGGTGATCGCTGCAGCCAGCACTTGACCACCCGACTGACGAATGCTCGATGCACTCTGCGAAACGGCGCCCGCGCAGATCGCCGAGACGACGAGCACAGCGACGGAAGGAGCCAACGGGATCACTCGTCGCACCAATCCTGGCAAATATTGTGCTAACAAGACACCCACTGTCACGGGAAGCAACACGACCTGCAAGCAATGCTCCCAAAACTGGCTACATTTAGCAGCGTTACAACTTACATTTTCTCACAGGTACAATCAATCAAAACAATCGTGAGTAGTAGGTATTCTACGAGCAAAGTCATGCCAAAACAGAGCAAATCAAGCACAATTCAAGCTGTGACATGTGCAGCTATTGTCTCATATCTCTCACTTGTTCAAAATGAGCTCAACTTTGCAGAACAAGACGTTAGGTATTCCTTTTCATGCCAATTCAGAAGATTGGCATGCACAAGAATTCTCTTGAATGGATTGATGTGGTTTTTTCAGTGTGAATTCGTATTTCTAGCAATTTGACAGTAATTTGAGCCAATGTGATACACTAGAATGGATTGGTTTCTTCAGTGTAAGATTATAATTTCTAGCCATTTAACAGTAATTTGCGCCAACGACCTAATTTTGATTCTCTGGAATGGATTGATGTGGTTCCTTCACAGTGAATTCGAATCTCAAACAACTTAACAATAATTTGATCCGAATGACCTAATTTTGAGATTTCAAACGAACAATACCAACCTGCAAGGTGGAGAAAAAGAGCGATCCCGCGTCCACAGCAACATACTGCCCTACCAAGAACGACGTTAGCATCGGCGTCATAACAACCGCCAGGAACGTGCTCGCCGCCGTCATGAGCACAGACAAAGCCACGTTCCCTTTCGCCAGATAAGTGACCACATTGCTGGAGGTTCCACCAGGACAGCACGCCACCAAGATGAGCCCTGCGGCGTAATGCGCCGGCAGCTTCAACATCCAACTAATCAACGCCCCCGCAGTTGGCATCACGGTGTACTGCAACAACACCCCCGCCACAAGCTCCTTCGGCATCGCCAGGGCGCCTTTCAAATCATCCACGGAGATTGTCATCCCCATTCCTAACATCGTGATGCTCAAGCCCACAATGTGCACTTGTCCTTGGATCCATGTGAACGCCGATGGCTTCGTCAACCCCCCAGCGCACGCTGCCATTATCCAGAAGGGAAACCCCGCTGATAGCGCCTCCCCAAATGCTTCAATCTTCTTCTCAAACCCTCGCTCGTTCTCTTTGACTCTACCATTGTCCTTCGTCGCACTGCACACGATCGTCGAATACCGAGAAGAGCTTAACCTTGAAATTGACCGAGGAATGCAATTCGCCATAGCCAGTGCTGCATCAGGACATAGAGATGAGCTTCGGAAGCTCCGATTTCGGGAAAACCGAAAGTTAGCATCATGGCGGTGCAAGGTTGTAGTGGTAGTGTTGAAGGGGGAGGTGCAGCAACGAGAAACGCCGGATCGGAACTCCATCGCCATGGCCATCTTAGCTCAATTTTGAATTCTGAGCAAGCTAGGAAACCCTAAATCGTAAGGAAAGCAGAGACAAGAAGCCATGGAAGAGCTTGAAGCAGAAATTGGAGGTGTTTGGTAGCAATGGAGCCATCGGAAAAAACAGAGTAGGGGGTGACAGACAGTTGTGCGAGAGTGAGCCTGGGAATGGAATCTCAAGGGAGAAGTCAGACGACGGAAGTTTGACGGCGTCCACTTGGCGGTCTTAGGCTACGAGCTGTGGACATGAAGGGGAAAGTCTTGTTTTTTCAAAACTTGGGGACATTTGTTAAACCCAAAGTGGTCCGCACTAGATTTCACTTGGCGAGGTGTAGTTTTGAATTCAAAAGTTTCTAAGTAAAGTTGGAATGCTCTATAGTAGAACCATCAGTAGTCGACCACTATGCCCTAAAGTCCAAAGGCATTTTTCTATCAAAAATGACTCAAAACTGCCAATTCTGCTGCATTCATGTAAGAAAAGAGATTTTTTTCTTTTTTTAGAATCTAACCGTAGGATCTTATATTTAACTTATCTTGAATCATGTGGTAAGAATTTCATAAAGTTTGACCGTACAAATTAGAAGATATTAGCATTCAAAGTTGGAAAAATTTGATTTTTTGAACACTGACTTGCAATTTCAAAAGACTTTGACTGCCATTTTAAAAAAAAATTGCACTACAAACTTTGAATTTAATTTTTTTTTAATGTTGAATAATTGAATTTTAAAATTTAGAAAAAAAAATCCAAAAAAATCCACTTGATTTTCATTCTTTAAAAAATTATTAAGTAGAAGTAGGTCCAAGATTGAAAGAAAAACTAAATTGTCAATAGCTCTAAGATGGAAATAAAACACTATTATCCCAATGGTGAGATTGTTTTAGCAAGCAAAATTAGCCTTGTCAAACAATTTTTTTTGAAAAATTGTGAAAATTGCATTCAGAAATGAGTCCTTGAAGTTATTTTTTCAAAAAAATGCTCTAATTGGCCAAAAAATAAGATTGTCCATAACTTTCACACAACAAATCCAAATGGAATGAATCAAAGCTTTCCATATAGGTAATAATAAAATCTATGGGAAAATAATTTTAAAATTTTTTTTAAAATTTTTTGTATAAGAAGATTTCTGCCCGCCGTACCCAAAAAAAGGACCTTTTGTGCCATAACTTTTGCTCCCAGGCATCGATTGCAATAAAAATTATATTCCTATAAAGCTAATGTGTTTTTCTATCTTCACAAAAAGTTTCAGAAAATAATGATGAATATTGAAGTTGTAGTAGCCTACCCGAAATCTATTTTGTCCTCCAAAAGGACAATGGGAATTTAGGGGTTAAGTAATTCCGTACATATCTTGGAGCAAGAGAAGGCAATGTAACTTTTTTGCCATGTAGGAAGAGAGAAATGACAGACATTGTCAAATTTTTGTGCTTTTTTTCCTTGAATTCAAATTACTATGAATTGTGGAAGCCAAAAGATGGTCTGAACTCATACCCAACATATAGACTCTATCAATTCCAATCATTCAAGAACTACTAACCTGCTCACTACTTCCTACTTTCTTGCCTTACTACTTTGAAACAGATGTCTTGATTTTACTAGTAAAGAGAAAAAAATCACATTTCAAGCTTGGTTGGAAATTTGTGCCAAGCTTGGTTGGAAATAAATGCATCCTACATGTTGGATATGGGAAATTGGTTGGCAATAGGTGGTTCTATCATAAACGCTTTGAAATTTTTGAACGGAAATTCATTGCATCATTCTTCGGGCGTTGTGCAATTTATGATTGATTTAGCCATTGCTTAATAATTTTAAAATTGACTATATGCATGAAAAGCCCCTAAATGAGAGGAAAATGTGTATAAGTTGTCTTTGTAATAGTGCCAAAGCTACAAAAAATATTCAATTGAAATTCTTTTAAATTTTTTCTCACATGTGTATGCATACGACCTCTCACAGTTATGCTGTTTCAAATTGTATAATATTCTAAACCAAAATATCCATCAAATATACCATTTGAGCTCTATATACAAAATGTTTGGGTGGATCAAAGGCTACTAAAACTAGAATAAGTATGGACAGGATGCCTTATTCTTCGCCTTATTCTTGCAAGAGTACAAGAAAGGAAGTAATGAATGCAGCAAATTACTCATCCTGTGACCCAAACTCAAGCATTATCCACCCTTCAAGCAAGTCAAGGGCTATATTAAATTCATTTGGAGTAGCCAATAACAATGGAGCTAGCCATATTCAAAAAAGAAACAAAAATGATTAGTATATGATCTAATGGATAGAGCTTCAAGAAGGGCTAAAGTATCAAACTTTAGTCACAAATGAAGCTTCTGTTGGCATATTGACTTTTGTCTAGGCATATTGACTTTTGTTTAGGCATATCTGTGGCCTTTCAATGTATCATATTTGGATACAAATACAAGAAAACATGTGTTTTAGAAGTTGTAGAATCTTAAACCAAGGTCAAATTATTTTTCATTTTTTTTGACAAATCAAGAGCCTTAGTTCCTACATTTATGGAGTTGAAGGATGTTTCAAATACAGTATCAAATTTTTTATTTCAGTGTTTCTTACATACCGCTTAGGGAGCATGGTAGAAGTTCCATTAAAGCAGTTGGGCTATAAATTAAAGTACCCACTTCCTAAAAGGTACATTATTTGTGTATTTTTTTTTTCATTGCTTCAGCAATGTACAAATGATATATATTTCACGGAATCATTAGATTTTTTTTGAGGCCAAAAGAACATTGTTTCAAAGTTGTTTCCTTTATTGTGAACTAGTGCACTATTGGCTAGAATGTTAAATAATTAAAAAATAATAATCATAATAATCATTTGAAATATTTGATTTTGATTATAAAATATTAAAAAAATTAAATTAAATTAAATTAACCAAATAATATAATCTGATGTGGTAGTCTTCCAACTATGTTAGATTGTTGATGTGGCAAAGTTTTCATATTTTCCCACAGTCTAAGAACTTGCTGTATTATTTAGGCCTCAAAAAAAATCTAATGGGATGCTTTTAGTGACCACTACATTTCAACTCATTACAAAAAATACAAGGACCTTGAGTGAAAAATTCATAACGAATTCTATGAAGCTTTAAAAAATATGAGTCAACAGGTTAGATGCTAGTTCCAATTGTCTTTTAAAGAAAATTTACTAAAAAAGATTCCAAGAAGTCTAGCCTCTCCAATTATTTTCTATCTCTTGTTCTTTAGACGGTGCCTAACTTGTTTATTCTACCTTTGCAACTTGTCAAATTAGCATTTATCTAATCATAGGTCTTCTAATGTGCAAAAAGAATCCTCATCAATTGCTATGCCAACTTACTAATTGTAAAAGAAAAAATAATACTTAGAGAAGTTGCTACCCCCCAAAAATTGTTTATTTGCAATAGCAAAGAAAATCTAAAGCTACAAGTCCAAACATTAATCTCTAAATGCTCAAACATCCACCCAATGGACGATGAATGTTTGGAAGAAGCTTCAATGAAGATTGTATAATGTAGAAATAGGAAGAAGATAGAATATTCTAAATAAATCAACGCTATAAATGTTTTGGAGGAATTACTACCATTTATTGTAATTTTTTATGTTGATCTTATTATTGGCAATTCAGGGTTATGCGTTTTTTAAAGATTCAAGCATCGCTTTGGATGAATTGAATGAGAAGTTTTTGGAGCAAACATTATGCTCAAACATTCCGTTTATCATTTAAAATATAGACTTTGGAGCACTTAAAGATTACTATAAGTTGTTGTAAAACCAATCATAACCAAGTTCCATCAAAATTTAGGAGGGAGTGCCAATCTAAGACAATTTAATCTTGAAAGGACAAGACCTACCATCAAGGTACTTTTGCCAAAAATGATTTTATTTTTGGACCAAGAGGTGCATTTTTCATTTCTACAATGATCTAAAAAGTCATCTGTTGGACACCTTTTGGCTTCAGTGTCTTTACCGTGTTAACATTTCTTATTCGTAAGCACTACAAAAATAAGATATCTCGGATAGTCCAAAATTGACATTCTGTAATAAATGCACATAATACATTTTGACAAAATTGGGTCACTACTAAGTTTACATTGACAAGTAGCATTTTTTTTTGCAATTCAATTGGCTATAACCATGTCCAGAGTTTGATAGTCCTTCCAAAGTTCCATGTCAATCATTGGCCACGAGAATAACAATGTATCACAAAAAAATTTGACAACATTAACCAGGATAGGACGTGGCCTCCCATGACTAAGGTAGACACCAAAATACTCTGGTTATTGGACCACCAAGTGCAGTCGTTAGGGAGAATCACATTACCTCTCAAATTCTTTAGTAAGTTCACTGAAAGTTTAAACAATTTCTTGGAAAATGAAGGATTCTTCAACAAGCTCGTTTCCCTTAATTCTACACACCAACCAATTTCTACCATGTAAGAATTCTCTCAAAAAACTCGGGAAAAATTACAATATATGTTCTTGATCAACTATAATTTCCCCTTGTGTTTCTATAGTTAAGCCTTTAGTATCTAAATCCTTCTTTGAATTTTTGCATATTTTTGCTTGTATCTTTATAAATACATTATTTACTTCAAGTTCATCAAGTTCATTGTGTAGAAAGTTTTTTTTTTAAAAGACAACATTGGCTAGGATGAATGATAAGTTTTGTGGTCAAAAAAGATTTTGGAATCTCTCAGTTTATTATCTAGATTTTAAATATTGGAGCACTAAGCAAGGGTTAATAGTGAAGTCATCCATTGGACCTTTTTTGTCCATAGCGTCCTTACAAGATTTTCCAGGCAAAGGGCTAAAATCAATGAATACATTAATCCCTAAGCACCCTAGGTGACCAAAAGTGTCTCTACATAGTTTCAATAGGGGAGCTAGTGCTAGCATATCAGCGTAGAATCTATGAGTCTAGGAATTTAGAAGTCTATATTATAAACACCTTCTATAGTAATAGGTGTCTATATTACAGGTGTATGTTATAGATTCATTCTTTGTTTGAAATACATATATTATTAATCCCTTCAAATAGTTGTAGGTATATATACCTATAATTAGGCTTAAAGCTTGTAAGCTGAAGTCTTTACGCTCACGCACTAGCATCGTTGGTTTGGATGTCCAATTTGAAGTGTTATCCAAATTTAATAAAACCTATCGGAAAATCTACATTCTCTCTTCTAGTTTGTGTAGTAAAATTTTCAGATCAATCCAAGATGTGCAAATTTTTGGGAGCCATTTGAAGGTCTTCGGTTTGATTTAAGTTTATGCAACTTCATTTGATGGCTGCAACTTTGGGGGTATGTGTTTCCTCAATCCAATGCTTGTTTTCAATAAAGTTTTGTTAAATTAGATTCCCTTGAAATCTAGTTATTGTGGTAAAGTTTTCATGTCAATCCAAGTTGTTCTAAATGTTTGGGTGCCATTCAAAGTTCAAATTTAGGACATTTTGGATTTATAGTGAACTTAGACAACTATTTCTAATATTTTTTGGAGGAAAGTTGCACATTCCAGCCTAGTTTGTGTGGTTGAAATTTCATATCAATCCAAGAAGTTATAAGTGTCTAAGAAGCATTCTCGTAGAAGAGATTCAACTTTAGACTTTTTTTTGCAACTCATTAGGAGACATTTGAGCCTCTAGAAGACTGCGAGTTATCTTGTGTTCCCAGACTGCGGGCTGGTTGATGTGGCCGCGATTGCGCCACATCATTTTTGAAATAAAAAATAAAAAATTGTTTAGAATGATATTTGAAAAAAAAAATTCTTTTTTTTGGAATTTTTTTTTTGATAGGCCGTACCGGCTATTCACAGAATCTGGACAGCATTGGGAAGGGGCCTGAGACGGTCTTCTAGAAGCCTCAAATATCCTCTAATGTTTTTTATTATTTTTGACAATTCATTTGAATGATATTTTCTTTCACCAATGTGTTTGTATGTTGGTTTTGAAGCACTTCATAGTTTAAAGTTTTTTCATTTGAGTAGGTTTATAAATCAGATTTCACCTCTAATATGTTGCTAGGAAAATTTCAACATCTTTTTTTCAACACTAAAATAGTATAATCTTGCAATCTATGTTATCAAATGACTCTAAATTTGATTCACATCATCTAGAACACATACACTACAAGATTGTATGCAAGATTGCACAATTGAGATTTCTATACCTTAGTGACATTTACACCTATAAAACTTCACACGCAATCATGTTTTTAAACCCCAAAATCCCAGGGACGCTTAGGGGTTAAACACGTGCCCCACTCCAGCCCCAGCCCCGTCCCAGCCCTGAATCCCAGATAAGGCTCTCACCACCTCTCCTCGCCTTCTTTATATCCCAGGCACAAGTTCCCCGCCACATTCATCCCCAAAACGGACGATAAATTGACTTTCATCCGCTCTCATCGTCGTCGTCCCGGCGCGCAAAGCCTCCGTCTCAGCCATGTCCTGCCTTGAGCTTCTTCGCTCTTCACCAATTCTCACTAATTCAGAGGACTGTCGATTTGGGTGCAACTGCAATTGAAGAGTGAGCAAGGGAATCGATTTGGGTGCAATCGCAATTTAAATTGTGTGGAGCGATGGCAGCAAAGCAACTGGCAGTGCAGGTGCACAATGCGGGTGGGTCGTTGCGCGTCGTCAGCACCAAGCCCATGCCCGGCACGCAGTGGATCAAAGCGCTCACCAGCGTCGGATGCCGAGTTGAAGTAATTTCCATTCAATTCTTCCCGAACTTTGTGTGGATTCTGTGTGGTTTACGACTTTTGTTGCGTGGGAATTTGACTATGGCCGGAGTTTGCTGTGGTTCGAGGACTGTCCTTTTGGTTTTGTTGGAGTGACTGAGCTTCTTGAACTTGCGTTGTTTTGAACGTTATGGCGTGAAGTTTCTGTGGGGTTTTAAAATTTGAATTCGCTTTGCAGAGGCTCTGGAAGTGAATTTTAGCCATAGCGACGAAGAATTCTCGTTTTAACTCAGTGCCATTTCGAAAGTTTTTCCAACATTTTTGAAGGGTAGAGTGTAGAATTGGCACCTCTCCTGTAGTATACTCAGGCACCCTGGTATGTCTCCGATTCAAGATGTTTCTCTTAGAGACATCTGGCAGCGGAGGTTCCGGATTCTTCAGCTGTCCCGTTTTTCAATTACATCGGAGTGGGTGCAGCTGAAATATACAGGATGTCGAATATTTAGAGAAGAAAATGAAAAACTAAGTACTAATAATGCAGTCGAAGAAACTGAAATATGGAATATTGGACCATTCTTTGTAACATGGATAGACCATCCTTACAGGAATCCTTAAGAATAGCTGTTATGCTTTATTTTTGGCTGTTACAAGTTCTCCTTCGTACTCGTCCTCTGCACTATTCTGTTCGTATGGCTACACGTCAGGTACGCATGTTTTTTTCTTCCCGACGAAGATGGTATTCTAACTGGCTCGCAAGAATGTTATAGCTGTTACATTAGAAGCTGAATGTCTGCAAGGCTATAGACACCATAATCTTAATTCTATTTAGTGTGGCCTACAGTCGACTTTACTTTCTGTTTTACATCATCTTTGTGTGTTTGTATTGAAAATGGATTCAAGTATGCGAGGATGAAAGAGCGTTGATACTCCCATTCTTTTTTCCTAATACGTGGATGAGAAATACTACCTTCAGAAAATGTTTTTGTACGTTAACTCGGGCCACACGAAATGGACTCAAGTGTCGCGCCTTATGTGTGTAAATTCGCAATTTAGACGGACTACATCCATTGCCCATAGCTCCATCTGACACCTCAAGTATTCCAAGTGCCAGTTGTTTCGTACAGGGTGGGACTTGGTACATGAGATAATGGTAGAAAACCATACATTAGAATAAGTGATATTTTTGCCTCCATGGCAGTTTCAGATTTCCTAAACTGTATAAGCTTTTGTGATGTCGAATTAGAAAGCACTGAATCGTTCGTTTTGATCTTCCTTCCCTTGTTCTGATTTTGGATTGAGTTTGAATGTTACATCGTTCTGTGGTATTGCAATGCCAGGTTTTGACAAGCTTTATCTGGCCTCTTTTCAATCATTCAGGTGGTTCTAATACAGTTTGCTAATGCAGATATGCACAGAGAACAAGACCATACTCAGCGTGGATGACATTGTGTCTCTAATTGGAACTAAGTGCGACGGTGTCATTGGGCAGGTAGGCTTTGTATGGAGAACCATTATTATATCCCATTAGTTTATTGGTTACTGGACATGGGTCCGAATAATAGAGTCTACTTCCGAAAGGAGACACCAAGTGTAGCACTCGCTGTCAATGTCCATAAGGTGTAATTAGTAGAATTTTCCTTAAGAGACTCTTTATTTACATTGGTTTTGGATCAATGTCATTCTTCATCTCTTTTTTCTCTTCTCACAGAACTTTTCTCCCTTCTCAACTGTGTCGTAGAGACTACTTAAAAGAGACACCTAAGTTAGAATTTGCTATTTGCGTCCACGTGGCGTATTTAGTAGCAGACTTTTCATTCATTCTCGTCTTATTAACTTAGCTTTCTTTTTCTCATTGGTTTCAGTTCCTTCTTTGTGAATGGTAAGTGAATGGTTGTGTGTGCAGTTGACAGAGGATTGGGGTGACACCCTTTTCGGGGCCCTCAAGAAGGCTGGTGGCCATGCCTTCAGCAACATGGCCGTAGGCTACAACAACGTGGATGTGGAAGCAGCTACTCGACATGGCATTTCGGTTGGCAACACTCCTGTATGTATATCCTGCTCCCAAATGCATATTATTCTGAGAACATGTGTGAATGGGATTAGTTTCTTTGCTTGACTAGGCTTTTACTTCCGTTTCATATCATACTAAATGTTTTTGTAATGGTTTCCTTAACGTTTCAAGTATCAAACATACTGCGTGGTGTAAAACAAGAAGTGCAAGTTCTTTTAGGCCATACTAAATAGAAGGGTGTTACTGTGAAAGATATGCAAGATAGTTAATAGGCATATGAATTGGATGAGGCAGCTGAAAACAGAGCCTTCAAGGAGTTCTCCAGTAATGGATTGTTTCTTCACTGCATGTCAGTAAAGAAGTTGTAAAGATTTCACATGATATCAGAGGTTTGATTTTCTATTGGGTGTGCTCTGTAGGGTGTACTCACGGAGACAACAGCAGAATTGGCAGCAGCTCTGTCTCTTTCAGCAGCCCGGCGTATTGTTGAAGCCGATGACTTCATGCGTGCTGGCAAATACGATGGATGGCTTCCTTCTCTGTATGTTCTTACTTTCTAGAGTTCACTGTTAATCCCTTAAGGACCAAGAGCTCCAGATTGGGCTTCATTTTCTTTTAGCGCCAATGATTTTTAGTGTTACCTACACTCATCGATTTTAAAATGCTTTATGTTTTTTCTCTCCATGAATATTTTTGCCAATTATGTTTATAGAGATCCTCCTCTTTGAATATTATTGATATCTGTGCTCGAGGTAAAAATAATTATCAAAAGTAAAACCTTATAGCATTTTGAAATCAATTTTGCGTAGGTAACACTAATTATCATTATTAGTGTATTGAGTCCGTCATATAGGAACTTACTTTTGTTCAATTTCATTTTTTGACCAACACTGATCCTGGGGATACAAAACTTGATCCTGTTAGGATGCTATTCTTCCATATTATGATCAGTCAAATTGGTCATTCTGAAATCATGAAATCTTAGTCCTCTATTATGGATTTAACAAGCGTGAAATAGCGTTCATGACAAATGCTGCCCTGCAGGTTTGTTGGAAATCTACTGAAGGGACAAACGGTAGGCATTATTGGTGCCGGAAGAATCGGGACTGCCTATGCACGAATGATGGTATGTTTCACTTTCATTATATTCCCGAGCACTGTTGACCGCGCTATTTACTCTGTAGCTGCACTATGGTTAACAATAACTGCACTTCTATCTAATAGTTGGCTAAGTATTAACACTTGAATTCTTGAATTTAAGATATGAGAGGATCTGTGTAAAAAAAAAAAAATCCGAAGAAGCAGAGCATATTGAATACCTTGATTCTTCCTTGAATTAGCAGTCGGTCCCAAGATTTTCGCTTTTCCTAATGAAGGTTATGCTGCTGTCTTGAGAATTCTGAAACTATGCTTTTGTAACCCGCATTCTGACCCCTTATCCTATCTTTGAGGTGCACATGGCCTGAAGTTGCTCGTTGTTTCCTGGTAGGTCGAAGGCTTCAAGATGAATGTAATCTACTACGACTTGTATCAGTCGGCAAGACTAGAGAAATTCGTTACAGGTTTGTGCAGTGCGTTAGCCTTGACATGCATTTTGAGATCCACACTCAGTTGTATTTATAGTGGGATTGTCATGTCGACAGTTATTATTCGACTCACCTACTGGTAACTTCGCTGAAACACTTCAGAAGATATAGCATTGTACAGAAAGTAGCTTGCCTCATTTTGTAGAATCACTTACCATCAAACTCAAAAGAGCGTGCTTTTATGGCAGCCTACGGTGAATTCCTGAAGTCTCAGGGCGAGGAACCTGTACATTGGAGCCGAGCATCCAGTCCGGAGGAGGTGTTGCAGAAAGCTGACGTGGTATAATGTGCTACTGGGTATCAGGAGGATACTAGTTTCAGGATATCTATTGCTAAATTGCATACCGTGCTTTGGTAGCAGGTTCGGGACAAAATAATGAATTATTTTTAACTATAAGTGCCATGTGGCATCATTTGAATGCCAACACCCGTGATAAGGAAACGGGAAAATTTATTTCGGCAAGGAGAAGTGCCTAACCTGCTACTGAAGTATGGTAATGCATAAAGAAGTGCAAGCTTGGGTTTTTGTGGGAGCATTTCCATTTCTGAACCCTCACAGCTGAACTTCAAGATTTTTCTGTTTCTCCAGCAAAAATGTAGTTGACGTATTCCTTGATGTTTGTCGCTTTGGGGTTTGGGAATTTAGGTGAGCTTGCATCCTGTCCTGGACAAGACAACATTTCACCTCATCAACAAAGAGAGGCTGGCTCTTATGAAGAAGGTGCTTTCTTACATTACTTTCTTAACTTACTTTTGTGTTTGAGTTGCACCCTATTTAGGCCATTCCGTTGAATTTAAGGAGACTGTTCCTTCACTTGCTTGAGGAAATATTCCCAGTTCTTATAGAAGACTTCTGGAGAACGTTTTGAGAGATTCAAATTAGCAAAAGGGTGCATGTTCTGATACATCAAGGGCTAATTTTTATGGAATTTGGGTGAAACAGGAGGCAATTCTTGTGAACGCAAGCCGAGGTCCTGTCGTAGACGAAGTGGCGTTGGTGGAACATCTCAAAGCCAACCCCATGTTCCGTGTTGGGCTAGATGTATTCGAGGTAGGCGGCTCTTCCTTTACAGCAAAAGTAGCAAATTTGAACACTTCACGTAATAATATAAACTATTACGTGAAGGTTACGCAACATTCTCTGCTAATTGCCCTAGTCCTGCATTTAGGTCCTGAGCTTGAGCAGATCTATGCATGAGTGACTTGGCGAGTAAACAGTAAACATGACTGGGTTGGTCTGCAGGACGAGCCTCACATGAAGCCTGGCCTGGGTGACCTTCCAAACGCTGTGGTTGTTCCTCACATTGCTTCCGCCTCAAAGGTAATCTAACTTGTCTTCCAATACCATCTTGTGTTCAAAATACTAGGGCAGTAGAATTCAATTAATTCTAATCTTACCAAGTTGTGCACACTAATATGGGGCTATTGACTGGGAACAGTGGACGAGAGAAGGAATGGCAACGCTTGCTGCTCAGAATGTTGCGGTGAGTTCGCCCTTGTCATTTCCGCTGTTGA
Organism: Neckera pumila; assembly: GCA_963969595.1. Lineage (NCBI taxonomy): Eukaryota > Viridiplantae > Streptophyta > Bryopsida > Hypnales > Neckeraceae > Neckera > Neckera pumila. Next base: position 41,924,658 of record OZ018409.1, on the reverse strand, counting down.
AGTCCCATTCTCTTGTGTATGACCTCGTAGCTGCATGCAAGTGTGGTTATGATTAAAATTACTAATTTGGGTGCTAGCTTATATCATTCTGCTGCTTTCATCGCCACACGGCGCATTGAAGTTGGAAAAGAGGATGAGGATCTAGAGTCATAACCCCACACTTTCAGAGTCATAGATTATCAAGATCTGATGATCCTGCTTTAATCTAGAGGAGAGGGTTATATCCAATAATCAACTTTGGCCTCCCAGCCTTTGAAAAACCAGTTATCTAGTACGTAACCTGTCAAATAAGAGAACTCAGTTATACAGTGCATGATTGCATGAATGTTCATTTCTACAGGCTAAGCTAAAGGGGTACCCAGTGTGGCCGAACTCGAACAACATCGAGCCTTTCGTTGATGCGAACAAGCCTGCACCCGCTGCTGCCCCAAGTATTGTCAATGCAAAAGCCCTTGGTATGTAATTATTTTATCATCACCTTTAGATTAGGCTAGTGTTCAGCTCACTCTTTCCCAGCTGCCGAAGCTTCTCTAAGAGCTAGAACCTAAACGATTTTCTGTTTTGCACCGAGTGTGGAAACAATCAAATAAAAAAGGTGAGCACAGATTTTACATGACGCTGTTGGGGAGAGTTTTGTATGAATTGTAAGTGAATGACTAACTGTTGTAGTACTGCCATCGTATGTTGACATATCCAAAGGTCTTCCAGTTGGAGATGGGAAAGGCAAAGCCAAGGCAAAGCTGTAAAACCACGATGCAGCTTTGTATTCCTCTTTGCATATTGATCTCCAGAAGACTACTGCGCGCTATGAGTGGGTGTGTATAGTTACGAGTAAAGCAGGGCTTGTGAGTGCGTAGACTCAATTGTCGCATCCACAGTTTACCTTGAGGTGCAGAATTCTCAGGTAGCAATTCCAGTTTTGCTGCCTTGATGTTTTTTGCTGATCCCGACCACTGTCTTTGTACAGTATGGAATGTGTAGAAGGGTTTAAGCTTCTCTATCTTGTATAAAAGAAAGCTACGATTTATTGGCATCGAGACTCTTGGTCGTGTTCTAACAGGAATCAAACCACGAATCAAACACTTGTTGCATAACCGCTGCCTTTACCATTATGCATTAGCTGAGAATTTGGATCCAAGTTTTCGGTTGATGCTCCATTCTTAGTGGGTATAATCCAGTTGTGGACCATATAATTACTCCCTGTGTCTCAAAATAAATCCATGGTACTCCTACAGTTTCCTACTAGAAACCATGGATTTGTTTTGAGACAGAAGGAGTATATGTAAATCAAGTATATCTCACTATTGGATTAGATAACATATAATCACTAAATTGTTTCTATCTCAATTTACATATTAGAAGCATACAATTGCCCATTAGTTGTGATTATGGTAACTACACCTAAATGCCTCTGACTAAGAAATTGAGCATTGCTCCTATTATTAAATTGCCTATTTTTATGTTGGATGTTGTTGGAAGTTAAAAGAGGATTTTAGATTTTCTTTTGCATTTTTTGCACAATGTATGAATAAACTATCAATTTTCAAATTGTTGAAAATTGGTGCACTTTAAGGCACCCTTGGGCTCTCCTTGAGCATGGTTTGAATTGTTAAATTGTCAAGTTTTTTTGTTGGGTCTTGTTGGAAGTCAAAAAGAGATTTCAAGTTTGGACTACTATTTACTATATAAAATATGAATTTTTAAAGTACTAAAAAAATTAGTGAACCAAAATTGATTCTAGATTCTCGAGAGTAAAGTATGGATTTTGAAAATGTTGAAAGTACATGTACTCATCTTTGACCCTAAATACCTCTTGAATAGAGACTATATATTTAATCCTTAAACAATGAGGAGGCCATTCTATTGCCAATGGATGATAGAGAATCAAATTGTATAGGACAAAAGTGTAACTATTCATCCTCAAAATTTGTTGTGAGAAGGGGAGATCTTCTACAGTAGCTTGACTTCCAATAGATACTTTTGGATTTTTTAATGTAGATGATGTCACACGGTAATGAAAAAGGATGATTTTCAAGGTCACCCCTCAAGTAAGGTAGGTATATCCATTATGGCTTGAATGTTGGACAAATGTAAATATGGACACAATAGGGAAGAAGATCTATGATGGATATGTATGGTAATTACTTTAAGTGTAGTTGCCTTATATCAATATGATGCAAAGTTCAAGTACCAAGGTATATTGCTTTTAAGATAACATCACCTAAAACGGCTAAAGGCAACACAATAGGAAAGGTTGAATGACCAAAGAATCTAATGAAGTTATTAGCAAACTCAAGAGAAATACACAGGCAGTCGTTTCATAGTTTTATGAGCATTTAGTAATATTTTACAAATTTTTTAAGTTGAGAAGATAAAGTAGACTATACTTTAATATTAAACTCACCTTGAATGAACACCTTTGAAGCGTTTTTGATTGATGGAAATGTTTACTCAAGGCGATTTTCTGCCTATAGGAGAATGAAAAGTAACTATGCAATTATGTGCTTCTACTTTATATCAACTAATTATTAAGAGGAAATTCTAATCTACAATCTTTTTGATCATTTTGAACTTTTTATGCAAATTAGGGAATCAAATCTTCCTAGTGAATTTTGAATTTGACAAAATCCGGAACCAATAATCTCGTGAATAATCTTTGTACAAACTCACAAAAATATCATGGTCAAATGCTACTCTAATACTTCTCTAGTACAACCAACAAAGGGTGTGGTTTTAGATGTCATCAACTCAACTTCCTTACTATTTGTGCAATCTGAGGTAGATACACCAAAAACCGTTACAAATTGGTATTGTACCTAGTTACTATTATTACAAGTTTTCATATTGTTCTATAATTGGCAAGTGAAAGGATGTTCTGATGCACCAAAGAACACAACGTTTGGATACAGTATGCAAAAGTTATGAAGGTCAACTAAAATCGTTTCTTCCACATAGATACATAATTGATATTGGAGATGTACTCAAATTGTAGATGGCGGTTTTAGGTCAGGGGTGATTTTGGGGGTACTTACCATATATCATCATAGTAGAAGTCGTTTGATTTCTAATGTGTGCATTGACATGTGGCCCGAATATTTTTTTTGCAACCACAACCTGTTTCAAGGGGGTAAGGGGAGAATTAAAACCAGGAATTTACATAATGGTTGCTTCTTTTGAGAGACAGTGCTTCTATCTTTTTTATCTAGCATTAGGAAAAAAATGAGCCCTGGAAGGGGTTCCTTTGTAGTGTAAGCTTCCCCTCAAGGGAACTCAAGGGAACTCAATAGTGATTTACAATAAAAAAATATTAAAAAAATAAAAAATATTAAAATATTAATAAAAAATGAATAATATTAATAACAAAAAATAATAAAAATAATAAAATAATAAAAATTGTAATGATTGCAATCTGATCTGAAAATTTTGTAATTTTGAATTTATTTTAAAAAATTATTCTTTTAATGTTTTTTAAGCAGTTCAGCTGTACTGTTCCACGCCGTTCCACGCTTGCAATTTGCTATCGCAAAAAAAAAAAAAAAAAAAAAAAATTTAGCTTGTGTTCCTTGCGTTCTCAGGTCTCACGGCCTCTTCCAAGGTTCATCTTTTTCCTAATGGGAGTTTTTTCTTGCAAATCCAAAATTAACTCTTGAATTGATTATGAATTACCATAACATTCAGTAGCAGAGTGGTGGACTGCCTACCCCTCGATGGAATGGTGTAGTATATTCCACGCCATCAAGAGTTAATAGTACACGCGTTGATTTTGTCAGAGAATTACAATAAGTCAGCCGACCGCAATTGTACAAGGTAGATTAAAAATTAGAAGAGTATCAAAGTTTTAAACCCATTGAACTAAACACACCAAAATCAGCGTTTGTGAGAAAATGAGCCCTCATGAATATACATTTTCAAGCCTCAACCACTCATAATTAAGTCAAAAGTAGGAATTGTGTTTGAAGTAGAATTGTAGACCTCATTTAGGCATAGTAGGATAAATTTTTTCAAAAACTTTGAACTAAGAAAAGTTGGTAAATTAAGATAAGTTTCACCTCCAAAAATCCATTTGGTATTTTGAGACTTGAATAAAAAGTTATAGACAAACTTCAAAAAGGGGTTGGAATGGACATTTTCTTTAACATTTTTAAAAATCCTCTCTCAAATTTGTCCATAATTTTTTATTGGAGATTCAAAATGCCAAACAAATTTTTGGAGGTAAAATTTACCCTCATTCAACAACTTTTTTTAGTTCAAAGTTTCTTTAGAAAAGTTATTCTACTATGCCTAAATGAGGTCTGAAATTCTACTTTTAACAAAATTCTTTGTTTTTGACTTAACTATAGAAACTACAAATTCTAATTTATTTATCCCACATGGGTTGTTCTACCTCCTACCACCCCATGTGTATATAAAGAGTTGTCTTCTCACTTGAAGACCCAAAATAAGTTATTGATGGCAAATGGTTAGATTGCAATAGTGTATTAAAAATTGGATTCTCTAGGTTTTTGGCAAACCATCTTTCTCTACAAATATTTGTTGATTTGTATGTTTTGTCCTAGAATTAACAAAAGAAATGGATCATATCATAATGTACTGCCACTATCGTATTTTAAGTAAAATTTTCTTGAAAATCTCCTTAAAGGTCATTATTTAAAATCATGTGTCTAGGACTATACTTAAACATTCAATTAAAATACTCCTTTTTCTTGTAGTGATTGTAAAGCTACTTGTAATTTAGTTTGTCCAAAATCAAATACTTTCATTTCAAAAACGCCTCTTTTCTAAATATTGCAAATTTTAAAGTCTTTTCCAAATTTGTGATATGATATTTTATTTCAATTACATCCGCATCAACACAAATTTTATTATATTGCTCTAGTAACAATTATATTGAAAGTAAAAGCCTATTGATGTAGTCAAAAAGTCATCCCAAAAAATATTAATCCCTCAATCCTTCAAATATTATAATAATTCAATTTTTGAGGCAAATTTCAATTTTTAATGATTCACATATCAAAGTAGAGAACAAGATTCAATTTGTGAATCCTAAAATATTAGCAACGTTTTAGTTTTTCAGTTGGTTGTACTACAAATGTTCAATTTGAGGTCATAATGGTGAATTTAATGACAAGGAAAATGAAGGTAAAAGAATTTTAGGGGATAACCATTCTTATATTCTTTGAACTACAAAATATTTGTAAAGATGAATTTTTAAAATCCGTATTCTATGAATTCTTTGGAAATTGACACAAGAACTTCAATGAAATTGACATGGAAATTGAATGGACAAATAAAAATAAATCACGGTACATAGAGGACGTGCTTCAATACATCCATTTTCAAGTTTCTATACCACAAAGGTATGTATATCTTTGGCATTCACGAATATTTTAGGAACAATTCATGTTGATTTGGTTTCCAAATACCCGTTTAGATATATGCATTGGTTGGGTTTCATTTGGAAAATATACAAATTGAAAAATAAGTAATATGACTTAAAGCAAGCTTCATTACATGTCCGCATCACCTTCCGTCTAAGATATCCATACCTTACAAACTAATGGGAAAATTTGTCAATAAGATAGGATTTACAACAAATTTAGCACTTCACTTCCTTCCCAAACAGGGACATTGACAGCATAGATATTTTTTTTGCTTAAAAACAATATCCTTCTACGTGTGAGATACATATACGCGTAAACATACGCGTACACATACTGGTCAAAAACCAAACAACCCAATCAACACTGGTCCGTAGCGTCTGCAAGGGATTTCAGTTATTGGTGGAAAACTATTTGTTAATTAATAAACGGAGTCTAAAGGATTCTAAACTTTGTGGGGGCGCCTACAAGGAAGGCGCTCGGTAGTACCGGGAATGCCCCCCAAAGGCCCCAAACCAAAGGAGGTCAACTTGGCGGCGAAATTGAGACTGTTGTGGGTCATCAACTAGCTTGCCAAGCTGCTCGGCCTCACGCGCTCCGCACGCGGACCTTCCCGACCACCGCCCTGTAGTCTGTGCCTTGAAGTTAGCAGCTTCTCATGGACGCTGATTGCAGCGAATGATGTATAATCGAAGCTCCCTGTTCTCTTATGTATAATCGAAGCTCCCATTCTGTGAATTTCACGTACGTCGAGCTAGCTAGTTCAGAACCTGAGTCATACATTCCTTCTGCAAATTTCACGTCGAGTTCAGCTAGCTAGAGCCTGAGTCATACTGTCCATCCTGTACATATTATATCACGTCGAGTTCGATCAGAGACTGAGTCATACTTTCCTTCAGTAAATTTTACTTCGTGGTCGCATTCAACTGAAACCAAGCTCGCATTCAATCAACAGTTGGATTGCTCCACTTTAATTTGTAGAGTTCGAACACAATGGCGCTTTATTACAATCAGGGTGAGTCTCAATACGTTTACTTCCCGGATCCCCGATATCCAGTGACGTTCCGCGAGGCTCCCTTCTACAATGACGTCTACTACCGGCGAGATTTTCGTGACCAACACCGAGTAGATCCCGGCTATGGCGGCTACTTGATCCCTTACAACGAGCAAATCTTCCTTCGACAGGAAGATCCCTGGTGGTGCAACCACGAATTCCCTCACGGCGGGTACGGGTACGGATACGGGTACGGGTACCCCGTTTACATTGTGGAACACCAGTCCCCAATTCCAAGGGAAGCAGTCGAATGTACAGTGACGCTTTTCGCGCCACAACTCTGTTGCGACAACTGCGAGCACCGAGTTGTGGAGGCGTTGAAGGATTTCCCAGACGTGCAGAACGTTGTTGCTGACCAGTGGGAAAAGAAAGTAGTGGTGGTGGGGGAGAATCTGCGACCGGAGCAGGTGCTTCGGCGTCTGCAACGAGTTTCGCATATGGATCGATCTGTCCTCTGGCAGGATCGGTAGCTTGGGACTCAAATTTGCAAAGCACTGCATGCGTGCAATTTTGACAGCGATCCTGTTAATAGGAAGGAAACGTTTCAGGAAACATAGCATGGACATGGGTTAGAAACACTGCTTAAGTAGCAGCTTGTATGTACAGTACAATTTTCATTCAAAGATGTGGAATAGAAAAAATTTGCGGCACAACAAAAAAAAGATTGTTGCGTGGTTACAAAATTTCCGAATTACTATTGTACATGTGCATCACCCTTAACCCCCATGTGTCTCAGGGGAACCAAAAGTGTCCTCACATAGTCTGGAAGTCCAATTTGAAGTGTTGTAACTTTTCTATCCCATGTCCAAATTCAATAAAACTTGTTGAAAAATCTGCATTTTCTCTTCTAGTTTGTGATCAATCCAAGATACTTTGTTTTTTTGGAAGCCATTCGAAGTTCACAGGGTCAATTTGAGTTCACCAAACTGCATTTTGATGACTGCAACTTTGGGGGCTTGTATCTCCTTAATCCAATGTTCTTTTCAATAAAATTTGTTGGGTAATATTCCCCTTGAAGTCTAGTGATTGTGGTAAAATTTTCATATCAATCCAAGTTGTTTTGAATGTTTGCCAGAGCAATTTGAAGTTTAAAATCCGGACCTTTTTGGATCACAATGAAGTTCAGCAACTTGTTTCTTCTTCATATAGTATCTGTTCCAATATAAAAAATTTGGAAAGTTATACATCAATTCTAGTCTATGTAGTTGAAAGTTTCATATCAATCTAAGAAGTTATGAGTGACTAAGAAGCATTTTAGTAGGAGGTTCAACCTTAGATGTGTTTTTGGCAACTTTCTTGCTATTTTTTTGACATTTCAAAGCCATTTTGCAAACACAATGAGTCAATTGAATGATATTTTCTTTCACCAATGTATTTGTATGTTGGTTTTGAAGCACTTTATACTTTATATGTTTTTTCATTTGAGGAGGTTTAGAAATCAAATTGCCTCTAATACGTTGCTAGGAGAATTTTCATCATTCTTTTTCAACACTAAAACATTATGATCTTGCAATCTTTGTGGCCAAATGACTCCAAATTTTATGCACATCTTCTATAACATGTATACTATAAGATCACACAATTGAGATTTCTATACTTTTGTGACATTTAGACCTATAAGAACTCAAAATCAATGATTTTTTTGAATCCAAAAAGGCCATGGACATTTACAGATTAACCCCCAATGATCCAAAGGGGGTACTTTCAAAATGGGCCAAAATTGCCAAGAACTTGAGCAAGAACTCAGTTTAGGCGTAGACTGAAAAATCAGCCAACCAATGTGATTATTGCCCTCTTCAAAAAGGACAGGTCCAAAGAGCTCAAGGACAAGACAAATGTGCCCTTTCTTGTTTTTCTTACAAACACTATTCTCATTTCAATAACCACTGTGCATTGCAAGCTCCACCATGAATAATAAAATGCTCAGAATGTTGTGAAATTTTAGATGAGCATTCTCAACTCTCTTGTCTTTTAATGAGTACAAAAGGTCATCATTTCAAATTCATCTCACTAAGATATGCTCCTTCAAAGTACATTGACCCTTTTTTCCATCAACCCAAATTAAACTTCAAACTCAAATTTAACTACTAAACTAGGTAGTTACATAATTTGAATTTTTTTGAGGTGCTCACTCTCAACATGAACATCAAAATCCTATGGTTATATTCTATCCAATTTGAAGAAAAGAACGAGCAACTAACGGTTGCTTGGGTCATTCGAGGTTAAGTTTAGGGGGTTGTCACCCTCAGAAGATTGTCTCCAGTATAAGTAAAACAAATGCATGCAATTCTCAGTACAATTGTTAAATACAATAATGGACAACAAGCATGGCATTGGATAATCAAACTCTATATTGGATAGGCAAAAAGAAGATGGAGGGATATTAGAATGAATATAAGAAAGCTGGGAAGGTCCACAAGTCGGATATGAGAAGAGCGCCATGAAGGTCAGCTTGGCAAGCCTTTGTCTAGGCAACGACAAAGCCATGATGAGGTGGGGCCTAAGTCGCATGAATGGGGTGATGGGGCATACATAACGTCTTGCCTATCCCATAAGCTATTAATATACACTTTTCAAATTTTCCACAATTTTTTGATGATTTTTTTAACAAATTATAAAAATTGTAAATATTTTGAGTCACATTTTAGTTAGTAATATTTCATGCATTAAAATTTTAAATTTTGTGAAATTCTTACCAAGAAATTCCAAAAAGAATTCTCATTCCCTTTACTGAAGAATCTTTACAAAAAAATTACTTGCATTAACCTTGAAATTCAAAATGTCTTTACAGTGGATGATAGATGGAAAAAATGATTTCATCTACTATAAATTTTTATTTCATCCTTTCAAATTTTTTATATAGAGTATGATAATTACCCAAAAAAATTTGCCATACAAATTTTGGAAATTCATTTGTATAATTATCACCAATGATTTGGTTTTTAGTTGATTGCACTAGAAATGCTCAATTACTTGAAGTAATGATGGTGAAAATGACAAGTGAAATGAGGTCAAAAGAATTTTAGGGGTTAGCCATTCTTCTATTCTTTGAATTGCAGAATATTTGTAAAGAGCAATTTTCAAAATTAGTATTCCATAAATTATTTGAAAATTAACACAAGAACTTCACTAAAATTGAAGTTCAAATAGCATTGGACAAGTCAAATGAGTGCACAAAGTCAAACAGCCTTCTAGAGAGTTCAGATTTTCTCTAATGTAAGTCCCCTATGTAGAAAACATGTTTGAATTCATCCGATCTCAAAACTTTGTACCACAAAAGCATGTACATCTTTGGCATTTATGGATATTGTAGGGATAATTCATGTCCAATTGGTTTCCAAATATTTGTTGGATAAATGCACTAGTAGGATTTCATTTGAAAAATAAGTAATATGCTTAGAATACGTATAACTTAAAGCGAGCTTCGTTACACCTCCACATCACCTTCCACCTAAGATATCTATATCCTATGAACTAATGGGAAAATCTGCCAATAAGGATATGTACAATACCTACATAAAATAGTGAAATTAGGTTGCCCCATACTAATTTCTAGACATTCAACACTATATAAATATGTGCAAAGAATGCAGTAACAAAGGGACTATGTGTGTTGTTTGGGTTGGTGTATTGTTCATGGCTCAGGTTTAGAGAACTGCATGAGGCTCCATGTGGACAAGAAATGGCTCATGAGCTAATTTCTGTCAGTGAAGGCAACCTAATTGTTGAGGCAACCCAATTTTATTATTTTGTGTAGGTAAGATTTACAACAAATCTACCACTTCACTCCCTTTCCAAATAGGGATATTGCCGGAATACATATTTTTTTCTTAAAAACAATACCCATCTATGTATGAGATACACATACGCGTACACATACGGATCAAAAGCCAACAACACCGGCTGGTCCTTCCTCTGCATTGTACTGATTGCAGGGAATTTTCTTATTGGTGGAAAACTAATTTTTAAGTAAAATATAATGAATTCTAAACTTTGTGGGGAGCCTGGAATGGAAGTCAAGGCCCCAAAGCAAGAAGGTCAAGTGGGTGGCAAAATCACCCCAATTGAGAGTTTGAGACTGTTGTGGCGCATCTCAGGGAAACCAAATGATGGCTCGCCACGTGGCCCAAGCACAAACAGCTGTGCGTGAATATTCAAAAATAGCCTCACGGAAACAGTAATATTCTGTAACACTAATTTAATACAAAGCCTATCCCATAGGCTGTCGGTATACACTTTTCAAAAAAATTCCACAAATTTTGGGTGATCAGTGGGTGTTTTTTTAAATCATTTTGGAGAAGTAGGCTCTAGGCAGTTGTTTCTTCAATGCTCTTGATATCTACTTATATTACATTTAGGTGATACTTAGGTAAAATTTGGCTATTGGTCTTAAAACAAAGGAGTAATCTGGCTATTTTGACTGGGAAAAAAAAAAATCTTTGACAAAAAATAGCCAAGATCTTTTGGATGTACTGTAGTTAATGTGATGAAAAATTGTGCTTAAACAAAACATTGCTAAAGATTTTTGGAGTAAATCATGAACATCAAAATTATATAGAGTTGTATTTTAGTCATTATCATTATAGCCTATAAAATTTCAAAATTTGTGAAATTCTTACTAGAAAATTCTGAATAGAATTTCTATTTTGATTACTAAAGAATCTTGAAAAAATTTACTTCTATTAACTCTTGAAAGTCACAATTTTCCTTAAGAGGACGATGGATAGAAAAAATGATTTCATTCTCCAATGTTTTCAGTTTAAAAAAATTCATTTGTATAAGTATTTAAATTTTTTTTGAATGAAAGTACTCTATGACTTTCTCACTTTAAAAGTATTATTAGAGAGAATTTTTACTATGATTGAAAATAAGATTTGAAATTTTTATCATAGTCAGAGTTTATCTTTCATACTGACTTCAAAAAAAGTCATTAAAAATGTCAAAAACCTTGATTGTAATCAAAATTTGAAATATTTATTAATTTTAGTTTATTTGTATTATATAAAAATATTGATGATAATTTAGAGATATCTAAACATTTGGATGTAATCTATAGTTGTTAATAGACTAATTTTTTTCAAACTTTGTTTTTAAATTTATCTATAAAAGGCTATTTTATAATGAATCTTTGAAAATCATAAAGTCTTTGAGAAAGTCCACGGCATTTAGGTGTGAAAAGTTTATTTCACTAATAAAGTTGATTAAATTATTAAAAAATAAATAAAAATTGTCCTATTCTTTTTGAACACCTATTTTTTGCAAAGTGTGTTATTTGTACCAAAACATGTCCAAATTTTCAAAATTGCTTTTCTCTTATTACTCAATTAACGATGGCAATTTTTGGTCATTATAGGAAACAATTTGAGGGCCCATAACATTGAATAACATTAAGCAATGGTCTTCAACATGCTAGAAAAGCATTATGCCTCCATAGATGCCTACGAGAGACTCATCAGTCAATGCAAGGATTGGAGTTAGTTGAAAAGCCATCAACAAGACAATTTTGTTCACTATAGGGGGCCCCGTTTCAAGAATGCCAAAGGGACCCTTGCCTCATTGGTAACAATGTTATGCCACTGTAAGCTTCTCCATCATATACTTGACCAATGAGGAATTTTAGGTGGAATTTTGCCATGTCTCTCAAAAAGTGACCTCTAATATGATATCTTTCCAAATATTCTTCAATGAATTGAGGATAGGAAAGGGATTAATGCTCTCTACACTAAACAGTGCAATTGAGTTGCCTTACTGAGAGAAATTACCTCATGACTCATTGCATGTCCAGATAGAGGCACATGCCATTTTCTAAAACCTGAGCCATGAACTAGCGCACCAACCCATGCAAAACTATATACACATGGGGTGGTAGGAGGTAGAACAAATAATGTGGGATAAGTAAATTAGATGTAGTAGGAGCTCCACCACTCATAGTTTCTTCAAAAATAAGAATTGTGTTACAAGTAGAGTTTCAGACCTCATTTAGGCATATTAGAATAATTTTTTTCAAAAAAATTTGAACTAATAAAAGATGTTAAATCAAGATAAATTTCACCTCAAAAAATCCGTTTGTGATTTCGAGACTTCAATCAAAAGTTATGGACAAATTTCAAAAGAGGATTAGAAGAGATTCTTATTTTTACATTTGTAGAAATGCATAGTAGAAAGTTGTCTATAACTTTTGATGGGAGACTCAAAATCTCAAACGGATTTTTGGAGATGAAATTCATCTTGATTCACAAACTTTTATTGGTTCAAAGTTTTTTGAAAAAAATTATTCTAATATGCCTAAATGAGGTCTAAAATTCTACTTGTAACACAATTCTTACTTTTGAAGAAACTATGAGTGGTGGATCTCCTACTACATCTAATTTACATATCCCACATTTTTTGTTCTACCTCCTACCACTCTATGTGTATATAGTGAGCTACTCTTCTCACTTGGAACTCAACAAAAGTTGAAAATACTTTCACTCCAATTTTGATACACAAGTAAAGGAATCTTTCTTGTAGTCAAAAGTATTTTCTTCCTTTGTCTTTCATACAAAAGAAGGGAACTTCATGGAAGTTAAATTCTTTTAATTACATTTGAGTGCCAGTTGGGGGCATCGGTACCGCGAAATTAAGTAGAAAATTGGAGTCAAACTCCATAGCGAGGTGTGCTAGGACTTCACCATTTGCCCGTCCCTTCTTCTAAACTTGAAGTGGCCGGGCATTTTTGGCGAGTTAGCATGCATGCGGTAGGCAAAAATACTTGGCTTGATGTGCCAAGTCACTGGTTTAGCTTCACTTGGCGCCTTGCAGTGGCGATGTTCTAAATTTGTTGGTCCAAAGTCCCAAACTTGTCTCAAAATTTATGTATGTTTGTCACAATACAATTTAAAGCTTATTAGTGTGCCTTGTGTCGTTACCACAATCAAAATAAAATAAAAGTGAAAGTAATTTTTTAAGTTTTTAATTTGTATAAACTTTGAAATTCCAATAACTTTCATATAGTGAGGTAGAATGCCACAAAACCAAGCCCGTGCACCCCTCCTTGCCGAGGGCTTTCCAATAGTGCCAAGAATGCGGCCAGAAGACGCATAGTCTTGAAGATCTCACCGTAACAAACAAAACAAACAGCCTAATTTAAGATAATGGACTAGTGTGCCCTATGCTGTTGCCATAGCCAAAATAAAGTGCCTATGTCATAACCAAAAAACATAAAAGTAAAAATAATTTTCTAATTTTTTTAATTAAAAAAAACTTGAAAATTCAATAACTTTCACCTCATAGGTTGGAACTCCACAAAACGAAGCCCATGCACCCCTCCTTGCCGAGGGCTTTTCAACGGCACCATGCACACAGTTGGAGGACGCACGGTCCGGGAGATCTCACCATAACAAAAAAAAAAAAAAAAAAAACTGTCTTAAAGGTATAGATGGATGGATGGATATTCCTTCCCACTTGATAAGAAAATCACCACCGTTAGAAGCCCAACTTGGCACACTCAAATATTTTACCAAATTTTGAAGGGCCTTCAAGTTCCTTGTCCTTCACATTTGTTCACCAAACACAATCCATAAATAGTCGAGGGACTACTCATCAAGTAGAAAAAATGATCAAAAGCAACTAGACTTAGGATGAATGGTGATTTCAAGGGCCATTCCTTGATACGCTAGGTTCAAGTGTCAAGAGCATATTGTAAAGCCATGTAGCACTTTTCATCTATATTTGAAGAGTGGCGGACCCAAAGCGTGTAATAGTGTAATAGTGTAATAGTGGCCTGGCTCTAATAGAATACAAGCATTTTGTTACTTTCTCATAAGACACTTGCACATACTCACAAGTGATTCAAGTGACTTGGCTAATAAATATTTTCACTATTTTTCATTTGTATGTACTCATGAGTGAAGCATCTCTACATGTAAGTATTTTTAGACTCCCTTTTGTCTAGCATGGCCTTATAACATTGCCACGTGGCATAATAATCTCTCATGCAATAGAATATACATTTGAAAAGGCATTCTTTTAGATTCCTAGAAGACACTTTAGTAGGCTCACTACGGTAGCCTTGCTTGTGAATTGCCCAAATTTATTACTTTCAAATTGGTCTCCCAAATACATGCTAGTGGCTGCAGGTCCCAAATGCTAAATTAAATTGATATTGTTCCAAATTCACTCGATTATTTCAACACTCAATAGTGAGTTTGCAGTAAGTTGAATTCATAAGGTTATATAGCCCGTAAATGTTTGTGGGCATATCTAATGGCGATGCACCTCATTAGTGTTGACAACAATGGTAGAGGACCATAACATTCCGAATTGATGACCATTGGTCAGAGAAAAGTTTGTTTTCTTTATTATCTTTGAATTAAAAGGGACCATTAGAGAAAATTTTAACTCTCAAAGTTCCCATCAAGAATTGGCATGCAAAGCTATTTATTAAAGGCTAGAAAAAATAGCCTAAGTATATAAATATTCAAATAAAGGCGTTACTAGCTTGGTTGAATTTCATCAAATACTGCTAGGAACTTTTTAAAATTAAAAATCAACCATTCATAGTACCAAAGACTTGAATGACAAAAAGTACCTAGTGTCTCATTGTCCAATAAGAAGCATTTCAATTTGCAAACATCATGAGCCACTAGTACTTAGTTGTACCAAATTTGTCTTTTTCCATATAAAGAATTCCTCAATGTACTAAGGATTTGAATTAAAAAAAAGTACATGTCTAATGTCCACCACTAGAAAACACGTCTAAATTGACGTGTTCAAAGTAACTAAAACATCTGAATCAACAAAAAAATAGTCCTTTCAAACGCGTCAATTTGAACAAAAACTATTGATTCCAACACTAATTTTCTTGTAGTGGTCCCATTGTCCAACAAAAGGCATGCTATTACGTAAGCATCATAATGTCAAAGATGGGTGGAAATAGGGGGAAAATATCATTCCTTCTTTTATAAGTACACATTTGTCAAATTAAGGTCTCCATTCAAGGCCACTCTAGTAGAAGGCACGTACTTTGAGAGCTCAAATTTTTTCTAATACTACTACTATTGGTAAAGAATGTTATGGATATGTTAAGAGTGGGGACACCTGAAAATTGACATCATGGAATTTTGTTCTCTTGAGGTACTATAACAAGGTTTTTTTTACATAAGTGATCTTCATTCACCCAAGTGAAAATTTCACTCTCACCACCAATTTGAATATTAGGATCTTGATTGATTTGCTGTTTTCCTCTTTACTTTAATAAAATGCTATTGATTTTTTTATAAAAAGGGGGAATATGAAACAGGGATAAAAAGTTATAGGAGTTGAGAAGCCTCTGGCTCATTCCATTTCTGATGCGCCATGTACTCCGAGAAAGTAAGAGAGTCTTTCGAGTAAAAAACATCAGAAATCTGTACTTCATGGGGGACTATATCACTCATGTTACTAATCAAAAGCAAGGGCTGCAGATTCTCTTGAAAAGTGTTAATGGCTTTGAGTTATACTTTACAATCTGTTTCCAACAAGGGCCCCATTTGCGCAAGATAGGGTGACCTATTTCGTGAATGAGAGGAATACAATGTGGTTTAGTAACTTCATTGTATAACCGACATTGGCACCTAATGAAGTTGTCAAGACCAATTCTTAGTTTTGCCCTTCTTGGAAATAGATTTGCATGTACATTGAGGACAAGTTGGATTGTAATCTAGACTTCCTTAATTTTTTCATGAATTTCAAACTTGATGAAAAAATAGCAATAAATAGTGCAATCTTCATTATTTCTATTCCATGACTAGAGAAAAATCATCCCTCCCACAATTGCTCAATCACATATATGCTAAAACGCTTAACATTGTTGTTGGTGGAGATAGGTTGTATATACCTTATATTTTGAAGACATTCCTAAGCAATGTTCTATTTCTGAATACCGAAAAATCTATCAAACAAAAGGTAATTGAATATAACTTCAAGGCAATATTCCAAAAGTTTTGAGAGTTGCCCCAATAATTTGCCTCTTCTTCTTTTCTTTTTTTTTTGATGGGTGGGTGGGTGGGTGGGTGGGGTGGGGGTGGGGGCAAAGGCATTGGTTGCATCTTCTCCTTATCAAAATTTTCTAATTCATTTCTTCTAGTATAAAATTCACACCAACTACTTTCTTTCAACTTCAAATTTGCAAAGGCTACAATCTTCAGAGACATGCCAGTTTTGAAACTAAACTTCAAGTTTCATTTTACATCAGTTAGACACGAACAACGGAGCAAGGGTTTGCTGCTACGACCTATGCTAAAGCAATGCTTGCCTTGTTCAAGAGCATACCCACCTCCAGCAGTCTAGGTATTAGCCTTGGATTTGAAATGACAAGTGGCTAAAATCAGACAATTTCATGAAAATGGCCGCTACATATTCACCTTTTATTTTTGCACAATAGTTGGTTGCTCATCCTACTAATTTTTTGTCTGGTTTTGGGTCCTCTATTGCTTATTTTCCCAAAGGCACCTGCTAACACTGAACGAACCAGCGGTTCTCCCCAAACATTGCTTGAGGGTTCCAATTTCCACACTTCAAATTAAACTGCACACAATCTTAATCTCAATCATACCAATCGCCAAACTTCAAATTAAACTGCATACAATCTCAATCTCAATCATACCACCTGAGGCTCATCTGCTAATTCAAGGTGGAATCTGGGTATCCCGATTGAGATTAGATTACTGAAATCTGAGATTAGATTACTTAATTAGAAAATCCTTCGCCAAATGCGCACACTACTCTCCACAACCCACAACTGAGCGAGCTCCAGATTTTGAGTTCCCTGCCAAGAAATCCTCAAAGAAATCTCACAGAAGTTGATGATTATATCTTGTTGTTAAAAAATAATCATCGCCGAGCAGTGGAAGATAGCTTCATTTTCTCAGCAGAATTGCCATTGCACACACCCACTTGATTCAAAATAGGAACACACAGATACACACACACACACAAAAATGCTCCCATCAAGAAACAGGGGAATTCTCTTTTTTATCACAACCCAGTCACAAGTTTCTCTGCAGAATTGT
Source organism: Neckera pumila (assembly GCA_963969595.1). Taxonomy (NCBI): domain Eukaryota; kingdom Viridiplantae; phylum Streptophyta; class Bryopsida; order Hypnales; family Neckeraceae; genus Neckera; species Neckera pumila. The sequence continues at coordinate 41,907,196 of OZ018409.1, read as the reverse complement.
CATTATAACCACTTGATTCAGAAACAGGAACACACGCACACACAAAAGAAAAGAAAAAAGGCTTCCATCGAGAGACAGGGGAATTCTCTTCTCTTTATTCACAACCCATCACAACTTTCTCTGCAGATTTGTCATTATAACCACTTGATTCAAAAACAGGAAAAAACACACACACGCACAAAAAAAAGAGAGCGAGAGAGAGAGCTAAATGGTCACATTGAAAAACAGGGGAATCCTCTTCTCTTTATTCACAACCCGATTAACAAGAAGCGTTGCCCACAAACACGGCGACTCACAATCGGACGGCGCAACAAATCCCGCACACCTCCCACAATAATCCAAACTCCATCGCCGTCGCCACCGCCACCACCACCCCCATTGCCGTCGCCGTAACCTTCAATCGAACAAGAGCGCCCCCGGAATCACAGGCCAAAGCTTCCCCTCACAATACTGTCGAGAATGCGCATCGTAGGGGCGATTCGCGCACTCGTCGTTCATCGCCAGCCGGAGCGACTCCATGATCTCCAGCCTCGTCAAGCGCACCATCTCCCCGTTCACTCGGAACCGGGTGGCCGCCCCCGTCATGTTCGCAATCCTCTGCCAGTAGCTCACCATCGCTCGTCACTTTAATCTGCAAATTCTCGTCAACTGCTGAAGAATCACATTCCAACCCACGAACACTGAACCCTTCACTACGTACTCAATCCACCTCTTCAGAAAATTCATTCCAACTCCAATCAGATTGCTCATTCTGCTCTACCATTCCAGAATCCACGAGCAGCAGCAGCACAAACCAGCAATGACGTACACTCAGCAAGTGATAAATCATAAACCACGAAAATCGGCAAATCGAGTGCAGGTGAATGAGAACGTGAGCGTGAGTAATACCAGAAATTGATTCAAGCGAGCTGTGAATGGAAACCCAACAACGGTTTCCTTGGATTTGTGATTGTGAGTGTACCCCAGTGCAAGAAAACTAGCTAGAAAAAAGGAATGTAAGAAAAAGGAATGTGAGTTCACCGAGACTGGAGAAGCCTGTGTCCGCGAGCCTGTTATACCTCTTTGGGAATATATGGTACCAACTACCGGCGACGAGAAATCAAAGAGGCGTGTGACGTGGACCGTGTGTACTATAAACTCAGGTCACCGGGCACCGTGTCGTTGTGTTGACTTGGGGTGACAAACGAACGAGAAAACTCAGTATCGTTCGTCCGGGTTCGTTGTGGGGCAGACGAGGAGTATGAAGGTCGACGATTATTTTTTCTTTGGGGCAGTGTATATATAGATATATACACACATAAATGTATTTCTTTTGGAAGATGAATAATTTTATTTCAAGAATATTACAATGAAATACTAACATCAATATATCTTACAATAAATCTAAGGCATAATCTTTATTCATATTAAATCCAATTCACACCAAGTGCATATTTACACTAAATGTATTTTTGAGGCACAGATTCTTGTTTGTTGCTAGGATATATGAGATAGTCATAATCCAAATTCACACCATGGGATATCAATTCTTCATCTTATAAAACATTTGATTATTTGTATTAAGTGCATGTTATGGTGTAGCTACTTCTTAATTACAAGGACCTAGAAGACATACTAAAAAAGTTTGCAGACCACGTTGTAAGACAAAGCTTCAATTCACACTTGTACATGATTCTTCTAAATGTGGGAAACCAATGAGCTTTTCATTGGTAGGGACTTTATTTTTGCCATTATGTGGAGATATATGTAAAAACTTGTCTTTTTAGTCATAACTAGCAGTTGGCGCTTGCTATGCTACGCATTCATCATTAGAATTTTATTAGAATTTTTATGTACTAGATAAAATGCAAAACAAAAATTTCAATAAATCTTCAAATAAAATTACTAAACTCTTTGTATAATATTGTTTATCAGTAAGCATATACTGAAATGTACAATAGAAATTCATTGAATGATGAATGAAATATATGTAATGGTGAATACTATAAAAGATACACATTTATTGTAATGCATTCAAAAGTTGACTCAATTGTTACGAACAATGGCAACCCAAAAACTTGGTGAATTGAAAAGAAAAACTTATAAACTTCATAAACTTCATTGTTGTGAAATCCAAAATCACTTCAATTGAATAAATTTCTCAAATCATTTGGTAGTAGCAATAGAATTTTGAAATTATAAAAGCTGTAAAAGTGATATTATAGAGGTGATTGCAAACTACTATTCTATTTCTGTAATATAACATTGTGTGAAAATATTATTTTTATATATGCATGATTGAAAATATTTTTACAAAATATTAAAATTAATTATTTCAAAGACTTATTGAAATCATTATCATGCATTCTATTCAAATATATCAAAATTTATTAAGATGTGATACAATGAATGCGTAGCATAGCAAGCATGAGCCCCTTTTATTAATGGTAGCATTTGTGATGTTACAGAGGGAGTTATGATTTTAGAAGTATGATGGTTAATTTTGTATTGCATGATCTCTTATAACTAATTTGTTCCTTGATTCCAAGTCAAAATTCAAAATTTCTAAATTTGATCGTTTGTAGTAAATTACAAATTCTCGGAGTTTTCCAAGGAGATTCCTCCAACGTGCTTAGAAGGGAATTCATTGTCCACATATACATGCACCTCCATAATATACACATTGAATCTAAATGATTCACATTGTGTTGTTTCCGGAATTTAACTAAAAGTAATATTGACCATATTGCTAAAACCGACTCATCTACATTTTTCCTAAATGCACACCTTATGAACATGAGAGCTATATGAAAATGAGAATATGAGAGTGTAAGGTTAATTTTGAGCACATTAAATTTTCTGAATAAATTTTTGTAATATTACAAAAATCCATAAGTTCTACATTATACAAGCACCCACACTTTCTAAGTCCACAAAAAATTCAAACCATTTTGAGCTTCCTTCCCCATTTAAATACAACTTTATATCCAAATACACACCTTCTATTCCTAAGGGTCAAATAAATGTATTCAAGTTCTTTTAGAGGTTATACCAAAAATATACAAAACCTTTGCAAACAATGCTAATGTCTGTATGGATTCCATTAAGATAATTTATTCATGGACTATATATATAACATTGTATATGCTTGTAATACCAACCTTTCTAGGAGCTCAAGGAATAAGGTATAATTCTCATTGACGGATATTTAAGTTTTCAAAGAAATATAATTGGAGAACCTCAAATCCAAGATTGACTTCCAACAATACTAATATCAATTGCCCGGGAACAAAAGTTATGTCCAAATAAGCTCAAAAGAGGGGAAAGGAGGCAGCAAAAAATAATCTCAAAACTTTGAATTTGAAATTATTTATTTTTATCTTGTAGACTATAATTTTGTTTATCTGGAAAGGTTTAATTCATCCCATTTGGATTTGTTATGAAAAAATTATGAACAATTTTCATGTGAGGTGTTTTGACAATAATAATAATAATCACTTCTTCACTTTCTTTGGAGTGATTTAGTTGGGGGCATTTAGCGTCTAGAGGGAGCAAAAGGACCCCCCAACATTGGTTAACAATATCATTTTATTGCCATAGGGCCAAGACTCCCACTTCTAAATAGCACCCTAGAATCTATTGCAAAGGTGGGACAGACTCTAAATTTTTGACCTTATTGAATAAATGTAGTAATCCTCCTTCTATTTCATGATTGGTGAATTTTATATTACTTAGCCTTCTACTATTAATTGAAAGTCTTTGAGTTCAAATTTGGATTCAAATTTTCCAATTTCAATCAGTTGACAATAAACTATAAGCTCTTGGGTTTCTACTATTGTGGAAATTAGGTTAGCTCCCTCCCTTGGAATGAGGTAAGTAGGATTTCCACAATAGTAGAAAACCCAAATCGCACCCTCCCTAAAACCGCCATCATCACTCTATATACATCTCCAAAATCAATATGTACAAATGTTTCAAGAAACAATTGTAGAACATCTACCAAAAAAATACTTTTACCTTTCATAACTTTTGTATACAGTATCCAAATGTCGTATTTTTTGGTGCATTGAAACCGCGTTGAAGCCTCATTTTGTTTACCAACAACAAAATATGAAAATTTGACCAGTATAATAATAGTAACTAGTCACAGTAACAAATGAAGTGGCGGTTTTGGGGTACCCATCTGAAATGCTAGAAGCAGTCGCAGAAATTTTGGGACTGGGAAAGCGACGGAACTAATCTCGGTCGTCGAGGCAACGAACGGGAACCAACCTTCGTTGGTAGTTACTGGGATTTCGTTCCTGACATTACCGACGGCGTAAGGCATCTTCTTGTATTAAATTAGTAGAACTGGATATTAATGTTGCTCTGAGTCTATTCCCGAATGTTCACGCGTAGTTGCCTATAGTTGGGCCAAGTGTCAGGGCGGCGGGACCCCATCCACTGATGCAATCATTTGAGTTCCCAGAGATGACCCACAATGGTCTGAAACTCTGAATTTGGGTTGTTTTGCCATCCAGTTGACCTACTTTGACTTACAGTCTTGGGGGGCCTTGACTCCTGTCCTAGGCGCCCCACAAAAGATTACATTTCTTTACATTTTAATTAACAAATAGTTTTCACCCAATAAGAAAATTCCGTGCAGATTAGTATGGGTACTCGAATGTGTATCTCATAAGTAGATGGGTATTGTTTTTAACCCCAAAAGGACCGAGGCCTTTTTCCTGCCAGAAAACACTCAAAATTGCTATTTCTATAGCAAAAAGTAAAAAAAAATTAAAATAGTTCTTTTTTCACATCTAACCATAGGATCTTACACCTAATTGGTATGAGAATGTGTGAAAAAAATTTCAGAATTTTTGATTGCACAAATTGCAGGATATCTGCATTCAAAGTGAAAAAAACAAGATTTTCATCACATTGCAGGACTAGATTTTTTGACTTTGAACATTTTTAACTTAAAATTTTTGCACTACAGCGTTTTGAGCTTTAAATCTTTACAGTGGAGAATTGAGTTGAGAGTCTAGGAAAAAAAAAAATTCAAAAAAACTTGATTACCATTCTTTAAAAAATTGTTAAGTAGAAGTAGGTACAAGATATAAGGAAAATCTAAAATATTCATATATTTTAGATGGAATTAAAATGCACTAATTCCAATGGTGAGATTGTTCTAGCAAGTAAACTAAACCATTACAAAAAAAAATTGAAAAATTACAAAAATTGCATTCTGAAATGAATTCTACAAGTTATTTTTTTCAAGAAGATGCTTTAACTGCCCAAAAAACAAGAATGTCCATAACTTCCTCATAACAAATCCAATTGAAATGAATCAAAGCTTTCCAGATAGACAAAAATATAATCTATAAGAAAAAAATATTTAAAAAAGAAATTCAAAATTTTGCAAAATTTTTTTGCTACCCTCCCTTCCCACGCATTCCAAGAAATGGCATAATTTCTTGCTCGAAGGTCCTATTTCAAATTCATTTTTTCTGCCACATACCTCTCTCAATTCTTCACCTTATCAAAAAGTTTCAAAAAATCACAACAAAATTCAGCTTGTAGGTACCTACCCAAAAATGCATTTGTCCCCTGAACGGACAACGGTCCTTTAGGGGTTAAGAGAAAAAATTGTGTTATGGCAATACTCTGCATGAAGGTCAGATTTGGCATTAATTAACCCTTTAGTGACCATAGTTGGAGGGCGAGTCATTTTTTCAATATATACTTTTAAAAAGTTATTTTGGAATGAGCTTTGAGCCAGATAAATATGATCGGACCATAGAAATTAAGGCTACAAGGCCTTGACAATGTATTGCCACAAGAATGAAGGGGATCGAAGCTTTCATTTAGACATGAGAATGGCTCAAAGATTGTAGTGAGAGCTGAATCTACTACAATTAAGCAAAAAGTGTCTCTAAAGTAGGTGGCTCAAAATTCTCTCACACTCTAAAACACTCCACTCCTCAAATATACATTGTCTATACAAGTTGGTTTTTCATCTTCACAAGAATTTACAAAAAATGTACATTTCATGGTTTTTAAACCTCTCTGTTTTAACTTCAAAAATTTATAGCTAATTCCATAAAGTACCAAAAATATGAAATAATTTGGATTAGATGCCAATTCTACTTGTTTTTCAAGGAAATTTAATGAAATATAATTCAAAATTTTTAACCTCCCCCAAACTCAATTTGAACTCTTAGATGGGTAGTTTTTGGCCTTCCTACCTTAGCTAATCCATGTACATCCTTGGATTTCATGGATTAGAGGTGGTGGACTTGCCAAGCAACATTGTTGCCTTCATGGCTCATGTATTTTGATAAAAATTTGCCTAGATTGAAGCTTATGTATAAATTTGTTTGGCCAGCCCACATTCATTCAAACTAGCATAGCTCACACATTATTGCATGCTTTGCCAACCAATTTGGTTTAAAGTGAGCTAAAGATGCTCTAACTCCGTTTCTCTTTGGTTTTTTACAAATTAGGTGTATTTTGATCTACAATAAGCATAGAGTCCATAAATCGACCAAAATGTGGTTGACCGGTCACTAAAGGTTTAAGTCATTTTTGTAAAAGAGTGTCAGATGTCATCTTGTAAATGGTAAGAGGTGACGTAGATCCCTTGAGAATCTGAGGTGGAAATCTAATTTTGGCACGTGAACGTTGAATCAAACCTTTGCCTACATCACCCTTGTTTAAGAAGGGATTGAAGTGATAAATTTGTTGTAAATCCTACGGAGATATGTATCCTTATTGGCAAAATTTCCCACGGATTCATAGGATATGGATATCTTAGATGGAAGGTGATGTAGAGTTGTCATGAAGCTCACTTTAAGTCATTTGTATTCATATCATACTCCATTTGTTTATGAAAAAGATCCATGTTTCTTTTGTACAGAGTATTTTACAAAAGAATAAAATATCTTTTATATAAACAGAGGTAGAATCACTTATTTTCAATTTGTTTTATTTTCAAATAAACCCCAACCAATGCATGTATCTAAAGGGTATTTGGAAACCAAATCAGTATGAATTATTTCTACAATATCTATGAATGCAAAAAATATGCGTACCTTTGTAGTGTAGAAACTAAAGAATGGATGAATTCAAATATGTCCTCTACGTATTATGACTTATTTTTATTTGTCCATTCAATGTCATTGAAGTTCGTGTATTAATTTTCAAAGATTTCACAGAATATTTATCTTGAAAACCCCTCTTTACAAATACTTTGCAACTTTAAAAATATAAGAATGGTTAATCCCTAAATTTTTTACGAAATCATTTCACTTGTCATTTTGACCATCATCACCTCAAATTAGGTACATCTAGTACAACCAATTTGAAACCAAAACATTATCAAATTTTTGGGCTTCACGAATCAAATTTTTATTTTCCACTCTCATATGTGAATTATTAGAAATTGAAAGTAGCCTCACAAATCAAAACATTATGACATTTGAAGGAAAGATAAATGTTTTTTGGGGTGCCTTTTCTAACTACATTAACAAGCTTTTACTTACTTTCAATATACATAATTCACTAGGGCAATATAATAAAATTTGAATTGATGTAGATATAATTTAGATCAAAAATCCAATCACGAATTTTAAAAAGACGTTAAATTATGCAATATTAAGAGGCGTTTAGTAAATGAGAGTGCTTGATTATGGACAAAACTAAATTGGTAGTAACTTTACAATAGAATTGAAAACTTCAATTCAATAGTGAAAAACTTTTAGCAAACACCTATATATCCTAGGAAATTCTTGATTTTTGAAGATTTTCAAAAGTGAATATCATAAGTGTATTTAGGTAAATAATAAAGTAATTGCTGGCAATCTTAAAATCCTGATATTTTTCATCTCACTAATGCAAATGGAATGAGTCAAAGTCTTGTGTCTAATTTTGTGTCTAATTATCAAAGTCTTTTTATATAAAGAATATGAATTTTTTGTTGCCTCATTGTAATATTAAAAAAATTCAAAATCTTACGAAATTTGACTTGCTTGTTGAAGTGTCTTAAAATTTTTCCTACGTATTAAATGTTTTTATAGAACCTTGCAAAAAACACCAAAATCCTCAAAATATCAAAAAGTCTAACTACACTAATTTTTTCAAAATATCCAATAATAATCTTTGGATTGTTTAGAATTTTAGGGATTAGCATCAAAAGACAACTTTACCATTGAATTCCAAAAATGATTCTTAAAGTGACTTCTGTAAATGTGAAAGATAATCACATTTTTAAATAATCATAGTTAGAGTTTTAAATTTTAACCCCTAAGAGTCCAAAGAGGAGGGTCTACACCTTCAAAATTGCCTATAACTTGTACAATTGGTTTGCTATTTTGAAATTCACTACAAGAGAAAGGGATGTTTTAAATAGTGTCCTAGACATCACGTCTTTTAAGTAATGATTTCAATCCATGCCCAACTTGAACAAGAAACCAGCATGAGCCATGAACCATTCTACTGACACCACTCAACTTCAAAAAAATCCACAACAAGGAGCTTAACTCAAAATTTAATGTTTTCATAGTTAGTGCATTTCCTACATGTGAATTTTATTTTTAAGGAAAAATGAAGTCTTAAAATTGAAAGTTAAAGAAAGATGGGCATTGACCAAATAATGGTCACTTGCGGATCATTAGAGAAAAAAATCATAATTAACAGATCTTTTAAATGTTATTAATTTTTAATTCATAATCAACTCATTAAAAAATTTTGGGTTGATAAAACTTTAATTTATAAATATTGGACATGAGTGATGATTAGCAAGAAAAACAAATCCCTACATTAACCTCCAAGGTCCCAAGGACTTTTCTTCATCAAAAAACACTCAAACGTCAAAACTGCCATTTTTATTGCAGTCCAAAAGAATTTGACAATTATTGTTTATGCATATCTAACCTTAGGATCTTTCACTTGACTAGTATAATAATGTTTGGAAGAAATTTTAAAAACTTTGATCACGTAGATTGTAGGATATTTGAGTTCAAGTGAAGAAAACAACTCTTTTTGCACCTTAACCGACTTATTTTTTGGCTTTGAATCTTTTTAACTTGGAAATTTTTCAAATAAAATAAATTTATGTTGAAGAATTGATTTGAAGATTAAGTAAAAATACTTAAAAAAAACACTTGATTTACATTCTTAAAAAAATAGTTATATAGAAATACATAAAATAGAAGGAAAACCAAAATTGTTAATAGTCCTAAGATGGAATTGAAATATACTGGAATCCCATCTGTAAGATTGTTCTAGAAAGAAAACAAAACTATGTGGAATGTTTTTTTATGAAAAATTGTGAAAATTGATTTTAGAAATGAATCCAATAAATGATATTCTGAAAAAAGATGCTATAATTGCCCTCAAAACAAGAAGCTCCATAGCTTTTGCATCACTTATTGAAATAAAATGAATCAAAGCTTTATACGTTAGAATCTATGAAAAAAGAATTAAAAAGAATTATTTATTTTTTTTGTATTTTTTTACTTGCCCAATTGAATTGCTTTGGGGGCTTACGGTGGCATACTTTTTGCTCCTTAATACAAATTGAAATATAAATTACATTCTTGTAAAGCTAATGTATTTTTCTATATTCCATAAAATTTTTAAAAAACCTTGTCGAAAATTGAAATCACATGAGCTTGTCTGAAATTTGAAGTGTCCCCAAGAGACTTTGGGACCTTAGGTTAATAGCTAAGGTAGAGCCACCCATTCCCGACCAATGATCCATTCCCAACCTATAGATGTACATATTTTTGACCAAGCTTAGAATGTTGTTTTTTCCTTTTCAAGGTTGGAACTAATAATTGTATGACACATGCCCCAAGTTGTGAGAAAGAAAGTAGAAAATAATGATTAGGAAAAATATGTTATTGAATGATTGGAACTAGAAGAGTCTAGAGGTTGGACATGGGTCTAGAGCACTTTTTGCCTCCCAAAATTTTAGTTTAAGCAATAAAATTACCAATTTTTTTGCAATCCTTGTCATATCTATCTATGTAGCTGTGAAAAATATTTGTTTTGCTTTCACTACTAACTCTAGATCATGTTGGAATTCCTTATTCGGTTGGTTACGAGTGGCTCTACCATAGAGGCACAATCACAAATTGTTGGATGCAAAAAATTCAACAAACTGAATGTGCAAACTAGAGAAGACATAATCACAATCTCCTCTTTGAATAGTCAAGCTATGTGAATTAATACCCAGAAGATGTGTTTGCATTTGTCTTTTGCGTACATAGTCATAATGAGGCAGTGGTTGCAGGTGACAATTAAACCCAATAAATTTTTTCTTTAAATTGCCAAATCCCAACCCCAATCCTAACTCTAACTACCACCACAACCTCCTATTTGTAATTTCAGAGTGATACTAGCGGTTGGCGCTTGCTATGCTACGTATTCATCATTAGAATTTTATTAGAATTTTTATGTATTAGATAAAATGCAAAACAAAAATTTCAATAAATCTTCAAATAAAAATTACTAAACTCTTTGTATAATTTTATTTATAAGTAAGCATATATTGAAATGTACAATAGAAATTTATTGAATGATGAATGAAATATATGCAGCATTTGGTGAATACTGTAAAAGATACACATTTATTGTAATGCATTCAAAAGTTGACTCAATTGTTACGAACAATGGCAACCCAAAAACTTGGTGAATTGAAAAGAAAAACTTGTAAATTTCAAAAACTTCATAAACAACTTAATTGTTGTGAAATCCAAAATCACTTCAATTGAATAAATTTCTCAAATCATTTGGTAGTAGCAATAGAATTTTGAAATCATAAAAGCTGTAAAGGCGATATTACAGAGGTGATTGCAAACGACTACTCTATTTCTGTAATATAACATTGTGTAAAAGTATTATTTTTATGTATGCATGATTGAAAATATTTTTATAATATATTAAAATTAATTATTTTAGAGACTTATTGAAATCATCATCATGCATTCTATTCAAATACATCAAAATTTTACTAATATGTGATACAATGAATGTGTAGCATAGCAAGCATGAGCCCCTATTATTAATGGTAGCATTTGTGATATTACAAAGGGAGTTATGATTTTAGTAGTATGATAGTGTGACTAGCAATTGGCGCTTGCTTTGGTATGCATTAAGTATATTACTTTTATCTAATTTTTCTGTAATAGAATGTAGATAAACAAAGTATGTATAATCTTTAAATGAAAATATTGACATCCTCATACAATATTCTTTGAAACAATTTATATAGTGCAATATAAAGGAATTAAGGAAAATCTTTATATCATAATTTTTATAAAATAACCTTTGCAAAGATGAAAACATTGCAATAAGAAAAAAATTAATTAAATGAACAATGTAAGTAGAATCTTCACATTTGATTATGTAGAGCAACGCTAGCGGTTGGTGCTTCCTTATTCTTTAATATCACATTTTAAAAAGATATAAAATTTATCTATAGTTTCCTTGTCTGAAAAGTTTCTTTGAAATTTTTTTAGAAGTATCCATTTGAGTTTCAAATATTTCACGAAAAGAATACATAATATATAGTAGAAAGTATCCTATGGCTATTACAAAAGCAATCAAATTTCTATAATATTATTCAAAATTGAATTGTGATATTATAGAGGGAGTTATGATTTTAGTAGTATGATGGGATATGCAATTGATATGAAATTTTGTATCCTTTGTATCCGTATTTGTATTTTATATATATATATATATATATATATATATATGTATCTATCTATCTATCTATCTATCTTTTGTTTGTATATTTGTACCCATATTTGTATCATATCTAGATCCCAAATTGACGGCTTGGGGATTGGTTTTAGATTTTTTATGTGAGCAAATTGATGGTAAACGATTTTTGAAAATCAAAAGTAGGTGGATTAGTCAAAAACATGTTGTTTGCATCTTTTCACTGGACAATCATTGAATAAAAATCGATGTTTCCAACTTTCATGAAAGAGTCTCCAACACGAGTCGAAAATTGTCTTTTCAATAATTATTTTCTCCTAATTTGTGGTTATTTTTTAATTCTTTTACGAGACCCTTCAAAATCACCCCGCTACCATTGCTTAATGGTACCAAGCTTCGTAGAATAGTAAATTCAAATTTGGAAATAATTTTTAGAGATATTTTAGAAATTCCATGTATGTCTTTCGTTTTTTTAAATTAAAAGTAGTCTACACCAAAAGCATATAAGATTTAGAAGACAATTTGCCCAATGAAAGTATTGATATTTCCTATCAATTGGTCCTTAATGGGTTAATATTGCATTGCTCATATCTTGTTGACTAATGTAGCCCCACTAGAATTTTTTTAAATTCAAACTATTCTTCTACTATGTATTTTGACATGAATATTGTAGTAAAGGTTGGGGCTCCCTATTTGGACCTACAATTTTCTTGGCATTACTCAGAATGTAATTGACATTTCTTATTTCCATCAATCAACATTCATATCTAACAAAATCCCCCTCAAGCATACCAAATTTTCAGTTTCAAAAAACCAAAAGTCCATTTTTGGTGAATTTTTAAATTTTTTTCATGGTTTTACATGAAAATTCACAAAAAAACATTAATGACAATTTTTTAAAATTTGATTGTGGAGGTCTGTAGGAAACATTTGTATGCCCATCTTTCCTTCAAATACTAAAAGAACCAACATCATTTGCATGTTTGTCAAATTGTCAAAGTTGTTAAATTCTATAAATGTCACTTTCCTTCAATTTTTGTGTACAACAATTTGAAATGATACCAACATGCGAAGGCACAAAAAAAAATTTGAATTCTAAGAAAAAATTAACAAAAGATAAAGTAATTCCAAATCATATTGAACAAAACTAAGTTTTAGACAGTCATAGCTAACCTTGAAATTGATTTTCTTTCAAGTTTCAATTAATTTTTTCTTCAAACTTCTATAATAATGTGTAGTATGTTGCACACTTCAACAATATATACTACAACAATATATACTTTTTTACTTTGTTCATTGATGCTTAATATGGTGTGTTTGTTTGACTGAAAATGTTTTCAATTCGTACTCAGTTTTGTTCGTTAGTGTATATGGGCTTTGTAGTCAGTTAGGGTTAAAATTTGTTAAATTTAATAAATTTTAGTAAATTTTGAGTACCTCCAAATGATGCTTAGGACTTATATAGAATTAAACTTGATTAGTTTGCATTTGAGTTTGATTCATTAGGAAATTTCAGGTCTCAAAGAGGCCGCAAGTTTATATAGCAGCGGTGAAATTACAAAAGAAATGACCCAATTTCTTTTTAAATTTTTTTCTTGGAATCTGATGTAGCACTACTAATGTCACATGTCAGCAACATGTCAGACCATATATTTTTTTCATATTTTTTTACTTCTTTTATTTTTATTTTTTTTCAAGTTTTTTTATTTTTATTTATTTTAAACACTGGCGGCCTCTTCCTGGCTGAAACTTTTCCTAATTTTGAACTCAATTGTCTATGCAATTCTTGGTTGTAAAATCCAAATATGATAAATAGGTGATTTTTAACTCAATCAATTGTTTACAACGGTGGGCCTTTATTAAAAGCATTACAAAAAATTTCAGCCCTCAAGAAGGTTGCCAATGCATGATTTTTCAGCACCCGCGGGGTGCAATTACAAAAAGAAAAATTAATAATTAATTAATTTTTTGAAAAAAAATATTTTCAAATTTTTCAATCTGACGTGGAGCTAACGTGGCACCAATAGCGCTGATTTGGTAGCAATTCTAGACAAAGTTTCCAGGTCTTACATTGAAAATATTATTCTCCATTTGACATCCCAAAGTCTTAGATACAGGCAAAATAATAATAGTCACAAACAAAATGATTGCTAGTGATTATCAATAATAATTAAAATAAAGAATCTAAATTTCTTTCTTACATTTAGGATTGGCCTTGGGTGAAGGCAGGGCTACACTTTGCAAATGGATGTTAGGAGTTCAAAGCTTGTAAAGAATATGTGGCGGCTTTTATTTGTAGTGTTAAAAATTGAGATTGTTAATCAACACTAACTAAAGACATTGGAATTTGTGGCAGAAGTTTAAAATCCACGAATAGAATTTTGACATCTTATAATTTATGCAAACAATATCTAATCTATAGAAGCCCATTCATCTTCTTTTTGCTCAATTGAAGTTTGGTTAAGTATCAATGATCTCAACTTTTACTGCAACTTTAAAAACTCTTTTAAAGGTGGTAGAAGAGATTAGCTTTCTAAGGACAAATAGTTTTTCCAATTGGCATCCAAACGCAAGTTTAAAGCCATGCAAAATAAAAACTTAGAATCTTATTTTCTATAGAATATATTTAAATCTACATGAAAATATTTTGATTTGTTTCATATGGATTAGTCGTGGAAAATCATAAAGAGTCACACGGAGGGTGAGTCAGGGCCTAAGATCAGGCCGAAAGGCATAGTCGATGGACAACAGGTGAATATTCCTGTACTACCCCTTGTTGGTCCCGAGGGACGAAGGAGGTACAAAGATGGTGAAGAAGTTGAAATTCTTGATAATACTGAGATTCAATTAATTCAAAGTTGTTTAATATTAAATTGGGAAACAAATGTTGAGTGCAATCAAGGCATTCATTAGAAGAAAAAAATAGGATTTTGCTTTGGAATGTAATTGTCACAAATTGTGGAAAAAAATGGTCCATGTGATTTAGATTGCTAAAACAATCTCACTATTACAATTGACATTTTTGGGTAGTTGGAAGCTATTGTTTATTAGTTTTGAGACAAATTCTTTGTGCATTCTCGTTCAAACCACACATCAAAGCAACATTGATTCCAAGTACTATACAATTGTGCAATCATTGGAAGGCTTGTGTCCTTAATAAGTTTCTACATCTTCTAATCAACGTACACATTTTCCTATCTCATAAACATTATATTTTCTTAGAAATGAATTGCCTTGAATAGAAACAATGTCTTTTTTTAATAATTCATCCATTTATCCAAAATGGAACTAAATATCTACTTATCATGTGTGAATATTCATCAATTTGAAATGATTTCATTCAATTTTCATTCTCCATGTTCACCACATTCTTGACTAGAATATCCATATGGAATTGTCAACAATAAAAGACATCTGGTTCCAGGAGGATATGCATGGTGTATTTGGCCTCTATCTTACATCAAAATTAGCACCCATGAATTTTAGTTCATGCATTGTGCAAAGACTTATTTGTGACTTTAGAGAATAATAAAATTAATTTAATAATAAACTAAATTATTGCTTAATATTTCTACCAAAAATCACCAAAATTTTAGCATGAAAAGATCTCCACTACATGAATTATTTATAATTGGGATCCAAGATGGGGCGATAAAGTAGGTTTTCAAATTCCAGTTTTGGCTTGTTTCACATCAAGAAGGGTTACACTCCAAAAGATTCAATCATCATATAGCACAAGAAAAAGGTAGAAAAAGGATATGTTACGTGAGGAGATAGTGTTGTGAGGAGATAGAGAACACTTAGGATGCTCAAAATTTTGCCCCTATAAGTGGATTTTGTGAAAGTTTGACATTTCAAAAAAGATTAGCCCTCAATGGAAGAAACTAAATTCAAAAATTCAACATAAATTAAAAAAAACTAGATCCAATATCTTGTCCTGACTAGACACTCACTGTTGGTTGTTTTACAATGAAAATATTTAGTGACAATCATGGAGGATTTTCTTTGATACTAATAAAATTTTGATATTCATAATATTTTTTCTCATAATTAAATTGTGCAATCCTACTTTTGTAATTAAGTCATACATGCCTCTGGGAAATGGCATGTTTCAACTTTGAGAATTTGTAACTAATCACAATTTCACTCCAAAAGATTATAGATTAGATAATGCCCCCTGAGCTAGGAGGCTCAAGAGCATTATGGGACATAATGCCAAATCCTAATAGTTCATCCAAAACATCCATATCTATACTTTTTTGCAAATCAAAGTGTGCAAAAAGAGGGACAACATTATGAGATATAACGCTTTTTTGAATATATCCAATGGAATGGTGACAAATCTGCCTCGAAAACCAAACTTTGGCAATATGATTCCCCTTGCACTGAGTTCCATGTCATCTTGCTCATTTTCAAGAAAATGTTACATAAATTATTCAAATAAATCACTTCCTAGTGGTCACGGAACTTATGCAAGGGTAACCACCTTACAATTTGCAAACAACAGGAGAAAGATTCCAGTCCTGAAAACCTTTCAAGGGTCTACATGTATCGAGTCTCATGGTTCAAGGCCTCAGGGATCACTCACAGACTCAGAAAACCTGTAAACCTTTCCTCCACCGAAATTTTCCTTATCAAAGCACATCAAACAATCCCACATTGCTGCCTTATGTGCAACCAAAATCGCCACAAATGTGCAGACTACATTCGTTTCATTTCAAAATACAGTAGAACCTCTCTTAGTGCATAATGTCGAGACTATGAGGTTTGGGCATTTGGAGAAGTGCATTAATGGTCACTAACTAATGTGGCATCTAACTACACTACTTTCCAGAAAAAATCCTTGAAATTGGGCCTACCCTACTAACTCTCTTACTCCATATTATGCACTAAGAGAGTATGCACTAAGAGAGGTTCTACTGTAGCAACTATAGATGCACATTCCTTGATCAATCCATTCTCTAATAGCAAAATACAACATAAATATATCAGTAACAAATGTACAGCATATTACCATTATCTTTAGATTGATTAGAAGGCTTGCAAACAGCTTCAATCACACCAGCTCCAACTTGCTAATCTTCGCACGATCCAGGAATGAGCAACCGTCCAGGTAGCATTATATTCTCAAACGAAATGAACTTCGAAAACATTTACTTTGGGGGACAATTCAAGTACAGTAGAGTCACAAACTAAGCACAAGAAGCTATTTGCAAGAACTTCTCTATTCTTCTCAGTCAGTTGTGACCGAGTCAATCAAGGAGACTCAAGGCTGTTCCTTCAAGAGCCCCTTGCTAATCTGAGCGTCTCTCAATCGTAGACACTCGTTATCAAAAAATTCTCTAACAATAACAATGCGAGAAGTCAAATGATAGCTTGGGAAGATGGAGTAAATAACCTCCAGCAATTGAAAAACTAGAGGAAAGTACTAAGAAAAAGAAAGCTCAGTTTCCATCACAAACCTTCTGAGAGTGTTTGGCACTGTTTGGCCGATTGGAGAGCTCACACAGAGAGCAAGGTCACGGGCTGTAACTCTCTTACATCCAGCGATCCTGCAGGATGACGTTGTTGCCTTCCACACTCGATTTGATACTCAAGATGTCATTCCCAACCATGAAAATAATGAACTTGCCGTATAAGAATTGGGAAATGACCGGGTCTTGGAGTTTCTCAGAGCCAAGGTTCTGTACACGAATACTTCCTTTCTGCGTACTTTCAACCTGCCCATAGGCTTGACAATATAAACATGCCCACTATTTTGTGGTTGTATGGCCTTCCTACTCCCAGTGGCAAAGTCCTTTACACTAATACACGGAGAAAATACTCATGCAGAAAAGATCTCTCCCAATCTCTCTACTCTACTGAAGAGAGAGAAACAGGGACAATAATCTTGGCTTAGGTTTCCTACATAGCAACGAAAAAACTTAGGCTGACAATTTTTATTTGTTCAAATTTTTTTTACTGACCAGGCTTTGCACTAGCTTGAGTAGGCGAGTGGACAGAGCCTCTTGTAGTGTAGTGGTTTGTTTTGAGGATGTACTGTATGTGAGGACACTGCAGCAGCTAAGCTTAATACCTGAACTGACTAACTTACTCAAGAGAAACCACTGCATCCGAGTTTTATTTTTTGTCGTAGCAGTCTTCCTTTAGTACTGTACAAGAGGCTCTGTCCACTCGGTTTCACTTAAGGGCCTACTCAAACTAGCTATTATCAATGCAAAGTCTTCCTCCCCTTCTTTCAATGATTTTTGTTTAAGCAAATCGAATTTTTAAGTATCCTTAGATTGGGGTAAGTCCTGGTGCTATCTGCTGCAGTCTGCTTACACTTCCCAGAAACAAACAACTACAGTACACTGCAAGAGGCTCTGTCCACTCGGTTTCACGTCAGGGCCTTCTCAATGCAAAGCCTTCTCCTCTTCGTTCAATAAATTTTTCAGAAATCAAATAAAAAATGGTAAGAATCTGTAGGGTTTTAGGGTTCAGGGTTTTTAGGGTTTGGGGTTAGACAAGGTACAAAGGTCCAGGAGACGACGCAATGTGGGAAGACCGTCGCCCACTCAGTGGCACATACGGCGACCTATTGCAAAACTCTTCATCGCGCAAGGAAACAAAATTGCCGCGCCGCAACATGGGTTCATACCAAGCACGAATAGACATGGTGGAGTCAAACTCATCGCAACAGTACAGAGGAGTCAGTCTCCCAGATGAATCGCATTTTGAAAATTGGTGATGGCGTCGCAAGGAAGCTTTCCGATTCGGTGTCTGCAATCCCGTTCTGTGAGGCGTGGAAGAAGCGCTCACCAGTGGCACTCCTGGTCCCAGGCTCACTGATCTTGCAGGAGTAGTCCTCCGTCGTTTCCAGAAGATGAGCGTCTTCCACGCATGGCGACCCCCTGGAGCACCGAACAGAGCTTCACGAGCTCGAGCTTGCGCTCGCACGTGCCGCTCGTATGCGAAGAAGTCTAAGTCGTCTTGCAATGATGCGCCGTCTTGAAATGCTGATGCGGAGCGCGGCCCTGCTGGGATGTTTGATGACTCTGTTGTTGGAGTTGGAGTTGGCAAGGGACGCTTGACGATGTCGAGAATGGTTGATAAGGGTCGACGGTAGTCCGACACTTTCTTGGATGTGAGATTGGATTCTATGGCGCGGGTTAAGTCTGTTTTCAGAGCTCGGGATTCTTCGCCACACCTGGAAGAAGGAAGGAGGGTGCGAGATGACATCAGTTTAGAAGGATGGACTTAACCTAATTTTGCATCTTTTGCACCAGGAATTGAATTCGTCTGGCGTGAAATAGGAAATTTTAGCACTTGAATCATCAGGGAGTTGTTTGCTTTTTTACCTTCTTTTCTGTGGAGATATTTCGCGGTCCTTCTTGCTCTTTCGTGGGACTGCACACAATTTGGAAACGAAAGCTTGTTATACACGGCATGATCTACAAAGACACGAGGGCTAGCTACGAATGCTTTCATCTCATGCTACTTACATAACACGAAAATGATACATGTAAGGAAGAAACGCATCCAGATAAGAATTCCATGAGCTTCAACCATAACGATGCCATGGCAAGTGCAAGAAGAAAATCCTATATTTTAAGGAGAATTATGATATTGTGCCCTTAACAAGAATGCTGGACATGTAACTCGGCGAATGAGAACAATCGAAACTGTAAGGACACCCAGACGTTGCTGTGAAAGCATTACCTAACCCTAATCGCCCCAAATACTCCATGGGTAAGCCTGGGAGCCAGCTACCCCTGTTACCAAACGATGCGCTCCACCCAGTCACCTATGAAGATCTGTACAGAAACCAGAAGCGATTAAGTGAACGAAACGTATGCACCATTTGCAAGCTATCACCCCAAGGTGTACAATTCCTTGAAAGGTTGTGAAGCAATGATATGAAATCCACCTTCTACGGTAGCCTAATCTGCTTCACACACAACGCAAACCAAACAAACTGCATATGAAGTTAGAAATTTTACCTTAGATCTAGGGAACAACACGAAACATTGTCGAAGATTTGAAAACCCGGGAGTGTCGCTTTCTACGTCAACGTTGGGATCGACTCTAACTAAGAGCCTGCTGGGTAAGCTTAAGGATTAATTGTTCCAGATCGATCCTCTTTGATGTTCCGCAGAGGCCATTAATGTCGAACCCATGACATTAATGTTGCGAGTCAACATCGACGTGAAGACGAGCAAATCTATTCAATTCGGAATGATAAATTAGCCCCTCCGAACTGACATCCCCTAATCACAGTGGCACACTCTTCATTTGCGTCCGAACAAACAAACACAACAAAACAATAGTTCCCACATGTGTCTTCAAAGCGCGCCACGCTCGGTTCTTGGTCGCAGTCCGTGAAACTCAACAACGGCTTAAATCGCTCCAGACTCCCAGCAGTAGCATTAATCAACTAATGCGAAACCAATGATCGAACTTACGCGCGCATCCACTGCGAGTACAATGGTGTGAAGACTCTCAATCCGTGATCGAGGAATCTATGAGCAATACAGAATTACTATATTTATAACTCCCAGAACTCCCAGATTAGATCCTTTTTCCAAATCTAGGCAGAAGATCTTGGGGAATATAATAGACTAGATTCATGGAAACATTCTGCAGGGAGCACATGCAGAGGAAATGCTGTCCAGAATCACGTTCAAGGCGGGAAGGGCTTGGCTTTCGATTCTTCGGGAAAAGGAACTGCGGCCATGCTTCTCACACTTCCTGTCTCTACAAATGTTTGCAACTCAAGATTGCCAGTTTGGAACCGAAGATTCAACAAGCTCCGATCTATACTAAACGCCGCTTCACAGGAAGATTTCTACTTAGTGTTGCTTCCGCTCTTTGCGCCTGAAATCCTCCAAAGCAAGTAATTTGTCACGCACCCACGAAATCATCAACGACTTCCCTTGTTTCAAACACAAAGTCTGGATTCCAAACAAGCAAGGTACGTCTCCCTCCCCCCAAAAAAATTGCTGTTTGATCTTGTGATTCAATGCTAGATTTGTCATGCACCCACTAAATCATCAACGACTTCCCTTTTTTCAAACACAAAGTCTGGATTCCAAACAAGCAAGGTACGGTCTCCCTCCTCCCCCCCCGAAAAAAAAAAATTGCTGTTTGAACTTGTGATTCAATACTCGAGTTTGCTGCGCTAGATTATATCATGTCTGCGTTCGACTACGCAGCCAAAATCGCCTGCTTTTGTCAGTGACAGCTGAAAGCTGATGAGTGAGAGATCGAGACAGAAAGTTCAAGCCCGACAAGTAAGCTTAGTCAGAGCCGCAATGCAATGAGCTTGCCTGCACCATCGATCATGCGTGCCTGCAAGGCAAGGCAACCCATTATCAGGAAATTTAAATTGGCCTCGTTTGCAATGAGAGAATTGAAGGACATTCATTCCAAGCTAGGCCCATGCTTGAGTGAGTGCTGATGAGTGCCTGGCTGGGCCCATTCAGGTCGGCAAAGCTTGGTGCACAACTGCAAAAAATGAAGCAAAACAGTCTGCTTCTCCTACTGAAAAGCAATGCTTGTCTTACTGAAAAGGGATGCTTGTCTTATGAAAAGGGATGCTTGTCTTCCTGACATATGATCAATAGAATAGGAGCTGCACTTTGATGTTAACATTGGACCAAGGGACTCTGCACCAACTGAAAGATTTGGGTGGAAAGCAGGATCACAGTTGTTAACTTGTTTAACTTAAACGACAGGCAAAGCCGAGCCCTTGGTTCTTTGAGTCTGAGAGAATCTTTGCAAAAGTGGCGTTTGGATTATTTTGGAATGTTTCAAGTTGAAACTTTCAACCTGTTGGACCCACATCTACAATGAATATGGCTTGCCAAGCACTACACAAAGGCTTGAAGGCTCTAAAGTCAAAGCACTATTCATTATTCACTTTTGCATGTCCTCATTGCACAAACTTTAGACAAGCAACAATCCTATAATCCACTTCAAGAAGAATTTTTTATTGGTTTTGTCCTTTGGACAAAGATTGTGGCATCCATTCTCTAGTTTTTTGAATCCGAGTTTCCGAATCCTATGTACAACTGCATTCACATTGTACAACGTGGTTAAGATTTGGTTGGAGTGAACAGAGCCTTACGTTCTTGTCTCTTCTTTGGGTTGCCCTCCAAGTGAATGTTGTTTAAGAGTTAATTACAACATACTTTAAACATTTCAACCTTTGGTATTGACTTCTTTTTTACTCTTGGAATTTTTAGTGTCAAAATTAACTTATTGGATATTTAGTGTCAGCATTGACTTATTGGATATTTAGTGTTGGAAAATGGAAATTACATTGTACCACGTTGAGATATAACTTACTTATTAGATGAAACACATTTGATTCTTATTTTTGCAAAACTATACATGGATGGTGATGATGATCTCTAAGAGATTATATTTTACATGACAAACATGTAGCATTGTATACACAAGATGAATCCATTTATTTATATATGAATTACTATGCTAGACAATTGGCACCTTTTTAATTATTTATTTTCTCAGCAAGCTGCTAGTAAGCTATTGTATTCATTTCTTCTTTTAATATTTCCTAGAGATTGTACATGTTGCTTTGTGCAAATGTATTGAATTTTGATTTTCAATAATGCTTTGAATGCTAAACTTTGGCTCTTATTGATGTAATTTTTTTCAACAAATAATCACAAAAGGAACTACCTTGTAAGGTCTAAGATTTTTTTAATCTCAAGTTTTATAGGTTTTTTGTAGATGAAAGCAACATATTCCCCAAAATGAAATGTACAAACAAACTTGCCTAGTCATTCTTATAAGATTTCTTCATATAACATTTGAAATTGCATAAATAGGAATTTTTAGATAATTTTCTTAATGTTTTAACAACTACATTTTTCCTACATTCTATTTGTGATTTGTGGTTTGATTATTTATGAGACATGTTTAGTTTGTAACATGAAGAAATTTCTTTATGGAAAAACTTGTAAAAAAACAAATGGAAAATTTGAGGTTGACAATTTTAGAATGCTCTTGATCTCTTAAGTATTAAGAAGATACATTGTGTTCTCTTCAAATTTTCAATGGTAAATTCTTGGTAGAATGAAATAGATTTCAATATTTTGTAAACTAGGATCTTGTAGAGTAACAAGTTGACATACTTGTTTCATTTTCCAATTTTCAATATTTCAATGTGAGAATTATTTATAAAAATTATTTATGAACTTGGTAGTCTTGTAGAAAAAAGGAGCAAATATAATTCTTTTATTATGAAAGGAATAGTGGGGATGGAAAAAATTAAATTCTTAAACATTTCTAGTCTTTGGTCTGCACAAATAGACTAGCTCAAATTTGTATTTTTTGTAATTTAAAAAGATACAAGGTTCAATCTAGTATGATTATGAACACAAAAATAATTAGAATGATTCCAGAATTTTGGAAGATCTTACAAAGAATATGCTAATAATATAAGTTATGAAATTTCAGAAACTAACGCACATATAAATTTTAAAATTTTTTGTAGTATTGAATTTGGTTAGTTTTGGCTTTCTAGTCCTTTTATTTGAAAATGTGTACAAAATTGGGAGAATTTTTTATTTCTCATTTTTAAAAACAAAAAATGACTGTATTTGCTTTAGATTCCAGGAATTTTTTTTGGGGGGGGGAAGGGGTAAAAAAGCATTATTCATCTTCTTATATTTTTTTTTCCCCCAAACTGCATTTTTTGCCTATAAAGTTGATCATCCAAAATTGTTACAATCTAAAAATCCAATGGTCAATATTTTCCACAATTAAATCTACACATACTAGACAAATTATTCTTTACTTTTGTATTTTAATTTAGAAATTTCAATTTCAGTTTTACGAAAAAAAATTTCAAAGTGGGACAATTAATTGAAAACCTCCAAATATTGTCAAAAAGCTTTTGGGACTTGCAGGGTTTAATCTCTTGGTCTCCATGCCTGTTCTCAAGGAATAGAAATATTGTTAGAATTCTTTGAAAACATTTTTTTTCTCATAACATATGACCAAATTTGTTACTCTAATTCTAAACAATCAAAGAAAATGAGATTCACTTTGGAAAAAAAAAGAGGATATTATGATCTAATGCATGAATTGCAAGAAAATTCATAGTAGAATCACTATTTACAAAAGCCATTTTAGTACCAAATACAACATGATGAAATACAAGTTGCTCTACAAACAAATTAGATGGCGTTTCAATTCACGAGGCGTGCAACTAGTCTTTGTCACAAGTGGTGACCAAAAACAATTGAATCCGTTCTTGCATTGTACGCAAAACCACAAATGTAGTAATAGAAAATAATGTCCAAATCAATATGTTTTGTTGATTTGGACAACTTTACTCAGAAGTGACTTTACAAAATTGTGTGAATTCAAACATGTTTGTTGCTTTGGATCATTTAATTCGAATACTATTTTCTACTAGTTTCCAAATTTTCAAACCCTCAAAGGAGAATCCTAGCTCAAGAGGCTCATTTTTTTAGAGAATCTTTACAATAGCATCTCCAATACTTAAATACATATCAACTTCTTAATGTCATTTTCTTCATTTCTAAGAGATGCATCTATATTATGCTAAATTTTGGGTTCCAAATCACAATTTGAGTGTGTGATTTTAAGGTTGGAAAGTTTGTCTTAATTTTTGAATAGTAGCTTTGAGGTTGCTCGCTACCTTTAGAAAGGTGGAAGCTCATTATTGATTGGCCTTCCGACCAAACTTTGTAGTATTTATGTTATAAAGATTTTAAAATTCAGTTTTGGGCAACCTTTCTAGGATCCAAAATGTCATTTTAAGGGTTCATTACCATACACAAAATCTTCACATTCTATACTTCAAATGCTCAATCCTACAAAAATAATAGTTAATGTAATATATATTGCACTAAGCCTCAATACAATTGATTACACAAGTCCAAAATTTTGTTTTTAAAAAAACAAAAAGTCCGATTGCAATAAAACATTTATACAACAAAAATAGATCTTCACAATATATTTCTTTCTCTTTTTTTTTTTATACAATGTGATACCAAGTGCATGTTCTTTTCGCCCATATTTCAAGGATTCAAGCATCAAGTATGTTGGGGCCTCTATGATTGCCCTTGCCAAATGTTAAATAACCATGTTGTACCACAAAACATCTTTCATCATTACATCTTTCTCACAATTATATAGGGACTTCCAAACATGATTATATTAAAATCTACATGCAAACTAATTTTCAAGATTGGACTTCACCATGAAATTCTCTATATATAAAAATTTGCAACCTCCACTTGCAAGCTATCCTCAAGTTCTTCAATCATGAATTTTTAATAATTTCTATTAAGTACAAATACTTTTTAGACCACTTTGGGTGCCCAAACCTAAGAGCATTTCCATCAGTAGATAGGAAAATGAACGTGGCAAAACAAACTTGGCATGTTGAAATGCTTGCTCTACCTTTTCTCATAATCGGGTCTCTACCAGAAGATGAGACACAAGCAAAAAAGAGAGCATAAAATGCAAATTTCCATATAGCTGGCAAGCAGATGTAGATCAGGCAAGTGACATGGCAGTGCATATGTAGAGGTAGGATAGAAGGCAACCCTAGATGCAAAAGAGGGTGCAAGAAAGGCCAAAGAGGGCACCAACAACTTCAAATATGGCAAGCACAATTTGAAGAGCCCAGTTGAAAAAATCCCTAAACTTTATTCCTAGTGGGACTCTCACGGAAATGTAACCACACCAATCCATTCATCCAATGGAGATGCTCTTAAGGATTAACCTCTAAGCGCCCAATGCGTGTTTATCAAATCTAGACCCATCTGAACTCATTCCAATGTCACCTAAAATGAGATCCACAGATACAGACTGACCGTACTGATTGGTAGTGGAGACAACCTGGAGCTGAGGGGAAATAGACAACTGATTTGACCGTATCGTTGAAAAGATTATAATAGTCAAAAGTCGCAATCTTTCAATTTTGGGAGGCTAAATTTGAGGCGCTTGGATGTTCAAGGGTTAAAAAACATAGATTTGTGCAAACACTACTGTAACCAAATTATGCGATTAGATAGTTGAGAGTACAAACATGAAAAAAATTGCTCTTAGCGAGGCGGCGTGAATCAAGAGTTTGTTCTACTTTAACCCCTTTAGGATGTGGAGACCATGCTTGGGCCTTGATTTCTAGTATTTTACATTTTCTTGATGGTTCCCTTACGTATTAGGCAAAGCATGAAATTATAAACATCTTGGCAAAGTTGTGGAGCAAATTATGAGATTAAAACACGGATTAAAAAATAAAAGTAGAAATAAAAGGGCATAAACTATACCTAAGTAAAGAACATGTTCTAGGTATTCACGATGAATACAAGCTCTTTCTTGTAGAAGACTTCGTGTGAGACATATTCTGCTTGGAAAGTACACATATATTTTTGGCTACCAACAAGAATAGTTATCCTACTTGCTCCACTGCATTGTAGAGGGTGTTTGATGGCATTCCGGTTTGTCTTGGATTTTTAAAACCACTTGCTTGAGTTTTATGATGGATTTTTGTATAAGGTAATGGAAATTTGAAAAGGAAGAAATTTTGTCCAATCACATAACTACTTCTAATTCACATACCTGGTGCATCCATCTGAAATCCAACAATGCTTTTTGTAGATGTTGCCTAAACCACTATTTTTCTTCACCTTTTAGAAAATGGGAATTATAATCAAAGTGCGTGAATTTACAGATCCAAAAGTATTAGTATTCCAAATTAAACCATAACTATCAATTAGGTAGTTTTTTGTTAGATAACAATGGAAACATTGAGAGTTTAGGGTGAAAAAATGAAAACTGCAATTAGAGGATAACAAAAGAAAAATTCTAGGGGAAAAATAGGGGTTCTAACTAAATGTACATTAAGCAAGATTTGGTAAAGTAACCAAATTAGGCAAATTGTGAAATGGTGAAAAAAAAATAAAAAATAAAAAATAAAAATGGAATTAAATAGGAAACCAGAAAGAGAACAAACAAGAAAAATACTAAACCAAAATGAAAACAAAATACTATGGGTAGGAATTGTGTTCAATGTAGATCTTTAGACTTAATTCTGGCATAGTACAATAATTTTTTCAAAAAATTTGAACTCAAAAGGTTGGGAAATCATACAAAATTTCATATCCAAAAATTTGTTTGAGACTCAGAGGGGGATTTGAAGGGACATTTTTTTTGACATTTTCAAACATCTTCTTTGAATTTCATTCATAACTTTTTATTAGAGACTCAAAATTACAAATGGATTTTTGGAGATGAAAGTTAGATTGATTTACTAACTTTTCTCAGTTAATAGTTTTTTGAAAAAAATTATTCTACTATGCCTAAATTAGATCTGAAGTTCTACATTGCACACAATTCCTTTGTCTTCACAATAACAATAAGCGGTCAAGCTCTCATTTTTAGATTGTCCCATACCTTTTGAGGATTCATGTTGATCCATGTATTTTATTATAAAAACAACTTGTCCACCCCATATCTTACAATTGGATTTCTTTTAATCTTGCTTTTAACGTTGTGCTTTGAATTTTTTTTGGATTGGGTATTATTGTTTCCCCCAGAAAGGAAGCAACTATGCCGTTTAGAAAAAAATTCAAACTACAAGATTATATATGAATGAGCGATTAGGATCTTTTAGATTATTGATTGTAGTTTGAATTTTCATTGGAACAGGTATCGTTGTTCCCCTGGAAAGAGAGTAACCATGTTGTCTAGAAAAAATTCGAACTATAATAGTACATGAGAATAAGCAAATAGGATTAAATTTTTTTTGAAAGAAGGTAGTGTCTTTGATTCATTGTGTATTTTTGTAACAAGCTTGTTTTTTCTTTCTTTGGAACAAGGCAATGTATGCATTTCAGAACATCGTAAAGGGGGTAAGTTTGGACACACAAATCCGTTGTTGCACATCTGCGTCCAAGTTGTTGTGACTTTGGACTTCCCAGTTGATGATGTGCATTCTGCAACAACTGAGTGCTCTGTCAGTTTTTGAGTCATGTCATGTTGTCCTTGATTGTAGCTAACTTAGTTTCAGACTCTTTCAGTTGAAGCAGATATAACATCATAGCACAACAATCTCAAGGTGAATTGAACATGATGCCCCAACTGCAGTGTACACCAAGTTATGGACTGTCATCCTTTTTCTGTTTTGTTTTGTTTTGAAGCAAGAATTATTTTGAAATGAAGCAAATGATTGTTTATTCTGTCAAGTGCAATGTGTGCATTATTCAGTCTGTCCATTCAATGAAAACAGAACTCAGGAAATGATGCTCTTGTGTCTCTCGGTCGGTCCCCCCACAGAAAAAATGAGTAACTAAAAAACAAAAGAACTGAAACAAATACAAAACTCCAAAAGACCACGAAATTTGAAAAATCGGGTTTGGAATGATGGTGGGGTGAGGCTGTAAGATTACTCGTGAGACCGACTTCAAGTTCTGGATAAATAAATGTGCATTGAATGTTGGAATTCTTCAATGGACATGTTAGATATCGGCTCAAGTTTCTTGTTTACTCTTGATGAGAAATTGAGAAGCAGCGAGGGATTCAAAAATCAAAGATCAGTTTTCCTTTTTTCTTTCTAGGTAACTACACCTAAAATCACACGCTTCCTAAAATTGCACACTGGATATTCTTGCCTAAAATGTACTTCCACTATTTGTATGACTCTATGATCGCTTTTAGGTACACCTATTTTCAGCACTTTGGAAATTCGTAGTGTATTCACACGGTGTACAAAAAATGAATTCTAAGAGAATTTAGAATCTTGTTTTGACTACCAATGGGACTCCACAAATTTTTTTTAAATATAATAGTGAAAACCATGCTGAATTATGCTTAATTGCTTAATTGTGCAATTTAAGGTGTGGTTACTTTACTCAGAGATCTTCTTCAGGCCCTCAAGGTTAACTTACTTTCAAAATTAATTGTGTTAGTGTTTCACAACTCATGGTCATCGTGGTATATGTATTGGCTTACAAATGATAAGGTAGAAGGGCCTTATGAAGTGGATACTTAAGCCATTTAGAGTTGTTTTGTTAATAAATTGTCATAAATGTTTTTGAATCTTCTTAGTAATTTAGCAAAGATTTCAAATAAAATATTTTGTTGTCTACTTTTTGGATATTATGTCAATTAATTATGATTTTTCAAAGTCTAACTTGGAAGATTTCTAAAACCATGTCCTAACTTTGATTTATAGGGCTTAGACACCAAGAATTGAGTAACTATTTTTTTTCAAGATTTTTAATCTCTAAATTTTTTTGACTATGTTTCATTTCAAAACACTCAAAATGGGTCATTTTGATGGCAAAGCCCCCCCCCCCTCCAAAATGACAAATGGAGTCTTGTTGCATCTTACCGCAAGATCTAGTGGTAATTACTTCATTACATTGTTACAAAAATGGGAGGAGGATTTTACCATGCAAATAGCAAGATTATAGTATTTGAAGCTGGAAAAAAATTTGTCTAGGGGCATCCAAATTTAAGATAGCTATGATTTGGGGAGGCTTTTGCATGAGTTAGTTTTACTTTTGTGCTTGAACTTTATTCGCTTTCTTTTTGCAACAAAATTGGCTACAAGTTCAAAATTTTTTTATAACATGTCATATTGGGGAACATGTACCAAAAAATTCCAATAGGGAATGAGCTTCAAGAAAATTCTCATACAAAGCCGTTTCTTTGACAATTCTTTCTTATACATATAGTAATATTCTCAAAATGTTAACGGTAGAGTTTTAGGTTTCAGCTAGCTTTAGAAGAAGGGGAAAAATTGCCCAAAATTTGTGGCTTTGACAAGCTTGATCAATTTATGGCTTGAAACACGTAAGCTGAATCCAAGGACAATTGGGTACATTGGAAGGAGGTCAGGTCAAGGTTTTACTATGCCTAA
Organism: Neckera pumila; assembly: GCA_963969595.1. Classification (NCBI taxonomy): domain Eukaryota; kingdom Viridiplantae; phylum Streptophyta; class Bryopsida; order Hypnales; family Neckeraceae; genus Neckera; species Neckera pumila. The sequence goes on along the minus strand of OZ018409.1, from coordinate 41,877,597 downwards.
TTCATCATAGATCAATGACACTATCATTATAGATAAGTTTATTATATGGTATATCTTCTAAACATCCACTATTACTAATACATATGCCAACTTTAAAACACAATTCACATGCTAATTTTATTAGATTACAGTTAAATTTCTATGAATTAGGCAATCCTTATATATATTTGTTTTAGACAAACTAGATCAAAGTTTAGGCACCATTTTATTAATTTTTTTTTGACCTAGTATCACCTTAGATTCTTGCCTGAAGTATAAATTCTACTGACCATGAGGATCTAGGACTGATTTTGTACACTTATTTCTAGCACCTTGAAAATTCATAGTTTATTCACATTAGATGATATTTGGAGGTCTTGGAGGGTTGTTTCAGGCCTGTTCCTTGATCTGCCCAGATTCAATGAACGCTGGTATGGGTGTGTCAGAATTTTTTTTTTCAAAAAAAATAAAAATAAAAATAAAAAAATTACCAAAATATCATTTTAAGCAAAAAAATTTTTTTTTCAAAAAATGACGTGGCAATCGCTCGACCACATCAACCAGCTGCTGCTGCTGCGTTCCCGCAGTCTGGGAACGCAGTAGACAGCAGGGGAACTCAGAGCCTTCCAAGGCCCCCGAATCTCATCTAATGATATAGTGTCTTGAAACTCCGTCACGAGGATTTGGAATTTGAAATGTTGTTTCAATTTCCAACAAGATTCAACAATAATTTAGACAGGCTAACCTCTAAAGGCCCAAGGAATCCACGACTTGTTCTACAACTTGTAAGAAGTGCACAGCAAGGGAAATAAAGTTCAAAACGTTACCAATAGTGGTTCTCAGAATAAAGATTTTTGATGATTTCATTTCAATTAAGCATCATTTTTTAGTATCATCATGATGTCTGAAATGAAAAAAAAAATGAAAAAATCTTTAATGTTAAATTCAAAGTATTAAGTTCTAATCATAGTAGTTTTTGTAGATTTTTATTTTGCTGTTTAATTCAAGTCATTTTTGAAGGATCACTTTTTAAACTAAAAAAATTATTTTTTTGAGGCTAGACTTGCCAATACCTTTTGAATTATAGAATATTTTCAAAGTAAAGTCTTCAAGATCTATATCATACAAATGCTAAAGAACTAATACAAGAATCTACAAAATATCATAAATGAAAAAATTATTTTTGCATCCTTGGGATGTATTTGTGTTCATCCATTGTTTGAAATTTGAATTCTTGTTCTTTTTAGTTTTTTTGGTGGAAGTGATTTGAAGTCTTTCAATCCCTTTTTTACATATCAAATCTGAAATTGTCTTAACCCCCAAAGGACTGTTGTCCGTTTGGGGGACAAATGCGTTTTTGGGCAGGTACCTACGGGCTGAAATTTTGTCATGATTTATTGAAACTTTTATTGAAGATAGAAAAATTGATAAGCTTTGTGGGAATATAATTTTTTTCTTAATCGTTGCCCGGGAAAAAAAGTTATGACCAAATAAGTTCAAAACAGGGGACGGCGGGCAGCAAAAAAAAATGGACAAAAATTTGAAATTTGAAATTTTTTTTTTCTTATAGATTATATTTTGGAAAGCTTTGATTCATTTCATTTGGATTTGTTATGAGAAAGTTATGGACATTCTTGTTTTTCGGGCAATTAGAGCATCTTCTTGAAAAAAACAACTTCTAGAATGCCTTTCTGAATGCAATTTTTCAAATTTTTCAATTTTTTTTTTTTGCATGGTTTATAGTACTTTCTAGAACAATCTCACAATTGGGATTAGTGAATTTTAATTTCATCTAAAACATATGAATATTTTAGATTTTCCTTTTATCGTGTATCTATTTCTACTTAACAAATTTTTAAAGAATGATGATTAAGTTTTTTTGAATTTTTTGAATTTCCTAAACTCTCAACTCAATTCTCCACTACAAAGATTTAAAGCTCAAAACTTTTTCGTGCAAAAAGTTTAAGTTAAAAATGTTCAAAGTCAAAAAATCTAGTCCCACAATGTGCTGAAAAACTTGTTTTTTTCACTTTAAACGCAGATATCTTGCAATCTATGCTATCAAAAATTCTGAAATTTTTTCCACACACTCTCATACTAGTTAGGTGTAAGATCCTATGGTTAGATGTGAAAAAAACATTTTTCAAATTTTTTACTTTTTGCTATAGAAATGGCAGTTTTGAATATTTTTTGGCAAAAAATGGGCCTTGGTCCTTTAGGGGTTAAAAAAATATAATGTCAAAGGACATAATGTGCATAATCATAATTGATTCAGAGGTTCTCAAAATCTATTCTATGGTTTTTAAAAATGAATTTCTAATGTTTTTTCCTCAGACATCTAGTGTATTTGATGCTCATCCCCCAAAACCTATAATACTAAAAAATCAAGATTTACTTTTGATACTTTTGCACAAAATCTTCAATAGAAGTATTTCAAACAATTTTTTTCAAAATGAGATTTTGGGTGCTTAAAATATACTTTAAAGGATTTTAAACTAATTTTTTTTAAATTAAAAATAATGATTTGGTTAGTTAGATTTTATTTAACTTCAAAATTTGATCATCACCAAAATATGTTGGCTTAGGCATTTAAAGATTAAGAGACTTTTTCTTAGACATTGAGAACATGTTTATATCTAATGATCTTGTCCTTTATTGAAGATTGGTATTGTCGTTTAATTTTCAGATCCTTCAGTGAGCATTGATTGGACAAGATCTATCCATTGAAGTCATATCTAAAAACATGAATGTACAACCACAAATAGATTTTTCGGTTGTGAAGATTAGACCTTACGAGTGACACCAAAGTTAAAACTCAAAAGATTTAGTGTCTAAAAGGGAACGAATCATTATGTCCAAAGTTTAAACTTTGTATTAGTTGGCACTTCCATATATTTAAAAAGTTTAATTTTGAATTAAGTGCTAGAGTTTGATTTAGACTATTTGTTAGGCCCAATAATACTAACTACCTTTAGACCATCTACTATGTGGTTATCCTATGAATACAACAATAGCATGGTTGAAATGAGTCCTTTCACAAACACATTTAATGAATTATCCAACACTACCATTACTAACTCTTGAGAACTTATAGGCTCTATAATTCGGGGTTAACTTTTGGCTAGCACTTTGGCTCTTTATAAAGAGCCCTTGAAATGCCTCTTAAAATAAAGATTCTTGTCCCTTTCGTTATGGCTAACAGGACCCATAATTCCCACCCTTGTAAAGGCAAGAACTTTTTGAATGATGAAGAACGTTAAGTGTGTAGTAGCATTCTTCATATCTCTCTTCATATTTCTTGAGGTGGAAAACAGTTATTTTTGGTTCTACACTACTTATGTAAGGCTAATAAGGAAGAGTAGAAATAGTCTTGTTACCGATAAAAGCCTAAGGAAAGCCTTGTCTTTTGGTGTTGGCCAGCTAATATGCAAGGTAAACATTATACATGCTCTAAGTAATTTCTTCAATACAATCAAAATTTTATCAATGGCTTGCTCCTTTTTCTAATTTGTGGGTCTAGATATACCTTATACTACAACTATAGCTGGTATAGCAAATCTATTTATAATTAGGATGGAAGATGGATAAATGTAATACAAATAAAAAATTACTCTAGTGCATTAATGTAAGAAGTGCGGCCCCCATGCCAAGGAATGATTACCTGATATGTTGAAGATGTTTCAAAACTTGCTTAGGCCAAGGTAAAATTGTATCATCTTGTATTGTATAGTACATCATGTGCATATAGCACTTAGTACAAGATACACCAATAGTATTGAAACTTAGTTGTAAGATAATTTTGTTGTAACAAATTAAATCATCTTCTATATGAACACAAAATTGATGAATTAAAAATTTAGTAAATTTTTTTAATTATAAATAGTGTTTATATGTGACAAATTTGACTAAGAAGACAACCCCTAAATGCCCAAGGCATCCAAATCTGGTGTTTGCAAAACTTTGAAGTTAAATAAAACCTAATGAGATTGCTATTTTTAGTAGTTTATATTTTTAGAAAGCTCTTCTTGAAGTCTAATTTTAGCATCAAAAATCCAATCTTGAAAATAAATGATAGTGATTTTTGTATTTAAATTTTTATACAAGGATACCCATTGCAATCTTAACTTCCCGTAGTGTTGAGAGCTCTTGGAAATGAGCCTCAAATACACTAGATCTTGGAGAAAAATTCACATTCAAAATTCATTTAAAAAAATTGTAGCATAGATTTTAAGAAGCCATAAATTGATCAAAGTTATGCAAGTTAGGCCCTTTAACCTCATATTTTTTTGGTCATTAACTTTTTAGATTTGACTTGTGTAAAGAAGATTGAACGATTTTTGCAATTTTAGCACCTTTATGGTCAAACATTATAATCTTTCACTCCATAAGTGATACTGTTGTGTTTTCTTTTCCTATGAAATCTCTAACATATCTAGTTTGAATTTGTACGGTTACAAATAAAAAAAAATTGATACAACTTATCAAAAATGTTGGCATTTTGTTCAATTTAGAGCAATTCCAGGAAGCCCAAAACAAAACAAGCCTTGGGCATTTAGGGGTTAAGACCTACCTTGGGTCCATTGCATAATCATTTGGCTTGTCTACCAATGCCGTGATACTACTAGTAAACATTACAAGAAAAATATCCCTCACCAGTTTTGTGGCTCAATATATTATTACTCGTAACTTTCACAATTTCGCTCGCCTGTTTCTAAAGTTGCACGAATAATAACTTCAAAAGTTTTCCATTCACTCCAGAAAATGCTGCTTTTGCCATTGAACAGATTTGGGGACAAAACTGGGTAAGAGCATTGTGCTTCCATGGCTCCTCCCACAAACTAATACTCCAAACCCATATCACCTACGCTTCTTTTCTCCAGTTGAGATCAACGCTGTACAACTATGAAACTAAATGTTCAACCCAACTTCACATCAACATTAGTCCAAAGCAGAGCACACAATCTCGATGTCAACTGATTGAGCAGCTTTGGTGATTAGGCATTCACAATGTAACCACCTGCAAACAATCATGTAGACAATCACTAGTGAGCAAGTATTGAACATGTTTCAGCAATAAAAGGAAAAAAAATAGACATTCCTAATAAATTATAATAACATCCAAATCTCATACCAAAATTGAATTACAACGTACCATTCGGATGCAAGCACTGGCCAGTGAAGTAAGACGAGTCCTCAGATGCAAGGAATACATAGGATGTGGCAATCTCAGAAGGCTCTCCAGCGCGACCCATAGGGACTTGACTTCCAAATTTCTCAGTCTTCTCAGCTGAAAAGGATGAGGGAATCAAAGGAGTCCAAACCGGCCCTGGAGCTACAGCTGCAATTTTTCACAAGTGCATATCAATTAATCCCTGATTCGTTAACTAAGAACAAACTTTGCACTTCAAAGAGTGTAGTTCAGTTAATTACGGCAATTTTTCCAAGCATGTCTTTACCATTCATTAATGTAGGCCATGCTGTTTTTCTATCCAATGGTATATATTTTACAACCTTCTTAATAGTGAGTGTCAAGCTAGGAGAATGGCTTGCAGGCGAACTTGAGTGAATCCTGCAATAGTGGGAAGGAGATGAAACCCTAAAAAAAAGGAGATGAGGCCACATCTTTTCAGTAAAAAATAAATGATCACCTCCTTGAGGTCGGTGCTAACATTAAAGGTAGTCATCCTATTTGTGCCACCATTTTAGTTGAGCGTATGCCAACAAGTGAACAGAGTGTGCATTGCAAATTTTTGAAATGTGCGCTTCTGCCTTTTAGTGGCACAAATAGGCTCAACTAAATTGGTAGCACAAATAGGACGGTTTGTCTTACCGGTGACAGTATTAAAAGTTGTCTTGAAAATCAAAGGACCATCCTCCAACATTGACCCCCCCTATTGATTCATTTCATCTCCTCTATGAAAGTGATCACTTTTGACACTTTAAGTTTAACACAATCAAGCATGCAACTTCAGCTACAAGCAGAATTGAAATAAACATAATGCTTTTGGTTCTACACTAGTTAGATGTGCAGAAATTACCATTCACACGAATTCCACGCTTCACAAGCTGCAGAGCCAAACCCCTGGTGAACGCTATAATGGCTCCTTTGGTAGCAGTATAATCCAGGAGTGATGCATTACCCTTGAAAGCATTCACTGAAGTGGAATTGACAATAGTACTTCCTTCTTTCATGTGTGGCAGAGCATATCTGTTTCAGAGAGAAACAATTATGAACCAGCTTAGTTCGAGCAACATCCGAGAGTATCTCTACTGTCATCAGGGAGCAGTGACCACTTTGACCACCAAAATCAAAAAATAATTATCATATATTTATACCAACCTAGAGATTAAAACAATATCCCAATATGCTTCTTGCAGGGAGATTACATTAGAGTCCTGAAATTTCACACTACTGGAACAACTGTGTTACATTTGCTTTCAAGGCATCAATAGAAGAATGACACGCTACGAAACCGACTGTCAGGAGTCGAAAGGCCCAAGAAGCTTATTCGACAGAATGCTAAGTACTACTCTTCAATCAAGAGCTATCAACAGTGTATTCTTCGGCTCGTTAAAAGGGTTCACATTGAACGCAACTTGACAGCATTTAGTCTCCCCCTTTTCAACCAAAGAAAAATCGACACAACATAGCATTATCAAGAGATCTCCATACCGAACAAGGAAGAACATGGAGAAAATGTTCGTTCGGAACGTCCGCTCAATCTGCTCCGGTTGCAAATCCTCGATATTCTGTACGGTGTGCTGCTCTCCAGCATTGTTTACTAGAATGTCGATACGTCCATATTTTTCCACCACTTCATTGATTACCTACAGATCAAAAAAGATTCAGGTGATGCGCTGAATTAATTCAAAATGTCTACTTTCTGTCCAGCTCCTCAAAACAAATGCAAAAGACAAAACAACATTGTACAACTGACAGAAGAAGCCTGGATAAGAATACATTGAGATTTGACAGGAGAATGATATTCTAAGAGTTGCAGGTATTTTAAATGAGCACAGATCGTGACTGTCACCTTCCGGCAGTTCTCGTCAAATCCAAGATCCATTGCAATTTTCAGAGGAGCCTCAGCGTTATCTGATTGTGCTTTCTTCAAAATATCAATAGTTTCATCGGCGTCCTTGTCCTCAGGTCCTGGCAAAAATGTAAATGCCACAGTGGCTCCTTCCAAAGCAAAGTGATGACCCACAGCTCGCCCAATCCCAGAATCCCCTCCTGTTATCAACGCAACCTTCCCCTGCAAGAAGAAAAAAAAGCATATTAACCGCCTGTCAGTGCATTCTTTGGCACTGAAGAGAATGGCACCCTCTCTAAAGATTGTAATCCAAAGATTGAATTGAAATGGGTCCAAAACTCTATAGTATAGGTAATGACTTGTGTTGTCCAAGGCTCATCGCCCTTAAATTTTGCGTATGAACAACGTCGTGGTTTTGGGGGAACAAGCGTGAGGCATTCTCACTCAAAGCAACGTCAGTCATTCAAATGACAAACTTTCAAGAAATCTCTGACTGCAGCCCTCTAGAGCTTCAGCTCTATCCCAGGTCTAGTTTCCAGGGTTTAGGGCTTCCAAATGCTTCTTCAAAAGTGATCCAATCTATAAGTGTTCTGCATTAACGAAACTATAAACATGAAATTACCCCAAATCGGCAACAATAAAATGTCCTAAAACCTTTCAAAATTTCGTGTATGATGACTGATCTCGAGAGCATGTAAACTGCAAGTTTCACTCAAACCTCCCTTCTCTAACATGGCATTCGAGGATATCCTGCACGCCTGCCACATTATTAGCTCTGGATCAAAGGGGATGAGGCTTTGCAACAATAGCTACCATGAGGAAGTATAAGTAGCTGTCTGTTTAACTCTTTGAGAATGAAGGAGTTCCGGCCTCATGTTTAATAGCAGTTTGGAAGTGTTAAAACGGGGATTTCTATCTATTCAAATAATTATTTGTATGAGCCAAACACATGCTATTTTCTTCACTCAATCCACTGATATGAACACTTTTTACATGTAATTTATACTTTTCACAATATGACCAATCCAAATAAGAAATTTAAAATCACGAACCTGTCGTCCTAAAAGGGTTAATAAACTCTGCCATAGTCCATTTTATTCTCTCGTACCTCGAGCTTTCCTGAAGGCTTGTAGGTAGGGCGTTTGTGGGACGGCACGGGGTCCATCTCATGCTCCTTTCCAGGGTGCGTGTCTTGCACCTGCGGCTCACGTTGCTTCTCCATGGTGGCAAAGAAACGGCGCTGCAGCTTCTCACGCCCAGCACGATTCGCCGGCGCTCCTGCTGCTGCTGCACCACGAACTCCAAACAACTCCAAATTCGCAGAACTCCCTGTAAACCAGTGCAACCTCCTATGCGCTTGGGATACTAATAGAGACTTTGTTGGTCCATTCAAGTGACAAGCTGCAACCAGACGTAGCGACATTAAAGCACAAATTAAGACCCTTGTAAGCACTCCCTCAACCGTGAACGAAGCGACAAGCGATTTCTGAAGAATACCAATTCCTAAGAATACCAATTCGGAAAAACCCAAATCTGAAGAATCCCAATTCAGAAGAATCCTAAGTCTGAGTTGTCCCAATTCTAAGGAATCTCAAATGTGAATGATCCCAAGTCTGAATGATCCCAATTTCGAGAAAGCTCAAGAGTGAATGATCCCAAGTCTGAATGATGGCAAATGTGATTGATCCCAGTTTTCAAATGCAGGCAAGTTCACTTACAAATTGATGGTGTCCAGGAATTGCAAGATGGTGTGCATTTGTGAATTTGTGGTGAGCGATGAGCTGACGGGCGTGCAGGCATGTCAAGTGGCTACAGTAGGGCTTATGCATCCATGCAGTCGCCTTGTTCGCGACAAGTGGACATGGCTTCCGGAGCTGCCACGTTTCGAGGTCGTCATTGGCCAGTGTGTGGTCTTATCACACGTGGATAACGATTCGCGTTTTTCTTTTTGTTCTGTATTTTTTCTTTTTCTTTGGAATCCAAATGAAAGAGATTTTTCATGCAGGTTTCATTCATTTGTATGAAGCATAACAAGTTTATCGTCCGTGAAGGTCTGATTTGGCACTTGAGTGCCAAAATAGTTTCTTTTTTGCGTGCAAAGGGATTCAAATAGTTGGAACTATTGGTATTAGTGTTTGGGCATTTTGGTATTCAAATTCTTTTATGTTTAATAACTTCTACATGTTCTTGTTTTGGGAAACCTATCATGTTGTGCTTAAGGTGTAATGTAGGTTTTCAATAATATTCAAAAATTTACACAATGTGGATGAAAAATTCTTGCAACATTTTACTTGTAATATCCCAAACATTCAAGCATTCTAAAAAATATTTAATTTATGTTTGAATTTAACTTTTACATAGAGTAGTTTCTATTCCATTTTGAAAAATTTGAAAAATCAATTTCTAATTTTCATTACTAACAATTGAAAGTTCAATATGTTGAAATCCAAATAATAAAATCTTGGGTTTTTTTGGTTTGTGTCTTCTATTTTCTATATATTTTTGAATTGTAAATGCAAATTATTTCTTCTTGTTTGTTCATCTTTTTTGATAAAAGTCCTAAAATATTTCTACTATATATAAAAATTGATATATATTACAAGTAAAATTATTATAAACACATTTTTCCATAGAGTCAATTGAGATTTCTACATTAATAGACACCAATAGAAAAGTAGTCTTTGAATACTAAACTTTGACACTGTAACTTAGCCTAGTACTCCAAGACCACCTTTCTACTAGTGGGACACCTTTCATATAGTTTGTTTACTAAGAAGAATTGAGTATAAGTATTTGTTTATGAATGAAGTGCATGTGGAAGTAAAATAAATAAATATTCAATAAAATAAGCTAACTTTGTCCCTTTACTTGTTTATAGTGGAAAGTTTATTGACTTTTAGTGATTTTGGCTCACAGCCAGTCTTTTTTTTTTGGTGATATGACAATTTTTATATATAACTATAATAGAAGATGGACAAATTACGTAATACAAATAAAAATTTGTTCAATTGTTTGTACTTAATGTCAAAGGTAAAAGGTCCAAGTGCTCCAATGCCAAGGAACTACTACCTAATATATTGAAGATGTTTCAAAATTTGCCTTAGAAATGCTAAAGGCAAGGTAAAAGATTCTAAGGTTTTGTACATTATATGCATATCATTTGGTGCAAATTACACTAATGTGCATTGAGACTCAATTGTATGATGATTTTGTTGTAAAAATAAATAAATCATTTTCTATATGAATGTGAATTGATGATTAAAAATGCAATAAATTTCTAGTATGTAAAATAATTTTGACATGTGACAAATTTAACTAAGGAGACAACTTAGGTTTAAGACCTACCTTGGATTAGTCTATGCATTCCAAAAGTGGATGTCCCTTGGTCAACTTTGATTGTAACTTTCAATATAACCATTTTTAGTATATTTGATTTAAACTAAAAAAATGAAGCTTGACAAAACCTCTTTCTACTTTATATTAAAATTTTGAAAGAATTATTGCAAGTTCCATATGTTAGAATCCGATAACATAGAATGTTGTGCTTTTAATTTACATGTTCACCTTTTAAAATGGATTTTCAATTTAAGTTACATAATTAAAATTTTCATTCTAGCCTTTCATTTATAGTAAATTTCAGATTACTATAATGTTTATTGTAATTCACATATTTTTATTTCCATCAATTTTATGACTTTTTAAAATTACAGTGTTTGATTTTTCCACCAATCTTTTAAAAAGTCAAATAAATAAAAAATGTATTGAGCTACTTACATTAGTAAATGAAAAACATCAAAATTTTACAAATCATTTAAATAAGAAAATAAATTTAGTTTGATAGTCAAATTTGAATTTTAAAACTTTGTTATAGTATTTTAGGTGAATTAAAATAACCAATGAAAAATTTCCACACTCCTTTCCATAGTTATTTATACTTCTTACAAAAATTAGAAAAATTTCAAATAGATTAGTTTGATTTTATTCTTTTCACTTGTTTATTTTTAAATTTTGCAACAAAAATTATTGCAATTACAATTTTTCATGATACAAACTGAAATTTCTCAGAGTGATACACGATTTCAAGTAATAAAACATAGGACTGATATTCAAACACACTTTCATAAGTAACATTCAACTCATACATGATGTTTAACAGTTAGCAATGAATCTCATCCTTGAGGCGTTAGTCTAACAAGTATATTTACCATACAACATTACAAGAGAACTATCCTCCACCACTCTTGTGAGTGAACATATTATTTCTCATAATTTTCACAGTACTTCGTCTATAATGTTGCAACAACTTCAAAAAGTTTCCTCATTGAGTCCAGAAAATTCTACTATTTGCATTCATCAGATTTGGGGACAAAACTGGGTAAGAGAATTGTATTTCTACAGCTCCTCCCTCAAACTAACACTCCAAACCCGTAGCAACTGCACTCCTTTTCTCCAGTTGAGATCAACGCTGCATAAACTATGAAACTAAAAGTTCAACCCAACTTCATATCAACATTCTCGCTGTCTAAGACATTCTCGCACACTCTCGCAGATAATCTCGTTGTCAACTGATTGAGCAGCTTTTAGTGATTAGGCATTCACAACGGTACCACCTGCAAACAATCATATAAACAACCACTAGTGAGCAACTACTGAACATACTTTCAGCAACAACAAAAAAAAAAAAGCAATTCTTGATTGCTAACTAGAATACCATCCAATTCTCATCCCAAATCTAATTACAACGTACCATTCGGATGCAAGCACTGGCCAGTGAAGTAAGATGAGTCCTCAGAGGCAAGGAATACATAGGAAGTGGCAATCTCTGCAGGCTCTCCAGCACGACCCATAGGGACTTGACCTCCAAAAGTCGGAGTCTTCTCAGCTGGAAAGGATGAGGGAATCAGAGGAGTCCAAACCGGTCCTGGAGCTACAGCTGCAATTTTTCACGAGTCACATCAATTAATCCCTGAATCGTTAACTAAAATAAACTTTACACTTTGAGGATTGACGGTAGTTAAGTTAGTTACAGCAATTTTCCAAGCATGTCTTTATCATTCATTACTGTACATCATGCTTTTTTCTGTTCAACGTCATATATTATAAGCTTCTTAATAGTGAGTGCCAAGCTAGGATAATGGCTTGCCGGCGAACTCCAGTTATTCCTGAAATAGTCGGAATAAAACCCTTACCCTCAAATTAAACCGGTTTGAGGGCCCGTTTATCGTACTGGTGACAGAATAAAGATTTGTCTTGAAAATTAAAGAACCATTCTCCAACACTGACACCCCCTATTGATTCATTTCATCTCCTTTCATTGTTATGAGAGTGATCGCCTTTGACACTCCGGGTTTACTACAATCAAGCATGCAACTTCAGCTACAAATTCTTTTGGTTCTACACGAGTTAGATGTGCAGAAATTACCATTCACACGAATTCCACGCTTCACAATCTGCAGAGCCAAACCCCTGGTGAACGCTATAATGGCTCCTTTGGTAGCAGTGTAATCCAAAAGCGTTGCATTACCCTTGAAAGCATTCACTGAAGTGGAATTGATAATAGTACTTCCTTCTTTCATGTGTGGCAGAGCATGTCTGTTTCAGAGCGGAACAATTATAAACAAACTTAGTTCGAGCGAGAAGGATACTCGACAGAATGCTAAGTACTACTCTTGAATCTTGAAGAGCTATCAAGAGTGCATTCTTCGGCTCGTTAATGGGTTCACATTGAACGTAACATGACAGCATTAAGTCTCCCCCTTATCAACCAAACAAAAATCGACACAGCTTAGCTTCATGAAGAAATCTCCATACCTAACAAGGTAGAACATGGAGAAAATGTTTGTTCGGAACGTCCGCTCAACCTGCTCCGGTTGCAAGTCCTCGATATTCTCTACAATGTGCTGCTCTGCAGCATTGTTTACCAGAATGTCGATACGTCCATACTTTTTCACCACTTCGTCGATTACCTACAGATCGAAAAGATTCAGGTGATATGCTGAATTCAGTGTCTCTTTCCTGTCCAATACCTCAAAACAAATGCAAAAACAAAACAACATTGTACAAGTGACAGAAGAAGCCTCGATAAGAATACATTGAGCTCGGATAGGACCAAGATATTGTAAGAGTTGCATGCATTTTGAACGAGCATAGATCGTGGCTATCACCTTCTGGCAGTTCTCGTCAAATCCAAGATCCATTCCAATTTTCAGAGGAGCCTTAGCGTTATCTGTTTGTGCTTTCTTCAGAATATCAATGGTTTCATCGGCGTCCTTCTCCTCATGTCCTGGCAAAAATGTAAATGCCACAGTGGCTCCTTCCAAAGCAAAGTGATGACCCACAGCTCGCCCAATCCCAGAATCCCCTCCTGTTATCAACGCAACCCTCCCCTGCAATGGCCACCACCAAGAAGGAAATATAAGCATATTAACCAATCAAGATAAGCAATTTGAAATCACGAATCTGTCGTCCTAAAAACTCTGCCATAGTCCGTTTATTCTTTCGTACCTCGAGCTTTCCTGAAGGCTTGTAGGCAGGGCTCTTGTGGACCGGCACAGGATCCATCTTATGCTCCTTTCCGGGCTGCGTGTCCTGCACCTGCGCTGGACGATGCTTCTCCATGGTGGCAAAGAAACGGCGCTGCTGCTGCTGCTGCTGCTGCACCACGAACTCCAAACAACTCCAAATTCGCAGGACTGCCTCGAAACGCAGACAATGATCTCCTATGCGCTTGGGATACTAATAGATCGAGACTTCGTTGGTCCACCCGAATGACAAGCTGCAAACAGACGTAGCGACAACAAAGCACAAATTAAGACTCTTGTAAGCAGCACTCCCTAGCTCAATCGTGAACGAAGCAACAAGCAAATTCGAAAGGATCTCAATCCCAATTCCTCAAGGCAATGCAGGCAAGTAGTCAGCCACTTACAAATTGATGGTGTTCAGGAACTGCAAGATGGAATGGGCATTTGTAGTGAGAGATGCGGTGCCTGGAGTGCAGGCATGGCAAGTGGCGAGGACTTGTGCATCATGCAGTCGCCTTGTTAGAGATGGAGTGCAGGCATGTCAATTGGCTAGGGCTTCTGCATTCATGCAGTTGGCTTCTTCGAGACAAGTGGACATGGCTTCTGGAGCTGCCACGTTTCGGGTCTTCATTGGCCAGTGTGTGAGTCCTTATCACACCTGGATTTGCGTTTTTCTTTTGTATCTAAGGTAGATCAACCTATTACCACCCTGATTTGCAATTTAACTATCTTGGGGCTAATTTCGTGAGAGACATATATTTTTCAGAGGTGTGTGCATGTTTCATGAATCAAACCCAAGTGAAATTATAATTTTCTGATCAAAATTGTAATTTCTGTGAATTTTTGAAGTGTTTTACTCAAGCGCCCGTGACTAGGGTCATAAACGCCCTAATAACAACCCATAACCACCTTCTTATGTCCCTATAAGCATCTAGGTATTCACCAATCAGCTATTGCCACATTACCCTAAATGACATAAATACACTGATTTTGTCAGATTTCTAGATAGAATTGGCTCACTTCTGGACAGATTTGGATGGTGGAATGGGTGGAAATGGGGCCAAAAACAGGGTGGCGGAAATGGGTTGGAGACGGAATTAGGCTGGTCTACCTTATTTCCTTTTCTTTTCTTTCAAATCCCAATGAAAGAGAATTTCCTTATGGTGAACTATCCCTATTTCCATTTATGTACCCTAAACTTCCACTACATGTGTTCCTAGACTTTCGTCTATTAAGGTAAATGACCCCATTGCGGTCAGAATTAGGAGTGTGCCTACATGCCATTGCTGAAATTTTTCAAATTTTTTCCCACACCAAAATAAGTGTGAGAGACAATGAGGGCATTTGAAATTATATTTTTTGGACTAAGTATGAATTAGTTCTGAATTTTTGAAGTGATCAGCCCATAGGAGTCTGGAGGCTATTTCATGACCAACAAAATCTGAATCCAATATGGTCATCTTCCTACCCAATGTAGTCACAACATTTTTAAGCATGGAAGACCTAAAAAGTCAGTTCTTACAAAGAATTTTACACTGAAAAGTTAGAAGTACCTATAGAGGTCACTAATTACTCCATAACTACCATGTAAGGCATTGATTGTGGTCTAAAAAACCACAATGGGGTCATTAGTTGTCCATCATGGGTCATTTGACCGCAATGGGATCATTTATCTTAAATTGTCCTTCAAAAGTGTTACGAAGTTGTCTCCTTACTTAACTGTGATTCGTTGATTGTTGGTATTTTCAGATTTTTGTTTTAGGTCTAGGTATTTAATGGTTACAGTGGTTTAGGGAGCTTTTACTTTGAAAATTCATAGAAATTACATGTCGTATCCAAAAAAATCTTATTGTTTTTAAAATTTGTAATTTTCAATTGCAAAATATTATAAAAATATTATTTTTAGGAAAAGGTGCCTCACACTCTGGTGAATTGCTTATTTTGATGGCTTTAGGTGTTCCCACCGTACGTCTGTTTCTAATGCATGCACATTGTGTCAAGTGATTAAGCATGCCGTATATGCCATGTCACTTGTCACATTTTCATCTGATTAGTTTTCATTCATTTGTTTGTTCCCAAATGAAGCATAATAAATTTAGTGTCTATTCCATTAGAAAAAATTGAAAAGTCAAATTCTTCGTTACAATTGCAAGTTCACTAGTTAAAATCTATAACTTGATTTTTTGTTCTTTTTGTTTGTGTCTTTTATTTTAAATTTTTCCCAAATCTTAACTCCAAATTATTTCTTCTTGTTTATTCATCTTTTTTGGTAAAAATCTTAAAATATTTCTATTATACATTAAAATTATAAAATATTATCGATATTTTAAATAAAATGATAACAGTTACATTTCTTTGTAGAGCCATTTGAGGATTTTTACATTGATGAACACCAATAAAAAGGTGGTCTTGGAACACTAAACTTTGGTATTGTAGCTTAGTGCTCTAAGACTATCTTTTTACTAATGGGACACCTTTCATATAGTCTTGTTTACTAAAAAGAATTTAATACAAATATTGATTTATGGATGAGATGCATACAGGAATAACTTAAATAAATATTCTATTGAAATGCCAAGCAAAATATCCTTGCGAAATGCCTTTAGGAAATTTTTAATTTTTAATTTTTTTGGCCACATAGGTTGAGACATTTGCCAAATGGTACAAGTCTAAAATCCACAATATAATGGATATCTTTCATTTATGATCAAGGGAACCAATATACTAATTTCAACTAATTGGTCCAACCAAACAATAAATTTAGCCATTCCCTAGCCGACAATGACTTTGTAGATTATAGCTTGATGCCACCTTCATGCACCAAGCCTTTGCAACTTTTTCCACTCTGCTCATATATAATTGTATCATATTTAGCAATTTGATTGCTATAATCTCAATGCAAGAGAGTTTTGCAATTGTAGCATGTTTCAATTCATAAAAAAAAGTAGATTAACCCTTTAAGGACCATGAGTGCGGCTTTTGAACAATGAATGAACAAAACACATCCCAAACTCATCGAAATGCATTTTTTCATTTTTTCACTTTAACATTTTTATAGTATAGATTTTGAAGATGTTATTTTGCAAATATTATATAGACAAAAAGTATTGGTAGGTCTACCCTCAAAAAGTAGCATTTTCAATTTAAAAAATGTTACTTTAAAAACAACTTGAATCAAAGAATAATATAAAAACTCCAAAAATCAATATGATTAGAATTTAGTATTTTGAACTTATAGAAAAAAAATTCTTGTAAGAAGCATAAGTATTCAATCTACAATGGATTTTAGAAAGAGTTTTTAGTTTTTAGTGTCTAATTTTATTGTGAAATTTTGGTTTATATATTTGTTGATCTAATCTTATGGATGTGATCTATAAATGATATTTTACAACTACTGTTTGAGAGTCATCACTAAAATATTGTTCTAAATTGTACGTTATTTGTCTTAACTCCTAAAGCACTAGGGGGTTGGCCAAATTTCCAAAATTGTGAAGATCTATTATAAAGTTTGTTGCTTGCTTGTGCAAATTTCAATACGGTGGGTATGAAATATGGTGGTTGGCATTGGTTTGGTAGTGAAGGTCTAAAGGAAATCTGAAAGAAATCTCTACTATTATCAACCAGTATTAACTTAGCAAATGTGGATCCACTCGTACCTAGCATAATCAAAATGCAAGAGAGTTTTGTTGTTGTAGCATATTTTGATCAGTTAAGCAATCAAAGAAGTCAAAGGGCTCAACTCTCCTACATTGAGATTATGTCTCGTAATTGCAGAGTAGGCCAAGTCATAAAAAATAGTTGCTAGTCAGAACCAACCTCATCGCCCATGGCTTGGAGGTCCTAACTAGTGATTATTTTTTATAACTTGGCTTGCTTTGCAATTACCTAGTATACATTTATTAGGTACATTGCCTACAATGTCCTCAATCATTGCCACTTTTTTACTATAATGTCAGTGCAAGAGTGTTTTGTTGATGAGGCATGTTTCTATTGGTTAAAGAGAGGCAAATTAAAATTCATAATGCTCCCTGCTTACCTTGTGCAAATTTTCAACATGGTGGGTATGAATTAGAAATTTCGTTGGTGTGGTAGTGAGAGAAATCAGAGAGAAATCTCTACTATTACCAATTAAAATTAATATCGTGAGTGCAGATCCACCTAACATAATCTAAATGCAAGAGATTTTTGCCATTGTGGCATGTTTCAATTGGTTAAGCAATCAAAGAAGTCAAATGGCTTAACTCTCCTACACTGACATTATGTCCGGTAATTGCAAAGCAGGCCAAGTCATCAAAAATTATTAGAGGTTAGTACCAACCTTGCTATGGCTTAGTAGATCCTAGCCGACAATTATTTTTATAACTTCGCTTGCTTTGCAATTACCTAGTCCATTTTGGCTCCATCCTTTTCATCCAGATTCTGCTATTATTCTGTATATGTTGGTATGTAAAGCACCTCAATCATTTTAGTGCTACTTTTCTCGCAATTGTAACTGAGTTTGTGAATCTGGTTGAAGATTGTTTAAGATAGAAGCACTAGTAGTCAATCATTTAAGCAATTTTGGACCAGATTGTGCACAATATGAGGTGGTGGAAATTTTTACATTGTAGAAAGATAGGAAATATGGGGATTGCAAAATTTTCAGAATTTTGTTCCCAAAATTGAAATTATTATGAATTTTGGGAGCCAAAAAGTGCACTTCACTAGTAGCCAATGTCTAGAGTCTTCCGATTCCGATTGTTCAAGAATGCTCACTACTTTGGAACATGTTTAATAACCATATGTCCATATTAGTCCCAAGCTTGAAAAAGACAAAAAAAAAAATACCTAAGCCTAATTTCCAACCTAAGGTAGCCGACCCATTTCTGATCACCCCCCCATTTTTGTGATATAGGTTATTGTCTTTCCGTGAATTTGTGGCTCAATTTCCAAAGCAATTATGGCGCAGTATGATTGGCTACAAGGCGGTCAATATTGCAACCAGCCCTTTTAGTAGAGTGATTATGTGTTTGCAATCCCTCCAAACTCTATTTCCATACACGGGAAAAATTCCGCACTCAAAAAAACTGCAATCCAAATATGTGTAATTGCTTAAGTGATTGGAAATGGGTTGGTTACCTTAAGATTGCAAATATCACTCCCTACAGGTTGGATACTTGGGTAGTGGCCGTGGTTGACAACTGGTGCTTCTACCTTAGGTGATGCAATTGCGATTCAAGTTTGTGAGTACATTTGTTTCAGAACTGAGAGGACAGTTTCCTGCATTGTTCGAGATTATGGCTAATGGTGGATATAACTTTATTTTCCTTGCCTCAATATTGCAACGTGCATCAGTCTTCAAGTTCACACAACTTTTGTCATGGTTTTGAGAATTCATTTGCCAATGGTGAAAATATCTTGTGTTGCATACAAGAAGGTTCAATGCATTAATTTCTTCTAGTAACGGTAAGCTTACTTTTTCCAAATGCTTTTGCAATATAGTAGACCAGCCTATTACCACCTTGATTAGTAATCTTAATATTTTAGGGCCAATTCCAAGAGGGGCACATATTTTTTTAGAGGTGTGCGCTTATTTCACAAATTAAACCCAGGCAAATGGAATTTTAATTTTCCGATCAAAACTGGAATTTCTATGAATTTTTGAAGTAATCAGCCTAAAATTACAAAAATGTGTATAGAGTGGAGACATAAACACCCTATCAACAACCCATAACCGCCCTTCTATGTATCTATTAGCACTTAAGTTCCACCAATCAAGGACTGACACGTTACCCCATGTTGATGTTGAATCCAAAATCTTGTGAGATTTTGTCAAAATCTTAAGTGGATTAGGATACTTTCTAGAGAGATTTGGGGTGGCAAGTGAACGCAACTAGGACCAAACAGTATGCCACGGAATTAAGAAGCAGACAATGATGGGCTGGTCCATCTTACATAGGTGGATTAGGTTGTTATCTATGACATCACGATGCGACTACTAAAAGTGACGTTGCATGTGTCCAAAGAGTAGTTGGAAGAGGTGATGAAAATAGATGTATCCAAAAGTGATTTTGGGCTCTCATGCATAGAGGGAGTGCGATTTAGTTGGTGATTTAATTTGTAGGGTTGATTTTGGGAAACTATCTACAATAAGTAGAAATTACCTTATATAGTTGGATTGAATTTTGTGTACAACTTATAGAGAACCTTATATACAATATTGCATTTGGCTCCTTATGAGTCTCTAAGTTGTCATTTCAAGCTCAATTTTTTTTTTGTTTATGTTTGGCAAATAATTATGAGCTCTATAGTACAACCCAATAAAATGAGTATTGGGCAAGAAACAAAATGTATCTATGAATCTCGGGTTTGGCCCTTGGTAGCTTTAAATATTTAAAAGATTTGAATTTGGTATCCTGTGGGAGGTTAAGTGATCTAGGTGTATATACATCAAATATGAGATATTAGGGCAAAATACGACAAAACCATACCGCTAGAGCACTCATTGAAGTGCAAAATAGCCCAAATGCACAATTATAAAACTAAATTGGCTAAAAGAGAAAACATAAAAGTTTCGAAGACATCATATCATCTTTAGAGCTAGTGAAGGACATCTAATTTATACCTCACAATTGGAATGAATAGGATTTATAAATAAAAAAGTAAAAGATAGAAACACCTCAACAAAATTTAAAAGTCAAGCAAAATGGTGGATGGGTAGTTGATACTCAAGAAAGAGAGGTTTTGTAAGAAAACATTTTTAGAACTCAATTTGTTGCTAGAGATACCTCTCCAATCAGAAGGTGCTACTTTCATCTAGTGCCTTTAAAGGTAACTTTGACAAGAAATCACTAATGTAGGTGTGTTTGAAGAACAATGAACTTACACTCATAATTAGAGTGCCTATCAAAGTTCAAGGATTTTTAGAATTGCAGCCAAGCTAGTCTTCTTGGAGGTCAATTCAAGTAGCTGTTAACTCGAAAGTCTTGGAAATTTATCAAATAATAGGGAAATTGCTATAAAAGTAATTAGAGCTTTTAGAATGTTTTAGGTCCTATAAAGTCTTAAGGAGGTTTGGCTATATTGCGGACTAAACTACAATCTCAAAGTCTACTAATTTTGCCTAGAAGTTTAGGATAGTTGCGCTTCATACTCACTTTCATGAGGCCGCTGCTACTGCAGCTCTTGCTTCTTCAGCAATTTCAATTGAAAACATTTAAGAGGTACTCAAAGTCCAATTCAAGAGTGTAAGGAGTCTTTCTTCTATTTCTTGACTTCATTGTGTATCTCAAAATGTTTTTTATGGAAATAAAAATATTCTACCTTGAATGATTTCTCTAGAGTTCTTATTTTCTTGCACGCACTTTAAAAATACAATTGATTAGGAAAAAATGATAAAATCCTTCAAGCTAATCTTGTTCTTTTTAAATCCAATGATACAATCTATACCTTAAGTTTGGCTATTTGTTTGTTTTGTTTGTTTTGTTACGTTGAGATCTCCCGAATTGTGTGTCCCTCGGCCATGTGCTTAGTACCATTGGAAAGCTCTCGACGAGGAGGGGTGCACGGGCTTGGTTTTGTGGCATTTGGAGCTATGGTGCGGAAGTTATTGAATTTCAAAGTATTTAGGGATCCAAAAATTAGAAAATTACTTTTACTTTGATTTTGGTCGTGTTTTTGGTATTGTCGGAAAGCTCTTGGCAAGGAGGTGTGGACGAGATTTGTTTTGTGGTGTTTGGAATGATGCTATGAAAGATATTGAATTTCAAAGTTTTTATTATGATTTTGGCTGTGGCAATGGCGCAGGGCACAATAGTACATTTGAAGTTTGGTGTTCTTTTCCAAACGTTAGATTTCAGACTAGCACAAAATTGAATTTGTTTTTTTTGACTTTGGAGTTTATTTCTCTAAGGTTTTAGGATAAAATCAGGGGATGAGGCCTTAAAAAATGCATAAAAGGCCTCCTAAACACCTCACTTATCTAATTAATTTTGATGCTCTTATATTCTCCTAGTGTTTTGTTTTGTGCTCATTGCTTTTAAAATTTGAATTTTGAGAGCTCCTTATTTTAACCTTTAAACGTTTTTTAAAGGTTTTATTTTATTCTGTGATCAGCCGATACGGGCTGTCAGAATTTATTTTTTCAAAAAAAAATAAAAAAATAAAAAAAATTCCCCAAATGTTATTTTAGGCAATTTTTTTTTTGAAAATGATGTGGCACCATTTTGACCACATCAGCCAACTGCTTCCTTACGTTTCTACAGTTTGGAAATGCAGGGGAACTCACAGTCTTCCAAAGGCCTCAAATCTCCCCCATTGATTACTCCCTCAGTCTCAAAATAATCTTCTTGTTGGACAAAATGTTTCATATTAAGGTTGAAAATTATATTTTTTTCAAAAAAAATTTGAGCTTTAATCCTTAAAGGCTCAAGGCATTTTCTGGGTCCAAAACCACTAAAAACTATCATTTTTGCTGCAATCACTCAAGAAACCAAAAAATATATTTAAAAGAAAAATCTTACCATAGGATCTTGTACTTCACATGTCTCAGTTTATGCGGTAATTAATTCATGAAGTTTGACCGTACTTATTGGAAGATATTAGCATTTGAAGTTGGGAAAGTAGTGTTTTTTTTTAGTGTTGGCCTGCATTTTCAGATGACTTTGACCGCCATTTGTGGAAACTTTTTGCATTATAAACCATAGGATTAAAAAAAATTGTTGAACGTTTGATTTGAGAGTTTGCAAGAAAAAATTCAAAATGTCAAAACTTGATTTTCAAATATAAAAAAATTATTAATAGAATTAGATCCAAGATCAAACAAAATACTAAATTGTTAAGAGCTTTGAGATGGATCGTCATAATCCGAACAATGAAATTGTTCTTGCACACAAGCTTCACCCTATCACAAAATAGTTTAAAAATTTTAAAATTGCATTCAAAAATAAATTTTATGAATTGTTATTTGAAAAAAAAGCAAGGATTGTCTAAAAAACAAGATTGTCTATAACTTTCTCATTATTAGTCCAAACAAAATGAATCAAAGCTTCAAATGTAGACAAAAACATAATCTTTTAGAAAAAAATAAAGTACTTTTATTTATTTTTTGTTCTACCCAATGAACTGCTTTTAAGACTTCAGATGGCATAACTTTTGCTCTGAAGCACCAATTACAAAAAAAATTATATTTTTAGAAAGCTAATGTGATTTCCTATCTTTAAATAGTTTCAAAATATCAAGTCAAAATTTGAGGTCACGCAGGCCTATCCAAAATCCCAAATGTCCCACGACGGGACTTTGTCCTTTAAGGGTTAGTAGACTTTGGTGCATTCCTATCACTCTAACACTTGGAGTCCCAAGTCCTTTCCAAAGTGTAGTTTTGAAGTACTCAAAAGTGGGATATTTGAGACATTTTTGAGAAACTTTAATGGCTACACAATTGCCCAGTTACTGTGGACCATAATTAGTACTCTATTGGTCAATTTTTGTGCTATAGGACTTATGTTTGTTGGCCGGGACTTGTAGCCTAAGGCCTTAGCTCTTAGCCTATGGGCCACGACCATATGGCCATTGACTATAATTGACTTGTGACCTTGTCATTATGGTTGCCAGTATGTAGAATAGTAATCTCAACTATACATGCTTCAATACATTCCAAATCAAGAAATTTGATTGGATGTTCTTTATGAGCTTCAGGGAATTGCCTCCTGCTTTCGAACCCTTTTCCTCCCATGTTAAAACATACACCCGAAAGATCATTTTAGGACAAAAAATAAAGAAGAGCAGGAAGATCATTTTGGGATAGAGGGAGTATCTATTATATAGAACTAAAGAGCTCTATGACTCCAATGAAGATTGCTTTTTGCATTTGCATCACTCTACTTTTAGCACATTGTCCAAAATAAAAAATTTGCCCTTGAAGGGCCTGAAAAGTCCTTTACGGTCGTATAGTATGTTATAAATACGGTGGTATTTGATCAAAAAAATTTTGACCAAACATTTTTTAGTATAAAATAAATTCATGATCATGATAGTGCGTAGATAACAATGTATCACAATTCATATATTAAACCACAAATTAAGAGTTATAAGGCTAAATTTGGGTTGTATAGAAGGACATAACATTCATTAGCAAAGTAGTAGGTTGCCTTCCCCCCATAGAATGGTGTGGTATATTCCACAATCACCATTTCATCTATTAGATGAGATGGTGTGGAATATACCACACCATCTGTAGCTAAAATATAAGCGTCAATTTTGTTAGAGATTAAATCAGCTGGCCGCAACTATACAAGGTATATTAAAAATTAAAATGAAACCAAAGTTCATACACCCATTAAACCAAATACACAATAACCAACATTCTACATTCATACATGTGTGCTTTAAAACTCAAAATACTATTGATTTTGTATGAATGCAAGCTAAATGTTGGGTTCATCGGGTTTTTTTGTGTATTTTGACGTAAAAACGAAAAACTTGTAAACCAAACATTTAACTTGCATTCATACAAAACCAATTGTACTTTGAGTTTTTGAGGGAAAAGAAAAGCTATATGTATACACATAGAGTGGTAGGAGGTAGAACAACCCATGTGGTATAAATAAATTAGACTTTATAGTTCCTCAAGCAGTCATAGTTAAGTCAAAAATAAAAAATTGTGTTAAAAGTAGGATTTCAGACTTCATTTAGGCATAGTAGAATAACTTTTTTCAAAAAAACTTGAACAAAAAAAATTTGGTAAATGAAGATAAGTTTCACCTTCAAAAATTTGTTTGGCATGTTGAATCTCCAATCAAAAATTATAAACAAATTTGAAAGAGGGGTTGGAATGAACATTCTTTTTAACATTTTTAAAAATCGGCTCTCAAATTTGTCTATAACTTTTGATTGGAGATTCAAAATGCCAAACAGATATTTGGAGGTGAATCTTATCTTCATTTACTAACTTTTTTTAGTACAAAGTTTTTGAGAAAAGTTATTTCTACTGTGCCTAAATGAGGTCTAGAATTCTACTTTTAACACAATTCTTTTTTTTGACTTAACTATGAGTACTTGAGAAACTACAAATTCTAATTTATATATCCCACATGGGTTGTTCTACCTCCTACCACCCCATGTGTATATATAGAGTTGTTTTTTCATTTGAAAACCCAAAATATGTTATTGGTGGCAAATGGTTGTAATGCATTATTCATTGGATTTTTTGCCAACATCTTTTTCTACAAATATTTGTTGATTTGTATATTTGATTTTAAAATTAACAAAAGAAAATGGAACATATCATAATGTATTGCCACTATCCTGGTACCTAGACAAGCTGACATTAATTATGTAAGGATGAATTTTGTGCATGAGGACTTCAAAAAGGAAAAGGTAGCCATTAGGAAAGTACCCCCCATTGAAACAATATTGCTTCAATGAATTCACAATAGAGTATTGAAACTTTATTGTTACAGTACTAATGTAGTACTGCAACAATATAATTTCAATGGAAAAGTACTTTTTACATTGTTACACTACTGACGCAGTATTATAACAGTAAAGTTTCAATGAAAAATACTTTTACACTATTGCAGTCCTACGTTAGTACTATAACAATAGGGCCGTGCACATGGAGCCAACGGAGGCTGTGCAACGTCGCAGGTGAGGGCGCGGAAACGTGCGTTTGCCCTCACCTAGCCCTCACAGGCAGAGTGCAAAAACTATGAGACCTATGCCCTCACAGTTTTCTTACTGCGTATTTTACCGAGGTGAGGAAAACTTCACAACCTGCTAGCAACTTCCTCGTCTCTCCGTCGTCTCTATTCTTTGGCAACTTTCTTGTCTCTCTCCTTCAGCACAGATGAAAGGACTTTTTTTTTATCCGAGCTGGTTACCAAAGCACCAAAGAAGGATTTCCATGAACCTTTGGGGTGGGGGCCCACCTGATAAGTTCGACGCCTAACAGAGCCCTCACCGGTGCCCTCACCGGCCCTAATAAAGTTTCAATACTCTACTGTGAACCCTATAAAACATTATTGCAACAATGGGGTACTTTTTTGATGGTTAAAAAATCCCTGCTCTACTGTAGATAGTGGATATCCTCTGGACGTGCGATTCCGGTACCCGTACAGTGATCAGACCAGTCAGCATCCCAACTCCAGTGCAAGTTGAGCTGGCTCGCAAATATCCTACCTGGACCGCCACGTGGACCCGTGGACCGTCCAGAGTCCGCCTTCCGCCCGAGTCCGCCTTCCGCCCGAGTCGGACACTCGGACCCCTCAAAGCCTTCATCTTCTCCTCCTTGCCCCGCTTCCCTCGCAGTCCTCCACTTTGCATCTTCACCACATCACAACCTCCGTTTAACAACAGCGAATGCATCTCAAGCTCAAGCTCAAGCTCAAGCTCATCAAGGCTCACAAGTCGCTGCTTCCCTTGAAACCTCAGTGGGGGACGCAACTTCCCGAGGGAGACGTAGGAATCTAGAGAGCGATCACTTCCAATTTTTTATTGTTTTCTGGGTGGGTCTCACTTGCGCTGCTGACGGTTTAGGCGCCTGCCAGTTGCGTAGCTCCAACTCTACGTTGCGTGGGACCACGTGGTTCGGATTAATTGCATCGTGTGAAGTTGGGATTCGTGAAGGGGGTTCGATCAATCGTAGGAGAGAGGTGCTGGGCTTAAGTTCAGTTATTCGGTGGTTGGGATTATTCGGTTGCTGGTAGTTGTTGGGGATTCGCACAGTCAGAGTGTGCATTCTTGAAGTCGAAGGCTCGAAGCGTGGAAGCCTGACTGAATCGAGTAAGTTACTGGTCGTTTGCTTCTTCTTTCGGTAAGGAAGTAGTGTTATCATCTTGTATCCACAATTTTTCTTGCGCATGAAGATTAGATTAGCGAGGTAGCGCGCGATTGATTACCAAGCTCTTGTACGTCCTTGATGCCCCTTGATACTCTTTGGTACTCTTCGGTTTCCTTTGGCAAATGTATTCTTGAATTTGGGCTCCTGTGTTTTGATTTTAGGGTTCAAGGTGCGAGATCGATTGAGAAACGTGTATTCCAATTGTTGGGGTGCGTTTTATGAGGGACAATGCGGGCGGTGGCGCGCGTGGCGCGCGCTCGAGGGCGCCCACAAGCACAAGCAGCAGTAGTGCCAGTTGCGGAGCTTCTTCACCCTGATGCGTCGTTTTCGTCGTCGTCGTCGTTATCGTCTTCTTCGCTTGTAGCCGAGCGGTGCATCTCGGATTCTTTGTTTGCCCTGCGGCCCAGCTTGCAAGTGCTGGATTCTTCTTCTTCTTCTTCTTCGTTTGCGATCCGGGGTTTAGCCACTTCGTCGGCCCATGCTTCAGTCTCAGGTTTGGGACCCAGCTTGACGTGCCAATTTTGGACTCCACACTAAATTCGCTATTATATAATTCAAAATTAGAACGAGGATGGCTTTCGGTTGTTGCGAATTTCAAGGAAAGTTATATTTGGGATTCTAATCGTCTAATTATGGTAGGCAAGCTGGAAGCGGCGGTGTCAAACAATGTGGGTTCTGTACCAGATAATTCTTTGTCACAGTTATTAACTTTGACCTCATGCAACCAAAATCTACTTTTATTAAGCGGACAGCTTCAATCTACTTCAGTCAATCGTATGCATATAAAAAACCCCGACTAATTCAGAAGTAACATCAGTATTTCAACAGCTTTTTGAGCTCATTTTTTACTCATATAATTCTTATGCCCTTGTTTGCTTGTGGGGATGTAGGTGATGAGTTTAAGGCAGGTCCGCTAGCAGAATATGAGCGCCGAATTGCTGCTGGGGAGCTGAAGTCTGGTGATGAATTTCAGGTACTAGGGGCTATCTTTTTTTAGTTATGCAAATCAACAATACTTGCCAGTTGGTTTTTGCTTCATTTGACGAAGTTCAAGTGGGAATCGATGACAAGGAATTGTGCGTTGACCTCACAATGCCCGTTGTATTGTCTTTACTTCGAAGGGAGAGAATATTGACCCTAAATGCCTAAGGCACCATATTTTAACCTCAAAGTACTTCCACAGTTTAATACCCTCTCGATCAAACGTATAATCTTTCAATCTATATGTGATATTGTTGTATTTCCTTTTCCTATGTGATCTATTACGTGTCTAGTTTGAATTCATATAGTTACAGTCAAAAATAATTTAACAAAACTTATCAAAGCGTGCATGGTCTTTTTATTCAGTTTTGAGCAAACTCCAAGAAGCTTGGAAAAAGGCCTTGGGCATTTAGGGGTTAAGCAATGACTTGAGAACGCAGAAAGTTATGGTACCCATTGAAAATGCAGCATATTTTAATAACAATAGTAACATATTGGGCCATTAATTCCAAAAAATGAATTTCTTATGCCCAATAGAATTGTGCCTTGTGGTTAGATGTTTCAGTGAAGAGGATTATGCCGAACATTGTATTAAGGATTAGAGACATAAAAATTATACATTTCTATTTCGGGTAGAGACACTTGCGGTCAGCGACTTCTTAGTTTAGGGTTCTGTTGGAAGCTGTGGATAATGCGATGCACCTCGTGACAGAAAATTAATGCCTGTGTGGTGGACCAGGAAAAGACATTGATGGAGCTTCAGGAATTATACGAAAATTTGTTGAGGGACTCGTATGACATTGGGTTGGATAAAGATTCGCCTCGCAGTTCCCAACGCAACAGGTTAGCTCACAACCCCCTGCTGCATTTCGGCTTTGACCATATATAGCATAGAGGATACTGTGTGCGTCACTATAATCATTTTAACCAGTCTCTACAAGTTTGTTTTCATTGGGAGATCAATATAGAGGTGTGGAAAGATCACTTCGGGTGCATTCAACAGCCCAATGCTTTTGAGATCAAATTTCTATCAGTATGTATGAATTTCTTATGCAATCACTCCGTGTGGATGTGGGTAACTATAAGGTGACTGTAGACAACCCCATTTCCATTGAAATGTAAGTGGCCGTTGTTATGCTTGCACCACTTGCTAGTTGAAGTCCAACCAAGTGTACAAATAAATGAATTGCTGTTGGTAGCTGGGGTCAGTTAAGGAGACGGGATAGTCGTTTTAGTATCCTCTGTCTTAGATGAGGAAGGAACGGACATGATTCAAGGTGGTTTGGTTTGCAGTGGAGGAGGTTGGTTGTTCAAGCACTTTATGTCCCCGTCAAAAATCCGATCTCCACGAGGTCTTTACTTGTATGGAGGTGTCGGAACAGGGAAGACCATGCTCATGGACATGTTTTACGAACAGTTGTAAGTTTTCGTTTCCTACTATATTTAGCTTTCTGCTAAACTTAGTCTAAACATTTGGCTTAGCTGACTTGGAGGAGCTCTCTTTTTTAATCAGCCTGCAAATTCTCTGTGATGTCTGGTTGCTAATCAATGGTGCGCTTTTCAGGCCTAAGACATGGAGAAAGAGACGAATTCACTTCCATGATTTCATGTTGAGTGTTCATACTCGATTGCAAGTAAGTTGTGGTTCGATGCCCTCTGAGGACTTGTTGGCTTGTGAGTTTAGTAAAGAATTGAATGGTGAATCTGAGTGGCTGATTTGAATGTAGGACGAAGGAGGTTCTGCTTGGGTGCTTGGGGTTCAGAACAAGGTCTCCTATCCTTAATGTAAGAGAGATTTTTAAACTAGTGACATAATGTAGGCCTTTTGGCTTTGTAAACTACAGAGTTAAGAATCAAACTAACTATTTTCCAATGGAATTTGTAGTTTTTCTGAGTTTTGAAGTGATTATGCTGATTGCACAAAACATGGTAAACTGTTTGCAGAAGAGTCGAGGCATGAAAGATCCACTGGAGAAAGTTGCCGAGGGAATCGCAGAAGAATCAATTTTGCTCTGTATTGACGAGTTCATGGTTTGTATCTAATTCGCGAGGACCAGTTGCTCAATATTTTTGAAACGTTATTTCCTCTGGGTTTTTCCTCCTCTGGAAAATTGGTTTAGTTGCTATTTCAATACACCGGGTGGGATTTGTTCATCTGCAGGTTTTGAGGTAATAGATATTGATGGTGGCTTAGTTGGGGTACACAGGTTACAGATGTTGCAGATGCTCTAATATTGAATCGACTTTTCAACCATCTTTTCAGAAATGGAATTGTGAGTGTTTACAAACTTCAGTTGTTGATGTCTGTTTTCTAGAGACGTTGAAGCTGTTAATTATCCGTTGTGGTAGCCAAACTACTGCCTCTCAAGATTGAACTCGTTTTAATGAGGGCGAGTAGTTTTGGATATGTTGGCAGGGTATAATTCCAAATTGTTAATAGTGAGCAGTAAGTTTGATTTCATCTCAAGTGATTTTAGCACACAAATTATATTATGAAAGGAAGCAGATGGCTGTCTACCTCCTTTAATTACCGTGTCAGAAGCACAATGGATATAATGTTGATTTTTTATAAGTAGAATGAGATAATAAAACAGAAGAAAGTGCTCATGGATTTTGCATTTATACAGAATTCGGTGCTATATGCTGAATCGTAGAGTTTCTGTTGCAGGTCATGGTATCAACTTCAAACAGGGCGCCTGATAAGCTTTATGAGGGTGGCTTGCAACGGGATCTTTTTCTGCCGTTTATTGCGAAGCTCAAAGTATGCAACCCTACCAAGCAAGTTTTGGCTAACTTATATGTTTGTGCTTTTGTTTACATTTTTGTCAGATTTGCTGATGATTTCCTCTCAGCTAGACCTTTTTCTATTTTAGCATTACTCTGGTTTATGAGTGACCAATTTCCTCATTGAGGTTTTGTAGGAGCGATGTGTGGTCCATCAGATTGGATCAGCCACGGACTATCGAAGATTGACCGCTGTAAGCTTAGTTTTCCCATTGCCATTTGTCATCTAATGTATCAGCTTTCCTGTCTGCTATTAGGATTTTCCATCAGGAAGGTCAAGGTTCTCGTTTGAAAGACATCTATCTGATCCTGTCCACATATTGGGTATTTCTGTTTCCTAAAACGTGAATCTCATTTCTTTTACTGTTTTTTTCTATTAAATGAACAGGCTGAGACCGGGTTTTATTTCATGGGTCCTGGGGCCTCTGAAACTCTGCTGAAACTGTTTATTGCTGAGCTAGACGGGAAGGAAGCCAAGCCAACGACTGTGGAGGTTATCATGGGTAGAAAATTAAAGGTATGATGGAAGGACCCTAACGGAAACATGTAGGACTGGAACCTGTGGTGATTGGGATGGTGATTGTCATTTTGCAATTTGAATCACGAGGTGTTCTCTTCTATAAGTGTTTTTTATAATTAAAAATCCCCTTTTCCCCTTTCCCTAAAGGGTTTACGCTATTTTCGAATTAAATGGGTGTTATGTCGTATTCAAGTCCTTGGTGCTCATCATTCGTGAACATGTGTGCAGGTCCCTCTGGCAGGTGCAGGTTGTGCGTTGTTCCAGTTCCACGAGTTATGCGAGATGCCATTGGGCGCTGCAGACTTCATTGGACTATTCAGTAAGTGCTCCTTGTGAACTGCTTAGTAATTACGCATAGAACGTTGGGTCGGAGGATTTAGTCCTTATGCCGCTTTTAGATTGTTCAGGTCGAAGCAACAAAATACGATATCCGCACTGTGATTGATCTTTGTTTACCTCGTTTTGGTCATTGTTGACTTTGCACTAGTCCAACTATGAATGAGCTTGAAGAGGTGGTGCTTAAATGGCTTGAATGTGGCTTGCTGAATTTGAGACATCTAGGTTTCATAAATGCAATGGTGGTATTTTATGCTTGTTTTCTCACCCCTAGTTGCGCATGATGCTGGTTCAAATTTAAGCTTGTTATCTCACCCCCAGTTGCACATAATGTTGGTTCAAATTTAAGATTGTTATCTGAAACCATTTGCTTCAACCTGTGCAATCTGAAGGGCAGATAAAACTTCATGATATACCATCAGAAGCATCTTTGCAACTTAGTTCTGTCAGTTATGTTCAGCATTTTTCAGTGTCTCGAACAAGAATTTAATGCCTATTTTGAAGTCACTACATCCTGTATGTGTAAACGTGGTCATTGCAGCTAAGGGTTACCCTGCTGAATGGTGAAACTAGATTGAAAATTGTGTGTATGGATGCAGAGAACTTCCACACGTTGGCCTTGGACAATGTCCCTGTATTCGGTGCACACAACCGATCTGCTGCGTATCGGTTTGTTACTCTAGTAGATGTAAGTAACCTCTCCAAACTTTCCGAAGGTTGAATCCTGCTCGAAAGTACACCAGTTACAGAAGATAGGGAACCCATTCCTCAGACTTTCTGCTGTTTGAATGGTTTCCATTGTGAGAATGAATTTTTAGTTGTTTTTTGATACGTCTAGTCCCGATTTTGAGATGATTGGAATGTTTAGCAAAACTAAACGATTTGGGTAGAATGTAATTTAGTTATGAATAATTGGAGTTTGATGTAGGAGGGTTGCAGTCACGAGCATAAACAACCCTTAACCATAAGTATTGCATCTACTACGTTGTAAATGCGTGATATTTCAACGTGTGGGATTGGATTCCTTACTTTAGATGGTTTTACAAATCCTCCACCAAGTATCAATGTTAAGTGAAGTTAAGCTTGCTACTCAAATAATCTTTCTTGCTCTGAGTTTATTAGTGGTCATTAGTGGTCATCACTCCATATCATACAGTCTGGAAGAATGCACCATGGGTTGCACTCGTTATGTGGCATAGTCAGTAGAATTATCCTCTACGAACTCTTCGTTCACTTAATTCACTTTGGTCTTAGAGCCAGAGTCCTTCTGTTCATCAGTGTAAACTAGGGACTTCTTCATGGTCCATCGCACAGTTCCTAATTAGTATATTATAATGAAGGTAGATCAGCAAGGTGCAAGAAGAAGCTCATCGACACTTTCCAAGCTTGATACTTTTCTGAGTTAGTAAGGTGTTTTTACAGGTGATGTATGAACACAGGGCACGGTTTATGTGCTCAGCAGAGGGAGTACCTAAAGAGCTCTTTGATAAGATTGTAACCCGAGCAGATGCTCCTCTCAAGACTGCTACCCGAATCAATCGCCTTGAAGATGCAGACTTGTTGGTAGATGACGAACTTGGGTTTGCCAAAGACCGCACCATGAGCAGGTACCCTACCTGCAGCACATGATTAAACTACATTTACTTCTTTTCTTCTTTTTTTCTTTCCTCCTTCGTTCCAGGTTGCATTTTAATCTATAACCATGTATTCAGTAAAATTAGGATGTTTGGAAACTTATATTTCAGGAACTTTGTGAAGAGAATCTTCTCCATGTTTCATAGGGAAGTATCTTCATGGTCTTAGTGATCATATGGAGACTTCTCCATGATTCTAGGGACTCAATTCATATCGGCATTGTTATAGTAGAGAGACCTCTGCAGGAATTGATTTATTTGAACTTCTATAGCTATAAAAGCGGACTATCTTGGCCATTTGGGAAACTGGGGATTAATAGCTCTTGAAAGCCGCCATTTGTGTTATCATTCACTGCAAAGCCGCCATTTGCTGTCTTAGGTCTCGATGCTGATCTCTGACAATGATGGTGCAACATTTGTTCAGATTGACAGAAATGCACAGCAAGGAGTATTTGAAGGAACACGCTGAAGCGCATGCATGCAAGGAACACCCTTTCGTTGCAGTTCTGGAAGTACTATAGTGTCACTCTCCTTGGAGCATTGTTCTGTTAAACTCTTCAGGACTATCCAATTGTTACGGATATTCATATGCATTTGAAACGATTAATTCACAGTAAAGTAATAGAATTCTTCTAATTTCTTAGGAGCAGGAAATTGCGAAAAATGTCTCTTTGTCTGGTATATTTTGTGGATTCTTTGTTTTTCTAGTAACAACATACTTACCTGTGGTGTTATGAATCCTTGAGCTTGTGAGTTCAGATAGAGTCGCCATGGATTTCGGTTCACTGAATATATTAAATGGTCGTATTATTCTTGAATAAGTTAATATTGGCATTGCATGTTTTGAAACATGGCCAACTAAGAGTTGTTTAGAAGAAAGTCATGTCAAATTCGTAACATTTAGTCTGAAGTTTCAGAACCTACAACAACTCTTGAAATCCCTAGGAAACCATGCAAACGAATTTGTTGGATTTTTGAAAAATCTATAAAATCATATTTTCCAACCTTGAAAACTTCTTTTTTGGATTTTTAGCTTCTCACAAAGACAGGTTATTTGGCCTGTTTCTTTAGGTGAATAAGATTATGAGTTCAAACATTTGCCTCATCATTTTAAGCAAAATTCAAGCTCTATGATACTCATGTGCCTTACAACTTCCTAAACAAGGCGAAACCAAATCTTGTTGATGCCGATAAAAAGAAACTACCATGGCTGTCTGAACAGTACTTTGCTCCATCTTACCAATGTACTCCGTAGACATACTGGCCTGGGTGCCGGCCAGAGCTTGAGAACTTAATTTCTTGTTTCTTTTCATAAGAAACTATTTCATTAAATTGATTTACGTGGGTTCGATCTCCCCTGCCATGAATCAAAATCAAGATCGGTACCGCAGTTGTACTCATCAAGCTGAATCGCCAGAGCGGGTAACTTAGTCACCCTTACAGAGTCTGAATTCTGTTCTTGTCCAAACCACACTTATGCTAACTAAGCTAATGAAGAACTAATTATGCAGTAAATAATGGACGCAATTAGACCAACATTAGAGCCATATATCAAGCAATCCTTGTTGCAGAAGATGAATTATCGACTAAGCTCCTGTGTGGCTCGAATTCGCATGTCGGAGTTGCTCCAGTGATCCGTGCACGCAGTAAGTAGTATGTTGCCATCATTAGTTTTCCTGAGCTCATGACACCCTCTGAAATTCGGAACACCAGGAGCTCCATTCAAAGGACGAGGGGGCGCCATACTGATCCTCGTCAAGGAGTTTTTCCGCAGAAACTCATCGTCGCTGTCAAGGTCGGAAGAATCGAGGTAGAAGAGCACGGGGACCAAAAGAATGCAACTGCAGAGGACTGCAATGGGGCTGAAGAGCCAGAGCAGCAATGGTAGAGCGAAGTAGTAGCCTCGTGTGCCGGCGGTGTAGAAGTTGAACCCTTTGGCCAGCACGTTGGAAACGTACTCGGGGGACATTCGGATGGCCATGGCCTCCTGAAGAGGAATGTTGACGAGGAAGTTGACGTGGTTGATGTAGCGAACGGACTGTGAGTAGGAGAAGAAGGAGAAAATGAAGCAGAAGATGAGAGCCAGGTACTTGAAGCTCAGTAACTTTGGGTTCTTACCACCCAGAAGCGGCTGCTTGGTGCTGAAGTAGGCGCTGCTCATGAAAACTGCCGTGGCCGAGCACAACAGGATGGCCGTGGTGGCCATAAGTGAGGACCCCATTATGTTGTTGCGCAGGGTTTGTACAGCCAGGATATTCTTCTTGTCGTTGTCCTGCAGCAAGCCAAGGACATAAGCTAATCCTCGTGAAATGGACATGGTAATGTGAAAGAAGAGCCTCGTTATGAGAGTATGAGACATGCATGAGATGTCGAGGCTTGTGAAAACAAGAAAATTTATTTCCATAAGTTTGATTTCCAGAAGTTCATGTTTCCAAAAATAGATGGTTGGATCCTGTTCAATCAAGGGCCTAAAAGAAAGACACTAAAGAATGACAAGATCGGCATGAGATATATATATATATATATATATATCATGCTCTCCATATTATACACTTGGTTGCCACCACAATTTTCTTAAGCTTGGAGCAAGAAGCTGTGTGAAGCACTGCTTCAAGTCCTGGTTGAAGAGAATGTTAAAGTTCACCACTGTTGAGAAGCATTATTTTACGCAACTCCTAACGTTGCCGTGATAGAATTTTCCAGTATAGAATGCCAAGAGCATGACAAGAATTAGCTCATCTCATTAACACAAGTATTTGTGGTTTAAAAATAACCATTTTGATTAATTGCATTGCGAAAAATCAATTATTGAGATGGAGCCATAGTCATCGAAGAACGTCGCATATGTTTGTCAAATTAAATAAAATTCGACCAGAGAACCGGTCCCATATGCCCTACTCAAAACTGCTGAGAAGAACCTGAGATCCAATTTGCGCGTCTTGGTCCTTTCGGAATAATGAGAAAATGATTTCAAGAACGCATGTGAGGCATCTGCAAGATGACATATACTGTCTCCTGATGCAAGTGACTCCTGTGTCTGAATTCAAGT
The DNA here is from genome assembly GCA_963969595.1 of Neckera pumila. Lineage (NCBI taxonomy): Eukaryota > Viridiplantae > Streptophyta > Bryopsida > Hypnales > Neckeraceae > Neckera > Neckera pumila. The sequence goes on along the minus strand of OZ018409.1, from coordinate 41,841,942 downwards.
TCGATCTAAGCGAGTGCAAGTACAAACACCCCTCCCTGTACCCAACCAACTGTTCTGACGAGCATCCATGAAATTTTCAAAGAATGGAAAATTATTGTTCCTGATCAGAGTTCATAGTAAGAACTGCGTGTATTGTATATATATGACATATTATAATGATGCCCTCCGCCCCACCAAACACCCACACAAAGGAATAGGCTTGTACCTTCATTATACTCTCAACCCAATGTCGTCTCGCAAGGTGGTTCACTCCTACAGCAGTTCGCAGAGGCGAAGAGCGCACTCTCCATAACCAGAACACTTGATATGCTACCAGGACTATCAAGCCAAGAGGGACTAAGGTGGCGTCCAGTATGCCTTCTCTGCCATTCATCTTTGCGGGTAACTTCGCCACAACCAGCAGTAGACCCCGAAATTAGCTGCTCATCTGAGACCGATGCAGTTCGATCGATCTGTGACAGGAGAATATTTTGTAAGTATTATGGAGATTATCCTCATCCAAGCGTAGCATCCACGAATTACCACTAAAGAGGAGTTCTCCAGCATCCTCTTAGGGTGGTAATTAATCTTCAAAATCTTGAATGCAGCATTAACTAAGAGATCATGAAACAATTCAATTCCAATGGTTTCGGCTCACGTACAGGATCCGCAAATGACAAGGGCAAAATTCGGGATGCACGCCAAACTGGCTCTAAGTCTGCGTGTCCACGCTCAGACAAATGCCAAAGGAACGCTCGGATAAATGCGCGATTGAATTCCAGCAATTGCAACCGCGCGTCGAGTAGATGATTGCCTTCGTACGTTGCTTCACAAACAACTTTCAATGAAACATAAAATTTTCCAAATGTATGCCCGCCCTGCCTGCGATCGAAACAGAGAGCAGATCACCAAATGGACGAATCACTAACTTAGAATCACAACACATGATCCGAAAAACACACCTGCCCGGCCATCATTCACGACTCTCTTCTTCTTAATACTTATACAAAATCAATTATACCAACACCTACAACAGAACCTCAAATGCAAAGAACATGCACACGATCGACAAACTCCACAAAAATTCAATTCCGCTACCTCCATGCCAAACCCCGATCGAGAACCCAAACCCTCAAATCCAGACCCAATCCCCAAACGCTCGATCCCACCTAAAGCACCTCCGGAGACTCAACCAAACCGGCAACCCAACACATACCTCAAATTCCTCACGCTGCCCTTCACTTCATTCTCTCTCCATTGCATTACGTTAAACAAAGAGTGAACGAGCCGTGTCCACCACTAACAATCATCCGTAACACGAGCGAAACACATGACACCATCAGAATCGAAACAGTCCGAGCATGCAGCAATCGGATCCGTGACACAACACTGGGAACTTTGAAGACTTTATGCTGGGCTAACTCGTGAAGAGTTAGGCCCCCCTTTTGGCCCATTTTTGTACAAATCCGAGGTGGGGGGTGCGAAACTTTTGCTCCCCCTTTTGGCCCATTTTTGTACGAATTAGGCCTCAATTGACGCTAAAAGTGCGGTCAACTCAGGTTCCTGCGGTCTTCCGAACCTCAGCCCGAACCAGAGATGCACATTAGGCCCCCCTTTAGGTCCGGCATAAAGTGGCAGAAGTTCCCAGTGGCAATCCATGCATTATTGTGCTACTCCAAGTACGGCACAATTATCAGAGAAACATGACAGATCGAAACGAAATCTTTATTGAATCTCCAAAGCTTCGTTTATTACATCGATCACGCAATGAACATACGTGTGATCAATTCCGTGTGTCATGAACCAGCGGTCGCGCGCAGTTGCAAAGTAAAAATCGCGCGCGCCCATGGCCGCTGATTGAGGGGAGAGGGACTGTGACGATTGGGATTCTCATGTGGGAGCGAGGGAGACGGCACGAGGGAGGTGGGACGTCGCGCGAGAAGGACATGCAGAAGGCGCATGAGAAGCTTGCTGGGGTGCGTGAGCTATGGCGATGGCAAGTTCTGGAGGTCTTTGCAATCGCCGGGGGGAGAGAGAGAACTCGCGATTGGCTGAGACTGCGTGATGTCGATGTGGCATACGGGGGATGGGGACGTGGAGGGCAGTTGCCACGTCGGATCTTGCGTGAGAGTGGTTCAGGAGAGACGGACTCGCATTGCTGGCACTGAGAAAAGTGTCACTAATTGCAATTTTGATTGATTTGGTTGAGAAAATTTCCAACATTATATGTCCTTTAAGGCTGTTAATTATTCCTAATGAAAGAAGTAATTTCAATGACACGTAAGGTAACTATTGACACCTAAATTCACACATATTAAGCAATTCAGGATGATTATATCAAAAAGCTTTTTATGGGGTTTTGTTGGTAGTCAAAAGGGGATTCTAGATCCTCTTAGAATGCATTTTTTGGATACCATGTGAATAAACTACGAATTTTTGAAGTAAGGGAAGTAGGATTTAAGGCAACCAACTATAGACTCTCATGAACAGTGGAAGTACATTTTAGACAAGAATCTAGATTGTGCAATTTTAGGGAGCAGTCAAAATTAGGTGTAGTTACCTTAAAGCCTCTTCAATCTACACAACAAAACAACCTCACAAGTATATTAATAACTTTTGATTGATGTGGAATTAGAACCTTGGAGTACTATCATTATAAATGCTTCAAAAATCATTTCAAGTGGGCACAAAAACATCTAGACTTGGATTGTGGATGACCCAAATAAATCCTTTTAAAAGCAATCTGAAAGAAAAATAAATTATAGAGGCATTGACAAAAATATCATTCTGAAGAGAGAAAAACGATGTAAATGGCACAACAAATGCTATTATTAAGTTCATGCAATCTTGGAGGGTCATACCCTTTAACCCAAGAAGGATGCAACCCCCATGACCAAGGAAGTCACCAATTATTGAACCATTGGGTGCATTCTTTGTTTCTACATTTATTGAAGTCATCCATTGTATCTTTTAGGTCCGCAACACCCTTGTAAAAAGGTGAAAGACTAGGACAAGCTTTTAACTTCATAACATTCAATAGCATGCATTGTCATTGTTGTGGCTCTAGATTAGGTGGTGTAGACCAGGGCTTTTTTTTTGGCTTTCTAATGCTAGATTGCACCAGAAAAAATAATCTGGCTAAAAAATGCCTTGAAAAATGCCAAAAAAATTAGATGAAATTGTCACAAAATTTCAAAATTCAATTAAATCTTGGATGAATTTGCCAGATTGTGGATGAAAACCACATTATAGCCATGGGATATGATTGTACTAATGTGATATTTTCTATCCAATATGTGGATGAATGTTGAAATTTGGAGCACCACTAGAATTTTTTATATTGCCATTGTGGGTGTGATGAAGTTAGCAGGCCATGGAATTAGTTTGACAAGATGAGATTAGCAGGTGTTGGAAGCATGGCAATGAACCTAGCCAACATGTCTGTCCTGATTTGTGGATTGGGAGCAGCCCTTCTACAAATTTTTCAAGACACTGGAGTGGAATTCGCATTCACAGGCCTTTCGTGCAAACTAACTTAAATTAAGGGACAAGGGTTTGTGTGTGACAAGAATTCACCAACCTCGTTAATTGTACTTACTGTAACAAGGGAAGTCACACAACCTCAATCTCTAAAAGCTGGTACTGCAATAGAATGAATGTGAATTTGAACATGGATGCAATATTGGTTATTTCTTGCGACATCTTTTACGTGATTATGTCCCCAAGTTGTAACCAACCTTTGCTTTAAACTTAAGTGATACAGAGTTTTTGGACCTCTTTCTTGTCTGGGATGTGTGATTGACCTCAAGAGTTTGCTCCTCCTTGTCAGTGTTTGGAGTTAGCAAAGTACTCCTGACTAAACTTTTGGTAGCTGCATTTTAGACTTTGAATTTCTTGTTAGCATGCTCTCCATTATCACATATTCTACTAGTATTGAAGTTATGTTCACATGCAATTCTTACATTTTGAATTCTGATTTTGTGGATGGTTCATAGCCAAATGGTTGTAAATGAAAGAGCTATGAGTGAAGTTGACTTAGAGTACTGTACAAACACTGAGTGTCCATTGAATCCTTCTATGTAGGATAAAAGTGGAGATGTTCACCCTTGGAATTAATTTTGTGTGAAAAGGAGAAGTCTTGTACAATAGCTTGACCTCCAATGAATGCTCTTGGGTGTTTTAAGCAAATGATTTTCATGAACCGGTACCAAAAAGGATGATTTCCAAGGTGACTAGCCCATCATTTTGGAGTTAAGCCCTTTCTATAAGGTAGTGTGCTCTAAAAGCGATTGGCTTCTTCAAACCAATCCTATAAATAAGGTAGAACTACCCATAATCGATAACTTTACGCTATTACAGCATGACGTAGAGTATTGTAGGGCAAAGCAAATATTTTTAGAGGTGGGTCGATAGGAATGACGGGGATTGCAAAAAAATTGATAGGTTTATTGCTTGAATTGAAATTACCATTTGAGAGGATTTGAGGCCTCTGGAGGGCTGTTTCAGGCCTGTTCCTGCAATTGGTTCCCCTGTTTTGAATTAGTAGTAATGCTGTCAGAAATTTTTTTTCAAAAAAAATAAAAATAAAATAAATAAATAAATAAATTCTTTCTTAAATATCATTTTAAGCAAAAAAATTTTGGGGATAGTATAACTTGTAAATTATGATGTGGCACGGTCTCAACCACATCAGTCAGCAGTTATCTTGTTTTCCCGCAGTCTGGGAACGCAAGATAACTTGTAGTCTCTTGGAGGCTTCAAATAACATCTAATGAATATGAATTTTAGGAGGTAAAAAGTGCTCTGGACCCATGGCCAATGTCTAGACTCTTCAAATAAGATTATTCAAGAACTAATTTTCTATTCATTAATTCCTACTTTTTTTCTCACTATTTTAGGACATGTGTCATGAACTAATTAGTTCCAACCTTGACAAGTTAAAAAAATCACATTCCAAACTTTTAATAAATGTGGTGAGAAATAACTACACCTATAGGTTGGGTATGGGTCACTAGTTGGAAATATGTGTTTCCACCTTAAGTATGGAATGGACCTGAAGAGGTCCTTAAATGGTCCTCATTAACCAGTGATTGAATCGAGGAGAATCTATTAATTATTGAAGGAGCCAATCATTTGTCTTGGTTTTTTCCCAACTCTTTAGAGCATCTCCAATAGTCACACCACACTGTCGTGCCAGATCATGTGGCGCGCCCAGGGTTCCTCATTTGTCCCAACAGTTGATCAAGTTGAATGACTTTGTTGCGGGCTTCTCCAAAAATCACTTGCTGCACTTCAAGCTACAGTGCACTCTCTTATTTGGCGTGTGTCAAATCCGAGCAAGAACACAGTTTTCAATATCAATTGCAGAGAATAACCTCGACCCCAACCAATGAAAGTGCTGCAAACATAAGTACTTTGCGTGGCTGTGACTTGATTCAATATTGGGATTTGAGCATTTGCATTGGAATTCTCAATTTAATACTCTTCCGGTGGGGGACTGGTAACAAGCCGCACCCTTCCTCAACATTGACACGCACCATACACGTCTGGCGCATCTACTGTGATGCGAACCAATGGAGATGCTCTTACAACTTGTTGGTGGGCGGATTTTGAGAGACCTATAGTCATAAATAGGTGCATGTGCCCCGAATCTTAAAAATTCATAACTACTTCAAAATGCTTGGAAAAATACGAGACAACTTGTGTTAAGTTCCAAATCTATTTCTCTTTCTCTGAAAAAATGAACTAAAAATAATTCCAGTCATGGAAACCTACGAAAAAGCGGGGGACCAGCTCTTAAATGGTCGCTTGTAGAGCAGACTACCTTATCAGACCATATCCAATACATGTTTTCAGTACATGTTTACCAAATATTATTCTTTATAGAAATATAGATGTGTATATAGATATTTCAATTGTAGAAAGTAGCTAGTGGCTATTTATACCTCTGATTGTTAAAGTGGGTACACCCAAAACCGCCACAAATTGGTACTGTGCCTACTTAATATTATTAGGTTGGTCAGATTATCCTATTGTCTTGTTGATAAATGAAAGGAGGTTCCAACGCATCAAAGAACGTAGCATTTGGATACTGTATGGAAAAGTTATTAAAGAACAAAGTTGAGTTCTAAAAGCGCTTCTTGCACATAGGTACAGAATTGATTTTGGAAATGTACAGAGAGTGTAGATGGCGGTTTAAGGTCAGTGGCGCATTTGGGTGTACCCACCTTAGTTCTTTAATTTGTAGTAACTTGAAGTGCCACCCATTTGAGGTACAATTCAAAATTATTTTGGAATTATCCTCAAATATTCCTACTTGCTAGAGATCCTAAATATCACAGTCGTTGAGATGATACAAATATTAAAAAAAAACTATAATGAAATTTGAAAAAATTATTCATAGTTCCTTTAAATATTCATAATCAATTCAATATGATCCCAAAGTCATGACAAAAATTTACAACATCATTTTAAAATGGAAGCAAACTGTTTGTGGGGTTTAGGCAGAATGAAATTTATTTTATTCACAAATGTAGTGATTATCTAGCAAAGAAGGTCATTTTAATTGGTAGAAATGTTCTTTATTGTTGTGAAGTATACCTACTTATTCAATTTTGAACTGCATATTGTTCTACAAAATACTCTAACTCTACTATTTGAATTCTTATCATTACAAGAGAATGGAGTGTTTTAAGTGAGTTTTAAAGTATAGTCCTAGACATAAGATTTTAAATAATGACCTTTTAGGCAATTTTCAGAAAATTTTTACTATAAACACATGTATTTCTAGTAAAATTTTGCTGAAAATTGCTTTAAAAGTCATTTCCTTAAAATCTAATGTCTAGGACTATATTTTAAAACTCACTTAAAACACCCCATTCTCTTGTAGTGTTAAATGCCACAAAACAACATCTGAATGATTTTACATGAACAACATTACATAAAAGAATGCAGATTTTTATACAAGTATCTTTACGCGTTTGAATGTGATTGCAATGGATGATGCTAAAAATTTCTCATGAACCCCTAAAGGCCCATTGTTCCTTCGGAGGACAAATGGGAATTTTGGACAAGTACCTATAGGTTGCATTTTTTACCTAATTTTTTTAAACTTTTTTTGAAGATAGAAAAATTAATAAGCTTTGTGGGAAAGTAATTTTTCTTCAATCAATGCCCGTGAACAAAATTTATGCTCCAAGCAGCTCAAAACTTGGAAGAAGGGGGGGGAGGAGGAGGAGGGGGACATCAAAAAAAAATTCAAAAATTTGATTTTTTCTTTTTTTTAAGTTTTTTCTCACCAATTATATTTTTTTCTACCTGGAAAGCTTTGATTCATTCTGTTTGGATTTGCTTTGAGAAAATTATGGACAATCTTGTTTTTTTGGCAATTAGAGCATCTTCTCAAAAAAATAACTTGTAGGATTCATTTTTGAATGCTATTTTTACAACTTTTCAAAAATCAAAGTTTTACATGGTTTATTTTGCTTGCTAGAACAATCTCACCATTGGGATTGGTGCATTTTATTTCCATTTAAGAGATATTCATAATTTAGATTTTCTAACTATCTTGTACCTACTTCTATTTTTTTTTGTAACTGGGCAGTCCAGGCAAATCAAAAAAGTCACTTTTTTCAAAAACAAAAATCTGAAATTGGTTTTCTAGAGTTATATATACATCATCCCATTTTGATCAATGAGTCAAAAGTTTTGAAGATTTTTAGTTTGCGGGCAGTTATGGATTCTCTATTCTAAAATAAACTTTGAAGGCCTTTATCTTACTCAATTTTCAATATTCTAAGAAAAAAAAAAATCATAGGATGTAGATTATTTAGTACAACATTGTAACCATTGTGATTAGCATTTTTCAATTCCATGATTAAATTCTTGACAATTTAGTATTTTAAATCATTATCTACTACTATCTACTTACTATTTTTTCCTAAATTTTGTACAGTCTAAATGAAGTGAAAATTTTCAAGCATGTAGCTAACTTATCTAGGAAAAAGAATCCAAAGAAGCACCATCATTTTGGACATTTTTTCATGAAAAAGTGAACTTATGAAGTGTTGCTGCCCTGTTTTTTGCAAGGCCAAAAAAATAGTTTTAGTGAATTTGAATGCTTATATCTTGCAATCGACCTAGTGGATGTTTCTGAAATTTTTACCATTGGTACTCAAGTTAGCATACTACAAGATCCTACAGTTACATATGACAAAAAAAGTTTTTTTTCAAAACTGGGTACTTGTACTTAAAATGACAATTTTTGAGCATTTTTGGTGAAAACATAGTCATGGAACTTTAGGGGTTAAGGTATTTTTTACATATCTGCAATGTCAGATGCTTATTTTGGGAATAAAATTTTGGTACATTTTAACAACATCTAGCTTATTTTTCTTTATTTGAGTTTTACCAATAAATTTGACCTCTTTTGAATTTGAGGCCAATGATTGACTGAATGAATTTTATCAAATTTAGCTTTTGCTCTAATTTGATATTTTAGGAAATTGAATATTCTTTTGCAATTTGAATTGTAGAACATTTTATAGCCATAGGTCTCTTGATTTTCTAATTATAGAATGATGTAGAAATTTATTTGCCACTACAATCTTCTTTACTATATTCTTTTTTAATGCAATTTTAGTTTTGACATTGAATGAATAAACTTGAAATTTTCTTAGTGATGAAAATAAAGTAATTCAAAATTGCTTCTATTTTTTTATGAATAGCCAGAGGTTATACATTTTGGGCAGGAATATAAACGAGTGAGTTTAAGAATATGTCACAATTGAGGTACACAACCAATCTACCATCTTGTGTCTACTTGAGTATTTATGCCACTTTAGAAATGGTCCCATTTTGACCTTGTGTAAGAAGCCTAAATCATTCTTGTTTTAATAGACGAAGCAACATGCTTTTTTAGGATGGTACTCTTGAAATGTGTAAGTGATGGCTTTGGATTGTTTTGGTAGCTACAATACAAACATGGATTTTTGGGTGAAAATGAAGAAAGAATGTGACTATTTTATAGCCTTAACGTCGTTTTGGTTTAGAAGATAGTGGCCATTGTAAATGAATTAGATGATCATTATAGAGTCACTTTCTATTTGTTTTGAGCGAATTTAGTAGCATTAATTGCACTCCATTTCTCTACATTTGCAAAAAAAATTGGTACTTCTCCAATCCTTTAAGGAATTAGATAATAAATTGTGGCTACAATTGGATGGCATACCTTAGGTGCAATTATCTTATGGAATGAAACAGAATACATCAGGCAAAGAAGATTGAATATGGTCATAAGGGGTGTCCTTCAAAGCAATACAAGAGAATGGGGTGTTTTAAGTGAATTTTTAAGTATAGTCCTAGACATAAGATTTTAAGAATTGACCTTTTAAGACAATTTTCAGCAAAAAAATTGACTAGAAATACATGTAGTTCTAGTCAAATTTTTTGCTGAAAATTGTCTTAAAAGGTCATTACTTAAAACCTTATGTCTAAGATTATACTTAAAAATTCACTTAAAACACCCCATTCGCTTGTAGTGCGTAGTCCTAAGGAAATTCAAACTATCAGGTTTATAGTGAATTTGACTTGCAAGGCATGTTTCAAATAACTATAGGCAATCATATGCTAATCTTTTAATTTTTTTCTAGTTCATTTTAACCCTTGAAGGAAGTGGCCCTTGGTAGTCACTAAAATGCACTCTTTATTGAACCAATAGGTGCATTGTTTGTTTCTATTGGTCCTCAACATCCTTCAATGGTTAATATTCAGTTTGCTTATCTAACAAACCTCTTTGATGAGTTTCCTAATATAAAAATATTCATAGACATAAATGTTCTAACTTAATTCAACCCCTTGACTAACTCTTGGGAACAGTCACCCCATTCAACTGAATAATGCCTGATTAATAACCCTTTACATGAAAATAATAAAAAATAAAGCTCTCTACTTCCATTATTGGTTTTTTTATGCACAATGTTTTTGCCAATTGTCTACAACTAAAAGTTGTTGGCTATTTTTTGTAAAGGAGATTTTCATTTTGGGGGGTCAAAATAGCCAGATTATTGTGATATTTTATGACCAATAGCCAAATTTTACCTAGGTATCACCTATTTTTCGTATAGATATCACCCAAGTACCACCCAAGTACCATCCAAGTACCACCCCAGTCTGACATGAATATTGAAGAACCGGACTGGCTCCTTCTCCAAAATCAAATAAAAAAACACTGATTTCCATAAATTATTGCACATCAGGGGCCTTGTTCAGTTTGTTCTTATCCGGAGGGTTTTAGACTATTACCGAGTCACTGCTGCAGCCAGTGCGTCCTGCTCAAGTTCCATCAAATTAGGTCAAACGGGCTGTCGTTCATCCTTGCCGTGTGCGTCTCCCGCCATAGCCATCACGCTCGTCGCTTGTGCTCCTCTGCTCTTCCATTGCGACAACAACAAACTTCCCTGCCTGCATTCAATCGCCTCTTCTGGTTCGATTCGGTTCAGGTTCTCGGGTTGATTGTAATCAACGCATTGCGGGTGAGCTTCCCTTGCTTGCTTGCCTGATCGGTCGGTAGCGGTGGTTGGTCGGTCGGTAATGCGGTGCCGGGGTTTTGGTGTGGTTGCGGTTTCCGCGAAGGTTTTGGTGTTCAAGTGATTGGAGTGCTGTCGATTGCGGTAAAAGCAGGGAAGATCTTTCTGGTCCTGCTACTTCGTGTTTGTGAAGTTCGGGAGAGGAAGGTGAAAGGGTTAGGGTTTCCAGCAGGTTTTGAGCGCTAGTTCAAGCTGCGATCGGCTTCTGTGATAGGGTTTAAGGTTGGAAAGGTGATGTTATTGAGGAATTCACGAGCGGAAATATTGCTGGCGACTGCGAATTTGGCAATTCGAGCGGTTTCTTGAAAAGGTGAGAATGCAGGTGGTTCTTGCTGGCATTGTGTGTGAGCGTTCCATTGTATGATCGTTGTGAGAGTGTAGCTCAATTGTTGCAGCTCAATTAGAATGCTTATGGTTTCTGCTGCTTGAGCCTTCTTGCATTGGCGTTGTCGGTAATTGCTCCATATCTTTCTTGAATGATCGGAGACTGATTTGTACTTCATGAGGTATTTGAAAACACTCTATCACTCTGTTGTTCTCGTTCGTTTTGTGTTCGAGTTGGCCAGATTTATATCAATGGAGGTTTTAATACTGAAGAGCGTTTTGGGAAATCAAGTGTGCCAGGTGTAAGGAGTGATGTCCCTGCTTGGTCCGAAACTTGGATTGATGCGAACGCGTATGGACAGAGTAGAAGCCTTTTAGATTGGTTCAGCATTGATCAGAGCACCTTGGAACGCATTTGAGGGGAAGGGTGGCGGAGCACGCAATACGCGATGTTGTCGTTTGCAACTCCCCTTGCAAGTCAGATTGGTTTCTCAATCGCCAGCCTGAACAAGAACAATTACAAGTCTATTGAGTTGGAGCTTAGCCAGGTATCTTTCACGATGCTCATTTCACATACTGTATCAATCTTTCAGTGTTATATTAGAGAATTGGAGCGCTTCAATTATGCTGACGTTGTTACTCTGGATATGATCGTTTTTGACTTTGTCATGGAGTGTTAATGACATTAGCAAGAATGGCTGTGTGACTATGCGTTCTTCATGCACATGTCCAGTTCTTTTAGACCAAATTGAATCCAATTTGTTATAATTCTTAGTCTGCAGTTCGTGTCTTTTAAATTTTACTTGTGAATCGCATTAGCTTGACATTTGTTATCTTTGCATGAGTCTAATCACGAAGTGGACATATGTTGATCAGTTCACCGAGTATGGGATGGATGGAAGCTTGATTTTACTGAGAAATTGCTTGGAGCAAGTCAATCTACATCAAGGAGAAGTGCACAATCTTCCCCTGAAGTTAGACCTGCTGGCCAGAATACTGAAGACGCTCATTCACCAGCCAAATTCAGGCTCTATACTTTGTGAAGCGCTGGGGCACTCTTCGTCCTTTTCTGAAGGATTTCTTGAAAATATATGCTCCGCACTTAAGTTCTCTATCCCCGAGCAAATTGGACTTGGACTTGCATTGACAGATGCTGAAGACCAGCAACTTCAAGAAGAGGGTTAGTAAACTACTTCTAAGCTGTAAGCTGTTAGTTGGCAGTTCTTGCGAAGGATTTCTATACTTACTGATACCTTGTGTAATTGGTTTCCAGTTTCTAGTTTTCTTGTTGAGTAGACTTTTTCTTATTCTTTCTTCAAGTTTAATAAGGATTGTGCCCTGGGTGCGATTATCTATAATTATAACGGCACATGTCTGGTCGGCAAGTGCACATTAGTTCACTGTCTACTACTAACTTAGTAGAGCAAACTTTTCATTTAATTAAACACAATCACCTCACTTGGCCTCAAGGCCGTGTTCTTTTTAACATAGTTTTCGGAAGCCATGTGACTTGGTGTATTGTTTGAGGGGATTCGAAGAACTGATTTTTCTATCGAAATAGAGACCCTAACGTAGTAAATCCCTGTAGAACTTGTTTGTTTTGGACATATTGGGAATCTTGTAATATATTGTGAATCTGGATAGCCTTTGGTCGGTATTGTTGAGGTCGTATATATATTATCTGAAACTAGCAGTTGAGGGTATTTACTGTGTACTCTGGTCTTTGACTTTGGAGTCCACTAATGCATTGGCGGTTTAATTGAATAATTATGTTATTGGGTGAAATGCAGGCCAGTCTTTCTGCAAAGCAAAGATCTCGGAGATTTATAAGAATCCAACCTCTGGTCTAACAGAATCACTGATTGAAGAAATACTTGAGTTCCTGCACCGTAGTGAGGGCCTAACAAGGCATGTTCACTCTTTTATGAGGGCATTACAATCTCTACAGCCGAAAGTCCTGGAATCTTTGTTGTTGACTCCCCTACTGCAAGAGAATGTGAACGAGGTCAATTGTTTAAGGTATGTTGTATTGCTATTAATGCTGACACAGCGCGCATCTATTATTACGGAGGTTGATTGGTGATTGATCTCATATGTTTAGACCGAAGTGAGCAATGTTGGTGTATGAAATGTCTATATTGTTCATATGTACTGGTAATATGTAATTGGCTTGTGATTTCTGAGCTATCTCATTCGTTCCAGGAGTTTCAGCGGAATTGTCACAGATACGACCTCCGAGATGTGTTCATTGTTGTCTACTGCTACAAGGGTCGCTGATGTTCTGGAAGATTTGGGTTACAGCTGCACTGTAGATATCGATCACTGTAAAGGAATTCTTGGCTTGTTCCCTTCCATCACAGAAGTTGAGGTTGCCCAAATTCTTGGGATGGTTGCCCGTACCCATCATAGACTAGAAGATCTGCAAGGTATTCATAGCACGTTCTGCACAGCACTATGTAATGGTGAACAAGTCTCTTCAGACTGGTTGACTACTTGGGATGTAGACGTGCTTTTGGACTCTATTAAGCAGCTGGTATGTCTCTACCACTGAGAGAGTTTTCTTTGAGTTTTCGTTCGATTCTTCCCTCTGCCTAGGTAGGTATCCATTAGTTCCCTGTTTCTTGTTTGTATGGTGGATATAATGCAATGCATTGGATACTGTAATAGGGAGGATGATGAAGCTCTGGTGATGTGAATTCTCGATTTTGTTTATGTGACTTCTTCTGGGCTAGCAGGCTCCTGATCTAAGCTGGAGACTGGTGGTAGAGAAACTCGATCATGATGGCTTTCTATTACCTGATCAAAAATCTTTTTCTCTCTTATTGAGAATGTACAGCAAAGCTTGTCAGGTGCGCTATCTATTTACCAAGAAATAATGGGGTGTTTAAGCCGAATAGAAGATCGTTATGCAATCTATTGCTTCCAAGTTCTTGTAGATGAAGTTTTAGATCGAGAGATGTTGGTTTTAGATCGAGTGGTATTTGTTACCATGGAATTAGTTTCCTGATTATGTTTTATGATCGTATCTTTCTCTTCTCTATTTGCATTGTATGAGGTCGAGTTTAATGTCTTGTTTCTTGATCTTGATCAGGACCCATTTCCGCTAGAAGCCGTATGTGCGCATCCGTGGCAAAATGGAGAGGGTCAACTTTCCTTCTTGATACATGCAGTTTCGGCCCCTCCTGAAGTTTTCACGTTTGCGCATAGTCTGAGGAAGCAGGTACCTAATCTTGTTAAATTGCGCTCTATATTGTTCCAGGCTCGTTGTGTGCTACACTCAACTGCCCTTCCCTTTTTGCAAAGAATGATGAACCGTATCCAGTCAGGAGTCGCTGGAATTATCTTTTTCGTAGTTTAGGACTTCATTTGTCTCAGATTTTATGCTCCTCTTGGTTTTGATGTGGTGAATATCTCGTATTCACTGGAGTAGCACGACTAGAAAAGCTTATCTCTTGTAGCAAAGGATATTTAGTTGGAACTGGTAACTTTGAAATTGGGATTGACCTAGGTATTGGATCATATAATTGCAGTTGATTAGAACCTGCATCATTCCATACGAGATTTCGAATGGTTCCTTAATATCTTGTAATTTAATTGCGCAGATTCATCGGCAGCCTGCTGCATCGCCGAATTATGCTTGGCTGTCTCTAGATTTGCTGGAAGTCCTCTGTAGATTAGCAGAGTCGGGTCATCTTAGCTCTGTGCGTAGTCTACTCGAAATTCCCCTTCAACAATGTCCGGAGCTTTTAATTTTCGGTTTAGCAGAAATCAAGGTGCTGTGTTCCCTTACCTTTCGATTGCTTTTTGTTTAGAAAGGTTTTCTCTTATGAGGATTCTCTCATCTGTGAGTCTGCAGGTACTACTGGGTCCAGATGGAAAGCGAATTTTTGGGTCAGAATATGCTCATCTTACATTTGTCATGTATTGGTATGCAGACAGAGTGGAATATAATACAGGCAGAGATGCTTCCTTTGCTACTTCCATCGTATCTGGCTAGCAATGCTACTAGCAGTGTGGTACAGGAGCTATGGTTGCTCAATGCAGACTTGATTATGAGAACCATGGTGGAAATGCATGCTGCTGATCCCAGTACCATCTCAAGAATATTGGATGTTTGTCACGAGCTTAAGGTAATTATCAGAGACGTTCTTCTCCCTTAATACTAAGGTCATTGTCGATTTCTTCATTTTCACCTGATTAGGGCTTCGTGTGCGTTTGAAAGATAGGATGTGGTATCGTGGATATTGTGTCACTGTTTTTAACTACTAGAGAGCTCTTTGACGGTCACAGGTCTTGGACAGAGTGCTTGAATCTACGCCATTTCAGTTTTCTGTCGAGCTGGCAGCCATTGCTGCAAGAAGAGATTTCTTGAACTTGGAGAAGTGGTTGCAAGACAACCTCACAATCCATCACGATTCCTTCTTCCAGGTATGAGATACTTGTTTCTTTACTGACAGAAAGGATCATGTTACTGCTAATCGGACCAACTAATCGGTTGCTTTAGGTTTTCCTTTTATACTGGATACAGTCACTTTCTAGTATTTATGAGAGGGTTAATCTTGATATCTGAATAATTGCAGGCTTGTTTGAAGTTTTTGAGAGAGAGAACTCTTTTGGACACACGGATTGACAGGCAGGTTGGTTCTGGTGGAATTGCCGGTCAACGCCAAGGACCGATTGTTAGTCTAGTATTGGAAACGACACAGATTTTTTTTAAGGTAGGTCATGTAACGCTGTTTTTGTTGGATCATCTTTTTAAGAAGTCAAGGTGTTTCCCGGCAGCTTGTTTTAGGCCGACTTGACAATGGTGTTCAAGTTCTGATCTTTATTACGTGATTGTTAGGGCGGGTCTGATCTCAATTTAGGGGGGTCTGCTGCTGTTTTTGAGGTCTATTAACGAGTATTCGCATATTGGGCTGCAGGTTCTTCATGCCAATTCAGGCCAGTTAAATTCTGGTCAGTTAGTTGAGGATTTTAAGCTTGTCAGAGAAGCTGCCATACGTGCAAATCCGAGATTAATAAGCGTGTCTCCTTCAGATCAACAGCAAGTTTTGTCAGAAGCAGGAAGTGACTATGTTGATGAGGAGGCGAATTCTTACTTTCAGAGGATCTATGTGGGACAACTAACCATAGATGACGTTGTGGATATGCTTAAAAGATTCAACTCGACTACTTCTAGTCCGTATGTGAATTACCATTCCTTTCATTATCCGACCACTTCCAAATGTTTTTGGATTATGCCCTTTAACCTTTTTAGGAGACGTTTTGATATGCGTAGAATCTCTGATAACCAAGTCTTAAAAGTGTGAGTGCACTGCTTTTATTGGGCAACTTCGCCAGTGTCTGAGGACGATTGTCATC
The DNA here is from genome assembly GCA_963969595.1 of Neckera pumila. Lineage (NCBI taxonomy): Eukaryota > Viridiplantae > Streptophyta > Bryopsida > Hypnales > Neckeraceae > Neckera > Neckera pumila. Next base: position 41,825,692 of record OZ018409.1, on the reverse strand, counting down.
ACCTTCATGAATTGTCGTGGCAAGTAATTGTTCTGCAATCATCTGAAGAAGGTGGCTTTTAACTTTTGAAATTCCTGCAGGAGGGAGAAGGCAATTTCGGCTTGCATGGTTCAGAGCTTGTTTGAAGAGTATCAGTTTTTTCCGAGATATCCTGAAAGAGAATTAACAATAACTGCAGTGCTTTTTGGTAATATAAGTTTGATCATATATTCGCTTTGTTCTAGGATCAAGAGTTTGGCAGTTATTTAAGTAGAAACACCTTCTGATTTGTCTGGTAGATCTTTTCAACTATGATTTAGCATTCAGTGTAGATTTTCTTTGACATCGTAGAGGAGATTATCATACAGCTGAGGCATTCTTGTTTTTTACTTTTTCTTTTTGTTGCAACAGGTTCACTTGTCAAACATCAGCTTGTTTCGTCTGTCATCTTGGGGCAAGCACTACGGTGTGTGTTGGATGCCTTGCGCAAGCCATTGGATTCCAAGGTGGAGCTTGACACTTTTGACAATGAAGTTTATGTCCCTGAGATCTGAAATTCGACTAAATTTTCTTGACAGCCACAGTATCAGACAGCCATAGTATCTTCTCCTGTAAATGATGTCTATGGTATTTTTCACGAGCCATCGAAGTATTGATTATATTTATGCTACTTACTCTGCTTATGTCTGCGTCTGTTTACTCACGCAGATGCTATCTTTTGGGTCTACCGCTTTGGATCAGTTTAAAGAGCGCCTGGCAGAGTGGCCACAGTACTGCAATCACATTCTTCAAATTTCGCATTTTCGTGAGTCACAACCTGAACTTGTGAAATTCATTGAGCGAGCTCTGATGCGAGGGGGAAGGACACAACATGAAATTGCTGGAAACGGTATCTCTCTGGCGGACCAGCAATTTAATGGTACAGTCCAGAGTGGGGGGCATTCTCCTCTAATACCATTGGAAGGTTTGGAGCAGTTCCCAGTTCCTCATACTTCCATTGAGTTGGAGGAGAGAAAATCTCTTAATTTTCATCCTCGAGCTCCTGTTAGCGAGGTGAGTCTCATGTCTTATTTGGCAAGGCAAGTTCTGTTTCATCAATATTAGCTATCTGACTTGAAGGAAATGTTTTAACAAGTAGAAGAGACTGTCTACATACGTGTTCTATACATTTATGGGATCTCTTAGAACCGGCGGTATTCGACCACACTTACGGGACGTTCTCTTTTGGAAGGTTCTGGAACCAGCGCTGCATGTTGCCCTGGGTGGGTCTCTAACGCCGTCTTCATCTCCTCCATTGGCACAAGCGGCTCAGGCAAAACTTCAGAACACAGAATCAGGAACACTTTTATCGCAGTATTCTGGAATGTCATTGAACATGATGAATGAAAGACCCAAGAGTGCAAACTCCTTGGGCTCTCAATCTGGGATTTCCATGCAGTCAGTACTGACAAATCAGACTTCCGATCTTGGCACTGTACAGAAGGTACGAAAAAATCATGTTAGTTGTCATGTGATGTTCTGTGCAAGCTCGACCGGTCGTTCTGCTCTATTCCATGGTGCATGTCCTTCTGTGTCCTGAAGCCGTTTGTGGAGATTGAATATTCTGGTTTGCGCTCATGGACAAAGAATAAGGTATCCAAGAAGTCTTTACTTGATGCCTGCAGCCAGGGCAAGGTATTTCAGGTACTTTTCTAAAGCGTTTGTTTCGTAATCGCAAGCGGTAAGTTTTACTCATATCTAGGTTTCTTCTGTTAACAGGCATCTCAGCTGCCTTCACATGGTGCGACTTACTCGGCTCTAGCAGATGGACAATCACCACCACAGCTTCGTTCTAAAACCGGTTCTATAACAGGTGCCCTTCCGTATTTCGTTTACTGCATAGTTTTGTATTAGTCCAGGTTAATGTAAACCTTGCGTTTGATGGCAATGCCAATACTTTTCATTGTACCGTCGTGCATCTGCACTCTTTGCTCTATTTGCATCTATGTATATATTTAAGGTAATTTTATCATTCTCAAGGAGAAAACTCTCTCATCTTTTGTTGGAAGCCTTAGGGTCCACCTTTGGCAGTTTATCTGTCTGATCTTGGAATACAGGAGGTCCGTAATTGTGCTTCTTTTGTGAAATGGCCGATCTTTCAGGTGTTTTACGTCAGCCTTCTGCATCTACTGGGTTTGGTCATGCTCTTAATATTGGGACTCTAGTTGCTGCTGCTGAAACCCGAGATTTACCAATTGAGGTATGGACTTCTAGCCTAATAAAATATAAATACGGCAGTTTTTGTAGTTCTTAAATGGACATTTTATCTTCCAGAGTCTTGCATAAAATAGAACCAGTGTCACAGGTCCTTGAGATAGCTATCTTTGCTCCCGGCATGTACTTACTGTGAGGATTTGTGTTCTACTCTCTTTATAATGTTGTGTCTGTTCTGTCAGAGTTCTAAGCTCGCGGGTGCCCAATGAAAATCTTATGATTTAGACACGATGCTCTGAATCTACTTAAATGCTTATCTGCTTCTTTCTTCTCCTCTTTATTTGGGTACTTGCCACTTGATGCAGGCTAGATCATAAGAGTTTGCCTGCAAGTGTTCTAGTTCTTTTCTTCATTTCAGATCTTTCAAATTCTGTGGGTAACTTCGTCTTAACGGTATGCTGTATGGGTCTTGTCATATTCTGTGGACAGGTGCCATCATCGGAGGCCCAAGACAAAATTGCTTTTATCATGAACAATATTTCAATTACAAACCTGGATCAGAAGGCCAAGGAATGTCTAGAGGTCCTAAAGGAGGACTATCATCCTTGGTTTGCCCAATATATGGTGATGAAGAGGTGAAGAATATGTTGTGTTTTTTTATTAGGGACTATCTTTTTCTGTTAGTTTTCTTTTGAAGGCTTCAAGCATATGTTATATTTTCATTTCATTTTGCGCTTTGGTTTGCTTATAGCTGTTGCATAGGTTTTGTGGATGCTCATTACTCGTTTTGAATTGCAACTTCTGCAGAGCAAGCATTGAGCCCAATTACCATGACTTGTACATCAAGTTTTTGGATAAATTGAATTCAAAAGGGTTGCATAAAGAGGTTTTGAAAGCGTCTTATGAGAACTGCAAGGTGCTATTTCTCTTCATTAGGTTGTCATATTTTATGATATTTTAAGTTTGATTTTTTGTGTGTTCTGCACTGGTATAAAGTAATTTCATTTAGTCGTCTGACGTTTGCATTGACGCATTGTCCAGGTCTTGCTCCGTTCCGAGTTGATCAAGGTGAGTTCAGAGGAGCGGTCACTTCTGAAAAACTTGGGAAGCTGGCTTGGCAAGTTGACCATTGGCAAGAATCAGGCCTTGCGAGCACGTGAGGTGGATCCAAAGTCGCTTATTATTGAGGTCGGTTTCCGTTCTTTATCGTTGCATTTGAATTGCGAGTATCCAGTATTTTAATAATTGCTCATGTTTCTCCCTACCGTGATTACCGTTTCTCCCTGCCCTAAACCTTAAATTATTCAGTTCGTTGACTGTACACTTTCAGTGACATTTGTCTTCTCTTGATGGTAATGCAGGCATTTGAGAAAGGGTTGATGATTGCAGTCATTCCTTTTACCTCAAAGGTACCACCCATGGCTAGTGCTGTATATTTGTTTATATGTGCACGGTAGTTATGTTGAACTTTGCTTGTTTGACAAGTGCATTGCGGTTCTTATCATTCAGTAGAATTTACAAGTGACTTGAGCGATTATATCACGTTCTTTTAAAGTGTGAGGTGAATCTTCATGAATCCTGATCTAATTGTGTCATAAACATGCTCTATAGATTCTGTGTACCACCTTCTATCTCGAGAATCATATTAATTCTGAAAGATTTTGATTTTTTCTTACTTGCCTGATTCTATTGTGTGCAGGTGCTTGAGCCATGTCAGGCCAGTTTGGTATACCAGCCTCCAAACCCATGGACAATGGCAATTTTGGGATTACTTTGTGAAATCTATGCGATGCCAAACCTAAAGATGAATCTCAAGTTTGATATTGAGGTAAGCTGTTTAAAATTAGATCCCTGGAGGATGTTTGATTAGTCAATCTACCCAATTTGACTCACTTCCATAGTATTTATAACTGCTTCTCATCTCTGGCATAGTATTTTTTATCAAGGACTCGTCATTTAACCCGTGGAAGTTGTTTTCAGGTGCTATTCAAGACCCTCAATGTGGATATGAAAGACGTGAAACCATCGCAGTTGCTGGGAGGCCGGGAAAGGGATCTTGAAAATAATCCAGACTTCTCAAATAAGGACTTGACCAGCCAGCAGACTCTTGCAGTTCCAGGACCTGTTCGAGTGCCAGCTGCAGCTCCACTTCAATCCTTAGAATTTCCTCCTGAACAACCTGCTTCAATTTCAAGTGTACCACATACACCAAAAGCACCTCAGGTGATTTTGGGTACACTTGTTTTGCATGGATCCAGCATCTGACTTGATCAAGCTTAATTTTTTTTGCGTATTCTTCGTTGATTGTGTTGTCCTTTTTCTTCAGCCTTGATCTAACCTACATCTTGGGACCAGTATCATCTTTTTTTTTGTTTAATACCTTGTGAATGTGTTTTTCTAATCAAGCCTCATGCTTGGGCTGTGACCTTAGATGGTTGATGAAGAGAAGATAACTCCTCTCAGTCCAGTTGAGATATCACAAAGTGCTCAAGGGCAGACACAAAATACTCAGGCGCAGTCAGCTCTCTCTACTGGACAGGTTGGTTGTGTTATTTTGTGAAATAAACCAGAATTACGGAAAGTTTATTAATCTTTTTATGGGATCTTTAGCGCATGCTTGACATCATTGGCGGCTTAATGTATGCTTTGGCTATTGTACTGGACTCGCAGGTGGTATTGATACCAAATCTAGCTGCTTACGTGGTGCTGAACCCCAAGCTAACAGGACTGGTGCAGCTCCAGAGGTAAATATTTATCCAACTGGCTCTGGTTGAGGTTCTTACTTCTAGAACTTCGGGTAAGGAGGAAGACGCTGAAACTGAGGCGCTTTTCTCCCGTACCACCTGGTCACTCCCAACAGTGTCATTTGTTTCATTTGTACCATCTTTGAATTCTGACATTGTGAATGCTATTTAGTTTCTTCGTTTTGTGGAGAGAGATCTCTGTGATGTTAATGATCTCTTTTAAATTAGATAGCTTATTGTTTCATTTGCCTCAGATTCTTTGTGTAACTGGTTGTCATTATTCCTTGGTACGTTAGTTGTTTCTATGCTAGAGTAGCCGGATTCCTTACACTACTTCATTTAGGTGAAGACCTTCATTATATCCTTGAATTCTGACAATCCGAGCTTCTGATTTTTTTTAAATTGCTAATGTTTGATTGACAGAATCGTTCCCCTTGCCATGGATCGGGCAATCCGGGAGATCATCACGCCTGTTGTAGAGCGCAGTGTGACTATTGCTTGCATGACTACCAGGGAACTTGTTTTAAAGGTTTGTGGGCTTTTTTTCTGTTCTACTCATAGCTTAACCTTAGAGATCATTTAAAAAGATTGGAGTGTTATTCTTTTCTCCAGAATTTTTTTGATCAGTCGTTCCAGTGTTCATGTATTAATAGAGTAGGTTGCTACTAAAGAAAATTTTAAAACAAAAATCGTCTTGCCATTGCTGCCCAATTGCAGGATTTTGCAATGGAAGGTGATGAGAACTATACTCGAAATTCAGCCGGCTTGATGGTGGCTAGTTTGGCTGGGAGCTTGGCACATGTTACTTGCAAGGTTTATGTTGATAATTTTCTCTCTGGCACCAAGCTTCTATGTTCGCATATGCACTAAGTTTATGTAATACTAAAGAGGAACCTTAATCAAGTTCACAGATTGAATTTTGTATATAGATGGTTTGCCTTGTGTGTTTACGATGTACCTTAGCACGTGCAATTGGTTTATGTTCAAATGTTTTAAGAAATTGATGTAACTTCTGTTGCTTTTGTAGGAACCTTTGCGTGTAGCAATGGCGAACCATCTGCGGAATTTATTGCAAGTGGTAAATCTTGCGGGAGATGTTCTGGAGCAAGCTGTTAACCTGGTGACTAATGACAATCTTGATTTAGGATGTGCAGTCATTGAGAAATCGGCAACTGAAAAGGTAGGGCCTATTGAGTGATTTTTTTGTTGGCTCTGTCCTTTGGACAGAAACTATGGCATCGACTCTCTGGTTTCTGAATTTGAGTTTCCAAATCGTATCTACAACCGCATTCACACTGCACAACGCGGTTAGGGTTTGGTCACGATCACTCTGTTCTTGTTTTACTCACTGTATTGGAGATGATAGCTACTATCAAAGCTGAGCATTTATTCTTATCCGCTAAGTACGTTGAGGGTCATCTTAAGAATAGTCATTCTCTGGTTTAACTTGCGCGAGAAGGACGAGTACTCTTGTCCCACTGAAGAACCGGATTTTATTTCTCTCTCTGAAAAAGAATTTTGTACTAAAAAAAGAATTGCCGTTCGTAGCAGCTGCCTCAATCTGATGCTAACTTCTTCATCCAAACTTAACAGGCACAGAGGGATCTCTCCGATGCGATTGGACCAGCGCTTGCTGTTCGAAGAAGCAAGAGAGATGGTAATAATGCAGCTTATTATGATGCAGCTGTCTACTCGGGGCCAATCATGTCTCAACTGCCGGAGGTTCTTCGACCAAAACCAGGAAGGTTGTCGAGTGCCCAGCAACGTGTGTATGAGGTACGTGGTGATGGACCTTTTAGGTGGAATTGTAAATTTGGTCACTATCTCATAGTGCACTAACATGGTCTAGCAGAGAACACATTGCACAGTATCTCATGATAAATAAGTCCATTAATTAGTGACTAGCAAACTTTGTACCACAGCCAGAAGTGTTCGTTTGAGGTTCGTTTTTACAGATCTGTAGAACATGTCATGATTATTCATTACTTCTTACTACGATTGGTTTTGCCCTTGATTTTATTTTCTTAGAGAACTTTCAAATTAATCGCGTCTGTGAAAATATCATATCAACTTGGTGAGCCTCGTTTTCTTGTAAGAGATCGTTTACAATCGGTACCTGTCCATGTTCAGGATTTCGCTCGCCTCCCTTGGCAAAACCAACCAAGTCAATCAGCATCGACTCTTGCTGGACCGCCGGCATCAGGATCCAGCATTTCAGTATCCGCACCTTATGCAAGTGGTCAAGCAAACGGACCTGCTTTTAATGGTGGTCACAGTCAGGCTGTCCTTGGAAACGGTGGAACACATCAAGTTACAGAGCTAGGGGTCGATGAACTTGACCTTCGAGGGCATACATCTCTAAGGTCGAAATTGTTTTTTTTACTCATATGATTTCAGATATGCATATGTTAGCTGAGTTTATTAAGTTCATTTCTTTAATGCCTCTCAAGGTTGCGATTGACCGACATTTGTTTATATTTAATGTAGAAATGAATCATCGTTACTGAATTTCATCATTCTTTCGAATCCCGACACTTGGAGGTTTGTAACTGATTATGTAACTTATTAGACTTGATTCAGTAATTTAGCTCATACACGATCTACTATTTCGGACACTAGATCAAAGGGGTTCTCACATTCTGTTTTATGCTTGCACACCGAAACATAACAGCTTTCCCTCCTCTGCATTAGCTAATATGCAACCTCAAGAGACAAACTTGCTGTTGCCGCATTTCTCTGGGAACTCAACATCATCTCTTGACATCAATGGTGGAGACGACTCTTCTGCATTCCAGGTATACACGAACGATTCGTAAAGCAAATTTAACTCTTGAGTATCTAGAGTCAATTTTTTTTGTGACTGTAGCGTCATGATTATTTGAAGACAGTGTTTCCACTTTCAAGATCAGTGCCAATTTCTTTTAACATTCCTGACTATTGAGATGTGATAAAGGCCTGGTTCAAAACTTTGTATTTTGGTAACAGGGCTCAACGCATCCAGGAGATTTCTCCTCGCAACCACCTTTACCGACAGAGCAGCTGGGACCTACGGTGGTTGAGAGCTCTCTGACCACGGGAGAGGTTATGGAGAAGTATCACTTGGTTGCCCAGAAGGTGATTGTTTACCTTCATTTATACTGACCTCAAAGTAGCAATTGCTCTGCTGCAACTACTGTGTTCTGAGTCTTTCAAAAGAAACGGCTACAAGTCTCTCACTTGCATGATCAATAGTATAGAATTCCACGCTCAGGGTTTGAATAGAGGAGTTTTGTTTTTGTATCTTCCTGTATCTGCCTTATTGTAAAAATAAAAGTAATGTGTCGTCCTTTCACTTCTCAGCTGGATGCTGCACTGCCGAAATTGACAACCGTGATATATGCAGCCCTTCCTCCTGATCATGAAGTTCGGGTAAGTCTCACTTATTGATCGATCTCTTAAGTGGCTTTGATAGTCTTTGTTTAATTTTGTGCTATTACAGTTAAAGTCTTAACTTTTGAAACCTGCTGCTGCTTGATTATACCATTTTCCTTCTAATGGACTCGAACTGGCTTGTTATTTTGGACAGAGTATTGTTGCTGAACTACAAGAAATAATCACACAAGCCATCAGTAGAGATGAGGCAGCTCTGGCAGTCGCACAGAAGGTAAGTTCGTTTATTTTTCCTCTTTAGATGTTGTCTGCTGTTTGATTTACGGTGTGGGTGTGTGTCTAAGTTGGAGCAGGTTGCAGATTTAACACCTTTTGTTACTGAAGTTTTAGCTTATGATTTTACTGAGTTATGGATTAAGTCATTGACACTTCTCAAGCAGATTTTCCAACGCTTGTATGAATATGCTACTAGCCATCTGCATATTTCAGTGCATCTGACGATTCTCGAAGCAATTCGAGATGTTTGCAAACGTGTTGTGAAGGAACTTACTAGTTGGGTAAGTTTTCCTTTTTCTTTTCTGTTCTTTTCATGCCTGGGCTTGCATTTGTTGGGACTTCTTGACTCTTTTATTTTTCTTATGATGTAGTGGCAGATAACTCTTTCGTAGTGTGTTCTGTTGCACTTTCAGCTTTTCCATCTTTTTTAACGAATGGATTAAGAAGAAACTCTTGTGTTTTGTTACTTGTTCAGGTCATATATTCAGATGAGGAAAGGCGATTTAATAGAGAAATTACTGTTGGTTTGATTCGGTCTGAGCTTATCAATCTATCAGACTACAATGTACAACTTACTAAACTTATCGATGGTGGCCGCAACAGTAAGTCACTGAAAATTCCAGGCTATTTAGTGGTGTTCACAATTTTTGTAACTTGTATTGCATGAATTTGTGAAAAAATTCATATATCTGCACCAGGTATAGACTGCTGTAATGACTAAGAAGTAATCCTATTTTCATCTCCTGACCACTGCAGAAGACGCTGTTGATTTTGCTGCTTATTTAGTGAAGACTTGTGTAATTGAGGATGCTGGTGTGAGCAACACCGAATTTTACAATGTCATTGATGCCTTGGGCAAGGTGGGTTCGTAGCCCACTCTCTGGATGTGGAGGTTCATTTGTGTCTGAATAGCATTATCCTTCGTTGGACTTGGTTGGTTTTGGCATTGCAATTAGTATCTTCACTGGACAGATGGATGATAACTTGGCGGTTGTTATCATGCAGCTGGCGGCGCGGCCAGACTCTCCGGTATCTTTGCAACAGTTGGTTGAAATCGCTCGGACCACATCTAGCAGTAGTGGACAAGGGACCACTAGCTCCAACAAGGAAGACAAGATTAGACTGGCTAAAGATAAAAAGGTATTTCTCTTTCCTCTCCTATAAACCGTGAGTTATAAATCAGTTCTCAATATAAGTCATGAACACATTGTCCAGATTTGACGGTATGATCTGTTTTCCTCGTCACACATTTCTCTGTGCATCTAGATTGTAGAGTAAGAGCGTTCATTTCTTTTCTGTTTGGGCAGGTACTCTCAAGTAGAAGCTCTGGACTTAGAGAAGATGGAAAAGTAGGAAATCGAGACACTGCCGCTGGCGACCCTCCTGGACTTCGAGATCAAGTAAGTATTTCTGTCTTTAATCATCTATTAGTCGGAATTTGCAATTGTTGCGTTGTTTTAAATTTACCAAATTAATTGCTCATTATATCGAGTGTGCTGGTTAATGACTACCAGTTTTCCCTGATTTTGCACATTAATCATCAGGTGGCCAGCTTGTTTGACGAGTGGGCGAGCATCTGCGACGCGCCAGGAACCAGCGACAAGGCATATGCTGCCTATGTGTCGCAGCTTCAACATTCCGGAATGCTTAAAGGAGATGATATATCTGATAGATTCTTCCGTATTCTGATTGTAAGTAGTTTGTTTGAACTCTTGAGTGGTGATATATGACCTGTGTTTTAATGATGTCTTTTGAAGTCCATGATTTGCTCTTGTATTTGCTTTTCCAAAGGAAATTCTGAGCCTCAAGGATGTCACGAAGTTGATTGACCTACCAGTAGATTTAAGTCGTTCCGTTTCAATTCAATTTTCTGGACAATGCTTATTGCTAGATCATTGGAAGATGTTATTTGATAAGAGTGTTGTCTGGCATCTAACTGATATTTACGCTGCTGCTAGACATCGTAGCGTTCATAGTTGCATTAATATTCAAGAAATGCCGGCTCTTCATTTATTTCAGCTACATCGATGAGATATCCTTGAACTGTCATAACGAGATACTCTTCGATGACATGATATATTTTTGGAGCATTCTTCAGGAACTTGCTGTAACACACTGCTTAAATTCGGAGACTCTGCTACCCAACTTGGGACTCGGAGACTCAAGGCAGCAAGGAGCAAACCTTTCATTTGCAGCTATTGACATGTTTGCTAAGCTTGTCCTGTTACTTGTCAAGGTTTGAACTGCTTCATCTTCTAAATTTTAATGTCGACTTTTATCAGGTTGGGTGTAGATATCATAGAAATGATAAATATTTTTTAAGTAGTTTGCCGCTGGTGAATGTACATATCCTCATTGACTTGATAATAATGTGTGTGCAGTACTACGTGGATCCGTCCATGAGTAAAGTCAACCTTCTGAACAAGGTATTTTCTTATTCTGATGAAGTGTTACCAGGCAGCATTCTGGGCTTGCATGAAAATATTTTGTAGTCTTCCACTAGGAAGTTAGTTTATTCTGTCAATTGGTTCAATTTTTTGCTTATTAGTCTTTGCGTTACTCATGTATAGCTTTTTGCTTTCCATATTTTAGGTTATGATTGTGACGGTGCGTGTAATTCAAAGAGACTTCCATGAGAGGAAGGCAAACTTTCAACCTCGCCCATATTTTCGTCTTTTTGTTACTTGGCTCGTGGACTTCAATGCTGCAGACCCTATCCTCGACTCCAGCAATTTTCAGGTATATCCTCGGAAATGGATCGTCTATTTATACTTGGAATAAACGAAAAGAGGGTTGCTTGCTTTTGTTAACCTCTTTTTTTGTCTTTAAATGCAAGTCTAGATTTCACTGTATGATCATGAAGACCTCAAGTGACCTTGTGCTGGTGATTTTGAGTAGTACTTTATGATTTGTATTACAACTTGTTCTTTGAGTTGCAGTGTAATGTGAAGTAGTGTCGATTGCAATACTTGAGTAGGTCCTAATTCTTGTGGTCCTTCAGGTTCTCACTACGTTTGGAACCGCTCTTTTGGCTCTGCAACCTCTTCAAGTACCCGGTTGGAGGTGTGAAATTGCTTCTCCCTAATCGCTTTTTGCACATTCTCTTTCCGTACGACTTTGTTGCGACCTTCGTAGAATTGAAATTCGGAGCAAAAGAAATTTGCTGACAATTCTACCCGTTGGAATTGGAAAGATGCATTTTTCCGGTTGCGTCTCACGTATGAAAGAAGTACAGTGTTGTCATTTTTGAACGTTGTGGAACTGTTGCTTGCAGCTTTGCGTGGCTGGAGCTCATCAGCCATCGGATGTTCATGCCTAAACTTCTAATGAGCAATTCTCAAAAGGGGTGGCCCCTTTTCCAGCGTTTGTTGGTGGCCCTTTTCAAATTTATGGAGCCCTACTTACGCAACGCTGATGTTAGTGATCCCGTAAGTTTATGAACTTGGGACTGGTGTCCAAAATCGATGTATTCTTATCTGCGAACGATAATTTGGGCGATTTCTAAATTCCAAAAGTTACAGCAATGAATGTTTTAGGTTCAATAGTGGCAAGTATTTGTGTTACTGATATCATTTTTGGCAAAGTTTTTATTATCCAGTCTGCAGTTAGCTGCAAAATGAATCTTGGGTACCTGCCCAATGGTTTTATATTTTAACCATCCGACTGTTTGTCTCTTCTGCTGGCAGGTACGGCTGTTATATAAGGGAACACTTCGGGTGTTATTAGTGCTACTGCACGACTTTCCGGAGTTCTTGTGTGATCATCACTTCACTTTCTGTGATGTGATTCCCCCATCCTGTATTCAGATGCGCAACTTGATTCTTAGTGCTTTTCCGCGCAACATGCGACTTCCTGATCCTTTTACCCCGAACTTGAAGGTATCCTAGTGACGTATTTCATATTCATAACTATTTCATATTCATAATTCTTTTCTTTTTTGAATTCTCGATGTCTGTACGTAAACTGCAACGTAGAAATGTTAGTCATCTAACATGCGGTGTGTTCTCAGGTGGACTTGCTTCCTGAAATAAGCCAGGCTCCACATATTCTCTATGATGTAGAGCCTGCTTTGAAGAACAAACAATTGAAGGCGGAAGTAGATGAATACCTGAAGGTTAATGCTGTTTAATTTCTGCGCCATATTGTCGAACTCGTTGACATGCATAAAATATTTTGCTTTCTATCGGCTCTAAAGTAATTAGTCGTTCGTTATAATGTCACTGTCTCTTGAGTCTTTAAGCATCTATGCAGTAGTTGATACTAAATTTGATTCAAAATGTGGAGTTTCTAGATCAGATCACTCGGCTCACACTGTTCTGATGATATCAATGTTGTATGGCAGACAAGACATTCTCAATCTTTCCAATCACTCGATATCAAGGCTCGACTGGTCTTGCCTGCGAATGAGGGTGTACCCCATGGCACAAAATATAATGTGCCTCTCCTGAATGCGCTCGTTCTGTACATTGGCATGCAGGTACAACTCCAAATTTGCCTGCTTTAGTGTCTGACCTGTGCAATTCTGCAATCACTTTTTAGAAAAATGCGTGCAATGATTGTTTGCGTTTTGCTTCAGTTTCAGAGCACTATTGCAAGTGGTGCCTGTCTAGCCCTGATGAAGGACTTAGCCGACCCCGATTTTGTACTGGACCGGCCAATGAGTATTGCTGATGGTATGAATCTTCCATGCACTTGTTCACAGGCAATTCAGCAGATGCAGAGCAAGACAACACCACAACAATTGGCAGTTCCAACAGCACCCATAACCCATAGTGCGCCCATGGATATTTTCCAGCGCCTAATTACTGATCTTGATACGGAAGGACGGTACCTGTTCCTAAATGCGGTGGCCAACCAACTTCGCTACCCCAACAATCACACTCATTATTTTTCATGCGTTCTGCTTTATCTCTTCGCAGAAGCAAATATGGTAAGCCTCGTCCTTGCGAAACAGATTATTCAGACGTAAATAAGTTTGGGCTCATGTGGGGTCATCATCCCTTTTAATCTCATTTGGGTAAGACAGTTTGAACTAAGACGGTATTTGTAAATTGGACAGCCTTAATGCCATTTTCGTGGATTCCTTTTTCCTTCTGATCAAGAAGCTACCCTAGCACATGCTGGTTTATTGTTTCCACTTCTTTAGTCTGAAGACCTCGGCACATTTGCGCAGGAAATCATACAAGAGCAGATCACTAGGGTGTTGCTTGAAAGACTCATTGTGAACAGGCCCCATCCTTGGGGCCTCCTGATCACCTTCATCGAACTTATAAAGGTGGGTCATCTGCATCCAATTCTCAATGATGCCCTGTTATGTGCTCTCTTTGACTGAAGATGAACTAGATTCTATGAGTAAATTCGTTTGTTCCTGTGAGGCAAGCGTTATTACTTGCAGAGCTTACTCATATCAGTATTGACCTGCAGAACCCTCGATACAACTTCTGGAGCCATAGTTTCACGCGCTGTGCCCCTGAAATAGAGAAGCTATTTGAGTCTGTTGCTCGCTCTTGCATGGGTCCTCCACTTAAGTCTTCCGATGATGATCTGACAGCAAGCTTAGGGGCTGAAGGTTTGAAGAATTGAACTGGAGCCCGGGGTTGATGTGCTCTATTATTTGTACCATACATTGTATAGATGTGGCCTCGTGCATGAGGCCTGATACTATTGGTACCAAGGTTCTGTTCAAGAGATTTCTAGTCTAGTGTACTGCTAATCCCTTTCTCCTGATAGGGTTAGAGCCATTGAAGTTGTGCTTAGCCATCTGCAGCTTCTTGAGTGTTATTAAAATGCTCGCTTGGAACATACCGGTATTCGTTTTGAATAATAGAGTTCTTGACTGAATCTCTTTTTGATATTAGTCTAGTGTGACTGCTGGTTTTCTTCTCTGTATGAGTTTCAATGGAAATAGAATAGAATAGAATAGAAATGTAGTATCATATCATTGTCATTATTATTATCATTAGTACTTGTAGAGCTCCTACACATTCAAACGTAATTGAAATCCAATCACAGATTTAAAGGAAAATAATCCAAATTGCGAAATCTATATTTGGATTAATTGTTATATTCTTATCACCAAAATTATCGTCTATTAACTATTTTTCATTCATTTTGAATGCACTTAACCAATTTTGATAACCACTAAAAAAATATAAAATTGGTTTCTCTTTAGCTGTGTTCTAATTTTCCAAGAAAAGACTATGATGGTGCTTTCAGTTCCAATCAGTCCTTTGCTTTTCTTATTTCTCTTGGTCAAGTGAGTGACACTTTTCCTTAACCCACCATCTTGGCGTGAAGTTGACAATTTAAATCTTTGATGAGATCATTAACGAACTGAAGAGAATCCAACCTAAATTGATTTATGCAAGCTACTGAATTGATTTATATACTCCAGTTATATTTTGTAAATTTTTAAAGTTCAAGTGCATAGGATATTCTACAAATTATAATAGATTAACCAGGAAATGCTTGAGAGGATGATTTCAAAAGGCCTTGATGATGGAATAAAATGTTTTTTTCTCCAAATTTTGTTAACCCCTAAAAGTCCATTGTTCCTTCAAGGGACAAATGCGTTTTCGGGCAGTTATCTACAGGCTGAAATTTTCTCCTGATTTTTTGAAACCTTTTTTGGAGGTAGAAAAGTTGATTAGCTTCACGGGAATATGATCTTTTTCACAATCGATGCCCGGGAACAAAAGTTATGACCAAATAAGCTCAAAAAAGGGGACAGAGGGTAGCTCGGGCAACAAAAAGAATTTGCACTTTTTTATTCTTTAGTATTTTTTAGTATTTTTTTTCTCATAGATTGTATTTTTGTCTATCTGGAAAGTTTTGATTCATTTCATTTGGATTTGTTCTGAGAAAGTTATGGACATTCTTGTTCTTCGGGCAGTTAAAGCATCTTTTTGAAAAAAATAACTTGTATGGCTCAATTCTGAATGCAAATTTTCAAATTTTTCAATTTTTTTTTTTTGTCATAGTTTAGTTTACTTGCTAGAACAATCACACCAATGGGATTAGTGCATTTTAATTCCATCTAAAATATATGAATATTTTAGATTTTCCTTCTATTTCGTACCTACTTCTAGAGTTCTACTTAACAATCTTTTTAATAATGAAAATTAAGTTTTTTTGAATATTTTTTTTTGCATAGATTGTCAATTCAATTCTCCACTATAAACATTTAAAGCTCAAAACTCTGTAGTGCAAAAGTTTTAAGTTAAAAATATTCAAAGTCAAAAAATCTAGTCCCACAATGTGCTGAAAAACTTGTTTTTTCACTTTAAACGTAGATATCTTGCAATCTGTGCGGTCAAAAATTCTGAAATATTTTCCACACATTCTTACACTAGTTAGGTGTAAGATCCTACTGTTAGATGTGCAAAAAAAATATTTTTAATTTTTTTTCACTCTTTGCTAAAAAAAATGGCAGTTTTGGATGTTTTTTGGTAGAAAAAAGGCCTTGGGCCTTTAGGGGTTAAAGGAGTTGCTTAAATCCAAACAAAATCCTTAACAAGCTAGGAGAGCATCCCAACCAGGGCTTTTTTTTTCATTTTTGAAGAAGTGTCATAGTGGCGATATAAAATGTTACAGTGGTGCTCAAAATTGCAACATTCATCCACTTATTGGATGTATAGTATGGTTTTCATCCACAATTAGGCAATTTCATCTAATATTTTTTTTAATTTCAAAGTTGTTTGGCAATTTCATCCAATTTTCGTGGTATTTTTTATACCCTTTTTTAGCCAGATTTTTTTTCTTGGTGCAATCTGGCACCAGAAAGCCAACAAAAAAGCCCTGATCCCAACACTTTGTCTTGATTTGAATTTTAACCATAAAAATTATTTTTATTGAATTCAAGACCAAGTGATGAAATGAAGCTTATCAAGCATTAGAAGAAATTTGGACCCTGCTGCGGGCTGCTACAGCTATAGTAAAATGTGCATTTACAAAAAAATAATATTAAAAATAATAATAATAATAATAAATAATAAATAATAAATTCTCAAAATGTTGTTAGGGTGTGTGCCACCCAGGACTGGGACTATAGTTTGTTTTATTTTTTAAAAGAATAAAAAAATAATAAAAATAAAAATAAAAATCTCTAGATTTGCACATTTGGTGGCTTGTCAAACGGCCCTCTACAGGGCTCAAACTTTCTGTAATGTCTAGTTAATTTCTGCTCCAATTTAAAATTTTGAAAATTTCTTAAAATTCTAATTCTAATTGGAATTTGAACTTTGAGCCTATAACCATGAGCACTTATTTTCTAATATTAGAAACACACAAAAAAAAATTTGCACCACAATATTCTACACTTATGGAAAAAAATTGGAGGATGTTTTTGTATATTTTTAATTTGATACAATATTTTGTCTCTTTTATTTAAACAATTCATAGTAACTTAAATTTCACAAAGAAGATTTGAAATTTTTATAATTATGATTTAGTTACAAAATATATGTGATTATAACTTTCAAAAAATATGAAAACTTCATTCATACACAGTTGCAAAATGCAAGCATATAATAGTAGTGAGTGATACAAAGAAGACTTCAAAGTGGATGTCCGAGCGCCGTATTTTAATGAGAAATAGAAAATTCAAAAATTATTATCATAAAAATATACAAAAATTAGTTGCGGTGATAATTTAATACAAATTGGATTGTTGAATTTGCGACAATGAAGTTGGCCATATTTTCATACAATTCCAACTAATATAGATGATTGCCTTGAATTTCAATAGAATATGATAAATCTATGATAATTGAAGACTTAGGGGAGGAGGTGTGCATAAATCAAGTTTCACACCATTTCAACTAAGAAAGAGCAAAGTTTGGTATTGCACTTCAAAGAATTTTGTCACCTAAAATTACAATATTAGAAAAAAGATCAAACGTAGCAAGTTTCTATCAATTAAATTTATATGCCTTTAATCACTAAGTTTGTGTTTGGCAAAAATGTGATACTTGTATTTTGAACCTCTCACCTTTTTATTCTTCTTGCATACATTTTTTCTTATCAATGCAATTTCTTTTATAGCAAACCTGGGGTTTTTTTGAAGGAATATCTGGCAACATATTTGCCCTATTGCAATTGATGAAATTACTAAATTTCTATAAAATCTTTAAAGTGTTTTAATTTTTGGATGAAAAATGAACTATCATTCATTTTTCACTTGTTTCATCCATATCTAAATGAAGATTGTTTTTTGTCCTACCCTAAAAAGTGTAATAAAAAATCCTACTTAGACATCTATTGCTTGGCAAGTCCCCTTGTCATCTCCCTTATCCCCTACTTCTTTTCATATTAACTATCTTATATTTAAAACTTGATTGTGTATTTTTTTCAATGATTGTATTTTTTATCATTTAATAATCCTTTGCTATTCATTAAATTTGAATTTGAATCATTCCATACAAGCTCAATGTATATGGTTAAACTTACTTTGAACTACCATTGCAAGTGCCAAGCATAAGACAAGTAAGGCCCCTTACACTAGTCACTAGGATCCAATAGGAACCATGTCCAAATGCTTGTTTGAATGCTTTTAGGTGTAAGCACCTTAAATATTTATAAACTAACATGTTTGTGTTTTTATAACTTTTCCTTATCTACACTAAATGTCTCAAAACATATCTACTTTTAAGTTTTAGGAACCTCATTCAATCATTTTACTAGTGGTAGATATTATATTTAATATCTTGAAAAGATAGCACTCACTCTTTTGGTCCTATTAGGCAATACTTCAATAAAATTTATTATTCTATTTTGATAACCTCATGATTAGAGTTCTTTTTCTCTTAATCCCTACTGGACCAAGTGACCATTTAGAATACACAAAATATCTTGGGTAGATATGCATGAGTTGATTTTGGTCAGATGTTCACAAAATTTTGATACAAAGTGTGAATGTGAGTCCCTTTAGTGGAAATATAATTTTTTTCTAATCAAATGCCTGGATCAAAAGTTTTGTTGCCTTAAACTTTTTAGGTAGTCTGGGCAACTTCAAGTAGCATGTGCAAAATTCCTCCTTTGCTTCTGAAATTTGGCAAGTGTATAACTTACATGATATAAGATGCAAATGTCAAAAAAAGAATCATGTGTAGTTTAATTATATCACTCTATAAAAATCCTTCACTAAAAACATAGGTTTCTTGTAGTGTATATTGCCCCAAAAAATATGAGTAGTTTGGGTAGTTTGAACATCTTTTGCTAAATTGCTAAGTTACTTCTAAATTTTGGCATTTACATAACTAACTTGACATAATATGCTATTGTTAAAAGTTAATACTTTTAGTGCAAAAATTTTTTTATTTGAAGAATGAAAACCTTACTAATCATGTCAAACAAGGTTGAAGAATTTTTTTTGCCTAACTACAAATGCTATTATCTTGAAATCTACACTCTCAATGTTCTTGAAAATTTTCCACACATTTCAAAATTTATTCTGTAGTTTTTTAATATTTAAAAAGAAAAAAAATAGTTTCCTTGTTGGGTCATTGCAAGAAAGGGCAATCCTATTTTCCATCACATTGAGGGTACCTCCTCTTGTTGTCTGCTATAATTTTTAAAGCACAAGTCTAGTGAATATAAATTTTTTATTGGAGATGTCAAACTTTATGGTGATCAAATTATTTATTTTTAAATTTAAAAAAATCATCTTATATTTAAAAATCATTTTTGTTAATTTGTCACATTATGCAATTTAGGGGTTTCTACTATGTTAAGAGTCCCCAAATTTATTGATCTAGAGCTAAGACTTTCATGGAATATTTGCATAGTAGGAAAGCATATTCCTACCAAAGGGAATCTAAAAGTATATTTATTTGTGTCCTCCACATGTGTACAAACAACACTCCCATTGCACACAATTTTTGAACAATGGAGATGGTTCTAAGATCATTCTTTTGGTGAAATCTCATCATTATAAACTCTTCCCAAATAGAAGTCTTTTAATTCTTTTTAAAATTGCTTTTCCTATTTTTTACAAATAAAAATGTGTAACTACAGTGATAGTATCTATTTTCATGAGATTTTGCACTTTTCTAGTTCTCCTATTTAGAAAAATTTTCTATGTTTTTCCTTCCTAGGGTACCTTCTTTTAAAAAGTTTATACATGACACATTTTTTTACATTTTTTGTAAATTCTTTTTCTAATTCTAAAGTAGTCTTGAAAGAAAAAAAGTATATTGTAGAAAATACTACAAGAAATGAACGCCCTTTCTTGCAATGACCCTGTTGTACAAGAAATCAACAAAAAAATGACTAGTGTATTACCAATTTAATTAACCCCCTCGTATTGTGGGGCGATTTAGAGTAAGTTAGACAACTTATTTGCTTCTAAAGTTTTACATGAGTGTACCTAACAAGATGTATACAATGGCATAGAGGCTCAGTTTTGAGTGAAGCAAAAAAATTCCTCCCAAGACGGCTTGAAGTTTGTTCACCCCATTTTGCAAGAATGAAGAAAAAAAAATTCACTTCAAACATTATAATCTTTCAATCCAAATGGTCAAGTGGACTGACCTTTTTCCTAAACATTGCATAATAGTCTACTACACTTTGTATGATTGAAGTTAAAAAAATGTTTTTATTTTCAATTTCGGCCAACGCACTAAAAGATGACAGTCTTTGACAGTTTTCCTTGAAAAACACACCTCTATTCCTATTGGGTTTAAACTTTCTAAGTTATCAATTCTTTTATTTTTGAAATAAATTATTGTGTGTGATAAAAGAAAGTAAAGAAAAGTGAACATCAATTGGGGGTCCACCACTGAGGATCAACATATTTAACCTTTGAAGGAGCAGCCCCCATGACTAAGGTAGTCACCAAAATGCTCCAATTATTGAACCAATAGATGCATTCTTTGTTTCTACAATAAATAGTGAAGTCATCCATCCTTTGGTCTTGAGCATCCTTCAAGGGTTAAAATAAACAAGGAGGCGTGTACCAATTGGTAATATGCAAGTTGCCACTACAAAGGGTCAAAATACCTCCAAAGGAGAATTCCTCCAAGGTAAGTAATTGTTGAGCTTCATTGTACCGACTATAAGGTAGACATTCCAAAAGCGCCACTGACCTTAAAGCGCCATCTATGCTGTGTGTACATCTCGAAATTCAATTTCTTACCAGAGTATAGATGGCACTTTTAGAACCCAACTTCATTCCTTAATAACTTTTGCATATGGTATTCAAATGCCACGTTCTCTAGTGCGTTGGAACTTCCTTTCACTTGCCCACAGGAGTTTATGAAATTGTCACCAGTTCGATAATAGAAAATAGGCTCAGTAGCAAAAAGTAGCGCTTTTAGGTTGCCTACTTTACTGTACTGTTCTTGTTGGAAGTCTTGACCCCAACACTGTGAGTCACTTTTCAATTACGAAAAAAAATAGAAAAAAAAAATTAAAAAAACAGGGAAGGTTCTTTTCGGCTGACTGATGTTTTGCATTGCAACACAACTTCAGATTAAGGTTAGTAACTCACCTTTTGTTAAGTTGACAAAGCTATTAAACGCCAATTCTAAAGCTGGTCTGCAAATCAAGAAGTTAGACGTACCGTCAGGTTTGCAATCGAATCTTGGCAAGGTTCGAAATGGTGTATTGTCACCGGTTCTAGCACAGGAAGAACAGGAGGTTAATACCAGGGGGTCCTATTTTCAACATGTAACTTCACCCCCCTGAAATTTCTGTTTTAAGTAAGATTTGGGGGGGTGAAGTTACATGTTGAATATAAGATCAAGCATCCCCACTTCAACTCAACAAGTGGCTCAAACTGGGCAAATGGCCGTGCCCGATCATTATGCGTGCCCCACAGCACGCACGACGAGGGCCACAAAATGACTGGGCACGGCCAAATTTGAAGAACACCTGGCCAATTGAAGAGCCTTGCTTGCGGCTTGGTATGGGTTAATTAATCTTTGTTCCCAAGTTTTGAGAGACCTTTTCATTAATGAATGTCTTTCCAGAGTTGGCATTCATGAAGTGGCACTCTGGGGCCGTGTAAACCCGGTTTCCCGTGTTCGTAGCCCATGTTGCCGTGGGGCACATGGGCCGGGCTTGGTCAAATCACACTCCAAATGCTCCCTAGCTGTGCCATTTGGCTGTCTCTGGAGTAGGGATGCTCTAAGACCCCCCGATATTGACCTCCCGGTCTCCTTGTATAGACATTTCAAATTTTGGGCACCTTGGTCTGTCTGTCCTCGATGCTCATGCATATGACATACTTGATGAGGATCGAAGACAAAAGTATAGGGCAATGCCTAAGGAGGAGGGGATTGAGGGAAAAAAGTGCTGACGAGGAAAGCGGAGCCCGACGAGGAGGCACTTTTTTTCCCACAATCCCCGACAACGAAGGCGTTGCCCGACGTAAATCACGAGCAAGAAAGGATGAGAAATTGAGGATGAGAGTTGGAACCAGATGAAAAACCTGTAATGCTCGATTACGCAGTTTTATCCAAGTAATCGTGGATTGCAGTTAAGAACCACCCCGCAAAAAGAACGGGAGGAATCCTGGGAGTGGTTTACGGCTTTTATTAATTCCCTATTATGAGTGCCAGATTATACTAGGAAAGGAACTTAGGGTATGTTCGCACCGCGCAGTTGAGGAGGGTATTTGGTGCGATTTTGTAGGAGCATGGATTGAGCTGTCCACACCAGCGCTCCTTTGGGTCCACCGAACCTATGTAGAAGCAGTGGAAGAGCGGTGCTTCCCACCGTGGCAGCAGACGGAACTTCCAAAGTGCGTTCCTGGGCGGCGAAGTATTAAAAAAATTTACATCTTCTGGAAACATACATTTGAGTGACAAAGCAGTGGTGATACATAAATGGGGACGGACAGGGCGATTACGCTAATACGGCGTCTTAGTATTAAACAACAAATTAAGAATTAAATTAAGAAGAAAACATAAAATCGTCATTATGATCAGGACTTATCGGCCATGCATGCAGAAAATGGAGGCGCAGTTCAGCAACGTCGACAATGAATTCCGCCGGCTTGAGGGCTCCTCCCACAACAATAAGAATTGGACTTCGAACTGGAGAAGACACACTTGAGAATCACTGATGAAGACTTCTCTGCAAGTTTGGAGAGTTCTAGAATTCTGTGCATCTGAGCAGTAGTTAACTGTCACCATCGATTTCTCTTCCACCGTAGTCGTCGCAGGTGCTCCATCATCACAGGCATTCCCATAGATCGTGCTGTTCGTCGTTGCTGCACCCCGGAGATCTCTCGAAATGGACCGACGTGGGAATGTGGGATCGGCAGGTCGGAGGCCTCCTCCGAATGCACGTCGCAGTGGCAGTAAGTGTCGAGGCCCTCTTCCTGATCAATTGTGCTTCGCCAGAGCCACGTCCTCGTACATCAGAAATACACAGTTTGTTCAATTTCTATTAAACATGCTTGTATTGTCATCACTGACACTGTCATTTCTGGACTTCTTCTGCATTTGCAGGTACTCCTCATCAATCTCAAGGACCCGCACAGATGTCTCCAGCATCCCCTGCCAGTGAAGGTGAGTGGGCACTTGTCATGTGTTTGTCTTTTATTTCCTTTCACCTGCCTTGACTGGGTTCGTCATTATTTTGCAAGAGTGCACAGATTTAACATTGGCCCTGTTTTCATGACAATCTTCAATGTCTTCGACACTTTTGCAGCCACCATAGGCAGCAGTCCACCCAATGCCGCTGTTGCAAATGCTCACGTCTCGCTTGGAATTGGCGGCTCACGCTCGCTTGGGATTCGCGACTCCATAGCACGACCAGCCACCTTGCCATTCACGATCCCAAGTAAGAAGCCACGGAAGGAAAGGCAACCGAATTGGAGTCCGGCAGAGATTGCAACTCTCATTGAAGCCAAACGCAATCTCTACATCGAGGAGTTGGATGCAACTGACGGTCGGCAGTTGATGGTAGAGGATTCAAGCAAGTGGCTCAAAATCAGTGCTGCCGTCATGAGAGCTGAGTTGTCTCCTTGCCCTCGTGATGCTTCTGCATGCAAGAGCAAGTGGAACCAGATGATTCCCGAATACAAGAGAATTTCTGACTTCATGAGACGCAGTGGCAGTGATGACCGAGCTTTTTGGGATCTCCCGACATCTGGACGAAGAGCAGAAGGTCTTCCGAAGTCCTTCCATCAGGACCTTTTCTATCTCATCGACGATTGGTACGGCAATCGAGCTTCAGTGCGGCCGCCCCACACCCGAGACTTACAATCTGCTGATGATGCCAATTTGAAGACTACGTCGATTTTCGACAATGATGCAGACCTTGCCGACGATAGTAACGACGTAAGCGATGACCTCATGGACGTTCCAACTTACGAAGCAGAGTCTGATTATATGACAGACTCTACGCAGTCTCCCATGTGCATGGCAGGCAGCAAGGCGCACCTAGCGTCTTTCAGTTTCTTACGAAAGTGTCCCACCACCTCTTTGAATCCAACACCTACCGCATGCACTCCACCGGCTGTGGATCCCGTTCTTCTCAGTTCTTCCGACACTGGTGACACATCCGGGGGACGCAAAGCTCTGAATACAGGTGCGCGCAGAAAGAACCTGTCTGGGCACTCCCTCATCGCAGAGGCCACACGTGCAACGGGAGATGCCATGGGACAGCGAATGCAAGAAATGGCGACAGCTTCTCGTGACTTGGAGAAACGAAAGATGGACATCCAAGAGAAAATTTTCACTGACCAAATGGAGTACCAACGACAGAGAGATCTCCGCCTCCACGAACATGCAAAAATGACAAATGTAAACGCGACATTGTCAATTCAAAAGCAAGGTGATGTTGTGAAATGTCTTGCAGATCTAACTAATGTCCTAGCCTCTGGCCTCCTCAAGGAATCAGTGCTGAAGCAACGCAACGACTTCAGGGAAGCGTTCGGTGGCCAAAACGAACCTCCTCCACCGTTGGCATTTGGTCCTCCCTTCCAGCCGTCCAGTGACCCTTGAGCTTGAAGAACCTTCCACAGACCTGCAACATCTTCCGCATCACGAACAAGTTCTCCATCACGTCCGCCGGCTTGAAGGAGCGCCAACTGGAGCTTACCTAAAATATGCACATACACTAGCACTACTTACTACCTCCGTAGTGGGGGACTGCATGATAGTGCTTCCACTTCCGGCCTTTATTTAGCTATCGTTATATTAAGCTTATGTACAGAAGTAGAAATCGGTGACCCTGCGAGTATCACCACTTCTGCTTTTCAGTTTCTCTGTTCATGTTTCCAAACAAAGGCAATCACACTTGTAGTGTACAAAGCTTTACTACAAATAAATAAAGACAGCTTTTGTTTCAAGAGACTACAAAACCTGTTAATGGTATGCAAAGTATAGTACAGCACATGCATAGTGGAAACATACCTCTGCTTTTTAAAAAGGAACAATACGTTGGAAGGTGAGGAAGACTCCAAGATCTGATCGTTTCTCTTCGCTGGCTTCTGCATTTGGTAGGCCATCCACTTCGGCTTCTTCTTCAACAGCTCCAATGTTGACCTCATTCGCGTGGTTCTGCAAACCTTCAGCTCTGAGCACCTCCAGCAATGCTTCGACTTCATCGTGAGATTGCTTCAACAATACATTATGCAGAATACCACACGCAATTACAACGTCTGGTAAAAAAGTGACGTGCAGGTCGGATTTCTTATGGAGCTCTCGGAATGTCATTTTGAGCTGTGCAAACGCATTCTCCACGACTGCCCTCCCCTTACTCAACCTCCTGTTGAATAACCTCGGTGCTACTCCAAGGTCAAGTTGCCGTCGGTGAGGGACCATTAGCCAGGGCAGGAGGGGGTATCCAGCGTCCCCAAGTAAGTATGGAGAGTACCCGTGGAAGTTTTGATGACCTTCCCAAAGAGTTTGTCTTTGTCCGCGATGAAAGAGAGTGGACCGACGAAGAACTCTTGAGTCATTTGTGGAGCCTAGCATACCTACGTGCATGTCAAGAAAACGTTTTGACGAATCCACAACAGCTTGGCATTGCATTGAGAAACCGCCTGTTTTGAAGTAGTAGTAGTCACCTGCGGAGGTCTTTGGTTTTTTAATAATAAAATGAGTTCCATCGATGGCCCCCAATACACCTGGAAGACCGCAAAGGTTTTGGAATTGAGACGCTGTATTAGGAATTTGGTCTCCAATTGGCCATGTAATCTCCTTACGGAGCACAACATTGATGGCGTGAACGACATCACGGAGCATTATGGAAACGGTGCTGCGACCTACTGCGAAGAGTTCGCTGCAAATGAGCAGACTTGTACCCTGACAAATCTTGAAAAGACTACAAGCCAAGCGGACAGTCACAGGAACGGCTTCACGGTAATTTGTATCCCTCCTCCGAATCGCTGGTGTCAAAAGGGATGCCAAAGACAGCACCGAACGCTTTGTCATTCTGAAGAACTTGATCCATCTCTCATCATCGTATTCTTCCAGCAGGAACTTGGTGAACCATGTTGTGGACCTGGGTTTCACCCAGAAGCCCAAATCCTCATCCATTGCTGTCAAACTATTCCACAGCGTCCAGTGATGGAGCGCTGCTTGTGACACAAGTTGTGCATCTGCACTCCCCTGGTTTGCATGGAAGAGGAAGAAATTAAAGTCGATGGCGTCGTCCTCCTCCTCGGTGTTGGTAGACGGCAGAGCCAGCGCCTGGTGAGTCTTAAGTAGCATCATGAGGATTAGACTTCCCAAGGACAGCATGTCAAACGAGTTATCCAAAAAATCCATGGTTCAAGTGTCGGAGACGTGGTCCAGTAATGCGCAGCGCAAGGAGACTTGGATTTCTTGTCAAATGTAATGTCACTTGAAAAACCGATGTTGCACACACGAAGATGTCATTGCCAAGAATCGTCCAAGTAACGCAGTACAACAGATACGAAACCTTCTGTGCATGGGAACAAGGACATGCGAAAAAAGAATAGATTGAAACGAAGAGGGCCTTGAAATTCTAGGAAACCCAGGAATTGTAGACTGAATCAAAATTGACCTCATACTCAGCTTCAAGCAGTGGTTGAAATTCTAAGAAACCCAGGAATTGCAGATCGAATCAAACCTGACCTCATACTCAGCTTCAAGCAATGGTAGCCAACGTCTGTGCACTGAGGAGCAACGACTGGAACTAGCAGCTGTCTGGTAAGAGCATAGTAACAAAACGATTTGCAAAGCCATTTGATACGGAGGAAAATCTAACCTGAAATGCGCGGAAGGGTGCAGGGTAAGTTTGCTTTGTTCTCCCTCCGACAAGTCCTTCCAATCGCTTTGCAGCGCCAACAACGAAACAGACCTTTCCAGCGCCGACGTACAACTCCTCTGGCAATCGAGTAACTACGAATGCTACAACAAAGACCAGGTCGATGAAGATGCGTCCTAAAATAATTGAAGCACAGCGACGCGCAATTCCAAAATCAACAGGTGCAATTCACTGAAATGCTTTCTTCCTTCTTCCTCTCCCGATTTTCTGCAAACAGCAAGGGCCCAATGATAGTGGTATTGAAGTTGTTCAGTGTGAAACCCCCAAAACTAGAACCCCTGCTTTACGTAACTCTGCTGCCAAAGTCCACTCTGATAGACCTTGGTGCAAACACCGCGCTCATAACACACCTCCGAACTGGGCTCATGAAACAAGGAAGTGGGGCCACCAAGCTGCGTCAGCACCACTCCTCTGGCCCACGCACTTTGACTCATTTAGCTACCCTAAGCCGTTGCTTTGTAAATGCCGGTCTGAACATACCCTTAGCTACGTAAAAGAAACAACCGAACCATCAATACCAACAATTAATAAGACTGATATGAAAACCAGGTATTACGCCAATAGTTACGGAAGTATGGACGAGACTTCAGTCCCCTCCAGAGATCATGAAAACAGACACTCAGCCGTAAGTTGCGTCACCGGCTTTACAGGCTCCCAAAATGGACTTCTCACGAGGCTGGAGTCCAGTGACTTACATACTGTACGCTTGGGTCCAGAAGACCAGTAAGGAGTCTTCGCATTTGGCACCTAGTGCGTCAACGTCATGGGAATGAAAAATCAAGTCTGAAGGCAGGGTTTAGGGTTTAGGGTTTAGGGTTTAGGGTTTCATGGATTCCTGGAAGAAGAAAAAAAACGAAAGTTCTGATAAGAGCATGCCAACCGGGCTTGCAAAATGGATGAGCTTTCCAGCAAAACTTGCAAAACTTGCCCCCATTGGATCCCAAAATTGGATGACTTGATCGTGACGCCGGCTTGAAAAAACATGGTGTATTTGCAGGCTTGCAAACGGCTTGTAAAACAGCGTGAGACAAAACGAAAATCACTTACTTTAACATTAGAGACTTATTGACTTCAAATGTTTTTCATTTTTCATTTGTCAGCCTCAGCTTGGCTGTTGTTCTCAGGTTTCTTTTTAAATTTTAATGCAATGGTATTTTCCATTTGTTTTCGGAAAAAATAAAAATAAAAATAAAAATAAAAATGTGGCACTTCCATGGTTGGGGTTTCCTTGTCACCTTGTTTTTGGAAGTCTTAAGAGCATTTTGTCCTTGCAAGTTAACTCTTATTAAGAGGCCATGAGTAGGGTTGTCTACTTTTCCGCAGTCTAGAAAGTAGATGCCCACCCCCTTTTCAGGCGAGAAACTGTCTTTCTTTTTCAATCTAGGTGGTGATGCCCTAAGGCTTCTTTCAACTAGCTAAACGTTGGAAGTCTTGGTCATAGAATTTTTTTTATGGAGGTCTATAGCTTGTCTTTGAAAGGTTGGTCTTCAAAGGTCATGGTTTGAGGAGGTAGTGTAGTGTGATAAGGGACTAGAAAAGATTTCAATCTACAATTTTAGTGTATTAACCCCTAAAAGACCAAAAGGTGTTTTTTTGGCAACATAGCGATTTCGGGCAATTCACTACAAAAGGAGATTCTATTTTTTTCCTTTGAAATTTTCACACAACAATTTCTCGGGGAGTGGCTTTAAGGCCCAATAATTTTCATAACTTTTGACTACATGGTTAAAAAGTTATGGTATGATATGTAGTTCTCATTGCTCTGTGGGCAAATCGGGCAGCAAAAAAAACTTCTTTAAGAAATCATTTTTTTGAGAAATAAAAATTGGAAATTGGTTCTCTAGATTTCTATACACAAGGAAAGCTTTGAATCATTCCATTTTGATTTTTGAGACAAAAGTTATGAGGATTTTAAATTTTGGGTAGTTCGCGGGTAGTTATGGAATCTCTATTCTAAAATAAACTTTAAAGTCCTTTATTTAATTCAATTTTCAATATTTTGGGAAAAAAATAAAAACATAAGGTGTCAATTGATTATCACAACATTATAACCATTGGGATTGAAATTTTTCAATTCTGTTACTAAATTGTTAACAATTTAGTAATTTGAATCATTCTTTACTTCTTTCTACATACTATTTTTTTCCTATATGCTGTACAATTCCAAATGATTAGAAAATTTTCAAGCAAGTAGCCAACTTACCTTGAAGATGAATCCAAAGAATTACAACCATTTTGGACATTTTTTCATACAAATGTGACCTTGTGAAGTGTAGCTACCCAGTTTCTTGCAGGGACAAAAAAAGGGATTTTCACTTCCAAATGCTAATATCTTGCAAACTACACAGCGGAAATTTTTGAAATTTTTTCCACGTCTTCTTAAACTAGTTTACTACAAGATCCTATAATTACATGTGCCCAAAAATGTTTTTTTCCAAAATTGGTAAAAAAATTGGTACTTATACTAGAAATGGCAGTTTTGGAGTGTTTTTGGTGAAAACATAGTCAAAACCTTTAGGGATTAATTTTTCTAAACTAGGGTGGATCACAACGTGAGTAAATGATTGGCTATGAGCTTTTTGGCCTAGAAGCCCTCCAATATTAGTCCCAAAATGATCTTCTTGTTAGACAAAATGTTCCGGATTAAGGTTGAAAATGACATTTTTTAATCCCCTTTTGCAATATGTGTAGAATTTGGTGCACTCTTATTGTCCTTGAAACTTTGAGTTTTGAAGCCCTTTTTAAAGTGCAGTTTTGAATTGTTGAAAAATAAACTTTTGGGGGTATTTTCAAGGACCACCAATGGTTATTTAATTATTGAGGGCAAGGTTGTCATTTTGTGAATAGTTAGTATAAGCCCAAGACCATATGTGGACCTTTGTTTGGAAGATCCTTTTGGGACCAAAAATTAAGGCCAACAGGAAGATCATTTTGGGACGAAGGTAGTACATTTTTGGATCGTTGCAAGCACCGGGGGTGCACTTAGTGTATCTATTCCAAACTACGTGCGACCAAAACTTTGTACCCCTTATATTATATCCTAAAACTGAAATAAATGAAAACAAAAAAAATATGAATATATTTTCCTAATTTGAAAGTTTATGTTTTGAATTATTGATATTTTTATTTGCTAATGATAATTAGTTACAAATTTTTGAAGTAAATAGATACACTGTAGAACTGAAAAATAACTTTCACACCCCTATATTATATCCTAAAAAATTGTCTAAAAAATGAAAAAAAAATTCTAAAAATAACTCTCTATTGAAAGCTCATTTTGAGTTGAATATTGATGCAATGGTCATCTAAATGTGTTCTCTATAAATATTTGAGTTGAAAAATATGCCATTTTAGGTTCATTTTCAACTTCTTCTAGAAATCATTCCATATTTCATTTGAGTTGGAAATTTTGGCAATAGAAACCTATAGTCATTACCAAACAATGCTCAAAATTTTAGGTTGAAATTATAGTTTATTAAAAACCACTTGTTTGCACGTGGTTTGTAGTAGTAGAACCAAGTGCCCTCCCCAAGGTTGCAAGAAACATCTATTAATTTTGGCTCAAAACAGCTATAGTACTCGTGTACTATGACTTTTGGAAAGAAAATAAATTTAAATGAAATAAAATACGGATAGTTTGTAAAGCATTCAAAAACATTGTGTGAAATTTCAAACCTAGAAAAATTTATCTCTAAAAGTTATGCACGGTCAAGAGTGTTGAAAAATGCAAGAAAGCAGATACTTTGGAATTTGATTTTGGGAAAAGAAAAAGAAAAATTCAAAAAATTCTCAAAAGATTATTTTTACTTACTAAAAGATGCTTCTTCTTAACTGTTTTGATCTTTGGAAAAATAAAACTGTGTTCTGTGCACTTGCGCAAAGGTAGTGCACTTTGAGCACATGTAGAAGGTGGACAAAGAATTTACTATTTTAAAAAAATCCTTTGTGGACTTGTGTAACTTTAGTAAAAGTCCTTGTTTCCCAATTTTGAGCTTCAAATTCTCATTTTTGGGTCAAAAGTAGTACTAAAACCACCCTAAATGGCCAAGGTAGACATCCAATTGGGGGTTGTTTAAAAATAGTGAAAGAACTTTTTTATAATCCAAAATATTATTCAACATTTGCAACTATCACATGTACCTTTACTTCAAGTTTCATAGAAATTAGACAAACAATGCAAAAGTTATGAAAAGAAACCACTTGTCCAAGGTTTAAGGGGAAAAAAAAGGACAAGTGTTTCATGCAATCATCCTTTTTTCTACAAAGGAAAAAAGCGTCATCTATATCATTTTTCCATTGGACTTCAAATTTCACAAGTATAAAGTTATATTCCTTGATTTTTTGATGCTCCATTGGTTGAAAATTTGCTCTTATAGCTTTTGGCCTTTAATCTAAAGAGGGAATTTTTTTCCACTAATATCCAAAGTTGGGAAATACAAATATTCATATTTGAAATCAATGACTTTGAAGTAATTTGAACAAGTCTTGAAATGCAAAATTAGCCTATCCAAAATATGTAATATGTTTTAACTTCTATTGCAAGAGGTAGAGAAAATCTATCCTGTCATAGAACATTTGCAACACTATTCTAAAGCACTATAGATTTTATATTTCATTTATTTTGGGCTTTAGAGGGAGCAATCTTCACTAAAATTATGAATCTATTTACTTCATGGACTTAGATGATAGATGCAAAAGTGGTCAAAAGTTAATTGATTCATCCTAAAGAGTGTATAGTCGAAAGCTTTTGCAACAATTTAATAATTATGATAATTTTGGTTTTTTAAATATTACTTTTAAATAAAGTTTTGCTCAATAGATGAACCATGATAAAATATTTACATTTCACTTTATAACCTCTACAGTTTTTTTCTACTTGAATTAAATGTTTGTATTTAACTCCTACAAATATAGAAACAATTATATAGTCCATAAATAACATGTATTAAACAGATTTATATTTAATTCATTTAAGTTCTCAAACTAAAGATAATAAATATATCAATGAGATCGTTCAAATTGAATGTACAAATAGTGAATTTATAAGCAAATCCCGTTCATTATTTTTTAACCCTAAAGGACCAAGTTGTATTTTTTGGCAACATAGCGATTTTGGGCAACCTACTACGGATGGAGTTTTTGTTTTTTTCTTTGGAAATTTTACTCAACATGTGCTCAAAGTGTATCTTTAAGGACCAACAATGTTTTCAAGTTTTGACTAAATAGCTAAAAAGTTATTGCATGATGTGTGATTTTCTTTGAACTTTGGGTAGCCTGGGCAGCTCAAAAAATTTCCTTAAAAAAACTTCTTAAAAAAATAAAAACTTTAACTTGGTTCTTGATATATATATATATATACATGGAAAACTTTGAATCATTCAATTTCAATCTATGAGTTAAAAGTTATGAGGAGTTTTAGTTTGTGGGTAGTTATGCTTTTCAAAGACTCTATACCTACCCTCAAATTTGAAATCTTCATAACTTTTGACTCATAGATTGAAATTGAATGATTCAAAGTTTTCCATGTATATATAAATCTAAAGAACCAAGTTCAAACTTTTATTTATTTTTTAAATTCATAATTTAAAGAAATTTTTTGAACTGCCCAGGCTGCCCAAAGTTCAAAGAAAATCACATATCATGCAATAACTTTTTGAATATGTAATCAAAACTTACAAAAATTGTTGGGCCTTAAAGCCAATCCTTGGGCACATGTTGTGTAAAATTTTCAAAGAAAAAAAATAAAAACTCCATCCATAGTGGGCTGCCCAAAATCACCATGTTGCCAAAAAACGAAGCTTGGTCCTTTAGGGGTTAAGAGATGCATTGGTTGCCCCAAAACACAATTCTTTCATAATTTTCACATCATTAATTTACATGGTATGAATTAGAGCTCTCCAATTAGATGTAATGTATTACTTTGTGAATTAATTAATTAAAAAATATTTAATTTTAAGCTGTTGGATTTACAATAGCAAATAAATTCTTCTCAAATACTAATTGAGATTTAAAATTATAATCCCAGAAAGTTATTTTATTATTCTACCTTCTAAAAAATGTTTAAATCAATATTCCGAAAATTGAGATCATATGATCCTATTTGAACTCTCAATTAATCCTTTGCAAATTATAGCTGTATATTAGAGATTCTATGACCCTATTGGAGATTAATCATTACCAAAAATTTGGACCCTCTACGAGGCCGTTAGGATTTTGGCAAATGTGCAATTACACTAATTTATTTATTTATTTATATTTATTTTTTTATATTTTTTGCAAAAAGTAAGAAATAAAAAAAAAATTGAATCAAAATTACGGCGAGGCACCTTGGCTGACTGCTCACCTTACAAATTGCCCGTCAGCCTTTCTGGACTGATATTTTTCTAAATGCACATTCTCATGCATCAATTCAACCTAGTAGAGGGCTGAAATTTTCTCTAACGTGAGATCATACAAATTGGGGGTTTACAAATTGAAAACATATGATCCTATTTGAACTCACAATTATTTAAGTGTTGGAACTTGGAAGTTCTAATCTTTTGAGGATATTGTATTGAACAATTTTTTTGACAAAATCAAAATTGAATCAAGAGATTTTTACATCTCAACTAGTTGTTACTTTATGTTTTCAAAAGCTTTTAAATAGAATGGTGCAAAAAAATTAGCACAGAATAAAAGGGTCGTTGCAAGAATCACTTGTCCTTTTTTTTGTCCCCTTGCCCTTGGATAGGTAAATTTTTGCTCATAACTTTTGCGTCTTATGTCCATTTTCTATGAAAATTGAACTGAAGGTACATATAAAAGTTTCAGACATTGAGTAATTTTTTCAAATTTTTTCAAACTAGTTTACTGTTTTTAAACTGCCCCCACTTGGATGTCTACCTTGGCCATTTTGGGGGGTTTTAGTATTATTTTTGACCCAAGAATGCAAATTTGAAGGTAAAAATTAGGAAGCAAGGAGTTCTTCTGAAGTTACACAAGCCTACGAAGAGATTTTTCAAATGTAATAAAATGTCCACCTTCCACATTTGCTCAAAGTACACTACCTTTGCGCACGTGCGGAAGATACCATTTTTTTTCCAAAGATGAAAATAGTTGAGAAGAAGCATCTTTAGGTAATGAAAAATGGCTTTCTTTTTTTGAATTTTTTGAATGTTTTACTATTTTTTAAAAATAAAATCCCAAAGGCCTATTTTCTATCATTTTTCAACACTCTTTGACCATGCATAACTCTTAGAGATAAATTTTTCTAGATCTGAAATTTTTACACATTCACTTTTTTGAATGTTTACAAATTATCCGTATTTTATTTTATTTTTAAAATTTTTATTTCAAAAGCCACAATACTCCAATCCTAAGGCCGTTTTGAGCCAAAATTGTTAAGTGTTTCTTGCAACTACCCAAAATTCAATAGTCCTCCAAAAATTAATTATAGGATTAATTTGATTCTAAGAGCAGTCAAAATCTTTCATCCTATTGAACATGTCCAAAAAAGAATAATCTTTTAAATTCAAACATGGCAATCTTGCAATCTACAAGTTCAAAGTTTTTTGGGAAAATTTCCACACATTATCATAACAGTCTAATACAATTTTATACAATAGAATTTCATAATAGACTTTACTCAATATGCAAGTTTTGACAAGTTCCATCTGAAACAAATACTCATGTTGTGTTAGCTAAAGATATGGATATGCTGTAATAAAAGCTTGATACCAAAAAATGGTCGAAAACATTACCTATTATCACTATATAAACTATAAACAAGAACTCTTTGACTATTAAGTATTAAGTCCCTCTTGGATACAAAAACTCCAAATTTTCCAACTTGGCGGAAAAATGTAAAAACTTGCTCCATAATTTGTAACTGGAGTTGGATCCACAAGACTATATATGATCTAGCCTTTGCCTAACTTTTGGTTGTAGCAACCTTAGAGGGCACTGGTAGAAAATGAGGTGTTTGTGTATGAAGCAAAAGTTTCTAAGCTTGATGCCAGAAGCCATTATAGATATTACACTAATTTGTCCTATTAATGCATGTGATACTAGTTTACCAAAGCCATACTATATTGAACTAATGTAGGTTAAAATATTACTCTATTGTACCAATTTCCCCCAAAATAAAATATTGTAGTGACTCTAATTTTTCTCTTCACTAACAGGACAAAGGACAAAGCAGTGTAGGTTGGTACTCATAAGGACCCTTTGCTAAAAATACATAGCACTTGGGGTGAAAACTCTAATCACACGAGTGGCCTTTCACTTCCGGTGGATACCCAAACTGACCCTGCTGAGAACACATTTGCATGACGACAGCTGATGAACTCTGAGCACTCTCTTCCCGTGGAAACTGGTGCAAGTTTTGATTCATCACGAGACTCCCTTGTGGAAGCCAAGTACCACTGTGCTCCCATCATTTGCACCAGCAGCCTGACCTTCTGGAGCTCTGAAGTCTGAGGACTGAAGGAGGAGAGCTGTGAGTACTTGGGGAGGACTCGCACGTGACAGAGTACCCAATTGATAGGCCACGTCCTGAGTTCAAGTCCAATTGGTATAATTCAAACATGGCAGCTGGGTTGACAAGAACGTTAGCAAAAAGAAATCCAAATCCTTCCGATTCAAATCTTCTGGGTCTCTGAAACTGCAAAAACAGAGAGAGTGGTACTAGGAGAAATTGCCTTCCAAATTGCTGGCCGAGATAGACTAGTATCCATCAAGTCAGACAATGCTCATTAGCGCTGATAGTACTGTGACTTTGGCATTTGCTTGCTTGTGTACGTGGGTATGCAGTCGTAACTTTGGACTAACGTTCGAAAGTGTGCGCTTGCACTAGACACTGGGTTTTCCTCAGCAAAAGTTCGATAAAACAGAATCTTTAACAAGCTAGGGCAAAATCTGCACTCACCAATATGTAACAAGACAAAGCAAGCATTGTTATATAATCTCTAGTAGTAACTATCTTCAACAATGGTCAACTGGTAACATAGACACTGATTATGAGGTCTGTTCGAAGCACAGGAAGGTGCAGCGCTCCAAATTCGTGTACGTCGGGCCTTAGCCTCCAAAATTTTACAAACTCTTGAGAAGAGTTGGGTCGCGTAAACTCCAATGCAAGGAATAGTTTTAGTACTTCTAGTAAGTAAACTGCACATGATTGATGTGGCACTGCCTCTTTCATGAAGATCGAGTCTCAAGATCACTACAGTATGTCAAAAGGGCGGGCATGGATTGAATATCAAAACTCACAGCTGATTGATTGGGTTGCGATTGAAACAAGTACGTGGCTCAACCGAATTTCAAATGTACACTCCTTCGTCCCGGGTGGCACAAATCTGCAGCCACGGTGCAGGTCTGGAAAGCTCCGCCGCAATCTCCGAGCTTCCCTGCAGGCACTTCCCAGGCGGCGGTCTTAGGAACACACAGTCATGTGGGTGCTGCTCTGGTTGCCGACGTTTCGTTCCGGCAAGGGGAAAAGGAAGGAGTCCTTCTGTTGCATGAAGCCCTTGTCTGAGAGTAGGCTTGTCAAACGAGTTGTTGCTGATACTAGTACCTTGACTGTGCTGCAATGGCACCCCAAACAGCTTCACAGGATGTTTGGCTTCTGTTGTAGAAGGTGGCGACTCTTTCGAATCAGTTGTAAAGAAAGGCCCCACAAGCACCTTCGAGTCGCCAATAATATTCCGTTCTTGTTGTTGGTGCTGCTGTTGGTGCTGTTGATGGTGTTGATGGTGTTGATGGTGTTGATGGTGTTGATGGTGTTGATGCTGTTGTTGGTGTTGTTGGTATTGTTGGTGGCGTTGTTGTAGAGATGTGTTGTGGTCTTGGATAGTGGGATACTGAACCGCCGGAGGGTTTTTACAAAAGAATTCCGGGGTGGTTGGTGGTGGCCTGACATGGACAGAGAGCTCGCGGTGATTCTCTTCCCTTCTTGTAGCAGCTGCTGGCCCCAACAGTACTGCACGATCCGAAGACTGGTGGCCGCCTGATGCTCCAATCCGGGCGCTGCAAGTCATCAGTCCACGTCAGCTCAATTCTTTACCATCACTGCATTGATCGCTTGAATTGCATGGAACGGCGCGGGGTCGGGTGTCATAATTAAATTAGCATGCTGCATGCCTGTGTTTACATTCAATTCTCTGAGCACTGATTAACTGCAGTCGTGTAACTCTTTCCGTCATCAACACATCCCATATACTGTTCTTTAGAATACTATAA
Organism: Neckera pumila; assembly: GCA_963969595.1. NCBI lineage: Eukaryota > Viridiplantae > Streptophyta > Bryopsida > Hypnales > Neckeraceae > Neckera > Neckera pumila. Next base: position 41,788,670 of record OZ018409.1, on the reverse strand, counting down.
ATCCTTGAGAATAATAGTTCGAACATGGAGAATTTGGGGAAGATCGCCTTGATGTCATAAATTACCAAGCTGCCTCTCACAGCTTTTGCTATAATCGCCTTGATCATGTAGACGTGCAGATCTGCTCATTTATTAACTGGCTTCGTCAGCTTTTCGCATTAAATATAGTTCAGTGGTTCAATCAGTACCCTAGTTATTTCTCTCTCTCATTCTGGAATTGACTCAGGACCAGATATGTGAATCGATCCCAGAGGTGCCATTAAACCTCTCTATGTTGGGACATTCCTTGATCAGTTCTCTGCATAATCTCCCGCATAATCTATGATCTATCATTAAAACAAGGGGGACTGATCGATCCAGCGAATTGTTGATCAATGCAAGACGAGGAATGCAAGAGTGTAAGTACCTGCTGACTAGGGTAGTGAAATGTTCGGGAGACGATCCTTTAAACTGGTGCTGGATCATAGAAATAGTGTCTTCATACAAGCGGCGAAGACGTGAGACCTCAGACAGAAGCAGGTTGTTGTCCTTCCGGAGGCGCTCGTTTTCGTCGGAAATACTGAAGGGCGAACTCGGATGCTGCAACTGCGGCTGCGGTACCAGTGGTGGGACATTGATATGCATGGGAATTGGCGACGGGAGCGGAGACGAAATGGGCGACCCCCATGCCTGATCTTCGATGGACGTTGATGGCGATAACGACCGGCTCTGCTGGGCACCCGATCCAGAGTTTCCTGATGTAGGCTGCTGCAATGCCTTGCGCCGGTGGATCTCGCACAACAGATGCCGCTCCCCTCGACGGAAGAAATCGTTGGCGAACTCCCAGCGGTCCGGCACCACCTTCCTGAAACCCTGTCGACATGGAATGCAAAACGAATTCAGCCACATTAATTCTAGTAATGTTAATCAGTGGCTCTTCACCTACAGTGCAACGTGGAGTAACTTAATTCTTAGTACTAGCGTAATCCTCGTCACGTTTTCCGATGTAATCAACTTCTAGTAATCGTCTAAACTGGTTCCAGACCATAGCTTTGGGGGAATACTTAAATTTCTCCAAATCAGCGAGCTCTTGCTCCCTCTGCAGCTAAGATTTGATTTCCCTACCTGGATGTGTTACGGTACTGAAATCAGACGGAGTAAGTTACAAGTAGCACTCCAACAATATGTCACTGACAGAATAATGCGGAGCTTACGTACGTAGGTATTGAGCTGTCGGACGAAGCTAGAGAAGTTGTTATGCTTGAAATAGTTGGGCAAGAGATCTCGCGCGAACTCGGGAGGACGCCAGACGACGAACGTCGTGTGGTCCTCGCCCCACGACACAATTTCGTCGGTGGAAGGATCGTTCACCAGGTGGTAAGTCTTGGTCAGGAAGGGAGCTGGCACCGACCGATGACAATCATACAATAGCATGCACCCGGACTCTGAGTTATCAAAAGACAGCGACATGCCGTATCCCAAAAGGAAAGGAAAGGACCCCAAGTGATGCAGCAGCACTTGGTCCAAAACTCACGGATCTACACACACAAGTTCCGTCAGCGTTACTCACAACTCCAGTAAGTCTCCCTCAATTAAAGCTGGCTAGGAAATTCAACCAGAGGTTTTGCGACACTGAGATACTCACTTACAGGGCTAAGTACAGTTGGTCGTCGGTGTTCAAAACTAGTTCAAGGTTCTAATCCTGGGGCTCTTACGAAATTGATTGACAGATATGAGTGAGCAACTGGAGCGAGGTTGATCTACATGGCTTCCATTCTTGAACGCTTCTCATATACCAGCATTCCTGCCGATAATCTTCGTCTCATGACGGAGTGTCTGGAACTTCCAACCGAGACAAGAGGCTGTCTCTTTCCCTTCCACTACTAATGGCAATACTTTCTCTGCAAGTCGAACAGATGGCGTCCAACCATGATTAAAAAACTATGATTACTTCCCCACCGCTAACCCACAACTGCAGATGAGCTCAGAATTCTGATTCCGTAATACTGGGAACCACTTCAGAAATCCCACACGCTTAGCGCTACTTCGGACGTGATCAGACCATAATCAGATTGGGGTTACAGCCAACACTCTCTCTCTCCTACCTTAGCCAAACGGAATATGCCCAGCAGCACCCTAAACAGACACCTTCTGATTGACAGCGAGACAGTACCGCTAAAAAGTAACCGCGCCTCCACAAAGGAAGTCGAAATGAGAAGAGATTTCTCACTAGTCGCCGAAGCGTCGGCCTCACTCACTGTTCCAGCTTCCGAGGACCACGCCCTCAGGCTCAGGGTTGCGAGTAGTCACGAAACAGACTGAGGCAACGACAAAGTGCAAACTTGGGGTGCAATCCCGGGCGCAATCCCGGGTGCAATCACAAGCAGCAAGATCACAGAGCCAGACACTGGCAGAACAACAAGTCGCCACTCTGAAACTCGTGGCGAGATTTCTCAGTCCCCAAACCGGGATGCAGAAACCCCAGAAGACGCAACCTTGACTCCAGAAGCAACTGTTTGACTTGGAACAAAAACCACGGGAACAATCACACGCAATCCACGCCAGGAGGCAAACCGTAACCACCCACGACGACGAATCACCCCAACGAGACGGAAGTGAAGAGAGAGAGTTCAACTTGAGAATGCAATGGAATCTAGATATACAAGAGCCAGGGATGTGCGGGAAGCCCACTAATCGTAGACAGCATGCGGCGGTACCACTAGACGCTACCGGGTGGAATTTTCGGCAGGGAAGAGACGTACTAATGAACACAACATGTGTGGACAAGGGCGAGTTTGCGAGCTTAGGTTCCCAGGCTAATGGAAAACATGTTTCCACGAGGACGACGACAAGTTTGCTGTGATGAGGGAAGCTCTCGCGGATACAAAGCGTTCGAAGGTCCGCCGCCGCGGAATCTACCCGCGTGCGTAGATGTCAGGATCTCCTTTAGGGGATGCTTTTCTCTTGCCCGGCCGCCCCGGCGGGGCCAGGCGGGGCGGGGGGGCGGAGGGTGTCGTCAGTCGTCACCCGGCCCGCCCTTCCTCCAAGCTTTTGCTTTTTCGGTCTCTTTTATAGTTTTGGTTTACTGGAAGGACAAGCATGATAACATTCTATACCTGCAGGGACGGTGCGCTTTCTATTGCGGCATGGTGAAAGTCCTCTCATGCTGTACAGTAATTTTAAGACTATTTTATCTCTCTCAATTTGGCGTGTTGGGAATTACTGGTGATAAATTTGTGGTAAATAATATGTAATTGCCACATTTTTACTAGTGAACATGGTTTGTATTACTAGAATGTGTCTGGTTTTGGTTTTGAATATTCTATGGTGCAAAGTAAAGAAGATTGCTAGGGAACAAAGACTGTATTCTTTGGATATTAGGAGTAGTCACACTTCCTCCAAGAAGCAAAATTTGAAAAAAGCAAAGAAGTTGGTGAAAGAAAAGAGGAGCCAATGGGGAGTCGTTCTATAAGAAGAAGGTTTGACATCCTTTTTTGTAGTGTGTAGCATGGAGAACGAAAATTTAAGAATGTGTTATATGCAAAGCTAGATGCAAGGTTCATGGACCCAATTAAAGAGTAACCACAACAAGGTGAAAGTATGGCAGTGGAGGGGTGCAGCGGAAGAGCACAAGATCAAAAATTCTTGAAGAAAATTTTCTTCCAGCCCATCTTTTTACCTCCAGAGAAGAATAGCATTTACATTTCTCAGAGAATTGGAGCTTTGCAAGCCACAAACAGCCAAAGAGAGAAAGCGCCATATTCCCATTCTCCAAGAATTGCAATTGAGGTGAAGAAGCCAAGAAGGTGTGACTACCCCTATTAATTGTGTGCCAAAGTTATAAGAGTTTAAAGTTTTAATAGTAAATGATCTAGATTATATAAGTGATGACTTATTTGAACTTGTTGAAACCACTTTTGAAGATGATTTTACGTCCAAAGAATAGATGATCCTTTTGTAATCACTACATGACTTCATTTCCTAGGCAGTCAAAGTATGGCCACTATTTATTTCATAATTGCTTAAATCTCAACCATTCAAAAAATGGCAACTATTTTAGATTGACTGCATGATTATTGGCCCATATTGAGGTACTTGTGGGATGATTTTATGCCCAAAGAATAGATGATCTTTTTGTAATCAATATGTGACTTCATGTCCTAGGCAATCAAATTATGGACACCATTTATTCTAAGATGGCTTAAATCTCAACCATGCAAGAAATGACAACTACTAATTAGATTGAATGCATGACTATTGTCCATACGGAGGCACAAGTGTCATAAATGTTCTTGGCATCTTGACAGATACATATTATTTATACCTAAGTATGGCCCCATGTATAATTGGTGTATAATCAATGTCTAGTAAAGTTATAGAGCTCCATGATGGTGGAAAGTACAATAAATTTTGAAAAATCTTGGACAATAGTATGCACATTAGAGTTAGACAACGCCACCATGATGATTTGTATAACAATATTAAATATTGTCACAGCAATGATTAGTTCACTGAAGTAGATTGCTACAAGTGGATGAATTTTGATATGGGATTAGATAGAGCTCTCCGTGAAGATATGGTATTACAAACCTTAAAGTCAATGCTTTTTGAAATGGTATTAAACAGTTTCCAAAGGATGATTTTTGATATGGAGTTATTTAGAAAGCTCTAAATAAATGATCTTTGATGAATAGATGATTACAGATAAAATCAAATATTGAAAGTAAAAAGCAACACAATATTTTTTTTAAGGACTAATCCCTTTAAGATAAATTGTACAAATTTTAAATACAGATGAATGCAAATATCTCAAATACACAACATCTTGGTTTTTTGTCTTTTAAAATATTTGTAGGTTTTTGTAATAGTTCTCTTATTTTGAAGATGTATACAATACATGTTTTCAAGACCTTTTCTTTGTAAATATTTAATAATCCAAAATATACACACATACACATTTCACCTCAAAATTTTACTAGTTGAGTCCAAAGTATGATCCTTCAATAAAGACATGTGTACATAATTCTTCAAGTAGTGTGCCTTATAAGAGTGGGGAACACTAATGAGATTACATTGTTTATAACAAACATATATGAAGTTACACTACTCAAATATTATGCAAATGCAAGGATTTGATTGCATAAATAAAATTATATAAATACAAATTGAATCTATCCAAAAAAAATCTCTAAGGGAACAATAATGAAAACAACAATGAAAATACAAGGTCCTAATGATGATTGGATCTCTAATATGCAAAATGAATATTAGAGAAATTTCAAGCCTCTGGAGGGCTGCTCCACCAATCCTCCGAAGGATCCTGAAATAGGGTTTTTCGGGGCTGAAAATCTATATTTTGCCCTATTTTTTTGTAGCAGTTTCTGCTGTGACAGTGGCACAAGAACCCAAATTCGCGAGTAAAAAGTTAGTATTTTTTTTTTTTTTTAATTGAAAAAAAATATTTTAAAATATTTTAAAAAAAAGAAGAAGTACGAAAGCTATTTTAGCGAGCAATCAACCAAGCTGACTATTCAATTGGGGCCATTTTGAGATTGACAGGCCAAGCTTGGAATAGCTTGCCCTATGAATCTAGAGCAGCCCTCCGGAGGGCTACTTTTTTCTCTAATGTGATGTATGGAAGCAAGAAGAAAAAAATTGGTAGCAAAATGGGATTGTTTTGGCAATAATGCGCATCAACTTAATTTGCAGTTGGATACTTACATCAGACTTAGAGGGTGATTTTCTTTTGGTGGGAGGGTATTTTGGATCTTGTAAATTCTTGCAATCTATGTGGTCCAATTCTTCACAAAATTTTAATCACATGTTCCTATAAAAAAGCAATGCAAGATCCTATGGTTCCATATCCAAAGATAATACATTTTGTTTTTTGTCTCAATGCACTAGAAATGGCAATTTCATGAGATGTTTTAATGAAACTAGACTTATGCCATTGTCCTTTGGATTAGCTCCATGAGTGCCTTAGCAAATAAGTTTAACCCAATAGGAGAATGTGACAACTCCCAAAATCATTCTAGCATAGACTGAGAGAGAATTTAGTTACAATCTGTAAAAAATCATTGGTTGGTTGGAAAGTTGCCATGCTAGAGGGCTTCCATTTCCTACATGGAAGCAAAAGGGCCCCAAACATTGGTTAACAATGTTATACTGGAGCTGCTTCATAACCCCTAAATGCTTGAGGCACCCAAATGTGGTGTTTGCAAAACTTTGAAGTTAAATAAAATCTAACCAAGTTGCTATTTTTAATAGTTTATATTTTTAGAAAGTTCTTCTTGAAGTCTACTTTTAGCACCAAAAATCCAATCTTGAAAATAAATGATAGTGATTTTTCTATTCAAGTTTTTGTTCAAGGGTACCCATTGCAATCTTGACTTCCCGTAGTGTTGAGAGCTCTTGGAAATGAGCCTCAAATACACTAGATCTTGGAGAAAAAATCACATTCAAAATTCATTTAAAATTATTGTAGAGTAGATTTTAAGAAGCCATAAATTGATCAAGGTTATACAAGTTAGGCCCTTTCACCTCATATTTTTTTGGTCACCAACTTTTTAGATTTGATTTGGTTAAAGAAGATTGAAAGATTTTTGCAGTTTTAGCACCCTCATGGTCAAACATTATAATCTTTCACACCATAAGTGATATTGTTGTGTTTTCTTTTCCTATGAGATCTCCAACATGTCTAGTTTGAATTTGTACTGTTACAATTCAAAAAAAATTGATACAACTTATCAAAATGTTGGCATTTTGTTCAATTTCGAACAAATTCCAGGAAGCCTGAAACAGGCCTTGAGCATTTAGGGGTTAAGGGTTAAAACAATATTTCAAATTTCAAGAATTTTAATGTTTCTAAAACAATGTTAAGCATTATTGTTTTCCACTTGATTTTCTAAATTCCAACAAGCCAATTCACAGATTTTGATAATCACAATTCAAACTTCAGACTTAGTACACGATCGATTTTTGCAATTATTTACATTTGTTTGATTCCATGATGTCTCAAATGATAAAATGACATAATGATTATATTGATTAAAATTTTAATACAATATTGATATTGGTGAATATATGTAAACTATAACTCCAGGGTATGTAGAGTCGGTCATATTAATTCTAAACATGAAAACCAAAAAAATTTGGGAATTCACTTTTTTATTTGTAGAACTCTAAAACGAGAAAAGAAATGACCTGAACCCCTAAAGGACCAATAAGTCCGTTCAAAGTACCCAAGAAATCTTAGGTAGGTATTTACAAAGTCAATTTTGATCGAGTATTCACAAAATTTTGACACAAAAGTGTGAATATATATCTCTGTGTTGAGAATGTAAATATGTTTTTGATTAGGTGTCCGGATCAAAAGTTATGATGTCCTAAACTCTTGGGGCATCTCAAGTATCATGTGCAAAACTCCTTCTTTGTTCTAAAAATTGGCAAGTATGTAACTTACATGATACAAGATGCAATTTCTTTTCTAAAAACATGCATAGTATCAAAATCTCACTCTAGGAGGAGTCAAAAGTCTATTGGCCATGTCAAGCAAAAGTTTGAAAAAAAATTCTTCTAACTTCAAACATTATAATCTTTCAATCCATGTGGTCAAAGCTTCTAAATTTTTTTCACACATTCCCATAGTAGTTTAGTACAAATTTGTATGGCTGAATTTTAGAAGGAAAATTTTAATTTAATTTAATTTAATTTAATTTTTCATTGCCCTAAAAAGTGGCATCTTTTTAAAATTTCTGCCCGAAATGTGCCTCCGTCCTTTACAAGTTCAATAGAATTTCTATTTTTCGCATACAGCTCACTTTGTTTTCTCTAAAACAAGATGAGGTAGAAACACCTCTAAAAAACCCTCTAAGAACTCCTCCCTCACGTACCACTGAATGGTGCACATTTTCTTTCTAGAATGTACTCCACTAGTACATGATGACGAAATTGGGTACTTGGTGGGAATGGGTGCCGCCTCCACCTTATCGATATTGCTCCATGAATTTACCCACCTTCTTCACTCACTCATGGAAGTGTCTCATGATTGTTTTCCCACTTCAGTTCAGGCATGTGAACGAGCAGGGTTTTGATTTTCCACGTCATTTTTTTCCATATTAGTTAAAAATCTGAACCACTTAAAAAGAAATGAATAAAACAAAATACCAACTAGCCCATTAATTTACATCCGTCTGGAGATGTACCCATTGACACAAGATTGCCGGGGGATTCATTTGCAAGCCCCTGACGGACCTTCTCTTACAAGGGAGCTCAGTTACTAGACCCCTCTCAAGTATGGCTGGGGACAGACCAAACAAGCCAGACAAACACAAGGGAACGGAAGGGGGAGGGGGTTCAGTTTTGATAATTGCCGCCACAGTATATGATAATAATTTTCAGAAGGGTTTGGTTAGGGCCCAGGCAGGCTCATGAAAATCCAAACGACAGGGGAATGAATTCGCAACCGAGCTTTCTGCCGGATTGGCTCTTCCCGGATGCTGGCTCTGACTTGGGGATTTGGCCGGAGGAAGGGGGAATGATAGCTCTAGAATATTCAAGAGAAACACGCAAATTAAAGCAAGAGAAGCAATTGTTGGAAACTGGTATTGAACTCGGCTAGGTTCCGGAAGAATAGGCAGCTAATTCAAAGTTAGCCCATGGAAATTGGGGAAAAAAAATGGTGGCAATTTGGGAACATTGGCAGAAAACCATTGGTGGAAAAATCTATAAAACTAGTCTGCCCTGTGCCGTTGCCACAACCAAAATATAAGTAAAAGCAATTTTCTAATTTTCTAATTCCTAAAAAACTTTGATAATCAATATCCTTTACACTATATTTCAAACACACAAAAACAGTGCACCCCTCCTCATTGAGGGCTTTCCAAGGGTACCAAGAACACAGATGGGGAACACATGGTCCATGAGATCTCACCGTAACAAACAAAACAAAACAAAACACCTAATTTAAGGTATGGATTTCTAATTTGAATTAAAAATAGGAAAAACAACCAGACTCAGTACTTGAAAAAATGGTTCAATTTGGGAATTGAAATAAAATAGACAGTAAAACTCAGAAAAAACATCTTGAACATTGTATTGAACTAGCCTACGAGAAGGTCAAATTCAAACCTAAATTAACCCCTAAAAGCCCATTGTCCCTTCAGGGGACAAATGGGATTTCAGGCAGGTACCTACAGGCTGAATTTTGGTTGAGATTTTTTTACAACTTTTCTTGAAGATAGAAAAACTACCAAGCTCTGTGAAAATATAATTTTCTTTCAATCGATGCCCGGGAAAAAAAGTTATACCCAAATAAGCTCAAAATAGGGGACAGCAGGCAGCAAAAAAAAAAAAATATTTTTTAATTTTTAATTTTTTTACTTATAGATTATATTTTTGTCTATCCAGAAAGCTTTGATTCGTTTCATTTGGATTTTTTATGAGAAAATTATGGACAATCTTGTTTTGGGGGCACTTGGAGCATCTTTCTGAAAAAAAATAACTTGTAGGATTCATTTCTGAATGTAATTTTAACAATTTTTCAAAAAAACATGTTCTACAAGGTTTAGTTTTTTTGCTAGGACAATCTCACCATTGGTATTAGTTTTTTTTAATTCCATATAAAAGATATTAATATATTAGATTTTCCTTCTATTTTGTACCTATTTCTACTTAACAATTTTTTTTAGTAATGAAAACTAAGTTTTTCTGGATTTTTTTTGTCCCTAGATTCTCAACTCAATTTTTTACTATAAATACTTAAAGCTCAAAACTCTGTAGTGCAAAAATTTCAGTTAAAAACGTTGAGAGCCATAAACTCTAGTTGCACAATGTGCTGAACAACTTGTTCTTTTTCACTTTAAGCTCAAATATCTTGCAACCTGTGTGGTCAAAACTTCTGAAATTTTTTCCACACATTCTCATACTAGTTAGGTGTAAGATTTTATGATAAGATGTGCAAAAAAATTGTTTTTCAATGTTTTTACTCTTTGCTATAAAAATGACAGATTTAGGTGTTTTTTGGTAGAAAAAAGACCTTCGGCCTTTAGGGGTTAAATTCATTTTTTGGAATGCCTTGAATGCTTGGAATATGATAAGTGAAATGTTTGAAATGTTGCCAAAAAAATTTAATCCATTTTGCCTTATTTTTTCATATTTCTAGAAACCTCATCATGCTTTAAGCCTTGCATGACAGGTTTCAAAAAACAAGAAAACTGAGAAACCGCTGAACACAAGATAACTTGGACACTAGAATGCCGGAATTCTAACACAAGTAGTTCTAACTACTTGCTAAAGCCCTTTGCGAGCAAAAAAAAAGTATTTGACACTCATGTGCCAAATTGGACCTTTACGTATGATATCATATATCTTTGTCAAGTAAATCAAACCCTTCAAATTCCTTTGCAATTTGAGCCCCCCACCCCAAAACAAAACAAAAAGAAATAAGAAATTTTTGTTGTGAGCAGTTTTAAAACAAGATCCCAACTTCAAAATTCAGTGAGAATTAAAAGATCTAGCATGAAGAGTGGGTGTTTTATATAATATAATGCTAAGATTGGAAATTAGCGTATTAAAATTTACTAAAACATCAATTCATTTTGTAAAAGTCTTATAAACCTTGGCATCTTGCCGTACTATAATCCATACCTTAACCCCTAAAATACCAAGGCAATTTCTGGCTCCAAAACCACTGAAAACTACCATCTTTGCTGCAATCACTCAAGAAACCAAAATAAATTATTTTTTTAGAATCTAATCGTAGGATCTTGTACTTTACTTGTCTTAGATCATGTGGTAAAAATTTCATGAAGTTTGACCGTACGGATTAGAAGATATTAGCATTTGAAGTTGGAAAAAGAAGATTTTTTGAATTGTGGCTTGCAATTTTAGATGACTTTGACGGCTATTTGTGGATTTTTTTTTGTACTACACACCATTAAGTTAAATTTTTTTGTATTGAACATTTGAGTCGAGAGTTGGAGGATTTTTTTCAGAATGTCAAAACTTGATTTTCACATATAAAAAAATTGTTAAGTAGAAGTAGGTCCAAAATTGAACAAAACACTAAATCTTTAATAGCTCTTAGGTTGAATTAAAACACCATAATCCCAATAGTGGGATTGTTTTTGCAAACAAATTTAACCTTTTCAAAAAAATAAATTTGAATAAATTTGAAAATTGCATTCAAATTGAATTCTATAAGTTATTTTTTTTTTAAGATGCTTAGATTGCCCAAATGAACAAGATTGTCCATAACTTTCTCATTTTGAGTCCAAATAGAATGAATCAAAGTTTCAAATGTAGACAAAAACATGATCTTTGAGAGAAAAAAATGAAAAAAAAAAATTTTAAGTTTTAAAGTTGTTGTTTTTTGCCCAACAAACTGCTTTTTTGACTTTGGGTGGCATAACTTTTGCTCACGGGCATCGATTGGAGAAAAAGTTATATTTTTAGAAAGCTAATGTGACTTCCTATCTTCAATAAAAGTTTAAAAAAATCAGGTCAAAATTTCAGGTCTTACGAGACTGCCCCAAATCCCAAGTGTCCCCCGAGGGGACTTTGGTACTTTAGAGGTTAAGACCAGATGTTTGTTTATTTATTTGTTTTGTTTTATTTGTTACATTGAGATCTCCTAGAGGTAAGTCCCCAAGCCGCGTGCTTGGTATCGTCAAAAAGCCCTTGGCGAGGAGGGATGCACGGGCTTAGTTTTGTGGCATTTGAACTGACAATGTGAAAGTTATTGAATTTCAAAGCTTTTATGGATTAAAAATTTGGAAAATTACTTTTAATTTTGTTTTGTGTGTGACAACGGCACAAGGCACACTAGTATCTCTAAAGTTAGGACAAAGCGGATCCAACCACTCAAGCCTTCAGAAACTAGATAGATTAGTTGTATGCCCCATGTTTCATTGCGTGGACTGGGAGCATATTTGTTGTGATTCCAACCCACTTCCGGTTAAAAGTGGGACCATCTTCCATTTGGTTGCAAAAATGTAAGAAACCACATTCTAATCATATATTTATGAATTCTAAGTATATTCAAGTTTGGAATAAATTGAATTTGGTGTCATTGTCATTGTATAGGTAGATCGACCTTTGCATAATTAACTCCTAAAGGACCGGGATACATTTCAAGCAAAAATTGTCAAAAAAAATCACTTTTGAGTTAAGCGAGAAAAAAATGAATTTAAAAAAATTCAAACGTACAAAAGTGTACCAACCTACTATAGGAATGTGTAGAAAACTTCATAATTTTGACCAAGCAAATTTCAAGATAATAGCATTTGAAGTTAGAAAAAAAAATTTGTCGACCCTATCCAATAGGGTCAATAGATTTTAATTCCTCCTAGGAGGAGTTTTTTGCACTATACTTAAGTGTTTTTTTGACAATTATGCCACATTTAACTACTTTTGGACTATTCAATGAATTCTAAACAAAACATCATGGGATCTCACGATGATAACATCATGGGATCCCATGATGTTTGTACAGATCTCCCAATATTTATACGGATCTTTGGATGTTTTAGATAGATCTCTTGATGTTTTGCGTTATCTCTTGATGATCAATTTTTTTCCTGTTGAAGACCGTTATTAATTCTGGACTTTCAAAAGTCCAAAAGTAGTTAAGTGTGGCATAATTGCATCCTACACCATATTAGTTACATTCTAGCAAAGTCAAAACTAAAGATGATTTTAATCATCTATCCAAAATGCTTGAAAAAATTGGCAACATAATTCTTAATCTAGGCACCTAATCAAAAAAACATGTAGATTTTCAAAAAGGGGGTATATGTCTACACTTTCTGTCAAATTTTCAAAGAGATCCATTCAAAAGTGACTTTGTAGGAACCAACCCAAATTTTCAATTGGTCATTCAATAACCACATGATTCATTAGAAGCTAAAATCAATAGTTATTAATTAAGTTTGGAACCAAATATATATAATTAGATTTTAGATTATTTGCCATTGGCAAACCTACAATTTTTCCAATACACAATGTATGACATAGGATGAATGACAAAAATATAATCTTTTTAATATTAGATGTATGACGTATGGTCAAAAACTAATATCCTATGTGCGATCACTTTTGTCCATGATTAATTCCAAATATAGAGTATCCAAAATTTCATAAAAATCTAAGGTTTTGTCTAAAATGAACATAAAATTTGTAAAAATTATAGGTGTAGTGTTGAAATTGAGAAAATTAATGCAAAATTGGAAATTTTAACAATATCAAAAATCATTGAAGTAACAATAAAATCAATGAAGTACAATTGAATATTATAATTACAAGGATAAAAGAAAGAATGAAGAGGGAGCTTCAATAATTGTGGAACATTGTCAAAAAGTGCATTGACAATTGCAGACAACCAACAAAAGAATGTCAAAAAATTCAAAACAATTCCTACCAAAACTATAGAATAACAAATATTAGGTTTCAAATGCTCTATGTCTTTAAAAATAATTATTTTGACACTTGGGGGTCCAACCTAACTCAAACATACAATTGATGCCAAAAATTCAAAAAATATTAGAATTATTTTTTTATGGGATAAAAAATCTAACATAATATTTCGATTATAGCATTTGGTGCGCTTTATTTCTAAAAAGGAATTATATTTAAGACAATGTCTTGATCAACTCCAAACTTCTACTATTCAACTTCACCAATCAAATGTTGGAAGTCATTTGTCTTTTTCTACTAGTCTTTTATCCCCTTAGCCCCTCATGGACCTCATGTTCAATCAAGGAATATTTAAACAGGGAAAAAGGGACTCGCATGGTTGTTGCTCGTAGCAAGTGCAATCACATACTATGTTGCTCTTCCCAACCCTCCCTAAATTCAAAGCCAATTAGAAACTACTTAAAAAAACTTACAACAACAACAACAATTTGGAATGAAAATTTGGTTGCTTTGTTCTTGTTTTGTAGACCTCTTCATATTGCAGGGTGATTGGAAATAAGCTAGACTTCCTAGTTGCTTTTGAAATTTTCCATGCATGTATATGAGAAGATATTTTATTAATGAATGGTATAGAGATTCGATTGTGTGTAGAACTAAAATTTAACTGTCAAAAGGCTAGAAGTTTGTTGTCCATGTCGAGCTATGAATTCCAATCTATTAAATCCCTATATTGTGCAGGGTATAAAGTTGAAGAGACTATATAATAAAAATTTAAGATAATATTAGTAATACTTCAAAAGATCCCTACATAACAAAATCATGAACATTAGAGGGGGACAATTTTAGATAATTTTTGCTTAAATTACACCCAAGTGATAGCAGTATTGATTTATCCTACTAGTGCATGTAATACAACTTTACCAAAAATACTACTTTACTAAAAGTCATGCAATTTTACCAAAAGTCACACTACTTTGAATTAGTGAAGATTGAAATATTATTGTATTGGAATAATGCCCACAAAAATATTTCTTTTAATGACTCTAATTTTGCAAGTGACATTAATTTTGTGCCTTCACTACACCAAAAATTGTATTTAATGTCACCCTTATCAACTTACTCAAGGCTATAACTTTTTACAAAAGATGATTTTTTTCACCAAGATCAAAGATATCAATACTATTCAAAAAAGAAGAGCTCTATAAACATAGTTGGTACAAGTATTCTTTAAGATTAAAAGTTTTACAACATTTTAAAATCAATTAATATAGGTGACATTAAATACAATTTTTAGTGTAGTAGGATAAGTGAAGTGACGGTCAAACTTATTGAACTTGCTTGGGCCCATGAGATTTGTGGATTGAATTCTTGCTAGCATCTATGACCCAAACTTGATTACAAGACTTAAGATATGTTCGCACATGGTGTTAAAGAGTGATGTTATTGAAGGTCTTAGGAGTGAATTTCGACCTACTTATGAATTAGATTCACATTGCAAACATCACCCCTCCTGACACCAAGTGCAAACCTGTCTTTAGTGGGAGAAACAAATATTCCTACAATTAGGGGGAGTTATTATTATAGCATCCAATTTTTCAATGACGGAGTTGGAGGAGCATTATCCATTCCTTTGAGCAACTACAATTTCTTCAACGATTTTGATGAAGGCAACCACTGAGTCCAACTAAGGTAGAATAGCCTATCACCACCCTAATTTGGAATCTGACTATTCTGGGATCAATTCTAAGAAGGGCATATATTTTCCAAAGATGTGTGTTTGTTTCACAAATCAAACCATATTGGAATTATAATTTTTTGATCAAAACTGTAATTTCTGTTAATATTTGAAGTAATCAGTCTGGAACTATAGAACCGTGCATAGAGTGGAGACATAAACGCCCTCTCAACAATCCATAACTACCCTTCTAAATATCTATTAGTACATAAGAATCCACCAATCAGAGGCTAACACGTTATCGCATATTGACATTAAAGCTAGAGTTTTGTAAGATTTTGTCAAAATCTTAACTTCTAAAGTTCCAAGGCATTTTTCTGTCAAAATCGATTCAAAATTGCTAGTTCTGCTACGTTCATCTATGAAAAGAGAAAAAATTATATTCTCACTAGGAGAAAATTGCGTTCTACTTGACAAAACAGTATCAAGTAGTTTTTGTTGAGTTCTCTATTTGTAACGCAGAATTCTGCATTTCAAAAACAAAATTCTACATTTCACTTGTTAAAAATCTGCGTTTTACTTGTCAAATTATGTGTTGAAATGTTGAAACACGGAATTCTGGGTTACAAATGGAGAACTCAACAAAACTACATGATACTATTTTGTTGACTCAACAAAAACTACTTGACACTATTTTGTTGAGTACAACGCAGTTTCTATCAAGTAAAACGCAGATTTGACATTCATAACGCAATTTTTGTCAAGTAGAATGCAGCTTTCTTCTGGTGTTTTTTAGAATCTAACCGTAGGATCTTGTACTTAACTTATCTCTGATCATGTGGTAAAAATTTCATAAAGTTTGAGTGTACAATTAGAAGACGTAAGCATTGAAAGTTGGAAAATTTTGATTTTTTGAACACTGACTTGCAATTTCAGATGACTTTGACCGCCATTTGTAAAAACAATTTGCAATATAGGTTTTGAATTAGTTTTTTTTATGTTGAAAAATTGAATTGAGAATCTAGGAAAAAAATTCAAAATAAATTCACTTG
Source organism: Neckera pumila (assembly GCA_963969595.1). Taxonomy (NCBI): domain Eukaryota; kingdom Viridiplantae; phylum Streptophyta; class Bryopsida; order Hypnales; family Neckeraceae; genus Neckera; species Neckera pumila. The sequence goes on along the minus strand of OZ018409.1, from coordinate 41,772,551 downwards.
ATTTTCATTCTTAAAAAAATTGTTAAATAGAAATAGGTCCAAGATTGAAAGAAAAACTAAATCATCAATAGCTCTAAGATGGGATTCAAACACTATAATTCCAATGGTGAGATTGTTTTAGTAAGCAAACTTAGCCTTGTCAAACAATTTTTTCTGGAAAATTGTAAAAATTGCATTCAAAAATGAGTTCTACAAGTTATTTTTTCAAGAAGATGCTTTAATTGCCCAAAAAATAAGATTGTCCATAACTATCACAAAACAAATCCAAATGGGATGAATCAAAGCTTCCCATATAGATAAAAATACAATGTATGAGAAAAAAACTTAAAATTTTTTTTGTGTGAGAAGATTTTTGTCCTTAGCACCAAAAAAAAGGACCTTTTGTGCCATAACTTTTGCTCGTAGGCACCGATTGAAATAAAAATTATATCCCCATAAAGCTAATGTGTTTTTCCATCTTTACAAAAAGTTTCAGAAAATAATGATAAATATTGAAGCCGAGTAGCCTGCCCAAAATCCATTTTGTCCCCTGCAAGGACAATGGGACTTTAGAGGTTAACCCCTAAAAGGCCATTGGCCCTTTGGGGGACAAATGCATTTTGGGACAAGTACCTACGGGCTGAAATTTTCTCTTGATTTTTTGAAACTTTTTTTGGAGGTAGAAAAGCTGATAAGCTTCGTGGGAATATAATTTTTTTCAAAATCGGTGCCCGGGAACAAAAGTTATGACCAAATAAGCTCAAAACAAGGGACGGTGGGCAGTCCGGGCAGCAAAAAAAAATGGATTATTTATTTATTTATTTTTTAATATTTTTTCTCTCATAGATTATATTTTTTTCTATTTGGAAAGCTTTTATTCATTTCGTTTGGATTTGTTGTGAGAAAGTTATGGACATTCTTGTTTTTCGGGCAGTTAGAGCATTTTTTTGAAAAAATGTTGTAGGATTCAATTCTGAATGCAATTTTTCAAATTTTTCAATTTTTTTTGTTTGCATGGTTTAGTTTACTTGCTAGAGCAGTCTCACCATTGGGATTAGTGCATTTTCACTCCATCTAAAATATATGAATATTTTAGATTTTCCTTCTATCTTGTACCTATTTCTACTTAACAATTTTTTTAATAATGAAAATTAAGTTTTTTTGAATCATCTTTTTTTTACTAGATTCTCAACTCAATTCTCCACTATAAACATTTAAAGCTCAAAACTCTTCATTGCAAAAGTTTTAAGTTAAAAATGATCAAAGTCAAAAAATCCAGTCCCACAATGTGTTGAAAAATTTGTTTTTTTCACTTCAAATGTAGATATCTTGCAATCTGTGTGGTCAAAAATTCTGAAATTTTTTCCACACATTCTCATAGTAGTTAGGTGTAAGGTCCTATGGATAGATGTGCAAAAAAAAAAATTCAATTTTTTTTCACTCTTTGGTAAAAAAATGGCAGTTTTGGCAAAAAAAAGGTCTTGGGCCTTTAGGGGTTAAATGGTTTAGGATACTTTCTAGACAAATTTGGATGGGGCAATGAACGCAATTGGGGCCAAACAATAGGCCACGCAATTGGAAAGGAGACGATGATGGGCTGGACCACCTTGCATGCCATTAGAAAAAATTTGAACCCTCGATTGGACAAAATGGATGCATAAAAATGGGCATTTAAGGTAAATATCAGTCCAAAAAGACTGTCCGGCAATCTATAAGGTGAGCAGTTAGCCAAGGTGCCCTGTCAGAATTTTGATAAAAAAAATATTTTTTGTTATTTAAAAAATTATTATTAAATTTTTTTCCCACTATAATTGTACATTTGCCAGACCCTTAACAACCTTCCATAGGGTCCTGATTTTCTATAATGATCCTTCATTGAATTTTGCAAATTAACGTTCAGTAATTCAGCTTCCCTATTGTATAGGCTAGAGGAGCCTCCCAATACATGCCATGTCAAAGTCATCCCAATTAACCACTAAAGGATTGGAGGTGATTTCTAAAAGAAAAATCCTCCAAAGTCGTCCACTTTCTAGTGCATTAAGTATAATTAAAATATGAAAATATTTTCCAAATTTTTAATAGCCTTCCTTAAAAATGTGTGGAAAAAACTTTCAGTCCATATAATAGTGTAAATTGCGAGATTATAATGTTTCAAATTAGAAGAAAATAAATTTTAGGACCCATCCAATAGGATCAACCTAGTTTTACTTAACTTTGTGGAGGAGGCATTATCCAACTTTTGGAATTATAACCATTGGGTAGGTAGTTATGCTATTTTCTTGTATACCAATTTTCAAAAATAATAGAGGTACGCTAAATCATCTTGTTCTAAGAAGATGCCCCCAAAAGCAATTTCGTGAGCAAGACTTCAATTTTTGTAGGAGAACACATTAGAAAAAAAGTAAGCCCTTTGGAAGGCTGCTCTGGAGTGACAAATCAAGCTATTAAAAGCTTGGTCTGTCACTCTAACCTGATTGATGCGGGGAGCAGTCAGCTTTCGTGAATTTTTTTTTTGTTTAATTTTTTTAATAATTTTTTAAGATTAATTTTTTTTTTAATAGTTTTTTTTTCGGAATTCTGGGTTCCTGCGCCACTGCTGCTGCAGTTTCAACAAGGCATAAATAGGGGAAAAACAAGTTTTTCAACAAAAAAGAAGCAAATTTCAGGGTACCTCGGAGGGCCGTGGAGCAGCCCTCCGGAGGCCTGAAATTTCTTCTAATGTTTTTTAGAAAAATACAAATCCCAACAATCGACACGAAGCTTTCCTTCTCTAAATCAGGTTATAAATAAATAAATAAATTTCATGAATTTACACTAGAATTGAGCTAATGATTCTAAAATTGTTCCAATGCTGCCATTTTTTTAGTGCATAGAGTAAACATTGGAAGCTTTTTTCATTTTCAATAACATCTTATCCTATATTACTATGAGAATGTGTAGAAAAAATTTCAACCTATTGGACTTCCTAGCTAGAGTGCAAGATACAAGCATTCAAAGTTAATTAAAAAAGTTCACAACTTACCTAACTACTTGCCTTCTCTATTGGCACGTTGTCTGAGTTGCCTTTAAACTTTTGAGCCCTATAGTTTTTTAGTTTAGAGATTTGATCATAAAAAAATAAAAATAAAATTCACAAAGTTTATACAAATATGCATCTTTGGTATAAGTTTCACTTTCATCTGTTCAAAAATGACTGTATGAACTTCTCCAAGCCTTCAAAAAGCTTCATGGATGTTTAGGGCCTCTTTATATGTACCGGTGGGTGGATGCATTCATTGGTACTGAAATATAGAAAGCAATTTTATGTTTCTTCTACCATGTGAAATGTATTAATATTGGTGGAATTGTTTTTATCTTTAAGTATTTTTTCTTACCTACCAAATTTGACATGTAAGCCCACCATTGTTGTCCTATAAGGGTTAAGCTTAGTACTTGGTTGTGGCCGCCAACCCAATGTGCCAAAAATAGATAAAATAATCACATGCCACATCACTTTTAGTACCACCCACCAATGGGATTACCACCGAGGATAATAACGGGCCACCCGGGGGCGTGTGTATAGCGGCCCCGCCACTCTCTGCATGAGCTCCGTCATTCAGTTCTAAATGTGGGAACTCAAGCAGGCCCCCCGCGACTCAGCACTTCCCATTTCGGCCTCCTCCTCAGTCGATTTCCCATTTCCGGGCGACGAACGTCGAACCTCCGATCTTCCCGAATCCCGAGTCGCCGTGACGTCGTCGCGACTGGCTGGTCCGTCCCGAATTCTCGCCCAAGTGTATCCCAGGTATTAAGTATGACAGAGATTTTCCGCCTGTTTTTTCTATACTATTTTTTGGCTCTGTCCAGAACTCCAGATCCCACTGTGGACTCCGCCAATGCACCTTTTTCCTCCCTCGTTCCAGGGAGTCCTCTAATAGAAACAACAACATCAATGACTGTCTCATCTAGGCGCACTTTTCAGACGACCCAAAACATGATTGGAATATATGCTCCACTTTCACAGCGGCCAATCACCACTCTCACATTACGCTTCCACTGGAGGTATAAAGTATAATGGCAGATTGGCAGCAGGGCCAAAAAGCCCTTTTGAAAATCGCAACCGCCGGGGACGGGAGCCACGGGACGACGGGACGACGAACGGAGCGGGACCAGTTCCCGAGGCGACGGACCGAGGCCGAAGGATCGAACACACTCCGGCCTTTTCCTCCGAACTTTACCCGGCGCTCCGGGTTGCTGAAATCCGCCAATCATTTTGGAGCTCAGAGCTCACTGGAATAGAGAAAAGTTTACACTAGCTAGTCTAGAACTCGGTGGAGTGACGGCTGAGGAGCATACCCAAAAAAGGACCACAGTAATAGTGTTGTTTTTTCTGTCAACTGGGACTGTCATATCATATTATATTAAAGTTTTGCATTCGAAATTGATTTTACTGAATTTGTTAAAAACACAGTATGGTAGTAAGGATGCAGTAGAAAGTGAACTATAAAGTGAACTTCTGGAACTCAAGCCTCTCTAAAGTGATATTATTCCTTCCGTCCCGGCATGGACGCATTGAAGATGGAAAAAATAAGAAAAAAAGAAAGACAACTATCATTGAATTTAGAATCTAGATGTCGCTCTTGGGAATTCAAAATGTCCATTACCTGTCTTGTGGCATGCATGATCAAAAGGGTGCAATGTACTAAGGGGAATTTAAGAGAATACTAACAAGAGAACTAGTCTAAGGTAGAAGTTAGTAAGATCAAGTGCACAAAGTGACACACCAAGCAAGGTATGGGAAACGCGACACCTTGGAGTTGGTGGTCACTCCTAAGCACGGGTGTACATGCGGCTCCTCTCGTCAAGACTAGTGTGAGAGGGGGACCCATGATTAATCTTGATGAAGACATCAAGTGCTCTAAGTGAAGGAGGGTATAACATGGTTGTAACCTCGCGCTGTGGAACCTGACATGGGATCTGGGTTTGTGGTGGAAACACCACGGCTGTGTCAAGTGGGAGCTAACTCCGATTGGGTGCCTAGTGTTGCGTGGGAAGACCAACACTAGTGGCAGGAAGGCCTGTGCCACAATGACGGTGCTAAGGGTGGCGTCACCATGAGAGAAGTGGTGCTATGGTAAAACACATTCAGGACTCGAAGTAAGAAGTTGCGGGGACCCGGGGGTGAAACATGGAGAGACCCCAAGGGCTGAACTAACCGTGTGTGACTAGTTTTAGTTGTTCTCACTATGAAGTGTAGAAATACTAACTTGTGTGTGAAATACTTGTACAAGTTAGGAGTTAGCCGTAGTTAGCAAGGTGCGGGTCGTGGCATAGTTTAGAACTACGTTATACATGGTATCAGAGTAAACTGTAGTCACAAAAAAAACTTCATTATTGTTGCAACCCCTCTTTAAAGCAATATCCTCTCTAATGTAATGTTCTCTTTTGGTCCTTGTGGTGGATTACTTTAAGGTGGCTATTACCTTATGGTGGATTACCTTTTGGCGGCTATTATCTTACGGTGGATTACTTTATGGTGGCTATTACCTTATGGAAGTTCTATTATATTACACTTAAAGTAGGTATCTCCCAAATCGTCACGTTTTGTTTTTGTGCATAATTATTATTATGAGATTGGTTGAATTTTCTTTGATTTTCTTGTTGGCACTTAAAAGGAGGTTTCAACGCACTAAAGAATGTGACATTAGGGGACATTTGAGGCCTCTAGAAGACTACAAGTTCCCTTGCGTTCCTAGACTGCGGGAACGCTGGGAAAGCAGCTGGTTGATGTGGTCGACACCGTGCCACATCATTTTTGGAAAAAAAATGCTTAGAATGATATTTGGGAAAAATTTTAAAAAATTGACAGCCCATACCGGTTGTTCACAGAATCAGAACAACATTGGGAATGGGCCTGAAATAGTCTTCTAGAGGCCTCAAATGTCCTCTAATGCATTTTAAAACCGTATGCAAAAATTATGCAGGAACAAAGTTTGGTTCTTTAATAGTTTCTTCTGTGACATAGGTACATGATTGATTTTGGAGATGTACACAAAGTAAAGATGACGGTTTAGGGTCAGTGATGCATTTAGGGGTGCCCACCTTATTGGACATCCACATCCAACCTTTTTGAAAAAAAACCATATTTTGACCTAAGACCATAAAGGATTATACAAATTTGGTACTATATAGAGAGACTTGTTTTTTTGTGTGAGTGGGTGGGTAGGATTTGTAGATATAGATAGCAAGACATTGAAGTGGTTTGAATCCTCATATAAAATTAGAAGTATTAAAACTTATTTTTCATATTTAGCTAGCAATCAGTGTGAACATCATAACCCCTTAAAGCTCATTGTTCTTTTGGGGAACAAATGGGATTTCAGATAGGTACCTATAGGCTGAATTTTTGTTGTGATTATCCAAATTCTTTTTTAAGATAAAACCCCCGTTGAGTTTCCAGAACATACAACTTTTTCTTCAATTGGTGTCCGGGAAAAAAGTTATGCTCAAATAAGCTCAAAACAGAGGAGAAGGGGCAGCACAATTTTTTTTTTTTTTTTTTTCCTTATAGATTATATTTATGTCTATTTGGAAAGCTTTGATTCATTTCATTTGGATTTGTTCTGAGAAAGTTGTGGACAATCTTGTTTTTCGGGCACTTAAAGCATCTTCCAAAAAAAATAACTTGTAGGATTCATCTTTGAATGCAATTTTTACAATTTTAAAAAAAAGAAATTGCACAATGTTTAGTTTTTTTGCTAAAACAATCTCACCATTGGAATTCGTGCTTTTTAATTCCATATAAAAGATATTAATATTTTAGATTTTCCTTCTATCTCGTACCTACTTCTACTTAACAATTTATTTAATAATGAAAAAATTAAGTTTTTTGGGATTTTCTTTCCTCCTAGACTCTCAACTCAGTTCTCCACTATAAAGATTCAAAGCTAAGAACTTTCTAGTGCACAACATTTAAGTTAAAATTGTTCAATCATAAAATATAGTCCCGCAATGTGCTGAAAAACTTGCTCTTTCCACTTTAAATGCAGATATCTTGCAATTTATGCATTCAAAATTTCTGAAACTTTTTCCACACATTTTCATTCTAGTTAGGTGTAAGATCCTACGTTGAGTTGAGCAAAAAAAGAAAAATTTAATTTTTTTTACTCTTTGCTATAAAAATGGCAATTTTGGGTGTTTTTTTGGCAGAAAAAAGCCTTGGGCTATTAGGAGTTAATCCGTAAATGCCAAAGGTGCCATATCTTGGTGTCAACTAAGTTTTGAAATAAAATCTTACCAAAGTATTGTTTTTGGTAAAAAAATTTGTTATCCCTTAAAGTATGTTTTAAGCATCAAACAACCAAATTTGAAAGAAAACAAATTATAATTTTTCTATTGAAGATTTTGTGCCAAAAAAACACCCAGGAAGACCATTACGAATATTTTTTTTTAGAATGTTAGAGGTTCTTGGAGATGAGCCTCAAATATACTAGATTTTTGGGGTGGAGGAAATCACGTTAGAAACTTGTATAATAAAATTGTAGATTAGATTTTGAGAAGCTGCGAATCAATCATGGTTGTTTATATATGATATCCTTTAACCTTACATTTTTCTCATAACTTCAATTTTAGATTTGACATGTAAATTAAAAAAGAGGATTGAAAGACTTCAAATGATTTGCACAGTTTTAACACCCTCTTGATCAAACATTATAATCCTTTAATCCATTATTGCCAACTTTGAAGTAGCCCTAACTGGTAAAATTTCCTTTACCCTGAAAGAAAGATCCTAAAATTATGTGCATGATATTAGGAGAAATTATTGCCCATCTCAATGAGCGGGAGATTAACATCCAATGAACGGACATTGAATGCTTTTTGAGAGACAACTGCCATTTTTTTTGCATTGGCCAAATTTGAAAGTAAATACTTTTTATTTAAACTTCAAGCATATAAAACAATAGGAGACAATTATATAAATTTCTAGAAAGTTTTTTAGCTCATTTGACTGCATGGATTGAAAGATTCTAATGAATATAATAATAATAAAATTCTTTTAACTCAAACGAAATGGGGTTCACTAACTTCAAGAGTTTTAGCCTTCTTGGTGCAAAATTTTTGCTCTTCACAAAATTATGGATTATGCAAAATTATGCAAAATTATGGATTTACACCATTGAAAACTAAATCTTATTAGATACACTTATGCAAAATTTTAGAAATACTTAAGGGATCAACCTTACTCTAATTTACCTTGGAAGATGAGGAGGCAAATATATTAGCAATATACATGTTGTTGTTTAATGACTTCTTGTGCAAAGAGGAAATTTTTTAAATTCAATTGGTAAAACTTAGTAATAAACATTTGAAATGTGTGTAAATAATTTCAAGAATTTTGGCAATGTCATTAGATTACATTTTGGGGGGCTAAAGGGTTGTGAGTTCCCTTGAATTTCCGGACTATGGGAACTTTGTTGCAGCAGTTGGCTGGCGTAGCACAGTGACTGCCACATCAGATAATAATATTTTATTATTTTTTAAATATTAATTTAATTTAATTTAATTAACTAAATATTTTGATAGCATTATTGTTCATACCAATAAGATAAATAAGGCTGAAACAGCCCTTTACACCCCAAAATATCATCTAATGAGTTCTCAAGATAACAACATTAGTTATATAAAAAGATTTCTTTCAAACTTGCCTGACAAGGTTAGTAGAGTTTTGACTCCTCTTAGAATAAGATTTTTGCGCTAAAAGTATTTTTTTTTAAATTGTATATGATATCAAATTAATTATATACATGCCAAATTTCATAAATGGATGAAGAACTCAATACAGATGCCAAAATTATCTAAATTGCAAGCCAAGATTTTTTCATACCACATAACTTTTGGTTTGGGCTTCCAATTGGAATTTTGTTTACATTCCCATGAATGAGGTGAACATCTCTATCTTGTGTCATAATTTCAAAAAAGATTCATTTATTTTTAAATTCATCAATACCTATCTAAATTCCAACTATCCTTTGAATAGGCTACTTGGTTCTTTAGAGATCAAAGCTTGCAGTAGCTGCAAAGACAATGTCAAATTTTGCATCTTATTGAAATTTCCACGTGAAAAGTTGTCATTTGGGGGAATTTTTCCAATTTGTGATAGATAGTTTTCAATGAAGTATTTAATTCAAATTATTCAAATTGAAAAAATTGAATTTTTATTATTGGGGAGTGTTAAAGGTATATTGTTTTTGAAGTTTATGTAATATGATTTTATAATAGGTGAGATGTTTTTAAAAAAATGGTCCAATTTGTAGATTTTTATATCCAATATTTTCATGATTGTGTTTATAGGTCATAATTGCAAGGGAAAGGGAAAGTTCTATGATGGAGTTCACAAGTGGATAGCCCCTCCATATATAGTGATCTTGAATTGATGATCTTCTTACTTAATCCCTATGAAGAATTTCAAAATTAGATTTTTTTTTTTGTAATTTTTCCTTTTATTTCTATTCCTACATGTGTTGATTTAGGACCTTGCACAAAAATCAATCATGAAATACAAAGTGACCATGCTGGTTACATACATTGCTAAATAATAGACAAAAATTGTTTTCTAAACATTTACATGTACTTCATCTATTTAATGGAGCTCTCACAGGAAGTTCCTCCAGATCCATTCAATGGACACTATGAATCTGAAAGCCTCTTTACACTAGAGGTAAGAAGTCATGGATAATAAATTTTAAACCAATGAGAGCTTCTAAAATTGATAAGACCAAAGATTGTACGTTTGAATTCAAAATTTTAAGTCCAAGGGAGAGAATGACATAGACAACACTTTTGTCCTCTTGTAGCAATAAAGTGCACAAGTCTTGAGTCCTTTGGAATTGTAGTTAGGCCCGTTGCAATAGGTGGACTTGACTCTAATTCTAAATGACCCTTGGCCTAAAAAAGGTAGCATATCCAATCAATTAAATAAACTCACATGATGAACTGTTATAGTTTAGAAAATATGATAAAACAATAAATTGTACACATTTGTGCCCTCCCCTCACTTTGTGCAACTTCCTAAGACCATGATCTCCAGTGATTGACCTCTCAAAGACCAATCATGGATTTTGAGAGGTTTTCTTTCCTTGGCTTCTCGATCTAAGAGTTAACCCTCAAACAACCTGTCTTGGCCTAGCGAGCAACCCAAAGTAGGATAAAAAATCTCCTTGAAGTGAGACATGGGTCTTGCTTGTTGCCTAAGGATTGTACAATTAGCACATGTAGACTTGATTAATGAATAGTACTTTGATTTTGGAGCCTACACGCGGTGCTTGACAAACCTTTTTTTATTTTATTATAGAAGTAGGTCAAGTACATTGAAACATTCCCAAACAATCTTGAAGCTACTTTTTGTCAAAGATTCACTTGAAACCAAGCCCAAGGAACTGGTCTTGTCGTTTGTTTAACTCTGGAAGGAAAACCAATCCATGACCAAGGTACTCCCTAAAACATGATCTAGTTTTTGAACCAATAGCGGTGCATTCTTCATTTCTAAAGTCATCCATTTCATTTCTAGGATTATATGAAAATCATCCATAGGTGACTTTTTGGTCTCCACATCTTCGTACTGAAAGGACGTTGGGGATACAAAGTGTTGGATGGATGGCTTTCTCTCTTACTATAAAAACAGAGATAGTACCTTTTGGTTCCAAAATTGAATCATATTTGAGTGAGTAACTATCACCGCGGCGGTGTCCTTCCTCTGTTAAAGGTAGAGACCGCAAGTTGGGACTCTGCAGACGTGGACTGATGACGAGCTGCGTCGGGTTTCATCCTTGCCTGGATATGGATTCCGGAACTGAAGCCCAATGCCGGGCCCAGCCAGGCCTCCTCCTGGAAAAATGAAGAAGCAGAATGCAGCAGAAGAAAGGCGGGGGAGTGCTTGAAAGGCGACGATGGCCAGGAAATAAGTTTAATTCTCTTCTTCGTCTTCGATCTTCTCCTCCTCCTTCTCTTGGGTTCTGGACCGACTCAGCTCAGTTCTGGAGCTTGGATTCTTCCACGCCATTCTATTCTGAGTCCTCTTCCTTTTTCTTTTCCTTTTCCTTTTCCTCCTGAGGCAGTCCGGCAGTAGTCCCTTCTCGAAGCTCGCTCCCTTGGGCCAGCGCCCCGCTTTTCAGCCTTGAATTGCAAGATCCCAGCCAGCAGCCCCCATCATCTGGCCAATGGGAGACCTCTCATCACTCTGCCTGACTGGGCGAATGGAATGAGAGATAGACCCTTTATTTGTGTCAAAAGAAAAGAATGAGAGAGAGAGAGACCCGGCTTCTGTAGTTCTGTTCCTCCTCCCCATCTTCCCCGACCTTCGTGTCCAAACTCCAAAGGTTGGTTGGGCATACAGTACTATAGATAGTAGTGTAAGTTACTGTAGTACAGTCTTCAAGCCGAGCAGCCGGCTCCTCACTTTGGGTCCAAACGGAATAACTTCAAAGGAAAAAGAGAGCTTGGCAGGCAGGGCAGGGAGGGCAGGGGCAGCGGATCCTCAGGACCCGAGGAGGCGAGTCCGTCAGGGTTGGTAGACGAGGCAGGGTCTGAGTGTCTGACTGGCGTCCAGAAAAAGGCCACCCCCGGACCCCGCCCATGCAAGAATCAACCTCCCGGCTGGCAATTAGTATATCGATCTATTTTTGGCACGCGATTGAAGACAGTTTATTTCAATCACCGGCAAGAAAACAAACAAACAAATAAAAAAAAACACGATACAACAGGCACCATACAACAAAGATAACATTGTTATCTTTGTTGTGGTTAAGAACATCCTCACCTGTCTTGTAAAACGGATGATTTGTAGCCACCGTCTTGCAAAATTGCCCCACCCGTCTTGCATAATGGATGAACTTGTTGAGAGACCAAGCCAAAAGCCTCCGGTGGCTTGCAAATTCGGGCTCTTTTGCAAGCCAAGTGCGGCTTGCAAACCAGCTTGCAAACCGCATGAGACAAGTACCTTTTCCACTTTCCCAAAAAGCAAGGACATGAGGATGTAGGTGTTTGGATGATGATGGCCTCTTAACAGGTTGTAGGTGGGTGACCATTTTTCCTAGCTTACAAACTGGATTGACGAGCTTGCAAGTTGGCTAGCATTTCCCCAGCCGAGTAGGGATGCTCTTAGAGCATCACCACCCGGCTGGGAAAATGCAAGCCTGTTTGCAAGCCTATCAATCCAGTTTGCAAGCCGCTTAGAAGGGTCGCCCCACCCATAGCTTGTTAAGAGGCCATTGCCACCTAATCGGCTACGTCCACATTCCTGGATTAAGTTCGTGTTTGTTGGAAAAGTGCAAAAGGTGCTTGTCTCATGCGATTTGCAAGTTGGTTTACAAGCCACCCTTCACTACAAGAAAATGGGTACTTTCGTGACTGCAGAGGAATGATTGCATGTCCGGAATGACTAGAAAATGACTGCGGCTCTCTAATTGCACCACTTTTGAAACCAAAACATGTCCCCAGTCATTTCGGAATCGGGCCCACGACTGCAAAATGAACAGTTGACAAAAAAGGACCACTGGGCCCATGTTCTCATTCACTGTGTTGTCAGCTTGCTAGATGAAAGAGGTGGAAATCCTATGTGGCCTGTGAAGTCTTTGTGAAGTCATTTTCTTGTCATAAATTAGACTGACCTTCACTTGTGAGCAACTCAAGAATGACTACAAAATGACTAGCACGACTCCAAAACAACGGTTTACAAATTTATAGGGTTTAGGCCATTGCCCGTTATGATACAGGCAGGTAGTCTTTTGAATGTTATAGACTGTTTAAAAACCAAATCATCTGAGACGTCCACAAAATTTTTCTGACCAATTTTTTCATGCTGTAGTGCGATTGCAAAATGAGTTGGAGTTGTTCCATGCTACAAAATGACTCCAGCCAAGTGATACAAGGTGTCACATTCAATTCCTGATGAATTTGCAAGTCATTTTTAGAGGCACGAACGTTGCAACTGCGGGGCGTCCACGCGTCATTGGGGAATGACTGCACGCTACTTTGCAAAGACTTATTGATGTTGTATTAGGAATTAGGCACATTTGCGACTATTGCTATATTCTTGCACCCATTAGAGGCACCCCGAGCATCTATAGTAGCACCTATCGAAAACAATTTTTATAATGATGCCCTAGTATTCTTCCTATGCTAATAGGTTTTCCTTCGCTGACAATTTGATGGCGCCCACCACTCCTCCATGGTTCAAATCTTTGATGCAACAATACCACTAGTTGTAATCAACCCCGAGAACAAAGAGGACATGGCTCATAGGCATTACAATACTCTTAGGGGACTCTCTGAACGCTATTTTATAGCCTGCATTCCTATGACTTCAATATGACTTCATCACAATCAATTAAAAGTTGCGGTAAAGGACTATACCTCAAAAATGACTCATAAATGATTAATAAATGACTTTTGCACTACCAGCAACTGGACACTTAGCTCGGCATCCCCACAGATTGCAAATTTGGCAAATTTGTCTATAACTTTTGATTTGGGGTCCAAAATGTAAAATGGATTTTTGGAGATGAAAGTGACAATGATTTCCTAACTTTTATTAGTTCAAATTTTTTTGAAAAAAATTAATCTACTATGCCTCAATGAGGTTTGAAATGTTACTAGTAACACAATTCCTTCATTTTATTTATCCCACATGGTTCGTCTTGCCTCCTACTACCCCACTTCTATAAAAGGCTTGTCATTTCTCTTCTTTATACTCATACAGTAAGTACATTTGGAAGCCATGCGAAACATAAGCAAAATATGATGTATGGCCAATGTATAGTGTATTGTATAATGTGTATGGCATATTGTATTTGGTATATGGTGTAGCATATATTGTGTATTGTATATGGTGTATTGCTGTTGAATTTTGAATATATGATTTATTCCTTGTCTATTTGTTATTATATTCCTTTTTGTAAACAATGCATTGCCACAAATAAAAAATGACAAAAAAAAATGACTTTCCTTGTTTTGGAGAGTACCCTAAATTTGAAATCCATGTCACTTCAGAATGACTACATGCGTCACTCAAAAATGACTAGGGCAATTTTGAAAGTACACCCTACAAATGACTGCAAAATAACTAGACACGTGTCAGAGTATCACTCGTCCATTGAAGATAATACTACAACAATAATTAAAAAATGACTAGATACGTATCAGCCTTGCATTGGTTGATACAACTCCCTCACAACTGCTAAATGATTGCAGAATGATTCACGTAGAGGTCCATGTCAGCAACATTTGATCAAATTTTTCAAAAAATGGGCAACTACCCGACTTTTCAAAAAAAATTTGTCCCTAAACCTAAATGTCACGTAAATAGACCCATCCGTTCTTCATCCAAGTCCACTCTCGTTGGTGATAACAAACCTGCAGTCATTAAAAGAATGACTTGTCCACTATGACTGCAGGGCCATAAGTCATTTCCGAGTCACTTTTGTCTGAAATGACTGTTTTGGAGTCATTTTTTGCAGTCACAAAAGTGCCCATTTTTTTGTAGTGCTTTGGCTTGTAAAAGAGCTTGGTTTTGCAAGCCAGCGGAGGCTTTTGGCTTGGCCTCTTAACAAATTCATCTCCACCTGTCTTGCATATCGGATGACTTGTTGCCACCAGCTTGCAAAATTGCCCTACATGTCTTGCATTACTAACCAGCCCTAACCACTCCAAGAGATTATAATCCCTCCCTAGATTCAACCGGGGTAAACAACCCCCTCACTCATCCCGGATTTTACCCCTAGAGAAAACACTAAAATTTTGCATTTGCCACGCATGATAGGATTTGCAAATTTTGAACTCATACTTGCAATCCGAGGTCCCAAATTAGCCAAGAGAGGTGTAGAAAGTAATTTAATTAAGCACAAACTAGGGGATCTTTTTTATTTTACATTTGCCCCTAGAATGATTTAGGAAGGACAAGCAAGGGGATAGTTCACTCTGGCCTTGGATTCTTGGGAGGGAATTTGGTTTAATCTTTAGAAAGCCATTGGATGGTTGAGAAGTTCCAATGCTAGTGCCATTGCTTGATTGGGAAGATGTAAAGAGTCATTGGCTAGTTGGGAAGTTGCAACGCTTAGGGCTCCTGCTTTCTAGAGGAGCAAAAGGGACCTCGAAAATGTTGGTTAATAATATTATGAAGTATGGGGTGGGATTCACAACAAATGTCTATAAGATACTAGGATGATTTAGATTTATTTGATTTGCATCTCATCCCCATAACAAATAGGTTTAATTTGATCCTATTCATGATCAAATTGTGCTAATTGTAATTATTTGGATAGGGTAGATAGGAATCTTCACCAAAATCATGAAGCTCTTTTCATTTGAGGATATGGGTGAAATATGCACAATGTAGATGATGACTTGTTTATACATCCAAAAAAATATACATTCATCCAAAATTGAATGATATTTTATAGTGATTATGTAACAATTCGATGATTTTGCCTATTGCAAAAGGGGAGAAATATTACAAATGGTCCCTCAAAATTTGATTGGTATTCCGCTTGAGCAATGAATTACAAAAAAATCATGTAATTATACTTTACGTAGGATTTTCTATTACAGTTATTTGGACAGGGCAAAACACAATCTTTTCTACAATGATGATTAGAAGAAGCTATTTATTACCATGAAATTGAAAGAAAGTTTGTAAAATATGGAAGGAAATCCTTTCATTATTCTAATACTATGCACATTCATCCCCAAATGCAAGGATGTCCATTCAAGGTATATCTTCTCTTATATTTAGGATATCCTCTATGTTTTTAATTTTGAAAATTTGTAAAAGATTACCTAAGCATCCAAAAATTATGAAACTACTTCGGGGGTGCTTTTCTCTTCAGTTTAATTCAATAATAATATCATCAATTTTTTAGTTGAATTCAATAATAATATTATCAATTTTTTGGTTCATTCAACTATTGAGATAAAATGGGAGCAGAAAAAACATTTTTTTTTCTTGCTTGAAACACATGGACAATTTCCATTGATAAGGAAAAGGTACAACGAACTAGGGGAACAAGGGTCACCTTACATGTGAGCCCGGTGGACAGAAAAAGCAACTAGAAGATAAACACAGTACTGCCGATGATCGGTGAGCTTGGAAGGAGGAGGAGAGTTCTACTGATTTTCCGTGTATCTCATGCTATAGAAAAAACATAAAAGTGCCTTCTATATTTCTGCATTGTTGACCGCACCCACCCACCGATACATGCAAGGAGGCCCCAAGTCCACGGCAGCAATACTTTGACAAAGCATCTTTTCTTTGAAGGGCGAATGTAGAGGCCTGGACTGAAGATGACCTCTTTGATTTGAATACCGTATTCCAATCCCAAATACAATGCTCTGGACTCCGTGCACAGCACAAGCTCCACTGGGCCCCTTGCCTAAGATTCAGTGCTTCCGTTCCTCGTTTTCTGTAGCTACAGTTCCAGATCTAATTCGAAGCTGCGCTTATAAATGAACATTGGGATTGGGTCCACCTTCCAGTAATTTTTAACACAAGGTGATTTGTCTAAGGTAAGCTTAGAAACACCCAATAGCGTCCCTCTACTTAGGGCCGCTTTACACCAGAAAGCCGGGCCAATTTCCTGTGTCAGAGGCCAAGAATCCTGACTTCTGATTGGACAAAAGGCTCAAATCACCCCTAACCCCTTTACACCAAGAGGCGGGGCCAATTTGGTGAATTGAATTTTTAATTAAAAAAAGACATGATCTGACATGGCCCGAGCTCGCTGAATTGGGTGCACCAAAAATGGGAGGCCAATTCTTGGCCTTGGTGCCAATGTCAGATTTCAATTAAAAAAATTGTTTTAATAAAAAACTATTTTTTTCAACTAATCATTACCGTTGGATTTTGTGCAATCGGCCTCATGGGGATTAGGACCGGCCTTTAGGTGTAAAGTGGCCCTGAAAATTTCAGCCCCTCTCTCTTTGTTTTATAGGTTTTATTGAATCGGCCCGGCTTCTTGGCCTTAAGGCCTTTACATATGGAAAAATTGGCCCCCATTATAATTTTATTCTAATGGAAAGTTGAGGCCGGCCTCTAACCCAAAAGGGGCTGAAATTTTGTGCAATTGGCTTGAAGGAGAATTGGCCCGGCTTCTTGGTGTAAAGCGGCCCTTAATATTTGTTTCTAGATGGACATTAAATCGTCCTTAAACTTCCATTGAATGGTCTTTGACATGTGTCATAAAATTTTCTCTTCTCTTCACTGTGACTGGATAAGTGCTGAACTTGTCAGAATTCAAATTTAGGTCCACCTATAGGACGGTTCTAGTGGTCTAGGGGACTGCAACTTTGAAAGTTCATAGAAAATAAATGCCAAGTCCGAAAAGTCTTTCTTTTTTTTTTGAAAATTCATGATTTTCTCTCGCCTTTATCACAAAAATATTAACTTTTTGAAATGGTGCCTTCAAGTATGCTGAATTCCTTATTCTGACGATTTTGGGTGCTTCCACCTTATCCCCGTATTTTTCTTGGAAAGCAATAACTTTAACCCCTGAAGGACCAAGGCCTTTTTTCTGCCCCAAAACACTGAAAACTGCCATTTCTATAGCAAAGAGTTAAAAAAAAATTTAATTGTTTTTTTTTCACATCTAACCGTAGGATCTTACACCTAACCAGTATGGAAAAGTGTGGAAAAAATTTCAGAATTTTTGACCGCACAGATTGCAAGATATTCCCATTTAAGTGGAAAAACAAGTTTTTCAACACATTGCGGGACTTGACTTTGAACATTTAACTTAAAATTTTTGCACTACATAGTTTTGAGCTTTAAATCTTTGCAGTGGAGAATTGAGTTGAGAGTCTAGGGGAAAAAAAAAATTCAAAAAAACTTAATTATCATTTAAAAAAAATTGTTAAGTATAAGTAAGTATAAGATAGAAGGAAATTCTAAAATATTCATATATTTTAGATGGAATTAAAATGCACTAATCCCAATAGTGAGATTGCTCTAGCAAGTGAACTAAACCATGCCAAAAAAAAATTGAAAAATTTGAAAAATTGCATTCAGAAATGAATCCTACATGTTATTTTTTTCAAACAGATGCTCTAACTGCCCCCAAAACAAGAATGTCCATAACTTTCTCATAACAAATCCAAATGAAATGAATAAAATCTTTCTAAATAGACAAAAATATACTCTATAAGAAAAAAAATACGAAAAAAGAAAAAAAAATTTGCAATTTTTTTTCTGCTGCCCGCACTGCCCCCCATCCCTTGTTTTGAGCTTATTTGGTCATAACTTTGGTTCCCGGACACCAATTGTGAAAAAAATTATATTCCCACAAAGCTAATCAATTTTCCTACCTCCAAAAAAAGTTTTGAAAAATCAGGAGAAAATTTCAGCCCGTAGGTACCTGCCCAAAAACGCATTTGTCCCCCAAAGGGACAATGGTCCTTTAGGGGTTAACTTAAGTATGAAACTACTTGTAACTACTTGTAGAATTCAATAAATAATTAAGAACCCTAATAATAAACTATCGGCCCCTCACTAGAAACCTTCAATCTCTGTATATGTATGTTTAGAATCTAGAAAATTTAAGATTTTATAGAAGATTTACAAACCTATTTATGAGCCTGGAGCCTACAAGCATTAGTACATTCTTTAGTCTATTTTGTGTGGCGAATATTGATTTATACTCTTCACTCTGATTGATGAGGAAGAGGTTTTGCATTCTCAAAAGCTACATATGAGGAAATTTGAGTAGGATTGTAACAAGTGCTACCAAGACCAGCATAGCTTTTGTCCTAGTTTAGGTCATGGTTTTAATCATGTAGTATGCTTTGTTTAGAAAATGTTTCAAACAATAAAGGAATTTCGAGATTCCTTTTTTTGGAAATATGGATAGAAATACCATCCATAAAATCTTATAGTCCAATACAAGGATCTTAAGTAAATTAGCGCACATGGTACATACTGAATAGAATGAAGACTATAGTAAAGCCTATAGCCAACACCATTTTTCTCAAAAATTGAAAGACTACATAAAACATTATAAAGCTTATTGCAAAGAAGTTTCTGCCTACTACAAAATATCTAAATATGTGAAAAAACTCTTTATCTTGTGAAGATTTGCAAATATTACATTTGTGGTCCAATAATTTGAACTGTAAGGTGGGTGCACCCAAATGCGCCACTGACCTTAAACCGCCATCTATACTCTCTGTACATCTCCAAAATCAGTTCTTACCTATGTGGAAGAAACGGTTTTAGAACCAAACTTTGTTCCTTAATAACTTTTGCATACAGTATCCAAATGCTACATTCTTGATGCGTTGGAACCTCCTTTCACTTGCCAATAAGACTGTATGAAAATCTGACCAGCCTAGTGACAGTAACTAGGCACAGTACCAATTTGTGGCGGTTTTGGGTGTACCCACCTTAGTATATACAAGGTTCGATGTACTTTCAAAGTTTACGAGTTAAAAATTCAATCAATGCATAATGACATTACTTTAGTAAGGGCGCTGAATTCATAATAACACCTGAAAATTTCCTATCACTACAAACTTTAATTTTGGTAGAGATGAGTGAAATACAGTAAAACACTTCTCCTTGTAAGCACTTCTCCCTGCACTAATTTAAAATAGTGTGACTTAACCCCTAAAGGATCATTTGTCCCCTCGGGGTACAATTTGGGTCCGGGTAGGTTCCTACTGTCTCAGTTTTTAGTGATATTTTTGGGATTTTGGGAGGTTGTATATTTTTGCAAGAGCTTTGTGAATATATAATTTTTATTTTAATTGATGCCCGGGAGCAAAAATTATGGCACAATAAGCAAAAATGGAGTTCGGCGGGCAGCACAAAAAAAATCACAGAAAGTCAAAATAATTTTTTCAAATTTCCTTCTCAAAGATTGTATTTTTGTCTACATGTGAAGCTTTGTTTCATTCAATTTGGACTAATAATGAGAAAGTTATGGACAATCTTAGTTTTTTGAGCAATCTTGAAAAAAATTACTTATAGAATTCATTTTTGAATGGATTTTTAGAATTTTTCAAAAAAAATTGTTAGGCAAGGTTAGATTTTCTTGCTAAAACAATCTCAACGTTGGAATTATTGTGATTCGATTCCAGCTAAACGCTATTAAGAATTTAATTTTTTCTTCAATCTTGAATCCACCTCTACTTAACAATTCTTTATTGAGTGAAAATTAAGTGTTTTTTTTCCTAATCTTTTTTGTAGATTCTCAACTTAACTACTTGACATAAATAAGTAGAAAATTCAAAATTAGTAGTGCAAAAATTTTGAACCAAAAAGATTCAAAGCCAAAAAATCTAGTCAAGAAAGGTGCAGAAAACTTTGTTTTCTTCACTTTAAATGCATATATCTTGCTATCTACATGGTCAAAGTTTCTGAAATTTCTTCCACGTATTCATATACTAGTCAATTTTAAGATCTTACGGTTGGATATGCAAGAAAAAACAATTTTTAAAGCTCCTTTCTCTTTGCAATAGAAATGACAGTTTTGAGTGGTTTTTGATAGGAAAATCACCTTGGTCCTTTAGGGGTTAAGGTAAGTTATTGTCACACATCCTAGTAAGATAAATTCTTCAAACGCTTCTATTGTGCCATATTTGTCTAACTTAGTTTCTATTTGTTTGCTTTTTCTTTCCATGCTCGTTATCATTTTTTTTCTTCTTTTTGAAACACATGGACAATTTTCAGTGATGCTCGTTATCTCTTCATTATCCAGCCTTCTCGCTTGGCTGTCTTGTATGTGATTTTTTTTTAATGCAGTGGGTTACCATTAGTTCAAAAGTAAATAAATAAACTAAATAAATTCAAAGTCCACAAAACCCTCAGGCCATATGCACCTCGTTCAATAATTGGCCCCCCAACTTGCTTCCTTTTAGGACATGAGGTCCGTCCGGCCAGTTGGTCGTCGTGAAGACGGAGCCACTGCACGGACTCCACCAATTTGGTCGCTCTTCAATTTCAGTGCAGTTCTCTACAAATGGGTGTGCCGCAGTGTTATCCACCTTCAGTTCTCGGGATCCACCCCTTCCCTCCTATTGTATTGGATCGCGAACTGTCACTCTCCCATTGGTGGAAATTCGAAACCATCCTGTTAATAAAATGGTAACCATATTAATATTAATATTAATATTAATAAAAAGAATGATTATTTAAATCCTGTACTGTCGCATTCTCATCTCACTGTAATACTCCACAATAAGCAAAGCACAGGCAAGCTTCCGCCTGGCCTCGCTGCAGCCTGAGAACCGAATGATGGTGCACCGCGTGATACTACTCGAACTTAATCATACTCCGGATATGGGAATTTCAGGCTTCGATTTCCCTTCACAAGAGGTTTGGCACCAAAGGTTAAAACTGAAACTACGCTTGCAAGTGCAAGCCAAGCACAAGGAGACAAGCCAATACGTTAGACAAGTGCAAGACTGGCGCTAGTAAGGGCTTCTGACAAGCTAAGCGCGCGCCATCAGGCCCAGGCAAGTGCAGAGTTTGCGCATGTGTACTGCGCTTATTCACACGGTCATGGAAGGAAAAGGAAAAGGAAACGTCAAAGGCATAGCTCGAACGCATGATCAAGTGAGACCATCTGCCTGCTGCTGCTGCTGCTGGAAAGGTACAGTCCAGTAGAGTGGTACGCCTAGAGCTTGCTGCAGTGCTGCACGAATTTAAATCCAGAGCTAGAATTCGCTCCCATGCCTGACAATGCCTGCTGCCAACCGGCTACAAATATTACGTCCATGGGGAGCTCGAATAAGAGAGGTTCCGTGTAAGAGCTTCGTCAGACCGGAGTAAATGAGATCCTAACTTACCACCCAAGTCATGCTTTGGGAAGTTCAACCGCTACGGTGGGTGGGGTGGACAATGATGAGCGATTGGTTGTGAAATTAGCCTCCAGCGACTTGGACGCCGGGAAACCCTTTTCCCAGCTACCCAGAGGACGGATTAGTTAATTCTTAGTCAATTTGGGCTACTGACTTTAATTTGCATGCCTTCGCTCGCTTTTTCACATTCAAGGACATCTCTTTAAAAGATCGTTATCCTTCGGCGCTAGTAAAGGAGAAAAGCCGGGCATGCTGTGCCGTGGAGCGAGATATTCTTGTGAAACGCTACGGCACGGCATGCAGCACAGTGATGAGTGAGGAGCTAGGAGCGGATACTTGATTTGTTCTAGCTTTTTGGAAGCACCCCGAGCGCAGATTTAGCGTTGTCTTGTACAGACTAGCTTGCTAAAAAGGATTTACAAGAATCCCGGCGACCCGGCCCTCTCGTAGCCACCTCAATCGTGCGACATCTCCTGTTAAGGCAGCCTCGGGAAAGCTGCCCAAAAGTTCTCTTACAGGATCGACTTTCGAAGCCAAATGGTACCTTTTACTCTAAATAATGGTATGAATTCGTCTCTGAAGCTGATTCCCTCCACGCCAGCAATAACGACGGATGGGTCCCAGATCCTAGCTAGCAACTTTCATTACGCTCTAGAATATTGTGCATGCATGAAGGTTCTATGCGCTAGTAATGCCGCAATCTTGACTTGCTTGCATTGCAAGCCGGAGCTACACTAACTCGACTGTGAAGTGAAGCCCGATGTTGACGTATAAGGCGCTCTGTAAATCTTGAACAAGGTCCAAGCACCGAGAGCGAAATTCCAGAGGGTGAAGCCGGCAACGAATTTACACAGAACAAACTAAAGAACGAACTAATCTTGCACTAGTTAATACAATCTGTTAGTAGAGCTGCAGAGGTGTTCAACTGTCATTACAGCTTCGTGCATTTGAATGTCACGATTTTGACACTTTGAAGCATGATATCATTCTAACGAATACGACTATCCGTAAATAAAACATACTCCAGTCTAAGGATGGAAAGGAAACAGGTAGCCAGCTGGAAGGACACATACACGATCGATCCCTCCGAATCAAATGTTGTAGCCACGAAAACTGCCGAGATTCTTAACTCTCCAAATTTCAAAGCGACTTTACTCCCTGTTTTGAGTGATACATTCATATCCGTGTAAGCCAAGGAGTAAGCTGGTGTCAACAGGACCCACACCCCCAGCTCCAAATGCTCCTCACTCACTGGTCCTTGAACATCATGTCTGTGTACGCACCGCATGTTATTAGCTAGTGGCCATGTACTGGCGCCACTGTATTAAATCCAATTTAATGTTCCGCATAGAACCAATTCCAGAGTTCGAGCAACTATGGAATTTCACAGTTTGAGCCACGTTTTGTGAAATTTCACAGTGGCACTCTGGTATTGAGTCGACGGACTAGTCTTTGATTCTCTGGTGGAAGGAAAGTTTGACTGAGTAAGTCCTGAACCCTGAAAGCCAGACAATCCGCATTGATCAATGCGTTTGTCTGAGGCTCTTGAGATTGATGAGGTAAGAGAGAATTTGTGTTCAAATGGATATATCTGCACGGCGCTTGGACCGACGGGGAAAGAATCTACTAGTAAGTGATCTGATGGGGCAACAAAAGACCTCGACATCACCACGGCCCGAAGCCTCAGCGGTGCAGTTACAATGTGCTCCAATTCCCTCAGTATCAACCGTGGGAAGCGGCCAATTTTTGGCTGCGTCATTGTGTTTTTGTGAAAGGTGGGCACCCCCAAGACCGCCACTTTTTGCTACTGTGCATAGTTACTATTATTAGACTGGTCAAATTTTTTGGTTGGGAAGTGAAAGGAGGTTGTAACGCACCATTAGAAAAATTTCAGCCCTCAAGAAGGCCGCGAGTCTTGTACCCTGGTGCATTTAGGAAAAAAAAGGATTTTTTTTTTGAAAATTCAAAAACTGACGTGGCACTATTTGTGCCACGTCAATGCCACATCGGATTTATTTATTTATTTATTTATTTATTCAACAAAATAAAATAATAATAATAATAATTCAATTTTTTATTTATTTTTGTAATTGCACCTCGGGGGTCCCAAAAATAAAAAACTAATGGCCTTCTTGAGGGCTGAAACTTTTTTAATGCCAAAAATGCGACATTTGGATATCATATGCAAAAGTTATGAAGGCCATCAATTGAAAGTGTTTTTTGGTAGAGGTTCTAAAATCGTTTCTTCAACCTATGTAAGGTAACTACACCTAATTTCAACCGCTTTCTAAAACTGCAGAGTCTAGATTCTTGCCTAAAATGTACTTCCACTATTCATGAGAGTCTATAGTTGATTGCTCTAATCCTATTTTCAGCACTTTGAAAATTCGTAGTTTATTCACACGGTGTCTAAAAAATATATTTCTATGAGAATCTAGAATCTCCTTTTGACTACCACGAAGACCCCTAAAGAAGTTTTCCAATATAATAATGGGAACCATACTGAATTGCTTGATTGTGCGATTTTAGGTGTAGTTACTTTATATATTGATTTTGGAGATGTGCACAAACTAATGAAGTAATAATGGTAGTTTTAGAGAGGGTGCGATTTGGGGTGTATCCACCTTATTTGACAAAGAAGATGCGTGGTTTGAAGTACACAATAGTGACAAATGTTTATAATCATGTTGAGTTGGATCAAAAGATAGATGGCACTTCCAATTTGGATCAATATTGCACATGTCTAGAATATTTTAGAAGCTCCAAAATAGTCACGTATTAGTAGGTGTCAAAAATCTATTTTTTGAAGTGGCATCTTCTTTTTGAAAAGAGGATAACTTCATATTTTCAAAACCTCAAACCAACTTCCAGCCCTAATGCCTCTTATTATATGTATACAGTGTTGTATTTGAGCATAATAGGATTTAGATGTTAAAATGCCATACAAATGAATGATGCTAGATTACAAGTTGTTGAATTATGAATCTAATGGTGTATCTTGATATTGTATTTTAGCTCCTAATTTGCATTCTAGAAGACAAATACATAACAACTTAGAAACCTTCAAGGTTTAATCCTTCAAGGCTTTTTCAATGAATCTTTACAATTTGGTATCTCCAATATTTAACTACATGCTAATTTCTTCATATTATTCTCTTTGTCTTCAAGAGATGCATCTACTATGCTAAATTTTGGGTTCCAAATCATAATTTGAATAGTGATTTTTTGCACTGGCAAATTGGATAAAAAATTTAAATAGCAATTTTCAAGCTATCCATTGGCCAAAGGAGGGCGGAAGTTCATCATTGATTGACATTTTGAGCCAATTTTTCAATATCCGTGTCATAAAGGTTTTAACCCCTAAAGGACCAAGCTGCGTTTTTTGGCAACATAGCAATTTTGGGCAACTTACTACAGATGGAGATTTTTTTCTTTTTCTTTGAACATTTTACTCAACATGTGTCTGAGGAGTAGCTTTAAGGCCCAACAACTTTTGGAACTTTTGACTACATAGTTAAAAAGTTATTGCATGATATGTGGTTTTCTTTTAACTTTGGGCAGCCTGGGCAGCTCGAAAAAATTCTTTCAAAATGACTTTTTAAAAAAATGAAAATTTGAACTTGATTCTTTAGATTTATATATACATGGAAAACTTTGAATCATTCAATTTCAATCTATGAGTCAAAAATTTTGAGGATTTTAAGTTTGCGGGTGGTTATGGTTTTCAAAAACTCCATACCTACACTCAAGCTTAAAATCCTCGTAACTTTTGACTCGTAGATTGAAATTGAATGATTCAAAGTTTTTCATGTATATATAAATCTAAAGAACCAAGTTCAAATTTTCAATTTTTTAAAAAGTCATTTTGAAAGAATTTTTTTGAGCTGCCCAGGCTGTCCAAAGTTCAAAGAAAACCACATATCATGCAATAACTTTTTAATTATGTAGTCAAAATTTCCAAAAATTGTTGGGCCTTAAAGCCACGGTTGTCATATCGGACAGAATTTAACTGTTCACGGACAAATCGGACGAACCTACGGTGACTGGCTGCAAACTTTAGAGGCCAATAACTTTTGGAAAAATTGTCCAAATTGGGCATGTGATATGTTTTTCGGCATCTAGAGTTTCTGTAGATGCCAAAAAACATATCACATGCCCAATTTGGACAATTTTTCCAAAAGTTATTGGCCTCTAAAGTTTGCAGCCAGTCACCGTAGGTTCGTCCGATTCGTCTGTGAACAGTAAAATCCTGTCCAATATGACAGCCGTGCTTAAAGCTACTCCTCGAACACATGTTGTGTAAAATTTTCAAAGAAAAAGAAAAAATCTTCCATCTATAGTAAGCTGCCCAAAATCGCTATGTTGCCAAAAAATGCAGCTTGGTCCTTTAGGGGTTAAAGTCTAATTTTAGACAATCTAGCTTTCAAGGATCCAAAATGTCCTTTAACCCATTAGAGGGGATTCAGGGGCCTTGGAAGACCGTTTCATGCCCGTTTTCCAATCTAGCCAGATTCAGTGACTGGCGGTACGGGTGAGTTGGACTTTAAAAAAAATAAAAAATAATAAAAAATAAAAAATATCATTTTAAGCAAAAAAGTATTTATTTATATTTCAAAAATGACGTGGCAGTCGCTATGCCACATCAGCCACCCTGCTGCAGCTGTATTCATGTAGTCTGGGAACGCAAGGGAACTCGTAGTATTCCAAAACCCCCAAAATCCCCTCTTATGCCTAATGGACCATTGTCCCTTCGGAGGACAAATGCAATTTTAGGAAGGTACCTACAGGTTGAATTTTTATCCAGATTTTTTGAAACTTTTATGAAGATAGAAAACTAATAAGATTCATGGAAATATAGTTTTTTTTCAATTGGTGCTTGCAAATAAAAGTTATGCCCAAATAAGCTCAAAACAAGGGAGAGGGGATAGCAAAAAATTAAAACTTAAAAAAATAAATTGAATTGAGAGTCTAAATAAAGCATCAAAATGATGCGATATATTGTAATTTAGCGTGCAAACCCATGAAACAACAATAACCACATGATAATTGTTGACAAACCGTAGGGTCTAAACTTTGTGACGTAATTTTTTTGACCCTAACTTAAGTTAAGTAGAAATTAGGGTTAAAGTGCATTACAATGCCTTAACCCTAATTTTTTAATTCTTTAAAATTGGTTTTTGGGCCACTGCCAAGCATTCGACATCACAAGTTCTGGTAGGCAGAAATAGGGATAAAATCATTTTTTTGGCCAAAAAAATCCATTCTGCAAGGTCCTCGGAAGGTTGTGAAGCAGCCCTCTAGAGGCCCCTCTATTTTTTTGTAATGAGATGGAAAATAGAAGTCACTTTTCGGGGAGTTCTAAGCCAGAACATCAAGAGTTTTTAGTTTTAGGTGCTCTAAATTGGTCTTAAATGACAAAAAAAGTGAAGTACTTAGGATACTCATACAAGCTGAACTAGATTTATATTTTGTCAAAGATTATTGGACACCCATTTAACCCCTAAAGGACCAGAGGGGTGTTCAGATTTCCAAAATTGTGAAGATCTATTATAAAATGCAACATAGAAGAATACTTTTAATGATGACTCTCAAACAATAGTTATAAAATGCTATTATAGATCACATCCATATGGTTAGATCAACAAAAATACATACCAATATTTTTCAATAAAATTTGAAGCTAAAAATTGGAAATTCTTTCTAAAATCAATTGTAGATTGAATATTCATGATTTTTAAAAGATTTTTTTTCTATAAGTTCAAAATACTGAGTTCTAATTATAGTAATTTTTAAAGATTTTTATTTGATTTTTTGATTCAAGTCATTTTTGAAGGGTCAGTTTTTGAACTAAAAAAGTTACTTTTTGAGGCTAGACCTTCCAATACCTTTTGAATTATAGAGTACTTGCAAAGCAAAATTTTCATAATTTGAATCGAACAAATGTTAAAGAACTAATATAAGAATCTTCAAACAAAATTGATGGATGAAAAAATGCATTTCGGTGAGTTTGGAATGTGTTTCCGTTCATTCAATGTTCAAAATCTGTACTCATGGTCCTTTAGGGGTTAAACCTAGATCTACACTGGTCAAATATTTTTGAACTTTTTGAACTTTGAAATACATATCCATCTAAGCAACTTGAAAATTAGGGTTTTTAGAACTAATTATGTCATTTGGGCATATGGAGGTTTGCCAAAAGAAAGAATATGACCATATATGATAAACTGCTAGCTAGTCTTGAGTAGCAGAACTCATTGAAAGAAATCATGGAATATAAGTCATTATGTAAATTCAGCATTTTAATTCATTAATGGGACAAATCAATATAGCTCTATTTGGATACTTTTGTTACACTCAAATCTATATAATTATTTTGTAAGAAATTCTCTAAACATTAGAAGAGATTGGAGGGCATTGGAGGGCCATTTTAGGCCCGTTCCCTAATATGGCCAGATCTGTGAACAGCTGGTACAGGTTGTCAAAAATTTTTTTCAAAAAAAAAAAAAAATTCTTTCCCAAATATCATTTCAGGCAATTTTTTTTTTTTGAAAAAGTGACATGGCACTGTCTCAACCACATCAGCCAACAGCTTTCCTGCGTTCCCGCAGTCTGGGAACGCAGGATAATTCGCGGACTCTTGGAGGCCTCAAATCTCTTCTAATGATGATATTTTAAAATATCTTATACACATGGTTATATTTGTTATTAGAGGGAATTTGGGGGCCTTGGAGGGCTTCGAGTTCCCCTACGTTTCTAAACTAAAGGGAATGTAGCTATAGCGGTGGCACACAACTGCCACGTCATTTTTGAAAAAAAAAAATTAAATAAAATGAATTTTTTTGCTTAATATGATGTTTGAATTTATTTTTATTTTTTTTATTTAAAAAAAAAAAAATTGACAAACCGTATCACTATTCACTACGGTCGGACCAACTTGGAGAATGGGCTTGAAACGGACCTCCAAGGCTCCAAATCCCCTCTAATGTGCAACATTCAAGTATACTACAAATCCAAATGAATATAAGGTAGACACACCTAAATAAATTGCTTTTCTTCAATAAGTAAAAAACGACTTGAATGAATCTTTTCATGATTCAAAACAACCAATACTTTTCAAAAGCAATCAATCAAAGGTGAGAATTGTTTGAAGCTACCAATGAAAATTGAGACATTTTGTAATTCAAAGATATTCATTGAAGATGAGTGTAGTGTTATGTACACAATCTCCTATGTTTTCAACTTTGAAATTTTTTTTTCAATTTTTTTCTTATAGATTATATATTTGTCTACATGGAAATCTTTGATTTGTTTTACTTGGATAAGTGATGTGAAAGTTATGGAGCATCACAGCAACTTTTTGAGAAAATAATGCGTTGGATTTATTTTTTAACTCAATTATCAAAATTGTTTTAAGAAAAAAGTTCCACATGGTTTAACTTGTTTTCTAGAACATTCTCATCATTGGAATTCATGCGTTTCAATTCCATCTTAGAGATATTAATAATTTAGATTTTTCTTTTATCTCATACCTACTTCTACTTAACAATTTTTTTAAGAATGAGTTTGTTTGTTTCATTGAGTTTTTTTCCTCCTAGATTCTCACCTCAATTCCATGATACCATAAAGATTTAAACCTCAAAATTTTCCAATGCAAAAACTTTAAGTAAAAAAGGTTCAAAGTCAAAAAATCCAATGACGCGTGGTGCGAAAAAACTTGTTTTCTTCACTTTAAATGCAAACATCTTGCAATCTCTGTGGTCAAAATTCCAAAAAATTTTCCACACATTTTTATACTAGTTAGGTGTAAGATCCTACAATTAGATGTGCAAAAAAAATAATTTTCAAATTTTTTTACTCTTTGCAATAGAAATGGCAATTTTGAGTGTCTTTGCCAGAAAAAAGACCTTGATCCTTCTGGAGTTAACCTATGCTTGGGGGGCTTTTCTGCTCTTCCAAAAAGTAATTTTCCTTCAGCGTTGTAACTTCCCAATCTACTAATTCTCTTGCTCCAATCTTTGCCTTCAAACAATTCATATTTTTGTTTGGATAGTTAATGATTCTCTGTAGATTAAATTGAATTCATTCCTAGGGATCCCATAAGGAATTATCCCAATTTCCAATCAGGATTAGTTTAGAGTGGTTAACAATGTTAGATTATAGCCACCTTTACACACTTGGGGCATTCAACTCAAGCGTGTCAAGGAATGGCCCGTGAAATAACTATTCATCTAAGTTTAGCTACTTTTATTATCCTTCATCTTGCAAATGAATGGTTATTCAACTATTTATGAGCCATATTTGATGAGGGACAAGGAAATTGACAGTTCTTTGGAATTAGATAGAAAACTTGAGCGTGTCAGATTTAACGAGTAAGTACATCACCACCGCAAACTCACCAAAGAGGGGCACCAAGTGGCATTTTGGTGAGTGGGTTTGAAGAGTGGGGCTTTTAAAACCCCTAAAGGCCCAAGTGTCCGTTCAACAGACAAGTGGGATTTCGGGCAGGTACCTACGGGCTAAAATTTTGTCCTGATTTTTTGAAACTTTTTTTCAAGATAGAAAAACTGATAAGCTTTGTGGGAGTATAATTTTTTTTTCAATCGGTGCCTAGGAAAAAAAGTGATACCCAAATAAGTTCAAAACAGGGGAGAGCAGGCAGCAAAAATAATTTTGCAAAAAATAATTTTTTTTTTTGAATTTTTTTTCCCATAGATTATATTTTTGTCTATCTGGAAAGCTTTTATTCATTTCATTTGGATTTGTTATGAGAAAGTTATGGACATTCTTGTTTTTCGGGCAATTAGAGCATCTTTTTGAAAAAAATAACTTGTAGGACTCATTTTCTAATGAAATTTTTCAAATTTTTCAAATTTTTTTTTGGCATGGTATAGTTTACTTGCTAGAACAATCTCACCATTGGAATTAGTGCATTTTAATTCCATCTAAAATATATGAATATGTTAGATTTTCCTTCTATCTTGTACCTAATTCTACTTAAACAATTTTTTTAATAATGAAAATTAAGTTTTTTTGAATTTTTTTTTTTTTGGTTGATCGTCAACTCAATTCTCCACTATAAACATTTAAAGCTCAAAACTCTGTAGTGCAAAAATTTTAAGCTAAAAATGTTCAAAGTCAAAAAATCCAATCCCACAATGTGCTGAAAATCTTGTTTTTTTCACTTTAAACGTAGATATCTTGCAATCTATGCGGTCAAAAATTCTGAAATTTTTTCCTCACATTTTTATACTAGTTAGGTGTAAGATCCTACGGTTAGATGTGCAAAAAAAACATTTTTAATTTTTTCTTCACTCTTTGCTAAAAAATGGCAGTTTTGGGTGTTTTTTGGCAGAAAAAAGGCCTTGGGCCTTTAGGGGTTAACACTCTTCCTCTGTCCCGCAGTTGACTCGCCAAACAGGGGCATCAAATATATAATGGATGCCAGATATGTAGTGCAAAAGATTTTGATGGTTAACTTTAAACTCAAAAAAAATTTCATTAGTTCATTGAGAACTAAATCATATTGTTTCAAAGGCATTCCAACTTAGTTTGTATTTATGAACTAATAGAGAAGCTCACTATATACACATGGGGTGGTAGGAGGTAAAACAAAGAATTTGGGATAAATAAATTAGATGTAGTAGGAGTTCCACCACTCATAGTTTATTCAAAAGTAAGAATTGTGTTAAAAGTGGAATTTCAGACCTCATTTAGGCATAGTAGAATTATTATTCTCAAAAAACTTTGAACTAACAAAAGCTGTTAAATCAAGACAAATTTCACCTCCAAAAATCCGTTCGAGATTTCAAGACTCCAATCAAAAGTTATGGACAAATTTCAAAAGAGGATTAGAAGGGAATTTTTTTGTACATTTGTAGAAATGCATAGTAGAAATTTGTCCATAACTTTTTATGGGAGACTTGGAATCTCAAACGGATTTTTGGAGGTAAAATTTAACTTGATTCAACAACTTTTGTTAGTTCAAAGATTTTTGAAAATAATAATTCTACTATGCCTAAATGAGGTCTGAAATTCTACTTTTAACACAATTCTTACTTTTGAATAAACTATGAGTGGTGTAGCTCGGCTACTACATCTAATTTACTTATCCCACATTGTTTGTTCCACCTCCTACCACCCCATGTGTATATATTGAGCTACTCTTCTTACATGGAACTCAACAAAAGTTGAAAATACTATCATTCTAATTTTTATACAGAAGTAAAGGAATCTTTCTTGTAGTCAAAAGTATTTTTATCCTTTGTTTTTCATACAAATGAAGGGAATTTCATGGTAGTTAAATTTTCTTAGTTACATTTGAGTGGTAGCTAGAGGCGCCGGTACCTCAAAGTCAAGGTGAAAATTGGAGTCAAACCTTATAGTGAGGCATGCCATCGTTTCCCCATTTGCCCGTCCCCTCTTGAAACTTGAAGTGGCCGGGCATTTTTGGTGAGTCAGCGTGCATGCGGTGGAAGAAAATACTTGGCCTGACTTGCCAAGTCACTGGATCAGCTTCACTTGGTGCCCTACGGTGGCAATGCTTTAAGAGCAACCCCACGGCAGCTCGTTGAAGAGCTGAGACAAGGCCAGTGTGCGGGCCCTGTTCAATTTTTTCCCCCACGGCACACTCGCCAAGTGGAAATTTATGGCCATCCATGCCCAAATTTGCACAAGGGACGGGCAAATGGTGAACCTTGAGAGTGCCGTACTAAGAGAGCTTTAATTGTTGGAACACGCTTTCCGAGGGGAGTAAATGCAAAAAGCTAGGGAGTATGTTGTCGTCAATGCTCATGATCCTCTTGATAAAGCTTTTCTTATTGAGAATCCCATCACAATCTCCAATGAGGTGCTATACTGGGGTTCTATTTATTGTGTGCTTGTATTCCAAGGGAATGACAAAGCTTTGCCATGTTGACATTCCTTGCTAGGCGTGGGGCATAGATTAAAATGGGAAGTTGGACTTGTGCAAATTGCACTCCAAACTACACTTGGTGCCCCTCCTTGAAGTGTATGCTATGGGGTTGCCCTAAGAGCAACCCCACAACAACTCGCCCAAGGCACTCAACACGGGCAATGAGCAGACCGTGGCTTGGAAATTGCCCCACAACACGCACGCCAAGTGAAAAAACATGCCCAGACACGGCCAAAAATAAAGAAGGCACGGGCAAATGGAGACTCTTGAACGTGGCTCGCCAAGCTATTAACCCCTATAGGCCCAAGGCCTTTTTTCTGCCAAAAAACACCCAAAACTGCCATTTTTTTTAGCAAAGAGTGAAAAAAAATTAAAAATGTTTTTTTTGCACATTTAATCATAGGATCTTACACCTAACTAGTATGAGAATGTGTGGAAAAAATTTCAGAATTTTTGACCATACAAATTGCAAGATATCTACGTTTTAAGTGAAAAAAACAAATTTTTCAACACATTGTGGAACTGGATTTTTTCACTTTGAACATTTTTGACTTAAAATATTTACACTACAGAGTTTTGAGCTTTAAATGTTTATAGTGGCGAATTGAGTTGAAAATCTACACAAAAAAACAAATTCAAAAAAACTTAATTTCATTAGTGAAAAAACTATTAAATAGAAGTAGGTATCAGATAGAAGGAAAATCTAAAATATTCATATATTTTAGATGGAATTAAAATGCACTAATCCCAATGGTCAGATTGTTCTAGCAAGTAAATTTAACCATGCAAAAAAAAAAATTTGAAAAATTTGAAAAATTGCATTCAGAAACGAATCCTAGAAGTTATTTTTTTTCAAAAAGATGCTCTAATTGCCCGAAATACAAGAATGTCCATAACTTTCTCATAACAAATACAAATGAAATGAATCAAAGCTTTTTAGATAGACAAAAATATAATCTATGAGAAAAAAAAATACGAAAAAAAAAAAAAAATGTGCAAATTTTTTTTGTTGCCCGCCGTCCCCTGTTTTGAGCTTATTTGGTCATAACTTTTGTTCCTGGGCACCGATTGTGAAAAAAATTATATTCCCATGAAGTTAATCAGTTTTTCTATCTCTCAAAAAAGTTTCAAAAAGATCAAGGGAAAATTTCAGCCCATAGGTACCTGCCCAAAAACGCATTTGTCCCCCGAAGGGACAATGGGCTTTTAGGGGTTAATAATGTTTTGAGTCTCACTTTTTGAAAGGTTCTCTTCAAAAGTTGAAGAGATTCTTTCTAAAATAATAAAATAGGAAGTTTGGAGCACCTTGTGACTACTTGGCGAGTCTTCCCGTGGGGCCATGACTCTTCATTTAATCCCTAACGTTTCATGACTATGTAATTACCAAAAACACTCCAAAACTGCCATTTCTAATACAAATACCAAATTTTTGGAAAAAAACAATTTTTGACACATATAACCGTAGGATCTTGTAGTATGATATTTTGAAAATATGTGGTAAAAATTTTAGAAAGTTCCACCGTGTGGATCATAAGATATAAGCATTCAATGTCTTGAAAACCCGATTTTTTCAATCCTGCAAAAAACCGGGCACCTGCACTTTGCAAGCTCACTTTTCAATGAAAAAATGCCGATAAAGATGGTGCTTCTTTGAATTCAGTTTCCTAAACAAGTTGTCTATATGCTTGAAAAAATTCACATCATTTGGAATTGTACAACATATAGGAAAAAAAATAGTAAGTAGAAAGAAGTAGAAAATGATTGAAAATACTAAATTGTTAAAATTTTAATTGTGGAATTTAAAAATGCCAGTCTCAACGGTTGTAATGTTGTAATAATCAATCTACATCCTAGGATTTTATTTCATATTTTGAAATGTCATGAAACTTGGTACTTATGAAGATATTCCTCGTCCCCACCTTCTAAAATTTATATGGATAATATTAAAATTTCAACCTCAAATATGGATAGCTCTAGCCACACGTACCTACCTAAAAATTTTATATGGCCAAAAAACACATGTTGGTCCTTTAGGGGTTAATATGGACGCACGCAAAACGATGAATTTTTGCCATTTGGCGATCCTTTACCGCGAGCCAGGCGTGGGGTTGCCCTAAGAGTGTGGATTCTTTTAGAGCATCACCACCCGGCTTGCAAAATGCAAGCCAGATTGCAAGCCTGGCAGTCCATTTTGCAAGCCAGGGAAGAAGGGTCGCCCCACCCACAGCCTCTTAAGAGGTCGTCGCCATCCAATGAGCTACGTTCACATTCACGGATCAAGTCCTTGCTTTTTGGGAAAGTGAAAAAGGCGCTTGTCTCATGCGGTTTGCAAGCCAATTTGCAAGCCATCCTTTGGCTTGCAAAAGAGCCCAATTTTGCAAGCCACCGGAGGCTTTTGACTTGGCCTCTTAACAAGTTCATCCATTATGCAAGACGGGTGGGGCAATTTTGCAAGCCAGTGGCTACAAGTCATCAATATGCAAGACGGGTGGGGATGCTCTTATGGAGCCTGCATAAGCAAGTGTCTATTTCTTGAATTTCATCATTTTGGTGATCCACATGTCAATCTTTCATTGTCCCACAGTCAAACTATGTCAGTGTCAATTGTTGGGGGGACCGACGCTCCCAAGGCATGACGGAGGTCCCTCCCTCATCAGTGAGTGTGTGTGTGTGAGTAAATGTATGATATCCATCCATTTAACTTTTACTAAGTACCCTTGCAAATCACTCATGGGTTCCATAGTTCTTATCTGCATCGAAAGGTGCGCATGCATGTTTGTGAATTAATCCCTAAAGACCAAGGCCTTTTTTTTGCCAAATAACATTCAAAATTGCCATTTTTATAGCAAAGAGTAAAAAAATTAAAAAATGTTTCCTTTGCACATCTAACCATAGGAACTTACACCTAACTGGAAAAAAATTAAGAATTTTTGATCGCACAGATTGCAAGATATCTGCATTTAAAGTGAAAAAAACAAGATTTTTAGCACATTGCAAGACTAGGTTTTATGACTTTGAACATTTTTAACTTAAATTTTTTGCACTACAA
Organism: Neckera pumila; assembly: GCA_963969595.1. NCBI lineage: Eukaryota > Viridiplantae > Streptophyta > Bryopsida > Hypnales > Neckeraceae > Neckera > Neckera pumila. Next base: position 41,736,789 of record OZ018409.1, on the reverse strand, counting down.
AGTTTTAAATATTAAATCTTTATAGTGGAGAATTGAATTGAGAATCTAGGAGGAAAAAAAAATCCAAAAAACCTTAATTTTCGTTATTAAGAGAATTGTTAAGTAGAAGTAGGTATAAGATAGAAGGAAAATTAAAAATATTAATATCTTTCATATGGAATTAGAAAGCACTAGTCCCAATGGTGAGATTGTTTTAGCAAAAACACTAAACCCTTAAGGAACTTTTTTTTTTCAAAAATTGTAAAAATTGCATTTAAAAATGAATTCTACAAATTATTTTTTTTAGGAAGATACTCTAAGTGCCCAAAAAACAAGATTGTCCATGACTTTCTCATAAAAAATCCAATGAACTGAATCAAGTCTTTACAGATAGACAAAATTTTAATATATAAGAAGAAAAAATTTTGAACAAAAATTGCAAAATTTTTTTTTGTTGCCCTCCGTCCTCTGATTTGAGCTTATTTGGGCATAACTCTTTTTTCTGGGCACTGATTGGAAAGAAAAATTATATTCCCACAAAACTTAGCAGTTTTTCCATCTTCAAAAAAAGTTTCGAAAAATCACAACAAAAATTCAGCCCGTAGGCACTTGCCCGAAATCCCCAAAGGAACAATGGGCTTTTAGGGGTTAAAGAAACATTTTGGAATTCATTCTTACTTTGGATTTGCTGTCATTTACGAAAGCATCCCCACCAGGCTGGGAAAATGCAAGCCAAGTTGCAACTTGTCAATCCATTTTGCAAGCCAAGGGAGAAGGGCTGCCCCACCGACAGCCTGTTAACCCCTAAAGTCCCATTGTCCCCGCAGGAGACAAATCAGATTTTGGGCAGGTATCTACGGGCTCAATTTTTAGCAAATTTTTTTGAAAATTTTCCATAAGATAGAAAAACTGATTAGCTTCTTGGGAATATAATTTTTATTTCAAGTGGTGCCCGGGAGCAAAAGTTACACCACAAAAAGCCTCAAACTATATTCGGCTAGCAACACAAATTCTTTTGCAAAAAGTCAAAATAAATTTTAATTTTTTTTCTCTGAAACTATATATTTTTGTCTACATGTGAAGCTTTGATTAATTTTATTTGGACTAATAATGAGCAAGTTATGGACAATCTTGTTTTTTGGGCAATCTAAGCATCTTTTTGAAAAATATAACTTGTAGGATTCATTTTTGAATGCAATTTTCACAATTTCTTACAATTTTTTTTTTGAGAATGTTGTGTTTGCTTGCTAAAACAATCTCACCATTGGGATTATTGTATTTCAATCCCATCTAAGAGCTATTAATGATTTAGTTTTTTTTTCAATCTTGGCTCACTTCTACCTAATAATTTTTTAAAGAATGAAAAGCAAGTGTGTGTTTTTTTGAAATTTTTTTTGCAGACTTTCAACTTACATCTTCAACATAAAAAATTTTAAATTCAAAGTCTGTAGTGCAAAAAATTTCCACAAATGGCGGTCAAAGTCATTTGAAATTGCAGGTCAGTGTTTAGAAAAACTTTCTTTTTCAACTTTGAATGCTAATATCTTCCAATCTACACGGTCAAACTTCATGAAATTTTACCACATGATCTTTGACAAGTGAAGTATAAGATCCTATGATTAGATTCTAAAAAAATGTTATTTTTTGTATTCTTAGGTGAACGCAGCCAAAATGGCAGTTTTGAGTGTTTTTTGACAGAAAAATGGCCTTCAGACTTTAGGGGTTAAGAAGCCATCGTGATCCAATGAGCTACGTCCACATTCACTCATAAAGTCCGTGTTTGTTGGGAAAGTGCAAAAGGTGCTTGTCTCATGCGGTTTGCAAGCTGGTTTGCAAGCCGCCCTTTGGCTTGCAAAAGAGCCTGGTTTTGCAAGCCACCGGAGGCTTTTGGCCCAACCTCTTATCAAGTTCATCCCTTAGAGCATCCCCACTCCAACTCAACAAGTGGCTCAAACTAGGCAAATGGCCGTGCCCAGCCATAATGAGTGCCCAACGGCATGCACGGCGAGGGCCAAAAAATGGCCGGGCACGGCCAAATTTGAAGAGCACCTGGCCAAATGAAGAGTCTTGCTTGCGGCTCGGTATGAGTTATTTTATCTTTATTTCCAAGTTTCGAGAGACCTTTTCATTTATTCCCCAAGTTTCGTGAGACCTTTTCATTAATGAATGTCTTTCCCCGAGTAGGCATTCATGAGGTAGCACTTGGGGGCCGTGTAAACCCGGTTTCCCGTGTTCGTAACTCGTGTTGCCGTGGGGCACATGGGCCGGGCTTGATCAAAAGACACTCTAAGAGCATCCCCACCTGTCTTGCATATTGGATGACTTGTTAAGAGAGGCTTGCAAAATTGCCCCACCCGTCTTGCATAATGGATGAACTTGTTAAGAGGCCAAGTCAAAAGCCGCCAGTGGCTTGCAAAACCGGGCTCTTTTGCAAGCCAAAGGGTGGCTTGCAAACCGCATGAGACAAACACTTTTCCACTTTCCCAAAAAACAAGGACATGATCCGTGAATGTGGACGTAGCTCATTGGGTGGCAATGGCCTCTTAAGAGGCCACGGGTGGGACGACCCTTCTTCCCCGGCTTGCAAAATGGACTGCCAGGCTTGCAACCTGGCTTGCATTTTGCAAGCCGGGTGGTGATGCTCTAAGTGCTCCCTGGCCGTGCCTGGAGTGGGGATGCTCTTATACAAGACGGGTGGGACTGGCAATTTTCCAAGACGGTGACAACAAGTCATCCGTTTTCCAAGACGGGTGTGGGGATGCTCTGACCCCATAACAGTTTGCATCAGCGTCTACCAATCCCGTTCTGCGCTGACAAAAGTTAACAACAATAATACCTGGAGGTCGAGGACCAGGAAAAGCTGTGATCACGCATTTCCAAGTTCCGACCTGGAATGAATCCTCTGCGCCATGCCGGAATCCATGGATCGAAGTCTGGCTACTAGCTCCAGATTTTATTATTATTATTATAGGTCCGGCTAATAATCGAATAGAAGATATTAGTTCGACAACACTGCTCGTCTTGCATTGGCCGAGAGCACAAGCCAAGACCTGCGAAATGGGAGTCAATTACCTTTCAAACTGATGCCTGAGTTCAGAAGAACAGGACAAGATGAACTTTGGAATGAAAGATTCATACTGGAGTCCAATAACTTAGAGCATCCCCACCCGTCTTGATATTGGATGACTTGTTAAGAGAGGCTTGCAAAATTGCCCCACCCGTCTTGCATAATGGATGAACTTGTTAAGAGGCCAAGCCAAAAGCCTCCGGTGGTTTGCAAAACCGGGCTCTTTTGCAAGCCAAAGGGTGGCTTGCAAACCGGCTTGCAAACCGCATGAGACAAGCGCCTTTTCCACTTTCCCCAAAAGCAAGGACATGATCCGTGAATGTGGACGTAGCTCATTGGATGGCGATGGCCTCTTAAGAGCATCACCACCCGGCTTGCAAGCCTGGCAGTCCATTTTGCAAGCCGGGGAAGAAGGTTTGCCGCACCCGTGGCCTCTTAAGAGGCCATCGCCATCCAATGAGCTACGTCCACATTCACGGATCATGTCCTTGCTTTTGGGAAAAGTGGAAAAGTGTTTGTCTCATGCTATTTGCAAGCCGGTTTGCAAGCCACCCTTTGGCTTGCAAAAGAGCCCGATTTTGCAAGCCACCGGAGGCTTTTGGCTTGGCCTCTTAACAAGTTCATCCATTATGCAAGACGGGTGGGGCAATTTTGCAAGCCTCTCTTAACAAGTCATCCAATATGCAAGACGGGTGGGGATGCTCTAACCCCTAAAGTTTCACAACTATGTAATCACCAAAAACGCTCCAAAACTGCCATTTCTAATACAAATACCAAATTTTTGGAAAAAAACAATTTTTGACATATATAACCGTAGGATCTTGTAGTATGATATTTTGAAAACATGTGGTAAAAATTTCAGAAAATCCCACCGTGTGGATCATAAGATATAAGCATTCAAAGTCTTGAAAACCATTTTTTCAATACTGCGAAAAACCGGGCAGCTGCACTTTGCAAGCTCACTTTTCAATGAAAAAATGCCGGTAAAGGTGGTGCTTCTTTAAATTCAGTTTCCTAAACAAGTTGTCTATATGCTTGAAAATTTTCACATCATTTGGAATTGTACAACATATAGGAAAAAAATAGTAAGTAGGAAGAAGTAGAAAATGACTCAAATTACTAAATTATTAAAATTTTAATTGTGGAATTTAAAAATGCCAATCCCAACGGTTGTAATGTTGTAATAATCAATCTACATCCTAGGATTTTATTTTTTTCCAAAAATATTGAAAATTGAGTTAAATAAACGACTTTGAAGTTTTTTTTAGAGTAGAGAATCCATAACTGCCCGCAAATCCAAAACCCTCATAACTTTTGACTCATTGATTGAAATGGAGTGACTCAAAGCTTTTTAAGTATATATAAATGTAGAGAACCAATTTCAAAAAAAAAATTCCGGAAAAAATGATTCTTTTTTATCTGCCCAAACTGCCCGGTTACAAAAAAAAGTAACATATCAGGTCACAACTTTTGACTCGTATTTCAAAATGTCATGAAACTTGGTACACATGAAGATATTCCTCGCCCCCACCTTCTATTAAAATTTCAGCCTCAAATATGGATATCTCTAGTCACACGTACCTGCCCAAAATTTGTATACAACCAAAAAACACATGTTGGTCCTTTAGGGGTTAAGAGGCCATTGGTGGGGCAATCCTTCTTCTCCAGCTTGCAAAATGGACTGCCGGGCTTGCAACCTGGCTTGCATTTTGCAAGCCAGGTGGTGATGCTCTTAGTTTGTGGACAGTTCTACGGCATCGGAATTGAATTGCATGCTGGTGGGGTATGAGAATCTCAGGGCTTCAGCCAGTTCAGCCAGCCAAGTCGATGCAGCCATTCTTTTCATGTTATGGACTAACTTAGAGCATCACCACCCGGCTTGCAAAATGCAAACCAGGTTGCAAGCCTGCCAGTCCATTTTGCAAGCCGGGGAAGAAGGGTTGCTCCACTCACAGCTTCTTAAGAGGCCATCGCCATCCAATGAGCTACGTCCACATTCATGGATCATGTCCTTGTTTTTTGGGAAAGTGGAAAAGTGCTTGTCTCATGCGGTTTGCAAGCCGGTTTGCAAGCCACCCTTTGGCTTGCAAAAGAGCCCGGTTTTGCAAGCCACCGGAGGCTTTTGGCTTGGCCTCTTAATAAGTTCATCCATTATACAAGACGGGTGGAACAATTTTGCAAGCCGCTCTTAACAAGTCATCCAATATGCAAGACCTGTGGGGATGCTCTTAGATGATGCTCAAAGAGCCAAGAAGTTCAAGAGCATTATGGAACATAATGTCAAGGCTAATAGTTCATCACATACGTTCGTATCCTTAATTTTTGCAAATCTAAGGGCATAGAAAGAGGAGCTATGTTATGAGTTATAACGCTTTTCTGACTATCCAATGGAATGGTGACAAATCTGCCTTGAAAACTGGACTTGGATGGGCAAAGTATTGCCAGATTCCTCCAAATATTGATTCTACTTCCGAGAGGAAATTCATGATAAGGACAACAATTTGCTTTTATATAGACACACGGTAGTTGAAAATTGCCTGAAATTGTATGTTAGCTATCAAAATGATGGAAGCAATCACCAAAATTTGTAGATCACTCAAACTTAGAGGCACCCCAGGTGGTGAAAAGTGGAAATTGAGAAAAAGAAAGAATGAGGTGCTCAAAGTGTTAGTGTGTGGCATATCTTTGTTGCAAAACTTATGATGAAGTGTGTATTAGAAGGCACCATTATCATCACTATCTATATATTATCAACACCTTGAAAAATACCATGAATGTTCAAGGAAGGTATGGTAAACCGTTAGTAGATGAACTTATGGGGAGAAGTCATTAAACAAGCGTAATTCTATAAATCCACTCCATATTGGTATGAATTATATTATTTGCAATACACTTCTTTTATCCAATGTAGTGTTGAAATGTTAATCATTCAAAAAGGGTGTTTCACTTAAAGCAACTAGGAATATAACATTATATGACACTAAAAAAAGTTGCCCCCAAACCCCTGAGATAAGCCTAAAAATCCATAATTGTTTGGTTCAATATGTCTGTCCAATAGAGACATCCAGTGACTTCAACGGCCTGATGTGACATCCTTGATCTAAAAAAGTATTCATAGTTGGTGAAGTTGCTTGGACATCTTGTCTATACAATGATGCTAGGCTGTGGGCATAAAGACATGAGCCTACAACTCTTAAACCTAGTTATAGTTATGTACCTACAACTATTTGGAGGTGTTCATAATATAGGTACACTATAACATGGAAAACGTCTATAATACAAGTATCTATAACACAAACACCTATAATTATATAAGGTGTCTGTAATATAGATGCATAGATTTATGGAATCATAGATTCTGTGCTCACATACTAGCATTCCCCTTTGTCCATATGTCTGGTCTAGAATTTCATTTTAGAGGACATATTAAATACTAAAGGTTTTTAATGTACAGTGGCCAAAAACTATCCCAAATGATAAAATCTTTGTTACTTTTTATCTCAGTAGATTCAAATATAAGATTTCTCAAATAACTCGTTAAATTCCAAAAATATTAAAGTAAAAAATCCCACTACGTATCTTGCAATAATTTTGTAATCCTCAACATAGTCAAAAGTTCTGAAAATTATTGTACCTAAAAGCTACTGTTCAACGACATATTGTCTAAATGGTGTTTTCACAAAATATTTGTACTGTTTAGATGTCACACACTCACATATTGCATGAACATCATTATGTCTACCACAGACTTGCCTTGAATTATAGAACCATTGGATTTGAAATTTTAAAAGAAGATGCATGAAATCTTTTGTTGTATTTCTTAGTTTGTGAATTTAAAAAAATTAATGGTACATTTTGCTAATTTGTCACAACAAGATTTTTATGATTTTTTTACCTTTGGTGAGTGCAAAAGTAATGATCTAGTGGTAAGTTTTGAAGCCCAGTTTTTACTTTCAACATGAAGTGATTGTACCAAAGGCACCTAAAAATAGTTAATATAGTCCCTTCTAGTTGCATGCAAAGACAATTGCGTCTTGCACCTATACAAAAGAAAACCTAGGGCCCTTGGAGGGCCAAGGTACCCGTAAAATAGTTTTTTTTTTTCTTAACCCCTAAATGCCTAAGCCTTTGCAAGTGTGTTTTTCCTATGAAAAAAGAGCATAAACTTATAGTTATCCCCAATGAAGCAAATTCTTTTTTTTTTCAAATCTAACCGTATAGATGTTTAAAGAGATTGCTTATATGCACACCAATTTGAGAGTGAAATTGCACTGGAGTTGTAAAACTAGTACAAGAGAAATGTATATTTTCTATTTTTTATATGCTGCCCCTCCCCACAGTGTTTGAGAAATTTGCATACAAAAGTTTTTTGGGATTGGAGGTGACATAAACAACCACAAATCATGTTAGTGCACTAAAATAAACTTTCAAAAAATTTAATTTCACTTGAAAAGCTATCAAACTCATTATACAATCCACCTTGCAATTGTTGAAATGAAATTTTTTTTATAAGTAGAAATCGCAAATAACTCCAAATTAACACTTGCATGTCTAAATTTTCAACGCTGAAAATCATGAAATTACTTTAGCCTTTCTAGTGGGACCATTTTCAAAGCAAACAAATAAGTACAATTTTTTAGATCTCAATTCAAATGAAATTGACAAGCTTTGCTTAAAGCTGGGAAATCAAGTAAAATTAGCAAGCTTTATTCTTCTACAATGAGACATATATGATTTTGAGGACCTCTCAAAAATAAAACATTTACCTTTTTCCGTGAAAAATAAAAGTTTTCAATAGTTAACCTTCAAAACTAACTTTAATTATTTTTAAAATGGTCAAAGGAATTAAACTACCCAAATCAAAAGTCCAAAACGAGCCTGAAATTTCAGAGCAATCAAATATAGTTGTTTAGGTAGTTAGAGGTTGACTAATTGCGTTTTTTCTGCTATTCTCATTCACCTTCAATCCCGATGTTGGATGCTTGTCAGTGGCTGAAAATCCAAATAAAAAGTGTTTAATAATCAAGGCTAAGAAGTATTAAAGCATCATAGCCTTGATTATTAAACACTTTCTACTCGGATGCATCTTCGCTTCAATCCAAATTAATTTTGGAAAAAAATGCAAATGCCCCAAAATAGTCAAATGGCTTACCATCAAGAGTTTTTTTTATACCAATGTGAAAGACTTATTTTGTGGACATTAAAAGTGCTTGAATGTGTGAGGAGAAGCTCTTTATAGAAGTTGCATAGTGGTAGGTATAATAATGCATGTGGGATATGTAATTGATTGGATTGAATAGGAGCTCCGCCGTTCAAAGTTAAGTGAAAAAAAAAATTGTATTAAAAGCAAAATTTTGGGCCTCATTTAAGCATAGTAAAATAATTTTTTTGGAAAAACTTTGAACTAAGAAAGTTGGAGAATCAAACTAAGTTTTATACCCAAAAATTATTTTATGATTTAAAGTGTTCAATCAAAAGTTATGGACAAAATTCAGACCAAATGTTTGAAAATGTCAAAGAATTTGTCAAAGAAAATGTTCCTTCAAACATCTTGTCTGAATTTTGTTCATAAATTCTTCTTTAAGACTTTAAAATAATTTTTTGATATGAAACTTAGCTTGATTCTCCAACTTTCTTAGTTCAAAGTTTTTCCAAGAAAATTATTTTACTATGCTTAAATGATGTCCAAAATTTTGCTTTTAATACAATTTCATTTATTCACATAACTATGAGCGGTGGAGCTCCTATTCATCCTAATTTACATATTGCACTTGCATTGCTTCCCCCACTACTACCCCACTTGTATGAAGAGGTTTCTATTTTCATCTCTAATCACACAAATTAAAGTATGTGGCTATTGTAGCTAGTTGCCTTCCAAAGCAACGAGCTTCAAAAGCCAATTAAATTGATTTAATTAGACTTAGTTGGATAATTTGATTTTTAATTTTCAAATTAAAACCTTGTTTAATATTTGCCTTTTTTTTTTTGAAACCCAAAGTCTGTTCCAATAGTGAACCAAGAACAAACAATGGAAAGCTTGTATTGGCCTTTTTTTTATCTTGTAAGTTAGGCAACAGGCTTGCTCGTATTGACTAGTTTTGCAAAATTCACATCATCTGACTATGCACTTCTTACAATTTTTGTAGGAAACCTACCTACGTATCAGTAGATTGGATGATCACTCTGGAGCAGTCCTCCGGAGGCCCTATAATTCTTCTAATGCAATCTCATTTCTAAAAATTTCTTATATCTTAAGTTTTTAAGATGAAATTATTCTAGTTTTTATAAGTTTTGTTTTTCTATTTATTAATGATTTAATACCTAAATGACTGAAGGAGTATCCAGACTTTCAAAATTGTAAAGATCTATTATAAAATGCAACTTAGAAGAATATTTTAATAATGACTCTCAAACAATAGTTGTAAAATGCTATTTATAAATCACATTCATACGGTTAGATCAACAAAATATATACCAACATTTTTCAATAAAATTTGAAGCCAAAAATTCCTTCTAAAATCAATTGTACATTGAATATTTATAATTTTTTAAATTATTTTATTCCTTTAAGTTCAAAATATAGAGTTCTAATTATGGTGACTTTTAAAGATTTTTATTTGATTTCTTGATTCAAGCCATTTTTGAAGGGTCATTTTTTGAACTAAAAAGGTTACTTTTGAGGCTAGACCTCCCGATACCTTTTGAATTATAGAATATCTGCAAAGCAAAATCTTCATTATCTAAACCATACAAATGCTAAAGAACTAATATAAGAATCTTCAAAAAAAATTGGCAGATGAAAAAACACATTTTGATGAATTTGGAATGTGTTTCTGTTCATTCTTTGTTCAAAATTTGCACTCATGGTCCTTTAGGAGTTAACCCCTAAAGGCCTAAAGCCATTTTTTTTGCAAAAAAACATTCAAAATTGCCATTTCTATAGAAGAGAGTAAAAAATTTGAAAACTGTTTTTTTTGCACATCTAACTATAGTATCTTATACCTAATTAATATGAGAATGTGTGGAAAAAGTTTCAGAATTTTTGTTTCTTTCTTGAAACACATGGACAATTCCATTGATAAAGTAGAAAGTATACAGAACCAGAAGACCAAATCCTTGGCAAGAATTTTTTCATTTTCAAAACAATTTCAAAGCAATCTTTTATAACAATCCAATAAAAGCGAGAGAAAGCAGGACCGAGGAAGGTTTCTGATAGTAGGCAAAGCCCAAAGTGGACCCTTGCCACACTAATTGAAAGTATCCATCTTAGATTCTTAGGGTGAGCCAAGAAAAAAATTTAGAATTTTTGACCTTACAGATTGCAAGATATCTGTATTTAACCCCTAAAGTCCCAAGGCCATTTTTCTATAAAAAAAAAAGGACTCAAAACTGCTAGTTCTGCTGCGTTCATCTAAGAAAAGAGAATTTTTTTTTTTAGAATCTGACCATAGGGTCTTGTACTTTACTTATCTCAGATCATGTGGTAAAAATTTCATAAAGTTTGACCGTACAGATTAGAAGATTTTAGCATTCAAAGTTGGAAAATTTTGATTTTTTTAACCCCTAAAGGTTTTTGACTATGTTTTCACCAAAACCGCTCACAAATTGCCATTTCTAACACAAGTACCAAATTTTAGAAAAAAAACATTTTTGAACACATGTAACTGTAGGAACTTGTAGTACATTGGTTTAAGAAGATGTGGAAAAAATTTCAGAATTTTCCACCATGTAGATTGCAAGATAATAGCGTTTGAATTGACAAACATCCTTTTTTAATCACTATAAAAATCTGGGTAGCTGCCCTTCACAAGGTCACATTTGTATGAAAAAATGTCCAAAATAGTGGTTACTCTTTAAATTCATTCTTCAAGGCAAGTTGGCTAAATGCTTGAAAATTTACAAGATCATTTGGAATTGTACAACATATAGGAAAAAAATAGTAAGTAGGAAGAGGTAGAGAATGACTCAAAATACTAAATTGTCAAGAATTTAATTATGGAATTGAAAAATGCCAATTCCAGCGGTTGTAATGTTTTAATAAACAATATTCACCCAATGTTTTTTGTTTTATTCAAAATATTGAAAATTGAGTTAGAGAAAGGACTTCAAAGTTTATTTTAGAGTAGAGATTCCATAACTACCCTCTAACTAAGAATCCTCATAACTTTTGACTCGTTAATCCAAATGGAATGATTCAAAGCTTTCCAAGTACGTATAAATCTATAAAATCAATTTCAAATTTTAATTTTTCAAAATAGTGTTTTTTAAAGAATTTTTTTGAGCTGCCCAGACTACTCGCAGAATGGGAAAAATTACATATCATGCAATAACTTTTTACCCGTAAAGCCAAAAGTTATGAAAATTGTTGGGCCTTGAAGCTACTCCTTGGATACATCTAGTGTGAAAGTTTCAAAGAAAAAAATTAAAATTTTCATTTGTAGTGAGCTGCCCAAAATTGCTATGTTGCCAAAAAATGGTGTTTGGTCCTTTAGGGGTTAAACAATAACTTGCAATTTTAGATGACTTTGACCACCATTTGTAAAAAAATTTGCACTACAAACTCTGGATAATTGAGTTGAGAATCTCCAAAAAAAATCCAAAAAAATCCACTTGATTTTCATTCTTTAAAAATTGTTAAGTAGAAGTAGGTCCAAGGTTGAAAGAAAAACTAAATTGTTAATACACTATAATTCCAACGGTGAGATTGTTTTAGTAAGCAAAATTAGCCTTGTCAAACAATTCTTTTTGAAAAATAGTGAAAATTGCATTTAGAAATGAGCCCTACAAGTTATTTTTTGAAGAAGATGCTCTGATTGCTCAAAAAATAAGATTGTCTATAACTTTCGCTTAACAAATCCAAATGGGATGAATCAAATCTTCTTATATAGATGAAAATACAATCTATGAGAAAATAATTTTAACCCCTAAAGGACCATTGTTCCTTTGGGGGACAAATGCGTTTTTGGGCAGGTACCTACGGGCTGAAATTTTCTTCTGATTTTTTGAAACATTTTTTGGAGGTAGAAAACTTGATTAGCTTCATGGAAATATAGTTTTTTTCACAATCGGTGCTCGGGAACAAAAGTTATGACCAAATAAGCTCAAAACATGGGACGGCGAGCAACAAAAAAAATTTGCGATTTTTTATTTTTTATTTTTAAGTATTTTTTTTCTCATAGATTATATTTTTGTCTATCTAGAAAGATTTGATTCATTTCATTTGGATTTTGTATGAGAAAGTTATGGACATTCTTGTTTTTTGGGCAGTTAGAGCATCTTTTTGAAAAAAATAACTTCTAGGATGCATTTTTGGATGCAATTTTTCAAATTTTCAAACTTTTTTTTCATGGTCTGGTTTACTTGCTAGAACGATCTCACCGTTGGGATTTGTGCATTTTAATCCCACCTAAAATATATGAATATTTTAGATTTTCCTTCTATCTCATACCTACTTCTACTTAACAATTTTTTTAATAATGAAAACTAAGTTTTTTTGAACTTTTCTTTTTTGGCTAGATTCTCAACTTAATTATCTAGTACAAACATTAAAGCTCAAAACTTTGTAGTGCAAAAAATTAAAGTTAAAAATGTTCAAAATCAAAAAATCTAGTCCCACAATGTGCTAAAAAACTTGTTTTTTCCACTTTAAACGCAGATATCTTGCAATATGTGCGGTCAAAAATTCTGAAATTTTTCCACACACTCTCATACTAGTTAGGTGTAAGATCCTACGGTTAAATGTGGAAAAAAAACATTTTTCAAATTTTTTTACTTTTTGCTATAGAAATGGCAATTTTGAGTGTTTTTGGGCAGAAAAATGGCCTCAATCCTTTAGGGGTTAAAATTTAAAAAAAAAAAAATTGTGTGAGAAGATTGATGCTCGCCGCATCGAAAAATAGGACCTTTTGTGCCATAACTTTTGCTTCCGGGCACCAACTGAAATTGAAATTATATTCCTATAAAGCTAATGTATTTTTCTAACTTCACAAAAAGTTTCAAAAAATAATGATGAATACTGAAGCTGTAGTAACCTATCCAAAATCCATTTTGTCCCCCGAGGGGACAATGGGACTTTAGGGGTTAAAGTGAAAAAAACAAGTTTTTCAGCACGTCGTAGGACTAGATTTTTTGACTTTGAAAGTTTTTTCTTTAAATTTTTGCACTATTAATAGAATTTTGACTTTGAAAACTAGAATTTTTAATAGTTTAATGAACCCATTAAGAATTGACCATTGTGACAAATACTGCCTCAATGCACTCCAAAATTTAGAAAAAGACAAAAAGAACTTGTGAATGAATTTTTCAGGTTTGAATTTTTTGGTAAGCCAAATGTTTGAAATAAAAACACCAAATATTTTTATTTTCAGATTTAGATATCTATTTTTTATATTAATATTTTTTTTTATCCATTATATCTCTGAGTTAAATTTTCTTTTTGATGATTTTGGTTTTCAGATGTCATTTAGAGTTCAAATCCTTAGGTAGGCTTTGTAATGAAAGTGAAATGAAGAAATGTAATTGGGATTTTTAAAACTTCAAAGTATTGTCATGGTTTGGTCAAAGTATTATTAACCCCTAAAGGACTAGCATGTATTCTTTGTCAATATAGAAATTTTTGGTAGGTACATAAGACTAGAGATTTGTATATATTTTAGGCCCAAATTTTAATAGAAGTTGTGAACGAGGAATATCTTTCATATGAACAAAATTTTATGACATTTGGAAATATGAGTCAAAAATTTAAGCCTAATATGTTATTTTTTTTCCAACTGGGTAGTTTGGGCAGATTAGGAAAAACCAATTTTTCCATCAACAAAAATTTGAAATTGGTTTTCTAGATTCGTATATACATAGAAAGCTTTGAACGTCATTCCATTTTAATCAATGAAATGAAACTCGTAAAGGTTATATAGTGTTTTAGTTTGCGGGCAGTTGTGGATTCTCTATTCTAAAATAAACTTCGAAGTTGTTAACTTAACTCAATTTTCCAATATCTATGGAAAAAATTAAAATTATAGGATGCAGATTTTTTATTACAACATTACAACCATTGGGATTGGCATTTTTCAATTCCATAGCTAAATTCTTGACAATTTGATATTTTGAATCATACTCTACTTCTTTCTAATTACTTTTTTTTTCCTATATATTGTACAACTCTAAATGATGTGAAACTTTTCAAAGCATGTGGCTAACTTGTCTATGAAAATGAATCCAAAGAAGCACCACCATTTTGGATATTTTTTCATAGAAAAGCGAGCTTGTGAAGTATAGCTGCCCTGTTTTTCTCAAGGTCAAAAAAAACATTTCCGTGATTTGAAACACTCATATCTTTCAATTCATATGGTGGAAATGTTTGAAATTTTTGTCCACATGTTCTCAAGTTAGTTTACTACAAGATCCTATGGTCAGAGTTGTCATATTAGACAAAATCGGACGAATTGGACGGAATCAGGATTGACTGGTTGCAAACTTTGGAGGCCAATAAATTTTGCAAAAATTATCCAAATTGGACATATGAGATGTTTTTCGACATCTACAGAAACTGTAGATGCCGAAAAACATCTCATATGTCCAATTTGGATAATTTTTGCAAAATTTATTGGCCTCCAAAGTTTGCAGCCAATCAACCCTGATTCCGTCGGATTCATCCGATTCTGTCCGATATGACAACTCTGCGTATGGTTACATGTGTCCAAAAATGTTTTTTTTCCAAAATTCGGTACGTCTACAACAAATGGCAGTTTTAAGAGTGTTTCGGAATATAGCCGGAAAAACTGAAAAAAATTTCTAAACGCCTGAACTAGAAAGCAGTAAAGCAAGATTCTCAGGATTTCCAGGACTCTTAACTTGCTCATCACGCACCGGACAGAGCTAAAAAAGCCAAAAAGTAATGCAACTAATGCACAATTAGCGCCATGTCAATGGTTGGTACCAGGGCCCCACGATTAGACTGCTACAAATCCCGTGCACCACTCACAGGAGCCCCTTGGGCGGAGCACCCGGAGCAGGGACATGGGCTGCTGTACGATTTACTACCTCGAAATTAACTGTCTTGTCTTGCCTTGTACAGTAATACTCTACAAAGGTACACTAAATTGAAGTGGGGCCACATACTGTACAGTATATATGCTTTTTTCTATTTTGTTTTGGCTCAGACACATTGAAATTTATTTCAACGGCGAAACGAAGTACAGTACAGTACAGTACAGTATTCGTTTCGAAAGAGGCCGGGGCCGGTGATGTTCGAATACTACTGTAGCAAATGGCCCTGAAAAGTTGACAGCCTTTGCCAAATGGCTGAAACTACAGTGGCTGGAACACCCCGCCCTGGCCTGCCGCTACGATGTGAAGCGCACCTTCTAGAACGTTCAGCCCCCCATGATGTTACAAAGAATATCCTGCAGCGGTATATAAGTTGCCGCACATCGATCATGCGCTCCCAGACATGGCATCCTGCAGGGTTCTGCCGGCAGTGGAATCTTAGTTGTACCCGGCCGGTGCGAGTGGTTGGTCCACTGCAATTAAATTCAAATTCGATCCACTCCAGTGATGACTGATCGATCCGCACTATTGGATTCCTCACTAGATTAGCTTGCTAATTGGTCGACACGCGAATCCACTCACCCACGGTATTCAAACCGACACTACTAGCTAGCTAGCTAGCATGCATATATCGCCATGCACTGACCAAGGGAGCTCTGATCGAGGTCACGGTTGCAGGGCTTGGAAACTGGAACTGCTTGCAGACTGAGCCAATTTTCACACTTGCATGAAGGAATCTAGCGTGTGTCCGATTTTGCGCAGATATGGTCACACCCAATGGGATGAATGGAAATTCGCAGATCGAGCCGGCAACGTCGTGCAGCAGGCAGGGCAGGGGATTCAGGTAGAATGGTCTACCTGATCTGGTACATACATAGTGATCACTTTGTAGCTAGCTAGCTAGGTAGTCTCAATTAGTGGACATTTGCATTGGGGAGCACGCTAGCGAGCTTGGCCACTAATCAGCATCTATCCGTGCAGCTCATTTTCAGTCTATACTAGCTAGTCGATCATTTCAAGCTACTAGCCTGCTCCTCTAGCTCATTGCTCTGGTCACTGTTAATAAGTTATTCGATTCGTGGCAGACCGGCCACTGGCTCCAGCTGCACTTTCAAGCGTTGCTGAAGTTATAACCACCTAATTGCTGCTGCAATGGATTGGTCAGTCATTTTCGTGTAACAGAGTGCCTAACTTTGTGACCTTCAAGGGCACATCTGAGGTTCCTGACAGATAACTATAAAAGACGTCAATTTCGTTAAATCGGCGATATTCCAGAACTTTGGCGCGGTTCAGGCCGCGTGACCTGACCCCAAAATCTATACCTGTCGTAGTTTGTGGCCTGAAGTTAGACCTTTTTGAAGATGTAAGTCACAAATTCTGACTTGTGGAATATCGGCAATTTATTTAACGAAATTGACGTTAATTAAAAAGTGCCAATTTCTTGGAAATTTGCTATTTTATTTAACGAATATGGTTATCAATATTTGAAGAACAAATTTTAGGTTTTGGCGTTTGTATGTAATCAACTAATTAAGGCCTAACGAATGAAGGCGTTTGATGTTTCATTCTGAATGCTTGGGATCACAGTTGAAGCAGGATTCAGGGGCTTTGAAAGTCATCATTGGAAACTTTTGTCTTCAACCGTACCAGAGGATTGCTGTACAAAGTTCTATTCTCTTCTTGATTGATGCGGGGATCGAATTGCCCTTTTCAAATGGATCATACAGTAGTATCTGCTGAGTCTCCTCTCTTTAACAACCACATATGAGGATATGTTCATGTAATCTAGATATCCAGGGTAAATATATATATTTCCCTGCGGATCCATCCCGACCGGCTATATGGAACCATGCCCGAATTTGCGAACGTGATGATTACTCCCACAACACGAGGAGCAATCGTGGCTCTGATAAACTTAAACCAGGTGATGCGGTACCATGGTGGTGACGACATCAATGGTGATGAGATTAATTTAGTAAGTAAAATTTTGACAGAAATGAGATTTGCAGTTAAAAATAAACTGTGGGAAGCAGAACAATACTGTAGCACTTGATCTTTTTTTGAAATAGCCTAAATGATATCTTCATGCGCACTGAGCTGCAAGGACCGGGAAATGTCCATAATTCTTGGAAAGCTAGCACCGCCTCAAAGGCAAAAAAAAAGGAAAAGAATCAGAGCATTTCTGGAGAGGAGGCAGGAAAGGCAAGAAGCAGTCGCCTCAGCAATTGCGCATCTGGTGGAAGCCATACACATTATGACCTAGGTGCACAACAGTGCAGATCTGGTACCTCGCTTATTCAACTCGACGAGGGGTGGGGTGGGGGTTGCGGGGCAAATGTTAACGAATTTCCAGCACGATGCTTGTGTGGTGCAGTGATTTTCGAATTCTATATTCTACCGAATTCAAGTCATTCGATATTACTAGTACAAAGAAAAGCCTCAAAATCGAGTCAAATAAGCTGGCCCCCACTTGATGATTGCCATATGCCAACTCAAGATCTTTCTGGTTTAAAATCTTTAAAATGAGCTTGAGCAACAATGTCCCTAATCTCTCCACAGACCGAATTCTAGGGTTTACCATTAGTTGGCGCTGTCTGTAATTATCAGAGCGAGATCGTATCTTTGAGCGCACTAATCAACAGGGAATATTTTGGAATTATTTGACGACCTTACTATTCACCATTGTCAATTTAACTGTCGCTCACCAATAAATTCTCACCTTCTACAGTAGATATTGGCTGATCAATGCTCCCCTTAAAGAATTAATTTCGGGTTATTAAACCCAAGGATATTGTAAATGGCTCCAGCAAACATGCAACCAACTGCTGGATATGTTGCATGTGGTCCTTATTGGTCAACTGGGCCGGTGAAAAATATGAAATTTGGTGCATCCAGAAATGTACTCGCCTTGAGACTGTGTTGCATTGAGACGCACAACTGCACGCTTGGATCAGTCATTTGCGCATTTAAAAACTGGGGTACTTGCAGGAGATGTTACACCTTTCGGTTGCAAAGGGCCCAAACACCAACCACCGCTCCCAAGTGAAGGATTGGTGCAGTACGTGAGAGCGTGTGAATTCGCTTCTGCTACTGTGTCAGCTTGTCAGGTACGTCGCGTCTACACATGAACCAAGCGCCGGATCAACAGTGCGCACATTAAAATTCGGTGACTCCCATTGTAACCTTGCTGCGCTAGTAGCTGGCTGTCACTGCGTGTACGAATCCACGTACATTTATATTAATTTAAGTTAAAAGAATTCCGTGGCGCACTATTGCTAGTGACTCTTCAAATCCCTTCGATTTCAACACTGAAAACACTAAAACAAGGCGTATTATAGAACTGAGGGACCTGTTAAAAGTGACTGTTCCTTGAAATTGTAAAACACATTATAACACCATGTCGATAGGGATTCAAAGAAATGGTGGAACTGATCTTTGTATACAACTTGAATGTACAAATCTAGAATAGGTGAAGGATCCAATGATAACTATACTCAGGCCTTGTAGACTAATATGACCTCTAAAATGACATACTGGAAAGAAAGTCTTGCACACACTTGCCACACTATCATTCGCGGGCACACACGATACATACTCAGACTCTGTGATAGTGATGTTTTTGGGAACCCCAGGCCCCAGGGAGGTCCGCTGATTAAGGTAAGGGCACCTAATTGCGACCCCGACCTCATTGTGTCACTATGTACACGTTTTCTTTATTTCAGATGCTACATCTAGGATGATCATTCTTGTCTTATGAGATTTGTGCAACATGAATAAGAGAAGAATGAAAACTCTAGATTTTGATTTAGTTTCTCAAATTGAACTTCAATATGCATTGTGATGCATTAACCCCTAAATGCCCAAGGCCAGTTTTGGACTTCCTGGAATTTGCTCTAAATTGAACAAAATGCCAACATTTTGATCAGTTGTATCAATTTTTTTTGAATTGTAACCGTACAAATTCAAACTAGATATGTTAGAGATCTCATAGGAAAAGAAAACACAACAATATCACTTATGGAGTGAAAGATTGTAATGTTTGACCATGAAGGTGCTAAAACTGCAAAAATCTTTCAATCTTCTTTACACAAATCAAATCTAAAAAGTTGGTGACCAGAAATATATGAGGTTAAAGAGCCTAACTTGTATAACCCCAATCAATTTACGGCTTCTTAAAATCTACTCCATAATTTTTTTAAATGAATTGTGAATGCAAATTTTCTTCCAAGATCTAGTGTATTTGAGGCTCATTTCCAAGAGCTCTCAACACTATGGGCAATCAAGATTGCACTAGGTACCCTTGTACTAAATCATGAATAGAAAATTCACTATCATTTATTTTCAAGATCAGATTTTTGCAGCTAAAATTAGACTTCAAGAAGAACTTACTAAAAAAATAAACTACTAAAAATAGCAACCCGGTTAGGTTTTATTTAACTTCAAAGTTTTGCAAACACCACATTTGGGTGCCTCGGGCATTTAGGGGTTAAGAGCATCCCCACTCCAACTCAACAAGTGGCTCAAACTAGGCAAATGGCCGTGCCCGGCCATAATGAGTGCCCCATGGCACGCACGGCGAGGGCCAAAAAATGGCCGGGCACGGCCAAATTTGAAGAGCACCCAGCCAAATGAAGAGTCTTGCTTGCGGCTCAGTATGAGTTATTTTATCTTTATTCTAAGTTTCGAGAGACCTTTTCATTTATTCCCCAAGTTTCGAGAGACCTTTTCATTAATGAATGTCTTTCCTCGAGTAGGCATTCATGAGATAGCACTTGGGGGCCGTGTAAAACCGGTTTCCCGTGTTTGTAACCCGTGTTGCCGTGGGGCACATGGGCCGGGCTTGGTCAAATGACACTCCAAGTGCTCCCTGGCCATGCCATTTGGCCGTGCCTGGAGTGGGGATGCTCTAAGAGCATCCCCAACCGTCTTGCATATTGGATGACTTGTTAAGAGAGGCTTGCAAAATTGCCCCACCCGTCTTGCATAATGGATGAACTTGTTAAGAGGCCAAGCCAAAAGCCGCCGGTGGCTTGCAAAACCGGGCTCTTTTGCAAGCCAAAGGGTGGCTTGCAAACCGCATGAGACAAACACTTTTCCACTTTCCCAAAAAGCAAGGACATGATCCGTGAATGTGGACGTAGCTCATTGGATGGTGATGGCCTCTTAAGAGGCCATGGGTGGGGCGACCCTTCTTCCCCGGCTTGCAAAATGGACTGCCAGGCTTGCAACCTGGCTTGCATTTTGCAAGCCGGGTGGTGATGCTCAAGGTTGGGATTGTAATTGGGTGAACTTACCTTTAGAGAGGTCAGGTGTAATATTTGAAAGGGAATAAAAGTTATGAGATCCCTGCCATGAAGAGCTGGATGTGATCTTCTAATTTTTACCCTAACCCCAAAATTAAACCTCATTTGATGATTGCCATGATCAACTCAGTCCAAGACGAGCTCGTCTGCTGTGCAGAAACGTGCAACATCATGCATGTGGGGTCGAGAGAATTGAATAGCGTCTGGCCCAAGTCACCGGCCGTACTCGTGGAATAAAGCTTTCCGGCAGCTTATTGCTTCGAGAGGTGTGCAAGGAGTACTACTTATTGCTGGCAAGCCTTCCTCTCCCAGCTAAGCTCCAACATGAAATTTTATTGACCCATGAAAAGCTAGTGCAACTTTGCAGAGTTCTATGGATCCGTGTCAAGTGTAAACTCGGATGTTGGATTGTGCTCTGTCTTACTCTCTTGCATGAAACAAGAAATCAGCATTTCAGTCTGAAACAGAATGTAGGCAGGCCCTTCCATTCCAATCTCAAGCGGTGCACGCCCTTCTAACAAATTTATCTGGCCTGGTGCTTGGTCCATCTGGGTGCACTTCGACAGCCCAGCAAGCAAGCACGCCCAGTGCTGCATGTGGTGTCACAAAACAATAATAAATGGATGCCTTTGCCTGTTGACCTGTTGTGCTTGTTCGTAAGTTCGTACATCGATGATGTTACTCAGAGACACCCCTACACGCAATACTAAAACATTTGGGGAGCAGAATTGGAGCGAATCATTCGGTGCCGAAACCTAGGAACTTGTACTCTCTGGTTTAGCTACAATCACTGAAGTCTGTGGATATCTATCTACTGAAGCGCTTCAATAGAGGAACTCAGCTTATAGTGAACTTCTTATTCTTCTGTAGAAGGGGATCCTTTCACTCGAGCAAATCCTCAAAATTTAACACAACTTCGGGATTCTGTTTCCATATATCCGGGAGGTTGAAACATCCCTGACACTGTTTCAATTATTTTATTATGAAGTTTTCATTTGCACTAGTGTTTTATGATGATGCCAAGGCAGTTGTGTGTCAGGATCATTCATTGGCTAGTTAGAAAGAGGACTACAATCGTAATCCTTCTTCTCAATCTAATCCCTTCTCTTAGGTCAACCAAAAAGTACGACATACTTGGTTCAGTAGTAAGGCTTTTTGCCAGCTCATGTTGAGAACTTAGTGTCAAATTATGGAATTTCTAAAAACCTCCGGTGGCATGGGAAGAAGGAATTTTCTTGTGGTTACAAAAACCGAGTGAGGAAGTGAGAAGTCGACCAAATCCATAGTCTCCAGAAAAGAAAGTTCAAGGGTCGTAGGAATCTCACAGAATTTTGTATGACACAATCTAAGATCCACACCCAAACTAATGGAAGATTACAAAGCAGCACCGGCCAAAACAGAGATGCTTTTGCGCTCGTGTTTTACAAAGGGCTTCAGATCAGTCTAATCGAAAAAGGGGAGAGATATCCTTTTCCGGGAGTAAAGGATAAAAAGGACGCTGAATAGCGTTGCCAAAACTGCAACAATCTGAAGCAACAGAGGCAGAAAACGCAACACACCCTGGCGTGATGGTTTTTTCCTGGAAGTTCTCTTCAACAACTGTTGATCCGAAAATGAGAAATCACCTTCGGCAGGCAGCAATTTTGTTCTTGTCACCACTTCTTCAACTGTGAGTCCTTCTTCCGTTTCCCTAACGTTGTAAACAGAGGAATGCACTTCACTTTCATCACCTGAAGGAATAGGAAGAAGAGTTGACCTCTTCACAACCTCACGCACTTTGACACCCTCTGGAGTTTCTTCGGCATCGGAAACCGAAGAAACCACAGACGATTTTATCTGCAGACAGGCTTCTGAACCTTCAGTAATCCTCTTCCTTGTACCGACTTTCCCATCCCATATGCTTTGAGCCTTTTCGGCTTCGTCCCTCTCCTTTGTAAACTCTTTCATTTGATGTTCACTGCCGTTTGAGCCATCTGCCTCCGAAGAAGTTGGAAGCTTTGAAATTGTAGCTTTCAGAACCTTGAAATCGTTCACTGACTCCCACCGACTTGATTCATCGAAGATAACTCCTTTATCAGCACCCACGTCTGCATGGGCTTTTGACTTCTTTTCAGCTTTCTCCTCTCCACCTGCCTTGGTCTTGCGCCGCTGTTTCGACTCTCCGGACGTCGCTCTTCGATGCTTCTTCTGCACTTGCAATGTCCTGAAACCGTTAGTACATCTGAGGCACGACAAGTTTTATGAATCAACGCTTTACTGAATTATGCCCTAAAGGACCACGTATTCACGACTTGAAAATCATTTTGTGGAAAATGTAATTCAGGTGGGGCTCAATCAAACATTGAAACACACTGCATATGCTGGTGAAAACGTAAATAAAACTGAACAAAATAAAGTCCTTATATGACCAACTCAAACCGCTGTAACAAGAATGAGACCATCTTCGGCCTCGTGTTCCCTTGGGGGTTATTACACCAGTTGCTTTACTGAAGTTGGTGTGAGTCTTCAGCATACAGTTTTTCAATTTCCAAGGAAAGAGACACTCATAGAAAAGGTGAGGTGAGATAAA
Organism: Neckera pumila; assembly: GCA_963969595.1. Taxonomy (NCBI): domain Eukaryota; kingdom Viridiplantae; phylum Streptophyta; class Bryopsida; order Hypnales; family Neckeraceae; genus Neckera; species Neckera pumila. The sequence continues at coordinate 41,713,826 of OZ018409.1, read as the reverse complement.
ATACAGGGCAATAAGGGGGTCAATCCTCCCTGGCCGTTTCCAAGGCTGCACAAATAAGATAACACGAAGCAGAACTAGGAGAGCAAATGGGAGTCCACACAAATAGTAGAAAAAGTGTAATTTAGGGTTTGGTTTACCTGCGTCGAAGATAATTTCTCCGAAGAGCCGCTTGTATTCGCCGACTCCTTTTTAGCAAACTCCTTACTGTACAGGTAGTAAGTATCAGGCTATTCTTTATGGTGAACAATAGATCATCTGCGAACTTGGATGAGCTCTCATCAAGATTAGGTACATCTTCATAACCACTGAAAATATCAAATGTACAAATTTGAAGCGCGATATAATGAGAAGGGCAAATTTTCATGTCAAATAGGTCGAGAAGCAGTTGTACAGAGACATCACATGAACAAAACGAATGAGTGGGCCACCTTAAAAAAAAAAGTTTATCTGAAGTAAAATTCTGAAATCGGTGGCGTTGAGGAACCATTGGCACTAGTGTCATTGCGCAACTCCAACACACAACATACTAGCCCCTGTGAAGGTGCAAAACAATGCAATGGAACGGTCACTAAGGATACGTTTTGGTGCAGTAAAATCAGAACTAACGATCGTCACCAATGATGTAGTCACTGTAAATTTAATGCAAAGATTCCAAATGACAAGAACCAGAGGCCACTAAGTAATTTAGAACTTTAGAATGCGAGATGAAGATAACCAGATGCTACTATAACAGGGACGACCTATGGTTGGACATGACTTGTTGTCACCATTGCAGAAGTTTGACATCCTCAAACGCATGAGTTATTCCGCATGAATTGGTCAAATTTCTGCAAACGGGTTAACTCATACGTTTGAAATGGTTAACCCATTTGGACTGAAAAATATTTATGACCAATTCAATTGATCATCTTATGACAAGTATAGTCCAGTAGGGTCCAAAATTTATATGATTAGAATCAATGAAGAACATTGCGTGTGTTGGTCACAAAATAAATGAAACTGGGTAAAAGAAAGTCTCCATATGATCTACTCAAAACTGCTCAAGAAAACATAAAGCCCAATTCGTTCCCCTCAGTCCGACCACAATAAATTCATTTTTCTCCATTCGTGTAACCACAGCAAACGACAAACTCTGTTCAACACATAGACTGAAACGTACACAAAGTAATATTCTTGAGTAATAGTGGCATGTCACCTTTCGAGAACAATGCCAACTAAAGCAAAACTGACGTCATTTAGGTCAAAGCCATGCCAATAAAATCAAAATTAAATTAAAACATACTCACATGTGAACTCAATGGCCCATTGCCTTGAGAAGCTCTCACTTATTCAAATTGAGTTCAACTTTGCAAGGTAAGAAGTCAAGGGATTGCTTCTCATGCGATTTTGAAAGAGCAGTTCTCTAGAATGTTATGAAGAGCCTGCGATGATTACACAAGTGTCGATTGAAAATCTGTCATGCTGATAGTGAGGTACAAAAACTCAAGGCCACGTGCTCACCTTGCACGATTTGTCGAGGAATTCGATGCGCGCTCCTGGTAATCCTCATCTTCATCCTCTTCCTCGTGATCCTTGCCTCCATTCTCAGCAGCTTTGGAATGTGACATCCCCTTAATGTTGACAAACCCACCCCCCTCGCTCACTGACAACTGCTTCTTCCCTTTCCGAGATTTCAAAGAACCTGAATCATGGCGAGCATGATGGCGAGTCTCATTAGGTTTAGGGTTTAAACTATTATCCCTGCGTCCCACTGGATCCTGGCTCACAAAAATCTCGTCTTCTTCCGCGATTTCATCATCGGGGATGATCTCAGAGAAGGAGTCGGCGTATTTCGAGCGGTTTGGGTCTCGTTTGCGACTCACGACCTCGTGATCAGGTTCATCGTTTTCGAGGTTGGCGAGCTTGATCCGTTGGACTTGGGCTTGCAATGGCAGATTGCGGTTTTTTCCTTCCTTGAAGATTGATTCCAGAGTCTCGACGTCCTCGTCTTTCTGCGGCGTCCGTTTCTCCTTTTGTAGCACCGAAAAAAGCTTGCCCACGACACCAAGTCCGGCCACTGTTGCTACGCCCAGGATGACATTCCATTGTGTTTGGTTCAACTTCTTCTTGCTATGGACGACGACACTTCGTCCTTCGAGAGACTCCGTGTCTTCCATTATCGCCTACTGGACCACGGATTCATGGTTATGAAACGATTGTGAAAAATCACAAATTCAAATGCAGACGAAATTTGATATCATTGAAGAACATTGCACGTACAATGATATCAGAATTCATAAATTAACAATAACTACCGAAGCTCTCCAAATGACCTAGCTTAACAATCATGAGGCCCAACTCAGGTCCTTCAGAGCTAAATTTCCCCAAGTTTTCAAATAAACACCACAGCATCAAATATATGCGAAGCTTTGAATCACCCACCAGTCGCCAAATGGGAACGAAATTTTGATATCAGCGAAGAACATTGCACATATATTGGACACAAAATTGATATAATTTTACAAAAAGAAGCTCTCCAAATGACCTGGCTAAACAACCATGAGGGACGACTTAGATCCTTGAAAGCTTAATTTCCCCAAATTGAAAGAAAAGTCACAAGTCAGATAAGATGTATCACGTATGCGAAAGTTTGACTCACCCCCCAGTCGCTAAAAGCTCAATTGTAAAGCCATTACGGTTCCGAAAAAACTCTTTCCAATGACGTCGACCTTAAAACCCAATTGCACCTCACTCAAATCCAAACCGAAACCTCTCCCAAATAATATATCCAACGAAACTTCGACCCAAAAAACACCCCCACTTCAAATTCTCCCCATTCTCCCCATTTTGCACATTCTGCACATTCTGCAATCTCTACAAATTGTGCAAGTGTGCAAATTGTGCGAATTGCTTACCACTGGAATCACTCAGCCAATTGGCGAAACCCAACTGCAGCCTCTCGTAAAGATATACAGTACAGTGCAAGGGCTTGGCAAATCCAGTGATTACAGTATTTGTCGTTCAAGTGTTTGGAAGGCAGTCCAGTCCCTCACCTGGTCTCTCTTTGCAATCCTGGGTAAGTAAATGGTAGGCAGGGAGTGTGAAGGGGGATGGGATGGCGCCACGTGGGGGTTTCTGGGATAAATGATGCCAGATGGCAAGTGCCAGGTGGGATTCTAGTGGGGTGATGGGCATGAGCACAATGGACTTGCCACTTGTCCAGGCCCTGGGGACTGCTTCTCTCGCTGTTGATACAAAGGTGGGGGTGAGAGTTTGAAACCACACAAAGGGACAGAAATGCCGGAAGACTATCTCCTGCAGCCCTCCAAAAAAACCCCAAGCAAAATAAGGCCGTATTTGAAGGGGTCCCTAACCCCTCTATACACTATATACTCTCGGAATTAGCAAGTCATCATAAAAAATGATAGCTTATTTATTGCTTTTGCAGGTTTTGTGATTTGTAATTGGTTGGAAGTATATTTTAGGGAGTTGCACTGTCCAGGATACAAGTGTCCATCCCCTCTATATTGGATGGATCTCAATTGAAGGAGCCTTACTATTGAGAGGGTTGTAGGAGATGCTCTAACTACACCTAAAATGAACCACTTCTCAAAATTGACACCGATTTTGAAGGAAAAATGAATAGAGAGGATACCCAAAAATAGTGCACATTACGAGGACAAGTGTAAGGTGAAGTTAAGGCCTATTTCTAATAATGTGCAGTTCAAGTAATAGCAATATAGAGGTGGCAACCTCACAAGTGGTGCATTTTGGGTTTACTTTATATTGATTTAACTTCTTGTCTATGACATGTTATAAACTACTAGTGTCTTTTCTCCGTGTGCATCAAATGGATTTTGGCATCACCTACATGACACTTTTAGCACCTTGCACTTTGCATTTTTGAAAATTTGTAACGAATTCACAATGCGACCTCAAATTATAGAACCACTTGCATTTTGATTCACAATCCTTCACCTATATACAAAAATTGTTGTTTGTTTTCTAGAGCATATTGGTCACTCCATAGAGCTTATTTGTGCAATTTTAGGTGTGATTACCTTATGAAGTCTTATCCATAGACAATTGAAGAGTTTGGAGATTGAGGTAGGCCTTAATCCTTGAACACCTAAATGCCCAACTGAAGGCTCCATGTTGTATTGTCGAGCAGGGCCTTTCTTTTTGGCTTTCTAGTGTCAGATTGCATCCAAAACAAATAATTTGGCTAATAAATGGCAACAAACCATAATGTTTCTTGCCATAAAACTTAGAATTAAAAAAAATCTTGGATGAAATCGCCAGGTTGTGGATGAAAATAGAATTTTGGACATGTGATATGTGCTAATGTGATATTCCCTATCTAATATGTAGATGAATGTTGAAATTTGAAGCACCACTATAATATTTTATATTGCCACTTTGGCACTTCATAAAAAATGAAAAAAAAAGCCCTCATATTGACTGAACTTTGAAGTTAACCTTTGAGAAAATACTATGGCTGAAAAGTGATTGATGGATGAGAAAGAATCTTTCTATTTAAAATAGAATCGCAAATGTTATTATTGAAATTTTGTGCAAAAATGCCAGAGGTCTTGCACATTGGTTTAACTTCCATGAGTGTTTTTTGGGTTCTTAAGCTAACAATCCACACTCCACATCAAAATGGATGATTTCCATGGTGACTAGATCATCATTTCAGGGTTAAATAAAATCTTACCAAAGTATGATTTTTTTATTTTTTATTTTTTAGTTGAATATCCTTTAAAGTATATTTTAGCATCAAACATCCAATTCTTGAAAAAAAATTGTTTGTAGTTTTCCTATTGAGGATTTTGTGCAAGGATATTTGTTGCAAATCTTGATGTTTTTAGTGTTAAAGTCTCTAAGAAATGTGCCTCACATACAATACTTTGGTGAAAAAATCAAATTGAAATCCATTTAAAAAAATTATAGAGTAAATTTTGAGAATCTGTTGTAATCAATTATGGCCTTATACATGTTATAGTATAACCTTTAACCTTATAGTTTTTCCATGACCTCAATTTTGGATTTGACATGTAAAAAGACGATTGAAAGACTTCAAATTTCTTTTATAGTTTTAACATCCTCTTCAATCCATAAGTGGTAACATTGAATTTTCTTTTCCTATGTGATCAACAACATGTCTAGTTTGAATTCGTATAGTTATAATTATAATAAAATTGATAAAACTTATCAAAATTTGGTCTTTTTGTTTATTTTTGAGCAAATATTAAGAAGCTCAAAAAGTCCTTAGGCAATTAGGAATTAAGGCAAGGTTTAAAGTGTGGAAGTATCCTCTAATTATGAATTGTACGCAAAATGATTTTTTTAAATGTATTTGATATAAAAGGCATATGAATGAAATTGTACAAATAGTGACAAAATTTTGAACCGATATTGAGTTGGATTCAATGACACATGGCACTTCCAATTTGAATAATTGTTGCATCTCCTATATGTCTCAAAAATTGCAAAATGGTCTCGTGTTCTAAATGTATGGTATTATATTTGACCATAATCAGGTTTAAATAACCCTGAAATACTGCAAAGACCAAAAAGTGGCCTACGGATGACTTTCATGATTACTATAGTAATGAAGAATGCACCTATTGTTCTGAAAATCAAATTATTTACAATAGGGCAATGTGCCTTGGTGATAGATCTCATCCTTTTAGGATTAAAATAACACGTAAATAAAGATGCTAATTACTGAATTGTCAATCCAATGGTGTATGTCTTACCATATTTTAATGCACAATTTATATTCTAAGAATTAAATATGGTGAAGCATACATCTACAAGGGTTAACCTTCAATTGCTATGGAGGATTAAATGTGTCCAATAAATCACATTCAAGAATGCACCTATTCATTTCCAATAAATGACATTCAAAGAATGCACCTATTCATTCAAGAATTTGATATTTTTAATTGATTACCTTAGCCATTGACCTCCTCTTTCAAAAAGCAACCCCAGAAGGCCACCTAGTATATAAAGACTTTGATAGATGACTCTTTCAATGAATCAAGGAATGCTCATACATCCCATCAATAGATACTTGTATTGGTAATGACCATTGCAAAAGGCCAGTTGATTCAAGGTTCAAATAGAGGCACATATTTCTTTTCCTAATTCCTATCTATATTTAAATTGCTCAAAGATGGACATCAATGCTTGATATGGAATAAGAATAACCAATAATAGGTGTAGTTACTTAACCAATAAATGATTGAATGTTTTGAACAAAACTAAACACTCAATTAAAGTAATTACACACGTGGATGCAATTCCTATCTAATTTTATCGCAATGTATATCCCAGCTTCATTTCAAAATCTAAATCTAGGTTGTCATTCTTCTCTTAATTATGTGGTACAAATCTCATAAGACAACTAAATATGATTATTTTAGATTTAGGTTTTGAATTTTTTTTAAATGTACATATTACGGAAGTGGAGATCACAAATTTGTCTATTTACCTTACATATATGTTTTATGGTTTTTTTGAACTTGAATTTAAAATAATCTTGAATCTTTATTTTAATGGTTAGAAACCAAGTTCATTTTTTAATTTGTTTTTTAAAGTAAGACAACCTAAATACATTAAAACCTGAAAATTTAATTTAATTTAATTTTAATTAGTAGTAAAAATACTAATATTTATACATGCCAAAAGTTGCATGCATATATTATATCAAATTTGTATAGACGCCTAAACTCTAATATTCCAATAAATAAGTAGAAATACTTCTAGCTTCAAATACAAAAATGCATCTATGAATACGTAAAAAAACACTCTATTAGTATGAGCTCTTGAGCATGGATGGAAAAGACTCTACTGGAAATCTGACTCTATTGAGAGTTAATGTTCATTCAAGTGCTTCATCCTTTAAACAAAGTCTATAATTGTGTAACCAAACTTAAAAGTCCCTCATTCAATATCCTCAATTTCTTTTCTATTTATGACTGGGTTTTTTTTTGGTTTTATTTTCAAACATGAAATCACATGTCAAAAATTTGTCATAAAATTATTAAATCCTTTTTATAAATTTCAAATTACCACAAATTTTTGAAAAGAAAATAAAGAAAATTCATATTAATTACAAATCATATCTCAAATGTCTAAAATTTTCATAATAAAAAAAAATTATAATGTAGAATATTGTATTCTAAGAAAAATTCATGTCATTCTATATTTAAAATGCAATTATAGACTGTCAACCTCAACCTTCAATAAAATGCTTATTTTAAGAACTTTTTCAAATTTTTAAGTGGTATAGAAATTATACTTTAGAAGCTTTATTTTGTTACCATTGCTCAAAAGCAAAAGTGATTATTTTGAATGTCAAAATCAAGTCTTAAGGAATAAAAGCTCAAAGTTTTGAAATACAATGGATAGTGTACCATTCTTTTGATAAACTAACCTATAAAAAATCTAAAAACAACTCAAATGTCTTGAGCTTAATTCAATGATGTTGTATACAAATAATTGAATGAAAATTATCCACTCTTCAATATGCACAAAGCCTAGTTGACCATCCAAAGGATACAAAACGTTTGCAACATCCTTCTAAGCTAAAGTCTTAGGCGATGAGAAAGTGGTTTCCAAAGTTTTTGAATCACAAAAAATTGGCAATTCGGAAAGACATTGACATGAATTTAGTAATAGAAGTCAGTGATTTTTTTGTAAGGAATCATTTGGTGAAGTGAGACTTAGAGGATACACCATGTCGGATTGTCATTATACAGTACAATACTTAGAAAGAAGTAAAAAAGATGGTAGAGGTTTCTGCTACCATCTTTTTATGCACAAATTGTGGCAAGATCTTAGAATTTAGTACTACTTTTAGGAGGGATGGGATGAAAAGACAGTTGTAGTGGCCTACAGTCTTTCAAAAAGAAGAGTGTCACAAAGAAATATTGCACATCCAACTATATATCATAGTTCTAGACGTTTAAGGTTAATTTCCAAGGTCTTTGTGGGGACAATCAAAATTGTAGCAAACCAACATTAGATTTACCTCTATTAATGGGTGAATGAAAGAAACACTTGTACCATTTCTTGCATTCTGTCAAATTTTTGGTTTTGGTTTTTTTTAATCATAACTTTTGTGTTTTAGGTCCAAATGACTCAAAATTTATAGGAAAGCTACTCATAACTATTATACACCTTTCCCTATTTTTCAAGATTTTTCAAAAATAATTTACTATTTTTAAACAGCCTTGATAATTTCTCACAATGGGTGATTTAGGGGGTTTAATCCAAAAAAACGAGTTTTAAGCTGGAATTTGGAGAGAATGGTCTTCTAATAGACTTATAGCTACTGCTCAAATGAATTTTAAAAATACTTATTTTTATATGGTGTACAAGTCCACAAAGAGAGCTCTTTGCTGCACTTTTTTCCAAAGGTATGCAATATTACTTTGGTGCATTATTTGGTCAAAATCCATCACCAAAAAGTTTTCTTAGATGAACAACTTTTAGATTTAAAAAAAAAATTAATACTATTTTTTTTCAATTTAAAAGGTCAAAAGCGGTATATTTTTCACTAGAGTTTTGGACATAGAATTCACCCTAGAGTCGGTGAAGAAAATACCACTTTTGACATTTTAATTTGTAAAAAATAGGAAGCTTTTTAAAAAAAATCTAAAAACTGTCCATTTGAGAAAACTTTTTGGTGATGGGATTTGACCCAAAAACTCACCAAAATAATGTTTCAAACCTTTGAAAATAATGCAAAAAGAAGCTATTTTTGTGGACTTCTACACCACATAAAAATAGGTATTTTTAAAAATCCTTTGGACTATAGCTATAAGTCTATTCAAAGACCATTTTCTCCAAATTGTAGCTCAAAATTTGTTTTTTTGGGTTAAAAGAAGTGTGAACCCCTTCTAAATCATCCATTGTGAGAAATTATTGAGGCTGTTTAAAAACAGTAAATTATTTTTGGAAAATCTTGAAAAATTGGAATAGGTGTATAATGGTTATGAGTAGCTTTCTTAAGTCATTTGGAGCTAAAACAAACAATTTATGGCCAAAAACAAAATAAAAAACTAGGGTGTGACAAATACTTTAAGTGTTTCTTGCATCCACCCAAATATTACTTACGCATTAGAATCAATAGAAAATGCAACACCTATAATTTTGTATGCAGAATAAGGAAAAATTTCTATATATCCAAACAATAGCACATGTATAAACCTTGTACTTTGGATATCAAACCTTGTTTTCTAATGTTATTTCCAATAGACTAGTTACTTCAAGTGCAACTTCTTTGAATCCAAAGTATGTCTACAATTCATTGTCGTTTCCATTTATACTAGCTGACTAGTTGTGTATGTCAACAATTCTTGTATTGCCATGTGCACACTCTACTATACACTGACTTTTTTCTCTATTTTCTCCCAAATTCAATGGTAGATCATGCCTCTCTCCTAAGAGAATTAGCAAAGTACATGCATAAACATCTATTCTATATGGTTACATTCTCTATTAGCACTCAACGAACTTCACAAACCTACCATGTTCAAAAGATTCTAGCAATATTAACGACACCTCCCTAACTAGTCAAGGACTTAGCCCCTAAAGGACAAAGGTCAATTTTTTGCCAAAAAACACTCAAAACTACCAATTCTGCTACATTCACCAAAAAAAACAATTTTTTGTTTTTTGAAAGTAACCAAAGGATCTTGTACTTCACTTGTTTGAGATCATGTGGTAAAAATTCATCAAGTTTGACCACACAGATTGGAATTATGAGCTTTCCAAGTTGGAAAAAAAGTTTTTTTGAGTACTACCGTATAGTTTCAACTGACTTTGACTACTTGCTCTACACAATGCTGAGCTTTAATTTCTCCATGTAGGAGACCATGTTAGATATATGTGGAAGGATTTTCAAACAAATTGGAGTAGTAGAAGGCACTGGAAAAATTCTTGCAATGCCAGAAGGTCTTCAAACTTGCATATAGACTAGACAAAATTGCAGACATTCTGTACATTTCAAAAATTCATATAACACAAATCTGAATAGTGAAATTGTATATATGTCCTTATTCAACAACATGGAAAAAACAATTAAGAAATAAATAAATTTACGGCCTTTAAAAGAATTATAAGTACCAAGGGTTTTTTTGGACTTGGTTTGTTTCAATAATGGGTTCCATCTGGGCCCTTCCATCTCCCCTCTTCGGGAGGGATGGCACAAGCGCTTAGACCATTGCCAGGCAAATACTAATCATTTTTACATTTTCATTATGATCTAGCTCAAAATGATCAATTCTCATAATTTGAATTCATATGTAGTTCCAAATTAGAAATATTTGTCATTTTCAAAATTTCCATTCATATCCATTTCCAAATTATAAATACTAATCATTTTCAAAATTCCATTTATATGTACTTCCAAATTATAAAGACAAATAATTTTTGAACTTTCCATTCATATCCAATTCCAAATTATAAGTACTAATGATTTTGGAAATTTTAATTCACATGTACCCTCACATATAAATACTTAGAGTTTTCAATATTTCTATTCATATCCAGTTCCAAATTACAAATACTTGGCATCCGCCATCCACCTGGCAAATTGCCGAGTTATTGGTGCTGGCTGGAAGAGGGCTCCATGCACTTGAGCCGTCCCCATGCTACGCCATGCCAAGGAAAAATTACAAGTACAGAGCTGAAATTGTTGCTGAAATTGAAGTTCAAAAGTTATTTTAAGAACATTTTGTGTGCCCTCTGTCGTTGCCACAACAAAAATAAAAGTAACAAATAGATACTCTTAGTTTTTTAATTCAAAAATAAATTTTTTATGCACGAAGAAGTGCAACTAAGGGCTTTGTTACAGTGAGAGGTTGTGTACTAATAAAATTCAAATAGAAAGCTTTATGCACGAAGGAGTGCAAGTGCTTGTTTTTTGGCGTTTGGACATGCAATATGAAATTAATGTTTTTTCTAAAATAAAACATTACTTAATTCAATTTTTTAATTTAAAAAAATACATAGCTTTCACACTGTAGGTCTAAACACCACAAAACTAACATGAATAGAAAGCTCTATACATGAAGGAGTGCAAGGGCTTTGTTTTGTGGCATTTGGTTCACATGGCCGCAATAGATCCTTCTTTATTTAGAATTAGTTACTTATTGGTTCAACCTTCATTGCTTAATTGATCTCTTATTTGCACTTGAATGTTGTTTATTCCTAAATGCTTGAGGCACCAGATTTTGGTGTCAACAATACTTTAAAGTTTAAAAAAATCCAACTAAGTTGCTAGTTTTAGTAATTCATATTTTTGAAAAATACTTTCTAAAGTCTAGTTTTAGCATCAAAAATCCAATTTTGAAAATGACTAATTATGATTTTTCTATTCAAGATTTTGTGCAAGGATGTCTATTGCAATCTTGACTTCCCATAGTATAGAGGGTTCTTGGAAATGAGCCTCAAATACATTAGATGTTGGAGAAAGAATTACAAGGTCAATGCAAGAAACACCATTCCTGGGGAATTGTTACAAGGAGTTTGTGGAAGCTTCTTTTCGCGATAACTTTTGAAGCATAACTTGCATGAAGTTGACTTTTTTTTATTGGAGATTATGTCTTGAGGTTAATCATATCTCATATTTTTCAGAATTTTTTTAAAAATCATTTTATATTTAAATTTAAATTTAGCTAATTTGTCACGTTTTGCAATTTAGGGGTTTTGAGTAAAGAGGAGTCCCCAAATTTTATGATTTAGAGCTGCAATTTCTATGGTCTATTTCCATAGTAGGAAATCATATTTCTACCAAGGGGCATTCAAAAATATTTTATTTTGAGTTGTCTACATCCATGCAAAGAAGGCTCTCTTATGCATTATTTAAGATGGATTTAAGATAAACTTTTTTGGTTAAATCTCTTCATCATGAAGTCTTCCCAAATGTTATATTTTTATTTTCTTTGAAAATTATTTTTCCTATTTTTTACAAATTAAAATGTCAAAGTTTGTGTTCTTTTTCAAAATTTTCAACTCACTCTTTTTTTTGAATATCTTTTGTTCTATATTCATTTTAGATCTGAAATTTTGGAGATATGCTACTTTTACAATTGCGTGCAAGGGTGTCCATTGCAAATCTTGATTTCTTGGTCTCCAACATTCTGAGAAATGAGTGTAAACTACAAATTATTTTGGAAAAAAATGCATTAGAAATTTATTTACAAAAACTGCAGAGTAGATTTTGAGAAGCCGTAATTAATTTGGCTTATACATAGAATGCCATTGAACCTCATATTTTTTTGGTGACCAATTTCTTAGATTTAACAAATGAAAAGAATTTTGAAAGACTTCAACATTTATTCACAATTTTTAGGGTTTCCATTATCGAACATTATAATCATCAAATTTATAAGTGATATTGTGCTATTTCTTTTTCTTATGTGATCTCTAACATGTCTGCTTTGAATTTGTATGGTTATAATTTTTAACCACTAAAAGACCAACATGTGTTTTTTGGCAACATAAAAATTTTGGACAGATACGTGTGACTAGAGATTTCTATAGTTTGGACTAAAACTTTAATAGAAGGTGGGGACAAAGAATATCTTTCATATGCACAAAATTTTAGGACATTTGGAAATATGAGTAAAAAGTTATTGCATGATATGTAGTTTGTTTCTCAACTCGGGCAGTCCGGGCAGATCAGAAAAATCACTTTTTCTTTAAATAAAAATTTGAAATTGGTTTATTAGATTTATATATACGTGGAAAGTCTTGAATCATTACATTTTGATCAATGAGTCAAAAGCTATGAGGAGTTTTAGTTTGTGCGCAGTTATGGATCCTTGACTCTAAAATAAACTTTGAAGCTCTTTATTTTACTTAATTTTCAATATTTTTTGAAAAAAAAAAATCATAGAATGTCGATTGTTTATAACAACATACAACCATTGGGATCAGCATTTTTCAGTTTCAAAACAAAATTCTCAACAATTTAGTATTTTGATCATTATCTACTTCTTTCTACTTACTCCGTACTATTTTTTTCCTATATGTTGTACAATTCCAAATGATCTGAAAGTTTTCCCTTGAAGAATGAATCCAAAGAAGCACAACCATTTGGGAAATTTTTTCATAATGATTTGACCTTCTGAATTGCAGCTGCCTATTTTTTTGTAGGACCAAACAAAGATTTTTGTCACTTCAAATGCTAATACCTTGCAATTTACTTGGTGAAAAATTCTAAATTTTTTTTTCCACATCTTCTCATACCAGAGTACTACAAGATTCTATGGATATATGTGTCCAAAAGTGATATATTTCAAAATTTTGGTCCTTGTACTAGAAATGGCAGTTTTGGAGAATTTTTGGTGAGAATATAGTCAAAATACTTTAGGGGTTAAAAAAATTGATAAAACTTATTTCAATGTTTGCTTTTTGAATTTATAGATTAAGTAACCACTGTGTTTTAAGCTCAAAAATTTGTAAGTAATTCCGTGAAGGTCCAAAACATATGAAACGAGTTTGTACAAATGCCAGTTCCATTTTACTTCCTACGAATTAACTCGAAACTGTTTCAAGGAGTTCAGCTTCCCCCAAAAGCAATCAGTTCTCAAATGCTCGCTTCAAGAGCAAAGTAAATTAATTCGTTTCCTAACCCTTATATGAAACAGTACTGTAGTGAAAAGAAGACGAAGCATAACATTCAGTATGAAAAGAAGACGAAGCCAGTGGCACCTGCGAAGAAACCACAAGATAAGCATAAGTCAAATTTGCAGTGGCTGTCCCACCATGCGGTAGAATTTCCGGACGAGGTTTTACTGGCTCAATGGGTGCCCGTATCTCGAGGGTAATACACCATAGGAAGAAAATTGATTGGAAGTTGCTTGCATGAACTCAACCGAGTGTTTTTTTTTGATTGAGAAAACAGAAAGGGTAAGATAGATGAATGAATGAATGAATGAATGAATGAATGACTAGAAGAAAATGCACAAATATAGCCTGATCAGCATAATATTTAAGTTCATGTTTGAGGTCATTTAGTCATGACCACCTAGACAAAAAGAGCTGCACCAAATGACTCCTACAAACACAACATCTACACTACCTTCCAAAATCAAACCGTTTCCATTAAGTAAACCAACCGACTTTAAACTAAGTCAACCACTTAAAATGTTACCTAATGCAACCAAGGCAATCGCATGTTTTGAGTAAGGAGAGAAAATCGTGATCTCTCCGCACTTCATCCTGCCTTCACAAAATGCACTGGCTCAAAAAGAAAGACTTAAGTAAGCCCCAAAGATACAAACAACCTAGTGATGACCCAAGACTCTTCCACAAGGGTATGTACAATATTCCACAGCATAGCCAGTGTTTCAGGCACGCCCTGAAAGTGAAGCGTAGGCTACAAGAAGCAGCCCAAGCAGTATCACCCAACAGGATGCCAGGACAGCAAGAGCCATCTGCCGTGTGGAATCAAGGTCGTTGAACCCATTTACCAAAATTTCCTCCATCTGTAATAACAAACAGGGGTCACACTTCTTAAGTAATCAGTTAATGGAAAAAAAATATGAACTAGTTATGAGGACTAATTAGATTTAAAGTATAGCCTCGTTATGAGGAATAACATGCCAAGCCATGAGAGTTTGGCGAGGACATTATTCCCATAACAAGGCTCTACATTCACATTACCAGACATTTTCTCAACTCTGCTCAATCAAGCTCAATCCAGGGAATAAGATAAGCGTCTAAGGTGGACAACACAACGCTAAATAAGGACAAAATTATGCGATATGCCCGGACTCTATATCCAATGCTTGGTTGCCACTTCTACCAAAATAGGCTCCATTACGGTTATGTTTGCAAATCACAACTTTGGACCAGTTAAGTGTGCTGCCAACCTTCACGAAGTAATCCAAGAAGCGTGTTTTATAGGTTAAATTCCGATCAGCTCGCTGCAGAGCGTACTCCAACATATCTAACAGCATTACGTCGTTTTCTGCGCACTGCGCTCCATCTTCCACAACACGCCCTGTGAATCCTGGAGCAACAACAAAAAGTCGGCTGCAGATGTTCAGACACTTTGGATTGCACATGTCGAAGCAAAAAGCTTGTAATATAAAACATAATGTACAGCTAGGGGTGAGATAACAAGGTCAAAAAAATTTAGTCCACTTATGACACCTTATGATGCATTTGAGGTAACAAGTGTTCAATTCACCTCAAAGAGGTAGCCTGAAAACTTGTTACCTAAAGTATTTTTAGCACCACCTCTTCATGTTGCTTTGACTAGTGCAAAGTTGGTACTGACCAATCAAGGTCTATGATTTCTGGATATCTTATTCTTCTATTTATTGCTTCGACCTATGCACCCTAAAGAGGCTCTCATTTCTAGTATTGCAATAATGAGTATGATCCCA
Organism: Neckera pumila; assembly: GCA_963969595.1. NCBI lineage: Eukaryota > Viridiplantae > Streptophyta > Bryopsida > Hypnales > Neckeraceae > Neckera > Neckera pumila. Next base: position 41,698,431 of record OZ018409.1, on the reverse strand, counting down.
ATAGCATGTCCCTCATCTTGCTCCCCTCGTAATGTAAAAACACAAACCTGCGATGTCAAAGATGTGGTCTACAGGAGATACTCCGAGCATGTTTCCCAAGTAGATGCGTGCCTCTAGCCGATCATCCTCGCTCAACTCATCCCCATGTGTCATCACAACCACCGGCCTATCATCTGCAATTCGCATTCACACCACATGAACCAAAAGTGAAAGACAACGAAGATCATGGAAGCAAATGAGCTAAAGATAACAACTCCGAGTATTATCTATATCGTATTGAAAATTTATAAATGCAAGATGCCGAGAGACATGTGAATATGTGAATAAATGACAGACCTTTAAAGGTGATGAACGGGAACTTGAAAATGCGCACAAAATTTGGACGACTCAAGTTGTCACCGCTCTGACGTATCTTGTTGACAGCCACAGCATTGATCACTACGACGACGAAGTTGACATGCCTTTTGATGCTCAGCTTATGATGGCCCTGCCGCCCTTTCTTCTCCACCGCCTCCTTGATACGGCTACTATCAGAATTCCTGCAGAATACATAACATTCTTGAGGAGCCTGCCTCAACACCATTGGAAAAGGAATCCAGATTTTATTGTGCACAATCTTGAGCTGGGAGGTAGCAAAGGCTACAAGAAGGACACAGACGCAGACCACTCACAGAGTACTATGCATGCTCCCTATCCAGTGAACGCCATACTTTTGAGTCTTTGCCGAAAATAGTGACAAAGAGGCAGCTCTCAGAACTGCGAAAGAATTTTATGCAGTCTACTGCTTCTCAACCAACTTCGCTGGAATCTCTTTGGCTACAAGGCTACTCATTGGCTACCATCATGTTTAAATTCACGGAAAATATCCTCCTCGGAGAAGGATAATGAACCCTTCTCTGATTCTTCGCAAAATATTGGAATGGTACCCTTAGGCACATTTCATTCACTCTGCACGTCTAAGGGTACCATTCCAATATTTTGCGAAGAATATAATTTTTCATTAAATTCGACTATTTCAGGAGTTTTAGACAGCATCATATAGAGAAACTTCCCATGATCAGTCGATCATTTTGACAATAGGGAGACCTCCCCATGTACGTCCCCATGAAACTCTTCATGATGTTGCCTAAAAGTTCACAAACTAGTCAAATTTACTAAGAACATGATACAGGCTTTCATAACATTCTTGAGGAGCTTCCTTAAATTCTTGAATAAGTAATATTCGTTCTTTTTTTACACGATCTTGAGCCCATCTCAATGGGAGGTAAAATTAGAAGCGAGGCCTTGGTCAGTTGGTCATTCACTGAGGGCCATGCATGCACCTCCAGTGAATATCAGAATCTTGTGTCTTTAATAATTGGCATCTACAGAGGAGAAAAAGAGTTAATACAACTGCTAAGAATATAATGTCATTCAAATATATAGGGTGGAAAAACAGAATTAGGCAAGTGAAACTACCTGATGACCATCTGACCGTGCCGCACACCGTCCACCATCCACTTTTCAAGCACTTCCAAACCGTCGGCTATTTTCACCTCGGGCATACCCCGACTGTCAAACACGCAGATGTTGTTCTTGCTTTCACAAAGCATGTACTCGTTCAAGAAGTAAGTGCCATTCTCTCCTGGGTCCCCTGTTAAAACAGAAACAAACACAAATCATCTTTCAATGACCTCCACCTCCAGATTCTTAGCCCCCCAAAAGTGAAATCACCGAAAAAGTCATAATAAACACTATTCTACACACTATTGACAGCGGCATGAATAATTCTTACGATACTGTCATGTCAATGTAGCTCTTATAGGCCAACACCAAAGGACTCCTAAAAGGTGCGAATAAACTGATTCAAAATCGTACAATACACAAACATAGAATTGGCGTAGTAAGGGAGTTCAAGGTCAGGAGGATTGACCGCAAACTTGAGCTCTATCGAAGTCTCGGGTCTTGTTGTTGAGAACGCGAATCAGGTTGTTAATAAGTGTGCTTTTCCCTGCGCCCATTGCACCTACCAGCAACAGGGTGGTCGTATCAGGAATTTCAAAGTCACCTGCTTTCATGCCTCCTGCTTCCACTAGCCATTGTCCTGGCACATACCTGGAAAATAAAGAAAGAAATATCCCCCGCAAGTTAATCTTACATCCATTCCATCCTAATATTCCTAAGCAGGCGTGGCATGGCACCTTTCGAGAACAGTGTCAACTTTGGGCTATTTAGAGCAAAAGTCGTGCAAAATCAGAGAAAATGAATCGAAACTACAGCCGTGACATACTCTCCCATGTGGAGACAATGGTTCATTGGCTTGAGGACCTCGCACTTGTTCTAAAATTGAGCTCAACTTTCTAAAACAAGGTGTCAGGGATTCCTTTTCATAACAATTCAAAGGGTGATCAACAAGGGTTTTATAGAATGTTATGATGAACTCAACTGCTCTGACTAAATATTATAGCAAACGCAGTGCATTAGGCAAAACTGGGAAGACCAGGTTAACCATAACAAAGTGGTACTTCAAGTTCCAAAGCACCTCTGTAGTTTCTGCCGCGTGTCTGCAATCTGTGAAACACGCTTTTTCAGAGAGGCTCTCTGATTCACAATCCTCGCCCTCAAATCAGCCTGCACGGGGTCCATCCTCTCAAAATCTGCAGGCAAATCGGCGGGGGCAGGGCTATCACCAAGGCTTCCGTCCTCAACGACACCGTTCTCTGATTTTGAGGATTCATCTTCGTCGTCTGTCATGCCCATCCATTGGTCATTCATTTCGGTCTTTACCCATTCTCCGTCACTTGCATCGGCTGCAAAATCAAACATTCAGAACAATCAGTTTAGGGTTCAATCAAACATTCAAAAGAAACCTCTCTCCCTCAATGCAAAAGGGTGGGGGGTGGGGGGTCATAATAAAACATAGACACAGATTGATCCACTGACCTTCTCTATATGTAATAATCCCTTCAGAAAAACATGCTCATCCACTCGAATCATCCTTTTACAATTATCCTTTTACAATGCACATGTAAGATTGAGATCGTTTCACAGGCTCCTGAAATTAGCATGTAGATGCATCCAGAATGCACGCGAAAGCAATCAATCCTGAAAAAATTCCGGATATGCCTTCCCCTGGACCCTAAAAAAGTCACCCCCCTGGAAAGTCGAGCCCAACATCAAGGACCCTGAATAGCCAAACTCAAAGCAATCTCACAGTAATCACGATTAACAATTTCTTACTATAGGTGCCGCGGAATGCAAAACAAGCTCGCACGCTCACACAATCAAACCAAAATTCGCCAAAACTCGAAACCAGAACATCAACGACATGCTACAAATGACTACAACGGATCATTACCATCACCATCATTCTTTGAATGACATTCTTCATTATAATAAAAATATAAATAACACCTCCCTTAAATTGAACACTCTACTTCATCCACAAAATGATAAACAGCCTATACGTTGTTCAAAGTAGAGAAAGACAGTTTTCTTACATTGTACTAAGATATAACAACTCAACACCAAATCCAAAACTCTAATCAATGAAACGAAACAGAATTGCAACTCAACTACTCAATAAACCACCAAAATTGCGCAACCCGCCCTCAAAGTGGTTGTCACACACGATCCCACTCTGTATATCAATCACCAACCATATTGCAAAATCAAAGAGAAAAAATGCAAAAGAAACTGAGGAATGCAAGATTCTCCAATTGCAAACCCCGACATGCAGTGTCCACCGACAAAAACCTTGAGACGTGACGCCCAAGCAACTCCAAATACGAAAAATTCGCAGACTCCTAAAACACCAGAAAATTTCACAGCAACCCCAAATTCAAACTCTTAAACCTTTACAATGCGCAAAACATTCAAAAGATGTGTTTTCTCTTCGCGAACATGCAAAATTGGTGAAATCGAGAAACAGAAATGCGCAGAAAACTAGAAGAAAAACGGAAAGAAAACGGAAGAAAGGTGCCAACCTCCTCCCATCTCTTTGACCAACATTGGCGTTGCGGAATGAAATTGCATTCGAAGGAAAAGCAATTGACGCTCCGATCGTCTCCGAGTGCGAGAATTCGATCGCTGGGGCTCGATTCAAGAAGGAGTGTGCATGTCCAGTTTGGCTTGGCTTCTGCTTGCTTTGTCCCTTCTAGTCGGCGGTGGGGCTGGGGGACATGCGGCGACCGGAGGTCCGGGAAGTGGTTTTGAGCGGCATCCGATGGGAGGTTTCTGCTACCGTTGGTCGGGAGTCTCTTCAAGTCGGTGACGGGACGAGGCCATTTTCAGGGTTCTCATAGATGACCTCAAAGCGCTCTGCCATCCACCGAGAGTGGTTGATGAATGTTTGTGACAAGCGAACTTCATCCAATTAATTAATATTCATTGAAGAAGCTTTAAGAAAAATCAAGTAGTATAAGAATGAAAAGAAGAAAGAACGTTTTACTTGAATTAATCAAATACAATTGTGTTGGAGGAGTTTAAATTATTTATTATAAAACTTTCAAATTTATCATAACATCATCAGGTGGAACACTTGGAGATTAAGTAGACTAACCATATCTTTAAATGTCTTTAGGTTCTTTACTTTTTATTGAGAGTAGGGATATTTTACCAACATTTGATTGAGAAAAACTATGAAACTAATCCTTTCTAATTGTAGACTTTATAATTTTACATTGGCATTATATCTTGACAACTTATAGCATTCAAATCTCTTTAATCACCACCTGGGATCCAAACTTTTTCATCATGACATAATTTGAATGTTTGATAAGTGTGCTATGGACAATGATAGTATAGAAAGTGTGCAAGACAATTAGGTAGTTAAAAATAGGTTCAAGTACCAACATTTGATTGTTCTATAAGTGTATGCCAAATAGTATAATTAGAGAAGTTTAAAACCATATCTTGCTTTTGCACTAGTATAGCATTAGATGGGATACAAATTACAAACCATGCATACTAAATGTCTATTTTGCCACAACGTATATGATCTTATTTGTCAAATAATTGCTACAATAACAATGAAATTTAAGATTATTTGATTTGAAAATGCTATAAGTTCTTACTCTTCATGAATATTTTTACTAAGTATGTTTATAGAGCCTTCTTCTTTGCTTTATAGTGTTGTAATGCTTGCATAACTCCCTAGTAGTACTGATAATCATTAGTAGAAGGTATTTAGGGGCTTTGGAGGGCCGTTTACCAATCTGGTTTGATTTTTGTGAACAGCAGTACAGGCTGTCAAAAAATTTTATTAAATTTTTTTTTTTTTTCAAATATCATTTTAAACAAAAAAAATTTCAAAAATGACATGGTAGTTGTTGTGCCACATTAGCCAGTTATTGCAGCTAAATTTCTGCAGTTTGGAAACGCAGGGGAACTTGTAGCCCTCCAAAGCCCCTGAATTCCCTCTAATGCTATGTTCTTGGTAAAAATCCTCATTAAGACTAAAAATTTACAACGTTTTCAAATCAATAAGTGTAGTAACACTAAAATTCATTATTTGTATGGTATATCTTCATTGAAGTATCATAAATATTGTCATCTCTAAGTAGATTAGTTTCAAAGATAAGGTTGATTAAAATGTTTTTCATATATTCAAACATCATTGCATTATACTATTCTTCATTCTTTTTATTGACATTAATTTTGGAGTGGTTCACTAATTTTGAGCCTTCATTAACAGGATTAATTAATACATGGTTGTTTATTACATGGATGATGTAGCCAAACAATTATTAAAACTAAATTTGTCTCACTACGAGATTAATTTGGATGAAAATTGGTATACTTTAATAGTAAATTAGCTTCTATTTATGTAAATATTCTACAAATAGTAGGTGGCCCATTAGTAACATTCTACATACTTGTCAAACTTACAGTTGCTCTCAATTTCATTTATACACACCTCAAGTATACCAGAAGAGGTACCATGTCAAGTATCTCAGAAGAGATATTTCTTTTCCTACAACTTTTGGTTGGAAGAGCTGCTGCTTTTTAAGCTTATAGTTGCTTTCAATTTAAATTGTGCACCCACCTCAAGTATCATGGAGGAGATATTTCTCTTCCCATGATTTTAGTGGAAGGAATGTAGCTTAGTCAAGTTCAACAATTGCTTTCACTTTAATGTGTACACCTACCCTAACTATCGTAGAAGAGGTATTTTTCTTCTCATGATTTCAGTGAAGGGGATGCAGGCTCTTGTTAGGCTCAACAATTGCTTTCAATTCAACTTGTACATCCACTCCAAGTATCATGGAAGAAATATTTTTCTTCTGAAGATTTGGTTGAAGGGGATGAAACTTGTCGAACTCACAGTTGCTCTCAATTTAACTTTCTCACCCACGCTAAGCATCCTAGAAGAGATACTTATCTTCCTGAAATTTGGGTGGAGGAGTGTAGCTTATCAATTTTACAGTTGCTCTCAATTATATTTATACACCCATTTCATGTACAAACTTAATTATATTTATACATCCACTTCATGTATCTTAACCCCTAAAGGACCAACATGCGTTTTTTGGCCGTATAGAAATTTTGGGCAGGTAAGTGTGACTAGAAATATCCATCTTTGAGGCTGAAATTTTAATAGAAGGTGAGGGTGAGGAATATCTTCATGTGTACCAAGTTTCATGATATTTCAAAATACGAGTCAAAAGTTGTGACCTAATATGTTACTTTTTTTTTTGTAACCAGGCAGTTTGGGCAGATAAGAAAAAATCATTTTTTCTTGGAATTTTTTTTGAAATTGGTTCTCTACATTTATATATACTTAAAAATCTTTGAATCATTCCATTTCAATCAATGAGTCAAAAGTTATGAGGGTTTTGAATTGCGGGTAGTTATGGATTGTCTACTCTAAAAAAACTTTAAAGTCATTTATTTAACTCAATTTTCAATATTTTTAGAAAAAAATAAAATCCTAGGATGTAGATTGATTATTACAACATTACAACCATTGGGATTGGCATTTTTAAATTCCAGAATTAAATTTTTAACAATTTAGTATTTTCAATCATTTTCTACTTCTTTCTACTTACTATTTTTTTCCTATTTGTCGTACAATTCCAAATGATGTGAAAATTTTCAAGCATATAGACAACTTGATTAGGAAACTGAATTCAAAGAAGCACCACCTTTATTGGCATTTTTTCATTGAAAAGTGAGCTTGCAAAATGCAATTGCCCGGTTTTTTGCAGGATTGAAAAAATGGTTTTCAAGACTTTGAATGCTTATATCTTATGATCCACACAGTGGAATTTTCTGAAATTCTTACCACATGTTTTCAAAATATCATACTACAAGATCCTACGGTTATATGTGTCAAAAATTGTTTTTTCCCAAAAATTTGGTAGTTGTAATAGAAATGGCAGTTTTGGAGCGTTTTTTGTGATTACATAGTCATGAAACTTTAGGGGTTAAAAGAGATGCCTCTTTCCTAAGATTCCGGGATGGATTTGGGGGTTGGGGGTTGAGAAAATCCCAATTTCGAATGTTAAGCACTGGATGACATGCTCTTTTGATTGGGATGTCTACCCTGGCGGAAAAAAAATTTAAATATTAAAATCCGGCCTGAGAAGTGGATGAGAAGTGGATGAGAAGCGGATGAAACAGAGATGACATCCCGAACCATCCCCAAACTCCTCTGTCGTCGTTCAGACGTTTCAGACTTGCCTCGGCGTGGTGATTTCCTTAGTGTTCCTTGTGTGGTGTGGCTGCGATTTGCACACAAACATGATGGCTATGGCGGGTCTTGCCGCATTGCCGCCCTTCTCGTCTTCCTGTGCGTGTTCCACTTCCCCTGCTTCTTCTTCTTCTTCTTCTTCTTCCTTCCCGAGAGTTACAGCTTCTCGCTCTTTGCAAATTTCTCCCAGAAGGTCGCTGGTTGTCAACGTTCCCGTGGGAAGATCCCTCCGCTTGCAGCGACGGAGCGACGCTTATGGAGGATTGGGTTGTCAACGTTCGAGGAATGGAGATTCGAGGATCTTCGCTGAAATTTCTACCTTAGATGGTAAGCAAAATTTTGGCTGGGAATCTTTGGTCGACTTTGGAGGCAATTGGTGATTGGATTGTGTCGAAACAGAGTAGTCGCTCTCTTTCTCGATTGAGAATTTTTGTGGGGATGGAAATTCTGGGTGTGTACTGATTCAATTCGGGGTAGCGGTGGAGATTGTGTTTGTGTGAATTGAAATTGAAACGTAAATGGTTGCGTGAATTGGGATTGATTTTGGGTGATGTGCAGAAGCAACTATTTTGGAGCTGCCGTGTTTGCCCTTCTCTCCAGCTGAGGTATTCCTCCCTTATTCTCAAATCAGCTTAGATTTTAGAAATTGATTTCAACTTCGCTTTCAAATCCTACTGAATTTACTTTCCTTTGAGTTTTATGTAAAATTACATTAGGAGGTCCTCTGAATAATGACTGTGACCATAGGGAGACGTCTTCATGAAAGAATCATGAGGATCCTTTTTTTTTTATGTTGTTTTATGTTCTTGAAACGGTCTAATTTTAATGAGAATCTTATTATTGAATGTGCCATTAGAAGGAAATCTTTGCAATTTGGTCCTTGAGAGTTCCATTCAAGTCTTATGTTGTTGACCATCCATGTTTCTAAAAGGCATACCTCGATCAAGATTCTCTCAATGCGAGCGAGGTGTTTTAGTCATGAAGTACTCCTGTTGACATGCGAAACCGAAGTTCTCCCAGGGTTGTGCAACATTGAACACGTGAAACTAAGAGTGCTAGGGGCTAAATGACTATGGAAACTCCTCTAATGCTTTTTAGATAACTGATTAACAAGTTCATTCTTGTTGGTACACCTCTGAGCAGCGGAATTGCTGCAGGTTTTCATTCCGTCTTCCTCGAAGACATTACATCTATACGAAGCCAGGTTTCTGTCATTGCTAGAGGAGGTAATATTTGGAGTTTCTTTCATCCTGTCTTGCTCAGTTGCCCTGCCTTCATCTAGACTTTGGTGCCGTGTTCATCAGCTATATGTGTGCGACGTGGCAGGTGATGTCGAAAGGCAATAATCTACTCGCACACATTGTGATTGAGCCAGTGAAGGGAGATGAAGTTGGAGTGGCCTCCTTTGTTGCCACTTATGGCTGTCTGGCTCGCATTGAAAGTGTAAGCAGCTGAGGTATACAACCACTGGTTTCTGAAGCCTAGGGAATGTTACAGATTGCTGAGGTTTTCTAAAATAATGCATGCGGTTTTCTTTCCAGGATTGTGAACAAATTTGCACAAATTTGTTAGTGACCAGATTTTAATTTTCCTATTTCATTTTGTCCAAAGACTTGTGGGACTGTATACCGGTATACTGCAAGAAACTGACGTGGAAACGTGTGGTTGTTGATGTCCATGGCTAGGCAGGTTAAGCAGCTTGAAATAGGAGCTCTGGTTACTATTCGAGGGCTTGGTCGCATCAAAATGGTCAGCCTAACACAGGTAGGCTTGTTTTCTTCATAAGAACGTACTGCTTCTTCCCGGAGGCTTCTCTGACTGCATTAAACATTTTGGCGCTCATATTTATCTGAACGGTGATGACACTGGTGTGAACCCACTGGTTTAGTGTACCCAACCCTTTCTAATGGCACTTTCTGTAATTGCAAATTCCCCGTATAGCCTGAAAATTTATCGTCTTGTGTACTCATCTGATGGGTAACTGCCACTTGAAAAGTTGTGAACACGTGTTAGTGCATTTAGAAGCCCATTTGCCCTCCGAGGCAGTGTTTTTTGAGAGGCTGGGCTTATGTTTGTACTGCCTGAATTGGAGGAAATGAATGCTCAGAGAATATTTGAAGTGATTTGAGAAGTGTGAGGGTGACATGTAATCTTGTATTCTAATTGTCTGGTAGATTTCAATCCTGTGGATGTGGAAGTTGATGGCAGATGGAGCCATTTATAAAAAGTACAGTTATGCCAGTGCGAGATGTGTACCCCGAGGAGAGGGAGTCCTTACCGACGAAGATTGACGGTATTAAGAAAACACTAGCAGAGGTTCAACAGCTACAAATAAAAATCAAGGTATTTGTGTTTTATCAGTTTGAAGTTCAATAACTTATTTGGGTGCTCCTGACTTGGTAATCTGCCTGGCTGGGTCATAAAGAATTAACTATGACATAGTTTGAATGTGTGACAAGTGTTCTATTGTCGATAATAGTAATAAGTCGTGCAGGATATACTAGAATGACTTTTTTTTAGAGAAGGTTTAATCAAAGAGGTGCGAGTGTAACCTCTCTTGCCAAAAGCTTCTGTTCAAGTAGGGAAATTGTGTCAAAAATTCTCCCTAGAATATATTTACTAGTAATTGAATGAATGATCCACGTTTCTGAAACTGTGAAGTGGTTAATGAGGTTTCCAGTTATCCTGTCTAGTTATTGAAGGATCCAACGTTGGGTTGTTGTTGCTTATTTTTATCAGACTTCAAAAGAAGTACCCCTGCTGACACCCCTAGAGAAAGCTCTACAGTGGGCGGAGAAAGGAGAGTCAGATTCCATTGTTGAAAGATTTGTGCCCAATCGGGAAGAGCGACTTTCTTTTGCAGCTCTGCAACCAATTGCAGGTAACCCTTGATATAGTTTTACTCATTCAAGCAGTTGATGTGGTACTTTCTCAAGTACAATCTGTTTGCGTCATCTTCGTTTCAGAGCATCAAAATTGCAACATTCCAAATCCATGGAGCTCTAAGAACTAGGGTTGCTACAGATCTGAGGCTTCAGACGGGTGTCCGGAACAGTGCCAATTTCTTGAGTTCGTCACTTTACAAATATGACGAATTACTGTTACTGATTGGTGCGTGTATTGTTTCTTTTTACTCATTCTTTGAGCGTGGGCATTGAAGGGGCAAGTCCTGGGGAGTTGCATAAGCTGCTGCAAGAAAGGCTGAAAGCCATGATTACTTTGGACACGGAAGTTCGGCTTAACAATGCCAAGCAGTATGCTGAGCAAAGTCGGGCATCTGTAGCAGCCAAGGTTGCCCTGCAATCACTGCAATTAGGATAACTTGCGCTCCTGTTTAGATTGGGCTTTTGCCCGTTGTACTACGTTGCTTACATGTCAATAGAAAATGATCACCAACTAGTGTATAGTTTATCTTGAGATTCCGTGTCCTGTTAATCTGAAGAATGGTTCGGTACTAATGATAAGGCTAAGTCACTTCTCACTACCTACAGTACTGTTGAATGCTGTCAGTTCAGCTGTGAGTAATTTGATCATTTTGTCTCACTCTTTTCAAGTTTAGTCTAGCTTTTTTTGGCCTTGGTGTGGATACCTATGCCAGAGATTCTGCACTCCAAAATCTCCTTCCCCGTCATTTTCTTAGTATCTATGGAAACTAACTAGTCTCAGTACTTCCTAGCAAGTACGCATATAGTACCTCATCAACTCTGTCAAACACTGACAATTTGCTGTATCAATTGGACCATATGCGGTAAACGTCCATGAGGGAGGGAGGTAGCTAATTATTTGAAATCCACAGCTGCTCGATCATATTCTTAACTCTCAACTGTCATTCATTGCTAAACCGCACAGAGCAATTCTCTAAGTACGAGATTGTTTTCATGGTCGACCAAGCTGGAGCTTGGTGTCAAATCAATGGTACATGAGGTAAGGTAGAAGGTCCATATAGCGATCATCTAAGCGCTGAAACTGAATTTTGGGGAGGTAAAACATCTTGAAACATTTTTCAGTAAATTTTCCTTGAAAGACAGGACAAAAGGGCATCTGGAGTTGGTTCATATTTTTTGGAGCTTTGTGGCATTAGTTATGAAATTTTGAAGTTGAAATGCTATAGGGCTCTAAAAGCAACCACCTCCTTGAATGTACACTGTTTGTACATTTTGGTTAATTGAAGAAAGCAAAATGTACCTTTGTATCATGTTTGGTTCAAAATGTCCGAATTGTTTTCAAGCCTCCTACCTTAGGAGGTTCTTAACCTTTAACCCCTAATGACCCAAGCAACCATTTTTTGGTCGCTGCCCCTCTTTTTTGACCTTCCCGTTCTCAAATCTTGGGTTCTTTTCTTAAATAAAAATTATTTCTAAAAAATAGACTGCGTTATGAGTCCAATGGTAGTAGTTTCATCAAATTCCAAGTTAACTCCACCTTGGGTTGTTCATTTACAAATTGACCCTACACATTGTACTGGAATAAAAAATTCTTATGTTCTACAATAATCAGAAAATTGTATTCATTAATGCTATTGTCTGTCTGCAGCTGCTTCAAGTTATGCAGTCGCTGTGCAAGAGGCTGTAACAGGTGTCGTTTGGGTAGTTTCAATTCTTTACTGAAAATTGCACCCTTAAATTATCTGGAGTGTCATGAGATTACATGCAGAAGATCTGTCACTTAGTGGACGTATCGTCTTGCAGGCTTGAATTTGCCATACACGACACTCTTTGAATATATTCAGGTAGGAAGGCATAAAAATGCTTGTACTTTGTTCTAGACCTGACCTAATAACATATGTATTTAACCCATAAAATGCTTGATTGGGCATTCAGGCGTTAATGCTCTTATTGAAATAGAGTATCAAATCAAGCTTTTGGATCATGAAAGTAGTGTACTTTTATACTTCTGTTTTACTGCATTCTTGTATGGTGTTTTGACTTCAATTTTGATGTTGCCGAATGCAGAAACTACAAATCGTATCTCTTGGTTTTAGCCAGCTACAACGAAATTGCATGTTCTATCTTGCTGCTGCAGTATCTGATTTTTACGTGCCTTTGAGTTCAATGGCATGATCAATCCCTCTCGCATATATGCTCATCCTGGCAGATATCGTCGTATTAGGATCTAAGTCCAAGGATTGATTGCCAGGGAGTTCTCTGATGGCCGTCACTAGATTGAACAACCGGTATATAGTGTCTCATCTACATAGATGAGTACAGGAAGTGTTTCATTCAGCGCAGACCCCAGTTTCGTAAATGTACCCTACATCTGAACTACTGACGGTATTGTAGGTGGAGCATAAGATACAATCTGGTGTTGGCCCATGGCTACGGAGCTAGCACAAGTTCCAAAGGTGTTGAGCTGCTTCGTCGCCTTTGGGCTCCCGAAGCATTCTGCGTTTCGTTCAAGGTTTGTGTTACTCCGTACCTTTTAAGTGAACCAAACTGCATCTCTATATGTCCCTTTTCAAAAAAATGCTATGTATCACTTGAAAATCTTCCGTTTTTCCACGTTGAAAAAGATCTCTTTGACCATTCACAAGCCACTTCTGGCTGCTGCGATCTTAGAGGTAATACGAGAACTAGTATTTGAATCTGATGCCTATTTGATGGAACATTAAAACCCTTGTCAACCTAATGAGGAGGTTCTTTTGTGACGTGCTTAAAAGGGAATATTTGTACAAATCTGTCATCGTAGTGTTTTCGAGTTCTTGCTGGCCATTGTGGATGGCACTTGCTCTTTCATCGATTCTATCTAAATGGGTTATCCTATAATGGAACAGAATCTAAGGGTTGTTAATGACCTTATACCTTGAGAGTGGGGATGGACTTTGCAGATTTTGAAACTGATTAAGAAGGCGCAAGCAGCACGGGAGAGGTATGACATGCATGCAGTTGTGGCAAACGAGTTGGAGAAGAGGAAACAGAAAGTCATTGTGGTGACAAGTGGGGAAGAGACAATGGTCGAAAAGGATGCTTCTCAAGCCGATGTTGAGATTCCGGTGGTTGAGTTCTTAGTAGCTCGATAGGCCTCCTATATTGAAACTCGTGGAGGCTTTATACAAGCAATGTCAGCGGCAGTAGCAATCCTGTTTACGTCGACGTGTGACAATAAACCTGCACTGTTCATTGCTCAAGTTGCAATAACATGTTGGGTATAGACGTGTAGGCTAGGTGGTTCAAGCTGAGATTCAAAATAGTCTATTCCTTATACGCAAAATTTCGAATCCTTCCTTTAAAATACTGAATTCAGAATGGTGCAATTTCTAATCTTCCCTGAGCCACAAACAAATTTATTTCAATGGCCATTGCTTGGCAAACAACTACATGAAGTAGATCATAAAACACGAAATCTACCAAAATGTGCAAACAAACAATTTCCCCACTGCACTAAACTTCAAGCTTCATTCAAAACGTAAAATTCACAGCGACGTTGATATCATCTGCAAATTCATGTAGATCGTTGTGGATCCTTGAGAAATCTTAAAGAATAGCACCACTTCTAATACAGATAGCATTATTGTATAACCTTACTGTATTACTGTATAACTCCTGCTAAAACAGGTTTCAAAACGCTTAGATGCCACATTTATCTACTTCTGGACTTTCAACTGTATTCTAGACAAAACGTTCAAAAATCTCTAGATAGTAACATCTGGAGATCTCCAGATGTTTGTATAGATCTTTGGATGCTTTGCATAGATCTCTAGATGTTTTATACGATCTCCCAATGATTATCTCTTGATGGTTTTTTTCCAAATGTTAATTCTGGACTCTTCAAAAGTCCCAAAGTAGTTAAATATGGCATTTAGAATTTTAGAATTAAATGCTATCCAACCTCCTATCGAGTGTCAAGCAGGATATCATCCAGGTAAGCTGACATCAATTTGGCTACTTGGTGAAACATGGATCTCCATTTCTCATTTTCTACTTCGGATTTACGTAGCTTCTGTTGCAGTTCAGAGTTTCGTACCTCCGATTCAAACAGTTTTTTGTTGCAACTCGGCAGTCCAACCAGCAAAGTCTTCTACTGTTAGTGCTTCTCTTAACACGCTGTAGAAGCTGAACCCGCCCAGGAAGTGACTCCATTTGTTGAAAAGTGATCGCAGTGGCCGAGTTCAATTGAGGCTCAGTAATCTCCAAACTTTGATTTCCACCATCAAGTTGTGGTTGACTAGCAACAATTGCAGTGGTCGGGATGTCGAAGGCACTCGACTGTGGAGGTATTGAAACAGTAAGCTTTAACATCACAAACACAGGGCACATTGCGTAGTTCAAAGTCAGAGGAGAGGTCCCAAAATTGCTCTGCTTTCATGTCGGACCTGGTGATGAATTACTCTGAAGTTGTGCTCGAATGGTTGTTCTTTGGATTAAGCAGAAGATTAGGCCGTTTATAGCACAAGCGGTCAAAGTCTGCTCATAAATCGTTGAACCTTGTTTGAGAGTGAAAGTCACTAGCTCATCACTGTAGTGATGCAAAATACTGTCAAGTGTGCATTCGAATCGGAGCACCCAAGGATATTAATGCCAAATTTAGGTGAGCGTTATCTATCAAGAGCAAAAACGCTTCACTGTTCAGTCAGTCATGTAAGATTATGCAATGATATTATTGCTTATTCAATGTCCGCTTGGATCACTTATTTAAAGATTTGTAGCACAGCTTCTGTGCACTGTCCACGATTGGCAGACGGACTGGAATATGTGCTCATCTGCATCAACAAACTGTCGGAAGGACGTCTTAGCACTTCTAGGACTAGAAGACTACTTCGCCTGGAAGTTTTGTCGGGATTTGTAAAAAGCTTGTTCGTTATACTATGTGCATCCCACGGTACCTCCCTTTACTTGGGCAAGTTTGTACTATGGAGGATCTGGAGGCAACTCGGCATACTGCAGCGATTCTTCCTCCAAGGTATGACGCGTTGACAGAAATGAAGATCCCGGCTTGAAGCTGCTCTACAAGACCTTCACAGATCACAAACCGTGCGGAACAGTTTGTGACAAAGCTGGAACGGCGTCAAGTCTCTACAAGCCTCCCCGCTTAGGGTCTAACAGAGAAATTTCAAAATAGGGATCCCGTCTGGATTGGTCTGATTGACGACTGATTTTTATATATTCACTAGGGTTCTCCCACACTTCAAACAGGACTTCATCGCCATCCATACCCTCAAGAACGCCAGGTCTGCACAGTGGGTGCTCTTCCCTCCTGCTGTTCCATTACTTGTCCTTGAAGTCAGCACTGCGTTTCTCAACAAAGGCAGACATACCCTCCTTCAGATCCTCCAACTCGAATGTGCCATGAAACAGGAGCTGCTCTCTCATGACGCCCTCCATGAGCCCAAATTCATAAGCGGTGTTCACTGATTCCTTGGCAAGAGCAACAACAGGCTTCGACTGCTTTGCAATTTCCTTCGCGAGAGAGATTGCTTCAGCCACCAATGCAGCATCTTCTCCAGCCACCTGAATTGTCCCAGAAGTATCCCGTCAACTCTCCAAAACATGGTGCAGGCACGGGAAGGAAATGCGATAATCCAAGAGCCATCATTTCCAGGGTTCGCATAAACTCTTAAAAGATCAAAGAAAAGCATGGTCTTAAAGGGATCAATGTGATCGCTACTATTATCAAAATACGATTCAGCCAGGGCAAAATTTTATATCACCAGGATCAGTGAAAAACATTGCATGTGTTGGTCAAAACAAAATAAAATTGATCAAAAGAAGGTTCGCAGATAAGCCACTCAAAAGTGCTAAAAAACACGAGGTTCAATTTGATCCATTAGTTCCTTTACGGATTTATGCTTACAAAAGATTTGCTTTCAGGGCAGCCTTACCACTCGACAGGCAAGTCCTCTCTGTGCTGCTTCTAGAGCCCCCATGAAATGTTTGCCGGTCAGAATCATCTCCATGGCTCGGGACTTGCCAACTTCACGAATGAGTCTCTGCGTTCCTCCTATGCCCGGAATGGTGCCCAAGTTCAGTTCAGGTTGGCCAAATTGGGCTCTCTCCCCTGCAAGAATGATGTCGCACAACATGGCTAGCTCACAGCCTCCTCCCAATGCATAACTAGAACAATGCCACACATCATCATTAATATTCTTTTCATCAATGGGACGGGTAAAATAGAGTACCTGCCGTGCAGACCTAGAATCATTCTGTAGGGCATGAAAGGCGACAAAGATCAATGAGATCAGCCCTTTAGGAAGCCATTCTCCATAATTTTTCAGTTAAACCCAAAGCGGGACAGCCTGCACAACCTATCATCTGTTGCGGCCTTATCACAAACCCTACTTTCTCAGCTCTGTAAAGTTTGCGAGTTATGAAGTATGAGGGTATTTGAAGTTGAGATTGATTTTTTTAAAGGATCGGGAAGGATGTAACCCTAAAGTTTGCTGGGTTTCCTCCTCTAGGTCCTTAAAGGTACAAGCTAGCCTCGTCGATAACTGACATACTAAAGTACTCCCGCTAATTCTCCTCTTACTCCTAGATACCTCGCCTTTTAAACGGATATTGCATTTGCATTTTCGAAAATATTCAAGAGGGCTCACCCATTCACGGCAGCAATGATGGGTTTACGGATGGCAGTGACGTCATTCCAGTGGTGAAAAGAGCGAGAGATGTAGGCATCTACAAAATTATCGTTTTTCATCTCCTTGATGTCAGCGCCAGCAGCAAATGCTTTCCCTTTGCCTGTTATAACTGTAGCCCCAACCTGCTGCATGCAACACTGTCTAGAAAACCAGGGAAAAATAAAAAGCTAAAAAAAATTGGACCATGTCTCGATTTGTGCGTGTCATCCTTGCGCAGGGGCCATGCTAATCTTCTCTGTATCGTTCCAATTTTATCAGATGTCTCCGAAGAGACGAGAGCATAAGCTCTTCTACCAATCTATATAACTGGTGACACAGCCAGTGCCTATCCTTATGAGATTATGATCATAAAGGCATGTAACAGTTACAATAACTATTATTGAACGAACACCCAAACACTCCTTGTCATGTACACAACTTCTGAAGTTAGAATCTGAGAGTGAGATATCTAAAAGCATGTGTTTAGAAATTGCGAACACCTGCCTGTGAGGAAGCATCGAAGGTCTGCATACACAACCTCCACCATGAGGGCGTACGAGAGAGCATTCAAAGCCTTGGGCCTATCCAACGTCACCAACCCCACCGTGCCATCGCCCACCGCAGTCGTATGAATACACTCGTACTGTTTCCCTTCTAGTGTCACCCCTTCCTCCTTTGTGATCGTGCCTGTCTCTTGGTTCCCAGCTCGGGTCACATGAATCGCACGCGCAAATTGCGTGTATGCGGTGTTTGCGCTTTCGATTGGCTTCAACTGAAGCGACAGCAATTGGCAGCGATGACCTGACGGTCGACCTCCAAAACCTGGTGAAATTAAGCGAGGTCCTTGCTCCTCACTACGCTCCCGCAATGCTGACAAAACAGAGTAGACCAACTTGTGCTTACAGAACTTTAACACGATCTTCCAACCCTACTTAATTTCCTTCAGGCCAATTGGTCCGATGAATCACACCTCCAACTATGAATTTACGAAACTTATGGCACACAACCAAGGGATGAGAGGAAGAAAGTAGCATACATACTTGAAAAGAGACAGCGTCGGCTGTCACGCCTCAAGACTGCCCTCAGAGGGCGAGAGAACTGCATGAAAGGACTCATGCTCGCACACAACATCTCCCACTCATGTAAAATGCTGTGTGCGAGAACTGCCCTCAACACAGAGTCTCTTCCCCAATTGGATCGCTATGAATGAATCATGGATCGCCTGAAGTCGAAAATTCTTCCCAATTTTTTCACAAGAAGCAAAGATGATGGATTACGAGGAGAAACCTCTGACGAGCATGTAAAATTCACACAAACGGGGTTGCAGGAATGACACAGCTTCAAGGCGTGAACAAGTGCAGAGAGACCACCCTCTGCCACGTCGGGCCGCGTCGGAGCCGCCACGGCCTGGTGGGAAGATTATAACTCTGGTCTGAAACACCGTCGTGAACGAAGCGTCTGTTATAACGTAAGGTAGACAAGCCTATTACCACCCTGATTTGCAATCTGAATATTTTGGGGCCAATTCCAAGGAGGGCATGTATTTTTCAGAGGTGTGCGTTTGTTTTACAAATCAGACCCAGTGGAATAATAATTTTTGATCAAAATTGTAATTTCTGTGAATTTTTGAAGTGTCAACCCTGAACTTACAAAACCGCTTGTAGACTGGAGTCATAACATCATACTAACAACCCATAACCACCCTTCCATGTATCTACTAGCACGTAAATATGGACCAATGAAAAATTGACACATTAGTCTTTGTGATATCAATGCTTTGATTTTGTCAAAAAAGTGAGTGGAGTTGGATGAGTGTAGTGGCGGAAATGGGGCCAAAAATAGGATGGTGGAAATAGAAAGCTGGCGGCTTTAGGCAAGGGCCAAAAATAGGATGGTAGAAATAGGAAGCTGGCGGCTTTAGGCTGGTTTACCTTTGGAGCAATCGTAACCATCAAATTCAGCAATTCAGGATATTTGGAGACAATTTTTTCTAAAAAAATTATTTTTCAATATTAGCAATTGAAAATTAAGAATTTTCAAAAAAAATAAAAAATTGGATAAGGCATCTAATTTCTACAAATTTTCTAAGTAGAACTCACTAGGGCACCCTAAACCGCACTGTAGTAAATCTACCTTGATTCTAGTACCAAAATCTAAAAAATCAGAGCCCACCAACCACAATTAAGCATGGGCACATTTTCAAGATACTTTTAGGGGCACTTTAAATGAACTCTATAGTACACTCACGCTTATGGATATTGCTACTTTAAGTCTCTTGGATGTAATTTAGATGGTGAATTTCATAACTTGATGCTTCCATTGCGAGGTAGACTCTGTAAAGAACCAACATGTTCCTTCTCCCAATAAATTTTTAGGTTCTTATATGACAACAAGATCATTTGACACCACCATGTATGGGTGGACTATGGAGCAAGCCCCTTGCCAATACTTGTAGCCACTGCACTGGTGTGTCAAGGCTAATGTTACTAAGCCAAGACAGCAGATCTTGGCAAGGCGAAACCAAATCTGGTGAATTTTTTTTAGAATAAAAACACAAGAACTTACTACTACCTCAAGTAATGGAATTTGAAAAATTTGAATTCACACTGAAATAAAAAAAATCACTTTTAGCCAAATGGGTAAAGAAAATACAAAACTAACCATTCTACAAGAGGCAAATTTTTATATTTTTACATTTATCCATGTGAAAATCTTTGAATTTTGCATCACAGCATTAGATAGATTTTTACAATTATCCATTTGAAAATCTTGGAGTTTTTGCATCACGACATTAGAGAGATTTTTACAATTATCCATTTGAAAATCTTGGAGTTTTTGCATCATGACATTAGAGAGATTTTTACATTTATCCATTTGAAAACCTAAAGCTTGTAGAGGGAAGTTTAACTTTTGGCAACAATAAAAGGGCAGTTTGACTTTTGACAACAATACAAATACAGGGAAATCATTTTTTAAAGATTTTTTTAAATTTAAAATTTAAAAACTGCCAATTTGATAGGGCATTTGAAGTAATCAGATGGATATTTTTTTCTAAATTTTTCCTTTTTTTTTCTTTTTTTGTTGTATTTGCAATGCGTGGAAAGTCCAACGGCCTATTGCAAACCCAAATTTTCTCTAAAGAAAAATTGAGGTTTAGCTTTGGCTCCTTGGTCGTCAATACATCATGTGGACCTATTTGTTATCACCTTTTGTAGTATCACATCCTTTTTTTCTATCCAAGCTGAGGAAACGGATATGTAAAGTTCAAAATTCACTCTACACTCTCAAGACCTATATTTCTACTTTGGTATATTATATTAAACACTTAATACTCTAATTGATTGTCCCTTTGAAACTAGGATTGTGGAATGGCCTCTATGAATTGACTAGATAATGATACATTGCAATTTGGCAAGCCACCATGATTCATTTTTTTGACTTCAAGAATTCTTAAATCCTTCATTTCTTTTACTTTGAAGACAATTCTCTATTGGCATCAATTCTGTCACTATTGTAGTATAAAGATATTTGCACTAATGATGCAATTAGATTCCTTCATACCTAAAGACTAATGTTCATTGCGGGCAAAACCTCCAAGAAGGCACTCTTTGTAGTAGTTGGTAACAAGTGCATCTAATAGGTATTTTAAAGGGGCTACAAATAACATGCTTGAAATAAAAATATTGTAGAATATCTCTAGGATATCTGAAAAATATTCTCTTTTATAACTATTTAAAACCCCATTGTTTTATTGTGAAAGTTTTTAACTTTTAGTTGCCAAATATAAACAATTCTATATATTTAGACCCATATAATCTTTTAAGATCCAAGCCAATATTGTACAATATTTTTGAATTATAAAAAACATACTATAAGTTAAATGAATGATGTTTCCTAATCAAGGCCTAGAAGTGATATTGTACATTCACGTCAAATTTGGCAAGTGGGTGGCCAAATAGTTTAGATATTTAGAATAGGCAACAATGAAATTTCAAAATTTCAAAAATAGTTGTATAAATTTTTATATTTTAGACACGTTCCAATATATCCTAAATTAATTACAAAATTGACCTACATGTAAGGCTAGATTGTTCTAACAAACAATGTAAAACATATGGTTTCATATATTGATCTTCAAAACTTTCACATCTTGTAATCCAAATGAGATGAATAAAATATTTTGATGCTGAAATAAATGTATTCTACTTTAAACTAATATTATAAAAAAAGTTGCCCCAAATCAACTAATTTTACTTTGGATGACACAACTTTTGATCTTGGGTACCAATTGAAAATAAACAAATATTTATAAAGCTAATCTATTTTCTTTATCATTGAAAAAAAACTCTAAAAACTTACTCCAAAAATTAACTCCTAAACGTCTCAATTCTTTTTTGAATTTTTACACAATTTTGCTTATATCTTTATATAAAGACATCATTTATTGGAATTTCATGAACTTGATCATTCAAAAAGGTTGTCTTTTCTAGATTCAAGTATTACATTAGATGAATGAGAACTTAGTTGGAAGAAACAATGCCTCGAAGGCATTTGTTCATTGTCCAAAATATGGACGTCAAAGCGCTTTCGGGTTAAGGTTGTAGATACTATACTGCCCAAACTTTCATTTGTCCATTGAGGCAACAACTAAGCATCCTATAAATCAACAAAATTGGTTTCAAATTTTTTCGAGCTTGTATGAATAAAATATGAATTTTTGAAAACAACTCCCTAGGCGCACCTTCTATGGACACTAGACTAACACCAAAGTGGGCACACAAACACCCAAAGGAGGCACACAAACACCCAAAGGAGGCACACTTTAATCTTGGATCATGCATAGGTGATTGGCCAACTCAAGAACCTCCATCATGATAGTGATAACTTCTTGAAATTGCACTTGTCTACTTTGGGTCCTCACATGTCTTCTTTGAATCCACTTATGTGCGTGGATTTAGGTTGTTTTGTAGGTATCCCTATAGAACTTGTGTCTGAATTGGGTGCTTCTACCTTATTGGATTGGACCCCCATTTTGTAGCTGTGTGTCGCTCCTAAAATGTCCAAATTTGGATTCAAAATTTCCAAAACTGGCCCCAAGGCTGTTCAAATGAAATCCCACAAAATCATGCCTCCTCCAAAATAGGAAAACGGTCAGAAAGGGTCCACCTTTCCTCCAATGTAATAACACTAATTACATCCCCAATCTTAGTTTTGAGAGATTCCCATGGACTTTACTCAGTGAGGGACAATGAGCCTGAGTTTCCAAAGGGACGATTGCCATAAATTTCATATTTGGGCGAGCACATGCTTCACCCAAAAGAGACAGTTGAAGTAACGAACGCCTCGAGGGGCTCCTACAGACACTGACACAGTCTAGTCATGGACTTCAATACCATCAAGTTGCAACCGCCCTTGAATTACAGAGTATTTCGCCTTAACCGCCTTGCTGGAAGGACTAACGTCATCTCGTCCAAGGGACATCCAGAAAGTGGAGTCCTCCACAGCTGCAGAATGATGAAACCACCATCACGGAATGTCAGTGCAAGCACCGGGATCTAAGTTACCAGGGTGATTGCGGACCATAACACAAGTAATGTGGGAAACAAGAGGATACAGTCGATGACCAAAAGTAGAAGTCTTAAAATAAGAGAACAGATTGAACCTTCGATAGTCAAAATCTGATGGAGCCATCTTTGATAAATAAATCGCAGCCGCGGAGCCTCTCCCACATACGAGTCTGATACTAACAGATGACATTGAGCTTCTCTTCCACTATTTGCACTGCACAGATGAAGCAGGTTTAACCTTCTTTTAATGTCAATTGTAAATACAATATCCGAATTCAGATGCTCGCATAAATGTGCATCAGAGGCGCCAACAAACGACTTCGCATGTACCTGGCCAGTGCTGGAAAAAGATGAGATATTTGAAGCTAACAACATGAATACTGGATGACATAAAAGGAGTTGGAAATCAAGGTACATGCTAACTCGACAAAGACTGTGATTGAAGGTTCTGCACTCGAGTATACTTGGCAAAACTGATGGCGTCGTAACAGAGAGCAAGAGCCTTCACCATTGCTGATTCGCGGGGGCGTATGTGTCCGAATCGTTCAGCACAGGACCTGCAATGTTTCGGAAAAAGTCAGCTTGGCCGTCTAGTAAGTCAGGACAAACCTTTTCTCACGGTATGGCGCGTTTTGATTTCAATTTGCGACGAGCAAGGTCAAGGTAACCCACCTTTCATCAAACAAGTCATAAAAGCCGTCAATGATAACAGCTCTAGGAAAGCGTTTTTGGAGATGAAAGGCAGCAAAATATTTTCGAAGTTCTTCGTCATCATGTATGTACCTGAAGACAAATTCCTAGTCTCAGCAATAAGTAATACGACTCCTAGCTCCTCTCTGCCATCAGCACCGGACACAAGGACTGCAAGCTGTTTAATAGTCGATGACAACTTACTTTATGGTGATTCTTGCAAATGCATCCGATTCCGGATCCACACCCTGCAATAACCATTTCAACATACCGTTCGATTCTTTCATAACACAAGATTTCTCATAATAGCAAGATTGTGGATCCCATATACATTCCTCAACAAACTGAAAGTAGAGACCCTCGCAGGTTGAGCCATAAATCCTAAAAACTGGGACATCCCGGCCTTCATCGTTATGAAGGCCTCAAAACGTACCGAGGAAGAGTGGAAATATATAAAGCAGGTTGAAACCGATTCTCACCATTGTAAAGAAACACGGGAAAAATATTATCATAACGTGTTAAGAGAAGAAGGATTCTGACCTGAGACAAGCATGGAGTACTGTCATCAAGAGAATAGGGTTTGCAGAGGAAGGTTACGAAGGAAGACGAATCCTGCCTGGCACAATTGTAAGCAAGTTGTAGCAGTAAAGAGGTCTTTCCACTGCATAGAAACAACCCCGCACAGCATTTGTAAGAGGGGGGGCACCGAAAGGGAGGGTGCATAAACATGGAAGCATAAAGCACGAGACCCAACGAAGAGAACCGCATGTAAAACTCGTGAAGATAGAAACAAACCGAAAGTCTTTTAGGTTTTCTCCCATCTTTCACGAGTTCTACATGCGGTATGTCTGTTTGAAGAGCATTGGAGAGCGAAGGGAAGACTAACCAAGCGGGAGGTCCCGAGATAAGAGCCCGGCAGGCTGGCATTGACGAAATCGGTGGGGAGGAGGCCGAAGCGAAGAAGAGATCAAGAAGACCCATGCTTGGGTACGGCTTCTGCTGAGGGACGTCCAAATCTCCATGCTCTTCAAAAACTCGGTCGTCGTCATCTTTAGCAGTCGACATGGGCAGCTGAGAATGCTCAGCACTTAGGTCGAGATGGACTGGGTAACCTCGAGCCGCCGGGAAGGTTACGGCACCAAGAGAGCAGTGGGGCATGAAAGATGCGCCTGCAAGACGCTAATTCACATCACTCAACACAAAGGACAACAAACGGTTCTTCTCATAGCATTGAATCTCCACCCTGGCCAACCCTCGGCACGCAGTCCCAGTTGGGATTTGGGAGTCCGCCTGGGCATCGCCTGCCGTCCCAGCCCGGAAATCTTTCTGCCAAGCCGCTCGTCCTTCCAAGGTTGAGCAAAAACGTAACTTACCGCCACATGAGTTGAGAGCTATATATGACAGCTCCAAAATCTATGAAGCACACTTTCCTCAACTCCGTCTTCACCCACAGTGCAAATTGGGTGAGATTTGTCCTCTCCAGACATTCGCGGCAACTAATTACACCCTTGTGCCAGATGAGCCATGTAGGAAAGTCAAAGAAAATTCCATTGCAATTTGCGAAAAGGAGAAGCCTGATCCAGGAGTCGTCAACGACTGTTTTACGGATGCGCTACGTAAAGTCTGTGCACCGATTCAGTGCTTCAAGGACTTCCAAAGCAAATATTTTGATAGTTGGTTGCAAATTGTGTTATAGCCATCAAAATAAACAAAAAATATTATTCGTAAATGCCCACCAAGAAATGTCCTGTTAATTTTTGCAGGAGGATTATATATCATATTCTCCTCCTCGCACATGAAATCCGTATAATTGGTGATTATGGGTTTTTCATTCATCAATCACATATTTCATCCATTTCTAAATATGCACTTACATTGGGCAATCTCCCCGTTGTTGGGAATTCTGAAAATAAGCAGGCATTTCTTGTCAAGCTTTGCCCTCATCGTCACCTTATTTATTTTCAAAATTCCATTAAAAGAGATTTGAGGCCTCCAAGAACCCACAAGTTATCTTGCGTTCCTGCAGCATTTCCACGCAGGAAAGCTATTGGATGATGTGGTTGAAAGAGTGCCACGTCATTTTCAAAAGAATAAAAATAAAAATAAAAATAAGATAAATTTTTGGCCTGAAAGGATATTTGGGAGAGAATTTTATGTTTTGTAGCGTACCGATTGTCCACAGATCTGGCCAGATTGGGGAAGGGGCATGAAATGGCCCTCCAATGCCCTCAAATTTCTTCTAATGCCTCCGCCTTTGATGATTTCCACCTATACAAAATTTGCCAAAATTGGTAGCCTCAACCAAACATCAAGAGCTACCTTTACGAAACATAAACAATGAAAAAAAAAATTCAACAAACACTCACAGTACGCTACAAAGAATTATGTCATTAAATAGAATAAATAATAACATAGTGGGTGTCAAGGCAAATGACTCGGTGAACAATAAGAGTAATTCAAGAAATTAATTAGGGTGACTAATAAGAGGTCTAACCTTGCAATGAGGTAGATGGGGTAACATTTGCTCAATCAACAATCAACTTCACATCCTTGAAGTTGGTGCAAACATTCACAAAGTCGCAAGTGATTGAGTGGAAAAGTGACCAATAGAATATTACATGATCAAATTTCAAATTTTTTCCATGGAATCAAGATGTGGCATTACATAAAATTTCAGCCCATTTCAGGGCCGTTGGAAGTTGACATGCCATGCTATTGTTTGCATAGCCTGTCAACTTCCAAACTGCTCTTAGTGAGCAGTCAGAGTCTCTAACTGCTCGCCGGAGCAGTCAATTTCGACAATTTTTTTTTTTTTTTTTTTTTTTTTTTTAAAATTAAAAAAAAAAAATTTAATATTTTTTTTAAATTCAAAAAATATATATATATATATATATACTTTTCTTTTTTTTTAATAATTTTGTTTTCAAAATTTTTGGTTCCTGCACCATTGTTGCTATAGTTTCAGTAGGGCGGAAAAAGGAGAAAAATGAGTTTTTTTGCAAAATAAAGGCAAATTTTAGGGTACCTCGGAGGGTTGTAAGGGAACCCTCCAGAGGCTTGAAATTTCCTCTGATGCATTTCCGCATTGGCTCTCCTTGGCCTCACCGGTACCCATTCCGTGAAGGTTGAGACTGCTCAACCTTCTCCTCTACAAGACAAGAACAAGTATGAAGAAGTTTACACAATGGCTTTTTTAAACTAAGGTTCAACTACCTGATCTCTTGTTGCTTTGAGACAGGCTCCTTGGGGACCTCAAAGCTAAATTTAGTTGGATTTAGTTGGATTTTTGTATCTCTACAGTCTCGTTCTTCACAGCCTTAAAGAAGGGGTGTCACACCTTCTTCATGGAGAATGGGCTCTTATTGGCTCCACTTTCCTCTCCACATCTTTTCAACCTTCATGGGAGCAAGAAGGTGTGAGTGTGTGACTACCCCTAATTCAGTGTGTGTCGTCTGTTAGCAGTTTATCACCACTAAGCAGAAATATGGACCCTATGGCACATATGATAGATGGACCACACCGTTCTATTCAGATCCCGGTAGAGTGGTCGACTTTGGTTGGCTATTTGATCTCTGTGCACTTGGAGTTTTTGTGATACTTGACAACATTTTTGGTTTTTGGTTGCTTATGGAAATTTTTGGATAAGGAGGATTAATTTGCTTCGTACATTTTGGAGCTGTCCAATATAGCTCTCAACTGATGTGGCGGTATGTTTCATATAGGGCAATGCCCGATGATAAGGGTATTGCCAGACGTAAATTACGACTGAAAGAGGAGATAAAATTGGATGAAACAATGAGCCGAATGAAAAATCCGTAATCCCCAATTACGCGGTTTTGCCCGCGTAATCGGGGATTATGACACAGAAGCTTCCCGCCGATTGAATGGGACGGGAACCAGGAGTGGTTTACGTTTTTGCTTAACTTGTTCGTCAATCCTAAATTGAAGGGCATTTTACGTGGAGCATGCCTAATTGGAAACAGTCAATTTTTGCTTCACCCCCTGGCAAAGGTTTCATCAAGGTAGCAGCAAATGGTCGCTGCAAATGAGTACGCTCTGGAATTTATGGATTGCTAGGAATGGTTTTGTCTTTACCAGGTAGAGGTGGAGTTCAGAGAATATGGAGCCGGCAGTTTGTTTGGAATACCCTCACATATTATAGACGTATTGTTTGGCAAAAGTGTCTATATTGGGATTCTCTAATACAATAGTTGTTGTAGTACATGAAGGTCTAATTCGGCACTCAAGTACCGAATTGAATTTCCATGTCACCTCACACCATTCATAAGGTGACACATGGCATTTTTTTACAAGAAATGATTTGATTTAGGCCAAATCTAACCTTCATATAGGGAGGTAGCTTGCTCCACTTGCCAATAGAAGTTAATATCCAACAAAGTGATATAACATGACATAAATTTCATATTGTAATATGTGGTACCGTGTCAAAATCTGAAACAAGGAGGAACAATTTTATTCTACAATGTTGCAAAAGTCCCAAAACAAATATTGAAAACAACCATGTATGGAAGTGATCATCATCAGAGGAATTTTGGACTCTTTGGAAGGCTGACAAGCTTTGACAAGCCACTCTAATTTGAGAGCTCTACAAAGCTAGAAAAAAGACAAGAATCTCTAACAAAACCTTGTGTGAATATTGTGAATGGCAACTGAAGGAGTATATCTCCATTTTCTATTCCGGAGCGGTCAAAAGAGGACTTGTGATGCCTTAGTTTAACCCTTTAGCGTGCCGGCGTCTAGAATTTGGACGATGTACAGACAAGAACTTCTATATCTTTCTCAGAATTACAAATTTTTATTCATCCTTTTTTGTGGAGGTCGGTGCTAGAGTTCTATAGCTGGGAAGGAGTGTTCAGCGCTCTAAGACGATGATGTGCTTTTTTGTAAAATTGTATGGGCAAGATATGTCAGGAAAACAAGAAATTTCTGTTTGCCCAGTGACAAAAGTCGTGGGAGTTCTAAAATTTTGAACTACTATTTTTCAAATTGGGTAGTGTGTCAGTGTACAGCTTCATTACGTCAACCAAGCTCAGCAGCTTTTATTATTTGTCGTGCATATCAGTAAAGGAAGAGCTTGTCTGTATGGTAGAAGAATTTACTGAAACCGGTAATTGCGGGTTTTGAGTAAGGTAGCACCACTTGTCACTTCAAGAGCATTCAAAATTTGGTCAAGAATACCATGCCGTCTTCAGCTTCAATGCCAACACTCAGATGTTCTTCAACTCAATCAGTAGTACTACGTACAAAACAACTAAAAGTTTGTAAAAAATTCATGGAACATACTCCTACTAAGTAGAAGACACCTCACTTTGCACATCCGTGCCGTAGTGTACATTGATTGCACCATTCATGAGTTCATGCCATTGATTATGGAGCAGAGACTAGGACCTTCTGAGTAGGGAAAAACATGAATTAGCCGTCAAAGAATTTCACCTTACATAGCACTCCTGGATGCCTACCAACCTGCCTAGTGACACAAGAGCATTTTCACCATCTCCTGCATTCATGAGCTTTGTTTCAAGCAACTTGCACACCACTCCTGCTTTACATATAAGAAGAGAGTACAACAATTGTTCTAAGACACATGAATATACAGTATGAAGAACTTCAAAATTTTAGAGCATGTGCATCTAGAGCTCCCAATGTGAATTTCCCTTCTAGTATGAGTGCTTCTATAACACAGTCTACCAGTATACTTGAATAGCAATGTCCGATGAGCTTTGAGCACTCACGAGTGCTCAGAACAGTGTGCATACCTTCCGCTGTCTAAGTCACGTGACTTTGCTTGATTTCTCTTGTTCTCATTTTCAACAAAGAAGTCGGCTGTTTTGACTAACTTATCGTCACTCCTTTGCACCACGTGCTGGGCAACGGTCCACATCCATCCTCACTATGAAGGACAAACTCAATCAATCAGAACCTTGTCAAGGTAAGTACTTCATTACGTGCATTTGTTCACAGCATCATAACTTATATGCCGAGTCATATGGAAACATATAAGATCAAATTACTATTTCTGTGCACAATGCTCTCTAAATGTTATTAGTAAATTGTAGAGTCTCTTCAGATGCTCTCAAGATATTGTTGATTGAAATACCTTTACTTGAGCAGTCCCGAAGTGTAACCTCCTTTTGGAAAACGGCAGGATCGATGTTCGGATTGCCTTTTTCGGGAAGTAGTGCCTGTCATTTACTTCTACTCATATCCTCACAATCCAATGTGCTGTTCTTGGCAAGATTGGTGATAATAACGTACATTACAGAGAACATGGAAGCACCAGCCAATAATGACACTCTTGTTTCATGGCCAGCGTTGTGCCGTCTTCTGATCAGTAACCGCTCTGGTTTCCCTACATACAACAGACTTTGAGACACTGGACCACCTTTGTGAGAGCGACAGACTCACAGACACAGCAAATTCTTGGTCTCCTTGATAGAAGACAACTCCTTTGACGAGCTGTTAAAAGAGGCGTGAAGAAGAGAGACACACCTTGTGGACTTTGTTTTCTCTTCCACCACCATTGTGCCCAAATCCTTGGCTAGAGAGAGAGATTGTCGAAAGGACATTGCAACGGCTTCAGTGACAAAGTCAATCACGCGCTTTGTGTCCTACTCTGACCAGACATCTTAGCACCTCCTTGTTTTTGTCGTCTTTGTAGCTCCAACGCGTCATTGTAAGCCGGACCTTATGCAACATGATATAGACGTCCTGCACAGCAACACCAGCAAGTACAGGTCTACACCAGATGCGCATCATGACTGCATCGACAATTCCCAATGAACCAGAGGCATGCTCAGACGAAATATTTGTTGACACATGGAAACGGAAAAAATATGCTGGGGAAGTCGATCGTTGATGATGATGACATAAATCTACAAAAATCTATCCAAGGGCACTGACCACTCAGTAGAGGTGCCGATGAACATGTCAACGGAGCAGATTGATTCAACATTCATTGTGGGATTCGGCAGCAACACTCCTGTGGTGCCCTCCGACAATTGGTGCATCATGCATTGGCAAGGTGACTTGTGGTCAGTTCAAACATCATAGCCAGAAAGTGAGACGGCACCTATGCACACCCCAGTGCCAGTGCGGTTCCAACATCACTGCTGTCAACAAAAGCAAGAAGTCATGCTACAGAAAAAGCGCCTTTTTGGGTTCTAGGTCTCGCTATTCATAGCGAGACCAAAGCGATCGACCTCAGCTAATGTACGTGGTTCTTTTAGACAATGGCAAAGAGGTCCATTTTCCTTGTGGGGAAGTTGACCGCATCGACATTCTTGAGCAGTGCAACTCGCAAGATGTATCACACGTCAACACAGGAGATTGTGAGTATCTTGTAACGGTCGGCCATCCGTCATCCCAAGAGCGAGAGGAAGAGAGTCATACCTCTTTTGGAAGTTTTTATTTGACTTTATTGCATTCCTCTACAAGTGGTGATTGCATCGCCAGTGACGATGACGGAGACTCGTATCACACACCATATGTGCCAGACAGTGGAGCGCGTACTCATCTCACTTTAGCTGTTTACCTTCCCACTTTGCGGAGTGCTATTGAAGTCTTCAAGCTTAGCAGCAAGTGCCCTACGAATGGTGCGCCGTCACTAAGCCGCCAACCACTTCCTTGAACTGAAACTTTGCACTCCACGCCAAACCGCGACAAATTTCCACACTTGTTTCAGTGGGTATTATGCGATAGCCTACCTCTATGTCCTCCGCGTAAACAAGCTGGACTAGAAAGAAGACAGCAAGTAGTAGAGCATGTTCCGGCTTTGAGCCCTCCAATGCACCGAACTATCCAAGTGCGCAGTGCAACTGACGGCCACGACAAAAGTGGTCCTCTCTCTCAAAGACCAGATAAGGCCATTGCAGTTTAGATGAAGACGCTACAGCAGGTGAAGGGTAATCGTTTATTCAAAAATTTAGAAACTGCACTTCCTACAGTGTCGGAGGCCAGTTGCTCCACTCATCCATGCCCACAACCTCGCTCTCGACAGGCCCCACGCGGTGAAGCAAGTACTAGTCATGATTATTGCATGCCTTCAAGCAGCAGCGGGCCCGCCCCATGTTGCGCAGCAGTGGCACCACCAGCTCCTACAGGCGGAAGATTTTCAGCAGCGCCTCAGCGTCTGGCTTTCCTACAAGCATTTTCTGAAGAAAATTGGACAACAAAATTCTCAACGTTTGTTGTCCCAGCCCCACCGTTCTTGGGTCTACTGGAGGGCCTAGTTTTCCGTTCCACAGAATGCCTATTGTAGGTGCTTTACTTGGGCGACCATACTTTACAACGCATCTATGCTAACACCAATCGATACGCCAGCAAGCTCAGCAGCAAAAGTAACTTGCCCCTTGGAGGTCCAAATTGGTGGCGCTTGGATAAAATTGAATTGAGAGCATTCTTTGCCGTCAACCTCCTCATGGGCATCAAGCAATTACCGAATCATAGGAATTATTGGAATCGGACCAACAAATTTTTGTATTGCCCAGTATATCGACCATCATGACGAGTAGGAGGTACGAAGACATAACTCGCTGCCTACATGTTGCGGACGACTCTATTGCTACTGTTCTAGGGGAAAACGCAAAATACGACAAACTCTGGAAAATGAGGTGGCTTGTCAGCAAGATACAGCAGAGGTTTAAATTCAACTGGAATTTGAACCAGGAAGTAACAATAGACGAAACCATGATCCCTTACAAGGGCAAATATTGTCCTATAAGACAATATCTGCCTAGGAATCCAACTAGGTGGGGTGTGAAAGTTTGGTGTCTTGCAGACGCTCGGCAGAAGTACATTTACGATTTTGAAATCTACATTGGATCCTTGTTCAGAGAGATGGTGGTAGGAGGCAGCAGGGGAGACGCCAAAAATCCGCATGACATTGTCATGCACTTAATGGAGGAGCTTCATGGCCTTGCACACATTGTCTACACTGACAATTTGTTCTCGTCACTGAAACTACTCATGGAGCTCCGATCTAAAGGTACGTTTGGCGTTGGGACAGTATGCTGCAATCGATTGGTTTTGCCAAAGTCACTGCAGGACTTGAAGAGGTTTTTTAAAGAGCCACAGGGAAGTATCCATTGGTGGATGCATCAAAGCGGGCAGATAGCATTGGTCGTATTTGTGGACCAAAAAGTCGTGCTATTGCTGTCCACATTTTATCCTCCCATTCCACATCCTGGGCAAGCGTGGCCCATCGTGTCAAGACAAATAGATGGAGAGGTGACGGACTTGGACACCTCACCAATTTTCAAAGGTTACTATGAATATATGTGTGGAGTAGATGTTGCAGATCACTTGCGGGGAACTACACCACTCAAACAAGAAGTCACAAGTGGTGGCACAAGGTCTTCTCCTACCTCCTCGATACCTCCATAGTCAATAGTTATATATTGCACAAGGTTGCAGCGGAGCAGTTAAACAAGCCAGCATTGACACATCTGCAGTTTCAGCTTCAACTCGCTGGAGAATGGAGCCGACCTTGGAGTTTGCAAAGGGGAGCTGTTTCTCAATTCCGGCTTGCTGTCCCAGGTGTTCATGGACTGGAAAGGACATCCCAATGTCAGAAGTGTTGATATTGCAAGGAAACAAAGCGAACAAACTTGGTTTGCCCATAGTGTGCAGGTGTTTTCCTTCAGTATGGGCTTGGCTTTCAGCGAAGCCACTATGTCCTCAGAAGTTGAAGCGTCCTTGGCCAATTTGATAAAACAAGGAGATGTGGAAGCGGTTACTACAACCGCCAATCAAGAGACATATACAATTTGCTTTGAAAACACCAAGCAGTTATGTAAATGCTTTTTCATACTTACTAGCCTCTATGAACCAGTACTGCTGATAGTGATATGTATACGTAGTCTTGCAGATGTAGTTCGTACCTATGATGCCTTAGTATCTGTATTTCAGAGTCTCAGAGTTACACATCAATAAGGAAGAAGAACTTGGTGTTTATGGAATCGGATCTTAAGGAACGCTGTCAACTGGGAGGAGCGATTGCTGATCGATAGATCTGAGGCAAACTATAAGGCACATTTGTAATGTTCTTTGCTTTTGCGGCACATACAGAGCAGTTTATATGCTTAGGAAGTTTAGTTTAAAAGCTTAAATAGGTGGACCTCCGTTTCATCAGACTGTCCCTAAAAAAGTGTATGAGCATGGAAGTGTCACCCCTTTCTGTGAATATGACATCATCTGTTAGCTCACGCAAATTTGCACGTGTGCATGAAATAGAGAGGAAGCAGTTTTTTGTTTCCTACATCTTATCCCATATCCATTGCTAGTGCTACGGCTAGGTTTTTTTTTATCCTTGGAACAATTATTTGAATCTTTTCTATGTTTTTCTTCTTCTATGGGATGTAGCATGAAACGCTTCAATTGGATTTGTGGAGGAGTGTTATGCACGGAGTGATGCTTTTTTTGATGACCAATAACTTGTGAACCGTTTAATTTGGTACAGAAGGGAGCCCTCAACAAAGGCTCACAAATTGAGATGACAGTGACATGAATGCAATCATACTTTGGATGTTGTCATTTGGGCATCTCTGTGTTGACAAGAAGGCCAGTAGTGCAACATGTCTCATGTCTACCATTGTTGGCAATTTCTTCAATGTTGTCGACAATGAAAGTATGTTCTGTTGGTAATGTGCATGACAATGGTTGCCTGGATTTCTAGATAGCTATAAAGCACTGCTTCCTTGATGTGTAGGGCTTTGTTAAGTGCGGGTAATTTAAGGGTACAGTTGATGCCATTATTCAGTTTCAAGGCTAGAAATGAATTTTTTTTTCCACTTCACCTATTGTATTTGGGAAATGTCATTGTGATTGTGTCGTCCATTGGCTTCCATCTTTCACAAAGACTTTTGTGCTGGTAGAGTTCACTATGTACTTGTTGTGAGGAAGTTGATGTTATGCGATTCAGTTCTCAAGAAGTAACCTTTGGAGGAATCACAAATGTATTCTGAACAAAAGCGAAGGGCAATGGCTGTGCAAAGCTTTCCAACTTTTGCAAGTTAATAGGGTATATGCATGTCGACGGATTGCATGAGAGCATGGTATTCACAGTAGTTTATGATCAAAGATTCCATACGTGAGATATGACTTGCAGCCCTCATAATTTTAATTGACTTCCCTTAAACTTTAATTGACTAGTTTGTAGAAGTCTCTAGCTCGTGAGAAGACCATGCCTTGGCACACCTCCTAGTTCCCAGGGCCTGTGTTGTCCTCGTTGTCCTCTACTTTTATTACAGGAGGTGCTGCACAATTGAAGCTTGAGAAGCGCACTTTGTCTGTGGTCAAGTGGAGCATGCGGAGTCTATGCAAGGCAAGCTTGTATGACTTGATTCATGAATTTATAGTTTCACGTGTGCATGGACCCTTGTGAAGGTTTCATTGTTCTGATCCTACTGCTTTACCGTTTCATTACGTATGCACTATCAAAGTTGATGACGGTGAGGGGTTTCAATTTGTTAGTAGGTTTGCATTTGATTCAATTAAGGTTCAATAGTTCATCATTTGTCATTGAACTCCGTGTAACTTGTTGGATTGAATGGTTTGCTGAATTAGCTTTTGTTGATTTGATGCAGACAAAGATGAGGATCTTTATTACAAGTCTTCATCTGAATTGGTAGACCGGCTCATGAAAGAGCTTGAAGGCACAAATGAGGTGAGTTTTTGGTTGGAGATTTCACTTCTGGAGAAAAAAAGAGGCTTGTAGGAAATTTGTGTTCTGTAGTTGATATTGCTAGTGTAGTAGATGAGTACTGCAGGTTATAGTACTGCTATTTCTTTAGCCAAGATATTTGTGGTAACTGTGGTCAATTGTGCGGTAAATAGCACGGTGAGGAGAAAGCCGTGGAGAATACCACTTTTGCTGTGTAAGCCGTCGTGAACCTCCACATTTCTCAGCATTCCCTTCAGGAAGATTGGCCCTCATAGAATTCTTGTAGTACACCTCATTATAAAAATGATTTCCGTGTCGTGAAGTACAACTCTGTGGATGTCAGCTATTTCATCGTATTAGCTTCAAGCAGCCTTAGACTACGGAGATGCTTGGCAGGGCAGCATCGTCACCAAGGATTTTCTTCCCTCCGGTCTTCTCGACAGGTCAGCATCAGCCTGCTCATCCATGCATTCATATTGCACGCGCAGGAAGAGATGGTGATTGCAAGGCCTTGGGCAATCGTGTTGTTCACAATTTCACTGATTCAAATGGTCGTATCAATTTTCCTCCTGACAAGCTTGCAAATGCGTATTTTTTGTAATTTTTCTGAACATCGAAAGTCCTCCAACATTGAAGTTGAATGCAGAAGAAAGACTTTGCCCGTGCCAGTCAACGGCCCTCCTAGAGTGGTCAAAGCTCATACATTGGATAATCCGCTTAGCATTTCAGCCGATTCTTGCTCTTCACTCAATTGTCACAGATAGAAAGCCAAGATCATACGGTTCATTTGGTCCCAGATTACCAAAGCACTCTACATTTGGCCTCCATGATTTTAGCGTTTTTGCACTACTTCCACGCTGCTCCAAGAATACGACCACTAAAGGGTTAATTGTGATTTTGTGCTTGTTTAGTGAATGATAACAATAAAGAAGAGATTGCCACATGCCTTGTCCGGTAAACTACTATTATTTGTCAATCAATGTTGTTAGAATTGGTTGTACCAACAAGGAGCAGCAATAGGAGAAAAGCCATTGAGCGGAGAAAAAAAATGTAATCTAGAGGTCCCATCCAACACTTCTTAGTGGCCTTTTGGAGAGTCCAAAATTCCTCTAATGGTGCATTCAATGATCTGAAATTTGATAACTTTGATTTAAGACGAATCAAAGAGAAAATTTTAAAAATCCTACAAAAGGCATGAGCCTCAATAAAAGTCCCACAAATAAGTTAACCAGTAGTTGAGAGCCAGCAACCAGTAGTCAAACACCAAGAATTGCTATTAAGTAATCTAATCAAACCGGAGGTCAGTCTATAGTAAACACTCCCACTACCGTTGTAATCTTTCGCCCTTCCAGCTCTAAGTTAGAAGCGGAGAGCAATTCCTCAAAATGGTCAAACCCAAAGACAGAGAGGCCAATTAAGTTTGCTAGACTAGAATATATGTCACACTTTCCTCAACTCCAACTTCAACCACAGGGCAATTAAAATTTAAATTAGATGAGATTTTTACTCTCCAGGCATTCACCGCAACACCATTGTGCCAGATGAGCCATACCATATGTGAAGGTCTAATTTGGCACCTGAGTGCTGAAATAGTTTCTTTTTCGTGTGCAATGGGTTTGAAACAATTGGAACTATTGGTGTTAGTGTTTCGGCATTTTGGCATCCAAATTTTTTATGTTTGGCAACTTCTAGGATTTCTTGTTTTGGAAAACTTGTTGTGTTGCAAATCTACATCATGCCTTTTGCAACCAACAAAAGGCATGATGTAGGTTTTTAGAAATATTCAAAAATTTAGGCAACATGGATGAAAAATTTCTGCAGCATTTTGAACATTTCACTTGTAGTATTCCAAATATTCAGACATTCTAAGAAAAATTTAATTGATGTCTGAATCTGACCTTCATGTAGGGTATAAGAAAGTCAAAGAAGATCCCATTGGGAAAAGGAGAAGCCTGATCCATACAGGAGCCTTCAGTGGCTGTTTTATGGGTGGTGCGCACGGTCTGTACCGATTCCATTAGAGGAAATTTTAGGCCTTTGGAGGGTTGCTCCACGGCCCTTCGAGGTATCCTAAAATTTGCTTTTTTTTGCTGAAAAACTCGTTTTTCCCCTACTTCCGCCCTGCTAAAACTGCAGCAGTAGTGGCGCAGGAACCAAAAATTTTGAATATAAAATTTAAAAATAAAATAAATAAATAAATAAATAATAATAATCTTTAAAAAATTATTAAAAAATAAAAAAATAAAAAAATTGCAATAGATGACTACTCCCCGCAGTAGTCAGCTTGATGTGACTGACCAAGCTTTTAATAGCTTGGTTTGTCACATTCTAGCAGCCCTCTAAAGGATTTAGTTTTTCTCTAATAAGTGCCTCAAGGACTTCTAGAGCAATGAGTTTTTGAAAGTTGGTTGCAAATCAAACCATTGTATTTTAGCCATCAAAATAAACAGAAATATTATTCAAAATTTGCCAAAATTCAAACTTACGAACTTGGCACCTCCCAAACAATCTAAACCATTGAGATCCTTAATCTCTACCATTGTGACCAGAACGCCATTTCAATGCACTAAAATTTCTCAAAAATAAGTGGTCATAAGATTATTAGTCTATTTTACACTAATAAAGCATCCTTGTTGAATACTCAAAACAATCTAGCACTAGTCAAAATGGATGAGAATCATTTTTTAAATGTCTCTTTTACGATGACCTTCAAGAACACACTTTAGAGCATTACCACCATTTTGCAAAACAAAGGCCCAACACGGTGCTTATTGAGCCTAGAAGAAATGTCGCCCCTTATTGCAGACTCAATAACAATGGTTAATAAGTTGGGCTACTACAGAAAATGATTTGGCACAATATCTTCCCATGCCATTTTTTGTTGTATTGAGCTACTATTCCGGGGTATCCTCAAGGATCAATTGTCAT
This sequence comes from Neckera pumila, assembly GCA_963969595.1. Lineage (NCBI taxonomy): Eukaryota > Viridiplantae > Streptophyta > Bryopsida > Hypnales > Neckeraceae > Neckera > Neckera pumila. The sequence continues at coordinate 41,660,344 of OZ018409.1, read as the reverse complement.
CTTTTTGTCAACATGGCCTGCCAACACAATACATATATGAACAAGAGCTGCAAATGGAGAATGTCGTTGTTCCATGGCAAGAAAGAGTGGGGGAGCAAGATAGCATTGGATCTACATTAATGGAGTCAACACAACACAGCTCCTTTGCTAAGTTGCATTTTCTGCAAAACGGTAGCAATGCTCTTAAATTAACTTGGAGAGGGTGTCTAGTTTCTCAAATCACCCTTTAAGACTAAGTTTAGATGATTTCTCATACTTCATTGCAACTTGTGATGAATTTTGTCTTACATTCTAAATAAGGTGATTCATAATTGGTCCAATAACTATTTATGGGTCAAATCTATAATAGTTCAACAAGGCCGTTTTGCACTCCAATTTAATCTTTGGAGAAAATGCAAGAACGTTTTATTTGCAACACATGATAAAATTTGCAAATTCTAAATTTATATTTGCAATCAAAGGCCCCAAATTAGCTAGGAGAGGTGTTAACAATTGAATAAACAGGACAAAATAGGGGGACTTTATTTTACATTCACCCTTGACTTTACCTCCGCAAGAGGCTCATTGCACTACAATAGGCTTGACCCGAAGGGAGGCGGCTCTGAAATCGCACAAGCATTAAGAACCGCCCCTATAAATGGTTGTGAAATGGACATGAGGTGGTTCTAAAAGTAAACGCTATAGTCATTCAATGAATCAAGGAAAAAAGCATTCTTAATTGCAAGAGCCAATCATTCTCTTGGCTTTTGCCATCTTTCTTTAGAATTGCAAGTGAACGGTTCATGGAAGACCTGAGGTCATAAATAGGGACCTACGACACATTTCATTTGAAAATTCGTAACTAATTCAAAAATGCTTCAAAAAATATGAAACGACTTGTGTTAAATTCCTCATCTATTTTTTTTTCTTTAAAAAATGTGCTAAACATATTCCCATCCAAGGAACCACATGAAAAAGGCAGATCAGCCCTTAAATGGTCGGTTTCAGAGCCTCCTACCTTATATATGGGGCACTCCAGATGTTCATGATTAGATCGGCCCTTTGTTTGGCAGCTGTTGGCTTGGTATTATTATAAACGAACTTCGTCGGTAACTACAGACCCGCAGACTTTCAGTGTGACTTTATTTCTTTCATTTCTTACTGACGATCAGGCAAAAAAATATGTATTTTACAAGAATAAATAAATGTGTGGTGAGAATTGACCAAAAACTTACTTACAAAAGCCACCGGGATGTTTCAAAACTCAAAAGTACTCTGTATTGATTTGTAAAAAGCTCCCACGGGGTTTGTAAGGGCACTTCTACATTACTGGCCCCAAAAGTAACCATTTTTGACGATTTTTTATTGTTTAAGAAAATCTATGCTTACTCCTCGCAGTGTAGGTGCTAATAATTGACAGAAATCATCACTGTGACTGCAAGTGAGAAAATGGCAGGGGATTTGGCGATCACAATATGCTTTCGGATCATCGTTGAGGAAGGTTTTTGTAGTTCTACCAGCCAATTTCCTCCACTTCGCGTATTGAAACATTTTTTCAAGCACCGCACTCATCCGGTTGTTTTCTCTATTTAACCAGAAGTACGTAGGAATTTTATACCTTTTTTCACCGCTTTTTAGCCGATTTTTTCAAATTGCAACCAGTTTTTCCCGAATTCCAGTGGCTAACTTGCCGGTTCTTCCCAAACATAGTCACTGTCTCGGCTACAGATAACACGGAAACTCCAATTTAAATAGCTTTTCAATTGATATTATAACGTCAAAGGCAATACAGACAAAAATATGGTACACTAATAGTCTGTACAGACACAGACATTTACAGGTCGGGAACATGGGTGTACAGACACCCCGACAGTCCACTTTCACCGCTTGTATGTGTGTATACATGCCCTGTCCTCAGGCTCCTCCTCGTCATTTTCTAAGTTTTGTTACTTCAGTTGCAATTGCGCTTGCCACTTCCGGGGTCCATTTTGCAACCCATGCACTTCAATTTCTCGGTATGTGCATCTTAGGCGTCCGGAGATCAACCACCAGTCTTCGTTGTACTTTGCTTTCATGAAATTCTTTTCTCTCTCGAGTCAATAAGTTGTATGCAAGTCACAGGCAGTGCTCTTGCTTGTGCGGCTCTACCTCTACCGACAGTACGTCGATCTACATGTGAAGGACCTTGAATGTCCAAGGATTCTTCGCTCTAGACTGAAGGGAGAGGAGGAATTGCATAGTGATCGACAGAAGCTACATGTGAGGAAGTGTGTGTACGAATTTACTTAAAATGTGAGCCTGTGCTATTTGGACAGAGGGACAGAAGGAGCCTCTTGGAGAGTTAGAGAGTAGCTGCTTGGAATACAGTGACGAAGAAATCTCGGTGATAAATTGACTAATGGTGTTCATTGGCTTCATGTGCAGTTGGTAGAGAGTGGAGCAAAAGCATCACAGGTACGCGTCTTGCTGCCGCTAGCAGTGCTGTCGGCAAGAATACTACTCGGTATGTGACAAGGAATTTACTGGTGAGATACCTCTCAAGTACATAACAATGTCTTACTGTCTAAGTTTTGAAACTGGTGCAATTCAGGGTAGCAAAATTGTAATTATCGAGTGTTTCTTTGCCAAGAGGATCTAGTCCAAAAGTGTATATTAATTCACTCCTAAGAACCTCGCTAATACCACTCTTAAACGCCAATTCTTAGCATCAACATCAAGCGAGAACATACCTTAGAGCATACCTTAAATCTTAGATCTATTTTTTTAGATAGAGTCGTGAGATCAAACATCTAGATTCCTGTCTGCGAAAGTCCAAAATGTGGAACGAATAGTCACGACACGAATTGGGGCCTGCAACTGTCCTGTCGGCAGCATTTTTTTTATTTTTTAATTATTTCTTAGTCAAATGAACAAGGTCATTGCAGAATCCTATTGTTTGCACTGAATCAGTGAACAAGATTGTTGTGGTGGTAGTCTCTCCCCTGGCTTTCCTCCAGCTAGGCGCGGTTGTGTTGTATCATTCTATGACCCTCACCGTTGAAATTAATTTCAATGTGTGCCAAAACTTAATTAAAATCTATCATTGAACGAGATTTGCAACAACGGTATCTATTTGGAGATGACAGACATGGACCAACATGTGTATATATGTCTGTACCTGTGATTATAATGTGCCAGTAAATTTTGTTATTCAGACACAAGAAATCTGACAGTGCTGCATCTGACCGATTGATCATGTTCCCAATTTAGCGCAGGTAGACTGTAGATCAAAGCGATCAGCTGCGCGCTCCACAAATTAAACCAAGCAGAGTATAATCAGAGTGTGGCGAAATCAATACTACAATCTGAGTGACCCAGAGTTATATGCGAGTCGCGACGACCAGCTTGGATTTGCACTTTGTGAGAAGTTGTTGACTTACCATACCCAGTTTTGCTGTTGCATGAGTAACGTGAGGCTGCTGACGCCAGGTAAAGCCATTGATTCTTGACATCACCGGCTTCGATTCCCTTTGCGCAACAAATCGTAAGATTTAATTTGTGCAATCGTGCAGTCACCGAGAGTATTTCAACGTACTCATTCATCAGGTACTGTCATCCTGGCCTTTTGAAATCAAGAAGATTTATGAAAAGGATTTCTAACTTAGTGAGTTTGCCTGTTGGGTCCATCGGTCGACGTATGCTTAGATTCAACAGACTTTGTACCGCCATGCCCGGTTACTGAATCTCAAAGTGGCTGAGTGTTGCATAATTAATAGCGCCCCCTATCGATCTCCAAGTCGTGCATGAATTCGATGATGTTGCAGATTGATCAAAGGCCTTCCAGCTAGATTTAATAGTTGTTCACTAGCCGGCTTGACATTGATTTATTCTTTTGCGGTTTACAGAGCGCATATATATTTGCACTGTTGGTGCGAAGTCAACACCCTCAATCCGACTTCTCAAGTCAAATTTTCGGCAAGAACGTGCGCAATCTGCAACAATGAACGCTCTCATCAAGATCATCATCGCCGACATTGGCAAGCTCGCGGGGAATCCGGAAGCCCTAAGCGTAAACGTGACAGAGCCACAGTCGCCACAGTCGCCATGGCCAACCCCGTCGCCGCAGTGGGTTCCGCCGCGGTCGCAGCGAGTCTCGGCTTAATCACCCTCTATGTACAGAAATTGGAAAAATACAACAGTACGATGCGGGAGATCGATGCGCGGCTGAAGCGTGACGAGGCAGCTTGCAGGCGCAGAGTAGCCGAAGCCGATCAGCGTGCCCAAGACCGTGAAGGAGTCGCCCGTACCAGCGCGACCCAGAGTGAAGCGCCCTCAAAACTGCGCGAAGAGGAGACTCTTGCCGAGGCTAAGAAAGATCCCCTGAAAGGCATCCGACCTGTAGTCACGCCCACCCGGGAGCAATTCACCGCTGCGAAGCAGCGAGTCCAGTACGATCCTACGAAGTTCCACTTTGCTGTTTGCGGAACCGCGGGGAGTGGAAAATCCTCGCTCATCAATGCCTTCCGAGGTCTGAATCCCATAGATGAGGCCGCAGCGCAAGTCGGGGTAACGGAGTGCACGTCTATTGTCACCCGCTACCTGGACCCCCGCGAGGAGTTTCCATATTCGCTGTTCGTCTGGTACGACATCCCAGGCGCTGGAACGATTAATGTGCCGGAATGGCAGTACTTCAATGAGCAAGGAATCTTCGTCTTTGACTTCATCGTCATTGTGTACGATGGACGGTTCACCGAGATCGACGTGGGCATCATCAAGAATTGCCTTCTCTTCGAGATTCCGTTCTTCGTGGTGCGGAGCAAGGCCGATCAACACATTCAGAACATGATGGATGACATGGGTGAGTGTGAGCGTCAGAAGGCTGTCGACAAATATGTGGAGGTCACGAGAGCAGATTTCAAAAGGAATTTGAAGAAGATGGCGGAAGCCCCGGAGCTCGATGCAAGAGCTCAACGGTTACTGTTGAATCAGCGAGTGTACATCGTGTCAAGGCCGACGCTTCTCCATCGGCTCCAGACGAGCAAGGGGACAAGGCAAACCCCAAGCCAATCCAAAATCGACGAGGATTTGCTGATTGAAGATATGCTCAAGCAGGCTGCCAGACGGCGATGCCCCGATCCGGACCAGGCAGGAACTAGCGCTTTGACATTGTACCGGCCACAATGGCGTGCATTCAGCTAGACTGGCGGTAATTATGTATTCCATGCGCCATTTTGACATTGAAATGAGCTTGCTCTGCCAAATGACATGCAAATGAAGATGTACTTGAAATATCATTTCATCCACATCCTTGCGCAAGTGCGTCGCCAAGCTAGGATTTCCACCCCCATCCCTTCCTGATTCGCTATATCATTTCCCCGATTATTTCATTTCCTTCCTGTCGTAAGGGTCCACCGTGCTGTTATAAAAGAATTGGTCCAGTTTAACCGGAGAGGCCCTCAATGCAAGCTTTTTCTTCCTTCAATTTTATCGGCACTCACCAGCTAGTAATGCCAGTTTTATAATTCCAAGATTTCTTGCTGTAAAATTTGAGAATTAATTGCAGGCAGAAGCGGTACATGCTCTCACTTCTCACCGAGAAGAAGAACAACAATAGCTCCGATGCTAAGCCAGCGGGAGTGATGATCGACCCGAAAGCCAGCGAGAATGAAGACCACAGGAATGAAGAGTACGTCAAAGTCCAGTGGGAATGAATTGAAGATAGTCACATTCTGTCATAGATCACTTGCAAGTTGGGCGAAAACGAACTAGTTTGGATCTCGATTATCTCTAGGAAGCCGTTTTTTATGATCATATACACAAGTTCAGTTTTCACTCATGTGAACTCATTAGACTTGCGATGGTGATTTGGTGTCCTGCTAATTAAAAGAATCAGAAGAATTGAAGAGACTGAAGTATTTATAACACCGATGCTAGCAGTGAGATTGATGTGATGAATTGCAGCTTGGAGAGTCGATTTGTTGCGGTGCTTCTGTCTTCTATATCATGAGCAATTGGAATGGTTGCATTGAGGAGGATTAACAGCAACACGGATTGTATATTGCTGCTTCTTTCTTCCTTTGCTTGGATCTGGTCCTTCTGAAGTCATGTAAGTTCCCGAGGATTGGGCAATTATCCATGCATACAGTATACCGGTTTAACACATGTTGTCTTCAATTTACATTATCACCTTCTTATTGTTCTTCATGCGCAGTTGCAAGAGCTTTATGCTAAAATAAGCTAGTTTGCTATTTGGTTAACTTTCTTACTTCTAATGTCAATCTGTCGCTGTTCCTGCCGATCTTTGTCAGTATTAGCAATATGTAATTATCAGGAAGCCGAGATCAGAACGTTGTTGTTGGTATCAAATTCAAGTTTCCTCCAAAACCATTTACTTCGCAGTCGTCTAACAAATCGGATAATCACTCTTGCGGTGGGGATATGAGCAGTCACTATTGAATGCTCTTACCATGTACTTATGCTCATGACTTGGATTGTATCACACGGACACGACTATCATCCTTGCTGCAATTGCAATCAAACCATGAGCAGAGGAGGACACCTAAAATCGTCCGCATAAGGGTTGCGCATGGTTTTTATTATTCAACTGTACGTACAAGTTTTTATCGGGCCTTGTTGATAGTCAAAAGGGGTCTCTTGTTGATGCTTGATTTGATGATGAAGGCTTGAGTTTGATTTATCAAAGGGAAATTGTACAAATCGCATGAAGAATTGGAAATTTTAGTAAAAAATCTGTGTACTTCTGCAATCCTGCTCTCAATACTTACAAAACTTACAAAGAAATGAGAAATTGTGAATCGAATTTTTTGCTCTGATTTTTCTAGTTGACAATTTGTCAAAATAAAATGATCTCATTATCTGAATACATTGCCACTGTATGTTCAATTTGGTAGACTCTGACGAGCAAATTGTTCTGCAAAATACTTGATTTTACAATAAACACGTTCTCATCTCGCTGACTCATAAATACACGTAGCAAATACCAGCTAGACAACGATTGGCAGGACAGGAATAGATTGACATAAGTTTTATTACCAATCGGCATAGACGTTGATAACGCATTAAAGCTCTTGCAAATGCTCATGATAAACAATGAGATCGAGATCAGCTGATAATTCAAGACAGCATGTGTAATACGGAGTATATTCAATAGATTGCCGAATTCTCAATCTTTGAGGACACGGTACTTAAACATGACTTCAGAAGTATAGCACCATCTCAACCAAGCACAGGAAGTAGACCACAGAAATTACGCTATCACTTCAAAGACGACACTATCTCACCATTGCAAATCAAATAAGGGTTTCACAGAAGTGAGTCAGAACTGAACTGTCTTGTGTATGGTCATAAAAAACACTACCTAGGATTGAGGGAAGCTTGCTGGAACCAGAAGTTGCAGTTGCTCTCTACTTGCAAGTGATCTAGCTAGGTAGTAAGTAGAACTGTCTTCAATTCATTCCCTCTGAAATTTGGCTTTAAGTCGACCATCACTCTGGCTGGCTTAGGATCGGAATTTTACTTCGTCTTCCTCTGCGCAGGTGTTTAAATAATTATTAAAGAAAAGCCTGCCTAGACCGCCTGTTCAAATGAACAAATACTTCTTTGTCTCACTCGGTGTGTTTGAGCACCGCCTTCTAGCTGCCGCCCTGAGCATATCTTCAATCAAGTCAGTCTCGTCGATGACCTTCCCGTTCTTGACATTCGACTTCGTTTGCAACAATCCCCGCAACGTGGAAGCCGAGACGATGTAAACCCGCAGATTGTAAATCAGCTGTTGATGTCGTGTGTCAGTATCTTTGTTTGAATCCGCCATGTTTTCCATATGCTTATAGAAATCTGAGCGCGTGGCACTTATATAACTGTCAGCCATATCCTGATAAATCTGATCGTACACGGGGTCACCTGGTTCATAGTCAGTTTCAGCTCTGATCAAGTTCTGAATATGCTGATCCGCCTTGCTTCTCACAATGAACACGGGGATGTTGAACCGTAAGCAGTTTTCAATGATGCCCACGTCAATTTTGGTGAAGCGCACGTCGTAGACCATGATGATGAAGTCGAAGACGAAGAGTCCTTGGTCGTTGAAATACTGCCAATCCGGCACCGCCGTAGTTCCAGCGCCTGGAATATCATACCAGATGAATCGCGAATACGGAAGCTCCTTGCGAGGGTCTGGGTAACGACTGATTTCTGACGTGCACTCTGTCACCCCGACCCGCGCTGTGCCCTCACCCTTGCAACCAAGGCCGCGGACAGCGTTGATCACTGTCGATTTGCCACTCCCAGAGGCGCCGCAAACAGCAAAATGCAGCTTCCCGGGATGGAACTGCATCCGCTCCAGTGCAGCTTCCACTTGCTCTGGGGTTGGCATGACCACAGGCCGAATGCGTTTGTGAAGAGCTTCCTTGGCTTTTGCAGCTTCTGCGAGGGCCGCTTCTTCACATGTTCGGGCAGCGGCTTCGATCTGTTGGACGGCCAGTAGAGCAGCCTCTTCACGTTCTTTTGCAGCAGCACAGGCAGCTTCCTCACGCATCCTAACAGCGACTTCGATTTGTTTGGCTGCCAGTAGAGCAGCCTCTTCACGTTGCCTGGCAGCTTCTTCACGTGCTTGGACGGCATCTTCGTATTTCTTTCGGGCGGCATCGAGGGTTGCTTGTTCGCGTTTCCTGGCGGAGGCTTCCCGTTTTCGAAACCGCTCCTTTTCTTGGGCTTCGCGCCGTCGGCATTCTTGCTCGTGGCATTCGTTATTTGCTTGGATTGCCTGCATTGTGTCATTAGTTCCATGCGGTTTCGTCAGGAAGGTTTCAAGCAAGCCTAGACTAAACCCACTGACGATTTGGAAAGTTACCCTGGCCACGTCCGATGCTGCATTACCCATCGTGCAGCTAGATTTGCAGTGTCAGTTGTGGTCAGAGATCGAAGTTCAGTTTTAGGTTCCCTGCACACAACAGAGCACAATGGTATCAATGAATGTGAAATACGTAGGGCTACCATTTCGAACAAAAATTGGAGTGCTGATTGATATGTAACCAGCCAATGGACCCGGCTATGGACCTCAAGAAAGCAGCTGATCATTAATTCTAAACTTATGGATGTGCTCCCACAATCCCGATCTCATTTGCTAGTTCAAAGAGACATCAAAGAGATGAAAATAGTATTAGTACAATGACCTGGAAGCACGCCTCAGTAGTATAATGATAATTCGTCAAACAATTAACTGGAATTGAAGAGAACAGGGGGTCGATCGACCACATAGCTATGTGGTCCTCTTGCGTGAATTCGAATTGAAAGTATATTACCTGATGAATCCGTGAGATACTCGACTCTCGCCACTGTTACGTGAATGCACGCCTCACTCTTTCAACTTGTTCAGGATCGGAAGGGCGTCGAAGCTGATCGATACTGATAAGAATTGCTCGATCGAAAGCTTACTCAGTCAAGAAGTTCTCACAAAGTGCCAATTGTCTCCAAGTGCAAATCCAAGCTAATCCTCTCCTCTCTCGCTAGCTCATTGATACTCAAGTCATCAAATACATGGACTACAGTTGGGTACGTAATTGGTCGCAGTGGTCGAGTGGGCCAGTAACTTACCTCCAGAGCTGTGGGAGACTGGGAGATCGAGATGAGTCGGGAGGTAAGTTACTGGCCCGCCCATTGCCATAATTGTGACGCTTGCAAATCATTTTTTGCATTTAATGTTACGGTAAGTGACAGACATGCAGTTCAATGAGCGAGTTCGTGGCCGGAGCCACCATTCTGGTCTGCTAGATTCCTACTGTAGCTTTGGTGGCTTTGGACTGTACTTGCTTTTAATTTGCATCGAAGCTAATAAATCCGTTATTTGATCAGCATTACGTGACTGTTATGATTGATGATTCATATGAATACGCGCTGTGCTCTGTGCCGTCATATATTAATTTTTAATTTTTTAGTGTTTTTTATATAATTTATATTGACGCCGTAAATTAATTGCCATCATTTGTAATATACAGTCGTCCCTCGTCATTCTTCTCAACTTTGACAGCAGCATTACTTAGCAGCAATCAGGGCTTTATTTTCATTTCCTTAGGTATTGTAACTTGATATCTTGACTGGAATAACTTTAGCTTTAAGGGTATTTACATTCAACAAGTTTTACATTATGGATGAAACATCAGATATTCAAACAAATGAATTCACATTCATCCAAATTTGATAATTATATTATCTTACTGTTGAAAAGAAAATGGTGAGTTTTGGTGATTTCTTTCAAATTGGAGAATATTTTGCAAAGTTTTCCATTGCAATATTTGTCAGGAGCATTACAAGTTTGCATTTGGGCTTGCAATTCCACAAAAAATTATCCCTCCATCAATAAAATATCTAATGAGCATTACTCACTAGCTAGGCTCTAACAAACAATAAAACACATATGATTTCATATATTGATCTTCAAAACTTTCACATCTTGTAATCCAAATGAGATGAATAAAATATTTTGATGCTGAAATAAATGGATTCTACTTTAAACTAATATTATAAAAAGAGTTGCCCAAAATCAACTAACTTTACTCTAGGTGACACAACTTTTGATCTTGGGTACCAATTGAAAATAAATAAGTATTCATAAAGCTAATCCATTTTCTTTATCCTTGAAAAAAAACTCTAAAAACTCATGCCAAAAATTAACTCCTAAACGTCTCAATTCTTTTTTGAATTTTTACACAATTCCGCTTATATCTTTATATAAAGACATCATTTATTGGAATTTCATGAACTTGATCAATCGAAAAGGTTGTCTTTTCTAGATTCAAGTATTACATTAGATGAATGAGAACTTAGTTGGAAGAAACAATGCCTCGAAGGCATTTGTTCATCGTCCAAAATATGGACGTCAAAGCGCTTTCGGGTTAAGGTTGTAGATACCATACTGCCCAAACTTTCATTTGTCCATTGAGGCGACAACTAAGCGTCCTATAAATCAACAAAATTGGTTTCAAATTTTTTCAAGCTTGTATGAATAAAATATGAATTTTTGAAAACAACTCCCTAGGCGCACCTTCTATGGACACTAGACTAACACCAAAGTGGGCACACAAACATCCAAAGGTGGCACACTTTAATCTTGGATCATGCATAGGTGATTGGCCAACTCAAGAACCTCCATCATGATAGTGACAACTTCTTGAAACTGCACTTGTCTACTTTGGGTCCTCACATGTCTTCTTTGAATCCACTTATGTGCGTGGATTTAGGTTGTTTTGTAGGTATCCCTATAGAACTTGTGTCTGAATTGGGTGCTTCTACCTTATTGGATTGGACCCCCATTTTGTAGCTGTGTGTCGCTCCTAAAAATGTCCAAATTTGGATTCAAAATTTCCAAAGCTGGCCCCAAGGCTGTTCAAATGAAATCCCACAAAATCATGCCTCCTCCAAAATAGGAAAACGGTCAGAAAGGGTCCACCTTTCCTCCAGTGTAATAACACTAATTACATCCCCAATCTTAGTTTTGAGAGATTCCCATGGACTTTACTCAGTGAGGGACAATGAGCCTGAGTTTCTAAAAGGACGATTGCCAGAAATTTCATATTTGGGCGAGCACATGCTTCACCCAAAAGAGACAGTTGAGGTAACGAACGCCTCGAGGGGCTCCTACAGACACTGACACAGTCTAGTCATGGACTTCAATACCATCAAGTTGCAACCGCCCTTGAATTACAGAGTATTTCGCCTTAACCGCCTTGCTGGAAGGACTAACGTCATCTCGTCCAAGGGACATCCAGAAAGTGGAGTCCTCCACAGCTGCAGAATGATGAAACCACCATCACGGAATGTCAGCGCAAGCACCGGGATCTAAGTTACCAGGGTGATTGCGGACCATAACACAAGTAATGTGGGAAACAAGAGGATACAGTCGATGACCAAAAGTAGAAGTCTTAAAATAAGAGAACAGATTGAACCTTCGATAGTCAAAATCTGATGGAGCCATCTTTGATAAATAAATCGCAGCCGCGGAGCTTCTCCCACATACGAGTCTGATACTAACAGATGACGTTGAGCATCTCTTCCACTATTTGCACTGCACAGATGAAGCAGGTTTAACCTTCTTTTAATGTCAATTGTAAATACCATATCCAAATTCAGATGCTCGCAATACATGTGCATCAGAGGCGCCAACAAACGACTTCGCATGTACCTGGCCAGTGCTGGAAAAAGAAGACATATTTGAAGCTAACAACATGAATACTGGATGACATAAAAGGAGTTGGAAATCAAGGTACATGCTAACTCGACAAAGACTGTGATTGAAGGTTCTGCACTCGAGTATACTTGGCAAAACTGATGGCGTCGTAACAGAGAGCAAGAGCCTTCACCATTGCTGATTCGCGGGGGCGTATGTGTCCGAATCGTTCAGCACAGGACCTGCAATGTTTCGGAAAAAGTCAGCTTGGCCGTCTAGTAAGTCAGGACAAACCTTTTCTCACGGTATGGCGCGTTTTGATTTCAATTTGCGACGAGCAAGGTCAAGGTAACCCACCTTTCATCAAACAAGTCATAAAAGCCGTCAATGATAACAGCTCTAGGAAAGCGTTTTTGGAGATGAAAGGCAGCAAAATATTTTCGAAGTTCTTCGTCATCATGTATGTACCTGAAGACAAATTCCTAGTCTCAGCAATAAGTAATACGACTCCTAGCTCCTCTCTGCCATCAGCACCGGACACAAGGACTGCAAGCTGTTTAATAGTCGATGACAACTTACTTTATGGTGATTCTTGCAAATGCATCCGATTCCGGATCCACACCCTGCAATAACCATTTCAACATACCGTTCGATTCTTTCATAACACAAGATTTCTCATAATAGCAAGATTGTGGATCCCATATACATTCCTCAACAAACTGAAAGTAGAGACCCTCGCAGGTTGAGCCATAAATCCTAAAAACTGGGACATCCCGGCCTTCATCGTTATGAAGGCCTCAAAACGTACCGAGGAAGAGTGGAAATATATAAAGCAGGTTGAAACCGATTCTCACCATTGTAAAGAAACACGGGAAAAATATTATCATAACGTGTTAAGAGAAGAAGGATTCTGACCTGAGACAAGCATGGAGTACTGTCATCAAGAGAATAGGGTTTGCAGAGGAAGGTTACGAAGGAAGACGAATCCTGCCTGGCACAATTGTAAGCAAGTTGTAGCAGTAAAGAGGTCTTTCCACTGCATAGAAACAACCCCGCACAGCATTTGTAAGAGGGGGGGCACCGAAAGGGAGGGTGCATAAACATGGAAGCATAAAGCACGAGACCCAACGAAGAGAACCGCATGTAAAACTCGTGAAGATAGAAACAAACCGAAAGTCTTTTAGGTTTTCTCCCATCTTTCACGAGTTCTACATGCCGTATGTCTGTTTGAAGAGCATTGGAGAGCGAAGGGAAGACTAACCAAGCGGGAGGTCCCGAGATAAGAGCCCGGCAGGCTGGCATTGACGAAATCGGTGGGGAGGAGGCCGAAGCGAAGAAGAGATCAAGAAGACCCATGCTTGGGTACGGCTTCTGCTGAGGGACGTCCAAATCTCCATGCTCTTCAAAAACTCGGTCGTCGTCATCTTTAGCAGTCGACATGGGCAGCTGAGAATGCTCAGCACTTAGGTCGAGATGGACTGGGTAACCTCGAGCCGCCGGGAAGGTTACGGCACCAAGAGAGCAGTGGGGCATGAAAGATGCGCCTGCAAGACGCTAATTCACATCACTCAACACAAAGGACAACAAACGGTTCTTCTCATAGCATTGAATCTCCACCCTGGCCAACCCTCGGCACGCAGTCCCAGTTGGGATTTGGGAGTCCGCCTGGGCATCGCCTGCCGTCCCAGCCCGGAAATCTTTCTGCCAAGCCGCTCGTCCTTCCAAGGTTGAGCAAAAACGTAACTTACCGCCACATGAGTTGAGAGCTATATATGACAGCTCCAAAATCTATGAAGCACACTTTCCTCAACTCCGTCTTCACCCACAGTGCAAATTGGGTGAGATTTGTCCTCTCCAGACATTCGCGGCAACTAATTACACCCTTGTGCCAGATGAGCCATGTAGGAAAGTCAAAGAAAATTCCATTGCAATTTGCGAAAAGGAGAAGCCTGATCCAGGAGCCGTCAACGACTATTTTACGGATGCGCTACGTAAAGTCTGCACCGATTCAGTGCTCCAAGGACTTCCAAAGCAAATATTTTGAAAGTTGGTTGCAAATTGTGTTATAGCCATCAAAATAAACAAAAAACATTATTCGTAAATGCCCACCAAGAAATGTCCTGTTAATTTTTGCAGGAGGGTTATATATCATATTCTCCTCCTCGCACATGAAATCTGTATTATCGGTGATTATGGATTTTTCATTCATCGATCACATATTTCATCCATTTCTAAATATGCGCTTACGTCGGGCAATCTCCTTGTTGGAAATTCTGAAAATAAATAGGAGTTTCTTGTCAAGCTTTGCCCTCATCGTCACCATGTTTACTTTCAGAATTCCCTCCGCCTTTGGTGATTGCCACCTATACAAAATTTGCCAAAATTGGTACCTCAACCAAACATCAAGAGTTACCTTTACAAAACATGAACAATAAAAAAAAAAAACTTTAACAATCATTCACAGTATGCTACAAAGAATTATGTCATTAAATAGAATAAATAATAACATAGTAGGTGTTAGGGCAAATGACTCGGTGAACGATATGAATAATTCAAGAAATTAATTAGGGTGACTAATAAGAGGTCTAACTTTGCAATGAGGTAGATGGGATAACATTTGCTCAATCAACAATCAACTTCACATCCTTGAAGTTGGTGCAAACATTCACAAAGTTGCAAGTGATTGAGTGGAAAAGTGACCAATAGGTAATAATATCAAATCTTTTTCATGAAAAACATTGAACATCCACTAATTTAAAAAGAGATTGCTTTCGTCTGATCTCTCCCCCTAAGATGTAAGTTACAATGTTTTGTTTTGCATTGTACTCAGATCAGGTTCAACCACCCCAACGAACATCTTGTTCAAGTGGAGGAATCATTGTCATGACCATACATCTTTCAGCAATAGGGATAGTCACAGGTTCTTCACCGGAGTCTCAACCTTCATGGAATCAGGATGTGGCATTACAAAAAATTTTAGTCCATTTCAGGGCCGTTGGAAGTTGACATGCCATGCTATTGTTTGCATGGCCTGTCAACTTCCAAACTGCTCTTAGTGAGTTGGCAGAGTCTCTGACTGCTTGTCGGAGCAATCAATTTTGGCAGAATTTTAGTTTTTTTTTAGTTTTTTTTTTAAATTTTAAGATTAAAAAATTTATTAATTAATTATTTTTAATAATTTTCTATTCAGAATTTTTGGTTCCTACACCATTGCTGCTACAGTTTCAATAGGGCGGAAACAGGAGAAAAACAAGTTTTTTTGCAAAATAAAAGCAAATTTTAGGGTACTTTGGAAGGCTGTAAGGTAGCCTTTCAAAGGCCTAAAATTTACTCTAATGCATTTCCGCATTGGCTCTCCTTGGCCTCACCGATGCCCATTCTGTGAAGGTTGAGACTGCTCAACCTTCTCCTCTGCAACGCAAGAACAAGTATGAAGAAATTTACACAATGGCTTTTTTAAGCTAAGGTCCAACAACCTAATATCTTGTTGCTTTGAGACAGGCTCCTTGGGGACCTCAAAGCTAAACTTAGTTGGATTTAGCTGGATTTTTGTATCTCTACAGTCTTGTTCTTCACAGCCTTAAAGAGGAGGTGTCACACCTTCTTCATGGAGAATGGGCTCTCATTGGCTCCACTTTCCTTTCCACATCTTTTCAACCTTCATGGGAGCGAGAAGGTGTGAGTGTGTGACTACCTCTAATTCAATGTGTGTCGTCTGTTAGCTTTATCACCACCAAGTAGAAATATGGACTCTATGGCACATATGATAGACGGACCACACCGTTTTGATCAGATCCTGGTAGAGTGGTCGACTTTGGTTGGCTATTTGAGACAATGGTGCCGGATGGGACCTCTGGATTACATTTTTTTTCCCTACATAGTGGCTTTTCTGCTATTGTTGCTCCTTGTTGGTACAACCAATTCTAACAACATTGATTGACAAGTAATAGTAGTTTAATGGACAAGGCATGTGGCAATCTCTGCTTTAGTGTCATCATTCATAAAACAAGCACAAAATCACAATTAAACTAGGGCATCACAAGTCCTCTTTTGACCACTCTGGAATAGGAAATAGAGATATATTCCTTCAGTTGCCATTCACAATATTCACACAAGGTTTTGTTAGAGATTCTTGTTGTTTTTCTAGCTTTGTAAAGCTCCCAAATTAGAGTGGCTTGTCAAAGCTTGTCAGCCTTCCAAAGAATCCAAAAATCCTCTTATGATGATCACTTCTATACAAAGTTGTTTTCAATATTTGTTTTGGGACTTTTGCAACATTGAAGAATAAAATTGTTCTTCCTTGTTTCAGATTTTGACACGGTACTACATACTACAATATGAAATTTATGTCATGTTATATTACTATGTTGGATATTAACTTCTATTAAACATTTAGACATTCTAAAAAAATTTAATTGATGTCTGAATCTGACCTTCATGTAGGGTATAAAAAAGTCAAAGAAGATTCCATTGGGAAAAGGAGAAGCCTGATCCAGGCAGGAGCCTTTAGTGGCTTTTTATGGGTGGTGCGTATGGTTTGTACCAATTCCATTAGAGGAAATTTTAGGCCTCCGGAGAGCTGCTCCATGGCCCTTTTAGGTACCTTGAAATTTGCTTTTTTTTTGCTGAAAAACTTATTTTTTCCCTATTTCCGCCTTGCTGAAACTGCAGCAAGAGTGGCGCAGGAACCAAGATTTTCAAATAAAAAATTTAAAAGAATTTAATAAATAATAATAAATTAAAAAAAAAATCTTAAAAAAATTATTAAATTTTTTTTTTTTTAAATCGCAAAAGCTGACTGCTTCCCACAGCAGTCAGTTTGGTGTGACAGACCAAGCTTTTAATAGCTTGGTTTGTCACATTCTAGCAGCCCTCCAAAGGATTTAGTTTTTCTCTACTAAGTGCCTCAAGGACTTCCAGAGCAATGAGTTTTTGAAAGTTGGTTATAAATCAAACCATTGTATTTTAGCCATAAAAATAAACAGAAACATTATTCAAAATTTGCCAAAATTGGACTTACGGCCTTGGCACCTTCCAAACAATCTAAACCATTGAGATCCATAATCTCTACCATTGTGACCAGAACGCCATTTCAATGCACTAAAATTTCTCAAAAATAAGCAGTCATAAGAATATTAGCCTATTTTACACTAATAAAGCATCTTTGTTGAATACTCAAAAGAATCTAGCATTAGTCAAAATGGATGAGAATCATTTTTTTAATGTCTCTTCTATGATGACCTTCAAAACCACACTTTAGAGCATTACCACCGTTTTGCAAAACAGAGGCCCAGTACGGTGCTTACTGAGCCTAGAAGAAGTGTCGCCTCTTATTGCAGACTCAGCAACAATGGTTAATAAGTTGGGCTACTACAAAAAATGATTTGGCACAATATCTTCCCATGCCATTTTTTGTTGTAGTGAGCCACTATTCTGGGGTATCCTCAAGGATCAATTGTCATCTTTTTGTCAACATGGCCCGCCAACACAACACATACAAACAGTAGCTACAAATGGAGAATGTTGTTGTTCCATGGCACGGAAGAATGGGAGAGCAAGATAGAATTGGATCTACATTAATGAAGTCAACACAACACAATTCCTTTGCTAAATTGCATTTTCTGCAAAATGGTAGCAATGCTCTTAAATTAACTTGGAGAGGGTGTCTAGTTTCTTGAATCACCCTTTAAGACTAAGTTTAGATGATTTCTCATACTTCACTGCAACTTATGATGAATTTTGTCTTACATTCTAAATAAGGTGATTCATGATTGGTCCAATAACTATTTATGGGTCAAGTCTATAGTAGTTCAACAAGGCCGTTTTGCCCTCCAATTTAATCCTTGGAGAAAATGCAAGAACGTTTTATTTGCAACACATGATAAAATTTGCAAATTCTAAGTTTATATTTGCAATCATGGGCCCCAAATTAGCTAGGAGAGGTGTTAACAATTGAATAAACAGGACACAAAATAGGGGGACTTTTTTTTACATTCACCCTTGACTTTACCTCCGCAAGAGGCTCATTGCACTATAATAGGCTCGACCCGAAGGGAGGCGGCTCTGAAATCGCACAAGCATTAAGAACCGCCCCTATAAATGGTTGTGAAATGGACATGAGGTGGTTCTAAAAGTAAACGCTATAGTCATTCAATGAATCAAGGAAAAAAGCATTCTTAATTGCAAGAGCCAATCATTCTCTTGGCTTTTGCCATCTTTCTTTAGAATTGCAAGTGAACGGTTCATGGAAGACCTAGGGTCATAAATAGGGACCTACGACACATCTCATTTGAAAATTCATAACTAATTCAAAAATGCTTCAAAAAATATGAAACAACTTGTGTTAAATTCCTCATCTATTTTTCTTTCTTTAAAGAAATGTGCTAAACATATTCCCATCCAAGGAACCACATGAAAAAGGCAGATCAGCCCTTAAATGGTCGGTTTCAGAGCCTCCTACCTTATATATGGGGCACTCCAGATGTTCATGATTAGATCGGCCCTTTGTTTGGCAGCTGTTGGCTTGGTATTATTATAAACGAACTTCGTCGGTAACTACAGACCCGCAGACTTTCAGTGTGACTTTATTTCTTTCATTTCTTACTGACGATCAGGCAAAAAAATATGTATTTTACAAGAATAAATAAACGTGTGGTGAGAATTGACCAAAAACTTACTTACAAAAGCCACCGGGATGTTTCAAAACTCAAAAGTACTCTGTATTGATTTGTAAAAAGCTCCCACGGGGTTTGTAAGGGCACTTCTACATTACTGGCCCCAAAAGTAACCATTTTTGACGATTTTTTATTGTTTAAGAAAATCTATGCTTACTCCTCGCAGTGTAGGTGCTAATAATTGACAGAAATCATCACTGTGACTGCAAGTGAGAAAATGGCAGGGGATTTGGCGATCACAATATGCTTTCGGATCATCGTTGAGGAAGGTTTTTGTAGTTCTACCAGCCAATTTCCTCCACTTCGCGTATTGAAACATTTTTTCAAGCACCGCACTCATCCGGTTGTTTTCTCTATTTCACTAGAGGTACGTAGGAATTTTGTACCTTTTTTCACCGCTTTTTAGCCGATTTTTCAAATTGCAACCAGTTTTTCCCGAATTCCAGTGGCTAACTTGCCGGTTCCTCCGAACATAGTCACTGTCTCGGCTACAGATAACACGGAAACTCCAATTTAAATAGCTTTTCAATTGATATTATACCTCAAAGTCAATACAGACAACAATGTGGTACACTAATAGTCTGTACAGACACAGACATTTACAGGTCGGGAACATGGGTGTACAGACACCCCGACAGTCCACTTTCACCGCTTGTATGTGTGTATACATGCCCTGTCCTCAGGCTCCTCCTCGTCATTTTCTAAGTTTTGTTACTTCAGTTGCAATTGCGCTTGCCACTTCCGGGGTCCATTTTGCAACCCATGCACTTCAATTTCTCGGTATGTGCATCTTAGGCGTCCGGAGATCAACCACCAGTCTTCGTTGTACTTTGCTTTCATGAAATTCTTTTCTCTCTCGAGTCAATAAGTTGTATGCAAGTCACAGGCAGTGCTCTTGCTTGTGCGGCTCTACCTCTACCGACAGTACGTCGATCTACATGTGAAGGACCTTGAATGTCCAAGGATTCTTCGCTCTAGACTGAAGGGAGAGGAGGAATTGCATAGTGATCGACAGAAGCTACATGTGAGGAAGTGTGTGTACGAATTTACTTAAAATGTGAGCCTGTGCTATTTGGACAGAGGGACAGAAGGAGCCTCTTGGAGAGTTAGAGAGTAGCTGCTTGGAATACAGTGACGAAGAAATCTCGGTGATAAATTGACTAATGGTGTTCATTGGCTTCATGTGCAGTTGGTAGAGAGTGGAGCAAAAGCATCACAGGTACGCGTCTTGCTGCCGCTAGCAGTGCTGTCGGCAAGAATACTACTCGGTATGTGACAAGGAATTTACTGGTGAGATACCTCTCAAGTACATAACAATGTCTTACTGTCTAAGTTTTGAAACTGGTGCAATTCAGGGTAGCAAAATTGTAATTATCGAGTGTTTCTTTGCCAAGAGGATCTAGTCCAAAAGTGTATATTAATTCACTCCTAAGAACCTCGCTAATACCACTCTTAAACGCCAATTCTTAGCATCAACATCAAGCGAGAACATACCTTAGAGCATACCTTAAATCTTAGATCTATTTTTTTAGATAGAGTCGTGAGATCAAACATCTAGATTCCTGTCTGCGAAAGTCCAAAATGTGGAACGAATAGTCACGACACGAATTGGGGCCTGCAACTGTCCTGTCGGCAGCATTTTTTTTATTTTTTAATTATTTCTTAGTCAAATGAACAAGGTCATTGCAGAATCCTATTGTTTGCACTGAATCAGTGAACAAGATTGTTGTGGTGGTAGTCTCTCCCCTGGCTTTCCTCCAGCTAGGCGCGGTTGTGTTGTATCATTCTATGACCCTCACCGTTGAAATTAATTTCAATGTGTGCCAAAACTTAATTAAAATCTATCATTGAACGAGATTTGCAACAACGGTATCTATTTGGAGATGACAGACATGGACCAACATGTGTATATATGTCTGTACCTGTGATTATAATGTGCCAATAAATTTTGTTATTCAGACACAAGAAATCTGACTGACTGAATCTGACCGACTGATCATGTTCCCAATTTAGCGCAGGTAGACTGTAGATCAAAGCGATCAGCTGCGCGCTCCACAAATTAAACCAAGCAGAGTATAATCAGAGTGTGGCGAAATCAATACTACAATGGCTGAACCAATGCTGGCCTTGGCTGTATTACAAGTGGTGACCCCTGTAACTGTAGCTGCAATGCCGGCCATTTGGAAGCAGGTTGAAAAAGCCTTAAGGTGGGTCATAACAAGACTCGCAAGGGATCCAAGTCGAGACACAAGTTCGGCATGCATCATTACGATACTGGATACTTTGGATCGATTTCCTAATCTTTCTTGGATCTCGGAGAGTCACATTCAAGCCCTTTTGAACCAAATTGAGATCAAAACCGAGTCTCTGAGAAAGATGATCGAGAATGAGAATAGAGTTATGCGCTTCATCCACAAGGGCAAATTTGCAAAAACCATCCAGTCTATTGCTGTAATGATGCAGCTATTGGAGAGCAACGTACGAGCGCGTCAAGCCACAACATTTTTCCAATGCAATGCCAACCATGATGTCAATACAGATAGATTAGACCTCCATTTTTATATGGAAAGCCGAGAGAATCTAATCCAGGATTTGCATGTCAAATTGCGTGAGGATACTTTAAAGCCAGTGCGAATTGAGACCAGGGAGGACTATGAAGCATCCATAGAAGAATCAGGCACCTATCCAAGAATTCTCTACGAATTTCAACCCGAGGGAGCACCTGGCTATCCAAGGACCCTGGCTATTTCCCGAGGAGTTCGAGATTGCATTGAACTTCTCCTGAAGTGGTTACGAGATTTGAAGCTGATGCAAAGAACCGAAAACACAGGAGGCTCGGTGTTGGTCGGCGTTGCTCTCTATGAGTCCTTCACCGAGATTTTGCCCAAGGTCTTGATGGACCACCTTGTTGCACAAAGGTCGACGCTCCATCCCACCACTGCCCATCAATTCTTCAAGAATTTGAGGTTCTTTCGATCGTTTTCAGTGTCATCAACGTTCAAGGCCATCCAGGGCCCGAATGGGTTACGGCTGGAGGAGGAGGACAAGGTGTTGAATATTGATCTTCGGCAGTCGGAATGGGTGACGTGGGAAGCCGTGCAGAAAATGTCACTGGAAGTTGGGACGAGTTCAGGAGGGGCAACAAGGACAGCCTCGGGACACTTTGTATCAAATGAGTGTACACTCTGTGGGGTTTATATCGCAGGAACGTCGCTTGGCACCGAACTTGCACGACACTGGGACGCTTGTTTTAGTAGAGAAGAACGCTTGAATTCTTTCAAGCAAACGTGATGTCCTGTTTGTCAGGACGATGTGGACCATATGCCCGAGGAAGAAAGGAGGTTGCACGCCAATGCTTGTCTGGATAGGGACCAGAATTAGGGGCCCAAGTGGCTCTGGCAACAACACAGTGGGGTGGGGTGGAGAGTACGGTATGTGCACCTAAAAGAGACACTCTCCTAACTGCAACACTTGTCTACAATTGTCCAAGATTTCAAGCTTGGAATCTTGGACTAGAATAGATAAGTGTCACTAATTAGGAGAGTGTCTCTTTTAGGTGCTCATACCTTACCTTAGTAGACCATTTGGGCTTAATTCTTGAATGACACCCATTGTACAACAATTTTTGTCCTTTTATGTAAGACAAAAGTTTAGGTGTTCATTTTTGGAATTTTGTGTAGAAAGAGAAGGTCTTGCATAGTAGTTTGACCTCCAATGAGTACTCTTGGATTTTTTTTTAAGCAAATGTTCGCAAGGTACCCCAAAAGGATGATTTCCATAGTGACCAACCCCATCCTTTAAGGAATCAAGGTTTGGTGAAAACCATGTGTATGGTCCTGTATTATATTTTTAGAATGAAAATGAAAATGTGTATTGAAAGATGGGTAGGCATAGACGGTTGGATTGAAAATTCAACAATTAACATCTTTCATTACCAAATATGTAGAATACATGGTCATTTTGCAACTTCTAAAGCATATAGGAGGTGTGATAATGATTTAAATTGAAAGCGCCATATATCCCTGGATCTGGCTCAGCATCCATACAAACTTTTGTAACAACTGCATATGTCAATTCATACACCTCGCATGTCAAATACATAAAAAAACTCCAATTTGCAACTCAAATTGGGTTTTTTAGACCTTTATTTGCTCCCCCAGTTATTTGGTGTGGCCAATTGTGCTGATTGGAATTTGACAATCTAACATGTTGTTGTCACTCAATTGTCATATTACACTCAGTACTAGGGTAGGCACATCCACTACTGTCTGTATACCTAATTCTGTTGCACGGGGGGTGCACTTGGTGTATCTAATTCAAACTACGTGCGACCAAAACTTTGCACCCCCTATATTATATCCTAAAATTTGAATAAATGAAAACAAAAAAAATATGAATATATTTTCCTAATTTGAAAGTTTATGTTTTGAATTATTGATGTTTTTATTTGCTAATGATAATCAGTTACAAATTTTTGAAGTAAATAGTTACAGTGCCGAACTGAAAAATAACTTTCACACCCCTATATTATATACTAAAAAATTGTTTTAAAAATGAACAAAAAATTCCTAAAAATAACTCTCTATTGAAAGCTCATTTTGAGTTGAATATTGATGCAACGGTCATCTAAATATGTTCTCTATAAATTTGAGTTGAAAAATATGCCATTTTAGGTTCATTTTCAACCTCTTCTAGAAATCATTCCATATTTCATTTGAGTTGGAAATTTTGGCAATAAAAACCTATAGTCATTACCAAACAATGCTCAAAATTTTAGGTTGAAATTATAGTTTATTAGAAAACCACTTGTTCGCACGTGGTTTGTAGTAATAGAACTAAGTGCCCTCCCCGAGTTATGTTGTTATGTCTGAGCACAGTACAATCTAGAAAGAAAATCCCAGCCTTCGCTACATACTATCAAAACATGGTAAACAAACGATAGTGGGTGTGCCTACCTTATATAGTACCAAAACTGGACTTCTAATCCTTAGGACACCAGGCAACATTGCGTTTAGAATGGTATTTTGAACGTGATTGTTTTTTACTTTACTTAAATATTTTTGCTCAACTTTGAAGCAAGAAAAAACAAAATAAGTATTCATTTCGGAGCTAAATATGTTTGCGTCACAACCCTAATCCTTCAAAAGAAACCATACAAGAAAGACAGAGAAAGTACAGGAACGAGATGGAAGGGGAATAAGGTAAGTGAGCACATTGTGGACAAAATTATACTAGTAGTGTACATTTAAGAACTTGAATGCACACCGCCATTACAATTCTGTCTTCAATGGGCTTGCTCCAATTTTTGTCAGCAATGAGCTCATTTACTTTACTTAGCTATAATCCAGACCAATGACCGATCATTCCTTGTATATTCTTCTACAACTGACTTTCCTACACAAAATAAATAATTTAACCTCAATCGGTAGTATGAAGCAAAAATGCAGCATTCAAAAGTAGGATTCCATTAATGTGCTCATTGTTACCCCTTTAACACCTAAATGCCCAATCAAGGCCTTTCTTGAGCTTCTTGGAATTTGCTCAAAACTATACAAAAGTCCAAGTTTTGATAAGTTTTTCAAATCAAAAAAAAAGTTGTAACCATACAAATTTAAATTGAATGTATCATGGATCACACAGGAAAAAAAAAAAAAAAATCACTTATGAAATGAAAGATTGTAATGTTTGATTAAGACGGAGTTAAAACTATAGAATTGATTTGAAGTCTTTCAATCAGTTTTTTTTTTCATTTTTTATGAAGTGTCAAGTGGTGATATAAAATGTTATAGTAGTGCTCCAAATTTTAGCATTCATCCACATATGGGATAGAAAATATCACATTAGCACATATCGCATGTCTATAATTATGTTTTCATTTACATCTTGCAATTTCATCCAAGATTTTTTTTAATTTGAGTTTTTTTAGAAAAAAACTTCATGATTTTTTGCCATTTTTAACCAAATTATTTTTTTGGTGCAATCTAGCACCAAGAACAAACAAACAAAAACCTGCTTTCAATGCTATTTTGGGATCATTGCAAGAAAGGGCATTCAATTTTTGTAGCATTTTGCAAAGTACTCATTTGTTTTGGGAGTTTTTAATAATTATAAAATCAATTTTAAAAATGTAAAAAATATGTTTAATGTTAACAACTTTAAGAAGAAGGGGCCTTAGGAAAGAAAAGCATAGAAAAATTCTCTAAGTAGGAGAATTAGAAAAGTGCAAAGTCTCATGAAAATAAGTACTTTTATTGTAGTTTCTCATTTTAATTTGTAAAAAATAGGAAAAGCAATTTTTAAAAAACTAAAAATTGGCCATTTGGAAAGTGTTCATAGTAATGAGATTTCACCAAAAGATTGATCATAGAACTGTTTTTATTGTTCAGAAATTCCACACAATGGGAGTGATATTTGCACTCATATGGAAGACACAAAACAATATATATTTAGATTCTTTTTGGTAGGAATATTCTTGCCTATTATGAAAGTAGACCATGAAAATTTTAGCTACTAATCATTAAGTTTGGGAATTCCTAACGTAATAAAACCCTCTAAACCTCATAGTATGACAAATAAACAAAAACGATTTTTAATTAGAAACTGAAAGATCTTATTAACACCAAGTTAAACATCTCTAATAAAAGTTTCAAGTTCATGAGGTTTATGCTTCAAAAGTTATAGAGGATGACAAGAAAGTCACTCTCATTGTGACAGTACTAATATGACTGGTCTTTCTTACAGTGACCCTTTTAATGTGTCAAATCTAAAATTGAGGTCATGAAAAAAAATATGAGGTTAAAGGATATAATCTACATAATCAAATCCATTTATTGGTTCTCAAAATCTATTCTACAATTTTTTAAATGAATTTTCAATGTAATTTTCCTTTCAAGATTTTACGTATATGAGGTTTAACTTGTAGAGCCTCAAATAGAAAAGAATCAAGATTTGCAATGGACATCTTTGCACAAAATCTTCAATTAAAAAATAGTAAATAATTTTCTTTAGAATCAAAATTTTGAAGCTTACATTAGACCGTAAAGGTTATTTAAAAAAAAATAACCAAAAAAAATAATTTGGGAAGATTTTATTTAACTATACACATTTTGTTGACACCACATTAGAGAAAATTTCAGGCCTTTGGAGGGCTGCTCCACAACCCTCTGAGGTATCTTGAAATTTACTTTTTTTTTGCTCAAAATTTGTTTTTCCCCTATTTCCGCATAGCAGTTTCTGTAGTGACAGTGGCGCAGGAACCAAAATTCACAAATAAAAAATTAATTAAAAAAAAATTAATCTTAAGAAAATCTGCAAAATTTGACTGCTACGGCAAGTAGTCAGCCATTCTGACTGCTCACCACAGCAATCAGCTGGAGTGACAGACCAAGTTTTTTAATAGCTTGGTTTGTCACTCCGGAATAGCCGTCCGGAAGGCTGATATTTCTTCTAATGAATGTCCAAATATGGTGCCACTTATGCATTTAGGGGTTAAGGCTTGATTCTTTTTTTCAAACTGAATACATTATTGCTTATATATTTGAATGAAAATGTTATTTTTCTCAATTCATCAAATTAGTTATGAAGAAATATCATATATCCTTTAAAGATTCAAGATTTGCTTTAAATGTTCAAAAGGTAATTAGACAAACCATTGATATATTCAAAGTCATCATTCAAGTATTGGTGTCAGAGCACTTAAAAACCAAAACCAATTATGCAACCACAAATTGCAAGGCCCTTTGTTGACAATATATACTCACTAGTACTCGCCAATGCTCAGACATGTCCACAAGAATTAACCTCATAGGGATGCTTCGTTTAAATCCGTAAGGACATCCTTGAAAAGCTCATTCCATCTTTTTATAGAGCAAACGTCCCAATTCATCATTAGATCACATTTTTGTATATCCAAATTGAAAGTTAATCATCCAATGATGGGCAACAGAAATTTCATCCATGGAATTTTACATAACATGAAGATGTTGCATACAGCCCTTTGCAATGGGAAAGACCCTCCTTGTTAGGTCTCACATTGTAGAAGGCCCTTTGTTGCATATTTCCATCTTAGCACCAACACTTTGCTACACCAATGTCTTGCTTCACCATAATTGTGATTGATGTCAAAACCTAGAGTAGGCAATGTATTTGCTAATACAAACTGAAAATAAGATGAACTTTGAATTGATCAATAAAGCAAAGTTTCAACTAAGTATTTTCTTAAATATTTAGATTTAGAGTTGTATATATATGGTCTAAGAGTGCATCACCCCTAGCCTTCATTGCCTCATTGAAGCCACTTTGCTGAAGGAAACTAAATTGGACTAAGGGAGGCAACCCATTCTCGATCACTTTAGGAATTATAAAATCTGGAATTCATTAATTCATAGCAACTACATTTTGATACCAAAATATTTGAAAAACTCTCGGGAGGGTCCAAACACTATTGTTGCACACAAGAAAATTTTTTACCAAAAAAATCATCCTCTTATATGCCTCTTGTAGATAAGCTTTGGTCGTAAAATTTAGAATTAAACAAAACCCAAGGCTAATAGTAAAGTTCGTTCCAAAGGAGGCTATTAAATAAGGATACTTCTAATTATCAAATGAGTCATTGCAATTATAGAAAATATAAAGAAAATTTGTTCCTTAACCACAAGCATAAATGTTTTCTTTTTGTGGTAATATCTAGTTGTTAGATTTGACACTCCACTCTTAAAGGCCACAAGGGTTAAGATATTCTCCTGAATTGGTATTTAATCTCTTCTATCTTTTTATCTTCCATCTTATATCTTTTTCTTTTCGTCTTAATCTCTTCCAAATCGGATTTCCAATTTTTTGAATCAGCCTTAATCTTGCTCCAACTTGGCTAGGCTCTGCAGTCTTACAATTATACCCACTTTCCTGCCCTTGATGGTCCTGACTTCTCACCAACTAGGGCTGATTGTTTTTAAATTCAAACTCTTGTCTACCATTATAGGATCGGGATCTTTTCAATTTGGAATTTATCACCTTCAATCTTTTATTTACTAACCAGAATTAAACTGAAGCACTCGGACAGCAACACTCAGGTATGATACAAATTCTGACTTGGACTATAATCACTCTTGCAACCCGACTTGGATTTAACATACATCAAACTTATCAAGTAGGCTCACATAAAATATTACATGACTCATCTGACTGACTTACAATTTGGATTTTTAATTTATACTACAATGACATGCACAAACCCAACTTGAATTAACCAAAACACGGAAAGTAACACAAATAAATTCCAATTCTCTCATCACTGATTGCAATACACTGTGATCTTAGACATCCATAGAATTAGTATTCAACATTATAAACTTCACATGCACTCAGACACCACACATAACATTCACAACACCAATTTGGCTAAAACTGAATTCATATTAATTTCCAAATTGGGTGATTAAATCACCTTTATAGATTTAACAATCTTGTTCAAAAATCATCTTCAAGATCTAACAATTAACTCTACTTCAAAAACTCCACTACTACACTTCATCGCCATCATTTTACAAACTTCAAATTGGGCTTCCTAACTTCTCAACTTCAACCACCCACTTGGACAAATCCAAATCACCACATTTTCACTTCTCTGCACATCACACCGCCATACACTGGCACACAAGCATTCCAACTAGGATACAGCTCACTCAACCACATAGATTCAACTTAGAATTTCAAAATAGACAACGACCCAGATCTGACTAGGAAATCACTCTTGCAACACCCCACTCGGACTCAACTCTCCTTCACGACAAATTAACACACAATTAGCATAGACAACATACACACTCACAATCACTCAAACTCACACACAAACACATTCGCAAAATACACACAAGAAATTACGTAGCTCTAGTTGGCTGGGACACGCAGCATGCTCACTCGAAACTGGATGACCTCCAAATTGGAAAGACGGATTAAATAGGAATTAAGCCAGCTGACAGTTAGCCAACCGACTTGGACTTCAACTGCAAGCAAACACCCATTCGGACAACACACCAACTTACTGAATCACACCTTGGACCGACTACACAACCCACCAAACACTGACCAACCAACCTGGACTACAAACCCCAACAACTTGTCTGACCAACAGGTTAACTTTCGCCTGCACACTTCCACCGGACAGACGTAGACCTCAAGCATTCACTTACATTTGATCTCCAACTTGGCTAAAATGTATCCAACAACCCCAAATTGGTACCCAAAAATGACAAAAATTCAACAATCACACCAAAAAACCATCAATTATACACTAAAAAGGTAAACGTTTAAAAAGCAACCAGACTGTGTACACCTCTAATTCCTGAAGTGGTCGGAAATGGGTCGTCGATCGGGAATGGGTTGCCTCCCCTAGATACTAAGTTTTGTTTGATTGAACTCACATTTGTCCTTGTATATGATCTCTTTTGCATTTGAGGTGAACTACTGCACTGAAGCTTACAAGTGCAATTGTAATATGTTTAGAACATTTTGAAATTTCTAAACATTGAATATTTTATTGCAATTTGAAGTTTAGAGGTATAACCGTATGACCATGGGTTACCAAAATTCAAAATATAGAATGATAAAAAACCGTACATTATTTTATGATGTTCTTCACCATGTGATGCACCTGCTGACCTACCGTAAAAATTTCAGTTTTTTATAGTTTATAATTTCACATATTTCTCCAAAAATTCACCGTAATTTCAAATCTCTACAAAATGATCTGGAAATTTCACAACATATGTACAGAAGACAAATGATTTCATCTATGAAACATAAGCTTAAAATTATATTCGTTCGGTTACATTGGCAGAACAGAGAATACAAACTAAGAAATTTTCATGCTTCACAGCACAGCACGCCATAAACCTACTACTGGCGCCCCCTTCTGGGGTTAAGGACTCTAGAAAGGAAATGAAACGTGTACAGCAAGAATTCCCAACAAATCCAAACATTCGATCTTGGAGAACATGATTAATACTTTGATTCCTTTTCAATTTCATTTGCCTTTGTTACAAAAATGATTCGAGGGTTCTCTCATTAGCATATGGTCTGCCTGGCATCTGGTTGCAACCAGAGTTGCAGCTCTGAGCACTACCAATCCTCCACGAGCCAAAGTCTCTTCTACAGACTTGGTTTTTTCGGTCAGTCTCCCGGTCCACAAAGTATACTGTAGCTCCCGTAGCATCGATTCGAAGGTCCATTTCGTTATACTGGCATGGAGCAATTTTATTATAATGGCGCCATGGACTCTTGCGCAAGGAAGGAAATGAAATAATTATGCGAGTCAGCAGGGGCCGGGATAGGGGGGGAAATCCTAGCATTTGCGACGCACACTGTTGTGGATGAAATGCTGTTTCAAAGGCATAGTCATTTGCATATCATTCGGCACAACCAATAAAAGACTGCGCATGTATGGAATACCGCCGGGCCAATCTCGCTGAATTGACGTTGTTGCGAACGACACAATAGGGGTAGTCAGTAGTCACAGTGTGTTCACTCCAGCAAAATTCGCAGAAGCATGAGCAAAACGAGGTGAAAGCAGGAGCCTCCAGAGTGAAAGCAACAACAAGCTTCGCGCGCTAACGCCTCGCAACGCCCATTATTCACCTCCGCAGGAGACTAACGTGCGTAGCGAAGCCTTCACAGAAGAAGCTCGGAGAGGCAACGCAAAACTAATCGGGAGCCGACACATCCCCATTCGCACGACAGTTTTCTTGGAGTGAAGACATTGTGACTACCCCTAATGTAAACGCGCTGATCCTACTTTAGCAAATTTGTGTTGATGATGTGGACACTGTAGTCAGGGAGATTATTTTGGGTCTAAAAGCCCTAAAATGGCACAACACTCTGGCACCCATCTAGCTAGGGCCTCCTGGAGCCAGTGCTAGCAACAATATAATTATGCTACAAGTTCCCTTGAGCTCCGAAATATCAAAGGACAACAACCCACTCGTGGTTACAAACTAAGTTAGCATTAGTTTCATTTGAGA
Source organism: Neckera pumila (assembly GCA_963969595.1). Taxonomy (NCBI): domain Eukaryota; kingdom Viridiplantae; phylum Streptophyta; class Bryopsida; order Hypnales; family Neckeraceae; genus Neckera; species Neckera pumila. Next base: position 41,629,520 of record OZ018409.1, on the reverse strand, counting down.
CCAGAATGACTGAGTGGTTACAATTGAAGAAAGGTGTGTGTTCCGTACAAACTGTTCACTTCCACAACTATATAAGTAGCTTGTCCGGAGTATCGCCGTTTGGCTGCTTGCCGGCGGATGTCTTCAATCAGCAAATTTTCGTCGATAATGCTAGATTACTTTAGGGTTCCCCGTGTCCCCTTGCTCGTCTGTAACAGACCCCAAAGCGTCAACCCTGACACAATGTACACTGGCTGTTTGAGCAGCAGCTGTCGAGAATCTCCGGTGCTTCCGTCTTCTCCAAATTCGCATCGGAATCTGATCTCGTGGCCTTCACATATTTTCTGACGCTGACTCTGCTCACCCCTGTCATTCGTCATGTTCTGAGCCTAGACACGGGCCTCATGTACCTTAAACCCTAACCCCGAACAGCCAAGAAAAAGTGAAAGTAATTTTCTAATTTTTACTTCATAAAAACTTTGAAATTCAATAACTTTTTTTCTTTTCTTGAAACACATGGACAATTTCCATTGATGGAGGAAACAGTACAAGGAGACCAAGGGTGCAAGTCCCTGGCGGCAATTTTTCAGATTTTCAGACAACTAATTATTTTCTGAAAGAATAAGCAAGGGAAAACGCACTCAGCAGCCAGAGGGCAGCAACTAACTACGTAAACACCCCCATTTTAGGAAGAGCTAAGTTCCAGCTCATCGAGAGATGAGAGCGTTTCCCAAAAAAATCAGATTGTAACCAAGTATGGTCAAAGCGCTTGAAGAATGTGCCGGCCTTGTCCGGGTAGAGCGCACAGAGCTTCGTGGATTTGCACCAGGCAGCTCGGACGTGATCGATGAAGGCGAAATTCAATAACTTTCACACCGCAGGAAACAAAGTCCAGGCCAAAAGATGCATCATTTAAGATAATTTATGATCCCAAAGTAACTCAAAAATCCGTATATCCAGTCGCTACTAAACAAAGTCCGTGAACCCCTCCTCAGAGAGAGCTTTCTAACAGTACCATAACACAGCCAGTGATGCATGGTTCCGGAGATCTCACCGTAACAATCAAAACAAACAAATACACAAACAGACAAAACAAACTAAACAAACAAACAGCCTTATCACGACGTTTTGAGAGCGCTTCGCGAACATTGGCCGCTTCCTCACGCTGCCGGTCGACTTCGGCTTCGGCTTCTAACCGCTTGCAATCTTCCTCCAGTCGCTTAATGCGCTCGTCCCTGGCACGCATCGTATCGTTGTAATCGTCTTCTAACCGCTTGCAATCATCCTCCAGTCGCTTAATGCGCTCGTCCCTGGCACGCATCGTATCGTTGTAATCGTCTAGTTTACTTTGGAGGAGGGAGATTATTTTGCACAAGTCGATCGGACTGACGGCGTTCAATCCGGCGGTCAGGAAGGTAAACCACATCTTGGGGGACATAATTGGACAACTCGTCCTCTGATCTTGAGCTTGCCGGATATTGGAATTGAGAGATCGGATTGATGGGGCCGGGGTAACTTCGAGCACCGAGAGCGCAAAGATATATGCGCTCTGTAAGCTGCAAAGGCAACAATATAATGCATTGTCAGGCCAAGCCGGGTTAGGAACAACTATTAGATCTCAAAACCATTTGATTTCTGCACCGTCAACATCAAATTGTGCGACTTGGGGTGCGCAGAGACGGCTCCCCACCCCCGACCTGTACTGCAGAGGCTTCCGCCTCCCCCCCCTTTGCCAAACATAATTGTGACGCTTGCATTTAAATGTTACAGTAAGTGACAGACCATTCAATGAGCCACCATTCGACCTTGTCTGCTACTGTAGAATGCTAGATTCTTAGCTTTGGTGGCTTTGGGATTGCACATGCTCTTAATTTGCATCTAAGCTATAAAACCGTTATTTTTTATTTATTTTTACACAAACGAAACGGAATTCCATTGCAGAAGGAACATTAAGTTGCAACTTAAAGCCTGCCAGACACAAAGTGGCCTGGCAGGGAAAGCAGAAACCAGACATAAGGTAACTGCACCTTAAATCTCACAGTTAAGCAATTCAGCATGGTTTTCACTATTATATTGGAAAAAAAATTGTGGGGTCCTATTGGTAGTCAAAACAGGATTATAGATTCTCTTAGAATGCATTTTTTGGACACCGTGTGAATAAACTACAAATTTTCAAAGTGCTGAAAATAGGTGCACCTAGAAGCGATCATAGAATCATATGAATAGTGGGAGTACATTATAGGCAAGAATATCCACTGTGCGCTTTTAACCCCTAAAGGACCATTGTCCCTTCGGGGGACAAATGCGTTTTTGGGTAGATACCTACGAGCTGAAATTTTCTTCTAATTTTTTGAAACCTTTTTTGGAAGTAGAAAAGCTGATTAGCCTCATGGGTATGTAATTTTTTTCACAATTGGTGCTCGTGAACAAAAGTTATGACCAAATAAGCTCAAAATAGGGGACGGCGGGCAGCAAAAAAAATTTGCAATTTTTTTTTTTTTTCTTTTAAGTATTTTTTTTCTCATAGATTACATTTTTGTCTATCTAGGAAGCTTTGACTCATTTCATTTGGATTTGTTGTGAGAAAGTTATGGACATTTTTGTTTTCCGGGCAATTAGAGCATCTTTTTGAAAAAAATAACTTGTAGGATTCATTTCTGAATGCAATTTTTCAAATTTTTCAAATTTTTTTTTTTTTCATGGTTTAGTTTACTTCCTAGAACAATTTCACCATTGGGATTAGTGCATGTTAATTCCACCTAAAATATATAAGTATTTTAGATTTTCCTTCTATCTCGTACCTACTTCTACTTAACAGTTTTTTTAATAATGAAAATTAAGTTCTTTTGAACTTTTTTTTTGGCTAGATTCTCAACTCAATTATCCAATATAAATGTTAAAAGCTCAAACCTTTGTAGTGCAAAAGAATAAAGTTAAAAATGTTCAAAGTCAAAAAATCTAGTCCCACAATGTGTTGAAAAACTTTTTTTTTTCTCTTTAAACGCAGATATCTTGCAATCTGTGCGGTCAAAAATTCTGGAAATTTTTCCACACATTCTTATACTAATTAGGTGTAAGATCCTACGGTTAGATGTGAAAAAAAAACATTTTTCAATTTTTTTTACTTTTTGCTATAGAAATGGCAGATTTGAGTGTTTTTTGGTAGAAAAAGGGCCTCAGTCCTTTAGGGGTTAAGGACTGTGCGATTTTAGGTGTAGTTACCTTAAAACCTTTGTTTGATCAGCATTACATGTCTGTGTGATCGATGATTCGTATACTGTAAATATTTGTGCCGTCATCTACAATTATTTTTAATTTTTTGTTTATTATTTATTTTTAATATTTATATTGACGTCATAAATTAACTGCCACCATTCGTAACATGCACCCCCGTCATTCTTCACAACTTTGACAACAGACTACATTAGCATCGATCAGGGACTTAATTTTCATCTTCCTTCCAGTGTAACTTGATATCTTGACTAGACCAGACTAACTGTAGAGTTGAAGGTATTTACATTCATCGAGTTCTACATTTTGGATGAAACGTTGGATATTCATCCAAATGTATAGACATAAACCCAAATGTGGCAATATTATCTTTATAAGGAAAAACAAAATGGTGAATTTTGGTGATTCCTTACAAATTGAAGAATATTTTGCAAAGTTTTCCAATATTCTTCTGGAGCATCACAAATTTGCAAGTGGGTTTACAATTCAACATAAAATTAACTTAAAATATCTGATGAGCATTACTTACCAGCTAGGCTCTAATGGCTAAATTTCTAGAGTCTTTCAATTGTCTCAATTCTTGGCTGAGGTCCCATTGAATTGTTAAAATATAAGTTTGGCTAGCATCCTTAGCACTTGAACCCTTGAAATGCATAAATTATGACTTGACTCTTGGTTTGATGTTTTATAATTCAGATGTAATAAACAATCTTCAAAATATGTGGAGTTTTGTAAAGATGTATTGTAAACAATAGTGTTGAATGAGAAATAATTAAATATTGATTTGAATGTATAAGAAATTGATTTTGAATTATAAATTGCATTTGACTGTATAGTTAGATTAAAAGCACTATTACTAGTTAACGTCTATATATATAATATAAAATAAAACACCTAAAGGACTTTGCAAGATATATTTGGACAAATTCCACCATCTTTATATATTTGAATTTACTCCCTAAATGACCAAATAGCATTTCTTGGCAACACAAAGTTTTTGGTCATCCATTTACAAAAGGAGTTTTTAATATTTCCTTTGAAATTTTAACACAATATGAGGGCAAAGAGTAGCTCTAAGGCGCAACAATTTTTGTAACTTTTGACTTCATGGCTAAAAAGATATTGCATAATATGTAGTTTCTTTTGAAGCCCAGGCAATCCGAACAACTTAGAAAAAATCTCTCTTTTAAGGAATAAAAATTTGAAATTGATTTTTAGATTTATATATACAATAGAAGCTTAAATCATTCCCCATTTTGATTAATGGGATGAAACTTATGAGGACTTTTAGTTTGCAGTTAGTTATGGAACCTCTATTCTAGAATAAACTTTGAAGTCATTTATTTAACTCAATCTTCAATATTTTAGGAAAAAAAATCATAGGAAATAGATTATTTATTACAACATTACAACATTACAACCATTGGATTGGCATTTTTCAATTCTATAACTAAATTCTCAACAATTTAGTATTTTTATCCATTATCTACTTCTTTCTACATACTATTTTCACAACCAAAAAACAAGGATATATGTGATTTGTCCACAATAATTGTAGAAGTTGTTTCTTGTCCACAAAATAGTCATTTTGTAGTCATGGTTGAATTACAGTCATAGTAGACAAGTCATAGTGGACATTGATTTTTCAGTAGTGTTTCTTCAAGTATAACTATGAAATAATTTTTGGTGAAATTTTTTATATGTATGTACAACTTATTTCTTCAACATAATATAGAGAGTTGCAAATTGTAAAAGTTTGAAAGATGAAATCTATCCATATTGGAGGACTTGAAAATACTTCTTTTTAAAGTTCAAGCATCATGATCTCAAGTAAGGTTTCTTATTCTGAAAATTTTGGGAAGATACACTCTAACAAGCATCAGAGGAAAAATCAGCCTCGTTCCAAATTGACATGCCATGCTCTTTCAAGCATGGCTTGTCAACTTGGAAAAGTGCCTTTGGTGAGTAGTCAGAGTGTATGACTAATCGCCAGAATAGTCAAATTCTGCAAATTGTTTTTTTAGAAATTACATATACATATATATATATATATATATATATATATATATATATATATATATATATATATATATATATATATATATATATATATATATATATATATATATATATAATTTAATATATTTTTTAATTGATTAATTAATTAGTTTTAATAATTAGTTTTTATTCAAAAATCTGGGTTCCTGTGCCACTGTTACAATTGTTTCAGCTACGCGGAAATAGGAAAAAAACTATTTTTTCAGGCCCTTAAATCTAAATTTCAAGGTACTAAAGGGGTCCGTGGAACAGCCCTCCAAAGGGCTGATTTTTTCTCTAATGTTAACGAAAAGATCTTATTGTTTGATTTGTTAAAAAATAAGTACATAGAAAGATTTTAGCCTTGCTCTAGAAACTAGTATTTTGAAGTAGTTTTAGGACTCTAAACATGAAAGAACTTTAGGAGTTAAGCATGAAATTTTAAAGATGATTTTTTAATCATCATATTAGACATCATATAAAAACTTTTAAAAATTAATTAATTGGATTAAATTCAATAAAAACAAATTTATACACACCAAAATGCCACATTTATTATTTTGAGACTTTTGAAAGTCCAAATTTATAATGGTAATTGGGGGGAAAATAATTGGTCATCAAGAGATAATCAAAGATCTATGCAAAATATTATGATATCAATACAAAACATTCGGAGATCTCTACAAACATATACAAATATTGGAAGATCTTCCAATGTTTTTTTTAGAGGTCTCCGGATGCTTAGTCCATAATTCATTTAATAGTCTAAAAGTAGTTAAATGTGGTATAAAACTTTGAAATCAATGTTCAATTTCTGCAGTGCCCTTGTGGATCTCAACCGTCGATTCAAGGCGTCTGCAGATTTCGTCTGTCGCTTCAGCACTATGAAGTACTATGCAGTACTATAGACTGTTGCAAAGTACTATAGAAGCCATTGTGAGCAGAAAATAGCAGGAAAGGGGTCTGTGCACCTTTTTATTTTTAATAATTCAAAAAGAATTAAAATAATAAAAACAGAAAATCCATTTTGCTAGAGAAGATTGCACTCACATTGCTCCAAAAAATTAATGTAGGAAATTTTTTTTCTCTTCATAACCTTTACGCAAAGGAAGGTCATTTTGACCCCATGTGGGTGTTTGCATGAAAGATCTGTATTGAAACATTGTCACAAACGCAATGCCGAAGCTTCATTGTGCAATAACTTTAGAAGCATGACTTGTATGAATTTGAAAATTTTAGTGGAGAGTCTTCTTATGAGTTTAATCATATCTCACATTTTTCAGAAATTTTCAAAAATCATTTTATATTGAAAAATCATTTAAACTAATTTGTCGCATTTTGAAATTTAGTTTTTTTACTACGTAAGGAACCCCCAAATTTAATGATTTTGTAGCTGAAATTTCTATGGTCTATTTCCATAGTAGGAACTCATGTTTCTACCAAGGGGCATTAAAAAATATTTTATTTTATATCCTCTACGTCCATGCAAAGAGGGCTCCCTTGCACATGCAATTTTGAACATTGAAGATGGTTTTAGGATCATTTTTTTGGTGAAATCTTTTTACCATGAAGTCTTCTCAAATGGCGTTTTTCAATTTTTTTTTAATTACTTTTCCTATTTTTAAAAAATCAAAATGTTAAAGTATGTATTTTCTTGCGATTATGTTCTTTTCTAGTTCTCCCTTTTAACCCCTAAAGGTTCATGACTATATAATCACCAAAAATGCTCTAAAACTGCCATTTCTATTACAACTACCAAATTTTTGGAAAAAAACAATTTTAGACACATATAACTGTAGGATCTTGTAGTATGATATTTTGAAAACATGTGGTAAAAATTTCAGAAAATTCCACCGTGTGGATCATAAGATATAAGCATTCAAAGTCTTGAAAACCATTTTTTCAATCCTGCAAAAAACCAGGCAGCTGCACTTTGCAAGCTCACTCTTCAATGAAAAGATGACAATAAAGGTGGTGCTTCTTTGAATTCAATTTCCTAAACAACTTGTCTATATGCTTGAAAAATTTCACATCATTTCAAATTGTACAACATATAGCAAAAAAATAGTAAGTAGAAAGAAGTAGAAAATGATTGAAAATACTAAATTGTTAAAAATTTAATCATGGAATTTAAAAATGCCCAATCCCAAGGTTGTAATGTTGTAATAATCAATCTACATCCTAGGATTTTATTTTTTTCCAAAAATATTGAAAATTGAGTTAAATAAACGACTTTAAAGTTTTTTTTAGAGTAGAGAATCCATAACTACCAGCAATTCAAAAACCTTCATAACTTTTGACTCATTGATTGAAATGGAATGACTCAAAGCTTTTTAAGTATATATAAAAGTGAAGAACCAAGTTCAAAAAAAATTCCGGAAAAAATGATTTTTTCTGATATGCCCAAACTGCCCAATTATAAAAAAAAGTAACATATTAGATTACAACTTTTGACTTGTATTTTGAAATGTCATGAAATTTGGTATACATGAAGATATTCCTTGCCTTCACCTTCTATTAAAATTTCAGCCTCAAATATAGATATCTCTAGTCACACGTACCTGCCCGAAATTTCTATACGGCCTAAAATTGCATGTTAGTCCTTTAGAAGTTAAAGAATTTTTTTTTGCTTTTCCTTCGTAGGGTATCTTTTTCTTATAGGTGTATACATTTCTCATATTTTTTATATTTTTTTAAAATTGTCTTTTTTTTTTTATAGTACTCCCAAAAAAATGGCTGAAAATGGCCAAAGTGGAACAAAAACGGAAGGTCATTCTTGCAACAACCCATGTGGACAACCGACATGTTGCTATTTTCATAAAAATTCATCCTCAATCCTTGTAATGTTAGTAGACCTCCAATATTTTCAATTTGTGGCTTCAAATTCGCATTTTTGGGTCAAAAAAGGACTAAATCCCCCCCAAAATGGCCAAAGTAGACACCCAATCAAGGGCAATTTAAAAATAATATACTAATTTTTAAAAATTGAAAAATCATTCAATGTCTAAAACTACCATATATACCTCCCTTCCAAATTTCACGCCAAATGGACAAAGGATGCAAAAGTTATGAGCAAAAAACCACCCATATGAGGACAAGGGGACAAAAAAAAGGACAAGTGCTTCTTGCAATCACAAAGTTAGAACATTCTTACCAATGATACTCACATTTATTAATCTCAGGTCAAAGTTGTTAGTGATTTTAGAAATTCAGTCTTTCACTATCTTCTATTTTTTTCTACTGAATAATTTTTGTAGATGACTAGAGAATTTTTTTTTTGTGATTTCTTTTCATTTCGTCTCTATTCATTTTCCTACATGTATCTATTATATCTATTATGTCACAACTCTTGTCACAAAACCTTGTCACATTTTCATTCTGAAGAACTATTATCCAATTATTTCATATGACGTTCACAATGAAAACCTAGAGCACAAGTGAGTAACAAGCACTCTTGTGACTTGTATTAAATAAAATGCACAAGTTGTACGCCAATCATATGTTGTATTAACTAAAAGACAAAACTTTACCTTAGTTGAAGCAACACAATATTTATTTCCCATATTTCTCATATTTAATTCCCAATATTGAACCATTTTTTCAAGTACCGAGTCCGGATATTTTTTCTATTTTACTCTAAACAGAAAATTGAAAGATTGCCAATTTTTTTCGATGTTTTCAAACTGCACCCGGTTTTTCCCAATTCCACTGACAAACTTTGAACTTGCCGCCGTCTTTTCCCCAACAGTGCAGCCACCGGAGCCACCGTGAACAATTCATACTTTAGATTGGAGAGTATGCATGATCTGAGTGAGCCAGAGTTATGTGCGAGGCGTGATTTCCAATTTGTGAGAAGTTGTTGGTTTACCATACCTAGTCTTGCTGCAGTTGCGTACGTGAGTAATGTGAGTCTGTCGGCGCCAAGCTAGTAAAGCCAGTGATTTTTTGACATCATCGACTTAGATTCCCTTTGCTCAATCAACAAAGCATAGGACTTAATTATACAATCGTGCACTCATCGATCACGTACCAGTTACGAGAGTAATTCACGTACTCATTCATGCATCAGGTACTGTCATCCTGGCCTTTTGAAATCACGAGGATTTATCAAATGGCTTTATATACAACTTTGTGAGTTTCTCTGCTCTTCTCATTTGCTTGTTGGTTCAATCAGTCGATTGATGCTTAGTGTCAATAGACTTTGTACAGCCATGCCGGGTCAATGAATCTCACAGTGTCGGAGTGTTGCATACTCCGTAATCAATTGTGCCCCCTATTGATCTCCAAGTCGTGCATGAATTTGATGTTGCAGAGATTGATCGAGGGCCTTCTAATAGTTGTTCATTAGCTGGCTTGGCAGTGATTGATTACTTTGTGGTTTATAGAGCGCATATATTTTTGAGCTGTTCGTGCGAAATCAACACCCTCAATCCGACTTCGTAACTCCAATCTTTGACACGAACGTGCGCAATCTGCAACCTTGAACGCTCTAATCAGGATCATCATTGGAGACATGGGCAACTCCATGGGGAACACTGGGAGCTTTCGGGGCATTATGCTGAGCTAACTCTTCATGAGTTAGGTCCCCCTTTCACCCCCTTAACACTAATGCCCGAGGTGGGGGGGTGCGAAACTTTTGCTCCCCCTTTTGGCCCATTTTTGTACGCATTAGGCTGCCCTAATTTCACTTCCAAGTAGCGATTGGGATGAATTTTGGACTCATTTTGGATGATTTTTGTTCAAAATTGGGATGAACTTCTTCATGCAATTGGATGCATATCATTGGACATTTGGATAAAATCAATTGAAAATGGATGAAATTTGGATCAATTTTGGATGAAGACAATTGCATAATTGGATGAATTTGCTTTGCAAATGGATGAATATATTCACATGTTTGGATGAAATATAACAGAATGGAAAATGCTATTTGCCACACTCTGTCTCCTCTATGCACTTTGTCTCCTCTATTTGCCACACTCTGTCTCCTCTGTGCACTCGGCCCTTGGCCTCGACGTATGCCACCTCGTACCACAAGGAGCTGTTGGAGTATTGCCGAATCTGCCGCAACCAAAGAAGTGAAGTCAACCAACTATTCCAATCAAGTCCCCGAATTGGAAACAAACAATGGACAATTTCATCAATCCATCCATTTAGTGGACAATTCTCCAATTGAGATCTTCAGTCACGGTTCTTCCTCTTCCTAATGCAAGTACATTTCTTGTTGTGTACAATACTTTACAGAAAGTTAGTACCCTGAATTTAATGAATGCAACTATGAAGTTGATCCATGATTAGTTTGTGAATAGATTAACATTATAATCTGAGGTTCATTAAATTGAATGGGCACATCTCAGTGAGATTGGTGCTTACACAAACCTCTTCCTTATTGAACTATTAACTTAACACTTGCAAGTCATAGCTTTCAAAGCTCTAAGCACTTGAACATTACAACTCTAAAATATGCACATAAAATTATTGAGTAGTTGTGTTCAAGGCCCTTCCAAATAGTACCTAGGTCTTTTCTAGAGTGGACAGTGGTGAGATACCACAAAATTGCTCTATAATCTCAGATAAACATTTAATCGAATATGACCACTTTCTCGTGGAAATAGTACTTGCAACTCCTGCAAAGATTTATGGATATTTTATTGCTGAAAAAGAGCCTTTAATTATTAATTGAATGAACATTTTATGGAGGAAAGAGAGCCTGCAAGCCTGCATTACTATGATTTATGGTCATATTATTTGAAGTAAAGCAACAAAGTCAGTGAGCACACATTAGTTAAGTGTAAATGTGGAGTATTTGTTTACCGGTACAGCGTCATCCGAGAAGGCTCCATGTAGGAGTGACTGAGCTTGACATTCTTTTGGATTTCTTCCAGCACCGCTCGACCGCCTGCGCCAATAAAATAGTGCTCAAAGGCCTTTTGGAAGTCTGGAATGTACAAAAACTTGCGGTGCTTCCCATGCAACACTTTCCTTCCCAGCAAGCTGATGAAGAAGCGCAGCTGCTCCGTGATGGAGAGCACCCGAGGCTCCACAGTGCTGATGTTGGTCTTCAGGGCATTCCCGACCACGCTCATCAACTCCTTCTCTAGCTTCACGCCCACATGACCATTTTCATCGTCTTCCTGAGGGCCACAATTAATCACCAAAACATTACAAAGATATTCATTGATAAATCACCTTTCACATTGACGCAGAGCATGATCCGAAATTCAAATATTGTTTCTATGTATGTCAATTGTTGGTACACCTACAGATTAGTAATCAACTCTGAAGTTTCATAACTGATTCATGCAGTGTCTGAATAATGCATGCTAAGATTACAGTGCATTGAAATCCCCTTTCACTTCCCAATAAGATAGGATCAAGAATAATCTAATTTTACTTGCAATAAGTACGATAACTCACTAACTATCCACAAACTAAGGACCTCTTCAGAATCAATTCTTTACACACAAAGTTCATGAGTTGAATAGCACATGGCAAATATGCAAAATGAGCACAAAATTGAGCTTACAAACCTAAAGACTTGGCGCGCAAATCCTACACTGATCTTGGAGCTAAATGCCGAGTTCTTTGTGCGAATCGACGATGACCAGCCCTTGAAGTGCAGGTTCTAGAAGTCGTGGTTGGTGCAACTTTCGAGCTTCATAGCACATGACTTGGTGCGGATCCAACTGTTGGTGACAGTTAAATTGTAGAGCAAACCGTCCTCAGTCTTGGGGCAGATGGCATCGTCACCCGTGTCGATGTGACAATCTCTGATCCGTGGATTGTTGGACGATTCGATGTAGATGCTGTCGATGTTTGGGGTGTTGAAGTCGCGAGTTATGGAGGCGTTACGGATGGAGACTAGGTCTGAGTTCACGATGTGTAAGCTGCAATTCAAACAAAGTAATTGCAAATTATACCACTTTTCACATCCGCAAATTTTTCTAATTATTCGGCCGGATACACAATTGATGTGAGATTTCAAAAGTTAATTTCAGATACTAATTTTGATGTTAGTTAAAAGTTAGCATCAAATACCTATTGCCTTCGAAACTGAGGTGGTCGTGAACCCTACAACCAATAGTTAATCAAATCCTATTCAGAAATAACGTCACTAGCACCAAACTCAAAGCACTCCTCTTATCTCTAGTCCAGGCAAAGTTCTACCATCATCTACAAACTATGCATGTGCAAAAATTGAAAAATATCTTTGATGGAACCAACAGTACTCACCATATCATCAAGCCAAGTTTGCCGGACAAAAGTGAAAGCTAGCATGCTGATGCTCTGAGTAGCTCTGCCATGCAACTCGGAAAAGACCAAACTTGTGAACAACAGATTATAATCTGAAAACTACCAAACGACAAGGAGTGGCAACACTATGTCTGACTTGCATACTCAGATCTCACAAGGAACAACTGAAAAGGTAACTCAAACCAGACATGGATAGAGTTTATGAAGAAATCAATATGCTAAGATACAATCAAGGAAAAAGATTTTGAAAAATCCAATGGGCTAATGATCTACCTGTGCCTATTGGAAGCACTACAATAAGATAAGACAATCACATCAACTCTTGAGAAAATGCACTTGAAATGCCTCATGCTGGAAAATTTGAAATCTGTACAAATCCTTTTCAACATCCGACACTATTTAGTAAATTCGAGACAACAAAGACTTATAAACAAAGCAAACCTTCAAATCCTTAGTGCTGGGACACGAGTGTATACCAGGAAATAAGTACTTAGCAGTTACAGTCCTTCCGTTTGCTCTAACAATGGTAAGTCCAAGTGGGCTAAAGACCTCTCAAGCTGGTGCAATTCCGAGGTTACAACTGAAGCTTTGTTGGCTCGGGAACCAAGTCACAAAATAGAGGAGTCCAATTGCATCAATGCAAGCTACATGAGAAAGACTTGAGTGGGATTTTCAGTACTCAGAAATTGAATCCTAGACCAAACATAATTTAAGGTACAATGGTCGTACTGTTAAAAATAAGAAAATTTTGAGAAGTTGCCACTTCTCTACTCGCTCATCTACACGGTTAGTGGTGTTTGTACATTTGAATGTTTTAATTTTGACTCTATAAAGTACTCCAGTTTCAAAGTCTCTTGTACCTTTTTAACTTTAAACTGCCTATCTAGCTGCGGAGATGGTCTAGTGGTACCTTGATAGAGGGGTCAATACAGTCATCCAACACTTGAATGATTATTTGATCTGCTAGCCACTACAGACCACAAGCCGCTTGTATGGAAAGTTGATAAACTTGTGGATCGATATATTCATGATCAATGAAAAGTCCATGTAAGAAAGTGATCAAACCACAATCAATGAATATTCGTCCACAACCGACTCACCTTTGGAAACATCCATGCTGTAACCAGCAGGGCTCTTTTTGCTGCCCCCCAAAAAAGACTCACGCGGGTTTGCTTCTTCATGAGATAGGAAAGATTCCCTGTTGTTGTCCAACAATCCATCGTCACTGAAACGTTCCATATCGGCCTGCAATCCAACAACACACCGCTCCTCAAATTGAGAACTATATCTCTGTGTTCAGCCCTTGACATGTCAGCTTCACAAGTCCCATCGATGACATTTTCGCTCATCAGGACACCAAATTTTTTTGCCAAACACTACCATTCGGATACTATGGCCAGAATATGTGACAAGAAATTCCAATCCAAACACTACCACTTGGATACTAAACCACTCTCCAACTCAAAAAAAACAAAGAAAAAGAATCTCCCCATCGCTCTCAGATTTGGTTACAATGCTTAGACGAGTGACACAAATACAAAATTGAAGGAAGGGCTTGTTGATCGGAAGTCAGGATCAAGGCCATGTACATCCACACTCAAATTCATGCCAGTTACCTGAGACTGGCGCCATTAATGCTAAACAAAGTTGTCATATCAGACAGAATCGGACGAATTGGACGAATCGGACGGAATCAAGGTTGACTAGCTGCAAACTTTGGAGGTCAATAACTTTTGCAAAAATTATCTAAATTGGACATATGATATATTTTTCGGCATTTACAAAAATTGTAGATGCCGAAAAACATATCATATATCCAATTTGGATAATTTTTGCAAAAGTTATTGACCTCCAAAGTTTGCAGCCAGTCAACCCTAATTCCGTCCGATTCGTCCGATTCTGTCCGATATGACAACTCTGATGCTAAATCAAACTGCAAACATAGTGATGAACCAGAAGAAAGAAACTAAATTGTCAATAGCCAAGTATGTCTAACAGATGGCGTCATCTCAGAAAAAGGTAATGCGAAACACGTGAAGAGAACAATCATAATTGAAATTCTAAAGTGGGACAAGAGAAATAAGCATTATCAAAACATTGAATATCTTATTCAACAAAAAACTCAAAGTGAAGGACTTCAAAAAGCTCCTGCATGCGCCACCGCAGATTGCTTCTGCTGCTTGCGGTAGTACTTTGCAACCTCCTTGACCTGTTTATCTTTGTCCCATTGGCGATAGCCTACTCCAAAAGGTTTTGGAGTGACTATGGCATTTACATCTTTCATCACCTTCCTCAGATGCTTCTTCATAACATCAACGGTGGGTAAACCCAGCACCACCAATAGAAAAGATTCGTTGTCTTTAAGAGTTGGAGGTGGTTTATATTCTCCATACGCTGTTTCCTCTGGGAAATCTCTATTTTCTTGTACAAGAGTTTGTGAAAGTTCTCTATTTTCTTCCACAGGACTCTCATTTACAAACTCATTTGATTCCTCTCCCTTGTTTTAGTTATATCTTATCAAGTTTTTTACATTTCGTTCTTTTCTTCTCAAGTACCTCAAATGTTTTTTTAAATACCTATAAATTTCCCTTTCATCCCGTTCATGATTCTTCTTGCCCAATTTAATTTCTTGCGATTTCTTGCAATTTTCTTTTATAATTTGCCTTAAACGCTCTAGCACTCCTTCTTCTTCTAGACTAAATGCTCCTGCAGACAATCTCCCAACGCCCTGTGCATCTCTTACCTATTTTTTAGCTATCTCATAATTATCCAACATAATTCTATGTTGAATACCCATATTTGCAGCTAGTAACGCTTTCTTTCCATATTTTTTATTCTCATCCCGACAAATTGGAGGAGCAAAAACTTGAATGTAAGATAGTCTATTTACACATTTTTCCCAAAGTGCAAATTGAGCTGGAGGCCCCGTCATGTTGCCCTCATCTTCCACCGCAAAGTTCTCCTCCTCTTCCATAACTTCCTGTTCTAATATCTTCTCCCCACAGACAGCGCAGAATTTCGAAACTTCTCTGGGAAACTTGTTACCGCACACGTTGCAACATTGTGCCAACCCCATTGCGGTACAGCCTTCTCTAAATTTTGTCACTGCAAGTCCAAGGAATGATAATTGATCAATACATTAAAAAAGAGTCAATTAATGGAACAATTACAAAAACCTGTACACTCAAGAGAGAGACTTGAAAAAACACTCATGTACTTACAATGCTTACGATTTGAAGCAATTTGTTCCAGTCGATGCTTTTGGTGTCTTTGTTTTCCCAATCGCCAAAGGTGTTGCTACGGAAGCCTTTGATGGAATTCAGAGTTCCGTTTGACTAAGTTACAGCTTCCTACCTACCCTACCTGTCTGGAAACATGTGTGAAATTGCTATTTCTGCCTACATTGAGCAATCAGGGACTGCGATCAAACGACCTTCTCCAAAGGTGTACAACGCATGTCCACAGAGATTTCCAATTTCCCGGTGCTTTATCACCAAAATCAATTAGTAGCATTCCAAGAATTCTACAAAACCTGTGGTGAAGAACAGAAAAACACAAACTAAACGATGAGACTGCACTCAGCTTCAAGCACATTCGAATACCTAAATAGTTTTGAATACTAAAACTGCTCACAAGCAAGGAAACCCTAGAAATAAGCTTAAATAACACTTAAAACCCAGATAAAGAAACCACCGAGTCATTCTAGCTTGCAGAAACCAAAGCAAGTTCGCAATTTAAAATGGCAAGTCAGCAATTTGAAAACCCTAAGAAGAGAGATCTAGATTCCCTAAGAAGCTTGCAACGCGTACCATCTGAATTTCTTGGGAGGCCTTTCGTAGCTCTGCCATAACGAGTATGTAAAACAATAAAGGTGAGTAATATAAAAAAAATCAAATGCGACCGTCTGCAACTGATACAAATGGCCTTCACAATTATCGTCAAGGAGTGGCACCAAGTGCAATAGATCGGAGGGAAACAGAAATTGCGGGTGCGAGGAAGAGAGAGTTACCAAAACCCTACTTCACCTACGACGTACACATCTCTGGAGGGGGGAGGAGGGATCAATCATTGACAGAAGTGCATGTGGGCCTCTAACTTAGCACCACGGCAAGCCAAGAGAGACGGAGACCCAAAACCTGGGATTATAAAGAAAAGAACAAGCTTTAAAAAGACACAAGACGGTTTGGACATAGTGATGTGTATTGGTGTTTTCTTCACGAACAAGAAATACAGAAATTTACAAACATGAACACAAACCAAAAGAATGTTGAGGTTACATTCATTAAGTTTTGCTCTCAAAGATCGTTTCAGATGGTTACTACCTACAAAGATCAAGAACGTGATAATTTGGAGACTTCAGAACGAGCACTTAAAGAAATACACAAAGCATATTGGCCTTCCGAGGAAGTCTTAGAGGACCATGCTAGTGATATACTCTGTCCACCGACCTATGGTAATGGTTGTCTTAGAGTGTCCACAAAGAAAAAAGCTATAGAGTTGATGAAATTGTTGAAGTGTCCACCAAGGAATGTTTGTTTTGACACAACAACTACAAAAGGTATCATAATTAGTCATATTCAAAATAGACCAGAACAAGCTGATTCTATTATATCTTCTTATTTGCATCAACAACATCTACGCATGGAAATTAGTCAGGCACCATACATATATAAGCACAAAAGGTGTATGGTGGGCAATGTCTTTTACAAAGCCGGTGATGATGTTGTAGTGAAACATGATAATTTGTTGGGCACACCTTTCAAAGGCACTATCACAGAATTATTTTCCCACGAGTTTTACGGATTCATTCAAGTATATTTTGCGGCAAAGTATTATGAGCAAATCAGAACATCAGCAAATGGCCAAGATACAAACATGAGTGATGAATTCACCGATATGAATTTCATCAAGAACAATGTGTTTGTTCCATATGATGATACATAAATTA
This sequence comes from Neckera pumila, assembly GCA_963969595.1. NCBI lineage: Eukaryota > Viridiplantae > Streptophyta > Bryopsida > Hypnales > Neckeraceae > Neckera > Neckera pumila. The sequence continues at coordinate 41,612,071 of OZ018409.1, read as the reverse complement.
GGCCAACAAGTTGCATTCTACACAAATTCATGTGCATAAAAAATTCTCGTTTAGATAGAACAAAGAATTTGGCATATGAGATGCAAGACACAATAAAATGCAATCAATTAGTTTGGTGAGTGAAGTGTTAGGAGTGGTTATTAGTGAACTTTTAATTGGATTGTTTTATTTCTCCATTGAAATGAAAAGAATATTAAAAAGTAAATGAATGAAAATATTTGAGGTTGGAAGTCAAATATGCAAGTGAATTGATTAAGCACACCTTGTATGGTTTTGAATTGATTGTGGCAATGCTGTAAAAATTCTGAAAACAACTAAAATTAATAGATGACAATTACAATTTCTATTTGGTACAGGTGTTTGAAATTTAGAAAAGCTTCTTGAGCTGTAAGGAATGAATCATACCCTTTTGTTAAATGCAAACAATATAGTGTAGAAGGCATTGCAATTGGGTATGATTTTTTTAAGTAAAAGTCTTTTTTGTAATCTATATTAGACAAAGAAGTTGATCTTGAAAGAAATTGAAGCCCTTTGGATGAATTGAATTGTAGTCTTTAGGTATATATTTTTTGAAGTTGTAGTATATTATAAAATGAAGTGCAACAAGTGTAGTTTGTGTTTCATTTGAATTCTGGAAAAACTTAGAAGTCAGTGCTGTATAGGAACTACAATGTAAATGTGGTTTTCAATTCAAAGCACACAATGTAATTGTGTTTATGTAATTTGCCATTTCCATGTGAATTGTATAAAAGAGTTTGTATTTAAATTTTATTTTATTTTTGCATTTGTGGCCTTTTTTCTTGCGAAATGTTTCACTATTATAGTTTTTAGAAATCCAAGTCGTTGTAGTTGATTATGTTAGTTGTAGGTCTTATTCTTTTGAGGGTAATACCCAAGGACGAAGCTGCATGTTTTGGTTGCACAATAATGTAGGAAATCTCATTGCAAATGTTTTTTTTTTTTTTTTTTTTAAAGTTTTCAAACAATATGGGGACAATGTTTTCCTTTTGGGCCCAATTATTTTCATAACTTTTGACTATATGGTTAAAAAGTTATTTGATGTTATGCAATGTCTTTGTCAACTCTGACAATTTGGATAGATTTGTAAGAATAATTTTTTTGAAAAACACAAACTTGCCAAATTGGTTTCCAATATCCATGCATCAATATATGAAGTAAGCATGTTGTTTCACCTATATTTAGATACCTATTTTTTTTTAATTTATTTGTTACATTGAGATCTCCCAAACTGTGCGTCCCTTGGCCGCGTGCTTGGTACCATCAGAAAGCTCTTGGCAAGGAGAGGTGCACAAGCTTGGTTTCGTGGCGTTTGAACGTATGGTGCAGAAAGAATTGAATTTCTAAGTTTTTATGGATCAAAGAATTAGAAAATTTCTTTTACTTTGATTTTGGTTGCATTCTTGGTACCATTGGAAAGCTCTTGGCGAAGAAAGTTGGACCCTTTGTTTCATGGCGTTTGGAATGACAATGTGAAAGATAGTGAATTTTAAAGTTTTTGTTATGAACTAAAAAATTAGAGAATTATTTGTACTATGATTTTACATTCCTCCTTGCCGAGCACTTTCCAACGGTACCAAATATGCGACCAAAGGACGTACAATCCAAAAGATCTGAAAATTGAAGGTAATTGCAAAGAATCATTACAAGAAACCTATCTTTTTCTTGACGGATTTCTCTAGACGTCCACCTATTTTCATGTTAATAACAACGTCAAATGTAATATCAAATTGTTTTATTTGATATTATTATTAACATCAAAACAAGTGGATGTCTAGAAAAATCCATCAAGGAAAACATGGATTTTTTTATAGTGAATTGAAAATCCCAAAATAATTCAAAAAAGCATAACTTACACGCTATAAGTTGAAGTTCCACAACACAAAGCCCGTGCATCTCTCCTCACCAAGGGCTTTTTGACGGTAATAAGCACTCAGCTAGGGACCGCACAAGCCGGGAGATCTTAACCCCTGAAGTCCCACTGTCCCCTTAGGCAGGTACCTACGGGCTCAATTTTAGTGAAACTATTTGAAACTTTTCCATAAGATAAAAAAAATTGAGTAGCTTTGTGGGAGTATAACTTTTATTTCAATTGATGCCTTGAAGCAAAAGTTATACTACAAAAAGCCTCAAACTAAACTCAGTGGGCAGCACAGTTTTTTTTGAAAAAAGTGAAATAAATGTTAATTCTTTTTTCTTGAACAATTTATATTTTTGTCTATATGTGAAGCTGTGATTCATTTTAGTTGGACTAATAATGAGCAAGTTATGGACAATCTTGTTTTTTGGGCAATCTAAGCATCTTTTTGAAAAAATAATTTGTAGGATTAATTTCTGAATGCAATTTTCACAATTTTTTACAATTCATTTTTTGAATGTTGTATTTGTTTGCTTAAATAGTCTCACCATTGGCATTATTGCAGATCAATCCCATCTAAGAGCTATTAACAATTTAGTTTTTTTCAATCTTGGATCTATTTCTACTTAACAAATTTTTAAAGAATGAAATCCAAGTGTGTGTTTTTTGAATTTTTTTTTATAGACTTTCAACTTACATCTTCAATATAAAAAAATTTAAATTCAAAGTCTAAAAATTTCTACAAATGGCGGTCGAAGTCATCTAAAATTGCAAGTCCATGTTCAAAAAAACTTTCTTTTTCAACTTTGAATGCTAATAATTTCCAATCTATACGGTCAAACTTCATGAAATTTTTACCACATGATTTTTGACAAGAGAAGTACAAGATTTTACGGTTACATTCAAAAAATGGCCTTGGGACTTTAGGGAATGTTTTTTTTTTGTATTCTTGGATGAAGGCAGCCAAAATGGCAGTTTTGAGTGGTTTTTGACAGAAAAATGGCCTTGGGTCTTTAGGGATTAACGTAACAAATAAAGAAACAAAACAAAACAATCAAACAAACAAAACAAACAAATAAGCAACCTGTCCTAAGGTATGGATTAGTTGCCTTGTGCCGTTGCCACCGCCAAAACAAAAGGAAAAGTCATTTTTTTATTTTTTTATTGATATTAAAACTTTGAAGTTCACTAACTTTGACATTGTCATTCCAAATGCCACAAAACAAAAGCCATCCACCCCTCCTCACCAAGAGCTTTCCAACAATACCAAATATGCAATTAAAATCAAAATAAAAGTAATTTTCTAATTTTTTGATCCATAAAAATTTAGAAATCCAATTACTTCCGCACCGTAGGTTCAAACGCCACAAAACCAAGCTCGTGCACCTCTCCTTGCCAAGAGCTTTTTGATGGTACCAAGCTCGTGGCCGGGGGACGCATGGTTTTGGAGATCTCAATGTAACAAAAAATAAGTATCTAAATATAGGTAGAAAAACAAGGTAACTTAATGTAAGGATTTCAATCAATTCAATGCAAATAACCCGAGCGTAAAACAGAGAATTACATACCTAGGGATACTCATTGTGAATTACAAGAAATTTAACAATTTAGGCCAATTTCAATTAATTTCATAAACTTTTTGAATTCTTGAAATTCTTACCTAAAATTAAAAAACGAATTCTCATTCTACTCACCAAAAACTCTTGATAACAATTTACTTGCATGAAGAGCTTCTTTTCACCAAAAAATTTGATGAAATTATTAAGAAGTTATTATGTTCCTTTGAAATTGAGTTTTAAAATTTTTGAAAATTTATTATAGTTAAATAAATAAAAAGTAAAGTGGGAGGAGGCCTCCCAGTCTCCCTGAGCGCGAAGGGTCTAACTTAGCACGTTCAGTACTCAAAAGGTAACCCATGCGCGCAGCTTATTGCGGATGCCCAGTCACTTCAAGCTCAAACTGAGGCCGCGCGCAACGGACGTTCCAGCGAGCTTCCGAACCAGAGACCGAACCTGCATCATAAATTAGGCCCCCTTTTTGCTCCAGCATAAAGCCCCGAAAGCTCCCAGTGGAAGTCCGTCGCAGCGGTGGTTGCCGCAGTCGCCTTGACGATGCCGGTGGGAGAGGTGGTTGCCGCAGCCGTCGGGACCGCAGTGGGCCTCGGCGCGGTCGGATTGAGCCTCATCTTAATCGCCCTCTCTTTATAGCAACTGGAAAAATACAACAGTACGATGCAGGAGATCGAGGCACGGCTGGAGCGTCAGGAATTCGAAGAAGAGTGCAGGCGAAGAGTAGCCGAAGCCGATCAGCGTGCCCAAGACCGTGAAGAAGTCAAGGAAGCTCTACTGAAAGGCATCCGACCCGTGGTCACGCCCACCCGGGAGCAATTCTCCACTGCGATGCAGCAAGTTCAGTACAATCCTACGAAGTTCCACTTTGCTGTTTGCGGAACCGCAGGGAGTGGAAAATCGTCGCTCATCAATGCCATCCGAGGTCTGAAACCCATAGATGAGGTCGCAGCGGAAGTCGGGGTAATCGGGTGCACGTCTGATGTCACCCGGTACCCGGATCCTCGCAAGGAGATTCCATATTCGAGGTTCGTCTGGTACGACATCCCAGGCGCTGGAACGACAAATGTGCCGGCTTGGCAGTACTTCAATGACCAAGGACTCTTCGTCTTCGACTTCATCGTCATTGCGTACGATGTGCGGTTCACCGAGATCGACGTGGGTATCATCAAGAATTGCCTTCTCTTCGAGATTCCGTTCTTCGTGGTGCGGAGCAAGGCCGATCAACACATTCAGAACATGATGGATGACATGGATGAGGAGTGTGAGCGTCAGAAGGTTGTCGACAAATATGTGGAGGTCACGAGAGCAGATTTCAAAAGGAATTTGGAGAAGATGGCGGGAGCCCCGGGGCTTGATGCACGAGCCCAACGGTTACTGTTGAATCAGCCAGTGTACATCGTGTCAAGGCTGACGCTCCGGCATCGGCTCCAGACGAGCAAGGGGACCAAGCGAACCCCAAGCCAATCCAAGATCGACGAGGATGTTCTGATTGAAGATATGCTCAAGCAGGCTGCCAAACGGCGGTGCCCTGATCCAGACAAGCTTACTGACAATGTAAACAGTTTGTGAGGAACAGTCACACAGCCATGCTATTTTTCTTCAATTGTAGCCATCCAGTCATTCTGCTCTCAAATGAAAATATTGCATGTAACCGTGCATGGTTACCTTCCTGTACTCTGAATTCTCCTTTGGAATTGCAGAGCTCAATTCGAGTGAAATTGGTAGCATAAATATGTTGTTAGCGCTAGCAGTGTGAGGACCTAGATGTGTGCCACACTGTTGTGATGTCATGTTTTAGGACTTCAGGGCGATCTGGGAATCAAAGAGAGCATATCTCGCTGACTCCATGTATCAACATTCAAGATCCACACTTTCTGCATGATCAGCGCGTTTACGTTGTGTTGGTTACAATAACATCCGTTTAGCTAGATTGGCGGTATGTATTCCATGCACCATTTTGACATTTACATTAGCTTGCTCTGCCGAATGACATGCAAATTAAGATGCACTTGAAATATCATTTCATCTACATCAATGCGCAGGTTGCGTCGCCAAACTAGAATTTCCACCCCCATCCCCTCCTGACTCGCTATATCATTTCCTCTATTATTTCATTTCCTTCCTGGCGTAATTAAGAGTCCACCCCGCTATAATAAGAGAATTGCTCCCATTTAACCAGAGAGGCTCTCATTTCAAGCTTTTCCTTCCTTACATTTTATCGGCACTCACCAGTAATGCCAGTTGCATAATTCCTAGATTTCTTGTTGTGAAATTTGAGTATAAATTGCAGGCCGAATGGGTACATGCTGTCACTGAGAAGAAGAAGAACAATAGCTCGGACACTAAGCCAACGCGAATGATAATTGACCCGAAAGCCAGTGAGAATGGAGACCACAGGAATAAAGAGTACGTCAAAGTCCAGTGGGAATGAATTGAAGACAGTTACATTCTATCGTAGATCACTTGCAAGTTGGGCGAAAAACGAGCTAGTTTTGGATCTCGATCATTGCTAGGAAGCCGTTTTTTATGACCAGTATACACAAGTTCAGTTTTTACTTCTATGAAATCATTAGACTTAGGATGGTGAGTTGGTGTTCTGTTATAAGAATCAGAAGAAGAGACTAAAGTATATATAACTCCGATGACTAAGATGCTATCAGTGAGATTGATGTGATTAATTGCAGCTTGGAGAGTCGATTTGTTGCGGTGGTTCTGCCTTCTATGTTATTGAGCAATTAGAATAGTTGCATTGAGGAGGATGAAAGGCAACACGGATTGGTTATTACTGCCTCTCTCTCCCTTTTCTTGAATATGATCCTTCTGAAGTCATATAGGTTCAGATTGGGCAATCCATGCATACAGTATACCGACCGGATCTACCTATGTTGTCTTCAATTTAGATCATCACCTTCTAACTGTTGTTCACGTGCAGTTGCAAGAGCTTTATGTAAAACTAAGGTTGCCATTTGGTTCAGTTTCTTACTTGTGCTGTCAATCTGATGCTGCTCCTGCCAATCTTTGTCAGTATTAGCTATATGTAATTACAGAAAGCCAAGATCAAAACGTTGTTACTGGTATCAAATTCAAGTTTCCTCCAAAACCATTTACTTCGCAGCCGTCTAACAAACCGGATAATCATACTTGCAGCGGGGATATGTGCAGTCACTGTTGACTGCTCTTACCATGTGTGCTCACGCGACTTGGATTGTATCACACGGTTTAGAAAAAAATTGCACTGCAATTTTTTAATGTGAAATTCTAATGCAATTTTTTCTCCAAGATCTAGTGTGTTGCAAGAGGTTCATTTCTAAGAGCCCTCAACACAACATGAAGTCAAGATTCCATTGACACCCTTCTACAAAATCTTGAATAGAAAAATCATAATTATTCATTTTCAAAATTGGATTTATGATGCTAAAACTAGACTTCAAAAAAAATTCTTCAAAAATATAAACTACTAAAAACCTTGAATAAAAAAATCAAAGTTATTTTGAAATACAATAGAATTTAGAAAATATTTGTGTGAATGGTATATTGAGGTCAAATTATAGGTAGGCATGGGGCCTACCACGAATCATTCAAACTATATTGTACAATTTGAGTACTTTAGGGTGATTGCAAAAAAAATTTGTCCTATTTTTTGTCACACGTTCAATGCAAAAGTTGTTTGTGCCATTAGTATTGTAAAAATGATTGAATGAACATAAAATTTAAAAGTAAGTTTCCTATAGCAATAGAAAATGTATTTGAATTTTTTGAATTTTTTCAAAATTAATTCAATAGGTGAGACTGAATTTGAATGTATAGCACACATACAGTTTGGGTGATTTTTAGTACTATTGAGTACTTTATTTAAAGAATTATTGCATCAGATTTGGTAGGCTAGCTCTTCTAATAGAAATACACTTGGTTAGGAGAGATATTTCCCAAAACATGTTCCAAGAGTGTTTTGCATTGACCTAAAGTGTGCTATATTCAAGTTGAATTTATATTGAATTAAAAAAATATTTTTTAGTTCTAGCTTTGATCTTCCATATTTGGTCTAAATTGGCAACAATGGCCACTTTTAAAATAAGTATTTTAAATGCATGTTTTAATTTTAAAAATATAAAAGTGTCAGATTCATTTTCTAATATAAATTGCAATATGTGACTCAAATTAGTGTTTCGGGGTACACATAAAAACTCAATAGTATTGGTGGGGGATTATAGTGCCTCGAATTTGCAAATGTAAAATATTTTTATAGCAAATTATGTATTGCCATTTATCCTTGCTATCTAATGGTGAACATCATGTGTTGTCAAAATAGTAGATCTAAAATCCGATCAATTGTCCAAATTTTATATTCTATGCCCCCAATAGTACTGAAGGTGACTTGTAGTACAAAAAGTACTAAAAGGCTAACAATCAAAAGTGCAACAAATAGTACAAGTGTTTCTTGCCATCACTCTTTAGTACATTCATATTAAAGAATTTAAGAGAAAATATGTCATATTCAAGGAGTCAAAGCTACCTATTATTTTTCCTTTAACCTCATGTTTAAAAATCATAGGTATTAGAGCTTGTACATAAAACACTCATTCAAAAATATAGATACAATTGTCCATGTGTTTTCCAAATTAAAAATTAAAAAAAAAATGTGGATACATTTTTTAGTCGCTAAGATAGTTATGGCCTAACTATTTTTGCAAGAGTTAAACTAGTTGATTGCTCACTTTGGCCACTTTCGCAAATGTCAGACCCACATTTTAATAGATGTATTTGTCACTTTGGAGTAGCCCTTTGGAAAACTAAAACTTCTTTTAATAAAAATTCAAATAGTATCTAATTGTCTATACTTTCAATTTTTGATCTTGATATTTTCATTTTTTTAGATATAAAAACATGTTATCTTTTATGGAATGTAATTTCATTTCAATCCGTATTTGGAAGGAAAATTTACTCTACCTAAAGCCCAAAAAGCTTTTTTGTAAGGCAAAAAAGGTAGAGGTTTTAATTTGAAATATATTTTTTTCAAAACTTTTTATCATAGATTATTTTCTTATATGCATAAAAGGTTTAATTTATTCTATTTGTATTAGTGATGTGAACAGAATAGAGATTCTTGTTTTATAAGCAATCTTAGCATCTTTTTAGAAAACCAATGTGTTGTTTTTCCTTCTTAGAAATTGAATACTTTAACCACTAAACATCCAAGGTCTTATTTGGACTTCTAAGAATTTGGCCTAAATTGAACAAAAAATCAACATTTTGATAAGTTGTATTAATTTTTTTTAATTATAATTGTACAAATTCAAACTAGACATGTTAAAGATCACATAGGAAAAGAAAACACAACAATATCACTTATGGATTGAAAGATTATGATATTTGATCATGAAGATGTTGAAACTGCAAAAGAGATTCTTGTTGATAGTCAAAAGGGGTCTCTTGTTGTGCATATCCAATGCTTGATTTGATGAAGACTTGAATTTGATTTAAGAAAGGGAAATTGTACATATGGCATGAGAAAATTGGAAATTTTAGTTAAAAATCTGTGCACTGTCGTAAGTCCACTCTCAAAACTTACAAAGAAAATAAAATTATGCATCGCATTTTTTTCTCTGATTTTTCCTAGTTGACAAACTTGTCAAAATGAATTTGTTAAAAAATATTGCCGCTGTGTGTTCGATTTGGTAGACTCTGACGAGAAAATGGTTAGACAAAATACTTAAATTCCCAGTAAAGATAACCACGTTCTCATCTTGCTGACTGATTAATACACGTAGCAAATACCAGCTAGTAGACAACAATTGGCACGAAAGCAATAGATTGACAACAGACAAAATCGTCATAAGTTACACTTCCAATCGGCACAGATGTTGATAATGCATTAAAGCTCTTGCAAATGCTCATGATAAACAATGAGATCGAGTTCAGTTGGTAATTCAAGACAGCATGTGTAATACGGAGCATATTCAGTAGATTGCCGAACTCTCAATCTTTGAGGACACGGTACTTACATGACTCCAGAAGTATAGCACCATCTCAACCCAGCACAGGAAGTTGACCGCAGAAATTACGTTATCACTTCAGTTTAGACACCATCTCACCATCGCAAATCAAAAAAGGGTTTCACAGAAGTGACTAAGAACTGAACTGTCTTGTGTATGGTTAAACAACAGTTACCTATGATTGAGGGGAGCTTGCTGGAACCAAAAGTTGTAGTTGCTCTCTACTTGCAAGTGATCTAGCTAGGTAGTAAGTAGAACCGTCTTCAATTCATTCCCTCTGAAATTTGGCTTTAAGTCGACCATCACTCTGGCTGGCTTAGGATCGGAATTTTACTTCGTCTTCCTCTGCGCCAGTGTTTAAATAATTATAAAGAAAAGCCTGCCTAGACCGCCTCTTCCCCTTTCCTGAACAAATACTTCTTTGTCTCACTCGGCGTGTTTGAGCACCGCCTTCTAGCTGCCGCCCTGAGCATATCCTTAATCAAGTCAGTCTCATCGATGACCTTCCCCTTCTTGACACTCGACTTAGTTTGCAACAACCCCCGCAGCGTGGAAGCCGAGACGATGTAAACCCGCAGATTGAAAATCAGCTGTTGATGTCGTGTGTCAATATCTTTGTTTGAATCCGCCATGTTTTCCATATGCTTATAGAAATCTGAGCGCGTGGCACTTATATAACTGTCAGCCATATCCTGATAAATCTGAGCGTACTCGGGGTCACCTGGTTCATAGTCAGTTTCAACGCTGATCATGTTCTGAATATGCTGGTCCGCCTTGCTTCTCACAATGAACACGGGGATGTTGAACCGTAAGCAGTTTTCAATGATGCCCACGTCAATTTTGGTGAAGCGCACGTCGTAGACCATGATGATGAAGTCGAAAACGAAGAGTCCTTGGTCGTTGAAATACTGCCAATCCGGCACCGCCGTAGTTCCAGCGCCTGGAATATCATACCAGATGAATCGCGAATACGGAAGCTCCTTGCGAGGGTCTGGGTAACGACTGATTTCTGGCGTGCACTCTGTCACCCCGACCCGCGCTGTGCCCTCACCCTTGCAACCAAGGCCGCGGACAGCGTTGATCACTGTCGATTTGCCACTTCCAGAGGCGCCGCAAACAGCAAAATGCAGCTTCTCGGGATGGAACTGCATCCGCTCCAGTGCATCTTCCACTTGCTCTGGGGTTGGCATGACCACAGGCCGGATGCCTCTGTGAAGAGCTTCCTTGGCTTTTGCAGCTTCTGCGAGGGCCGCTTCTTCACGTGTTCGCGCAGCGGCTTCGATCTGTTGGGCGGCCAGTAAAGCAGCCTCTTCTCGTTCTTTGCAGCAGCACAGGCAGCTTCCTCACGCATTCTAGCAGCGACTTCGATTTGTTTGGCTGCCAGTAGAGCAGCCTCTTCACGTTGCCTGGCAGCTTCTTCACGTGCTTGGACGGCATCTTCGTATTTCTTTCGGGCGGCATCGAGGGTTGCTTCTTCGCGTTTCCTGGCGGAGGCTTCCCGTTTTCGAAACCGCTCCTCTTCTTGGGCTTCGCGCCGTCGGCATTCTTGCTCGTGGCATTCGTTATTTGCTTGGATTGCCTGCATTGTGTCATTAGTTCCATGCGGTTTCGTCATGAAGGTTTCAAGCAAGCCTAGACTAAACCCACTGACGATTTGGAAAGTTACCCTGGCCACGTCCGATGCTGCATTACCCATCGTGCAGCTAGATTTGCAGTGTCAGTTGTGGCCGGAGATCGAAGTTCAGTTTTAGGTTCCCTGCACACAACAGAGCACAATGGTATCAATGAATGTGAAATACGTAGGGCTACCATTTCGAACAAACATTGGAGTGCTGATTGATATGTAACCGGCCAATGGACCCGGCTATGGACCTCAAGAAAGCAGCTGATCATTAATTCTAAACTTATGGATGTGCTCCCACAATCCCGATCTCATTTGCTAGTTCAAAGAGACATCAAAGAGATGAAAATAGTACTAGTACAATGACCTGGAAGCACGCCTCGATAGTAGTATAATGATAATTAATCAACAAACTGGAAATTGAAAAGTATAGGGGATCGATCAACCACATAGCTATGTGGTCCTCTTGCGTGAGTTCGAATTGAAAGTATAGTACCTGATGAATCTGTGGGATACTCGACTCTCGCCACTGTTGCGTGAATGCACGCCTCACTCTTTCAACTTGTTGAGGATCGGAAGGCCGGGAGTCGAAGCTGATCGATGTTGACAAGGAGTGCTTGGCCGGGCGCCAGAATTGATGCAGTCTCACGGTTCGCACGCAACTGATCGATCGAGTGCTCACTCAGTCAAGAAGTTCTCACAAAGTGCCAATTGTCTCCAGGTGCAAATCCAAGATAATCGGACTCTCCTCTCTCGCTAGCTCATTGACAGTCATCAAATACATGGACTACAGTTGGATACGTAATTGGTCACAGTGATCGAGTGGGCCAGTAACTGACCTCCCGAGGCGTGGGAGTCTGGGAGATCAAGATGAGTAACTGCAAAAAAAAGATTTGGAAGCGTCACAATTAATTATGGTAATGGGCCAGTTAGTGGAGACAGCATTCTAGCTTGTCTGCTAGATTGCTAGCTTTGGCGGCTTTGGAATGTACTTGCTTTTAATTTGCATCGAAGCTACTAAAACCGTTATTTGATCAGCATTACTGTATGATTAGTGATCCATATGAATACGCACTGCTCTGTGCCGTCAAATATTAATTTTTAATTTCTTAGTATTTTTTATATAATTTATATTGAACCCATAAATTAATTGCCATTATTTGTAACGTACACTCCCTCGTCATTCTTCTCAATTTGACAGCAGCATTACTTAGCAGCAATCAGGGCTTTATTTTCATTTCCTTATGTTTTGTAACTTGATATCTTGACTGGACTAACTTTAGCTTTAAGGGTATTTACATTCAATAAGTTTTACATTATGGATGAAACATCAGAGATTCACACAACTGAATTCACATTCATCCAAGTGTGATAATTATATTATCTTACTGTCGAAAAGAAAATGGTAAGTTTTGGTAATTTCTTTCAAATTGGAGAATATTTTGCAAAGTTTTCCATTGCAATATTTGTCTGGAGCATTACAAGTTTGCAATTAGGCTTGTGATTCCACAAAAAACTACCCCTCCACAAATCAAATATCTAATGCGCATTATTCACTAGCTAGGCTCTAACAATTGAATATTAGAGTCTTGGCTAGCTCCCATTAAATTGGAATATGAAATTTTGGCTAGCATCATTGACACTTGAAAGGCATAAACACCTTGACTCATCTCTTGGTTTTAAGGTTTTATAACTATGATGTACAATATAATCTTGATTGTATCTAAAGTTTTGTAAAGATGTATTATATTAAGCAAGAGTGCTAAGAATTAATTTAATATTGATTAGAAAATATAAGGTACAAATTTTAAACTTATAAATCACATTTGTTATGGTTAGATTATAAATTTTGTTAATAGTTACATCTATAAATACAATATAAAAATGAATATCTAGAGGACTTTGCAATCAATACCTTAAATGAGGCTGTTTGTTTGTTTGTTTTGTTTTGTTTGTAGCGTGGACAACTTCCTAACCGTGCGTCCCCCGGCCACGTGCTTGGTACCGTCGGAAAGCTCTCACCGAGGAGGGGTGCACCGGCTTGGTTTTGTGGTGTTTGGAGCGGTGGTGCAAAAGTTCTTGAATTTCAAAGTATTTATTGATTAAAAAATTAGAAAATTACTTTTACTTTGATTTTGGTGGCGTTCTTGCTACTGGGAGTGGAACCAAGAGTTAGAAAATTGCTTTTACTTTGATTTTGGTGGCGTTCTTGCTTCTAGGAGTGGAACTAGGAGTGGAACTGAGAGTTAGAAAATTACTTTTCCTTTGATTTTAGTCGTGGCAACGACACAGGGCACACTAGTAGAATATTAAAAAATCAAGATAAAGGTACTCTTACACACCTTAACCCTAATTTTTAAACATTTTGAATTTGGATGCACCTTGCATTCAAACCAAGTTTGTGCCCAAAAAAAATGTCTAAAAATAATCAAACAATCGTCAACTAACAAACTTTTTTTTTGGTGGCAATGTGAAGGACTAACTCCATTGACATTTGGTGAGTTATAAGATGAGAGGAGGAGCTCTTTATGGAAGTTGTGCTAGGGTTATCAATTCATGTAGAATATGTATCTTCATTCATTGTCACAAGAAGGTGTTTAACTCCTAAGTGCCTAAGCCTTTCCAAGTGTGTTTTTCCTTTGAAAAAATAGCATGAGCTTATAGTTATCTCCAATGAAGCAAATTGTTTGTTTTTCAAAATCTAACCGTATAGATGTTTAGAGAGCTTGCTTATTAATGTGCTTACCAATTTTGAGTGTAAAATTGCATAGGAGTTGTCAAATTGTAACAAGAGAAATGTAAATATCATATTTTTAGTATGCTGTCCCTTTCCACAATGTTTGAGAAATTTGCATATAAGAGTTTTTTGGAGTTGGATAGGACATGAATAATTTGAAATTGCGTTAGCACACTAAAATGCACTTCTAAAAAACTTAAGTTCAAATGAAGAGCTATCAAACTCATTACACAATCCACCTTGTAGTTGTTGAAACTCAATTTTATTTGATAAGCAGAAATTGTAAACAACTCCCAATCAACACTTGCATATATAAGCTTTCAATAGTGAAAATCATGAAAACACTTTACTCTTTCCATTGGGACCATTTTCAAAGCAAATGGATAAGTACAACTAATTAGATCTCAAATCAAGTGAAATTGGCAAGCTTTGGTCAAAGACGGGAAATCAAGTAAAATTTGCAAGCTTTACTCTTCTACTAATGATACATATATGCCTTTGAGGACCTCTTAAAAATTAAGTATTTACCTTTTTTAGTGAAAAAGAAAAGTTTCCAATAGTTAACCTTCAATACCGCCCGTAAAAAAATTTAACAGGCCAAAGGAATTTAACTGACTATGCCCAAACGAGCCTGAAATTTTGGAGCGACCATATTTGGTCGCTGAGGTAGCTAGGGGTTAATTGACAATTGTTTCAATTAAGTCAAATTGAATCCAATTAAACAAAAGTTTGTGGCTTGGTTGGATTTAATTTCACTTAATTGAATCAATTGTCAATTAAACACCATTTGCAATGTTAAAATAATAGATACAATGGTCCATGTGTTAAAAAAAAAAAAGCAAACTCCGGATACATTTTAACCCGTAAAAACCCAAGACCTTTTTTTTGCCAAAAATCATCTAATATTGCCATTTTTATAGCAAAGAATTAAAAAATTTGTAAAATATTTTCTTTGCACATCTAACCACAAAGTCTTATACCTAGCTAGTATGGAAATGTGTGGAAAAAATTTCAGAATATTTGATCGCATAGATTGCAAGATATTTGCGTTTAAAGTGAAAAAAACAAGTTTCTGATCACATTGCAGGATTAGAATTTATGTCTTTGAACATTTTTAACTTAAAGCACTAAAAAGTTTTGAGCTTTAAATCTTTATAGTAAAGAATTTTTTTAAGAGTTTGAGAGAAAAAAAATCAAAAAAATTTAATTTTCATCCTTAAAAAAGTTGTTAAGTAGAAGTAGATATAAGATAGAAGGAAAATCTAAAACATTCATATCTTTTAGATGGAATTAAAATGCACTAATCCAAATGGTGAGATTGTTCTAGCAAGCAAACTAAACCACTTAAAACTTTCTTTTTGAAAAATTGCAAAAATTGCACTCTGAAATGAATCTTATAAGTTACTTTTTCTAGAAGATGCACGAGTTGTCTGAAAAAAAAGATTGTCCATAACTTTCTCAAAAAAAATCCAAATGGAATGAATCAAAGCTTTCCAAATAGACTAAAATATAATCTATAAGAAAAAAAAATGAAAAAATGAAAATTTTTGCAAAATTTTTTTGCTGCCCCTTCTCCCCTTGTTTGGGTATAATTTTTTGTTCCCAGGCATTGATTGAAAAAAATTTATATTTCCACAAAGCTTAACAGTTTTTCTATCCTCAAAAAAAGTTTGAGAAAATCACGACAAAAATTCAGCCCGTAGGTACCTGTTTAACCCCTAAAGGACCATTGTCCCTTCGGGGGACAAATGCATTTTTGGGCAGGTACCTATGGGCTGAAATTTTCTCCTGGTTTTTTGAAACTTTTTTTGGAGGTAGAAAATCTGATTAGCTTCGTGGGAATATAATTTGTTTCACATTTGGTGCTCGGAAACAAAAGTTATGACTAAATAAGCTCAAAACAGGAGACGGCGGACAGCCCGAGCAACCAAAAAAAAAAATGGACAAATATTTGAATTTTTTTTTTTAATATTTTTTTCTCATAGATTATATTTTTGCCTATCTGGAAAGCTTTGATTCATTTCATTTGGATTTGTTATGAGAAAGTTATGGACATTCTTGCTTTTTGGGCAATTAGAGCATCTTCTTGAAAAAAATAACTTCTAGGATGCATTTTTGAATGCAATTTTTCAAATTTTTCAGGGTTTTTTTTTTGCATGGTTAAGTATACTTGCTAGAACAATCCAACTAAAATATTGCATTTTAATTCCATCTAAAATATATGAATATTTTAGATTTTCTCTCTATCTTATATCTGCCTCTAATTAATAATTTTTAAAGAATGAAAATTAAGCACTTAGTTTTTTATTTATTTTTCCTAGACTCTCAACTCAATTTTCCACTAGAAAAATTTTAAGCTCAAAACTTTGTAGTGCAAAAATTTTAAGTTAAAAATGTTCAAAGTCAAAAAATCTAGTCACGCAATGTGCTGAAAATCTTGTTTCTTTCACTTTAAACGCAGATATCTTGCAATCCATGCGGTCAAAAATTCTGAAATTTTTTCCACACGCTCTCATACTAGTTAGGTGTAAGATCCTATGGTTAGATGTGAAAAAAAAAAACAATTTTCAAATTTTTTTTACTTTTTGCTATAGAAATGGCAATTTTGAATGTTTTTTGGCAGAAAAAGGACCTCAGTCCTTTAGGGGTTAAAACTCCATTTGTCCCCCGGAAAGACAATGGGCCTTTAGGGGTTAATTCCTAAAAGACATTAGAGAAGATTTTAGGCCTCCGCAACCCTCCAAAGTACTTTAAAACTTTGTTTTTGGGGGTTGAGAAATTCTTTTTTCTCCTATTTCCTTACAATTCAAACTACAGTGACAGTGGTTAGGAATCCAGGTTTACAAGTAAAAAAATAAAAAAAAACATTAATCTTAAAAAAACATTAGAAAGAGAAAAAAAAAAACATATAAAATCTAATTGTTTTGGCGAGCAGTCAGCCAAGCTGATTGCTCACCAAGGGGACTTTTTCAAATTGAAATAGCTTGGCATGTCAATTTGGATCAACTCTCCGGAAGGTTGATTTTTTCTCTACTGCCATTGTCAAATCGGCGAATATTTGGGATTTTGGGCAGGTACTTATGGATTGACTTTTTGTCATGATTTTTTGAACCTTCTTTCAAAGTTAGAAAAACTAACAAGACATGGGAATATAATTTCTTTTTTCAATTGGTGCCCGATAACAAAAGTTATGCCCAAAATTACCGAAATCATTAGAGGAAATTTCAGGCCTTCAGAGGGCTGCTCTATAGCCCTCCGAAGGACCCTGAAATTTGCTTTATTTTGCAAAAAAAATTCTTTTTCCCCTAATTCTGCCCTATTGAAACTGCAACAGCAATGGCGAAGGAACCTATAATTCCAAAAAACAATAAAAAATTAATAAAAATATAATAAAATAAAAAATAAATTTGCAGGACTTGATTGCTCCAGCGAGCAATTAGAGACTCTGACTGCTCACCAAGAGCAATTTCAAAGTTGACAAGCCATGCAAACAATAGTATAGCATGTCAACTTCCGACGACCCTGAAATGGGCTGAAATTTTTCTAATTTAAGCTCAAAACTGGGGAAAGCCGGAGAGGATGTAGCAAAAAAAAATTTGCAAAATTTTTAATAAAAAAAGTTGGATTTTTTTTTCCTATAGATTATATTTTTGTCTATCTAAAAAGCTTTGATCCATTCCATTTGGATTTGTTATGAGAAAGTTATGGACAATGTAATTTTTTGGGCACTTAGAGCATCTTCCTGAAAAAAATAACTCATAAAATTCATTTCTAAATGCAATTTTTATAATTTTTCAAAAATAAAGGTCCACATGGTGTAGTATTTTTGCTGAATAATCTCACCATTTTGATTAGTGCATTTTAATTGCATATAAGAGATATTGATAATTTAGATTTTCCTTCTATCTTGTACCTACTTCTACTTAACAATTTTTTTAATAATGACAGTTTTTTAATCTTTTTAGTTTTAATTTTTGCTAGATTCTCAACTCAATTCTCCACTGCACTATAAAGATTTAAGCTCAAAACTCTGTAGTGCAAAAATTGTAAGTTAAAAATGTTCCGAGGTTTGAATCCCACAGACTGATGAGGCCGCAGCGAAAGTCGGCGTAACCGAGTGCACGTCTGAAGTCACCCGCTACCCGGACCCTCGCAAGGAGATTCCATATTTGCGGTTCGTCTGGTACGATATCCCAGGCGCTAGAACGATAACCAGATTGGCAGCGCTTCAATGACCAAGGACTCTTCGTCTTCGACTTCATCGTCAATTAATGCGTACGATGTGCGGTTCACCGAGATCGACGTGGGCATCATCAAGAATTGCCTTCTCTTCGAGATCCCGTTCTTCGTGGTGCGGAGCAAGGTCGATCAACACATCGAGAACATGATGAATGACATGGATGAGAAGCGTGAGCGTCAGAAGGTTGTCGACGAATATGTGGAGGTCACGAGAGCAGATTTCAAAAGGAATTTGGTGAAGATAGCGGAAGCCCCGGAGCTCGATGCAAGAGCCCGACGGTTGCTGTTGAAACAGCGAGTGTACATCGTGACGTCAGGGTCGACGCTTCGGTGTGGGTTCCAGACGAGCAAGGGGACAAGGCAAACCCCAAGCCAATCCAAACTCGACGAGGATTTGCTGATTGAAGATATGCTCAAGCAGGCTGCCAGACGGCGGTGCCCCGATCCAGACAAGGCAGTAACTAGCGCTTTGACATTGTATCGGCCACAATGTCGTGCTTTCAGCTAGATTGGCGGTAATTATGTATTCCATGCGCCATTTTGACATTTAAATTAACTTGCTCTGCCAAATGACGTGCAAATTAAGATGTACTTGAAATATACACAAGTTCAGTTTTCACCTCTGTGAAATCATTAGAATTGCGATGGTGATTTGGTGTCCTGCTATTAGAATCAGAAGAATTGAAGAGATTGAAATATTTATAACTCCGATGCTAGGAGTGAGATTGATGTGATGAATTGCAGCTTGGAGAGTCGATTTGTTGCGGTGCTTCTTCTGCCTTCTATATCATGAGCAATTAGAATGGTTGCATTGAGGATGACCAACGGCAACACGGATTGGTTGTTGCTGCTTCTTTCTTCCTTTGCTTGGATCTGGTCCTTCTGAAGTCATGTAAGTTCGGATTGGGCAATTATCCATGCATACAGTATACCGGTTTAACACATGTTGTCTTCAATTTACATTATCACCTTCTTATATTCTTCATGTGCAGTTGCAAATTCTCAAAATAAGCTAGTTTGCTATTTGGTTAACTTTCTTAATTCTAATATCAATCTGTCGCTGGTCCTGCCGATCTTTGTCAGTATTAGCTACATGTAACTATCAGAAAGCCAAGATCAGAACGTTGTTCTTGGTATCAAATTCAATATTCCTCCGACACCATTTACTTCGCATTCGTCTGACAAATCGGATAAACACACTTGCGGTGGGGATATGAGCAGTCACTATTGAATGCTCTTACCATGTAATTATGCTCATGACTTGGATTGTATCACACGGACACGACTATCATCCTAGCTTGCTGCAAATTGCAATCGAACCATGAGCAGAGGACACCTAAAATCGTCCGCATATGGGTTGCGCATGGTTTTTTATTATTCAACTATATAAGTTTTTATCGGGCCTTGCTGATAGTCAAAAGGGGTCTCTTGTTGTGCGTATCCAATGCTTGATTTGATGAAGACTTGAATTTGATTTAAGAAAGGGAAATTGTACAAATCGCATGAAAAATTGGAAATTTTAGTAAACAGTCTGTGTACTTTTGCAATCCTGAGCACTCTCAATCCTTACAAAACTAACAAAGAAAAGAAAACTATGAATCCGATTTTTTGCTCTGATTTTTTCGAATTGACAGATTTGTCAAAATGAATTCATTATCTGAATATATTGCCACTGCGTGATCGATTTGAAAGACTCTGACGAGCAAATTGTTCTGCGAAAAAATTGAATTTACAGTAAACACGTTCTCATCTCGCTGACTCATAAATACACGTAGCAAATACCAGTTAGACAACGATTGGCAGGAAAGGAATAGATTGACATAAGTTTTATTACCAATCGGCATAGACTTTGATAACGCATTAGAGCTCTTGCAAATGCTCATGATAAACAATGAGATCGAGTTCAGCTGATAATTCAAGACAGCATATGTAATACGGAGCATATTCAATAGCTAGATTGCCGAACTCTCAGTCTTTGAGGACACGGTACTTACATGACTTCACCATCTCAACCAAGCACAGGAAGTAGACCGCAGAAACTACGTTATCACTTCAAAGACAAACACCATCTCACCATTGCAAATCAAATAATGGTTTCACAGAAGTGAGTCAGAACTCAACTGTCTTGTGCATGGTCATAGAAAAGAGTTACCTATGATCGAGGGGAGCTTGCTAGAACCAAAAATTACAGTTGCTCTCAACAAGTTGCAAGTGCTCTAGGTAGACAGTAGAACTGTCTTCAACTCATTCCCATTGGAATTAGGTTCTTCATTCCCGTTGGCTTTAGGGTCGACCATCACTCCAACTAGCTTATAGTCGGAGTCTTTCTTCGTCTTCTCTGTGCCAGCGTTTAATACTAGAGAAGAAAGGCCTGCTGAAAGGGCCTCTTCTCCTTCTTTGAGCAAATTCTTTTTTGTCTGACCTGGCGTGTTCGAGTACCGCCTTCTAGCTGCCGCCCTGAGCATATCTTTAATCAAGTCAGTCTCATCGATGACCTTCCCCTTCTTGACACTCGACTTTGTCTGCAACAATCCCCGCAGCGTGGAAGCCGAGACGATGTAAACCCGCAGATTGTAAATCAGCTGTTGATGCCTTGTGTCAATATCTTTGTTTTCCGCCAAGCTTTCCATATGCTTATAGAAATCTGAGTGCGTGGCGTTTATATAACTGACAGCCATATCCTGATAAATTTGATCGTACTCGGGGTCACCTGGTTCATAGTCAGTTTCAGCTCTGATCATGTTCTGAATATGCTGGTCCGCCTTGGATCTCACAATGAATACCGGTATATTAAAGCGTAAGCAATTTTCGATGATGCCCACGTCAATTTTGGTGAAACGCACGTCGTAGACCATGATGATGAAGTCGAAGACGAAGAGTCCTTGGTCATTGAAATACTGCCAATCCGGCACCGCCGTAGTTCCAGCGCCTGGAATATCATACCAGATGAATCGCGAATACGGAAGCTCCTTGCGAGGGTCTGGGTAACGACTGATTTCTGACGTGCACTCCGTCACCCCGACCCGCGCTGTGCCGTCACCCTTGCAACCAAGGCCGCGGACAGCGTTGATCACTGTCGATTTGCCACTCCCAGAGGAGCCGCAAACAGCAAAATGCAGCTTCTCGGGAGGGAACTGCATCCGCTCCAGTGCAGCTTCCACTTGCTCTGGGGTTGGCATGACCACAGGCCGGATGCCTTTGTGAAGAGCTTCCTTGGCTTTTGCAGCTTCTGCGAGGGCCGCCTCTTCACGTGTTCGTGCAGCGGCTTCGATCTGTTGAACGGCCAGTAGAGCAGCTTCTTCACGTTCTTTTGCAGCAGCACAGGCAGTTTCCTCACGCATTCTAGCAGCGACTTCGATTTGTTTGGCTGCCAGTACAGCAGCCTCTTCACGTGCTTGCATGGCATCTTCGTATGTCTTTCGGGCGGCATCAAGGGCTGCTTCTTCGCGTCGCTTGGCGGAGGCTTCCTGTTCTCGCCACCGCTCTTCGTCTTGGGCTTCGCGCCGTTGGCGTTCCTTCTCGTGGTAATCGTTATTCTCCTGGATTGCCTGCATTGTGTCATTAGTTCCATGCGGTTTCTTCATGAAGGTTTCAAGCAATCCTAGAATACACCCACTGACGATTTGGAAAGTTACCCTGGCCATGTCCGATCCTGCATTGCCCATCGCTGCAGCTAGATTTGCAGTGTCAGTTGTGGTCGGAGATCGAAGTTCAGTTTTAGGTTTTCTGCGCGGTACCATACACAACAGAGCGCAATGGTATCGATGAATGTGAAGTACGTAGGGCTACCATTTCGAACAAACATTGGAGTGCTGATTGATGTGTAACCAGCCAATGGACCCGGCTATGGACCTCAAGAAAGCAGCTGATCATTAATTCTAAACTTATGGATGTGCACCCACAATCCCGATCTCATTTGCTAGTTCAAAGAGACATCAAAGAGATGAAAATAGTACTAGTACAATGACCTGGAAGCACGCCTCAATAGTAGTATAATGATAATCAATCAACAAACTGGAAATTGAAAAGTATAGGGAGGCGATCGATCGATCACATAATCTGGGAGCCTCTTGCATGTGTTTGAATTGAAAGTATAGTACCTGATGAATCTGTGGGATACTCGACTTTCGCCACTGTTACGTGAATGCACGCCTCACTCTTTCAACTTGTTGAGGATCGGAAGGGAGTCGAAGCTGATCGATGTTGACAAGGAGTACTTGGCCGGGCGCCAGAATTGATGCAGTCTCACGGTTCGCACGCAACTGATCGATCGAGTGCTCACTCAGAAGTTCTCGCTAAGTGCCAATCTCCAGGTGCAAATCCAAGCTAATCCACTCCTCTCTCGCTAGCTCATTGATACTCAAGTCATGAAAACACGAACTACTGCAGATACGTAAATGGTCACGGTTTCCTTCTTATAGAAACCAACAGTGGGCCAGTAACTTACCTCCAGAGGCGTGGGAGGCTGGGAGATTGAGATGAGTCGGGAGTTACTGGCCCGCCATTGCCATAATTGTGACGCTTGCAAATCATTTTTTGCAGTTACGGTAAGTGACAGACATGCAGCTCAATGAACCAGTTAGTGGAGCCACCATTCTTGTCTGCTAGATTCCTACTGTAGCTTTGGTGGCTTTGGAGTTTGGACTGCACATGCTCTTAATTTGCATCTTAGGTAATAAAACCGTTATTTGATCAGCATTACATGACGGTATGATTGATAATTCATACGAATACGCGCTGTGCTCTGTGCCGTCAAATATTTATTTTTTAATTTTTAGTATTTTTTTACATTGATATTGACGCCATAAATTAACTGGCATCATTTGTTACACAAACTTGTCTCTCGTCATTCTTCTCAACTTTTTTTTGTTTTTTAAAACACATGGACAATTTCCATTGAAAGAGAAACAGTACACAGCATTACATTCAGTAGCAGTCACTGCGACTGCCTTCCCTAGACGGAATGATGTGGAATATACCACATCATTTCATCCGAGGGATGAAATGGTGTGGTATATTCCACACCAAATCAGTAATTACAAGGACACTTGGCGGAACTTGTCAGAGCACAACAAGGGATCTGAGTCACTTACAAGGTCGCAGCTGCACATTGGTATTAACAACAAATTAAGTACTTTGAATTAAAGTTGTAATTCAAATAGCAAACTTATTCAAAATGGCAATTAAAATAGAGACCAATAATCTTAATGCTTGAATTGCATCACTTTGATGTTATTGTCATTCATGTTTTGTATTTTCATTTGAAAAGACAACTCTATATATACACATGGGGTGGTAGGAGGTAGAACAACCCATGTGGGATAAATAAATTTGAACTTGTAGTTTCTCAAGCATTCAAAGTTAAGTCAAAAAAAAAAATTGTGTTAAAAGTAGAATTTTAAACCTCATTTAGGCATAGTAAAATAACTTTTCTCAAAAAACTTTGAACTAAAAAAAGGTTTTAAATGAACATTAGTTTCACCCCCGTAAATCCATTTGGCACTTTGAATCTCCAATAAAAAGTTATGGACAAATCTAGAGAGAGGATTTTTAAAGATGTTAAAGAAAATGTCCACTCCCACCCTCTCTCTCAAATTTGTCCATATCTTTTGATTGGAGATTCAAAGTGCCAAACGGTTTTTTGGAGGTGAAACCTATCTTCATTTTCCAACTTTTTTGAGTTCAAAGTTTTTTGAGAAAAGTTATTTTACTATGCCTAAATGAGGTCTAAAATTCTACTTTTAAAACAATTTTTTGGTTTTGACTTAACTATGAGTGCTTGAGAAACTACAAATTCAAATTTATTTATCCCACATGGGTTGTTCTACCTCCTACCACCCCATGTGTATATATAGAATTGTCTTTTCACTTGAGAACTCAAAATATGTAATTGATGACAAATGGTTGTAATACATTATTCATTGGATCCTTTGCCAACATCTTGTTCTACAACTATTTGTTGATTTGTATGTTTGGTCCAAAAAGTAACAAAGAAAATGAAACAAAACATGATATACTGCCACTATCCTAGCACCTAAGCTGACATTAATTATTTGAGGATGAATTTCGTGGATGAGGAGTCTAGGGAGGGAAAGGCAACCTCTTTGAAGGCTACTGAATGTTATGAGAACCAGAGAGGCAAGCTCCTGGCGAAAATTTTAAAATTTTTCACTACATTAACACTCACTCACATTAAGAAACTAAGTCACAACTAACAGCCAGGCAAAGCCCGGCCACTCAGTGACGGTCGCCAGACCGTCAGAAGAAAGTTGCGGCACTGCATTCTTCTCAACTTTGACAGCAGCATTACTTAGCATCAATCAGGGACTTTATTTTCATTTTCCTTAGGTATTGTAACTTGATATCTTGAATGACTGGACTAACTTTAGTTTGAAGGTATTTACAATCATCAAGTTTTATATTATGGATGAAACATCAGATATTCACACGAATAAATTC
Organism: Neckera pumila; assembly: GCA_963969595.1. Classification (NCBI taxonomy): domain Eukaryota; kingdom Viridiplantae; phylum Streptophyta; class Bryopsida; order Hypnales; family Neckeraceae; genus Neckera; species Neckera pumila. The sequence goes on along the minus strand of OZ018409.1, from coordinate 41,587,575 downwards.
TAGGTTCTAACAATTCAGTATTAGAGTCTTCGTCTCAATTAGTCTTGGTTAAGAGCATCTCCTGCAGCCCTCCAAATAGTCAGGCTCCTTCAATCCAAATCCATCTAATGTAGAAGGGATGGTCACTTGTATCCCCAATAGTGCAACTCCCTAAAATATACTTCCAATCAATCACAAGTCATAGAACTTGCAAAAGTAATAAGTAAGCTATCATTTATTTTGACGACTTGTTAATCCCAAGAGAGTATATAGTGTATAGAGGGGTAAGTGACACCTTCAAATATGGCCTTATTTGAAGGGGAAAGTGAAAATACATTGTGAAAACACTAGAATTGATTGCTTATCATCCAAAAATTAGAGGTGGAGGGGTTCTTTGGTGGGGTGCAGGAGATGCTCTAAGCTCCCATTAAATTAAATTGGAAGATGAATTTTTGGCTAGCATCATTAACACTTGAAAGGCATAAACACCTTGACTCATCTCTTCGTTCAAAGTTTTATAATCAAGATACATGTGTTCTGTATAGCCTTGCTTGTATGTAAAGTTTTGTAAAGATGTATTATATTAAGCAATAGTGTTGAGAAATGATTAGAATACACAAGGTACAAGTTTTAAATTATAAATCACATTTATATGGTTAGAAAATATTTTTTTATGAATAATTACATCTATAAATATAGTATAAAAGTTAATATTTAAAAGACTTTGCAATATATATGTAGACAAGTTCTATTAACTTCATGTATTTGAATCTGGTACACTACATCATATAAAACTTTTGTTGACATCATTTTGATAACTATTGTATAGTTAGGCTTTTTTAATACATATCTCAAAATAAAAATCTATAAAGTATAATTTTTCAAAATTAATGAATTGGATTGAATAGATTGATTTGTACTAAGCAAAATTCTAAAATATTCAATTCCCACTAAGGTCGGAACATCCAAAATGCCACATAATCAGGTACTCATACTAGATGCATTTACTACATCAAGTATATACCTATCCTTGAAAAAAAAATTTTAGAACATCATTAGAGAAATTCTCAGCCCTCCGGAAGACTGCTCAGGCTGCTGAAAGGATCCCAAGATTATATTTAACTTTGCTTAATGATTTGTTTTTCCCCTATAGTCAATCACTCAAAGGCACGATGTCTGATGACTGTTAGTGGTTCAAAATCCAAGATAGTACAAGTAGTTAAATAATCAAGATAGGACTTACGTATTGTAATGCACCTTAACCCTGGTTATTGCATACCTTGTTTTCTAACCAAATTATGAAAAAAAAAGCAAATGTCAAAAATAGTCCAAAGACATCTTCCATCAAGATTTTTTTTAGTGGCATCATGATATACTTAATTCATTGACAATTGGTGAGAAAGAAGGGTGAAAAGGTTATTTTTATAGATAAATCAGTTGTCCATAGTAAATCTTCAAACTATATGGGATATTTAGAAAAGAGATCACTCATTGTCAAATGCAGGAATTGTGTTAAAACTAGAATTTCAGACCCCATTTAGGCATAGTAAATGATTTTTTTCTTAAAACTTTGAACTAAATAAAGTTGGAATTTCAAGCTAGTTTTTATTTGCAAATATCTATTTGAGGTTTAGAGCCTCCAATAAAAAGTTATGGACAAAATCCTAAAAGAGATTGAAAGGGATATTTTCTGTGACATTTTCAAACACCTTCTCTGAATTTTGTCCATAACTTTTTATTGGAGGTTGTAAACCTCAAACAGACTTTTTGGAAATGAAACAAGCTTGATTCTCAAATTTTTTTATTTCAAATTTTTTTGAAAAAAATTATTCTACTATGCCTAAATGAGTTCTAGTTTTAACACAATGCCTACTTTAAACTTAACTATGAGCAGTTGAAAAAATACAAATTCTAATTATATATCCCACATGTTGTTCTACCTCCTACCACCCCATGTATACATAAAGAGCTTCTCTTTACATCTTCAAACACCCTAAATTAATTGGCTCTAGAAGCTAGTTGGAAAATGTAAAAGTTCTCTAATTTTTTTGCAACTAGCTTGAAAATCTACTTCATTTTGTTTAATTTCATTGAGTTTGATTAACTTCTCAATTAATCACCATATATGTTCACACGGTTGATTATTAAATAGGCTACTATTACACCCTCATTGTTGGAGTCCTAATGTCTTTCACAAAATTCACACTCTGACATTAGAAAAATACAAGGCCTCTAAAGGATTACCCTACAACCCTCCGAGGACCTTGCAAATTAATTTTTTTACTTACGAATTATTTATTTTCCTATACTTGCTCACCTGAAGTGACGATGTAAGATGCTCGGCAATGGTTAAAATACAAATACAAAGTATTAGAAAATCAAGGTTAAGGTACTCTAATGCATCTTAATCTTGATTTTTAACATTTTGTATTTGAATGCACCTTGCACTCAAACCAAATTGTGCCCAAAAAAAATGTCTAAAAATAATTAAATGACCATCAACCACCAATTTTTTTTGGTGGCAATGTGAAGTACTAATTTCATTGACAATTGGAGAGTTATGACATGAAAAGAGGAGCACTTTATGGAAGTGGGGTAGTCGTAGGATTAACAACTTATATGGGGTATGTATCTTCACTCATTATTACAAATGGTGTTCAATGGACAATTGTTTCAATTAAGTCAATTTAAATCCAATTAAGTCAGATACATTTTAAAGTCATAAAAATAGTTATGGCCTGACTATTTTTGCAAAAGTCAGACCAATTGATTGCTTACTTTGGCCACTTTTGCAAAAGTCAAGCCTACATTTAAATAGCTTTGCTTGTCACTTTGGCTAAAATTTCTTCTAATGCTTTGACCTTGTGTAAATTTTGCATGTGGTGTCTTAATGATGTGTTCTTTGGTGCATGAAAATCTCCTATCAAATGCCTTCTAGAAAAATGAATCCTTTTATCTTTGATCTTATAATAGAAAATTAAAAATAAATAAAATTTAGATGTCCTACCTTAGCGCTATCTTTGAAAATTATGAAGAGTTTTGTTTTGTAGCCAATGAAGGAGAAAATAATATATTAATCAATGATGAATAAATTTTTCACATATTCAAATAAAAACATAAGCATAGGATATATTTGCTAACTAGAATATTCTTGTCGTTGATATTAACATTTATTAATTTTAGGTCAAAGTTACTAGTAATTTTAGAAATTCTTTCATCTTCCATGTTTTCCAACTTAATAATTTTTTTAGATGACTGTAAAATTTTTTTGTTGTTTCTTTTCATTTGGCCTCTACTCATTTTCCAATATATTAAATAAAATACACAAGTTGTAGGCTAGTCACATGTTGCACTAATTAAATGTCTCGAAAGACAAAACTTCACCTTTACTTGAAGCAATAAAATATTATTTTTGAAGTTTAAGTATTATGATATTGCAGTTGGTGGAGTTTTCCACTCTAAATGTTACAATGACATCCTAATATACTTGAACAAGTTAAGTAATAGGCCTTTGGTTAGACTTTAAAAACATAAGAAATAAAGAAAACTGACTTGCTTTGGATAAACATATTTTTAGGCTTTAAATCATTGCAAATTTTAGAATTTAAAATTAGAATTTCTTTTTAAAATATTTAATTTCAAATATTTGTGATATTTCTTGCTACCTAAGCTTGACTACTTTGAGCTTAGTAAGGCATAATGTTTTCTTCAAGACATCAATATAAATAAATTCATGTTCTCCAAAAATTAATATGTTTCCTATATTAACTGTAAAAGGACATGTGAGATCTTCGAAGGGATATCCAAATTTAGACTTCAGAACCTTCTTTATATGGGCATCATGTAGCTTGTTCAAATGACTAATCAATGATAAGTTTCCATCCTCTTCTAGGCCACGAACAACCTCAAAGCTACTATTAAGTTTTTTATCAAATTTTTCAATGCAAAAAATTGCAAATTTGAATTGTCATTCAAAATCCAAATATAGATTGTTAGATACATCTTGCAAAGACAAAGAATTGGATTATTTTTTAAGGGATTCAAAAAGGTTTCAAAAAGTCTTGCAAAAAATTGAGATCAAGAGGAACCAAATCAAACCTTCAATTGTTCTTATATAGGACACTTGGGACTCTAGGGGGTTAAAGAATTAATTAAAATCAAATGAATCAAAGGTTTTTGAACAAACATCAATCTATTTAGTACTCCCTCTGTCCCCAAATAAATCCCGGGGTTCCATATATACTTGTCCCAAATTAAATTTGGTGTTTCTTAATAACTTTTGCATAGAGTATCCAAATGTTACGTTCTTTGGTGTGTTGGAATCTCCTTTCACTTGCCAACAAGAATATATGTAAATTTAACCACTCTAATAATTATAACTAGGCTCAGTACCAAAAATTGGTTGTTTGGAGGTACCCACCTTACATATGCAAGATGAACAGATTGATCAACTATCTGGACTTCATTAAGTTTAATTGCTTACTAAAATCTTGGAGTTTGTTTACAATCTGAAGAGAGAGTGTTCAAAATATGATGCCGGAAGGATGCATTAGATGTTTTTCAGCCCCTTTGAAGGGTTGCGAGTTCCCTCGGCTGCTAGGGTCGGGGGAACAGCCTTACAGCTGCTGCGTGACGTGGTAGAACGACTGCCACATCACCATTTATTATTATTATTATTATTATTATTATTATTATTATTTTTCATTTTAGATTTTTCAAAAAAAAAAACTTTTTTTAAAAAGAAAAAAGAAAAAAATTCTAATAACTGACGTTCTCCGATCTGCCATGGGAACAACATCCGGGGAACAGGCTTGAAACGGCCCTTTAGGACCTCCAAATCCCTTCTAATGGTCTATGTTCTAAACTTCTAGTTGTGAAGACTTTTTTAACAAACGTGGAATGTATCAAAAAAAAGAAGAGCACCTCATCAAAGGTGTTTGAGAATAGTTTCCTAGAGTCCAATGGCAAGGCATCATCGGAATTGATTTTGGAAGATGCTCTCAGAGTTCATAGAAGCAAGGTTTGACTGAGATTGAACAGAAACTATAGCACCGGAGCAGTGCCTAAAAGGGAGACTTTTTTCAATTTCAACACCTCTTTCCAAAATGCATCACTTCATACTTAACTCCCACCTTTTCATGTCTAGTGGGGTTGACTAAAAGCCATAGTATTTGCACAACCCCTTGAGAGTAGGAACAACTCACACACTAATCCAACCATTTTCAAGAAACCCCGGATTTATTTCGAGACGGAGGGAGTACAATAGTAAAATGAGTGTAAATTTATTGATGGTTTAGACATTTCCATTTAAAATGCCTGCATTGAAATGGAAATTAAAAGAATGATGACTTTTTCAATAAGTATTAATAAAAAAATGAGAGAAATATAGTCATATTTGTTGAACTTGATGATTAGAAATCATTCTAAATATCTTATGTAAAAATTTAAAAGTGTAAAGTCACTAGAATCTGCTCTAATTTGCACAAATCTAAAATCAAGCTTTGAAAAATTCTAACATTTAATAAGTAGATTTTGTACACGTCAAACTCTAAGTCAATCCAATCCAAAGACCATCACAACAATTACATTTGTAACCCTTCCATTTCTAATTACATTGAATATCTACAATAGCCCAATAAGAAACTTATTATTCTCTAGGAGAAGCCACTAGCTTAGGCCTGAAAGTCAAGTTTTTCCAAATATAAAATACCATTTATACTAGGTAACTAAAATTTATAAACTTTCACTGCTCCATCACCAAACTCCAAAATTGAACGATAAAACTCTCTTTTTGTCACTAGCAAAAAATAAGGCCCCAAACCTTCAATCTTCAATGGAAGTTAATCAAGCCCTAATTTGTAGAATACATGTGGTTCCATCATTGAAAAATAAGAATAAATTATTCCATTTACATATGATTGCAACCAAAAATTCTTTTCATACTATTTTGTATCATGTTATGAATGTACCTGAACTTTGGAGTTGGCCAAGGTATAATTCTTTATAGAAATTGTGAGGAAAAATTTAGTGTTGGTACAAAATTAGTGTTGCTACTAATTTTGATTTTTGATTTTGAAGAAATTAGTACAATACACTACTTCAGTCTGCACTATTTGCAAATAGTGTAAAATAACTGCAGCTTAAATTGCACAATTTAAGCAATTCAACATGATTCAATCTGGTTTTCACTATTATATTAATTTTCTTGGTAGGATCCCATTGGTAGTACGTAAAAACGGGATCTGGATTCTCTTAGAATGCATTTTTTGGACACCGTGTGAATAAACTACAAATTTTCAAAGTGCTGAAAATAGATGTACCTAAAAGTGATCATAGAGTCATATGATTAGTGGGACTACATTTTAGGCAAGAATATTCAATGTGCGGTTTTAGGAACCGTGCAATTTTAGGTGTAGTTACCGTAACTTTGGCAAATTAGTGTCACACACACGCTTGTTCGCTTGTAGGATAAATCCGTGTGCTCATAAGATAAACAATTTCGAGGTGCTCACTATTACGTTTCCTGTTCTCTTATTCGACACGTAGGTTGTGCTGAAGCAAGACACACAAGCGGTGCGATCGATTTTCAACGGGACCGACTCCAATGATGAGCACCAAACCCTAAATCTCTCTTTCATGGACTCCCCCTATAGGTAGATCCCTTTCGGCAAAACACGATCCACAGCTTCAATGTACATAGTGAGACGAGGCCGAGAGACGGGTCTGTGAGAGAGCGATGGGGAGCGTGGATGCCGCAACAGAGGAGGGCGAGGCCGCAGGCGCCTTGAGTGATTTCGACGAAGACGAAGAGCTCGATGCCGCTCCCGTGGAGCTTCCTCCAATTCAGACTCCGATGATCGAAGAAAAGAGTGTGATGGAGCTTACTGTGGAGCTCGAAGCGGAGCGGCAGGCTCGGAAGGTGCTGGAACTTGCGAAAGCGGAGGGCGACTCCAATTTCGTGCGCTTGAAGGCTTTGATCACGGAGGCCGCGCGGCAGCGTGATGAGGCTTATCGAGCTCGCGATCAGTCGTTACGGGACGTGGAATTGATCGTGCGGCAGAAGGAGGACGTTTCGCGTGAACGTGATGAGCTTCGGCAGCAGCGGGATGAGAGCGTGCGTGTGAAGGAGGATGTGATTAGGGCTAGGGATGTAGCGAAGAGCGAGATGGGGGAAGTGGCAAGGCTGCTGATGAGTGTGAATGAGAAAATTACAACTATGGTGAGTGGTGTCAAGAGCTTTGGACGGAATTTGCCTGCTTCGAAATACACGGGCTTGCAAGCGATCGCCTACGGGTTTGGGAAACGTGTTGAAGAAATTATAGAAGAGGTTTTGAGGCAGCGAGAAGCGGCGATGAGGGCGCATCGTGAGGTCGGGGAACAGATGGAGCAACGGAACTACAGCGTGGCGATCGAAGTATCTGAGCTGGAAGCCTCAATTTCGAAATTGAAAGAGGATTTGGCGAAGAAGGGCTCTGAAGCTGAGATGTGGAAGGATCAGGCCAATCGGAAGGATGACATGTTTTTGGAATTGGAGCTGAGGTTTTCTGAGAAGTTGACTGCGGCGGAGAACGTGATCAGTGCATTGCAGCAGTCGATTCAGGAGGCTCAGAGCCAGGTAAAGAACCTGACGGATGAAGCCGGTCAGGGTAAGGAGACGCTTCGAGACGCTTGCAAGTGTATTGGCAAGCTTCGTAAGTGCTTGCTTGAATTACCTCATGAGTTGAATTCGTTAGAGGAATCTGGTACCGCTGATTCTGCAAGTGAGAATGTAGACGAGAAACAGAGTATGCCAGAACGATGTGTAACAGAGCTGAAGGCGGTTTTGGAGCTTGGTACGAGAGTAGGAATCTCATGGAAGGGAAAGAAAGAGGATTGGGAGAAAACTAGTCACGAGCAAGTGACCAGAATCGGTCGATTGGTAGGGCAGAAACACGACGCTGCGGAGCTGTTGGCTTCTGCTTTGTCTGAGAAGCAGCAAGTGCTGGAGACTATTTCAGACCTTCGAGTAAAATTGAGTCAAGAGAATCTGGAGGTGGAAAGGCTGCAGGGTTCTTTGAAAGAGGCGCAAGAGTTGGCAGAGCAAGGCAGAGTGCACGAAGAGGAGAACGAAGAGTTAGCCCGAATGAGGGTTGAGCTGAGCGTGGTGGCACAGGGTAGAGATGAGGCTCTCTCGAAGGTATGTGCTATCTGTCAAATTGAGAATTCATTATGGAATTAATTTTTTTGGAGGCGGAGTTGTTACATCCCGAAATGTAGGAACTGTACGTCTCCTGACAAGAGACGAGCATTTGCACTTGGATGTCTTCCTAGCAACATCATCGGAATGCTTGACTTTTGCTATATTGTGTGAGCTCGAAGTTTGCCATTCCTATCCTTTATCAAGGCCTATTTTCCTCGCTCTTGACTTCTTATTGGCGCTCTACTTCATGGACGGACTCTAATATCTTGCCTTTCAGGTGACTGCACTTGAGAGTGAAATAAATCAACTTAGGCAGCAGATTGGGGAACTTGAAACGACCTTAGCACAAGCAAGGTATTTCACTCAAAGTTTCATTCTTTTTAGCATACCGCATGTGTATTATGGCATGTTAAATTGCGCCATGTTCCATTATCCTAGTTATTGGCAATTTAGGTTCTCAATCAAGAGGTTTGCATTTAAGGAGATACCATAGACGTATATTTCTAAACAGTTTTTGGACTTACACAGCACATATTGAGCGACCTTTATTGAAAGCAGACTATTTGCCGTCTGAAAATGTTTGGTATTATATCTCAGAATAGGTTACCAGATACTTTAGTCAACGTCTGCTTTTTAGTCAACGTCAAATTTTTGGTTGTGCAGGTCAGAAGTTGGAGAGCTTAGGACACTCTCGAACACCCAGGTCGAAGAGTTGGCGGAGAAAGCTGCACAGATCAATGGCATCCTCTTGCAGGTGAATATTTGAAATACTGTCTTTTATTTTGCAAATTATGGTTGTGTTTCATTTTTTTGCCTTTTTGTTTCAGAATATTTGTTCTCTAGATCAATACATTTCGACTTGAAGTTGCTGTACATTTGCAAAGCTGCATGTAGCTTGTATCTATTTCCTTTCATCTCATTGTTCAGTCACTCAGTGCCATGATGTTCACAAAGGATTAGATTGGCCCTTTATCAAACGCAAAGCAGTTGGAGCTAATTCTCTCATATTGTCAGTGATTAGATTATGCATGACATGTAGTGTTGCTGTAAGTGAAGATTTCATCAACGCAATTCTTAAGCGTATACACTGATGATGGGCTTGATTCCTGTTTATGTTTTTCTGGAGCACAGGTTGACGGTAAAGCTGCAGACATTGAGGCTTTGGAAGAGGAAGTTGAACGATGGAAGCAAGCATCTACAGAGGATGCAGCTGCTTATGCTGCCGTTATGGCAGATCTTGAGAGATGTCAATTTGAGGTGATATTATTGTACCTTCAAAGATAGGGTGGTTAATTGTTCAGAGAGGAGATTTGTGACCTGGGGTGATACTGAGACACCAATTAGACACTGCTTCTGCCAATAAAAGCACTCATAAGTGATGACTAAGCATGAATTACGAAGTAAGCTTTACCTTGACGTAAATTGTTTTCTAATATATTTTAACGATGTCCCGGCAGGTTTCTGAGCTCAATAAACAAATTGATCGATTAAAACACTCTGGAGAAGAAGCTGTACTGAAATTGCGGTCGAAAGAAGAAATGGCTGCAGCAGCCATTGTCGCTCGCACAGCAGCAGAGCGCTCCCTTCAAATGGCTGATGAACGAGCATCTGAGTTGCGAGAAAGGCTGGAAGAACTTAACAAACAGATTGAAGACGCTGATAGGAACAGGGAATACAGGCTGGGGCTGGGCTGGTTAGATATGTGTTGTCCATGGTTGCGCAACCGTAGAAGTTCAAGTGATAGAGGTGCTACACAGATGGCTGCAGAGATGGAAGAGCTTTTGGAACCTCTGGTGTAACATATACTGTAACTATTCTTTGGACATCCTTGACTGACTTGTCACGTATGTCCTTCCTTAGTTTAGAGTCTTCATGTATATAACTTAATGAGGAATGGGGATTCCTACTGCGATCCCTGCAATTATTTTCTCCTTCCCAGGGATTACTCTTTACTGATATGGTCGTTTTAGCATTCCGTATTATTCAGCGCCAGTTGCGCATGCCCTCGATATTATTAATGTATGCTATAATGCAACGATTTCCTTGAACTTTGAAATTTGGAGTCGACTCGACATGCATATCATGATGACCTAACTGTTTGGGTTCAATAGTTGATTTTCTAGTTTGACTATGGCTGTGGTGCAGATGTGAGACTCCAGATGTCTTGGGTCTTGAGAAGTTCTTCATGGTGTAAACGCGGGTTAGACAACTACTCTGTAATTGAATGGATTGTCACCCGTAAGCGACACTGGCGAAGCAAACTTGCGTGAGGACTTATCGTATGTTTCAGGTAAATTACGCTTCCAAACTTGTGGTTGATTATGTCACAGTTATACTTGAATGAACAGAATCAATGGGCATTATATTAGAAAGAATGTTTTTTTCAGATTTGGATACCGAGTTTCTTTCAGTTCTGAAGTAATTGACCATCCATTTGTCAACATGTCATTCTATTACATATATCAAGATTCAGTCTTGTCTCTCCCAGCAAGTTATCCTTTGTGATATCTGGCTTCACGTAAACCCAAAGGTCTCTAGGGATTGTGCTTTAGTGAATGCGGAGAATTAAGAGTCTAGAGGGCCAAATGACTAAGAAGTTTCGTTTGATGATGTACATGAATTGCGTGTGATGCCGCTTTTGTTCACCAGGAGGATCGTAGTAATGGAAGATTAAGTAAGCCAACCTTGCAAATGTTTAGAAAGATCCAACTGGGCAGCGCGTGTCTTAGAATGTCATGAGGTAATTGCACCTAATTGTGATACTGTTGCCAACGTATAGATTCTTGACTAAAATGTACACCTTTGGTGCTCAAGACCTTAGGATGCACCCATAACACTTTGAAAAGTCATAGTTTATTCACGGAGTGTCCAAATTACATGCGAAGATCATTTGAAATCTTCTTTCACTTGCTTATAGGACCCAATAAAATCTACGACAGTTAAATAACACGAACCACGTTCAGATGCTAATGTCGGTGCCTGGAAAGTGTCAGTTATCTTATGCATGCTATTGGGCCTTTCAAGATTAACCAAGGTGTCGAATGCTCAACATCCTGCGTAAGATGACACTGAAAATCATTAGTATAGACATGATGATCATGCTATTTTCTTGTAGGCAGTCGTAGCAGAGCTCTCCTTTTTCTTGCTGTCCATATAATGAACTCCCTAATGACACTGGGTTGGGGAACAAATGGGGTCTTTGTACTTGTGTTCAAACCTTGACATGTGGACGTTATCAATCAGATCAAGATTGATACTCAAGGTGCAACTTACAAGGAGTACGCATTTACGGAGAGTCATCAGAGAGGGTGTATGCAATGTGTTCAAGTTTTTCTCTTTCTGATTGGACATAGTAAATTAATTAAACCGCTTTTTCTCTATTTGATTGAGATACAACCTTCTAATTGCAGCCAGCGAGTGAAGGAGATGTTAAGGAGCCTCTTTGCAAGTGGAGCTGTTTGTGTTCGATAGTTCAGTCTGGGATTTAACCCCTAAAGGACCGAGGCCCTTTTTCTGCCCAAAAACACTCAAAACTGCCATTTCTATAGCAAAAAGTAAAAGAAATTGAAAAATGTTTTTTTTTCACATCTAACCGTAGGATCTTACACCTAAAGGAGAGCTCTTATTTTTTCAGGAAGGAGAGCTCTGCTACACCAACTAGTATGAGAGTGTGGAAAAAATTTCAAAATTTTTGACCGCACATATTGCAAGATATCTGCGTTTAAAGTGAAAAAAATAAGTTTTTCATCACATTGCAGGACTAGATTTTTTGACTTTGAACATTTTTAACTTAAATTTTTTGCACTAGAGTTTTGAGCTTTAAAACTTTGTATTGGAGAATTGAGTTGAGAGTCTAGGAAAAAAAAAAATCAAAAAATTTTAATTATCATTCTTTAAAAAATTGTTAAGTAGAAGTAGTTACGAGATAGAAGGAAAATCTAAAATATTCATATATTTTAGATGGAATTAATATGCACTAATCCCAATGTGGAGATTGTTCTAGCAAGTAATATAAACCATACCAAAAAAAAAATTGAAAAATTTGAAAAATTGCATTTAGAAATGCATCCTAGAAATTATTTTTTCCAAAAAGATGCTCTAATTGCCCAAAAAACAAGAATGTCCATAACTTTCTCATAACAAATCCAAATGAAATGAATCAAAGCTTTCCAAATAGACAAAAATATAATCTATGAAAAAAATATATAAAAAAAAGTTCAAATTTTTGTCCATTTTTTGATGCCCGGGCTGCCCACTGTCCCCTGTTTTGAGCTTATTTGGTCATAACTTTTTTTTCCAGGCACTGATTGTGAAAAAAATTATATTCCCACTAAGTTTATCAGTTTTTCTATCTTCAAAAAAATTTCCAAAAAATCACAACAAAATTTCAGCCTGTAGGTACCTATTTGAAATCCCAAATGTGCGTCGAACCGACAATGGTCTTTTAGGGGTTAATGCAGATTCATATTCTACAATGGTTCTCTGCATTGTTGGAGTCACTTTGCTAGTAGAACAGATGAATTCAAATTCTAAAAATTAAATCACATCCTTGTTCTTTTTAGCGATTCTCTCATATTTCTCTGTATTTTTGGCAAGGTCTGAAGGTTCAATGAGTCAGCAGCAGCGTATTTTTGGGGTGATATTTTGCAAAAGCCCACTCTTGCCTCAGAGTATACAGTAGGATTTGTGGGTGGGTGGGGTACTGCACTTTTCCAAGTTAAGGTTGGGATTTGCCAAATCTTTCTTATTATAGTAAACTCTGAAATACAATAGATTGGTAAATAATTCAAATTGTTAGGAAAAAAATACTTCATTTCAATTTACTTAAAACTTTAAGAATTGAATAAATTTAGAAGAATTAAAATATTACATATTAACAAATATAATGAAATTTATTACTTGATAAATTTCCAACTTTTCAAATTAAAAAACTCTAAATTCTTAATATAAAGTTTTCAACTTTCAAGTGCATAAATTTATCAACTAAAAATTTAGAAATTTAGTGATTCCAAAATCAACAAATTTATAGATTTATAGATTTCAAAACTTGGATGTTTTAAAAGCTGTAACATTTCGAAATTTCATAATTATAAGTAGATCATAGTTGTTTGCTCATTTCAAGATTTTATAATTTCAAATAATTTGATGTTGATAGTAGTATACAAAACATTGAAGCCTTAGTGTTGAAGAAATTACATATACCCTTCTATCCATATAACTTATAGAAATTGGATGTTATTGTGGCCTTTGAGGTTTAAGATAATCTTTCATGCCTCTTTGTACAATTCAATCTTGACCACTACCAGTATTCTCTTTATCTTGAAGTTATTGACTTATGTTGTATCTTGTAATTGAGCCCAATAAAGAAAATCATGCCCTAAGATTGAGTAAAAAACATTGTATGTAATGGTTCCAAAAAAGAAATTTGAATGAATATCTTAACAAAAAAATTTCAAAACTATTGATAATAATGAGGCCAAATGGTCTTCATATAGTCTTCCTCATCCGTAAAAGGTTAATCAAATAGTATCTACTTGAATAATTTCTAAAAGACCATAAGGCCACCACTTGGTTTTTGCAACTACATTTGTAAAGAATTCAAAATGTGAACCTCACTAATAAGGTAAAACCATCCATTTCCAATTAGTGACCCATTCCTGACCTATAGGTGCACGTATTTTTTACCAAGCTTAGAATGTTTTTTTGTTCCCTTTTCAAGGTTGGAACTAATAAATACATGATACATGTCCCAAGTTGTGAGAAAGAAAGTGGAAAATAATGATTAGGAAAAAAGTTATTGAATGATTGGCATTAGAAGGGTCTAGACATTGGCCATGGATCTAGAGCACTTTGAGCCTCCCAAAATTCCTAGTAATTTCACCTCAATCGATAAAATTACCAATTTTTTTGCAATCCTTGTCATTTCTATTGATGTACCTCTCAAAAATAGTTGCTTTGCCTTCACGGCTCCAAATCATGTTGAAATTCCTTATTTGGTTGGTTATGGGTGGCTCTATCTACTCTGTGAACAACAAAGAGATCCTAAATGATTTTTTTAGTTGAATCTATCAGTGCAATCCCATCAATAATGATCAAGTGCAATTTTTGGTGAATTTTTTGAAAATAGAGAAAGTGCTTTGGATTGTTGCTTCACACCTCCAAATGATTTGAAAAAATTACACATTAATATCATGATAATATATATCCATGGGAAAAAAATAAGTTTTTGGAGCATTTTTTAGCATTCTAATTCCAACATTCCAATTTCAATGTATATACAAAGTACCATCGATCTTATCAACAGTGGAATTTTCTCAAAAATTGTGCTATTTTGTTGATCTTTTTTTCATTAGAAGATAACATAAGTCTTCTCTCATTTCAATGGTGGTGATCATCAAAATTATTTAACACAAATGAGGTATTATGTTTGTTACAAGAGCTAGTAAAAAGAACAAGAGCTATGTTCAAACACCCCCGGTCCTTTAGGGAGGAAGGAACCTTAATCCCTAGAGTTCCAAAGTCCCCTTAAGGGATACTTGGGAATTTTGAGTAGACTCATGTGACTTCAATTTTTTACATGATGTTCTGAATTTAAAAAAAAAAAAAAAAAAAATTGAGAATATAATATTTAATTCGCTTAGTACCCCAAAGCAAAAGTTGTACCTGCCAAAGCCCAAAAAATAATTTGCCGGGTAGAGAAAAAGAAAAACTAGACTTTTGTCTCGTAGAATGCTTTGTGATTCATTCCATTTGGATTAGCAATGTGAAAGTTATACATGGAGCTTTCTATTTTGTGGGCAATAATACATCTTCACAATTTTGGAATACATCTTCAACAATTTTATATTCCCTTTGTTTCTAAATAATACTAGTGTTTTGGAAAATGTATGAATTTAAGATTAATTATAGGATTCATACAACCATAATGCACTTATTGAATGAACCTATAAAACATGTTGAAATATTGAGGTTTTCTGGCCAAATCCCAATATTATTTAGAAACAGCATGAGTAATACATCTTCAATAGTTTTGAAAATTTGGACAACCTTTGGTCTTCATTAGATTAATCACAAATATCTTGTAATCTACATAGTCAAAATCTTTGAGATTTCTTCCACACATTCTTATATTAGTCCTACGGTCAGTGTCCACGGCATCCTTCTGGGGTTAAAGAGCAAGGCTTTGTTTGCCTGCCATTCACTGATGTCAGAGCTTTGCATCGAAGTCGGTGAAATGTTGGGTTACGACTCTTCTGGTAATTGGTTCACGCTTGTTTCAATAGAAATTCATGCCATCATATCATTGATTCTAATATTTTAAATCTCAATGTTTTTAAATCTTAAAATAAACATTGCATTTCATTCCACTGTAGTTCTATATTATTCTAAATAGAATTTACAGAATTTCACAACCAATTATACAACGTGAAACTTCAAATACTTTCAACGAGGCAGAGTTTTCAGAGAATTGGTTTCAAAGCTGCGCCAAACAAATGAGTGACTGATCTAGATCAGCAGTATGCTTAAAAACAAAAGACATAAGACAACACTTGTCTGGACCAGCGCTCACATTCTGACCTTGAGAAATGGAAGAGGATTGCCCTTTCTAGGTTTCCAGGCAGTTGCAAGTTCCAAGATCAATATACCCAGTGACTATCCGTAATCCAACAAGCTGGTGAGTCTCTGCTGCTATGCCATACTGCTTCACAGCTAAACCTCAACCCACCAGAGACCAGCCTGAGATACCTTCGATTTAGGAATGATAGCACATCGTGAAGCTCGTCTTCAATCTGTAGATGAGTAACTCGTCACTTGGCAAAGAAAGCTTGCATATCTGTTAGCAGATGCACTTCTTCAGGTTACCTTGAGATGTGAAGGCGTAAAAAAATCAAGTTTTAAGTAATTATAGACTATTTCATTGACCGGAAGTAGAACCATGCTCAGCCCAAAAAAATGGTAGAAAATCACTTCAGTGGACATTCTAAGCGTCAAATTTTTCTTTATTTCTGGGCTGTCCTGAACAATTTCTCTACCAGTTAGGCAGTAATGTGACTTACGGTTGCTTAGCATTTGACCTAATACAGTGGAACCCCTCTTAGTGCATACTCTGGTAGTGCATAATATGCACTAAGAGGTTACTAGGGTGGGCCCAATTTCAAGGATTTTTTCTGGAAAGTCGTGTAGTTAGTGTCCATTAATGCACCTCTCCAAATGCATAAACCTCTCTTAGTGCATAGTCCCAGCATTATGCACTAAGAGAGGTTCTACTGTATCTCTAGACACTGATAGTCTGGAATTACTTAAATTAGAGATACAAAAAGAATTCTGTGACAACATGAAATTGTGAGAAAAATAACAGTTGCAGGCAGAATAAGAACACCAATAATTGAGTAATTGCAAACATCGAAGCACCTACAGTAGTCAATGAGCTAGACGGCCCGCTGGAAGGAAGGAAGCACATTTCTAAAACAGTACAAAACATAAAGATAAGTATCAGCCCCCCAGATGATCTGTAGCAACTAATGTTTCTCAGAGTAATGTTTTTTAAGCATCAAGAAGTTGCACTCACCAGTGACACGGAAGTCATCCGAAGTACAAGCCCAAAGCAAATCTAGTGGGATTGAATCCTGAGAGAAGAGCTGGAATACATGAACCACCACCATACAAAATTAGTAAAAGTCTTAACTTGCTCATTTAATGTGAATTACAACATACTACAAGGACCGAAATTCAAGATCAAAAACTGCAACAACCATTCATAAATGAACAAAGGGCGGCCTCTGATAGTCACAAAAAGGTGAAAAGCGCACTAATATTCTAACATCATCTCCACTTCCATATCTACATCTATGTGCATATTTCTTACTAGTATTCCTTGAAAAAGAAATAATCAGGAACGGACATCGATATGTTACCCCCCTGAAGAATGTAAGAAACTCACATATTGGAAATAGAAGGGCCAGTACAAAAATAGGGTACAAGAAAAATGTTGTTCTTTCCAGGAAAGGCAGCACTGCAATCACAGTCGACAGGAAAAACACCAGAATAGCTTGAAAAATTGGCAAAAACAGGAGACATTATATCATTTACTGTGAGAAAAGGCTGAGACTGCAGTATCACACAAAGATTTTGGAACGATACCATCGTAGGCAATGCTATATGTCAGTGGATAATCCCCAAATCAGTAAAAACAAAAACATCATAAATTTTCACCAATATTGTGAAAAAATTCCTCAATATCAAACCTTGAAGTTCAAGGATTCATTCATTTCCACTACGCCACTCACCACAGCTATGCAAAGAGCCTTGTTAATTTGAATAAAAGCAATTTCGATAAAATCACACATAATTCAAAAAGGACATAAATAAATCCAAGTTTTCTAAAATAAATACAATTTCATCCATCGATGAACAAGTGAAATGGTGTCTACAATGGTACTACTACAAATGATGAGGACATACCATCATAACCGAGAAAGTTGAGGTAATGGTAATACGAAATCGCGACAAAGTACAGCACATTCGATAGTAGTGTCGACATAAACCCATGAACCAGAAGGAGAGGCGAAAGGAAATATTGCAGCACTGCGTGATAAAACAAAATCCAACCAAGTTATAAATATCCACAATTAGATAAAATGTACGCACTGGAACAACAATGTTTCATTCAATGGTTGTGTCACGTTTGAACAAAAGACCTGAGAAGTAGTAAACGAAAAGATGGAATACAACACCAGTACCATAAAGAACCACAAAAAGCGGGAAATACGCATTGCAGTGGATGTCGAACGCGTATAACCTGTTCAAAACAATGAACATTCCATGAGCTGAAATCAGACTATAAATCATAAATATTTCCTTGATCAAGTTAATAACCTCCAAGATGAAAGCAAATTTAGAAGCTCTCTACACAACAAGTAACTGAAAATACTGAAAAAGCAACTCACCCCAACTATTAGCGTTTTGGCAGACTAGAAATCAGCATTAAGATCATGCGCCATAAACACTATCAAAACTTATGACAAGCGATCCAAGCACCTACCATTCAACACGTTGCTCTACGACATGTGTATGCACAGCAATCTCTTCACGAAGATAGTGATTAGACAGAAACCTGTCAAACCAGTCACCACAAGATTATCAGTTTAGTTCACACTTGAAATCCAATTATCATAAAATGAAATTCTTGTGTTTCATAGATACAAGACGTGTGGCTAGGGAATAGAGACATTATAAGATTGTCAAATGAGGTTTCTGGATATTTCAATTAGTAAAGATAACAATGAGGATGGTTCTGAGAATTATACTCAGGATTGTATTTAGGATTGCACTGAAATATTTGGAAAGAGACATATGAATATAATACAGTTCTATTCGAGGTAGAGACACTTACAATTAACCGCTTGATTAGATGCATCTTGTGAATAAGATTGGGAAACAGGAGAGATGTGAAAGAGGAAAAGCTTTCTGACTGCTAGTAGACTAAATGCTATTATCATACAATTTGCTCAGGGGGCATTTACCATGAGCAGAAAACCATTAGAGTAGATTTTTTAACAATTAATCAAAAGTTTATCGAGAGCTCACCAACAGATAGAGGCCAAGGAGATTCCAGCCAGTAAAAAATGCATGATGACCACAGATGCGATGGTAAAGGTTGCTTGAGCCACGCCGTGTCCATACCTGAAGTTCCATAAAAATGCCTCATCAGGAGAACGAAGATAAATAAGCAAAATATAGACTAGCAAATTTTCATGTGACCTAGGACCAATACATCAGCTGCAAGGCGCTTCCACCATAAGTCACTTTTGCAAACAGATCTATCTAAGCTCTCCTTGAGAGTTGCCAGTCGTCCCCCAACAGACGCTCTAAAAAATCTAGTCGCAATAGAATTAGCAACTTTTACTTCTAGAAACTGTCTTAAATGGCGTTACACTTAGCACGGTTAGGTTTTCAAGAACACGGGAAGGGAATTTCTACTAGTAGGCCACAGCTAATGCAAACCCTGGGCAAAACAGGACACCAAGGAGCCGCATTAATAGAATCTAGCATTAATGAGAAAGAAAATTGCTTAAAAGAGTCCAAAAATATGATATACGCTGCACTGAATGCTGAAGCTGCCACTGCCAATAAAAAACTGCAGATAACCACAAAAGCTGGGTCGTCTCGTGCCCACTGATTTTTTGTCTCTGCAACCAACAGTACAGATTCCCAGTCAGTCCTTCTCTTCCAAGCATGCAATCCCACCATCAGAAGCATGTGGCCCAATATGAATTTCTGCGTGAAGAGAAAAAGTAGCAGCACAATAGAGAGCATTAGTTCAACACTTACGCTTGTGGTATTTCGTTTGTTGGTATCTGCAAACATAAAGGCAATTCCACAATCAAAAGCAGAAAAATGAATTCACGTCATATCTTTCAAATCTCTCTCAATTTTCACGAATGTCACTGAAACCCAAGTTCTCAATATAACTTATTGCAAACTGTAGAACCTCCAAAATGATGTCCGACACGAATGTCTCGGTGTGCATTTACATCTGAAAGCACTTACACAACTTTGGGTGATGTGCAAAGATGAAGCATTTGCCAGAATGTGTACTCCATGTCCATTTGTTGGTACTGAAACCCACCCACAACCCCAATCAGTTCTTACCTTTTCAAACAAGACACCATTGCTCAAATCCCAGTAAAATGACAAACCAACTTCAAATCCTAATTAGCAAATTCAACCCTATCTCATCAGTGAACTATCCTTCCAAAAAACACAGGACACCAGAAAAACAGAAAAAGAAAGGCTTAAAACTTGCCAAATACTAACATTCATCACTAAGCTCCAGGATATCCCAATAAGTTGACCTAAACTACAATCTCGAGCTTCAAAGTATGTGCCCATACAGATCACCTCAATAGCGCTCTCTTCTAAATTCACACAATGCCAAACGATATCTGCAGCGCATCATTACAACCTTGAAAGCCTATTCCCCATGAGATTCCGAAGAGGTAATTCAGAACAAAACTTGAATATAAAAAAACTCGCCATTGCATTTCTTCCACTGTCGACGATATTCTTTCAGCTCAAACACACAGTCTCCAATTTTCATGCGATCTACTACACGAAGTCTCTACTTAACCAGATTTGATCGCCCAGAGATCAATCAGAACAACACCAAAACCCTAGAGAAGTATCCCATCATATTGATACCTTGACAATTCGTCGCAAGTACTGCGGTAGAACCGAATTGTTGCGGTAGCCACCGCTCGAAGCGCGGCCCGGCCGATTCACCGTCGGCAACATTTTGCTGCAACTTTTCTTAAGCCCAACTACTGCGGTGTCTCTCCTCTAGTCCCCCTCCACCTTCTGAATCCCAAACCCTAATCAGGATATCCACTCCTTACTCACATGAGCTCAACCCTCCCTCTCGCCCCACCATAGCCGCTCCAAACACACCTTCGGCTGGAACTCCGCCATCTCCAGCGGATGAGCTTGATTCAGTCAACAAACTTTTCAAGCAAAAAGAAGAACACTCGTCAACCAGAACGTGCGCAAGCAAAGTTAGCAAACACAAACAACCCTTGCAAGCGATTGTTAGAACATTCACTACTAGGCTACCTTGCAAGGGTTGAACTTAACGAAATGTACGCAGATGCCGGCTCCGACAACAGAGTATTATTGTTTTTATTTTTGGAATTTCATGTGGTGACTG
Organism: Neckera pumila; assembly: GCA_963969595.1. Lineage (NCBI taxonomy): Eukaryota > Viridiplantae > Streptophyta > Bryopsida > Hypnales > Neckeraceae > Neckera > Neckera pumila. The sequence continues at coordinate 41,566,714 of OZ018409.1, read as the reverse complement.
GATGATGACATGGCCGGTGACATGTCCTCCGTCACAAGTGGGAGTGGCCCACATAGATAAGCTAAAACCTTCATGTGAGAGCACTACAGTACACTTCTGTTGCTGGGCATCATCTTGTTTGTTACGCATCGATTTTCTTTTGCATCTACTTAGGGTTTTTATTTGGTGTAAGCGGTGGGTACGATTCCCCTTCTACATTGAAGCTTTTGTTTGATGAATTTGGCTTTGGTTGTGTTGAATTGGCTTAGGTGAGGGAGTTGTGTGATTGCTCGGGATGGCTATGGCCATGGCGGTGTCACTTCCTGCTCTGGCTGCTGGTCCAAGAAGGAACAAGACTCGGGTGTTGTCCTTGAGAGGAGTTTCGGGAAATTGCAGCAAGCTTGGGGTGCAGCAAAATGGGTGCAGTTATCTTCTTCATTTTGAAGCTCCTCAATTGCGAAGGAGCAGTGTGAGCTGCAGCATGGCGCCTGCTAAAGAGGGCGGGGTGCCGGAGCTCTCAGCTTCAAGGACGACAGTGTCCCCGTTTAATGTGCTCGTCACAGGCTCCACGAAAGGTAAAGAATCCCTGAAGCTCATGAATGTGAATTGCAATGAATTGGAGAACTAGAGTGAGGCATAATTGTGATGGAAACCAAATCTTACGATGGGAAGACTTTGATGGTTGTGGAAAACTATGTGAGTATCCATTAGATCAGTGGATACTCGATGGAAAAACTTTGATACTTTGTGGAAAACTATGTGAGATTCCATTAGGTCAGTGGACACTTGATGGAAAACTTTGAATCTTTGTGGAAAACTATGTGAGGGTTCACTTGATGGAAAACTATTTGAGATGTGCATTAGGTCAGTGGACACTTGATGGAAAACTTTGTGAACTTTGATGCTTATGGTAAACTATTTGACAAGAGCCTTGGATTGGTAGGTATTGGTCTGGCTCTCACGGAGGAGTTTCTTCGGAATGGCGATAACGTGGTTGTTTGCTCGCGGTCAGGTATGAAACTTGCTTGTAGTGTAAGCCTCAGACAGGTTGTTTGTAGTGTAAGTCATTTCGGTTTTTAGTACCGCATTCTGTGGGCTCTGAATGTTTGTTCTGAATGATTTCTTTTTCCTACAGAGGAGAGGGTGCAAAATGTAGTCCAGGAGCTTCGGAGCCAGTTCGGGGAGGAACGCGTTTGGGTGAGGGCTTCAATCTTGAGTGTATATGTTCACATCATGTGTTCCAATTCTTTGGTGACTACAAGTGCTTGTGCTCTGATGTTATCTTCTGGGTTTTTACAGGGCAAGGCGTTTGATGTCCGAGATGCAAAAAGCATTCAGGCTTTGACTGATTATGTGAAGACCAACCTCGGATATGTCGATATTTGGGTGAGGACTTGTGATCAACACTGGTATCAATGAAAATGCTTTTCAGTAAAATTAGAGTGTTTCAAAACCATTAAGAAGGCATCGTAAATAGAATCTCCTCCATGATTTATGGGGCAGTCTCCAATATGATCATAGTGATTATATGACTAATACCATGGGGAGCCTTCCCATATTTTGAAGACTATTCTGATTATGATGTCTAAAAGTTCCAGAAACAGTTGAATTTACCCTTTTTTTTCATTCTTGAATAAATTTGGAATTGATTGCTTTCTGGACAGCAAGCTGATAAGTGTTTCCTTGAACTTTCGGCAGATAAACAATGCCGGCACAAACGCATACAAATACAACTCCCTCGTAGACTCCGATGATGCTGACATCATGTAAGGAAAGTGTGGTCTCCGTTGCTCCAGTTTTCTGTCCACCTGAAAGTGCAATTGTTTGGTTGTCGATTGAGTTGCACCCATTTCTTTTGTGTTGTGTACAGAAACTTGGGTTGCCAGCATGTTCAAATCTATGCTTTTTCCTTCTAGTTTTCCAGCTAACTTGGCGTTTGAGCTGGATGACATTTTGCAGGGAGATAGTGGAAACCAACACCCTTGGCGTGATGCTCTGCTGCCGGCAGGTACACACGTGTTCAAGCTCTGACTCCTTCATGGACTGGGTGGTGTGGCCCTTCGATTCATTTTGTTTGGTCGTATCATTTTGCAACAAGAAGGGCTTAGTTTCTGAGAAGCTTTATGAAGATCCTCATTTTGTTGCTCATCCCTCACGCTCATAGTTTGGTAGTTTTCTTCATCACAGAAATATCATAGATGGTCAATTTCACCGCACAAAATATCGGCTTCTTTGATTCTATTTTTCTTTTATTGTGCACTTGACGAGTATGTCCAGTTTCAAACGTTTTCAAATTTTATGGTGGAGGCGGAAAAATGGCACGAGGTGGAAATTGTGGTGATCTTCAGTTTCATTTGAATACTCCTTAGTTTAAACCCTGAGATCTAAATTGCAAGGGTTGATTATGGTGATTAGGCTATCAGGGTAATGAGGGACCAGCGCAGAGGCGGACACATTTTCAACATGGATGGTGCAGGAGCTGATGGCAATCCAACACCAAGGTTTGTCATCCCTCATATGTGGCACATGAAACATGGCTATGAAGAAGCACGATTCTTTCTGGGCTGAAAATCCATAAAATGAGGAAAAAAGAAAGAACTTTCATTTACCATTTATGCCTGTGGACTCGCCCACCAGTAATGATGTTGCCTGCGCCTGGTGCACTATGGTAATGTCCTTAGTCAATTTCGTACTGCTTTTTGCTGAGAGATTTCTTTTGGTTGACAGATTTGCTGCTTACGGAGCCACTAAACGCAGCCTCGCACAGTTTACAAAATCATTGCAGGTGTGTTACACTCCACTTGTTTTATCCTTTTACACTATTGTCACAAGACGAGCCTGCCAAATTATTGAATGATTATTGGATGACTAATCTTCCTCCAGCGAGAATCGCATAGGAGTAAAGTTGCGGACTGCTAATCTGCAATTTTATATATGAGGACCTTCCCCTAGAAGGCTACACAACATCCTTTCGAGGCCCACTGTTGCACTGAGGGATTTGAGAATACATTCTATTGAATGATTGTATAAAGTAAATATGCTGTCTTGCTATCTTGCCATTACTACTTAGTAAAGTGCTGTATGGGAGTAGAAAATTGCTTAGTGAAATTGAAGTTAATAAAGCCAGCCAATTTTGGGTCATTCATGTTAGAATGTGGTGCTGATTCTGATTCTCTAATTACAAGGTTAGGCATACAAAGACTAAATAACTTTATTTAGTATCCTGGAAAGATCATCCTTACCACTCTTCCCTGAGGCAGTTTGGATGCATGTCCTATTAGCATCGGAATCTTTGTTGCGACTGATTAGTCTTGGTACTAATGTACAGGCAGAGTTGAAGCAGTCAAACATTCAGAATGTCGTGGTTCACGACTTATCGGCAAGATTCCTTTTTCCTCACTCGCTGATTACAATTTTTAGCTGCTAGTAATCCCGAGCTGACTGTTTTCGTCAGGTTCACATTAAACAGGTTTTCCACGAAAATAGATGGTTTTTGGAATTTTTTAGACATCATCGTAAAGAGAATGTCCCGCATTATTCAAAGGGAGGTCTTCCTTTGGTCACAACGACCATATGGAGGTTCTCACTTTGTAGCATGGTGAGGCCTCTGTATGATCATTGTGACCAGGGGGACTCCTTCCCTTGAATCATGAAGAAGTTTTTCTTTATGATGTGGTCTAGAAGTTCTTGAATCTGTCTAATTTTCTTAAGATCCCTGTGATTAGAAAGTGCGTGAAGTGATTATCTCAATCTCTCATCACAACAATTCCTCTTGACTGATTTACAACTGTGGCTTCTTGTGGGTTACAGCCAGGCATGGTGACCACCGACCTTCTTATGTCAGGAAGTGACACTCGTCAGGTATGTTGGTCATTAGGCACCAAGATCGCTTGATGTAATAACGGTTGAAGCTAACATGCTTGAGCACAAACAATTGAAAAAGATAGACGGTAATGTGCTTTACAGATTCTTCATGCCAAAACTTTGTGCTTTTGACAAGGACGGAACTTGAGTCTGAATACTATGGCGCTGGATCGTCAATAATAATACCTGCAGTTTCATAAGCTGAATTTAACCTCAGTGGTAGGGATTTTAATTACTCTGCCCTTTTAATATCCTCTTACATAAATGTTTAACACTGCTGGCTTGCAGGCCAAGTTCTTCATTAACGTCCTGGCAGAACCTGCAGATACGGTGCGACACGGTACCCCTAAGGAGTAAATTCGGTTGTATTCCCATTCCTTTGGACTTTGTTGTCAACCAAATTGCCTCATGTTTAAGTAATACTGCTATGTCTCGACTGTGTGACCTCATCTTCTAGGTTGCAAAGTTTCTTGTTCCACGAGTTCGGAAAATTGTTGGAGATAATAAGAATAACAGCACGTACACACGCTTCCTTACTGGCTTCAAAGCTTACACTCAGATACTAGCAGTGAGTTCTCTATCCCTACCTTTTTCACTAATTTAGAGATTTGTGGAAGAGCTGCAAAACTTACTGCACTCGGAATTCAGCTGCCATCTTCTGGTCGTGGACATTTTCTAATTTAACTACCGAGTGGTTGACATACCAAATCTCTAACTAATATACTTCCTTGCAGAGATTGATATTCAAGGCTAGGAAAGACCGTTACGTGGCAGAGGATTGATCCTCTGGGCATGATTCATAGATCGATCTTGTTACCTGTTAGCAAACTCCTGTCAAAGGCCTTTTTTGCACTCCATAAAGGTATCTTCTCTTGCATTCAAAATAGATGGAAACTTTTGGCTGTTTATAGGAATCTTTATGATCTTCATGTGTAGGAACTCAACGCTGAAGTTTCTGTTCCATGTCGCTTTGAATTGTTGTCCTTTGGAATCTGTGAAGAAGGGTCTTACAAAGCGGGGATATTGATCCTGAAGTTGAGCTAACTGGTAAAATTGTCGTTCATTTGCAGGTGTTGCTTTTCAAGCTTGCAAAATGATAAACGGGAAACTACTTTTTAAGCAATGACAGGCTTTGCTCGACAGGCTTGAACGAGAACCGAGATAAAGTAGGAATTTTTAATTATTGTATTGCTTGTGAATAATTTTTGTCGCATATTTTTGCGAAAGATATTTGAAGTTGTACAGAGTACAAGTCTGCTTGTTGTGTGCTATTGAAATCTGTTGAGCTCTCGTGCCTTCCAGAAGTGAAGGCTCATCGTGAACCATTGTGAATGCTAAGTTGTGTTTTTAATTCAAGAATTTAATGTTTTTAATCCAGAGTGCACTTTTGTTTTTTGGATCATTGACAGTTTCAAATTGTATGTTCTATGCAGTGTTGTTATTAGATAATCAATTGAGAGAATTGGGAGTTGGGAGGCTTGAGAAAGTTATCGGGCAATAATAAGCATGGTGATGCCGCAGTTTGGGACAGTGACGCTCACGTTTTGGTTGATCAAACGTTTAGGAATCCTCTTTAATTTGCAGGATTGAATTTGAAGGATTGAATGATAATTGATCATTAGTGATAAATAAATTGAGAGGATAATTGGCCTTTCTCAATGAATGAAATCTTCAAATTGAGCCTACTTTTCATTGCTCCTTTTTTGGATTCATGTACAAACTTTTGAGTGAATAAACTACTGTATCAGTCCTCATTTCACATATTTCATCCATTTTTATGGATGTAAATAGTTTCATTACTCCAATTAACATTCTTTTCTGCACTATAGTGATTCATCTTACTTTTTGAGGGTGCAAAATTTTTCACTTCAAATTTACTTATTTTAGGAATTTAATATAGTACTCCAGAGAGCAATACAATAATAACTTGGCTTGCACTAATCTTAAGTAGTGTGATATTTGATAAATTTAGGTCTCATGCACTACCAAACTTGGAAGGCAACATTCTTTGCCTAATAATTGATTAAAGTTAACAAATGTGGTTTGACGAATGCCTTACAATAGAAAAAAGATTGTTTCCATTAAAAAAAACTTGGAAATTTTGTCTTCCATATTTTAAAAGTACTTTTGTCAACCTTAACTTTTGGGTATGACAGTAAGAACAAAAATAAATCAACGTACTCAAAACAAGAAATTGTGCTCCCAGAGCCTAGTAAGGTACTACTTAACCCCTAAAGGCCCAAGGCCATTTTTCTGCCCAAACCCCTCCAAACTATCATTTTTATGGCAAAAAGTTAAAAAAAATATTAAAAAAAAATTTTGCACATCTAATCATAGGATCTTACACCTTAATAGTATGAGAATGTGTGGAAAAATCTCAGAATTTTTGACCGCACAAATTGCAAGATATCTGCATTTAAAGTAAAAGAAACAAGTTTTTCAGCACATTGTGGGACTAGATTTTATGACTTTGAACATTTTTAACTTAAATGTTTTGCACTACAGAATTTTGAGCTTTAAATCTTGATCGTGGAGAACTGAGTTGAGAGTCTAGGGGAAAAAAAAAAGTTAAGAAAAAACTCTATTTTTATTATTAAAAAAATTGTTAAGTAGAAGCAGGTATGAGATAGAAGGAAAATCTAAAATATTCATATTTTTTATACGGAATTAAAAAGCACTTATCCCAATGATGAGATTGTTCTAGCAAAAAAACTAAACCTTGTGGACCTTTTCTTTTGAAAAATTATAAAAAATTGCATTTAGAAATGAATCCTACAAATTATTTTTTTCAGAAAGATGCTCTAAGTGCCCAAAAAACAAGATTGTCTAAGACTTTCTCATATAAAAATCGAAATGAAATGAATCAAAGCTTTCCAATTAGACTAAAATATAATCTATAAAGATAAAATATTAAAAAAAAAAAAAAAAAATGCAATTTTTTTTTTATTGCCCTCCAAACATTGTTTTGAGCTTATTTGGGCATAACTTTTCGTTGTGGGCACCGATTGAAAAAAAAATTATATTCCCGTAAAGCTTAGTAGTTTTTCTATCTTCAAAAAGGTTTCAAAAAATTACAACAAATTTTCAGCTTGTAGGTACCTGCCCAGAAATTCCATTTGTCTCCCGAAGGGACAATGGACTTTTAGGGATTAAACTTCCGAGCTTGTAGCGTTTGTCAATGCAAAGCCTTTCTTTTTATTTAAAGTCATTGAATGAAATGAAAAAACCCATAGATTTTTAAATTGGCCAGGGCTATATCCCATCTAGTCTCATCAACCCAACTCCAAATTAGCAGGTACTTATTAGTAGCATGGATGATACAATTAATAATTTTGAATTCATATTTGGACATGCACCCTAAATTAATTAAAAGAAGTCAAGAAATACAATATAAGGTGTAAATATTACATTAATCTGCCAAGATGATCCAAAGATATTGGAGTTTCTGCACCTAGGTCTTAAAGAGGCAATTATTTCTACATTTGTACTTCTCCTAGGCCTATGAGTATTGTGATTGGCCTTGGGAAAGGGTGCCTTAATCAACCAAAAAAATAAGGACAACCTTTACATTATTTGTTGCTAGGAGCATTTAGAAAATATACGGATTTTGTCCAAAAAAAAATAAGCTCCAATTTTGTCCCCTGACTAATTATAGAGCTTGCCAAAGAAGATGTATAAGAGCATCTCCAGATGAATCCATTTGCAATCAAGCACAACAACACCATAATAGAGGGGAATCCCAAAAAACATTCCCTAAGGTATCTAGAATTGGTCCTTTTTATTATTTCCAAACTCATCATTCTCCTCTTCAAATCCAAAAAAACTAGCAAAATATGGAAAGCCCACAAATTGACTCATAATAAAAAAATTTATAATTTTCATACCCTTTTAAGCTTTCTAATGTGTCCCAATAAATTGAAACTTCCATTGTTAGCATGAAAGGTCTTTTTTCAATGTAGAATCTTTTTGCCTTTCCTTCTTTTTATAGTGCAAGAAAAATATTTTGCATTGAGTCAATTTTTTTCAAAAGTTGCCGGAACAACAAAAAAAATCATGATGAGACCCCTCACGGACCGAATGTTAGCCCATACTTAGCAAGTATATCTAGGGTATGGATTGAGGAAGTCTTAATAATTTAATATTTGGAATGAGATTGGATGGAGAGTTGGTGAATTATATTAGATGGGGAGCACTCTACCATGACAATGAGGGGATTTGACTTGCAAGCCGAGCAGTAAATATCCCATTGGATCCAACAATAATTAAAAGTAAGAAGGAAAGGTCAATACATTTTCTACTAAATTTTTGTTAAAAAAAAAATTAGGTGCCCAAAAGAAACTCTAAAAAATTCAAATTTTGTAGTTACTAAAACTAGTAGGAAGCTGTAAGAGCTTTTTTACTTACTATAGATAACTTTCTAAGAACAAATTTATTTTCTTTAATTTTAAGAACTAGCAAATTTAATAGTTGAACCATCCATAGGCTTAATCCTACAATTGTATCCTACGTGAAGGCTAGATTCATATGTAAATTAAGTATTTTTTGGAATGCATGTATGTTTGGAGTATTACAAGTGAATGTCAAAAAAAGGGTAGAAATTTCCAATCCATATTGCCTCATTTTTGGAGTATTTTTGAAAACCTAGCTAAATAAGGCCTTAAGCATTACATGATAGTTTCTAAAAATAAAAAATCTAAAAGCCGTCGCACAGAAGAGAACTTGGACGCCGAAACACCGAAACCCTAATTTAAATAGTTGCAACTGCCGAAATCCTTCACGCGCGCGACAAAAAGAAAACATTTGGCAGTAGAACCTAGAGCTATTCATTGCCCCTATTTGTTATATTTAGAGCTACAGCCTAGAGACTATTTAGCCTAGAGACTGTTCATCGCCCGCGCTTGTTATGTTTAGGCTCACAGCCTAGAGACTGTTCATCGCCCGCGCTTGTTATGTTTAGGCTTATAACCTAGAATCTATACATCGCCCGCGCTTGTTATATTTAGGCTTTTGTTTTGTTTATTCATCGACCGCTCTATTGACCACGCTTGTTATGTTTAGGTTCTTGTTTTGTTTAGTCATCAACCGCTCTTTTTAGTTTGGTTTATAGATTTCGTCTCTTGTTCAATGGTTTCATGTTTTTAGTTTAGTTTCTTGCAGGAGTCCTTGAGATTCAAATGGCAGTGTCTCGGTAGGAAAACTAGACTAGGTAGTATAAAGTCTGGGTAGTTTAGACTGTGGTTTGATAGTGTCCTTTTAGAATAGAAACTAGAATAGGGGTCAAGAGACATATTGGCCTTGTTATTGTCCTTGATTTTTGAAGAGACACTAGTTCTAGAGAGCAATTATGGACGTTGGTAGTGTTGTGGGGGGCGGAGAAGAGGTCAAAGTCATTGCGGCGCCACCGGATGCGAATTCCGGTGTCACGGGTTCATCACAACTTCCCATCACCGCAAGCGCTACCACGAATAGCATTGCGTTAGATTGGTGCCCGCCTGACCACGATTCCGAGACTATGTAAGTATTCCAACCTTTTTTCGTTTGATGCAATGCTTTTTACGGGAAATTTGTGTTTATTTGACTTTTTTTAGCTTTTTTTTATAATATGAAACATACAGCTTACTTTTTCAATAACAAAACTAGTACTGCATGTGTGTTCCAGATTCCAGGTCAAAATGAAGTTACCTGGAGCTATGGAATGGACACTAGTCTACTATGGAAAGGCCACGTCCATCACACTAACCGGGCTTCCTTCAGGTTCTTTTCTTTAATCTTTTTCTATAAACTTCAACTTCAGTTTCAGTTGCCGTTTGCATCTCTTGTGCACCACCTTGGGAGAACTGACCCCTAAACCTAATTTCATGTTTTTTTTCACAAGCATTCTAAATTCAAAATGATGTTAGTTGTGACCTTCATTGGCTCAAATTTATGGTTTTCCATCTATAAACAGGTGCCCACACTGCAGTTCACATCCGGGCTGTCAATCAGGGCACAAATGGGTGGTCGAGCATCGGTAACTTATTCACACCAGTCCACAATTTGGGTTGCAATTTGTGTTTCATTTTCTATTTCTATTGATTCCCTGACTCTGTAATTTCCAAGTGCCTTTGAGATGAATTGCAGAGCTTCCTTTCAATTGCAAGCTTTCTCAGTCTTGTCTGAGTAAATGGGTTCCTTCCATGTTGATCGGCATCATGTGCAGCTCTCTACAGCACATTACCCACTCCACCTGAAGCTCCAACAGCACTCACCGCATCCAATGTTGACAGCAGCGAGGTGGTGTTGGAATGGCATCCCCCGGTGCACGATGGCGGATCTCCCATCAGTGGCTTTCGTTTGGTGGTACGAAGGCCATGTCCTGTTCCATGGATTTGTACAGTACAGTCCAATTGGTCCCATACGGTAGATTGCTTGCGTTGGCCTCACGCGTGAGATTGATTTTCTGTATCAGTCACATTCGTATATAGATCCAAGTAGCATAATTCCTTTCCATGTTCTCATTTTTGTTTTTTGTTTCGGAAACCATGATTGTTGGCACAAGCAAATGGTTGTAGACTGCACATGCTTAATTAGCTCATTCCAATGATGGGATTCGATAAATATCGTCATTGGGGAAATTCATTTGCCTTTCAGCGGCGAAACAATCGTTAGATGCGTTTATAAGGTGGTCAAGCTTCGAATGTTTGTAGATGGAAATACTGCAAAGGACCATTACACCGAGAGAAGAAGTTTCGGCAACCGAGAGTTTACCCACAGAGGAACCAAATTCTGTTGCTGTAACTTTTGGCAACAGCACTCGATTCATTGCCGAAGGCCTGGCACCAGGGGTAACCTATTGCTTCCGAGTACAAGCACTCAGCATGTTGGGAGCCGGCCCTTACAGTGGTAGGGTTCATTTCTTTAACTATTTCTAAGTTCTTTCAAGCAACTTGCATGTGGAAAATTTTACTTGCGCACAGGGGTAAACGCAATTTCAGACATTGTTGGTGAATGTTCACCGATATGAATGGAATTACGGGGATATGTTTAAATGGAATCAATCAGTCATGTGTTCGTATGCATCTACTGAAAGTGGTTTCGACATACAGAGCCAGTTGTGGTCCGGAGGCCCTCTCTGCCACCGAATGTACCAGAGGCCCCAATTGTTCTGGACAAGACTTTCAAGTCTGTATCGTTGAGGTGACCTACATGACTACTTTGCAATAGTTTGAAACAGATCCTAACTCAGATTTTTGCAAAAAAAATTGAATGGTTTGGGTTATGAAGTTACTATGTGCATTTCTGATTCCTCAAAAAAGATTGGTATTGTTATGCACGTCCTGCCTTTTTTTCAATTGAACAGTAGAAACACTTTAGAAATGGTTTGACAGGATTTCATCTTCTCTTTGCAGTTGGCTTTCTCCACCGTGCAATGGTGCATCAATTGAATCCTTCACACTCCAGTTGCTGTTTCTCGGATATGGTGAAAAATGCCTTCCTACCGACATTGAGAGTGATTCTGCTACCAACTTGGATCTGCAAGGTGATGATTATTGTTGCATGTAGAATTGCATTGTTAAATATTGTTTCAAGGAAGTTATATTATCTCAAGTTACATTATTCTTATGAGCGTCTGCACTTGGGAGTCGGCATCATGATGCACGTCCCAAGCCATGAGGTGGTCAAATTTATCTTGGTCAATTAAGGTACACTACTTGTTTGCTTCAAAGTTCACAACTCTCATGTGAAGATGAACTCTTGTCAGGGACGAGCGAGGATGACCTCGAAGAAGGCCTGGTATTTGAGGGTTCTGCTGACAGTCCTGGATTAGTACTATATGATGTCTACAGTGGGCCAAGCAATGAGTTCATCGTTAAGAAGCTGCGCCCATTTTCAACCTATGCTTTCCGGGTGCAGGTACCCCATTCTTACATAGCAACTGATTTTGTGTAACATTTGGTGGTGCCTACGTTGTGTAGTTAAGATTTAGGGTTTGGAGTTTATGGGGTCTACGAACACTTGTCGAGGAAATGCAGGGGTCTTTGGCTTCTACATGCTTTTTTTCATGTTTTGATTGCAATTGAACTCCTGACTGCAGTTTGTACGACATACTGAAATCCAGTTTTGAATGTACCAATGCTTTTGACAGCCATGTTCATGTTTCAAAAGGTTGAGCCGAGTACATGGTTTTCAATGCAGGCTCAGAATGCTACGGGGACAAGTGGATTCAGTGCCTTTTCGACCTGCATGACTCCAGCAGCAGCTCCATGCCCACCTGCCCCACCTACCGTTGTGGAGGCAGAATCATCTTCATTGACATTAATTTGGGAGGTCAGTCATCCTGCTTCTCTTCTACACCTCATCTTCTCAGATTTCGTAAGAATCTCTCTCAAGATCCATACCATACTTACAAGAAAGTAATCTTCTATTGCGATGTTATGCTTTCAGATCCCTGAGCTAGACAATGGCTCCCCTGTGCTTCGATATACACTGGAAATGCAGAAAGTGGAGATTAACACAAGAAGCATAGAAACTCTCGACTGTGGTAAAAAAACTGGAAAGAAGAAATCGAGCAAGCAAGTTCAATTGACCACCCGAGTCTGGGTCGTAGTCTATGATGGACTGGAACTTCGGTATGCTTGTGACCTCTATTCTACTCAAATTTCAAGTGATTTCACTCACCTAAACCCTAAACCCTCGTTTCAGTAAGCATGCGAATTGAGAAGCTTGGGTGGTGTTCACCAATTTACAGGGCTCAAGTCTCAGATCTTGCACCTGGAAACGAGTACAGTTTTCGAGTGAAAGCTCGCAACGCTTTGGGCACTTCGGCTCCGAGCTCTACATTGGTAGCCTTAACACTCCCTGCTGCACCCAGTGCTCCTCTACCACCCACTTTTGGTAGAGTCACGCCTACTAGTGTGCAGATCAAATGGGCATCTCCAGCATGTGACAACGGCATGCCAGTTACAAGGTACTGCATGTGGCAGTTTATGTTAATGATTATTTTATCTGCGTCTTCTTAACATTGTAGTGTCTAGGGTTCAGGTTTTGGGTTTTTCGAGTTTGGGGTATAGGTAATTCATATGATTATTGTACCTGCGTCTTCGTGTTGTAGTGAGGCTCTGCTGTAGTTTGATAATTGGATGTTTGCACAAGCTACTTTTGGTCCACAGTGCATGTAGGTCACGAACTACATTTTGCAAGTACGGATTCTTGTCGATACGTCGCTTAGATCTTTTGAAGTAGGAGATCACCTCGTGCACTGTATCTTAACTCTTCTGATTCTTGAATTTTTTCGTCTATATGAATTAACTTAACGAGATGGGGGTTGTGTGCAACAGCTATAAGCTTCTGCTGGATGATGGCCAAGGAAGTCCATTACAGAAGGTGTACGAAGGAGAGGTCAGATCATTCAACGCGTCGAAACTTGTGCCTGCCTCGAGTTACCGTGCAGCAGTGCAGGTTCGTCTTTCAACAAGTTTGCAATGGACCGAGGAATTCTGGATTTCGATTGCTTGCTAAACCCTGAACCCTAAACCCTACACTTCTGCTTCACCGCTAGCCAACGCGGATTGCATTTTTAATATTTAAAACATACTGTTCTTGCAGGCTATTAATGCTTGCGGAGCAAGTGAAATGAGTGAAGCAGCAGTCGTTGAGTTGCCTGTCGAGGTGCCTGTCGAGGTGCCAGTGGCTCCATCAATTGCACCACCCTCACCTGCAACCATCGTAGATGACTTGCCTCGCCCCTCGCAAAGCAAAGCAAGACCAGTCCCTGCAACACTTGAAGTTGTTGCAAGAAAGAAGACCAGACCAGCGCCTGCAACAGTTGAAGTTAAGGCAAAGAAGAAAGAGAGTGCAGTCCCTGCACCAGCTGGAGTTGAGGGAGAGGAACCAGCACCTCCAGAGACCATCAAATCCATCAAGGAGGTGAAAGAGCTCATGAGGCTGAAAGCGCGCCAGGCCTGGCCTCAGAGGATCTCAAGAGCACTTATTCAAACCAGTTGGCATGTCCAGCATCTGTGGCCTCTCTGGGCACTTCTTATTTGTGTGGGTGCGGTGGTTTACATCTTTGTGGAGCTTTACACAAAGGGTTGATGTTTCAAAACTCAGATACTCGTCATTAGGCGTCTGTAAATAGGCATGGTGGATCGTGAACTTTGCACTGTATCCCCACAAATCACATTCGTGGTTTTCAAATAAAAATGCAGCGTTCCAATGGCTGCATTTCACATTCCTCCGCGCTTCAAGAAGTGCTAATTAATTCTTGCTTTGAAACAAACTTACCACAATTGTAGAATTAGCCTATGCAGGAAAGGCTAGTAGCCCATTCAAGTTGGAGAATGTGAGATTCTATCCCGATAACAAGGGATCAAATCTGCTTCATGTTCAACATAATTACATCATCTTCAAGAGATTAAATCAATCTGCTTCGAGTTCAGAATGGTTACATCGTCTTCAAGGAATTAAATCTGCTTCATGTTCAACATAATCACATCGTCTTCAATAGATTATATCTGCTTCAACAACTTCAATACAATTCCATCGACTTCAAGGGATTAAATCTGCTTCAAGTTCAACATAATTACATCGTCTTCTGAGTACAATACCTGTACAGGTAAGTGAATGCTTTGTAGTTTGATCTCGATAAGAGATTTGCTTGAATTCTTTGCTGTACCTGCTGCTTACAATGGCAAGTGTTGTCATCTCTAATCTGCATCAGGGATGCCTTCCGGGTAGTACAAAGATTCCCCTGCTGTGTCTTCTGCTGGAGAGCCATGCGCATACTCGGACGAGATGGCGCTGATGACATTGTGCAAAACTTGAGCATCTCGCAAGGGCGGGTTGTGTGAGGAGGAAGTGCCCTCTTGCTGTGCTCTGAGGAAAGCTTCAAGCTCCCCCTTCATGACATCCAACGCCGCCGTCTTCTCTTCCAGCGCCAGTTTCGCCTCACCAAGCTTCATCTGCACACGTTCCTCTCGCCAAACCTCCGCCAGTTGCAACATGCGCCGCTCCTCCTCAAGCTCGTCCCGCACTTTTTGCGCCTCACGCTTCATCTCTTCCACTTCAGCTTTGTCCTCGCCCGTTTCCTGCGCAAGCTCATGGCAAACTTCCTCGATCAGCTGCCGAGCTTTCCTCTCCTTCTCAAGCTCTTGCACGGCTTTGGCACCGGCAGATTGAGCGTCGATAAACTCTTTTGTCAAGTGGCGATTGGCAGCTTCAAGTCTGTGTCTGACAGCGCGCTCATCCTCCAATTGTGCCGTCACTGATTGCACCGCCAGTTTAATCTTCTGATTCTCCTTTGCCTTCCACGCCATCTTGTCGTCCGAGAATTTCTTCACGAGGCCCTCGACCTCGCGGCGGGCGTGACGGTGCGGAAGCTCCAGCTCTCGCACGCGCGCTTGCGAGAGCATAAGCTCCGAGTGGAGAGCGGTCGTCCAGTTCACGCTGGCGTTATGCTGCTCCTCCAGAAGGCGGATTTGGCTGAATACTTTCAGAAGCTCCTGGGACATGGAGGTCGCGCCCAGCTCAGTTTTTCTTGTACTTGGGAAGAGGCCACAGGGGACGTGTCTTTGTCTATCAACCTGATATATGGGTTCGCAAAAAAAAGAACGCTTCAGAACTTCCATAACACCATTTTCACCCACTTAACCAGCTACCATAACCTTTGCAACAGAAACACAAGATGACGAGTGAAGCCGTAACGAAATAATCAGAAAAGTGCTTCCCATAGAAAAATATCAACCCTGAAGATTTTCTCAACTCAAACCAAGTGCAAAGGGACGTTACCATGCCGCCAGTCTCCATGCTGCTTTTGCTCAAGAGCTTCCGCAGATGCGCTTCGTGCTCATGTCGCGAGCTTCCTGTCTGTTGCAACGTCGAGAACATCAACATGAGAATGCGCTCTTAATTTACTCATTACAAATCCATTCTTCCTTGCAAGATAACGAACTGATTAGGTTCAAATTTAGAAAAAAATCTCCGACGATTGCAGCTGCCGGATTGTTCAAAACCTGGCGTGCGAACAAACCTTGCGTCTCATCTTCGGTGTGCATGAACCATTGTCGGTCCGCGAGTGTGGGCTTGAAACAGAATCAAAGCTATTGGCTTTGGGAGAATCTTGTCGACGGTGGCTGTTAACGCTTAGACAAGCCGAGAAGCAAGCGGGGAGAGGAAGGTCTTGGAGCTCCCACAAGGAGGCTGCCAGCTTCCTGGCTGACGCTGGCGGCGGCTTATTCATGCCGTCGTAGAGCTGGTTGTTGAACACCTTCCAGCTGGGCACGGGCGTCGTGGGCGCAGCGCGTCGGCTCCCTACAACAATGGCTCGCTTCGTCATTCGCATCCCATGGGCCGTCGTCGTCTCCAGCCCTTGTCTGTGAGTTGCCATCACTTTCGTTGCTTCTTCTTCTTACACTCTCATGCCTTTGGACTAACAACCTCCCTGCTCCTCTTCCGGCCACTTCTATCACTCAAACTTTGCATTCATGTTGCTGGTTTCGCATCTTGGTGCAGTTTATGAAACGGTAGTTTCTCCACTCGTGCGAGGTGCTTCATAGGAAGCGCTCTTCCTCGCTTGAGGAGTTTGGCTCTTGGGCTGAATGGTTATGAGTCTCCTCTAGGGTATTCGTCATCGTCGACTGCCGGCAGCTCCATAGCTAAGTCACAGAGCGAAATCTTCACTCTGGTGCGTCTGCGCTACACAACACTTCTCTCGATGAGGCAGTATTTCAAAACAGTGGCTTGCAAGTACCGCTCTTTCTAGGGCAACAAGCTCACAGCTCTAAAACCATATGCAGACACAATGATATCTGCAGTGTTTGAAATTCTACCCCCTTGAAATCACAAACCGAATACCTAAAAACGATCCTAAGGCAACCGAACGTGCGGCGACTATCGTTCAGCTCAAGTCGTTGTTTCCTATTTCCACGTGATCCACTTTGCTAAATTTGATCGCCCTCGAGATCAATCAAAACAACAGCAAAAAACCCTTGAGACGAGCACCCGAGGAGTACCTTAGGAATTCTTCGAATTGGTGCGGTAGTCACCGTCTGCAACATTCGGCTGCCACTTCTCTTGTCCTCGTGCACATCCTAATTCCAGTCCTCTAATCCCCCTCCACGTTCCGAATCCAAAATCCTCGAACTTCCTGCCCACATCTAAACCCATCAGCTCAAACCTCCACCATAGCACGTACGTCTCCACGTTAGGCTGCAAACCAAAAGCCCAAAAGCTCGCACACTCTTTCTAGCTGCAACAAACTCACAGCTCGAAAACCCCCTTCCCACACACACACATACTCACTCACTTTACAAGTAACAACCAGCCGCCTTACTCCAAAACCCCACAAACATAGAAATCCTTCTAACTCAAAAATCAGAAGGAGAAATTAACTTAAGCTTAATCCGCACTCTCAAACTAAACACAAACCCATGCCCAATTTGGATTCTCGGAACTCGCACTGGCGTACCTAGTCCCAGACCAATCACTCTGGAGCAGTATCCCCACCACCATCACCGAGATTACTTCAGAATCTATGACTGTAAACTGTTCCCCCCCATGAGTGAAGTACAAACAGGCGCTTCTGTTCTGACCAATATCAAACCCACCAATAAGTTGGAAACTCCACTAAAGAAGCTCCCAAATGCAAGAGCTTGCAATAGTTCAGACACCAGTCAGAAACAGACAGCAGAGCGCTCCTCCCCATGCGCGGCTCTCTCTCTCTTTGAAACCTTCAGGACAAAAGTGTTCGCTTGGAAGAATCTTAAAGATTATCAAGTAAGCTTAGTAGCTACTGTAGTGCAGGAAGTGTTGTTCCCTTCTCCTCGTCTGCAACCAAATCTAAGTTAAGAAATTGGAAAGAGCCAGGGGTGAGGACTGAGGAGTGAGATTTGGAGCAATTGGGGGCACATGGTGCGTATCATGAAGAATCGCAAAGAGAGTCTTGGTCAACAATCGACAAACTCATGTGCAATGGTCCCACGTACGATTTTCATAACTACACTGTGTAGCTTAGCTCAAGCTGCTAAACACCCTGCTAATTGTACTTGTAGAAATCCAATTTTTTAAACACCTTGTTGGCTCTGCGACAGACCAATAAGGGAGAGGGTTTTGCCTCAACAAAAGCTATTGTGAGGAAGTTTGAGTAAGGTAACTACGCCTAAAATCAACCGTGTTCTATTGCGACCCTTATCTAGGAAGGATTGACATGTTGCTTGAAGTATGTTCTACTGTCAATGATGAGTTAGGTAGACTTAATTGGTCGCTTTAAGAGCATACTACCTTAGTCTATTATCTTAATCAAAAAGTAACCAACGAAACCATTGACTACCATTACATTTAGATTGAATGGGATGAAGTTTGAACAGAACTTACTCAAGAAAGGGAACCAATTGAATCAGCCGCAAGTCAATTTTGTAGGGATAGAAGCTAAGGTAATTGCATCTACAGTAGAACCTCCCTCAATCCAATATTCTCTAAACCAATAAAACGTTGTTAGGAAGTATTGATTGCCGGTCCCAACTTACCAATATGAACCCCATGTGAACATCATGACCCTCCCTAGTGTAATAACCTCTCTAATGCAATGTGTCAAACCGGTCCCAACTCTATTACTTTAATGAGATTCTATTATACTTCTTTATTGGCTTTAGATTAAAGGGTAGGAGGTTTTGAATTGCCAAAAACTATCTTGAGGAAGTTTGACTAGCTACCTTCTTCGTAATAGCGAGCTAGTTCTACATGGGCAGAGCTTCTCGTAGCATAGCTGCTTGTCTATTGTATGCTAAAACTAGTTGAAGACTTGTATACAAAACATTCTTAGTCAATGTAAGGTGCTAGCGGTGTGGAAAATTCCTCGGTCTGAATGGAAATTGGGAATGAGTTTTTTGGAGCAATGATGATGATACTTTCGCAACAATAATAAAAAGTCATGGAGGCAAGCGGAAAGCAAATGGGATAGGACTGTAAGGCGAAGGCGTGATTCTGTGACCATGACTGCATGTAATTTATTGGTCAGCTTGGGAGACAAATGGATGGTTCCTGATGCAAACATGTTTGTGTGCGAACCGTCCTCTTTTGACTTTTCCATCCTATAGAAGAATGGTGATGAATCTGGTGGGATATTCATGTAAGGTGGGCCATTGTCCCTAAATTGCCATCTTCGCACTTTGTACATCTTCAAAATCAATTCCATACCTACATGGAAGAAATTGCTCTAGATTGACCAAAATTTGTTCCTTAACTCCTAAAGTTTAATGACTATGTTTTCACCAAAAATGCTCAAAAAATGTCATTTTTGTACAAGTACCAAATTTTGAAAAAAACATGTAATTGTAGGATCTTTTAGTATGCTGACTTGAAAACATGTGGTAAAAATTTCAAAAAATTTCAACCCATGGATTGCAAGATATAAGCATTCAAATTCAATGAAAGCTTTGAATCGTAAATCTAAATGCCACATTTAACTACTTTTGGACTATTCAATGAATTCTGGACAAAACATTGTGGGAACTCATGATTATAACACCGTGGGATCCCACGATGTTTGGATAGATCTCTTGATATTTGGATAGATCTCTTGATGTTTTGGATAGATTTCCTGATGTTTTGCACTTTTTCTTAATGATCAAGTTTTTTCTTGTTGAAGACCATTATTAATTCTGGACTTTCAAAAGTCCAAAAGTAGTTAAATGTAGCATGTCTAGAAATTGGTTTTCCAAGTTTCAAATTTTTGTTTCCTACAAAAGTTATTCTTTTTATCTATCCAGATTGCCCATTTACAAAAAATGAACATATTAGGCTATAACTTTTGACTCATATTTTCAAATGTCATGAAATTCAATGCATATGAATGATATTCCTCGTCCACACCTTCTATTCAAATTTCAGCCTAAAATATGTAAACTCTCATTTACACTAGCTTACCCAAAATTGCTATGTTGTCAAAAAATACAAGCTGGTCCTTAAGGGGTAAATGACTTTTGCATATAATACAATAAAACCTCCCTAAGTTGATCCTCCATAAGCTAATAAACCTTTGTAATGTAATTTTGTCAAACCGGTCCCGGACTTGTCTTCATAACAAAGGTTATGACTATAAACAACCCTCTATAAGCTAATAAAACTCTTTAATGTAATCTTATCAGACCATTCATTAGGAAAAACTTCAACCCTCCAGAAGGCTGCGAGTTCTACACCCACCCGGTGCAATTATGGAAAAAAATTATTATTATTATTATTATTATTATTTAATATTTTTTTAATATTTAAATATTGAATGTTGATGTGGCACTAGTAGTGCCACGTTAGATTTTTATTTTATTTAATATTTTTTTATTCATTCTGAAATTGCACCAAAGGGGTCCCATAAATCAATTCCTTAGTGGCCTTCTGGAGGGTTGAAATTTTTCCTAATGTGAAACCAGTCCGGGATTGATTAGTTTAGAGAGGTTCTACTATATCCAAATGTTGCCTTCTTTAGTTACGTTGTAAGAGCATCCCCACCAATCTGTTCTCTATCCCTTAACTTGAAGTCTCAAAGTAGTCAACCTTGACTTTATATAGATGAGACCTTGCGAGTTCTCTAAATGAGCCTCTAGATACAAGATTCAATGAGAGTTTTACAGAATTCTGTATATTTACGGATACAGGATTTAGAAAAAGTTTGGTGCGGTGAACTATCTATATCCCTATCTGCATCTCACGTCTTCTTCCCTAAACTTTTAGGGAAACAAAACTCCCTGGTGGGAATGCTCTAACCTCCTTTCACTTGCCAACAAAAATGTCAAAGAAAATTTGACCAGTCTAATAATACGGAAGTAACTAGGCACAGTAGCAAAAAAGTGGCGGTTTGGGGGGTACCCGAAACCTTAGGTGTGGAATGTTGTCAGTGTTCAGGTAGCCTGCTGAACTCTGTGACTTTTGTTGGAGCTTCTTGAGGAGGCGGTCAGATGAGCTTTTGAGAGCACAGTGTTGTTTGTGCAGTTCTTTTTGAATGTCAACCTTTTTCCAATGGTCTTGTTTGAGTTGAGCTTGTGCATGTGAGTAGAGCTTTACTTTCAGGAAGCATGTTTGAAGCACGACCTTACCTTTGAGAATTAACTGTACAGTATTCTATGGAGTAGTACTTTGAGACATGCGTCCCTTGAATATCAATTATACCTCAGTCAGTGTATTAGAATCCACATGCCACTTTTGGTATTTGTACCTTGACAATTACTCTAATTTTGCAAAATTCAATGACTGAGTTGGGGACCCACATATTGAACTTGGGCAAGAGGTAGGAACTAGGAAGTAATTGGATTTTGAATGGTATTGTAGAAAAATTCCTAATATTCAATCTTTAATTAATTTTAGATGAATTTTTTAACCTCTAACGGACCGAGGGTGTTTTGGAAGAGAGAAAGGACAAAGTAACAATTTTGGATGCATGGTTCAAAACCAAAAATTAAAAATCGTTTTTTTGAATTTCAACTGCACAAAAATGTAATTAAGAAAAAAATTAAGACAGTGTGTGGAAAATTTTTAGCCCATTTGACCACGTGGATTGAATGATTATAACATCAAAAGTTCCAAAAAAAGCTTTTGGGGACCCTACGTGACAGGATCATTGGACTTCAAGCCCCATAAATTGAATATCATTGCTTTATGTGAAAATGAGAATTTTTACTATTCATAATGTTGAGTTCACTCATGCAAATTTTCAAGTGGAAAGTTAGAAACAAGCATTTGGAATAAGTGGGAAAATTTTCAAGAGTTTTGACTTCATAGATTGCAAGATAATAGGAATTGAAGTTTAGAAAAAATGTTTTTTTTTAAAACTACTCTAATACTTTGACTCCTTTTAGAATGTGATTTTAGAAATAAAATTTGTTTTTCTTAGACTATTTTATGCTATATTTTATTAGTTATATACATGCCAAATTTCAAAAGTCAATGAGGGTTTTAGCAAAAGATGCCCAAATTAGTCAAACTATCCAATTTTTTTCAGGTAGCATAACTTTTTATCTAGGCACCTAATTGAAAAAAATTATATTCCCAATAAGGGATACATGTTTGCACTTTGTGTCCAAATTTCAGAAACATTTGTCCAAAATTAATTTTTGTAGCAACCTATCCAAATTTTAACAGTTTGTTCAACGGATAATTGTCTTTTAGGGGTTTAAATATTTCTTTAATGTTTAAATGATAAATATTGGTTAATGTAATGATAGATGTAACCATTCTATGTGCCATACAATAGTTTACAACTTTTTAAAGGTATCAAATATTAGTGCATGAGAATCCTCTTGAAATGGAAATATATCAATAAAAAACCAATTAATAAGAAAGACCAATATTACAAATGTTGGTTGCTTTGAATATACAAAAATCTTTGCTCACTTATTTTTGTAGTGAATTAAGGCAGCGGTGCTATTTTGTGAGCGGTGAGCATGAGCCTGTGAGTGGTGAGCAGGGATTATGTGAGCATTGAGCTCCAAATTTTAAAAAAATAATATAAAATTCAATAATATCAGGAAAAAGGATAGTTACCAAAAAAAATTGTCAATATTTTTTGTCTCTTGTAATTTTAGGACCTATATCCATGGACCTATTACCGTGGACCTATTACTGTGGACCTATTACCGTGGATATATACTACTTGTATTAGGGTTGTTATTTTTTATATTGCCTATAATATCGGAAATATATATTGTGAAAATGAAAAAGAATTAGGTGTGAATGAAAAATAAACAAGGATGAAAAGAAGGTTGTATAGAATATTCCATCAAATAATTACAATATTTGTTCAAAGAGAAATTGACACTTTTGCAGCTACATGTGTAACTTTAGTCAAAATTATTTCAAACTTAGATCACAGGCATTCATAGTTTTGTAGACTTCTGTGTATATCAAAGACCTTCATTTGGAGACCCTCATTAATGTCCATTTGTATAGGCCAAATGTCTAGTACTTTAGACTAGTCATTTATCCAAGCGTAGTTAGCCTTGAATATATAAGTGAATATTATTTGGGCAAAACCAAAAATTTGTTATAATATCCTTATTTTCGCTATACTATTTCTTTCTACCATGGTATACTAGACCTAGAGTGTCTTTCATCCTTTTGTGATGTTTGATCTTTGTTGTTGGACATGACATTTGCAATTCAACATGTGGGACAATCTCTCAATATGAGCACTATTGTAAAGTGTCACCATTGCTCCCCAATGTGGTAGTGACATGTAGTACTTGTTCAAAGTTAGCCACCTTCTTTGCTTCCTCACAGAACTTTGTAGGTGTATGTGTGGACCAAGTCAATACTCTTGGCTAAGAAAAATTTATTTTATCTAGTTGATGGGAATCACCATCTAAACAAATAGGGAGGTCAAGTTTGAGCTTATTACTGCCAAATACCTCTTCATCTAGCAAGTGTAGAATACGTGTTGCAACATTAGATGCTCCAAAAGGGACATTCGATGCCTTTATGATCTTCTTCAAATACCATTGCATCTAGCACCTCTTAACTTCAGCTCTTCTTTAGATGGATCTAATCCTGGTGTTTTGCCATTGAAGAATGTTTAATAACTTGTCATCTATATGAAGGCTCAAATGCAGTCATTACAAGTGGCGGCAAACAAATCATTATGTCAAACACCCAATTACTACAATCATTTGTAGGATCTATTTTGGATAGGTTGCATGATGGCATGTCTGTCGTTTCTTCAACATTCAATCTTTGCAAGAGAAACAATGTGATGAGGCCTACAACAAAATTTCTAAAAATCTTAAGAGTGACATTTCTTTGGATATTGCATGGTGCTATAAATTTTGATCCCTTTAGTAGGCTAAGAAGGCACCTCTCGGCCCCCCAAAATAAGTTATCCCCTCCCCATTTTGATTCAAAAATGTCAATAGGCTTAACATAGTGCTGCAATTTTAAATCTCATCAATAAGCGGTCAAGTTACCTCTTGACCTTAAAAGATAAATCACCCTACTCTTGGTTTGATCTTGCAATCTCTTTGCAAAAATAATTGCTTGATAAAAAGAGGCCATTTCAAATTGAAAGACATTCAAAATAAAAGAAATAAATCCCAAAAAATAGAATAAAAGATACTATGTTTAAGAACGGTCTTGAGCCAGCTAAGCTTATGCAAGGATTGGGTTATATTTTTTGATCACTTGCTAGCTTGTGAGGGGGACTTCTTGGCACCAATAGGAGTCTCTAGCCCCGCAACCAATGGTTGAGGAAAACAAATCGTATTCTAATTAATTCATGACAATTGTGATGACAATCTACAAACCCTATTCAATTTTGAAAATTTTGAAAAAATAAGAAATTAACCTTGTATTTATATTGTGTTCTAGCCATGCTTGTGCAAAGGTCGAGTGTTTTTTGGATCACTTGCTAGGGTGTGAGGGGGACCCCTTGGCGCCAAAGGGAGCCTCCAACCTCCTAGCTAGTGATCAAGATTCAAGACATAATAAATTTGTACTCTAGCTCAATTATTAAGATGATGTGTCAAATTTGTGCTTTTGTGAAGGCCAAGTTTTAGGATTCATGATCACTTGCTAAGGTGTGTCAGGGGTTCCTCAACGCCAAGGGGAGCTACCTTGTCATCAAGAGAAAAAAAAAAAAAATTGTTTATTTTTAGTTTTCTTTC
This sequence comes from Neckera pumila, assembly GCA_963969595.1. Lineage (NCBI taxonomy): Eukaryota > Viridiplantae > Streptophyta > Bryopsida > Hypnales > Neckeraceae > Neckera > Neckera pumila. The sequence goes on along the minus strand of OZ018409.1, from coordinate 41,542,253 downwards.
CCTCCACAACGCGGGGCTCCCCTCGGCGCCAAGTGGAACCCATCACACCCTAGTAAGTGATCAAGAAAAAACAAGATTTGTATTCTAAAGTATAATTTTATTCTGTTTTGATCATTGGTTGGGAGGTTGGGGACTCCCCTTGGCGCTGAGAGGTCTCCCTCACACCCTAGCAAGTGATTTAGAATAAACACTTGACCCTTGTACAAGCACAATTTGAGCACATTTAGATATAAGACTAAGTTTATTCTCAAATTTCTTTAAAAATAACAACTAAGATACAAGTTTTGTTTTTTCTTGATCACTTACTAGGGTGTGACGGGTTCCCCTCGGCGCCAAAGGGAGCCCTCGCGTTGCGGAAAAAAAAACAAAAAAAACTTGGCCTTCACAAAAGCACAAATTCTACACATCATCTTAATTGAGCTAGAGTACAAATTTATTATGTCTTGAATCTTGATCACTAGGTGGAAGGTTGGGGGCTCCTTTTGGCACCAAGGGGTCCTCCTCACACCCTAGTAAGTTATTAAAATAAACACTCAACCCTTGCACAAGCATCGCTAGAGCTCATTTTAAATACAAGGTTAATTTCTTATCTTTTTCAAAATTTTCAAATTGGATAGGGTTTGTAGACTGCCATGATTGAATTAGAATACAATTTGTTTTCTTCAACCATTGGTTGCGGGGCTATAGATTCCTATTGGCGTCAAGAAGTCCCCCTCACAAGCTAGCAAGTGATTAAGAAATATAACCCAACCCATGCATAAGCATAGGTAGCTCAAAACCATTCTATAAGTGTCAAGTGTCTTTTCTTCACTAGGATTTGAAGGGAACCTTGCGATGCCAATAGAAACACCTAGCTCTACAGTCACTAGACAATGATCATGAAGAAAAAATTGTACTCTAACTTAGCCATAATGATTGCAAGATTTGAGCTTCTACATCTTGACTCCAAAAGGAGATTTCTAGAGGTTGCACTCGGTGCCAAAAGGAGACCTTTAGATGTAACTTTTATTTTTATTTATTTTTTATTTTTGTCCTTCCAATAAGTACTCCTCACACCCTAGCAAGTGACCAAGAGAAAATAAAATCTATATGCAATCTATTTCATCTAGATGTTGAGGATCTCTTCATATACACAAGATTCTTAAATTAAAAAAAATTGGCTTAAAGCTTGTGTTCAATTTGCTTTTGCTTCTACAAAGGTCGGTTTAATCTTTAAATCACATATTGGTTTGTTTAGAGGAATTCTTGGCGCCAGTAGGAGTCCTCATCTCAAAAACCAATGACAAAGAAAAAATAAATTTTATTCTAGCTTGAATAGAATGATCTATAAGATTTGTACATCTATAAGGATTGGGTGTTTTTTCTTGATTACTTGCTAAGATGTGAGCGGGACTTTTGGGCACCTACAAGAGACCTTTCATTGCAAACAAAAAGTATTTGTTATTATAATCTTTTGTTTCCGCCAAACCACCACCAAAGAGCTACCAACTGTGTCAAGAGGTATTCCTCACATCCTAACAAGTGATTAAGAAAAAACCAAATTTATATTCTATCTCATTCATTTAGCTATCAAGGACTTGTTCTTGTATATAAGATTTTTGAATAATAAAATTGGCTTGAAGCTTGGGTTTGATCAAATTGTGTTTGTGCAAGAGTCGGTTGTTTCTTTTGGGCACATATTAGATCATTTGGAAGAGCTCTTGGCACCAATGGGAGTCCACATTCCAATAACTATGATCAAGAAATAAAAACTTGTAATTTTGTTTAATCGTGATCATTTTGAAGACTTATTTGTGTATTCAAGATTTTCTATTAAAAGTTTAGACTTGCAACTTGATTGTACTCTAGCTATTCTTGTACAATAAGGCCCATAATTACAATCTAGCATGGAATTGGCTTTAAATTTTCTAAACTTATTGATAATCATACATTTGCATGTTATATAATAAGCATATGTTATTAAATGCATCAACCACTTGGACCTTAATTGTTTTTTTTTCTTTTTTCAAATTTGATCAAAATCAACTTTTCTACATAAAAATTTGTGAAACTTAATTCCCATGCCACTAAATAACTGCTCTATGGTAGAAATGAAAATGCTGAGGGAGATAGTTCAGACAACAATGTTGATGAGCCTATCGACAACTGAACCATTGAAATATCCTTTAGAGATTGCAAAAAATTAGCTTTGTGGCTTCTATCTCTAGGCTTCTAAACAACTTGCTCTAGTCTCTTCTATGGTAAATGAAGGCTCTTAACTATAGACGTTGGTTTCCAGAAGCATCAAGCGTGGTTTGGAAGAATGTCGGTAATTGAAGACATCTATACTTTCTATTTATTGACAAAATGAGTAGATTATTTCAGTCTTTCAATCCTAAATCTTAAATGATATAATGTCCACGGTCATAGGTTCCACCATAAAAAAAATTCTAAAAAACTGTATGCTCACAGGCTCATAGGCTCACGCTCGCACGCTCATAGAATAGCAACCTTGTGAATTAAGGCATTCTACCTAAAGTTTGAAGCGGTGTCCTAAACTCAAGGGCTGAGAACCAATTAGAGAAAGTGATATTGTATTAAACTTGTAATATACAAGTACATCACACATATTAACCCCTAAAAGCCCGTTGTCCCTTCGGGGGACAAATGCGTTTTCGGGCAGGTACCTACGGGCTGAAATTTTCTCCTGATTTTTTGAAACTTTTTTGGAAGGTAGAAAAGCTGATTGGCTTTGTGCGAATATAATTTTTTTCACAATCAGTGTCCGGGAACAAAAGTTATGACCAAATAAGCTCAAAATAGGGGACAAGGGGCAGAGCGTGCAACAACAAAAAATTTGCACTTTTTTTTTTTTTCATAGTATCTTTTTTCTCATAGATTATTTTTTTGTTTATCTGGAAAGCTTTAATTCATTTCATTTGGATTTGTTATGAGAAAGTTATGGACATTCTTGTTTTTCGGACATTTAGAGCATCTTTTTGAAAAAAATAACTTGTTGGACTCATTTTTGAATGCAATTTTCAAAAAATTCAATTTTATTTTTTGGCATGGTTTAGTTTATTTGCTAGAACAATTTCACCATTGGGATTAGTGCATTTTCATTCCATCTAAAATATATAAATATTTTAGACTTTCCTTCTATCTCGTACCTACTTCTACTTAACAATTTTTTTAATAATGAAAATTAAGTTTTTTTTAATTCTTTTTTTTTGGTAGGTTGTCAACTCAGTTCTCCACTATAAACATTTAAAGCTCAAAACTTTGTAGTACAAAAGTTTTAGGTTAAAACTGTTCAAAGTCAAAGTATCTAGTCCCACAATGTGCTGAAAAATTTGTTTTTTTCACTTTGAACGTAGATATCTTGCAATCTGTGTGGTCAAAAATTCTGAAATTTTTTCCACACATTCTTATACTAGTCAGGTGCAAGATGCTATGGTTAGATGTGCAAAAAAGACATTTTTGATTTTTTTTCACTCTTTGCTAAAAAAATGGCAGTTTTGGGTGTTTTTTGGCAGAAAAAAGGCCTTAGACCTTTAGGGGTTAAGTATTGCATAAGACATTATCTATAGTAGGACTGAGTTCACTAAATTAATTGTAGCCTTTGGCTTTATTAGTTTTTTTTTGTTTTTGTTTTTTGAAAAAATGGGGAACCTACTACATTAAAAGAAACCAAAGAACAACAGCCAAGCCAAAATAGTTGGACATAAGAGCCAAACAAGAATGGCTCAAAACAAAAGAACAAAAGAACCAAAAGACCGCTAGAAGAAAGAACACTTAGGAGGCCGCACCTTGTTCCAGAACACCTCTTTATCGCCCCTCCTATAAGCCAGGATAGGAGATTGAAGCCAAACTCGCTCAAATCTACTATGCGCCTCACTAGAGAGCCTAGGGTGATGGTGTGCACTACACATGGCCTTCATATGTGCCACCCGCCCCGCATCTAAGAGTGCTTCCCACAATGCTTGTTGACAATGTAGAAGAAACGCCGATTCACAAGTTCTATTATTGTCCACGCACTCAGGAGATTTGGGAGTACGCACAATCGATTCTATATCATATACAAGGAGCTCAACCGGTTATGGGACCCCATAGCTGATTTAGTCCTACCCAATGTATATTTGGAACCAAGCTTCCACGTAGATTTACCCGTCTTAGGATTATCTGGACTCTACTTAGAGGTCAAGCATTATGGATCATGTGGATTTCTTGTAATAGTAAGGTGTTTGCCAATGCTTCATGGCCTATTGCCAAATGGCTTTATTAATTTTGAGCATTCACAAAAACGAGGAAGAATACTTCCATTCTCCTTTCCAAAGTGTTTGCACACATCTTCTCTCATATAATGCATCATGGTGTCTTTTGCTTATGAACACAAACACTTTTCAAGACAAACCAACAGACCGAACACTAGCTACACCTTTATATTTGCAAGAACCATAACGTTTGCAAGTGCATAACTACTCCCTACAATACAATTTATTGAATTCACGTTTTAAAGCATTATGTTTTCCACCAAATACATTAAATTCAAAGATCAAAAAAATATACTCCTAATCAACTTCTAAAAGCCTAAAGAACCCACTTTGGATTTTATAAAAACTTATGCAGGCTCTATTGACTTCATAATTTGAAATGTTTGCATAAGTTTTTAGGATGGAAGCTAATCATTCTAATCTACATATAAAGCTTTGTTTGACATCATTCTAAAAGATATTGTAAATTTTATAAAGTCTTTTTTGATTTCAATATCAAATTAGATAGCTACAAATATATTCTAAAAATTTATTAATTCTTTTCATTGTATTATGTAGATCAATACCTACTCACAAACATTTGAACAATTCAATTTCAAATAATGCGATAATAGTTATTGAAGAATTTTATTTTATATGCACTGAAAATAGGAAAAACATGTAAAGTAGACTTCAAAACTCAAATTGTAAAATTTAAAAACAACAAAATACCAAAATACATATTTGTTGATTACTAGAACATGTTCACTATAGAAATTAATAATTCTTGATTTCTTGTAAAAGTTATTATTACTTTAGTTTTTACTTTCATCCAATACTACCTTCCACCTTTTTATTTATTTTAAAGATGAATGTGAGTTTATTTTTCTGTTAAACTTTCTGAGATATATTTTCAATCCATTTTCCATAACATTGGCTAAATTGTATAATTTGTGGACAATTCTTTTTTCTAAGAATATTGAAAGACAAAACAAACCTTTGGAAGGGCTAGAAAAAAATACTTTTTGAAATTTAGGGACATCAAACTTGTAATTGTTGGAGTCTTATTCTAAAGTTTTCAAAGGATGTTTTTTAACAAGTTAACTAAAAGATACTATGATTGGATTTGTTAGAAAATAAGTAGAGATGAAGATTTTAGCTTTGTTTTGGGTGCGAGTATTTTGAAGCAATTTTGATCTTCAAAACACCACAATATTTTAGGGGTTAAAAATATCCAAAAATTGAGCTAAAAGACAAATCCTCTCACAACATCAGTGCAAGAGACCAAGGCATAACCCTCACAACATCCTCCAACACACTACACCAAGACTTAAAGATCTCTAAATTCACTACATCCAAAATTCTATAAAGAATGAACTAAACACCATTGCCTTCAGATTCTTCAAATTCATTTTGTTTTGTAAAATGCAAAATAGAAAAACTACCAAATACTACCACCTTTACCTGGCCTACACTAATTCCTGTCCCTACCCTTATGACAAATCTACAATGCACCTTCAAACATAACTATCCCCCACTTTTTTCACCAAAAATATGTATATCATAAATTATATATAGGGCCTCCCTTCCAACAAAAGTCTATTGCACAAGTGTCACTCATGCAAACTTTTTGGAATCAATTATGGAATCTTGAGTGGATTGACTCATTTATGCCAATTCTTTAGAGTTTGGAGTTTTGTTTTCTCTCTCTCTCTAATTGGGTACTACCACTACACTAATAATGAATTTGTGTTAACCATACAAATGGATTTGAAAATGCATAAAGTTTCTACTCTCAATGAATATTTTTACCATCCATGTTTATAATATTCCGTATTGATATCTATGCTTTCTTTAAAAATAAAAACTTATTACATTTTCAAATTAACTAGTGTAGTTTCCACCAAAATTCATAATTAGTAAAATCACAAACATTCTAGTTTTGTACGACAGAAAATTCATATCTATTTTGTTTCTTATCTAAATCAAAGTCCAAAAAATGAACCCGGTAAAGGTTCCATTTCTTCCCTTTACATTTTGTTTTAAAATTGAAGTCTCATATTGCCAAGTGAACCCAATCCATGTATTTTATTATTGCAAGGAAGTGTATCTAAGACAAGGTGGAGTGGCGACATGAACGAGGTACATGAAATCTTGAGGACAACGTTTCCAGCTGAAAAAAAAATCCTGCAAAGATTCACGTCATGGTCAGTTCCTTGTAAGTTAAAGCTTAAACAATTCCTCATTTGCTCAAAGGTCCAAACTGCAAACACCGTCAGTGGATTGTGTCGCCAGTCTGCCGGTCTGACATTGCTGACTCCCAATGCAATGGAACAGATAAAATTTTCAGTTGTGTCAAAGTTATTTCAAGGAACAATTTCCTTATAAGTTAAATGAAAAAATGTAAATTGTAGAAACACTGACCAGGGACAGGGATATGAAGCCAAAGGCTCATTGATTAACGTACAGACATCATAATTTAACATTGTTACCAACGAGGCAGGGTCCGGTTTGAAGTGTGAACAAAATTGTCTTGTATGGCTTTTTCAGCTAACCTCAATCCTGGACTTATCTGATAAGTCTAAGGCACTCCTAGGCAGGTATCTAGCAAAGCATGATATTCTCCCAGATTCTAGGAGGACCATTGCAAAAGAGTTATATTGTTATACAATATGGGAGGCAACCCATTTTTGACCACTTAAGATGTTACAGGTATCTGGAGGGCGGTTTCTTTTTTTTTTTTTGTGTGTGGTGTGGTGTGGTGTGGGGGCGGGTGTAGAAATAGAGTTTGGACGGTTTCCAAAATTTTCAGATTTTTTTTGTCTCAAAACGAAGTAACTATGAATTTATCAATTGGAGATTGTATCCATCTCATATTGGTGATATAGATCTTGCTATTTCCGACCAAGGACTCGTTGCAAAATTGAACAAGGGGTGGTTGCAATATTGAAAGTGTTGTAGCCAATCATAATGCACCACAACTGCTTTAGGAACCGTGCCATAATTAATCACTGTTCATCTCCTCCTTCATAGAAAGAGAACATGCAAATTTGCTAGAATGGGGTGCTAATCAGGAATGGGTTGCCTCTTCTAGAGTTAATTGTTCCTCCTCTGTTTGGTAAGCAGGTGTCAGAGGAATGCTTTACTAAAAATAATCCTGATGAAACACAACACCAAACTCAACCAAATCCTAATTTTGGTGCTCCAAGGAGTTTTGTCTTCTATTCTTCCCAAACTCTGACTCTTGGTTCCGCATTGCACACTTTTGCGATCAACTCTCAACTCTCATGTTAAGATTAGAATTGACCATCATTCTAAGGTAGATAGACCCATTATGGACCCTAATCCTTGACCCAATTTGATTTTCTTTGAAACCCAATGTAGTTAAAATTGCACTAAGTATAGAATTGGACTTCAGAGGATTGGAATGTGGACTCAAAGATCAGAATGTGGACTCAAAGGATTGGAATTGAGTTGAAAAGACTCTGTTTTTTTAGTTCAATGAAGAGTCTTCTTTAGGTGGCTAAAGATTCATTCATTGCTCTATAATGCTATAGGACACTTTTGAATTGTCATTAGAAATTTGGAACCATGTTGAGCATTCAGAAAAGCAAATTAGCATCTCCAAAATATAATAATAGACACACTTCTAGGGACCACAACAGAAAGCTATGTGATTTTGCTTTTGTCTTTCTTTTTTAAAAATGAATTGATTTAGATACATGTGAAATATTCCTAGATTTGTCGTTCCTTTACAAAATCAAATTTATAAATCCAATAATTGCAACTATATACAATGATGAAGGATTTACTATAGGCTTCCTATTATAAGTTGGAAGGGGGTGGTCAAAAAGATGTAGTCCTAAACTCTAAATTTTTGCCTTTAAAGTGAAGAAAACAAGTATTTTTGTACCTTGCTTGACTAGCTTTTTGCCTTTGAATCATCGTAATTTTTGCCTTTTGCACTCTTGATTTCTAATTTCTAATTTTTCATGTTAAAGAATTGAGTTGAGAGTCTAATCTTGAAAACAATTAAAAAAAAAAAGACTTCCTTCCTAAAGGAACAAATAATGTTTTTTGGCAACATAGAAATTTTGTGCAACTCACTAAAAACGGGATTTTCATTTTTTTTCTTTAAAATTTTCACACAACATGTGATACAGGAGTAGCTTTAACACCTAAAGGACCATTGTCCCTTCGGGGGACAAAGGGGATTTTGGGCAAGTACCTCCGAGCTGAATTTTTTGTCTCCATTTTCTGTAATTTTTTCCGAAGATAGAAAAAATGACAAGCTTTGTGGGAATATAATTTTTTTTCAATCGGTGCCCAGGAACAAAGGTTATGCCAAAATAAGCTCAAAATAGGGAAGAAGGGGCAGCAAAAAATTTTGCAGAACTTTTTTTTCTTTTTAATTTTTTTTCCTTGTAGATTACATTTTTGCCTATTTGGGAAGCTTTTATTCGTTTCATTTGGATTTTTTATGAAAAAGTTATGGACAATCTTGTTTTTCAGGCAATTAGAGCATCTTCTTGAAAAAAATAACTTGTAGGATTCATTTTGGAATGCCATTTTTGCAATTTTCAAAAAAAATGGTTCTACATGGTTTAGTTTTCCTGCTAGAACAATCTCACCATTGGGATTAGTGCATTTTAATTCCATCTAAAAGATACTAGTATTTTAGATTTTCCTTCTATCTTGTACTGTCTTCTATATAACAATTTTTTTCAGAATGAAAATTAATTTTTTTTGGATTTCTTTTTTTTCTTAGACTCTCAATCCATTTCTCCACTATAAGTATTTAAAGCTCAAAAATCTGTAGTGCAAAACATTTAAGTTAAAAATGTTCAAAGTCAAAAAATCTAGTCCTGCAATGTGCTGAAAATATTGTCTTTTTCACTTCAAACGTAGATATCTTGCAATCTGTGCGGTCAAAAAATTTGAAATTTTTTCCACACATTGTCATACTAGATAGGTATAAGATCCTACAGTTAGATGTGCCAAAAAAACAATTTTCAACTTTTTTTACTCTATGCTCTAGAAATGATAGTTTTGAAAGTTTTGTGGCAGAAGAAAGGCCTTGGTCCTTTAGGGATTAAAAAGCAACAATTTTCATGATTTGTGACTATAGATACATGGTTTAAAAGTTATTGTATGATGTGTAGTTTTCTCTCAACATGGACAGCTCAAGAAAATACTTTTTATGGAATTTTTTTAAAAATGTATTTTCTAGATTTATATATATATATATGAAAAGCTTTGAACCATTCCATTTTAATTAATGAAATTATAGTTACGAGGAGTTTTTGTTTGCAGGCAATAATGGAATCTCTATCCTAAAATAAACTTTGAAGTTCCTTTATTCAATTGATTTTTAACTTCTTTTGAAAAAAATAAAATCATAGGTTGTAGATTGTTTATTACAACATAATAATTGGCATTTTCAATTTCATAACTAAATTCTTAACAATATAATATTTTGAATCATTCTCTATTTCTTTCTACTTATCATTCTTTTCAAGCACAAATATTATTATTTTTTTTGGAATTTTTTGGAATGTCTTTCCAACTTGTTTCTTCAATACATTATAGAGATTTTTAAGCTGTAGGATATACACACTTTTGGGTAAAATGTTTCAAAGGTGAAATCTAAGAGGATATACTTTAATAAGTCAACTGAAAGATCTTATGGTTGGATTGGTTAAAAAATAAGTATACATGAAGACTTTAGCCTTGCTTTAAAGATTAGTATTTTTAAGCAGTTTTGGGTCTCTAAACATGAAAGAACTATAGGAGTTATTTTGCGTTCATTAAAAAATAATTACATACAAGTAGGTTCAAGATCAAACAAAAAATTAATTTGTTAATAGCTTTAACTTAAAGATGGAATTCAAACACTATAATTCCAATGGTGAGATAGTTCTAGCAAGCAAATATAACCTTGCCTAAATTTTTTTTTTTTGAAAAACTGTTAAAATTACATTCAAAAATGAATTCTATTAGTTGCTTTTTTAAGAAAATGCTTAAAGTACTTAAAAAACAAGATTGTCCATATATTTCTCATCATAGTGTAGATAGAGCCCAAAATAGAATGAACGAAAGCTTCACATGTAGATAGAATATAATCTTTGAAAAAAACAAAAAATTAAAAAAATTTGATTTTTGTGATTTTTTATATGTTGTCCTATGAACTACTATTTGGACTTGGGGGGCATAATTTTTGCTCATGAGCATCGATTAAAATAAAAATTATATTTTCCAAAAGCTAATGTGACTTCCTATCTTCAAAAAGTGTTTCAAAAATTATGTCAAAAGTTGAGGTTACACATGCCTACCTTAAATCCCAAGAGTCCCCTATATTGAATTTAGCCTGAATTATTCAGGACTTCATGGGCAAATCCTTAACCTTTAATCCCTAAAAGCCCAAGGGGTTTGGACAAACATAAAAGTATTATAAAATACAAGTTTTAATTTTTTTTGAAGTTTGTATACATTAGAAGAGTTTCGGGCCTCTAAGAGACTGTGAGTTCTCAGACTGTGGGAACTCTGCAGGAATGCTGGGACGTTGCCAAATGGCCAGGCTGACGTGGCCAAGCGACTGCCACGTCAGATTTTTATTTAATTTTTATTTAATTTTTTTTAGTATTCTTTTAACATTTAACAATTTTTCTTTTCTTTTTTTAATAATATTTTTTTTGACAGCAATGCGTTGTTCCCAGCATCGGGAACAATCTTGAAATGGTCTTCCGGAGGCTCAAATCTCCTCTAATGAAAAAAAACAATGTGAAGCACAAAAAGTAAAAAATATTTGTAAGCTCAAATTCATATAATTATTTTTGAATTCTCTTAAAATAAATTCTAAAGATATAACTTCAAAAATTTATCAAAAATATAATTTCTATCTTTAGCATTTGAACTTTGATTTTCTTGGTCAACATTGTGGTTTCTATTGATTTGTGAAAAAACACATAAGATCTAGTAGTGAGAACACCAACACTTTTTTCAAATAATAAGTTTTTCAACACTAGGCAAATCTAAATACTTTGTACTCTTTCTTATAATTTTTGTTTGACTTTAGCAATCTAAATTTTGAGTATAAGTATTCAAAGAAAATCCAATCTCTTGAAGAAAAAAAAATTTGAAATTTTTTTTTTTTCTGCCCAAAAATTTTGTCCAAAGTCGGGCAGCAACCAAAAAATGGTCACTTGAGCACTTTGGGGTTAAAGGAGTATGGGAACCATATGTATAATATTATATTTGACTCTAGAATATAAATTATATATTAAAATAAGGCATGATATACACTATTAGATTGGTAATTTTAAAATTAGTATCTTTTATGTACATGTCATTTGAATATCTAAACTTTATCAATCTAAAATACAAATTCATATATAAAATACATAATCATATATAGAATACTCAACTATTTTCTAGCTCTTTAGGGATGAAAGAGGTGCAATTATAATCCAAATTGGGGGTTCCACATGCTATAGAGCATGATAACAAATTTTTGTCACAACTATACATATCTCAATTCATGCATCTTCCATGTCAAATTTACCCTAAAAAAACAAATCTAAGATTAGATTTTTTAACCATTTATTACTTAAGGTCCCAAATTACTATTTTTACCACTTGTTTTTGCTCTTAAATTTAAGATGTATGTTGTAATTCCATCATATCTGGCTACAATATTGTATTTCAAATACAACCTTATGTCGTAGTTGATAAGGAATATGACTACAAAGTTGTATCTTAGGGCATAATAAGGATTCAATTTATATGGTCTACTTGCATACAATCTCCAAGAGGCTCAAGAAAGTTGTATCTTAGGACATAATAAGGATTTGATTTATATGGTCTACTTGTAAACAATCTCCAAGGGACTCAAGATAACTATATTTAATGAAGATGTATTTTGGTCTCATAGAACTCACCCTTGATAAAAAAATACTAAAGAATAGTTATGTAAAATTTATTTATATTGTATAAAATTATTAGTGGATATTGGCACATTTATCCTTGTAGAAGTATTCTAATCTATGATTGTTAATCAATAAATGTCACTTAATTTTCATTAATAAACGAGTCTTTCCATGAATATCAAATAATAGCATATTTTTATAAATCATCAAATTTTAACTTAAGCATCCTACAAATAGTGTGCAGATTAACAAAGTCGTATACAAAAAATAGGAAGGGTAAATTTGACCAAACACTTTACTTGCTCATATAGCTTTGAAGAATTAAAGTTTTACTAATGGAACCAATGATCACGTAATAAATCCCCAAAATCCTTCTTAATCCTTAAAAGATGTATTCTATGATCATGTTATTCAACTCAACATCATTTGATTTATATATACTATTTTGCTTCTATATATGAATGGAAATCATTTTATTTTATTATTTCAAGATGAAATCATGTCTCCTATAAGTTGAAAGAAATATATTTTTTTTTATTAAAGATTTGATACCATCATAAGCATTTGAAAAATTAAAAGGACATCCATATGAAATTCAAAATATGTTTAATTTTTTCTCTCTAGGTGTATCGTTGGTGGTTTGGATTAGAATTTTGATATTAATCATTATCATTAGAGAAAATCTGGACTCACTACAGGGCTGGTTGGGGTGCGTGCCAATGTGCAATTAGAGAAAAAATTAGCCGAAAAGCTGCAACAGTCAGTGTAAGATGAGCAATCAGCCAAGGTGCCCCGTCGGACTGCCGTCGGACTGCCGATTAAAAAAAAAAAAAAAAAAATTCAAAAAAAAATTCAAAAAATTCAAAAAAAAAAAAAGTTAAAATTAATTTTTTTTTTTTTTCTTCTTTTTTTTTTTTTTTTCTTCCCTGTATTTGCACTCCCGCCGAAAATCTGGACTCTCCCAAACAGCCCTCTGGAGAGTCCAGATTTTCTATAATGCTTTGGTTAATTCCATTGAAGATAAAGATTTTGATTGCCCAACCAAAAGTGAAGAAAATGAGTTCGGTATAAAAATATTATTACATCAATTTATTTTTGTGTGCCACAATTCTTCAAGTCCTTTACTAGGTTTTGGCCAAAAATTGTTCTAAATTAATCTTTCCTAAAATACTATTGAAAATTGTGTTTATTAGAATATATATATATATATATATATATATATATATATATATATATATATATATATATATATATATATACACATATATATAATTATTGATTTTTAATTATCATTTACATTATTTTAATTATTAAAACTTTATTATCCCATAAAATGTTCAAAATAAACAAGGTTAGCAATTGCAAGATTAGGAAGACTGAATTTTAATAAAGAAATGCTTTCAATACTATCCAAATAAATAAGTTCCCTCATTCAAAGAAATTATTAAACAATTTGTACATCTTACAATCACAAATTTGCAATGCATTTTTTTTTGCAAAAAATACCATGTCAAAAAAGTCTCTCAAAAAATACATATAAAAATTTCAACAAAATGTTTACTTCATATGCATTCTCAAAAAAACATTTAGTAGAAAGAGGTTGAACTTAACAAAAAATATTAAATTGACATTAGTTCAAATACAAAATTTACAATGGTCAAAAGCTGTATTGCCAGCAAAACAAAAACCTTTATAAGATTCATCTTGTGAATAAAAAATAAAATGATTTAAACTCTTTCCAAATAAATATAAATAAGTCCATTGTTTGAATGACAATAATTTTGAGTTGTTATTCAATGGCCTACCTCCATTTTGTGGAATGGCACTTACTGCCACTTTTGAGGTAATTGTGTGCGTAAGAAAGTGTACAAATGCAATAGTAGGGTAGTTAGTAATAAACTTTGCACACATGGCACACTGTAATTGGTCGGGAATGATTTTCATTTCCTTATATTGCATGAAGAATTTTACATGAAACCCAAGAAGAGTTTCAATGATCAAAATTACACTAAAAGACTATTCTGTACATCGCGGTCACCGTGAACTAATTGAATATAAATAGGAGCAGATGCATTTTTTGCAGTGCCCTCACCATCACTCTCCACCAACTAGGTAGGACTCAAAGTAGGACATGCAATTCCATCTTCAATATCATCCAATACAATGACATTGTCCACCAACTCCACTTGCTATCCTGCCTCATCCAAAACATTTCCTACAAAATCCCCAAATTCATAGCAATAATCAATATTCTTTTCTTTGTAGAATGATATATTCAAGCATTAAATAAATATAGTTATATTAATAAAATCTTGTACTCCCTTCTTGTTCCAAAATGATCTTCTGGTTCCCCTTAATTTTATTGCAAATAAGTTTAATACTGCACTTTGAAAAGGCCTACAAAACTCAAAGTTTTAGGACAATAAGAGTGCATTGAACTCTACTTATAGCTCAAAATGGGTTGAAATAAGTAATGTTATTTTCATAAAAAAATCCCAAACATATAGTCCAACCAGAAGATTGTTTTGAGACAAAAGAAGTATTTATTTTACTAAATTTCTATACCTTCTCAATAGCTTCTTGAACTTCCATTACAACAAGTTCAAAGTTGTGATTGCACACATATTGCTCGTCAGTAATATATCAAAGAAGAAGATAATCTTCATGAGAATTCTGCAAATAAATTCAAAATCCAATTAAAATAGGATAGTCATTCTTTCATATTGATTAACAAGTAATATTAAATCAAATAGATTTTAGTTAAGTTCAATAGTTGAATGTCTTTGAATAATATAAAACAACATATCAGTAATAAGTACATGTCATAATATATAATATTTCTTAAATTGGAAAAAATATAACTAATTAATTGATTAGAAATTACCATCAATGAATCTTTCATAAGATAAAAATCAGATGTAACTTCCAATTACTTTATATCTTCTTTGCTAACATGAGTATCAACTTTGAAATGTATATTGTTTTTGGTGTCTATTTTTTTTTTCAATATTCATCTTTTTACAAGTATTGTTGGAGATGTATAAAGACACCATCCCAAAAACATGTTCTTTAAGTATTGTAATAAAGTAAATAAAAAATTAAGTACTTTGATTCAACAACTTTTATGAATTGTTGTCCATTCAATACATCAAACATCAAGTTGGTAACAATATGATTTCAATTAATCATCACCATTGTATAAAAAACAATTATCATTCATATTTCATTAAAAAAATTCTTGTCATTTCTACTTTTAAAATGAATTTCAAAATGTTAAGATGAAATAACATTTTAAACATCTTTATTTAAATTTGACGTTTAGTTCTTTTTAAACCTTGTTGTAGAGGTGTAGGAGGTTTTTCTTAACTTTCTTCCTTCTTGTTAGAATTGTCAACTTCTCTGTTATTAACTTTTCCGCTGTGGTTGCAATGTAGCATTAATAAGCAGATTCAACTATGGTCTCTCAAACCTTCACAATTGATGGTGTAGTTATGTAGATATAATGTAAACCCTTTTTGAAATGTACAATTAAACTCAAAACTAATGAACTACTCTTAAGAAAATGAAATTGCATCAAACTAAAATGGAATTTTGAGAGGTGTGATCGTTTTGCTGATAAAGTTTATTGCCACCGAGTAAGTCATAGGGGAGGCGTGCGCAGATATTAATAGCTTCTTCTTCAAGTCAAATTAAACCACACGACTTTTGTTTTCTTTTCAAATCGCATGGCTATTGATTTTTCAAAGGCAGGTTCTATTTTTTTTTGAATTGCATGGTTGTTGATATTTGATAAGGGGTGAATTGTTTTCCTTTCAAATCGCATGGTTGTTGAATTTTCATTTTTCATTTGTTTTTTTTTCCTCAAAGTCAAATCTTATAGTTATTGTTTTCTTTTTAAATTGCAAGGCTATTGATTTTTCAAAGGGATTATTGTTTTCTTTTCAAATTGCAGGGTTGTTATTTTCTTAATTCACATTGTACGGCAGTTGAGGGTAGTTTAAGATTTTTTTAATCTCATTCGACGGCTGCTGACCCCTCACTTTTGGGAGGGGGGGGGGGGGAGGGGGGGGGGGCCTCATAGGGGTGTGCAACCACTTTTTGGTATATTGTGAGGTGCAATTTTTTTTTTGAAATAGGTGTAACTTTCGAATGACACATCTAAGTGGTATAGAAATTAAATAGCCTTGATCCCAAATCACGTGCTCATGCCAAATTTCATAAAACAAGATCAAATTAGCATCTAAGGTGAGAATCACCACCACTTGTAACCAAACATAGTGCAATTTTGTTCTTTTATAACAAAGAATATGTAGGATTTAAATATCCGAAAACACCATACAACAAACAAATGTGGACACATTTCAAATGAAATTTAAGGCAAGGGTTCTTCTTATTGTACCCAGTATCTTGTTTGGATCCTTTTCAACCAAATTTTATTTGGGTTTAACTTAGTTGAGCTTTGTGCTAGTAATTCTTTCTGAGGGCCTCAATTGTCAAAATTCTCAAATTTCTCACCAATTTTCTAGGAGGAAACTAAGTTTTTGCAGTTTGAAGAACTGAACTTTGGTTTCAAAGTGCTGGCCCCTTTTGAGTCCATTGTGTGTGAGAGATTGTCACACATTGACAATGAGCCCAAAACTAAGCTCAAAATTAAATGAACAACCCCCTTCCACACAACCCACTCCCCATACTTGTATTTTTCAGATTGCAGATGGGGTTGCATTCAATATAGGATATG
This sequence comes from Neckera pumila, assembly GCA_963969595.1. Lineage (NCBI taxonomy): Eukaryota > Viridiplantae > Streptophyta > Bryopsida > Hypnales > Neckeraceae > Neckera > Neckera pumila. Next base: position 41,525,358 of record OZ018409.1, on the reverse strand, counting down.
TGGAACATATATGTATATGTACAATATATATATTTCATATTTTTATTTTGTATCTATATTTTCATATTTTCATATCCATATTTATGTAAATTTCTTGCTAGTATTCTGTAATTGTTTTGGTTCTTAACTGTATTTGTATTAGTACTTTTTAATTCCATGTACAAGATAGAAGGAAAATCTAAAATATTATATCTTTTACATGGAATTAAAAAGTACTAATATCAATGGTGAGATTGTTCTAGCAAAAAAACTAAACCACATGGAACTTTTTTTTGAAAAATTGTAAAAATTGCATTCAAAAATGAATCCTACAAATTATTTTTTTCAGAAAGATGCTCTATGTGCCCAAAAAATAAGATTTTCCATAATTTTCTCATAAAAAATCCAAATGGAATGAATAAAAGCTTTCCAGATAAAAAAAAAAAATTATAATCTATGGGAAAAAATTCAATAAAAAAAAATTACTTTTTGCAAAAAAAATTTGCTGCATGTTCTCTCCTATTTTGAGCTTATTTGGGCATAACTTTTCCCGGGCACCGATTGAAAAATAAATTATGTTCCCACAAAACTGATTAGTTTTTCTATCTTCAAAAAAAGTTTCAAAAAATCAGGACAAAAATCCAGCCCAAAATCCCCTTTGTCTGTTGAACGGACACTTGGTCCTTTAGGGGTTAAGATCGATGGTAGAAGAGGGATGCGGGTCCACATTTTTCCACTTCAACATCAATAGCTCACGTTTTTCAAGAAAAAAACTTAATCAATAATTTGGGTGTGTATGTTGAATTTTCCCCTACCCAATCCAACATTTGTGGATTTTTGATGGAAGGGGCCAAGTTTGTATTAATCAATAGGCTGTGGGTGCCTCTTTTTGCCTCATTGTCAATGATGGCAAATATCAAGCTTTTGTGGAACTCTTTCTCTAATTTTTTTTGCTTTGTCAAAGAGAAAGCGCTCTTGCGCGCATTGCTTACATGGTCTTAATTACCATGTTTTCAGCTTGCATGAATTTGGCCCACGGTGCTCTAGTTGGACTATGGTTTCAAATTACACGTCCAGGTCTACAAACAAGAGCTTATTGTAAGAAGAGGATTCTCCAAAATGTTTGTGGGCACGGGTCCATGGCGTTGCAACAAACCACACACCATTTTGGAAGTGCCACTTCAATTTGTTGCCATTGATGAGAAGTTTTTAATTCTTAGAATCAAGTTCTCAGCCTTCATCAATCATTATTGAAGAAATGTTGGCAAAGACCTATATGAGCATTAGCTTGGTGCTCATATGGATATGTGGATTCACTTTCTTATACTATTCTTTGGTGCTCAAGTATCTCTGTCTACTAATATTTTCCTAGATACTTGAAAGCAGTGTAGTTACAATTTTAAGAACTGTGGTTGGTTGAGCAAACGTGTAATATAATTTTGGTCACTATAGAGGTCACCCTTCAAAGATGCATAAAGGACTCTTGCCTCATTAGCGAACAACGTTGTGAAGAGGCAAGACAAACCTTATGATCTATCACTTTAGTACTTTCAACTTCATATTATTACCTAAAATTAGTAAACTTATCCAAATTTTGACAATTTTTTTCTTTTTTTTTCTAGTGTGATAGATGCCAATATTTAAGTAAGGTAAGATTTTGGGGAAAAAAAATCAATGTATTAGATATATAGTAGATATATGAACCATTTGAATAGATGAGTACTTCATTTTGTAATACCCATACTAGGAAAATCTAAAATGGATTTTGGAGAGGATTTGAAAATCTAAAATTGTATTTTTAAGAAGGGGAATTAAACACGGCATCAAAGAAGATTCTTAAACTTTATAAAATGTTCAAAGTATTTTGACGTCTTTCATTAATGACATAGAGGTATCATATGTGTACTTTTGAACATTTTAAGAATATTTTAATCCGCTAGTCTTTCAAAAGCATAAAATTCTAGAAAACCACTAATAAAGAAATGTGAAATTTTAGATTTGTATGTCTCTGAGTATCAAAAATCAAAAATTGAATATGACCGAGGTGCAACTAGTTTTTAAAACCTAGACTGTAAGGGGTTAAGAATATTATGAAACTTAAAAATTCCTATGTTTATTTTTCCTATTCTGTAGGTTGAGAGTAGGTTGAGTAGATTTGACACTCAGGTGTTGATTTTAATATTATTTTGGAAAAAAAGGTTTGGCATTGAAAAAGCTAACAAATAAAAAAATCCTTTCAAAAAGAAATTGGCATTTTACTACAAAACTCTTGTTCATTATATAGAATTGGGATTTGTACTTTTTTATATATTTAGTTAAAGCTCGTAATACTTATAGTTGTTGTTGAGAGGAAGTCATGTATAATACTGGACCATGTGTTAAGACTAATTCAAAGAAGGCATTGAAAATGGATGTAATCTTGTAATCTTAAGACCAAGCCTTGAAAAAAAAACCGTACTCTTAAAGTCCTAAATTTGAGTAATATTGCATTGTGACTAATGGGAGTGCTCAATCATTGATTGACACTTTATACACATCCAAATTCATTAAATTTATGAAATATTGCGAGCATATTTTATCCTTGAGTGTTGAAATCTAAAATTTCTTAGTGAAAAAATGAATAAATAGATTTGCTTCTAAAAAATTGAGCCATGAAAATTGAAACTAGACAACAATAAAGGGAGCGTTTTAATCTCAAAAACATCTAAAATTGTTTGTCCGTTCTTCCTACACTATGATGGCTCATCTAAAATAATTGTCAACTCTTCCTATATTGTGAATGACAATTTGAAGTTATTTTATATATTCACCCATCTTTCTTGCCTATTGATTTGACAACAATGAAAAGAACAACATATGATTCAAATTCAATCAATTGGTAGATACATTGATGTACAATTTTGGATGAACAAGTATCAATTCAACTGCTATTGTTGAAGAAACATGGAAGTAATGGATGCTGGAAGCATCTATCTTTGAAGTTCGTGGGTTGATGTTCTAAGAGCATGTGCCAAGGATTCTATTTTGGTATTACTACTTGCATGTGCAATCCACCATACCCATTAGATTGAAAGGATTGCCATAAAATGACCATTGTTGTAAGCAACATCACTGAAAAGAGAAGGATATTCTTTAAAGCAAACAAAAGAAACATGATTTTATGTATATTGGGAATTTGGGATGTTGTAGGTGCAATTTGTTAAATTTTAACAATAGAAAATCTCATAAACAATTTCAAAGATTGTAGGATTATGTACTTGAAGTTCTTTTTTAGTTTTGCTTGAAAAGGTCTACAAATGTTCAATAAACTCTTTCTAGGTGAGATATTCACTATATATAGTTGAATTTTTTTACCAACATATAACTGATCATATAAATATGTACATGCCTAATTTCAAAAGAAAAAAAAAGTAAATAATATATTGCCTAAAGCTGCCTATCTTACGTTAATAGTTGTTGGTTCACCCTGTTCATTGGTATACCTAGCAATGGAGTTCCCCTCCCTAGGAAGGTATTATCCTTTGAAAGGTAGAAAGGAGGTATTTGAGCACCAAAGAATCGTGTAAAAGAGTGGTGTCAAAGACCCATATGAGCACTAGTTTGGTGACCATATGGGCATTTTTGAATTACTCTCTTATATTGTTAACTTGGTGTTTAAATCCCTCTTTCCACTAGTATTTCTTGAATACATGAGAAAAGTGTAGTCATAAATTCAAGAATCGTAGTTGGCTAAGCAAGCATATAATACAATTTCAATCACTATAGTAGTCTCCTTTTGAAGGATGCGTAGAAAACTCCTCTTGCATTGGAGATCAATGTAATAAAGTATACTAAACAAAAAAATTAGGTTGCCATGAACGGATTTTTTAAAATTGGATCAATATCAATATCAATATTTACTATTATTGTACAAGAATGCATTCTTTTTGAATTAGATATATTGTAATTAGGACTCATGACCATCCGTGTGGACAAATGAAAATTTGAAAAATTTGTTAACTTGATGGCTTGCAAGTAACTTTTTTGACATAAGGCAACCTACATAAGTTGGTAAAGCAACCTAATTTTACTATTTTGTGCTGGTTAGACAAATCATCTAGCTATCACTTTTAACTTTCATCCATAGTATTTCCTAAAATTTTCAACATGTCTATTTTGAAGATGTACAGAATTTGAACATTCAAACCTATGAAAGCTTCCTCATTAGGATTTCTCTTAATAGAAAACAATTGCAATGTATACAAATAGGATCCTTCCAATGAAGTAATTTGAAGCCTTCTATACAATCAATATCAACCCTATAAGTTCAAGGGGTCTTTATATTCCCTCTAAAGTTGGCATTGTAAAGAGGTTTGAAGAGCCCACTACAAAGGTTGTTATTGGCACAGTTTATTGCTGGAGTGCCATTTGCAGTTACTTTCTTTTTTACGCCATTGTAGTTTCTTGCTTTATTGCCTTCTAGCATTAATTATTTCAAGGTTCCAACATTAGGGTGATGCATTGGGTCCAAGAGAAGGCACAAGGTCTATAATTGCACTTGCCTCTTCAAAAGCCCATAGAGTATAGAGTTGTGTTTCTTGGATTGCTATTCCTATCACGATTGAGGATGTTTGAATATCGATGATTGGTATGCTTATTACTACCACTATAATCCTTGAACAATGCCCATTGCTCCTAGCATCAATCCTTTCAAGGTCCTGACTTTAGCCTAAAGTCATGGATGATATATTTGGGTCCAAAGGAAGGCAAAAGGTCTATAATTAAACCAACTCCTTTACATGCCCTACAAAGTATACATTTGTATCAGGCCTAAGCCTAGAGAATATATAGTTGTAGGAATTTTTTATTGAGTCCAAAAGAAGGCATAGATACTATATTGTACCTCCTTCTTCATAGGCCCACATTTATACAATTGTGTCAAGCCCATAGAGTGTGTCAGGCCTATAGTGTATACAATTACAAATGATTTTTAAGGTTTTGTTACTATCTTGATTGAGGATGTTGGATTATTGATGTTTGATACACCTATTACTATCACTTCAATTTTATATACTAGGTACAAATAATGTTTGATATTTAATATTGTAGGAATCCCCTTTTACTTGCTAAGGAAATCAAATAAAAATATGATAAGATTAAAATGGAATTGATTAATCCTCTTGTTGACGTTGTTTCTAACAATCAAAAGTTGCCTCTCTTTTGTTCTATTCCATTTCCTTTCACTTCCCTTAGTGTTTGTGCAAATTGCATATATGGGAATTAAGAATTCATCACACTTTTGTTGTAATGTGTTTCAACTCTTCAAACATGTTCTTGGAACTTAGAGATTGTTTGGTGGTTATGCCATTAAGATTTAGAAACTAACCAAATGAAAAAAAATGCAAATCAACCATCTCTTGCTTTTGTAACCAAATATATTGCAGCTTTGTTTTTTTTGTAATAAAAGATATGTAGATTTTAAGTATCCAAAAACATCATACACCAAACAAACATGGATGGATTTCAAATGAAATTCAAGGTAGGGTTTCCTCTTATTCTACCCAATTCTTGTTTGGATCCTTTTCAACCAAATTTTTCTTGGGTTTAACTTAGTCGAGCTTTGTGTTAGCAATTCTTTCTGAGAGCCTCAATTGTCAAAAGTCTCAAATTGTTCACCGAGTTTCTGGGAGGAATCTAAGTTTCTACAGTTTGAAGAACTTATGTTTCCCAGTGTTGGCCCATTTTAGAAGAAATATTCTCAATCTTGGTGAATATTAAGCTTCTATGGAATTGAATTTTTTCTCCAATTTCTTTGCTTTGTCCAAGAGGAAGTGATATTGCATTGCTTTCGTGGTCTTCATTACCATGGTTTCAGCTTTGCGTAAATTTGGCCCAATGTGCTCTGCGTTATGTTTTCAAATTGCACAAGAGTATGAAACAAAAGCTTAAGGTAAACCAGCCTAAAGCCGCCAGCCTCCTATTTCCGCCATCCTATTTTTGGCCCCATTTCCGTCACTACACTCATCCAACTCCGCTCACTTTCCTGACAAAATCAGAGCATTGATATCACCAAGACTAATGTGTCAATTTTTCATTTGGTCCATACTTATGTACTAATAGATACATGGAAGGGTGGTTATGGGTTGTTGGTATGATGTTTATGACTCCAGTCTACAAGTGGTTTTGTAATTTCAAGGTTGACCTTCAAAAATTTGCAGAAATTACAATTTTGATTGAAAAATTATAATTCTACTTGAGTTTGATTTGCGAAACAAGCGCACACCTCTGAAAAATACATGCCCTTCTTCGAATTGGCCCCAATATACTTAGATTGTAAATCAGGGTGGTAATAGGCTTGTCTAACTTATTGAGGAATGAGAGGATTTTTAGAAATGTTTGTTGGCATGGGTTCATGGTATTGCAGTGAGCCAGACACCATTTTGAATGGGAAACAGGATTTCTCAGGCCTTGGGAGTTCCACTTCTGTTGCCACTCATGAGGTCTTTGGATTTCAAGAATCGAGGTCTCAGCCTTCATCAAGGACGTAAACCACTCGCAAGAAAAATCCCTTACGTTCTCCGGACGGGTTCTGTGCCGTAATGCCCAATTTTGCGGTGTTCTCCCCATAATCGAACATTATGGATTTTACATCCAACAACAAATTCTCATCCTGACTATTCACCCGATTTTGTTGATTTCCTGCAGCAGTTTACGTTGGGCAATGGCCCTTATTGTCAGGCATTTATTTGGTGCAATGCCCTCCACTGTGGACATTGCCCTATACAAAATGATCGAAATCCTTAAACACCATTGCAAAGTGCAAGTGAAGAAATCAAACTCCGGGTGTATGAATGGACTCCTGAGGTGGGATCGTGTGGCTGACGCAGGCGGTGTCTTGCCATCTCCTCTTGGTAGCACCAGATTTACATGTCCGCTTGTTGAATCTCCAGTCGTACGTAAACCTGGATTGAAAAAGGGCGCTGGAACTTTTAGAGCATAATTTCTTACTCATAATTTCTTACTCAATTAATTACTTATAAAGGACTGCAAGCATATTTCGTAAAAAAGTGTGCAAAGTTGAAATTCTCTAGTGAAGAAATGAAAAAACAGATTTGCTTATTAAAAAATTGAACCATGAAAAATTGAAATTAGACAATGGGAATGTTGTAATCTCAAGAACATCTAAAATTGCTTGTCCATTTTCCCTATACTGTAATGGCTCATCCAAGACTCTAATTGTTAGTTTTCCCTATATTATGAATAATTCTTTGTAGTTGTTCTATAGACGCACCTATCTCGCTTGTCTATTGATTTGACAACAATGAAAAGAACAAGATACGATTCAATTTCAATCAAATGGTGGATACATTGATGTACAATTTTGGATGTACAATTGTCATTTCACTAGCTATTGTCAAAGAGATATGGAAGTGATGGATGCTGGAAGCATCTTTCTTCAAAATTTGTGAGTTGGTATGTAAGAATATATGTGTAGGTATTCTATTTTGGTGTCAGAACATGCATGTGCAGTCTGTCATATTGTTTAGATTGAAAGTCTACCATAAATAATCAATGTTGTTAGCAAGATCATTTCAAAGGGAAGTATGCTCCTTGAAACCAAAAAAAAAACATGCATAATTCGGATTCTGTAGATGTAATTCTTTGGATTTCAACAATGGAAAATCTCAAAAACACTGACTTTAAGGATTGTAGGATTATATTACTTGAAGTTTACAGAAAAGTTATTTTAGTCATGCTTGATTAGGTCTACAAACGTTAAGTAAATTCTTTCTAGAGTGGGATTCACACTATATATGTTTGAAATTTTTTACCAATGCATAGTTTATCATGTCGATATATACGTTCCTAATTTCAAAAGTAAAAGGATTAGAAAATTATGTTGCCTAGAGTTTGCCTATCTTACCTTAATAACTGTAGGTTCACCCGGTTTGTTGGTATGCATAGCAATGTAACTCCCCTCCCTAGGAAGGTATTATCCTCTAAAAGATAGAAAAGAGGTCTTTGAGAACTAAAGAATATAGTGTAAAAGAGTGGTGCAAAAGTCCCATATTAGCACTAGCTTAGTGCCTATATGTGCATTTAACATCACTCTCTTATACTATTTCTTGGTGCTCAAATACCTCTTTCTACTAGTATTTTTTAGATATATTAGAGAGTTGTAGTTACAAATTCAAGAACCATGGCTCGCTAAGCAAGCATATAATATAATTTTGGCCACTATGGAGATTTCTTTTTCAAGAATGCATAAAGAACCCTTCCCTCATTGAAATATAATGTTATGAAGTATATCAAATAGTGAAATTAGGTTTCACATCATTGATTTCTTGAAATTTGACACTATATAAATACTTACTTATTTTGTAGAAAATTGCACTACTTCAATAATTCTTTGAACGATGCCAATGACATTTACATGCAAAAGGTCTATAATTGTACCTGCCTCTTTATAAATCCACATAGTGTATAGTTGTGTCAGGTCTAAAAAGCGTGTAAGGCCCACAAAATATACAATAGTATTTTTTGAATTGTTGTTATTATTGTGATTGAGGATGTTGGATTATTGATATTTAGTACACCTATTATTATGACTTATTCCTTGAACAACGCCACGGATGATTAATGTTCAATAGATGATAAAGACCTCTTCTTTATAGGATAGAAGAATACATATTCATAGTTTGGAATTTTTTGTTGAAAAAGGAGGTTTTGCACATTAGTTTAACCTCCAATGAATGTTCTTGGGTTTTTTGAAGCAAAAGAATCACTGAGAACCAAAAAGGATGAGTTCCATGGTGACTAGCCCATCCTTTAAGGAATTAGAAATTCATAACTCTTCAGTTTTATGATATTTGGTACAAATAGTATATGGTAACTAATTTTGTGGGAACCCGGACCCTTTTACTTGCCAAGAAAACCAAATAAAAATATGATAAAATTGCATTGGAATTGATTAATCCTCTTCTTGACATTGATTCTAGCAATTGGAAGTTGCCTCTCTTTTGTTCTACTCCATTTCCTTTCACCACCCTTAGAGGTTGTACAAATTGCATATATGTAAATTAAGATTTCATCACATTGTTGCTTTGCATATGTTTTAACCTTTTGAACATGTTCTTGGAACAAAGAAGTTATATAGTGGATGTGCCATGAATACTTAGAGAGTAACCAATTGGGGTTGAAAAGAAAAGCATTCTAACCACTTTTTGTAACCAAATATAGTGCCACTTTGTTCTTTGGAATAAAAGATATGTAGATTTTAAATATCCAAAAACATTATACACCAAACAAATGTGGACGCATTTCAACTGAAATTCAAGGTAGGGTTTCTTCTTATTCTACCCAATTCTTGTTTGGATCCTTTTCAACCAAATTGTTCTTGGGTTTAGCTTAGTTGAGCTTTGTGCTAGCAATTCTTATTGAGTGCCTCAATTGTCAAAATTCTCAAATTCTTCACCAATTTTCTGGGAAGAATCTGAGTTTCTAGAAGGATCTAATTTTTGTAGTTTGAAGAAATTTGGTTTCTAAGTGTTGGCCCATTTGAAGAAATATTGTCAATCATGATACATTACAAAAAAAATCAGTCTTTGGGAGGTCTACTTCCCTTTACAAAAGGGTTGTGAGTTTCCCGCAATGGAACTCATAGCCACTTTGACCACTATTCATAAACAGTGACAACAATAAAAAAATAATAATAATATATTAAAATATTAAAAAATATTAAAATCAAAATAAAAGAGTAACAATAATAATAATAATAAATTATAATAATAAATTAATAAATTAAAATTAGTTTTAAAATAATTTAAATAATAATTAAATAAAATTCCGGTTGACGAAGAAATTTCAGCCACATTAGATTTGGAATTTTTGAATTTTTGAATTTATTTTTATAATAATATTCTTTTCATTTTTTTGAATATTTTCTAAATTATATTACTAAATTGTCTCGACCAAATTAGACACTGCAATTCGCTGGCCCAAAATAAAAAATAAAAAATCTTTTTTTTTCCATTTATTTGGTTAGCGTTCCCTACTGTCTAGGAACTCACAGACCTCCGGAGGCCTCAGTTTTCTTGTAATGAATATCAAGCTTTTGTGGAAAAAAATTCATTTTCTAATTTTCTTTGCTTCGACGAAGAAGAAGTGGTCTTGCGCACATTGCTTACATGGTCTTAATTACCAAGGTTTTTGCTTGCATGAATTTGGCCCATGTTGCTCTAACTAAACTAGGGTTTCAAATTGCACCTCTTGGTCTTCAAACAAGAGCTTATTGAGGCGTGAGAGAATTCTCAGAAATGTTTGCACATGGGTCATGGTGTTAGAGCGAGCCAGACACCATTTTGAATTGGGAGCTCCACTTTTGTTGCCACTCATGAGCTTTTTGGACTCTAAGAATCGAATTCTTAGCCTTCATCAATCATTATTATATATTTCTTTGTGCTTTAGGGTTTACCCTAGAAGGCAACATAACATTGTGTACTCCAAAATCGGGGGAAAAATTTGAGCCCAACTAGCAAATATCTAATGTTTTTTTTTTATAGGGAAACAAATTATCAGTGATAATCTTCAACTATTTCTTGTAGTTTTATTTAAAATATGTTCTTTTTGACATATTCACTAGTTATTTGCTTCAAATTTTGGTTTTCAACCGGTGATTTGGAAAATGAACTAGCTCATAATACACTAATTGTTGGTTCTCCCCATTCATTGGTATATAAACAATGTAGCTCCTATCCGTAGGAAGGTATTATTCTTTAAAAAGTAGAAAAGAGGTATTTGATTACCAAAGAATAGTGTTTAAGTGTAGTGCCAAAGCCCCTTATGAACAATAGCTTGGTGCCCATATGAGCATTTGGCATCACTCTCTTAAACTATTTCTTGGTGTTCAAATACCTTTTTCTACTAGTATTCTCTACTCTAAATACTTGAAACGGATTTAATTATAAATTCAAGAACCGTGGTTGGTTGAGCAAGCGTATTTTGGCCACTATAGAAGTCTCATTTTCAAAGATGCATAAAAGACCCTTGCCTCATTGGTAAACAATGTTATAAAGTAGGCAAAACAAACCATCCATCTATTACATTAATACTTTTATCTATACTATTACCTATAGTTAATAGACTTCATCTATATTTTGGCAATTCATCATGTGGTTTTTTCCCCTTTATTCTAGTGTTATAGAAGCCAATGTTGAAATTAGGTACAATATTGGCAATAAATTGGGAAAAAAATCAATGTGTCAGATATAAAGTAGGTATCAACAAATATTTGGATAGACAAAGAATTAATTTTTCAATGCCACTACTAATGGATCTAAAATGGATTTTGGAGAGGAATTGAAAATCCAAATTTGTCTTTTTAAGAAGGTGAACTAAATACATCACTAAAGAAAATTCCTAAACTTCATAAGATGTTCTAAATATTTTGATATATTTCATTGTAGACATAGAAGTATCATGTGTACTTTTGAACATTTTATAAATATTTTCACTCTTTAGTGTTCTAATAATCCTAAACTTTTTGAAAACCACAAGTAAAGAAATGTGAAATTTTAGAGCTATATATCTCTGAGTATAAAAAATCTACAATTGAATGTGACCAAGGTGCATCTTGTTTTTGGAAACATAGACATTACAAAAAATATGAGGCCTACAGAAGGCCGCTAAGCTTGGTGATATAATGGGGAAAAAAAAATCAAAATTAAAAAATGTGACGTAGTCGCATTTCGACCACGTTAGCGCTGTCAGCGCCACATCATTTTAAAATAGTTTTATTTTATTTTTTCAATTTTAAGATCTACTACAATTTTTTAATTGAATTTTTAATGTAATGTTTATTTGTCAATAGGGCCAAATGTGAAATAAATGAAATGGCAAGAATGCTTTAATTATCCAAAATTCCAAACAAAGTAACATACTGACATTGCCTATTTATGCCCCTAGACAAATAGTTGGCATTCAACAAAATGGTCAACATCCAACAAAGCCTCTCTGTCAATAATTTCTATGCTCAATTATAAGTATCATGATTTCTTACAAAAGAAATAAAAAAAACAGAAAAAAACAAATTACAGATTCTAATCATATATGACGTACAATATTCTACAATTCTTAATTTCTAGGAATGTCAATCTACATTACAACACATGATGACAACAAAAATGTTCACTTTGCTAAAAAGATTCTTATACAATGCTAAAGTGCACTACAACTACATTGACCCAATGATTGGGAATTTAATATGTAATGCTATGATTGCATTTATACAAGTGTCTTAGTGATTACATCTTATTATTGAATTGTGTGTATGTGTGTATGTGTGTATGTGTTTGTGTAAATGTTTGTAAAGCATATGACAATAGTCATTGTTAAAAACTGATGGTGCCTTCTTTGTGATAGTTGATTAGATTATAGAAATAGTGAATGAGAGCAAGACAATTGTAAAGACTATAGTCATAAAGCTGAATGATATACAATGAAGATGACTATAGTTTGTTGGTTGAGTGAATATGGAAATTTTTTTAGAGTAGAGACTATGGTCTAAACCTTTGAATATAGAAATGAATGTTGTCCACAAAATATGACTATTGTAAATATATATGAGACTGATGTATAGAATTAAAGAAATTTATAGTGAGAATTTATAGATGTTGAAGTATAAGATCATGTGAATGAATTTAATAAGTAAAAGACCATAAACAATTGAATATACATTTTGATTTGTATGTTTAATACATGCAAAGAATTTTATATTTAGCATATGACCTAAGGTGCAAAAAAAAGACCATTGGTTTTTCAAAAGACTCCCACTTAATTTATTTCTTTGGACTTTGTTATAGAGAAATATTCAAATTACAACATGAAGTTCAAAACTCTTCTAAACTGAAAATGTTTCAAAATCATGTCCTAGACCTCACTGAAATACATCACAAACAAATGTGGAATGGAGCGCAATTTACCTCAAGCCTCAAAAGAATTATATATATAATGTTACAAAATGAGTGTGCCAATCTATCTTGTTGCTAACCTTGTCCAATCAAATCCTTACTTCATGTAAATATATGAGAGCATAAAATTATCATGGATAGTTGAAAATTTTGGACTCACTAAAGTGTACAATACACTTATATATTGCAAGCAACACATCGGAAGGGACACCTATGCTTCTTACTTTAAGTCTAATGCTTTAATCTAGTACACTTTCGTTGTTGTAGAGTTGGACATGTGAATGCTATGATTGCAGATATATACTCTTCCATGAATTGAATGCCTTTGGATTTCTAAGATCTTTCTAAAATCTTCAACATTTACATCATTGGACAAATGACAAATTGACAATTTGCAAAGTTTTTTAATGCTTAAAAATAATTGAAAATCATTTAAAATTTGGAGACTTAGAACAAGTATACGAGATAATGAATTAAATTAACTACAGTTGAAAAGATAGAAAGTGAAGGCAAAAGAAGGTGTAGTGGTGGCAAAGAATGCCAAAGGAGTAGATGAGTGAAGCTTTGCCATTGGAAGTGGGACTCTTGACAATCTAAACAACTACACATGTTTACATTTTTGCACTCCTAGCCCCTTAGTTATGCATTAAAGATCCAAGAGAAGAAGAGACAAAGATCTAAGATAAAAAATAAGAACCAAAGGAATGAGCAACTTGGGTTCTGAAAGAGCAAGCGCCAAGCGTCCAAAACTACTATAAGCAAATTGAGTTAGAAAGTGAGAGCAATAGTGGAAAATATCATTTGACGACTTGGCTCAAGATCCTAAATCAAAGTAGTAGGGGGTGAAAAATAGATTATAGGTTGTACAATTGTAGGATTAAGTCTTGAAGGTTAGAATATCAAAGATTTGTTACGGTTGTTCTAAGATAAAAAGAATTTGCTTTGAGAATGAGTCCCTTGGAGTGGAGTCACATGCCTATGCACACAAATGTTGTTAGTATTGATTCCTCCAACAAGTAGTGTTACACCACATCTAACAACCAACATCAAATTTTGGTTACTAATAAAAACTAGAGCATGAAGATAATACTAGTACTCTATATTAGGTCTGATTTAGACATAAACTAAATGTTTTTACAAATGTCTAAATTTCTAAAATATTAAAAGTGCAACAATTCAAAATATTGTGTACAATTTTCATCTACATTGCTCTATTTATTGAATATTTAAATATTTGTAAATAATTATAAAAATAAAATTTTATATTTCGCAAATCTAAGTTAATCATAATCATTAATTTGGAAATAAAAAGGTCCTAGCAAGAATTTTTAAAGCATTTGAAATGCAATATTGATAATTTTAATATTGTATATTCTTGCCAAAGTTTCATGCTACGTAGCCCAATGTAGATTTTTATGTCTAAGATCTCTTCATTTTCAAACAAATCATCTTCATCACAAATTTCAGGGCGTGTGAATATGGTGCATTGAAATGCTATCAAGATAATTTGGTGCCAACCTTCATGCCAACTCAGTATCAAAGTGATTGGAAAAATGACACTGAAATAGTCCTTGTTGTCAAAATGGCATCAAAATAATTTGGTCTAACTTATTTGATGTTTATCCTTTGCTCCTTTCTCACACTGCATCTAAACTTACATCATTATAAGATATATCACTAAACAATGATGCCTAGGAATTTATTTTCATAGCATCTAACAAAATTCCTTTGCAAATGGTCACATTTTTCTACATTAATGATCAAATCAATCTCAGATCATATATTTTTCCAAGAATCTAACAACCAAGTGTACAAATGTTCATGCAAAGCTCCTATATACCAACATAAGTTGAACATCGAATGGGGCATACTTTGCAATTATTGTCGAATTGAAGCAACTAGACACTTCCAAAAATATGATGTAAATCAACACTTCAAAGGCCATTGAAGTAGCACATCCATTGGATGTAATTTTGACGTATAATTTGCCGGGATAAATAATACACAAATTCAAGGATATTTTTCCTCCATCCATGTTAAGAATTGAAAGTCTCAGATTTACAAATGGATCAACAGTTTGTAATCCAAATCATTTTTGAGTAGCAAAGATGACAGGTCTTCAAGTTGGACCAATGATTTTTGTCATTGAAAATGAAATCCATGATCTAGACATATCCTTGCAAGTGAAGGCTTTAGCAAACATTGACTTGCTTCATTTGTAAATATTATTTGCATCAGAAGCAAGTGACCAATAACATTTGATGTCACATATGCAATACCTTATTGTTTGTCTTCCATATCTTATGACTTTAATGTCCTTTGGATCTTTCTTTTCCATATCACTCCCTAGCCACTGATACCAAATGCATTTTTGAAATAAGATGATGAAAATATAATTGAATTAAACTTGTAAGTAGTTGAATACATACTTGACACTAACATTCAAAATAATTAAAGTACTTAGCATACCACAACATGACTAAAAAAATTTAAGCTATTTCAAATTGAATGAAAACTAAGTACAACTAACAAAACTTTCAAACGAATTGGGTGTGAGGGGAGTTCAATATTACTTTATTAAACCTTCAAGCTACATTAATCACAGAACACTGTAATGTTGAGAGTCTCAAACAAGGCAAAAGAAATATGAAAACAATGCAATAATTGTTTGATCAATATTGATTGCTAAAGTTGGAGGAACGCCATACATCTTCATTAGATAGGCAACTCTACGTGCTATAAATTTACCATAAATCTCCAATCTATAGGAAGTTTGCAACATATTCTAGTTGCATGCCCATAAATCCAATTCAAGTGATCTTAAACCCTAGAATGCTAGGCTAGTCACCGTAAAAATCATTGTTTCTGGTATTAGTGTGAATCATTTGCATAAAAAAACTCAAGAGCACCCATTGGAGGTCCAACTATTGTACAAGATCTCCCCTTTTTACACAAAATTCTAAAGATTAACATCTATACTTTTGTCTTACATAGAAGGATTCTTTGTCATCCATCGAACACTTAGTATTTGCAATAGCGTTATAAAGTTAACAAATTTTTGTGCCAAGCTCACTAAGATTTTGAAAGTTTTCAACAATGCTGGGGCATGATGAGAAATAAATTAGTGGCTGATGGTTTATATAATTCCTACATTTAAAGCTTGGCTTGCATCTCTCATATCAGGTAACTTAGCATGTCACATATGATCTTCACCACATTTAGAAGGAAGTGCACCATCATGACAAGCTGAAGGTGTAAACTGAGAAAGGTGAAAACACCCAAAATTGTCAAAATAAACAATTTGGCATAGTTGGAGGTACCTTTTTCAAGAAATAAAAATCATTTTTGTGGTATTAAAGTTGAACATAATAAAATTTTGAAAAAAAAGGGATTTTTGGATAAGACATACATTTACTACAAATTTTCAGAGTGAAAGCTTCCTAGGCCTTTAAAACCGTTGTTGAAAAGTTTTGCGGTTGGTCCAGAAAAGCAAGGGGCTTCTGGCTATAGTGGTCCTTGTGTATATTTTTAGTCAATAATTCAAATACATATTTATGTATAATATAATATATCCTCCTCCAAATATTTCTAATTCCTATACAATATATCACTATATCCTAATATATTTTCTCATCTTCTAACCCTTTTATATACATATTGCAATCTTTGTTGCCTTTAAATAATATTTTTTATCTGATTAAATTAAATTAAATAAATTTAAAAACATAAAAGCTAACGTAAAGCTATATTAAAAATAGCTATCAATTGACTTTTGAATCAACTTATCCGCAATTATAGAACTAATACAAAAAAGATATAGATGTCTATTTTTAATTAATAGATGGCTCCTATCACAACACTGTCATATAGCTTGGTCATGAAACCAAAATCTAGATAATAAAAAGTCAACCAATTGTCATCAAATAGGGGGACACTTTTAATGAAAGTCTAGATACTTGTTAGGAACGGGTATAAGTAAGATTTTGGATGTTTTCACCTTATGTTGTTGCACATGAAGAATGCATAAGAAATAAACCACTCATAGGATGACCTTCTTAAAGATACTTAGAAGGACCTTCACTTGATCCAAGCTTCCTATTTGTGCAATTTATTTATTTATTTTTAAACAAAGAATTTTAGAATAAAATATTAAAGAAAACCATGATTAGATTTTCTTTGTAAGTCAAAAATAAGATCAATAGTTCTCTAGTACAAAGGAGTCTTTAAATTACCAAACCTAAAAACGTAGGCGTAGTTTCAAAGCGCCACATGGGCACTAAAATGGCTAATGCTCATATAGGTCTTTGGAATCATACATACCTTTGCACAATAGTTCAATGCTCCAAGACTTCCTTTCTACTAAAGTATGCACACCTATAATCAATATTTTCAAAATTTAGACACCTAATTTGGACCAAATATTAACCTCTAAAAGCCCATTGTCCCTTCGGGGGACAAATGCATTTTTGGGCAGGTACCTACAGGCTGAAATTTTGTCGTGATTCTTTGAAACTTTTTGAGAAGGTGAAGAATTGAGAGAGGTATGTGGCGGAAAAGAAAATTTGAAATCGGACCTTTGAATGAGAAGTTATGCCACTTCTTGGAATGCGTGGGAAAAGAGGGCAGCAAAAAAAATTTGCAAAATTTGAATTTTTTTCTTAAATATTTTTTTCTCATGGATTATATTTTTTTCTATGTGGAAAGCTTTGATTCATTTCAGTTGGATTTGCTATGAGGAAGTTATGGACATTCTTGTTTTTTGGACAATTAGAGCATCTTCTTGAAAAAAATAACTAGTAGGATTCATTTCGGAATGCAATTTTTGTAATTTTTCAATTTTTTTTTTGTAATGGTGTAGTTTTCTTGCTAGAACAATCTTACCATTGGGATTAGTGCATTTTAATTCCATAAGAAATAAATGAATATTTTAAATTTTCCTTCTATCTCGTACCTACTTTTCTACTTAACAATTTTTTAAAGAATGAAAATTAAGTTTTTTTGAATTTTTTTTTCCTAGATTCTCAATTCAATTCTCCACTATAAAGATTTAAAGACCAAAACGCTATAGTGCAAAAATTTTAAGTTAAAAATGTTTAAAGTCAAAAATCTAGTCCCGCAATGTGTTGAAAATCTTGTTTTTTCCACTTTAAGCGCACATATCTTGCAATTTGTGCGGTCCATAATTCTGAAATTTTTTCCACACATTCTCATACTAGTTAGCTGTATGATCCTATGTTTAGATGTGCAAAGAAAACATTTTTAATTTTTTTTCACTCTTTGCTAAAAAAATGGTAGTTTTGGGTGTTTTTTGGCAGAAAAAAGGCCTTGGGCCTTTAGGGGTTAAGTGCCATTATAATCTAGATATTGATTACACAAGATGTGCACAATTAAAGCATAAGAGTCTATGAGAGTGTAAGCTCCTAATTCGTCACTTGGGAGTCATAGTTTTTTTTTTTTTTTGTAATTGTGCAATTTAAGTCATAAAAATATACAAAAAGACCAAAAAAGAGTGAAAGACCAAACTTGAGTTGTTACATACTCATGCAGTATTTGGTCAATAATAGGATTTTTCCCCTAATAGATCCCTAAATCCCGCTTGTAAATAGGTTAGAAACTAGGAAGTAGCGGGAATACAAAAGTTTGAAATGTTTGAGGGTTCTTACCCAAAATAGCCTGAAATGTTGTGCATGTGATTCTACCTGGCTAAAAGTGGTTCGAAGGAAGCCTAGATGAGTCTTGAGATAGATTCCCCAGGGGAGGTTTCAATTTATCTATTCCACCGTTGAAATAGTAGAAACCCCAAATGTTAGCCTACAAAGGTTATTTTCTCAAGATAGGTCAATGGAGGAATCTACGGCCGCCGGATTGTGCTCTTGGTTCGGAAACATGCCAGGAAGTCAAAAGTGGAATCCATCCTCTAAGATTCCCTTGCATGGGAAAGATTCTTTGACTTCCAGTTACTTTAAAAGAGATGGAATTTCCATCCAGACCAACGTATGAGGGATGAAGAATTATGAACTTGCACATCTCTTGAAAAACTCTATAAGAGGTTCCCCGAGAAGTTTTGGAATTTTTTGACTTAGGAAAATATCCCTTTGGATGGTCAACCGCTTAAATTAACAACTAAAAATTCATGGAAATTTTCCAAATTGCGGTAAAATCTCATAAAAAATCAAAAAAGCTTCTTTTATATTAATAATATGCTCTGATAAATTTCATGGTGTTCCAATAGCGGAAGGTGGCCCAATCAACAACATTCTTCCAAATTAATCATGTGGCGGGATTTGCGTGAAGTTGATCAGCGTCTCGGAAGCATGCAAAGTTGAAATCAAGTCAACAAGGGGTCTTTTCTTACTCCCTCAGACATTCCTGACAATCCTAGCTAATTACTTTAGTCAGAAAAGGCCAACTCCAGAATCTAGATTTTTACCTTTTTACTGGCCTCAGTTAGCGCTAACTTAGGAGAGGTTTTAGACGTCGAAATAGGGGGTAGGGAGATATTTGGACTAAAAATGGCCTTTTGAAGCCATTGGCGCAATCCGTTTGAAGTTCTAAGGCAAACTCCAAAAGATACAATATTGGACCAACGTAAAACCCAAATACCGTGAAAATCTTAAAGATAAGGATGAAAATCTAAGTTGATAAGGTTACCTAAGTTACTTGAGGGAGGTGAGCTCCTTGGGAAACCTATAAAAGCGGGCCCATTTTCCTCTCACACCACCACTACTCTTGTTTTGGGTCCATGGGTCCATGGGTCCAAATTATATTGGATTTTTTGGCGTTTTTGCCAAAGAAACTTCCATGGTGTTTTTGAGCACTTTGTGTTCCGTTATTGTTTAATTTTCAGTTCTTGAAGGTCTTGGGGGTCCTTCTTTTTTTTGTGTGTAAAGCTCCTGTGGTGTCTTGTGTATTATTTGGCTTTATTTTGAGTCATTTTAGTCACTAACTTGTAAAGTGGAGTTGTTTGGTTGAAATACTAATTTGGGCTTGGAAGCTCTTGATTATTGTACTAATCCTAAAGCTATCCCCTCCATACCTTAGCACCGCTCCTTTGGAGGGCCTTTAGTGTTTGAGTTGATATTACTAGTCTACGTGTCTTGTACTAACATCTGAGGCTTGTTTCCCCCAAGTCGGGGGCTTCTTGAGCTTTCTTTGAGAGTCTTTTTGTGTGTGTCTTCTTCCCTAGGACGGCGAAGCTTTGAACCCCCTTGTATGTATATTTTCTAGAAACTAGGATTTTTCTTTTTTGAAGTTACCTCTAGATGTGTGGGCCCCCTTCCAAGACGGTAGAGCTTTGAATCCTCCCAGAGTTGTTATGTCCTAAAGTTTAAAGTCCCATCTTTGAAGTTGCTTCTAGACGTGTAGCCCCTCCTCTTAGACGGCGAAGCTTTGACTTTCAATTCCCTTTAGCCCTAGAGTGTGTGTTAAAAACTTGCCATACGACAAAGCTTTGGACCCACGGGTAAGGGAATCCTAGAATTGGTGTTAGACCCAACTTAATAGCGAAGCCTTGAACCCCCCAAGTGATTTTTCCCAAAGTTTAGTTTCCAAGATAGCCTTGGAAACCTTCAAAGTTTAGCATCCAAGAACTTAGGAGTTGTGGCAAACAAAAGCTCATGTAGAATTAGATTAGTTAGACATTTGGCTTCTCTTTGGTCAAGTGTCCTCTAGGCCATTTTCGTCAACACTCATCAAAATTTTGTACGAAAATGAGAAATAGTCAGTCCGAGCTAGCTAGCAACCCAAGCAAGCCAGCAATCCGAGCGAGCAAGCCAGCCATTCCAAGCAGCCAGCAGCGCGGCTCCATCGGCCAGCAACTGTGCCTCCAAGCCGTGCCTCCAAATTTTTTTATTTTTTTATTTAGTTCTTTTCTAATCCTCCTTTTCTGGGGGAAAAACCAAGCCCAAAGAACAAGAAAAGCTAATTAGGAAAGGGAGGAGGGTTAAACTAGAAATTAGAATAGTGAGTGTAGAGGTTAGCTTGTAGAAGTAGAAAATTATCAAAGTAGAAGTAGGAAATTATCAAAGTGGAAGTAGAGGTAGGACATAGTAGGAATATAGGAGGGGAAGGACTAGGTTGGGAAGGAGAAATTGTGTTGAAGTAAAAAAGTAAGTTGCAAACTTACACAATCACTCCATGCACAACTCACACAAGCTCCCCACAAACCACAAAAACTAGGAATTTAGAAATTACAACCAAAGAGGGAGATGAAATAGGAGAGAAGGTCACAAGTAGATAGATTAGAGGAAATCCCCCCAACCATTGGTGTCCATTGAAAATGAAAGTATAAGAATAAAAAAGAACGTGCCGTCATATGTAAGAAGTTAGGAGCCAAAATCATGGTGTAAGAACTTTGGGAAGCAAAGTCATTTGTGTAAGGGAACAATATAAAAAGAAGGAGAAAAGTAAGAAAAAGAAGAAAGAAACCCCGCTAGATCTGCTATTCTTCTTCAATTCTTCCCCGAACCAAGAATCACTCAAGGAATTGCACAAATATCAAGAGAAGGGAACATGGCCAAGGAGGGGAATCTTGACCACCTTATCCAAGATCTTCAATACGAGGTGGGCCACTAAAAATCCCACTTTTCCTTATTTAAACTCTTCTAATTAGCATAATTAGAAGGGGACCGAGAGCTAGAGTAGCTTAGACTACTAGTCAGGTCAGATTTTGGTTAAAAATTAGAAACTAGAGGTCTAGGGGTTTCCAAAAAGATAAACCACATCAAATTTCAAGTTAAAACAAGAAAGTTACAAGTGGTTGAAGTTTATGTAAGAACCAGATGAACTCAAACCAAATTCATCCAAGAGGTTAATATTCTAAGATTTAACCCCTAAAGGCCCATTGTCCCTTCGGGGGACAAATGGGATTTTGAGCAAGTACCTATGGACTAAATTTTTATTGTGATTTTCTGAAAATTTATTTGTGCTAGAACAATCTCACCATTGAGATTATTGCATTTTAACTCCATCTAAAAGATATTAATATTTTAGATTTTCCTTCTATCTTGTACCTACTTCTACTCAACAATTTTCTTAAGAATGAAATTTAAGTTTTTTTTAATTTCTTTTTTTTCCAAGACTTTGAACTCAATTCTCTACTAGAGAGATTTAAAGCTCAAAACTCTATAGTGCAATAAATTTAAGTTACAAATGTTCAAAGTCAAAAAATCTAGTCCCGCAATGTGTTGAAAAACTTGGTTTTTTCACTTCAAACGTAGATATCTTGCAATCTATGCTGTGAAAAATTCTAAAAAATTTTCCACACATTCTCATACATGTTAGGTATAAGATCCTACGATTAAATGTTCAAAAAAATCAGTTTCTAAATTTTTTTACTCTTTGCTCTAGAAATGGCAGTTTTGGGAGTTTTTGGGCAGAATAAAGGTCTTGATCCTTTAGGGGTTAAGAAGTAGGGTTAATTTAGAAGGGGAAAGAAAAAAATAAAAGTCAACTTAGGAAATTAAGGCAACGGAAAATAGTGGATGTGGTTCCAAATACAAAGTTATCAATCAACTTTCATCCATCAGTAAGTTAGGTCAATAAAAGTCAAATTCAAAATAAAATAGTAAATTAGGGAAGATAAAAGTGAATTCGTAAAAACAAGAGCGCAAAATCAACCAGGGCCAGTAAAAATCCAACAAATATTTATCAATGGGATAAATTAGAGTTAATCGGATAAAATAGGACAACTTTTTCTAGTAAAAAGTTAAGGTCCTAAATAGTTAGAGCAACTCCAATCAGATCTTGGATAAAAATCCAAGTGAAACTTAAAGCGGGAACCATCAGAAAACAATGGATGAAGTTTGATGGAACGAGTATCGGTCAAACTTCGTCCGTATCCAACTTTTGCTAGGAATGTCCAATTCCAGTGAATCTTAGGGTTCTGGAAATGGCATGAAGTCCTCTATCATTTAACAATGCTAAAATTAGACTATAGATTAGGAAAATCCAGAACCCTTGCGGCTCAAATAGCTAGGACACTTTAGTTGTAGGTAGTTGTAGGACAAGATGTTTGAGGCCTTTTTGCAAGGGGATTGGATGTTTAGCAGTTAGGAAAGTTCCATTGCTTGGAACACACAATGGATCGACGTTTAGGCAACCACTTAGGATAGGATTTCATGATTAAAAACAGAACCTGGTTGTGTACAATTATTTCCCAAGGGTGGATAAATAAGCGCCTTTAGAGAGCCTACTTTGATTTTGAAACAAGTAGAGATCTAGAAGAGTTCATTGTAGCAAAAATCTTACAAACCATGGGAAAACTCATAAAAAATATTGAAAGACATGAAGATTAAAATATAGAAAAACATATTTTTGACATAGGATATTAAGAAAGTGGTTTCAATAGTAAAAAATAATGAAGGTATTGTGCCAATATGGGATATTTTTTTTGTTTTACAATTAATGTAGATATGCCAAAATTGGTTGAGATGGCCTAACAATGAGCTTAGATAGAATATCCATGTCTCCCACTTTGTGAACAAATACATTTTTTAGGTTTTTGATGTAATTATAGGATGTGCAACAGATTCTCTATATAGTTTTGGAATGTTTGGGTTTGGCGTGAATTTTTTGGTCTTGGATTCAGTGGTTGGACGCAATGGCATTGTCAACATTCGCCTTACTTGAAAAATTACCTTTGTTTGTCACCTTCTATGCTTTTGCATTTGGTAATTGTAGCTTGGAATATTTCTTAGCTTGCACAATGGTTGCAGTTTTAGGGTTTAGGGTCTATAGTCTCCAAATTGTAGATGTGTGGTAATGTTGGATGTTTTCTTGACTTCATGCAGAAAGCCAATTTTTGGCATCAAGTTTTTGTTTCTTCCAAATCATGTCATATTTCTTTTCTTTTATTGGAGTTAAGCCAAAAGCTTTCAATTTGAATGTAGTTGTTTGGAATATGCAAACGTGACTATGTAATTGAATTTGGAGGTGCAAAAATTGTGTACAAGCTTTGGAAGTACTTATATCATGGAAATATTAATTTTTTTGTGCTAAAGAGCTCCATTATATAGAAGTTGATAGGATTTGTATGGTTTTTTTCTATAGACAATGGTTGCATATGGGAGGAAGATTTAGAGTTCCTTGTTTTCTAGAAGTTGCATTGAATTAAAGAAACTTAGGACAACAGCAGAACTCTCAATAATTGTATTTGTGAAAATAATTTTTTGAATGGAAGAGGTTCCCCTTGTGACAATGTATCTATTATGTTTGTTACACCTAAATCTTTGCTTTTTATGCTTCTTGTCCAATTGAAGTTGATGTTGTCAGTCTTTTGATGTTTTTTTGAATTACTGAAATTATGTTGTGCTCTTGAAAACAAATATTATAGAAGTTGACAGAATTGAATCCTTGGGTCCTACATGATTTGGATTTTAAATTAGTGCTTAAAATGTTGTCTGGCTTGCACAAGGAAAGGCTTGTAGGAAGGATTGAGGTAAGTGAGCCTATTGTGGGCAAAAGTATGTTAGTGGTGTATATTTCAGAGCTTGGATGTACACCACCATTACATTTTTCAAAATGAGATTTTGCCCACAACGACTCACTTACCTAATAACAATGATTTATGTAAAAAATGCAAACATTCTAAAAATATATAATAAATTATACGTAGCATACCCCCATTACAAGAATTATGAACCCTGCAAAGGGTTGCGAGTTTTTGATTTTTGGCACCCCGCAATGCAATTACAGAATAAAAAATATAAAATTTTGGAAAAAAATTTATTAAAAAAATTAAAAAATCTGACGTGGCACTAGTAGTGCTATGTCAGCACCCAACTTTTTTAAAAGAAAAAATAATTTTTTATTTCTATTTTTTTCCATAATTACACTGCGGGGGTGCAAAATTTGCGGCCCTGTCAAAGGTTGAAATTTTTCCTAATGATCCACAGACATTGTTAAAATTTTTTATAAATAATGCAAGGCTATCACTTAAAGACTATTGTTATAAATTTAAATATGTCAAGGGTATAGAAAATTATTGGTGCAAAAAATAATACCCCTAGAAACCATAATGGTAGTGGACTCTTCAAAAAATCCTCTGGCTAGAGATATTTCTTTAAAAATCAATAACAAATCCATATAATGTCCAAAGGATGTCCAATGTATTAGAATCTTCTTCTAATTTCCAAGAAGATCCATAAGAACCATTTTTGTAACTATGTTCATTTGTATTCAATGACTATTATAAATATGCACATTTTAGTCGTGGTTCTGAAATTTCCAATTACAATTTTGTGAGGCTTTCAACAAATAGGCTTTGTCAACCTTGAGTTCATGATTTGTGATTAACTCTAAAAGGAGAATAGTCTGCATTGAATGTAAAAAACTCTTGTGAGATTTCTCGAATTTTCACAGAACTTTTAGATGGATTATGCCAATTTTTCTCAGCAAGGGTTTTTTCCCCTATAATCTATAACTTGTAAGAGTGAATTTTTGATAATCTAATCATGGAAGGAAGGTCTTCACAATCTTTGAGATCATTGTTTTATCTAAATTTAGTTGTTTTATCCTTTATTCTTTTCAATGATTGGTCATTTGACTATTTATGGAACACATTTAGTGAGCAAGGTTGCTAGAATATAGGAGACTAGTAGTTTGAGGGTCTTTTCAAAATAGATGTACAATTGAGCGTACTACATTGGGCAGCAAGGATGGAGATGCTTCAAGCTTATTGGCGTTGATTAACCCCTAAAGGACCAAAGTTTTTTTTCAAGAAGACATTATCAAAAACTATGGTTTTTTGGTATGTTATTCAAAAATGAAAAATGAAATTTTTTTTTGAAACTGAACCATACAAAATTGAAGTAAAGTGAAAAAAACAACTTTTTTTCATTCATTTGAAAGAGGGTCAGTAGACTTTAGGCCCTCTTGGAGTAAAACTTTTGATCTACAAGAAAATGAAGATTTTGACCCTTCATAAGTATATGATATTAGATTCACTCATGAAAATTTTTTAAAAGCAACTAAGATGTTTAGCTTATACTAAATCACCTTGCAATGTAAAGAGGTTAAGTGAATTGGCAATATACTGTCATTTTTTGATGCAATGAGGAAAGTTTTTATTTTAAATCTGAATGTTGAAAAGTTAGAAATAAACATTTGGAATATGCAAAAAAAGCTGCAAGAATTTTGACTTCACAGATTGCAAAATAATAGGATGCAAGTTTGAAGAGAATGTTTTTTTTTAAACCGTCCCAACATAAAGTTTGCCTCCTATTAGAATGGGATTTGAAGACTATAATTTATTTATTTTTGGACTATTGTATGCCATATTTTATTCGTTACATACATGCCAAATTTCAAAAGTTGATGAGCTTTTTTGCAAAAGATCCCCAAAAAAATTCCAAATTGCATGAGCTCAAAAAGTTCAAAAAGTTAAAGGCAACAATAACTTTTGATCCAGGCACTCAATTAGAAAATAAATTAGTTTTTCACCAAGGAGGTACATGTTTACACATTGTGCCCAAATTTTATAAACACCTAACCAAAAATGACTTCACAAGGAACCTAGTGCATATATTTTGCGTATGTTGAACAGACACTTGGTCCTTTAGGGTTAAGGTGGGCACACCCAAATGCACCATTGACCCTAAACCACCATCTTCACTCCATGTACATCTCCAAAATCAATTATGTACCTATGTAGAAGAAATTGTTTTAGAACCAAATTGTGTTCCTTCATAACTTTTGCATACGGTATCCAAATGTCATGTTTTTTGGTGTGTTGGAATCTCTTTTCAAGTGCCAAGAAGAGGGTACAAAATTTTACCATTCTAATAGTAGTAATTAGGCGCAAACGCAAAAAGTAGCGGTTTGGAGGTACCCACCTTACTTGAGCAAATCGCTTGGTTCCTTTTTAGCCAAAGTATCTCACCTTTAGTTTTCTGGTGATGTATCCATACCTTAAGTTAGGTTGTTTGTTTTGTTTGTTACGGTGAAATCCCCTGGGCCAATGGACCGTGCATCCTCCGGTTGCATTCTTGGTATTGTCAGAAAGCACTTGACAAGGAGGGGTGCATAGGCTTTCAATTGTTTCGTGGGGTTTAGACATACGATATTGAATTTCAAAGTTTCTATGAATTAAAAAATTAGAAAACTTCTTTTACTTTCATTTGGCTGTTGCAACGGCACAGGGCACACTATGCTCTTGTGAAATTCATCCATTTGCTTTTTAAAATTTGCTATTTCTAAAACTTCCAAGGGGACGGAGGCCATGAATGAATGCATCGGTGGCATCCATAAACCCAAAGCAAGCCCCCAAACGGTGCAGTGTCCACTAGCACACCAACCTGCGCCCGCTTTCCCGCACGCAAAGCCCGGATCCCGGCTATGTTCCCATGTTCCCATGTTCCCACCCGAGCTTGGCACGCAGTTCAGCTGACAAATTTAGCCCCGGAGAGACCGTTGGAAACTCCTGGAAAGAGCAAGCCTGCACCACGCCCCCAGCCTGACGTACTACATTACCAGCGCCCTTCCCCACACAACAGCAACAGACACACTCTCCTCTCCTCTCCTCTCCTCTCCTCTTCTCCCACCGCCTCTCTTGCCCCTGGCTCACCTTCTGTGTCCCGAACTAGTCTTATTACATTGCGATCCTTTGCTTGTGGAGTTCGATCGATCGATCAGAGTGGGTGGATTGATTTGTGAGTGAGATACGATCGAGACTTGTGGGTCGGATTGTGGGAGGGATTCACACTCAGCTCAGCTAGATCGGGAGAGATGGCCAACACAGTGTCTGTCGGCGCTGCATTCTGCCTAGTGACAATGCTTTTGTTCGTGCAAGCTCACGCTCAACCGGCTATGGCTCCCATGGCGTCTCCCATGTACGCTCCCGAAATGGCACCCATGGAGTCTCCCATGTACGCCCCGGAAATGGCTCCCATGATGGCTCCCGAAATGGCTCCTGAAATGGCTCCCATGATGGCGCCTGGTATGTATGCTGCTCTTCGTTCTCCACCTTAGCTTGAGCTCTGTTAATGATGCTTTCAGTGATACTAATTGCAATCTGGTGTGGGGCAATGGGACTGTTTAGTTTCTTTCTGCAGCAATCGTCTTGCATCGAAGGTTATGTGCGCACCTGAATCGGCACTTGGAATGTACATGTTGCATTCGTTTGGAGTGGCGATTCGGGGGTGCACGTGCTGGCTTAGTCATGTGGAATCGAATGGTAGCGTTGTTGACAGTTGTGTATAGCAGTGACGACAAGGAGTGTGTGGTTACTTTCGTTTCTGAACTTATATCTTAGTGGAGAGATGTTGTACTGGAAAGCGTGAAGAAAGAACGCTGGGGATTGCTGATCTTTTTCTTTGTTGGTCTGGTTTTGCAGCTTATTCTCCCTCGACCCCGGGTCCTGCCGTGATTAACGCCATGACGAGCAGCGCTTCGAGCAATGTGGTGTCTGGTGCTGCGGTGCTTGTGGGATTTGCTGCGTTCTTCTTGTACTGAAAAGAGATGTAGACAGAACTTGTGTCGCTGGATGCATTCCTTCTCTTATATTTTGGTTTCTGTAACAGTAGTGGGAACTCGTGGCTTCGGATCTGAGACTTGTAGCTAGGAATTCATTCTTTCTGTGTAAGTGAGTGGTCATATTGATCACCAGATGGCGTCTCTGGTTATTTGACGACGCCTGGGAAATCTATATCATTTTTTTGTCTTGCACAAAATAAAAGGACTACGTGAGTTCGTTTATAGCGGCGTTGTATTCGGTGTTTGAATGGCATCGTGTTTGTCCTCCTGTTTTGCACTGAGGTTGCAACTGGGGAATGGTAACTTTGGATCTGAGATTATTAGCTAGGAATTCATTCTTTCTGTGTAAGTGAGTGGTCATATTGATCACCAGATGGCGTCTCATATTATTTAGTGCCTGGGTAATCTGTATCATTTTTTATTTTGCACGAAATAAAGGATTACGTGAGTTCGTTTGAATGGCACCGTCGTTGTGTTCCTGTTATGACATGCACTGCAACCTGGTTTCGCAGTCAGTACAGTGTACTTTGATGTTGTTTACTATGTCGTCTTCCGCTTGCAATGAATCATCTTCTTGTAGATCCATTGCAGCTCAAGCGTCATAACACTGACAGCAAAGAGTTGCATCTGACATAGTTCTAGTGCATGTACTTCTCAGTTCCCACAGTATGACAATGTTCTGTATTACACAAATAGATACTTGGGACACCAGTTTAGTGAAGAAGACGCATTTAACAGCATCTCTGCTAGAGCACTCTATTTAGAAAAGAAATCGAGGCTCTGAATTTGTTCCAAGCTGGCGAAATAGACTGCGGTTGTGTGAAGATGCACTGAGCTTGCCACTTTTGTTTTTGAGATTTGGAATCTTTGTCGTCTATTGACAGCAATGATCTAATAAGCTTGAGCGGCTTTTGATCATTGTTATCAGCATTATTTTGCGCATATTCTCCTGATCATTCTTTGCTATTTTTTATTAGTGGCGAGGTAGAGATCCATTGTACTAACGGCTTCAAACAATTGTTAACTGAGAAGAGGTTCTAGGGTGAAGCAGAGGGCCACTACAGAATGGTACGGATAACGAATCATAAATTGTTCTTCAGAATTTAATATTTAAACTGAATACCCTTCCCACGCCTCATTTCTCGAAGATGGGATTGACACGCACATGGAAACAGCTTGTCGATGAGTAAACTAATCCTTTATCTCGTTGTGGGCTCTGTGAAAACAGCATTTTTGGGAATCCCAACACTCTGCACACATCGAGTCGAAGTCCGTCAGCTTTACAGTTCACTCTTTTCGGTCACCTTCAAGTGCTGTACGATTGTATGGAAGTTATTGCAATGAAAGTCAAAATGGGTTGTTTCTTCTCCGTGTCCAGCTTCTGGCTTGGCTGTCTTGTAACTCTTGTTCTGCAATGGATTTCCATTTGTTTAAAAATAATAAATAATAAATAATAAATAATAAAAAGTCAGAATGGGCTCTCCTGCTGAATTTCTTGTCGAAGGCCAGCTAATGTGCTTGGATGTCTTGAGGTTACCCAAGCAAATCTTAGCTTCGCCTCTCCAGAACCCAACAGCACTGTGTGGAGGCTGGGCCACAATGGCACAAACAGCATTTTGAGAAACGAGAACTTGTTGAAAATAAGAGGTGCTTTTTACTTGTTTTCAGCTCTTGCAATCAAACTTTTTGTTAGAATTCAAGCCGATAGTTCTTAGTCTTTGCAAACGTTTCCATACTACGCTCCTTCAATGGTGTCTCCTTCAATGGTAGAGAGGTTATGTTTAGTTGAATATCGTATGCAACCTTGACCACAATAACCTTGAGCATAGTTCTTTGCATGGTAAATTTTTGGCCTCTCCGGGACGGATGCAGCCGCCATGTTGCTCGTGGCAATCTGGAAGATAAAGACACCAATTTATACTATTTTTAACTATATTTTACTATTTGTGTTTCATAGTTTACTACAATAAGAAAATTTTGGCAAATCCCCGACCCTTGGATGGATTTGACAAAATATAGTAAGAAAAACCCTCCAAATTTCCTACTCTTGTCGCAAAGGCCTTTTCAAGGTCGGGATTTTGCAGTAGATTGCCAGAAACAAATACGTTGTTGTCGTTTCAGTTACTACTGTAGAGACCAAGTATAAGTGCTGAGGAAAGCCTCACTAAGATCATCAAGTTACTACAGTAATACCTTAGTCAAGGCTTGTTCGCCTCAAATATCTACAAGTGGCCCTTGCACATGCCTGCACAATCGGCAGAGGGGCAAAATCACTGAGAGACTTGGCATTCCTAGACTCGACGTAACACTCACTTAACAAGATGTAAAAGTAATTGCGAAGTCTTAGATAAATCAGAAACTTTCTGCGTCAGACGTTGCAATGACTCTGGACAACTGGATATGTAATCAGCATAATAACTGGCTCAGCACGCAGCAATGCAACAACCTGGCAAGACCATCAAATCAACGAAGGGAAAACAAGCAGGGGACAAGAACAAGTACGCTCAGTGAAAAACCATTACAATAGACGATCATGCGGCGTCAACAAGCAACATGTGTCGGAACAAAGCTGCGTACAGACAAAATATAAACACCAATACTGTATTGCACCAGCTTGCACAAATTTACCTGAACTCAAGATTGAAACATATAGATGCATTTGGAGGAAAATGGAGTAGGGAGAAAACAGAAGTCTGTTGATCAATAACTCCAATTCAGAGTACCTTTAGTCAAAATGGCAAACATCCATTTACAGAAATCTTCTGGTCTCTATTCCAGAAGTGTCACATGTTCCAATGTATGGTCATGTGCATGCATAGAGAGCTGAAGACTTATTCACATAGCCTAAGGCACAATTTTAGTACAACTACTAATGCTTCTAAATGGAGGCATCTGAAATAATGGTACAGGCTCAATGAATGACCTGCTCACAATGAATAGTAGGCATACCTACTGGAGACACCTCAACTGCTGCTGCTGCTGTCTATACATGACCAGCAAATCCTTCCCCAATTCCAAGCCTCTTGCCTCCACAAGAGAAAGTGTGCACCTCATGATGCGAAATTCTCCAACCTCCATTTCAAGTTACACTTTAGGATGATGCTTAGAAACACCCGTGCTTAGCACCTTTCACCAGCTCAACATTTGATAGTACGGTTCCCGCAAAGACCTCAAAATTGATACACAGCAATACTCAGGGAACTACCCTAGAATCAAAGGTAGCACACACCCGGCTGCCTTCATGTTGCCCCTTACCAAAAGCGAAGAGGAATGCAGATCGTCTTAAGACCCCTTTTCAACAGGGTTGCATGGGTTCCAGCAAATAGATAATAGTCGACTCAGCTATTAAGGAGCAGGTCAGGAGACGTCAAAGAGAGAGTCTTCAACTTGATTCAGAAAGGTCAACTAACTTGCTCCCCAATGAGATCAAGACCGACCACCAAGAATGAGATGCCTTGGAAGAGGAGAAAGTAAAAGTGAAGGCCCTGCGCGGAAAGCAAGCTTCGAGCGGAAGCTGTAAGCAGCAAAAACGCCAGTGACAACTCCTTCCGGTACAGCCGGTTCTTCTTCTTCTTTGGCGCTGGCACTGCATGAATTGAAGGAGGTAGTAGAGGCTTCAGTTTCACATCCTCAGTCTTCAATGCATCTATGCCAGACGCAGACGTAGTTTTGTCAAGACCCACCGCAGGCTTCGCTGCTTCTTTCTCCAAGTTCAAAAGATCTCCTTCAGACGCTCGTCCAGTCTTTTTAGTAACCACCCACTCGTGCGCACTGCTGAGTTGGAAAAGACCAGATATCATAGCATTGAACTTAGTCACCGACATAGTGTTCTCAAAGAGGAGGAATGGAACCAGGAAGGGAAATGACTTGGGTGACGGCAGGATGTTCAAAATTGACATGAGTGCCGGGATGTAGCACACGACCCAGACAGGCAGAGTTGCTTCTGGTACAAACATAGTCATCGGAAGGATGATGCAGAAAAGTGTGAATGAATAAAATGGCAAAATAAGTTTCCTCAGAAGGAAAAAGAGAAAGATCATATTTGCCTTCTTCGCTGAAGAGATCTGCACAAAGCAAAGTTCCCAAAACTTTGTCAGTTTCGCATTCATGATGCATCGTCCGAAAGGTCCTCATCAGCAACAAACGCAGGCCACATGCAGGATTCTCCACAATCAGTCCTGCCACGCACCTTTGCTCGAATGATGTCAGGAAGACTAAGGCGAAATAATTGCATAGGGCCAGAGTGCCACCGGTGTTGCTGCTTGCGATATGCTTCATAGGATTCTGGCAATTCGCAGAGACACTGCAAAAAAAAAATCAAATGATTATTGATCACTGATACTACAAAAACATGAAACAGAGGAAACCCTCGCAAATCAAGGCTTTGACAACGAAGTCCTGCAGAAACATGACTCAAACAGTTGACTAATTAGCACAAATGAGACTTCATCCTAGTGTACACTTTGACAGTGGAACCTCCCAATGCCGTAAAAAGTGTCAGGGCTGCTCACAATAATTCCTAGCTTGTGCTTCCTTCCATCTGGAACTATGCATAAAGAGACTCTAAGAAAGATCACTAACCCGAACGTCATTTAGGAAGATGAACTTCCAGCCCTGCAAATGAGCCCGAACAGCAATATCCATGTCCTCCACAGTAGTTCGTTCCAACCATCCACCTGATTCCTCCAGCGCCTTAATTCTCCACACCCCTGCTGTGCCATTGAAGCCGAAGAAATTGAGGAAGATTCCATTCACTTGCTGCTCTACTTCAAAGTGAAACGACAAATTGATGTTTTGAAGGCGGGTGAGAAGATTTTCATCTTTGTTTACGAAGGCCCAACGAGCCTGCACGAGCGCGAGCTCCGGATTGTCCTGCGCAAGCGACATATTCATGAGCACAGATTCCAATGAATTCTTTTGCAGCGAAAAAGTACTACTTGAAGGAGTTAAAGTCCACGCTAAACCTAGTGTGAGATAAACGAAAACCCTAAATCGTTCCCAACAAGCCATTCCACATCTCAAAAGAATACAGAACATCTTAGCGTGCTGAAGAATCCCCACAATACTTCACAATTGAATATTGAATGAATGCATTGATATGGGCAATTCAGGGCTTACCCTAAAATGAGGAACTGTGCGTTTTAAAAAGTCGGGCTTGGGCTGAAAGTCTGCATCAAAAATGGCTACAAACTCATAATCCTTAACGTAATCACACAGCATGGCTGACTTCATGTTCCCGGCCTTGTATCCAGTGCGATCAACTCGGTGTCTGTAAACAATGTTTACTCCCCTCTGATGCCACTTTGCCACCTCTCCTTTGATCAAAAACCGTGTCTCCACATCCGAAGAATCGTCCAAAACCTGGATCAATATGCGACTCTTTGGCCAATCAAGCTGGCAAACAGCAGATATAGATTGCTCGTATACCTACAAAGAACAACAGTAACACTTGTTAATCTACTCGAGAACTCCAGGTAGTTTCTAAGGAACTCATATCTGGGAAAATAAGTCCCCAAAACTGCAATCCAGCGCTGAATCTAGGAAACACTTCACCAATTCTTAGAACGGACAAACAAGTGAGCACGTTGAGAGAAACTCTGGCCATCATATGCTCCAAAAATACGACTGGATCATTCATCGAAACATAAACAGGCAAGTCACAAGTAAAAGTAACGGAAGTCAATGTGCCATAACAACTTGTATGTTCTGATCTTCTTGCATTGGGTACATTTGACTTCAATTACTTCCACTTCAGTAATGCGTGAAGGTTTCGGATCAGACATACCTCTCGCTCATTGCACATAGGGATCTGGACAAGAACCATGGGATGCCCGCTATCAGGATTCTCAGGATCGTCAGACTCCAGGGACGGATTGACGGGAATAGGTTTGATGTCCTTCCATTTGATGTAAACACATCCAAAAAACAACACAATTCGATCGACGGACTGGATAAGGAACAACAAGATGCAGAAATCCGTCAATTTCTGAAGGCCAGGAGCAATGTAGTTGGCACGAAAGTACATCCACCCGACATAGAAAGCGTGCGGAACATCCTGGATACCAACAGAGGAAGGCCAGTGTGGCGTGGTGAAGTGCCAACCCAGCGCATGGGCACCGACTTCAACACACAACATTACCACAGCAAACACCAAGAAAGCCGTAATCGCCTTAAACAGGTTCCCCTTGCTCTTCTCTTGATGCGCCAATCCTTGACCGAGGATGAGACGTTTCTTAATAGCGCCAAGCAACATCATCACTCCGGAGGCCACCCAAGCGACACACCCCGCGGCCTTGTGTGCTTTGAGAAGCAGCACCCACGTAAGCTGCTTCGCATTCTTCCCTTTATCTTTCTGGTTCTCCAAACGCGACTTAGGGCTCTCGATCTCCAGCAACGAGTAGTTCGGATTCTCCATCTTGACTACCACCGGCGTCCCCCCTCGACGCTGCTCCTTGGTCCACCAATCGACGAAATCGAACTTGCCTGCCATCTTGACAATCTCTCGTTGCCAAGATCCAAACACTACCACAGATGTCGACCTATTTCTGTCACCTTCTTGGAACCAACTAGTCTTCCACCTTAGAGACACACACTAGCTAGAGCGTTCGTCCCGCTCGCTTCGGTACTGAACGAGATTAGAACGCATCGAAGCACATTCCAATCAATTGCAAGCTTCACGAGAGTAAAACAACCAGCACCCCCCTCCTCCACCACCCGAAGTCACTCTACAAAAGCGCGTTGTGAACTGTCAACACAGACGTCACTGTAAATCTTGCTCATCTCTAAACTCGCAAATTCTCATCCACATCCAGCTTAACGACCTCAACAAAATTAGCGACAACCGCGTCGCCAGCTCCCGCCTCACTACAACAACGCTATTCTACCTACATCTTCCATGCACACATCTAACATGCACTACCCCTCCCAGCACCACTCGCTTCTCAAGAAGATCGGGAATGCCCTGTCAAAGCACGTTCTAGGAAGGTTCCATCCGCAACCACCGGATGAGCACCACGCCGCCGCAAAATAAACTATATCCTGCAGCGCGATCCGAGGAACACAAAATGGCGCCCTATCACTTCCACTGGCCTCCGAAACCACGAAAACTGCCAATGCAGCCACAAACCTCCCTCTCTTCGCCGTCCCCAAGGCGCGTACACAACAAACCAGGCCACAAAAGCACCTACATTGTCCACCAATCCTCCGCCCTAAATCACCACCCCACCACGCTCCCCCGCATTTAAAAGAAAAACGGCGAACCTCGCAAAATCAGACTCCAGCTGCGGTTCCAAGCACATGCGCGACGCCATGCAAGCAAGGCCCACCACCGACGCCGCCAACTGTAGTAGTGCAACGTCGGTCGGGTCAAACTGAACTAAACACTCCGCCTACTCTTCCGTTCCACCACAACACCACAGTCTCTCAGGCTCATCTCTCCACCAAATGCGTAGCCAAAGGTCTCGTTCCGAAGCTACGGCCCGTGTCGTTCTGCGACAGCGAAGCTCGCGGGGGCTTAACCTCGGGCGCCACGACGCGGGGGGACGAGGGGATGAGCTTGGAGAGAGCTGGCGATGGCAAGTTCGAGGAGGGCTCATCAACTGGGTGGGCTATGACAATCGGCAGCGTGGAGGATTGCGCGTCCATTCCATGCTGGAAAGGGAGGCGACTGGGGAAACAGGGGCAGCTACTTACTACAGGGCTTTGGATGGGGCTCCGTTCATGGGTTCGAATCCCGCGGGCGCCCGGGGGTTTGGAGTTATAGTGTGGAGGGCCCTTCAAATTCTCGGAGGCCGCCGAGAGGGAAACGAGGGGGGGATCAATCAGCCGTGGGTCGGGGACGCCGTACTTACAGGGGACTGAGTGCGCTTACAGGCCAGGGCGGGTGGGCAGTGGACGTGTGGACACCCACTGCCAATACTGTTCATGATGAACCTTCCTTCTTTTTTCCCCTTTACCGTTTTAATTTTTACTGCCTTTTTTTGGTTTTGTTCCAACAGTACTCTTGGCGGTTCTTCTATTAGAATTTGTGTAGAGCAGTGCTACAATTGTAACATTGTTTATCAATGAGGTAGGGGTCCTTTTTTCATCTTTGTCAAGACTCAAGAGGACTCCTAGAGTGAACTACAATTGTATCATGTACGTCTTGCTCAACCAACTACAATTATTTGAATTTATAATTGTATCCCTTCTATTGTAGGTATCTAGAAAATGATTAAACCTTCCTAGGGAGGGGAGTATCATTGTTGATTGTACAATGTCATGAACACACTCTATGGTGAGGGAATGAATTTTTTTTCATAACATTGTTTACCAATACTCTTTGTTCTTTGTAACTTGAAGAAAGAACCCAGTGTCCATAAAAGAATGTCACGAGGTGGCCAAACCTCCTTGCTCTACAGTGAAGAGAGTTCCTTTACTTTTAACCAGTATTCTAGGGCCTTCTATAATGTTTTGGAGACCACATGCCATATTTAATTATGTTATGTTTCCTCTTCCCCTCCCCCGTGAAGAATGATATTGGCATATTTGCCTTCTATTTTGGAGTGGTAAATTATGTATTTTGTGACGTCTTTAGATTATTTATGGTAGGTATAGATAGCAATGAAATTTAGTGCTAAAAGTTTAACAAGGTATGTATAATGACCGTGTACTCAAAGCATTAAGGTTTACATTTTTCCTATACTATTCAATCTCGACAGGGTTGTAGTCCACTTTGTTTTCTTGGCATTTAAAATCAATCTACATGATCACTCAAAAAGATAAACAAGTTAATTCTGAATCTGCAATATGTTCCCATTTTGTAACATATAAGTTTTCCCTATGTACCCAGCTGATAGATAAAACGACTTAGCTATTAATTATGCAATCTGCAGAGTCTACACGAGGTCGAGTTTTGGAACTGTTGTGACTTGCTCGTGTGTCTGTTCATCAATCGGCAGCTGGCCCTCTGATCGCAGTTCAATTGTGGTGCTGCGAACAATGCCAGATGAAATACTATATAGAATTCACTCAGTTGTGGTAGAGATTTACAATACAATACAGTATACCTCGAGAGATCGAATGGAAAGCGCGGCCATCAAATGGTCTATTTCTGATTGATTTTAACACACAATCTATATATCGAGTGTTTTCGGGGCTCAGGCATCAACCTGATTCAGTTCCCTTCTCTATCTGCAGGTATTTTGCTGACATAAGCCAATTATATGCTCATCATGAAAGACATGTGCCACGGTGCCTTGATTCACTGAGAGCTACAGGGCGAAATTTTCCTTTTCTTCATGCTCCCAAAAAATTTAAAAACTTAAAAATTTTAAATTTTTTTTCAGTGCGAAAGAGAAAACTAACTTAGTTAAGGCAGGGAATTCCTTGGAGTCAGTCAAATATAGTAGACTCTAATTACGTTGCTATATAAGAGAAGTCCTACAGTTACAATGTACATTCAGTGTAAGAATCAGAGTTTAAAACCATTTCAGTTTATAGTTTTGTTTGTTTGTTTTTCTCCTGTCGATTTAGTGTAAGAATCAGAGTTTAAAACCATTTCAGTATATAGTTTTTTTGGTTTTTTTTTCTCCTGTCGATTTAGTGTAAGAATCAGAGTTTAAAACCATTTCAGTTTATAGTTTTTTTGGGGGTTTTTTCTCCTGTCGATTTGAAAGTGGCGAGATTAACTTACTTATTACATGCTCACTACTGTTTGATGCTCTTTCTTGCACTGAATTCTGGGTGTGAAGTTCAATGGAATAACCATCTCGATTTAAAAGAATTAGGACAGGATTCAGACTGAGGTGTGCCAGTGCAAGTTGTGGGGACTGGGGACACTGTAGGAAATGGCGTAGTAGTTATTATAATAATCAGGGTTGAGAAGCTGGCCCTGGCCGCATCCCTGCAAAGTGAACGGAACCCAGTTTTGCCTGTGCAAGTAAGCTTAATTGGGTTCCTCCTCACTTGGGCTCGTTTTGTCAGGGAACATGACTTTTCTCCAGCTTGGCGGTCAAATAATCCACCCAGCTTCAGAGACTTACGCTTCCGTCCGTCGCACGCCTTCCAAGGCAGTCTGGCTGAGAAACTGGTGTCAGGAGCTTCGGAAGGACTCCAAGGTGTAATAAGTTATAAAGAGGAAAACAATCCTCCTGCCGAAGGAAACTCGCAATGTGCGACCGGACTGAATGCGAGGATCATTCCGTTTGTTTCGAGCTACTTATAAATAGTTCGCCGATATTTCACTACAGTAGCGAAGCAGCATTGGCAATGCAAGAGGGACATAACATTGTTAAACCCACAAATATCCTCCCCCCAGGTGGAGGTATAATCCTCCCCTAGATACCTGGGGGGTAGTTCAGTTATAATACAAACCATGTTACTGGTTGAGGGTTTGCTCCATTCTGAGAATTTTACTGGATAGCCTCCAATTGGCCCATCCGTTGTCTCCAGGTGCAAAACTTTAACTCCAGGTGCAGAACCTTTATAGCTGAGGGGCTTCCTCTTTCTGCGGAGGCAAAAGGGACCCCCTTGGGTCTGGTTAATAATGTTATGGAAGAGCATGGCAAGCCAAACTGAATGTCATGGACCCTGGTTGCTGCGTCATTTTTTGGATGGAAAAGTGCTCAATTAATCCTACTAAAGTAGAAACACCCAAACCGTCCATGTAAGCAATTCAGCATAGTTGGAGGTACCTTTTTCTGAAAATAATATTTTTGCAGTATTAGCAAGTGAAAATCATGAATATTCAAAAAAAAAAATAGATTTTTCGGTTGTAGTA
The DNA here is from genome assembly GCA_963969595.1 of Neckera pumila. NCBI lineage: Eukaryota > Viridiplantae > Streptophyta > Bryopsida > Hypnales > Neckeraceae > Neckera > Neckera pumila. The sequence goes on along the minus strand of OZ018409.1, from coordinate 41,486,202 downwards.
TGTAATTTCAATGATTTTTCTAAGTGGCGGCTCCCTAGACGGTTGAAATTGTCACATAGGTGGATCCAAAATTGAATCTGCAAAATTTGTAGTCAGCAAATGAGAGTTAGGTATGTATCCTTCAAATGTGTCAGCGAATTAAAACTAAACATTTCAAGGACATATACCTAACTCTCATTTGCTAACTAACGGGAAGTCTAGGGACAGATTCCGTGACAATCTAGTATACAGGAATGGGAACAAGTATGCTAATGGGTGTTTCTACCTTAGAACATTATAGACACTAAGAATCTAATGGATGATAGAGAATCCTTCTATGTACGACAGAATTACAATTGTTCATTTTGTGTAAAACAGGGAGGTCTTGTCCATTTAGTAGTTTGACATCCAATGAGTGTTTTGGATTTTTTAAGCAAATTATTTAACTTGGAACGTAACCCCTGAAGGCCCAAGGCCTTTTTTTCTGCAAAAAGCACACTCAAAATTTCCATTTCTATAGCAAAGAGTAAAAAAATTTGAAAACTGTTTTTTTGGCACATCTAATTGTCAGATCTTACACCTAATTAGTATAAGAGTGTGCAAAAAAATTTCAAAATTTTTGACCGCACAAATTGCATGATATCTGCGTTTAAAGTGAAAAAAAAAAAACTTTTTAGTATGTTGTGGGACAAGATTTTTTGATTTTGAACATTTTTAAACTTAAAATTTTTGCACTACAAAGTTTTGAGCTTTAAATCTTTATAGTGGATAAATGAGTTGAGAACCTAGAAAAAAAATAAAAAATTCAAAAAACTTAATTTTCATTATTAAAAAAAAATTTAAGTAGAAGTAGGAACGAGATAGAAGGAAAATATAAAATATGAATATCTTCTATATGGAATTAAAAAACACTAATCACAATGGTGAGATTGTTCTAGCAAAAAATTTAACCATGTGGAACCTTTTTATTTAAAAACTGTAAAAATCGCACTCAAAAATAAATCCTACAAGTTAATTTTTTTAGGAAGATGCTCTAAGTGCCCAAAAAACAAGATTGTCATTACTTTCTCATAAAAAAATCCAAATCAAATGAATCAAAGCTTTCCGATTAGACAAAAATATAATCTATAAAAATAAAAATAAAAATAAAAAATAATTTTTTTCATTTGCTACCCCCCCCCCCCCCCCCCCCCGAACGCTATTTTGAGCTTATTTGAGCATAATTTTTTTTTCTAGGCACTAGTTGAAAAAAAATATATATATTCCCATGAAGCTTAGCATTTTTTCTGTCTTCAAAAAAGTTTTAGGAAATCACGACAAAAATTATGGCCATAGATACTTGCCTAAAATCCCATTTGTCCCTTGAAGGAACAATGGGCCTTTAGGGATTAATGAAAATAATCTTAATCCTCAAAAAGTCACCAAGCTGAAGTTGTGAGTACCAATAAAGCCGTGAGTATTTGTAAAGCATTAATTATTGATAAAGCTATGAGTATTGCCAAAGGTCAAGAAATATTCTAAACCATATTAGAGGTCATGAAATATTTGAACCATGTAAAATGAACTTCCAAAAATTCTAAACCAAATTAATGAAAAAAATTACCAAAAAAGAAATAGTTTTGTATGGGATCAAATGACCTGATCCCAACATACGGTATACTTCAATCTAATATCCTAGGAATGATTAACAAAATGGAGGAAGGTGGAGAAAGTTTCTACCTCAAGGAATATAGCCTCCCATGGCAAAACACTTCATGATTGCACCAAGTGCTAGTAAACTTAGTCTCTATGATGTCACAACGCTCATCACTACATTTATTAATGAATCTAAGGAGATGATTATTCCTAGCTATACTCATTAGGAAAAAATTTAGCCCTCGAAGGGGTTGCGTCTTTTGCACCCTTGCAATGCAATTATGGGAAAAAACAAAAAATAATGCCACGTTAGCGCCACGTTGGATTGTTTATTTTTAAAATATTTTTTTTGTTTTCTCTGTAATTGCACTGCGAGTGCCGAAAATCAAACAGTGGCAACCTCTTTAACTTAGACTTTTCCTAATGAGTGAAAATTGTTTTTTGCCAAGCACAAAGGCAAATATTAAAAATATTGATTGATTAATTATTAAAGAAGAATTTGCAAATAATATACCATCTCTACCATACAAGATCATTTCTACCTATCCGATGAAAATTTTGTACGCCAAAAATCTCAACTATTTATATAAAAAAAATACATTAAACTCACTATAAGGTATAATCACTTAATTCCAAGCATGTTTCTAGAATCAATTCCTATAAATATCCAAAAAAAATTGATGTTTGTTATACTTTTTTCAACATGTGAACACTTAAATAAAGCACGTTTTTAAAAAATCTATCAATTCAACTTTGACTTCTTGTAACTTTTGCATATTATAATCAAATATCATTTTCGGATTTCTTTCCAACTTTAATCCAAAATTGTCTTTATGTAATAAAAATAAATGAAAGCTTTCCAACAACTCAATAATGCTTGTTTGAGAAATTTGCTCAGTTTAAGGTGATCCTCTAGTATCAACTTCTAACCAACTAAAAGACTTCTAGTGTGCAAAGGAAAAAAAATCTTCAAATCTTTGTACTCACAATTTTTACCTTGGAAAAAAATGCAAGAACAAATATTTACCACATATGATAAAATTTGAAAAAATTGGATTCATGTTTAGAATCAAATGAGGTCGACGAGGTTGTGAAACACAAAATCAACAATCCAAAATAGGGAGCAAGTTTTTACACCTATCTCACACATAGGGGGAAAAATCTTCCCCCCCCCCCCCCCCCCCCCCCGTCCCCTCGTAAAAGGCTTGTGGACTAGAATAATTTTAATTTGTTGGCAACTTTGCCGAAAGACTATTATTTTCTTCTACAAATAGTCCACTAGATTGGCAATGATGGAGGTTTTTGGTTTTAACAAATTGCAATGCTTATATCTGGTTGAATAATAAAATTGTGCATTATATGAGTGGGGCAAATAAGCGATTTAATTAGAAAAAGTGGCAGTGGGATTTGTCACGATGAAAATTTCTTTTGACCATTGGATTTGCTCTATGGCTCATGCACATGTAAGTGCCATCTTTGGGATTCTACCAATTTTATGAGATTAGATTCCAATTTTTTAGTAAAGATATTAGAGACTTCTAGAAAATCCACCCCTAGTCATCTGGTGGTTTTTTTTACACTTTCAAGAATATTTTGTGAATTTTCAAAGTTGAGACCATTGGATGCCTACATATGTCACTGGTGACTCCCTTAAAATAGCAGTCCTCAAAAGATAAAATACTTCAACTTCTAGTGGTTGCCTCAAAGTGCTCTTCAACTTCTATTGGTTCTCTTGGAAATTTGTAGTGGTTTTGAAGGAAGGTGGGTGATCATTCAAGGTCCAATTGTAGATGGTGGAATTTAAAAAATGTCTCAATTGGGTGCAACTACCCTTGCTAAGAGCATCACCATCCTTCTTCACATTAAAGAAAAAAAAACAATTAGTCATACTTCTAAGGGTGATATAATGAAAGTGAGAACAAAAGTTGTCAAACTATCATATTTCATTCTTACATTGATTAGTCAAAAAAATTGGTCAAATAATTGAAATGTTAATATCTTGATTTCTTGTTTAAATTTTCAATAGAAATGTCCAATGATTGTTTATAATGAACACCAAATTTTATAGAATTTGGATTAGTGGTTACAAAACTTTGTCCATTTAAGATTTTTTTTGTTCTCAACAGGGATAAGTTGGTCATTTATAAATTCTTTTTGAATTATTCTTTTTTGAATTTTTTCAATAGATTCTTAGCTAGTTCAAAAACAAATCATTAACTAGAACTAGCTCTCAGATACATACGTTGTACTATAATTTCTTAGAAAGCGTGCATTCGCAAAGTCATGTGAATTTTTTTTCCAGAGTTTCAAGATAAATATCTTACATTAGTAAGGTTTACCATGTACATCTAAAGTTTGAAAACATGATGCATACTTTAAGCTCTCTAGTCTTACATTGCAATGAAATTGCCATTTTTTCTTCTCCTTATATTGATATTTTGATTCACTACAATTTTTTGAGGTGCAAGCCAAATGCAAGCCATAATCAAATAACTAATAAAGACTGTATTTGGTATTTAGCAATATAGAATCACCATATCAATCCTTAAAAAGATTCAAAAAGTTCGTAAATTATTGCACTTTCAATGCCTCTAGTTTTGTATTGATGTGAAGTGAATTGTGGTGCTTAAATTTTTAATATTTTACTATTCTATGAGACCAAATTTTGGCTTTGGGGTCACTTAGAAGGTCTTAAAATTGCCAAGCTAGTATTTTTTTTGAATAGCCAACCCTTTTTTTAAGGGCGTGGGCTTCTTTTGTTTGGGTTTCAAAAGAGGGAAAAAGAATGAAATTCCAATGCATATTAGGATTTTGGAGACAATATATAAACAATCTGTGAATTTTTAAAGTGTTGCACATTGGTGTGCCTAAAATCAATCTTATATTCTCATATTCAAACTATTTTCACATTAGAAAAGAATATAAGATGAAAACTCCCAAACCCATCCATATATCCATTCTTGACAAATAGATTTATGTTGAAAGTGTCCCCCCAAGTGCAATCAAATTGTTTCCATATTTAGTTGCAGTTGGTTGACTACTGACTTTCTAAAATTTAATATTAGGACTAAGTTATGTGATGGTTTCAATGACCGATGTAGTTTTACTTTGAAAATTCATAATAAGTACATGTCTTATCCAAAAATTCTAATTTTTTTAAAAGTCATGATTTTCATTTACTAATAGTACATAAATGTTTTTTCTTTTTGAGAAAAAGGTACCTCCAATTATACATAATTGCTTATTTTGACAGTTTGGGGATGTTTTCTCCTTTTTGAATTTTTAGGATTTAGGTTACCACTCCATCATCAGCAGCACTACATCTACACTAAATAGTGCAATTGGGTTGCCTTGACAATTAGGTTGCCTTGCCCCAGAGAAGTTACCTCATGACTCATGGCTTGTCCAGATGAAGGCACAAGCCATTCTCTAATCCCAAGCCATGAATCAGTGTACAAATTCATTTAGCACAGATGTTTCTACACATCTTCGCATCCTTCTACAGTAACTCAGATATTGATATAGTGTAGAATGTCGAGATATTAGTCTGGGGCAACCTCATTGCACTATTCAGTGTAGTAACCTTATAACCAACAGCTAATATAAAATTAAAGGCTAATCATTGGATTGGGTCCCTAATGCTAACAACTTTGATTGTACACCAATAACTTACTTGATGCACATATGCAATCAACTTATGATTCGCATGTGCAAGCAAGTTTGATTCAAATCTTAGGAAACCAATAATAAGATTACATCATTCATCAAAGTTTTGATTTATGCCATAGTAAAATCAATCTATTTCGATATAATTTTCCATTTGTAAAATTGATGTAATTAAATCTGAAGCTGTCCAATGTACAGTACTTTAGTACCATGGTCAAATGAATCCAACACTTGAAAACCCAACTACACTAAAGTGAGTGAGTGAAGACAGTGTATCAAAATTAAGACCCTGGCTGTTTGGATGCAAGTCCTTGTCTCCTTTTCTTTTTTCTCTTACACACAAGTTTGGGTTGATGGTGTGATGTTGATGCAATGAACCCTGGCTGTGCCAAAAAAGAAAAACTGATTGCTGAGTAGGTTTGCCTTTCAAAGATGTGTAAAATTGTTTGCAATGAAATTCTAATTTATTGTCCATGTGTTCAAGAAAAAAAAATAAAAATTAATTTATTTGTGTAAAAAATAAAAATAAAAATGTAAAATATATAAGGTGAACTAGCCTATTACTACTATCCTTCTCAATTCTACCCTCATGTGGTGTACATTTCCCTCTGAAACATACCTAAGGATATATGAGAGCGCTCCATGCAAGTTTACCTTAACCCCTAAAGTCCCAAGGGTATTTTTCTGTCAAAAACCACTCAAAACTGCCATTTTGGTTGCGTTCACCTCAGAACACAAAAAAAAAACATTTTTTTTACAATCTAACCGTAGGATCTTGTACTTCACTTGTCAAAGATCATGTGATAAAAATTTCATGAAGTTTGACCGTATAGATTGGAAGATATTAGCATTCAAAGTTGCAAAAGAAAGTCTTTTTGAACAATGATCTGCAATTTAATGACTTTGACCGCCATCTGTGGAAATTTTTTGCACAACAAACTTTGAATTTGATATTTTTAATGTTGAAGATGTAAGTTGAAAGTCTACAAATTTTTTTTCAAAAAACACACACTTGATTTTCATTCTTTAAAAAATTGTTAAGTCGAAATAAATCCAAGATTGAAATAAAAACTAAATCGTTAATGGCTCTTAGATGGGATTAAAATACAATAATCCCAATGGTAAGATTGTTTTAGCAAGAAAACACAACATTCTCAAAAAAAATTTGTAAAGAATTGTAAAAATTGCATTCAGAAATGAATCCTACAGGTTATTTATTCAAAAAGGTGCTTAGATTGCCCAAAAAACAAGATTGTCCATAACTTGCTCATATTAGTCCCAATAAAATGAATCAAAGCTTCACATGTAGACAAAAATATAAAGTTTTAGAGAAAAAAAAATTAAAATTTGTTTTGACTTTTTGCAAAAAAATTTGTGCTACCCGCCGAGTTCAGTTTGAGGCTTTTTGTAGTATAACTTTTTCTCCCAGCCACCAATTGAAATAAAAATTATATTCCCACAAAGCTAATTAGTTTTTCTATCTTGTAGAAAAGTTTCAAAAAGTTTCACTAAAAATTGAGCTTTAGGTACTTGCCCGAAATTTGATTTGTCCCCGAAGGGGACAATGGGACTTTAAAGGTTAATGATATAATGCATCCCTCCCAAGACAAGCATTTACATAATTTCAATCTTGAAATTGGGTTTGACTTGGAAGCATCTTGTACCAATGGTTGAAAACGAGTCGTCCCACTTTGATTTGTTTTTTGGTATATGGATGTGCTTGAGATTTTTAATTTTAACCATACAAAAATAAAGACTATTTTTTCTAGTACACAAGGAATTAATTGTGGAGAATATTGACGTTGGATTTTTACATCATAAATTTTTCAGATGATCAACTTATAGAAAAAAAGAAAAGAAAAAAAGCATATCCAAGTATGTAAGTTAAAAAAATATTTTTTTGTCTATTTTTAACAATGGAAATGACTTGGCATGGTTACTGGATGCTTCGTGATTTTTGTGCAACATTCTAAATTAATTCATGTCTAAATTGAGAAGAAAATGAAACTTGAAAAAACAAAGATTTTGAGTCTAATCTTGTCAATTTATAATTTGATATTCCCATCAAAAGCTTTTAGTGCTTTGTCATTACTCTTAAGTTGCAAAAAATGTCCATATTATTTTGTAAATTTTTGTGTTCATTCTGTTAAAAGAAAACAAATATCAAAGTATTCCTAAATTATATAAAAATCAGGTATTTTTGTTGGATATTGTTCAAATAGTACTAATAAAACTCATGTGAATGGAACAAGTGTCAATTCAAAATAATACATTGAATATTACATAATGAGGTCATATTGATTCAATAGTATAATATTCAAATAGTTAAAACTAAATACTAATCTTGCAAACATCGTATGGCAAAAATGTCATTTATATTTTTCAAAAGCTATTTTGAATTAAAAAAATTCAAATTTGTTTGAATTAATCATAGATTTTATAGAATTTGTGATGAAATATAGCCTTGGCACCTTTAGAATGATCTTTAGGATTTTAGCAAAAAAACAAACCTAATTTCTAAGATTATGTAATGAAATGTCCATAGGCCATGTTTCCATTTTATAATTGCACCTATTTTTTGAAATTGACTCCTACAAATTCCTGTCCAAAATATAATTATCTTTTCATGAGTTTGGATTGCTTCTGACAATACCTATTTTAAACACTATAAAAAATCATAGCTAATTCATATGATGTCCAATAAATGCATAAGAAGATAATTTAGAATACTCTTCTGACTTCCAACAAGATCTAGGCAAAAATTTGGCAATTTTTAAATAGGAACAATACACAATTGCTTATTTAGATGCATTTAGTTGTAAGGTGAAAACATCCCAAATCTTCTGCGTATCCATTCTTGACAAGTAGATCTTTGTTGAAAGTACAATGAAACCGTTCCCATGCTTAACCCCTAAAGTTCCATGACTATGTTTTCATCAAAAAATGCTCAAAAATTATCATTTTTAGTACAAGTACCCAATTTTTGAAAAAAAGCTTTTTTTAACACGTGTAACCTTAGGATCTTGTAGTATGCTGACTTGAAAACATGTGGTGAAAATTTCAGAAATTTCCACCATGTGGATTGCAAGATTTAAGCATTCAAATTCCCTGAAATCATTTTTTTGGCCTTGCAGAAAAATAGGGCAGTTGCATTTCACAAGCTCACTTTTCAATGAAAAAATGTCCAAAATGATGGTGCTTCTTTGAATCCTTTTTTCTAAACAAGTTGGCTACATGCTTGAAAAATTTCACTTTGTTTGGAATCGTACAACATGTAAGAAAAAAATAGTAAGTAGATAGTAGTAGAGAATGATTCAAAATACTAAATTGTCAAGAATTTCATTATAGAATTGAAAAATGCCAATCCCAATGGTTGCAATGTTGTAATAAACAATCTACATTTTAGAATTTTGTTTTTTTCATAAGATATTGAAAATTGAGTAAGATAAAGGACTTCAAAGTTTATTTTCGAGTAGAGAATCCATAATTGCCCGCAAACTAAAAATCTTTATAAGTTTTGACTCATTGATTAAAATGGGATGATTAAAAGCTTTCCATGTATATGTAACTCTAGATAACCGATTTCAAAATTTTGTTTTTGAAAAAAGTGACTTTTTTTTATCTGCTAGAACTACCCCGTTACAAAAAGAAGTAACATATTAGGCCATAGCTTTTGACTCACATTTCCAAATGTCATGAAATTTAGTGAATATAAAAGATATTCCTTGCGCCCACCTTCTATTAAAATTTTAGCCTACCTGCCCAAAATTTCTATACTGTCAAAAAATGCATGCTGGTGTTAATTGCAATTGTTGGTTGTTGATTATCTAGATTTGGGTATTATGACTAGGCTATGTGACAATTTCAAGTGGCCTATGGAATTCTACTTTGAAAATTTATAGTAATGTGTTTCAAAGGGGGAAAAAAAATTATAGTAACTACATGTCTTATCCTATTTTTTTTGAGAATTCATGATTTTCAATTTGTAATATTGCAAATTAAAAAATTCTAGAAAAAGGTGCCTCCAACTATGCTGAATTGCTTATTTTTGACATTTTTTTCACCTCAGTTAGTTACCTTTTGTGTGATTAATTTCAACGGCAGTTGGATTTTTTTGTATTTGAAAAAAAAGTAATCTTGGTAAATTAGGGGAGGCAAGCCATTGGCCTGATCAGCGCCCCATTGTGGCTATGTAGGCTGTTTTCTTTCCGTGAAGAAGGAGATGAACAATGATAATTATGGCATGGTTCCCGAGGTAGTTGTGGCACATTAGGATTGCCTCCAAGACTCTCAATATTGCAACCAATCCTTGATGGATTTTACAATCAGCCCTGGTTGGCAATAGGAAAGTCTATATGACCAGAATGGGTCGAATAAAATCTTCAACTAAAAAATTGATAATAAATACATTTTGAGAAATAAAAATGTGAAAAATTATGGAAACATTCTCAACTCTATTTTTGCACATAGGAAATTTTCCTCAATGAAGAAACCTGCCCTACAAATACGCATTCCTTATTAAGTGATTGGAAATGGGTTGCCTCCCCGCCATGGATGCTCATAAAGTACACCAAATAGTGTAATTAGGTTGCCCCACACTTATTTCTCATATCTTTCACTTTTACTGTTGTAAAAAAGATTTTCATCACTGATTATTGCAAAAAATATATTTTTAAAAGGACTTGCAACCACTACAAAGCTGCCGAAAAATAAATTAACAACCTTCAAGTTGTAAACCATGTGAAATTCAAGCATGATCAACATATAGTCTGGGGCAACCTAATTGCACATTGAATATTCAATAGTGCAATTAGGTTGCACTATTCAATGTGCAATGCCCACTCAGCTGCAATGGAAGCAACTGAAGGACTCTTGGTGGTAACAGAATGGCCCTGCCTGCTGTGGCATGAACGAACTTAAGGCCCGCACTCAATGGCACTCAGTCAAAACATTATAATTTATCCTCGCAACCTCTTACTAACTTACCAGCCAAGGATGGTCAAGTCTCGGTCTAAACTCCTACGCAATTGAAATTCCGTTTCATTTGTAAAAAAAAAAAAAAAAATATTCAGGGCAAGGTGGAAGCAACCATTGATAGTCAGTGAATAACTTATTGTACTTGAAGGTCTGATTTGGCAAATATGTGTCGCAGTTGAATTTCCAAGTCAGATTTTCAAGGTCGATGTCACCTCACACCAATCAAAAGATGACACCTGGCACCTTTTTTTTCATACAAAAAATGATTTCATTTATGCTGAATCTGACTTGCTGGTAGAGTAATGGGCGTTTTACAATTGGACCAAGCTAAAAAAAATTATGAGCACTTTCTTTGGTGAAGTCGAGATTCTTCCTATTAAGCTCTTGACTAATGAGAGTGCTTAGGATTTTCTCATTGGGCTTGGCCATAAGTATAAGAATGCTTGTAACTTGTTGCAAGATTAGTCCCTCTAGATTCTTGCCTCAAATATAAGTCTTTTGAATGTGAGAGTTGGAGAATCATTTGGGGGACATTTATCATTATTTACTTCAAACATACGTAATTCATTCATATAATGTCTGAAAATACATGCTAAAAGAATTTGAAATCTTCTTCCAATTTGTCAACATGATCCAATAAAACTTAAGATAATTTAATAAAAGAAATCATGCTTAGATACAATACTTGTAGTTTCTTTATATTGAATATAGATGTTGAAAATGATGATATTTGGATGGAAAGTTTAAGGCATGCTTGTTTCTACATTAAAATTACAATAAAGGAATACTCACATAGTAATGATTATGAGTGTCTCAATGCATTTAACCTCAAGTCCCAAGGCCATTTTTCTACCAAAAACAACTTAAAACTGCCAGTTTTGCTGCGTTCATCCAAGAAAAGTGAAAAAATAATTACTTTTAGAATCTAATTGTAAGATCTTGTACTTAACTTATTTGAGATCATGTGGTAAAAATTTCATAAAGCTTGACCGCACACATTAGAAGATATTAGCATTAAAAGTTGGGAAAAAATGTTTTTTTGAACATGGGCTTGCAATTTCAGATGACTTTGATTGCCATTTGTGAAAAAGAATTGCACCATAGACTTTGAATTTAATTTTTTTTATGTTGAAGAATTGCAATTGAAAATCTAGGAAATTTTTTCCCAAAAAACACACTTGATTTTCATTCTTTAAAAACTGTTAAGTAGAAGTAGGTTCAAGATTGAAAGAAGAACTAAATCATTAATATCTCTAAGATGGGATTGAAATTCTATAATTCCAATGGTGAGATTATTTTAGCAAGCAAAATTAGCCTTGTCAAACAATTTGTTTTGAAAAATTGTGAAATTGCATTAAAAATGAACCCTATTAGTTATTTTTTCAAGAAGATGCTCTAATTGCCTTAAAAATAAGGTTGTCTATAACTTTCTCATAACAAATCCAAATGGAATGAATAGAAGCTTTCCATATAGATAAAATTACAATCTATGAGAAAAAAAAATTTGAATTAAATTTTTTTTTTCTTTTGTGTGAGAAGCTTTTTGCCCCCACCCCACCCCACCCCCACCCCCCCACCCCTCCATCCCCACCCCTCCATCCCCACCCCTCCATCCCCACACCACACACACACACACACCACCCACCCACACACCCCCACACACACCACACACACACACACACACACCACCCACCCCCCACCCCCCACCCCCCACACACACCACACCCACACACACAAAAGGACCTTTTGTGCCATAGCTTTTGCTCCGGGCACGGATTGAAATAAAAAATTATATTTCTAGAAAGCTAATGTGTTTTTCTATCTTTTAAAAGAATTCAAAAAATCATGATGAATATTAAGGCCGCAGGAGCCTACTCAAATGCAATTTTGTCCCTTGAAAAGACAATGGGACTTTAGGGGTTAACAAAATACTTTCAATGTTGTAGATTGAAAGGAAGAAACTTGGAAACATACCCAATTTCTTTTTCAACTCTCTCCACTTGTGGATTTCATATTTAAAATGCAAGCTTCAATATAGAAACAGAGAATGTACTTATTGGTTCAATACTTGGAGTATATCAGTGACTACCTTGGTCATAGGGGACCTAAGATCAAAGTCAGTTTTAGCACCCGCACCCCCAATCCACTCTTCCTTCACTCTCGCATTTAATTTGCCCTTGCGGTCCTTTTTCTCCCCCAATTTTCAAAGAACCTTCTGGAACCTCCTGCCCCACCCCCTCTTGAATGGCTACCAAGTCTGCATCCCCCCGCGACAATGGGCGACTTCTTATGGATCACAAAGACAATGGCCCCAGTGGGCTCCATTGCCAGAAGCACACAAGAATGATGAGCCGTTGGGGACCCGGGGCCCCCACTCCAGGGGGGGCATCTTGACTTGGAAAACAGAAAAGCCAAGGCATGCTTGTTTGTTTGCGGTCCCTTTTTTTTATTTATTGGTAACTAACTTCACAGGTGTGTCCAGCCAAAGCCCAAGCTAATAAGCTGCTACCATCACATGGCACTCCATTGCGAGACCAGGATGTGACCATTCACCCGGAAAATCAAACCCTCCCTGGCCCCGACGGATTGTCATTGGTACGGTCACATGTCAACGCCCTCCGAGGGTGGGACCAACCGCCCATATAAATTGGATGTTGTGGTCCATCCCGGGCCCCTTTTCGACGGAGGTTCCCTGAAAGTCCCGGGTCCTGGTCTGCGGGGGAGCAATAAGTGAGGGAAGGGGAAGATTGTACTGCAGTTGGTTGTCCATCCACAGTTTTTTCCTCACATCATGGGGCGGGTGTTTTTTTTCTGCCGGAGGAGTGAAAATTTTCTTCAAAAGTTGCACGGGAAGTCAAAGTCACTGAAAATAATTGAATTTGGGTGTGGACGAAGGGAACTCTCAGTTGGGCCATCCAAGACACTCCCTAGAGGCGAGGCTTGGTGTGACGAAGAAGAATTCTGGGCTCTTTTTGAAGAAAGATGAGGTTATTTGTTTGAAGAGAAGAATAACTTTAATTCATAAGGTTGAAGTGATTGGAGAGTCTTGATTTAAATTTTGATACTCTTTTTATATTAGAGGTTCCAATATTTTCTCTATATTTCAATGTGTGACAAAGTGAACAAAAGTCATTGGTAGTTGGAAGTGTGCGAGATGTCCTAGAATGTCATTTAGAAGACATGATAAAAGATATGAGTACATATCAGTATTAGAGTAACTTTTAATTGGGCCTTGTGCCTTGAGATGGGCCTCTATTGCCTTGAGTTCCAAAGTCAATTGAGTAACTCTAGTTCCAATGCAAAGTTTCATTGGTTTCACACTAGTATAAAACTTTCTACTTGTACTTATAAGGTAAGTACAAAATCATTAATAAAAAAATTGTTACCTCAAAATTAAAGCCTAGAATGAAGATATTGATTTGAGATGTAAATGGTTTAAACTATATAACTTTGTTGATTTATGGTACACCTATTGGGCATTAATGATTAGAAAATTCATAACTTATTTTCATGTTGTCCAAATAATGTGTTCATTTATGGTAAGGTAGAGCCACCTATAACCGACCGAATAAAGAATTCCAACATGATCTGGAGTAGTGAAGGCAAAACAAATATTTTTTAGAGGTACATCAATAGAAATGATATGGATTCCAAAATTTTTGGTAATTTTATCGCTTGAACTGAAATTACTATGAATTTTGGGAGGCAAAAAGTGCTCTAGACCCATGGCCAACCTCTAGACTCTTCCAATGCCGATCATTCAATAACTTTTTTTCCGATCATTATTTTCAACTTTCTTTTTCACAACTTGGGACATGTATCATGTATTTATTAGTTCCAACCTTGAAAAGGCAAAAAAACACACATTCCAAGCTTGGTCAAGAATACGTGGATCTATAGGTCGGGAAAGAGTCACTGGTCGGGGATGGGTGGTTCTACCTTACACCTATCATTAATTATTAGAAAATTCACAACTTATACTCACATTGTCCAAATAATGCATCGTAAATTGTGTTGAAATGGCTTGTTCATTTATCAATTCGGCTTGATAGAAACAAATTTTGCCATTTGATAGTAATTTTGCTTAGTTGGAATTTGTGGCAATTAGAAGCGCACATACTATCGTACACAATCATCATGTTGGCTTTATGGTGTCCTATTGATGTTTCCAATGCTCAAGAGTTGCTTATCCTATTTCTCTATGTCATTTGCTTTCTCATACCATAAAGGATGTGTACATTGAGTGTATGGGAATTGAATGTCCTTCACAATGTTATTGACTTATTGTAGTGCTATTTTGAATTTGTTCCAACTTTTCTGATATGTTTCAAGAACAATGAGTTTGCTTGGTGGTTCTGTCATTAATTTGTTAGAAATAATGAATTGTTAAAAAAAACCCTACAATATTCTCTTTGTTTACAATATAGTGCACTTTTGTTTTTGTGCAATAAATGTAAATTTTAGATACCAAAAAACTCCATACACCAAACAAATTTGACATGCTTTAATATTTGGAATTGTAGATAAGAGAACTTTATCACCATAACAAATATGTACATGTGAAATTCAAAACCATACAACATTTTGGATGTCTTTTATACACTATCTATCATCTAGTGATACCACTTTTTGCCAAAATTTTTGCTTGCATTCGATAGGGCATGTTTGAAATGATTGTTTGTAGTTGTTGTAGAGACACTTTATTCCATACTACTTGAAATGCTTGTATGATTTCTTGCTCATTCTTCAACCCATTGCAAAAAATCTTTGACTATCAATTTTCATTACAAAGTTCAACAACTTTAGAAAGCCCTAGCATGCTAAAAAACGAACCAGTTTTGAAACCGCAAATTGTGATGGAATCTCAATGAAGTGCACTTCAAGTTCATAACAAGTGAAAGTTGTGAAATCCAAAATTATACAACAATTTGGATTTCTTTTATACACTTTTAGAAGATAGTTAAAGTTTTTTTGTAATGGGGTGAAGAATAAGCAAGAAATCATACAAGCAATTCAAGTGGTATAGAATGAAGTGTCTCTACAACAACTACAAACAATCATTTCAAATATGCCCTATTGAATGCGAGCAAAAATTTTGGCAAAAAGTGGTATCACTAGATGATAGATAGTGTACAAAAGACATCCAAAATGTTGTATGGTTTTGAATTTCACATATACATATTTGTTATGGTGATAAAGTTCTCTTATCTACAATTCCAACACAACTTGCAATTTGGATATTGATTCATTTTTGAACATAATACGACTTACTGAAGTTTAGGAATTTGGTAGTGAAAATTGCCAAAGAGCAAAAATTTGTAAATGAAGTAGACCCTCTTGTAAGAGGGGATACCCTACGACTCAAAAGAGGATTGAAGAGGATTGAAATTAGAGACAAGTATAGTGGGGTTATTTTGACCACTTGAAGTTGGTATTGTGATTCCCCCCCTCTCAAAGCTTAAGTTATGTGAATGTAACCATGAAGATGTTCGATTTTTAAGCATCTGCCTAATCACACTTCCCATACATTTAATTAACTATTCGACAGGAAATGCCAACCCTAAACACTGGGTATAAATTTCTGGTCTTTTTTCTTGTGACCGAGGGCCCGCAAGGTTTCTGCATAATGGGAACAAGTATGAGAAGGTGTCCTTCTGCAGCTAACTGGTTTACGTATTATAGATAACTTGAGTCCACAGCTAAAAATTCCTTGACCTAAGAAATCCTACAGAAGTTTTAAGTAGATAACTTCTACAGCAAAAATTTCATTGAACTAAGGACTCCTGCAGAAGTTCAGGTAGATAGATCCTACAGCTAAAACATTTCTTGAGCTAAGAACTCCTACAGAAGTTCAAGCGCCACTCTCCAAGTCTAGTGAACAAAAGACTTTTCAGACTGGAAACTATGTTGACAGACGATAACAGATAAGAGATTGCAAAAAAAAATGTGTGTTCCGTTCTTGCTTGGGGTCCCCCAAAGGTTAACGTTTTACACATGTGAACACCAACGAAAGGTTCACGGTAATTATGTACAAGTAACAGAATAAGTAGTGTACATTTTCAATACACATAAAACGCTCCTGTCATCTGCAATGGATGTTGACAATCCTCCTTACAAGAGTAGTTGATGCTCAGGTATCTTGCATCTGTTGAAGCAGGACCATCACCGATCAATAGTTAGTTACAAATATGCCAATAATTTCACGTCCACCAATATGGCTGAAAATCTAAGGGATATGAATGGCATCTCCAGAGTGACTCACTCCAAGCATGCGTAACTAACATCCAACCACTTCTGCATTCAGGATAGCGATTGAAAACTTGGAAGTGTACAACAAGCTTGATGTTGTCAATGAAATTGTTGGGTCAGCATAGTGGTTGATCATAGCGGAGTCAGTGACGGTGACAACAGGAAGGAATTCAAATTTATCAAAGGCATGTTCTATCAACCAAGAAACTGATCAAAGCACACTAGTAGAGAATCTACCGTCCAGAGTATTTCTAGAAAATCTAGCCGCACTAAACGTGGAAGGGTTTACATTGGAAACTGTCTTGGATAGCAGTTGATAGACAGGGTTTAACACAGCTAAGTTTTCAAGTTCTCTCTATTAGTTGCAAATAATTGAACATGAGAAGGTCTATGAGGGAAAAATATATCAGGTTCAGAAGTAGAAACTAAGATACTAGAATTCTGGTCCAGTACGTGTTATTAAGTATTCCCAGCATACTCACGATAATTCAGAACTTCCAGGCTAGTCACGACACCACTTAGTAGAGAGAGTGCAATTGCAAACCTCAATTTGAAACAAAACTGTGCTGTCAGAAACTTGTTGGCCGATTTCCACTTCAGCACCTTTGAGAACCCCGTCAGTCGGAGCATTTACCACGTGCTGATCACACAATATAGGTGGAATAAGTGACAAATAGGACGAATAAAGAGCACAAGGACTTCTTTTGGCCACAAGACTGAGGAACTCGAGGTAGCACCAAAGAATTCTCCAATATTGGAAGCAAAAATCATACCATTCCAGAGAACAACCTCTGAATCGGCACGAAAAGGAATCCCTGACACCTTGCTTTGCAAAGTTGAGCTCAATTTGAACAAGAGCGAGCTTCTCAAGCCAATGAGACTATGTCAGAGCTTTAGATTCACTTGAATTGCTCTAACTTGGTATATCTTTGCTATGAATACTCTTAGTTGGTCCTGTTCTCAAGTCATTACTACTCAAAGAATGATCTGATAAAAAGATTCATTGATAAAGGAAACATGATATTACCTCCATTTTCATTGCTTCAAGCACAAGAATCGAATCCCCTTTTTTCACTCTTGTCCCGTTGACGGCAAATATCTTCACAACCCGACCTGCCATTGGTGCAACAACTGCACCAGGGCCTTGTGCCGGGTATCTTTCGTGCTGGCCACCTGATGATCTTTGGTGCCCTTGAGACTCATCAGTGTCATACACTGGGACTGTTATCGTAAATTGGTGGTGCTGATTTCCTTCCCATAAGTGCACGTGGTTAAGACCTCCCTGTTGCACTCTTTAAGGTTCAGAAGCAACTCCAAGTATAAAGACACACAATTCAGAAGTCAATAAAATTGGACATAGGCAAAGACACAGGCAACGGCTGATGTACAAATAACAGAAGAGGAAGGTCAACTAGAACCTGTTGAAATTGCGCAAAGCTGACCGGGACGGATTTTGCATTCAAATTAAGTCTCAGTTCAGAGCTGTTCCCTGTCAGCTCTTTGCCAGTGACTGTCATCTTCTCCACCTTGTCCCCCTGCGATGCACCAGCATCTATTACATGACACATCTCGAACAATAAGAAACAAGCCGCCACTATCGCAAGTGTCACTAACCCAAATAGAAATTCATAATTCATAATTATAAATTTATAATTACTCTTCCCATATAATCCTCAATACAATCTGAAGTATAACAAGAACCGTATTTGATCATCGTAGAATACAGTAATTCCTACAACCACTTGTCAAAATTCTACTAGATTATAAGAAATTCATTCTTTGGAATGATAACTCCAACAGGCTACTCTTGCATCTGACACATCTCATTTTCATTGGGCACAAGAACTTTCAAAGAGCATTTTCTTTCGTCTCTCCCCTTGGAGTAGAGACAGCAGACAATATCAGAAATCATTCGTGCTATGTCATGTCTTGCACTGTAAATCTATTATCTACTCATTTGCTAAAATAATAAATACGCTATGTCAACAAATGACAATGCATAAAAAGATGGTTGGGAACTTAACACATTCAACAATCTCTTGATCATGTGAGTTGTACCTCCACAATGAAGTTTCCGCTTTTGCCATACGTGAGCTGTAGAGAAAGAGGATCAGGAGCCGAATCACCGCTTTCCAACTTCCAGTCAAGATGCAGCATCCTTGTGTAGGCATGGTTCAGACGAAAGCCAGACCAAGAACTCCAGATCGAATTGAGCCCATCAGCTCTCTCCTCTGCACATACCATGCGTATCCACTCACTCTTCATATCCGAACTAAGTCTTTCTTATATCATTCAATAAGATCTCGATGTCAGAAATCTGTCTCTTATCTGAACTCAAGTGAAACATTAGCTTACGTGTAGACTTGATCCCCAAAGCTGCAGCTGCCAAGGTCGCACCATATTGTGTCACTTTGGGCACGCTGGATTCCTGGATGCTGTCTGCTTCTGCTGATGGAAGTAAATCCGCTTTGAACCGATCAATGAAATGTGTGTCAACGTCCCCAGCCGCAAATGCATGATGACTTGCAAGAGTCTTTAGAAAACCGATGTTTGTAGGCAGTCCAGCAATCTGAAAATGAAGCAATGCTTTTAGAACACTTGAGAAATCAAAACTCTTCCTTTATACATTCAATTTTTCTTTACGCCATTGAAACTTAGTCAAGCTAGCTCTTTTAAATCCAAAGCCTCCCAAAAGTTGTAAAATGCCAAGTTGCTGTAAAGACTGACCTGGAATTTTGTTAAAGAGTCGACTAGTTTGGTCAAAGCTGCAGAACGATCACGACCCCAAACTACAAGCTTGGCTATCATGGGGTCATAGAAGACGCTCACCGTGTCCCCCTTTCCTACCCCAGATTCCACTCTCACTGAAAGGGCATGGCAGCACTCAGTAAGTTACAAATTGGGTACAAATAGTAGTTCTTTAAAAAAATAATCAGTACATGAATAATGTAGGATAGTGTGAATATCGCATGATCGTCCACTAGTCGCAAATCTCGATGATCAGAACACAGGCAATTATCAGCCTAGGAAAAACAATTGTTTGTTTAAAAGTTGCAAGCGTGTACGAGATGTGCAACAATCTCAGATAGAAGCGGTGTCCATGTTAAAGAGAATATGAGAGATGTTGGAGATTAACAAGTTTCCCTCACTAGAACAAGTTCATGTGAATAGCATTACATGTTGTACATGCGACAAACCTTCACAATCTGTGCCATGTAACAATGTTACCAATGCTTTAATCGGAAAAGCGTCATTATTAGGTGGAAACTGGAAAGGGACATCATTGAGTAGAAGAGTGGTTTAGAGAAATAGTGCCATTGTTCATGAAACAACCAGAGTGTCTTGTTGGAGGGCTATTTCAAGCATGTGTCTCCTCTGATGTATTTCACTGTTACAGTTACACTCTACGCTTGTCACTCTTGAAGGGAGAAGGACGAAAGTTCAGAGTAAATCACCAGTGGAAGAGGCTGATGGAGGGCTATAGTGATGTAGGAATCCAGCAGCAGGTAAGAAACCTTTGGGAACGTTCTCAGCATAAATGCGGGCTTCAAATGAGTGACCTGATATTATTGTGGTAAGATATTAGAACAAACAAACAACTGGTATGTGACAAGGGAATAACCTTTGTATTCTAGAAGTCAAAGAGTACATAAAAGTGTTCATCACCAATGACATTTATCACTATGCAATGTAGAATCACATAAAATTCTTCCTTTCCATCTTTCTTCCAACAAAATTTCAATAGAATTAGACTATTACATGGAGTTTTAGACAACATCATAACGAGAATATTCAACACGATTCATAAGGAGGTCTCTGAATGATCAATGTGTCCATAGGGAGACCTCCCCATGAATCATGAGAAAGATTCTGTTTAATATACAGTCTAAAAGCTGCTGAAACAGTATAATTTTACTGAAAACTCCATTTTGTTCTCATTCTTCCATTCGATAAGCATCCAAACGCTAGGAATTTAGATACTGGACAACATCAGCAAAGGTAGTTCTAATCAATGTATTGTGCTTCATACCCATCAACTTTATTTCACTCTGCTGAAGAGGCAGAACCTCGCCGTTGGCAACACGGATTTGCCATTCAACAAGATCTTGGCCGGTCACCATTTCGGTCACAGGGTGCTCCACCTGCCATTCCAGAAGGCAACTGTGGGATTTAGGAGTGTTAAACATTGAACTCCACAGTTACATGGGATAATATCACTTGTAGCAATATACTAAGTACCAAAGTGAGCAATTGACGCACTGCTCTGGTATATGGACGGGAATCACACAACAAACCTGAAGTCGAGTGTTCATCTCCATGAAGTAGAAGTTACCAGAAATCGTATCTACAATAAACTCCACAGTGCCTGCGCTTTCATAACCTACTGCCTGTGCATGACAAAGTCACCGAAATACTCAACAGAACCTCTATTAGATTCACGAAGTTATTAATGATAAATTAATGTAACCTAGTAGAACATTAGATCAAAATACAAGATAATGCCAAATACACAAATAGCACACTAGCATTAATTAACTTAACATTTATAAAGGTCCATTGAGATGTATGATAATAGTATAATTAAGACAATGCCATTGTATTAAACTACAGAACAGAGAAAGAACTCAGAAAATTTGGTTGAGGATGAAACCTTAGCGGCATCAACAGCAGCCTGCCCAATACTTTGTCGGAACTCACGCGTTATGTGTGGCTGCACAAGTAGGCCGCCGGTTCTCAGTCCATAAAAGCACAGACAATTGCCAAGCACAGGCTTAGTCAACAGAAACATGGAGTCAAGGAATCAGCAGGTATTTGGCATTTTCTGGCAAGGAATTCATGGTACACTAATGTCAATGCAAACGGAGGACAACTTCGTTCTTCGTCAGGTTCACACCGTTCTATTTAAAAATGCACACGCAATATGATATTTGCAAAATTCTGTTAAATATGGGCTCCGATTGACGATTGATAACTCCCTCATGCACTCTGCGAATTTGGGGCTTCGTAATCGCCAACTCTTCTCATGCAGGTTTCAAAATTTTTAATTTTTTGCGTCAAGTAAAAAACAAGCGTGCACATTGCTTGTGCAGTTTAACGAAAATGTACAGGAGCCAGAGGTTGAAGTTACCGCAGGAGCTTCTTCAATGATTTTCTGATGGCGCCTTTGCACACTACAGTCGCGCTCATTCAGGTGTACAGCGTTTCCATGTTTATCTGCAAAGATCTTCGCAACCGCGAATTCTACTAATAGGAATTAGATAGATAAAAGTGCGATTTTAGGAATGAGCTGATTCTTCATTGAATGGAATGCAATTACAACATACCTAAGCGTTTTTGTTGAGAGAAAAGTGGTCAGCTCATCACCTGTACTTCAATATGACGGGGTTGTGAGAGATATTTTTCAATTAAAACACGTCTGTCCCCAAACGCAGCCTGCGACTCGCGTTGTGCACTTGCTAAAGACTCCAAAAAGTCTGACTCCTTGTGCACAATTTTCATCCCCTGCAGCCAACATTACAGTCAGCCTCACATACTGCCAAGAAGAGATTCCACTGGACTAGTGTCAAGCAACACCACAAGTTGCATCAGAAACTTTGTCTTGATAAATATAGGTCAAATGTTAGGCAACCGCAGAGTTGTCAATACAGCCGCTCAATCCTACAATATTGATTGAAAAATGGAAGCAACAAAAGCTATGGAAGCTATGAAATAACTCAAAAACACTTGAAATCTTCTTAAAACATTCAAAACAGAAATATAAAAATTGACTCTTAACCTGTAAGAGCTCAAGCTTAAAGTAGTCCAAAAGTCCAATGTTGGGAGCTAATGTTTGATTATAGTAGCTTAACAAAATTAACTTTCAAAAAGTATTCTGTTCAAAATGAATGGTATGTCTTCTTCTATCTATTAGTACATGATATCTTTCTAAATGATATTTTTCAACACCTATAGATGCGGGGGTGCTCACTTCATGCCATTCGGGCACTTAGGGGTTGAAATGACCATTAAAGTAAATTTGACCCCCTTAAAAAAATTGGGCAAGGGTTGACAGCCTGCCCATGCTCTAGATTTCAAACAGTAGTCAAGACTTAAGTTAAATTTAATATAGGTTCGGAGCTTTCAGCGAGATGATAGCTTCAAATTTCACAAGGATTCATGTTTGGCAAGGGTATTGACCTTGCCACCACCACCTTGAGTCGCCTTGATGAGTACAGGATAGCCAATCCGGTTGGCCTCCGCTTGTAACAATTCGGGGCTCTGATCTTCTCCGTGGTAACCAGGGACCACGGGCACCCCTGCAGCATTCATCAGAGACTTTGCCACACTGTAACCCGCAACAGCCATCCGGAGACATGGGCCATTCACAACAACTATTAGTAACCAGGATGACTGTGTTGCATTAGTTCCAAAAGCATTCACAACCCAGAACTGAAACTCCTAAAATAACACAAATGACCAAATCCCCAAGATGGGGTGGGGTGTGCATGGGCCCAGGGTAAAGGACCTCTTATCACCCATCGCACGAATAGCAGCAGCAGGTGGGCCCATGAAGATAATCCCTTTTTGATTGCACAAATCTGCAAACTTGGAGCTTTCTGACAAAAAACCATAGCCTGGATGTATGGCCTGCCACCAATTCAATCACAAGACCGTTATTACTTTCAAAACCTACATCTACTCGTAGACATTAGAAGAATTTACATATCCATTGGGCACCCCAAGAATACAGGGAGCTACCATAAGTTCACTGCATTCACTACAACAAAACCCTGGACAGATGGACTAAGTGACAAAGAATACCTAGCCGACATAGACTCTAAATCTTGATAAGTATATGACAATGGACACAGTCATGTACTTGGGAAGTGACTGGACCTCAAGGACCAAATCTGCAAAGTTTTCTTGTAATGAGGGAGGAAAGAAAATGCACATAAATTTATAAGCAAGATAAGATAGGGCAAAGGAGGAGTAATACATCTGAACCCGTCGCTACAGCTGCTGCCAGAACCTTCTCGCCATCCAAGTAACTGGCCGAGGCAAGAGCAGGACCTAGAAACACCGCTTCATCTGCCATGGCCACATGCTTGGCATGGCGATCGGCTTCACTGTATACTGCCACGGTGCGAACTCCAAGCTTCTGTGCTGTATTGATCACGCGGCAGGCTATCTCCCCTCGATTGGCTATCAGAATCTTCTGTATGCACTTCCCGGTGGGAATAATCAAACCCTCTTGAGCGACCGAATCTGAGAGGGGACGCGTGGAGGAATGTCTGACCCCAAAGCTTGGGGAAACAGAAATACCTTGCGCAGAGCTCGCATCCTGTATGTTGCCATCTTTACTTCGCCCTAGAACAGTTGCTGAGCTGATTACAGCCCTTTGTTGACTCCACTTTGTTAAAGAAAGCAGTCCCCGCCCACGGGACAGTGTCCGGCTGTTTCCCAAGGCCACGACTGCCCATCTATAAGCGTTTCTCCCTCCTCCCATCAGAAAATGCCTTGATTTCTCTTATTGCAATGTCCCAAATATGTGAAGACTTCAACTGCTATGAGCATACCCTTCAACCTGTTTGCACACGAATGCTTGTTCGAATAAGACAATGATTTAGGAGAGTACTATCGCTCTGGAGACAAGACAAATCACGTAGAGGAGAAGAACGGGTGGCCTGATTCTAGCAATGACGACTATTTTACTTACTCCCATTCCGAAATCGCCATAGCCAAGTATCTCTGCAGAATTAGGTCCACCAAAACACGATCATGTTATGCTCCGAATTCTATTGACCTTCTTCTTCATTTTCGCACCATCTGGAATGCATTTGAAGTTCCAATTTCAACATGAATTATCTTCGACAAAAACAAAGACTTTACGACGTGACCTAAGGCCTTGGAACGGCAGACTATACCGCAAAGTAGATTCTTCCTAGATACGAAAACAATCCAGACCAATACAATTGTGAATTAAAAGTCACTATACTAAAAGAGTAAAGGAGTTTCCTGAATCCTCTTAGCCAAGCAACGATTCTACAACGATCACTAGTTTACCTCTTTCCACACATGAAATGGCCATAATCGCTAGAGCCAGATAACCTCCGCAACAACGTCGATTAGGTCACACAATTTAAACGTGCCGATTCTCTTCTCCAAATTGCATCAAAGCCTATTTATAATAGCTGTTTTTCTTTTCGCACCGGATTCCAACTGAATTTCCAATTGAAGTCTCCGATAACCAACAGAAAAAAGAGTTCACGATGTGACCTGCGGCTTCGGAACGAGAGACCATAGCTCCAGGCGTTTTTCTTAGACGCGCAAACATAATACTGAAAACCAATAAAACTTTCAATTTCCTGATCGCCGACAAGGGTCAGTAGATTAAAAATGTAAGAGGATTTCCTAAATTCTCTCAGCTCACACCATCCAACCAACGATTCTTGCAACGACAACTAGATCACCTATTCCCACATTTGAAATAGTACTAATCGCCAGAGCCAGAT
This sequence comes from Neckera pumila, assembly GCA_963969595.1. Lineage (NCBI taxonomy): Eukaryota > Viridiplantae > Streptophyta > Bryopsida > Hypnales > Neckeraceae > Neckera > Neckera pumila. The sequence continues at coordinate 41,461,204 of OZ018409.1, read as the reverse complement.
TAGCGCTGCAACAACGCCGATCGATTTCTATTTAGGTCTCACAATTCAAACACGATGATGCTCTTCTCCGACATCAATCAATCCCTAACGCTATTAGCTTCTTTTCTTGTTCGCACCAAATTAATTCCGACAGAACATCCAATTGCGGTGTCAGAAAAACGATTTCACTATGTGACTTGCAAATTTGGAACAATAGGCCATAGCTCCAATTGTGATTCTTAGACACGAAAACATAGGATTTCAAACCACTACAACTTCGAACTCTAATCGCTGTCGAAGGTCATTCAATTAGTCCATTAAAGGAATTTTCCGGAATTCGAACAAAGCGGAGTAGGGGGGAGCAATTGGAGCCGAACTGTGTACCTCAAAGAGCCATGAACGCTCACAGAAAGCTCCCGTCTCTCCCCCGGTCTCTCCCTGCAACCTCGAGTTTGAAACGCAGCCTGTGGAATTGGAACAGAAAATAGAGGAGTGTTGTTACGGAGGAGCAGGAAGTGCAGTCACGCGATCACCATCGCCATCACCAAGCTTCATCTTCTTTCCAGTTTCTGTCCTTTTCTTTTGAAGCCAGGGTCTCGTTGGGGGGAAGGTCTGCTGACGTGGGACACACCTGCATCCGCCGTGGCAGGCCTATTCTATCCTTTTTATTTCTCAGTCAAACAGAAGTTGTTGTCAATTTTCCAAAATAGTCTACTTTATCCTTGTACTCAAGTTTAGTTCATATCAATACCTTAAATGAGGCTGTTTGTTTGTTTTGTTTGTAGCGTGGACAACTTCCTGACCGTGCGTCCCCCGGCCGTGTGCTTGGTACCGTCGGAAAGCTCTCGCCGAGGAGGGGTGCACCGGCTTGGTTTCGTGGCGTTTGGAGCGGTGGTGCAAAAGTTATTGAATTTCAAAGTATTTATTGATTAAAAAATTAGAAAATTACTTTTACTTTGATTTTGGTGGTGTTTTTGGTACTGGGAGTGGAACCGGGAGTAGAATTGGGAGTAGAATCAGAAGTAGAACCAGGAGTGGAACCGGGAGTAGATGAAAATTTGGCCAACGGCACAGGGTCACACTAGTAAATATTGTAAAGAAGATAGTCTAATACTCAAGTTTAGTTCATGTAATTATTGTAAATAAGGTATTCTGAAAGCAACTATATTGTAAATGCAGCCCTTGTCTAGGAATGAATGACATATTGCTTGATATATCTTTATTGTTCAATGATGAATTAGGTAGACTTAAATGGTCGTTTTAAGATTAGACTACCTTGTTACGCATAGGAATTGTTTTTACTTTCACTACTTTGGATTAGACAAATGAGTGAATGCAAAATAGTTAGACTCTCTAGTATTTGTAAAAATTTATAGTAGTTTTGATAAATTAAGCTAGGGGGTCAACATTATTTTTTGTACTTATTATAATAGTGGAGTTTTTGTGTAGATATCCAATTTTTATTTGTTCTCATCAAAATTTCATTAGAAGAGAGTTGAGGGTAAGGGAGGGCCACAAGTTATCTTGAATTCCGAGATTGTGAGAACTTGCCACATCAGCAATCTGATATGGTTGAGAGAGTGCTACATCAAATTTCTTTAAAAAACAAACTAATTTACTTTTCATTTTTTAATTATTATTATTACTACGTACTATTTTTTGAATTTTTTTTTATTGCTAGTCCTAAACAAGAAAACAAGCCTGAAACAGCCCTCCCTTGTCCTCAAATCTCCTCTAATGCTTCTAAATTTCATCCAATTATATATACATTTGGTACATCCATCCAAAATTCATTTCATTGGTGTAAAGAAGGCTTGCAATATTCAAACCCTTATATTCATTGGATTAACTTAAGTACTTTTAAGTCTTTTATCTAAACAAAGCATTTATTAGAAAAATAAAATTGCAAGCAAGAAAAAGTCCTAGAGTTTGGTCCATTGTAGGAGTATAGGGAGTACAATAGTTGGTTTAGAGTTCTTCAATGCTAAAGCATTTGGAGCATTCCAATATGCAGGTAATTGCACCTAATTGTAAATCCTTTCTAAAAGTGATCTCTACCAATTCTTGCCTAAATGTACTCCCTCTATTCAAGAGAGTCTAGGGCAAGGCAAAAATCTGACAACTTGCTCAAAAATTTGGAAGACACTTTTTGAAATTTTGGTTGTTGAAATGACAAATCAATTTCCAGTTTTTTAATTGTTGACAGGTTATCCTAGTCATATTTTTTGCAAATACTTTATTTTCTTTCAAATTTTCAATAACAAACCAAGAAACCTGTACCAAACCACTTTATTTGTAGTTCTTCAAAGTGTAGGGAGTAAATTGCAAAATTTGTCATTGCAATTTTCATTTGTGCATCCAAAGTTTCATAACTCACTTCAATGATTTAATATGATTTGTATTGAGAAGCCTTTTTTAAAAGAAATGAGCTAGCTAGAATAGTATACACACCCTAATAAAGTTTTATAGTGTGAAGAAAGCGCTAATCATAATTCAAATTAGAAGAATAAGGGTCAACTCAAATACTTTTGGTTGTCTAAATGACAACCTCCATGAATTTTTAGTTGCCACATAGGACAACGACCCTACAAAATGGTTGTCAAGGGAAAATAAAACCCTCAAATGGTAATTCACAAGCTATCAAATTTATGCCCCAGTCTAGTGTCAATTTGAAATTGACACTTTGAAAATTCATAATTTATTCATCTGGTATCCAATTAGTGCATAGGAAGAGAATTTGGAATTTTTTTTTGACTTCCAACAAGATCCAACCAAATATTAGGCAATTTAAATACAAGAACAATGCTAAATTGCTTATTCAGATGCATTTAGGTGTAGTTACCTTACTAATATTCTCTAAATCATCACGAAGTTCATTCAGCTTTGTGTATACTATAAAAGATTTCATTGTCTTTGGTCAGTCATCAATCTTACAACGAATTCAATTATAGGCAGCCCATTGGAACAGACGGCTACACTTTCAAAGTTCTTGCTCAAGTTTAAGGGAATGCACTATGGTTTTGCATTCTACGCTCGGCCTCAAATGCGGTCCAAGGGCCACTTCACACTACGGCCATTGGTTGAGAGTCCGTCGGTTTCCACCAATCAGATTACAAAACCCCCGAAGTTTGGCCTCTCAAGCCTTCACACTATGCGCCACAATCCAAAGTCTGTTGCTCTCAAAACTGCCTACATGGCAGCAAAATGCTTACATGGCAGAAAAATTCGATGGACTCTCGAGGAGAGTTTGGGTCCTGCAAAATGTAGGACCCAAACTCTCCTCAAGAGTCCGTTGAATTTTTCAGAATTTTTTTTTCTTAAAGATAAGAAACTGACAAGATCTTGGCCGCTAGATCTCTGTGGACTGTTTTTTGCAAGACAGAAATGCTTCTCCGTTCTCCTCTTTCTCGCCTCTCCCTTTGTTATTTGTTATTTGTTATTTGTTATTTGTTATTTGTTATTTGTTATTTGTTATTTGTTATTTGTTATTTGTTGTTTGTTATTTGTTATTTGTTGTTTGTTATTTGTTATTTGTTGTTTGTTATTTGTTATTTGTTATTTGTTATTTGTTATTTGTTATTTGTTATTTGTTATTTGTTATTTGTTGGGGTTTGAAACCTAGTCTCCACCATGACAATGGGGAGTGTTTGCATTCAATGTACCTACTTCCTTTTGCATTCCCTTTACATAGGATGCCCCCTTCTTATTCCAATGCCATCCTCTTATTCCATTTATATCCTTTATATTGCTTGTTTGATGATGAAAGCATGTGCTGTGGATTTTTTTCCAAGGCCGTTTATGACCCTTTTTTCATGTTTTTTTAGCTTTTGCTTGAAAAAATTGCCACATAAATGAGGGTTCATTGGGAATTTCAGAAATTGGATTGACGAATATGGAGAGAGAAGGATAGAAGTTGAACAAATGGTATGGATTTGGACTTTGGGCTTGGCCTTTGGAAGCTTCACACTATGGCCGGCCAAAGGCTCCAAAACCTATCATTTATTGCTCATTTTTTTGGACTCTCATTAAAAGTTTGGACTCTCAATCCCACGGCCTCTCGACTTGGACGGCCATAGTGTGAAGAGGCTCTGAGCACAGCTATGAACACCCCACAGCCACTCCGCAGCAAATGGAGATTGCAGACGGAGGGATTGCACACAAAGCAGATTAGCAGGACTGTAATCACCAATGTTCTTCCTGAGACAACAACAGGAACTGAAAGATAAGAAAACAACCATGAAGCCTGGAGTCTCCCAGAATGAGGGTACATGAGGGCATCCCCATGCCTGACGCGCCAAGAAGGGGCACCAAGTGTAGCCTTGGCGTGTGGATTTGGAGACTGGGGCTTCACCACTCTTCCTCTACCCCACGGCTGACGTGCCAATCAAGGGCGTCAAATATGTAATAGGTGCCAAATATGTAATTCAAAAGATTTTAATGGTTTTGAAATTAAACTCAAGAAACTTTTACTTAGTTCATAGAAAGCTAGATCACATTGTTTCAAAGACATTTTTAACTTTATTTGTATTTTTGAATTCATGAAGAAGCTCACTACATACACATGGGGTGGTAGGAGGTAGAACAAACAATGTGGGATAAAGAATTTACATGTAGTAGGAGCTCCACCACTCATAGTTTTTTCAAAAATAGGAATTGTGTTAAAAAGTAGGATTTCAGACCTCATTTAGGCATAGTAGATTAATTTTTTTCAAAAAACTTTGAACTAAGAGAAGTTGGAGAATCAAGTTAAATTTCATCTTCAAAAATCCGTTTGAGCTTTTGAGTCTCCAATCATAAGTTATGGACACATTTCAGAGTGGGGTTGGAAGGGAATTTTTTTTGACATTTTCAAACATTCTCTCCCCATTCAAAAGTAAGAATTGTCTTAAAAGTAGAATTTCAGACCTCATTTAGGCATAGTAGAATTATTTTTTTCAAAAAGCTTTGAACTATTAAAAGATGTTAAATCAAGATAAATTTCACCTCCAAAAATCCGTTTGAGATTTCAAGTCTCCAATCAAAATTTATAAACAAATTTCAAAAGAGGATTAGAAGGGAATTTTTTTTACATTTGTAGAAATGCATAGTAGAAATTTGTCCATAAATTTTGTTTGGAGACTTGAAATCTCAAACGGATTTTTGGAGATGAAATTTATCTTGATTCACCAACTTTTCTTAGTTCAAAGTTTTTTGAAATAAGTTATTCTACTATGCCTAAATGAGGTCTGAAATTTCACTTTTAACACAATTCATAATTTTGAATAAACTATGAGTGGTGGAGCTCCTACTACATATAATTTACTTGTCCCACATTGTTTGTTCTACCTCCTACCACCCCATGTGTATATAGTGAGCTACTCTTCTCACTTGGAACTCAACAAAAGTTGAAAGCATTTTCATTCCAATTTTGATACACAAGTAAAAGAATCTTACTTGTAGTCAAAAGTATTTTTTTCCTTTTTGTTTTGTACAAAAGAAGGGAATTTCATGACAGTTAAATTCTTTTATTAACATTTGAGTGCCAACTGGGGCGTCAGTACCTCGAAGTCAGGGTAAAAATTGAAGTCAAACCCCATAGCGAGGCGCGTCAGGGCTTCCCCATTTGCCCGTCCCCTCTTGAAAACTTGAAGTGACCGGGCATTTCTGGCGAGTCAGCGTGCATGCAGGGGGGAAAATTTTTGGCCTGACGCGCCAGTTCCTCGGGTCAGCTTCACTTGGCGCCCTGCAGTGGCGATGCTCTGATAAATTGATTGCAGACTGTTTATGTCTAAGTCCAACCTGTCCTCAATCTCATTCTCCCACTGAGGTACTCACTATCTTAAGCTTTCGAATGTCTTGCAGCAATTCCTACCATCCTCCAAAATTGCAACGCTGTCCTGGTACGTCCACTCGCATGGAGCAGTATTCCCGCTTACTGTACTCCAATGTGACAACAAAGTCTGTAGATGATTCCGAGAAATGAACAAGAAACACAGCACATCGTATGCCGAAATGATATTCTAAGCCCAGCAGACGTCGAAAAGAAAAACGAGGCGAATGAAAGTAGATACTTACTCTGGGAGCATAATTGATGCAGGATATGCAGTGGAGGAATAAATGTAAACATCATCTTGTACAATCTTTGCAACGACTGACAGCATCTACGCTACTTTCCTGCTTCTGCAATCTTCAGGGATCAACTTCCTAATGTCTTGCTCGTTTCTTGCTCCAAATTTCATGGTAAGCTGGACATCCTCCTCCCAGGTTCACGATGTCAACATGATGGTTACGACGATGCATGGCCAGTCGTACAAGTGGATTCACCAGCAAGAAATTAAATCTAATGGGTTGATTCTAATAGTGTCTCCATGGTTTAGTGTGCAACCAAAATAGCATGCCATACAGTAAACAAAATTGATTTGTTATATAGTGCTGTTGGTTTAACTTGAAATCATCATCGACCACTGAAAGAGAAGAAAGAGAAGAAAGAGAATCTTTAGAGTAAATAGTGAGTTAATCCACACGCGACCAACACAATAAATGAACTTTTTATAAATTGAGTTCCCATCTAGCTTATTCATCCATAGATAAATGGTGCTTGAATTAACAGTAAACCTGCTAAGTTGTGTAGCATACACTGAAAAGAATGAATGAACGGTGACGTTCTGGTACCTGTGGTGTCTGGAACATCAAGAAAATTCAGGTTTTAATTTTTGAAAGGCCCTAGGGGCTTGAAATGTCCTTTAAGGGTTAACGTTTGCATTATCTTCATCGACAGCAGCTACAAACTGCTTCCTGCAATCCTAAGAGTCCAATAGCACAAGCATTCTAGAACACTCAAACACAACGGTACAACTAGTCAAGATGGTGGAAAGCTTATTGGAGCAAACGGTAGTACCAGTAGCTGCTACTTCAAGCTTCAGCTCAAGCACAAGCATTCAAGAAACTCAAGCGACGCGGCAAATAAACTAGAAAGATTGAGGAAAGCTCATTGCTGAACCTGTCTGTGATATGAAAGATGACGGAGAAGGCGCTGTGCCAAGAGTCTGGCTCCTGCACGTGCCAGTTGAAGCTATGGACATATCCCACCAAATCAAAAATCAAATGCAGAACAGCAATGCTTTGCGCCATTGAAGCTAAGGACACAACAATACCCAAGGATTCAAAAGTGAAGAGGAAGATTGATGATACCAGTATTCGCCCGAGAACCGCCAGTACTTGCCTGATGCCCGGGAACAGCACCATCCATCGCCGCCTCAGCCGTCACAGTGAAATGACATTTGCGCTGGCCACGATGCCACAATCCAATCTGGCCCCATTCACAATTGCAAAACATCAAATCATCCATCCGACCTAATCAACGAGGCTCGTGACTGTTTTCCAAGATTAGTAAATTAAACTCGCCTTCGCTTCTGTGTGGAGAGTTTTTGGCTGTTGCATGACCGTTGATGGAGGCGACTCGGCTCATTGTTCGGTCTCCGTGTTTGGTTTTTTTGTGGCCATAGGGGCAAGGTGACCCATTCGGCAGGGAAGACAGGAGGTGTATGCGTGCTGGGGTTCGAAAGGTACGCATCATCCTGTGTGAGCGAGCCTGGGATGTTCGAGAGATTTCTGGGGAGATTTCGTGCTTATTTGAGGTGTTGACGACTGTGTTATCAGCATTTTGCCTTCTGTCTCGATTTGTCATTGGTCACGGCTCTTATACCACTTCAGATCGCCCTCATATCCGATCTTGAATAACCGTGAATAGTGAGGAAGTTGCACAGTACAGTGTAGTGTGAGTAGGGGGCACCCGTTTTGGCGATGCGATCATTTCTGCAGCTTTAGAAGCAGCTGCCGTCAAAGAGGTTCGGTAGAAATATTTTGAATCCGTGATTTTGACAGCTTCGAATAGAAACTGAGTATTTGGGGTTATCAGGTCAGGGTCGAAGCTGCTTCCAGTTGAGGATGCGTTGGGGATATTCTTTGAGTTTTACCATCTGTTTTTCTCCAATTCTCGCAGTGACCCTTTTTTCAATTACAGCGTCCGTTTTTTTTTTCTCTATATTTACTCCAAATAGAAATTTTTTACAGAGGTTTTCACCTTTTTTTTTTCGGATGCTTTCAAATTGCAACCAGTTCTTTCCCCCAATTCCACCGGCTGCAATGAACTAATAACTGGGGACTCTTTCCGAACATTGAACCCAAAACCCCGCATCTTCTCATTGCAGACAAACCTATTATACTGTTCATGTAGCATAGGCTTCCGACTGGCCTCGTGGCCGAATTCTTGGTGGGGTATGGGGACCACTCACCAAAAATTAAATGTTCACTAGGTTTGTAGTTTTGCAGGTGTCTTTGCACGAGAGAGGATAAGGGCCTCTTCACACTATGGCCGTCCAAGTCAAGAGGCCGTGGGATTGAGAGTCCAAACTTTTGGTGAGAGTCCGAAGAAATGAGCAATAAATGATAGTTTTTGGAGCCTTTGGCCGGCCATAGTGTGAAGCCTCCAAAGGCCAAGCCCAAAGTCCAAACCCATGGCAATGAACTCCCATGGCCTCTCAACTTGGATGGCCATAGTGTGAAGCCTTCAAAGTCCAAACCCATAGCATTTGTATGGCTTGTATCCATCTCTCTTCACATAAAAACCCATGTAATTTCTGAAATTTTTATCTCACCTTCTCTAATCATGGAGTCTAGAAAGGAACGCATTCTTGTTTTGCTTTCGGTTTTCTTGGTCATAAAATATGTCATTGTGGGCATTTTGGCATTGCAAAAAGTTGCAATTTTTGAACAAAATGCCCAGATGATGATGATGGCAGTTTTTATTGCCCAAGGACGGAGGGTGAATTCTTAGAGAAAATGTTGGCAATTTCCAAGATATGGAGGTTTTTTGGAGCATACACTTTTGGGGACATTTTCAGATGGTGATTTTCGGAAGCGGATGAGGGTGAGTAAATCTACATTTCAATATCTATGTACTCTTTTGGGGCCTGTTTTGCAAAAGAAAGATACACATCTCAGAGAAAGTATTAGTGTGGAGCGGAGGATTGCAATAACTCTTTCTCGATTAGCAACAGGTAGTTCTTTGCAAATGATTGGTGATTTATTTGGTGTGGGATTGAGTACAACATCTATCATTGTGAGGGATTATTGTGAAGCTATTAGGCTTCATTTGAGACCATTAGTTTTTAAAAAACCAACTCTTGCTTCAATGAAACAAATAGCAAAGGGTTTTGAGGCACTACATGGTATTCCGCTTATTCTAGGGGCAATAGATGGTAGCCACATCCCTATTACAGCACCATCTCATGACCTTGTAGCATACTATTGCCGAAAGGGATATTATTCATGTTTACTACAAGGGGTTGTTGATGCCGATTGCAAATTCTGGGATTATGATTTTGGATGGGCTGGACGAATTCATGATTGGGCCTTATTTCAGAAATCTGAAATTGGGAAGAAGACTATGAGAGGTGCATCTTTACCTTATAAATTCATTGGTGATGCTGCATATCCTATAAGGCCGTGGTTTTACTCACCATTCAAGGGAGAAAGAGAAGGATTGCCTAGAAGAAAAGCACATTGGAATTTTATCCAATCAAGCACTCGTATGGCTGTGGAAAGAGCCTTTGGAATTCTAAAAGGAAGATGGCACATATTACTGAAAAGAATTGACATGCCACTCCGAAATGTACCTGATATTGTTACAGCATCTCTATGTCTGCACAATTTGTGCATTCTAGAGAATGATGAATTCTCCATGGACTGGGCTAAAGAAGTAGAGAAAGAGCTACAAATTAAAGCCAATTTGAAATTCGGAAAAATGCAAAGAACAGACATGTTTCACTCTCTCGAATCATCATTGAGAGAAATGAGGGAACTCCAGAAAAAAAATCCACAAGCCGAGGAAACTCCACTCATAGAACCTGGAGAAGAAGAAGAAATCGAGAATGTGGAAAATCCTGCACGTGAAGAAACAAAGATGGAGCGACAAGAGAAAATGAAGAAAATGTTGGTTGATTCAAGTTGAGTTCATCTATTACTAGCCGAGACCTTTTACAAAGATCATTTGGTTAGAAATTCAGACATTCAGTTTGAAAACCGTATTTCAGATGACGATGATGATGATCGTAGCATAGATGAAGAGTAGCATACTCTAGAGCTTATTGATCAAACGATCAAATTGGTAGTCTACTCTTTCTAACAACTCATTTGTTCTCTCAAAGTTTTTCATCAAACCTGTGCTAGTTTCTGCCATTTTCTCAAAGATATGAATGGCTCTATCATGAAAATTCTATTTACCTTTTGATGGTGGTGCAGAAATGGTTGTTGAAGTTGGTGCACTCTCCACATCTGGGGCTGAATTGGTTTGGCTTTGTACATTATCTGTGGTTGTAGCCGAGACATGCTTCATCACTTGCCCGGCTTGGTGATACCACTCGTCTAGAGCATCATAGAATTTGCTCTCTTGTCGATTATTGCCAGAAATACCATTTGCCATTTTGTCTTCTTTGTAAGCATAAAAAATGGACTTGAATTTCTTACGGCATGCCACAACAGTGCGATTGAAATTTGGTAGCATGACAACCATTCTAGCATGAAGCCTCACCCATGTGTCAATTTCTGAAAGCAAAAGGTTCAAAAAACATGAAGAAATGGTCAAAAATGGCATTGAAAGAACAATCACAGCACATGCTCTCACTGTGAAACAAGGACTACAAGGGCTTTGTAAGGTATAAATGAAAGATGAAGGTGGCATTCATCATGGAAAGGAAGTAGGTGGAGGGTTTGGCCACATCATGTAAGGTCTCTCCATTGTCATGGTGGAGACTAGGTTTCAAACCCCAACGGCGGCATTACATTTGCCCATGCAATGGGGGGAAAGGGGGGCCTGGGGGCCGGGCACGGGCGCGCGGCGAAGGGAAAGGCCTTTAGGCCCCTAATTGGCCCCAATCCTCAATCCGAATTCTTTTGTTGAAAAATTAAAATTAGGGTAGAACGGTAACATACCTTGTTTTTTGCCGTTTCGGACAAATTCAGGCTCCATCTCTCCCTTCAACGCAATCAATTGAAAGACTTGTGAATCCTCCCACTTGCGAGTCGCTTCTTCTCCTTCAGCTTCTCCTTCAATTTTCACCACTGCCTTTTTCTTGGTAGTTGCTTTCTTCTTTGGGACAGCCTTTTGCTTAGGAGCAACTCTCTTTTTGGAAGATCCTATAATCTTACAATCTCCTCCCTCAACAAGCCTCTCTTCTACCCTTTCAACATTTGTCTCTTGACTCTCTTCTACTCCTTTCTCTGTAATTTGAGTTGAGTAGGGTTGAAATGCTCCATAAGAAGTTGGGGTCAAAAAATTTTCGCTCCCCATAAAAGTCGGCTGGCTACAAAAGAAGGGGTTTTGAGAAAAATTGTCCATCTTCTCTACTTGCGAAAAAATGAAAGAGACAACAAACAACAAAGAGCTGCAAAAAAAATTAGAGCGGCTTCTACCAAAACGCACAAGAGAGAGAAAGAGAGAGGAGAAGAAGAAGCCGCATCCTGCTTTTTTGTCTTGCGAAAAACAGTCTGCTAAGATCTAGTGGCTGAGATCTTGTCAGTTTTTTATTTTTTTTATTTTTTTATTTTTGGAAATTCGATGGACTCTCGAGGAGAGTTTGGGTCCTGGAAAATGTAGGACCCAAACTCTCCTCGAGAGTCCGTCGGAATTTTCTGCCATGTAAGCATTTTGCTGCCATGTAGGCAGTTTTGAGAGCGACGGACTTTGGATTGTGGCGGGTAGTGTGAAGGCTCGAGAGGCCAAACTTTGGGGTTTCTGAAAGCTGATTGGTGGAAACCGACGGACTCTCGACCGATGGCCGTAGTGTGAAGTGGCCCTAACCATGTATCTCCAGTCAATATGAATCCAATGGAATGCACCCAATCTGAAATCAACGCGTGGCCATGTGTCATTGCAGACAAGTCTAGGTGGGACTGTGCATGTAAGGACCCTAGACGAAGTCAGCGATACGTGTCAGGTGAACTGTCCGTGTACAGTACAGTGAAACCCCAGAACCCCAAGCACTCGCCAGGGTTTGCCGCTTTGCTTCGAGTTTGGGTGGAGCTGCGCTTGTTCTGACATGCTCGGACGTTGCTCTCGTCTCCGTCTTCTCCCCCGCCGTGCTGCCTTATCGATCTCAAGCAATGGTGAGTGACTTTGCCCAGTCCTGTCTTACCAATTCAGTCTCGAGCTTCTGTTTATGTGGTTTGGCTCGTCCTGTTTTGCCGTTTCAGTCTCAAGCTTCTGTCCATGTGTCTTAAGTTGTGGCGAGTGGCTTTGCTAGTCCTGTTTTGCCGTGTTGATCTCGAGGTTCTGTCCATGTTTGTGAAGCTAGCTATGGTGAGTGGTTTTGCTAGTCCAGTTTCTGTGTGTCTATCTGAAGCTTCTGGGCATATCTCTCAAGCTAAGCTATGGTGAGTGGTTTGGCTAGTCCCATTCCATATTTCCATATCGATTTCAAGTTTATGTCGTCGTATCTCTAATTGTGGTGAGTCGCTTCTTTTAGTTGTATTCTGCCGTAGTTATTGATCTCAAGCTAGCTTCTGTCCATGTGTCACACCATGTGGTGTTTCGTTCTTCTAGTCTTATTTTGCCGTATTGATGTTAAGCTTCTGTCCATGTATGTATAGCAAGCTGTGGTGAAGTCTGCTAGTGTCGTTCTCTCGTAATGCCAAATCAAGTGTTTGATCGAGGCATCTAGGTCACTGCCTCATTGGATAGTTAGACTGGGTTTGCCGTGAAACTTGCACCTCAACCGTTCTCTATCTAAACCCTAAGATCAGCCAGACAGAATTGATATGCAGGCTTGTACTGTGCATGTAGGACTTTAGACAAAGTCAGAGATAGGCCGGCAGTCGTGTCGCAGGTGAATAGTTTGTGTACATCGAAACCCAAGCGCACGCCAGGTTTTGGTGCTTTGCTTCGTGTTTGGATGGAGCTGCACTTGTTCTGACATGCCCGGACGTTGCTCTCGTCTCCATCTTCTCCCCGGCCCTGCTGCCATATCGATCTGAAGCTGTGGTGAGTGGCTTTGCTAGTCCTGTTTTACCGTTTCCGTCTCAAGCTTCTGTCCATGTATTTAAGCTATGGTGAGTGGTGTTTCTAGTCTTGTCTTCCTGTGTTGATCTCAAGCTCCTGTCCATGTTTACGAAGCTAGCAATGGTGGGTGATTTTGCTAGTCCTGTTTTGCCGTATCTATTTCAAGCTTCTGGGCATATCTCTCAAGCTAAGTTATGGTGAATGGTTTGGCTGGTTCTGTTCCTTACTTCCATCTTGATTTCAAGCTTGTGTCTGCGTATCTCTAATTGTGGTGTGTCGGCTCGTGTTTTGCCATTGAATATTCACACGTCACAATGTATATTCTGCTGGTTGCAGACTGGTTCAGCCGATCATAGCATTCATTGTTTTGACTTGCAGAATCCAAGCAACCCCCTTTTTGTATTCAAGGGTCACCAGAAAGCCGTGTCTTATGTGAAATTTTTATCTCCAAATGAGCTAGCATTAGCTTCCACTGACAGCACATTAAGACTGTGGGACGTTCAAACAAACAGCTCAGCTCTGTATGTAGGTATTAAACTCTCTCTAATTACATGAATATGCTTTGGAGAACTTGGGTTATCATTTATGCTTTTTTGTAAAAGAGTGGTTAGTAGGAGAATGTTTTTGACTGCGTCAGCTCTACTTCTCCTTGTCACGGTTTATGGAATGTGAAAGACCTTCGTGAGAGTGAATATGGCACTTTTATTGATGTCAAACTTTTTTCCATGCATGTGCCTCGATCTGTGGTGAAGTCTGCGTAATATCGTCCCATTTTGCTCTCCCATAATCCACTGTTTGTTCGAGGCATCTAGGTCACTGCCTCATTGGATAGTTCAACATGAGTTAACGTGAAACTTTCTCCTCAATTGTTCTGTATTTAAACCTTTCCTCTATCTAAACGCTTAGATCAGCCAGCTTGCAATTGAGCAGTCAGACTTGGCATTCATTGTCAATTTCATTGAGTTGGAGTTAGCCACTATTTTCACCAGGTGGCTTAGTTTGCTACTTAAACCTATGTGTCCTAGATTTTATAGCTTTGTGTATGTTTATGTCACAAATTTTGGCGTTGGATTGTGCCAATTTCATGGGATTAACAATACTATATTTAATGATGATCTCAAGTCTTCTTGCTCTTGTGCATTTATTTAGTCCACACTAATCTCATGCGTAACTTCTATTTTGTGATTTCCACAGGGAACATATTGGCAAGGCTATTGAGTTTTTTTGAAGTTTGTGTTTAGTTATTTGGATGCCTTGCAATGCCATCTTAACCAGTGCGTACATAATAAGGCAATGGAGGTTTATATGTATAGAAGCATCTCATGTTTGACACTTTTATTGACACTAGTTGGTTGACAAATATTGCATCCTAGTTCATGCCTTCAGTTCACTCTACAATTTTTTCGATCCCAAGCAACATTGTAAGAAATACTAGGTATTGGAATGCATTTGAACCCTTGTCTTGACTCATTGTTTTTTGTGGCCACAAGAATGGTTTTGAACCATTTTATTCATTGTTCTATTTCATTTTATTGTTGCATATTATTTTATTTTACTTTTCCATGTTAGGTGGTGTTTGGGTTTCTTTGTGTTTTGAGCTTTGTATTTGACTTTTGGAACTCACAACAACAAGAATTTGTTTTTTCTGCTTTTGGATGTATTGCCTAAGTTAGTTCCCCAACTAACCAGTTTGAGTTCAACTATTGGAGTTCATCGCTTAGGTTTTAGGAATCATGTAGAAAGTCAAGACTATGATTGTTTCTGTCCTTCGTCACCTTAGCGTGTGTACATTTTTCATGCGTCGCTATTTCTTGATTGGGTGTTTCTACATTTGTTGTGCATGTTGTGTTGTTGATGCAAAACACAAGGGGTACTCTTCTTGTAGGCTTTGAGTGGAATTGATTTTTGGAGGAAAACATGGGAGCACAAGTCGGTTAGGTTAGTTGTATAGGAGTGTTTTGTAAGCGCTTATGTGATGCTTTTAGTAAAGGCAAGGTGAGCTTTGTCTTTCATTGTTATGCCATTTTTTTGAGATGTTTGATGAGTTTGTTTTGCTAGAAGCTATTGATGCATTGCTATGTGATGTAAATGAGGAGCAATCATGGAGAATAGAGAAAAAGTTAAAAGTCAATTGAAAGTTGGCAAGATTGTTCTTCATTTAGTTTGATATTTTAGTTTTGGTTGTTTTAGGAGACGGAGCTTAGGTTCTCATCCTTGCCATGTTTGTTGTCCATTTTTAGAAACAAAACTACATGTTATTTTGAGGTTTTATATTGTGTTAGGAATATCTTGAAGTTTCTCTAGAGAATATACACATTTAGAGGGTGATCTTGCTAGCCAAGGATTGTTGCTATTTTCTAATTGTAAACTTAATTGTTAAGAGTGTAGATCGAAATTCCGGTTTTGATGTAGAAAGATTGTCATACTCATTTTCTTGGATGGTTTGTTGAAAGAAGTAGAAACTTGTTTCTTCTACTTTGTCACATCAAACCTTGTACGCAATGTTGGTGAATCCCAAGTATAGATAAGAACTAGATAGTACTTGAAAGTTGGGTGGCTTTAGGGCATTAATAGATACAATGTCAAGTTTGCAACTCAATCAAGAAAATGCAAAGCTATATACTGTGGTTGATCTAAGGGCATAAAATGAGTAAATGCAAAGCTTTATACTGTGGTTGATCTAAGGGTATAAAATGAGTAGTAGAAAATTCATATTGATTATAGAATACATTCTAAAGTCCGAAAAATCTAAAATATTCACCATGGGTGTCGCATCTAATTCAAATGCAGAACAAAGAAGCATTTCGAGAACTACTTTTGGAAATGTCATTTTGTTTGGAGGGATTCTTTGACATAGCGTCAAACATGGACTCATGTTTGAAAGGGAAGGAGACTATCATGGATTTTCAATCAAGTGTCACTACTTTTCTTCCATGTGATCTGGTAGAAGTTGAAGAAGATCAAGCTGAATTATGCAAAATATTGGAAAACAAATTACTTGATATGCTACTTGGATCAAATGATTATGAACTAGCAAAGTATGTACTACATTGGAGAGAGTGCATCTCAAAGGTAGAATGTGGTGAAAGTGACGTAATTCAGTTCCTTCCAAATGTTCCATTACCAGTTTTTGGAGAAACTGATACACCTATTGAAAAGGATGTGTTCTTGAAAAAGTGGTTGGGTATTGGGAATGCCACAAAGAAAATAGACTTGGATGGTTATGATGAGTGTGATATTATTACATTGGAGAAGGAAGTGCGGATTATGGCTCAATTGCATCATCCAAACATTGTCAAGTTATTCTATTGTAGCTCTTTCAAGGATTTTGATGGACATAGTCACCTTCAATTTGGAATGGAAAAAGGTGAAAAGAGTCTTGATAAAATGCTATTTGAAGATTCAAATCGGAGGATTACATTCCCTGCCAAGTTGGATATAATGCAACAAATTGCAAGCGGAATGTTGTACCTTCATGACATGAAGGTTGCACATTGTGACTTGAAGCCAGCCAATGTTGTGGTGAATTCAATGCAATGTCCAGAGTTACAAGAAGATGGTTATGTATGTGCCAAACTAATTGATTTTGGGATTTCAAAGAATGAAGTGAAAGACAATATTCTTGTTGTGCCAAGTGGTATTTGTGGGACTCGTGGATATATGGCTCCCGAAGCAGCTAAATCCAATATGAAGTTGGAACCTTTGAAAACTGATGTGTTTAGTTTTGGATTGATTTGTTGTGACATATTGATCCAAAAGAAATTTGAAGACCTCAGATCCAGCCCTATTGAAATTGCTAGCAGGCAAACATCGGCCTTAAAGGCCATTCCAATGTGTCAAGAATTACAATCCTTAATTAAAGATTGTTTGTCTGAGGACCCAATTGGAAGACCTTCGTTTGCAAAGATATACACAAGTTTGATGGAGATAAAGATGAAAGATTTCAAGACTCAATGTACTAGCACGCCAAAATTGAAAGAAGATCAAACATTTTCACATTTCAATCCATTCGTACGACTTTCATCTTCTATCGGAACAATTGGACAATGGTGGTCGTATGTATGGAGATTGATTGTGTATTATTTATGGACATGTACTCTTGATTATGTGAGGAGATTATATGTTCAAAAAGTGAATGGTGAATGTATCAAGGTAAGTACCAATTTTGAAAAGTATTTTGAGCTTAAGAATGTATTCAAAGCTATGGATTCAAGCCCCTTCTAGAAGCATGATTAAGTTTTCAATTTTGACTTAATTTGAATGAAATCGTTTAACTTTGTTTGTTGTTGAAATTTCTCCATTTGTTGATTGTGGTCATTTACATTTGTACAGGGGATTATTGATGCATCAATTCATTTAAAATGCTGTGGTCTTGGTTTCAAAATTGAGAAGTTAGCAAAGTTCCTTCGGAATAAGTCTATGGTTGGTGTTGTTGGAATGAGTGGTATTGGGAAAACAACATTGGTGAAGGCTTTGATTGATCACTTAAACAAGGCATTGTTATTCAATGATTCATCAAAGTGGATTGCAATTATGTGTGATCTGAAAAGTGATTATTTGACGGAAATGAATCGGGTCTTGAAAGACTTGGGGCAAAAACAAGAGGCAAAAGACCTTGTTGAGGGTAAGCTCATGTTGGTGTCAATGCTGAAACAACAAAAGGTCCTCTTCATCTTAGATGATGTTACCGAAGAACATCAATTGGATGTGTTTTTGGAGGTGGAAATGTTCAGTATTGAGGGTAGTAAATTGATTGTTACGAGCCGTGATTGGAAGACATTGAAATGCATGATGAACGAAGATTGCAAATTTGAAGTTCCAGTGCTTGATTATGACCAATCTCTAGAAATATTCTCCAAACATGCCTTCAAGAATGAAAGTCCAATGATACCACCAATGAATCAACTGAGCAAGGAGATTGTTAATGCTTGCGGTGGCCATCCATTAAGCTTAGAGGTTATGGGCTCTTGTTTACATGGACAAAATCGCCTTCGTGTATGGGAGCGAGCTTTAAAAAGATTGAAGAGAGGAGAATATGATTCCCCTGAGGATGTGGGGAGAAGATTGGAGATTAGTTTTGATATGCTTGGCGATGAGGAGCAAGAAGTATTTCTCGACATATCATGCTTTTTTTGTAAAGATGTATGGTTTGAGGGCATTCGAGAAGATACCATAGTTGACTATTTGGATGAGAACACCAAGACAATGATTGCGAGCTTGAGGGACAAATCACTCATCAAAATAGATGATAATGGATTCATAAGCATGCATGATTCAATACGTGATATGGGGCGTAGAGTCTCAAGAACAAGATTTGGAGGTAGAAGAAAGTACAAGCAAACTTTCACATCATTGGAAACATCAACAAAAGAGGTACATTCTATTCCATTGAGAAATGGTCTTATTTATAGAATTATAGAAATCTTGGTTCCATTCTAAATATCAAAGTGCATGTTCATTGAGAGAATTTTTCTTTCTATGATAATCAATTTTGTTAATGCCCATCAACTTGTAACCTTTTGGCAATGAAACTTTGTGAAACAGGAGTTTCAAAATGCTCGAGGCATTTGCATTACAAGGCTGAATAAAGGAATAGAATTGACTACAATTGCAAAGGTTGAACTTCCCAAACTATTGCTTCTAAATATTGAAGCATTGAATGACTTGAGCAATGTTGCAAAATTGATCAAGAAAACACGACAACTTAAACTCCTTCGGATTATATACAAACTAGATGATATTGATAATGGAAATATCTCTTCAATGTGCACAAATCAGCTTGAAGACCTGCTGATGCTCCAAGAACTTCGACAGCTTACAGTATTAGAACTACAAAGCTTTCAATTCATGAAGACTTTTCCAAACACGACACTTGAATACATGCCCCTGAAGACATTATGCTTAAGAGATTGTGACAACCTCACAGAAATATCACAAGGATTTCAAAACCTGACATCATTGAAATCATTGTTCATTGAAAGATGCACAAAATTGACCCAAGTTAACGCAAAGTTTGAGAATTTCAAGGCTTTGAAGATGCTTAGCTTCAAAGGGTGTGAGGCATTGAGAAATATACCCCATGGATTGGGAACTTTAGCAATACTGGAGAAGCTTTTGTTGACTGATTGCAAGCAATTGAAGATTGTTGCTTCGGAGCTTGCATCATTAACATCTCTAACGACCTTGGATTTCAAGGGATGTG
Organism: Neckera pumila; assembly: GCA_963969595.1. Taxonomy (NCBI): domain Eukaryota; kingdom Viridiplantae; phylum Streptophyta; class Bryopsida; order Hypnales; family Neckeraceae; genus Neckera; species Neckera pumila. Next base: position 41,441,987 of record OZ018409.1, on the reverse strand, counting down.
AACTATTGGAAGAGATTCCTCGAACCATTGCCAACATGTCATGCTTGCAACAGCTTGGCTTTGAAGGTTGCAAGAAGTTGAAGGTGGGACATGCATCATTTGAGAACCTCAAGGCTTTGAAGGTTCTCGTCTTCTCAGGATGTGAGGTATTGGATTCGTTGCCCCACGGATTGGGAAATTTGGAATCATTGGAGAAGCTTTGGTTGAGTGACTGCAAGCAGTTGAAGATTGTTGATTTGGAGCTTGCATCATTGACATCTCTTATCACCTTGGATTTCAAGGGATGTGAACTATTGGAAGAGATTCCTCCAACCATTGCCAACATGTCATGCTTGCAGTGGCTTGGCTTTGAAGGTTGCAAGAAGTTGGAGGTGGGACTTGCATCATTTGAGAACCTGAAGGCTTTGAAGTTTCTCGTCTTCTTTGGATGTGAGGCGTTGGATTCCTTGCCCCAGGGATTGGGAACTTTGGCATCATTGGAGGAGCTTTTCTTGAATGATTGCAAGCAGTTGAAGATTGTTGCTTCGGAGCTTGCATCATTGACATCTCTTATCACCTTGGATTTCAAGGGATGTGAACTATCGGAAGAGATTCCTCCAACCATTGCCAACATGTCATGTTTGCGATGGCTTGGCTTTGAAGGTTGCAAGAAGTTGAAGGTGGGACTTGCATCATTTGAGAACTTGAAGGCTTTGAAGTGTCTCGTCTTCTCTGGATGTGAGGTATTGGATTCCTTGCCCAACGGATTGGGAAATTTGGATTTGTTGGAGAAGCTTTTTTTGAGTGACTGCAAGCAATTGAAGATTGTTGATTTGGAGCTTGCATCATTGACATCTCTTACTGCCTTGGATTTCAAGGGATGTGAACTATTGGAAGAGATTCCTCCAACCATTGCCAACATGTCATGTTTGCAGTGGCTTGGCTTTGAAGGTTGCAAGAAGTTGGAGGTGGGACTTGCATCGTTTGAGAACCTGAAGGCTTTGAAGTGTCTCTTCTTCTCTGGATGTGAGGTGTTGGATTCGTTGCCCCAGGGATTGGGAACTTTGGCATCATTGGAGGAGCTTTTGTTGAAAGATTGCAAGCAGTTGAAGATTGTTGCTTCGGAGCTTGCATCATTGACATCTCTTATCACCTTGGATTTCAAGGGATGTGAACTATTGGAAGAGATTCCTCCAACCATTGCCAACATGTCATGTTTGCGATGGCTTGGCTTTGAAGGTTGCAAGAAGTTGAAGGTGGGACTTGCATCATTTGAGAACTTGAAGGCTTTGAAGTGTCTCGTCTTCTCTGGATGTGAGGTATTGGATTCCTTGCCCAACGGATTGGGAAATTTGGATTTGTTGGAGAAGCTTTTTTTGAGTGACTGCAAGCAATTGAAGATTGTTGATTTGGAGCTTGCATCATTGACATCTCTTACTGCCTTGGATTTCAAGGGATGTGAACTATTGGAAGAGATTCCTCCAACCATTGCCAACATGTCATGTTTGCAGTGGCTTGGCTTTGAAGGTTGCAAGAAGTTGAAGGTGGGACTTGCATCATTTGAGAACCTGAAGGCTCTGAAGTGTCTCGTCTTCTCTGGATGTGAGGGGTTGGATTCGTTGCCCCAGGGATTGGGAACTTTGGCATCATTGGAGGAGCTTTTGTTGAAAGATTGCAAGCAGTTGAAGATTGTTGCTTCAGAGCTTGCATGATTGACATCTCTTACTGTCTTGGATTTCAAGGGATGTGAACTATTGGAAGAGATTCCTCCAACCATTTCCAACCTGTCATGTTTGCAGTGGCTTGGCTTTGAAGGTTGCAAGAAGTTGGAGGTGGGACTTGCATCATTTGAGAACTTGAAGGCTTTGAAGTGTCTCGTCTTCTCTGGATGTGAGGTGTTGGATTCCTTGCCCCATGGATTGGGAAATTTGGCATCATTGGAGGAGCTTTTCTTGAATGATTGCAAGCAGTTGAAGACTGTTGCTTCGGAGCTTGCATCATTGACATCTCTTTCCACCTTGGATTTCAAGGGATGTGAACTATTGGAAGAGATTCCTCCAACCATTGCCAACATGTCATGTTTGCGATGGCTTGGCTTTGAAGGTTGCAAGAAGTTGAAGGTGGGACTTGCATCATTTGAGAACTTGAAGGCTTTGAAGTGTCTCGTCTTCTCTGGATGTGAGGTATTGGATTCCTTGCCCAACGGATTGGGAAATTTGGAATCGTTGGAGAAGCTTTTTTTGAGTGACTGCAAGCAGTTGAAGATTGTTGATTTGGAGCTTGCATCATTGACATCTCTTACTACCCTGGATTTCAAGGGATGTGAACTATTGGAAGAGATTCCTCCAACCATTGCCAACATGTCATGTTTGCGATGGCTTGGCTTTGAAGGTTGCAAGAAGTTGAAGGTGGGACTTGCATCATTTGAGAACCTGAAGGCTCTGAAGTTTCTAGACTTTGATGGATGTGAGGCGTTGGATTCGTTGCCCTATGGATTGGGAACTTTGGCATCACTGGAGAAGCTCTTTTTGTGTGGTTGCAAGCAATTGAAGATTGTTGCTTCGGAGCTTGCATCATTGACATCTCTTACTGCCTTGGATTTCAAGGGATGTGAACTATTGGAAGAGATTCCTCCAACCATTGCCAACATGTCATGCTTGCAATGGCTTGGCTTTGAAGGTTGCAAGAAGTTGAAGGTGGGACTTGCATCATTTGAGAACCTGAAGGCTCTGAAGTGTCTCGTCTTCTCTGGATGTGAGGTGTTGGATTCGTTGCCCCACGGATTGGGAAAAATGGCATCACTGGAGAAGCTTTGGTTGAATGATTGCAAGCACTTGAAGATTGTTGCTTCGGAGCTTGCATCATTGACATCTCTTACTACTTTGGATTTCAAGGGATGTGAACTATTGGAAGAGATTCCTCCAACCATTGCCAACATGTCATGCTTGCAATGGCTTGGCTTTGAAGGTTGCAAGAAGTTGAAGGTGGGACTTGCATCATTTGAGAACCTGAAGGCTCTGAAGTTTTTCGACTTTGATGGATGTGCGGCGTTGGATTCGTTGCCCCACGGATTGGAAACTTTGGCGTCATTGGAGAAGCTCTTTTTGTATGGTTGCAAGCAGTTGAAGATTGTTGCTTCGGAGCTTGCATCATTGACATCTCTTACTGTCTTGGATTTCAAGGGATGTGAACTATTGGAAGAGATTCCTCCAACCATTGCCAACATGTCATGTTTGCAGTGGCTTGGCTTTGAAGGTTGCAAGAAGTTGAAGGTGGGACTTGCATCATTTGAGAACCTGAAGGCTCTGAAGTTTCTAGACTTTGATGGATGTGAGGTGTTGGATTCGTTGCCCCAGGGATTGGGAACTTTGGCATCACTGGAGAAGCTTTGGTTGAATGATTCCAAGCAGTTGAAGATTGTTGCTTCAGAGCTTGCATCATTGACATCTCTTTCCACCTTGGATTTCATGGGATGTGAACTATTGGAAGAGATTCCTCCAACCATTGCCAACATGTCATGTTTGCAGTGGCTTGACTTTTAAGATTGCATGAAGTTGGAGGTGGGACATGCATCATTTGAGAACCTGAAGGCTTTGAAGGTTCTCGTCTTCTCAGGATCTGAGGTATTGGATTCCTTGCCCCACGGATTGGGAAATTTGGAATCATTGGAGAAGCTTTGTTTGAGTGACTGCAAGCAGTTGATGATTGTTGCTTCGGAGCTTGCATCATTGACATCTCTTATCAGCTTGGATTTCAAGGGATGTGAACTATTGGAAGCGATTCCTCCAACCATTGCCAACATGTCATGCTTGCAACGGCTTGGCTTTGAAGGTTGCAAGAAGTTGAAGGTGGGACTTGCATCATTTGAGAACCTGAAGGCTTTGAAGTGTCTCGTCTTCTCTGGATGTGAGGTGTTGGATTCGTTGCCCCACGGATTGGGAAATTTGGCATCATTGGAGAAGCTTTGGTTGAATGATTGCAAGCAGTTGAAGATTGTTGCTTCGGAGCTTGCATCATTGACATCTCTTACTACCTTGGATTTCAAGGGATGTGAACTATTGGAAGAGATTCCTCGAACCATTGCCAACATGTCATGCTTGCAACGGCTTGGCTTTGAAGGTTGCAAGAAGTTGAAGGTGGGACTTGCATCATTTGAGAACTTGAAGGCTTTGAAGTGTCTCGTCTTCGCTGGATGTGTGGCGTTGGATTCGTTGCCCCACGGATTGGGAAATTTGGCTTCATTGGAGAAGCTTTGGTTGAATGATTGCAAGCAGTTGAAGATTGTTGATTCGGAGCTTGCATCATTGACATCTCTTACTACCTTGGATTTCAAGGGATGTGAACTATTGGAAGAGATTCCTCGAACCATTGCCAACATGTCATGCTTGCAACGGCTTGGCTTTGAAGGTTGCAAGAAGTTGAAGGTGGGACTTGCATCATTTGAGAACCTGAAGGCTCTGAAGTTTCTAGACTTTGATGGATGTGAGGTGTTGGATTCGTTGCCCCAGGGATTGGGAACTTTGGCATCACTGGAGAAGCTTTGGTTGAATGATTCCAAGCAGTTGAAGATTGTTGCTTCAGAGCTTGCATCATTGACATCTCTTTCCACCTTGGATTTCAAGGGATGTGAACTATTGGAAGAGATTCCTCCAACCATTGCCAACATGTCATGTTTGCAGTGGCTTGACTTTTAAGATTGCATGAAGTTGAAGGTGGGACTTGCATCATTTGAGAGTCTCAAGGCTTTGAAGTTTCTTGTCTTCTCTAAATGTGAGGCGTTGGATTCGTTGCCCCATGGATTGGGAACTTTGGCATCACTGGAGGGGCTTTGGTTGAATGGTTGCAAGCAGTTGATGATTGTTGATTTGGAGCTTGCATCATTGACATCTCTTATCACCTTGGATTTCAAGGGATGTGAACTATTGGAAGAGATTCCTCCAACCATTGCCAGCATGTCATGCTTGCAACGGCTTGGCTTTGAAGGTTGCAAGAAGATGGAGGTGGGACTTGCATCATTTGAGAACCTGAAGGCTTTGAAGTGTCTCGTCTTCTCTGGATGTGAGGTGTTGGATTTGTTGCCCCACGGATTGGAAACTTTGGCATCACAGGAGAAGCTGATCTTGAATGGTTGCAAGCAGTTGAAGATTGTTGCTTCGAAGCTTGCATCATTGACATCTCTTACTACCTTGGATTTCAAGGGATGTGAACTATTGGAAGAGATTCCTCCAACCATTGCCAACATCTCATACTTGCAGTGGCTTGGCTTTGGAGGGAGCAAGAAGTTGAAGGTGGGACATGTATCATTTGAGAGTCTCAAGGCTTTGAAGTTTCTCGTCTTCTCTGGATGTGAGGCGTTGGATTCGTTGCCCCATGGATTGGGAACTTTGGCATCACTGGAGATGCTTTTTTTGAATGATTGCAAGTAGTTGAAGATTGTTGCTTCGGAGCTTGCATCGTTGACATCTCTTATCACTCTGGATTTCAAGGGATGTGAACTATTGGAAGAGATTGCTCCATCCATTGCCAACATGTTATGTTTGCAGTGGCTTGGCTTTGAAGGTTGCAAGAAGTTGAAGGTGGAACATGCATCATTTTGAGAATCTGATGGCTTTGAAGTTTCTCATCTTCTCTGGATGTGAGGTGTTGGATTTGTTGCCCCACGGATTGGAAACTTTGGCATCACAGGAGAAGCTGATCTTGAATGGTTGCAAGCAGTTGAAGATTGTTGCTTCGAAGCTTGCATCATTGACATCTCTTACTACCTTGGATTTCAAGGGATGTGAACTATTGGAAGAGATTCCTCCAACCATTGCCAACATCTCATACTTGCAGTGGCTTGGCTTTGGAGGGAGCAAGAAGTTGTAGGTGGGACATGTATCATTTGAGAGTCTCAAGGCTTTGAAGTTTCTCGTCTTCTCTGGATGTGAGGCGTTGGATTCGTTGCCCCACGGATTGGGAACTTTGGCATCACTGGAGAAGCTTTGGTTGAATGATTGCAAGCAGTTGAAGATTGTTGCTTCGGAGCTTGCATCATTGACATCTCTTATCACCCTGGATTTCAAGGGATGTGAACTATTGGAAGAGATTGCTCCATCCATTGCCAACATGTTATGTTTGCAGTGGCTTGGCTTTGAAGGTTGCAAGAAGTTGAAGGTGGAACATGCATCATTTTGAGAATCTGATGGCTTTGAAGTTTCTCGTCTTCTCTGGATGTGAGGTGTTGGATTTGTTGCCCCACGGATTAGGAACTTTGGCATCACAGGAGAAGCTGATCTTGAATGGTTGCAAGCAGTTGAAGATTGTTGCTTCGAAGCTTGCATCATTGACATCTCTTACTACCTTGGATTTCAAAGGATGTGAACTATTGGAAGAGATTCCTCCAACCATTGCCAACATGTCATGCTTGCAACGGCTTGGCTTTGAAGGTTGCAAGAAGTTGAAGGTGGGACATGCATCATTTTGAGAATCTCAAGGCCTTGAAGTTTCTTGTCTTTGGTGGATGTGAGGCGTTGGATTCCTTGCTCCTTGGATTGGGAACTTTTGTATCACAGAGAAGCTTTTGCTGACTGATTGCAAGCAATTGAAGATTGTTGATTTGGAGCTTGCCTCATTGACATCTCTTACTACCCTGGATTTCAAGGGATGTGAACTATTGGAAGAGATTCCTCCAACCATTTCCAACATGTCATGTTTATAGTGGCTTGGCTTTGAATGTTGCAAGAAGTTGAAGGTGGGACATGCATCAATTGAGAACCTGAAGGATTTGAAGTTTCTTGTCTTTAATGGATGTGAGTCATTGGGTCCCTTGCCCCAAGGATTGGGAACTTTGGCATCAATGGAGGAGCTTCCGTTGAATGATTGCAAGCAGTTGAAGATTGCTGATTCAGAGCTTGCATCATTGACATATCTTACTACCTTGAATTTCAAGGAATGTGAACTATTGGAAGAGATTCGTCCAACCATTGCCAACATGTCATGTTTGTAGTGGCTTGGCTTTGAAGGTTGCAAGAAGTTGAAGGTGGGACATGCATCATTTGAGAACCTGAAGGCTTTGAAGGTTCTCGTCTTCTCTGGATGTGAGGGGTTGGATTCGTTGCCCCAGGGATTGGGAACTTTGGCATCATTGGAGAAGCTTTTCTTAAAAGATTGCAAGCAGTTGAAGATTGTTGCTTCAGAGCTTGCATCATTGACATCTCTTACTACCTTGGATTTCAAGGGATGTGAACTATTGGAAGAGATTCCTCCAACCATTTCCAACATGTCATGTTTGCAGTGGCTTGGCTTTGAAGGTTGCAAGAAGTTGAAGGTGGGACTTGCATCATTTGAGAACCTCAAGGCTTTGAAGTGTCTCGTCTTCTCTGGATGTGAGGTGTTGCATTCCTTGCCCCAGGGATTGGGAACTTTGGCAGCACTGGAGAAGCTTTGGTTGAATGATTGCAAGCAATTGAAGATTGTTGCTTCAGAGCTTACATCATTGACATCTCTTTCCACCTTGGATTTCAAGGGATGTGAACTATTGGAAGAGATTCCTCCAACCATTGCCAACATGTCATGTCTGCAGTGGCTTGGCTTTGAAGGTTGCAAGAAGTTGAAGGTGGGACATGCATCATTTGAGAACCTGAAGGCTTTGAAGGTTCTCGTCTTTTGTGGATGTGAGGCGTTGGATTCCTTGCCCCAGGGATTGGGAACTTTGGCATCATTGGAGGAGCTTTTGTTGAAAGATTGCAAGCAGTTGAAGATTGTTGCTTCGGAGCTTGCATCATTGACATCTCTTATCACCTTGGATTTCAAGGGATGTGAACTATTGGAAGAGATTCCTCCAACCATTGCCAGCATGTCATGCTTGCAACGGCTTGGCTTTGAAGGTTGCAAGAAGATGGAGGTGGGACTTGCATCATTTGAGAACCTGAAGGCTTTGAAGTTTCTCATCTTCTCTGGATGTGAGGTATTGGATTCCTTGCCCCAGGGATTGGGAACTTTGGCATCATTGGAGAAGCTTTGGTTGAATGACTGCAAGCAGTTGAAGATTGTTGCTTTGGAGCTTGCATCATTGACATCTCTTACTACCTTGGATTTCAAGGGATGTGAACTATTGGAAGAGATTCCTCCAACCATTTCCAACATGTCATGCTTGCAGTGGCTTGGCTTTGAAGGTTGCAAGAAGTTGAAGGTGGGACTTGCATCATTTGAGAACCTGAAGGCTTTGAAGTTTCTCATCTTCTCTGGATGTGAGGCGTTGGATTCCTTGCCCCAGGGATTGGGAACTTTGGCATCATTGGAGGAGCTTTTATTGAAAGATTGCAAGCAGTTGAAGATTGTTGATTCGGAGCTTGCATCATTGACATCTCTTACTACCTTGGATTTCAAGGGATGTGAACTATTGGTAGAGATTCCTCCAACCATTGCCAACATGTCATGCTTGCAACAGCTTCGCTTTGAAGGTTGCAAGAAGTTGAAGGTGGGACTTGCATCATTTGAGAACCTGAAGGCTTTGAAGTTTCTTGTCTTCTCTGGGTGTGAGGTGTTGGATTTGTTGCCCCACGGATTGGGAACTTTGGCATCATTGGAGAAGCTTTTTTTGAATGATTGCAAGCAGTTGAAGATTGTTGCTTCGGAGCTTGCATCATTGACATCTCTTATCACCTTGGATTTCAAGGGATGTGAACTATTGGAAGAGATTCCTCCAACCATTGCCAGCATGTCATGCTTGCAATGGCTTGGCTTTGAAGGTTGCAAGAAGTTGAAGGTGGGACTTGCATCATTTGAGAGTCTCAAGGCTTTGGAGGTTCTCATCTTCTGTGGATGTGAGGCGTTGGATTCCTTGCCCCAGGGATTGGGAACTTTGGCATCACTGGAGAAGCTTTTTTTGAATGACTGCAAGCAGTTGAAGGTTGTTGATTCGGAGCTTGCATCATTGACATCTCTTATCACCTTGGATTTCAAGGGATGTGAACTATTGGAAGAGATTCCTCCAACCATTGCCAACATGTCATGCTTGCAGTGGCTTGGCTTTGGAGGTTGCAAGAAGTTGAAGGTGGGACATGTATCATTTGAGAGTCTCAAGGCTTTGAAGTTTCTCGTCTTCTTTGGATGTGAGGTGTTGGATTCGTTGCCCCAGGGATTGGGAACTTTGGCATCACTGGAGGAGCTTTGGTTGAATGATTGCAAGCAGTTGAAGATTGTTGCTTTGGAGCTTGCATCATTGACATCTCTTACTACCTTGAATTTCAAGGGATGTGAACTATTGGAAGAGATTCCTCCAACCATTGCCAACATGTCATGCTTGCAACGGTTTGGATTTAGAGGTTGCAAGAAGTTGAAGGTGGGGCATGCATCATTTTGAGAATCTCAAGGCTTTGAAGTTTCTTGTCTTTGGTGGATGTGGAGCGTTGGATTCCTTGCTCCTTGGATTGGGAACTTTGGCATCACTGGAGAAGCTTTTGCTGACTGATTGCAAGCAGTTGAAGATTGTTGATTTGGAGCTTGCCTCATTGACATCTCTTACTACCTTGGATTTCAAGGAATGTGAACTATTGGAAGAGATTCCTCCAACCATTGCCAACATGTCATGCTTGCAGCAACTTGGCTTTGAAGGTTGCAAGAAGTTGAATGTGGGACATGCATCATTTGAGAATCTCAAGGCCTTGAAGTTTCTAGACTTTGATGGATGTGAGGTGTTGGAATCGTTGCCCTATGGATTGGGAACTTTGGCATCAGTGGAGGAGCTTTGGTTGAATGATTGCAATCAGTTGAAGATTGTTGATTCGGAGCTTGCATCATTGACATTGCTTTGTTCTTTTGATGTGAAGGGATTTGAACATTTGGAAGAGATGCAACTTGCAAAGTGGCAGTCTTGATTTGGTAATTTTTGCAATATCAAGGTTTGAATGTTGAATGAAGGTGAAGGTGCTACTTGCAAGTGTTGTAAATCTTTTGGGTTTATTAATTTTTGTTATAGAGTGTGGACTGATTTTTTGTTGATCATAGTGAAAGTTGTTGTGTGTTATATGGGTGTTTGCTTTAGCAATCATGAGACGTTGGAGAATGTACCTTAGTAATTTTAATCATTGGCAATACATGTTGTGTTGAATTTGAAAGATTCCAAAGAATTGACTTAAACTTTGGTTGCTATTGGCATCATGCTATGTTTATCATTGCTAGGATTTGAAGATTTTTAGCATTTGGAGTTCTCAAGGATTTTAGGTTTTTATTTCTTTTGAATGGAAAGTTTGACATTTTTGGTAAAAATGTAATCTTTTGGTTGAAAGAGGTTGAGGATTGTGTCATTGGAGGTTATTTTATTGGCATCATTTATTTGGATGACTTTTAATAGATGTCACATCTTGGAGGATATTTGGTATGCCAGTTTTAAGCTAATTGAGGGTTTAGTGGGTTTCAAGTTTCCTAGACATTTTTTCTTTTTTTCAGTGAATTCACCTTGGAATTTGTTCACCAATATATGAAATTTGTTTGAAGGTTCATTGATATGGTTCTTAAAACTAGTGATAGAGAGGAGATCTAGGTCCAAATTTGAGAGTTGAAGGGGTGGTTGGTAGAAACACAAGCTTGTAGTTGTGCAATACTTCTAACTATAGTATAATAATTCTATGATGCAATAAAAGTATACCAAATGTTTGAATTGTACAGTGGGGTGATTGCAAGAAAGACCAGTACTGGGAAGTACTAAAACATTGTCACAAAAGGAATGTTGAAGCTTCCTTTTGCAATAACTTTTGAAGCGTGACTTACATGAATTTGAAATTTTCATTGGAGATTCTTCTTTTGAATTTCATTATATCTTATATTTTTCAGAAATTTTCAAAAATCATTTCATATTTAAAAATCATTTAAACTAATTTGTCACGTTTTGAATTTTAGGGTTTTTACTATGTAAGGAGTCCCCAAATTTAATGATTTGGAGCTGAAAATTCTATGGTCTATTCCCATAGTAGGATGCCATGACTCTACCAAGGGGCAATAAAAAGTATTTTACTTTATATCTTCTACGTCCTAGCAAAGAGGGCTCCCTTGGGCACGCAATTCTGGACATTGAAGATGGTTTTAGGATCATTTTTTTGGTGGAATCTCTTCACCATGAAGTCTTCTCAAATGGTATTTTTCAGTTTTTTTTTAAATTACTTTTCCTATTTTTTACAAATTAAAATGTCAAAGTATGTATTTTCTTGCGATTTTGCACTTTTCTAGTTCCCGTATTTAGAGAATTTTTTTTTGCTTTTCCTTCATAGGGTACCTTCTTCTTATAGGTTTATACATTTCTCATATTTTTCATAATTTTTTAAAAAAAAATTTCAATTTTTATAGTACTTCCAAAAAAATGGCTGAAAACGGGCAAAGTGGAACAAAAACGGAAGGTCATTCATGCAATCACTTGGTACCATTCAAAATGGCGTTTTTGCATTTGCAGGGAAGGAAATTTCACATTTGCCAACTTTGACATCCTCCTAAGGGCTGAAAAATTGATCTTTGACCATGAAACTTTTGACACAACATGTTTATGTTAATTATATGTGTGCCAAATCTAAAGGCCAAAAGATTTACATAGAAAAAGATATTTGAAATTTACCAACATGTGTAGCTATGAGAAAAATTTCATTGCTGCCAACTGCTTTGATACCCTCTCAAAGATTGAGAACTTTTCATTTCCTATGAAATTTTTGGCATAAGACCATCTATATGTTGATTACATGTGAAAAATTTTAAGTTCAACAGATTCATACAAAAGAAGTTATTCAAAATCCCACAACATGTGTAGTTGTGAGAATCAATCAAAGAAACCCATTTCACTACGACCAACTTAGACACCTTCCCTAGGGCTGAAAAATTGTTAATTTACCATGAAACGTTTGGCAGAGGATCATTTCTATGTTGATAACATGTGTGCTAAATTTCAAGGCCAAAAGATTCATCTAGAAAAAGATAGTCAAAAATCTACCAACAAGTGTAAATATGAGAAACAATTTTAAGGCTGCCAACTTCAACATCCTTCCTCGGACTGAATTTTCTTTTTAAATTATGAAATTTTTGGCATAAGACCATCTCTACGTTGATGAAGTGTGTGCCAAATTTCAAGGCCAAAAGTACACATGTTGGAAGAAATAGAATATCATTTTTTTGGTGAATCTTTTGACTGTGCAATTTGGTACATATGTTATTAACATAAAGATGTTGTCATGAAAAAGATTTCATGGTAAATAAATAATTTATCAACCCTTGGGATAGTGTTGAAGTTGGTAGTAGTGAAATTGTTTCTCACAACTACACATGTTGGTAGATTTCAAATATCTTTTCTTGTGTGGATCTTTTGGTCTTGAAATTTAGCACACATGTTATCAACATAGAAATGATCCTCTGCCAAACGTTTCATGGTAAATTAACAATTTTTCAGCCCTAGGGAAGGTGTCTAAGTTGGTCGTAGTGAAATTTTTCTCATGGCTATACATGTTGGTAGATTTCAAATATCATTTTTCTATAAATCATTGAAGTTTGGCACACATATAATTAACATAAAGATGATGTTGTGCCAAATTTTTCATGGTCAAAGATCAAATTTTTAGCCTCGGGAGGCTATTAAAGTTGGCAGATGTAAAATTTCCTTCTTTGCAAATTCAAAAACGCCATTTTGAATGATATACCACTGTACATACTACTTTTGTACCAAATATTGAATATATCCATCAAAATTGCCAATAGAATACTCCCTTGTTTTGCCATATCTTGATTAAATAATTCTAGATAGTTTTAGCTTTAAAGTTTGTCTTCAATTCAGATGAAGCCATATGTGATTAATATACACTACTAGAAAATGGATGACCAAATCAACAAAAAAATAACAAAAAATTGCTTTAATTTGTAACTCTTTTTAGTAGCTTCAGTCAAGTTGACTTGGACATCACTTAACAAAAAACTATTGAATTTCTGTTGGCATGGACAATATCTAACAAGAAAATGTTCAATATTTAACTAAAAATTGCTAAATTTTTGCCAGCTTGGACAATATTGAACAAAAAAATGTTCAGCAATGTCTGTTGATTGGGTACTTGAATCATTACGGTTGAGGTCTTTCTCTCTGCAAGTGTAACAAGCTTCGAATGACATATGATAATTTTAATAACAATTAGAGAATTTCAACCACATGCACTTCACAACACACTAAATTGCACACTCTACAACTTCTTTAAAAAGAAATGGCAAATAGTTTTTGAACACCTATTGATTAATTTCATGCCCCTCAACATTTTCTTGAATACTTTCCTATGTACTATATATCCTTGCATTTTTGGCAAATATACACCAAAAGATAAGTACATTGTCAGCATCTACAAGTCGTATCTAATAATCATTGCTTCAATTCACTTGGGCTTTACTGTTGTTCTACGATATGTAACCAATTTCTATGCAATCCACAAACTGCAAACTTGCAATGAACTGCACATGAAGGGTACACAATTTGGACTCATGAATTCTATTCTACACCAAAGTACCTCTTGATCACTGTAATGTTTCAATTGGTTGCTTTTTGTAAATGGAGATTTCACTTTCAAAGAAATTAGGGGAGGTCTAATATATACTAGTAGAAACCCTTGTTTGTCTGATCAAGTGGTTTCTTAAAAACAATAGCACTCCAATCTGATGCAAGTGAATAAGTGAACAATATTGTGGAGAATGGATGTAGGTGTTCAAGTCTATTGATTCACAATTTGTGAAGGTTTTTCCAACTATGTTGATGAGATTCACAAAGAGGTTAGAAATTAGTAATCCATACCTCTTCTATCCACTCCATGATAGGCCTTCTAACTACACATTACAAGTCCAAATGATAAGCATGAACATTAATTAATGAATCAATAAATTTTTGTTGTAAATGATATGCTAGAGAATCAAGCTTTTGTCAAGTCTTTTGAATATTTCTTAGAAAACAATTTGCTTTGATTTGAAGACCTTTCAAAGACCTTTCAAGGCATCATGTCATTTTTCACTTCTATTTGTGATATTAGTAATTGATATTGAGAACTTCTTTTCATCTAATGTTTTTTTGTAACGGAGAAAAGTGTAGCCATAGACAAGAGGCAATAGACCATTTTGGAGCAATTTAAACCCATCCTTTTCCACTATAGACAAAAACCAAAATGGAAATATTCAAATTTTTGTCATTGACTCTTAGTGAGTGCCAAGGCTGATTTTTGTCAAAGATATTGATGTAGTTTGAGAAGAATCTGGGTGCTTTTGTATATGTGTTGCTCAAGAATGTTATGATGATCAAGCATGTGACGGACTTTGCTTCATTTTGGTTGAATTAGACATATAGGTTGATTACTACAGATGGCATTGATTTCAAGCCATTGCACAATCACTAGTGAAGGGCTGTAAGGTTTTTTTTACAAGATTTTTGGCTTTTTACCTTTAAATTGAAATGAAATTTGCAGAAGGAAACCTTTTTGCACTCTATTTTTTGGAAGTGAATCATAATCTTTTATGTCCTAAGAATTCATGATTTTAAGTTGCGGACTTTGATTGATCATATTGTAGAAAGTATTTAATCTAAGCAAATTTTTTTATTATATCATTAGATTGAGTGAAGAACAATATATACTTCCATTAAGGTATTATTTGTACATCAATCTGCAGGACGTATTTTTTCTTGTCCATATCTAGGATTCCAAACCAAACAATCCTATTCATTGATGATTTATACTTGGTACCAACTTCCAAAGACAGGAAAAATTTCTATCAAATTCAAGATGGAGTTCATCAATTTCAATTGAGCATTTGAGCATCAACTATTGCACTTGGAATAAGACATGCATTTGCAAGATATGTTCCTTTAAGATATGCTGGCTCTATAGTATGGTCTGAGTCGCTCTTGCATAATGCAATTGTGTGACTCGTCTGTTTGCTGACAAAGGCTGTCTCTTGCAAGAGCAACATGTGCACAGTTGTTTCCATGAGATGGAACTTAAGAACTGCTACAATAATGACAAGAATAGTAAAAGAAGAGTAGATTTCAATGAAGTGGGCACTCCCAGATGTGCCATTGCTCCTAAATCGCCATCTTCGCACTATATACATCTTCAAAATCAATTATGTATCTACGTAGAAGAAACTATTTTAGAACCAAACTTTGTTCCTGCATAACTTTGGTATCAAGTATAAACTTTGTTTCTTTGTAACCAAACTTTGTTCCTTCATGCCATTAATAGTAATTAGGCACAATAGCAAAAAGGTAATTTCTTAAATCAGCAGACTTTAGAGGCCATTTAGGCACAGTAGAACAACTTTTTTCAAATAACCTTCAACTAACAAAAGTTGTAAAATCAAGTTAACTCTTACCTCCAAAAATTCTTTTGCAATTCCGAGTCTCCAGTCAAAAGTTATGGACAAAATTCAGAGAGGGTGTTTTAAAATGTTAAAATGAATGTCCATTCCAACCCCTCTCTGAATTTTGTCCATAACTTTTGACTGGAGACTTGGAATTGCAAAAGAATTTTTGGAGGTAAGAGTTAACTTGATTTTGTAACTTCTTTTAGTCAAAAGTTTTTTGAAATTTTTTGTATTACTATGCTTAAATGGCTTCTGAAGTCTGCTGAGTTTGAAAAACATTGAATTTAACTAGCAATAACTAAATAAATAAAAACGGAAACTCACATGTGTACATGTACATGGATGCTTGGTGTGTTGGTAAAGGCCTTGTACTATAAGCAAGGGGTGCAAGGTTCAAACCCCATTGGCACCCCTTGCTTGGGTGGCCGCTTGCCTAGGTGGTGGCTCTCTATTGGTTTGATCGGCCTAGGTGGTGGCTTGTCTAGGTGGCGGCTCCCCATTGGTTTGAATTGCCAAGGTGGCACTTTTGTGATGATGTGGCACTTGCCACGTGTCAATTTTTGTATGGTCAAGTTTCCTTTAAGTATTTAGTTTTTTCCCATTCTTGAATTGACCAAATCAACAAAAAAATCAACACTTTTTATTCACAAGTACCCTAATCAACTTGTCCAAATTAACAAAAAAATCAACACTTTTTTGTTGAATTTTTGTTGATCTAGTCACTAAATTTTTTATTAGTGTCTCATACAAAAAGGGTTTTATTAGAGAGGTTTAGACAAAAGTAGGAAAATCTTCCAGGTCTATAACCCTCAAGAACTAGGCCACATGTATAACAACTACACTTGAAGCTTGTTCAGTGCAATATAGTCCAGCAATAAATAATGGTCATTATAAGAATGATAAGACCCATGAATATGTACCTTGCGGTTTGGGGCAAGCTTTGACAATTCTAAAAGGGTGATTGCAAGAA
The DNA here is from genome assembly GCA_963969595.1 of Neckera pumila. Classification (NCBI taxonomy): domain Eukaryota; kingdom Viridiplantae; phylum Streptophyta; class Bryopsida; order Hypnales; family Neckeraceae; genus Neckera; species Neckera pumila. The sequence goes on along the minus strand of OZ018409.1, from coordinate 41,425,699 downwards.
ACGATTCCGCATTTTTGGTTCAAAAATGCAATTTTGGCCATAGGATTGGCTAAACTATGTAGTACTACCAATATGAGGTGTTAGTAGTGCCCTTGCAGATCTAAACCATCAATTCAGGGTGCCTATAGATCTAAACTATCGATTCAGTGCTATAGACTGCTGCGGGGTACTATAGAAGCCACTAGGAGAAATAATAGCAAAAGAGGGGTCTGCGGACCTTTTCGTTTTTAGTAACTCAAAAATAATTTAAAGTTTTTTTTATAGATAAAGTCATTTGGTTAGAGAAGATTGCGCTTGCATTGCACCAAAGAATTCCTATAGGAAATTTTTTCCCTGTTTATAGCCTTTGCGGCTTTGCGCAGAAAAAGATCACTTTGACCCCATGTGCGCAACCGACATATTGCTATATTCATAAAAACTCATTGTCAGTCCTTGTAATGTTAGTAGGCCTCCAATATGTCCAATTTGTGGCTTCAATTTTGCATTTTTGGATAAAAAATAGGACAAAAATCCTCCAAAATGACGAAGATAGACATCCAACCAGGGGCAAGTTAAAATAATAAATTACTTTTAAAAAATTCCAAAAATTAATCAATGTTTGAAACTGCTGCATACAACTTTATTCTAAATTTTACGCCAAATAAACAAACAATGCAAAAGTCATGAGTAAAAAAACACATGTTTGAGGGCAAGCCTAGGACAAAAAAAGGACAAGTGTTTCTTACAATCACCCAAAACCATAATGTCCCACTTCATCCCACTCCCAGGTATTGATTTTATATATTCCCCTACATTTGCTATCACAACGTTGGTCAAGTTTGCATCTAACTAGGGACAAATTCACTTTTGCAAGTTCCAAAGTAAGTAAGGAGTCCATACCTAGTACAAAAGGGCACCAGAGAAGAGGATACATGCATCAGTCAAATGTCTTCATTGCAAGCGCATCAATCCAAGACATTGATATAAATCTACTTACTAGTTATGTGTGATACACCCTCAAAAGTAGCATTCAATGCAAAATCACACAATAGCTGTACAAATCTAGCACAACTAATCCGTTTGTAATTGAATGGATTAACATCCACATGTCCACGTTGATTGAGATAGAACCCTATCTTTTGGACACCTAAAGAGTAAAGATGCTAACTATTAGACTAAATTCTCTACTACTTGCAAAACCTTTCACAATAATGTTCAAAATGGTCAACTATTGAAATATAGCTTGTAAAGTAATGGTGCTCTAAAGTTCAGTTTTCCTAGCTTGTGATTTCAGGACTCTTAACTCGTAAGTGCACAAACAACTGTAGAAGTTGACTAAAATCGTTTAGAAAGCTTTTAAGGAAGATGACATAATGTACGTATAAATGAAGAAATCACACTCCATTCAATTTAGGGTTGCTAAAGTATGAGTAGGGAGCAACAAGTGTTGAGTATTGAGCAATGAACGATGAGCTGTGAATAGTGATTGTTTTTAGTAAATTTTGTAAAAAACTTAAAACTTTTCACCATAAGAAGCCTATATCCATGGTTTTGGATAAATACTTATAGCTGTAAATGAATCTAAAGAAGATGAATGGGGATGAATGGAAATGAATGTATTTAGATTAATTTTTTTGTAGTTGACTGTTGGATGAAATATATATGTTGTTTATTGCATTGGATGATGGATTTCTATTGAATGGGATTAAAAACTCAGTTGTTTAAGATAAAGATTGATATTTGAGTACTTTAAATCAAAGGTAAAAAGGTTTCCAAAAGATTCTCCTTTGATTAACTAGGGGGGACCTTATTTAAATTGCAATTAAAAATAAAATTGCTTCTTCAAAAGAAAAATTGTATTTTAAAATTATTTCTTCAAAGTAAAATTGTATTTCCAAAAAAAAATTAAATTTTTTTTTTATTATTTATTATTTATTGTTTTATTGTTTTTCCCTGATAGACAACTTTTTGGATTTGAGAAGTGATTTTTTGCAGGCCAAAGAACCATGGGGTCCAAGCACCCTAATAGGAGCCAATGGTGGACGTTAGGCACCTTTTTTGGATACTTGTTTTATTCCAAGGAGCTGCCACCTGTGACAATGAATTTTAATGAAAGCTCCTAGAATTCATGACCTGACATGTAGTACATGTCATTAACTCAATGTGGAACAACGTAATTCAAATTTCCCCCGCTTCGTTCAGCCCTTGTCATCGGTCTCCCTCCCCCCAATCTTGCCTTGGTGTCTCTCTTGTCGTCTCTCCCCGCGTGCAATGCATCTTGGTGCCAGCATGTTTTGCCTCTAAACAATTAGGGATTCAATTAGGATTGAAGGAGTCTACCTTCAGTTTTGTTAGCTCTGGATTTAGCAATGGAAGATACGGGGGTGCGTCAGGAGAGTTTTGGCAAGGAGGAGAAACGAGTGTGTTGAGAGAGTTTAGGAAAGGATTTTGAGAGGAAGCTAAACATGAAGCTAGAAATGAGCGTACAAAAGTGCAAAGAAGAGATTGCCTTTTTCACCGCACAAACAGAGAGTTATTTTGAAGAAGAGAGGGGATTAGGGTGCGGAGGACTGAATCCTAAGGTGGCTTTTGAGGTTGCCTTTGTCACCAATGCAGATGTGGAGGAGTTATTTGGGAAGTGCACAAAGTTACATACCACAAACACGTTTTTGAAGCTAGATGCAAAAAAAGACCTATTGGATCTATATTCGAAGATTTATGGATCGGGATCCGTTACCAACAACGAGTTTGCTGGGTGGCTTGTGAAGGGTTACATTGCGACTTTGAAAAAGAGGAAGGTCAATTGGGCTTTGGCGGCTTCAACGACAGCTTTGGAGAAGGCTAATCAAGCACATAGGCTCCTGCTACGGCTGCTGAACCCAGAGTGTAGTGACGACGGAACAAGCTCAGGATTCAAGCAGAGTACTTGCACATCATACCGCGATGAGATTAGCAGTTGTAGTGTGGGAGCAATGGTTAAAGCAGAAGGAGCCCTAGTCAGGCCAGTGAGCACTCCATCGGGTGCAGGGGGTAGCTCGAACCTTTGTCCTTACGGGGCGTCATCGAATGATTTAGATGTAGGGCGGGGTGTTAGTCAAATTGAGAGTGAGATTCTTGCAATTGCCATGAGTAAAGTCAAATTTGTAGAAGCAGAGTGCAAGAAAATTGGGGACATGCTTATTGGATTTAAATTTACCATGGATGATCGTCGCACTACAGCAAAGGAAGATGAAGCTAAGGTGTTGCAATTGCAAGCAGAGTTTGAAACAACTGTAGAAGCAATTTGTGAACTAGAGCTGCAGGTAGAAGTTAGGGTTTAGGATTTTTGCATTTTCCATATCCTTTGCTGTTGTGGACTACTTCAAATTGGAATTGCAAGTAGGATTTAGTGTTGTAATTGGGCTTTAGGGTGTCTTTTGCTTGTGTAAAGTGCTAAGGGTGGATTCAAGATTTCAAGTGGTTGCAGGATATTTTCGGTGAGCTTACAATTGGACTTTGCGATCGATCTGTGTGCAGGCTATCGGCATTTCAGTCGATTGTGTTGAGCATGATGAGCTCACACAGATTTAGTGTTGTAATTGGGCTTTAGGGTGTCTTCTGCTTGTGTGAATTGCTAAGGGTGGATTCAAGATTTCAAGTGGTTGCAGGATATTTTCGGTGAGCTTACAATTGGACTTTGCGATCAATCTGTGTACAGGCTATCGGCATTTTAGTCAGTTGTGTTGAGCATGATGAGCTCACACAGAAGTTAGCTTGCCTAAGGAGTAACAAAGGTTCATTTGAAAGAAAGCTCAACATTTCACGATCTGTGGCAGAGTCCAGTCGAGAGAGAGCAATGAAAGGGGAGGATTTCTATCAAGACATTGAAGTAGAGCAGATGAGAGCAGAATCGGATCTCCAAATTTTGAGGAGGGAGATTGTCGATATCAAGAGGCATACAGCCGCTGTGGAGGAGCAATGTGTCTTGATGGAAAACGGAGGTGGTCTGTTGTTGTGGCCCAAGCCAGCACTCCATCCACCAATGGAAAGTGATGTACACATAAACCCTCAAATTTTGCAGCTACATCCTTGTGTATTCTGCAATAGAGGTTATCCGTATTACGATATTGTGATTGCTTCTTGCAAACACATTTATCATGTTTTTTGCGCAGCAGCACTTGCCAAAATTGACAATAGGTGCACACAATGCAATGAGGTCTTCTACCCACATTAGTGGCAGAGTTTTGGATTCCGGGCTGCGTATTCAGGGTTGGAAGATGAGACCCTCAGGCTTGAATTACCAGCAAAGCTAGAAGAGCTGAGGCAATCTTTGAAGGAGAATGGTAGCTTACATGTACTAAATTGTAAGTATTTTCCTTGTTTGATGGTTGCCTACTAAACTGCTCCTCTTCTTGTGTTCTTATGCTCTTGTCATTGCTTTTCATAAGGACATAAAGCAATAGATGAGAAGACCTTGTTCCTAAAGTACTTGTGCCGCTTGCTGAAAAGTACTTTGATCGTAATTCATTGTAGAAATGCTCGGTAGAAAGTGCCCTCTTAATTATGCAGCTGCACGTATTACTTATTGCTTAAGACAAGTTCATTACTACTTCTAGAGAGTCATTTGTGCTTAGAAAAGGTCCTCACTGTGTAGATTTGAAGTGCTGATCACTTACTTTGTGAGGGTGGCGCTAAAAGAACAAAGATAGTGCTTAATGGTCCTTAGTGGTGCTCAACTGGGTTTGGTGCTACTCAATGGGGTTGACGGTGCTCAATGGTCTTTAGTGGTGCTCAACATTGCTTCACGGGGGGTGCACTTAGTGTATCTAGTCCAAACTACGTGCAAACAAAACTTTGTACCCCCTATATTATATCCTAAAATTTAAATAAATGAAAACAAAAAAAATATGAATATATTTTCCTAATTTGAAAGTTTATGTTTTGAATTATTGATATTTTTATTTGCTAATGATAATTAGTTACAAATTTTTGAAGTAAATAGATACACTGCAGAACTGAAAAATAACTTTCACACCCCTATATTATATCCTAAAAAATTGTCTAAAAAATGAACAAAAAATTCCTAAAAATAACTCTCTATTGAAAGTTCATTTTGAGTTGAATATTGATGCAACGGTCATCTAAATGTGTTCTCTATAAATATTTGAGTTGGAAAATATGCCATTTTAGGTTCATTTTCAACCTCTTCTAGAAATCATTCCATATTTCATTTGAGTTGGAAATTTTGGCAATAGAAAACTATAGTCATTATCAAACAATGCTCAAAATTTTAGTTTGAAATTATAGTTTATTAGAAACCACTTGTTTGCACGTGGTTTGTAGTAGTAGAACCAAGTGCCCTCCCCGAGCATTGTTTAATGGTGCTTAGTGGTGCTTACGTTGCTCACTGGTACTTAGGAGTGCTTAGGGGTGCTTACTGGTCCTTAGGGGTGCTTACGATGCTTAGTGTTGCTTAGTGCTACTTAGTGCTGCTTAGTAGTACTTAGTACGTGGTATTTAGTACAGCAATTGGTGCTTAGGGGTACTCAGTCGTGCTTATGGTGCTTAGGGGTGCTCACTGGTGCTTAAAGTGCTTACAGTGTTTAGGGGTTCTCAGTGGTGCTTACAAGTGCTTACGGTGCTGAGTGGTGCAATGTGGTGCTTAGGGTGCTCATTGGTGCTTATTGGTGGTCATTGCGTACTAGTTTAGGATTGTTTATTTCTTACTTAGCAAGTGCTGAGCTTATTTGTAAGTGCTTCATTGTTGCTATTTATTGTATACGATATTCTGTGTACAGAATCTCAGTCTAGTTTGAAGCATTCTGATTGGGGGGCCTGTGGATCCATACAATAAGGTTGCGATCCAATTAGTGGAGCACAAAGCTCAGCCACAATAGGTGTGCATAGGTTGCCATCCTTTGCTAGTGTCACTCCGTCTGAAGAACCAAGGAGCACAGAATTATACCAGGCAATTTTGAATTCACGAGGACAAGAGGTTGATTCTCCGGTGAAGAATCGCAGTGTTGAACGTTGTGCAATTGTGCTCGAAGATGTCATTGTAAATCCAGGTACAAACTTGATTTGCACAAAGTTTTGCAATAAGAGTGCTTATGGTTTGATCTACAAAAAAATGCTAAGTCAAATGCCATTGATATTGATTGAAATTTTCATTGGATGTACTTGCCACAAAACCTTTAGTGGCAGCAGAAGGACAACAATGTGGTAAGCTAGCTTGCAACCCACTACATTCAAGAACTTTATAGGGTGTAGAACTTTTTCCTACTTTTGAGTTATGGTTCAATAATTACGTTGCAATTGCTGCTAGATTTTCATATCTTCCTCTTTTTGTGCAGAGAATTCAGAACTTCTTAACAAGCCTGAGCATCTAGACATTCCAAAGCTTAGATGTACATTGTTGAAGAGACCTGTAGATTTGCCTGAAGATGACGGAGAGGGGAGGAAAAAGGTAGCTCTAAATGCTTTAGGAGAGAGCGATGTGGATGTGGCACTTGAATTAGATAGTGAAGTAGAACCAAATGTTGAGGAAACAACAGAGTGCACTGTTACTGAGAAGAGCAAGGCCAAAGCAAAGGGTTTGAAAAGAAAGACACAGCAGCAACCTCTATGTATAGACAGAGTACATACTCGAGCTGATAGAAAAAAAAAATAAAAAATAAAAAATCTTTTGCTCTGAATTGGCCAAGCTCCTATGACTTTCTTAATTTTTAGGTCCGGCCCTCACTCATTGTTTCATAGGAGGGTGCTGAAGCCAAAGGATTTGGTGTCTTTTCTGGGGGGCTGGGCTCCTATTTGGAGAGCACAAGTTGTTATGAGTTGAAATTGTGGGTTTAGGGGTGGATTTGTTCCGTAAAGCACAAGTTGTTATGAATTGAAATTGTGGATTTAGGGGTGGACTTGTTCTGTAAAGGGTGAATCCATTTGGGATTGGTAGCATGTTTGAGTTGAAACATCAAATCTAGGGGTGAACTTATTTTGGATAACTCGACTTCAGCTTTGTAGTTCCCCATTCCAACACAATGTGTAGTATCATGCAAGCTCTATTATTCCCTTCAGCAGTGGGAAGTGTCCATGTTTTTTAGGAACCCCCATCAAAGTACTACATTTGCAACACAAACAAATTGTCTACAAAATTGAGAGCTTGCCGAGGTCATTAACACTATGCAGTAAAAGTCCAACAATAAAAGTCCAATGAACACAATCACATGGTAGTTTACAAAATCTTATTACTTTCATTGCTATTCAAAACGGGTGAAAACCCTCTTTACAAATGTTGTTTGTGCTTCAACAACCATCTTCTAAACCTAAGTAGAAAAACTAAGTGCTTTTGGGATGTGCCATTAATCTTGACGCCCAGAGATGCTGCGGCTTCACTGCCATACAATGAACATAAGTCATTATTAAATAAGCAGTGAACTATTAGTATTGTGAACAATACTAAAGAAATAAAAGAACTTCATTCAAGTGAAATGGGCAGTAGATTCTATCCTAAACTCTGAATTCATTGGCAAAAGAAATTACCAGTGCTGGCTGCTCTTGCTGCTCCTAGACTTGTTGTTCTTTGTGCTAGTCTGATTACAATCAAATTGGACTTGAATGTCCATTGCACTTGATCATCATCTCCCCGCAATTGGAGAGCCTGCACTACCTCTCCATCAAAGAGAAGTAGCTTGCCTCTGTGCCAACCCACCTCTACATCAATCTCAGCAAGGAAACAGCCAAATTGCAAACTAACTAGAATTGAAAGCAGAACAATTTCCCAAGAAAAAAGTTGAAACAAGTGAGGTTGGACTTATCCTTGAACACGTCTGTAAACTTGGAGAGCCAGTGACCCTAAGCGGAGAAATGAACAGTGGTAGTGAATGGGATTAGACACTCAATGAACCCTGCCATAAACACAAATATCAAAGCAAGTTAACACAATCAAAATTCTTGTAATGGAGTTCCTTGTTTCTAAGAATGATGGGCCTCAATGCAAATAAACCATTAAGTACAATTGTAATTCTCTCTTGAACTCCAGTTAAGACAAAAAAAGACAAAATGTATAAGAACTCCGCCTTCAGTCTCATACAACTCTTGCATGATGCAAATGTGCCTTATTAGCATGAGTAATCTTTGAAATGACTAGCGCAAAAGCAAAAATTGAACCAATAACATGTTGCAATTGCATTGAGGTTAGAAGCTTACCAAAATGGATTGGTGTCCATGCAAGCAATTACTCTCTTCCTTATCTACAATCCTCTAGCCTCTACATCTAGAAGGAAAGCAGTTATTGAATCCAAGATGCACTGGCGCAATTCATAGCTTGCAAAATTATCTTTTACAGAATGAGCTGTAGGCAGCATGCAAAAATCAGAAAGCAACACCACATGACTGTGCACATACGCAAAGGGCCTATCATCCCTTAGTAGGTAAGTTCTACTGTGAATTTGGTATTGTTCATACTAGTAGCCTTGGATCAAGGATTCACCAGGCACAAAGTCATTACCAAAATGATCGGTGAAGGCTTCAGCGTTCACATGCTCTCCTCTTGTCACCAACATCACTCAAAAGGTTTCACCTTCTTCACTGTCAGCCTTTATTGCGATGTTGAAGCCCACTTTGACGCCGTCTCCTACAACATTGCCCTGCAAATCAGCTTCACTATCGTCCCAATTTTGCTCAGATACTGCACGTAAGGTCATTCTAGACTTTGGACAGATCCTGCACAGTGTCCAGTCGGGCACATGGGCCTTCTAGTAGCAAGGCAAACCTACATTTGGATCTAAACAAGCCACGCAAAAACAAGTGAGCTGTCTAAATTGAATGAAGGTTGGATCCTTGCACGATAAGGATCAGCACTGGTGCATGCCTCTACTCCTAGGAATTGTTTCCGCCTCCAATTTATCAACTCTTGAAATGGCACCTTCTTTGATCTCCCAAAAAAACTTTGTGATTCTTTGCTGTTCACCAAGTCGCCTTGCATGGAACTTGTTACTTTCTTCTTGCAAAACTTGAACCACTTGAGAAGCATTTTGGAGTTGTCTCCCATTAGGTTTGATCTGCTCCTTGTATAACTCTCGTTTTAGAAGAGCACCAGCCCCATCAACTTCTCCTTTACCGTATCCAGAAGCAAAGTAATTCCAAGACATCTGGCAGCCTTCTAGCAGCTTATCACTTACTGTCAAGCTTGGAAATCGGCTGATGAAATACCAAGCTCGGGCTGACTTAAATTGTCCACTACAGCCATCACTCTAGACCACGTGGTTAGTCGGTTCAAATCCATGTGACTTTGTGTGATTCCAATGCAACATGAATGCATGTTGAATATACAAGGAATCGTGTTGCTTATCATCCGAAACGTAGTAATGAACCTCTTTGAGCAAATAAGAATCACCACCGGATGAGGTCCAATCGGGATTCATTCGGAAACTAATGTGGACCAGAATTGAAACTTGGTCAGAGCACCAATGCATGGATTGAATTTCATTTTGTACTTTCATGGAATAGTTTTCAGAGAAGTCAATGCAAGATATGAGAGTACCATAGGGAATAGAAGTGAATAACTCTTTGAAGTGCACATCTTGCCAAGACGCCAAGAAATTATGGACAATAAATTCCCTCAATTTTGGTTTTAAGTAGTCAATAAGTTCAGAGGGCTTTGTCTCGCAATACATGATCTTGATGGCCTTCTTTGGCTTTCCATCCTCCCCTACACCGATAGTCTCATATCCTATATGTTTCCATTTGATCAGCTTCTCCAAAGTCTCTTCAAAGGGACATATTTGCAGGTTTTGGACTCCGCACTGCAAACAGTTACCTACCAGGCAGTCTCGCTTGTACCACATCTGAAATTCACCCTTTTGGCAAAGAATTGAGCTCCAAAGATGAGTTAGGCGTTCATAAACTTCATTATGTGCATCACATCCCGAAATCATGGTTTCAAAATAATTAAATGCATCACAAACGATGCAAGAACATGTGCACTCTTTGTGTATACCCTGCAAATCACGGCGCATTGTATTTAGGCCGTCTTGCAAGTAGTCAAAATCCTGGTGGTACCTGCAACAGCATGTATTCCATGCTGTCAGTCTCCGTACCCACCAAACCTTCAATCCCTCAAATGTCCTTAAGCTGCATGTAACATCAGGGTACTTCTTTTTGAATTCTATAAAGAACTCCAACTGCCACACAACCATGCGTTAGTGCATATGTACTTACCCTTAACTAGAAAGGACAACACTAAACCATAAAGGACTACAGATCTACTTTCTATTGCTTACACAAAGTACTGTGGAAGACTACCTAAGACCAAAGCAGAAGACAATGCAAATCTAGTACTTAGATTATGGCTCAAAGCACTAGACAGTGCTTAGATTAAGGACCAAAGCAACAGATAGTGCTTACCAGTGCTTACCGGTTGCTTAGATTATGGCTCAAAGAACTAGACAATGCTTACATTAAGGACCAAAGCACTAGACAATGCTTAGGAGTGCTTACCAGTGCTTAGATTACAGCTCAAAGCACTAGCTAGTGCTTACCTTAAGGACCAAAGCAGTAGTTAGTGCTTACCTTAAGGACCAAAGCAGTAGCTAGTGCTTACCTTAAGGACCAAAGCAATATCAGTGCTTACATTCAGGACCAAAGCACTAGACAATGCTTACCAGTGCTTAGATTACAGCTCAAAGCAATAGACAATGCTTACTTTAAGGACAAAAGCAATAGATAGTGCTTACCTTAAGGACCAAATCAATAATCAATGCTTACATTTAGGACCAAAGCACTAGACAATGCTTACCAATGCTTAGATTACGGCTCAAAGCAATAGAAAGTGCTTACTTTAAGGACCAAAGCAATAGATAATGCTTACCTTAATTAAGGACCAAAGCAATAGACAATGCTTAAATTAAAGACCACTTGAATTTGATAGTGCTTATCTGCTTAGATTACGGCCTTAATCCTTATTACGGGTCCTTTACTCCTGAACAGCCCATACAATGCTCTCAAAAAGAGGCGGGACACCTTCAATTAGCTTCTTAGAATATAGGACAATAGGACATTGAACGACTAAGAACTCCAAAGAAGTAGTTGTTTTACAATAATGAGTGGATCCAAGCTTTCTTTAGTAGATTCAGCTCATTCAAGCACTTCTCAGGATTTTCAACTTCAAAAAGACATCAGGCAGCCTTCCAAAACAAACCAACAAACAACCTACAATTTCTACTGTCTAAACCAAAGAACCAACTGTGCAATAAAAATAATGTAATGCATACAAAGACTTCTACAAGGCTTGTAGACTTTGGTATATGCACCAAGCATCTCGAAGTGTTTAGGAGCGCCTTGAATGACCTAAACTTTAAACACCCATACATTTCAAAAAGAAGCCCAAGTAAACACGTTGAACTTTCATGATCCTAAAACTGCATTGATCTGTCAAATAAAAATGAAGCTATAGACAGTGAGAGTCCAAGCTTACCTGGGGTAGCTGTAAATAATGAGTTGCATGCTCAATGTACAAGTTTGGCCCAATCCACTTCCTCATGATATCCTTGTGATTAGGAGAAATAGTGGTTTCTTCTTCCCACCACTTGGTAATGTTTTTCTTCACTGCATCTGGGAGTGCATTAGAGTGGACCTTCTTTTGATCTTTGAGCCAAAAAGCATTGGCAGCGTTGTTTAGAAGCACTCTCCTAGCCAATGCCTTCTTGATATTTTGACGATCCACTCTAAGTAACCCTGCCACACCCCTTTGACTCCCAATTCCTGGTGCAATTGCAAATGTAGTCACAATGTTCTTTGCGAGAATTGTTTTATCCTTTCAAAGCTCCACTAAGTGGGTTTGCAATCCATCTTTGAAGCTGCCAAGAACCGAATGGCCCAATTTAATGGCAGTAGGATCCCTCAAAAAAGGTGGTACCATATCTTTCAACACCGGTTGCCCTAAAATCTTCATGACCGTGAGGTGATGAACCTCAGTGTCATGATCTTTCATCTTTTGTGCTGCATACAAGCCAATCTCTCGAGCAAGCTTGGCACTAATCCTGTGAGCTTTTTTCTGACCAAAACTCAAGAACCTAGCGTCTACAATTTCGCTTCTCACTGCTACTTCTGCTGCACTTTGTACTTCAGCTTTCCTTGCACGACATCTCCGGGTCCTCTCTCGGCTATCAACTTTGCGCGTCTCAGCGTACCAAAGACGATAATCGCAGCTTGGTACTAAGTTTGCATATTCTGAAGTAGATTCAAAATTGGTAGGTTCCAAAAAAGTGGAATTACTACTCGACCCTTCCATTCGGACAATCAAGACTAGATTCTTCAATAGCCTAACATTGACTATGCCACATTAAGCCAATAGAACAAAATTGAAAGATACCCTTCCACATCCAAGGCCCTAGACCCAAATCCTAAGACTTCAAGAGTTGCACCCTAAGATCGAAATTGGTGAATTGCTCTCCTGCACAAACATGCTGCTTATTGATCTCAAAATCAAAGCATGTGGGACCATCAAGTTTGGACAAATTCACCCTAACCCTGAGGAAAAACGTGTTGCACCCTCAGACCCAAACCGCACTTTTACAAGCTCAAGGTTTCATGGTGATCACAAAATTAATCAAGCATGTGGGGTCAAGTTAATGAGGGTAGCACACTGAAGTTTGCCGCCAACAACACTTACGCAATACAACCTCAGATGCACACGAAAGTGCGGTGGGTTCCCCAAAAACTTGATCTACAATTATATCATGCATCTGACGAAAGCGGATTGCTTTCTAATTGGTGAAACTCAAGTCGCTCTCTGAAGCTTCCACACAAAGGTGTCGTGGACTCGGCAGCGGCGTAAAAAAGATTTTCTCCCCTATTGTTTCTTCTTCTTCATGACAAATTTGTTTCAAGTAATTCCACACTGCTGTCCTCACTCGTTGCAATGCTGCACCTGGTGGCTTAGATTCCCAGCCAATGCACACAATATAGGCATTACTCTTCATGATCGTAGATTGAGGTCGCAAATTTTGAGAATGACAAGGGAAAACCTAAACCCTAAGCGCTTGATCATACTACAACATTTTCTTCAAGCCCTACAATTACAACGTTCATAATCGAAAGCGGCAACATGCAATCACTGTCCGTGCGTTGCAACGTTCACCAAGCTCCACGCCATTACAAATTCCAAAAACCCTAAGGTGAAACTTGGCGGCAACTTTCAAAATAAACCAGTGAACGTTTGATCCAGAATCCAAAGAAACAACTGGTGGTGCAATTTGTGAGCATCAAGAGTGAAGGACAGATTTAATGAGCAGATTGTCAGGTTCAGTGAAATTGATCCTCAATTTACAAACTGGATGCTTAATTGTGCAATCTGTCATTTTCTTTCATCCAAAAACTGTAGCAAGTAAGGACCAAAAGGACTGGTTACAAGTGAAATTTTTCCCTTAATGCATTTACAAACATTATAGAATGTTACCATTTTTTGGGAAATGGCACATGCAAAAGGTTTGCATACAATAATCTAAAATTTTTAAGAGAATTCAAAATTGTACTACTTCAAATTTGAAAAAATAACCCAAAAAAGGAGTGGTTACGGCCAAGTTGGCTCCTATTAGCATGCTTCCACCCCATGTTTCTATTTTAGTGCCAAGATAAGGCTCCGCAAATTTAAGGAGCCATTTTTTGGTGCCAAAGGACCCTATTTCTATTTTGGAGGATCTTTAATGGTCTTAAGTTCTTTTTAAAGGTCCTTTGGAGCCAATGGAAAGCTTTTCGGAGTCCAAAGAAGGCTCCTCAAGTCCTTGGATTCCAAGGAGCTGTGTGCTAAATGATTTTATTTTAAAAAAAAAAAAAATTTAGGCATGTACTTTTTTTTTTAAATTAAGAAAAAAATTAATTAAATTGCAGTTCAAATGTTCCCCAAATTAATAGAAAGACGGGGTGCCTCTGGCAACAAGAAATTGCTCCTCAAATTTGAGGAGCCATTTGCTAATTAACAAAAAATGAAAAAAAATTGGAATTTTTTTTTAATAAAATAAAATTAAAATTAAAAAATCAATTCTTTGGAATTTTTTTTCTTTTAAATCATAGTTCAAATTAATAGAGGGAAGGTCCTTTGGCAACAAAAAATGTCTCCTCAAATCAAATGAGCCATGTGCTATAAATTTTTTATTTATTTTTTTATTCATTGATTCTCGAGTTTTTTTTCAATTATTTCATAAAATGAACGGATGACGTAGATGAAATTCATTTGCACATCACCTCTATGATAGTAAGTCTATTTTCTTTCATGATGTGGGAAGAAGCCAAGCTAATATTCTTAGCTCTATCTACAATATTTGAATGCAAAATAACTATCTTAAACTAAACTATTTTAAGCAATAGATTGAATTTTTGAAATTTCTACTTTTAGTAATTTCTATTTTGGTAATTTTGACATTATTATTTTGGTAATTTTGGATTTGATATAACTATTTATGACTCTGACATGTCTATTTTTAATAAAAAAAAATGTCTTAGTGAGCATTCAAGTCTAAACGCTCATCGCCTGTTGCTCCCCATTCATACTCTAATATCGTTGCATTCTTTTTAACCAAAAAAAAATATGTATTGAAAGCCACTATAATCTTTTATTTTTAGCTTTAGCAGTTAAAGCATCAACATATACAGCTTTCATTAACTCTTCTTGGAGTTTTGGACTTGCATTTGTGGGATTCACCAGGTTTAGACCATTTCCTTGAGACTAAGCACCATCTTCTTCATTATAGCTTGATATCTTTAATAATTACTGCAACAACAATAGTACGCAAAACTGATCAAGATTTCAAAAATCCATGAGTTCTTGGGATAGATAAAAGATAAAGAAAAGACAAGAATTAGTCCAATTACCTCAAAGATTCATTCCATTGAGAGCAATATCAAATGAAGAGCCTTGCTAAGAGCTTTACTCAATGGTAGTCCTGAGCCTCTCAATCCATGCTGCAAGTGAGGCCACCACCACATGCTCCCCAAGGATGTCAACAATTAAGCCAAACAACCTGTATTTGGTGACATTTCTACTATTTGATAGTAAAAATAATTTACTTTTTTAGGAGATCCTTGATGCTGCAAGTCTACGCATTCAATTAGAATTTCCAATCAACAAAAGCAAAAAGGAGATTTCCACCCATCCAAAATATGTATTTGACTATCACCTTCACTGTTCACAAGGTAAAAAACATTCATATGATTGGAGGGAAGTCTCAAAAGCTTACGCAACGTTATAGCTGCGGATATTCTAGATTGCAGTATCATCTCCATATTGAGCACACACACTCTGGTTCTCTGATTGCAACCATAAGCTTGTGAGCACCAAGTATGCAATTGAGAGTTGAAAGTTGAATCAAAATGAATGGAAAGTAGTATCAAGTAATTTGGAGTGATCTGTAGGTTTCAATATTTGTCTACATAGGAGATTGCAAGAATGACCTGTCGATTTTGTTGCGTTTGGCTAATTTTTTGGGGAGTACTTTAAAATTAGAAAACTAGTTTTTAAAAAATTCAAAAATAGGACCAATGTATATACCTTTAAGACAAAGGTTCCCATGGAAGGAATTTCATAGAAAATTCTCTAAGTAGGATAACTTGAAAAGTGCTAAGTCACAAGAAAATACATACCTTCATGTTTTAATTAGGGAAAAATAGTAAAAATAAGTAAATACACAAAATCAAAACTGGCCATTTGCAATGGCCATATGGAGATGGTCATTCACCAAATAAACCACCAAAATATTGTTTTATATGTTTCAAAATGCAAGCAGAAAGAAGCTCAATTTGTAGACTTCCACACTACACAAAATTAACTTTTTTTCAAATCTCTCTAGTGGAAAGCTAGAAGTCTACTAGAAGACCATCTCATCCAAATTTCAGCTCCAAATTCGTTTCTTTGGGTCCAAAATAGTACTAAAAACCCCAAATTGGCAAATGTGACATGAAATCGGGGGCTGTTTTTTTATAGTAAAACATTTTTGAAAATTGCAAAACAATTAGGCAAGATGTATAATGGTCATGAGCACCTTTTGTATAAATCTTAAGTCATTTGGATCTAGAACGCAAAAATTATGCCCAAAAAACAAATCAACATGCAAGGTGTGACACAAAAAGGACAAGTCATTCTTGCAATCACCCACATATAATTTTTAAAACTATGAAATCCCCACTTGTCTTTGAGAAAAAAAATTATTTTTAACCTCTAAAGACCAAAACTTATGGTTTTAAAATAAACCAAATCAAATAATCATACAGTAGTAATCATAATTACTATAGAGCCACATCGGAGTTGTATTTGTTAGTTCCATCTTCCATTTGCATGATGCAAACCACAAACATAGATAATGGACTATACACTCCCCATACAAGTGGGATTATTGTGTACATTACTTGTCTTGTACATTATTAGAAGTATCTTTCCCTATGTTTTGTAATCAAATTTAGGAATCATGACTGTCACCAACACAGTTGTCTTGTCGGACATGTTGGGGAAGTTCGATGTTGTGTTGTTCGTCTGACGTCAAATGTCGTTTGACATATTGTCTGATAAATCATGTCTAATAGGGCCATATGTATAGCTGAGTCTATGCAAAATCTCATTTTAACTAGGGGCTAAAAGTTTAGAATGTAATAGATGTTTGTTAAATTGAGACACTTCAATCAAATGAAACTCAAATATGTCAAGATTGAAAATAAAGAGTGTTTTATTTGAAAGTTATTTAAAAGTCAAACTTAAAGTTGAATTTATTAGACTTTACTAGACTAACGGAGGGACTATAGACGTCATGGACGTCGTGCATGTTGAACTGTCTCCGCGTTTGGGAAGACAACTAGGGTCACCAGTATATGCAAGTTTCTACAAGCAATGATTGTACTTCACGGTATTGTTCTTCCCTTACATTACCTCCAATATCTGGATTGCAGTTCAAAGCCGTACATCTAGTAGATGTCCATTTATACAACGATCTTGCCCATCAAGTTATTGTCCATTCTTTTAGTATTGTTGTCAACTATGTTCTATTTTAAAGTTTCCGCATATCAATGTATTGTCAAAGATTGATTTGATAGAGCAATATGGCAAACCTGGTAACTTTACCACTCAATTGTTGACTACATAATTTTGGCATGTGTTATCTTTGTACATTTTTATTAGTGTTCATCAATCTTTGGTAATCTTGTCAAATTTGGAAGCACGCCTCAAATTTGCATAAAAAATTAGATGCCCTTTATCATTCATGATATTTCTTAATTGGACAACCAAGTTACGGATTTCATGACTTAATTACTTCAGTTGCTTCTTGTATTTTTGTGATAGAATTGTAGGAGAATTAGTATCTAGGTTTTGAGTGACGTAGTCATGTAGATTTTTCAATTGTCAATGTGATTTGTTGTCGTTCATAAGGTGGAACTGTATTTGGCAGACTTTAATCCAGACCTTTGCACTAATATTCAAGATCTCTCTTATCTTCAAGAATATTTGGATAAAGATACTTGGTCTGACAAGTATAGGTAAGTCTCTGGTTGTTTGGTGGTGGTTGCATTGGGGTTGCAATGGCTATTATTAATCTTTGTTTTCCAAAATTCTTTGTTTCTAAAGGATGAAAATTGCATGCTTGGCTCAAACAATTCCTTATATTTTGAAGGTTATCGTAAGTAATGTCATCTATTTGGCATTGCAAGAAGTTTTTTCTTTGAGCTTGAAGTGAAACCAAGAGTGAAATTTGTGGTGTCAGTGCTAATATGATAGCATTCCGTTTCCAACAGTCTCGGATGTTGCTGGAATAATCTTGAGGTGCTGTAGTAGTTTTACCCTGTTACATAGTGCAGACATTTGAAACTGCAATTTTTCACATCTTACAATGTAAAAGGATTTAATTGTGAGTATTTAACTTTTGAACCTCCATATAGAATGTCATGCAATTGGAAGAAGTGATAACATTTTGGTCAATCAATAGGCAATGCAAAGGTTTAAGCTGGATATGGCTGACACTGTGCAACATCCTGCCTTAGGATATTAAAAAATTGTAGGCTAGACAAAAAAAACTCAAAAAACAAATGATGTTGGTCAAAGAAGATACTAATGCGGCTTTTAAAAGAACCTTCTTTAATCCCTCAACGCCCAAGGGGCTCAAAATGTGCCCCTCTGGATTGAAAAAGTGTTTCTTCGCACTTGAATCTTCTCAAACAAGACAATGCAAGGGAACAAGGTTGTACAGTCAAAGGGTTTTCAAATACTAGGCAATTTGTCAAACCGCATCAGTAGCCAAAATTTGAACAAAGGTCAAAAATTGTTGCTGCGCAAAAATTAGGACAAGAAGTTGGAATTTCTTATCCAAAAAGTGATCGGTCCGGCCAATGACTGGCAATTGAGCGTACCCTAAACCTTAGATCCATTGCGGCAAAGACAAGTGGGTTGAACTAACACTGAACATAGTGTGTTTGCACTCATTTCAACAATGCGGTATGCACCATGCGAGGGTCGGAGTGGGGTGAAGGCGGCCTTGATGTAGACGAGCAATAGTATCAATCTTCTTTTGAAAGATTTAGAGTCTATGGCTACTATACCGGACACTGCTTGGTGGAGGAGGATTCGTGAATGCTGGAGGTGGAAAGGGGAGGGTTCACTGCACAACAACAGACTCATTGAAAGGGGTGTATGCCTCTACTCCTCTTGCTGAATGCATTTTGTTTGCATTGAAATTGAGTCTATCGACATCTCCATAGGTGCTGCGACAATGACTATTGCATTGAATAAGGGGCGTGCTATGTAAGAGGAGGTGTCCAGGGTGATGGATTTTTTGTATCACTGGGGCATCAGACAAAGGGGAAGGAGCTGAAGTGGCCTAGAAGATTGTGAATTGCCTTGAGGAACAATTCCTGTTGAATTTCCACTACCCTAGAGGATTTACACTTGACCAAAGGATATTGGTATTCAAAACTGGCTTTATCTGTTTTGAAGGCAGAGTGTAGCCTTGTTTGGCTGGAGAGAATAGCTTCCTAAAGGTCATCTAGATGGGATTCCGGAGGAGGTGAACAAACTCTTGGGTGAGTGTCAGTGGCCAAAGAGATTTTATACAAATGAAAGGAGCAGCAAGGCAAGAGGCGGCAACGCAATTGAAGGTCCAAGCAAGCGACGCCATCTAGCAAGCACTAGTTTCGTTGGAAACAATGCCGCAGTTGCACGTGGAAGAATTGCCAAGCAACCAAGGTTTGCACCGCAGAGAGGGATAGAATTGATGAATCTCCAAAAGAGGGATCAAATCCCTTGGGTGACCATTCATCAATCATTTTAGCAATAGAATTTGGCCAATTGGAGGACATTTTTCAACCTCCCAAATTTTTGAATTTCCAAAAGAAGGACCTGGAGAACCCACCGTTGGTGCCAAAATATGACGTCCTACAAGTGTAGGGGGAGGGGAGGGGAGGGGAAGGGGGAGGGGGAATGGAGGTGGACCAAGGGCCAGGCATGGGGGCATGGAAGGGATACATTAGTGCCCAAAGTATCAAGCTTGGAAGATGCGGGGATTACTGCCAAGGGAGGCAGAGCAAGGGAACAAGGCAAAGGCAAGGGTAGGGGTATAGGGATTTTTGAAGTTCATGGCGGGGTAGATGCTACAATTCTTATTGATGTGTAGACAAGAAGGCCAAGAGGTTGAGGCAGGGGAAGGGAAACAATCGGATACAAATGATCAATCTTAGATTAGACCGTTTGAATTGTGAAGACTTTGAAGGTAATGACTCTAATGACAACAATGCAAATTGGAACTTATTTGATGATAGGAGTGATAGACTATCAGAATCAAGCGGATCATTTGACTTTGAGGAATATAGGCAGTTCACCAAATTAGAAGTAGAAAACCCTACTATTGTGGAGGGAATAAGGAAGCACTACTCCAATGCTACGTGGAGCCCAGAGCATAGCAAGATGCTAGGAGAATGGAACTAAATTTATGGACTGCATCTAGGGCCTATCCAAAGGTTCTTACAAAACAAGAGGAAAGTCAATTATTTCTTCCGTCTCTTTTGGGACAATGCGGTCGTCCGTGAAATGGTGCTACAGACTAACCTCTATGCCAAACAAGTAGTAACAGAGTACCAATCTTAGTAACAAAATGGAGGACCCAGTAAGATACCGCTTACCAAGGTGGAGTTCAAGGCTTGGTCAGGCGTGGTGATCCTCATGGCCGTTGAAGCAGACACCAACCATTTGCAATTTTTGGAAGGAAGGGTCATTCTGGTGGTGTCCTGTGATTTTGAAGGTCATGACCAAAGACAATTTTGAGTGCATATTCCATTGCCTTCACTATGTGAACAACAAAACGCTTCCTAAAAAGAAAGAACCTGGTTACGACAAGATTGGAATGGTGCGACCAATCTTGGAAGGGTTTATTGAACAAAGCCTCCGCTTGTAGAATCCGTGCATTTTGTTACATGTGACAAAGGAATGATTGCCTACAAAGGCTACTTCTCTCCCATCTGCCAATACATGCCTGCCAAGCCTACTCGATATGACATAAAGGACTAGGATCTCAAGAAAGCAATCCATCCAGATATATATACAACTTGAAATCATACTTGGGAGTAAATGGAGTGATAAAAGTGGGCCAAGGAGAGCCAATTGTTTCTTAGTTAATGAGTTGGCTGTTAGACTGTCACGGAAAGGCCGCATAGTTGTTGTAGATAATTTCTTTACATTTGTTGCTCTTTGTATCATTATTGCATTGAGGTATATTTGCAATGACGACAATGAAAGGCTCCAGGGTAGGCATGCCATCTTCACTATAGGGATTTTGGCAAGGGGAGCATCCTAGGAATACCTTGTTTTGGGCAATGCATGAGAGCCGCACAATGTTAGCATGCACTTGCTTCAATTTTAAACTAGTGACCTTTTTGAATATATTGAGAAACCCATGCCACAATGATATTGCTTTTGTCCAATAATGGATCCAAGGAGTGCGTTCTGCCCAAGCTACCAGTCCATAGCAGGTAGAATATGAGGCAAATATGAGAGGTGTAGCTCTAGTTGACCAGATGCGGCGGGACTACACATGTTAGATTTGGTCACGTAAATGGTGGCACAAGGTGTGGTCCTTTGTATTTGACAGCTCACTCCAGAATGCAAGGCGATTTTATCTCCCCAATTGTGAGGCATGTAATGAGTAGCTGCAGGGATAGAAGGCGTTCCACTTCTTCGTGGCAATGGAGCTGATTGAACCATATTTTTCTTGCCCCAAATTTGTTTCTACTACAATGTTCAAAATACAGAGGTCTACTATAGTGTTTGCAACAGGCATCAATGGCCTCATCACTGTAAGTGTTGCAAGAGAAAGCAACGATGAGTTTGTCGAGCTTGTGGCCCACCTGATGAACTTATTTAATTGTACGACAAATACTATTTTGCCTAGGTTCACACTTCAAAGAAAAGGGCGATGCAATTAGCTCATTGACTATGAGCACTTGACTGTTGTTTGCAGTAGCTTGGATGCTTGGCAGGTGGCTAAATCCAATGCATGTCTGAGGCGGTTAGGACCTATTTTGAAGTAGCTACAGTGCTTATCTCAAAGGAGCTATAGTACTTGTGTCATAGAACTTACTAGCAGACAATTTTCTTTGAAGTAGGTATTGCATTTGCCATGCTTTGATTTCTTTCAAGGACCAGAGGTACTTGAAGACTGTATACTCCGGATTTTTTGTGGAAACTGAAGCCACATTTTGTTGTGTCTACAACAACTGGTGTTTTTATATTGCATTTTTATTACAGTTTATTCTGTTATGAACGCCTTTATTTTTGTTGACACTACCTCAAGAGATGCAAGGAGTTCATTGTATAGGTACCTAATTTCTTTGCTTTTTTGGTTGACTCTACTTCAAGAGATGCAGGGAGCACATTCAAGTACTGTCTGGTATCACTTCTCCAAATGATGTCCGATCACCTGAAAATTTCAGGAAGATCTTATAACTTTGCCATATTGCCAACATTCAATTTTGGGATGAATCTGATATCTACAACTACTGCATTCTTTGCTGCACTTTAGGCACCTTCACAAAATTGGCATTTCTGGGACTGTACTTTGGACAGATAAAAGATTATAGACTTTCAATCCATGCGGTGGATTTCAAAAAGAAAATGATCGCCTTGATTGTAACGGAGAGTAATATGAATTTGAACGGTGAATCCTCAAGATATACTCTACATTGGCTACTACACTGTGTAGACTGAATGGGGGTCACAAAAACAAGTTTCGTTCAAAAATTGGCAAGGGCGTTGAAGGGTTAACAGCAATAGACCAAAATTTCATCCATTGGTCATTGCTTAATCAAAATTACGTAACCTAGCTTGAAATTGATACAGCCTAAGCAATTGAAACTTAAAAGGCAATAGCTACGGGTGACTGCAAAAAACACATGTCAGTATTGTTGCGTTCTGATTTTGGAACGCTATAATTTTTGAATTATGAATCCAATGCCAAAAACAAAAATCCATTTCTAGATATTTTGGTGAAATTTGCATTTCTTATTTTTTCAATTTTTTTAAAAATCATTTTATATTTAAAAGTCAATTTTATTAATTTGTTACACTTTGATGTTTTATTAGGGTTTTTATAGCTATTGAGCGGTTCAAATTAATGATTTTCAGCTAAAATTTCTAATGTATATTTCTATAGTAGGCAGACATGTTCCTACCAATCGATATCTAAAACATTATTTTATGTCTTCTATGATCATGCAAATAGGCCTCCCTTGCGGGTGCACTTCTAAACATTAGAGATGGTTTTGACCTCATTCTTTTAGTTGAATCTCATCACTAGAAAGTAGAGAGTCTTCCTAAATGTCCAATAATTAATTTTGTTGAAAATTATTTTTCCTGTTTATTACAAATTAAAACATCAAAGTATGTATTTATAGGACAAATTCTCAGATATAGAATTCTAGCAAAGAAAATATATACTTTGAAATCTTAATTTGTAATAAATAAGAAAAATAATTTTCAACAAAATTAAATATTAGACATTTAGGAAGACTTTCTATTTTCTAGTGATGAGAATCAACTAAAAAAATGAGGTCAAAACCATCTCTAATGTTTAGAAGTGCATCCACAAGGGAGGCTATTTGCATGATTGTAGAGGATATAAAATAATGTTTTTTTAGATGCCGTTTGGTACACTACAAGAAAATGGGGGTATAAATGACTGCGGAGTCATTTGTGCATGTCCAAAATGACTGCGTCTTGATTCAAGGACCTCTCTAATTGCACCCTTTGGCCTTCTCCAAGTCATTTATCAGTTGCGGTCGCGACTGGGGGATGAAGACGTGATGAAATTAGACTTCTTGTGCGAGTTTTTGTCAAGGGTTCATTTGTTTTCTTGTTGTGGAGGTCACAGTCATTTTTTGCAACTTGGCCTCACTGATTTGCAACTCGCAAATGACTGATCTGCAACTTACAAATGACTTTTTTTTCATTGAAGGGGCCTTTGAGTCAATTTGACGTTGCTTTTGTGGAATTTGCTATGCTGACGTGTCCGCAATTTAGAAGTGAGTCATTTTCTAGTTGTATACTAGTTGTTTTTTAATGATTTCTTACACTACTAGAAAATTCAGATTTTTTGTTGATTTGGTTACATAGATTTGATTCACTTTTCTATTGACTAGGAGAATAATTTGTTGATTTGGATAGAAATCAATAGAAAAGTGAACCAAATGAATGCGACCAAATCAACCAAAAAATTGAATTTTTTAACTGTAAAGCTAGTCATATCCTAGTCTCTTTTAAGTCTTACACTAGTTGTTTCTAAGTCGTTTTCTAGTTGTTTCCTAATTGCTTCTAAAGTTATTCCAATTTGTCTTGGATCTATTGTCCCATATCAATTGTAAAAAGTACCATGAGATTGGACATACAAGACTTGTAAGTTGTTGTAGTCTTATACAATGAATTTTTTGGATTTATTTCTAAGATTTCTAAGATTTGAAGAACTCTATAGAATATAGATTTGTAGATTCTCTAGAGTATAGATATCTACGATTTGTAGATTTCTATAACCTATAGAAATAAAAAAATATTTAAAATCTATGAAATTTTAAGGTTTCTAAAATCTATTATATACCAATATTTGAATTTTTGAAATCTAGGAATAAGGTAGATCTAGAATTTTGAAGTCTAAAAAAAAGTTGATTTGAAATTCGAATATCTAAAAAAATGATAGATCTAAAATTTTGGAATCTAAAAAGCAGGTAGATCTAAAGTTTAAACATCTAGGAAAAAGATAGATCTAAAATGACTTGCAAAAGACTGCTGATTCGGCAAGCTGAAAGCACTTGCCACATCAAACTTTATCATCCAACACTCATCCAAGGAAAAAATGGATGGTGATAATAAACACTGCAATCATCTATAAACGACTTGTCCACAATGACTGCAGGGGGCCTAAGTCATTTTGTTGTCGAATATGTCCAAAATGACTACCTGAAGTCATTTTTGAATCATTTATTGAAGTCATTTAGACATTTATACCCCCAATTTTTTGTAGTGGTAGTAACCTGTTGCCTACTATAGAAATATGGCATAGAATTTTTAGCTAAGAATCATTAAATTGAACCGCTCAATCGCATAAAAAACCTCTAACCATCAAAGTGGGACAAATTAACACATTTGATTTCTAAATATAAAATGATTTTTTAAAATCAAACAAAAACAAGAAATACATATTTCACCAAAATATCTAGAATTTTTTTTTTTTGGCATTGGACTCATAATTCAAAAGTTATAGTGTTCCAAAATCAAAATGCAACAATATCGATAGGTATTATTGCAATTGCCCCTACCTATTCCTAGAAACATTAGATGAGATTCGGGGGACTTGGAGGGCTCCGAGTTCCCCTATTGTCTGCTACGTTCCCAAATTGCGGAAACGCAACAGCAGTAGCTGGCTGACGTGGTCAAGCGACTGCCACGTAATTTTAAAAAAAAAAAAAAAAAAAAAATTTGCTGAAAATGATATTTTGGTAAGAATTTTTTTTTTTTTTAAATTCTGACACACCCGTACCGGCATTCACTGAATCTAGGGAGATCAAGGAACAGGCCTGAAACGGCCCTCCAAGACCCCCAAATATCATCTAATGTGTGTGTATCTGTGGAAGGATGTGAGAGTACATCTTCCTACAAAAATGCATCTTCCAACATTTAATCTGAGGAACTTTGACTCTAGACCCATGGCGTCTGACAGTTTACTTTCTGGAATAACACAAAGTACTTTCGGTGGTTGGATGTTTGCAACAATCTTGTTTTCTCATTTCATGCATTGATCTCCAACAGAGATGACTATCTAGCAAATAGTAAATAAACAAGGAGCAAATAGTAGTAGCAAAGAGATATGCAATACTCAAAATAAGCATACAACAAAATTTCACCTTTTCCATCCAACACCTCCCGCTCAAAATGTACATTCTAAAACATCTTTCAACATTGGATCTAAGTGCTATTAGTATTTCTAGCCTTAAGCTAGCTAGTGTCCAATTGGACCCACCTCTAGAGACTCAAGTGGTTCTTCACAACCAACCACCTCGCAAAGGATCTTGACCATCTTGCTTTGATGCACTTGGTTCTAGGAATTTCCATTTTGTTCCTTAAATTAGGCTTTGGCAATTGTATTGGAAGTTCATGTACATAGTGGATTGTCCAATACAATAACAAAATATCACAGAAGTTTGGTTGACAGTGCATTCTATAATATCAGATCCAATGTATATATTTTGGAATCCCATCTAGGATCCATAAGAAAGTCAAAATTTTGTCTTATTAGATTTTTTAACACAAAAAGTGTGGGAGTCCAGTGCATTGCTATTAATGTGAATCAATCTACCATAACATGGGTTGGAAGAAACCAATTCACATGTATCAATTAATCTTGAGCTTACATTAGGTTTCATAATTGTTGTTTGAATGTCACACTAGATTTTAGCTCTACAGGCTTCACTTGTATCCATACCTGGGATTGGCTATTATAGATCCTAGAAACCAAAAAGAAATAAATGATGTAATTGCCTATAACCATTACAAATAGGAGGATAATATTGGGCACTATAAAAGTAAATTCTAATCTATAACAAGTCTGTGGCTTTGAGACTCTCTCTGTGCCCCACCTATATTAGCTTGAATTACTTAGATGACATCCACTATGGTCTATGGACTTTGGGTCCACCCAATCCTTTGAATTGGATAAATGCAAAGCTGCAAGAAATTGTAAGCATAATTAAAAAAACCAAAGGCATAAAGCTCTCATTCATCAATTTGTCAATGTGAAAAAGTGAAGAAGTTAAATATCCAAACGTAATTCTTCATATATTAATCTCAGTAGCACCATTAGGAGCAAGATCCTCTACTTTGCAAATGAAAAGTGTCCTTGATATTAAACATGTCCGGAATCATTGACATCAAAGACATGATGTGAAGCACTCAATCATCCAATTTATTTTGCGCCACCCTTAAATTTTAAGTAAGTTCTAATCATAACTTTGAAAAAGAGAATTATAGATCTTTAATAGTGTGACCTATTCACCTTGCTACGCATCTTGTTTCCCAACTACAATTTGTGCTATTGCTAAGGAATTGGTATACAATGAAGAATTGTCATCTATACTACTGTAAAAGAATTGACATTTTGCTTCCCAATTGCAGTGATCTGTGGGATATTTTAAGTTCTTCAACTCTAAAACTATAAACGAAAATTTCTTGATAGAACAAATTAACATTTCTCACATCAAACACAACATTGCACATCACTTAAACCGTTCAAAAAAAATATTGACCAAAAAATGAGAAAATACACAATTGCAAGCTCCATAATGAACCCCAGGCTCCAATTGCAATTGACGATGCTTATATGCGTGCTACACAAGAACCTTGGTGATACTTCTAAAGCTCTCCTTCATACAAAATTTTAGAATCTTTATTTTGTACCCACCTTCCTTTTCAAGTGTGTTTTCGATCATCTCTTGCATGCTCACCATTTCTGCTAGACTACTGTGTAACCCAAGAGTTAATACAATACCAATTTTTGTTGGCGCACATATATTGCTATTAACTAAAATTGATTCTATAGAACTCTTGTATTTCATCACTAAGAGAAGATAATTAAGCAAAGCAAGCATGAGTGAGTTGTGAGCGCTATTTGTACAAATGGATAGATAACAAGTAGACAACGAGTGAGAACCAAGAGAGAGAGCAAAGAATGACTTTCTTCCTTGGCAGCATTCCTGCTTTGGCAGCATTCCTACTCTGGCAGTACAGGTCCGCCTATCGCAAGCTAATCATGATCTAAATTTTTTGCTAACAAGGCACAATGAAATCATATGAGAAAGAGGCAATGGAAAGTGCATGTCTCCCAAAACCTGTCCCTAAAACCCACGGCATAGTAGAAGCCCCAATTTTCATCTAATGTTTCTTAAATTTGATCCAACTAATGAATTGAAGAGAATGCAGTGAGGTCTACTCCATCTTGAAAATTTAAAATTCCTAAAACGGAATGTTTCATTGCAATTTGAACTTTGGGCCTATAGCCATGGTCTATTGATTTTTTAATAATAGGAGACATGGTAAATGTTTTATCTGCATGATAATTTAAAGTATTACATATACCCAAGAGAAAATTTTAGACTTTTTGAGTTTATTTTGGATTAGATATGAATTTTCTTCAATGTTTCTTTGAACAATCATAGTAATTTCAAATTTTCACAAAAGAATCTGAATTATTAGTAATTCATAGATGACATACAATTTTATCTTTGAAAAATAAAAATAAAACATTTCAAGAATAAATAGTCAAAACATCAAAACATATACTCACATAGTGTATAAGGATTTGCAATTCATATATA
Organism: Neckera pumila; assembly: GCA_963969595.1. Lineage (NCBI taxonomy): Eukaryota > Viridiplantae > Streptophyta > Bryopsida > Hypnales > Neckeraceae > Neckera > Neckera pumila. The sequence goes on along the minus strand of OZ018409.1, from coordinate 41,397,862 downwards.
TATAGTCATAAGACTAATGTTTATACATAATTCCTTACCATTTAGTTGTAGTCATAGGACCAATGTTTACATACAACTCTTCACCATTTAGCTATAGCCCAAAGATGTTGGCTACTTTTATAAAGGAATCCTTTATTTTTTGGGGTCAAAATAGCCAAATTATTACTGTATTTCAAGACTAATAGTGAAATTACGCTTAGATATCATTTAGTTTTGATAAAGGTATCACCAAATAACTATCACATCCATGATCCATTAAATTGGGCTATTTGTTTGTATTGTTTATTATAGTGAGATCTCCAAAATCGTGTGTCCCCTAGTCATAATTTTGGTACCTTCACAAGTCTACGAGGAGGGGTGGACGAGCTATGCTTCATGGCGTTTGGACCTATAGTGTGAAAATTATAGAGTTTCAAAGTTTTCATGAATTAAAAACTTAGAAAATTATTTTTACTTCTATTTTGATTTTGGCAATGACACAAGGTGCACTAGTGAGTATTGAAGCAATGGTTGTCTATTCCTCCAAAATGATAAAATATACCAATAGGCTTGTCTTTTCAAAAGTAACCCTGTAACAATGCTATAGATCTAAAATGTCCAATGGATGATTTTTTTATTATTTGTAAAAACTAAGAATGTACCTATTGGTCCAATAATCAGAGTGTTTGGTTGACTACCTTGGTCATGGGGGGCGTGTCCTTTCAAGGTTAACTCCTAAAGGATGGAACCTATGACTTGTAGTCAAATTCGAAAGTCCCTCATTCTATATCTACATTTTTTTTACTATTTATGAGTGAACTTTTTTGGTTTTATTTTTCAAAGATGAAATCCCATGTCTAATATTTGTCATATAATTTTCAAGTTTTTTGTAAGAAATTCAAATCACCATAAATTGTTGAAGAAAAAATTAAAAAAATTCATATAAAATACAAATCATGTTCAAAACATCTAAGACTTTCATAATAGAAGTACATCATAGTGGAGAGCATGACATCATAAAGAAACTCTTTGTATCACCTTATATTTAGAAATGTGGTTATAAATCCTCAACTTCAAACTTCTTTGGAATGTTTATAAATGATTTGTCAAAATTTTCAAGTGGAGTTGAATTTTCACTTCAAAAGATTCATTTTGTTAGTTTTACTCAAGAGTAGAACAAATTATTTGAATGTCAAAATCAAGTTTTGAGGGAAAAAAGTTCAAAGTATTGAAATACATTAGATAGTGTATTGTTTGAAAGATAAACTACTCTATACAAAAGCAAAAGGCAACTAAATGTCTTGAACTTAATCCTTTAGCGCTCCATCGTCTAAACTTGGATGATGAAAAAAAAGATTTCAAAGGCTTCTTTGACCATAGAACTTTTCTTTCATTCAAATCAATGCTTGAATTTTTAAAAACCACACTTTTGATATGATGAAATTGAAGAAGTTGAGGTAAATAAAATATAAAAATATAAAGATATAAGCAAAAATATGTAATAATTTGAGAAAGTATTTACATGCTTAGGGATTAATTCAATGATGTAGCTACATCATCAATAAAGTTGCACACAAACAATAGGATGAAAATCATTCATTCTTCATTGTAGTCAAAATCTAGTTGACCTTCCAAAGGATACCAAATGTCCGTGGTGACCTTCTAGGATTAACCTTTGAAAGACATTTCATTTTCAAGCTTGGTCAAACTTCATTAGACTTCTACATTAAAATACACATTTCAAAATTTTGATATATTTTACATGTAGTAATATTGCGTGAAATCTAATCTCATTTTTTCATAAATAAAAACATCAAACTGAATTTAAGATGATTTTCTTAAAATCTTTAAAAAATCATAGCAAGTTCAAAAATGCTTTAAATGGTATGAAATTTGCAAAAAAATGAAAATAATAGTGGCAAATATCATAGTATAATTGATGTACTCTTTGAGTTCACATTAAGAGAAATTTGATAGAAAAAGTTCAAAAGTGGCTTATTTTGAGCTTTCAAGATGCTATCTTCAAAGTATTACAAAAATTACAATTTGAAAAAAATCAAATGGAGTAAAAAGTAGATTATTGGAGCTACATTTTCTGAGGTAAGTTTTTAAACAACTTTACCATGGAGACAATGACATCATGCAAAACTCTCAAATTGATTCAATTTCCATTTGTTCAATCACTTCAATGTTATGCAATGTGTACACAAAAATAATCAAAATCCAGAAGCCAATGAAGATTCAACCCCACACACACACCATCAATCGACTCTGACGCCCACTACTGAAGCTTTAACCACAACTAGCATCCAATCTTGGTTGCAAGTATTGTGTAATTGTTGTTTGACGGTTCATTAGTTCAGCAGCAGGGTTGCTATTGTGTGAGCGTGCGAGCATGAGCCTATGAAATTGTGAGCATACAATTTATTAGAAAAAATTCTATGGTGGAACCTATGACTGTAGACATCGTATCATTCAAGATTTAGGATTGAAAGACTAAAATAATCTATTCATTTTGTCAATATATGGAAAGTATAGATGTCTACAACTACCGACATTCTTCCAAACCACGCTTAATACTTCTGGAAACCAACGTCTATAGTTAGGAGCCTTCAACCACCATAGAAGAGACTGCAACAGGTTGTTTAGAAGACTAGAGATAGAAGCCACAAAGCTAATTTTTTGCAATCTCTAAAGGATATTTTCAATGGCGCAGTTGTCGATAGGCTCATCAGCATTGTCGTCCAAACCATCTCCCTCAGCATTTTCATTTCTACCATAGAGCAATTGTTCAGTGGCATGAGACTTAAGTTCCACAAATTTTTTTGTAGAAAACTTAATTTAGATTAAATTTGAAAAAGAAAACAAAGCAATTAAGGTCCAAGTGGTTGATGCATTTAATAACATTTGCTTATTACATAACATGCAAATGTATGATTATCATTAAGGTTAGAAAATTTAAAGCCAGTTCCATGCTAGATTGTAATTATGGGCCTTATTGCACAAGAATAGCTAGAGTACAATCAAGTTCCAAGTCTAAACTTTTAATAGAAAATCTTGAATACACAAACAAGTCTTCAAAATCATCATGATTAAACTAAATTACAAATTTATTCTTTCTTGATCATAGTTATTGGAATGTGGGCTCCCATTGGTGCCAAGAGCTTGTCCAAATAACCTAATATGTAACCAAAAGAAACAACCGACTCTTGCACAAACACAATTTGATCAAACCCAAGCTTCAAGCCAATTTTATTATTCAAAAATCTTATATACATGAACAAGTCCTTGATAGCTAAATGAATGAGCTAGAATATAAATTTTGTTTTTTCTTAATCACTTCTTAGGATGTGAGGAATACCTCTTGACACCGTTGGTAGCTCTTTGGTGGTGGTCTGGCGGAATCAAAAGACAATAATAACAATTACTTTTTGTTTGCAATGAAAGTCCTCTTATAGGTGCCAAAAAATCCCGCTCACATCGTAGCAAGTGATGAAGAAAAAACACCCAATCCTTACAAGTGTGCAAAACTGCAAATCCTACAAATCATTTTATTCAAACTAGAGTAAAAATTTATTTTTTCTTTGTCATTGGCTTCTGAGCTGAGGACTCCCATTGGCGCCAATAATTCCTCTAAATAATCTAATATGTGATTTAAAGATAAAACCAACCTTTGCAAAAGCAAAAGCAAATTGAACACAAGCTTTAAGCTAATTTTTTTAATTTAAGAATCTTGTGTACATGAAGAGATCCTCAACATCTAGATAAAATAGATTGCATATAGATTTTTTTTCTCTTTTATCACTTGCTAGGTGTGAAGAGTATTTTTCGGCAAGGAGAAAACATTTAATAAATAAAAATATTAAAATAAATAAAAACAAAAATTGCATCTAAAGGTCTCCCTTTAGCACTGAGAGGAACCCCTAGGAATCTCCTTTTGGTGTCAAGAGGTACCCCACACATACTAGCAAGTGATCAAGGATACACACACAACCTTTGTAGAAGCTCAAGTCCTATAATCATTATGGCTATTTTAGAGTACAATATTTTTTTCTTGATCATTGCCTAGTGACTATAGAGCTAGGTGCTTCCATTGGTATCACAAGGTCCCCTTCAAATCCTAGTAAGTGATCAAGAAAAGACACTTGACACTTATAGAATGGTTTTGAGCTAGCTATGCTTATGCATAGGTCGGGCTATATTTCTTGATCACTTGCTAGCTTGTAAGGGAGACCTCTCGATGCCAATAGGAGTCTCTAGCCCTGCAATCAATGATTGAGGAAAACAAATTGTATTTGAATCCAATCATGACAATCTACAAACCCTATTCCATTTTTTAAAATTTGAAAAAATAAGAAATTAACCCTGTATTTAATATGTGCTCTAGCTATGCTTGTGCAAGAGTTGAGTGTTTGTTTTGGATCACTTGCTAGGGGGTGATGGGGACCCCTTGGCGCCGAAGGGAGCCCTCAACCTTCCACCTAGTGATTAAGATTCAAGACATAATATATTGTACTCTAGCTCAATTAAGATGATGTATAGGATTTGTGTTTTTGTGAAGGCCAGGTTTTAGGATTCATGATCACTTGCTACGGTGTGTGGAGTTCCCTTTGGCGCCAAGGGGAGCTACCTTTTCTACATAATTTATTTATTTATTTATTTAAATTTTTTTCCTCTGCAATATGGGGGCTCCCCTTGACGCCAAGGGGAACCCGTCACACCCTAGTAAGTGATCAAGAAAAAACAAAATTTGTATTTTAGTTTTTGTTTTTTTTAAATTTGAGAATAAACTTAGCCTTACATCTAAGTGTGCTCAAATTGTACTTGTACAAGGGTCAAGTGTTTTTTGTGGATCACTTGCTAGGGTGTGAGGGAGACCTCTCGGCGCCAAGGGGAGTCTCCAATCTCCCAGCCAATGATTAAGATAGAATAAATTTGTACTGTAGAATACAAATTTTGTTTTTTCTTGATCACTTACTAGGGTGTGATGGGTTAACCTCGGCGCCGAGGGGAGGCCCGCGTTGAGGAGGGAAAATTAACAAAAAATAAACAAATTTTTATTTTATTTTTTAAGGACAAGGTAGCTCCCTTCGTTGCCAAGGAAACCCGCACACCTTAGCAAGTGATCATGAATCCTAAAACCTGGCCTTTACAAAAGCATAAATCCGACTTAATTGAGCTAGAGTGCAAATTTATTATGTCTTGAATCTTGATCACTAGCTGGGCTCCCTTCGACGCCAAGGGGTCCCCCTCACACCCTAGCAAGTGATCCAAAATAACACTTGACCCTTGCACAAGCATAGCTAGAGCACATTTTAAATACAAGGTTAATTTCTTATTTTAAGTTTTTTTTTAAAAGCTGAATAGGGTTTGTAGATTGTCATGATTGAATTAGAATACATTTTGTTTTCCTCAATCATTGGTTACGGGGCTAGAGACTCCTATTGGCACCCAAAACTCCCCCTTATAAGCTAGCAAGTGATCAAAAAATATGACCCGACCCATGCATAAACTTAGCTGGCTCAAGACCGTTCTTAAACATGGTATTTTTTATCCCATTTTTCTTGGATTTATTTTCTTTTATTTTGAATGTCCTTCAATTTGAAATGGATTTTTTTATCAAGCAATTATATCTACAAAGAGATTGCAAAATAAAACCAAGAGTAGGGTAATTTATCTTCTTAGGTCGAGAGGTAACTTGACGGCCTGTTGACAAGATCCAAAACTGCAATACTATGTAAAGCCTATTGACATTTTTGAATCAAAATGGGGAGGGGGTAACTTTTATTTTGGGGTCGGAGAGGTGCCTTCTTAGCCTACTAAAGGGATCAAAATTTGTAGCACTGTGCAATATCCAAAGAAATATCACTCTTAGGATTTCTAGAAATTTTGTTGTAGGCCTCATCACATTATTTCTCTTGCAAGGATTAAATGTTGAAGAAATGGCAGATATGCCATCATGCAACCTATCCAAAATAGATCCTACAAATAGTTGTAGCAATTGAGTGTTTGACGTAATGATTTGTTTGCCGCCACTTGTGATGACTACATTTGAGCCTTTATATAGATGACAAATTACTAAACATTCTTCAATGGCAGAACATCAAGATCAGATCCATCTAAGGAAGACCTAAAGTTAAAAGGCGCTAAATGCAATGGTAATTTGAAGAAGATCGTAAAGGCATTGAATGTCATTTTTGGAGCATCTAATGTTGCAATGCATATTCCACATTTGCCGGATGAAGAGGTATATGGCAATAATAAGCTTAAACTTGACCTCCCTATTTGTTTGACTGGTGACTCCCATCAACTGGATAAAATGAATTTTTCTTAGCAAAGAGTATTGACTTGGTCTACATGCACATCTACAAAGTTTTGTGAGGAAGCAGAGAAAGTGGATAACTTAGAACAAATACTACATGTTGATCACTACCTGTAGATAGGTGGTTTTTTACTTTTTGGATGTATTTTGAGGCTTTTTGAGTGAATGTATGTGTTTGTTGTTACCAATTTGGAAGTTTTGTCCTGTAAATAGCCAAATTGGGGTCATTTTCTAGTGATGAATTGATCAGTTGAGTGGGTCCTAGTCGGTTTAATAATGGCCAGTTGGCTGGATATTTTGTCCGAGTTGGTTTATGGTGGGGTGTAAGGGGGTCTCTGATTCCAAATTGGTTTTAGAAATGAATTGTGTGATGAATGTGGACGCCAATTTGGATGTTTTCTTTCTGTTCCTATTTGGGTGTGTGTGGCGGTTTCGAGTTGGGGTTTGAGCAGTTAGGTTGGTTATCTCCGAGTTGGTAACCGCCGGTTTTGGATGCCTATTTGGTTGTTGGTTTTGTTGTCATTTTTATCCACTGTGAGAGAGAGTCAATGCGTGTCCCAGCGTGTGAGCTGTGTATGTTTCTTGTTTTTTGTGTGTGATTTTGGATGTGTGAGTCCAGATCAGTGTGTGTGTGGGTTACATTGAGTCATGTTTGTGTCTGAGTCCGAGTTGGAGATGAATGGTGATATCAGTGTGCATATGAGTGAGTGCTAATTGGATTTGTCGTGTGTGGAGAATGTGGAGCTGTGTGTTTAAGCAATGGTAGGAAGATGAAGAGTTTATTGATTTGGTGGGATAGGATTGTGCTGGAAGTAGCAGTGAATTCCTATTTGGTGGAGATGAGCATCAGTGCGAGTGGATGTTGGAGCGATTGGAAGTTAAATTGAAATCTTAAGTTAGTGGTGTGAAGTTATGGAGTTAAGCCCAAATTGGAAATCAGAAGATAGGGCTGAGAATTAGAGTTTGTAGTAGGGTCTTGAGCAGTGTGAGGTTCATAAGCTGTGGAGCTTTTAGTTGTCACCAAATCGGTTAAATGTAAACGGAAACTTTATGCCAAATGGTTGTGTTGTGAGGGATGAATTATGCGGGAAGTGATCGATTGTATTCTTGTTGATCCCAGTTGGTGAAGTTACAATTTGTGTTGTAATCAGAGTGGTTGTAGTTGATGTGAGTGGAAACCAAATTGGAAAATTAAAGCTTGAATGTTGTTTGTCTGGTTTTCCAAATTTGGTTATTGGTTGTGTGTTATGTTTGACTCAGTGAGAGATTAATTTGATGATGAGTGATTGGAATCCCGAATTGGTTATGAACGTCCTGTGAGCAAAGTGAGTAATTCCAAATTGGGATATAAGCAGTGTCAATTTTGCAATAAATAGAATTATGTTAGGTGGAGTGTGAAGTGACAAGGAAACAAGTAAAAGCAGTAGAGGAAAATTTGGTGGTTGAGAATGGAGTAGACCAGAAGTTAAGAGTGAAGAAAATTACCAAATAGGAGAGAAGAAGATTCAGTTGGTGGTGAGATAAAAATCCTATTCGGAGGATTGAGAAGTTAGGCGCTGTGAGCACCTGCGACGTCCGAGTTGGAAGACTGTCAGCCCGACTTGGTGGTGGTCCCTGTGCCAGTGCGGATCCGAGTTGGTGAAAAGAAAATGAAGACCGACTTGGCATTTGGGAGATTGGCTAAACCTCTTTGGATGTTAAAAAAAATTAATTAAAAATTTAAATATTTAAATTTAAATAGAGGGAAAATATATATATTAAAATATGGGTAATGAGTTGGTTTTCTTCCATGCTTGGTGTTTGTGGTGTCCTATTAGGCTATTAATTGGCTAATTAGAAACAAACCTATTAGATAGACCTCCCTGGATCAAACATAAACTATAAGTTGGGTAAATTCCTAATTGGTTCCAACGCAATCTACACTACCACATTGGAGAGCAATAGTGACACTTTACAATAGCATATTGCGAGATTGTTCCACATGTTGAATTGCAAATGTCACGCTCAAAAGCAAGGATCAAACATCACAAAAGGATGAAAAGACACTCTAGCTCCAATATACCATGGTAGAAAGAAATAGTACAGCAAAAATAAGGATATTATGACAAACTTTAGATTTTGCCCAAATAATATTAACCGTTGTATTCAAGGCTCTAAATGCGCTTGGATAATTGACTAGCCTAAAGTACTAGACATTTGGCCTATACAAATGGACATTAATGAAGGTCTCCAAATGAAGGTCTTCGATATACGCAAAAGTCTAAAATCTATGAATGCCTGTGATCTGAATTTGAAATAGTTTTGACTAAAGTTACACATATAGTTGCAAAAGTGTCAGTTTCACTTTGAACAAATATTGTAATTATTTGAAGGAATATTCTATACAACCTTCTTTCCATCCTTGTTCATTTTTCACACCTAAATCGTTATTCATCTTCACAATATATATGTCCAATATTATAGGCAATATAAACCCTAATACAATTAGTATATATCCACGGTAATCGGTCCACGATAATAGGTCCATGGATATAGGTCCTAAAATTACAAGAAACAAAAAATGTTGACAATTCTTTTTGGTAACTACCCTTTTTCCAGATATTATTGAATTTTATATTATTTTTTTTAATTTGGAGCTCACTACTCACATAATCCCTGCTCACTGCTCACAAGCTCATGCTCACAGGCTCAAAAAATAGCACCGCTGAGTTTAGCAATTCACACTTCATACACCCACTTTCACACATCCAGCACAAACTCAATCCAAGCAAGCAAGCAACACCTGCCCCAAAATTCAGAGAACCCTTCAATTGGAAATCCATCAACTCTGGAAGTTACATTACACATCATCAAAGTAGCAACTCCAACGATACACATACTATGAAATCATAATACAATCCACCAGAGGATTTTGAAGGGGCTCACTAAATTCAATGAAGTCAATGCGCTTCAAAATTTCAGCAGTTTTGGTCAAAACAATCACATAATTTCTAGTGCTGTTACCCCAAACTGCCTAGCTCACAGTCTGACTAAGATATGTGAATTCTATCATCGTTCACATGTGTCATGAATAATTGATCCAAACAGGTAAGCCTTGATACCTTTGATTACCTTGACGGTCCTTAAACATGTCAACCCAAGTATCTGCTGGAAATAGGCTCTCGACCATACTTTTGTACTTCACAAGTGCAACCCTGAAACATTGAATAGTTTACATAAGAATCAATTGAGGAAACATGACGAACTGCAATAAAACTAGAATTGTATTCCGTCGCTACAACGTTTATTTCAACAAAAAAAAACACGAAAGAAACCTACGTTCCTCCAACTTATTTCTGTGTTGCGACATCCTGCAGGACCGGTTTTGAAACCTCCATAAGTCGACCACAATTGTGACGGCGCAATAATGAAGGTGTTGGTTTCAAAAGAAGCCTCAGAAGTTCTCTCTTTGGTGCGACCCTGACGGATTATATTGGTACTTGGTTCACCATTTAATCACAACAAATTGATAGCCAGAGACGTAACGGAAACACTATGTACATTAAATGTCCCGGTAATCCAATCATCCAAATTCTAATAAATAACGACTAACAAAATGGTAACAAAACTTCAGGATATCTTGCAATCATTAGCGACATTAGTTCTTGAGCTCATTGATTATACTAGAACTGATGTCTGAGGCCAAACACAAATTTTTCTCAGACGAATAGCATAAATCACTCAAAAAGAAGACACTAACCGGAGAGCTCTATGTCCGAAAGCGCAGACACAAGTCAAGTCCGTTTAACGCACCTTCTCAGTTGTATTACTCCCAAAAGAGTTTAGAATTTGCTTTGCCCTCTGGAACTGAGTTGCTAGTTCATGGACCTAAACAAGAATGGAGCCAAGCATCAGAATCAGCTTTGCGGTCCACTATCAATTAGCATCTGTTTGCAGAAGTAGATCAATAATGAACACAAGGTAGAGTGCAACGATGGTTTTAGTTTGGGTCGTAATGAAACGTTAAGAAAACATAAGCAAACCAGATAAGGTATTCCGTATTTTTTACGGAGTGCAATGAGGTACTCCGTATTTTTTACTTGATCATCAACTTTCTGATCTCATGCTCCTCCCTCGACTGCATCTGCTAATGCTTCGATAACCTTGAAGTCCTCAAGGAATTCCCAAGAAAAAATGATCAGAGAGTGACAAAAGTTTGTGGGAAAATTGAAGAATTCCATGACTCCACTTCTTCATACCTAGCTCCTGAGCTGAACACATGTAAACTAGACTCACAAAGCTATAAATGATGACTAAATTTTAACCTAATAGAACATTCGGTCAGTATTAGATAATGTTAAATTAATGTCAAGATAATGTTCACTTAATGCTAACTAAGTAATTGCCACTGTAATATCAAGTCAAAGCCAAGGAGGCCAACATCACACTGACATTCAGTTAACACCATATGTGTTACACTACCGGTAATATCAACTCAACAAGAGGACGAATCTTATGCATATTGACTTGCAATTGAACACTTTGTCAATCTAATGGCGCGCGAGGCTCTTTCGTGATGAACTCTTCCCTGATTAACTTCTACTTGAACGTCAGATACGAATCATACATGCCCTAAAACACTTCGGGACACAACAATTCTAGCGATTCTTACGACACCCGATAACCATTGCATTCAAAATGCTAGGCACTTCGAGATTGTTAAATCGTTAACATCTATTCACCTCTGAAGCAAGAAATACCAAAACAGGCATTCAATCCGAAGCAAATCCTACATTTTCTTGGGCCAAACGGTTGTTTGAATCATTCTCTTGGCTAGGCCTATAAAAAATAGAGAATATTATGTTGCATAAAAACCCCAATCACTCAAAAGAAATCCATGCTAAAGAAGAAACAGTATGAGAACGAGTTCCCGAAGATACTTCGAGCCCATCACTGACAAATTCTGGCTGCATATATTCAACTGCCACAGCAACATCTGACTACATCGCTATCCAGGCCGAGAGAATCTTTTGCGTTGGCTGCTTCCTCATAAACATGGCTTCTGCACCGCTTCTAGAGACCTTGACATGTTCTTCATCATCCAAATCTTCCTGACCAAGGCCTTCATCTGCCGAGGCTGATTGCCTGACAGCGAGTACAGGTTTTAGGTATAGCGCAGATATGAAATCCATTACATGGAAGGAACGAGAACAACACACAAACGAATTGCAAAACGTACAATATCGAATAAATATGACGAAAGACAGGTGCTCAAAACGTTCTCCATTAACTGTCATCAACACATTCTGATTATCTCCCGCAAGAGCATCAAATGAAAGGACTATAACGAGAACGTAAACGAGAATATTGTGGAGTGGGTAACATACTGAGATCCGATACCCGGAAATTCTTTTAACAAATACATTTTCTCTAGAATCGGGATTTTAGCAGAAAAACTGGCTTCCAGCAACAGCAGAGTTAAGCATTATTGGTGGCAAGTGAAGTCTCTACTTGTTAACTTTAACTGTAATATTAGCAAACAAGTATGCTAAAGTTCCGGTGTCCTACCTCCTCTTCGGTTGTCTGAAGGAGCCTGCAACGAGAACAATGACATGAAACATACGTAAGACCAAAGAGACTCAGGCAGTGTTGAGATCAGCGCTTCAACCTCTATGAGGTAAAGATATTAGAAATGATCACAGGACAACCTTTACTGTTACTCCACTGCGATTACGATTCATGTTAGAACACTGAGCATATTATTCTCTTTTTAATATATCTTCGGAAGAGACCAGGGAACTCAGTTTCCACATACTGAACTTCCAAACATTTGCATTATCTTAATCGACAGCAGCTACAAACTGCTTTCTAGTACCTGCCTGCAATCCTAAGAGTCCAATAGCACAAGCATTCTAGAACACTCGAACACAAACGGTACAACGAAACTAGTCAAGATGGTGGAAAGCTTATTGAAGCAAACGGTAGTACCAGTAGCTGCTACTTCAAGCTTCAGCACAAGCACTGAAGAAAACTCACGCGACGCGGCAACTAAATTATAAAGATCGAGGAAAGCTCATTGCTGAACCTGTCTGTGATATGAAAGACGACGGAGAAGGCGCTGTTCCAAGAGTCTGGCTCCTGCACGCGCCAATTGAAGCTATGGACATATCCCACCAAAATCAAAAATCAAATGCAGAACAGCAATGCTTTGCGCCCATTGAAGCTAAGGACACAACAATACCCAAGGATTCAAAAGTGAAGAGGAAGATTGATGATACCTGTATTCTCCTGAGAACCGCCAGTACTTGCCTGATACCCGAAAACAGAACCATCCATAGCCGCCTCAGCCGTCACAGTGAAAGGACATTTGCGCTGGCCACGATGCCACAATCCAATCTGGCCCCACCCACAATTGCAAAACATCAAATCATCCATCCGACCTAATCAACGAGGCTCGTGACTGTTTTCCAAGATTAGTAAAGCTCGCCTTCGCTTCTGTGTGGAGAGTTTTTGGCTGCTGCATGGCCGTTGATGGAGGCGACTCGGCTCATTGTTCGGTCTCCGTGTTTGGTTTTTTTGTGGCCATAGGGGCAAGGTGACCCATTCGGCAGGGAAGACAGGTGTATGCGTGCTGGGGTTCGAAGGTACGCATCATCCTGTGTGAGCGAGCCTGGGATGTTCGAGAGATTTCTGGGGAGATTTCGTGCTTATTTGAGGTGTTGACGACTGTGTTATCCGCATTTTGCCTTCTGTCTCGATTTGTTTTTGGTCATGGCTCTTATTACCATTGCAGATCGCCCTTTCATATCCGATCTTGAATAACCGTGAGTACCGTATTGAGGAAGTCGCACAGAGTGAGTAGTGAGCACCCGTTTCGGCGATGCGATCATTTCTGCAGCTTTAGAAAGCAGCTGCCGTCAAAAGAGGTTCGGTAGGAATATCTTGAATCCGTGATTTTGACAGCTTCTAACAGAAACTGAGTATTTGGGGTATGTTGCAAGTCGACGAACAGAAAGACAGGTGCTCAAATACATGTTATGACCGAATATTGCAATGTTGGCTTCACCATCGGGCATGACTTGTGTTAGCATAATTTGGAGTTTTTGATAATGAGACTGTTACTTGTCCAAATGAAGGACTTTGTTAGTTTGTGGTATCAGGTCAGGGTCGAAGCTGCAGTTGAGGATGCGTTGGGGATACTCTTTTAGTTTTACCATCTATTTTTCCAATTCTGACATTGAAGCTTTTATATCAATTACAGCGTCCGGTTTTGTTCTCTATATTTACTCCAAATAGAAAAAATTTACAGAGGATTTCACCTGTTTTTTTTCGGATGTTTTCGAATTGCAACCAGTTCTTTCCCCCAATTCCACCGGCTGCAATGAACTAACTGGGGATTCCCCCGAACATCGAACCCCAAACCCTGCATCTTCTCATTGCATTCAACCCTATTGTATTGTTCATGTAGCATAGGCTTCCGACTGTGGCTGACATATTGGTGGGGCATGGGGAGTTGGGGGGCTACTCACCCCTTGTTCTGCAGTTTTGCAGTTTTGCAGGTGAGAGAGGATAACCACGTATCTCCAGTCAATCTGGGGTCCAATGGAAAGCACCCACTCTGAAATCAACGCGTGGCCGTGTGTCATTGCAGACAAGTCTAGGTGGGACTGTGCATGTAAGGACCCTAGACGAAGTCAGAGATACGTGTCAGGTGAGCAGTCCGTGTACAGTGAAACCCCAGAACCCCAAGCACTCGCCAGGGTTTGCCGCTTTGCTTCGAGTTTGGGTAGAGCTGCGCGGACGTTGCTCTCGTCTCTGTCTTCTGCCCCGCTGTGCTGCCCTATCGATCTCAAGCAATGGTGAGTGACTTTGCCTAGTCCTGTTTTACCAATTCAGTCTCGAGCTCCTGTCTATGTATCTCAAGCTATGGTGAGTGGTTTGGCTCGTCCTGTTTTGCCGTTTCAGTCTCAAGCTTCTGTCCATGTATCTTAAGCTGTGGCGAGTGGCTTTGCTAGTCCTGTTTTGCCGTGTCTATCTGAAGCTTCTAGGCATGTCTCTCAAGCTAAGCTGTAGTGAATGGTTTGGCTGGTCCCATTCCATATTTCCATATTGATTTCAAGCTTGTGTCCCCATATGTCTAGTTGTATCTGCCCTTGATATTGACCTGAAGCTTGCCTCTGTCTATGTGTCACAACATGTGGTGTTTCGTTCTTTTAGTCTTATATTGCCATATTGATGTCAAGCTTCTGTCCATGCATGTGCCTTAAGCTGTGGTGAGGTCTGCTAGTATTGTTCTCCCATAATCCCGTGTTTGATCGAGGCATCTAGGTCACTACCTCATTGGATAGTTAGACTGGGTTCACCGTGAAACTTTCACCTCAACCGTTCTCTTCTATCTAAACCCTGAGATCAGCCAGACAATATTGATATGCAGGCTTGTACTGTGCATGGAGGGCCCTAAACAAAGTCAGAGATAGGCCGGCAGTTGTGTCGCAGGTGAACAGTCTGTACAGTGAAACCCAAGCACACGCCAGGGTTTGGTGCTTTGCTTCGTGTTTGGATGGAGCTGCTGTGGTGAGTGGGTTTGCTAGTCCTGTTTTACCGTTTCAGTTTCAAAGCTTCTGTCCATGTATCTTAACCTATGGTGAGGTTTGGCTAGTCCTGTTTTTCCATGTTGATCTCAAACTCCTGTCCATGTTTGTGAAGCTAGCTATGGTGAGTGGTTTGCTAGTCCTATTTTGTCGTGTCTAGCTCAAGCTTCTGGGCATATCTCTCAAGCTAAGCTATGGTGAATGGTTTGGCTGGTCCTGTCCTGTACTTCGATTTTGAGCTTGTGTCCGCGTACCTCTAGTTGTGGTGTGTCGGCTCGTGTTCTGTCATTGATATTCACACGTCACGATGTGTATTCTGTTGGTTGCAGACTGGTTCAGCCGATCATAACATTCATTGCCTTGACTTGCGGAATCCAAGCAACCCACTTTTGGTATCGAGGATCACCAAAAAGCCGTGTCTTATGTGAAATTTTTATCTCCAAATGAGCTAGCATCAGCTTCCATTGACGGCACATTGCGACTGTGGGACGTTCAGACAAACAGCTCTGTACTTAGTTCTTAAACTCTCTAATTATATGAATGTGCTCTGGAGAACTCTGGGTTATTATGTATGCGTTTTTGTAAAAGAGTGGTTAGCAGGACAACTGTGACCTTTGAATATACTTCAAGTGCGTGGTCGTGATCGGGGCTAGAGTACCTTTGAGCTTTTTCTTGTTTGTCTTCATGTTTCGGCATTCTTTTTTTTGGCATTCTCTTTTGACGTGGGTTGATAAGTGCGGGAGGTTTTTGATGTTTTTGAGGAATTTTGTTCCAGAGCGGAAGATCATAGAACAGGACCGGCAGTTATTTAGCTTAGGGTTCAATTAATGTTTGTCTTTTTTGGTTTGCATTCCTCAGGATTGTGGAGCTCTTGATTATGAGAACACTCAGATTCTTCTCCTTTGGTCCGAGTTGTTCGTGTTGGACAGTGCCGTCGTACGTTGCATTGTCGCAACGAGCGTGCACGTCCGCATTTGCATTTGCTCCTGGGTACCGGTTTCGAGAGCAAGCAGGAAGCCGGGATTCTGCTGTTGCTAAGGTGCGGTCAGGAGCTTCTGATGTTGAGAGATTATGTGTGAGCTCTCTCCGGGAGTCTTCGAGCACTATCTATGGTGGGTTTGGGGTGCCTGGCGGCTTAGGAAGAAATTGCCAGAGGCAGCTGTACATTCAAATGGCTGTTAAGAAAGGTAAAAAATCTGGGAAAGATGTGTTGGTGGAGGAACGAGAATCCGAGACGCAGGTGTTGTTGGTGGAGGACATAGGAAAGGATGGTGTGGGGGAAGGTGAAATTGAAAAATTGGTTGGGAAGAAGACGAAGATGAAGAAGGGAAGAGTGCTATCGGAGAATGGCGATGCCGTAGGAGTGGTGGATGATAGCATGGCCAATGTGCATAATGATGACGGTTTGGACGTTGAGCTGGTGACCAAATTGAAGGAGAAAAGGAGGAAATCGAGGACCAATCTAAAGCAAGAAGACATTGAAACTGATCTTGGAATGGTGCTAAATGGTGCAAGCATTGCGGAGGAGATTCCGGAAATGACCTTACAACCTGAAGCAAAGGGAAAGAAGAAGTTAAAGAGCAAGAGTAAGCTAAGTGAATCTGAGGATGAGCTCCCGGAATCGGACCTTGAATCTGCAAGTGGTAAGTTCCTCCTTCCATTTAAGGAATTATTTTGTATGGAGCAGGTACGCTGATGTGTACAAGGAAACTCTTCTTTGTGTCTGCAGCTCTTTCTTTCGTTGCACTGGTATTCAAGCAGCTAATTTTGGTTACATGTTTGGATGTAGTTATAGAGGATGTTATCTCTGCAGAATTGGAGGAACACCTGGATGATAATGATTTCTGGGAAGATGATTTTGAGCCGGAAGTTGAGGTACGTTTCTTAGGGTTTGTGAGGGTTACGTTCCACGAGATTTCGGGTAACAAAGAAGATGTTTTTATTCACAAATCTTTCACTTTCCGCATGACATTTGTCGACCCTCTTCCCACTTGTTATTCTTTCTAGTTTGTTTGACATTATTGTTATATCTCAAGTTTAGAAGCTTTGATTGTGGAATTGTTTCTTTAATTTTTTCCTCTTCAGCTAAACGATGGAGGAGATGGAGGCGGTATAGTTCTTGGAGACGCTCCATGGGCAAAGTCAGCGCTTGAGTTAGCCAAAAAGGTGGTGGCTGAATTTAATGGAACCCTTGAAATCTTCGCTTTCAAAGTATCCAAAGACTCTGGCATCATTCGGGTCCGAGTGGACAAGTTATCTGACGAGTATGTTATGTAGTTGTTTTTTGAAATTGATATTAAATTGCATTTAAGTACCGATATGTAATACTAGGACAATAGTCCAAGGTTTTGTTTCAACGCAGACAAATGTTCAAAGAGAGTCTCGTTTTTGTGTATGTCAGAACAAACCTATGTGTGTATATACTTTGCTTTTGCACATTAGTTCTTCCTTTCTTCTGCCGTTGGAAGATCTCGGTAAATCAAATGGATTTAATTTGTTGTAGGTACGGTTCTCCTTCAATGGACGAGATTCAGAAATTCTCTTCATCATATTCAAAGCTCTTGGACAAAGCAGGAGAAACAAGAACTATCCCAGACAATTTGGCTTTGGAGGTAATGCATTTCCAACTTATTAGACGGTTCTTCCTTTGGGAAAATTTTTGATCATTCTACAGTTCTTCAAACTTTTATTTATTAGTGCTCCTTCATTTGTGTTGTATCTCGCACATTGGAAGCTGCCTCACGGAAGTTTGAAGTCACGAAGTATTGTTCAATCTTTAGGTTTCATCTCCTTTTAGAAACCTTAACCCTCTAACTTGCACCCAAGGCTTCTTGGCCAAATCCAAGTCATAGAGTCACTAAAGTAGAGATTTTTTGTGCTACTATGGGACTATAAAATTCTAGTCCACAATAATGACTTTCTTTCAATACATTGTATGGGCAATTCCGATGAACAACTCAATAGGTATGATGTGTCAAAATTGGCCGAAAACACTTGTTGAGGAGGGTCGACGTTAGTGGGTTAAGGAAGTGTATTCATTGTTCGACACTTCTTCAAACTTACAGTCATTGGTACTCCTTCGTTTTTGTTGTATCTAGCACATTGGAAGAGTTGTCACAGGATGTTTGAATTCACGAAAGCTTGTTCAAACTTGCAGTCACTGGTAGCCCTTCATTTGTGTTGTATCTAGCACATTGGAAGAGTTGTCACAGGATGTTTGAATACACGAAAGCTTGTTCAAATTTTTAGGTTTCATCACCGGGAGCGGAGCGTGTAGTGCGACTTCCCCAAGACTTGAAACGATTCAAGGATTTGCCCATGTACGTGAGGTACATTGAGAGCTCAAGTGATGGCGGAGCAGAAGCACCGGAGATGGATGGTGTAATGGAGCTGGAGTCAATCGACATGCAGGGTGGATCTGCGAAATGGAAGCTTGCGGACGTTCGTTTAAACAAAGATTTAGCTGGGAAAGGTCGAGGACTAACCAGGAACCAAAAAGATTGGAGAGTCAACCTTCCATTTGAGACTATCCAACTCGTTCGCTTGTACATCGATCTGTAAACAGGCATATTATTAACCCCTAAACGTCTCAATCCTTTTCTGAATTTCTGCACATTTTTGTTTATATCTTTGTGTAGAAACATCATTTATTGAAATTTCATGAATTTGGTCATTAAAGAAGGTTGTCTTTTCTAGATTAAAGTATTACATTGGATGAATGAGAACTTAGTTAAATGAAACAATGCATCAAAGCCCTCTATTCATTGTCCAAAATATGGACGTAGACGTGCTTCAGGGTTAAGGTAGAGGCATCCATTGTCGATTTGGACCCATTTCCAATCTGTAGGGGGTACTATTTTCAATCTTAGCTAGAACAAACCTAAACAAATCCAAATTAAGGTTGGAATGTGTTTTTTCAAGGTAGAGATTAGTAAGGTTATGACACATGTCCCAAAGTAGTGAGAAAAAGCACTTCTTGATGGATTGGAATTGGAAGAGTCTAGAAATCAACAATTGGTCCTGAGTACTTTTTGGCTCCCAAAATTCACAATAATTTCAACTTTGGAAATAAAATTATGAAAAAATTTAATCTCCATATTTCCTATCTTTCTACATATGAAAATTTTGCTTAGTCATAAATTGTTCATGATCTGCTGGGGAATCCCTTAAAATATTGACAATGGATGCTTCTACCTTAACCCTTTAAAGGACGGACCTTATGTTCATAGAAAGTACTTGAAAAATTATTTGCTTTGCAAATACAAAAATATGCTTGAAATATCTTAAAATTTCAGCATTGGCATATATATTATAGTGTAGGACAATCGTGTTGCGAACTAAAGTTCCGTGTCATTTGAAATTTAGCAAATCAACAGATAGGTTATAGGCCCAATGTCCAAATTGTAATAAAATGTTGAATTTTACAAATTTTTCAAAATTTTAAGATGCGAGTAGAAATTGAGTAAGGTTCATTTCTTTAGTTGAGCTCAATTCAAAAAAATTACTTTCATGCCTAAAATTTAGATCTAGAACAAGGTGGTAGGAATTGTCAAAAAAACACGTTCTATGATTTGTTTTTTTAGCATCTTCTTCTATAGAAAAGTCAATGATATTTCAATGAGGGAATTTCAACCACTATGCACTAGAAACATACAAAGAACTCTCAGAAAAAAAGAGGATGAAAAATTGTAGTTTAACATCTTCTATTGGTCATTCAAAATCACTCAAATGCAAGTTTGTAGTATTGTGGTTCTTCCCAGGTTATCCTTGGGATGGTAGATCTTAGAACTTTTTTTTGATAAAATTATTTTGAAGGGGGGAATCAATGGGGGAACCTCCCTCTTCCTTTTCCTTACGTAGTCGTCATTTACATTGAAAATGTTCTTGTGGGAATAAAATTTACATGAGTTTTTAATCAATAATATAAAATTATATTCTCATCCTATATCATAAGTATACTATTTTAAATATAGTCTTCTTTATAAATACTATTATACTATTATATACTTAGAAATGGATCTTGAAGCAAGTCTACTGCACTAGGTCGTTGCTGTGGATTTCAAGTTCAGCATTTTCTAATAAAAGATTGTATTTCTAAATCCTCTATTTTTAGTACTTTAGGTTCTTTGCCTGAGAAGGTTTGAAAACAAACTGCATCTTGAGTGGCTCAGTTTGAAACTTAAACCTATGTGTCCTAGATTTTATAGCTTTGTATATGTTTATGTCACAAATTTTGGCACCAATTTAACAGGATTAGCAATATTATATCTAATGATGCTCTCAAGCCTTCTTGCTCTTGAGCATTTATTTAGTCCACACTAATCTCGTACCTAACTTTTATTTTGTGATTATCAAAGGGGATATATTGACAGGACTTTTGAGTTTTCAGAAGTTTGTGTATAATTATTTGGATGCCTTGCTTTGCCATCTTGTGTAGTGGGTACATGATCAAGGCCATGGAAGTTTATACATAAAGAAGCGTCTCATGTTTGACACTTTTAGCAACTTTGGTAGAATGACAAATATTGTATCTTTTTTGGGCTAGTTCATGCCTTTGGTTTCACTCTACAATTTTTACAATCCCAAGTAACATTGTAAGAAGTACTAGGTATTGGAATAAATTGGAACCATTGTTTTTATTCATTGTTTTTTGAGGCCATAAGAATGGTTTTGAAACATTTGATACATTGCTCTCTTTCATTTTAGTGTTGCATATTATTTTGTTTCACTTTTCCATTTTAGGTGATGTTTGGGTTTCTTTGTGTTTGAGCCTTATACTTGCTTTTTGGAACTCACAACAACAAGAATTTGGGTTTTTGGCTTTTGGATGTATTGCCAAAGTTAGTTCCCCAACTAGCCAATCTATTGGAGTTCATTGCATAGATTTTGGGAATCGTGTAGAAAGTCAAGACTATAATTGTTTTTGTCCTTTGTCACCTTAGCATGTGTGTACATTTTTCATGCTCCGTTATTTCTTGCTTGGGTGTTTCCACCTTTGTTGTGCATGTTGTGTGTTGTGTTGTTGATGCAAAACACAAGGGGTACTCTTCTTGTAAGCTTTTAGTGGAATTGAGTTTTGGAGAAAGACATAGGAGTTCAAGTCGGTTAGTTGTATAGGAGTGTTATGTAAGCACTTGTGTGATGCTTTTAGTACGAGCAAGGTGAGCTTTGTCTTTTTTGTTATGCCATTTTTTTGAGATATTTGATGAGTTTCTTTTGCTAGAAGCAAGTTATTGATGCTTTGCTATGTGATGTAAATGAGGAGCAATCATGGGGAATAGAGTAGAAGTTAAAAAGTCAAGTTGAAAGTTGGCAAGATTGTTCTTCATTTAGTGTGATATTTTAGTTTTGGTTGTTTTAGGAGATGGAGCTTAGGTTCTCTTGGTGGTATTTCATCCTTGCCACGTTCGTTGTCCATTTTTAGAAACAAGCTACATGTTCTTGTGAGGTTTTGTATGGTGTTAGAATATCTTGAAGGTTTCTTTAGAGAATGAACACAATTAAAAGGTGATCTTGCTAGCCAAGGAGTGTTGCTATTCTCTAATTGTAAACTTAAATGTTAAGAATTATAGAATGAATTCCAGTTTTGATGTAGAAGGATTTCTATACTCATTTTCTTGGATGGTTTGTTGAAAGTAGTACAAACTTGTTTCCTCTGCTTTGCCACATCAAACCTTGTACGCAATGTTGGTGAATCCAAAATATGGATAAGAACTAGATAATACTTGAAGGTTGGGTGGCTTTAGGGCATTGTCAAAAACCATGCCCTATAATTCAAATAATTTTGGAAGTTAATATAATTGGATATGAGCTTCTAACTTTTTGTGCATACAACAAGTGGTTAACTTCTAAAGGCCCACGGCCTTTTTCCTACCAAAAAACATCCGAAATTGCCATTTTTATAGCAAAGAGTAAAAATAATTTAAAAATCTTTTTTTTGCATATATAACTATAAGATACTAGTATGAGAATGTGTAGAAATTTTTTTAGAATTTTTGACTGCACAAATCGCAAGATATCTACGTTTAAAGTGGAAAAAACAAGTTTTTCAACTCATTGCGGGATTAGATTTTTTGACTTAAATGTTTTGCACTATAGAGTTTTGAGCTTAAAATCTTTACAGGAGAATTGAGTTGAGAGTCTAGGGGAAAAAACTTAAAAAAACTTAATTTTTATTATTAAAAAAATTATTAATAAAAGTAGATATGAAATAGAAGGAAAATCTAAAATATTTATGTATTTTAGATGGAATTAAAATGCACTAATCCCAATGGTGAGATTGTTCTAGCAAGCAAACTAAACCATGTGGAACTTTTCTTTATGAAAAATTGCAAAAATTGCATTCCGAAATGAATCCTACAACTTATTTTTTCAAGAAGATGTTCTAATTGTCCCAAAAACAAGATTGTTCATAACTTTCTCATTAAAAATCCAAATGAATTGAATCAAAGCTTTCCAAATAGACAAAAATATAATCTATACAAAAAAAAACTTAAATTGTTTGCAAATGTTTTTTTGTTGCCCCACTCCCTTGTTTTGAGCTTATTTGGGCATAACTTTTGTTCCCGGGCACTGATTGAAAAAAAAGTTATATTCCCACAAAGCCTAGCAATTTTTTTGTCTACACAAAAAAGTTCCAAAAATCACAACAAAAATTCAGCCCGTAGATACCTGTCCAAAATCCCATTTGTCCCTCATAGGGACAATGGACCTTTAGGGGTTAAACCAATGCCACAAAAAGCTCCTATTCCACCCAAAAAACACATTTCATACAAAAATTACACAACATGCTTCCATTGGATAAAGTGCCCTCTCTTTCAAGCATTAAGAGCATGACAAGGCCCAATCAAATGAAAATGTGAACCTCCCCACCTTGCAAAAGAGGTCTCACCTCCTTCATGGCTTCATCTGCACGACTCACTAAACCCTAAACAAAATATCAAATGCTTGGAAAAATGAAGCTGGCATTAGTGATCTCAAACAGCATGGAGCAGATTGCGTGAGTTCTGACCTAATCTCTGGCGGTGTTGGGATTTGGGATACAAAACATTGTGGATATCATGGCCAACAAAATCTTAGGATGGAATCATTCTTTTTGATGAATGTGCATACTTCTAGATGAATAATGGATTTTCATCCGTATTTTTCATTTTAAATTTATATTTTTTATGTTTCATCTATAGACAAGAATGTAAATTTAAATGGCATCATCAATCTAAAATGAATGAAATAAAAAAACCATAGTTAAGATGGTTCAAAGATAATTGCACCTAATTGCAACCCGATGCTAAATCCCTAAACCTTTACACTATTACTCCCCCAAAAGAAATGCTTTAAGATAAGAGCAAAACAAATGTGCATTACCAAATGAAGAACACGAACAAAATTGAGGAATGATAAGGATTGAAAACAAAACCCAAATGCAAAAATGTATGCTTCCAATGTGCAAATTTGACACCAAATGCACATACATTAGGAAAAATTTCAGCCCTCCAGAAGGCCGCTAAGGAATTGATTTACGGGACCCCTTTGGTGCAATTTCAGAATGAATAAAAAAATATTTTTTCATAAAAAAGTGTTTTTTTTTTTTAAATATTAAAAAAATAAAAAGAATATTTAAAAATATTTAAAAAATATAAATCTGACGTGGCACTACTAGTGCCACATCAGCACCCAACTTTTAAATATTAAAAATAATTTTTTATTTTGGGTTTTTTCTATAATTGCATCGGGTGGATGCCAAACTCACGGCCTTTTGGAGGGCTGAAATTTTTCCTAATGGAAAGCAAGAGGGGTGGGGGGAAGTGGGAGAAATTGTGTAAATGGCAAAAGCCTAAAGTATTGACCCAATTGCTAAAATCAAATAGGTACAACAACTTCTCCACAAGAAGCTCACTTTATGTATTGTAGGCAACAAATAGTCAAATTTGGAGCTTGGTACCAAGCAAGGGTGCCCTTGGAAACTATCCTTTGCCTTTGGAGGGGTAGTGCCAAAATCTCACATTTCTACTGGTGCCAGTGGAATGGTGCCCGTTGGAGCATGGGGGCCTATTTTTTCCATTCCTTTTATCCGGATTCATATTTGTATGTTGCATGCTTGGATTAGGATTGTTGAAAAAATCATGTCCTTTTACTTTCAGTTTGTATAGAAAATGTGAAATTAATTAAGCCTTGCAATGGATCACAATAAGTTATATGGAGAAAGTTTTTTCATCTATTGGTAGTCATAATGTTAAGGTGAAAATTTACAAAGATGAACTCAGATCATGTAAGAACAACAACATTCTAGACAACCCCTCAATGAGTGGTGCACAAGCTCTAATAATGTTCAAGAAGAGCTTTTGGGCCTTGAAGATCAAAAGTTGATCATACATGTTTAGGATGCTAAGCATAATTATCTTAGAGGAGGTATTAATAGAAATGTGGTAGGCATTAGAGTTGCTACTACCAACTTTGATGGAAATCCATCTTCCTAAGCTTGAACAAAAGGAATTTGTGGAGAATGTCAAACAATGGGTAAAGTCAATATTAAAGTTTTCAGATAAGTGAACATCAATCACTACATGGTGTCATTTTCTCATACAGCTTTATTATTGTTCATGTCATTTATTTTTTATTATGATCATGTTGATTATGTCCAAGAGTTTTATTGTATGAGTTTAGTTTTATATTACAATCTAAAGGCTAACTAATCTATGATTTTTTTAAGTACAAAATAGTTTTAAATTGCCCTTGGTTTGTAACAAAATATAGCAGTTTAGCAATCTGGTCTTCCTAAGTATTGAAAATACTCACCAAGTAATTAAATCAACCTACCAAAATCACACACAAAACTCTGATGCCACAAATAGAAAAATGCCTTGTTACAAACCTAGGAGCAAATATTAGTATAGAATAATCCTATACAAATAAATAGAAATAAAAAGGCTCAAAAACCACAGAATCTCTCTTAGTGCATAGTGCTAGGACTATGCACTAAAAGAGGTGTAATAATGGCCACCTAATTAATGTCAGCTCTATCTACACTACTTTTCAAAAAGAGTGCTTCAAATTAGGACCACCGACTAACTATCTTATTGCATATTATGCACTAAGAGAAGATGCACTAGGAGAATCAACCCATTTTTGAACACTTCAGCAATTACGCGTATATGGAGCACAGGTTTCTTGAGTGGAAAATTTTTCCATGTACAAAAATAGAGTTTGGAAGGATTCTATAATTTTTCAAAACATAATTATTATGAAATTTTTAGGTAAGGATTTTGTTCAATCCATATTTGTCATATAGGTCTTCATATTTCCAACTACAAACTAGAAATAAAATCAATGAAGTGTTGGTTGCAATATTGAGAGTTTTATAGCCAATCATAATGCACTACACCTGCGCTGGGAACTGCACCATAACTGATTACTACTAATCTCTACCTGCATAGAAAGAAAGCACCCTACATTGCCAAAATGGAGGGGGGGATCAAGAATGGGTTGGCTCCTTTAACCCCTAAACGCCCCAAGGGACCAAAAGTGTCCTCACATACTTTCATGTCCAATTCAAAGTGCTATAACTTTTGCATCCGTTGAAAAATTGTGCTCCCTCTTCTAGTTTGTGTGCTAAAATTTTCAAATCAATCCAAGATCAACTGATTTTTTGGAAGCCAATTGAAGTTCACAGGTTCAATTTGAGTTCACCAAATTGCATTTAATGGCTACAACTTTGGGGGCTTTCATCTTCTTCATTTAGTATTTGCTTCAATAAAATTTGTAGTGTTATGTTCTCTTAGAGTCTTGTTATTGTGATAAAATTTTCATGTCAATCCAAGTTGTTTTGAATGTTTGGGAGCAGTTCAAAGTTCAAAATCCCAACATTTTTGGATTATAGTGAACTTTGGTAGCTTGCTTCTTCTTTGTACAGTGTCTATTTCCAATAAAAAAATTTATAAAAGTTGTGCATACTAGTCTAGTTTGTATGTCTAAATTTTCATATCAATCCAAGAAGTGACTAAGAAGCATTTTAATAGAAGGAGGTTCAACCATAGATGTGTTTTTTGCAACTTTTCTTGCTATTTTCTTGACATTTCAAAGCCATTTTGCAAACACAAGGAGTCAATTGAATGATATTTTCTTTCACCAACGTGTTTGTATGCTGGTTTGGAATCACTTTATAGTTTAACCCATGTCCATCACAAAGAAAATAGCATGAAAGGTGAGCTTTTGGGCACATCTTACAGAAACTGCAATAATTTCTACTCTATGGTGTTAGGGAATAATTCAACATCGCTTCTGAAAATCACCTAGTACCTGATGAGTGTGGATCTGCAGTTTCCACAAAAATCCACCATGTGGATTTGGAGATTATAAGATTTGACAAACAGAGTTTTCCACACTCGAGGCAGTTTTGTGCATGTCAAATCTTTGGAGATTTGTGGTGGGCAGAGCATGAGTCAAATGGGTGCGGGAATCGAGTATGACGTAGTCTGCCGAGGTAAGAGAGAGGAAATTTTTTTTTGGACAAACTCGCCAAATCCAGGCTGCTATTGCGTCCGAAAGCGCCACGATTCCAAGGCAACTCTCGTCTGCTAGTGCGGTACGGTTTGCTCAACCTCAAGCAAATCGGGCACGCGTTGCGGCGTGATTCACCACCCCAAACAACCCTAAACCGATCTCGTACACAACCAATTAAGATGGCAGTAAATTCTCATACAAATACGAAGTGAAGTGCGCACAGACTACCGTCAATCTTACAATGAATTCAATTGTAAGCAGCCCATTAGGACAGATCTACATTTTCAGAGTTCTTGCGCAGGCACGAGGGAACAATGGTTTTGCATTCCAAGCTCGGCCTCAAATGCGGTCTAACCAAGGCTGTGAGCACCCCCACAGCAAATGGAGAATGCAGACGGAGGGATTGCACAAAAAGCAGAATAGCAGGACTGTGATCACTAATGTTCATCCTGAGACAACAGCAGGAACTGAAAGATAAGAAAACCATGAAGCATGGAGTCTCCCAAAATGAGTGTATCGAAGAAAAAAGGTCGTACATGATAAATTGATTGCAGACTGTTTATGTCTAAGTCCAACCTCAATCTCAATCTCCCAATGAGGTCCTCACTATCGATCACTTCCGAATGTCTTGCAGCAATTCCGACCACCCTCCAGAATTGCAACGCTGTCCTGGTACGTCCACTCGCATGGAGCAGTATTCCCGCTTACTGTACTCCAATGTGACAACAAAGACGGTAGATGATTCAGAGAAATGAAACAAGAAACACAGCACTTGGTTTACCGAA
Organism: Neckera pumila; assembly: GCA_963969595.1. Lineage (NCBI taxonomy): Eukaryota > Viridiplantae > Streptophyta > Bryopsida > Hypnales > Neckeraceae > Neckera > Neckera pumila. The sequence continues at coordinate 41,370,707 of OZ018409.1, read as the reverse complement.
ATGATATTCTAAGCCCGCCAGACGTCGAAAAGAAAAACGAGGCGAATGAAACTTACTCTGGGAGCATGATTGATGCAGGATATGTAGTGGAGGAATAAATGTAAACATCTATGCAACGACTGACAACATCTACGCCACCTTCCTGCTACCGCAATCTTCAGGGATCAACTTTCTCTTATCTTGCTCGTTCTTGCTCCAAATTTCATCGTAAGCTGGACATCCTCCTCCCAGGTTCATGATGTCAACATGATGGTTACAACGATGCATGGCCAGCCGTACAAGTGGATTCACCAGCAAGAAATTAAAACTAATGGGTAGTTTCTAAGTAGTGTCTCCATGTTTTAGTGTGCAATCAAAATAGTATGCCATATAGTAAACAAAATTAATTCGTTATATGGTGCTGTTGGTTTAACTTGAAATCATCATCGACCATTGAAAGAGAAGAAATAGAAGCATTAGAGTAAATAGTGAATTAATCCACAAGTGGCCAACACAGTAAATGAACTTTTGGTAAATCGATTCATCGTTGGTAAATCCATCCATAGATAAATGGCGTTTGAATTAACAGTGAACCTGCTAAGTTGTGTATCATACACTCAATAGAATGAATGAACGGTAGTTTTGGTACCTGTGGTGCCTGGAACATCAGTGACGAGGTACAGGGTGACGAATGCTCGTGACCATTCAGGCTTCCAACAGGAAACTTTTTGGACTTTAATTCGAGAGCTCCAAGTCCGATTCCATGACTGGCCAACTCTTCTTCAAGAGTGTCACTAGAGAGCTTGTGTCGATGTAGCCCGTGAACTTGTCTTTTCGCAGCTTGATGAGCTCCGTCTGCTGCTCCAGAGGCAACGTGAGGAAGAAGCTTTTCGTGATTTGATAATAGCTATCCCTGGAGACGTGATTCTCCAGCACCACATGCCAGTTCTTTAACAACGCAGTCCGTTCGGGCGTGTTCAAGAGCAGATTTCCATCCAACAACTCACCATACATTTGAAGGATGAGCTTCGCCAACTCGAAGGCCGCCATCTTGCAAGCTTCCGGACCGTTGAAACAATTCACATTCGCAAGAATGCAAGCCAACGTATCCAACTGCACGATGTACTGAACCAAGTCCTCGGCCACACCTGCGACTAGCAGAGCATTCAGCACCCAACAGATCGACAGGAGCTTCTCTGTAAACTTAGGCACCAAGTGATAAAACCCCTTCTCTTCACATTCTTTTCCAATGGCATTGAGCATGTTCTTCGTCTCGTCACTTACTATTGTAACCACAGTTCTGGCAACATTTGCAGATGTGCCGGATTTAATGCCCTGCAAAAAAAACTCAAAAAAGGCGCGAGTGTTCTTGAAGTTGCCATCTGGATGAAGAGACGTGCGTATGCCCTGCTGGACCAGGTCACACATATGGTTATGCCGATCCTCTTCCGTCATGTGCAACCCCAAGCGAGCCACAAGATCTTTGGCATGTTCACAAGGAAAATCCGGCGAAGAGGAATACTCTCTGATCCTGATTTCATCCTCACATGACCAAGGGATCGCGCTGATGTACCGCGAGATGGAGTCCATGAGATCGAGAAACTCGATCTGAGAGGCCACTTTGAGAAGCTCCAGACTGTATTTCACATCCCGGAAGTCCTTGAGAAAAGGGGAGTACATGCGAGAGAAACAATCCGTGTAGCATTGGACATCCCCGTGAACTTCAAGGACGAATTCGATCAACGAAGGGGGTGTCGTACTTGATTTTCTCCATCTCCCACTCAAGCAAGTCTCGAAGTATTTGCTGCATCGGCTCAAACGACTGGAATGCACATTCAACACCAGGAGCGTTTTTTCGGGATGCTCGCTTTCACCTCCGTTTGATACCAAGCGGACTGCAACATCTTGACCTTTTTCAACTCCAAAACACTGCACCGCCTCTTCCGTCTGCCGAAGCTCAGAACATATCTCGAAGAGCTCCTGTGTTGCAACCTCAGAACACATCCTGGCGATGAGAAACTTGCACAGGCACCCTCTTCCTGCTCAACTCATTACAACCTCATGAAAACAGAAAGGAGAATCTGCAAGCGTTTACAACAGCTCAGTTTGATCAGCTGCCGAACCACAATGAATCTCTTTTTGTTACTTTTTGTCACAGACCCCTTCTTTCTCTCTTTTCTGTGTCACCAAAGAACAAACATGATCCCAAGTCACTGATTCCAGTCAAGCAATCCTGCACTAGAAAGACAACCTACATGTGAACACTCAGCATAAAGAACTCAAACGTCAAACAAAACCCCTAGATTTATAGATAAACCGAGTCAAGCCGACCTTCTCCAATGTGATCGGCATTAGTTAGATTATTCCCACATATAGAACGTCTATCCTCGGAAGGCACTAACATCTAGTTCAGAACAATGAGTCCGAATTTTCGAAATGAAACACGACATTAACTCAAATTGCAACTGTTATAAAGGACATCCAAATGACACATTCTTTTCGAGGGTTGGAATGTTGAAACCACATTTCGTTTGCAAACAAGAACACATAAAAATATGACCATGAACTCTACTCAGCAGCAGTCGGGGCGATTTCGGATATCCCTTACCTTAGTGAGGAGTATCCCAAATTATCCACGACCAGGAATGCTCACATCCTTTCGTTGTGCCAGGCGTAAATGCTCTTCGAGCATAGTTTAAACGTAACAACTGAATTCAGCAACTAGAGCCTAAGAGTACATATTGGTTAAGAAGAGGAAGTGCTAAAACCCTATTTATATGTCGACTTCAAGCCATCTATCGAAAACACTCTGCATCTTCCTAACGTCTGCATACAATATTCAACTAACGAATTTTTGGGTACGTTAAAATCTTTCATTTCTTTACAAGAACGTGTAAAAATTTGACCCAGAACAAAAGAAAATGAAAAAGAGGCAATTTCGAGTGTCCCACGCAGGGTTTGTTGAACATCGGCGCACGGAGGATACCAAAAACGACAACCGATGGGGTTGGAATAACCAAAAACTACTCTGAAGTGAGAGTGCGCGGGACATTGGACAGAGAGATGATCCCAGGATATATAGAAAGCGTAGAAATAGACCTGGAAAACCTGAAGTAAATGAGCATCAAGGAGGTCACTAGGGAAACTGGAATGATCACAGCAAAACTACGAAAGGAGGAATCAAAGCAAAACCGTAGCATGGTCTGTCGATTGAAGAGCAGATTTTGAACAAGAAATCCAGAAAAGTCGGTACTGCACCAGGGAGCTTGTGCTTGAAGAAACCGGGGAAGTTTTCCAGGTTCGGAGCCTGGAAGGCAAGTCCATTCAAAACCGGCACATTAAACGCCGGCAAGCCAGGCCGGAGTAGTGAACGTTGGGAACATATTGCGTTCCCATACTGATCGACGATCTGTGCTCCTGGTTGATGATGATCGGACGACTTGGAGGGAGCTCTTCTCCGTGACGACGAATGCTACTGATTACTTTTGTATAGGATGAAGACTGTTTTCTGAGGGAAATTCTTGAGGACTTCAGTTTCAAGACCTCCTCTCAAAACTTCATCCGAAGAATGGATGAATTATGAAATTCTTCATCAATTTTTTTCAAAGTGAACTAGCGATTGGCGCTTGCTTTGCTACGCATTAAATATATTACTTTCATCAATATTTCATGTGATAGAATGTAGATAAACAAAGTATGTATAATTTTTAAATGAAAATATTGACATTCTCATACAATATTTTTTGAAAAAAAATATATAGTGCAATATAAAGTAATTAAAGAAAATCTTTATATCATAATTTTTACAAAACAACCTTTGCAAAGATGAAAACATTGCAATAAGAATTAATTAATGAAGTGAACAATGTAAGTAGAATCTTCACATTTGAATATGAGAGCAAAGCTAGCGGTTAGTGCCTCCTTATTCTTTAACCCCTAAAGGACCAAACACCATTTTTTTTTGGCAACATAGCAATTTGGGGCAGCTCACTACAAACGGAGTTTTTGTTTTTGTTTTCTTTGAAAATTTCACAAAACATGTGCCCAAGGAGTAGCTTTAAGGTCCAACAATTTTCATAACTTTTGACTACACGGTTAAAAAGTTATTGCATGATATGTAATTTTCCGCATTTGGCAGGCAACCCGGGTAGTTGAAAAAATTCCTTCAAAAATCACTTTTTTGAAAAATGAAAAAGTTGGAAGTGGTTCTAAGAAAACATTTAAGAGTGGAAAAGTTTGAATCACTCCCTTTCGTTAGATGAGGTGAGAATTATTAAGATTTCCAATTTGTGGATAGGTTTGGAATCCAGAGACTCCATACCTACCCACAAATTGGAAATCTTAATAACTCTCACCTCATTTAATGAAATGGAGTGATTCAAACTTTTCCACTCTTAAATGTTTCCTTAGAACCACTTCCAACTTTTTCATTTTTCAAAAAAGTGATTTTTGAAGGAGTTTTTTCAACTGCCCGGGCTGCCTGCAAAACGCGGAAAACTACATATCATGCAATAACTTTTTAACCATGTAGTCAAAAGTTATGAAAATTGTTGGATCTTAAAGCTACTCTTCGGACACATGTTTTGTGAAATTTTCAAAGAAAAAAAACAAAAAATCCGTTCATAGTGAGCTGCCCCAAATTGCTATGTTGCCTAAAAACGGTATTTGGTCCTTTAGGGGTTAATATCACATTTTAAAAAAACATGGAATTTATCTATAGTTTTGTTGTCTGAAAAGTTTCTTTGAAATTTTTAGAAGTATCCATTTGATTTTCAAATATTTCACAAAAAGAATATATAAAATATAGTAGAAAGTATCCTATAGCTATTACAAAAGCAGTTGAATTTCAATTTCTATAACATTATTCAAAATTGAATTGTGATATTATAGAGGTCATTGTGATTTTAGTAGTATGATTTCTTTTTTTTGAATGAGGAAGTGACCTTATTGGACAAATTAAACTTGCTTTAGTGTAAAGCAATTGAATTGAGGTCCATTGATGAGGAAAATTAATGTGGAGTTATAATTGTAGAGTAAGAAGACTCAAGGCTTTTGATAGCATAACCAATGTGACTATAAGAGGTCAATAAAATGCATGGGATTTTGAAGAGAAGGTTGAATATAATTTGTTGTAAGAAGATGGCTGAAGAAGTGAAAGATGAATTAATAAAGAAAAAAGACATAAATAAGTCTAAATTGTCAATTTGTTTTGTGAATTAGAAAAACAAAATGTTTAGAATGATCCTTAAAGATGCTTCACATAGATAGGCTCCATCAAAGAAATTTTCTCAAAGTTTCTATTGAGTAGTTTGACACTCATATCAAGGTCTATGAGCTACTATAGAACTCACATGTCTTTTGTAGTATATTGAATAAAAAGGACACTCGGTTCTAAAGATTTTGTTTAAATTTTGGAATATAATTAGACTGGTGGTTTATAATATTAAATTGTAGATGAATCTAGATGAAAATTGATTAAGTGAATGAGAAATATTTAAATGGAATAAAAATAATAAAATGGTAAAGTGGATGAAAATTTGGCAATAATAAAACAAGATTATAACCTAATTGTAGCAATGCAAAACATAGATTTTATGATTCTTTTTCTTCACACTTATAAAGAAACTACTATTTTATATTGTGGTCAAGGTTGGCAAACAATGTGATTTAAAACAAATGCAATATTTTCTAGAAAATAAACTTTCAAAAGAGAAGGAAGAAGAAGAATTCAAAATATTGCTCTTCTTAGCATTTGCCAAAATTTATTTCCAAAACAACAATAAATATTTAATTGGCAAGAAATCCCCCCCTTGTAGTAACCAACTAAGATCATTTCTACCAATAAATGGGAAAATGCTACCAGAAAAATTAGCTTGGTGTAGCAAAATGCAAGAAATAGGCTTGCCTAGGCATCCCCTTCCTCCTAGCACTAGTAATCCCAGAACTAGTTTATGGCATTTAATGCAATATGCTACCTTCAAGACAAACATGCATCAATTCTGACTACCTTGAGAGTGAGTAGTATGAAAAAAAATTAGAAAAGAAAGGATTTTGCAAGTTGTGAAGGATAATTAGGAGTATCATAACACAAAACTTGACTAAATAGATGCTAATTCCAATGTGGAAGAAGTTGCAAACTGGCTATCAAATTCTACTGATTATTGTAGTTTTGGCTAAAATGTCTCCATTAAAGGCCCTTTTTTACAATGTTCAAGTAGCGCAAGGATTTTTTTGGGTAGCAACTTAGCCAATTTTAGCCGATTTAGGGATCACTGCTTAGCACACATCAAAATCCGAATTCTAAGCTTGCATTGATGTAGGTTTGATGGGTGATTGCAAGAAATACTTCACATTTTTTGCTCGAAACGTAGTTTTTGGCCATAGGACTGGCAATACTATATGATACTATGCAATACTATGTTTCCGCAACGTCCCTGCAGATCTCAACCGTCGGTTCAAGGCGTCTGCAGATTTCAACCGCCGATTCAGTACTATGTAGTATTATGCAATACTATAGACTACTGCAAAGTACTACAGAAAGCCACTGGGAGTAGAAAAGGAGTATGTACACTTTTTTATTTTTTAGAATTAAAAAAAATTTAAAAAAATAAAAACAAAAAATCCATTTTTCTAGAAAAGATTGCGCCACATTGCACCAAGAAATTAATGTAGAGAAATTTTCCCCTCTTTGTAATCTTCACGCAAAGGAAGGTCACTTTGACCACATGTGGACAATTGACATGTTGCTATTTTCATAAAAATTCATCGTCAATCCTTGTAATGTTAGTAGACCTCCAACATGTCCAATTTGTGGCTTCAGATTCGCATTTTTCGGTCAAAAATAGGACTAAAAATTTCCCAAAATGGCCAAAGTAGACACCCAATCGGAGATAGTTCAAAAATAGTAAAAAAATTTGAAAAAATTTGAAAAAATTATTCAATGTCTACAACTACCATATGTTCCCTCTTTCTAGATTTCATGCCAAATGGATAAACAATGCAAAAGTTATGATAAAAAAAACAGCCATCCGAGGGCAAGGGGACAAAAACTAGGAGAAGTGTTTCTTGCAATCACCCTGATGTACAATCAATTTTCAAGTACCCTTCACCAACTGTAGCATTTCCATGCTTGCATCTGAGCAAATAAAACATAGGTGGGTGGGGTGCAATGATCCCAGAACTACTTTATAGAATTTAGTGCAACAAGCTACCTAAGTTATTAGGATTTAGTGCAATATGCTACCTCCAAGACAAACGGGCATTAGTTTTGGCTACCTTGAGAGTGAGTAGTTTCAAAAAAAATAGAATAGATAGGATTTTGCAAGTTTTAAAGGAATATCGGGAATACTATAATATAAAACTAACAAAATAGGTGCTAATTCCAATGTAGAGGAAGTTACACATTGGCTACCAAATTCTATTGTTTGTTGCAGTCTTGACTAAAATCTAATTTTTTCAAGGATTTTTTCCAAAATACTTTTAGCTTATGAAAATTTTAAGTAGCAATGGAGCAAAATTTAGCCACTTTTGTGAACGTTGGTGGAGTCTATAGCGAATACAATGGCTCACACTATAGTTCCGCTCCCACTTTGCCCTCGATAACATGACCAAACCATTAACATTCTATAGTATTGTGATACAAATCAAATGCGTGAGACACTGCAGCTTGAAGTGTGATAGTTGATTTTTGTTGCGGCCTGCATTGACAAATTTACAAGTCTCCAAACGCAAAAAACTAGGGCTCAACAAATCTTTTACTGGGGTAATATTAAGGTAGAAGGTAAAATAGAGCGGGCATTAAGAATGGACCCTATAAATGGTTGTGAAATGGACATGAGTTGGTTCTAAAATTGACCAGTATAGTCATCGAATGAATCAAGGAAAAAAGGCACCTTGGGCACCATGCATCACGGGGAGCGGCTTGAGCCTCTATTTGGAGTGCTTGGCTTTTTTCTTTTGCCTTTTCTTTTCTTTTCCTTTGTTCATTGTATCTAGGTCGCTAGCGACTGGGTCTTTGTATGCTATTTCTTTGCAGTGAAGGGTACCCTTTATTTGTGTCAAAAAAAACCCCAAAAAAACCCCAAGGAAAAAAGCATTATTAATTGCAAGAGCCAATCATTCTCTTTGCTTTCTCTATTTTTACTTAGAATTGCAAGTGAACCATTTATGAAAGACCTATGCTCACAAATAGGGACCTACAACCCAACTCTTTTGAAAACTCGTAAGTAATTCAAAAATGCTCGGAACCACTTGGGTTAGATTCCTCATCAATTTTTCTTTCAGAAAAATGAGCTAAAAATATTCCCGTCCAAGGAAATACATGAAAATGGCGGACCAGCCCTTAAATGCTCCATTACTGAGCCTCCTACCTTATGTTCCCTGCTGGAGATGCTCTAACCATCGGCTGTGTCCCAATTAATGCAAAGTAGACGTAAAAGCAAAAGTAAATTACTGACAGACGCATGTTAAGTGCGCAAACTTTACCATCAAAAGGCAGCTTTAAAGTAACTTTCTGGGTTTGGGTTTAGAAGGACGGTGAGGGAGACGAAGCCGAGATTACTTCCACTCTCTCGCAGATCTGGCTGGCTGGCTTGTGTCGCAGCTGCTCGATCTTGCCTTCGATTGTGAACTGTTGCTGCTTAAGCTTTCTTGTGCGACTTGCGGGAGTAATTAAGATCATGAGCAAGGCCCTGCGCTACCTGCTGTGCTCGAAAAAATTTGGCCAGCCTTTGTTCGCCGGGGCGTGGGTGGAGGGTAGCTCCTCCCCTGCTGGCGATGGCCAAGACGAAGAGCCTCCCAAGGGTTTGGTTTTGTTAGCCGGCGGGGGCGGCAACCAGCGGAATGGCGTCCCCAACAGCTTGCTGCTGGCGGAGTACGATTTCCAGTCCACAGAGCTGACGGACGCTGTGGACACGTTCGCCACGGGCGACGACCCGCCGTACCGCCTGGCCGCGCATCCCTCCGGAGAGGCCGTGGTGTGCAGCTTGGAAAACGATTGCCGCCTGTTCCAAGTGCGGCGAGAGGAGGGCGAAAAGAAGGGGAATGGGAGAGTGGAGGCTGCGGAGCGACAGATTCCGGCGTTGCAAGGGGTGGGCGAGCAGAACTGTGTGGTGTTCAGTCCCGACGGGACGCGGCTCGCGGCGGGGGGAGAAGATGGACACTTGCGGGTGATCGAGTGGGGGACGTTCAAGGTAGAAAGAAGCGCCAAGTTTGACCGATGAATTGGAGACGGATTCGGTGTTTTTTCGTGAATTAGGGTTTGCATTTCTGGGGTTTGACTTCTCTGCGATTTATGTAGTCTGTGCTGCTGCATGGACATGAATTTTATGGTTGAATGTCGTGTGATCGAATGGGAACGTTTAAGGTAGAAGTGCGAATTTTGATGATGAATTTTAGATTTCTTCATTTACTAGGGTTTGCATTTTTGCATTCTATGTAGTCTAGGTTGCTGTATGGACATGACTTTTGTGATTGAATGCGTGTGATCGAGTGGGGAACGTTCAAGGTAGATCGCAATTTTGACGATGAGTTGGAGTTTTTTTTCCTGAATTAGGGTTTGCATTTTGGGAGTTTAATTTTTTTGCATTCTATGTGGTCTATGTTGCTGCATGGACATGGATTTTGTGGTTGAATGTCTTGTGATCGGATGGGGAACGTTCAATGTGGAGAAGAGCGGTATTTTGACGATGATTTTGTTTGTTTTCTTTCTTGAATGAGAGTTTCGTTTTGGGGGGTCTAATTTTCATTTTATGTTGTTAGGTGGACATGGAATTTTAGGGTTGATTGATGAGCAAGGTAGATAAACGAATTTTTCTCATGATTTTGGGAGCTCCTCTCATATTAGGATTGTAATTTTTCAGTTTTTATTCATTTTCATCATTTTAGGTGTTTAAGGTAAGGAACTCGTTCCCATGGCTTTCAGCTGTTTGGAGTGGTTCTATTACTAGAGTGAAATTGATTTTGTGGATCTTGTCCCCATGTTTGGAAGGATTCCAATGCTATTATTTGGATATGAATTGTTGAAGTTTGAAGAAGTAAGGTGACAATTGCAAGTATAGACTTCCTCGAGGCATGAGTATTGTATCTATGATGTATCACGTGGATGCATCTTTGATTATGATAGAATTTTAACACCTTAGTGCCCCAAGCTAATAGTCAATCATAGTAACTTTCATAACATTTTCTATTCTGCAGATGTGTAACGTGCGATTCCTTCCTTCTATTGGTACATTATGTTACTTTGAAGCTTTGCTCTGTAGATATGGAAGCGAAAATTTGCGGCTCAGGTTTGGATGACCGCTTGCATTGTACTTGGCTTCTTTTCAGGCCACAGGATTGGGACTCCAATCAAAATTCCAGATCCTAATGTTACTACCTTAATATGGAATTTGGTCTGACTGAGTGCTGTTCTGTACAGGTGCTGCTTGATAAGCCTGAAGCTCATAAGTCAATTAAGGATCTGGATTTTAGCGTAGACGGTGCATTTGTGGCCTCAACATCAGATGGCAGTGCTTGTCGCATTTGGGACGTTGCATCGGGAAGTTGTGTTTCTTCACTTTCAGGCGAAGGCATTGGCTTTGTGAGATTCTCTCGAGATAGCAACAAGCCCTTGCTTTATGCAGCTGTGCGGAAACGAGGAATGGGCTTCGTGTCTGCATTTGATACCTCCAGTTGGAAGCAGGTGAATTCGCGGAAGGTGCAAGAAGATCCAATTTCAGCTTTTTCAATTTCTCGAGACGGAAGGTGGGTACTTATTTTCTTACCTGCGCATTTCAAAACCTTATGAGTACTGATAATACCGGTAGTAGAGAACCTGAGGTATTCGAGAAACTTAGGTGCACAGAATCCTGGTAAACAATTGTGACTTATCTAAGTTATTTCAGAATACTTCTGGGGTGTGTGTTTTCTTGCTAATGTAAGATACCTTCAGTTTAGATCTGTTCAGTCTCATTCGTTGCATTATCAATGGATTGATTAGAAATGTTGTCTCTCCAGTTTGAGGTTGCAGTATGCAGAAGTTTTGAAAGGACTCGTACAGATTGCTAACCTGATATGTTTATTTGTGACCGTCCTGCCACTTTTGTAGGTTTCTTGCCATTGGAAGCAACGAGGGAGACATCGCAGTTATTGATGCAGGCACCTTATCAGTATGTCAGAAGTTGAAGTGTGCACATATGATCTTTGTCACATCCATGGAGTTTTCCCCAACGGGGGAAGCCCTATTGTCTGTGTCAGGAGACTCTAGTGCACGCATCACGCCAGTTGTGCCTGTCAGAAGTGGCTCATGGCTGGGATCTGTGCTTTTGCTTCTAATTTTCTTCCTATCTATCTTCCTGGTTATTTTAGGCAACGATGTGTTCACTGATTGGCAGCAAGCTCGGTCCTCGGGTAGTACCTTGTCGCGTATTTTTGCACGCTTGACATCGTCCTCTAGTGTGAATATAAGTGGCCGTGATAATGCATGAACGAGATGTTAGATGTGCTTTTCGACCCTGTGTTGATCTGTAAACTTAGGCGACGAAATTGTACTCTGGATTATTTATTTTGTAAATAATTCCACTCTTGGAAGACTTTTTCATATGTTGATTTTCTGAACTTTTTTTTGCGACGCTGCTCTTAGTGAGACTGCTCAGGACACATCAGAATTGGGGTCTTGATGATGAGGATACTTGATCATCTATTTCCTTGCTGAAGATGATGCAGTTTGCGTTTGATTAATAGTCAGCAGTAGAATTGTGTATTCAGGTCGAGTTTGGTCTGTGGCCTTTGGGCCTTCTGTACCGTCCTTATGTCGTTACTAAACCCGTTACTGGCTCTTCTGAAGAAGTAGTAACAGCTGATTCTGTCAAGGTCTGATCTAGTTCTGTTGCTTACAGCTCAAGATATTTATGTAAACATAGGAGAAGGGTTCACACTGACCGTGTGCAAGTCTGAAAAGTCTGACAACGATGATTTCATGTAACTTAGAGTATCCTTAGTCCTAAACGGCATAACATTCAGTAGCAGTCACTGCGACTGCCTTCCCTGGATGAAATGATATACCACATCATTTCATCCGAGGGATGAAATGGTGTGGTACATTCCACACCAAACAGTAACTACAAGGACACTTGACGAAACGTGTCAGAATCCAGGAAGGGGCCTGAGTCAATTACAAGGTCGCAGCTGCACATTGGTATTAACAACAAATTAAGTACTTTGAATTAAAGTTGTAAATAAAATAACAAACTTATTCAAAATGGCAATCAATTTATAGAGATCAATTATCTCACTACTTGAATTACATCACTTTGATGTGATTGTCATTCATGTTTTGTGTTTTTATTTGAAAAGACAACTCTATATATACACATGGGGTGGTAGAAGGTAGAACAACCCATGTGGGATAAGTAAATTTGAATTTGTAGTTTCTCAAGCATTCATAGTTAAGTAAAAAACACAAAATTGTGTTAAAAGTAGAATTTCAGACCTCATTTAGGCATAGTACAATAATTTTTCTCAAAACACCTTGAACTGAAATTTTTTTTTAAATGAACATAAGTTTCACCTCCAAAAATCCGTTTGGAATTTTAATCTCCAATCAAAAGTTATGGACAAATCTAAAGAGAGGATTTTTAAAAATGTTAAAGAAAATGTCCATTCCCACCCTCTCTCAAATTTGTCCATAACTTTTGATTGGAGATTCAAAATGCCAAACGGATTTTTGGAGGTGAAACTTATCTTCAGTCAACTACTTTTAGTTCAAAGTTTTTTGAGAAAAGTTATTTTACTATGCCTAAATGAGGTCTGAAATTCTACTTTTAATACAATTTTTTGTTTTTGACATAACTACAAGTGCTTGAGAAATTACAAATTCAAATTTATTTATCCCACATGGATTGTTCTACCTCCTACCACCCCATGTGTATATATAGAGTTGTCTTTTCACATGAAAACCCAAAATATGGTATTGATAACAAATGGTTGTAATGCATTATTCATTGGATTCTTTGCCAGCGTCTTTTTCTACAAATATTTGTTGATTTGTATGTGGTCCCAAAATTAACAAAGAAAATGAAACAAAACATAGTGTACTACCACTATCCTGGTATCTAAGCTTACAATAATTTTTTGAGGATGAATTTCGTGAATGAGAACTCTAGGAAGGGAAAGGCAGCCTCTTTAAAGGCTACTGAATGTTATGGGTACATTCGCCCACTTGGTATATTTTTATCTTTTGAATGGTGTATAATTAGAACTTGAAGTTTGTATCATTAGAAGTGCATCGGAAAGCACTTTGAGTTGGTACAAGTAAATTTAAATTTGGACATTGAGCAACCACTTCAAAAGTAAGTAAAAGTCACAAATTATAGCGTGTTTTAGCAAATCACGGTTACCAAAGCAAAATTTGTCCATTGACACTCTAAAAGGCCAAATTATAGATAAAAGACATTGTTATTGCATCTAATGTTGACAATGCCCCATAGTCAATAGACTTGGCAACCATATATGTGAACATATCATTGTCCAATGCTTCAAACTATGCACTTTTTTCTTGTAATCGAACCACAATTTTCTTCATGATAATGAAACACCTCCAAAAGATCTAGCAATTGTGGAAGAGGTTATAATCCACCGTACAAGAAAACCAAGTGTTTTTTACGTTTGAAAAAATGCAGCATGGCATTCATTTTGATGCGAAAGGAATTAGAGTAGATGTCACCTAAAATTAATTATATTAGACGGGTTAAAAACGTCCAAAATTCCAAAAAACATGCCTGATTTGGCCTTGTTTTCATTTGACATCCTTCAAAACATGGTCTTCCAAGGTCTCCACGGTGCGCCACTTGGCGGACAATTCAGCTCCACATAAGCTCTGCATGGGCGGGCAATGCCACATAGGAAATTTTTCATTCAATTTGTTGCTGATGTGCACCTTAAAAGTGGCGTGGTAACCATTGATGATGACATGGCATGCCTAATTAGCATACTTTTATGCTGTTTAAGAATTTTAATTTTGCTTTTTGGAATGTCAATTTAGACATCTAGACATTTTTTGAGACATCAATTGGTGCATATCGTATCCATAAGGCAAGATCAACAAAAAAATAATTATTTAAATTTTAAAAAAAAAGATAAAATAAACAAAATAAATTGTTGAAGTCAATAAGAATTAAAGAAAAATTACCATCTACCATCAAGAGGATTTTTGATGGCCAAATGAGGGAATTGCCTCATTGAAAGTTAGTGAGAATGAAGGGTAGAGAGGATGTATTTATATTGCTACATTGTCTACGGTGAGACAAAAGGTATGGGATAACTTGAACATGGGAGCTTGACCGCTGGACATGTGGACATTGTTTTAGACATCAAGACGTTTCAGGCATAGACATTGTTTTAGACATTTTACATTGAACACAATTCTTGCTTTACATATCCCATATCGATTGTCAATCTTTTTACCATTCCACTTGTATAAAGAGTTGCTCTTTTCATCCATAGTGCACATCCATCCATTTTTCTTTTTTTTGCAAAGTATGCCACATAGCTGTCGTTTCCCTAAAATTTTCACATTTGGTCAACATTTTATTGTAGACCGCAATAGTTTTCATGGATTTACCCATAGTCAAAATGGCTTTGCTTGCTGATGTGGCAATCGATGTTTTTTTGGACGATTCAAAAAACATCAGTATGTCTTCAGTGATATTAAATAAAACGTCAACATCAATGATAGCATCAACTTGTCTTTACAGTAACGTGCTATGTTTGAAACAACGCCTATGATATCTTTATTTTTTGATACTCTCTTGTGTATCATCAAATGTAAGAAGAAATTTGAGTGCTTCACTGTGGATATTCCATAGAAAGAAGTTCTTTGGCTAGTCTTGATTACTGTTGCCAAAAGTAAGAGCAAGTAAGCACCTCCCACCTCACCTCCTTGTCAAAGAATTGAAGGACATTTATTCACTTGGAATTATGCCTTCTTGCCTAATATTAAATATTTTATGTTTTTTTATATATATACCCAAAAGATTCTAGCTAGTAATAGGGATATCCCTTCATATTGACCCTACATGTCACTATGCACCTAGTTTGTAGCTAAGCACGCACCTAATGGCGCTTTGCTATGTAGGATTTAGGTGCTATAATATTATTATAATATGAGAATGATATGAAAAGGCGAAGATAGGCAATGGAAAAGGCATTGGAAAAAGGGATTGCCTCACCATTCTCTTGGCAATGGCCGCAAGGTCACTACTACTACAGATTATCCACATACACAATGAATTGTTGATTCTCTGCAAATCTCTCTTTTCACATGCAAGATTTTGTAAAATTTCAAAAATTTAGCTATAATACATAGTCAATCATTTGCCCAAACATCAAATTATACAAACCCAAGTTATCAAGATGAGATTCTAAAGCAACTATAAGCAGTGATCTTTGGTTGCATTGTCTTGATGTATGGTCAACATCAATGCCATCATCTTTGAATCTCACACCTCAACATCTCCACTATAAGACTTTGCAAAGGGCATTGTAATCGACATCCTCGTCCATCACAAATGCCAAATTTGAAACAAAAACACTCATGACAACAAGCTTGTGCACCTACTTATAAACGCAAATACATTGAAACATTAGGGAAAATTTCAGGCCTCAAAGAGGCCTCCAGTTTTGCATGGCAGCGGTGCAATTACAGAAAATTAATAAAAAATCTGATGAAGCACTACTAGAGCCACATCAGCACCAAGTTAGATTGTCTAATACTTTAAATTTTTAAATTTTTTTTGTATGTGCACTGCAGGGGCTAGAAATAAAAAGCTAGCGGCCTCTTTGAAGTCTAAAATTTTTCCTAGACAAAGCCCACAGAAGAGAAGAGAGCAAAATAGCCATCAGATATGCCTGAGATCTGCCGTGTATTACTTTGACGGATCCGGGTACAATTCAGCACCACCATCCTGGCAGGTATCAAGCATGCCGTGAACGAGATCTGAGGACCTCATTCATCCACACAGTCATCCAATCTCCTCCTTCCCTGCTCTACACAAAATAGTGAAATTAGGTTGTCCCACACTAATTTCTTGACAGTCCACACTGTAGAAATATTTACTGCTTTTGTACAATGAAACAATCAATTCAGAGCCATGTGTATATCTAAGATTTGTGCACCAGTTCAAGACTTGGTTCAGAGAGTGGCATGCACCTCCATGTGGAACAAGCATTGATCCATGAGGTAGTTCATATCAGGTAAGGCAACCTAATTGACAAGGCAACCTAGTTTCACTATTTTGTGTACTCCTTCCACAGGAAGATTTGCTGCCGGTGCCCAACTCGAGACGAGCTTGCAATCTTTTGCGTGATTGCGTTCCGTATGTTGCGCTGTGACTGAGCTACTGCGCTTCACGGTGCATTTGCGATGCAGAATCCGTTGGAGATTTGCTTTGGGACGCGCAATTAGTGCTGCGTAGAAGTCTCAGGCTGGTCCATTGCAGGGAAGTTTTGTGGGAAGGTGCGATGGAGCAGCAGCAAGCGAATTCTGCGCCCTCGCCGCCGACTTCCAGCGCGTCCACGGGGAGCTTGGGGGGCAACAGCGCTGCCGGTGGAGCAGTGCTGGCAAGTACCGCGGACTCGATCGGGGTGACGGCCGAGACTAATAATGTCACCGTGTTGCCGCATCGCCGTCGTCTGGGCAAAACGACTGCGTAAGTTCACGGCTTCTTTACTATCTTGCTCTTTGGAATCCGATGGATGTGTCTCGTACTTGAATTTGGTGAATCAATGGAACGGCAGTAAACCCTAAATTGGCGAACGCTCTTGGAATTTAGGAGTGGCAGGATCTTGAGATCTTGAAGGCGGTGGAATAAAATTTGGGGAAGATCATCTTATGGAACCCGTGAATGGGGTTTAGGAATTTGTTTGGTATACTGGATTGTGGTAATTAGGGATTTGCTTCAATTTGGGTGTTCCATGTGAGAAGGTGAATGGAAGTGGAGATTACACTGCGACGGCGGGTATGACATCCTTGCTGGCGCTATTGAAACTCTAGCTAGTGAACTTCGCTGTGATTGAATTTCAGAATATTGATAATATAGAAGCACATGGTTATCTGCTATCCAACAAGCTATCACTTGCATGATTTGAACCAGATATGAGAAAGACTTCTCAACAAAACGAATTGGTTGTCGACTCTCTGTATAGTCTGCTGACATATTTGCTATGCACCTTCAATTGCTCATGTGATCTCAACGCTTTGAGTTAAGTGGCATATTTTAGCTCAGTGGAAGCACATTTCCATTAGCTTTCCAATAGATATTGCTCAAATGTTTTGGTTATATATGAGCATGAAATCTCAGTTTGAAGTTTTGAGTGCAAGCGTTGAGTACTATCAGAGTCTTTTATCCCGTCTGTTTGGGCTTAGGGTTTTAGGGTGAAGCTAACTTCTGGTTTTTGCTTGACAGAGCAGTCGTCCTTTAGCAGAAACGAAGAGAGATGGTTCAGGAGGACCACCAGGATTTGGAACGTCTGCGATCCCATCTCCCTCCCTCGCGAGCCCGGGAACTCCGGGTACATCCCCAGTAGCTCCAGGGAGTTTCAGAGAGCGGGTGGCACTCCGGTCGTCGGGAAAAGGCATTGAATGATAAACCCTAAACCCGAAGACCCAAACTCTTGTCAGAAATACTTGCCCTCACATAGAGTTTTGAGGTCTCCTTTTGCAGAATCAAATCTTACACTCTGACAAACCCTAATGAAACATTTCCATTGCATCTGTTGTTTCCATTCTAATTTCATTTACTTCTTTCAAACGATTGACTTTTTCTCTGGACTGTGAGCATCCTTTGAAGAGATTTTTTTTGTGTGTTACAGTGGATTTAGCTGGTGATCAGCATGGTGTTGGTGGATCCTCCAAACCTGGAAGGTACTGCTCAGTTTCTCCTGGTTTCACATCATTATGGTCATTGCAATCATTAATCACATGCAATGTCCATTTGGAACTTGCATCATAAGATTCTAGAGAACCCGTATTGAGCACTCTTTGAATTGACATGAAAGAAAGCCTTCAAAGTTGAACTCAATTTGAACAAGTGAGCTCCTCAAGTGAACGAGGCCTTCACATGTGAGTATGACATAGCTTTGATCTGCTTTGCCCTTTATGACTCATATTTGACATTATTCTCAAAAGTGGCGTTACGCTACTACTTGAGAACGATCTGGTGATCTTTTTTGGTACGATTTTAGACCCTAATGAAAATTAGAGGATGCTGTAGGTCACCGCATTCCAACACGGGAGCACTGGAGCCTCGTCACCTAGGCCGACGACCCGAGGTACAGATTTCTATCACTATGTCATATCCCTTTGAGGATTACTTCTCTTGTCTTGGCATGTGATGCCCTGTTATTGATTGTTGTAGAATCTTTGCATGTCTTATGTGATACTCTTTTCTGACTGGAGTACTTTTTTGTGCATGTTTCAGGTCAATTTGCGAAGGCATGAAGCTGGACAAGCTCAAAAGTATGCTGACGGGCAACAAGCAAAGCGAGCTGCTCTGCTCCGTGCACAGACGTCTGGATCTGCCGGGAACTTCAAAACTTTCGATTCTTCACATAACAACTACCTCGTCCCAGTCATACCTCTCCAGTTCGCTGCAAAGCAGTGACAGCGGAGCCTATGGCCGAAAGAGCAAATTCTTGTGCAGAGGCAACTGCTATTTCGATTCAAGTCAGAATTTTGATGACTCCATCATCGGCATTTGGAGAGGAGCTTGTCAATACTGATGCAGAGTCGAAAGAACAAAGATTAAGTTGTGCGCATCTGCTAAACTCTGTGCCGAATGTATATTATTCTTACGGAAGGTTCAATGGCTGAATGTGATGAACTATCACTGAATGCTACTAATCTCCGGTTTTGTAATTTTGAAATTCTCGTGGATTCTTTGCAAAGATGGACTGCATGCCAACCACTGCATTAAGCTTATACAGTGGTGTTGAATGGTTTCCTTTTTCCTCGTCGAATTGACTTCTGGTTCTGCCTTTGTCCTGTGGACACGAAAAGATTTTGAGATTGGTTCATGGGTCCCTCACGAAGATGCTGCGCTCTCAACATCTTTGGGAAAGATTGAAGCCTCACACATACCAAAGCAACAAAAACGGTAAAAGGTCTATGCTAGACATTTTGCCTAGTCCAGGTTCACTGATGTGTCCTACCAGTGAGGGGAAAATGAGCATCACCTAAGAATTTAGTGTCACCAAATTTTTTGTGGAAATTGGTTCAATGCATTAATGTTTGAACTTGCACCAACTCAAAATAGTGTGAGACTTTGGTAAATGAATGTCACATGCACTATTAGGACAAATCATTTGAGCTAGGAATGGGACCATTATAGTCATGCATTCAATTTAAGTTGTTATTCTTGAATAAATGGGATTTGGGCCACAATGGAATGGCTTAGTGGTCACAATGAAACCTTTGAGTGACAATAGACTAATTCATAAAGTGGGAGGAAATTGCCCTTAGAATAGTAAAAAATAGAGAATTAGGGATTTAACTCCTTTGAGGTCCAAAATGAAGCTCTTTTGTCCCTCATTTTACTTCCACCAATGAAAACTCGCAAGCATGCAAAGTAGAACCACCCATATCCGATCACTTAAGTGATTTTAGAACAAACGAAGAGTAGTGTGAGGTAGTGTAGACTTTTTTTAAGCAAAGAAATAAGAAATATTGGGGTTGTGAATTTTTTATAATTTTATTGTTGAAATTGAAACTACTATGAATTTTGAGAGCCAAAAAGTGTCCCGAATATCTAAAATCTTCTAATTTTACTTGTAGCCAAATGTTTTCCTGCTTATTGCTTCTTGTGCACTTTGGAACATGTGTCAAGACTTTATTCATCCCAACCTTGAAAAGGAGAAAACACACATTCCAAGCTTAACTGCCTTGCCTGGCTTGAAATAGTACACCCTACAAGTTGGGCATCATTCCTTGGTCTAGAATGGGGGGTCCTATCTCAGCATGTGAAAAAAGAGATAATATATCCAGATGAGAATCTTGAATTTAAAGGTTAACTCAAGACCAAGTGGTGCATTTATTATTGGAACCACATTTCAAAATTAGCTTGCAATTGCGGACCGATTTCTTCTCACTTTACAATTAATTTGAATAGCTAGAGATATTTAAAAAGTCATGGTGTTTTGGTTTGTAAACCTTCTTTGTAACCTCTTGGCTCACATTAAATACATAGTAATGTTTTTGATTAAATTGCATTTGAATTCTTGTTCAATTTTGTATGGAGTATTTTTTTTAGGAGAACAATTCATTCTACACTTTACCACTTACATATGGTCTCTTTTCACTTGAAATAAATCTAAATATAGAAGAACAAATGTTCTTTCCAAAGATATATTCTTAAACCTACAACAAAGAATTGTGTTCTTCAATGTTTACAATCTAGTCCAAATTACAGTTTTGGATCTATCCTAAGCCCAAGGGATCAAAGGGCTTCTTGCACCATTATAGTTGCTTAATGTGGTTAGCTCTTAGTGTTTTGCCATTGGTTCTTATTTTAATTCTTCTAAGTCAAATACTAAATCAATTATTTGCATCCTATGTTCAAACACTCCTTGATTTTAAAATATCTCTAGTAGTGAGTATAAAGATTTTTTTTTTAAAAAGATATGTAGTCTAAGTGTCACTCAAACCGGCTCTTTAGAGATCAGTATGGGACCCTAAATGAACTAACTCTTTGGGTACACCAACTTTAAATGGTTGGAGTTATTTCTCTTTCTTACGAATGATTTAATACCATGATAGGAACTTTTATTTTTTAAGATGTAAGTTATGAAAAAACTAGGATGTTTATATTGCAATTGTTTTAAGATAATAATATGAACACTTTAGAAAAATAAGATGGACAACTACGGATTTTGGAGGACCTAGAGGCTCTTTTGAGCTATTTAGGTAGCACAATTCAAAAAATCATGACAAATTTGCATTTTTTTGTTGTTTCCATTTCAATTGCTATTGCATTCTTTTACATTGTTCCATATGAGAAAAGAAATTTAAAATGTTCAACCATCACATCATTCACATGTGGGCAAGGCAACCAGTATATTTACAATGGAATTATCTACCTTCTCTATTTTTTTTCCATCTTCAAAAGTAAGGAATGCACCTTGGTACGTAGAAAATTTCTATGCAGTCTCAAGCTACGAAGTACTTTTAATCCCTAAATACCTCAGCGACCATATTTGGTCGCTCAGAAATTTCAGGCTTGTTTTGGTGTCAGTAGTTAAATTCCTTTGGCTGCTTTAATTTTTTTTAAGAACAATTTTGAAGGTTAATTATTGAAATTTTTTATTTTTTACTAAAAAAAGTTAAATATTTGATTTTTGAGAGGTCCTCAAAGGCATATATCTCATTATAGGAGAGTAAAGCTTACTAATTTTACTTGATTTTCCGGCTTTAAACAAAGCTTGGCAATTTTTCTTGAATTGAGATCTAAAAAATTGTGTTTATTTGTTTGCTTTGAAAATTGTCCCAATAGAAAGAGTAAAGTGTTTTCATGATTTTCACCATTGAAAATTTAGACATGCAAGTGTAAATTTGGACTTATTTGCAATTTCTACTTATAAAAGAAATTGCATTTCAACAATTGCAAGGTGGATTGTGTAATGAGTTTGATAGCTTTTCATGTGAAATTAAGTTTTTTAAAAGTGTATTTTAGTATGCTAACATGATTTGTAGTTGTTCATGTCACCTCCAATCCTAAAAAGTTTTGTATGCAAATTTCTCAAACATTGTGGGAAAGGGCAACATACTAAAATAGAAAACATACATTTCTCTTGTTATGATTTCACAACTCCTATGCAATTTTGCACTCAAAATTGGTATTCATACTAATAAGCTAGCTCTTTAAACATCTATAAGGTTAGATTTTGAAAAAAAAACAATTTGCTTCATTGAAGATAACTATAAGTTCATGTGCTTTTTCCATAGGAAAAACATATTTGGAAAGGCTTAGGCATTTAGGGATTAAAGTTGTTCTTTGTAAAATAAATTCTCCTATTTTTTCTTACAATAATCCAAACACATTCATACAATAGTAGGAACATTAGAGGATTTTTGAAGCCTTCAGAAGATTGCGAGTTCCCAGATAGTGGGAATTGTGAGAACTTTGCCACATTAATCTAACACAGTCAAGAGAGTAAGATAATAAAATTTATTTAATTATTTAAGTAAATTATTTTTTATATTTATTTTAACTATTTAATTATTTAATATTTTGTCAATAGTACAGTAGAACTCCTCTAAATGCACCCCTTATAATTGTAAAAACCTCTTCAACTATCCGATCCCAGTGGTCCCAGCTTGAGGTGGTACTACAATAGAACTCCTTCTAAATGCACCCCTTATAATTGCAAAACCTCTCTAAATGAATGTTGTTAGACGGTCCCGGACCTATGCATTTAGAGGAGTTCTACTATACTGTGGTTCACAGCAAGGGAGAATAGGCCTGAAATGACCCTCCATTGCCCTCAAATCTCTTCTAAAGTTTCAAATTTTCTTTACAAAATAAGAAAGACTTTTTATTGCAATATCTGTCCTATTTATACAGAAGAATTCTTTGTCATCCATTGGACAGTTAATGTCCGTGGCAGTGTTATAGGGTTAAGCAGGGTAGGCAAGGACATGCCAGAAAATCGATGTAAGAAATTGTTTTCTAGGGGGGCTGTTGTTATGCATGTACAACTAGCTGACCAGTCCTTGCAACATTGAGAGATTAACCAATATTTTATTTTGCTCAAGTACTTCTGGACTTTTCTCCAGCATACTTGTAGTCCAATTGCTGAAAAACAGAAATTACTTTTTGCCTATACTTGGCAGCATTTACATTTAACACACAATCTTGCAAATTGGTGGTGTCCTCCTAGGCTTTACCGTGGAGTTTTGAACTTTTAAATTTTGAATATGAAGTTTCAAACTTTTTCTCACACAAATAGAAAGAATGGATTAGTAAAGGAAGCAACCATAGTAAAGACGTAGCAAGGCGAGAACAAACCATTGAAACCACATGCCTAATTTATAGCTAGTGCAACACTGAAAACTAAATACTAACCCCTAAAGGACCATTGTCCTTTTGGGGGACAAATGCGTTTTCAGGCAAGTACCTATGTATTAGATAACTGACAAGCCACGGTAGCGGCAAGTAGGTTATCGGACATAACCGGTTGTTTACTTTTCAATCACAACCTTTGATCTCCATGATCCAAGGGTGGAGGAAGCAAGTTGAGAGGAGAGAAGGTTATGAGTTGCAACTTATAATGGCAATGGTGATGGGTTGCCAATGGGACGGTGCCACGTGAGTGTTGAAAACTCAACAACCGGTTATGGGCTGAAACTTTCTTCTGATTTTTTGAAATTTTTTTTGGAGGTAGAAAATCTAATTATCTTCATGGGAAAATTATTTTTTTCACGATCGGTGCTCAGGAACAAAAGTTATGACCATATAAGCTCAAAACAAGGGACGGCGGGCAGCAAAAAAATTTGCAATTTTTTATTTTTTATTTTTAAGTATTTTTTTCACATAGATTGTATTTTTGTCTATCTGGAAAGCTTTGATTCATTTCATTTGGATTTTGTATGAGAAAGTTATGGACATTCTTGTTTTTTGGGCAGTTAGAGCATCTTTTTGAAAAAAATAACTTCTAGGATGCATTTTTTAATGCAATTTTTCAAATTTTTCAAATTTTTTTTTTGCATGGTTTAGTTTACTTGCTAGAACAATCTCACCATTGGGAGTTTTGCATTTTAATCCCACCTAAAATATATGAATGTTTTAGATTTTCCTTCTATCTTGTACCTACTTCTACTTAACAATTTTTTTAATAATGAAAATTAAGTTTTCTTGAACTTTTCTTTTTTGGCTAGATTCTCAACTCAATTATCTAGTACAAACATTAAAAGCTCAAAAATATGTAGTGCAAAAAAATAAAGTCAAAAATGTTCAAAATAAAAAAATCTAGTCCCACAATGTGCTGAAAAACTTGTTTTTTCCACTTTAAACGCAGATATCTTGCAATCTGTGCCGTCAAAAATTCTGAAATTTTTTCCACACACTCTCATACTAGTTAGGTGTAAGATCCTATGGTTAAATGTGGAAAAAAAACATTTTTCAAATCTTTTTACTTTTTGCTATAGAAATGACAGTTTTGAGTGTTTTTTGGCAGAAAAAGGGCCTCGGTCCTTTAGGGTTTAACAAAGTCAAGGGAGAAATCATGTGAATGAGGTTCTCAAATTGAAGTGAGCACAAAAATTGTAAATCTTGGAACACTGGCAAAGCCATTTTGTGACTTTGGGATGACAATGCTATGGTGTGTATAAAGATTGGAAGCATTTTTGCATCCATATTTTTCTTGTTGACCTTTCATGGTGGGTTATGAAAGTATTCAATTGAATTTGTAGTCTTGCAAGTGTTTGTATTTATGTAAATGAGAAGTTAGTAAAAAAAATGGATTATAGAATATGCTATTTTAGTGTATTTTGGGAAGTTGTTGCTCTTTGCTTTAATTCTGAAATTTCTCCACAAAAATGATATCTTTTGAGTTTGAGCCCAGCTAACAAAATGAAGGTCATCTACTCTAATTTCTACTCCAATTTGAATTTTGAAAAATTTACTAATACTAAATATATTATTGCAATTTGAACTTTGGATGTATTTCAATGTCTATTATTTTCTAATTATAGAATGATACGGAGATTGAATTTATACCACAATGTTTGTCATTGTAATATACACCTATGGTGAGAGTTTCAGATTTTTTGAAATAATTTTGTATCTAATGTGGTTTTTCTTCACTTTTTCTTCAAAAATTCTCAAAAAAGTTGATTTTCCAAAAAAAAAGTCTAAATTTTTTGTGAAGTACAAAAGATATGTAATTTCATCTGTGAAATAAATATAAAAATTTCATACATATCTAGTTGCAAAATGGGACCCCTCCAATTTTGTCTTGTGCTTTGAATCAAAACAATGGTTTCTACACTCTTGACCAATTCTATTACACTTTTTGCTAGTAATTGAATTGCTAAGCTCATAGATTGTAGAATAGTAATCTCATAAGAGTTATTGTGAAGTAGTTGGACGAGAATGAGAGTGAGCCCAAGCTATGACAAGTGAGAGTGCCAAACAATTGGCCGAAAGAGTGAATAATTGTGTAAATTATACCAATTATTGCCATTATTGGGAATCACACTTGGTGTGAGATTTTACTTTATTCTTCATATTAACTATTGCAATACATACATTTCAAATGTACATTACTACATCAATTATTTGAACCATTGTGAGGCACTCAAATTGTTTTGAAATGATTATATATATGCAATTATGCAAAATGAGGATTTTTACAAAATATATGTATGGACATTCTACTACATCAATAGTACAGTATTTTTGACATTGGTAAGAATTTTCCACTATAAAAGTTTTAGCCTTGAATAAATAGTTAGTGCTGCTTAGAGTTATTTAAATAATTGGTCTAATGGCACAAGTTTGTAGGACCATTTTGATATTAGATGATTACTCTCTAAACAAAGTATAATTTTTCAATTCTAATCACAATCATAATGTATTATTGGTACAAATAAGATTTTAAGAATAAAATCAAGACTAATAATATAGTTTACAATGGTAGGTTCTATTAAAATAATGGTATATTATGTCCAAAAAAATTCATCAAAGAAGTACAATAAATGGCAACAAACACGCAATTTCATGTATTGAGGCATGTGCTCATAATTGGTGTGATGTGCAAACTATATTTGCAGCCAAAATGGGTGTTGACTCAACAACCAATCATTACATAAATCAATGAGTGCACACATTTATAAATAGATACTATTATAACATTTCATTAGCGCTTCTAGAGTGGAGGTAATTTTGTTAATTTACAATTAGAATAGAGACATTTATCCAAACTTAGATTATCATTCAATAATGGAATAGTGGAATTATTTTTTGTCTTTGAACTATAATGCACCATTCCAAAATGAAATTTGGAGAGTATGAGACATCAAAGTTAAATGACATTTTAAATTAGTATAAAGTACATGCATGATAATTAGTAAACTTTTATATAAAAATACATACATCATCTTTTCTAATCAATGTATATATAAAAGATAATTAAAGAAAGGGTAGTAATGTTGTGCATTTAGGCATGTATTTACAACAAGTATAATGTATAAATTCTATTTGCAACCGAAATGGATCCTAAAGTCCTAAGTTTGGGTCCCAAGTTGTTGAAGTTTTGGTTCCAAAGTCATGAAGGTTGCATCCAAAGTTCTTTTACTTTAAATAAATTTGTAATAAAACTACTTATTTTATCTTTTAGTTATCTTGTTTTTAATTGAAACTAATTTAATTTAATTTTAAATTGTTTTTATTTTATGATTTTTTATTTTAAGATTTAAAACAAACTTGCTCTCATTTTGAAGCTCAAACTTGAGTTTTACTTTAAGTTAATTTGCTTTTACATTTAGAAAAAAATGTACAATAGTTTAGATTTTACTTCTCTTGTAAACATCTAAGAATATTTGTATAGGAGTTCAAGCTTTAGAAAACTGTCAAATTGTCTATCATATTGTGACTAAAGTCACTTGCAACATAAAATCATACGAAATATAAGTTTATTCAATTTTACAATTTGCAAATAGATCATTCAATTTCCACTCTTATTCCTAGGATTAACCATTTTGGTTACAATCCATTTTTTATACTATTGGCAAGATGAATGCAGTTCCAGTCCTACCTTGTAGAGGCTCAATTGTCCAGGAAAAAACACAATTTGTCATGCATGTGCATTATCCATTGTAATCAAAATGCCAAGGTAGATATTGTAACAAAATATATATTATCCGTATTATTTAATTATCACATTGTCTATGTCTACAATTATTGGCACCTGCAACTATATTCTCACATTCAGATTTCTATATACTAATATTCTTCACAATTATTTCTTATGGTCAAATTTGCCAAATTCAATCGTCTTAATTTCAACCATGCATTAGATTTGACAATTTGCATTAGATTTAAAAAAACTATATCATAAAAATTCTAAATTGCATAGTATATAGTACTTGTTGAATAATAAGAAAATATAAATCACCATCTAATATGGGTGCATACACATTCAGTCCTTCAATTGAGCTACAAATTGTCACTTCTACAATTTTCTTTAACTATTAAATTTACACAAGTGCCTTCATGTATAAAAAATCTTTACAATTTGTCTATAATAAATTCAATTTCCTTGGTGTACAAATGTCCACTCATATTAGCTACTCACAATCTTCACTTGAATTAACCATTACTCTAGTCAATTTCTACTGTGAGTATTCACTCAAATAACTTGTCATATAATTGCACATCGAGTTATTCCTTATACTGGGACCACAATTATTAGTCGCTCATGGATTGTAGATGTCAAGACAATTTGTCAATATCCTACACTTAGTAATAACAAGACACGTCAAAATTGAACATTCTTAATCACTCACATCTATTCAAATTGCAAAATAACATTAGCTATTTCTTATACATACAACTCAAAAATTTGTCACTTGTGGATTGGATTTGCACAACAATTTTGCATACAAGTTACTAAAGATAGAATCCAATATACATTACTTACTCAAATTGAGGAAGACAAATAGTAGAAAATTACACTCCCTAGTCATAATTAGGAATTCCAACAACAACATCCCTTGACAATTTGATCTGCTGCTCATATAGATGCTTCTTTGCACTCTGTATTACATCTTTAGGATCCGATGTGCACATCTTACTTAATTTGCCAAATTCATTTGTATACCACAAGTTATATACTTTGAATTTTCAATCACTTCTATGTCAAATCAACTACATCACCAAACACATTGGCAGCTTACTTTCTCCTATGCACAAATGGTTCAATTCACCTACACAATGATAAGTCCACTCAGTAGTATAGCACTTCAAATGGATGTATATTGCCTCAGCTCAAAAGAGAACAATTAAACTATTTGTCCAAAATTACATGCACACATCAATAAGATCATTATAATCAATTTGCCACACATATATAACAGAATCCAATCACTTGATTTAAATATTTCATCACCCAAGGTTATAGTTACCAATTATACAACAATTTGCAAGGATAAATTGTATCATAGAAGTAATGAAGGAATTTACCATGCAAAAAATAGATAGCCAACTTGACTCTAAATTAAAAGAAAAAATCGAGAGAATGAGAGAGTCAAAAATCAAATTGTCCAAACTACATTTCAAGAAAAAGATGACTTTTTATTTTGAAAAGACTCTACAGATCCAAGCTATTTGAGATGTTTTACATCAAATTTATCTTGTAATGACAATTTGACAATGCCACTTAATGGAATCAAGATGACAATTAGCCTAAAGTTATCTAGCAATGTGAAAATAGATCAACAATTTGTCTTTATGTATACTGCAAGAGGCAATTAGTCAAAACTCAAAAATCTAATCGATTATATATATAATCCAAAATCTAATTTTGCGTTGATATTTAATTTTTTATGAAAATATATAATATTTTTATTATTCTAATGTCAATTTTTTAGTTATGTTCTTTAATTCTACAAATTACCTACCTAATCTGTAATTTGATTAGTAAAGTTTGCACAATGACAACAAAAATGGAAGACAAAAGAAGAAAAAAGAAAAAGGCAACAAGTCAAAAATGTTTAATATTTAACATCAAAGAATGTGATTGAATTAATAATTGATCAACGCCTAAGAGTTGAATGTAGAAACAAAGGTCTTGTCAATGTACAGTTTGGAAAATTATATGTTTTGCCTTGTTCAAAGACTTTAAATTGTGCTTATTTAAAAAACATATTTGATGACAAACCTTCAAATGATAATGAAATAGAAAAAAGTAAAAAATAACAATACTTAATCAATGGATCTCATAAAATTTGTTTATGTTGCATAGGTAAGTTACATGATGTGAAAGAATCTACTTATATACATTAAATGTAATGAAAACATAGGAATTTTTCTTATTGTAAAGAACTGATGAACATATGGTTATGCACATCTCTTAACATTCATGGTTTAAAAGAGTTTTCTGATATTTACAAAAGACTTCAATCTCATATAGTGCAAAAAAATGAAAAAATTTAAAGAAAAAATGAAGTCAACATCACTCATGGTTCTTCAATGCAAATCCAAATCTAAAGGATTTGCAAACTTAGAGGTATTAAGACAATTTGGCATTAAATAAGATATGCATATCATGTTATTTTTTTCTAATTTTTCAAATCAATATAAAAAAGAAAGGGACAACAAGAGGAAAGATAGATTACAAAGTAGCCTAGAACCATTGTCTTTTTGGAAAGATGGTACATAATCAACAGTGTGGAAAAATTATTATTCATCCAATTTGATTAAAACACAATTTGAGCCTTTGTTGATATTAAATGAAAGCCATACCATAAAATACAATATATTGGATCAAATTCTCATAGATAAATTTTTTTGATTCAATTTATTATGAGCCATGCACATGAATCTATGATAGAAACAATGGCGTTGAAAAATCTTTATCTATATTATTTATAGATTTTGAACCATTTGAAATTTGGGATATGGTTCAACATATCGATAGAGTCCTGTTTTGGGGTCACGCTTTCCACAGCCTACAATATTATTGGCACCATGATATACGATGCATTCTTTATTGTCAAAGACCACGGTTAACCCCAAACCAATTTTTGTGCCTACAAAAAGGAGATGAACAGACTGACGAGGTACAAATAGATGTCAATTTTTTATATTCATTAGTGTCAAGAAAATTAATAGCAACACAAAATATAATTGAAAGAATAGCTATTTTAATGCCAAATTCTATTACATTATACAAATTTTTAAATTAAAATGACATTTATAAATTAAAATTATAAAATAAATAAATAAATAAATAAAATTTTAATTTTTTATTAAATTAGTATGCTTTATGATAGTATGTAATAAAAATAATACAAATGATGAAAATATAAAAGAAAGTATTAGAGTTAAAAAGCATTAATATTTTATATATTTTTTGGTTTTATTGTTAAATTTTTCTAAAAATATAATTAAAATAATTGTAGTTTAGTTTTTTCATATTTATTTTATGCTTAGATGATGAAAATATTACAAATGACTTTTGACAATTGTTTTTTTAATAGATCTATTTATTCTAAAGAATAACTATTATTTTTCATTATAAAATTATTTATAAATAAAACTATAAGTATTGATTTTGTTTAATATTTTTTATACAAATTAAATAAAAAAAATTTAATTATTCATTTATTTACAATAAATATAAATTAAAAATAATCAATTCAATTCTTTAATTTGAGTTTTGGAATTTGGTCTTTAAATTTTATATATATATATATATATATATATATATATATAAGTTTATAAATTTTATTTTTAACTATTTTTTCTATTTTCTAATTAAAAAATTAATTGTATTAATTTAATTTAAAAGTATATACTTCAATTTTAGACAAAAAATTTCAATTGAAATATATTATCATTGTAATATCACAAAAAATATGTAAAATATCCTACAAGATAAAGACAACAAGTTATTAAATTATCATCTTAAATTATCATCTACTGAAGCCGAATATATTTATATTGTGATAGGAACTAACAATTATTATACTATGTGTAAATTGGAGAAGTTTCTATTTTGTACAGGATTTTATGGAAAAAAAAGACAACTGTTTTTGTTTTAAATTTAGAATTACAAAGAAAACTACTTTAGATATTAAACAATTAAGTTCTAAACCAATTATGAAACATTTTAGAAAAAAATAAATCATTTACCATAAGTTATAGTTACTATGAAAATAAATACGTAATTTATAGTTTATTGAGATAATAAAGAGATGACTTATAGTTTATAGTTTATAATTTATAGTTCATTGAGATTGCAAAATCTATATTTTCATATTATTTTACAATGGCTTTTTTGTAATTTTAAACAATAAAATAAAAAACTCAGTACATCTCATAAATATTAATCCATAATGATCTCCATTTTGCCTACAAATCTGGATTATTGTAGACAATTATCATTTTTAGTTAGAAATTTTTATTTCCTTTTTCTTCAGAAAATACATGTATGTTGATCTTGCTCACAACTTCTTGCAGCCAAATAGCTTTTATAGTAAATCTGACACTAGCAATTAGCGTCTCCTCCACTCAATGTCTTGGAGCTTAGTTTTCGTCTACTCATTCTTGCAACGAACTTAGTATTGCACAAGTAACTCAATCAAACGCAATTAGTTCGTTGATTTTACAATCTTTCCAATGAAATTCTCTCTAATCCTTCACAATCTTGCAATTTGTGTTCATATCCTCACGCCATGCTTCCATTTACCATGATCAACAATATAAAATTCACTCATAATCAATAGATATATAGGAAAAAATGGCAAATCCTAATCTACAGCAACTAAAAATTCATGCAAAATAATAAGAATATAACAATATAGTAATAAATTTAAATACATAAGTGAGTCTTCACAAAACGCACTACAAATTTTCAAAAAATTAGTCCTATTTATAGTCTTTCTAAGGAATGGTCACATCCCCTCTCAAGAGGCATGGTGATCATTTACTTCTTACTTTATTATTATTTATTTATTTATTTTAAATTTGTAATGATGTTTTATAATCTTTTTTACCTTTTTGGTACTTAAGTAATTATTTTAATGCATCATGTGTACTGGACAAATTGACTTAAGATTGGAATTCGAAGCTAGAAAAGAATAATATATCTAACACTAATATCAAATTTAAGCCTCGTACTTTTGCATAGTAAGAGTAATTGACGTAGATACAAAATCATTAGGCATTGTGCATTAAATACGACACCAATAAATTCCAAAGAGGAAGCAATGACTGAAGCAATTCATCTATATATAAAAAAACAATAATTAAAGAATTACATGTATATATTATTTGAAAATACTATTTTGGCAATTTGATTAGATGATAGCGTATACATTTGCTTGAAACAAATTGACCGAACCTAAACTATTGTCTGAAATAGTCGTCGAAAACCAATAAAATACTAGACAAGTCTAAAACAGCATCCATCCAATCAATAACATCAATAATGGAGTGAGAGCAAGTGAAACCTAAGAATATAAATTTAAAACCTTAATAAAACCTAAAACCAAGTACGTTTAATTATAAATTCTAATTCTACTTGAAAAGTAACTTTAATCACTAAATAATAGGCTATTTAACCTTCCTAGTTTAGGAACCCTATATTGGTAGTCTTGAATTTTGTCGGATAAAGCAAATCCTAAACTATAATTATAATATTTTTACATTATATTTTGAAAAAATAAAAAATAAGATAAAAAATTAATAAACATTTATACATTGATTTATTAGACAATATACATTACACTTTTGTACTATTATTGTTTACCATGAGGATTTGATGAGCTTTCAATATTTTAATTTTTAATTTTTAGTATATTGTTCTTAATTTTTATTTTCCAACTTATGTCATATAAATATTTACAGTGTTTCAAACAAAGAAGAATTCATATTTCTATTAATTTGAAGATTTTTTTAATGGATGCAATTGAATATAAGATGCTTCTTCAATAGTAACATTGTTTATTGCAAGTGTAATTTTTTTCAAACATCTTTCACTATAATTTCAATAATCATGCTTATTCAATCAAATAAAGACTAATAAAATATACTAATTTGACCAGTTTCTTAGACTAGCTAATATTCCAGAACGTAAATTAATTGACAACGTAAATTAATTGACCAAGTGGCATATTTTGTCCACTTATTTGTCTTTTATCTTTTTTTTAATGGTTGGTTTAGTATTTTACATTGACTTCAAATTTTATTCTTTAAATTTGCTTGACTGAAAAATGATAATACGTGTAGGTACAATTTTTTTGCTCATCTCAAACCTCCAAAAATATGAAAATAAGACAAATTTTTATGCATGAATCCTTATGATTTGTTTGTCTAGTATCAACTCTAGTTGATAGTAACTCATTTGAAGCTTTTTGAGAACTTAGATAGGCTCTTTTGACTTTATAATTTGGAATTTTTGTATGAAATTTTTGAGATGGATGCTACTCATTGTAATCTATATGTGAAGTTTTGTTTCACACCAATCAAATAAATATTACTAAAGTTAGAAGTTTTTTTTT
This sequence comes from Neckera pumila, assembly GCA_963969595.1. NCBI lineage: Eukaryota > Viridiplantae > Streptophyta > Bryopsida > Hypnales > Neckeraceae > Neckera > Neckera pumila. Next base: position 41,337,475 of record OZ018409.1, on the reverse strand, counting down.
CCAATGTCAAACTAGGCAACAAAAAATATATTCTAAGAAATATAAATTATATTTTAGAGATTTTATAGATTGATAAAACTCAAAAAATTTGAACCGCTCAATTCCAAATAATGAGGTATGAATTGTGAGAAGTTTTCTTTTGCAGACAATGAAGGTAGAAAAAACATATAAAGTCATCTTTAGCTCTCTATTTTGAAAATTTTCAAATAAAAAAAAAAAAAAGATATCAATTTTTTACTAGAATATTCTCACCATTGGAATTACCAATTTTCAAATTCTTCCAAAAGTTATTAGCAAATTAGTTTGTTTGTCATTCAATATCAGTATATCACCTTCCGCTTCACAATTTAAAAAAATGAATGTTAAAGTTTTTTTATTTAAATTTTTTTCATATGTTTTCAATCTGTTTTTCATCATATTCACTAAAATGCACAAGATATAATACAAATTTTTTTTTTGAATGTTGAAACTTGAAAGACAAATCTTCACCTTTTGGAATGTGGCTAGAAAAGCCTACATTTTGAAGTTTAGGCATATTGAACTTGCAATTGTGGGGATACTTGCTTTAAAAAAATTTTGGACAATGTACTTGAACAAGTCAACTAAAAGATCCTACAGTTGGATTTGTTCAAAAAAATTATTTATAAAGATTTTGACCTTGCTTTGGAGATGAGTATTTTGAAATAATTTTGGACCTCTAAACATGATGGTCCTTTAGGGATTAAATATCCTACATTTTCTCAATACTTCTTGAAAATATTCTATAAATATCACATTACCTTTCAAATCATTATCATTTGAATCCTAACATATTATATCTTGTCATCACACACTTATCTTCCATAATTACTTGTGTATGTTTTTATAACATATTCAAAAAAAAATATGACGTATGATTCATTTATAAAACTGCATTTCTATAAATATTTGTCTGAGCTAATTGCTTATGCCATACTAGTTCTGATTTGCTAGCCAAATCCTTCATCTAAATCCTATCTAATTTAATAGCAGTTTTTTTTAAATAACCATAGATTGACCCTTCTACCTCATAAAAAAGGCTAGAAGTGCAATAATATCAAATTTAGAATATATGAAGATAAATTTATTACAAAGTCATGAAATGGTTATTTTATAATTCTTTTTGTTCATTTTTAGGCAAGATATTCATCAATCTAAAGGATAAATGGATTAAACAATTGACAAAAAATCAATATAGAGTTCAATTTTTAAAATCTACTTCTATCCTTTACAAATACTGACTATTTTCAAAGGACCTTTTTAATTTTGGCAAAAATTAATTGATTTTGAAAGAATTTATGATTTTAAGAAATTACAATGATAACTACCAAAAATCTTGAAAGTTATCAGCACCTAATGCTAAAATCCGACCAATTTAGGTCGTTTTGAACAAACTTTAAATGAACTTGACCACAATTCAAGATATGGAATCAGTACTATTATGAAAAAGAAGCTTAATTTGATCCTTCACATACTTTTGGAAGAATGAAACCAAGGTGTTTTTTTGGGGCAAAAAATTGCTGAAAAGAGATGAAAAGAAAAGGGCTAATTTCTGGAGTATAGAATTGGCACGATTTCAAATCTGGAAATTTGCCAGAAATGTGGCAACGCCACCCTCCCTATCACCATTGATTTTCAGTGACATGGGTGTACATTGCATGGTTGAGCGAGGTAGAGCTTGAGCCCATCGTGGATTGCGATTAACTATTGGTAGCTAATCACATGCTAAATGTGTGCTACAGAAATTTACTAAATTTGTCTTCTACACCGATTTTCAAGATTATTTCTATAGTTGTGAGTCTTTGAATATTGTAGCTCTGTCTCTCTCTCTTTGAGATTAGGAAAAATTGGAGAACTAGAAAAGTCCACTTCTCTTTGTTTTCCACTTCCCAAGTTCCCATTGTCATACTGCTAGAGCCTGGAGGTATTTAGTGGAGAGCTTTCACTACCAAAATCCATCTAGCTTGTTATTAACTCTGAGGTTTGTCTCCTGCATTCCAGATCACACCATCTGCTTGCCCTTATTAGGAATTGCTCTTTCAACATGGTTTGCACTTTGTAGTTACTCTATGGTTTGTTGTTATTTTATTGGGAGCAATGATCCACTAGTTAATTCCCTGGTTTCTGACCTGGATATGTGCGGTCCATCTACACATGCACATACATGAAGAAAGATGAGGAGGCCAATGGTGGACTATTTAGATCAAAGGAGAAGAGACCATTTTGATCAGGTGTTTATTTGTGAGTATTGCCAATGTTGACCTGAATGCTTGTTGTGACTGGAATTTTTGTGATTTTATTCAAGGTGAGAGTGGGTGGGTTTTTCTATTGTCTTTTGTCTTGTAGGACATGTTCTTTGTTTCTTGTTTGTTATGGTAGGTTTGAATGGATCAAATAAAAGAAAAACTATAATACACAAGTGAAAGCAATTTCAAAAAGGCTCATGCGTAAGCTTCAGTAATCTTTAGGGCTTCAACTGATGCTTAACCTCTAGTACATAAGGATGCTCAATTTCTGAGAGAGAATCAAAATAGCAAGGTTACTATATTAAATACATTAATCTATGGAATTTTATAGCTTGAGCACGGAACAGAGACCAATATTCCTTGCTGAAGCTGTGAAATTGCATAGGTGCACTACAAAATTTTATATGCAGACGTTTTGAATTCCTCTGCTCTGAGGTTCCAATGTTGCAATTAAATTGCGTTGTTGTCATTGAAATCTGACATTTCTAGGAAAGTAGTTTAGTAATTGTGTCAAACATCCTTGAGAGTTAAAAAAAAATGTGACTGGATGCAGGGTAGACCCTCAGGTTTTTCCTACATGGTCATTTATTTGTGTTGAAGTTGCATTTCTTGGAGTGAGTGCCAGGATTATAAGTTCTATGCCTGGAGCTTTAAAGACAAGAACCATGTGGTTAAGCTGTTTGGTGTATTAGTTGGGTAAGGAATTGAAATTGTGCCAAAGTTTCTAATATTTGCCATTTTAACGACCATGAGGTTTTATCAAGATTCTTGAAAATGAAAAGCATATTTTTTGTTGTGAATAGTTAGATCCCAATCCTTTTTAACAAACCTAGCTACAGTCTACAAAGTACAGACCTCCCAGCATCTACAACGCTTGACCGTGTGAGTGCACCCAAGTTATTTTTTATTATGGAGAATATAAAGCAAGAAAAACAAGAGTGCAATCAAATAAATGACATCTACAACATTGTATCCATATCTTCATGGCACTTTTTTTATGTGTGCCATTTGCATTAGGATCTTGGAGTTTGATTTTGTTGCTCGATATTTTAAATCTGTGTGCTTAATGTCTATATTGGACCTGTGCAGGTGGATACAATGGCAGACAAGGGGAAATAAAAGGTGCCGACATTCAAGCAACAAGCACAAATGTTTGGCTCTCAAGGTGAGTTTTCAACTCAAGCATTGGCCAATGTCTAGAGTCAAAGAGCTGCAACAAAGAACACATATGTTGCTAGCAACAATCAAAGAAGACATATTGTTGCTTCAACTTCAACTATAGTAGCATCAAGTTTTTCTTCATCACCCATTGCAATTGGTGATTATAAACCAATGGTTGAAGCTAAACCTCCAAAGAAACGCCTCCAAAAATGTAAGATGTGCATTTTTGGTATTTTTTTGAATTTTTCCAATCTTGTATTTGGTTGTTGCTAGGTCTTAGATGTATGTATAATATTTATAGATTTAGAATTAAGCTAGATTTGATTATCTTTAGGTCCAGAGTTTCTATGTAGATTTCTATACTTTTTAATTTTCAAAAAACACAATTGCATTTTAGTCTTGAAATTAAAAAAAAATTAAAGATGAAGACTTTCCAAGTAACTATGATGGAAAGCATGGAGTACCATGGGATCATGTACTATGCTTTGAAGAGCTATCTTAGAGTTTTTTAGAAATTTGAATGTTGATAGGAAGAAAAAACTAATTTTTGGAAGGTGAAACCTTTTCAAATATATTTTCTAAATAATCTTCAAAAGAAAAATGGAATTGGTTTCTAACAAAGTCCTTTTGTGTATTTTGGACCTTTGTAGAACTAGTTATGAAGTTTTGGAGTTCAAATGCCACTAACTATTTAATGAAGTTGATGTATATAATGCAGGGTTGAAAAGATATAAGCAAAAATATGCAAAAATTTAATAAAGGGTCTAAGTGCTAAAGAGTTCACTCAATTGAATTTTGGAAGTCTAAATTGCCTCAAGGAAATTGATGAGATAGGAAGATAATATTAATTAATTGATATTGGATGTTAATCTTTATTAAACTCTAGAGCTACATGAAGTGAAGGCTGTCTCAATTCTACTGTTTTATAAAAGGAGGAGATTTGACTTCAATTGGTTGATGAACTAAGGTTTTCAATTGTCTAGTGTATAAGAAACAAACTAAGCTTTGAATTGTATAGTTGTTGATTCAATGAACTAGTTTTGTGTAATTCACCATTTAAAAATTGTATGCCTTTTGCAATATAAGTTATTTGTCTTTTGTTGGTACAATATAAAAACATGAATGAATACTGTATATTTGAAAAGGTTTGCTGGTTTAGAATTAAGTGGTTAATGGACCTCTTAATTTATGCTATATATTATTGTATGTCGTACATGTTATATTTTAGACTATCACCGAAATTTATACTCTTGTTTTACATACATGTCATTTATTATTTAATACTCATTTAGTTTTTTGGATGGCAGGCTTGGATATCAAGAGAGCTGAATATAATCAAATCTCATTGGACTCTGCAAGATCCAACTGCAATTGGAAACTTTGAGAAGGTGAAGTGTATCATGTGTACCAGAGTAGAAGGTCACAATGTTTTTTTGGATGCAAAAGACGACAATTTGCACAAGCACCAAGGATGGACAACTACTTCATCTAATAGACCAAAGATTGGCAAGACAAAAGGCGATACTTGGTAGAATAACTATTGTCAACACAAAAAAAGAGTAGATTTAGGCATCCTTGCCAGTTGACAACATCCAAACCAGGGTGGCTTACAGTGCTCTACCAAAGAGAAAGGAGGTCCAAATGGCTTCTATTTTTCATTTGCTTTCATTTGGGGCATCCAATGACCAAATATGAATGCATAGAGGGCCTCCTCAAGCACTTAGGCGTTCCTAAGGTCCCCATGAGCATTGGAGTGATACCTCTGGTTGGGAGATGGCATAGAATTTATACAATGTGGTTCAAGGCAAAACAAAAATGGTATTCAATGGTGGCAATTTTTTGTCTATCAGTTGTGATGAAGTAACTATAGTTGATAACCAAAGTTGGATTAGCATTCATGGAGTATGTCCTTTGCAATTGGGAGTGGGTGCCTCTTCTACTGAGGTTGAACCAATTGACAAATGGGCTCAATGCGGACAACATCACTAAGGTAGTTTTAGCTGCCATTATTTGCAATGGAGGACTTATGGAGTCTGAAGTCCAATCCAAACTTGCTTTCTTTGGATGTGATGGGGCTTTGGTTTTGCAAGAAAAATACAACGGCATTGTGAGGTAGTTCCAATTCTACCATGCCTTGCATATGCAAGGCATGCATTGCGTTGTGCACTGAACAAACCTTGTTGTTGAAGTGCTATTAGACCTACCTATCATCTCTTCATTAAATTTGCTCAATCCCCTTCAATGTATGCCTGTGATTTTACTAGGGCATTGAAGCTCTATTTTGAGGACATTCACAAGAATAATTGGGGATTTGAGACTACCTTTAAATCTGATGCATTTTCCACATTTCATTCTCTCTACAAAATGCAACATGACAATATCAAACTTTGTTGGCAACCGAATTTGAATGAAAGAGGTGAAGAAGTGTTTATTTTTAAAGTCCATGCTGCCACTTGTGCTGGATCGCATTTGAATGCATATTGCATGAATCTAGACATGAATGCAAATCAACTCATCACTCACAGCTTGTGTAATCAACTGCAAGTGGTAGTCAAGAAAGAAGCTGAAGGTTTGATTTTTCTAACACTACTTTTGAATTAAAAAAATTTCTTCTAATATATTATGTTTAAAAATTGGATTGTTTTGAAAGTAGTTGTTTCACATATTATTTGAATTTATATTGTGCGGAAGGTGCCACATTGATGATTTTTGAACTGAAAGGGTGTTTTCCAAGTTTCCGTATTATAGATGCTCTTTCCATAATATATCTTCAATTTTGGATGGGCAATTTTGAAGTTGTAGAGGCTGAGTTGCGTTGACACCTAGTAGTCATCAAGAAAACATTTGGAGAGCTTGAAGAGATGGAAGTTGGATCAGGCCAATATGAGTGGGTTCATGAACTTGTTCCTTCTTATGTTCTTGATAAGCAGCTTGATTTTTTCCGCATTTCTATGGATATCTATAGTTTTGGAGCAATGCGGGGAATTGACCTCCATATTCATCCCATCACCAAGCTTGGGCGGAGTTTAAGTTCCTCCCCCATGTTGCCAAGTGTTTTTCCACAGTTCTTTAAGCTAGTTGAGCTTGCTATGATTATTGTAAGTTCAATTTATTTATTGATGAATGAAATGTATTATTTGTGTTTTCTACTTGGTTTATAATTTTCTCATGTGATTTATGATGTTGTTATCAATTTTTTCTTCTTTTGATTAAGATATTTTGCAATTTATTTCTAATGTCTTACTTATTATGTATTTTGGTTTTATATACAAGTTTTGGAAAGTGTTGAAGATGAAAAGACATTTTCAAATGTAAATTTTTTTGAACAGGAAATTGAGGAATCGACTAACTAATCATCTTGGATTAGTGACTACAATATTTGCACAAAAACATTTTACTCTACACACAATGCCATTCAAGGAAGCAGTTGCAAATTGGAGGAATGCCAAAACCAAGCGTAGAAGATATCAAATGGTTGCTTGATAGTATTTTAGTATTCTTGTTTTAGAATTAGTGTTGGTTATTATGTTAGTTAAAAGTAATATGCTTGCAAACAATACAAATTGGAATTGGTGTTGGTCCTTTTGGTTTTGGACTTGATTTTGCCTTTGGCTTTGATGACCTTGTATTTAGCTTTGCAATCATTATAAATACATTGAGATTTTGGTTTGATTTCATATGTTTCTTGGTTTACTTTAGATGTTATTGAATTTGTTGAATTTTAGTTGCATTGATTGATTTTAGGAATTTCATTATATTGGTTGTTCTAGTTATTTTGTATGTCTTGTTTATTATGTGTCATTCATGTTAAAATTGTCTTTTCATTAATGGTACTACTTTTGAATTCTACAATTGTTTTGTCAATTCCAATTTCAATTTATAATTTTTGGTATTGATATTTTGGTTTATTGCTTTTCAATACTTATAGCTTTTTAATTTATATCGCTCATTTGGCTTCTTAAACTACATTAAAATTGCAAATTCTTGCTAACATCTCAAACCACAAATCACTACAAACTAAGAAAAAAAAATATTGATTTCACTATTTATTTATATCTTTCTATATCAAATTAGCACATAAAGCGACATCCTTTATACAAAATATCGCAGATACTACTTCTTTTGAGTGGATAGTCACATACATGTTCCGGCGGCCTCAAGTATTGAATCTTTTGAATGGATAGTTAGGGAATAATTATTGTACTTGTGGCATGTAGCCATCGGACAAAAATCATTTCCAATTCCCTACATTGAAAGACTCAATCTCCAAATTTATTTCCATCTTCCTCAATTCCTTTTTGCTGTGGCAAATCCTAAATTCATTAAAATTTCAATTCTATAGAAAACAAAATAAGAATGATCTAATGAGAGACTACAATTTATTCTTCATAGTCTTGCCATCACTGCTTTGGACACCCTAATTTATTACTTCAATCAAAGCATAATAAACATGTAGCCAATGCTTCCATCTTCAAAGTGCAAGTGTTGTTTTTGTAAGTGCAAGCTATCAACTATACTTCTTTGTGTTTTCAAATGCTCAATGTCTTCTTTGAGGTTTGTATACCTATCAAGAATCAAATTTTGTCCACGGGGAATTCCCTAAAGAGCAAGGTTGATGTTTAGTTTTAAAATTGCAACGACTTTCCGTTGTGCATTCAGGCAAACATTGCACTTCTTTGAATGTTTTCAAATTATATGCACTACTAAGAATTCTGCATAGTCAAAAGCAATATTTGATGCAATATACAAGACGAGTTTATAAATGAAAGGAGGTCATGGAAATGTAACTGCCTACAAATCCGAAGTTGAAGTTGAAAAGTTCAAAAACCCGAAGAAGTCAAAATGGTTGTAAAAGGTTGCATTCTTGCAAATCTCTATCGACAAGCTACTTCAACGGTAGAGAAGGAGGTATTGCCAGATCAACGGCAAGGAAGGGGGGCATTCTAATAGTGGTGACAGCATCTTTTCATGAGATAGTGACCTCTAGTGCCTAAAAAAATTGAAAAAACAAACCTTAAAATGAAACTATACATACCGGTAGCCAAAGGTTAAGTTGAAAATCCCCATAACATTAATTAGACTATTTATATATATATTTCTCCTGTAAAACAATTCTAAACTTTGTCACTCCTTTTTGTCCTTTCATACATGCAAGATGACACATGTGTTGCATTGATTAATTATATATAGAGGATACCAATAGTATATAGTATACATATAATATAATATTGAGTAGCATGTTGTATTAGGTACTTATATAGCTGCCAAATATTTTATTAATTCAATATTTTGGATGATGGAAACTGTTGAAATCACTTTTTAACTGTTGAAGTTGAAAAGTTAAATCTTAGAAAACATTTGGTGTGCACAAGTTGCCGAAATTGAAAAGATACTAAGATACTTACAACTAATTTCATAAAACCATGCAATTGTATATCTTAATTTTGAAAATAAAACGTGTCTATTATTAAATTTTATAGGTTAACCTCTAAAAGCCCATTATCCCTGTAGGGAACAAATGACAGTTTGGGCAAGTACCTACGGGTTGAATTTTTGACGTGATTTTTTGAAACTTTTTTGAAGATAGAAAAACTACTAAGCTTTGCGGGAATATGTATTTTTTTTCAATTGGTGCCTAGAAAGAAAATTTATGCCTAAATAAGCTCAAAACAGCCTTTGGGTAGTTTGAGGGTGCAAAAAAAAAAGCTTTGCAATTTATTTGTTTATTTTATTTTTATTTTTATTATAGATTATATTTTTTTCTATCTGGAAAGATTTGATTCATTTCATTTGAATTTTTTATAAGAAATTTATGGACAATCTTATTTTGGGGGCACTTAGAGCATTTTTCTGAAAAAAAATAACTTGTAGGATTCATTTTTGAATGCAATTTTTACAATTTTTCAAAAAATAAAGTTCTACAAGGTGTAGTTTTTTTGCTAGAACAATCTCACAATTGGAATTGATGATTTTTAATTCCATCTAAAAGATATTAATATTTTAGATTTTCCTTCTATCTCTATCTATTTAAATTTAACAAATTTTTTAATAATGAAAATTAAGTTTTATTGGATTATTTTTTTTCCTAGATTCTCAACTCAATTCTCCACTTATAAAGATTCAAAGCTCAAAACTCTATTGTGCAAAAGATTTAAGTTAAAATGTTCAAAGTCATAAAATCTAGACTTGCAATGTGTTGAAAAACTTGTTTTTTTTACTTTAAATGCAGATATCTTGCAATCTGCGCGGTCAAAAATTCTGAAATTTTTTCCGCACATTCTCATACTGGTTAGGTATAAGATCCTATGGTTATATGTGCAAAAAAACATTGTTTAATTTTTACTCTTTGCTATAAAAATGGCAATTTTGGATGTTTTTCAGTAGAAAAAAGGCATTGGGCCTTTAGGGATTAAGCTCATAATTGCCACTAAATAAGTACTCAACTATAGAAATAGTTCAAGCTTATCATAATGTAATTGATGGCTTTACCATGGACAAAGCCATCACTGATGAAATTTATATCATGTCAATGAGACTAACTTTGACTACTTGCTCATTTAGTTAGAAATGATTGAGTCTATATAGTATAATTCAATATATATTATCTCAATGCTTTGGAGTTACTTTTGTGTCTGTTGTGCTAATATTTATTTTTTATAACTTACTCTTAATGTGTTGTAAAAGAACAATATACACAATTATATTTGACTCCTATAATACAAATAATCTTTCAAAATTATGGCAAGACATATACCATTAGATTTGTAATTAGCATTCTTCATTTAATGTGCAAGGCCATGGAAATGTTAAAAAAAAAACAATTTCTATATGATTTGTATAGGTATAAGAATTAGTGTTGATGCTATATTATTAAAAGCTAGTTCAATAATCTTCATCATATAATCAATAATGTCTAGTTCAAATTTGTGTGCTAGTAAGTTTGAAAGTTTACAGTCTTGAAATATGTGGATTTTAAACTATTAATTTATGGATATTTTGACTTGATAATTTTTAAATTAAAAATTAAAAATTGCAATTTGATCATTTATAAATATATACATTTATTCATATTTTTTAATTATTAATTTTATAAACTTCTAAACTTCTAAATTTAGAATTATTCTATTTGAAATTATTTTGATTTAGTATATTACATATTTAAATAAATAATATTTTGTAAATTTATGATAATTGCCATGAAGTAATCTTTATTATTATATTTCTAATTGTTTACAAATAGGTTTCAGAGAATGGTCAACTTAACGAGTCCTCAAAGTAGGATGATATAGCCAATTACTTAAAGAATATATATCCATATATATGAATAAATTTAATGAACATATATTTATATAAAGAATTGATGTCATATTCATAATCTCAATATTCATTGATGTAAGTAAGTTCATCACTCCAATGAAGATCTCAATTTTTATTGCCTTAAAAGATTAACCAACCAAGAAAAATTAAAATTAAAGTTTAGAAAAAAAAAATTAGCCAACTATCTTGTACCAAAATATGTCCTAAGACTTGGATTCCTAAACATATAGAAGCAAAAAGTGCACATATTGGTTCAATAATCAGAGCATTTAGGTGACTGGGGGGCCACCCTTAAAAGACAACGCAAGCCCCAAGGACATTTTGCAAGTCAAATCTTGAATTTCACATATTGTAGTTCTTGATTTTAAATGTTTTTAAGCTTTAACTAAGAAAATGTACAAAAATCTACTTTTTATTCCATCATAGTTTACTTAAAAATTGTAAAAATTATGATTTTTGTGACACTTTGAAGATAGCATCGTGAAAGCTCAAAATACATCACTTTTGAACTATTATGTTGAATTTCTCTTGGTATGAGCCCAAAGAGTACCATCAACTGCACCATCATGTTTGTCACTATTATATCCATTTTTCTTCACAATTTCACACAATTTAAAGCATTTTTGTAATTTTTATGATTTATACAAAGAAATTTCTGTAAAAAATCATATAAAATTCAATTTGATATTTTTAATTATGAAAAAATGAGATTAAGTTTTAGAAATATATGCGAAAAAATATCAAAATTTTGATATGTGCATTTTAATGTAGAAATCTAATGAAGTTTGTCCAGCCTGGAGATGAAATGTCCTTTAAGGAGTAATCCCTTCCGAGTGTCCCTGGTTTTAGGGTTCACAGCACAACTTCATGGCTAGTTCTCCGGTTTTGTGTGATTTTCAGTTCCTGTTGATTAGGGTTAAGATTCTGTCTACGAATTTTCCTGTGCCTGATCTTGTGGCTGATGATCCAGCTATGGTTTTCTCAAGACGGGTGGTAATGCAACCTTAGGCTTGTTTCTCAAATATATGCAATGGTCGCCCTGCTCGTCTTGAGAGCTCATGCAGGCTTCAAATGTTCCTTGGATATCTATACTTCTAGATTGATGCGCGCCTTGACATGTTAGGAGATGATCGAGGATCCTTTCCCCCAGTGATCGATGCTGATTCCACAAGTGCTAATTAGCTCGAAAGCCAAGCCAAGAAAACTGATCCTGCATGTCAACTCAGAAGATTTTAAATTAGGTTTAGGCTTCATTGTTCCCTTGTCAATGATGTTAACTCATTCATGCGCCGTGCTTGAATCTGCTTAACCCCTAAAGGACCAACATGCGTTTTTTGGCTGTACAGAAATTTTGGGCAGGTACGTGTGACTAGAGATATCCATATTTGAGGCTGAAATTTTAATAGAAGGTGGGGGCAAGGAATATCTTCATGTGTACCAAGTTTCATGACATTTTGAAATACGAGTCAAAAGTTGTAACCTTATATGTTGCTTTTTTTCGTAACCGGGCAGTTTGGGCAGATCAGAAAAAATCATTTTTTCCGGAATTTTTTTTTGAAATTGGTTCTCTGCATTTATATATACTTAAAAAGCTTTGATTCATTCCATTTCAATCAATGAGTCAAAAGTTATGAGGGTTCTTGGTTTGCGGGCAGTTATGGATTGTCTACTCTAAAAAAAAATTTTAAGTCATTTATTTAACTCAATTTTCAATTTTTTTGGAAAAAAAATAAATCCTAGGATGTAAATTGATTATTACAACATTACAACCGTTGGGATTGGTATTTTTAAATTCCATGACTAAAATTTTAACAATTTAGTATTTTGAATCATTTCTACTTCTTTCTACTTACTAATTTTTTCCTATATGTTGTACAATTCCGAATGATGTGAAATTTTTCAAGCATATAGACAGCTTGTTTAGGAAACTGAATTTAAAGAAGCACCACCTTTATTGGCATTTTTTCATTGAAAAGTGAGCTTACAAAGTGCAGCTGCCCGGTTTTTCGCAGGATTGAAAAAATGATTTTCAAGACTTTGAATGCTTATATCTTATGATCCACACGGTGGAATTTCTTGAAATTTTTACCACATGTTTTCAAAATATCATACTAAAAGATCCTACGGTTACATGTGTCAAAAATTGTTTTTTTCCAAAAATTTGGTAGTTGTATTAGAAATGGCAGTTTTGGAGCGTTTTTGGTGAGAACATAGTCATGAAACTTTAGGGGTTAATCTGTAGCGGAGATAACAGATCTTTCTCTTTTCTGGAGAACACGTTGCGTGCACTTGTCGGTGATGACAGAACTCTAGGCTTGTTTCTCAAACATTCGCAGTGGACGCCTAAAGTTTTCGCTCTGCCGGCTCGAGAGCTCTTGCAGCTTCCAACCTTCCTTGGATATCTGAGACGTGGCAATGCTCTCATGCTCTCATCTCATTAGAAAATACCCGCGCTTCTGAGGGTAGCTCAATGAAGTACTGTACAAGAGTACCACATTGTGAAGTTCTTCAGATGAGCCTAGCTTTCGGTTGTAGTAGTTCTGGTGGTTTCGAATGGTTTTGTACGTAGCGTTATATCTTGGTCTCTCATGTATCATTCTCCTTCGTTCTTGCGAGCTGAAGGATCACAAATCGAACAGCATCGCCGACTTTGAGCAGCCTTGTGTGACCGACAGGTCTTCGACATCCAAGCCATCCTTACTCTTCTGACGAAGGCATCTAAGAGCAACTGACAGCGGATTCCGTTGCCAATCATTCCTTTTCGATAAAGCAGTGTCTGAGGCGCTCAGAATTAAGTTAATGATCGTCCTGATAGCTGAACCGACTGGAGATCCGCATCGAACTGGTAAGATGCAGAAACTCGAATTTGGCTCTGAATCGAATTGCTGAGTGGTAGAAAGTAATGCGAATAAGTACATGTTGCACATTAGCATTCTAAGTTGTTCTATGAATGCGCTCGCCAAATGTTCATCTCACAAGAATGATGAGTAACAACATGCTACGTCTGCTTGCTCAACTAAAGTCAGTCCTGGAGCTATTTAAGTCATTGACAGTTGCCTCCTAAGATTCTTGATCTCAAGATGACGGAGGATGTGTCAGAAAGAAATGGCAAAGGATTAGAGCATCTTGGATACCTTGATTCTTAAATCTTCCTTTCAAAATGCTATGCTGCACAAAACTTATCAATTGCAGCACCTGAATGGGTTACTGTACCGGACAAATGGAAAACCTAAACCTTGCCCCTAGCACTGTAAACAACCGAGCAGCCATGACCAATACTTTAGATTGAAATGCAATCTATCTCTTTGAAAACTAGAACCTGAATTACATTCCCACTGGACAGTCTTAATATGCTGCATCAGTCCTTGCAGACAAATGTCTATGAATTAAGAAAAGAAATCTACCTCATGTCTAAGTTTAACAAAACTGTAACCGCCGAGTCAATAATAGCCGCAGTTGCATCGAGAATATTCAACAGCCAACGTGCATCTTCTGCATCTTCTCAGTGATTCGGTGAAGCACAACAGTAAAAAATGCGGGAATATTCAAATCCAGGGATCCGTGGTGACGGGCGGTTCAAGAATCTCCCAATCGTTGGAGGATGTCCCTTACACTTGACCATCTGACGTCAAGAGCACCTTGTAAAGCTCCGGGCGACGATCTCTAAAAACACCCCAGCTATGTCGCTTCACCTTAATCTCACTCAAATCGAATTTGGCAACCACCACGGCCTCGCTCTTCCCATCCGCCTCCGCCACAATCTCTCCCGTCGGCCCCGTAATGAACGACGTCCCATAAAATGTAATTTTACTCGGCCCCCTCTCCGTCTCCACGACCTCCACCCCCACCCGATTCGACGCCACCACAGGCACCAGATTCGCCCCCGCATGGCCCTGCATCACACGCCTCCAGTGCGCACTCGAGTCCAAATCCCCATCCTGCGGCTCACTCCCAATCGCCGTCGGATAAAACAAAACCTCCGCTCCCATGAGCACCATCGCTCGCGCACACTCCGGAAACCACTGGTCCCAACAAATCCCCGCCCCAATTACCCCATACTTCGTCTTCCAAACTTTAAACCCCGTGTCCCCGGGGTTGAAATAATACTTCTCCTGGTACCCTGGTCCGTCCGGGATGTGCGACTTGCGGTAACACCCGAGCTCAACCCCGTCGGCGTCAATCACCACGATGGAATTGTAGTGAGCGTTGTTAGCCTCCTCGAAGAAAGAGACGGGGATCACCACTCCAAGCTCCTTCGCGAGACGCTGCATGTGGGCAATTGTGGGATGGCCCTCACGAGGGTGAGCGCGGGAGAAGAAAGACTCACGCTGCGCCTGGCAGAAGTAGTGGCCCTCGAATAGCTCCTGAATTAAGACAATATTGGCACCCTGGGAGTGCGCATCGCGAACCAGGCGCTCTGCCGTGGCGACGTTTGAGGACACATCGTCGGTACACGCGAATTGGAGAGCGGCAACAGACACCACTCGCTCCGTCGCCCCCATCGCCAGAATTCCCAAGCAAACTCCAACTCTTCTGAAGCTCGGGAAGCGCAGAATGTGAAAGCCCGGAATGGCAAGAATTATTAAGCTTAGCGGACGGCCCGAAGGGACAGGAGATGATCGACCAGTGGGAGGACGCGGACGACGAAGGTGCAGGGGCGGCTATGGCGAAGGGAGGTTAGTTCCTTCGTCGTCACCGCCATGGCGGAGTCGTACGACGGGCTTTGAATGGTTCTGGGAAACTGATTCGCATGCGGGGGCTACATATTTCATTGCAACCCATGGGCGGCTTTTCTCACCTCGATTTTCTCCAAAATGCTTAACCCATAAACGTCGCCGCGGCCATTTTCTGATCGATGAATGAGAGAGAATCCTTTGGTGTAGGACAGAACAACAATTATTCATTCTCGAAATTTTGTGTGGAAACGGGAGATCTTCTACAGTAGCTTGACTTCCAATAGATATTTTTGGATTTTTTAATGTAGATGATGTCACACGGTAATGAAAAAGGATGGTTTCCAGGGTCACCCTTGTGTCCTTTTAAGGGTTAACCCTTTAACGCCCAGAATTGGGCTACAGTTTTACAATACAAAACGACCTACATACAATATACCTGGGTCTTAAAGGAATTGAGAAAAATGACTAATATAAACCAAGCTTCAATGACTGATGGGGATGCTAATGATATATTTAAGTTAATGCCAAGCTAATCCTTGGAATGTGGCTTCAAGTGAAGGAAGGAGAACCATCCACCTGTGGTCAAAGTGAAGGGAGCCGTCCATCTTTGGGCAAAGAAGTTTGACAAAGATGTGAAAGCTTTCCTTGGAATAGGCAGCTAGTCCTTGGGATGGGTCATACAACATTAAATGCAAGGCATACTATATGTAGAATTTTTTGTCGGCCATTTCTAGCCTCCTTGGGTGTTTAACCTCTAAAGGACCAAACGACGTTTTTTGGCAACATAGCGATTTTGGGCAGCTCATTACATACGGAAATTTTATTTTTTTTCTTTGAAATTTTCATACAACATATGCACAAGGAGTAGCTTTAAGGTTCAACAATTTCCAGAACTTTTGATTGTATAGTTAAAAAGTTATTGGATGATATGTCAATTTCAACGTTTGGCGGGCAGCTCAAAAAAATTCTAAAAAATCACTTTTAAAAAAAACAAAAATTTGAAATTGGTCCTCTAGATTTACATATACGTAAAAAGCTTTGTCATTCCATTTTGATTTATGAGATGGAATTTATGAGGTGTTCTAGTTTGCGGGCAATTATGAATTCCCTACTCTAAAATAAACTTTGGAGTTCTTTATTTAACTTGATTTTTAATATTTTCAAAAAAAAGAAAAGGATAGGATGTATGTTGTTTATTACAGCATTATAATCACTGGGATTGGCATTTTATAATTCCATAATTAAATGTTCAACAATTTAGTGTTTTGAATCATTCTCAACTTCTTTCTTCTTACTATTTTTTTTTCTATATGTTGTACAATTCCAAATAATTTGAAAATTTTCAAGTATGTAGCCAACTTTCTTTGATGAATGAATCCAAAGAGTTGCCACCATTTTGGACATTTCTTCATATAAATGTGACCTTGTGAAGTGTAGCTGCCCGATTTTTTGCAGGGACCAAAAGAGCATTTTTATCAATTCAAACGCTATTATCTTGCAATCTACATGGTAGAAAATTCTGAATTTTTTTCCACTTCTTTTCATACCAGTGCACTAGAAGATCCTACGGTTACATGTGTCCAAAAATGTTTTTTTCCTAAAATTTGGTACTTGTACTAGAAATGACAATTTTGTAAATTTTTTGGTGAAAACATAGTCAAAAACCTTTAGGGGTTAAGGTTTAAGGTAGGAACACCCATTTTCCTCCACGTCCCATAACCCATTCTCTTCTATTACTTCCTAACCCGCCCATCAAGTGTCCAAACTCCAACCACCAAGTGGCTTTGTAGCCCTTGAATTCTTTGTGATTTGTGTTTGGAAATAGAGCCACTAAACATAGGTCTAGGGTGCTTTTCCTTTTTGCACTTTAATCAAGAATTTTGATGACATTTTTTAGAATTCAAGAGTTTTCTTTGGAATCTTACACTCTCCCATTTTGCCTTCCTTTCTATCTATTTGTTTTCTACTCTGGCTTCACGGCCTTGCTCCAAATGGTTTAAATGGACTATTATGGGCGCTCCCACCTTCACCCTGTAGCATAGCCGCGAACACTAAGTGTCCAATGAATGACAAAGAATCTTTGCATGTAGGACAGAAGTGTAATTGTTCATTGTTGGAATTTTGTGTAAAAAGGGGAGATTTTCTACAGTGGCTTGTCCTTGAATGAGTGCTTTTTGTTTTCTTAAAGTAGATGTTGCACACTATATGAGAAGGAAAATTTTCTGCCGAGACCAACCCGTCCTTACAAGATTAAGGTAGAGATATTTCTTTCAGGTAACTTAAGCATTTCAGCCTGTAGGATGTGGGAGTTTTGTTGAGAAATTGAGCTCAATGTGTGCAAACATAAGGATGAAGAAGAATGCAAAAAAATTAAAAAATTAAAGAATGAATATTTTATTCAATATAAACGTGAATTTTTCATTTGGACCCACTCTGGTCTTGTAGATTCACCTATTTTGATTAGCTTTGGCATTTCTCCCTAAGCAAGGATGGAAGATAGATGAATAGACAAGAAGGTACAAACAAAGAATCTTTCTCAATAAATAGTGCATTCAACTATTGTTTAAAATAGGTCACCTTATGAAGCCATAATGGGAAATTGTCCAAAATATGTACTTCTACATTATTATTATAAAATTGTTTACCAATGAGGACACCTATTTGTCTCTGTGAAGGTCAAGCCTCAAATTACTTCCAGTAGCCTATTTCTACATCTTTGGAGTAGAGCTATTCTAATGTTAAGATGTGTGTTGACGTGGAGGTAGAGTTTGTGTTGTCTCCACATCAATTCAAATTTCTTTGGTCATATTGGTTCAACATGTAATTTGGAATGTCACTATTGTACAGTGCTCTATCAAAAGTTTTTATTCTGGCTTTTTGTTTCCATTCAAACATTTGTTTTTTCAAATGCTATTTTTCACAATCATGCATATCAAATTTCAACTTCAAAAGAACAAAATTTCATATTTGGTGAATTTTTCATTCTATTTTCGTGGTTTTATGTGATCATTTATTAAAAAACATTAATCATAAATTCTTTAATTTGATTGCGGAGATATGTAGGGAACATCCATACACATCTTTCCTTCAAAAAGCATCTCCAAAAAGTTTCACAATTCTCTCTATAGAGATTTCAATGTTGGGGTGACAATGTTCTAACTTTGCAGAATTGATATCTTTTTATTGTAATTAGATTTTGGCAAGGTAATTGTACCATCATGCTCTAATGAACAAAATTAGTTTTAGTATGAGTGTCAAATACCAAAATCTAGTTAAAATATAAATATATCTATTTCACAAAGTTTGGTCATACGAAACCTAGGGCTTGTGTACACCCAAAAACTTTGGGTTAGAGCCCAAAAAAATGGAGTGTTTTGATTGGAAGATAGCTATGGTACCTAGCTTTTGGATTTACGCCAAATACAACCTGGACTGTAGACCATTATTTTTTTAGTGGATGAATATCCTTGCTGGAATCCTACATTGCCAAAGTGAATAGTGACTTCCTGGACCAAAGGAAAAAAATTCTTGGGAAGCTCTTAGAGGTATCCAACCTCAAAGTCCAGGAGGAGATTTGGAGAGACATTTTTTAGCCAATCTTTTATATTTGTTCTCTATACATCTTGTGGTTGTTTTGGCCATTTTTAGACTGTTTAGGCCTTTTATGGCCTGCTTGTTTCTAGGCTGTTTTTGGCATGTTTTTAGCCTGCTTCTATGGATAATGCTACTTAAAATTTTTTAGCCCAAGTGCACATTGGACCATGACTCAAATCTTTCGGCTTACATCCAATGTTTGGGCCACTACCTACTTATAAGCCCCTTGTTTCAAGCATAATACCCCAATTACAATGGTCCAATTTCTTGAACAAGGTACCACTTGTATTCATGAGTTGGAGCCCAAATTTTTTGGTGTAAACAAGCCCTTACATTGAACTCTTCCTAGAAAGCATTGTGAAACTTTTTTGGTTATGCTTTTTGAAGGAAAGATGTGTGTATGGATGTTTTGCAATCAAATTTTTGAAAATTCATTATCAATGTTCTTTAATAAATGATCACATAAAACTATAAAAATAAAATGAAAAAATTCATAAAAAATGGAGTTTTGCTTTTTTAAAGTTGAAATTTGGTATGCAGGACCAAGATTACGCAAGAATGCAATTTAGCAAGAAATTGTGAAAAATAGCATTTGAAAATAGAGGTGTTTATATGGGAACAAAAGGTAGTGCAAGTACTTTTGGTAGGATACTATAAAGTGATTGCAAGAAACACTTGTACTATTTTTCATCACACTTTGCATGCTAACTTGTTTTTTGGATATAACTTCTGCATTCTGAATCCAAATGACTTAAGATTTATAAAGAAGGTGCTCATGACCATTACACACCTTGCCTAATTTTTTTTGCAATTTAAAAAAAATGTTTTATTGTCCAAAAATAGCTTCCAATTTCATGTCACACTTGCCGATTGGTGGTGGTGGTGGTGGTGGTGGTGGTGGTGTTGTTGGTGTTGTTGTTGTTGGTGTTGTTGTTGTTGTTGGTGGTGGTGGAGGGTAGTACAATAATTTAGTACCCAAAAAAACAAATTTAGAGCTAAAATTAGGAAGGAACGGTCTTCTAGTAGATTTGTAGCTATGCAAAGAAGGAATTAAAAAATAGTCAATTTTGTATTGTGTAGAAGTCCACAAAGAGAGCTTTTTTCTTCTTACATTTCAGAATACATAAAATTTTCTTTTGGTTGTTCTTTTGGTGAATGACCATCTCCATAGAGTTATTACAAATGGACAATTTTTTATTTTATTTATTTATTTATCCTATTTTTAACTAATAAAAACATCAAAGTGTCTATTTTCTTGAAATTTGGCATTTTTCTGGTTTTCCCACTTAGAAAATCTTCCTATGCTTTTCCTTCCCTGGATATCTTCATCTTAGCCCCTAAGCGCTCAAGCAACCATTTTATGGTCGATGCCCGACTTCGGGCAAAATTTTTGGCCAAAAAAAAAAAAAAAAAGAATTTTTTTTTTTTTTTGCAAAAGATTGGGTTGTCTATCAATATTTATACTCAAAACTCAGATTGCTACGGCCAAACAAAAACTATAAGAGAAATAGCACAGAGTGTCTAGATTTGTCTAGTGTTGAAAAACTTACTATTTGGAAAAAGTATTGGTGTTCTCATTACTAGATCTCATGCATTTTTTCACAAATCAATAGAAACCACAAATTTGACCAATTAAAAAAAATTCAAATGCTAAAAATAGAAATTGTATATTTGGTGAATTTTTGAAGTTATATCTTCAAAATATTTTTAAAAAGTCTAAAAATAATTTTACAATTTTGACTGTATGGATGCTTTCTACTTTTCATGCTTCACATTATCTTCTTTGATGCAAACTTCAAAAAAGTTTTAGAACTTATTTATTTTATAATGCATTTGTATTTTGTCCAAACCCTTTGGGCTTTTAGGAATTAAAGGTAGATTAATCAGCCATATTTTTAAAAAAGCTTAAAATTTTTTTTTTTAATTTTAAAGTACTTCAGAAAAAAAAAGCATGAGTACTATGAAAATGCAATAAAATCTACAAATGTTTCAAGCAATCACCCAGTACAATGGTTTCTGGTTTCTCACTTGATTTTTCGGTTCCGTTCTTTCAATACTGGACATGCAACACCTCAACTCCTGTGCATGACAAGGCTGTCTTATCCTCCATTTTGGGCCGAACACAATCACTGTAAGGTAAATACTGTTACACTAATTTAAGGGCGTTGCTCAATTATAGTCAATTTTATTTGCTATTGAAATGGACACTAATTTAAGGGCGTTGCTCAATTTTATTCAATTTTATTCGCTATTGAAATGGACACTAATTTAAGGGCGTTGCTCAATTTTATTCAATTTTATTTGCTATTGAAAAGAACGCATAGAAAATCATTTGCTCATAACATTTAGTAGCATTCAGAGAGACTAATGTTAGATGACATTTTGGAGGTGTGAAGAGCTATTTAAGCCTTGCTCTCCTTGCTAGAATGAACAATAACGTTGTAAGATTATTTAATTGATAAAATATTATTATCTAACATGGTAGTCGCCATACCATGTCAGAATGCTGCTGTGGCAAGGTTCCCACAATTTGTGAACTTAGGGAACTCACAGCCCAAAATGTCATCTAACGCTTTCCCTCTCGGAAATCTTCATCCACATAATTCATCCACACATCATTCACCACTAAATGCTCAAGGCACCAAATTTTGGTATAGACAATGCTTTGAAGTTAAATAAAACCTAACCAAGTTTCTATTATCAATATTTTATATTTTTGATAAATTCCTTTTGAAGTCTTCTTTTAGCTCCAAAATCTCATTTTTGATTATAATTTTTCTATTCAAGATTTTGTGAAAGGACATTTATTGCAATCTTGACTTTTTGTAGTATTGAGAGCTCTTGGAAATGAGCCTTAGGATCTTGGAGAAAAAATCACACTAAAAATTCATTTTAAAGATCACATTAGAAATTCATTTAAAACAATTGTAGAGTAGATTTTGAGAAGCCATAAATTGATTGGGGTTATGTATGTTAGGCCTTTAAACTGCCTCATATTTTTTTGGTGACCAACTTTTTAGATTTGACATGTGAAAAGAGGATTGAAAAACCTCAAATCACATTTGTAGTTTTAACACCTTCACTAATGATCAAATATTATAATCCTTCAATCTATAAGTGAAATTGTTGTGTTTTCTTTTCCTGTATGATCTCTAACATGTCTAGTTTGAATTTGCATGGTTACAATTAAAAAAACCCTGATACAACCATTAGAAAAAATGTGAGCCTTTCGGAGGGTTGCTCCAGAGTGACAAACCAATCTATTAAAATGCTTGGTTTGTCACTCCAACTGACTACTGCAGTGAGCAGTCTGCTCCCCGTGGCAATTAGCTTTTGCGATTTTTTTAATTATATATATATATATATATATATATATATATATATATATATATATATATATTTTTTTTTTTTTTTTTTTTTTTTTTTTAATTTTAATTTTTTTTAATTTTTTTTTAATTTTTATTTTATTTTATTTTATTTTATTACTTGTAAATTTTGGTTCCTTTGCCACTGCTGTTGCAATTCCAATAAGGCACAAATAGGAGGAAAATGATTTTTTGAGCAAAAAACAAAAACAAATTTCAGGATACCTCAGAGCGTTGTGGAGCAGCCCTCCGGAGGCTTGAAATTTCCTCTAATGCTTATCAGAATGTTAGCTTTTTGTTCAATTTAGAGCAAATTTCAAGAAGCTTAGAAAAGGCCTTGGGCGTTTAGAACTTTAGTTTCTGTATCAAGACAGTGGCAGCATATTTATGGTGTGCTCCAATTTTTTCCTAATTCAAGGACCAAGCTTACAAATCAACAAATAACTGTAAAGGAAGATGCTTTGCTAATAATCCAAAGTGTATATTGAATAATATACCAATGCAATCTAACCGTTTGCCATCAATACTTTATTTTGAGTTTTTTAGTGAGCAAAGAAGGTTCTTGTATACAAATGGGGTGGTAGGAGGTAGAACATTCCACGTGGGGGGTATGTAAATTGGAATTTGTAGTTTCTCAACCGCTCATAGTTAAATCAAAAGTAGGAATTGTGTTTGAAGTAGAATTTCATACCTCATTTGGGCATAATATAATTAATTCTTTTTTCAAAAATCTTTGAACTCAAAAAAGTTGTAAAATTAAATTAAGTTTCATTTCCTAACTTTTTTTTTGAGATTTCAAGCCTTTCATAAAAAGTTATGGACAAATTTTAGGAAGGATGTTTGAAAATGTCAAAGAAAATGTCTCTTCCAATGCCTCTAAACTTTGTCTATAACTTTTGATTGGAGGCTTGAAATCTCAAGTTGATTTTTGGAGATGAAACTTAATTTAATTTTACAATTTTTTTGAGTTCAAAGTTAAATTTTTTTTCATTATACTTTGCCTATTGCCTAAATGAGGTCTAAAATTCTATTTCAAACACAATTCCTACTTTTGACTTAACTACATCACAAAGTTTAGACCCTATGGTTTGTCAACAATTATTATGTTGTTATTGTTGTTTCATATGTTTGCATGGCTTGTCAACTTCTAAACTTTGTGATGTAGGAGTGATTGAAAAACTACAATTCTAATTTACATATCCCACGTGGGTTGTTCTACCTTCTACACTCCTACCCCCTTTTGTATATAAAGAGATTCTCTTGTCACTTGTGAACACAAAGCAAATGAGAATCAAATCAAAGTGATGTAATTCAAGCATTGGGATTATTGATCTATTCAAATTGATTGCCATTTTGTTTAAGGTTGCTATTTTGTTTATAGTTTTATTTCTGTCAAGGTACTTAATTTTCCATTAACCCCAATTGCAACCACGACCTTATAATTAACCCAAGCACCTTGCAGAGTTCTGACAAGTTTCAACAAGTGTCCTTGTAACTACTAATTTGGTGTGGAATGTACTATACTACACTAGAGAAAAATTCAGCCCTTTACAGGACTGTCCGAAGTTGACATGCCATGCTATTCTTTGCATGGCCTGTCAACTTCAAAATTGCTCTTGGTGAGCAGTCAGAGTCTCTGACTGCTCGCTGGAGCAGTCAAGTCTCGCAGATTATTATTATTATTTTTTCTTTTAATTTTTTTTTAATAATTTTTTATTTGAAATTTTGGGTTCCTGCGCCACTGCTGCTGTAGTTTCAGCACGGCGGAAATAGGAGAAAAATGATTTTTTGAGCAAAATAAAAGCAAACTTCAGGGTGCCTCGGAGGATTGTAGAGTAGCCCTTGGGAGGCCTGAAATTTCTTCTAATGCTACATCCCTTGGATGAAATGATGTGGTATATTCCACATCAATCCATCCAAAAAGGCAGCAGCACTGACTACTACTACTAATGTTATGGTGAAGAATGAGAGACAGGCCCCTTCTCCACCTTCCCCCCAATTTGCAAAATTGCATAATTAAGCTGATCAACAATCCAATCCAATACAGTACATGATTTTGCTCTATTTTGAATAGAAATATTTTGTCATTGTAATTAGTTTTTTGCAAAAGAATTGTACCACCACGCTCACATGCACAAAGTTAGTTATAGTAAGAAGAGAAAATGCAAAAATCTAATTACAATAAAAGGATATTAATTTTCAAAGTAAGGGCAAAATCACACAAAAATGGAAACCTCTCCGCTCGAGAGAATTTTGAATTTTTTCTGGAGATAATTATTGAGGCAGAGGTGTGCATATAGAGGGTTTCTACATATCTCTGCAATTGAATTCAAAAAATTCAGCACTAGTATTCTTCAATGAATTTTCATGTACAACCATGAAAATTAAATGAAAAAATTCACGAAACATAGAATTTTGTTTTTTTGAAACTGAAACTTAGTATGCTTGATTTGAATTTCATAAGAGATCAATGTCAATTGTGCAAAACAAAAAGCATCACTCTATTTTACATTATGTAAGAAAATTGAAAGGTCCAAACTGTCATCACTTATTTTTTTGGTAAGCCATTGTACAGTATAGTACCCATGGTCAAACGCTAAAATGGAGTGCAACTTTGATTGATCATATCTCCCACTTCAAACCTCCAAACTCCATGAAAGTACCATCTAAATGTTGCAAAACAAGTTAACTACATTTTAGGTGTTGTTTGAATGCTAATTCAAGCCCCATATCTATAAAATATCAAATTCCATTGCTTGCACTTCAAGTTGTGTTTGTAGCTCCTACACTATGAAGGCAACATCCATGCTTCTCACGCCAACACAATTTAGATTTTTGTCAACTTGAGCTTCATATATGGAGCTCCAACAACCTTTCCATGCAAAACATGTTTGGGTCAAACAATGTGGTAGCTTGTGGATACATTGTGTGTGTTTTTTGGTGAATAGGTGTATTTCTGGAGACAAAATAGACCTTATGAGATTGTAGGCATTTTTTTTATTATAAACAAGTGAAACAAGTGACTTCCATAGTGGTGTAAGGTGTGCTTTAGAACTATGAACACCAACACTAAGCGGCATCTAACTAATAAAAAGTAATATGGATAGACAAATATTTGTTTGAAATTGGAAAAAAATCAAGGCAAGTGAAGGTATGGCAAAAGTCACATGAATGTTTTTCTTTGGATTGCTTAGCATTGTTTTTTAAATCTGTCCATGCAATAGTGATGATATTGGGTGCATTCACCAATTTTTAATGAGTGTTTTCCTGTTATAATACCACATGATGGATGAAGAGGTAAGACTTTGTTGATGTAGTCTATGAAAGCCGATTGAGAGGCTTCTACTTTCTCTACAATCACCCCAAGACACTTATATTCATGGAAGATGGTGCTCTAATACACTGTAGCAAAGAATCAAGTGATTGGAAGCAAATGCATGGCATAAGAAAGCTTTCATGGCCCGCAAACTCTCTTGACTTAAACCTTGTCAAAAACATGTGGAAGATTGTGAAAGACACCGTTCAAAACGAGCAAAACAAAGAAGAATTGATCAAAACCATTCAAAAAGGCATAGAAAGAGGTGTCTCTAGAGATGATTGAAGGTTGCCTTGCTAGCATACCTTACAGTATGAAGGCTGTAATCAAAGCTAATGATGGTAGCACTAGACGGTCGATAGTTTGTCAAAAAACACTAAATTTCTATACAATTTTACAAGTTTTATTATAAATGCAGTAGACTCATCAGTAAAGTAGACTCCATTATCTTTCCAACGCACTTTGCAGTTCATCATTTGGATAATTTTTGAGCATGTGATGGCAATTCAAAATTGGAGGTATCTGTTTTGTTTTTGTAAATTGATTGTTGTGAATGTAAACTTGTTGGTGGATACTATATAGGTTCACACTCACACAATAAGGTAGGAGACTTGAAAACAATTCGGGCATTTTGAATCGAACATGATACAGAGGTACATTTTGCTTTCTTCAATTCACCAAAATGTACAAACAATGTACATTCTAGGAGATGGTTGCTTTTAGAGCCCTATGGCATTTCAACTTCAAAGTTTCATAATTTCACAAAGCTCCAAAAAACATGAAACAACTTGGGCCACGTGCCATTTTGTCTTGTCTTTCAAGGAAAATTTATTGAAAAGTATTTCAATAATGTCTTACCTTCCCAAAATTCAGTTTTAGCGTTTAGATATGATTGCTTTATAGACCTTCTACCTTAAGTTACAGTGGGATTGTTGGACCATGTCCTTTACACATTCAGTCCTTCTAAGGTAGGAGGTTCTAAAATGGAGCAGGTTCTAAAACCAATTAGGCTCTAGAGGTACATTTTGCACTTTCCAATGTACAAGTGGTGTGCATTTGAGGAGGTGGTCGGTTTTAGAGCCCACAAAAATGCACTTTTCTACAACTTCAGAAACTCATAACTAATTCCACAAAGCTTCAAAAAATATGAAACAACTTGGGTTAGATGCCAATTTCTCTTGCCTTTCAAGGAAAATTTACTAAAAAATATTTTAAGAAGATTTGCTTCCCCAAAATTCAGCTTCAACTCTTAGATGAGCGATTTATGGACCTCCTACCTTACTGAGTGTGCTAAGGAAGCGTCTGCCCTTTGAAGCATTTTGGGGTCACTATTTCATGACCCTCATGAACACCAAAGTGTGATCAGAGCTAATAAGTTGGATACATAACTGTAAGTTACCAGGTTTGTCTGCACGATGACAATGAATTAGTTCCAGCACCCCTTCTTCAGGGGTCCAACTAACCCCTAAAGGACCGGTTGTCCCCTCGGGGGACAATTTGGGTCCGGGCAGGTTCCTACGATCTCAATTTTTAGTAATATTTTTTGGAATTTTTAGAGGTTGTGTATTTTTGCGAGATCTTTGTGAATATATAATTTTTATTTTAATTGATGCCCGGGAGCAAAAGTTATGGCACAATAAGTAAAATTGGAATTTTGCGGGCAGCAGAAAAAAAATCACAAAAAGTCAAAATAATTTTTTTTCAAATTTTTTCCTCAAAGATTATATTTTTGTCTACATGTAAAGCTTTGTTTCATTCAATTTGGACTAATAATGAGAAAGTTATGGACAATCTTAGTTTTTCAGGCAATCTAAGCATCTTTTTGAAAAAAATAACTTGTAGAATTCATTTTTGAATGCAATTTTTCAAATTTTTCAAATTTTTTTGTTAGATAGGGTTAGATTTTCTTGCTAGAACAATCTCACCATTGGGATTATTGTGATTCAATTCCATCTAAAAGCTATTAACAATTTAGTTTTTTCTTCAATCTTGTACCCACCTCTACTTAACAATTTTTTAATGAGTGAAAAATAAGTGCTTTTTTCCCTAAATTTTTTTGGTAGATTCTTGGTTCAACTACTTAACATAAATAAGTAGAAAATCAAAGTCCATAGTGCAAAAAATTTGAACTAAAAAGATTCAAAGCCAAAAAATCTAGTCAAGCAAGGTGGAAAAAAACTTGTTTTCTTCACTTTAAATGCATATATCTTGCAATCTACGTGGTCAAAGTTTCTGAAATTTCTTCCACATATTCATATACTAGTCAAGTATAAGATCTTACGGTTGGATATGCAAAAAAAAACAATTATTTAAACTCTTTTCTCTTTGCAATAGAAATGACAAATTTTGAATGGTTTTTGGTAGGAAAATCACCTCGGTCCTTTAGGGGCTAAGTTAACCCTTGAACGTCGAGGCGGACACTTTGTGTCCAATGAATGACAAGAAAATCTCCTGTGTAGGACAGAAACGCAACTATTCATCCTCCAAATTTTGTTGTGAAAAGGAAGGTCCTTTACAATAGTTTGACTTCCAATGAGTACTTTTTCATTTTTTTAAGCCAATTGTTCCCACGGTTTTGCAAAAGGGTGATTTCCACGCCCACCGGCCTCGCGTTCAAGGGTTAAATCATGCAATGGTTTGTTTCATTCCAAAAATGAACAAACCTTGTATACAACTAGCTAGCTAGAGTTGTCTAAAGTAGGGGAAATGAAGCAACTCCATTCCACGGTGGAATAATATGCGGCTCATGTTTGTAGGAGCAAAAACCATGGTCCAGCTAGCAGCATGATGTCCACTGTATGATATTAGTCATACAGGGTCGGTTTCTTCATTTCCAAGGTAGAGAAAATTTGTGAGAATATTGGAGTTTGCACGAGTAGAAGAGGTTCCAATGCACCAAAGAATACGACATTTAGATACTATATGCAAAAGTTATAAAGGGTGAAGTTTATTTGGTACTAGGGGTTCTACAATTGTTTCTTTGACGTAGGTACATATTGATTTTGGAGATGTACACAGAGTGATGATGGCAAACTTAGATCAATGACACATTTGGAAGTGCACACTTTATCTTTGTTGAAGCTAGGGTCAGTGGCACATTTGGGGTGCATACCAAAGAATACATTGTATGATTCACAAAGTTTTTATATATTTATATTTTTTAATTTTAATTTCTAATTTTTAAAAATATTTCTTGCCCTAAAAACAAATCTCTTCTCTAGAAAGAAAAAAAAATAGCAAAACAAAACAAAGAAACTACTCCTCATTGTCAATTCCTAATAAAATGCCCTCGCATCCAAATATTGCATAACATTCTAAACTTGCCTCTTCCTTACCCAATCCCCGAGGATCTCCAAAGAATGGGATATCCTTATCTTAGATCCAAATATTGCATAACAATCTTAACTTGTGTCTTCCTTACTCAATTACTGAGGATCTACAAAAGATGGGATATCCTTTTCAAAAACCATTCCTATGTGGATTCCATTGAGATTCATCTTAGGCCAACATGTGGCTCAACATGTTATTTCTCTATGGCTCAATACATCCATTTTCAAGAGAAAAGAACAAAAAGAGGAAAATATTGGAGGGCCAGGGTGAAATGACCCCCACTCGTCTATAACTCTACCTTTGGGGAAAATTCAAGTACTTTTTCTTTGCCACTCATGATAAAATTTGGAAATTTTATATTCAAATTTTGAATTAGAGGCTTCAATTTAGCTATGGGAAGTGCTGAAGATAAATTAATCAAGTAAAAAATAGGGGGTCTTTTTTTTTTTTGCATGCACCCTTGCAATGACTTTGGGAAGACAAGCAAGAGGTTGGTTCACTCCAGGCATACCAAAGAAGATGCTCATGGTTTACATAGTAAGTGGACTTCATAACATTCTTTAACCTCTAAAGGACCAACATGCGTTTTTTGGCCGTATAGAAATTTTGGGCAGGTGCATGTGACTAGAGATATCCATATTTGAGGCTGAAATTTTAATAGAAGGTGGGGGCAAGGAATATCTTCATGTGTACCAAGTTTCATGACATTTCAAAATACGAGTCAAAAGTTGTGACTTGATATGTTACTTTTTTTTGTAACCGGGCAGTTTGGGCAGATAAAAAAAAATCATTTTTTCCGGAATTTTTTTTTGAAATTGGTTCTCTACATTTATATATACTTAAAAAGCTTTGAATCACTCCATTTCAATCAATGAGTTAAAAGTTATGAGGGTTTTTGGTTTGCGGGCAGTTATGGATTGTCTACTCTAAAAAAAAATTTAAAGTCGTTTATTTAACTCAATTTTCAATATTTTTGGAAAAAAAATAAAATCTTAGGATGTAGATTGATTATTACAACATTAAAACCGTTGGGATTGGCATTTTCAAATTCCATGATTAAATTTTTAACAATTTAGTATTTTGAGTCATTTTCTACTTCTTTCTACTTACTATTTTTTTCCTATATGTTGTACAATTCCAAATGATGTGAAATTTTTCATGCATATAGACAACTTGTTTAGGAAACTGAATTCAAAGAAGCACCACCTTTATTGGCATTTTTCATTGAAAAGTGAGCTTGCAAAGTGCAGCTGCCTGGTTTTTTGCAGGATTGAAAAAATGGTTTTCAAAATTTTGAATGCTTATATCTTATGATCCACACGGTGGAATTTTCTGAAATTTTTACCACATGTTTTCAAAATATCATACTACAAGATCCTACGGTTATATGTGTCAAAAATTGTTTTTTTCCAAAAATTTGGTAGTTGTATTAGAAATGGCAGTTTTGGAGCGTTTTTGGTGATTACATAGTCATGAAACTTTAGGGGTCAATCCTTGAAGGACACTGCAGACCATAATGGTCTGATGGATGACTTCATTGATAATTGTAGAGAAAGAAATTGCAAATATTGGTTTAATAAGCGGAGCATTTTGGTGACTACTTTGATTATAGGGGACCTCATCATTCCAAGCGGTTAACCCTTACCTAGGGTCCCTTTGCCTTTTTTTGCTCACTAGGTGGCTCCCAGGGAATGAACAAGTTTTACTGCCCAAAAATAGGAGTGCTTGACAAAAGGCTCGACAAATGAATAAAGTCATATTCATAACATTGTTAACATGGCTAATGCATTCTCCCTTGGAGGAGGGATAAGTCCTCTTTGGATACTTAGGAGGAAGTTTAGTTTAAACCTAAATGAAACTATTGGCTAGCCATTTGTGATTCATCAGCAAGCTATTGGCTAGGTACACAAAGTCAATAGTGCGTTGCGGCAGTTGGGTACCAAATACTACCCGGCAACTCCAAATTGGCTACAACAACTGGCTATAGTATGTGTTGCAATGCAGGAGGGCTCCAAATTTTGAGGGGATAAAAAGGGCCCCCAAAGCTTTGGTTAACAATGTTATGTTGAATCATATTAGACTATTATAGCCATTCTATTCTGATGTGGTAGGGCTTGCCTTGTTGGTCACTCAGGCAAGCTGCTCAGGCCAAATAAATGACTCAAAATTTGGACAATGAACAAAGAGGTTCTAGGGGGCTTTTTTTACCACAAAAATTTTCATTCATCCAAATCAATGCTCAACTTTTTTTTGTAAACTTTCAATTTGATGAATTTGATGAATTTGATGGACTTGGGGTGAATAATAGGGGTTGCCACACCTACTTCAATAATGAAATTTCTATAAAAAATGAGAAGGTATGGAGTAAAAAGTGGAACCAATAGGAGCCCTTTTCCACCATGTGAAGAAAGAAAATGGACATGGCTTGTCAATCTTCACGTCCATTCTTCACTTCTAGAGGAGAAGAAAAAAACTTCCCAATCTTCAAAGAATTCAAGGAGAGAGTGCCACATCCTCATTTTCTGGAGATTGCAAATGGAGAGAAGAAGGTGTGACAACCCTAATATATATTTACAAAGAGAAAAATATACACAAATTCAAAAAAGGATTCAATCCTGGCCCTAACGAGTTAACCCAAAGGCATTGCAAAAGACAGATCCCTGGGATACTGGAGGGTCTTAATAGTGTTGATTAACCCGTAACCCCTAAAGTCCTATTGTCCCCTCGGGGAACAAAATGGGTTTCGGGCAGGCTACTACGGCTTCAATACTCATCATTATTTTCTGATTTTTTTTGAAGATAGAAAAACACATTAGCTTTATGGGAATATAATTTTTATTTCAATTGGTGCTTGGGAACAAAAGTTATGGCACAAAAGGTCTTTTTTTTTGGTGCGGCGGGCAAAAATCTTCTCACACAAAAAAGTTAAAATTTTAAAAAAAAAATTATTCTCTTATAGATTGTATTTTTATCTATATGGGAAGCTTTGATTCATTCCATTTGGATTTGTTATGTGAAAGTTATGGACAATCTTATTTTTTGGGCAATTAGAACATCTTCTTGAAAAAATAACTTGTAGGATTCATTTTTGAATGCAATTTTCACAATTTTTCAAAAAAAATTGTTTGACAAGGCTGAGTTTGCTTGCTAAAACAATCTCACCGTTGGGATTATAGTGTTTTAATCCCATCTTAGAGCTATTGACAATTTAGTTTTTCTTTCAATCTTGGACCTACTTCTACTTAATAATTTTTTAAAGAATGAAAATAAAGTATATCTTTTTTGAAATTTTTTTCCTAGATTCTCAACTCAATAATTCCACATGAAGAAAATTAAATTCAAAGTCTATAGTGCAATGTTTTTTTACAAATGACGGTCAAAGTCATCTGAAATTACAAGTCAGTGTTCAAAAAATCAAAGTTTGCCAACTTTGAACACTCATATCTTCTAATCTGTACGGTCAAACTTTATGAAATTTTTACCACATGATTTGAGATAAGTTAAGTACAAGATCCTATGGTTAGATTCTAAAAAAAATTACTTTTTTTCTTTTCCTATATGAACGCAGCAAAATTGATAGTTTTGAGTCGTTTTTGACAGAAAAATGCCTTGGGACTTTAGGGGTTAAATGCGAAAGGGGCATTCTGTGGCCAATGAATGACAAGAAAATTTCCAGTGAAGGACAAAAGTGCAACTATACATCTTTGGAATTTTGTTGTGAAAAGGGAAGGACATCCATTGAGTACTTTTGTTTTTCTCAAAGTAAATGATTCCATACAGTGCCAAAAGGGATGATTTCCACGGTCACCAGCCCGGCGTTCAAGGGTTAAGAATGTGATGCTCCACTACATCTGATCAGGAAAAAACCCAAGAAGGAACCGTATATTTATCAGGCTTTGGATTTCCTCAGATGTGGAGGATTCAGTTCACATACTAACTGAAAGTTGCAACAAGCTTGGGAAATACGTCTTCAAGGGGTAGACTCGGTCTTGTATACGATTGGGACGCACCAAGACGATAAGCAGAATATCAGTAATCTAGCGGCAACAACTATTTACAACCTCCGAAGACCTTGCAAAGTTTCTCAAATATGGCCACCCTAAACCCTAAAACCCCTAAAAACAGGAATCAGGAGTCTGGTGGCTTCTACACTGTGAGAGGAGCTGCTAAGTTATTGCTGGTTATTGCTGCTGCTTAGATGCGAGACTTGATCAACGGGGTCGTCTTTGAGAGGTGAGCTTGAGCCGCAGCCACACCACTTCCGAGGGTGACTGGGTACCCGACCTCCATCAAGCATAACTCCACGCCTGCCAAAGCACCCAGCAATTGCAGCTGCACATGGACCCACTTCAAGTTCATTAATAAATTTCCGCGAAACAAACAATAAAAGATTACAATTCAACTCAAACCTCATCAGGATGTTCTCTAAAATATTAGTATAGTCTGTTTCCTGCACACTAGCATTCACACACTGTCACGCATTCAAACTGTCACACATGTCACCTTTAAACTCTGTAACAGTGAAAAAGTCGGGATCCCAGGTGGTAAGATTAAAGAGGTGTAGACTGTTTAGGCAACGTCAAAAGTAGAATACTCCCTATAATTCATGAGGTCTTTCAATAATCCCACTAGTAATCTTCTGGAAGCCTCCCAATGTACCATGAGGAGATCTCGTATGATTACAATGAACATAAGGAGACCCCCTCATGAATCATGGGAAGACCTACTGCGTGATGTTGTCTAAAAGTTTCTGCAACAATTTAATTTACTGCGAACCATGTTCCATGGTAATTAAAAGAATGAAGCCCTCCAGTCAAATAGTAAGCACTAGGAAGGGCAAGATAAGACGACATCTGTGCAGGCAACGAAGGAAGAGATTCAGACAGGACATGATTTTGCAGGGCCTTACCTCGTTCACATTCCCGAGGTGTCCAATACGGAAGACTTTCCCTGCGATTTTGGTAAGTCCGACTCCAAGGTTCAGGTTGTACTTCTTGTAAGCAATCTTCACAACGTCATCACTGTCGATATACGAAGGCACCACCACTGCAGTGACGGCGTCACTTTTCCACTGAGGCTGCTTTGTACACAACGACAGACCCCAGGCTCTCACAGCTTGCCTGCCAAAAGCCACAAATGAGCAAGCCAGATCTGTGAAGACGCAGTTGCTTTCGAGCACCCACGGCCACAAATTGCAAAGGTAACTAGCTAGTAGAGGGTGTCAGATCTCACTAGTAGCCTATGAATGGACTTCCCATACAAAAGTGGCCAATGAAACATTAGAGCGATTGTAAACACAAAATTAAGGTACTTCACCCAATCACAATCCTATTCGCCAATGAATGGAGCACGGAGCATGGGTGGATTCCTATCACAATAATCTTAAACCGCTTTAATATGACCCTCAAAAATGACATTCTACACTACCCTTCACATTTGCACACTATCATCAATAGTAGCACACTTGTTACGAATTCAAACTAAGTCATAGTTTTTGATTCCAGACACCAAGCAGTTCGTCCGTTTCAGGAGATCACGGTGTTAAGTTAAATGAGTTCTGACATCCACTATAAAAAAGTTTCTCCTAGATTGTAACCCAAATCAACAATCCTTGCAGCAAAATGAATCAGAGCATCCTCTCTAACTTACACTTGCAAGCCCTGTCAAGCAAATCAATGAAGGACATTCTCTGTCAGCTTTGTGACAGAGGTTCTGCACCATTGATATTCTGTAGAGGTCAATTATGCAGTGTTGAATTGAGATCGTTTGTTACCTCGTGGCTTCGGCTAGACGACTGTGCCTGGCAATGACATTATCTAGCCCCTCCTCCACGAGGATCATATCCAGAGCAGCGCGCAGTCCATACAGCATCTGGATGGACGGAGTATAAGGCCAGTACGTCCCTAACTTGTAGAACTTGATGTAGTCTCCCCAGTCGAAGAAGACGCGGGTGGACTTGGAATGCTTGGCAGCTTCCAGCGCTTTAGGACTGGCGCACACAATGCCAAGACCAGTGGGGAGGGACAGCGCTTTCTGGGACCCCGTGAGAGCCACGTCCACCTTCCAGTCGTCCATTCGGAAATCGATGGCGCCGATGGAGGACACGCCGTCCACGAGGAGCAAGGCCGGGTGCTTCGCCTCATCTGGGAACAATCACAATTACCTCGAAAGAAATTAAGATCCATAGTTTTCAAAAGACCACTTTGATTTGATCATACTGTGAAATATGTAATTAAGAAGGGGACAAATTATGTACTCCGTATATAAGACATAAATGAAGAACATTGTACCTGTTTATCAAACAATGAAAAAAAATTTGGACAAAAGAAAGTCCCCATACGAGCTACTCAAATGTGCTAAAAACAAATATGAGCCCCATCACACCTCACGAAATTAAGAACTACGATTCATGGTTTTCAAATAACCAGTTTGATTTGATCTTATTGGGAAATGGATAATTCAGATGAATCCAAATTATGTATGCAAGGAATAAGTGAAGAACATTGTACGTGTCGTCAAAATTTTAAAAAAAATTTGACAAAAGAGAGTCCGCATATGAGCTACTCAAAAGTGCTGAAAAATTGGGCTTCTCAGTCCTTTAACAAGGTCAAACCAATCCTAATGCAGTGTGTGAGATAGAGGAAGTTCGAAATTTCTAGTTCCACCACTTCATAACTTGTGTGAAGAATTGCATCGATGTCCGCTTTAAATGATGAAGGGCAACGAAAGAGAGCGGCCAAATTCGTTAAAAGTGCACAAAGCCAAGTGCATTCTTCAACCTGATTATCTCATTTCACCTTCAAAACCTTCACTCTTACATGCATTGTGCTTCTCACTTGGATAGACGACTGTCCACTCCCGTTCTCAGTATCTTTTGATGATTGCCTCTTGCAAATCTTGCTTGATCATAATTATCGCTTCCTGTGCATTTTCTAAGAAATACGATTATCAAAATAATTTGAAATTCATTCAGAATAATAGTTCATATTAGGTCATATTAGGTAAAGTTTCCTCTCCAACTCTAGTTAAGGATATTTTTTTACCGAGAACACGGCGTACAGCGCCGATGTCGTTGGTGACTCCCGTGGAGGTTTCGTTGTGCACCACACAGATGGCTTTCACAGAGTGGGATCCATCCGCCTGCAGCTTCTTCTTCAGAATCTCCAAATCAGCTCCATCACCCCACTCACCCTCGATCACGTCCACGTCGAAGTTGTAGCGCTGCATCTGGTCGATCCAGAGGAGACAGAATTGGCCATGCAGGAAGGAGATGATCTTGTCCCCGGGAGACAAGGTGTTCGTCAATGCACTCTCCCATGCTCCCGTGCCTGCAATGCAGCAAACAAAAACACCGCGTCAACAATACTAATTTGCAAATGCTTTGTAATATAATGTAAAGTCTCAATGGAGAGGTTCCATTCATCATACAGGTGAACTTTGAGCCTTTCCCTACAGCAATCCAGGAATTTGCGTAATCTAAAATTCCACACATTTGTTCTGTGTTAAGCTAGAAATCAATTGCAAAAAATTGAATGTCAACAGATTAAGTATTTTTGCATTTTTATAAGATTAATGGAGTCTCTACTTTACCAGCCTCACCCTAATCGACGCACACCTTCAGAATTGGTTTCTATGGCGGCGTCGCGTTCCCAGCTTCACCTACCTATCAGGAGTACTAACCCTTGAAGGACCAAGGATTTGTGATTTGGGAAATGTCAATTCAAAATTGGACATATCGTAAAAGATAAAATTCAGACGGGGCAATTCTTTAGATCACCAGTATCAGTAGAAGACATTGCACGCAGTTCGTCAAAAAAGAAAGGATATTGAACCTAACAAAGTTCCCATATGACCTACTCAGAACTGGTACCACAAATACGTTGGTCCTTTTGGTCCTTTCGGACCTAGTGAACCAAATTGCGCGATTTCGGGTATGAAACTCCGACAGAACTCCGCCCAAAACTCAATCACAGCAACAGAGTTCAGAATCGAAAAACAAACCAGCAACACGCAGCTCACGCTCCAATCAACCCCGACTTCGGTACGACACCACGCTGGAATTAAAGACCACACCAAAGACCCTGTCTTTCCTCACAATGTAGCCACAAATCACAGTTTGCACACTGAATCAACCCACTTTGTGAGGACACGCCGAGAATCCAGGAGTGAAGCCACCAAGCAAGAAATCCATTGAGTGAGTCGTACCTGTGGTGGGGAAAATGAAGGAGGTGGCCGTGGTGGTGCGGAAGAGCTGCTTGACGTCGTCGACGCAGGATTTGGAGAGCTTGGGAAACGCAGGCGAGCGGTGATCCTCGTTGTTGCGGTTCATAGCCCGCAAGACGGGCTCCGGAATATTGGTCGGACCTGGAACAAATAAGTGGTTGCGCCCTGGACCAGGATAGTACTCCATAGCTACCTGCCTTAACTTTTCAATCAGCAATTCAGCAATTCAGCAACTCAGCAACTCTGCGATTCAGCAAGTCGGAAAGTCGGAAAGTCAGGACTTGCAAGCACGCTTTGAGGAGATGAAAGCAAGCTTGCTGCAGCTAATCGACAGCTGCAGCAGCGATGGAGGTTGCGAGCAACGCAGGTTGCGAATGTGAGGAGATGAAAGCAAGCTCGCTGCAGCTAATCGACAGCTGCAGCAGCGATGGAGGTTGCGAGCAACGCAGGTTGCGAATGTGAGGAGATGAAAGCAAGCTTGCTGCAGCTAATCGACAGCTGCAGCAGCGATGGAGGTTGCGAGTATATTGAGGTTGCGATCAACGCAGGTTGCGAATGCGGGGTGTCCAGCAGTCCGTCCTGCTGAGTGCGCGGCTCCACTGGGTCAGTCCTTGGCCTTTGGCTGGCAACTCCAACTCAGACTTGCCAACAATATCCAGGATGTGGGGCCCTTCTATCCATTCAGTGAATTTGGACCAAAAGAACTTTAATGCGAAGACGGGAACATGGACAGTATGGAGATTTTGATTTTTGAAGTGGAGAGAGGCGGGCTTTTGGAAAAAAAGGTATGACAATTATTACTTTTTCTATTGTGAACCAACTTGGAGGCTTTTCTTGTTTTGCCAAATTGTTAGGCCAAGGAAGGAAAATGGCGGGGCCAAGAATAAAGAGAGACCAATCAATACCTTAGGTTTGTTTGTTTGTTTGTTTTGTTTGTTTGTTTGTTTGTTTGTCTGTTTTATTACATTGAGATCTCCCGGACTATGCATCTTTTGGTGGCATGCTTGGTACCGTTGGAAAGGGTTCTACAAGGAGGGGTGCATGGGCTTCGTTTCGTGGTGTTCCAACCTACTATGCGAAAGTGCTTGAATTTAAAAAAAAAATTGGTTCAAAAAAATTAGAAAAATACTTTTACTTTGATTTGGGTTTCGTTCTTGGTACCATTGGAAAACTCTTGGTGAGGAGGGATGGACGGACTTTGTTTCGTAGTGTTTGGAATGATGGTGTAAAAGATATTGAACTTCAAAGTTTTTATTATGGATTAGAAAGTTAGAAAATTATTTTTACTATGATTTTGGTTGTGGCAACAGCACAGGGTCTCTCTCTCTCTCTCTCTCTCCAATATTATTGTCTTGACTTAATTGACCAGTAATGGCATGACTCTTTATGGTTGTAAAGCTACCAATTTGATATAATTTTTGTGAAATCAATCACTTAGGCAGAGCCCAAATCTTGGTATCTATAGAATTTATATCAATACCTTAAGACAGGCTGTTTGTTTGTTTTGTTTAGTTTTGTTATGTTGAGATCTCCCAGACCGTGCATTCCTTGCCAAGTGCTTGATACCATCGGAAAACTCTCGGCAAGGAGGAGTGTACGGGCTTGGTTTTGTGGTTTTTGGCCCCAGGGTGTGAAAGTTATTGAATTTCAAAGTTTTTTATATAAATGAAAAAATAAAAAAATAACTTTTCCTTTTGTTTTGGCTGTGGCAATGGCATAGGACACACTAGTGCCAATTGCATTAGGACGGTTTTTTTAGTCACCCTGTCATTATGCCTTTGGCATGTTAGGTCTTGGCTGCATTCAAGTTGTTTTAACATCATCAATCCAACATCATTTATGCCACATTTAAATACTTTTAACTACTTTCAAAGAGTCCCAAATAATATCTAGAGAAAAAACATTAGGAGAAAATCATCGAAAGATAATGCAAAACATTAAGAGATCAATATAAAACATCTAGAAATCTATGCAAAGCATCTAAAGATTTATACAAACATCTGGAGAACTTCACATGTTATTATCTAGAGATTTGTGAATGTTTTGTCTAGAATTCCTATAAAGATGTCAAGGCTAAAAAGTAGCTATTAAATGACAAAGAATTCTTCTATTTAAAATAAGAGTGTAGATGTTCACCTTGAGAATTTTTGTGCAAAATGGGAGGTCTTGCACAATATGTTGACTTTCAATGACTATTCTTTGGATTTTTTTTAAACAAATGATTTAAGGTATCAAAAAGATGATTTCTATAGTGACCATTCCACCGTTTCGAGGTTATATTCAGGCACTTAGTGATACAAAAGGAAAGGAAAACAACAGCAAATTAATAAAGTAAGTATCCCCCCAATCAACCGTGCAAGGAAAAGCAACAATAAGTACAATAATTGTTGTACATTTGATATCCCTACATGTGCAATATAGGCGGGGTATATTGTAGCAAATTTCTTCTTTGGTTGACTTTGTATATATTTACCTTATTTGGTATACCGCTTGTAATTTTGCTCCGGGATTTGCAAGGTTATGAAATTGGGTACAATGTCATTCTTCTTTCTACAATGTACTAGGTCCTTCAAAGAATTATGGAAACGAATTATAAAATTATTTTTCTTTATGAATATATATTTTTTGAAACTTGGAGTTATTCCAAGAAGAAATTGAGAACAAACATTTGGATTTATGGATATATTGTAATCACTTTTAGAGATTGTTGTAAATGAACTTTTATTCGAGGTTCAATTATCCGATACCAAAGTTTGGAAGACAATAGAAGCAACTACTTATTCAAAGACATAGTTTTATACTTCAAGTAAAACACCCTCCCTTTTCCGTTTCTGAACTCTCTTTTCCTTTTTCCATTCTTCCCCATTTCCAAGTCTTACATTTAGCCTTGAAACCCAATCTATTCATAATTCAATTCAAATAAAGTCCATTCAACTTTAGAGATGTTAATAGACTCTAATACCTTGAATTCTTTTTTTTTAATAGAAAGATTTTAGTATATGCATAAGGATACTAATTTAATTATAGTGACAACTAATTTGGATGCCACTAATATTTCTTGAATCCTCTAGCTAGGCAACATCCGCCTATTACACTCATTCATTATTTTTAAGGCATCACGAGGTGCAAAATGGCAACAAACTAAGATGTAGAGTAAGAGAGAGAACTCATAGCATTCAAACTTTGTGTTGAACTATATTCCAAAAGATCAAATATTAAGAGTTGCCACACCATCTCTCCTCATTCTTTAGAGAATGAGAACGTGGCACTTTCTCCTTAGAATTGTAAAGGACACATTCTTTAGACCCATGCACATGGAGCCAACGGAGGGTGTGCGACGTCATAGACGGATTTGTTTGTTTTTCACCAAGTTGGTTACTGAAGGGCGGAAGAGCGACTTCCACGAACCTACAAAGCAGTTCGTGGTGGGGGCCCACTTGATCACGTTGGACGTCTAATCAAGCCCTCACAGGCGCTAATGTGCGCAGCCTTTTTGAAGATTGAGAAGTTTTTCCTTCTCCTCTTGAGGTAAAGAAGAAGTTACACATGCGAAGTCCGTGTCCACAATCTACAGACCACGTCAAAGGATTTCACAGGATCCTAAAGAATGTTTTAATCATGCTCTGACATTCCCTGCTTGACAAGGAGGCATCCAAAGAAGGCCAAGTTTGACAGTAAGATAGACAAGCCTATTACCACCCTGATTTGCAATCTGAGTATATTGGGGCCAATTCTAAGAAGGGCATGTATTTTTCAGAGGTGTGCGCTTGTTTCGCAAATCAAACCCAAGTGGAATTATAATTTTGTGAATTATAATTTCTGTGAATTTTTGAAGTGTCAACCCTGAAATTACAAAACCACTTGTAGACTGGAGTCATGAACATCATACCAACAACCCATAACCACCCTTCTATGTATCTATTAGCACGTAAGTATGGATCAATGAAAAATTGACACATTAGTCTTGGTGATATCAATGCTCTGATTTTATCAGGAAAGTGAGTGGAGTTGAATGAGTGTAGTGACGAAAATGGGGCCAAAACTACATTATATGAGATTTGGGGTCCTTAGAAGACTGTGAGTTCCCCTGCTGTTTGCTGCGTTCCCGCAGTCTGGGAACGCGCAGCAGCAGCTGGCTGACGTGGTCGAGCGACTGCCACGTCACTTTTAAAAAAAAAAAAAAAAAAAAAATTTGCTTAGAATGATATTTTGGTAAAATTTTTTTTTTTTTTTTTTTTTTTTTTTTTTTTTTTTAAAAATAAATTCTGACACACCCGTACCGGCGTTCACTGGATCTGGGCAGATCAGGGAACGGGCCTGAAACGGCCCTCCGTGACCCCCGAATCTCATGTAATGGGATGGCGGAAATAGGAAGCTGGCGGCTTTAGGCTGGTTTACCTTATTCTGAAGTAAAGTCGAGGCTTGGGGTCTCCTCCGCCAGTCACTCCTCCTCTCCAGAAGGCTGAGGTGAAATCCGGGTGCCCTCACGCCCACCCAGAAACGTTTTTGGTGCAGCCCACTCCTTCAGTAGGCCACAGTAATTGTCCTTTTCGGTGAAGGCGTGGCGCCAGGCTCCCGAAGACTGTCAGTACAGGCAGCGGATGCACATGATAATGCCGGAAGTTATGACAAAACAAAGAAGGTAGAGTTCCACCATCACTAAGGTAACTACATCTAAAATCGCACAGTCCTTAAAAGCGCACAGCGGATATTCTTGCCTAAAATGTACTCCCACTATTCATATGACTCTATGATCGCTTTTAGGTGCACCTATTTTCAGCACTTTGAAAATTCGTAGTTTATTCACACGGTGTCCAAAAAATGCATTCTAAGAGAATCTAGAATCTTGTTTTGACTACCAATAGGACCCCACAATTTTTTTTTCAATATAATAGTGAAAACCATGCTAAATTGCTTAACTGTGCGATTTAAGATGCAGTTACCTTACCACTTAAAGAGTAGTCACTACTTGTTCACAGTTGCGGTGAACAATGCAGATTGAAGTTGTGGCGGCGTAGGGTTGGCTTCCTTTCATCAGAATATTCTCAACGTGACATAGTTTGTTCACCCTCAACATCCACCTTTGGAGGTGAAGATTGGAAGTGCGCAAGCAATAGTACGCTAAGAATATTTATTTGTTCTCTTAACTTTCACTTTTGAACTCCCACTTTGACCTTTGGACTTCTAGTTTCACCTTCGTTCTCATACATTATGTACCTCTTTATTGGCTCCGGGAAGGACGTCAATTACCTTTGTCAGGTAACTCTATTATCCATTCTCAACAGTTGACCATTTGACAACTTCTTCAAAAAAAGTGGCTTCTCATTGGCTAATCCAAACACTCTCTACTATTGAATCTCCATTGTTCACACACACCTTGAACAAGCGGTGACTACCCTATGAATAAGGTAAACGACCCCATTGCGGTCAGAATTAGGAGTGTGTCCTCATGCCATTGCTGAAATTTTTCAAATTTTTTCGCACACGAAGATAAGTGTAAGAGACAGTGAGGACATTTGAAATTAAATTTTTTGGACCAAGTATGAATTAGTTCTGAATTTTTGAAGTGATCCAACCCATAGGGATCTGTAGGCTACCTCATCACCAACAAAATCTAAATCCAGTATGGTCATCTTCCTACCCAATGCAGTCACAACATTTTCAAACATGGAAAACCTAAAAAATCAGTTTTTACAAAGAATTTTACACTAAAAAGTTGGAAGTACCTATTAAGGTCACTAATTACTCTATAACTACCATGTAAGACATTGATTGTGGTCTGAAAAACCACAATGGGGTCATTAGGTGTCCATCATGGGCCATTTGACCGCAATGGGGTCTTTTACCTTAGTGTTGTTTATTTATAACACTCATGAAGTCTCAAAGAGACGGATCCGACTCCAAGAGAATAGCAGTTCACTTCGTCAGTGTCATGAGACAGGTCCGTCAATTTGACTCGGCCAAAGCATAGCTAGGGAAGCCTGCACTAGAAACCCAACCAAAAATCATGAAAATTAAAAGCTTTCATTCAACGTGAAGCCAGAGCCACTCAAGGGGTGAAAATTCTAGATTTCGTCAACCATTTTAGGGAAGAATTGGTGGACGACTGGGTCTTCGATTCCTGCCTGTCCGGTGAGTGGCATGTCACAGTGTCACACTTGTTTATTTTTATTTGTTTAAAACAAATGAAAACGGAATTTCATTGCAAAGAGATACGGAGTATGATACAAGCCTGCCAGC
Organism: Neckera pumila; assembly: GCA_963969595.1. NCBI lineage: Eukaryota > Viridiplantae > Streptophyta > Bryopsida > Hypnales > Neckeraceae > Neckera > Neckera pumila. Next base: position 41,293,989 of record OZ018409.1, on the reverse strand, counting down.
CAGCCACAGGTGGCCTGGCAGGAAACAGGACCGGACAACAGACACAAGAAAGACAGTGTCACACTATTTCACTTCTGCAAGTTAACTTCAGGAGTCTCGACTAGTGTGCCCTGTGCCGTTGCCGTTGCCAGTCATTGCGATGTCAAAAGTGATGGCTAAGCCCTGAGCCCTGGCGCCCAGGGATTTTTCCAGTAAACTCAGCTCGCTTGGACCAGTGTTCACTTAATTGTACGCCGTGGATTGGTTTGGAAAATCTGAGAGGAATGACCGCTGGAAATGGCGAAGGACTTGTATTCGCACGAGGTGGCCAAGTTTTGGACCTTTTCAACATGCGGTTTTTGAAATTATAATGGTCAAACTACGTTTGACTTCTGAGATTTCAATGGAATTTGGGGGGTTCCTTCACTTCGGGGTTACCAATCAATACCTTAAATGAGTTTGTTTGTTTGTTTGTTTGTTTGTTTGTTTGTTTGTTTTGTTTTGTTTTGTTTTGTTTATAGCGTGGACAACTTCCTGACCATGCGTCCCCCGGCCGTGTGCTTGGTACTGTCGGAAAGCTCTCGCCGAGGAGGGGTGCACCGGCTTGGTTTCGTGGCGTTTGGAGCGGTGGTGCAAAAGTTATTGAATTTCAAAGTATTTATTGATTAAAAAATTAGAAAATTACTTTTACTTTGATTTTGGTGGCGTTCTTGCTTCTAGGAGTGGAACTGGGAGTGGAACCGAGAGTTAGAAAATTACTTTTGCTTTGATTTTGGTGGCGTTCTTGCTACTGGGAGTGGAACCGAGAGTTAGAAAATTGCTTTTACTTTGATTTTGGTGGCGTTCTTACTTCTGGGAGTGGAACTAAGAGTGGAACCGGGAGTGGAACCGGGAGTTAGAAAATTACTTTTGCTTTGATTTTGGTGGCGTTCTTGCTTCTAGGAGTGGAACTGGGAGTGGAACCGAGAGTTAGAAAATTACTTTTGCTTTGATTTTAGTTGTGGCAACGACACAGGGCACACTAGTTTCAATGAAATATGTATCCTTTTGGGATGAAACTCTGGTACGTGTTAGGTATAGTATACCCAGGTGTCCACTCAAATTTTTGGGGTTATCATTGAACTGAAACTATTTTTTATGGTGCCCCAAAGTTCGTTCATTTGGGCATAATTACATCAGTCCCATCTGGTTACGCATGACCACGCGCAATAGCCAAGAACAGAGAAAATGGAAAACCCATGGACCCTATTATTTGGCCATTTGGTCCCATAGAATTACATCGGTCCAATCAATGATCGCCCAGTTCTCCCGCGTGACCCATAAACAACTCGTACTTGCCAGTACAAACTCGCGTTAGATGAGATTCGGGGCTCTTGGAAGGCTCCGAGTTCCCCTGCTGTCTGCTGCGTTTCCAGACTGCGGGAACGCAACAGCAGCAGCTGGCTAACATAGTATAGCGATTGCCACGTTAATTTTTGAAAAAAAAAAAAAATAATAATTTGCTTGAAATGATATTTTGGTAAATTATTATTATTATTTTTAAAATTCTGACACCCTCGTACTAGCGTTCACTGAATCTGGGTAGATCAAGGAACGGGCCTGAAACGGCCCTCCAAGACCCCCCAATATCATCTAATGTGAGTACATAATTCATAGGGGGTTTATTTTCATAAAATTTCAATCCTGGACACCCCATTTTGGGGCACTTAGGGGTTAATCATCATCATACTACTAAAATCATAACTCCCTCTGTAATATCACAAATGCTACCATTAATAATAGGAGCTCATGCTTGCTATGCTACGCATTCACTGTATCACATATTAGTAAAACTTTGATATATTTGAATAGAATGCATGATAATGATTTCAATAAGTCTTTGAAATTTTAATTTTAATATTTTGCAAAAATATTTTCAATCATGCATACATAAAAATAATATTTTCACACAATGTTATATTACAGAAATAGAGTAGTAGTTTGCAATCACCTCTGTAATATCACTTTTATAGCTTTTATGATTTCAAAATTCTATTGCTACTACCAAATGATTTGAGAAATTTATTCAATTGAAACAATTTTGGATTTCACAACAATTAAGTTGTTCGTGATGTTTTTGAAATTTATAAGTTTTTCTTTTCAATTCACCAAGTTTTTGGATTGCCATTGTTTGTAACAATTGAGTCAACTTTTGAATTCATTACAATAAATGTGTATCTTTTAAAGTATTCACCATTGCATATATTTCATTCATCATTCAATAAATTTCTATTGTTCATTTCAATATATGCTTACTTATAAACAAAATTATACAAAGATTTTAGTAATTTTTATTTGAAGCGCCAACCGCTAGTCTAAAGTAAAAATAATTTTCTAATTTTTAAACTAAAAAATACTTCAAAATTCATTAACTTTCACACCAGAGGTTCAAACAAAGCAAAGCCTATGCACCCCTCCTCACCAAGGGCTTTCCAACGATACCAAGCACGCAGCCAGGGATGCACAATACAAGAGGTCTCAATGTAACAAACAAAACAAACAATCTTGAGGGTATGGATTCTCCTTCCTCATTCTCCGTCCACAAGATACAAAAGGAGACACACCTTCATGGAAAAGGGTCCCTATTGACTCCTCTTTTCACTCCATACCTTCTCATTCTTCATAGAAGTTTCATTCTCAAAGAAGGTGTAACAACCCCTGTTGTTGATTCATGTGAAGTGAGCCTACTTGCAAACCATGCGTTAGTAGTGTTAGGTGTACGGCTGTACGCAGCTTTTCGTTTGATTCATACCCAGAAATGAGAGTCTTAAAGTAAAGCTAAAATCCAGTCCACAGGCACCAACCTGAGCAAGAACAGGCTCACACTCACATATTTTATAGCCATTTGATGCACAAATATCTACAAAGAGCGTCATCCATCATTCAGATGTAGATTTAATCCGCATACAAAGGTTTATGGTTCATGCTGATGACCTACATCTTGAGTGCCAGGCACGAGCATCTCCTAGAATCAGGAGCACGTACAGGAAGTGCTTCTCACTCTGTTTAGTTCCTGTTTGTAGCTAATTTTCAGAATAGAGACAGTACAGTTAAGTTTGGCCGATTATCATGTACAAGCAAAAAGCAGAATTGCTGGCTAGGCAAGCAGTTCTAAGGTCCGACATGTGACTAGTACGTCGCAGCGAGACGAAAAAACAAAACCACATGTCCTTCATGGTTACTCCCTTCATTGGGAGTTAACACTGGGAGTTCTCACCTTCGAAGATCCTTAAACGATCGTGTAAAGGAGCCATAGAACTTGTAAAGGAAACCTCTCGCATTGAACTGTCTGTTTGACTGGTCCGAGGGTGAAAAGTGCAGTTGAAGTATATCAGAAACCTACAAGTCTCAGTTCAGGCGTCTCTTCTTCTGATTGAGAGTCGCAAAGAAGTCGTGAATATCCGCACTGGTAACAGTTGTTCCACTTTCACCGAAGGGTGCCTGTTCGGTAAGAGATCTTCACGATTAGTCGACAGACAGCGGGGTCAGTTAGATACACAAAAAATTGCCGGTATGCACAGACGCTATTGATAATTAGCCATATGATCTTCGCAAGAACTTTGGAAAGAGGAAATTACCAAAAAGGTCTTTAATTGAGATGTCATGTCGTCGAAACCATGCAGTAGCTCTATTTGTTGCACATGGCCCAAACCCTTCATCAAATCTGCTCCATCAACTTCTGCACGGGACTCTTCTCTTTTCCGTTTTGCTGAGGCTTCGTACGACTGCAATTAGCAGGTAAAAATTGATACCAAAGTAAATTTTGCAAGGTGACGAAATTTGGATCTGGCATGTAATGAGCCACTCATGTTTGCCCGGAAGTGTCCAAATGGCCAGAAGTGTCCACTTCCATATCTTTAGCAGTTGAAATAAATCGATTAGGAAGCTTCAAGGAAGGAATCGTAAAGGAACCGATCGAAAGAAAAAATCATGCCTACAGTTTTGAACAATAGCAATATGTGTTGGAAGTTACTACAAGGAACTATCAACTTCCAATTGGATTTTCTACTAATAGTTGGGACACATCGGGGGGTAAGAAGATTATTCCCAGATTACCGATGGTTACTCCAACCAAAACAAGAAGAATTAGACTGAGCGACCCATATAGCCATCGGAGAAATGTACGAGACAATACCTGCAACGTATCATCTGAGTCCAATAGGAAGCCAAGCCCCCTTTCTTCATACATCCTCAAGCAGCTAGGACAACGGCAAAGTTGAGAGCGCCAACTCTTCACCAGAAAGACCGGCTCTCCCGGACATATGATTGCAGTTGAATTCCCTTTTTTCAGTTCACAAGGATGACCATTGGCGGCATCTTCGTTTGCAGCTTCATGAGTAGTGTTTACATCATTTACTGACCCATTCTCTTGCAATTTAGCCAGGCAATCATCTTTCGCTTCATTTAATTGCTCACACACAGCAGTTTCTCCTTGATGAACACCCGCAATGCCATTCTCCTGTGCACCATCCGCTTTTGATACTGTGGTAGACTCCAAAGGGTCATGCTTTCCATTCTCGATACCTGTAATCAAAGCACAGATGATGATGGTGGTTCAGAGATCACTTTCAATGTGCAGAAAATGCGTTGGTGAAAGAAAATTACTGTGAGTGGGTGTCATGACTGGATAAACTCGTGCTGAAAAACTGGTGGAATAGGTGCTGTGGATTGACTAGAGCTAACGGAGAAGAAACGTTTATATCACTGCGCTTGCCCAATCTAGATAAGACAGAGCAGTCTAATGCATTTCCAAATGGATGCATTCAAGAGAATTCTAGAAGGCCTGGCTATTCGTGAAAAGTAATTTGCCTAGCAGGTTAAGGGCAATTACTGAGTTTTCATGGTTTTGCGTATTTCAGCGAGTAATGATCAAATCCAAGTTTTGTTTCATCCAGTTCTGCAACCCACTGTAGTCTAGCTTAGGCTGATTTTTGATCTGAACATTAGGCAGCTGCCAATAAAGAAGATGTTAACAATAATACCTGCTAGTTCAACATCCTGCACAGGATCTGCCAATTCATCCGGTACTGCTGAGGGAGATATCCCAATATCTGGGTACTTGGACAGAAACGAGCATAGGGGCACACAAGACTTGCATATGAGCTCATCAAAGATAGGTTCACCGTCTTCGTCTCTTGGGAACTGCAACAAAGATGAAAACTTGGTCAGGTAACTAGCAGCTGAAGTGATTTGGTATATAAAATGTTTAGTTGCTTGAATTTGTGTTAACCATTTCACGATGTATCTTCTACTAATATTCTCAGTTTATATCCAAAAACTTAAGGTTGCTTCAAATTGCACAATTCGAAGCAACAATTTTCACATGACATGCTGAAATTTGAACGAACATCACGTGCAACTAGGGATGAGATAACAAGGTTAAAACAACCCATTGCATCTATGACACATGATTACACATTAGAAGTGACGAGTGTCCAATTCCCCTCAAGGTAGCTTGAATCCTTGTCATCTCAAATATTTTAAGCATGCCAAATGGGACCCTTGTAAGTGCCACTCCTTCATGTTCATTCCTGTTAATTAGGACTGAAAGTAAGGTTTGAATTGAACAAAACAAAGGTAAAATAGTGAACACTCAAATTTTCACCAATCAAAAAGAATCATTTCGTGTTGCCTCAACCTGTGCTGGCTCCAAAATACCCCAAAGAAAGAAGCATCGGCAAGCGGACCTGAAGAGAAGGCAGAAGTCCAAGATGAAGCTCATGAAACCAATCCTCGCAAATGCAACATTGCAGCATCTCGCCGAAGGCTTCCCCTTGCGGATCTGGATAGACACGGTGACATGTACAATACAAACCCTTGTAATTCTGGTTGTACATATTCTCAGCATTTTCAGTCTCTTTGTCCGCCTGCAGCTTGCAGATGCTTTCGCCAAACTTGGAGTTTCCACAATCACAGCGGAAATGCCGTCTGGTCCAAAGCTCCACTACCTGCAGAGAAAAGTACAATTTACGTGATTAGGGTTCATACAGACCTGTCACTCAACAAACTAGCATCAACCCACATGTATTACCACATCAGACTCAACTGTGGACAAGGCCTCAGCTGCACCAAGCAACTAGAGCCACTTTGCTAACTTGGCCCAATAGCCAGTGTCGGATATTAAATTAGCATATTGCATCCCAACACTATTGCATCCCCAAACTCGCAAGGTAACTTTTGGGAGTCAGAATTTCAAGCTAGCTTATAGTTTCTATTTGGATGGTGCAGACAGATTTAGCACTTCAAGCTATTGGTATTTGCACAATTAGTTGGGGAATAAAGTTAATCTGGAAATGAATCTAAATTCATTGCAGAAGTTAGCACCAATTTGCTGATCAACACAACTTGCGAAGCGTGGGCAAATGGTAACTAATTTCAGTTACCTAATTGACACTCCTTGATTGTCGAAGATCAATGTCACTATCATATTCACCAAGACAGTTTCATCACCGTTACTTACATGTAGGAAAATTCCTTCAAATAAGTCTAAAGATTGCATTGCATATACAACTGATTTGAAAAGATACTTACATCGTGTCCGTCATGGCAAGTTAAGGAGCACGCCGTGCAGAAACCTGCACCGCCGCTGGGCACACAAGTGAGGCACGAAAACACAGCCTGACGCTTCATATACCCCTGTTTGTAAGTGCACTCTTTGCCTTCGTCTCCTCCTAGAACCAGGTCTGCTTCCTGCAAAGAAACAACCATCACTGGTCCTGAAATTGCGTGATAAGAAACGTACATACTGCAGTGGCAAATTGCAAGAGGATTCTGGATTATGCCAGATGAGTACTCAAATTTCAAGTCCAATTTCTTTATGAGTCAAAACGTTTATAGGTATTTACCCTCCACTCAAAAGCAACGCTTCTACTAAATTCTTCAATGACCGATAATAGTACACATACTATTAATTGCACACCCCCAGTGTTAAGTGCCTCAACGAATTCAGAATTATGTTAAAGGATTTGAAACTTTTAACGACTATTGGTGATTGAGTCTTCATGAAAAACGGATCAGGAATCATGTATTCATGATGTACCTCCAAACTTTCATTAGAAACAAACGGCTCCTCTTCACAACACATCCACCACACATACTTATTCTCACTTGCCGTAAAAGTAACGTTTATCATACAAGAAAGTTTCATGCAATTCTAAAAAGACTTATTATGTGAATACAGAGCACAAGAAGGGAATCGACATTCTTACAATGTTATTGAAAAAAAAAATAGTTAATGGCATGAGGTCAATGGCACGTGTACCCTAACTCTCACACTAAACACGCTAGTCATGGCGATAACTCAGACAGATTGATCAAACATGAAAAGATATGCAAAATCTCCACATGACTAAATCGCAATGCAGCAACTCGTGCACATCCCTAACCAAGCCAAAGAAAGAAAAAGAAGAACCGATAGCCCCGGGCATGTCCACAGCAACATCCTTGCACATTAGCGGATTAAAATTGACACTGAAAGAGAATTAGGATGACCTAATGAATGGTCACCACATTCACATACAAAGAAACTTTGAGGACAGCAACTGGTGGTAACAATGTTAAACGGTGATTATCAAGAGGACTTCGAATGCTCGCTCAAGCAAAGTGAAACTGGCAACGATAGAGAGAGAGAGATGGAAAACAATTTTAACATTGAACACAGATCGGCATGGGGACATCCGCATTAAAAGTGTGAAACCCATTATTGTCGAAGAACCTGAAACCCTACCTTCCAACGAGTCTCAACATACGAAAGAACACTTCTCAATCCTTCACCTCGAACAACTATACTTCAACAACATCAACACTACATTACTAGCAAACGAAGTGGCACCAAAGCTCACTCACAACGGCTCTCAAAACCACAAAAAACATCGAAAACCAAAACGAAAGAAAATGATGAAACCGTTGAGAGATTGTCATCATATGTAAGAAGGGGGGAAGCAGAAGAACGCACCAGCTCCTCTTCCTCCACTCGTTCCATGTACTCCGCCAAAGTGCTCTCCTCACAAACCTCCTCCTCCTCCTCCATGTCCGCCATTTTGCAAATTCGCTACAAACAACAAAACGTTACAACAATTCGGACACAAGTTGGGCCGAAAATCAATTGCACTGAGCGCAAGAGAGAGATGGCATCGAAGCTCAAACTGCAAAATGAGAGAACAGAGCACTGGTTCTAACTTACTACCATTCCCGCCCAGTTGTAAGTACCTTCAACGTACCCCTACGAATACGAATCTAGGAATCCGTTGAGATACAATAACATGTCTCTTTTCACATTGACCTGTTTCTATGGGATTTCAGACAGGTCAAGATGTGATACTCTAGGGTTTTGTTCTGTGCTTATGTGGGGTTCAGAATTTGTTCATTGGCATTGAGTTCTACTGAGATCACGGCAGGAATTATTGGGACTGTTTGAGATTCGTGACTGATTGAGTTTTCTGTATAATGCGCATGTGGTTCTCGTTTGGAGAGAGATAGGGTGGTTTAGAAATGGAGGTGGAGAAGCCTGCCGAAGAATTCTCGAAAGAAGATCTGCGCAGGCAGCTTTACTCTTCTCTGCGCTCTACTGGCGTCCTCGACTCCATGAAGGTTTGCTGTTTCCCAAATTTTCTTGTGAACATGTGGAAGAGTGTTTGGCATGCTGTCAAGTTTGATTTTTCATGTTCATGTTTTTCTGGTTCATATCATTTTAGAGCAATGCCAGCCCCCACACTTTTTCACTGGAGCTGCATTGTAGTTGATAGTAATTACAGTTTTCTATAGTAGTTGTCTGGGTTCGAATGCTTTCATTCTTGAACTCGAATTGTCAAGATGTGAGGGGATCTATATGAGCAGCATTGACTGCAAAGAAGAGCCATACATAAGATATATTTCGGCTCGAATTAGGGCAGCTGATGTCTTTTTTAGCTCTGTTTTTCAATTTCGTGACTGGGTAGCTGATTCGTCTTCATGAGACGATAAAGCATCAGAATGAGCTGGAAGGCTGAGACGATATCAAGGCATGTTCTTGCAAGTGAAAATCATGGCAATCAAGGGTTTCTGTCAGTGTCTGATGCGCAATACTTTGCTTATGCATAATGTTCCTGAGAGAAGCTCGATTTGCCAATTCCAGGAACAATCCGGGTATCTAAGGTGTGCAGTACTATGACATCTGCTTTCTGTGACACACATCCCTTGCATCTTGAGTTCAAGAATTTTGTAGAAAGGACTCCTAACAACAGCCAATTGACTAACTTCCTGACAACAGCTCCCGAATTGACACTCGTGATGAAGGAGAATAGCTCCTTATTGCACAGCATCCTCAGCTATATTAATTGATCCAAATCTTATCCTTGTTTTTTAAATGTTGTTAGATGAACCACATAAGAATGTTATATGTCTGATTCTGCACTTGCTCTAATCACGCTCAATGTCAATGCAAGCAATCTTAGAAGACAAACGAAGACGCTTAATTTGAGGGTGATTTGAGCAAGTTGAAGAATGTGGCATGTTGTCAAATTTCGTTTTCCATTCTCTTCATGTTCATGTGTTCTGGTTCTCGCAGGGTCAGCTGAGAGCTCGACTGCTGGAGCATTTGAGGCATCACAACGGAGAGTCGATAGAGGTGAAACGGAAGCAGGGGCAGCCTTCCTTGACGGAGAGACTGTTGAACAGCTTGTTTCTGGACTATTTGGAGTACAATGGATTCACCTTCACAATTTCCGTCTTTATGCCGGAAAGTCAAATGAATTCATGGCGGCCGTTCGCGTATCAAGAGATGCTGGAGCTCCTGCACTTGGATCCTTCCTCTGATTTGCATATTCATCTCAACATTGTAACGTGCTATCTTCCTTTTCTCCTTTTCTATCCTCAGTTTTGGATGATGAATTGCAACCCTGGGTTCAGTATTATGAAATCAACATCCGAGGATCATTTGAAGGAATTTGCAGTGGAATGGGCCCTCTAGTGCTTCATCCCCTATGATCACATCATCCTAAATTACAATCCATGCGTTCAACATTGGTCCCCCAGAAGAAAAAATAGTCAGTACACCTTTGTGATTGTTGTCATTATGTGTTGATGGCACAGTATGGCTCATTCTTCACCTAAATCTCAGGTAGCTGTTTCGGAAGCTTTTGAGAGCTTGGGGTTCCATGCTTTTCCCAATTGTTATCAATTAGTGGACTATTTTCAAGTTATTGACGGAACAGGTGATGTTGGATGAGCAGGGTGGACAGGAGAGAGTGTGTCTAGCCCACCAATTGGTGACTGTGTTGCAGCGGATGGGGCAGCGCAATTGCATCACGGAAGTTTCGACGCAGACTTCACCAGCAGCCGATGTGTGCAAGATCGCCACACGATCCTCCTGCACGAGTTCTAAGGATCTTGGTATTTCTTCGGAATGGGAACAATGAGCATGTAGAGGCCTCCTCATGATACATAGAGATGCTTCAATATGATCACTATGATCATGAGGACCTCTTAATGAATCATGAAGAACATACTCATTATGATGTTGTCTAAAAGTTCTTAAGAATTGTCTAATTTTACTGAAGAACCTGTTAACAATAGAACCTCTGCTATTCGTAGATCCCCAATGGACTCCTGTTCGAAGCAGTCTTAGTTCCAGTATTCAACTCGAGGACATCATACTGAACATGTAGTTTGACTGAATCCCTTTACCTAGATTGACAACCTCATTCGTTTTACAAAATCCATCGTCTGCCTGGCACAGAGAGATCAATGAAGGAGGTCGAAGATGCATACATTCGAAAGCAAGAAGCGCAGAGAGCATTACCCTACCGCTCTCTCGAGGACAAGATTACCATCCTACACCAGGAGTTTGATGCCAGAGTGAATGCTGAGGTGGCATTGCAGGTTCGCGATCCTCTTTTGTAGCTCCGATTATGGCTATGAATCCTGGTATATCTTGTTGCCAATTGCAACTTACAACCCCAAGACAGATCTTATCCTGAACTGTTTGGAACATGAAACTACTTTTCTGATAGCTCTCATATGATCATCAGGTTAATCGTCTTCGAGATTACGAAATAAATGCTGCTAGAATGGATGAGGCCGCACGTTACCGCAGGTACACGTGTCATCAATTTGATTAGTACTGCACGGTTTCAGCGTTCATGGCCTAAGTGATAATTTTCTACCTGAACTGTAGAGCTGACCAATTATAAATTCCAGATTAGAGGTTGTCAGAGTGTAATTTCAGGCGTGTGATTCTGTGGAATGTTTCCAAATCCAGATACGTGGGATTTTGATCCCCATAATGTTGACTCAATGTACAAGCCTCCGCGTTGAGATCTCGAATGACGTTTTCCAAATTGACTCCATTCTAGTGCAAAAGTCTTGAACTTTAACTTCTCTATAAGGGACCCACTGAAGGTAGTGATTGAGAATTGTGTTCCAAAACTCTACAATGGGGTTAGTTTGGTACAAGAAGGATTGTGTTGTTCCGAATTTAGTAACAAACCTCCAAATTGTGAAGCAGGAATTGAGAGACCTGACTGTGCCCATTGAAATCTTTAAACTAATAACAATGGTAGAGCCGATTGCATCTACATTGTTTCCATTACATATGTTTCTCACACTGTGAATCTAGTTCTGAGACTCTTATTGAAGGGTTAGGGGAATTCGTTGTGTTCACACGTTTTTTGTACTATTTGCGCACAGGCAGTTAGCTAGAGATCGAGAAGAGTTGGAAGATATTCATAAGTCCCGTATGGACCGTATCAAGGCCCGGGAAGAGTCTCTTCTGGAGCGTATGCTGTCCAAAGAAAAGGTTCAGCTTTCTGGTTCTCCCTGAACTCCCTGAAGGTTCATTTGCACTCACTTTCTTTCTTAAGTCCAGGTCAAAGTCATTGACGCAAGGGACATGATTTTCGTTTCACTGACATCTTGTGGGGTTATTCCGAACTCAAGAATCTGCAAATCGGTGGTTGGCTTTAGACCTAATACTACAGACTCGTTGTAGTGAATTGCGAGAGCTGCAAGTCACTGGCTGCATTTGTAGGAGCAAATTCAGGAGTCTTGTTTTTTTCCAGAAAATGCTAGATACAGTCACTTCTTGAGTGTAAATGCCCCTTGATACATCTTTGACTACGTGCTCGCCTTCGACCCTGTTATATCATTCCACGACTTATTCCTGTCAACGAACGCTGACTCTTCAGGCAATTGAAGCATCAGCTTATGAGCAACGTCAAAAGATACTAACTGAGATTACCAGTCTCCGAGAACGTGAGAACAAGCTCAGACAATTCAAGGAATCACAGGTTTGGCTATCATGTTTTCAAGAATGAAACGTTGTGATTCAATGCAAATACTTCCTGCAATCTTTTCATTTTCAAGCAATCATGTTATGTGCATGATATTCAGTAGGATGCTTACAAATGCTGCCTATCCTTTTGTTTGTTTGACGTTATAAGCAGGAGCGTCGAGAGGAGAAGTTGGACGCGAGAGAGCTGTCGCTAAGGGCAAACGAAGAGGAGGTGGTGCGCGTGCGCAAAACTCTCTATGCTCAAGCTGATGAAATCGCAGCCTTGTGTGTTCCCTTTCCCTCTTCTCTATGCCTATGACTCTTTGATTCATTCTCTATATTGCTTTGTGTTGTGATTCAAGTGGGAGGTGACATCCGTCAATCTTAATAGGGAGTATCAGTATCAGCATATTACACTTATGGCGTAACTTTTCTTGAGATTGAATTCCAAATTTTGCTAGAATTAGTTTGAGATTGTTTTAAGTATCCGAAACACCCTTCCTTAATCAGGTATTCTCTAGCTACACAAATCTCAGATTTTGACCACTTTCATTTAAACTTTGCGCTGAATGTGATTTACAGACTCACAGATCCACAAACTTGAATTGATAGATAGATTACTCGATTGAGGGAGGTGTTGCAGCTTTTCCGAAATAGACGCTAAAGATGTCTTGAATTGTAATCGTACTTTAGGAGGAGGAAAGAGCTAGAGGAGCAGTACAAGGAACTTTGTGGATGCCTCCAACATGATCGAACTGTGCTCGAAGGTAGTTGACCTTATGTCTTATATGAATTATATTCCTATCATTATTTGAGGGCGATACGTCTAATGTTTCTTGGTATTGTTTCTAATTCTGTTTGCAAATTGGACGGAAATGGTCTACGATCTCAGAAATCCATATTCTTTAGATCGGTGGAATTTGGGAAAATTCGCAGGCTTAGTTGAGGCTGTGTTTTGAGAAGCGCAATATTGATTTCTTCGACTGAAAACTTGAGCCCAGATGAACATTATATCTCTAAGTATCCTAGGTTTTAGATGTCCAGGTGTCAGTTGGCCAGCTCAAACCTTCTAAGCACTTCAAAATCCTAGTTCTCGAAGCACTAGGCTCTTGAAGTGCTGAATTCAGCGTTTTGAGCACTTGAATGTTGCATTTTTTGCACTCTGATATCTGCCATTTCAACAAGTATTACCAGTCAGCTGGCATCATTCTTTATGTACTGAATCAGAATGTTGTGAACTCTGGATCATAGTAAGCGGTGTTCACGTATAACAATGTCTGACTCATGGCCAGCTGAACGAGAGCAGATGAAAGAGGAAAAAGTAGCCATGGCTATTGAGCTTGCTGCATCAAGGAGTGACAAAGAGCTGATAAAAGCGCTTCACCATCGTCTGAGAGTGGAGGAAGACCAGCGCTTCAATCTCGTCAAGACGACCAGAGAGGTTATTGACCCTTGCATCAACAGGAATGTCCGCAATGCAGTCAAATCACTTTAATCTTACCACCTGGGGTCCGAACTTTTCACTCTGACATAGTTTGAATGTGCGCAAGAGTGCAAGATATTCTATAATGTCAAAATAAAGTGATTTGAGTGTTCATTTGTATTAAAGAAATTTATGTCCCTACACCACTTGCAGCTGGAGGCGACGTTGGAGGAGAAATTGCAGCAGCGAAGGTCATCAGCTCCGACACCGGTTAATGTTTCAGACCAACGGTTTGTTTTTTCAGCTTTCATCGTTGTTTCCAATGAAACTACATTGTGTCAAGCATTTTAAAATTATGTCATAGGGAGATTGATCATGATGAGCATGCTTCAATCGTTTATGCAATGAACTTCCTATGGTCTACTTTCAAGATTTTGTTGTCACTATGAAAAATATTTAATTCCCGGCTTTCTTCAATGCCAATGAAGTGAATAGAGAGATGTCTCCCCATGATTGACTTACTTAATTGTCACCTACAATCCCCATGATTGATGTCCAAAATCACAGAAAAGTTCAATTTGACTATAACCCTGTTATTCCTTTGCTCATCACATTTTAATATTTATTGACGATACCTGAACAGCAGGTATCAATCGTTGTAATTCTCAAAATTTATGAGATAGCAAAATTACTTATGTGAGTTCACTCGTTACATAAATCATTCTAATTTCGTTTGCTGGGAGTAAATTTCAGTTTGGAAGAGCGGTTGCGGGAAATGCAGTCTGAGCTTGAGCAAGAACGATTACAGCGACAAGCAAGCGAGAAAGAAAGAAAGACACTTGAACGTAAATTACAGCAGAAGGTCAAACGGAATCATATAAATCGTTCATCAAACGTTAAGAAACTCACATTGCACATGCCACTGTGACATGATATTCATCATATCAACTGATAGATGTGTCATTCATAACCCCTAAGTGCCAAAACTAAAATAGAAATTCCACTTTAGAAGTAAGCAATCGAATATAATGCCTTCGAAAATATATTTTTATCATCCATTCAGATTTATCCAGATAGTCACGAGTACCATCATCATCATTTGCTCCGAAAGTTAGGATGAATCGGCTCGTCTCTGCTGAACACATTCTCAAAGTGTTGTGCAAATCGCTCGCAAATGATCCAGTAATTCATGCAGAAAGTGGAGCTGGCAGCAGTACGGGCCCCGCAAGGAGAATGGATCACAGAGCACAAGAATCTCATCGCCACCATTCACCAACAAGATGTAGAGCTTCAGAAGAAGGTTCCAGCTTCTCTCTTCTGCTTTCCTCTTTCACTGAGATTGTATTCGAAAGAGTATGAGATATTTTGTACCCTCATAGGTTTCTTAAGACAAGCTCATGTGAACATCAGTGTCAAATTTTTTATAGTTTACTTCTCGTAATACTAGTAGCAAAGATGAAAAGGTGTCACTATCGAGAACAATAATGAGTTATCGAGGAAATAGCGATGCTATGAGAAAAAAACAGTAGTTGAGAGGAATAGTCCCAACGTTCATAAAGCAAGCACATTTCTTCTCTAATGAATCTAGAAATGACTGACAAATAGCTGTTACTGATCTTGTTAGGCTTCCTGCACAGAAAATCTTTCTCTCCCAGCTGAACATGTATGTTAACACCAGTTGTGAATTCTTAAGGGATTCTGATTTTTTTCTGAATTAAACTTGGGATGCTTCTGATTGCTTCGTGTTCAACTTTACTGGAAACAGGAAACGAACCTACAACTGATGGAAGTTGAAATAGAAAAGCTGACAGCTAGGCACAAGAAGCTCCTTCTGAAAATTGACCATCTTGACAAACTCGTGAAGGAAGCTGTATTTTCTACTGCCGCGCACTCCTTTTTAATAATTCTTACACGAAACATTCCGCATGCTGGTTGGTTTTTATACAAGAGAATAATCAGTCTTCAAAAAGAGTGTGATTGGTACTCAAATTCCCTTCCACTTCAGCTGGTATTGGTGGTGAATGTAGCAAGAGGAGAAGGACCGCGCAATACATGATTTGGAGATACTTCAAGACCGGCACAAGACCACCGAGGGGGAGCTGCTTGAAACCGTCACGCTCCTAAGAAAGGCTAAACAAGGTACAAGAAAATACTAGTATGCTATTCTCGTGCGCTTCAAATTTTATACGGAGTACTAGATAACCATTCGAGAGTGAGCATGCTGAAGACGGTAACGAATTTGGAAACCTATGTGCGTACCCTCTCACATGTGCTGATGATGACAGCAGAGAGGGTTATATTTTGAACTAAACTGTATTGCATATGGCTATGGTTGTCGAACCTAGTCCTGGTCCTGGGTTTTGTTCGAGATGAGAATCACCTCAAGGTACTATGTCATTATTCTCCAAGTAAATGTCATATATGCGTAGTATGCTCTATTGAAAACATTCCTTTGTCGTATGGGTTTTCGACTGACGAGGTGGTTTGCTTTGAATATTCCCAGCTCTGGAGACCGAGCGATTGGATCATTGTGCACTGCAGTCCCACAAGAAGACATTAGTCCCTTCAATCAGGTGTGTTCAATATTTGATCCCTGGAAATTGTTCAATTACAAGCGGAAGGAAAAAGCATGCCTTCATCGTAAGTTTTTTATCTTGGCATCTCTCTAGAGGTTTTACTTACTCAAATTGTATGCCTGTTTACAAAAGATGGTATGCTTAAATTCATCTTGCAATGTGCATGCAACCTAAAGCAAGCAAACAATGGTTTCCAAAATTATGTTATTTTGTTACCGTAATTTGTTAACATTCTTGAAGGGTTGTTTAATATTTCCCTTGGCCGCCTCACTCCCTGAAGGAATATATATTTCTTACACAATTGGAAACTACTTGAATTCAAGATTAAGTAATGATTGATTGTTCAAGTGAATTTCAAAGGAGGGTTCTAGGGGTCCTATATTCTTGCTTCACTAAGGGACCCATTCTAGGTTGTTAAAGATCTTTATGAGCTCTTGTACCGTGGTTTCAGCTATTCTATCAAAAAGCCAGACCTACTTTCTGTAGAGAAATATTCAAGAGCTCTATGAAGTCCAGTTGTGTCTGAATTTACTCACTGTTGTTTCTTGTCGATCAGATTTGTTGCTACTTCTTGGTTTGACATTTTGGCAAAAATCGATGTTGACAGTGCGGACCCTCCAAGAATTTGCGTCTCTAAAGACAAGCATGAGCAAATCAACAGTTTATTCGAGCCTAGACCAAGTGCCGATGAGATAATTAGAAAGAAATGGGAATCCTTTCGAAAGGTAAGTTGCTCAATATGGCTACTTGAAAATTTTCTGAACAGAAATAGTTTTCCCTTCTGCTGCTTGAACTTGAAAGGGTGGTCCGCAACTATCCTTTAATCGTTCACCAGCTGTATAGGTCTATACATATGATATTTCAATCACTGATATTCTGAAGTCTGACCAAGCTTTTTTTTTATCTTACCTCTTATCGCAAACAGAAGCCAAGGCGAGAATCACATGATTTGTGGACACATGTACTGTCAGATAATGCAGCAAAGAAACTATCTCAAAAGCAGGACCTTGCACGCATACCAGTCAATTGTTTCCCGACTTCCACAATTTCAAAGCCTCTCTCTACAGGTGACATTCCTCTCCGTGGTTCTTTGAAAAGTCAAGGGACTTTCACTTCATTAAATGCATTTAGCTATTTGAGTGAACGAGGTCTTGTTTAAAATCACGTCCTCTACTCTGCCATATTTTTCTTATTGAGTTAGTGTCCATAAGATTCATTATTAGAGGCCCACCTCCGCTGCCGCCTAGTAATCTGATAGAACTCTTGTTTGGCTCTTTGCTATGTAACTACTGGTACGATACCGACCACCATGAAATTATACATAAAAAAACCAGGGCAAATATAAAATGACTTCTTACAATAAAATATATTAAGATATCACACAAATAAGATTACTAAGTAATAATAAAAACAAAGCTTTGAAATTGGCTTCTTCAACCTTTTTGATGTTCGTTAGGAGGATTTGTGATGCAAACATCAAAAACACATTAAAGAAACCATGCTTTATGACTCATCCATTCTTAAAATAGGCTCAACAAACTACATTGTTGATTCTTATTCTCAAAGTCAAAGATGTAGGCTTACAAAGGTTAAATTTTTTATGTAAATAATATTCTATGCATTCAAGTAAACATGAACACTACATTTCATTCTATGCCAATATATGCATTTCAGACTTTGGTTACCACCTCTTGGAGATGCATGGTGATGGCTCAATTATGGAGTCAGATGGGAAGCCCAATTGGAAAACCAACGGTGACACCAAGAGCTATGATTTGAATAGTTGGAACGTCACAACAAGGGAGGAATTCGGCACAAGCATGGTGAAAGGAGGTATCACATCCGTCACCAAAAATGAAGCTCTAATAGGAGCCATGGTTACCAACTCCGTTCAGGACATTTGTACAAGCTCCTGGGATGGTGAACGTAACAATGAGGATGAAATTCCTAGTTGGAAGAGGACACCCCTTCCAATAGTGACAAGACCTAGCAACTGGAATAATGGCCATGAAGAATTGAAGAATAAGGTACTATAGTAATTACCCACTTTTTGGTGCTTTAAGCATGTTGGGAGGGAAATGTGCTGGGAATGTTATTTGAAAAGATGAAGTTTTGATATTTTATCTGTTATAGAGCTTCACTGTTATGGATATACAAAGTGAAACTATGGGAGTGCCTGTTTTTTGTCATCTAGAGAGGCTACTTTCATATTCAATTGAACCCTAGATAATCACCTGATATTGGACACTAATTAGTGCAGGCCCTCACAATTGACAATTTTGCATCCAATACATTTTTTATCAACATTATAAGGTCCCTGCCTTGATTACTTCCTACATTCTTGAGTTTTCTTTAATTCCATGACAAGTTTTACCGGTAGCAAGCATCCAATGGATCAACTACACTTTTGCTTCACGATGAGTCAGGAGGACAATTTGGGCCTATATTTAGGGATTGAAAGGGTTATGTAATTTTGTAAGAACTGTTGCACACTTTTCTGAGGAATTCCCTTCCATGTACTAGGGACAGACTCAAGTGACTGAATTGACCGTTCCTACCTTGTGTGCAGAGCATTGTCACAAGCCATCAGAATGAGTTTGTAAGCAGTGTTTATAGCATTACCAGAGATGCAGAAAACGTGTGGAACCTGGGGCACTCTGGTGATCATAACCACAGAGATGGAATACACAGTCAAGGCGTGGTACTCTTCCAAGGGGAAGAAAAGACGGCCAGAGATCATGACTGCGAAGAACTACTCAGCAGTTGGCAGAGCGTGGAAATCACCGCTGAAAACCACATGCGACAAATTCACAGCCCCTCTGCAACTAGTATTCGGGGTATGGAGAATTCACTAAAGGAGATGAAACCACTTGAAGCTCACCGCATGGAATCATTCGAAGGCGTTCAAACGACTGTAACAGCTCAAATAGACACTGCAATAAGTACGAGTGAAATCAAGTGCGAGGGAGGAGTACCAAATTTCTGTACAACAGACATTTCTGAACTAGATAACCAATTGAGCGTCGGGAGATCCGAGACCGATATTGGACTTAATCCTCTCCTTGAGACTAAATCCGGACATTTAGATCTTGAAAATCTACAGGTCTCTGAGAGCATGGGCGAGGATGGGGGTTGTGACTCCGGAGGTTCATCCTTTCCAATCGCAAGGCATCATGTGATGATGGAAGCAACAGGAGAGGGTTATGATATTCATGGGCATGAGGTCTCAAAAGAGCAGGATTGTGCCACAAGCAATGATGGGAAAGAGGAAGCTCAAACCAATGTGCATGAATTTAGCATGACAACTGATATTCAGACAAGCATGGGAAACGCAGGCTTCAAAGAGGATCCAGGAAACCCATTGGATCCAGAAGAGAACGCTAATAGTCAGCTCAATGAAATGCCTTCGGAGGAGAGAACGAGTGCGGAAACAACTGCAAATCATAAAGAATCATTGACCGCGAATGAAATTGACTGCGACACCCAAAAAGACGATGCGGACGTGCAGGAAGGAGCCGAAAATTCTTGGAGTCTGTATTTGGGAGAAGAGGAGGAAGATACAAGAGAGAATTCTGAAGCAGAGGAAAGTTTGAGCCAAGATACTACACCTTCCTGTAAATGTTTAGCGAGTTTGAAACGTGACCTGGAAGTGTTGGAAGAGACCACACAAAGTGCAGATGAACTGCTGATGAGCAATAGATGTGATCCTCGAATGGATTCTCAATCTGAAGGTGAGCAGCACGAAACTGCCACGGAGGAACTTAATATACTGGAAACGAAGCCTGAGACGGATATCATACGCCTGTCAATTCAGAGTGTTGACAGTAAGCCTTTAAAATGCGAAGATAATCAACATGCCAGCAGCACTGAAAGTACCAGTAAAGCTGTTGAGGAGGGTAAGACAAAACAGGAAACTCATGAAGATGAAACAAAAGAAATGGATGCAGATCTGTTGGTCCCGAGTGATCTCGTGCCATGCGAAGCTCATGAACCTGTGAATCTGACAAATGAAGTTAACCAAGTTGCTATGGACCTAACTTCCTTGGTCAATATCTCAATCCAGAGTGAAGAAACAGACTCAAGGCATAGTCCAACAGTTTCCATCAGTGACGGTGATTCTGCACAAGACCCTGACAAAGATTTTAACAAACTTATGAGATGTCTGGGCCTTAGCAAGGACGGACAACAGAAAGGCTCAAAGAAGAAGGAAGACGAGCCGTTGTCCCAAAAAACCCTCTGTCTGAATTCTCAAAACGAAGATTTGGAAAGTTCGATGCATGAAAATGCTGTCCCGGCAAGTGGGAAAATGAGTGGCCTACCAGAGTTAGGTGAGCTACTATACAAGCAGGAGAAGCAAGCTAGGGAGGAAGACCACAAGAACCTGCCAGGCTCCCTGTTGCAAGATTCTGCTCAAGATCCACCTGAAAAAGTGGAAGTTAAAGGTAACAAGAACGCCAATCTCGACTACCCACAAGCCTCTAAGCCACACGATCATGACAGGTATGCATTCGAAACATTACGAAGTTCCATTGTAATGAGAAAACAAGAACTGTCAGAGACTGCGAAAGAAAGTCCCAGGCACGTGGATTGGATGGGTACCCCCAAGAATCACCCAACTCTTGCACTGGCCATAAGGAACAATCAATTAGTGAAACTTGAAAAGCAAGATGAGATAGAGAAAACTCCCCGTTCCTCGTTCCTCAATCTAAGGCACGTAGAGGCCACAATGAACACAAGTTCAACTCAAAATGAAAAGCAATTCAGCAAAGAAACTTCCCGCTTGGTCGACAGTAGTTCAAACATTCAACAAGCGCCAGAAACCACTCGTACTCCACGTCCGTGCGGAGAGACTCATTCAAGTAGTGAAGAATCGATCTATCAAGGTGACAGCTTTGAGGAAGATGAAGAAGAAGAAGATGAAGGTGATCAGGGACCCGCTTACTCAGAAGAAAGCTGTACAAATGCAGCTCTGGGGAAGTCCAGTGACCAATCTCTAAGCCTGGAAACAAGTGAACTATCGTCATCCAGAAGCAAACCCAATGTCGAAAGCAATGAATCGAGAAGCGCCGAAAGGTCATCTGCAAACTGGGAGGGCGAGTCAGAACATGGCTCCTACAGTCCAGATGAGGACGACACAATAGCTTTGCCTGTGTAGGTTGTTGACAACTGCCGATCACAGGGGACAACAAATGCACTGGCGATCCAACAAGCAGATAGCTGAGCCCTTGGCTATAATGAAGTACAAATTATGTGATTAATACGGTCGCAACAATTCAAGGATGCCTATGACAAACATTTACTGACCTGGTCTTTTTGGTTAGTGGAGACGAGTACCACAAAACAGAATCGTCAAAGAGATATAGCTGAAAGAAGACTGCAAAAATAATAATTTGCAATTAGGAAAAATCAAGAGTGAAGCAAGGGGGAGCGTCACAGAATTGCATCAGAATAAAATTCAGAACTTGAACAATGAAAATTACCCGATATAATTACTGACACGTAACTACGCCCAGAAAGGTGTCAATCATGATGTAAGTTTCGAAAAAGACATGTGCATAAGCATGTGGAATATTTAAAAAGCAAAAGTGCCAAGCATTATACAGAAATGTTGAGCATGACTTATCATGCTTCACATTAACTCAGACCATGAGAGCAGTACAGCACCGTCACATAGCAGAGAAGGATAAAAAGAACAACGGGTTCCTATGCACTACTTGATCAATCAGGCAGAGCAGTTCCACGCTCCAAGTTGTTCTTGATTTCCACAGTGTATTTTCCAAATGCTCTTTCGATCTTGCGATTGAAGTGCTCATTCCGATCATTGATGGAATCGATATCTCGTTCATCATGAAATTTGCGACGCCGACTGAACTCCTTCCGATTTTTCCCTCTATCTTCCAGCTCTTTCACCATCCTATCAATGTTCGCTTCCGGTAACTCAACTTGCTGCACATAATTAGAAGCAGAAATTGAGCACAAGTATTACCCTCTACACAAATACCAACATTCAATCTGCGATCTTACTTTCAAGTGCCAAGAACAACGTCACAAGTAAAGGCATGAGTCCTCTTTCATTTGAGAAAATGATGGCATATGAGACTCATTTAACCAGGATACAGAAAGTGCTACATAAAATTAGTATAGAAGTTGCAACCATGACATGAATGCCGTAAAACAGATCGATAATGCAGTGGTAATTCAATACCTTTCCGTACTGAAGACTAGCCCCGTCACGGAGGAAGTCAGGATCTGTTGCACGTGCCTGGGCGTACTCCTCATGATTTACTTCGATGTTCTTAGCCCGCTTCTTATACCCATTATACAAGGACTTTTGATTGAACACTGCCAAAAAAATCAAATCAGTTTGATAAAGATTATTCAATACGTCGTTCCCCGAAATGGTGCAAGATGCCAAAGATCAAACTAGCGGCAATAAAATCAGACTGCAAAAAGCTTACCGTCCCATCCAAATGGTGCAGGTTTCTTTTCCCACTTCTTGTACTTTGTCTCAGCATCTTCTTGGGTGTCCAGCATATAAGCCTTGGACATGTCAAGACCATTGGCTTCCAGCTGCTTCCCCACTTTTCTCTTCTTCTCTTCAAACCACTTCTGCTTAGAAACGCCCCGAGGCTCTTCAGGAGCATCCTCACGCTTCTTCTCAGCTACTATCGCAAGCTGGTTCGCCTTTCGTGCCATATTCTGTGCAGAAAAAACTATGTCAGCATGTTTTCAGGGTAAAAATAAACATAACGGTAGCTAAACCATGATGCAAGAGGAGAAAAAAACAACTGAAAATGGTTTCAGAATCTCATTTTAAGGTACCGCATTCCGAATCTAAAATCAAGTAAAGAGTGGAGCACACACATCATAATTTAAGACACAACAATCGATCTCACCATAAACTTTTCAAGTTAAATCATGTAAAGTGAGAGGATTAGGACCTTCTAAATCCAATACCCAGCTTACCAGCTTCAAACGCAAATCAAAGAGCTTCTTCTGAGTAGGTGTCATTGCGTCATAGGCTGCAGGGTCGATTGCCACGTCCTCTGTTTCTTTAGCTGGAGTCGACGCATCCTGTTCCGCGTCTGTTGGCTCAACAGCGGCCGCTTCATCTCGAGGTCTTAAAATTATCCTAGGTTCAGCTTCCTTGCCGAATGCTGTTGGTAATTCGGCATCTCGCTGCCTAACTGCGACAGCAAATCCACACAACTTCAGCACCAAGCAGGACGGAACCTAGCAATGACAAATGCCAGAACTTATACCATTCATTCTATTCAGTGCTATCCATGATTTAATGTGCTTTTAACATAACCAAAAATAAACTTTTTCTACTTAAACAGTGCACTTAGTTTAACCTTAGGACCTATGAAAATGAGGAACGAGAACATTTTAAACTAATAATCACTCAATCAAGATCCAAAGCTCATTAAAATGGTTTTCCAAGCTTATCTATCAAGATGTACTCTAATACATGGTATTCCAATTAAATAGCTTATCCATCATGCACTAAATAGAACAAACCGTGTAGCTTTTCCAACTAAAATGAAAAGACGGAAACTCGGAATAACATGGTTTATTGATACGCCAGTGCAATCCATGCTTAAGTACAAAATCAAAACTAGAAAGCACGATGCCCAGACCTCAAACCCTAATCGCGGAAGACAGGCGAAAACGAATTCCAAATCTCCTCAAACTTACCATCAGCGGCAACGCCTCCAGCAGTGCGCCCTTCCGCAATGACCCGAAAGCAAAACTCGCTACACTCGTGATAAGGATTTCTAGAGTTGCGGCAAGCGGAGTGCGACTTGGGAGCATCAGCAGTCGCCATGTCCGCTCTCAAGCACCAAAGGTCCAATTCACGAGTACGCAACACCGAACAAAAACACCTTCAATCGCAAACCATGATCGCCTCTCACAGTACGAAAAACATCAACGCAATTGCCTCTCCATAATCCGCCCGAAGTAACACCAGCATCGTCACGACAATTCAGGCCCTGCTCCCTGCAGAGTATAACCCATGCTCCCAGGAAACAAACCCTAATTTCAACAATTGGTTAGTCCTTCCCCTGCCTCGTTAGTAAGTTACTTACTTTTACTTTTCGAAACTTCTTATTTTTTATTATCTTTATTTATTGGGAGAGATTATGGCAATGATTTTTTTTTTTTTTAACAAATGGGAGACCCATTGCATTAAAAAGAAAAAACCAAGTACAAAAACAGCCAAGCCCAAAGCTGGTCAAAGTCCAAATGTTGTGAAGCCCAATAAAAACAAGAAATGTATTAAAAGCAATATTAATAACACCTGGCCCTATAAGGTAGAAAAACTTGTTCCCAACCAGGAATCAATACCTGACCTAGAGGTGCCCCTATTTGTAATCACAGCTTAGAACATGTTTTGTACTCATTCTTAAAGTTGGGACCAGTAAGATCATGTCCTAAAGTATGCAAAAAATAGCAAGGAAAAAAGAAGTAAGAAGCTGATTTTTGAGTGATCGGAATTGGAAGACTCTAGTGATTGACTTTGCGTTCGAAACACTTTTTGGCTCTTAAAATTCACAATAACTCCAATTTGGGGAATAAAATTACAAAAAAATTTCAGTCCCAATATTTCTTATCTTCCTACATGGGGAAAAATTTACATCACTCATTTTGCTCATCATCTACTCCAAAATTCCTTAAGTAATTGTGTATGGTTGTTTCTACCTTAGATGATTAATATTTTTTTTGGCATAAGACCTTTGAGGACCGCAACAAGGACTAACACGGCACAACATCCATGGCAATCCGGCTTAAAAAATTCCAACATATTATATACCATAGGTATTCTTGTCAAAATACAAGTAGAAGAACAAACAAGCCCACCAAACAAGCAAAGTTAGCATATAAGTACTTGAACTGAGAACCTTGAAGATTGAACCAAAAGTCCCTAGCACATATTCCATCATCTAGTGTAGTTTAGGGTTACTTCAGTCCAAAATGATTACTATTTCTTGCATCTAAAATAACAATAATCATTAGATTATAAGATTATTGTAGCAATATAAAGTCAATAGTTACAAGGCAAAATGAAAATGATAGATGTGATAAAATCAATAGTAGCATGTTGGGGCCTATCATTCTAAAACCCTAAAGATACCTGCATTCAGCAAAAAATGAATGCACCTTGATTAAATTTGATTGAAACTATTTAAATACTATATAAACCTAGTAATTGGGATCAACAAAATATATTTCTAAAAGAATGCCAAATTTTATAGATTTTTTTTTCTAAATTATAACTTTGAAAAAATGCAAAAAAACAATGAGTTATTCAAGAAGAAAACTCCGTGTGCTAAAATTCAAATAACACAATATTGTATGTATTTCAATTGTATCTTATTTCCCTAAAAGAAACTTAAATTTAAATTTAAATTACAAAATATTATTTCTCATTGTAGCCTTCTTTTTTTGACAAAATTCTAAATTATCCTAATATGTATTTTAATTGATATAGTTCAATGTAAATATTAAGCTTTGCAAATTCCTAAACAAATAGAGTTCATTCAAACATGAATTATTTTATAAAATCTATTATATAGTGGCTTGACTTAACCCCTAAAGGACCATTGCCCCTTTGGGAGACAAATGCATTTTCTGGTAGGTACCTACGAGCTGAAATTTTCTCTTGATTTTTTTAAATTTTTTTGGAAGATAGAAAAACTGATAAGCTTTGTGGTAATGTAATTTTTTTTCACAATCAGTGCTTGGAAAAAAAAGGTATGACCAAATAAGCTCAAAACAAAGGATGGCGGGCAGCAAAAAAAATGGACAAAAGTTTTAATTTTTTTTTTAATATTTTTTTCTCATAGATTATATTTTTGTCTATTTGAAAAGCTTTGATTCATTTCATTTGGATTTGTTATGAGAAAGTTATGGACATTCTTGTTTTTTGAGCAATTAGAGCACCTTCTTGAAAAAAAAACCCTTCTAGGATGCATTTTTGAATGCAATTTTTCAAAATGTTTAGGGTTTTTTTTTTGCATGGTTTATATTACTTGCTAGAAAATCTCACCATTGGGATTAGTGCATTTTAATTCCATCTAAAATATATGAATATTTTAAATTTTCAAATTGTAGGATCTTACATTTAACTCGTATGAGAGTGTGTGGAAAATTACATTCAAATTTTTTTATTTTTTGCTATAGAAATGGCAGTTTGAGTGTTTTTTGGAAGAAAAAGGGCCGTGGTCCTTTAGGGGTTAAAGATCAACACCAAGGGTGTATTCAAGTGTAACAAAAAAAATTATTATTCACACTATTCTTCAAAGCTACTCATATTCTCTTGGAGAAATCTCAAATTAATTAGATTGTTTTTGTCTAATTTTGTTAATTTATATTTACTTATTTATTTATTAAGAACTTCAAATATTATATAATTATTACAAATATAGTGTAGTCTACACTATTTTCAAATGGTGTGATTGTCATCCAACTTTCATTCAACATTCATCCCATTTTATTTGAGAAACTCTAACACTAATATACTACAAAGTATTAAAATTCATGCAATAATTGTATTATTTTGCATAATTATTTTTTTTTATTTTCACAAAAAATTCGTCAAATTGATTTGCATTTTGGAGCACACAAAATAAAAAAATATTAATTTTTGGATTAAAAAAAATTAAGAAAAATTTATGATCAATTTTTTTTTATCTTAATATTTATTATCTTTTCAAACTATAATTTTTAAGTCATTGTTTAGATTGTAGAAAATTTATTATCTTCATATATGAAACATTTAAAAAGTCTAAATTCTTTACCATAAGTGAGAACTTATTATTCAATTTTTTGGTTCTTCAAATTTTAATTGTTTTCTTCTCTATATAATTGAATCATTACAGTAAACATGTTTCAACATCAAAAGCTAAAGATCTAAAAAGTTTGGATCTTGTATATACTTCGTATAAGAACTATCACATTGAAGAAAAAAAGTTAAATTTATTTAACAAAACACTTATACTGCTAGAATTTTTATTAACCCTTGACACCAAGAAATATCAATAAGTTCATCAAAGTTTCAAGTTTGGCATTTTCTACAATCTAAGCAATGACTTTAAAATTATAACTTGAAAAGAAAAATAATTAGAAAATAAAATAATATATATATTGCAATTTTGTTGCAAACAATATGAGTTTTTTGTAACGTGGTCTTCAAGTGGCAAGAAATTGTTGCTTAGTTGTCCCTAATAGGTCCTTTAAATTTTATAATTATAATTTTTTTTAAAGCCAAAACACTCAAAAGTG
Organism: Neckera pumila; assembly: GCA_963969595.1. Lineage (NCBI taxonomy): Eukaryota > Viridiplantae > Streptophyta > Bryopsida > Hypnales > Neckeraceae > Neckera > Neckera pumila. Next base: position 41,266,439 of record OZ018409.1, on the reverse strand, counting down.
ATTAGAAAAGGCATTTAAATCCATTTGGCAAAATCATACTCATCAATACATAATGAAAATCTACATCAAAATTCCAATTTATATGCACAAACAAGTCAAAAAGTAAACCAAATTACTTGACAAAAGTGTTGAAAACTACAATATGATTTTAAAAAAATTCAGAAGATAAATTACTATTTTTCTACATAAGTGCCAAAGACATCCAATACCATTGTTTAAACTGAATTAATAATGTGTTTTCAACTTTGCATCAATAGAAGAAATTGACATCTATTGTAAATGTAAAGAGTTTAATGCATATACTTGAAAGCAAGCTAATTTTAAAGTGCTATAACAATCAAAACTTCTTGAAGCATAATTCTTATCTTTTTGAGTGTAACAATAATAATAGTTTTAAGGCCAAGTTTTGAAATACTATAGTGTTCATGATTTATTCAAGATAAAAATATCGTTAATGTTGTATAATTTAGTATAGTCCTTTAAGGGTTTCAAACATAAATCTATATTAGCTACTTATTGGGCCTTATATACATGTTTGTTAAAAGTTGTGGTACTATAATCATACCAAGTTAACCCCTAAAGGACCAAACACCATTTTGGGGCAACATAGCAATTTTGGGCAACTCACTACGAATGGAAATTTTAATATTTTTCTTTGAAATTTTCATGCAAGATGTGCCCGAGGAGTAGCTTCAAGGCCCAATAATTTTCATAACTTTTGACTCTATGGGTAAAAAGTTATTGCATGATATGTAATTTTCCGTGTTCGGCGGGCAGCCTGGGTAGCTCAAAAAAAATCTTTAAAAAACGCTTTTTTGAAAAATTAAAATTTGAAATTGGTTTTAAAGTTTTATATATATGTGGAAAGCTTTGAATCATTCCATTTGGATTAACAAGTCAAAATTTATGAGGAGTTTTAGTTTGAGGGTAGTTATAGAATCTCTATTCTAAAACAAACTGTGAAGTTCTTTATCTAACTTAGTTTTCAATATTTTTGAATAAAACAAAAAACATTGGGTGTATAATGTTTGTTGCAACATTACAACCGTTGGGATTGGCATTTTCAATTCCATAATTAAATTCTTGACAGTTTAGTATTTTGAGTCATTCTCTACCACTTCCTATTTACTATTTTTTTCCTATATTTTGTACAATTCCAAATGATTTGAAAATTTTCAAGCATGTAGCCAACTTGCCTTGAAGAATGAATCCAAAGAGTAACCACCATTTTGGACATTTTTTCATACAAATGTGACCTTGTGAAGTGCAGCTGCCTGGATTTTTGCAGTGATTAAAAAAGGATTTTTGTCAATTCAAACGCTATTATCTTGCAATCTACATGGTGGAAAATTCTGAATTTTTTTCCACATCTTTTTAAACCAATTTACTACAAGATCCTATGATTACATGTGCTCAAAAATGTTTTTTTTCTAAAATTTGGTACTTGTATTTAAAATGGCAGTTTTGGAGCGGTTTTGGTGAAAACATAGTCAAAAACCTTTAGGGGTTAATCAAAAATTAAAAATGTAAACGCATTTGTAGATGACCAAGGTTAATTTTAGATACATACATATTGTATATTTAGAAATACAAAGAATAAAGGACAATAATTAAGAAACATGCAACTTTTTCAATTTATAGCACCATATTCAATAGCATAAATTTATTGGGTGAGAATTGAAAATTGTTGGACCAAAATGTTCTTAAATTACCTCTAAGAGATAGCCAAGGTTGTGCTTATTGGAGTCATTAGGCCCATGTGGTCTAAAATTTGATTCCTACCGACATTCATATCCTAAACACAATCATTTGGTTTGATTAGGGAAATGAAAACCCTCGCCATTGGTGGAGGTGTCACCCTTGGAGTAAATATAAGGGTTTGGTTTGTATTAACTATTGTTTTTGGTTGCAGCCAAAAAATGCATTTGTGCACCAAAAAACCTTGAAAATGACAAATTTTTTTCTAAGGGCAATTCCAGTGCAAGCACAAAGAAGTAGATGAGAGGTCTATTGGCAGACCAGCCGACCAATTGCCAAGCCAGATCCTTACCAACTTGCCCCCCCCCCCCTCCTAAATGCGCCGCAGCAAGGAAGAGCAATATTTGGAGCAACACATATATTATTCAAATGTTGCAAATGTAATATTTCAAGGTGAAATCCATTTGACTTTTTTGCATTATTAAAAAAAGGAAAAAATATTCTACAAAAAAGAAGACCTCTCATTACCAAAAAATTGGATCTACTAACAAGCCGTGAATTTGCAAAGTACTCGAATGGCTTATGGGCTGAATGAGCTCAAGAGGTCCAACGCATTGAACTGGTTGAAATAGTACCAGGTGGGCTTCCTAAACCACGGGCATTGCTTGTATTGGTCTGTGGCGCATAGGTGCATGCCTTATATGGCTCATCAGTTTTGGCACAAGATATTGAAGCTCGCGGGAGTGTGGAAGGCTCAAAGAAGTGCAAAAGGCTTGTGGGAGGTTTAGCAGCCAAGATTTAGGGTTTTAGCAATTTTTTCAATGTTTGGATCCAGTAGCAAATGCACATCATGGTTATGCACATTTTGTCTGTTTTATTAAAGCTTTCATTTCTTCTCAGACATCAAAAGAATACAGAAATCCCACAATTTCCAGAAAATAGGTTAAATAGAGGTTGTGATGACTTGGGCTGAAGACAATTTAGGACACTGAGTGAGCGTTTAAGTGTATTTCACATTGTCAACTTGTTGAATTTCTTGAACTTGCTCTACTACTAGTGAATGCAAGGTATTAGTGATTACGTAATAGAAGACACTTAAGTAACCTAGTAGAGGCACTTTAAGTGTATTTCACATTGTCCACTTGTTGAATTTGCTAAACTTATTTTGCTACTGGTGAATTTAGTGTTTGGATGATTACGTAACAAAAGACACCGAATAGAGGCACCAAGCTTTTGCTAAGCAATGGAGAATAATATGGAAAATAATATCCAGAATTCTATTCCCTCCTCAGCAAATTAACGTGATATGGCTTCAACATCAAGGAGCTGATACAAATACCCAGACAACTTATTTTTGCACTTTTGGTAAAACCTTGAAACAATGCATTATAACCTTCTTGTATTACATTGTTCTTGTCATTTATTCCTAGAACTTCATGTTCTCCCATTCCTCTACCAATTCTCTCCAAGTCTTGATTTGTGATATCAACTCCAATTGACCTTAGAGCAGGTGTTTGTAACATGTTGCTTACTTCTTTTTTTGAGAAAATAGAGGCTAATACTTTCCCTAACTGCACTTGAGTTCACTTGAACCGCATAGCCTTTGCTTTTTCTGGAGCGTTATCATCTTGAATCCGCTTCACTGTAGCAGGTGCAATGACAATCTGTGCTAGTCTTTGCAACAATTTTGCATGACCTCTAGATTGTGCAAGACTAACGATGTCCTTTCTAGATCGAGCTTGCTACCTGTAGCCATAGGCGGTATCGTGCAGACGACTCTATTTGCTTTGAAATTTCAACAAAACCTCTTCAAATCTCTTGAAGCTCTACAATAGCTTTCTCTAATTGTATGTGATGAGTGGCTTTCAAGTCATCAATCTGTGCTTCAAGGTCTAGTTCAAACTGAACACCATCAATGACGACTTTGAGATTGACGATATTCTTCTCGCTAGGAGGCAATGAAATCCAAAGCAATAGTCGATGCTCTCTTAAAACTAGAATTTCTTTCTAACACTGTCTTCAATTCATTCGTTAGTGCCACTAACTATTGCTCTTGTATATAGTTGTGTTGTACTATTCCTTTCAAATTCTGGACCTCTAGATGCAACTTTTGTCTTTCAATAGTATCAACATCCAATTGCTTATAACTTCTCTATAAATTACACGCGTAGCCCAAAAATCCACTTCTACTGTCTCCAAAGAATTCAAAAAGACTCTTAACATCATTGAATTGTGGTCTTTTGTTACTCATGGGATTGATTGGATACGTCTTTCCATCTAACCAAAGATCCAAATTACTATGAGCTACATATCATCTTCCCACAAATTTTGACTTCTATATTTGTTTATGCAAAGGTCTTCCACATAGTATCAAGGCATGACCGCACGATACTTCGATTGCAGTGAAACTTGGACTTTAAATGGGGGCTCCATTTCCAAGTCTCAATTATATAAGAGCGGGATCTCAATCAAACAAAGAGCTCAATCTCAATTAAACAAGAGCTTGATCTTGAGCAAGCAAGAGTTTAATCTTGATCAAATAAGAGAAAAACAATTAAAGGATAAAAAAATGGACGAACTCAAGGGGCAGAGAAACCGAGCTTTGGACAAACTGTTTCAATTGGCAAGAGTTAAAAATAGAAGAGTCTGTCAGCCAAGCAAGCTCTCCAAAATAGAATTGTTGCTACAATAAAGTGTAGATTCCTCAGATACTTTATTAGACACCTTTCCTGATACCTTTCCTAGAAATCTTGATCAATACACAGTCTACCATCTCAATATTAAAAAATAACTTTGATATGGGGACGCATAAAATATGGACTCACCAATTCTAAAATTGCATGCAAACTAACAAGCCCAACAACTGTCAGCCTTGCATTCTTGCCACATCATATCACTGTCAAGTCACAATTGTCATAATTGTGATTTGAAATGCAATTCATCTGCAACCGTCGATTGGGACAGGTTGGGCAGGGTGGTAATGGTTGGGACGGGTTGGGTGGAGGTGGCCAAGATGGATCGCAATTCAGTTTATTGTAAAATAATTCTTTTTATTTCTTTTTTTCATAGCCTTTTCAATGGTTCAAATTTTTTGTAAAGCTTGCAAAAAAGGGAAGTTGGCCAATTTCTTGGCGTACCTAACAAAGCTTGAAAATGTATGACAATTATAACTTTTCTATTATAAGCAAACTTGCAAGCTCTTCATTTCTCGCCAACTTGTAGGATTTAAGAAGGAAAATGGCAGAGGTAGGACTCAAGGGAGACCAACATCATTGCATTGGGGCATGTTTTCTGGATCATTTCTCAAAGGCGTGGTCGTTGCCGATTGGATTGAGGTTGATCTAAGCGGGGGGGGGGGGGGGACTTTTGATAAAAAATTTGCTAAAAAGTGATGCAAAATTTTCTATAGAGAATATTTGGTGAATTTTTTTTCTTTTTCAGTGGATAAAATTATTAAATTGCTACCAAATCTTGGAACAATATCAGTCTAGTTTGGATGAATAAATAAAATCTTATTTATAAACTATAGATTTCATCCATTTCTATGCAATCATGCTTTGTTGTCATTATAAAAGAAATACAAGTTGATTTAAAATTTAAATGCATTTTACAATTAGAAAAAAACTAAAGACCAAAAAGAGAATGATCTTCAAGACATTTAGGGTGATTTTGAAGTATGAAGAACTTTGAAGTTTGAGAGCATGGTCACAGGCTCAATCCTTCCAAATTTCTTTCCCTTCTAAGTTAATTCAAGGATCTTAAATATTCAAGAATGTTACGGATGTGCTCAACAATTTTATAATTGATTTATGTAGTAATCTAACATTCTATTGTAAACAAAACCAATTGTTCTCCACTATAGATGGCAACCCAAAAAATAGGCTTGAGCTTGACATCCATTGTAGAAAACATGCATGTTTAGTAAGTAGTAAACATTTTGTTGTCTTCTTCAAAAGATTATACTATTTGGTACCTCCCACATAACATGCACAATCAAGTTCAAGAATGTATACAAAAAAAAATTGAAATCCTTTTCAAGAGTGTTGAGACAATGCTTCAAAAATATTATAGATTGTCATGTATAGTGTTTTGAAATTAGACAATGGCTGCACTGCCAACAAGAGGCTTTGGGTACATAGCTCAAAACAAGGGAATGATCATGGTATTTACAAGGGAGTCATTATTCTCCACATAAAGATGTGGCACCTTAACTGAAACTATCATGTACTTTGAAGAATCTCCTATTTTATTCCTAATAACAAATCAAATTTCATGTGAAATTGCCAATTTCTAATTTTGAACTTGAGTATTTTTTATTTATTTTATCAACGTGACTATTCAAGGATGCCACTACCATATTCATGCATCACTCTCTAATGCTTTAAGGTTTCCAATATATTGTTTTCTACCAAGTCTATGACCCATTGTAGGAGCCACAGCCATAGTGCTTTAAAAAATTTATAACACATCCTCTTAATAGCAGAAAATTCAGATTCTAGTTGCAAAATCTTTCACTACAATTTGCTAATCTGGTTGAAGAAAATTTTCACGATGTGCCTACATGGGAGACACCGAAACGCCTGTTATTGACGACTTAAGGTGCCTTCATTGATGAGCAATCACCTTCAAATGTATGGGAGCTCAGAAATTTACACTTTGTGATGATACAGTTCATGAAATCTCAGTGCTTCATGGCATATCCGGCTCCCAAAAGTTATGTTGTAAAGAAATTTTCCAATACTCAACCTTGAGTTTGTAAAAAAGAAACTAAAACTGATTCAGTCTACCTTTGAGAAAACATTCAGTATGCAAATCAGTGGGTGATCTACAATTTTGATTGAAGGCGCGAAAGCTCCACAAGTTTGCGTCGTTCCATCTTGCCTGCCGCCGACTTGGGAATCGTGTCAATGAAGGCCACTTTCCGGATTTTCTTGTAGGAGGCCACCTGCTCAGCAACAAACTGCATGACCTCTTCAGCAGTGAGGGCGCTTCCAGGCTTCTTGACAATGTACGCCATGGGAATTTCTCCAGCAGCTTCATCAGGGAATCTGCAGGTTCAGCAAAGGAAATGACAAATTAAGTTTCTGCTCCATAATTGAAACCTACTAATACCAGTTTGTTTTTTAAGATCACAATTAGAAATCTCAATCACTGCCCTGATGAGAGCCAGCAGAACGATTTCAGAACCACGATACAATTGGAAGTAGATAATTAACTACCTTATGCAGCTACCTTAGGTGTAAGTTAAATGTGCAGTTGTCTAACTGAAAAGAAGCTAACATATGTACCACGAAGGTACATTCTTGCCCCAGAATGAACACTTCGGGCACATTTCAGTTGCATTGGATACATTTTCAAATTAAGGTGCTGCTTTCTTAATGCAAAGGTGACCATTTGTATTAAAAATGCACTTGTGTCATAAAAAAATTCGGTTGAGAGGCGAGATTACTTATAATCCTTTACATTCAATTAAAGATAGGCCACCTAATCAACCAAAAAATACACTCGGACGTTGATTCAATATTACAATTTAACATTATATCCCATAACATCCTTGAGTTTGCCATCTCTTGAAGGTCCATAATATGCACAAGACTTGCACATAATTTGTTCCTGGAATGATCTTCAAATTGACCATGGAAAGTTTCGAGTATGAGGCGAAGAAGATACTCACGGTATGACTGCGCAGTCCAACACTCCAGGATGACCTAATAACAAGGACTCCAATTCTGCAGGGGCTACCTGTAGCTCAGCCAACGATTCCGTCAACAAACAGTTACCAAAATTTTGGAAAGTGCATCAAAGATTGAATGCAGAAGGGCTTAGGGTTTGGCATCAGTGCAACACACAACTCTAGACGAAATTGCAACCAATGTGCGTTTCTCATAACAAACATTCTTAGTAGCAATGAAGCAACCTAAGCAAGACACACATCTTTCTTTCGCTTAAGCTATCAAACTCTGATGGGGATCCTTGGGTGATCAGAATAAAAATAGATCAGAATTAGCCACGACTTTTGAGGGGTGTATCAGATGGGCTATAAAATGTAACAGAAATATTTTCTGTGCCACCAGAAAGAACATGAGAAATCAAGAATATGGATCCCCACACACCTGATTGGCTTTGTACTTAATGAGCTCCTTAAGACGATCAACAATGTACAAATAACCATCAGCGTCGAAATAAACAAGGTCGCCTGTCCGCAGCCAACCCTCCTTGTCGATTGTCTCAGCTGTGGCCTTTGCATTTCCAAGATACTCTGCACAATGAGCAACTCAGTTCTTTCTTTCAGTTCAACGATTTAGATCTCCATTTAATCAAGTGCATTTTAGATGTCCATACTGTGACGCAAAAAGGGTGAACTCTATTCAACAAAGTCACAGCTATTGACACTACAAGATCAATTCGATTTTTTTCTTTGAGAGAGAAATTTAACTCTAATACTATTTTAAACTAAATTAAGTTTAAAATCGGTTCATTCTAGGTACTACATACTCCATTTAATGCAAAGACTTTTTTTTGTTAACGATAATACCTTTCATGATTGAGGGTCCCCGCAACCAAAGCTCTCCTTGCTTGGTCGGAGGCACTGCTTTGTTGGTAAGAGGATCCACCACCATAGCTTCCAAAGTGGGAGCTAGCATTCCAGCCGAGCCAAAATGGTCAGCAAACTCAGCTCCATCTGCCGGCGTCGCTGACCCAAGGGCGGACGATTCTGTCAAACCATATCCCTGGTATCCAAATAATACAGTCTTAGTGCATTAAAATCCCCTTGAAAGTGGAGAGAAGATTCACGACAAATCTAGTCATCTAAAAAAACAAAATACTTAAGAAAACGATTAGAAGCTAAGAATGAAAACCTACCTACAACTTTTTATAACCCAATGAGCAAAACTTCAAAACTTTTAAAGTAATTCATACAACCCTCAACAAAACGTTTCTTAGTGCATTGGAATCCCCTCAGAAATGGGGAGAAGATCCACAAAAAATTTAGTCATCTCAAAAACTCAATAATTGAAAACATGTTTCGTAGCTAAAGAATGATAAACTACAAACATTTTTTTATCACGCAATGAGCAAAACTTCAAAACTTCGTAACTCATTCATACCGTATCTAAGCAGTACGTTTCTTACAGCAAAGGAATCCCCAACTTCATGACTAATTCAGACCGTATTCAAACAGTCCGTCTCTCAGTGCATTGGAATCTCCTCAAAAATGAGAAGAAGATCCACAAAAAAACGAGTCCCCTGTAACAATTTAAAAAAAAAACTCACCAGGCTGAAACACAAAGAGCCAGTGGGGCGATACCTGCATGAGCTTAGCATTAGGAAAGCGCCGGGCGCACTGGTCCAGCTGCTCCTTCCCCAGCGGCGCGGCTCCACATCCAATATTCCTCAGCGACGTCATATCATACTTCTCCACCACGTCCTGCTTGATCAATAACAGCAGAATGGGCGGCACCAGCGGAAACGTCGTCACCTTGTACGTCTGAATAGCACCCAGCATCTCCAGGAAGTCGAAGCGCGGCAGCATTACTACCGTGACGCCCCGTGCAATGTTGCCCACGCTGATCATGAGTCCGAAGATGTGGAACATGGGGATGAGGTGCAGGACCACGCGGTTCAAGCCGCCGTCCACTTGGGGGGAAGACACCACGGCGCACATGGCGATGAGGTTGCCGTGCGTGAGCACCACGCCTTTGCTCTCGCCGGTCGTGCCGGAGGAGAAAAGAATGGCAGCGGGGTCTGACTGTGAGAGGGGCGCGCGAGGGGGGAGTTTAGCATCTGCGGAGAGGAGATCCGAGTAGCGAAGAAGAACAGGCTTGGTAGTGGCGTTTGGTGGTGTGGCGTCTTCGATCAGGAGCACGGGGAGACCGGTGGCTTCCGCCTTGGTCAACAATTCGGGCACCGTGAAAATGTACTTCGCACCTGCAAACCACCAACAATGGGCGAATTCGTTAAAACGGCACCCAAATTATGTGATATTCAAGTGCTCGAAACTCTGCAAATCAGTACTTTCCACAGCAATGGTCAAATTGGTTGCCATGGCGGACATCATAGTGCCCAAAATGTGACATGCAAAAGCTCAAATCTCTGAAAACTAGTGCATTCAAGTGTCCAGAGCTTTGAAAACTAGCACTCTGAAGGGCTCACATGGGTTTAGTTGCGCGACTCAAAACTGCCTTGGTTCCTCAAAACGCAACCCGACAATTTCGTGAAATTATGGCATTCTAACGAATTTGCTATATGAATCTATTATATTATATTCGATGCACAGTGTCACGACCCAATGTCACATTCTCATCCAAATGAATGGTCACGTTGTCAACCTTAAAAAATTTGATTCATATTTTGGAAATACAATAGTGTTTACGCTCCAGTCCTAGCAAAGTAAAGAAAATACTACGATTACTCATGCAACAGGGTGTTGTTGCAAATGCTGCAACGGTAGTGTGGGATTACGAGCAAATGCGAGCCAACCAATCTCTGGAAATAGCTTGTGCGCGAATTGAAAGGAAATAGAGAAGGTAGAGGAGAGAAGGATCCCCACCTGCGCCGCGGATGAGCTTCTTAATGTCGGCGTTGGTATTCAAGGGGTTGACAGCGGTGGTGACGGCGCCCAGCGACGCGATCGCGAGGAATAGCACTTCGAACTCGATGGAATTCGGCGACAGCACGGCCACGACGTGGGATTTTCGGATGCCGAGGCGCTGCCACAGCCCCGCGGCCACCACTCCCACAGTCTCCTCGAGCTCGCCATATGTGAGCTTCTTCCCCGTTCGACCATCCACCACCGCCACAGTCCCGCGATCCAGCTTCGGAGGGAACAAATAGGTCACCAAGTCTGTGGAATGCGAAGGTACCTCGGCAGGGGCTAACTTGCTGTGATAAACGCTGGTCCTGGCGCAGTACCCACTCTGGGGATCCATCCCTTCCACTGCCATCGCTACGGAAACAAAACAAGGAGCTACACTACGAGAGAGGCCGTCTTCCTGTAAGACTAAAATGGCTCGTTTTTCGAGTAAGCTAGCTACTCAAACTACTTCAGGGATGCTTCTCAGGGATGCTTCAGGGGATGCTCCTGTCGATGCAAAGCCTCTTCCCGTTCGCTCCAGAACCAACAAATTCTCCCTCGACAAAATGCCACAAAATGCCACAAAATGCAAGCTCCACTGGGAACACGAATGCACAGCAATTGATCGATCGTTTGTGCACTAGATTGATCGACATATGAGTGTCCTTGAACTGGTGAATCTACAACGACAAGTAGCTAACTAGACAGTAAGGAATGGCGATGGCGAAACAGGGGTGTGGTCGTGCGCGACGACTGAGTTGAAGATGGTTGTGCGGCAGGTTTGAATGAAGGAAATCGGGGGAATTGCAGATTCGCGGCCAGACTTTGGGTGTCGTTGCCGAGATGCTGCGGGCTTTGGATTGTATGGGAGATAAAAGGCAATCTGCTCTAAAACCGACCGTGCTCTAAACGCGAACATGACACAGAGTTACGTTTTTGCTTTCTCAAATGTTATCAGTTATCATTACTGTACACTAGTGCACCCTGTGCCGAGCCACAGCCAAAATCATAGTAAAAATAATTTTCTAATCTTCTAATTCATTATTAAAACTTTGAAATTCAATATCTTTCACACCGTCATTCCAAATGCCATGAAAGAAAGCCCGTCCACCTTGCTCGTCAAGAGCTTTGCAACGGTACCAAGAACGCAACCAAAATCAAAATAAAGGTAATTTTGATCCATAAATACTTCGAAATTCAATAACTTCCGCACTGTAGGTCCAAATGCTAGAAAACCAAGCCCATGCACCCCTCCTCGCTGAGCCCTTTTCAACGGTACCAACCATGCCACCGGGGGATGCATGGTCCGGGAGATCTCAACAAAACAAAACAAAACAAAACAAACAAAACAAACAAACAAACAAACAAACAAACAAACAAACAAACAAACAAACAAAATTAAGGTATGGATTTCAAGAGGTGGTTGCTTTTAGTGATCACTATGTTTCAACTTCAAATATTTGTAACTAATTCTACAAAGCCCCCAAAAATATGAATGACTTGGGTTAGATGTGAATTTCATTTTTCTTCTTACCAAAATTTACTGAAAATTGTGTCAAAGAGTTTAGCTTCCCCCCAAAGACAATCAATTCTTAAATGGTTGCTTTAAGAGCAAAGTGCCTTCGGCAGGGTTGGAAGTTGTTCTGGGGTTTTGAAACCTCTGGTTTGCTCTCTTTTCAAGAATAGGAGGCCACCACAAATTGTAGATTTTTCAATGTTTCAATTATTCTCCAAAACCAATCTGGAGGGGAGATTTTGGGAATAATTGGAACTTTAGAGAAGTTGTTTTTTGAAGTGGCCTCCTCTCCAATGAAAAAGGGTAAATACAAGTTTTCAAAACCCCACTTGCTACTTGAATTCTTAAGTCTTCTATTGGTAGGAACAACCAAATGAAAAAGGATTCCAACAGACCAACAAAGGTATAATTGGGACACCGGTAGTAAAAATTATGGAAGTTTGAAGTTTTATTAGTTTAGGGTATTATTTCACTTGTTAGGTCAACAAAAATTTATTGAAATGAATCTATTGTCTTCCAATAGGGTAAGTTTTGAACTAAGATTTTATTCAACTTATAAGCTAATAATTATTGATTTCATTGTTTAAATCAGCACTTGAACAGATGTTTGATGTGTAGTACATTTGACATATAATAGGTGTGCAACCTTCTGACATTGAACTCTCGAAAGTGTGAATTTTGGGATTTTTCCTGAAAGGAAAATTGTATTTATGAATGTCTCCAACATATATATACAATTGAATTTTGAAACTCATTAGTCATCACTAACAATTTTCAATCCATTAGCATATAATTTAATTTCTAAAATCTATCCAAAATAGAGAGTTTTTTTTAATAATGGAACTAAGTATGTTGATTTAAGATTGTGGAAGAATGAATTCGCATAAGAGCTGCGTAAGAATTGCATTTGAAACATTGCATTTGTATGGGAATCTCAAACTTTATTCACCTATTGTACTGCAATAGAGCCTCTCACTATAGCATAGCTGCTATTTTTTTCTAACCACTGGAAAAAAAAATTTCATGATTACCAAAAGACTTAACCTTGAAAGGACAAACCTATCATAAAGGTGCTTTGCAAAAACAAATCTCATTTTTGGATCAATACGTACAATCTTCATTTCTTGATAATCTGGAAAGTCATTCATTGACCACTTATTAAACTTTTCAAGGTTTCAAGGTTAAAAAACAAAAGACTAAGGGCTAGTATATATGAATTTAGCCAATAGAATTGGATTAAAGCTTGGTTGTATCTTAAAACAAAGATTGTAAAAACAAAAAGAAACTTGGTAGGCCAGAAATCAAGTAGTGCGTGAAAAAAAATCCATGGATATTTTAACCATTTCCTTCCTATACTTGGTGGATTTTAATTCCATGAGATATGAATAATTAGTTGATACTTAGGTGGGATGAGAAGTCTGGACAAGGTGATCGGGGATCAAATATGTTATAGCAGATATCACCCTCGAGAATGTGATCGTTGAATTTAGGTTAAGGGATTCTTACTTGCCTACATCTCTCAGTCTTGCAATTGCGTCATATTTGCTTCCTAAATCCTAATCTCTTGTGCAAAGACTCCTCCAATTAAAGCCAACTTTGTTTTCTAGTGCCCACTAATTGTTTCACATACAATTTCTTGATATTTTGCTAAGCTCAATTCCTAATTAAGTTTTGTACGTCATTAAGTAAATGGTCTAAAATGCATTTATGCTTTTAATGAAAGAAAACTTAAAATTTTGTATTGGCCATTTGACCAAGTACTAAAATTCATACATTTGTAGATTCATCTATTTGAAATTTTTGGTCCTTATAATATTTTTGGTCATGTTTGAAAGTTTTTAGATGTGAAGTTTCACAAGTAAAGTGACTAAACACCTTGAATGCTACATTAGATATACTTGGTAAAGGATTGAACCAAGGGTATCCGAGCCCAAAATTGATAATTGTGATTATGAAATATATTGTTAGGTACTTAAATTGCATAATAAACATGAAGGACCTCTCAAAATAATTGAAGCCATACAAAGTCAATTTTTGTCAACTTGGCATATTCCACTTCTTTGCTACTTTTATGCAACCCTAAATTGACTTTTTTTTAATCATAATTTGGCAAATTCTAGCAATGTAGCTGGTGTCAATTTGAATTTGGAGAAAATTAACTATTGAATAATTAATATTGTAGGAAATAAACAGATAAATTTTGTGACTAAGAGGATGCAATCGCTGAACATTGAAAAAAATCCAGATTTGTTTTTGTGGAAAAAGAAAATTGAAATGCACCAAGGGAGCTCAAAATTTCCCAAACACTAAAGTAGAAGCACCACTACAGTAGTTGATCATTTAAGCAATTTTGGAACAGATCATGCGCAATAAGAGATGGTGGAATGTTTTAACATGTAGGAAGATAGGAAATTTGGGGATTGCAAAATTTCCAGAATTTTATTCCCAAAATTGAAATTATAGTGAATTTTAAGAGCCAAAAAGTGCACTTCACCAATAATGCCACATTTAACTATTTCTGGACTATTCAATGAATTCTGGACTATATGTCCAAAGATCTCTGAATAATTACATCGAGAGATCTCCCGATTTTTGTATTGATCTCTCGATTTTTGTATAGATCTCTGGATGTTTTGCATAGATCTCCTGGTGTTTTGGAGTATCTCTTGATGATCGTTTTTTCTCTCTTGATGACCATTATTAATTTTGGACTTTTAATAGTCCAAAAGTAGTTAAATATGGCATAATAGTCTAGACTCTTTCAATTCCGATAATTCACAGAATACTTTCTTGCTCACAACTTCCTACTTTCTTGCTCACCATTTGGGGACATGTGTCATAACCTTATTAATCTCAACCTTGAAAAGGACCAAAAAAAACATATTTCCAACTTCTGTTGGAAATTGGTTCCAATCTTGATTGGAAATACTCCATCCCTAAAGGTTGAGTACTGGATGTGGTTGACTACTAGTGCTTCTACCTTAGTTCAAAATGCCCTTTTGCTTTCCTACCATTACTCCCTCTACTGTATATTGAATAAGTAATTATAACAATGTTTTCTTGGTTTTTGTTTTTGTTTCCTTTTTTTCTCTCTTTTTCTTTTTCTTTTCTTTTTCTTTTTTGACACAAATAAAGAGACCTTTACTGCTTTGTGTTTTCCTTTTTAAAGGAAATAGTGGTATACCGTACGTGTAGGTCAATTTCGTAAATAACTCGGAAAAATTTGGAAGATGTCGAAATTAAAAAAATTATTGACAACTATTTCTAAAAGTCTGAAATAATTGTTTTTGAGAAAAATTAGAAAAAGTAACTCTTTTATGCATGAATAGAAAGAATCGATCCAAAATTAGGAACATCCTCATACAGTGCCGAAAATTTAAAAAAATCCCTATCGCCTTGCCGAATTGTCGAATTGCTAAAATTAAATTAATTCGGCAAGACAGTGCCGAAACTGCCCTGCACGTACGGTACTGGTATATGCAGTCATTGCAGTGGCGGCGAGATGACGCCCCGGTCTTGGTGCCCGACTTCCGTGGTCAAAGCAACAGTGGTTATCTATTCTAAAAACAGACACCACCAAGTCCCGTTTTCAGTCTTTGACTGCTACTGTAGCTTTAGAGCGCCACTGTTGATCTTCAATTCTTCACATCTTCGTGCTAACTTATTTACCGGTAAGCTTAACTAAAGGATGTCTTCAGTTAACAGTAACGCACCTCAACTGACGCACCTCAACTTGCTTCCTACACCCTTGGATCATGAAGATCAAAGGTTGTGATTGAAAAGTGAACAACCGGCTATGTCTGATAACCTACTCGTCGCTACTACGGCTCGTCGGTTATCTAATACATAATCTGTAACTAGCAGTAAAGTACTTGTACAACAGGCGTTCATCTTTAAGTGGTTTCATATAGGGCAATGCCCGAGGAAGAGGGGATTGTGGGAAAAAAAGTGCTGACGAGGAGGGCGGAGCCGACGAGGAGGCACTTTTTTTTCCACAATCCCCGACGATAAAGGCGTTGTCCAATGTAAACCACGAGCAAGAAAGGATGAGAAATTGAGGATGAGAGTTGGAATCAGATGAAAAAACCGTAATGCTCGATTACGCAATTTTATCCAAGTAATCATGGATTGCAATTGAGAACCACCCTGCAAAATGAACGGGAGGAACCCTGGGAGTGGTTTACAATCAGTTTTGGGTGGACCAGAGTAACGAAGAGAAACTGTTCAACCTGACCATCTACAACTGAACCAGGGTTTTGCACTTGGTTGTTTTGGGAACTGCAAAAGTGACCTTCACTAACTTAACTTAGCTGGACGGATGATGACGACCCAAAGTGATATCCAAGAGGTGACTTCTGATTGTTCACTGGAGAAACAAAGAATGCATCTGCTGGTTCAATAATTGGAGCATTTTGTTGATTACCTTGGTCATGGGGGGACTGCAACTTTCAAGGGTTAACCTTGAAATGTCGCCAACGCCACTCAATGGCTTTTGGATGACAATGTTGTAATGTGTACAAAAATTGGAATCATTTTTTCATCCACATTTCTCTTATTGACTATTGTTACGAAGAGTATTCAATTGAATTTGCAGTCTTGCAAGTATTTGTCTTCACGTAAATGAGAAGTTATTAAAAAAAAGGGATCACAAAATATGCTATTTTAGTGTATTTGGAGAAGTTGTTGCTCCTTGCTCTAAATTTGAAATTTCTCCACAAAAATGATATTTTTTTGAGTTCAAGGCCAACTAACAAAATGAAGATCATCTACTCTAGTCTCTACTCCAATTTGAATTTTGAAAAAACTTATAACCCTAAATATTTTATTGCAATTTGAACTTTGGATGTATTTTCAATGTCTATTATTCTAATTGTAGAATGATACGGAAATTGAGTATATACCCTAATGTTTGTCATTGTGATATACACACATGATGAAATTTTCAGATTTTTTGAAATAATTTTCTATTTGATATGATTTTTCTTCACTTTTTCTTCAAAATTTCTCAAAAAAATCAACTTTTCACAAAAAATCTAAATTTTTTGTGAAGTAAGGAAAACATATACTTTCATCTCTAAAAAATAAATATAGAATTTTCATATATATCTAATTGCAAAATGACGACAAATTAAGTGATGGGTAGTGAGGCTTGAAATCAATGGTCATAGGTCTATCATTTAGGGATTAATCAAGATGTCCAAGTGTACAAGCTACATGTGTTCACCAAATACAATAGAACCTCCCCATCCAGTAAATTAGCAACATCCATAATTGTCACTGTCCTCATAACCATCACCTCTAAAATCTTGCAAAATATATAGAAGTGAATAGATGTGATTACAAGGATGTACTACATCCGAATATCAAACCCTTGTACTTGTAAAAGGTGCATTTGCAATTGACTCTTTAAAAATTCACAAATCATTCTCCTAATATCCAAATAATACATTCAAAAGTGCACATGTATTATATTTATTTTGCTAATAGGATCTTATAATTTGTTGGCTGTTTATTAATAATAAGCATGTTCAAAATCCCTTAATTTGACAATTACGGCTACTGCTTCCTTATTCTCTAAACCAATAAAGTTCTGCCAAGAAATTTTAATTGCCAGCCCCGGCTTGAGTCACATGCAGGACATTAAATCCATCCCACAAAGTTGGGCCCAGCCTAGACCATGGGGCTTGGTTGAGCGTGCAAGGGGCAAGACAACAACTCTATAGGACCACAATTGTACACTACCGCGATCCTACAAGACCATCCATATCTTTCACAAGGCAGCAATTTGGGACTGTGAGTTAGGTTTTAGGGTCTTTTTTTAACTATAAGCGGCTGAGCTCCTAATTTACATATCTTACACGGGTTGTTTTACCTCCTACCCTCCCTCATATATATGAAGAATTTGTCTTTTTCAATTCTAAATGCAAATCATAAATGGATATAGAAGGAAAGTAAAGTAGATGTGACGTCATGCCACATCAACATGGGCCCATTTCAAAGCAATGATTTAACATCCTATAAAGAAGGACAACGTCAAAACAACTTTTTTAAGTTCCACTAAAACAACATTTTGCGGCACAATTTAGACAACATTTTTCACAATTTCTATAGGATGTATAAAGTTCCATCCATATCTCTCTCCTAACCCTCTACATTTTGGCAATTTCATCATTCTATGGATCTTGCTGTGAATGGACACTTCAATTGTTTTGGTTATCAAAGATTTCATTTGGAGGGGCTTCTTCTTTATACATCATGTAGAAACTTCAAAAAATGTTTTCTAAATTGCGCCATAAAATGTTGTTTTAGTAAAACGTAAAAAAGTATGTTCTAACGTTGTCCTTCTCTATAGGATGTTAAATCGTTGATTTGAAATGGGCTCACGTTGATGTGGCATGATGTCACATCTACTTCACTTTCCTTCAATAGCCATTTATGATTTGCATTTAGAATTTAGAAGACAAGTTCTTATAAGGGGTAGTTGGAGGTAAAACAGCTCATGTGAGATATGTAAATGAGGAGCTCAACCACTCATAGTTAAAAGAAGACCCTAAAATCCTAATCCATTGCTCAAAAATCCTAAAATCGCTGCCCTATGAAGGACATGGGTGGTCTTGCAAAGCCGCGGGCCTATAGGGTTGTTGTCTTTCCATTCGTGCGCTTGATCGGGGACCATGTCAAGCCACATTGGCCAAGCAAACCTTCGTAGGACAGAATTAACGTCCTGCGAGCCACATACAAACATCATGACTGCAAGTGCCCCTCCCTAATGTAAGAACCTCTCTAATGTAATGTGTTAGTCCCAAATCTATTACTTTAGAGAGTTTCTACTATACACTCTAACTGCATTAACTTTGTAAGAACACAATCTCCCATGACCAAGGTTACTCACCAAACTTCTTCAATGATTAGACTAATAGGTGCATTCTCTTTTTCTGCAGTTAACAATGAAGTCATACATCGGATCACCCTTGTCTATAGCATCTTTACATGGTATATTAATCTACAAAATGGAAAAACATAGAATTAAATTCCAATATCTCTCACTACATATGCTCAATTCTTTGCTATATTCAAATGAATTTTAATTACAAATCAATTCTAAAAATCTCTAAAAATAAATTTTCATTTATATGAATGCTAAGAATTCTCCTTCTCAAGATGAAATTAAGTTTGATAATTCATTTCTGTTTTGTTTTAACCCCTAAAGGACCAAGTTTTGTTTTTTTTCTAGGAGACATTCTCAACAAATTCTCAAAAATTGCGGATTTTTGATATGTTATTCAAAGATGAAATTTGAAATTTTTTTTTGAAACTTCGATCATTCAAAATTAAAGTAAAGTATTTTACCAGAGAGTGGAAAATTTTTTAGCCCATTTGACCTCGCAGACTGAAAGATTATAATGTTTGAATTAAGAATTTTTTTTTTTCATTCTTGCTAAATAGGATCAGCAAACTTTGGGCCCTCTTGGAGTAAAGTTTTTTTGCTCAACACAAAAATGACAACTCTAATTGTTCATAAGTATATGATGTTAGGTTCACTCATGAAAATTTTTAGAAGCAATTGAGATGTCTAGCTCACACGAAATCACCGTGTAATGCAAAGAAGTTAACCTCTAAAGGCCCAAGGCCTTTTTTCTGCCAAAAAAACACCTAAAACTGCCATTTCTAAAGCAAAGAGTGAAAAGAAAATTAAAAATGTTTTTTTTGCACATCTAACTGTAGGATCTTACACCTAACTAGTATGAAAATGTGTGGAAAAAATTTCAAAATTTTGACATCACAAATTGCAAGATATCTACGTTTAAAGTGAAAAAAACAAATTTTTCAGCACATTGTGGGACTAGATTTTTTGACTTTGAACATTTTTAAATTAAAATTTTTACACTACAGAGTTTTAAGCTCTAAATCTTTGTAGTGGAGAATTGAGTTGAGAGTCTAGGGAAAAAAAAGAAACTCAAAAAAACTTAATTTTCATTCTTAAAAAAATTGTTAAGTAGAAGTAGGCACAAGATAGAAGGAAAATCTAAAATCTAAATATCTTTTAGATGGAATTAAAATGCACTAATCCCAATGGTGAGATTGTTCTAGCAAGTAAACTTAACCATGCCAAAAAAAAATTTGAAAAATTTGAAAAATTGCATTAAAAAATGAATCCTATTAGTTACTTTTTTCAAAAAGATGCTCTAACTGCCCGAAAAACAAGAATGTCCATAACTTTCTCATAACAAATCCAAATGAAACGAATCAAAGATTTTTAGATAGAAAAAAAAATAATCTATGAGAAAAAAATAGAAAAAAAATTAAAAAAAAAAGTGGAATTTTTTTTTGCTGCCCACCGTCCCCTATTTTGAGCTTATTTGGTAGTAAACTTTTGTTCCTGGGCACCGATTGTGAAAAAAACTATATTCCCATGAAGATAATCAATTTTTCTACCTCTCTAAAAAGTGTCAAAAAATCAGGAGAAAATTTCAGCCTGTAGATACTTGCCCAAATACGCATTTGTCCCCCATAGGGACAACGGGCTTTTAGGGGTTAAGTGTGTTGGCAATATACTAGCATTTTTTGATGATTTCTTGTGCAATGAAGACATTTTTTGTTTGAAATCCAAATGGTGAAAAGTTAGAGACAAACATTTGAAATATGTAGAAAAAATTTCAAGAATTTTCACTTCATAGATTGCAAGATAATAAGACTTGAAGTTAGAAGGAAATGTTTTTTCTTGAAAACCGCCCCAACTTAGCTAACAAAGTTTGACTCCTCTTAGAATGTGATTTGAGGACTATAATTTGTTTTTCTTAAGACAATTGAATGCCATATTTTATTAGTTATATACATGCCAAATTCCAAAAATATTGATGAGCGTTTTTGCAAAAGATTCCTAAAATATTTTCATATTGCCGGAGCTGCCCCAAAAGTTCAGGGTAGCATATTTTTTTATCTAGGCATCTGATAAAAAAAAAATTAGTTTTTCACCAAGGAGATTTATGTTTATATATTATGTCTAAATTTCATGAACATCCGACTAAAAATGACTTTGTAGAAACCTATCCAAGATTTCTTGAGTAGTTGAACGGACACTTGGTCCTTTAGGGGTTAAATTATATTTTGAGATGCCCCTTGATTCCATTGAATTTTAAATTTAGGACTACCATCAAAATATTCTTTAGATTTGTCATTTTAGATACTCAAAAGTCCTAAAACCAATGAAAACTTAAAATATGACAAATTTAAAAACTCATCAACTAATAAAGGATTAATATTTTACTTCTTTCCTTCAAATCTTTAGTTAAGGACGCTTTGTATTCTCTATTTTTTTTTTTTTTGTTAAAAACTATGTTGAGGTAAAAATTCTAGAAGTCTTGCATGATATCTTTGTTATTTCAATATCGTAGCTACAATAAAACTAAACAATTCTACAACAAATTTATAAAAAATAATTATATAAATTATGCTATTTAAATAATTGCAATTTAAAGATAATTCCGAGTTCTTTGATCCAATGCATCCAAAGAAATTTTGGATTTCTAATAATACTAAATAGAAAAAATATTTAGTATTAGGATTTCAAAATAATACTCAATTTTATTTTTTCCAGGTTTTAAAACTTCATACTAAGTTGGAAGGAATATAGGATGATATTACTTAGCAACATCAAGATTTGGTGGATATAAGATCAATAATACTACCTCGGCAAGCTTCAACTTTGAGATATGCATGAGGACATTTTTTACTTTTTTGTATACTTTCAAAAACTAAGGCTTTTAGGATGGAATCCAAGCATTTTTTTCACCCAATTCCTTTGGAGAAGTTGTTTGAATTCATTTTCAATGAATGATATTAGATTTTCCTTCATCGTGATGTTTGACTTTCCTACATATAAAAAATGGGAAATTCACCATGGACCACCATGTAGTGTATTTTGGCAACAATTGCTTTTGAATCACTATATGAATTTTAGTCATAAAAGTAAACTTTTAAAAACCTAAGAATAATTAATGAAATGAATCTTAACAACTCTCGTTCTTATTCCAATTTGGAGATTTGGAATTTTGTAAAATTGAATATTTTATTGCAATTTGAACATTGGTCCTACTACTATGGAGTGTTGATTTTAGATTTTAGAATGACACGGTAAATTGGTTTGCAACATGATCTTTAATATGATATACATATAGAAGAAAAAATTTAAGATGTTTTGAACAAATTTGGTATTTGAGGTGATTTTTTTGTCACTTTTAATTTATAAGTTCGTAGTAATTTTAGATTTTCACCAAAAACTTTGAAAGTTTTATCTTATAAAAGACACGTGATTGCATTCTAAAAATAAATATAAAAATGTCATTTGTATATAATTGCAAAATGGGAGAATATAGAGAGAAGTCCCAAAGAGTGGTATGTCCTTTCAAAGTCAGAAACACTCAGAGTAAAAATCACCTTTGACATTATTAAATAATTTTGGAGTTGGTGATTTTTGGATTTCCTAAATTTTTTGTTGTCAAAAAAACTTCTCATCGAAGGGTAAATATGTCTCACTAAGAGATTATTATAAATATATTAAATTAAGTGGGATTATATAAACATATATATCTATTTAAACTGTGAAAATAGTTCACGGACTTCATGAACATATATATGTTTACATAATTGTGGACTCAACAGGACATATATATGAACTGGCGTGAAAATAGTAAAAACGGCCATTCTAAATCCATACCTGTCCTAGATGGTGAAAATGGCACATCGTCAAAATAGCACTTGGAATACAACCATTTTAATGAAATTGCCCATCAAAGCCTATAATTGTCTTTGCAAGTTGTGATGTTGAGCTAAGGATTAAAACTTCTCTACAATTGGTAGTTCTCTAGATGTACCAATGTAGAATATTAAGGTTTAAAACTACTAGTTAACTAGAAGAAAAACAAGGATATGTAACCACTCAATCAATGACTACATTAAAGTTGGTAAATAGTGTTGGCAACACTAATTGTCCCACCTAACATTAATTGTGATTTGCAAGGTTAGTGTTAGAATATTATTTATCCATTCTAACACTATTTTAGCTCTATAGTAAAATTTGGTCATTTGGGATTCCAACTTTCCATTGGTAGCCTTTTATGGTCTGAAGTTCAGTCTGATGTCTCCGTCTGCAAATTTTGTGAGCTTATAGTCAATGGTGTCAAATCCTCTTAATTCAAACATGGGACAGACTATGGCCCTTGCTTTACTGAAATTGGAGCATGTAAAATGAAACCAAGTGTCGACTTGGGAATGCACTGTCAGCGCGGGCATATTAGAGGTTCTTAATGAAGAGGTTCCCATTTTGGGGCTTCAGTTGTTGGAATTTTAACTGTAATAACTTAAGTTGTGTGACCTTCAAGATGAGTGAATTCGTAATTCAATTAGCAAATGATTTGACTTACTTAGTTCCGTTGGGGAATGATACTAATATCTTATATTGGGTTGGTGGAGCACCCACTTTGGTGCGTCTAGAGACAACAATGCAAATCGGCTCCCTTCACTTCCTGTGGAATTTGGGAAGGACCAAAGTCTAACGGCAATGCAAATCGGCTCCCTTCACTTTCTGTGAATTTTAGAAGGACCAGAGTCTGACCTCGGGAGTTCAGTACCCCAACACTATATACGCATAAGTTGGAAAATAGCGTTGGGGATAAAAAACAGGGAACAACACTAATTATCATCCAACACTATTTATCAATTTTAGTGTAGTTGTCTTGAATAACCGAATAGTGACTATAGGTACTAAGATTGGGTTTGCAACCTGTAGGCGCCAAGTTGAGAGTCATGGAGCAGTCATTCAGCATGCGGGTAGATGGCAGCAGGATGAAATTTGGCACTGAAAGGAGACAATGAACATTTATTGTTGAAGAATGTGGGATGGAAAGATCTCGTGGCACGGGCTCAATCATATCTTTGTAGCAGAGCTTTGGCGTTCATAGATAAATGACTCGCAAATGACTAGGTTTTCCCTAAGGCATTTGACATCGTATAATTTTACAATTTTTGTTTTTGGAATAATTATAATCAAGGGATTAAGACTTTGATTCATCTTTGGACGTGGATGCAGTCATTCCTTTGATGACTGCGCCAGTTCCAAGTAGTTATTTAGTAGTTATGATGGCAGACTTGTGTGGTTGCAATATCACTATTGCCTAGTCATTTTAACCCCTAAAAGACCATTGTCCCTTTGCGGGACAAATGGAATTTTGGGTAGGTACCTACGGGCTGAAATTTTGCCGTGATTTTTTGAAACTGCTAAGCTTTATGGGGATATAATTTTTTTTTCAATCGGTGCATGAGAAAAAAGTTATGCCCAAATAAGTTCAAAACAGGGGACGTGGGGCAGCAAAAAAAATTTGCAATTTATTTTTTTAATTTATTTTTAATTTTTTCTCTTATAGATTATATTTTTGTCTACCTGGGAAGCTTTGATTCATTTCATTTGGACTTGTTATGAGAAAGTTATGGACAATCTTGTTTTTTGGGCACTTGGAGCATTTTCATGAAAAAATAACTTGTAGGATTCATTTCTGAATGCCATTTTTACAATTTAAAAAAAAAAAGTTCTTCAAGGTCTATTTTTTTTGCTAGAACAATCTCACCATTGGAATTAGTGTTTTTTAATTCCATATAAAAGATATTAATATTTTAGATTTTCCTTCTATCTTGTACCTACTTCTACTTAACAATGTTTTTAATAATGAAAATGAAGTTTTTTTGGACCTTTTTTCTTTCCCTAGACTCTCAACTCGATTTTCCACTATTAACACTAAAAGCTCACCACTTTGTAGTGCAAAAAATTAAAGTTAAAAATGTTCAAAGTCATAAAATCTAGTCCTTCAATGTGCTGAAAAATTTGTTTTTTTCACTTTAAACGCTGATATCTTGCAATTTGTGCGGTCAAAAATTCTGAAATTTTTTCCACACTTTGTCATACTAGTTAGATATAAGATCCTATAGTTAGATGTAAGAAAAAAACAATTTTCAATTTTTTTTACTCTTTGCTATAGAAATGGCAGTTTTGAGTGTTTTTTGGCAGAAAAATGGCCTTGGTTCCATTAGAGGAGTTTCAGGCCTCCTAAGAGACTGCAAGTTTTTGGACTGTGGGAACTTTGCAAGAATGCTGGAATGCTGCCAAATGGCCAGGCTGACGTGGTCAAACGACTGCCATGTCATTTTTTTTTTTTTTTTTTCTTTTTTTTTTTCTTTTTTAGACTTCTACTCTAGGTTTTGCTCCTAGATTGAAAAAGTCTATTACTATTTGGAAAAAATATAGTGATGATAACTTATCACTATTTTTATACATGTAATTCTATAAGTATTCTATATATCTAGTTGATATATATGCTTTATTTTATAGAAATTACTCTATTCTTTTTTCTAAAACAAGATCTCTTACTAAGAAACAAGATACCTATCAATTTACCATATTCTTGATTGAGCTGGACCAAAAGGACGGTCATTGAGACCTTGTTCCTCTTTGGATTCATAACACGGCAATTAATAGTACCATTGAGTAACTTCTCTCTGTGTGACTGAAATTAAAAAAAAGGAGTGACGGCTTAAGAGAGGCTTGTGCCTTAACTCAAATATTAAAAGCTGCTTATGAGGACTGGTTACCGGTTGCTTAAATGCACATTAGTTTTCTGCGCCTCCAAACCCCAACAGGGCAACTCTTAGCTTGCATTGGGCACTTACGGTACATTGAGCTTTTTTGGCTATTGTTTGTGTGTTGTGCGAAATTGGTTCATCGCTGTGTGAAGCTCGTAGTCAAATTTCAAGAAGTAGCTCCGTTACGGTGATATTGAAAATGGTGCTTGGGTCTCAGAACAGTGGCCAATAGGTGCTGAGTAGTTCCGTAGCAAAACTGAAAACATTCTTTAAGTTTTGCCTTACATTTTAGTGTTGTTTGTGGCTTTGTGTGAAAAGTTTTCTCTTGTGAATATACGATAACAAGTAGTGGTATTCTGAAGACACCTTGTACACGTCTTTTTGCATACTAATGGTTTGCTCATTGGCATGGGTACAAGTGAGGAGTACCACCTCTCGAGGATATTTTTTTTCAAAGAATCTCCAAAAGACACTATGGGCGGTTAAATTTATTGTTTGTTTGCAACATGTTAAGCTTGGTCCCTTCAAGGACTTTGCTCAAATTATTCTTTGCACTTTTAAAATTTATGGGTGCAATGTTGACTGTTGTTGCTTATTTGAGGTCCATTCAGGATTAGGGTTGTGGGTGTTTTTGCCGTAGAACAAGATGTTTGGACAGTCCCTGTTCAAAATTTATGTGTTGATTACGGCCTGAGACTTCTTCATAAAGGAATTTATGATTTTACTCCCATTTTTTTGCTTACAGTTTGAGATTGATTCATAATGGAATTTATGATTTTAATCCAAAATTTTTTTTTTGGTTACCAAGACCTGTGTTATTGTACCGATATTGATTCTCATTAGGCTTGATTTACGACTAAGTGGTTTAAGCCTTTCATATTAGATACATGTGGATTATCTTTAAGTTCTTTGAGGATTGTCTTCATCTCGTTATCTCAGTATTACAATACTTATAGTAAACTTCAACATGGAGTTTAATTTCTTGGCCGCTTTCTACAAATTGATTGATATGTTCAAAATATTGATTTTTAGTCCTAAGTTTTTGAGTATGAATTTCAAAAGAGAGGGAGAATCTACTCTGAATCTATCAGGGAAGTATCTAAAAAGCTGTTTTTAAAAAAAATAAATCTGACACGCTTGTACCGTTGTTCCCTGAATCTAGACAGATTGGGGAATAAGCTTGAAACAGTCTTCTAAGGCCCCCAAAACTCCTCTAATGTTTAGGGGTTAAAGTCATTTCTTAAAAACAAAGGCACTTGAAGTTCATTGGATCAGATGGACAATTAAAATGGATAGATCAGATGGACGAATCGTATTGTTTCTTTTTTGAATGGCTTAGATGGATGGGCGAAATCTTGCATCTTGGCAAAAATTGGATAGTTGAGATTGAATCTCAATAACAAATGGCCGATTTAGATTTTAGGGTAGCCGCCAAATTTTAAGTCAGCCGCCACCACCTCTTCTCCTTCCTTCTTCTTTGTAAATATCTTCTCATTTTCTCCTCTTGCTTTGGCTCCAGTGATGGATAAGTTTACATTCTTCTTTTTGTTGCGTTGTTTTCTTATGTTGTGTTTTTTTCTTATGTTGTTGTTTTGTTGTGTTGTTGTTTTGTTGTGTTGTTTGTTGCTATTTAGTTTGTTGTTGTGCTGTTTAGTTTGGTTGTTCTGATGTTTTGCCGTTTTGTTGCTGTTTTGCTGTTTTGTTGTTGTTCTGCCATTTTGTTGCTGTCATGCAATTTTGTTGTTGTTCTGCATTTTTGTAGAAAAGTTATTGTCTTGTTTTGCTCATTTGTGGTTTGCCCACTTGTGGTTTGCTCATTTGTTGGTTTGTTCATTTGTTGCTATCATGCAGTTTTTATGTTGTCTTGCAGTTTTGTTGCTCTCCTGCAGTTTTGTTGCTATTCTATAGTTTTGTAGGAAAGTTATTGTCCCAATACAATGACCAGAACTCTAGAAGCATCAGCCATTATTGCATAATTTTGTATATACAAAAAAAGCCCCAAAATGACTATAAATTGACCTCCACAGTCATTTTTCATAACCAATGAAGCCCTAAATTGATTGAGAGAGCACTACAAAATGACTAGGTTCCAACTCTGTTTGCAATACCCCCAAATAAAATAACCAGGTTCCAACTCCGTTTGCAATTACCCCAAACAAAATAACCCTGCCTAAATCCTCTTTGTATAAGAAATGACTACGGCATGACTCTCTTATAGCTAAGCAAAATATTTATATTTTTTCAAAAATCGCGCTTCAAACCCTAACCCACTACCAATCATACACTGACACGCAATGCTAAGCGTCCCCTCAAAACTTCCAAAATGACTTTCAAATGACTTCTCAAAGTCTAAAAAGTGACTAATAAATGACTTCTTTGATTCAGATATGACTAATACATGACTTCATAGTGTCAGCCGAGTCATGCCAGGTCGCAACGTAGTCATTCCGTGCATCACTAGACTACCCTACCACTCCCAAAAATCCATTTGTTGACGTGGCACAACCCCTCAGTCGTCCAGGTCCTAAACCACGTCAGATTTTCAAGGTGATGAACCTTTTTTAAGAATAATGGATGTCTTTTTGACATCCGTATCCGGAATGACTGAAAAATCCTAAATAACTCGTCTACAATGACTTCAACCCTCAAATGGCCCATTCAGTCATTTAGCAGTCAACCCTATTCTGAATAACTCAAATTCAGTCATTCTGGCTAGTTATTATTTACAACCCTTTTTCTACTAGTGGTTGTGCAACTTGCACTTGTTGAATAATAAATGAATACCTAATCATTTGTTTAGCATTCACCTTGCATTGACTTCAGCTTTGAATAATGAAGTGCAAAGGTAATTTAGAAGAGAACTCAAGTGCCAAGTCACATTTCAATTGTTTTAAATTTTTAAATTTTCTTTTAAATAACATTTTTTTTGAGTCATTTGATTGTTTGAACTTCACAGAGTCCATATTTTCTCTAATGTGCTGAAAAATATGATTTTGTTGAAGTGTAGAGTGAGAAATAGCTAGGACATTATAAGTGAACTCTTAAGGGGCACTTTACTGACTACGGCCAAAGGTCGAGAGGCTATGGAAAGTATGAGCTATAATGTGAGTACAGAATCTAGCTATAAGTCCATGAGCCTAGGAGTCTATAATTAAAAATCCCTCTATGGTTATAGGTGTCTATGAATATAGACACCTATGTCATAGACTCTTTTCATGTTATAGTGTATCTAAGTTATGGATATATATATATTATAAACACCTTCAAATGATTGTAGGTACATAGTTTACAATTAAGTTCAAGACTTGTAAGCTCATGTCTCTATGTTCACGCACTAACATCGTTGAAAAGCTATTGATTTCTACTAATTAAATTGCAAAAAAACAAGAATTTAGCAATCTAACTTGTGGAAATTGATGGCATGTCAACCTTTGCCCATAGTGTGAAAGTCCTCCTAAGTCTTAGATTGTAATGTACTATGGGCAATTTCATTAAAATGACAATATTTTTTTAAAATGGCGTGAAAACAATTCAGAACAATCATTTTAAATCTAGACCTGTCCTAGATGGTTCAAAACGGATGTTCTAGAATCGATACCTATCTTAGATTGTGAAAATGGTACTTGGAATACCGCCATTCTAATGAAAATGCCCATTTATATAAAAATGTAAAATATACTAAAGTCTGTGTTGAATCCACGATTATATAACAAATATATCTATTTAAAAAAATTATTGCCATTCTAATGAAAATGCCCATATTTGCCATGAAGAGTTACTCAGATTGTTGGAGGCCCGAATATGGTAATTTCATTAAAATGGTGGCACTCCATTACAATGGCATGTTATTTCAGTTCACAACGGCCGTTCTAAAATCTACACTTGTCCTAGATATCTTAAATCTACATTAATCCTAGATTTTTTTAAACTATTGGTTTGAAATCTATATGTTCCTAGATGTTTGAAATCTACAATAGTCTTAGATGTCTAGAATCTATACTTGTTCTAGATGTTTAGAGCGGGCGGTCTGAAAAAATGGCACAAGGAATATGGCACAAGGAAAATATGGCACTAAGAAAAGCACCATTTTAACGAAATTGGCCATGAATATGTTCATTCTCGCAAGGAGTTGAGTGTCTAGGCTGTGACATTGAAGAGGCAGTCTCCAGAGGCTAAAGTCAGTTTCATCATTTTTGGCAGATTTTTACAACATTCGCACCTTTCAAGTGGGTAGTTCAATTCAGAAACTGCCCATGACTTCAATCAGGCCGTATGTTAAAACCGACGTAAACGAAAGAATTTCCATGGAGATTGGAGAATGGTTTATTCTCTATTTTGGAGAATTGACGCAAAATTCGGCTTCAAAAGTGTGGAACTAGAGTAGGGCAAACAAATTCTAATCAGTTGACAAGCCAAAAAATTGGGATACGATTTTGTCTAACTTGGCCTCAACACGGACTTCATCAATCCATAGGCTGTCAAATTAACCTAAGTCTATACAAGTTATCCAAATTTCAAAATCATTGTGCAGTTGAGTGTCGGTTTGTCACAAACTCAAAATTTTGGTGCTTTGAATCGCAACAATATAACAACATTGACGTTGGTTGCACTTATTGAAGGAGAAGATACTGTTATGTCATTTCAACAATGGATTCTACCTACTTAGCTTGATATTAGAAACATAAAAAAATGCTTTAGTGATGTATTCTCCTGGAAGTTTTGTGTATAGTTAGAAAGGATTCAGGCTTGGCCTTCCAAAGAATGAATGAGTCGCATTACCTCAAAATGGTGTGATTGCTTTGGTCTTGCTGGTCTCACGTTGGTCATGTTGTATGATAATTGACTTTCAGAGAGCTGTGACCAGCTTGCAAGCCTGAATGCGTGGATGCAGTACATGAGAAGATCGGGAGAAGCCTAAGCATGCACCCTGTACTTTGAAAATTGGAACAAAAATAATCGACACCTTAGTCCAATCATGACTAAGAGGAAGCCCCCGTTGAGCCAGCATCTAATGCGTGGATAATGAACGTTTTTGAGACTGAGGGAGCTATATGAAACGGATGAAATACATCCAAGTACGCTCAGTTTTGTGTATTCTTCTGCATTGCGAAATGCTTGGTGCCTTGGTACTTCATGATTTTGCAATTGTGCACTTGAGGTTCTGAGTCCGAGTTCCACTCAAGATGGGAAGAATCGAAATGGAAAGCCTTGCAAGAATGACTGTCTAAATTCCTGTGAATTCTTGACTTTGACTTTAGGCTACATTCATTAGCATCAAAAACTACGAACCTACATTCACCCTCCCACCCGTCTCTGTATTGGGGTTACCCATACCCAGTCAGGAAGAAAATGTTCATTGACGTTCACAATGAACAGTTGGGTTTTCCTCCTTCACCAGATTCCGAAAGTCTTCCCACGTAATCTTGCATAAATAGTGTGCTTCAGTTACGTTGATGGTTCACTATTCTCACCAGCGTCAACTTCGTGATCCCCATCGTCAGTGACCACTGTGTGAATTAAAACTCCACTCGAACTCGGACCAAGTTTCCCGAAAACCAGGCACGTTTACAACCATGCAAAATTAATTAGAATCATGCCCAAAGTGCGCTCAATGCGTAACATTTGGTACATATCAGCTTGCAGTTACTGCCAATATATTGCTTCACCAGTCCCCCACAGTTAGCTAAGCACTCAGTACCACCATATATAACTGACCATCAAGTCACGTAGCTACTTCTCCGTATCAATCCAAATTAGTGGTTTGATTGGTAACGTGCTAGCATATGCGCTCTGAAGTACGTGACTAGCTCCAGGCACTGCATTACCTCCCAGCATTCACAGTTTCTAGACTGCAAAATATCCACTGAACGTCGATCTCCGAAGAACTTAATTACCCAACTACTTACAGTCACCGAAACCGAATTGCTCGTTTCTAGACTGCAATCTGACACAAGCCAGCAAGCAACTAATCTTAAAGTTGAGGAAAAAAGGGTCGGCTAGCAAGCATGGAAGTCTTTCTGAAGGATCCGTTTTATTTCGTCACTGGATTGTGCATCCTCGGAATAGCACTTGTGAGCTCGATATCGTTGTTCAGGGCGCCCAATCGCAAAAGGCGACTGCCGCCAGGTCCACGCGGTCTTCCGATCTTGGGCAACCTTCTCCAGATGGGCCGGTACCCGCACCGCGCCATGGCCGCCCTGGCGCAGCGTTACGGCCACATTGTGTTCCTGCGCCTGGGCCAGCGCCCCACCGTGGTGATCGACTCTTTGGACCTCATCACCCAAGTCACCAAGGAGCTCGACCATGTCTTCTGCTCCCGCCCCCCTTCCACGTTCACCAAACTCATCGTGTACGACCAGATGGACTTCATCATGGCGCCGTACGGACCGCACTGGAGACAGATGCGGCGATTGTGTGTGAATGAGATCTTGGCGCCCAAGCGGATGGTGAACACCACGGCGGATCGAAATGAGGAGAATTTGGGGGTGATCAAAAGGGTTGTTGCGGAAGCCGCCAGGACCGGGAAGGTAACAACTTTACCTATTCGAATAATTAACTTAACAGCTCTCCAAGTTGACAAGAACTTCACTTTTTAATTAAACCCTTAACCTCTCTTCACTGAAGATCGAAATTAGGACTGAAGGATCTACTCTCGAGCTTTGCACAGCTTCACACATATGGGGAATTTCATTTAAGCGCAGTATTTACTTGCCAGTTTACTTGAAATTCTGGTAGGTGATTGATATGCGGAAGCAGTTCGCCGACCTTTCGCTGAATGTGATGTGCCGAATGCTGTTGGGGGACCTGAGCTCACGAATGCACGACCTGAAGCAGATTGTTCACGAAGCGCTGCGCATCATGGGGTACATGCCGATCCAGGATTATCTTCCGTTTCTGGGCTACTGGTTTGACCCAAATGGTATTATCCGAGACATGCACAAGGTGATCGATGCATCCCATTTCTACATTACAAACCAGGTTCAAATGTCAAGACTCGCGGTAAATTAATTTAAGAATCTTTCAGTTACACAAAGCTTCAAACTGGGACTCAAATAAGATTGAGACTAGTCATGATATTGGTCATTGGTTTATTGATTCATTACTTTCAGGTGCGAGGTCACCAAGACCGCGTGCTGGATGCCATCATCCAAGAGCACAGGGACCTTGCATCAGGAAAACTTCCAGGAGGAAAGCCGGACGATATCATAAGCACGATGCTAGACACTCCTGGTGTCAACGGGGAGCCCCAGCTTGATCAGAGTGCCATCAAGGCTTGTATCAGTGTAAGTTCAGGCCACCGCTTGTGCACATAGAGCCCTTCAGAATCACTTCTGTACGTGATGTGATTCCTTTTGTTAAACTGGCAAGTTTCAGAGTGCCACTGACAGTAAGTAGAACAACCCAACACTCTTCAATCACAGTACGTGGCGTGTGGAAATTTCAATTCCATTGGCACATACCTCGGCACATATATACTCCCGATTGCCAAAATTGAGATGGACAAGCCGTTTTCTTCTAAAAACTAACCACGAACCGAGTTCTATTTAGAATGAATCACATCGGAGATTTCAATTTAGAACAACTGTACTGACTCCCATACTACACTTTTCAATTGTAACTGAAATTTTGCCAATTTTTACACAACAAATATTTCGTTAGAACGGCAATTAATATTCCACAAATTAACTTGGCAGTTAATAGGCCGTCAAGACAATGTAGTCTGAAAGGTGAACAGTCCTACATTTTAGACCATCCGGCCTGAAATCTATACCAGTACTAGAAAATAGATGGAAAAATGGAAGAATATCGCCATTTTAACGAAAAATCCGTTACACATATATTAGAATTCGAAGATTCCCTTTACTTAGACCAGAGTTATTCTCCGTCTTTATCAAAAACACTTGCAAGTAGTAGGAACTGGAGTACTTTGCGATTTCGGGTCCTAATGAATTCTCACCGCTTGATCTTCAGAAGTCCTGGAATTTGACAAAGTAATGATGACGCGGTTAGAGCTTTCAGTCGGGAAGCCGAAACTCATAGCATTTCAATCGTGAACAAGCAAAACCTTTACTACTGTACAGTACACTCCAAATTCGTCACAGAAGAAATTCAATGTAAAAAATGGATAAATGTCCTTTTGTGTCCAAATCCCGTTCCTATAGTATCCTTACTAGTATATATTCGGTTGTATCATCCCTGGATGAAATTCTTCAAATATTTCATACACACTTAGACATTTTGGATTTCTCCTGTGTATGCTAATGTAAATTCTTCATTCACCATACTGCAAGGGAGATCGAGCTTCCTTTCAAAACGGATATTTGGTTAGAATGGCAATTTTCCACAAACTTGGTAGTTGTAGGTTTAGACCACGTGGTCTGAAATGTAAACCAGTCCTACATTTCAGACCATGTGGTCTCAAATTTATACCAATCCTAAAAAATAGATGGCAAATGGTGGAAGAATATTGCCATTTTAACGAAATGTCCTGAATCACCAACTGTCAGGTACGACAATTAATCTAGAACCTTATCTCATCTAAAATGATGCACAAAATTATTCTATATTAAGCTTTAAAAACAATTGCACAGACACTAATTGTCAGTTGATTAAGCGCTTACACATTTAACACAAATTAAAGTTCGCCTACAGGTATGGTCAACGGAACATCTAATGTACAGTATGGTTACTGGTCGAAGCCTCTACTTAACGCACTCACTAACACCGCCACAAGATCGAATTGCAGGACATGTTAGCAGCCACCGACACCTCTACCACCATCAACGAATGGGCGATGTCCGAAATACTCCGCCACCCTCACATCCAGCACAAGCTTCACACCGAACTCGACTCCATCGTCGGCCTCCAACGCATCGTGGAAGAGTCGGACCTCCCCCACTTCCATTACCTCACTTCCATCGTCAAAGAAACGATCCGCTTACACCCCTCGACCTGCATCACGGTCCCCCGTCTGTCCATGGCAGACGCCGAGCTCGGAGGGTACCACATTCCCAAGGGCACCACCATCCTCATCAACTTGTTCTCGATGGGTCACGATGGAAGCGTCTGGAAACGTCCCCTGGACTTCGATCCGGAACGTTGGGTGTCGTCGACGGGGTCGACGGGGTTGCTGGATGATCGGTTGTATGTGTTTGGAAACGGGCGGCGCGCGTGTCCTGGGTACGTTTTGGGGACGACGCTGGTGATGTTGTCGCTGGCGCGGCTGTTTCATGGATTTGAGTGGGCGTTTCCGGAAGGCGTGAATAGGGAGGAAGTGGATATGGAGGAAGCGCCGGGATTCGCGAACTCGCGGCGATGTAAGCTCATGGCTATCGCCACGCCGCGACTGGCGACGCATTTGTATGGGCCTGATGGTAGTCTTGAGCGTCATGACACAAAACGTCAGTAGATTGGCGCAATTCCAGTACTCAAACGGCGCTGTGGACCAGGATGGAAATTCAAATGTCATCGGATTTTGGGGGTTTGGAGGGTACTCTAGTAATGTGGGTGGAGATTGGAGCTTAAGTACTGCATGATGAAATCTAAATTGCATATCATGGGCAAAGCAAGGTATTAATGCAATGTCAAGATTGGAGCATGGAACGGACAATACAAAGTTTGGGTGTGCACAGAGTGGCATCCAAGTACACATACTTCAATCGTGGTTTCCATTGTCGGAGTGGTTCAATTACTTTTAGGTGTTGGTGGATATTTCAATGAGCATTTCAAGACATTTTAGCATGTAAGATTTGGAACTGACATGAATAAACTATGAATTTGCATTTGAATGCTTATATCTTGCAATCCATGCGGTGGAAAATTCTGAAATTTTTAGGACATGTTCTCAAGTCAACATACTATAAGATCCTATGGTTACATGTGTCAATAAATTTTTTTTTTCAAAAATTGGATGCTTGTACTAAAAATGACAATTTTTGAGCATTTTTGATGAAAACATAGTTATGGAACTTTAGGGGTTAAGAGGTCTCCAGAGGTTAAAGTTGATTTCATTATTTTCAGCAAGTTTAAATGACATTTCATTAAAATGACGATATTGCACAAACTTGGCACTTTTACGTTTAGAATGAGCTGTTTAAAATGAATATGCCATGTTAACAAAATCTCTGTTATTTTCACAACATTTGCGCCTTTCAGAGCACTGCCATTGTAGTCCAGGCTCATAGCACGTAAACTGCTTGAAAAGGCTACACAAAAAAGAAACGTTCCGGGAGGATGACCTGATCCCCACTATGGAATGGTGGCCGGGCTCAACAAACAGTGGCCTTCCTTTCAAAAAGGAGAGATTTCCTTGGATTCATGCCAAATCAAGTCACCCTTGACTGTGCAACGCATGCTTTGTTCACAAATAGGCAAAGCTCTTCCGCTTTGAGGCCTCTCCACTCAAAAGACCGGGCACAGAACGATTGTGAGGGCGGGGCAATACTTGGCAAGCCCGCCCAACTGGATTCTGTTGGTGCGTGCGGGGTTGGGGACAATTTTCACTCCGGGCCCAAAGCCCTTTTTTGCCAGGGCATGACTCCGGGCCACAGTGCGGATGCTCTCAAGGTGGGTAGTTTAGAAACTGCCCATGTCTTCAATCAGGCAGTATTTTAAAACCGAGGTAAGAATTTCCATGCAGAATGGGTTTCTCTACTTTGGAGAATTGACACGAATTTGGGTTTCAAAAGTGTGGAACTAGAGTAGGGAAAACATATTCTAATCAACAAGCCAAACAATTGGGGTAAGATTTTGTCGAACTTGGCCTCAACATGGATTTCATGAATCCATAGGCTTTGAGATCTGGGGAAGACTTGAAACAAAGATAATCGACATCTTAGTCCAATCATGACAAAGAGGAAGCCCTGATAGAGCCCGATAACAGAGGCAGCATCCCACGCGTGGATAATGAACGTTTTTGCGACTGAGGGAGCTATATGAAACACATCCAAGGACGGTCGCTATTATATACTACTCTTCAGGATTGTGAAATGCTTGGTGCCTGGTACTTCATGATTTTGCAATTGTGCAAGGTTCTGAATCCGAGTTCCACTCAAGATGGGAAGAAATAGAAAAGCCTTGCAAAAATGAAGATTCTGTCTGAATTCCTGTGAATTCCTGACTGTGACTTTAGGCTACATTCATTAGCATCAAAAACTACGAACCTACATTCACCCTCCCACCAGGCTCTCATTGGGGTTACCCATACCCAGTCAGGAAAAAAATGTTCATTGACCTTCACTGACAGTTTGGTTTGCCTCCTTCACTAGATGCCGAAAATCATCCCACGTAATCTCGCATGTTCACAACGCACCCTTGCATAAATAGTGTGCTTCAGTTACGTTGATGGTAATCACCAGCGTAAACTTCGTGATCCCCATTGTCAGTGACCATTGTGTGAATTAAAACTCAACTCGCACTTGGACCGGATTCCCCGAAAAACCAGGCACGTTTACAACCATGCAAAATTAATTGGACTCATGCCCAAAGTGCGCTCAAAGTGCGCATAACATAATCTCAATGCAGGAGAATTTCGGTTGGTGAAAGATAGGCACATTAATACTAATAATGCTCACTGCTTGTCTTGTGCATATTCAACAGGGTGGGTATGAAGTAGAAATTTCATTGCTCTTGCAGCAAAAGAAATCTGAAAGAAATCTACTACTACCAACAGGTACTAACTTAGTGAGTGTGGATTCACCTAGTAGAATCTAAATGCATGAGAGTTTTGTTGTTCAGACATGTTTTGATTGGTTAAGAAATCAAAGAAATCAAACAACTCAATTCTCTTACATTGAGATTATGTCCCGTGATTGCAAAGTAGGCCAATTAATTCATCTAAAATAATCGAGGGTCAGTACCAAACTCGCCACCCACGTATCGGTAGACGGTACATCCCCACCGGCCATTACTTTTTAAAACTTGGCGTGCTTTGCAAATACCTAGTCCATTTGTTACGTAACAGCTTGCAGTTACTGCCAACAAATTGCTTCACCTTCCCTCCAGTTAGCTAAGCATTCGGTATCACCATAACTGATCGACCAACAACCCAAGCAGCTACTTCTCCGTAGCAATCTAAATTAGTGGTTTGATTGGCAACACAGCGCTAGCATGCGCGCTCTAACTCTCTTGAAGTACGTGACTAGCTCCAGGCACGGAATTACTGCTCAGCATTCACAGTTTCTAGACTGCAAAATATCTGCTAAACGTCGATCTCGGAAGCAAAGTCCTTAACTACTTAAATACTTACAGTTTACGAAACCGAATGGCTCGTTTCTAGACTGCAATCTGACACAAGCCAGCAAGCAACTAATCTTAAAGTTGAGGAAAAAAGGGTCGGCTAGCAAGCATGGAAGTCTTTCTGAAGGATCCGTCGTGTTTCGTGACTGGATTATGCATCCTCGGAATAGCACTGGTGAGCTCGATATCGTTGTTCAGCGCGAGCAATCGCAAAAGGCGACTGCCGCCAGGTCCACGCGGTCTTCCGATCGTGGGCAACCTTTTCCAGATGGGCCGTTACCCGCACCGCGCCATGGCCGCCCTGGCGCAGCGTTACGGCCACATTGTGTTCCTGCGCCTGGGCCAGCGTCCCACCGTGGTGATCGACTCCATGGACCTCATCTCCCAAGTCACCAAGGAGCTCGACCATGTCTTCTGCTCCCGCCCCCCATCCACGTTCACCAAACTCATCGTGTACGACCAGATGGACTTCGTCATGGCGCCGTACGGACCGCACTGGAGACAGATGCGGCGATTGTGTGTGAATGAGATCTTGGCGCCCAAGCGGATGGTGAACACCACGGCGGATCGAAATGAGGAGAATTTGGGGGTGATCAAGGGGGTTGTTGCGGAAGCCGCCAGGACCGGGAAGGTAACAACTTTACCTATTCGACGAATTAACTTAACACCTCTCCAATTTGACAAAAACTTCACTTTTTTGTTCAATTTTAAATTAAACCCTGAACCCTAGATCGAAAAAGATAACTCTATACTGAATAAGTTAGCAGAACCGATCTTTCTTATCTTGAAGAATACACGTGGGGAACCCCGAACCCCGCGGAAAATTAAATGTCTCCCAGAATGTCTCTAGCAGTGACGTTACTTACCAAGCTAAGGCCGG
This sequence comes from Neckera pumila, assembly GCA_963969595.1. Lineage (NCBI taxonomy): Eukaryota > Viridiplantae > Streptophyta > Bryopsida > Hypnales > Neckeraceae > Neckera > Neckera pumila. The sequence goes on along the minus strand of OZ018409.1, from coordinate 41,227,901 downwards.
GCAGAGCCTGCTTCATGTGTCCCGAATGTGTAATGTGCATGATGCTTATGGGAAGGCTTGTCTTTTATTGCGTAGAGTGTTGGTGATGCTTATGAAGAATGTAGATCCCTTTGCAAAGATGTTGAAGGCAACTGGCTCAAGAATGAGATGCACAAGTGGTTCTTGTTCGAAACTAGGACTGAATGGTCTACACTCGAGTTTTGCACAGCTTCACAAATATGGTTTTGACAATTAAGCGGAATATTTATCTGCCTGGTAGGTGATTGATATGCGGGAGCAGTTCACCGACCTTTCGCTGAATGTGATGTGCCGAATGCTGGTGGGGGAGCTGAGCTCACGTATGCACGACTTGAAGCAGCTTGTTCATGAAGCGCTACGCATCATGGGGTATATGCCGATTCAGGATTATCTTCCGTTTCTGGGCTACTGGTTTGACCCAAATGGTGTTATCCGAAACATGCACAAGGTGATCGATGCATCGCTTTTCTATAATACAATCTAACCGGGTTCAAATGTCAAGGTCTACTCACGGTAAATTTGGGCGCCAAACTAGAATTCAGAATCCTTCATTTTCACCAAGCTTTAAAACTGGGACTCAAATAAGACTGACGAGACTACTCATATTGGTTAATTGGTTCAATACCTTCAGGTGCGAGGTCACCAAGACCGCGTGCTGGATGCCATCAGGGACCTTGCATCAGGAAAACTTCCAGGAGGAAAGCCGGACGATATCATAAGCACGATGCTAGACACTCCTGGTGTCAACGGGGAGCCCCAGCTTGATCAGAGTGCCATCAAGGCCTGCATCAGTGTAAGTACAGGCCAGCGCTTATGCATAGAGCCCTTCCGAATCAATTTCTGTACGTGATGTGATTTCTTTTGTTAAACTGGCAAGTTTCAGAGTGCCACTGACAGTAGAACAACCCCAGCAGACTCTTCGTTCACAGTACGTGGCCTATGGAAACTTCAATTCCATTGGCACATACCTCGGCACATACCTCGGCACATATATACTCCCGATTGCCAAAATTGAGATAAACAAGCCGTTTTCTTCTATTAACTAACCATGAACCGAATTCTATTTTGAATGAATCGCATCATAGAGTTCAACATAGAACAACTGTACTGACTCCCAGACTACACTTTTCCATTGTAACTGAAATTTGCGAATTTTGACATGTATTCGAATTCGAAAATTTCCCTTAAATAGTTCGACCAGAGCTATTCTTCGTCTATATCGAAAAGGTTTGCAAGTAGGAACTGGAGTACTTTACGACTTCGGGTCCTAATGAATTCTCGCCGCTTGAACTTCAGACTGGAATTCGACAAAGTAACGATTACGCGATTAGAGCTTTCAGTCGGGAAACCGAAACTCACAGCTATTTCAATCGTCAACAAGCAAAACTTTTACATCTGCACTGTACACTCCAAATTTACCACAGGAGAAATTCAATGTTGAAATTGGGCTAGTTAATTAAGGGCATTTCGTGCCAATGGAAATTGGACAAATGTCCTTTTGTGTCCAAATCCTATCCCTATTGTATCCTAGTACATATCCGCTTGTAATTTCCCTTGGACATTGACAAAGAAATTCCTCAAATATTCCATAGACACTCAGACATTTTGGATTTCTCCTGTGTATGCTATGGATCTAGAAACTTGAGTCATCTAAAATTCTGCACAAAGTTTATTCTATAATTAAGCTACAAAAACAATTGCACAGACACTAATTGTCAATTGATTAAGCGTTTATACACTCAACACAAAAAATTAAAGTTCGCCTACAGGTATGGTCAACGGAACATTTAGTGTACAGTATGATTACTGGAGCCTCTACTTAACTCACTAACACCGTCACAAGATCGAATTACAGGACATGTTAGCAGCCACCGACTCCTCCACCACCACCAAAGAATGGGCGATGAGCGAAAACCTCCGCCACCCTCACATCCAGCACAAGCTCCACACCGAGCTCGACTCCATGGTCGGCCTCCACCGCATCGTCGAAGAGTCGGACCTCCCACACTTCCCTTACCTCACTTCCATCGTCAAAGAAACGTTCCGCTTGCACCCCGCGAACTGCTTCACTCTCCCTCGCCTGTCCATCACTGGGAACTTTGAAGACTTTATGCTGGGCTAACTCGTGAAGAGTTAGGCCCCCCTTTTGGCCCATTTTTGTACAAATCCGAGGTGGGGGGTGCGAAACTTTTGCTCCCCCTTTTGGCCCATTTTTGTACGCATTAGGCCTCAATTGACGCTAAAAGTGCGCGGAACTTAGGTTCCTGCGGTCTTCCGAACCTCAGCCCGAATCAGAGATGCACATTAGGCCCCCCTTTAGGTCCGGCATAAAGTGGCAGAAGTTCCCAGTGCATGGCCGACGCCGAGCTCGTAGGGTACCACATCCCGCACGGTATCACCATCCTCTTCAACTTGTTCTCGATGGGTCGCGACGGAAGCGTCTGGAATCGTCCCCTGGACTTCGATCCGGAACGTTGGGAGTTGTCGACGGGGTCGACGGGGTTGGCGGATGATCGGTTGTATGTGTTTGGAAACGGGCGGTGCGCGTGTCCTGGTTACTTATTGGGGACGACGCTGGTGATGTTGTCGCTGGCGCGGCTGTTTCACGGATTTGAGTGGGCGTTTCCGGAGGGTGTGAATGGGGAGGAAGTGGATATGGAGGAAGTGCCGGTATTCTCAAACTCGCGACGGTGTAAGCTCATGGCCGTCGCGACGCCGCGACTGGCGACGCATTTGTATGGGCCCGATGGGACTCTTGAGCGTCATGACACGAAACGTCATTAGATTGGCGCAATTTCTGTATTCAAATGGCGCAGTGGATTGGGATGGAAATTTAACCCCTAAATGTCCGAGGCACCAAAATCTGGTGTTTGCAAAACTTGGAAGTTAAACAAAACCTAACCAAGTTGCTATTTTTAGTAGTTTTTATTTTTAGAAAGTTCTTCTTGAAGTCTAGTTTTAGCACCAAAACTTCTATCTTGAAAATAAATGATAGTGATTTTTCTATTCAAGTTTTTGTACAAGAGTACCCATTGCAATCTTGACTTCCCGTAGTGTTGAGAGCTCTTGGAAATGAGCCTCAAATACACTAGATCTTGGAGAAAAAATCACATTCAAAATTCATTTAAAACAATTGTAGAGTAGATTTTAAGAAGCCATAAATTGATCGGGGTTATACAAATTAGGCCCTTTAACCTCATATTTTTTTGGTCACCAACTTTGCGGTTTTAACTTGTGTAAAGAAGATTGAAAGATTTTTGCAGTTTTAGCACCCTCATGGTCAAACATTATAATCTTTCAGGCCATAAGTGATATTGTTGTGTTTTCTTTCCCTATGAGATCTCTAACATGTCTACTTTGAATTTGTACGGTTACAATTCAAAAAAAATTGATACAACTTATCAAAATGTTGGCATTTTGTTCAATTTAGAACAAATTTCAAGAAGTCTAAAATAAGCCTTGGGCATTTAGGGGTTAATGTCATCGGATTTGGGGAGTTTGGAGGGTAATGGGGGTGGAGATTGGAGCTTATTCAGTCTCGGTGCACAATGTTGTGGATGAAATATAACTGGCATGTCAAGGGTTAAACAAAATATTAATGTCAAGATTGGAGCATGGAAATGGCAGAACAACGCTTGGGTGTGTTCATCCAAGTACACATAATTCGATCATCGATTCCATTACGAGATTGACTCAACTATTGCTATATGTTGTACACATTTCAATGAGCATTTCAAGACATTTTAGCATGTTAGATTTGGAACTCCTATGAATGAACTACGAATGTATGAAAGTGCATTTGTTTTTAGTATTTGTATGATTTGATTTTTGTTGGGAACAGATCTTTTGTTAGAATGGCAATATTCCACAAACTTGGCAGTTGTAGGTTTAGACTATGTGGTTTGAAATGTAATCCATTCTACATTTGAAATCATATGGTCTGAAATCTATACCAACCTTAGAAAATAGGTGGAAAAATGGGGGAAGAATATCACCATTTTAACAAAATATCCCTTCAGTTTTTGGGGGGCATTTAAAGAGCATTAAAAAGGATCTTAGCATAAAAACTTTGAAATGTATGTGAATATTTAACAATAAATTTTCAAAGTGCATGGTTTCAATGGTATTGTATTGAATAAAAAAATTTGGATCTTATTGAACATTCAAAGAACATTCCAACAACTAATAAAGTGAAAATAAGTAACTATTATCTAAGCAAGATTATTATAATTCAACTACAATTATAGCAACTTTCTATTTAATTGAATATAGATAGTAAAATTCAATGAAAGTAAGGAGTCAATATAGATTGATGGAATCTAGACTGATAATGAAGACTTGAAATAGCTCCCTCAATTACATCAAACTTACTTTTTATTATTCATAGAACTAGTATTATGTTGTTCTAAGTACAATTTGATATATCTTAGGATTGCAAGAGCTAATTAAACTGTATGGAATTTGAACTTTGACTCTTCAACTTCAATGTAATTCTTTCAATGAACAACTTGCTTTATTTTATTGGATTGAAGATAAGATAGTCAATGTCAATTTTGTTTATAGTTGAGGTTAAACGGTAGAGCAATGTCATACATACATATATAGGTCATTGCAAGAAACTAAAGAAACGATATTAAGCTTTTGTAGCATTTCCGTAGTACTCATTTTTTCCCAGAAATACTTTAAATCAAAATAATGATTTAAAAAAATTACATCAAAAATATTTAATGTATACACCTTTAAGAAAAAGGTACCCTTAGAAAGAAAAGTATAGAGAAATTATCTAAATAGGAGTACTAGAAAAGTGCAAAATCTCATGAAATAGGTACTTTCATTAAATTTGGGGACTCCTAAATCCTAATATAAGTGTATGGTTTCATTACATTTTGATTTGTAAAAAATAGGAAAAAAAATTTAAGAAAAAGTCTAAAAATTGTCCATTTGAGAAAAATTGGTGGCATGAGATTTCATCAAAAGAATGATCTTAGAACCATCTTCAATGTTCAAAAATTGTGCGCGATAGAAGGATTGTTTGCACTCATGTAGAAGACATAAGATAATATATTTTATATCTCTTTTGGTAGATATATGCTTTCCTACTATGCAAATTGACCATGAAAATTTCATCCCCGGATCATTAAAATTAAGGACTCCTAATACAATAAAAACATATGCCATCTTCAAGACTATATATAGGAGCATATGACTTCTACTTGCCATCATTTAACTCTTTTTAAAAGTTTAAAGTGTCTATTCAAGGATCACTTCAAAGTTCAAGCAAGTTCAAATGATTCCAATTTTTGGCATGATTTTCTACGTTCAAAAATAGAAAAATGGATAAACTTTCTTAAAACATAATTTTTATTTATATTGATGCCCAATAGCCAAAATTATGCCACACAAGCTTATAATTGAGAGCATGCAAATGAAACCACCAAATTAAAGTTGAAGTAAAAATTTCAATTTTTTATTTGATATGCTATATTTCATGAATCAAAAAATTGATTCATTCCATTTGGATATATAATATGGAACATCCTCTTTTATAGGCATTCAGAGTATTTTTTCTTAAACAAATGTATTGGATTTATTTTTGAGCTCAATTTTCAAGTTTTTACAAAAATTAAGTTTTAGAGGATTAATTTTGATTGTTAAAGCAATCTTACTATTAAGGTTGGTATGTTTCAATTCCATCTTTAGTCAGAACTATTAACAAGTTAGTTTTATCTTCTATGATCTCATATTTTTCTTTTCTTAGGGTGATTGCAAAACCACTTGGCCTATATTTTGTCTTCTTAGCCTTGGACAAGTGTTTTTTTGTTGATAACTTTTGTATTGTATGTCAGTTTTACATGAATTTGAAATAAGGATATATATGGTAATCTTAGACATTGAGTATTTATTTTCATTTAAAAAAAACTATTTTATAATTTTTAAACAACCCCAATTGGATGTCCACCTTAGACAATTTGAGGAGTTTTAGTACTTTTGTAATCCAAAAATGCAAAGTCTAATATGAATAAATTTCACAAAACGTGTGCCCGAGGAGTAGCTTTAAGGTCCAACAATTTTCATAATTTGTAGCAAGGCAATTTGTGAGCCAATAAACAATAAAAGCCCCAACTATACCTTAATTCTTATAGTGGATTCTTAGAGCATTTATAATCTATCCAATGACACTACCTAGGACTCTTTGGATTTAATTATCTTCTTGTTATTTTCTCAAGAGTGCAAACTAAAATACTATTGAGAAAACAACATCAAAATTCATTTGAATAAGTTTTTAAGCATGGTCCTATTATTGGATTGTAAATATTTGAATTGGATCTTGCTTGTATTTAAAAGGAATTATAGAGTTTCTCAGAATGCATTTTGTAGACTCCATACAAGTAAATTTTTGAAATGCTTGAAATACTTGTATCCAAATCAATTCTAGACTCATATTTGAAGGTACATTGTTCCTTTTAGGTAAGAATCTATATCATGGGACAATTTTGCAAATAGTTGCAATTAGCCAATTATATTGTATAACAGAACCTCTATAAGTTGATACCCTATAGGCCAATAAACCTCTCTAACATAATACTCCTCCCTTAGGGAGCACAAGAAGTGGCAACACTAAATGAGAGGTAACTGAAGACAAAAAACACACCAAAATAGGCTTTATGCCACATTTAACTACTTCTAGACTATTCAATGAATTCTAAACAAAACATCGTGGGATCTCACAATGATAACATCGTGAGATCCCACGATGTTTGTATAAATCTCTCGATATTTGTATAGATCTCTGGATGTTTTGGATAAATCTCCCAATGTTTTGCACCATCTCTTGATGATCAGTTTTTTTTTGTTGAAGAGTATTATTAATTCTGGACTTTCAAAAGTCCAAAAGTAGTTAAATGTGACATCTAGTTTTGAATGGCAACTTCTTGGTTATGACAAGGTCCTTCTTTTTCTCAAGAGGAGTGACTTGTAGAACTTTGGTAGCTTCACATGTGTAAATTCTTGAATAAGTAGACCATCTCTAAATCAATAAACCTCTCTATTATAATATAGGCAAGCAGTTTGAGCCCTATTACTTTAGAGAGGTTTTGCTGTAACACTGAGTAGTTGATATTTGTTCATCCCTCCCTCTATTCTTTAAAGAAATTATAATTCTTTTCTGGGATACGTAGGGAGGGATTTACGTACAGAATTGTTTTAGCTTTAGATTTCCTGAAACGTGATTGCCTAAACAACTAGGCTTAGACCTCCTGTTGAACCAGCATACACTATACAATAGAATCTCTCTAAACTAATAGAGTTGGGACCGGTCTGACACACAAGTTAGAAAGTTTTTTACATTTGGGAGGGTCATGATGTTTATATGTAGTTCATATTGTTAAGTTGGGACCGGCAATCAATACTTCTTGACAACACTTTATTAGTTTAGAGAGGAGTAACTTTGGGAGGTTCTATTGTATTGTGATTTCTGTTTCACTGTACAAGTCCTTATTTCTTATTAACCTATAAGAAGACAACCTATTCTCAATCACTTGAGGAATTACAGAATCTGGAACTCATTAATTCATAGCAACTTTGTTTTGATACCAAAATATCTGAAAACTCTAAAAAAGATCCAAAAATTATTGCTGCACATGAGAAAATTGTCCACCAAAAAAATTGTCCTCTTACATGCCTGTAATTCCTGAAGTGATCGGAAATGGGTCGTCGATCAGGAATGGGTTGCCTCCCCTATTTTGGTAACCTTCTACCAGTTTTGACTTTAACCAGTACAGTATTGAGTACCGGTATTGACCGATGGATTGACGGCATACAGCACATAAATATGAATGTTCTACCAAAGTTCACGGCCGCGCCGATCGGAATATTTTAAAATACCATAAACCCGGACTCCTGAGCATCCAGGAAGCTCAATCAGTGGGATTCGTACATCGACCGCGCAGCAGGGCCGCCAGGGCGCCACAGGCTCACTTTGCTTCCCAACAAACTTAGATTCATCGATCCACAACAACGCACTTGAATCTCTTGCACCTCTCGAGCTAGCTAGATCTCCAATTTCTCAAGCTAGCTAAGCCATCGCTCAGCACAGAGCCATTTTCTCTCTGGCTCCCGGATTGCCATTCCTGCTTCACAGTATTGTACAGTAGTGTTGCAAACAGAGAGAATTTGTGTCACTGAATTTCCCCTGCTTGGCACTCTTTTCCCTCGTCCCCCGAGCAGAATTGAAACATCTGGGAAACTTGTGATCGATATCTCCTTGAGGGAATCAAGGAATTTCACAATCTTCGTGTGCAGTGACAGAGTGGGTGGATTAAAGGGATCGATCGACATGGCGGTGTTGCGCTTCGACTGTGGGCTGATGATGTCGATGATATTGCTGCTGCTGGTGTCGGGAGCGAGTGCACAGACCACCAGCAACTGCACCACGGCGGCCAACACGTTGGCTCCCTGCCTCACGTACGTCACGGGCACGGATGCCACCCCGAGCCTGCTTTGCTGCTCCGCCATCGTCATCCTCAACACCAATAACCCCGACTGCTTGTGCCAAGTGGTAGCCCAGCTGAGCGCCTCCTCCACCGTGAACGTCACCAAAGCGAACGCCCTCCCCACAGCCTGCGGCGTCACCGTCGACACGGCTTCCTGCCCTGCTGCCCCGCCCGGCTCCTCCATCGCTGCTCCGCCGGGTCTTCTCCCATTCCCACCTCCGCCGCCTGCGCTTGCCACGCCGCCTTCGCCCAATGGAAACGATGCCGCTGGGTCTCGACCTTCCGGGACTGTTGCAGCGGTCGTGGCTTTGGGTGTCTTGGCACTGTCACAGACTTCTTATGGGTTTGTTGATTGGTTTTATTAGGTTTTGGATACTGGTATTGCTAAGTATCTAGTTAGGGACTGTACGTTCTTGAATAGCTGGTTGTTCTCAAAGGGGCTGAGATCATTCTGTTAGTTCTGGTTAATTTTGCTACATTCTTGAAGCAATTTGTTGATTTTTTTCATGTGCTAGTTTTTGGTTAGTTTTGCTATCCAGTGGCATTAAATTCTAGAGCAACTTAGTTTTCTCAAAGGGATTAGTTGATTATTTTAACTAGGTTTTGGTTACTGGTATTGCTATCTAGTGATTTTGCATCCTTGAATAGCTGAGTTTTCTCAAAGTTGTTCTAGTTTTTGGTTAGCTTTGTAATTTTTTGACATAACATTCTTGAACAGTCAGGTAAACAGTCTTGAACATTCTTGAACATTCTTTTGACATAACATTCTTGAACATTCTTGAGTTTGTGCTTTTAGGCTATGGTCACGGATGTTTGAATCTGGGATTTTAGGTACTTCCTTTGGATTCAAAGACAATGAAATTGATTGGTCACACTGGAGCACTCCAGAGGATGAGGATTCAAAGGTACCCTACTACAGGTACTTTTATTGTAGAATAAACTTCAAGCTTTCTCAAGGAGAATTAATGATCAATTTTTTTGAGTTTGTGAGAGTTGGGTGTGTTTGGAAAGCCTGGATTAATATCAGGATGCTGTTAATCAGGTCCAATTGGCTTGCATAAACATTCTCGTTAACCTTAATTCGTTCTTGGGGGAATATGCACAGTACAGTGCATGTTGTAATTACGACTGAGATATTCAGTTGGTCTATGTGTGCTTTGATAAATATGGTTTGCCCTCGAGAAGAGCGGCCAGCTATTGTAGCAATTTGTTAGAGATCAAGATTTAAGTCCCCTCTTGCAAACAGAGAAATCAACAGAATTAGGACGCATACTTGGTAGATATGGCCTAGTGGAGATATCGATGGAGACATCAATTTTAGAACATCAATGGAGAAATTCCATCGTCTTTTGGACCCTAGCATTCTTAATTCCCTGAATTCACTATCGCACCACTCCAGGAGAGTGTTCGGTTTGCGTGTTGACAAAAGAATAAATGAAATAAATACTTCAGTGGCAAGTTCTGAATCTTTGATAATTGTGGCTTTTGAAACACGGATCATAAACTCCTTGGGATTTGAAGGGAGTTCAGGGGACCCAGATCTTCAAAGTTTACCTCTACTGGTACAATTACATCCCCCTCTTCTTGCGAGCATAATCTCTGCTTATGAAACGTACACCGGAAAGCGAACTATGCCTTATGTACGGACTGCTCATGTATTGTCTCTAGAGGCTTCATAAATTAGCTGCTCTTTGTGCATTATCCTGTTGCACAAATTCCGTTGAATCGCAGTGTTTTGTTGGGGTAATAACGAACATCTTGACCCCATGAGAAGGCACCGTTTGGGTGATCTGTTGCAATTTTACAGCCTTCTTTATGGTTTCATGCTGCACGTCAACACCGTCCACAATGAGAACCCTTATCATTTCGGAAACAAGAGTCTCACTGAAAACATTAGTGGTAAAAGCATAGGAAAATGACGGTCCTACCTTCCAAACATCTCTTATTGCGACACTGGTGCCATGCTCTATCCCAATGTCAGAATACGTAGCAGTGATGGAGGCATTTTTGCTACTTCGATTCCACAATAGCAATGCAACACGTCCTGAAGACAACGGTCCCGACCACACCTGCAAACCATGTTTATGTTTTAGCTCAGTAGACTGACTGGAATGCATCAAGTTTATAATGATTACTCATCACACTCAGTTACAGGTGGCACGGGAAGTTACGCAAAACTATACAGAATCTGAGGGTTCAATTCTATGACAATGAGATAAAAATGAGTTTATATTGCTCACCTCAAGCCCAGTAAGTCCTTGCTGTCTTACTCGTTTTCCCTGAACCCCAAGCGGATCTGCACAACGTGAACAATGATAGAACGGAGGCAACCTCAGGAATCAGAAAGCATGGTTCATGGACGTTCTCCTCTTGCCAAATGTAGGATAGTTGATAACCATCTTAGATATATATACCGCCCATTCTTATTGCTAATGTCGTTTGATTATTTCAGCAGGTCTTCATCACCCGTATCAAGTTTACAGCTTGTCAAAAAACTCACCTTGATTCACAGCTATAACTTCCCCATTTGAAAGGATCTTAAGAATGTCTGCTGAGATGTTGCGTACATCACATCCAATAAGAAGTGGTGCCTGAAGGAATATAACATCTCACACTATCTGGTTACAATGTCCCAATACATCACCGGACCTCTTGAGCATATTTGGCCTCACGGAAGTCTTTATTCCATCAAGCAAGCGAGTTGTCAGAAACACTCTAGAGCTGACGGTTATCATTGCTACAAATAGTAGATTAAAACCGATAAACGAGCCCATAAACAAAGAGAAGTGTCTCCATCAAAAGCAATACATGAGGTGTGAAATCTTACTTTCATAAGCGCCCACAAACTGAAGTGACAACGATATTCTTCTACTGTCATTCCTCCATTACCAACTTCCAACATATCAGGATCTGCATGACAAAGTCATAAGTAAATGATAAGGATGTGAAAACCGACTGCTAAGTATTAAAGCAATGAGAAAGGACTACATCAGAGGAGCAGAGGCATTGCAAGGAATGAGTGTTACCATTCCAACCACCCGGTGCGGCGTAGTCTGCCCATTGGTTATTCAAATCAGCAATACCAACCATGCTGTAGAAATTCCAAATGTGAGTACGAAGTGCAGGAGTACATAGAGCACACAATCCTTTCTCAGCAAGGCGATCATCCACATCAGATTTTCGGCGAAGGAGAACTATCTTCACCGAGTGCTAAAACCATGCAAAGAAAATGTCCACAACGTTAATCCACACGTAACATTCAGAGTCTTTCCCACCTATTCCAATTATCAAAAATGTCCCCGGTGGTACGCCAACTGTTTCCAGCGTTCTTCCCCCATATTGATGGATTGTCAACACCCCTACGCCAACAAATCCATAAATACCAAACGTTTTTTCGGTTCTCATTCACATTGATCGCCCACAAAGCCATGACAACAGCAAACGCTTTGCATCCCTCCACAAAGATGCTTCGGGCTACCACTACTATCACAAGATGATGCGACTAGTGATCGATCAGGTATATACTCACCATTCACACATGGAGAAGAAAATAGGGCGCCCTGTCTTGTTCAAGGCATCCCGCATGATAGGGTACCTAAGAAAAAACCAAACATGTAAGAAGACTAAGCCGTCTTCATACGCTAAGATCAATCACAAATTGGTGACACTAGACATTTCCAAATTTCGCTACATAATTATTTTTATTCTTTGATTAATACGCCCATCCAAGTAACGTGGGAGCCCTGCTACTAATGAATTATTTCGGAATGAAACACCAAACACTCCAAGCGTACCTTCAGACAACAGTACAGTTTTCCCTTAGCATAGAAAACATGGTCGAGTTCTAAGTCCTAGCCCAAATTCACAGCTACGAGCTCAAGTTGAAGATAGATCGTTTTGGGACAAAATTGAAAATTAATCACTTATTTACCTTGTCTCTGGTTTGCTTCCATCAGTGAAGCAGTTATCGTACTTGAGATAGTCAATTTCCTGAATCAAATGCATGACACTTCAATCAAGGACGCCCTAGGCTGCTAAGTTCACAGCAAACAGACAAAAAACAGTCGACCTTTATCAGTTTCTGACAGCCAATAACACCTCTAGTAGTCAGAGAAAGCTTACCCATGAAGCAAACGTCTGCGCATCTTGACTCTCGTGCCCAATTGAACCAGGCTGGGATGCACAAGTGTAATACCTGCAATTATACGGTTGTTTAAAGAGTAATATTAGGATAAGCACAATTACTTGTCTAGTGGGCTGTGAGGTGAGAAGATAAGTTGCAAACCAATAAAGAGGACAATGTAGCTGAACAAGGAACTCTTCTTCAGCTACTATTCTCTAAATCCAAGAGTAGGCAAACAACAAGGTGACTAACCATAGCAAATGGCGACATACATAATTAGCAGACCTAGGCAATGGCATCAGTTAAAACTTTTGAAAATATAAAGTAATCTACTACATGACCTACTCACCCAGCATCTGAGTATATCCCAAGCTTTAGACCTTTGCTATGCACATGATCTGCCAGTGCCTTGATTCCCGAAGGAAAGGTCGTGGGGCGTGCCTGGAGCTTACCCTGCCACAAAAAGCAAAATCCAGAAACAAAACATCAGTGTCTACAAGTGCACATCTTACTTTCATATCGCGGTTTTTATCATGCACTAGTCAGTATGAAGTAAACTGAAGCAGTCTCAATCCATAGCTGACAGGAAAAAGTCCTTAGAAGTGGCGTTACGGTACGAAAACAAAAAAGCGGCACGCAATTGCACGTTCAAGCAACCTGGGGAATGCTTACTGACCTGCTTATCACGTTGCAAAGCAGCCCAACAGTCATCTGCCACGTTTGAAAGAAATCATCGACGAGTTACATTTGTTCCAAGAGGCAGATGCGTATACAGAATGTGTGATACTCACCTTCAAGGAATACCTCTCTTGCGACTTCTGGAACTTAGCATTCTTCACCAGGAATAAAAAATAAAATATTGCAAGCTGCACTCAAATGAAAGACTCATACCTACGTTGACGTAGTTGTAACCCTTCGCCGCTAGCCCCGATGATACAAGCGCGTCAGCTGCACTTTCACATTTCGAATCAAAGCCTCGAAAACCAACCCTCCCATCCATACAGCTTTTGATTCAAGCATTTTTTCCTGTATCTGGATGAGACTATTGACTAAGGGCATCCCTCTACCAACAGCTGATAAGAAATATGTGCAATGGTTAAACCGAAGAAGTGTATTACCTGTTTCGAAAATGACAGTCTCGTTCACATCACACGCAAAATGATTCCAGCTATTCCATCTGTAAACCAGCAAACCAAAACATCGACCAGAGAAAAAGGACTCTTAGAATCAAATTATCAAAACTTATTCTGTTCATTCAGACTGCATCCACGCGGGCAAGGACACTATTGCACCAATGAACAAACCATTCGGCTTTTCAAATGCGCGAGTTTTGACCTGAGATTATCTTCAGAGAATCTAGCAACCTGCGTCCACATGCATTTCTTTTACCAGCAGAAGATTTCTAAAAGGATTGTCGGCATTGATAAGACATACCAATTTCTACACAACCGCAACAACTCCTTACATGACAGGTATATTAGCAAATAAAACATCCTCGAAAATAAAGAGTTGCAACTTTCAGCCAGCTACATAAATTCCAAGAATGAAGAATGTGATAGACAGAAGCATGATCTACAGAATGACCAAGCAAGAAGTTTCTGTCTATCTCATAAATGACCAAACAAGAAATTAATGCTACGATTATTTCATGACAGAAGCATGATTTACAGAGCACAATTCAGAGAAAAGAGCTCCAATAATGCATTCGCCAGTTCATACAGTCCAATAAACAAAGACTCCACGAAAACGCTCTGAGCACCAGACAGAAGAAAAAAGATAAAAATTCCATTCCACAAGAACTCAGCAACCAAAGACAAATCAGCGGAGCAAGGAAATTCAGGACGATCATCCAAAGCGAATATAAATCTCAGAAACTAGAATCGAAATCGAAAATAAAGACAATTGATCAAACAAGAACATAGTGCTAAAATAATTTCTTGACTTAAAATCAAGAGCCAATGAAAGTATCACAATTCAGAGAAACCAGAGGTCAGAGAATGCATTCTTCAACTCATACAGTCCGTTTACAAGACTCCATTCCAGCAACAAAAAGAAAAACAAAAATTTCACCTGACAAGTAATCAGCAACCAAAGACAAACGAAATCGAGAGCTCAAATCCACTTGCAAAGAAATTCACAAGGAGCATCCAAAGCGAAACTAGAAACGAGAAGTCGAGAAGTGTCGCACCCCATGGGCGGAGTAGCGCCCAATCCGTTATTCAGCTTCAGTCGATGGTGGCGACGATGCGGCAACGACCTCGGACTTTCTCGCCAGGAGCCACGGAGTTGCATCCCCGCCAAGTAACGTCCTTCCACGAGATTGAGCGCCAGGACTGCGAGCAACAAAACGGCAACAAAACGCAGGTCCGCCATAGCAGCCATGATCTTCGATGTGCTGCACAGCCAATGCTCTGTTCAGTTCGGCAACGCAAATGCAGAATTTCATTGGGGGAGCGCACTGGCTCTTGTACTCTCGAGCTAAGTCAGGTCCCGAGCATTCCATCCAAGTCCTTATCGAGGTCCGCAAATTCAAGTCCCAACACGTCAACTGGATCATCCAAATGGAGGAAATTGGCGTCTGTGCGAAGGTAAGGTTTTCAGTTGGTTTACTGGTTGTGGAAGTTTTATCTTATTGAGCAATAATAAGTTGATGTAAGGAATTTTGGAAATTGCTTCAAGAATGCTCTTCAATTCAATTCCAGCAATAACGATAGTGACTGGTGGACGATACCCTAATTGGAAACCAGTCTTGAGATTGAAGCATAAGGAGCATGCCCATGAACCTCTTAAGAGGTCATCCAATTTGCAAGGCGAGTTAGCATTTGGGCTTGAAAACAAGCTCGTTTTGCAAGGCAGTGCGTGGCATGAAAATTACCTGCCTCAATTGCTTGGTGGCATCTTTCTTGGCAAGGAAAGATTTTAGAGGGTACTTCATCTTGTTTTCAAACTTAGCCCTAAGGAAGTTGATGTCCTAAGAAAGGTACTCTAATAGAATCCAGTCTTGAGGCATAAGATTGAAGCATAAGGAAGACATCTTGAGCGTACATTCAAACAAAAGGGGAATTATTAAAAAATGTATGAGATTTCCGTTTTCAAACTCAATTGAACTATTTGGGTCAAATACGGTTATCCTAATCCAAGCATGGGATATGACATGACAGATGGGTTATGTCTTAAATTCTTGAAGGTATATATTACACCTACGTGGATTATAATTGTCAATATCATTATATGTTTGAACAAAAATAGTGAGGGTATTTGAATCCTACCAAGAAGGTGAAATCTTTTTGTTTCTTGCTCACCTATTGAGGGCTATATTTCCTTCTTGTATGTAGGTTAACTCTCAATCTTGGAAGGAATATTTATCCTCACTTGAGTTGTATTTTAAACTCTTCTTCGCTACAAAAGGTTCAATTTTATACTTGGTCTTTTCTTCACTTTAGGTGTAAATTTACTATACTCGGAGAATCTTCACTCTAATCCAAAGTGTGTACTTTATTATGTATTACGGTTGTGAAACGTTCTTAAGAATCTTTATTTCAAACTAGTGATGAAAATTCTTCAAGGTGGTAATGAAAATTCTTCAAGGTGGTTATGAAAAATCTTCAAGGTCTATTGTGTTGTGTTTGTAAGGAATATATTTTTAAAAACCTTTAAGTATCTTGAATAAGACTTCACTACATTTAATGATTGCTAAAAGTCCTTGAAGATCTTTCATAAAGAATATTTAAGGGTCTTCTGTTATACTTTGTCTTGATGGTTGTTGAAAATTTCTTCAGATCCCTCTTTTTAACATTGTAATAAAAAGATTTTACAAAGACTTTTATTTTTTCAATATACTAAAAACCTATTCACATGTTTAATAATAAAGAACCTATTAGATTTTACAAGTTTGGTATACTTTAATTTGTTTTCTTTTGGAGTAGTAATGCAACCACCAAGTCAGCAAAGGCCTTTATACCTTCTTTAGAGCCTTCTAGGGCGCCCTAGGAGATGAATTAATTTTGTATAGAACAAATTTCTTGCCATTCAAACTTAGATAGTGCAAGATTCAACAATTGTAGGGCCTGTCCACTGGAAAGTAATTCTAAAAATAGATGTCAAAATTTTTAGAAAATTATTTTTTGAAAGTAGAATTCTTGTATGGAAAAAATATATTTTTAGAACATGCCAAATTTACTTTTTGGAGAAAAAAATATTTCTTAAGGATGTGCCAACCTTGCCCTTTAATATTTAATAATAAATCATCACCCTTTAAAATTGATAATGAAGGCTAGAGAGAATATGGATGTTTGAAAGTTTTTCAACAAATTTTTATAAATGAGTTTTTGCCATTAAATATTACAAAAATAATAATAGGCAATGAAAAAAATTTGGAAAATTTTCAATCCTATTTTAGAAAGTAAATAGATATATGAAACATTTTCAACAAATTGCAGAAAAAGTTGGAAGCAAATATATACATTTAAACTATAGAAAGTTGAATGCACTTAGTGCTATTAAAATATGTTGAATTTAGTGCTCATCCAATGATGATATGTATTAAAGATTCTATATATTGCAAGGCATACAAATTAGAATATTTATACTATATGTTATTCAATGAGTTCTTCATATTCACAACCATAAAAGACTTAAAGCTATTTTTGTCCTAGTAAAGCAAATCTAGACATGAAACTAAACAATCTAACTTTACAATAACACATTACAAGCTCGTATATATAGATGGGGTTTAAATCACATGTGATATTATTTTTGGAGAATTTGGAGAATTTTCATATTTTCTTTGATTTTTATTTATTTATTTATTTTGAAACAAATGGATGATTCCCAATTTTCTTTGAATTTTCAAAGTCAAGACTAGAAGAAACTACAAAAGTGTTCAATAGGTGCATGTTTGAAGTGCCTTGAGAAAGATCCCAAATCATTCTCTAAAAGTTTGTTTGAAGCACCTTGAGAAAAACCCCAAATTATTCACTAAAAGCTTGTTACTTTACAACCCATTTGTAAAGTAGGAGCCATTCAAAGCAGGTCATATTGGTGGCACTTCAAAAGACACCTATTTGACAGAAATGGGGAAGGGTATAACTTAGCATTGGATCGACTTCATCACAGAGAAATTTCTGTCAATGAAAAGCTTCCTCCCCTGCGATCCAGAGCAAATGAAAGTATTCCTTCTACAGTTTTAAAGGGGTTATGGTGAAGATGCACTGAAAACTCGTTGGGCCGCTGTGCCCACGAAACCAAGACATGAATCTGAACATCAACCCCATGATCCCATGCCATACACGTTTTTAAACTTTAACATGTGATTGTAATCCTCTCAAGATTGTCACGCTCAAGACATCCAATGGACTGGAGTATCAGAAATCGTCGTCATCTAGTCTGCAAAATCCTGTATT
This sequence comes from Neckera pumila, assembly GCA_963969595.1. Taxonomy (NCBI): domain Eukaryota; kingdom Viridiplantae; phylum Streptophyta; class Bryopsida; order Hypnales; family Neckeraceae; genus Neckera; species Neckera pumila. The sequence goes on along the minus strand of OZ018409.1, from coordinate 41,209,866 downwards.
AGACTAGCAATCTGGAAATTTTTCCTTAAAGCTCTTGCCTATTGAAGTTTAGAGAAGGAGCTGATGTATATTAGAAAACACTGGAACTGCTCCCAGAAAATACGCCTGAGACAGCAAAACATGCCATCAAGTAAAAAATGCCATGTCCTTCCAACAATTTTTGGAATGGATCAAAAATCGTGTTGAGATCACCGAGTTCCGGAAAACCTCAATTAGGCAGAAACCTCGGCGGTAACTTTCTGCTCTGGTGCAGGAGAGTTGTCATCCGAACTGCTGGACACCGGAGATGCTGCAGTCTTCCGTTTGGCTTCCAAGGCCAGCCCCATCATTTCATACACTCTTCCTCCAAAACCAGCCGGGTTGTCGGGCTACAACAACCAGTCTCAACGTGAGCAAACCAAGCAGCCACTTGAATGTAGTATGAAAAAGTATATGGACAAACTAAGCAGAGTGAGAATGCTACAAAAAGAAATTAGCGAAAGCTTACAGTGAAACCACTCGATAGATTTGCAGTTTCGAACAGAAGCTCGGCCAGCTTCTCTGCTTCAGTGCTTGATGTGTCGTCATTGAACATTGACTGCAAGCACCATTCGATGAACAGGTCTATAAGTGATCATAAAATAGTTCAGATAGTTCGTGTAGAAACTAAGGCTTTATAGGATTTTCAAGAGTAAAATTTGAAGTGAGACAACAAAACTCACATTCAAATCCTTGATAATTTGATGATGAGGATTGATCTCAAGCGTGCGTCGCTTCAGCAGACTGTGGAACGCCTTAGATTCATCTCCATTAAATGCTTGTGCCTTCATGATCCTGAAACAACACAAATTAAAAAAATACTATTGAATAAGTACGCTAAATGTGCAATCCAAGAGACTAGATTCAGTTATTGGAACCTAAATCTTTCAGGTCATGTGGCAAACATTCAAAGAAATTCCTTCAATGCCTGAATTGAACTTCTAACTACTTCGCACTTAGCATACGAGCCACAAAAAGCAACCAAAAATCTGAGAATTTATTTTCTGTCAACCGGGCTCATCTTCTCAAACAAGGACCAAAATAACTTGAACATGAATACCCCTACCCCCCAAACATCTCCAAACCATACTCACTTCTCCATGTTTGCTGACCAGCCAAACTTCGCAGACACAAGCACACAGGGCGACGAGGTCCTTCGTTTGGAAACCTGAACCTTCGCCACTTTCTCACCGAGACTCTTGGACAACCAATCACACAAACCTTGATACTCCTTCTCCACCTCTTCCTCCTTTACCTTGTCTTCGCCCCCTGTCAGAAGAGAACCACAAGATATTACAATTCTAAATACATTTTCAAAAGAAATGACAAACGTTTGAATTGACATTTCTTAACAATAATATAGCGGTACAGATATGACAACTGTTTTCAAATGGCCCAAACGGTGAGAGTTAAACGATAAGGCAATTACCAAGGTCCAAATCCTCTTTGCTGATGTCCACAAACTTCTTCTCCTTGTATTTGGATAAATTAGAAAGTGCGACTTCATCAATTGGATCCACCAAGTACAAAACCTGTCAAAGAGCTTTGTGAGGACAGTTCAAATAAGCACCAAAAAGAGGCACTACTCCTCCATCCATACGGAATCGCAATAAAAATTGGTCAACTAATGTCAAGGATTCTATAAGGTTACCTCAAGGTCTCTGTTCAAAAGGTCCTCCACGAAAGGCGCATTCTTTGCACTCATGATATTTTCTGCAGCCAAAAAGTATATCTCCTTCTGATTTTCTTGCATGCGCTCCACATACTGATCTAATGACATGAGGTTGTCTTCACTCTTACTGGAGTAGAATCGAAGCAGAGGAGCAATTCGCTTGTGATTGGAACTATCCTCGGTACAGCCCAACTTCAAATTCTTCCCAAATGCATCCCAAAATTTCTCATAAGCCTGCCAATAACACATGCTCGTCAGCGTCATTGGAAGGCCTTCAGCTTGCAACAATTTAAATGACATCTCTCTGGTCCGCAAGAACATTCGGCTTCTCACGTAGCAATACTCATCCACCCATTATGTAGGATATGGAGGAAGGATTAAGATACCTGTTTATCTTCGCCTTTAGCAATCTTTTCAATCATTTCAAAAGTTTTGCGAACTAGACGATGACTCATCATCTTCACCTGCATCAAAAATTTACGTCAAATTTCATAATAAAAAAACATCTCTTTCCAATAACAAGGTGTATTTTGAACACAGGAAGATGTAACTATCGATACGCTTGTGTAGCAACTTACAATGCGACTCTGCTGTAGTATTTCCCTTGAAACATTCAATGGAAGATCATTGGAATCCACTATCCCCTTCATGAAGCTTAAATACCGAGGAAACTGCGGCACAATGAGACTCGGTCAGCCAACAAATCTACAACTTGATGCCGATTTTGTCATTCCCAAATACTGTGCTCTCATAAAGCTCTGACACAATGAAATCATACTACTAAAATCATAACTCCCTCTGTAATATCACAAATGCTACCATTAATAATAGGGGCTCATGCTTGCTATGCTACGCATTCACTGTATCACATATTAGTAAAACTTTGATATATTTGAATAGATGCATGATAATGATTTCAATAAGTCTTTGAAATTTTAATTTTAATATTTTGCAAAAATATTTTCAATCATGCATACATAACAATAATGTTTTCACACAATGTTATATTACAGAAATAGAGTAGTAGTTTGCAATCACCTCTGTAATATCACTTTTACAGCTTTTATGATTTCAAAATTCTATTGCTACTACCAAATGATTGGAGAAATTTATTCAATTGAAGCGATTTTGGATTTCACAACAATTAAGTTGTTCACGAAATTTTTGAAATTTACAAGTTTTTCTTTTGAATTCAGCAAGTTTTTGGGTTGCCATTGTTAGTAGCAATTGAGTCAACTTTTGAATGCATTACAATAAATGTGTATCTTTTACAATATTCACGATTGCATATATTTCATTCATCTTTCAATAAATTTCTATTGTACATTTCAATACATGCTTACTTATAAACAAAATTATACAAAGATTTTAGTAATTTTTATTTTGCATTCTATTTAATACATAAAAATTCTAATAAAATTCTAATGATGAATGCGTAGCATAGCAAGCGCCAACCGCTAGTATCAACTAAAATCCAGTCGATATATACTACAACACACAACCAATTCACCATATGAGGAGCACCAACAGTCAATGCCATCAAAATTGCGGTCTGGGAAAGCAGCTAATCTCCGGCCTAAAATTGCAGAGACCTGATGAGAAAAGACTCTTGTCTTCGGGTCTCATCTGATGCGATACAGTGATAACCAAGAAGGAATAAAAGAATCAGGACAAGAACCCTTCGGTAACAGTGTAGTATAGCAATGGTCAGAGAGTGAGAAACGAACCAGCTCCCCATTGAACTGATCAGAGATAAAGACACGCTTGACATACAGCCTAACATCTCCTCTTCTGGAATGCCACATCTCCTCTGTGTTTAGAGACGCCATGGGTGGTATGAACAGAACACTCTTAAATTCAATCTCACCCTGCAATTACTCCGGCAGACCGTCAATATAAGACACGGTCAGAGAGTCTGAATAATATTGTGCGTAAGAAAGCAAGGTTTACAACATGTAGCATTCTCTGCTTTACTTCACGTAGAAAATAAACAATTAAGGTTGCAAACAAACCTCAGCGGTAAAATGTGTATAAGCCTGAGGGTCCATGTATTCCTTGAAAGTACTTTTGTAAAATGCATGGTACTCTTCCTCTGTCACCTCTTTTGGACTCCGCATCTGCAAAAGAGAAACTTCCTCAATCAGCATTATGAAGGAAATCAGCATGCAGAAGTACAAAGCAACTCTCAAATGTATTGCCAGATTTGCAAGCGACTGATGAATTAGCAGACTTGTGCAGTGCCTACCCAAATAGGCTTAGTGTCATTTGTCAATTCCCAATCCCAGAATTTCTCCGTAGATTTGGTCTCTATACCCTGAAAGATAGCAAAAAAAGATGTCAATGCCACTATCCTCCTCTCAAGAATCAACCTACGTGCTGCAGAGCTGATAAACATAAAGACTAACATTCAGCTTAACTAAGTAGGAATCAACATACTTGTTCCGAATGCAAGTCAAGCCATATACTAGATCTGTAGTAATGAACGTTCAGCTTGCCAATGAAGTCCCTAGTAAGATGAAGTTGAAAGAAATATACTTGAACCACTAAGCAATCAACTATTAAGGCGAACTGGAAAGCAATGTACAGAAGGAACCTGCCTCTAAAAGCTTCTCATCTTCGTCATCACTTTCCGACTTCTTACCCTGGAAAAAATAACAACGCAGCTTCAGCACCAAGCAGAACTTGAACACTTACAAAAACAGCAATAGCTCCATAGCGCAAAGAAATTCATTACATCTAACAATTAAAACTTGTCCTCAAAACCATGCATCCTTTGGAATCAGGCACATACAAGAAATATGGTACCTTCGTGCTGCGTGTCTTCTCCTGCCATAAGTAAATTGGAAAAGATATGAACTGAGAGTAATTCTTGACCAGATTTTGTATCTTGATCGGATCTGCAAATTCATACCTATGAGCATCCTGCGTAGCAACAACGAGAACTTAGAAAAACGGTTTGACACACATCCATGAGATCTCAATCTCAGGTAAAGAAAGGTTCAGCAGATATCCGAATGAATACAGTACAATATATTATACAATGAAAAAATACCTTGAGATGCAGAGTGATAGAAGTGCCTCGAGGTATAAGTTTGTCAGATTCCGTCTCCTCCCTAATTGTATAAGAACTTGTGTCTGCCTCTCCTTCCCAGACAAATTGCTTGTCGGATTTTGCACTTTTCGTTGAAACAGATACCTAGGTCAATAGAAAAAGAAATCCTCCTTGAGAACCATTCTATCAGAACACAACTGATTCCACCACAATCAAGCATCCATTGAAAGAATTACTGGGAAATAATGAAACCAACATATCTTCTCCAAACAAATGAAAAAAAGTTACGAACACAATAATTGTGGGCATTTCAAGTTACAGGAGCCGGTTCATCAGGATTCATTTCGTTTAGCAAAAAACTTGTAAATTACATACACATGGCAGAGCAACAAGAAAGCAAATCCTGCCTATGTGCTTGATTTAGTCATTGAAAGCAATTACCACTATGGAGAAGCAGCTAGAGTCATGTGCTCTTTACCTTATCTGCCACAAGGAAAGCGGAATAGAAGCCAACACCGAATTGACCAATCAAATTGTTATCCCGGTTACTCCCCTGGTTTTCCTGTTGTCATGGTCAATAGAACGAATTACAGTCACATTGATAATCACAGTCATGAAAATCTTCAAACGTGGTCTTTCGTTGTAAACCCAAGAGAAACCGCCAGGGCTTTGCCAGATGATATTCACGACCACTGGTCAAAGAGAATCTGTTTTCGTAAATTCGGAGTTCGCATTCTCAGGGCCCTAATGTTTCCTTCGGAAAATCTAGGTCGCTTCCAATTCCATAAAGTAAATAAGAATCCATGCAATAAACAATAGGGGCACATACTCATGCGTCGGACTAAGTCTCAACCTCAAAGAGTACGTGATCATGCTTGAAATAAAGAGCATTCAAAACAGCTCTGTTGAATATACAACATGACAGTGTAAAGATGTAAAGATAAGTAGAATAGACAACATTTCTAATGACTTTTCTACTCCCATAGTACAACAGATTGCCCAGATGAGTGTCTTTACAACTGTGTGGTGAGATAATCACCTTAAGCGCTTTTAAAAATTTGGCGGTCCCACTATGTGCGATAGTTCCCAGGCTCTCAATCAAATCTTCGCGAGTCATTCCAACACCTGAGTCCCTGTCATTCGCAACATTCATTGAAATTCAACGTCACAATCCCACACGACTAGGAGAAACCTTCTACGATGCCCAAGTCCAGCTGCAAATGCAAAACCTAAAAAAGCATTTGCTTTCCAGTCCTACGTAAACGTTGCCTTACTCTTCTCTAGAACAGCCCATCCAGCCTGTCACTGTACATGACAAATTGAATTGGACAAAGAGCTTACGTAATAGTAAGAGTCCCAGCATCATGATCAGCCTTGATGCGAATTTCTAGATTGGAATTGGCCTCCAACATGCTCGTGTCAGTAACGCTTAAGAACCGCAGTTTGTCCAAAGCATCACTCGCATTGCTGCAAAACTCCACCCATTTAACTCCAGATTTAGTAACGGTATAACCTAGCCTTTTATTGCACAGACGAGCAAGGACATTACGAACTACGCATAATAAAGCATATCCTTCTGAATCCTGAAGTCATAAGTCAAATATTACCTGACAAGTTCTCGCAGAAACACTTCCTTATTGCTGTAGAGACTGTTCACAATGAGATCCAAAAGCCTGCTCACCTGTTTTCACACCAAGCTCGTGACTGTTAGCCACCACTCACATAGAATGACAAACAGAGCACACAAAAACATGAATGTTTACAGAGGATATCAGTACCTCAGCTTGATATTCATACTTCTCCACTGGTGCATTCACCGCCGCCGCGTTCGACTCATACCGAGTGCTGTCGTGCCTCAATTTATCATAAACAGGATTGGACAAGGCGGTTCGTCCAGTGCATGCCCCAGAAATGTTTCGTACAGGATTGAAGGAAAATCTAGAGTTCGTGAACGCATGTTCCGAGAGATCTCTTGATTGGGCATTGCAACTGCCTCTGTCGCTTGAGGCCTGCAATAACGAAAACAAAAGGTTAAATACTTTTTTGAAAAAATATGAACAAAATGCATAAACCTTCGTCGTCAAGCCTGAATGCGCCCGCTCCAGTAAATGAATTGACCAGAAGGCAAGCCCGCCGTTTTGAAGTCTGAATAGAAGTCTCATTGGCGAATATTCTGGTAGTGACTAGTGAGGTAGGTGCAACCCTATGCAATGTCTTTGATGAAATTTTGTGCAATTAAAAAGGTGAAATTTATACCAAGTTACGAGTTGAGGTGAGATTTGGTTCACCCACAAAAAGTTCTCAAACTAAGGAGACCAGAGGCAATCCAATATACAGAACAACAGACAAATTTCAAAAGACTAAGTATGATGAAACACTAGGTTCAAACCTTAAACCCCACTTAAACCTTAGAGCGAAAAAAACGACCCAAATGGTCTTTCAGTTCGAAGTAGAGGCCTTTCCGATTGCAAGTGCATAGACATTGCAGTATTATTATTTCTTAAATCACGATGATTATCATCAGAAATTCTGTAAGAGAAATGTTACGACTTTCTGAAGGAAAAGCTCTGCACCAAAAATGATCAAAACAAGAGGAGAAGGAAAAAGAGTCCATCGATCGATCGGGAAGGAAAAGCCAGCCAACCTCTTCCAATGGAAATGAAGCACTTGAAGCGGCCGCCGAGGAAAGACAGCGACTGACATCAAACGTGACCCCTGGACACGCCGCAACAGATCTCAATGCACGCTTTGCAAGCGTCCGCCGGGACAAAGAATACATTTTGAGCAACAGGGAAAATTCGGAGCAACAGCCACCCGATCAGTCCGAAAATTGGACCTGCAAAACTCCCCGCAAGAGCTAATGAATAAATCCACTGCTGCAACTAACTGGGAGCGAGACAAGCTTCCACTAATTCAATCCCGAATCCTCCACTTCTTGACTCTCTCACTGTTAGGTGCCATGAACCCGCATCAATCTCCAGTCTTCTGTTTCACAGGACTGCAGGGCAAGGAAGAGTCTGGAAGCGGCAGCCCTACAACAATCTTCGGCTTCTTCCACAGGAGGAGAATTCGACGAACGACAAACATCTGCAGCAGAGTTTTCGTCGAAAAGTGAACGAATACTTTGTCCGTCGGTTTACCGTGCACTCGAGGTGACCTCCGTTCATCCAAACCTTGCAGCGTTGATAGATACCATAATTTGAGGTGATGGTATCAATTGGATAATTAAATGAACTACAATCTAAGATTTTCTTACACGAGTATCTCATACAATATGTAAATATTATTGGTTAGTGAATTGAAAATAAAATTTAGACTGCATGTATCGTACGTGTAGAGCAGTTTTGGCACTATCTTGTCAAAATAAATTAGTTTTAGCAATTCGACAATTTGGTAGGGTAATAAGGAAATTTTTGTTTTCGGCACTGTATGAGGACATCCCTAATTTTGAATTGATTCTTTCTATTCATTTGTAAATGTGTTGTTTTTCCCAATTTTTCAAATTTTTAAGAATAGTTGTAAATAACTTTTAAAATTTTGACATCTTCCAAATTTTTTTGAATTATTTACAAAATTGACCTATACATATAGTACTAGTGTTGGTATTAAACTTTATAAGCAACACTACATGCATTGGATGAATTTACACCTTAGGAAAACTCTTGAGAATTATAGCCGTGCAAAACTTGTGTTTTATTAGAGGTAGTTACAATAGGAGGTAAAGAATTTAGTAAACTTCTTAAACTTTTGTATTCACCATTTTGAACGAAGAAGAATGTTTTGAGAGTTTATTGAACCACAAATCCACTACCATGTCATAAGTTCATTGAATTCATTGAGCTAAACTCCCTCTACTTGTTGTATCTAAATATTAATCTCGAAAAAAAAATCTTACAATTGGCCAAATTTCAAGTTGATATAGTTTGTGAGTATGTAATTGGTCTATCACATGGCCTTTCACTAAGATGCATAGTATTCTTGATGGTATTATAATACGTTTGTTTTATAGAGAATTACTTTACAAATACTTTGTGTAACATCTACTTTTAACATCTAGGGCAAGGGGAATCTACACAAATCCCTTGTCTAATATGAAGGAAAACAAATGCAAATCCCCTACATGATGGAAAATACATCAAAATATCCCTTATCATGTTGTGTATTTGCGTGTTTGCAATCCTTATCCCATAGTAAAAATCTATAAAACCCTTATGGCCTCACCTTCAAACATTTTGCAAGGAGGTTCGTCGAGGAAAACATGTGGATTTTTGCACCAAAGTTTCAAATAAATTTGCTAATTTAGAATATCATAGAGAGGTTCCTATTCCTTATGAAGGCAACCCAACCTTATGATCTTCCAAAATCCTCTCATATCCTCTCATGTGAGATCCTCAAAAATATTATTCATGATGAGTAACAAGGGCATGATCCATTGGGGAAACAAGTATCTACAACTTGAGGTACCCCACTTAATTGCATTCTATAAAGCATCTTGACTAACATAAAAGAATTGTGAAGAAATTCTTCGTCTATTATGAGTGGGCGCACAAAGAAAACATATTCCAGGTGCAATGACAAGTTCAGTAAGCTTAGGTCAACAGACATGTTCAACGAACATCGGATAATCACACATCCAGTTCCTCAATGGACCATGTAGGACAGCATTGAAACCCACTCCCTCTTCTCAGGTCTTTTGAAAGGAATTGCAACTCCAGTTTCTTCCAAACACCTGAAAAGACATGGAGAAGAGGGAGTGGGAATCAATATTTCAAGCCAGGTTTGAATTGGGTGATGAAAATATCTTTTTGTTCAAAACCGGGCAACATCAGTAACCCTCGAGACAAAATGGGATTCAAAGACAACATGTACTGGAGATTGAGAAGCGGATACAGTGCACATACACTCCAGAGTCAGCCTGCACTTAATGAGAGAAACCACAGGACGATGAACATTCTTGTCAGAAAATGAAGAAATTGGCATGATCTGATATCCCACTGAATGCAATTCACACTGGGACGAAAAAGATATCCCAATTAGGCCACGCCCGTGCCAAACACGTAGCGCCAGTAGCGCCAGTTATGTAGGTAGCGCATTAAGGACTGTTAATTGGGAGTTAACTATCTCTTCTGATCTGCACTAAGACAACAGACAGGACATTAGAGTTATCGGTTCGAGATTCGGTGGGAGGGTTAACCATTTCAACCACACCATTGGAATGGACATAATTAATCCAAAATCGGAGAGTTCAGTTCTGTAGAAGTGAAAGTCGTAACATGAATAAATATCAATCTGGCAACCATTAATTAACTCCAGTCAGCTGAAGTTCCTACTTGGTTAGATACAGCTCAAATTGGCGTGAATCCGATATCACAATTGCAGCTCAAACTATGCTTCTCTCAATGGTAGGTGGTACCAGCCAGGAGAGGTTCAGCAAAATTTCAGATCAAAGGTTATAAATGCAAACGCATCCAAAAGCGACACTTGAAAAAGAAAATTCAGAAGGAACACAAACAGTAAAGAACAACCATGACGCATTCGAACTAACCTGTTTGAATTACACTACCTTGGCAATCACCAAGCCTCACTTTCATCAAACATCCATTTCAAAAACAAAGCTTCATAGATTGCGAAGAGGATCGTTGAGCACAGCGTAAGTCTACATGTGAATTTAGACTCTCCAAGAAACGCTTCCGGTAAAGTACTACTGTTGCCATGCACATACAGATCATGCACATACAGAGAAGCCATAGTAATGAAGTAAAGCTACAATGTCGTGTTTATTACACCAATTAAGCACAGTTACAGTAGTTGATAATCATACACTAGGTGAGTAGAAGTTCTTTATCTTGGGGAGACGGAGATGTTGGAGTTCTTCTCCAACAGCTGTCCATTCCTGAGCTCTCCCAGAGCTGCCACGGGCCACGTGAAGCCCCTGGCCATGATCCGGAGCGCCAGCGGCACGTCGATGATGATCTCCTTCTCCGTGGGCTTCTTTCCGCCTTTGATTTCGATCAAGTAGGCACGTCCCACCCACCCAATCCACCCCGTGATGTACAAGAACACGAGCCCCGGGTACACGAACTCGCCTAAATGCTTCTGGTCCCCGTCCACGATCAAATGAGGCAACCCATCGGTTCCGCACAACAAGCCCTCGCTCCCGTAGAACGCAAACCGTCTCTTCGTCTTCTCGATGGTGGCATTGATGGCCAAAGCCGGGGCGCTATTAGGCGCGTACAGCTTCAACCTCGACTCCAGCTTCTTGATCTCCTGCTTCTCCCGCTTGGCGAAGCCCTTGCTCTCCTTGCAAGGCGTCAACCCTGCGACGTCGGCGCGGGCTTCCTGCACCACGAAGTCGCTGGTCCCAACGACGGCAGCCAGCGCCATTGCGGTGGCGAACTTCCCTGCAGTTTGGGCAAATGTGGTCTCAGTGGTGTCGACGGATGAGGCGGAGCAGGTAGTCCTGGCCCGGGTGTTTTTCACGAACACGGAGGCGCGAGCGCCAGAGATGGCCGAGCGGGAGCTCAAGTCGAGCGGTGCGATCAGACCCGCGGGGGCGAGAGCGGCCATGGAGACCGTGGACGCCATAGCTACAGAAAAGCTGCGAAGGGAGAGAGAGGACCCTCAGGAAACAACAACCAAGGGAGAGAGGAGAGGAAAAGGAATGGGATGGGGACTGAGCGAAGAGAAGCGCGAGCGGAGCTTACTTGGGCTTGTGTGAGGCACACCCTTATCCAGAAGATCTGGCCCCCTTGGATCGTTGGCCTATCGCCGTTCCGCTCTCTGATGGCGTGGCTGGCCTTTTGGGTGCTTTCCGTTGGTGCAGGGCTTGCGGAGAAAACATACACTGTAGTGTTTTTGATGTTGGATGGGGGGGTCATTCACTTCAAGGGGAAAAATAGGAAGAACAGGATTTGTCAAAGGTAGTGCTACAAGCCTTCAAAGGAGGCCAGGGAGGACTGACCCCTCTATTGCCCCAACCTAGGGTAAATGTCAAAATTGCCCCCTATTTGGGGCCGTGTAAAATTTGTTTCTCTTCACCTCCCTAGACTAATTTGGGGTCTTTGATTGCAAATATGAATTCAAAATTTGTAAATTTTTTCATGGATGGCAAATAAAAAGATTCCAGTGTTTTATCTAGGGATAGAAAAACAGGGCAATAGAGGGGTCAGTCTTCCCTGGCCTTCAAAAGAAGGGTGAGAATTTTTTCTCCATCACACTTGTCATGGATGTAAAAATCTGTCCCCTATTTTAGGCCATCAGTTTGACCTCAAGCAAGTTCTTTTTTTGTCTTTTTAGTGCTAGATTGCACCAGAAAATGATTGCTTGAAAACTTCAAATCAAAAAATTCTTAGATGAAATCACTAGATTGTGGATGAAAATAGAATTATGAATATGTGATATCGCATAATGTGATATTTTCTATCCAATATGTAGAAAAATGCTGAAGTTTGGAGCAACACTAAAACATTTTATATTGCCACTTTAGCACTTTATAAAAAATGGCAAAAAAAAACCTGACTTCAAGGTTTAGGATTCTAAATATGAACTCAAAATTGATAGCCCAAAATAGGGGGAAAATTTTTACATCCTTGACAATGAAATGTAAAATTGAAGTCCAAAATAGAGGATAGAAATACTAATGACAATGACAACAATGACTAATTGTCTTTATGAAATGAAATTGCCTAAAATATAGTACAATGCAGAATCATCCATAAGCACCTTGGTATAAGTTCTTGAAATACTATCAAGAAGTGTATTTGGATTCAAACTAAAAGAAGTTTGTGAGAATTCCAATAAATGGTAGAATCCCAAAGGCTTGATGGATGGCAGAGAAGGCATTGCTATGGTAGTGATGGTAAATACATTCTCTACATACATACGTCCCAAATCTGTTGCAATATTCCATTCACTTGTCCCATCTATGATTCATTAGAAGAGATTTGAGGCCTCTAAGAGCCCGCAAGTTATCCTGTGTTCCTGCAGCATTCCCACGCTATGGAACGCAGGAAAGCTGCTAGGTTGATGTGGTCGAGAGAGTGCCTCGTTATTTTTGAAAAAAATAAAAAATAAAAATAATTCTTTTTTTGCTTGAAATGTAAAGGAGAGGATTTTTCTTCTTTTTTTTTTGACAATCCGTACTGACTGTTTTCAGATTTGGCCAGATTGGGGAATGGGCCTGAAACGGACCTCCAATGCCCTCAAATCTCTTCTAATGGAACTTTTGGATTGGGAAGGCTATACAAGAGTCCCAAGAAAAAGAGATTGACAACCTTACTAATATAGACTTTAACATCAACATCCACATACCTATTGCTATAAATACATTGTTGTTGATACCTAAATTGTTAGAGTTTAAAGATAAGGGAGGAGGTCCTATTGCATATGTGACCTCACATATATGGCACTAACCTTAAAGATTGAAGAATTTGAAGCAATCTTAGATGTACCATATAGAGAAGAGACCCACCTTCTTGAGCTTGCCAAATCATGTGCAACAAAACAAGATCCTCAAATTCTATTGCTCACAAATCCAAGGGATGGCTTTCTTACACCACTTCAAGCACCAAGATGCCAAAACTATAAACATCCCATTCCTTGGTTGCTTTGTTGATGTAGATGTATTCAAGAGTCCCTACAATCAGAGTGATTTTTCCACCTTGTAATGATCCACCTTGAGTAAGTTCAAAGTCTTAGATGGGTTTTGAAATCCCTAGCCAACAACACATTATTCAACTTGATGTCTTGATGCAAAATGCAACTCAAACAATCCTCATACAAGTATTCCAAAATTGCACCCACCTCTTCAAGAATGGACTCAAGAATGGAGTGTCGTAGCTTGAAAGAGAGTACATCGTCTTGGTCATTTAATTCATTGAGGTCTCCATAGGGCATGTAGTCCTAAACCAACAACAGGCATCTTTTCTCTTGGCACCAGCTCTGCAACTGCACCACATTCCGGTGCCGAATTTGGCCCAGACTAGCCACTTCCGCATGAATGAGTGACTCTGACTGCTTGGACTCTTGGAAATGGATCTGCTTCACAGCCTCCAAATGCACATTCCCACCTGGAACCTCAAAGGATTTTTTGTACACAGATCACAGATCCAGATCCGCCTCTGCTAAGCACATTTCTCTCATCGAAGTTGTCAGTGGCCTTCCGAAACTCTCCATACAAGATCACATGTGGTCCTATGCTTTGGTCCAACGTTGTATAGTGGAAGCTTCTTGATGGACTTGCAAACCAAGAGATGGACCAAAGATTCACCTTGGCAGCTGCAGCAACCATTCCCACCACTCCCGTGCTGATTCCAGCCCAAATAGGAATTAGGGCTCGGGAAGAGATATTAGACTCTGGCATCACACTACTGATGAAGCTCCAGGTCAAGATCTCATGAGCTTCAATGCAGAAGATATGAGAGGTTCCTCCAAATGAGAGGGTCACTTAGTCTTCAAGGAGCTTGACGAATTTGTAGATGGAGATATGCAGCAGAGGTTGCTTGGGTTTCTTCACGCTGGGATTGGACCCATTGCCCAATCGTACTTTGACTGTGGGTTGTTGAAATCAATCTAGACTGTGAAAATTTTGCTATTTGAGAAATACAAGCAGCGGGTGTCATTGTTGCAGAGTTTGTACATCCAAAAACAATAGTGAAGGTTGAAGGCGAGATTAGAGGGTGATTGCAAGAAAGACATTGTCACAAAAGCAATGCTGAAGCTTCTTTTTGCAATAACTTTTGAAGCATGACTCATATGAACTTGAATTTTTTATTGGAGATTCTTCTTATGAATTTAATCATATCTAATATTTTTCAAAAAATTTCAAAAATCATTTTATATTTAAAAATCATATAAACTAATATGTCACGTATTGAGTTTTAGGGTTTTTTACTACGTAAAAAGTCCCCAAATTTAATGATATGGAGCTGAAATTTCTATGCTCTATTTCCATAGTAGGAAGTTATCTTTCTACTAAGGGGCATTAAAAAATATTTTATTTTATTTCCTCTATGTCCATGCAAAGAAGGCTCCCTAGCGCGTGCAATTCTGAGCATTGAAGATGGTTTCAACATTATTTTTTTGGTGAAATCTCATTAACATGAAGATTTTCCAAATGGTATTTTTTAGTTTTAAGAAAAATTATTTTCCCTATTTTTTACAAATTAAAACGTCAAAATATATTTTTTCTTCAAAATTTCAGCTCATCTTTTCTGTGAGTAATTTTTGACTTAGATTTTTTTCAGGTCTGAAATTTTGGTAATATGCTATTTTTAGTATCATACTAATTATCCATATTTTATTTTATTTTTAAAAATTTGTATGCAAAAGCTCATAGTACTGGGAGTACTAGCCAAAATGGAACAAAAGGGAAGGTCATTCTTGCAATGATCCCAAACCGTCCTGCTTTGGAGATGTTGTCGTGCATCTTTACAAACATCGTAGTGCAGACAAAAAGGAAAGCCATTGTGTACCCTTCGCTGCTTCTGGTCAGAGTGCTTCTGGTTGAAGTTGAGGCAAGCCTTGAATTTTGAAGGGTTGTCGTACACGCAGTCCAAGTGTAAGTATCCTTAGCACAAAGATGTGCTAAGATAACACAAAATATTGTCCCAAGGAATTCTAGGTGTTATTTGCAAACTAAGGCTATCCGGATATCTCTCCAAAACAAAACCCCAAGCAATCTGTAACTCAATTACTTTATTCTTTCTCCTTCCGGATAATACGACCTTTCAGAATCCAATTTGGATCCGTCCTTATCTGGAATCCGGTAACTCTCAATTGAAATTTTGGTTTTCTGTACCCCTATTTTATCGTCATGGGGTCCACTGTTGGTCTTTTGAAGGGATAGAGACTTAGCACTTGTAGTTCAAACACTCACACACTCACAAAGATACAAACAATCTTCTTTCAGATTTGTAGTAGGGAAGAGGTAGGCAACAATTCTTACAGCTCTCCAAATGATCTTTCTGGAAAACAGGTCATTCAAAATCCACTTTCTACTCCTTCACTTCAACGACAGATCAAGCACCCGGAATCAGTTGTGACACTTCTGTTCGAGACTCTCAGATTGATCCGGCAATTGGCAGGCCTTCTGGTGGTGGAAAATATTTCGCTGGCGGTAGCTTATCTCCGTACAAAGCCCTTCCTAGGTTCCGGACGCGCATCCATACCACTCTTCCGGATCATTATCCCAACGGTTTAAAGACACAGTGCACTAATTCTCTTTCACAGATCCATAACTCTCACAAATATATTCTATCGATCTTACCCAGTTGACTCAGATCCGGATTCCTCCTCACCCATCTTCCTCACACCTCAGCACTCTTGCAAAGTGCAAACACTCTTAATCATGTACATAGCCGGATCCAGAAATATCTACAAGTGATCTCAGATTAAAGAAAGCAAAAGAACATAAGCAATAATGTACTCTAATGGGCTGGAATGGAATGAGAGGGCAACAAGCTTGCCCTCCCTTAAAAACCCAACAACAAAGCAAAAAAAGCAGAAAAAGCACACCCGTAATAAAAAACCCGTG
This sequence comes from Neckera pumila, assembly GCA_963969595.1. NCBI lineage: Eukaryota > Viridiplantae > Streptophyta > Bryopsida > Hypnales > Neckeraceae > Neckera > Neckera pumila. The sequence goes on along the minus strand of OZ018409.1, from coordinate 41,193,591 downwards.
TTTTTTTTTATCCCTGGATTCTGCGTGCTGATGTTGTGACTGGTGTCTTGAAATGTCTATGTGGATGTCCAAAAAATCTGGTTGCTCAAGACTTCGGTTTGACATCAGATTTGACGTCGGACTTCAACATGCTAGGGAACCGAACGTCTAAAGAATATGGGTCAACGGGGTCCTCAAAGGCCGCCATGTGGCTGCCACCTAAGCACCATGCGGACACAGGCAGCCACGTAGGAAATTTTTCATCCATTTTGGCCATGAGGTGGCACGTGATGTGGCGGCGGGAAAGTGATGTGGCATCTAGTAAAGATGATGTGGCATGCCACGTCAACATATTTTTTTGTTGTCTAAGAATTTTTTTACTATCTTTGAAGACATCAACATAGACATCTGCACGTTTTCTAAGACATCAATTCAGATGTCCAGACGTTTTCATAGACGTTTTTTGGAACATCACCTTAGACGTCCAAATTTCTTGTGATATCAATATAAACATCTATTTTTCATCATGAATACCCCTGGCAATGTTTGGTATGATTTAAGAGAATAAAATGATGTCACATTAAACATTCATATCATGGAATGAACTATTTGGCATAATGTTTATACGGACAATCTCACATGTTTCATTTGACGTCTACATGCATATCATAATGTCCAATATAACATATCATATACAATACACCATACATTGTACATCATATATAATATACCATACATTATACATCATACATCATATACCATATATAATATGCCATACAAAATACATCATAATTGGCAATTATGTCACATGGCTTCAAAAGCCACTTGATGTGAATTTATAAAGGGGAGAATACGGGCTCTTTATACAAGTGGAGTGGTAGAGGGGAAGACAAACTATATAGGACATTAGGAATTCTGGATTTAAATTTTGGTAGAGAAGCACGCAGACGTCCAACATGATGTTTTTTTGCATGTCTCAAAGGCCGCTCTACTGACATCTCCATAGACATTATACCAATTGTGACTATGTTTCTTAAAACATCTAGAAGTCTACAAAAATGTCCAAGAAAACATCTCAACGTTGTAGAAGATGTCTCTAGTGACATCTCTAAGTCTACTAAGACATCTCTAAAATAAGTGTAGAAAACGCAAAGAGACAACCTCAATATGCTGACCTGGCATGCTACATCAGCATAATTTTATGCCACATCAACTAATTTACATGTGGCATGCCAAGTCATATGCCACATCATCTTATTTTCTCCAAAAGCTGCCCGAAGGCTGTCCAATTTCTTTCTTTTAACCTTAGTTAGACTTTTATTCAAGAAAAAAATAATTTTCAGAAAATTACCCTCCTTGAAAGTTTTTGCCCAAAGCTGAAGTGGTAATCCATGTTTTTGCGGATGCCTTGTCGGGCATCAGTGAGTCCTTGAAAATGTCATTAAAAATCTGGATGTCCTTGGTAACCCAACTGGTTCCATTCAAATTTTCCACAATCCTTTGGAACATCCTTGGAAATTAACCCTAAACTACAATCCTCTTCTTTAATGTCTTGATGTCTCAGCGGACATAGTATGTTAGGCCTTGGACATTGCATATTTTTGGGCAAACATAAAAAAAAAATGGGTTTCTTATAATGCCGGAAATCAGGGTGGCCAATCAAACTAACATCCGAGATAACCAAAAATCTAGGTCGGCGGCCTCCTAAAAATTCGGAACTAGGTCCCACCTTTGGAAAACCCGAGGCAGACTGAATTCAAAAATCAAACACAATAAACCTACCAAACTAACTACTTCCTCCTTGATTTCTTCACGCTACTCCCTACCTAGTTGGTGATGACTTCACCGGCGTGTTTTTGGTTTGCACCCGGGTGATGATCATGTGCCCTTGAGGTGGAGTGGCCTCGTTCTCCGACTCCCTTCCAGTTTCACATTCTTCCTCTTCGTCATTTGAAATCTCCAATGGAAACTTATCGCCCTTGGGCGGAAAAACCTGCTGCATGTAAGTGAATTTCTCTGGATAGCTCTAAGTCGGATTCTTGATGGCCCCCAAAGGTCTGGCCAAGCTACGACAAACCACAGACTGTGGTGTAGCAAAGAGTGCAGCTCCAGTTGGTCGGGCCGGCTCACCTGGGAGAAAGGAGAGCCTTGTTCCTAGAATCAAGTCTCTTACATTTTCCGGTGTTGAAGCTTTCGGCACTGTCACAATAGCTGTTTCCGTCTTGGTCGGAACAGACGTTCCGATTTCCTCTTTTCCGAACATCAGGGGCATATTGCTGTCATCGATCAACATATCATGTCCCTTTACCGGATTCTCCTCTGGTACTACTTCTTTGATCGGATTCTGCAAGTAATTCTGGGCATCCGCGACCTCCGAGAAACCCTCAAAAATCATCTTCCTGTCCAGATCAAGTAACACTTGCTCTGCCGGAGCTGCCACCAAAGCCGACAGATTCCGGACAAAGTTGGAAGCATCTGCCTCTTTTGTCCTCACCACTTCTAGCTTGTTCTCTAGCCGGGCTACCCAGGATTTGAGATCCGTTTTGTCCTGTTGCAAATTTTGGATCTAGAGCTTCTGCAACTTTAGTGTCCCCGAATCCGTCCTTTGCCGGATCGCGTCAACTATTTGCTCTGGGCAATTCACTTCCAAAAGTGTCATGGTTCCGCTATTGTATTCCGCCATCTCATTGTGGATCAACCGACATTTGTTGGCCCACTTATGTCCGCGCCCTTAGAACTCCTTCATGTACTCATTTTCCAGATATTCCGATTGCTATTCGTCATCCGTATTCATCTGCTTGCCTTGCGCAGCCTGATTCGTGGACTTCCGTCTCCTGATCCGCCTGATCGTCAAGGTTTGCTGCTCCGATTCCTCCTCTTCGGATTTTCCTTGGACGGGTTGATCCGGTCGGACTTCTTCCGTAAACCCGTAGTTTATGACCTCCTCTCCATGGATGTATGCATGCAGCTTTGGTTTGTTCAAAAATCCCTGCTGATGATAGAGGTGAAAAAGATATGGACTGAGCGGGATGGCTTTTCTGAAAGTTGTACACGCAATTAACTTGGAGACTATGTCCGTGATAAGTCTACCCTAGTTCACCGGTCTTCCTTCCATTGTTTCGAATATGGTGTTGGCAACAGTGGCTGTAACTCGGGTTGGCTTCTCCAGATACAGAATCGGAATTAGAAACTCTAGAATCCGGCTATGCCTATCTTCGATAGAGTCATAAATACTGTATCCCTCCTTATTGTGCGCCGCACCTCGGAACTTAGTCTGTCCGGTTCTATCATTACGAGGAGTTAAACCGAATCCGGCTTTCCGGAACAAATATATCTCTGTCCATATGTCCTCCGTCTACAGCTTGGATTGGCCTCTCACAGTCAACTGATACTGATTCAAAAACCCCACTACAACTTCCGCAATGATCTCATCATTCTTCAAACTCCAGGGGAGCCATAACAACTCGGCCCATCCTATCATTTCTAAGTCCTCCTCCAGGCGCTTCCGGACTTTTGGATCCTTAGGAATTGCAAAGACATCATCCGGCCCGACCCCGCCATAGCTTACCGACTCGCTAATCCGATGCGATCGGCACCAACCTCACTGATCTCTCCCTAGCACGGTCCTAACTCACTATTCTTTCACTCTCTAAGCGCACGCCACAAGTACAAGAAGAAAGAGAGAAAAAGTATGGGAGCGGAGACCTTAAGTACCCGACGATCGGCTAACAGTTCCCTAGGGGAACGGGTATGAGACCGTTCTCGTAACGGTGCCCTAGGGTCTCTAGGCCGGATGGCTATCGGTCATAGGCTTTTCCGGATCCGTCTTCCGTCCTATGGCTTTTGTCTGTCACCGGAATATTTATCGGGTTTAGGAGTTCTAGCACTCCAGGTATCAACTATTTCTAATTGCTTTGTAGCTGACCATGATTCTTAGATACTAATAACAAATTCAAAAAAATTAGACTATTCTAACCCAGTTTTATCCTATTTTCTATCTATTGGAGTTTCTGTATTCTCACACATGTGACTACTGTAGTTTCTGGTATCTTTGCCTACCTTGCACCAAGTAATGCTGCTTAAGTCATTGTTGCTAAATCACTTCTATTGAGCACGAGAGAATGGACTATGATTGTTTTCCCTCTAAAAGTTGGCACTTAAAATGAACAAAAGTTTGATCTAGGAAACAACTATGACGTGTCATTTTCCCTTTTCTAGAAGTCAATTATTTCAACACTGAACTAGTTTGTGACTCTGACAGAATACATGCATACTGGACACGGAGAAGGGTGACGTGTATAGCTACGGCATTGTCTTGTTGGAGCTTTTAAGTGGCAAGCACCATAGTGATCCTTCTCTTATTGCTGAAGGCCTAAATTTTGTTAATTGGGTAAGGGTTTACCACAAGCTCATGCCACCCGCTAAGTACAAATCTCAGCATGTCAATAGCATCATTGAGTGAAAGTTATGATTCCTTTTACTCAACTTCTCGCATTTCAGAAGAAAATAAAGATTGAAATTATGGATTGATTATTTAAAAAAACACAAAATCTTTGAAAACGTGACAATTCATTCTGAGATAGGAATAATAATAGATGAATTCTAATTTTGACTATGATTTTTTAAAATGAAAATTGACTACTGATGCCAAATCGAGTTCAATGGGTATGTTCTGTAGATAGCGGACTACCCAAAGTCCACTGGCCTAGGAAGTTTCTCCTTTATTTCGTAGTTTGCTTTTTAATCATGAAAGTAAGATGGTAGGATGGTATACTGGTACCAATTGTTTCATCACCGTTTATCTGTAGAAATACAAGTTATGCTGTACATCAAGGAAAATATGCAGTTCAAAATCTTTAACCCTAAGATCGTCGATGGAGCTCCAATAGAGCAACTGGAATCTGTTTTGCAAATTGTTGCTGCCTGCATCAATACTGTGCCTGAAAAGCGGCCTACAATGGATTGAATTATGTAATTCAACTCATCTGCAACATGCATTTTGTAATGTCGTTGGCTGCATTGTCATGTGTTTGTTGTTTTGAACTTGAACCTCAGCAGTGCCCAATGCTGAAATGAATAAAAAAAAATTTTACTATAATTTCTGTACAGTGCATTCTTGAGTTTTAGTGCTTGCGAAGAAATATTTGGAGTTTAAGAAACATTTGCAGAAGAATATGCCATGGAATGCTTAAACGACAGGGGTGTCCACTTATTTGAGGAATCAAAATGTTCTAAAGTACAAAAAAGAGAGAAAATCATGCTCACATCTAGGTTTTGTACGATAGTAGTGTCCTCAAATATTTTCCGAATTAATTCTAAGTTCTTCAACCCATCATCCTCCGGTGCGCCACTACTTCCTCCTTGGAAGCAAAGAGCTTTCTTCAAGTTCTTGGGTGTTGACTGTTTTGTCTTCAATACAAATTTCTTTCTTTGAGTCATTCTAAATCTCATAAGTACTTTCCTAGAAGAGAAGTAAAGGGAGATATGCTTCCTATGCTTATTGGATTGCTTCAAAACAACAAATGGAGAGCTACAGTCCTCTATAAACATGAAGAAAAAGCATACACATCCAAACTACACTTGTAAGGAACAAAATGTATTTGACTATGAGGGCAACAAGAAAGACTTCGCTTTGAAGAAGTGGAGAGCACTTATATGCACTACGATAGCCTGAACACTTAGCCTACAATGCAACATTATGAAGTAGATTGGTCAATGATGGCGCCATTTCAAATTGACAACCGTGACAGTTGACAACTTCTTAAATGCGCTGTTAATAATAATGATGTAGAAACAACTACTTTGAATAGCACTCTAACACTAACCATTTCTAAGGTGCCTTAATCAAATTTAGGAATCTATGGTAATAGTGTTAAGTGCGCCAGTATTTTAAATGCAAGAACGTAGAATGTGATTGACTCAGCCGACTAATTCACTTTATGTTTTCCTAAATGGCAATGCTAATAGAATACTTGGTCGGTAGACTAATATCTGCGCTCTTAATTTACACTTAATATTAATCCACCAACTTCCATTATAGTATCTGTGGGCGCATGTGATATCAATACTTAGAAATCCGGGTTAGTTTAGGATCAATTCCGTAAACATTCTCAAAATTTTGTAGTAGTAAAGCAGGAAACCGGAACATCTAGTAGAAACTAGGTAGTCAGAAAGTTCCGGCTCGCTAATATTTGTAGAATAGGTAAGAGACGCACTTTGGCCGGAATCCATAAACCGGAATGGGATCTGGATTCAGGCAACCTACGAACTAGAGATCCGACCTACGAAATCTAGGGATCCGTTTGCAATGGCGGCGCTTTAAGTGACCGGACCAACGGATGTCGGTTGTTGGTCGGGTACCTAAGCGCATGGGTCTTCCATTTTCTCCCTTTTTCTTCCGCTCAAGGAGCTGTGTGCTTGCAGGTTTTTGGAGCTCGTTTTTAGAAGAGTAAAAGAATGGTGAGTTAGATTGGATAGGGAGAGAAGGAAAGGAGGGTGCCGATTGCACCGGATTGTAGTTCCAAATTGCGGAAGGCACGTCGGTGCAGGGCCAGAAGATTGTTTCCACTGTCAAGCTCCTATACCCCGTCGTTCCGGCGGACTCCACTAAACGCTTAGATTTAGAAGAAGATCTCTTCAACATAGGGTGTATCGGGTTGATCCGGCACCCCTGGATAGTTAGAAGTGAGGATTTTCTTTGTGAACTGATTATAGGAACGCCAAATCAGTTTGAAACGACGGCAAGGGGTTGATGGGCCTCTTGGACGGAAAAGATGTGGGCGGAGACTTACAGGTTCAAATAGACCGGATCCAGAAATGCGACCCGGACGGACAAGTATTACGACAGGAAGTTTAAAAAACCGCCGCACCACAAGGAAGGTTTCGCCATTAGTGACTGCATAGACAAGCGCCACAGGCGGTTGTTAGATTTTCTGATTCCTGTCGTGTATTCGAAAAAGCTGACAAGGATTACAGTTACGGTGGCAAATACGATTTTCAGAGGGTCGGGTCATGAACTGGGTGACCATAAGCCACCAGAAGGTTAAGAAGATGGCGGGAAGTATCGAGAAGGCCAAGCAGAGTTTGCTCAGCACCTACTTGTTCCATATGTACTACCATTTTGATTTTATGACCCTGCAAGAACAAGTAGCCTATGAGACCGAGATGCAGATCTTGAAATACGGATTCACGGAAGAGTTGAAGTCAAAGGAAAAAATGCCACGAGAGGAAGAAGAAGAAGAGGAAGATCCAGAACCGAAGCCACTGGAGAGAAAGAAGAGGCAGAAGACCACCAATCCGGACGCACGAAGAACGAGTATGGACGTGGCAGAACCAAATCCGTACCTACCCCAGCCACTACCGGAAATTTCCGGTGAACTCGACTTCTATGAAGCCGGAACCCGATGGATGGTGCAGTGTCGGAAACTGCATACTGACATAGCAGAGGTGATCACGGGCATTGCCAAGGAGTTGAATGTAGAGACAGACCAGATCTTCAACGAGCTTCGGAAGAGACCGGATCCGGCATTACTCCAAGAGAAGGACAAACAGATCGAACTGCTTAAGGCGGAACGGGATCACTACAAGAACAAGTTCCACTGGACGGAGGGTCAGTTGCTCTTAGCCCGGAAAAAAGAGACGAATGCCCTGAAGTTAGTTAGGGATTTGAGGGTGTTGGTAGAAGAACCAGAACATCAAATTATCTAGTCCACACTTTACACAAAGAAACTTGATAATGACGGCATTGTTACCGGATCAAGAGTGCTACAAGTCCTGGTCGATTACGAGGCTAAGTTGAAGATCATTTTGGATGAGATGCGGCAGCTGCTGGATCACCTCGATGTGGCCAAGGAGGATTTTGGGCCACTTCTAGATATCTTCATGGAATCCCCAGGCAAATACGGAGCAGGAACTTCCAGGGCACAAGAGGATCCAGGTCTGAAGTCTCTGTTTAAAATACCTAAAGTACCTTCCTCGAGTCAGTTCCAGAAGTGGGGCACGGTAAGCACTTTTGTCCCTTCCTCACAGTTTCCGAGAGAAACCGGAAAGGCTAGGCAGAGGTTGCCAATCCGGAGAGATTTGTTAGAAGGTTTGGGGACGGTAAATTCAGCGAGAGAACATCTGGAGGGATTTTCTCACAAGTGGCAAGCGTCGCCAGCACGGGGTGGAAAATTGATTGACTTAGGAGATCCGGCTCCAAAGTGAGACGAGAAATCAGGCTGGAAACCCGGGTGAAGAAGAGGACGAAAATATTGGAAGGCGAGGTCACGAATCCGGATGAAGAACTTGAAATTGTGGAGCCAGAGAAGCAATTGAAACTTCGGAAGTCTGAGAAGCGGAAACCGGAAGCTAAGAAGCCGGTGAAACAATAGATTGAAGACTCCGAATCCGGTGAATTTGAGTCAAGATCAGAATTTGAGGAGGATACGGGGGAGGAGGAGACGTCTCCTGCGACCCGTCAGAATCCACTTTGAGCCGCCAAGATGACGCCAGCAAAAAGTTCCGGTAAGCCGGCAACTAAACAGGAAGCCGGAAGTTCAAAGAAATCCCGGATGGACAAGTAGTTAGAAGGGAACTACTTGTAAAAGGTGGATTAGAATTTAGATAGTTTAGTTCCGGAACCGGATTCCGAGTGTGGGCCCAATTTCCGGAAACTTAGGGATAAGGACTTTCCGGTTTATTCAGGATTTTCTTGGTGTATGCGGTTGCCCCGGTTTGTGGAAAGCCCTTTTTCACTTTTAGGGTGTTGACTTTGATTTTGTTTTGAGTTTTTAAGGGTGGGCAAGTTAGTTGTCCCTCATTCCCTCCTAGTTGATATTTAATTGTATTTCATTCCCTTTTCAAAATCTAGCCCTTGGGTATACATTTTGATTCTATTGGTGTCTCCAGATTGTGTTGATATGTAGTTTGGGTGTTAGAAGGAAAGGACGGGTGAGGAGAAATCCGGATTTAGGAGAATTCGGTTTGATCGAGAGTATACTATTGGAATGTTGTTGGATTATTGACTTAGGAGCTGCGCACACTGTTTTTAAATTATCAGGAGAGTAGTTCAGATCACAGAGTAGCGGGAAAGTGAGTCCGGTTGTCAACTTGTGCGGAGATAAGCACTCGCCCAAGGAAGCCCCCACCTTTTCGGAAGATCTGCCAACCTTAGAATTCATCTAACATCTAGAAAGATTACACCCCCGCATTTATTCCGGGCTCTGAGATCTGTCGTTGTAGTAAAGGAGGGTGAAGTATTCCTAAGTGACCTGTTGCCTGGAATCACCATCTGGAAGTTGTGAGGATCCAAATCTCTTTGTCTTGCTGCAACACCTTGAATATTTGGATGTTTTTATTTTTGTTTGTTAGAATTGTAGGAGAACCAGAGTGGTGAAGTCCCTACCCCTCAAAAGATCAACTCGTGGACCCTCTGAAGGTAAAATAGAGGTATCGAAAACCGGATTGGAAGAAAAGACGTAAACCGAATTTCGGATAGGTTAGATTCCGGGTTTGTATTCCAAACAGTGAAAGTATCCGGAAAATGGTAAGTTGGTGAGAAGAAAGATAGAAAGAAAAGCCGGATAGCTAGAGTATGCTACATATATCCTGGAAATTCCCTGGGACGATAACTCATTTCATTTTAACACAACATTGTGGCTAAAGATACTTACGCCTAGATTGCGCGTACAACAGTATCTTCATCCTAATTCAACAATATTGGTACCACGGTAGCTGAAATACTTCACAAATATCAATAGTCCATCACCACAAAAGAATGAACCAATTTCTTTCATTTGCATTATTTTTTGTGAGTGTAATTTGTATGATGGCTTCCATTTGCGTAGATGGTTATGAGGTTCCGCTTGTATTTTTGGTAGATGAGGGAAGACATGCAAGAGTTCTCAGCCATCTTCTTCATGTTTGCTTTACATTTGTTGAATCTTCTATCTATGTTGAAGACGAAAGGAAGTCGATATCAAGTGAAGTACAACAGTCAGTTGACTCAGTTCCCATAGTGAAGTCCATGGAAGAAAAGAGTCACTATTGATATCTGTATTAGGAAACTATAGAGCTTACGAGCTTTCTTTGTCCATGCTAACTACTTCAACTGAAATTTTGAGTTAACAGTCTGATGCATCCATAGTTGATATGCCTTACATCACTAATATTGTTTCTCCTAGTCCACCTTGTGAGGTTTTTCTGGTCCTTTGTGAGCCTACAATTCTTCGAGCAGTGAAGGTTGAGAAGTTAGATCCTATCATAGAATTGTCTACCAAATCTAAAGAAGAGTCTCCGGACTTGACACTTCTTAAGCAATTGAGCTTTGTGCAAGTTGAATTGCATGAAAAGACTGGTGAATTTGGTATCTGATATCCAATCCAATAGTCCTGCGCAATCTCTGTTGTCACGTCTACCATTGCATCCAAGTCCAATTGATAGAGTCAGCATAATGGAGTATTTGAGAAGATTGTTTGCTATGCATTGTTCTAGAAATGAATTGTCCACAATGGATTTGAAGCATTAATTTATGCAGTATCTTCCAATAGCATTCAACGGGAATGTCATCATTGAATTGCCTCCATGTCATTCATCTTTGTCTTCGTCTGCGGTCCAGAACTTGGAAAGAATGGACTGGCGTTATGATGGACACTCGTGGTGCAAGTTGGTGACAACGAACATTCACAACTTCAACAACCTCGAGTTTCGTAAATCATACTGCACCGGTCATCTTGCTTGTGATAATCCAAACTATGACTACTTGGAGAGGGCTTCCAAACGCAATGAACTAGAGTGGACTAGATATATGTTGCTCCCACTTACAGTAGGAGAGAATCTTTCCAAAGAATGTACTCTAACACGCAAATTATGTAAAGACTCTGCTACTTGTATTAGTACATGCAATGTTAGGATTTATTACTACTACGGTAATAATCCAAAAATGAGTAGGGCTATGATTCGCTTCGGAGAACATGGTCACCCTGTAACAAAGGGCATGTATAGAGATTGTGCAGAGAAAATTTGCGGACTCATTGCAAAGAAGGTGGCCAAGACACCAACGACCACCAACTTCGCAATTGCTCTCTCGGCTAGTAAGGAGTTCTTCACAAACTATTTATTTCACAACGGAGAGGGAGAAAAGGAGATGTTGAAGGGCGAGGATCTAGAAGAGGTCATGGATCACTACCAGTATTTGAGCAATCCAAACATAAGCAATGTGATATCTTCATTTCGCTCAACAACCGGGGAAGTGTTATTCACAACATCATGAATATGAAGAAAAAGTCAAGGTTTGAATCCATTCACGATAGCGTCTTCCCTGGCCAAGGGAAAGAGAAGGTATACTTTTCAAGATGCTCACCAAAGGACCTGAAAGTGGAGTGGACTTGGTAAACCGCATGCAATCGAGAGGGAATCTCCAGAATGCGTGGATGGTATTTGACTATATAAAACATGTGAAGGACTAGACCACCATGGCTTGCTACATATACAATCCAGAGTACAAGAAGGTGATGACCATTTCAACATGCGACATGCAATCTAAAGATATTGAGATCCAAGTGCAATTTTGGAGATGTTTGAACACTATCATGTTACAACATGGAGTAGATTATCTGAACTTCAAGGGGTTTATGGCAAATAGCGCTATGGCCAATTGGAATGCGGTCTGTATTATTTACGGATCAGGATTTGCTAATGATAAAATGGAAAATCGTGAAAGGACGTGCTCGTTGCATTGGAGTACTTCTCTTCAAAAAAATACTCAGAAATATATCAAAGAAGCATTCCAGCAGCAACACAATACTTTATGCAAATAGTATAAAGATACAAAGACTATGGAAGAGGCAGAGACCCATTACCTTGCAATTTGGTCGAGGTGGTTTTTATCTGGAGCTGCCAGTGAAGATGCGCTTCACAACTTGGACCATTGGCTTGCATTTTGGCATTTCAAGTATTGACAATGGGGAAGCTTCATACAAATGATAAATCCACACTTAATTTGAATTTTATATTATTTTATATCCTTTTTAATTTGATTGTACGGGAAAGTTTTTTCATATTTGGTTTGAGGTATACATGCATAAGTTACAAGTACAAATTTCTAAATAGCTGCGACTTTTTTATTTTTTTATTTTTTTTCTCCTTTTCCCTCCCTCCCCCCCCCCCCCCCCCCCCCCCCGCCTTTGTGCTTGACCATACACAGGGGTATTTTGGCTCCCTCACGGTACCCCTATTTTTGGTCAAGTGCAAGGGGGTAAGAAACAATTGAAGAAGCAATTTCAGAATTTGTTGTTTGTTTGTTTATAAGTAAAGTTGAGTAGTAGTTGTAATGTTTTTTTGGAGAGGAAGAAGATATATCTATTTTATTGATAAAATTGGAATGTTCTTCATTTTATTTGAGCTAAATATGGACTTAATTGTTTTAGTTCATGGTGGTTGCGAGCTTTGATTTATGAAATATATCTAGGAAAATAATTGTTTTTGGGATGGCTTGGTAAGATTTGAGTTTGGAGGAGCTGGCGGATATGCCTTCGTGCAATTTGTTGGAAACTATTCAAAACAATCAAGTGGCTTCAAATGTCTGGCAACCGGGGCAACAATTTGTTTGATGCCATTTGCGATGACAGTATCTATGCATGGTCACAAATGACAAACTATTGTGCTTATTTAAAAGGACATACATGTGGATTTGGTCCATCCAAGGGGGGGTTGAAGTTGAGAGCTGCAAGACAAAGCAGAGATCCTAAGAAAATAACAGAGGCACTAAACACATTACCTGGAGCCAAGGGTGTTGGAACTCGCATACCACATTTGGAAGGTGAAGAGATCTTTGGAAGCACAAAGAGGAAATTGGATGTTCCCATTGGCAATGCTGGAGATTCACATCGACCTAACAAAGTGAATTTCTCTCAACCTTGTGTGCAAATTAGGTCCACTACTTCTTTTACGGAGAATTCCAAGGACAAGGAAAAGCAGACTGAGGTGCAACCATCCCGACATATTACAATTGCATTTGAAAGCGACTGCGATACATTAAAGTAGCACATTGCAAGGATTAGCCACAAATCAAACATAAAATGTCAAGCTCAACAATGGACATCCAATATCAAGTACATTGCTAGAATTGCAAGAAGTCGAAAGGGAACCCCGCTCCCACGTATCATGGTAGAGAGGAAGATTATGGGACTAAGCGAGAAGTAATGGCAGACTTTTGGTTTTGTTGGAATGACATTGAACAATGTGTGAAAGGTACAAAGTGCAAGTATGTTATAGATAGGCTTGATGTGCCGGAGGTATGGCCTGTTTTGACCGGAACCAACCTTAGTCGAGAGGAAACACTATATTTACAATATGCTGGCTTCTAACTCCAAAACGCCCTACATTGTTGCCACGACGACTTTTCAACATGCCGAACATATTCAAGAGTGTTTTGTATGATCAACCACCACCACAAGATGTAGGTGTATATCCAATGGTTAGGAACAATAGAACCATATAGAGAAATGCAAATGCACCAACAACAGAGCAACGGAATAAGTGGGATAGTGTTGGAAACATTAGAGGACAAATTTTTGGAGTGACCTTGCTTCCTTTTCCAGGCTTAGGAGCAATTGTTTCACTAGAAATCAAGACAATCTCTAACAATAATGTGTACCGAATCACATTGGGTATATTTCCCTTGTGCACATGCTCAGACTATGTTCAAATGTCTATTTCTGCTATTGGAGGGCGTCAAGCGTACATGAATTGCAAGCATTTGTACTAGTACCTGTACCAATGTTTCTACAAGATGAACATGCATGATGACCAATTCACCCATACACCCAGTTACAGCTTCAACGAGTTGAAGCTTCTTTTACTTCAAGCAGGAATCATCAGTATTCTAGAGTATAGATGGTCACATTCTTCTATGTGCTTCATTTGTATTGAATTAATTTTAATTTAGTACTATTGAAATGATTTGAAGCATATAGAATAAAAAATGACTACGCTTTCATGAAGTATGAGAATATGTATCAGTTATAAAATGTTTTGAAATAAAAAGCATGAATAGTCAATAACTACAATGGTGGCCCCTAATTTTGTAATGCAAGTATGAATATGAAATCAATTTCTATAATTTCTTTTTTTCTTTTTTTTTCCATTCTTTTCACATCCTTTTTTATTTACATATTTCTATTTCTTTCACCTTCTCTTTCCATCTTTTTTTGTTTTTTTTCTAGTTTTCATTTGTTTTTTTATCACTATCCATATATATATATATAGTTTTTTTTTATTTTTTCATTTATTTTCATTTATTTTTATTTTTTTGTAGACGTCTTCCACATTTTATACTTCTTTTTCCACAAGGCGTGGTCACTCCTTGTGATTGGAGTATATTTGCGAGGAGTCTATGAGATTGGAAGTTGATGGCCTAGGTTCAAACCCTGTGAGGCCACTAGTTATGCGAGTGGGTGCATTCTTTATACTATACTCAGTATTCCAAGTTATTCTAGAGCAGCTATAGTAAAAGCTAGGTATTACCCACCTTAGTATTTGTGAGTATTATTTGTTGAACTGATTATATAATATTTAACAAAGAATAATTAATTGCATATAGAATAGCATTGTAATGGGTGAGCAAAGTCTTTAACCATGCATAGAAATATGAACATCTTACCTTGTATTAAATGACAATTGGTAGAGAAAAAAAGTTCTATAACTAAGATCCATGGTCATAGGTCCAAAAGTTTACTATAAATAGTAAATTTTTTCCTTTTTAAAATTTTTTTGGCAAAATTTTGTTTTTAGAAAATTCTTTGGAATTTTTTTTTTCAAGCCTTAGGCTCACAAGCTCGCCGCTCCACTCACATACTAGCGTCATTGGTTTGCATCACCAGTGGTCTTCTCTATTTTCCTTGTGGTCTTCTTTGTTTTCTTTGTGCTCTTTTTTATCAACTATGTCCAATGAACACACACTATGGTACAACTCTGATTCAAAAATCTGAGTTCTTAAATCCTATCAACAATTGCATTTATAGTGTACAAAACTTGGGTTGGTTGGGTGGGTTGTAGAGTTGTTTTTTTGGGCGCATGGTTGTCTACTGGATATGCTAGACTAGCTAATATTTGGAGGAACGACAACAAAGGGGCTAATTTTGGGCAGGGTGAGTAAATTAATATTGGAACAAAAATGCTGGCTAATTGGATTAGGAAGGTCACTACTTTAACACTTAAATAATTCTATGTCTGAGATTTTAATTTATCCTTGGATAAAAATTAATTTTGTCTACTTGTAAATTTCTAATAAAAAGTTAATTTCTTGGAGTAAATTTTGACCGTATCTAGTTCATCAAAATTTACCCTAGATACTTTTTATCTTCCAAATTAAGATGACTTAATTCTTCCCTTACTTCTAACTTTTACTTTTAATAAGATAAATAATTTTATGAATTAATAATTTTTTGACCGCTTAACGGTTCTTCAAAATTTATCTATTAATTCCTTTTGTCTTCAGATTAATTATTTGTTGCCTCTCTTGATTTTACTTTATGCTAATGCTATAATCTTCTTTCAAATTCCTATTCTTTCAATCATTAGAAGAGATTTGAGGGATCCAAGAGACTCCGGCTGTGGAAACTGTGGGAGCAACCTGGGAATTGTAATCTGACGTGGCAGAGAGATTGTCACGTCAGAAATTAATAAAAATTATTTTTATCTAATTTTTATTTATTTAAAATTTAAAATTTAAAATTTTTAAAATTTTTAAATTTTTTTTAAATTTTTTATTATTTTAATATTCTGACAAGACTGCTCTGGTTCACAGCAAAGGAACAACCCCAAAACAATCTCGTGGACCCCTCAAATCTCCTCTAATGATAATTTCAATTTTTCCTCCAAAATTAAATTAGATTTCATCCAAGCATAACTTTTGGAGTTTTTGCCGGATTTTGAAGTGTAATATGGTTTTGGAAAGCTAACAAGATTTTCTAAGCAATTCCAAATTCTAATTCTACTTTTTGAATAATCCTAAGGGTCTGACCTTAATCCCCACCCACAAACCTTATTGCTAAGCGAAAGTGAAATCCTAGTGGAAATCAAAATATAATTAAGGATTTGCATTTAAGCACTAACCTCAACTTCAAGACTCTTGTTTCTTTTGTTGGGTGCTTCAAACTCCAACGCTTGATCATATACTCCTTCCACTACTTCCGTATCTCTTCACGTATTTTTTATTCTTGGTATTTGGTACGGCTCTGGCCAGTAAGGTTCACCTTTGGATTTTGTCCTTCTAATTTCCTTGTGTTTTTTTGGTTCTAGCCTTCTTCTCACTTTCCTCTCTCTTTTTTATATAATTTTTATGGAAATGGGAGATAAAGAATTTGAATTCCGTTACTTTGGTTCCACTCTTTTCTTTTCTTTAAGACTATTTCTTTCTAATTTTTTGTGGTTTTCTTCTCTTTTTCTAAAGTCAAGATTATCAAATCTATTCTCATATAATTTCTTCTATTTTTAAAGAGCTCCAAGGTCAACTATATGTTTTCTTCTTTCAAAGTCAAATTATAAAAGTCGTCTATTCTACTATACTTTTTCTACTATTTTTCCAAAAGATTTCAAAGTCCAACACTCCTAATTGAATTTCCTAACCCTCTTTAACTAGTAACCAAACTTTGCTAATGCACAAAAGTCAATGGATGTTTTTCAATTGTTTTTTCAACCCAAGATGCCTATGGTCACCAAAGTCAACGATTCCACTTCTTACTCACACTCCTTCTCTTCTGCTTCTTAAGACACTAACCTCTACTGCTACCTCCCATTCGCATGAATTTTTGTTAGTTGTGACAATTTTGGAGGGCTTGGACTGTGAGATGTGCCAAGGATTCTTCAAGCAGTGCATCAACTGGAAATGGAGAGGACCAAATGGCCTGGAGTGCAAGGAGTTAGGTTGAGTGTGCAAGCAATTGAGTGGTGATGAGAGGGTCAGCTGGGCTTGGTCAACCCTGGTGGACTGAGAGATTTTGATTTGCTTGATCTAATACCCACCTCCTGCCTGGTTCTGATTCCTTGCTCCCTGCCTTGTGCTGGTTCTTGCTTCCTGCTTTAGTTGAATGGAGAGACTCCTTCGCCCTTTGATCTGGTGCTCCGCCTCCCTTGTGATCTCATTTGGTTTGATCAGGGTGATTTTTCAACCCAAACCCTCTCAGAATGGTTTTTTGAGCAGTAATTCCAATATCAGAACTTACCTGGTTATGTAATCAACACCTGTTAGACTAAGATTACAATCAAGGGAAAAAACAAAAGGGAACATCTCGATTGTCACAAAAATATATTTAAAAAAATCCTTAAATGCATTAGATGATATTTGGGGGTCTTAGAGGGCCATTTTAGGCCTGTTCCTTGATCTATCCAGATTCAGTGAACGCCGGTATGGGTGTGTCAGGAAAAAAAAAAAAAAAAAAAAAAAAAATTCAATAAATGACGAGGCAATCGCTTGACCACGTCAGCCAACTGCTGCTGCTGCTACGTTCCCGCAGTCTGGGAACGCAACAGACAGCAAGGGAACTCGGAACCCTCCAAGACCCCCAAATCTCATCTAATGGGTACCTTTGCAGGAGTATCATCTCAGTTTGGTTAATTTCAAATGATGGTATGATGGTTATGAGGTTTAGTCACTGTACCGATCCAAAGGACCAACAACTGTTGGCCTGAGCCTGGATTACCGCCCCCTTGCTTCCGGGTAGCTGCTTGGTTGCTTCCGATGGCTCTTGGAGGCCCTATAGTCATGTGGCTCCCGGACTGTATAGTTGCCCTAGGTAGTCCAGGCCCTGGCTGGTTGATTCGACCCTTAATTGGGCACCAAAATTTAACACATACACAAAAAAATTAAATTGGCCATTGCTTAGCCACACTGCTTGGGGTCCTTTTGTACAAGGCAATGCCCGAGGAGGAGGGCATTTTGGGAAATAAGGGGCCGACAAGGAGGGCAGAGCCTGACGAGGAGGCCCTTTATTTCCCAAAATGCCTGACGACGAGAGGCCATTGTCCAATGTAAACCACGAGCATCACAAGTAGAATAGGATGAATATCACGGATGAAAAATCAAAATCGGATGAGGAATCCGTAATGCCCGCTTACGCAAGAAATCCCGAGCAACCGGGCATTAAGCTGCAGAACCCTCCCCTCAAATGAGTGGAGAAATTCTTGCGAGTAGTTTACGAATCCCTTAAATCCAAAATTAAATTGGAAGTACCAGGAGTGAAGCTTTGCCGTCTAAGGGTATTCCCACAAAATTCTCACAAAAAACACACAAAGGTTATAATAATAATCTTTGGGATAAATTTAGAGGAGGAGCAAAGCTTTGCCGTCCAAATTGTTTTCCACATGTAATGCAAGCAAAAGATTAGTATAAGACATTAGCTTTGCCATAAGAGTTAGTAGCAAGACATTAACATAAAAATCCCACACGCACTCGAGTCCCAAGGACCCACTTTAAAACCACAACTTCCACGTCTAGGCTTCAGGGGGATTTTCTACATAAAATGTTGTGAAATCCCACACAAAAAAGCTCAGTGGAAGAAGAGTAGCATGTCCTAAGAAAAAACCAAATTCCAATCACATGCAATAGAGCTTGGAGGGGGATTTCATCTACCCTTGGGGAGAAATCCTCACTACAAAACTCCAAGTAAGGCCCTTCTACAACAACCAAAGATTAGTGCAAGCAATTCCAAAGACGTAATGATAATAAAGCTCAAGCAAAGGTACCCCAAAGACCTTCAAATTGAGCAAGAAAATTGAAGAAGATGATGAAGAGCAACAAGAATTGGCCAAAAGCAAAGAAACAAAAGAGTTTTGGTTAGAAATATCAAAACTTTCGAGGGCGTGGCCACAAAGTGCTCAGATGCAAATGCAAGAATGGGGTGCAAAGGGAGTCAGTGGGAGGCCTTTTACACGTTTCCGAGGCCCCCCACTTACCCCCATTTACTCTAAACTACCTAATTAGATTTAAAAAAATCAAAAACTACTTATTAGTATGCCAATTTCTACCCTACTGTTGGTCGTTGGCTCTAGAAGACCCAAATTAGGCGAAGGGGCCTCCTTGCCCCCTACTTCCCAGCCAATTTCTTCACAAAAGATAGCGTTTTCCAACCTAGTGAAACGATGAAAATATAACTTTCGGAATTTGTGGTTTTTGATAATTTTGACTGGCCAGAGTTGTTCGAAAGGTTTGAGAATGTAAGAAAAGAGTCCAAGATGTCTTAATTTGGCCTTTGTATGCTCCTGATTTGCTGGGCATCTTGTGGAATATTTTGAAATTCCGTTAAAATTTGTTTGCGCCGCCGGTTCGGGTAGTTATCAATGTTAAAATGTCATGAAACTTGATTAGGCGCTTATTTATGCTAAAACACACTAACCTAATTTTTAGTGGGATTTTACCATCACCAAAGGAATTTCTACAATTTTTCCCAACCTTGATAAAAATTGCTAACTTCTCATGGAGTCATGTTCTATAATTTGGAAAATTACCAAACTTTTTGGGTGGATTCTAAGAAATTCCAAAATCCCTTGTGCAAAGTTCAAATCCAACTTGCACTCTATAAATGAGAAATAAATTTATCTCTCTTAATCTTAATTCCTCTGGGAAGGAATCATTCTTGTATTAGGAAACCTGAGCAGACTGATTCCACCAATATTCTCCAATCATGTCCTTATGCTAGAAGCACCTATACGTTTTCCTCCATTGCCACTTTTTGAATTTTTAGTAATTTTCTCTAACATTTGGCAATTTCCACTAATTAGGCAATTCCTATCAATTTGGAAATTGAATAAAAACTTTCAACAAAAATGCCTCACTAGAGATTTCCGGCATTTAAAGAGATGCTTCTAGACTTTATCCTCCAATCTTTTCCTCTTGCTGTGGTCAGTCGCCGTCAATCAAACTTATTTCTAATGTGGTGAATTGTTATTGGAATGTTGATCGGTCAATATTCCGTCAAACCTTTGATCGGAGTCCAATTCATCAAATTAGCCTTGAACTTGAAAATATTTTAAACATTTCCATGCTTTCCACAATACCATATTGCTCCAATAGGAACTTCTACCAAATACAGTGCGAATACTCTTTTTATGTTTTTTTCATAATAATTCACTATAAAAATAAACAAAAAAGAAAAAAAATTTAAATCCTAAGACCTAGGTGCCATTTACAGGGCTCACACTACCCCAACAACAATAGATTGTAGAGGTTATAGATTTGATAAGCAATAATTTTATTCTATGAAAATTAATAGAACACACTAAAGATTTCAATGTAAACTATTTTAAGTATATTATGAATAGTGTCATTTGTAAATTAGTGTCACATACTAATAGGATAAATTATTGACGTAGCAAACTAAATATAATTTCTAAAAGTAGATCACTTATCACAATTGAAAAGCCTAAAATTCATACATAATCACTCAACAAATGGCTTCAAAACTAGAGTGTAAATGGAACACCTCTGGCAACAAAGACCATTCAAACCAATAAACATATAGAAGAACAAGAAATGGAAGAAAAAACAATACCATGTCAACAATTTTGAAAACATTAAAAGTACATTCTAGAACAAAAAAATGTTTATTATTCTTGAATTTATAGTGACACCAATATACATCACAAACACTGTCTTGAATCACCTAGCTTCAATATTAACTCTTAAAGGCCATTGTCCTTCAAAAGGACAACAAGAAGTTTAGGTTGGTATTATGGAAATCATTTTAGAATGGATGTTTGTAATGGAAATAAGATGTAGATTAGAATGGAAATAAGATGTAGACTTACATGAACTTCATCAAAATACATATATATTTTTTATCAGGTGCCCAAATGAAAAGTTATGTTGCTTGAAGTTTCTTGGACAAAAAGGGCAACTTTAAAAAGTTGATGAAAAAAATGCTCATCTGTTTCTAAAATTTGGCACGTATATAACTACTTTGATATAATAGGCAATGGTAAGAAAAAACATGAATAGTATAAAAATCCCATTTCATAAAAAGTTAAAGATTTCTAATCCTATCGAGCAAGGTCCAAAAACATCCTTTTCTTCTATAAGCTTGCAATCTACACAATCAAATGGGCTGAAATTTTCCACATTCCCATAGTAGTCATCTTGTAATCTTTAGTACAAGTAAATTTCAAAAAAGAATTTTTTTCTTTTGTATTTTCTCTCAATGCACCTAAACATGACAATTATTGACAACTTGTTAGATGTACTCTCAATCCTATAGGAATTAACTTCTGAAATTGACACCAAGGCATGGATCAAAAATCAAGTTACCTAATTATAACCACAATGGCTGAAGCAACCAAAGTAAACTCACTACTGGAAAAAATAAAAGCTTGCATGGTCTTCTTCTTGAAGGAAGGGCTCAAAATAATCAATTGATATTTCCATGTAAATAGTCTTCTCAATAAAAAATCCTTAGACTTTGATGTCGCCAACAAAAGGATGTAAGGTGAATGGTAGTGCTACAATCATTTCTCTAGCTAAATTTGCCAACCTTTGATTTTGTATTCTTCACAAAAACAATAGGTGAAGAAAATGCAGGAGATGACATTATATGAACATGTTCTTGGAGTCATTTCCAACCAATGCAATAGTTTTCAACCAATGATCAACACCATAACATATTCACAAATGATCACAATTTTTAATGAAGAGCTCCAAATAACATAGGCTACAATTGGTCTGGATTGCCAACCTCGTCACCAATAATCACCACAAGAACACACGCCATTTTGGAAGTGGTGAAAGCGATTAGCATCCCTCACAACAATCTCTCGTTCAATCGCCTTTGAGATAAACTTGGTTGCTGTATGGCAGTCTGAACACACTCGAAGGTTCTTGAACACCCGAATTGGCTCTCCAGGGGGTGTCCGCATGAGTCCGTAAGCAATAGCCAACTTCTCACTATGGGAGCAAAGAGCAAGTTCTTTCTCCTCTTCTTCAATGTTCCGCAACACTAGCCGGGTATCAGGAATGTACCCTTCGGCCTTAATTTTCTCACTCAATCTCCTCAGCTCAGCATAGATCTCCTCCGCTTCTGAGTGAGAAGTATCCCCTACCACGAAGTCATGGACCTTGTTATCAACTTCAATCCAGCTACGCCCTGGCTCCTTGCGTATACCTCTCTCCTGCATCATAGTGCGCACCCACAACACCTCCTCCCACTTGCCAGCTGCAGCATAGATATTCGAGAGAAGCACGTATGCAGAAGCATCCATCGGTTCCAACTTGAGACGCTCATTAGCGGCAAGTTTGCCCAAATCCACATTGCCGTACGTTCTACAAGCACCAAGCAAGGCTCCCCAAGTTGCCCCATCTGGTTCCACTGGCATGGTATCAATCAAGAGCTTTGCTTCCTCCAGGTGTCCTGCTCGGCCAAGAACATCCAACATGCAGGTACAAAGCACCACAGTAGGTTCGATGCCATAATCTTGTGTCATAGCCAGAAAATGTCTACGGCCCTCATCCACAAGGCCAGCATGACTACAGGCCGACAACACTGCAGCGAAGGTGAACACATTAGGCTTCACACCGTCTGCAATCATATTTTGGAACACTTTCAGGGCTTCTTGCCCACATCCGTGTTCGGCAAGGCCACGAATCATCACGTTCCACGTGATCACATCACGATCCTCCATCCGGTCAAAAACTAGCCGAGCATCATCCACACTGCCACACTTTCCATACATGTGGACAAGCGCATTGCCCACACGCAAATCCGACTCAAGTCCAGCTTTCAGGACATGCCTGTGAACCTCCTTTACCCACTCCAAAGCCCCTGCGCTTGAACATGGATTCAGAATGCTCGCAAACGTGATTGCATTGGGCTCCAGGCCTTCCCTTTGCATTTGCATAAACAGTTCATATGCTTCTCGCCCACATCCGTGTTCAGCAAGGTTACCAATCATCACGGTCCACGTGATCACATCACGATCCTCCATTCGGTCAAAAACTAGCCGAGCATCAACCAAACTGCCACACTTTCCATACATGTGGACAAGCGCATTGCCCACACGCAAATTCGATTCAAGTCCAGCTTTAAGGATATGCCTGTGAACCTCCTTCACCCACTCCAAAGACCCTGCGCTTGAACATGGATTCAGAATGCTCACAAACGTGAATGCACTGGGCTCCAGGCCTTCCCTTAGCATTTGCATATACAGTTCATATGCTTCACTCCCACATCCGTGTTCAGCAAGGCCACCAATCATCAAGGTCCACGTGATCACATCACGATCCTCCATCCGCTCAAAAACTAGCCGAGCATCATCCACACTGCCACACTTTCCATACATGTGGACAAGCGCAGTACCCACACGCAAATCCGACTCAAGTCCCGCTTTCAAGATATGCCTGTGAACCTCCTTCACCCACTCCAAAGCCCCTGCGCTTGAACATGGATTCAGAATGCTCACAAACGTGAATGCATCGGCTACGAGGCCTTCCCTTTGCATTCGCATAAACAGTTCATATGCTTCACTCCCACATCCGTGTTCGGCAAGGCCACCAATCATCACGGTCCAGGTGATTACGTCACGATCCTCCATCCGCTCAAAAACTAGCTGAGCATCGACCAAACTGCCACACTTTCCATACATGTGGACAAGCGCATTGCCCACACGCAAATCCGACTCAAGTCCAGCTTTCAGGACATGCCTGTGAACCTCCTTCACCCACTCCAAAGCCCCTGTGCTTGAACATGGATTCAGAATGCTCACAAACGTGAATTCATTGGCTTCGAGGCCTTCCCTTTGCATTTGCAGATACAGTTCATATGCTTCACTCCCACATCCGTGTTCGGCAAGGCCACCAATCATCAAGTTCCACGTGATCACATCACGATCCTCCATCCGGTCAAAAACTAGCCGAGCATCATCCACACTGCCACACTTTCCATACATGTGGACAAGCGCATTGCCCACACGCAAATCCGACTCAAGTCCCGCTTTCAGGACATGCCTGTGAACCTCCTTCACCCACTCCAAAGACCCTGCGCTTGAACATGGATTCAGAATGCTCACAAACGTGATTGCATTGGGCTCGAGGCCTTCCCTTAGCATTTGCATAAACAGTTCATATGCTTCTTGCCCGCATCCATGTTGTGCAAGTCCACCAATCATTACGTTCCACGTGATCACATCACGATCCTCCATCCGGTCAAAAACTAGCCGAGCATCATCCACACTGCCACACTTTCCATACATGTGGACAAGCGCAGTACCCACACGCAAATCCGACTCAAGTCCAGCTTTCAGGATATGCCTGTGAACCTCCTTCACCCACTCCAAAGACCCTGCGCTTGAACATGGATTCAGAATGCTCACAAACGTGAATGCATCGGCTACGAGGCCTTCCCTTTGCATTCGCATAAACAGTTCATATGCTTCACTCCCACATCCGTGTTCGGCAAGGCCACCAATCATCACGTTCCACGTGATCACGTCACGATCCTCCATCCGGTCAAAAACTAGCCGAGCATCAACCAAACTGCCACACTTTCCATACATGTGGACAAGCGCATTGCCCACACGCAAATCCGACTCAAGTCCCGCTTTCAGGACATGCCTGTGAACCTCCTTCACCCACTCCAAAGCCCCTGCGCTTGAACATGGATTCAGAATACTCACAAACGTGAATGCATCGGCTTCGAGGCCTTCCCTTTGCATTTGCATATACAGTTCATATGCTTCTTGCCCACATCCGTGTTCGGCAAGTCCACCAATCATCACGTTCCACGTGATCACATCACGATCCTCTATCCGGTCAAAAACTAGCCGAGCATCATCCACACTGCCACACTTTCCATACATGTGGACAAGCGCATTGCCCACACGCAAATCCGACTCAAGTCCCGCTTTCAGGACATGCCTGTGAACCTCCTTCACCCACTCCAAAGACCCTGCGCTTGAACATGGATTCAGAATGCTCGCAAACGTGAATGCATCGGGTTTCAAGCCTTCCCTTTGCATTTGCATAAACAGTTCATATGCTTCTTGCCCGCATCCATGTTGTGCAAGTCCACCAATCATTACGTTCCACGTGATCACGTCACGATCCTCCATCCGGTCAAAAACTAGCCGAGCATCATCCACACTGCCACACTTTCCATACATGTGGACAAGCGCATTGCCCACACGCAAATCCGACTCAAGTCCAGCTTTCAGGACATGCCTGTGAACCTCCTTCACCCACTCCAAAGCCCCTGCGCTTGAACATGGATTCAGAATGCTCACAAACGTGAATGCATCGGCTACGAGGCCTTCCCTTTGCATTCGCATAAACAGTTCATATGCTTCACTCCCACATCCGTGTTCGGCAAGGCCACCAATCATCACGTTCCACGTGATCACATCACGATCCTCCATCCGCTCAAAAACTAGCCGAGCATCATCCACACTGCCACACTTTCCATACATGTGGACAAGCGCATTGCCCACACGCAAATCCGACTCAAGTCCAGCTTTCAGGACATGCCTGTGAACCTCCTTCACCCACTCCAAAGCCCCTGCGCTTGAACATGGATTCAGAATGCTCACAAACGTGAATGCATCGGCTACGAGGCCTTCCCTTTGCATTCGCATAAACAGTTCATATGCTTCACTCCCACATCCGTGTTCGGCAAGGCCACCAATCATCACGTTCCACGTGATCACATCACGATCCTCCATCCGGTCAAAAACTAGCCGAGCATCATCCAAACTGCCACACTTTCCATACATGTGGACAAGCGCATTACCCACACGCAAATCCGACTCAAGTCCAGCTTTAAGGATATGCCTGTGAACCTCCTTCACCCACTCCAAAGACCCTGCGCTTGAGCATGGATTCAGAATGCTCGCAAACGTGAATGCATCGGCTTCGATGCCTTCCCTTTGCATTTGGAGAAGCAGTCCATAGGCTTCACTCCCACACCCATGTTGTGCAAGTCCACCAATCATTACGTTCCACGTGATCACATCACGATCCTCCATCCGCTCAAAAACTAGCCGAGCATCAACCAAACTGCCACACTTTCCATACATGTGGACAAGCGCATTGCCCACACGCAAATCCGACTCAAGTCCAGCTTTCAGGACATGCCTGTGAACCTCCTTCACCCACTCCAAAGCCCCTGCGCTTGAACATGGATTCAGAATACTCACAAACGTGAATGCATCGGGTTCGAGGCCCTCCTGTTTCATTTGGAGAAGCAGTCCATATGCCTCCTGCCCAAATCCATGCTCTGCAAGTCCACCGATCATTATGTTCCATGAGATCACGTCGTGTTCCTTCATTCGCCAAAAAACTACTCGGGCATCGTCGATACTGCCACACTTTCCATACATGCGAACAAGCGCAGTGCCCATACGCACATCTGATTCAAGCCCAGCATGTCTTACATACGCATGAACTTCTTTGCCCCACTGCAAAGCTGATGGATCGGCACATGCCTTCAGGATGCTCGAGAAAGTAAATGTATCTGGCTGGACCCCTTTTTGGCACATTTGATTGAAAAGTTCCATTGCTTTGTCAGCTTGATTGTGCTTTGCATAACCTCCGATCATAATGGTCCAACTGAACACGTTCTTGTTCACAAGTTTATCAAACACTCCACGTGCATCCTCCAATTCTCCACACCTGATATACACGCTCACTAGGTTGTTTGCCACATATCTATTCTGCTCCATTCCACTCTGGTTGATGTAGCCGTGAACCTGCTTCGCGACATTAACATTAAGGTTTTTCTCCTTCAAGCACCGTCTCAAAACTTCAACATACATAAATGAGTCGATGGTCATGCCTTGTTCTAGTCCATTCTTCAAATTACCAATTGCTTCAGTCGTGCTTCTTGCAGTTTTCAAAGACATACTACCGCCACCGCCCGGTACAATATGCCTCGCCTCTCTTGCAGTACTAGGCACAATGCATCCTCTTCCATTGTAGCCCTTAGATAGCCTGATTCATCAATAGATTCTTCAATAGAAATCCCTTCGAAAGAAGAACACTGATACACAGTGAAAGGGTGCAAGGCCACTAATGCCCAGTACTCACATATTTCAACATCCACAAATTTGCATCCATCCATTTGAATTCTTAATATCTCTCACATACATAGCAATTCATTGCAAATCATTCCACTTTAAGTGCACCCAACAACCAAAAGGAAGAACAGAGCATATTGCACACACAAAAATCTTTCAACTCACCCAAAATCACATATTTCTAGATGCACCTACTCTAGTCACTAGACAAGGTAGCCAACTCAACTCCTAAAGTTACCTGTCTCCTTGTGTTATGTCTTGAGAATCTTTGGAGCGATAATCAACAGGAGGTTGCATTCTCCATTCAATTGTCAAGCTGAGCATTGCCTTTACCCATGGTGGAGTTGACCAGCCATATATCCAAAGTACTTTCCTTGTCACCTTATGCCTAAAGTCAGGTGATCTAGGATTCCTCTGTAGGCACCACAACCCATGATCAGATCCTATAAAACTGTCTCATATTCATTTTGCATCTAACAATCAATATTCCAGGCATATTTGTTGATGACACTGCAATGATCTGAGCAGTGTTCACTCCATTCAATGACAGCAAACAACGCAATTTCATTCTTGTTGCTTTACGAAGTGCCCAGAAGTGCCCATGGTCTTGTACAAGCAAGAAACGTCCCGTTACTTGTTGAGCCGAGTATTGTATCTGCTTTCCTTTATCTAGTCATACCTTGTCAGCTCTGTTGTCCCACCACTGCGTAGGATCCGCGAAGTATTCTTTCCAAAGTTCTTCAACCGACTGTAGTTCACCTGAATCCACCGCAACATGCTTTACCCATGTCAGTCACATTCTCACCAGGAGAGGCAAACTCTTTCTGTGACGATGGGCATATGATACATACCTGAAGCATTGGAATTCGAAGGTGATCTCTTCCAAACTGATGAAAATGGTGAACACCGGATTGGTCCACTGCCTCGTATGTGAGAGGACAAGGGCAGGGATAAAGAAGGGTAGATAGGCCACGGAGACCTGAAGACTGAGATTGCACAGATATCCTGGATACACAAACGTCAACACCCTGTTAATAAGCAACTTCGTACCATTCAAAGCGCTCTTCCCATCAATACCGGGGTTTAGGGTTCGGTCAACCATGTTCATATCCGGTTACGTTTAGAAAAATGTGACAACCTCTTTATCAAACATTGCTGTAAAAGGAGACCTCATATTTCGACACATTTGTTGTCAGCATGACCACAGTAGTCCAACCCATGTCACAAGTCATCCAACCGCTTAATTCACTCACCTGTGCACCACCTAGTCCACGCACCGACAAAAAGCTTCTCTGTTCTCTCCTGCACTGCAATTGTTGTCTACAATCTAAATCCCACGACACCAATTGAGGCGGCAGTCCCATCACTATCTGCCTGCATTTCAGAAACCAATTCACACTAACTGTTACTAAGAAGAACATCACAAAGAACAACGCCGGAATGGACCTCAGAATTGAACCTGTGGACAAAAACACATCAAATTGAGAAGAAACTACATGTGCGAAAAATCTGCTACTACCTCCAATCCTGAAAACCCGAACACATTAAATAAAGTCCACAAACTAAATCGCATACCTGACGCTTCCGGCGGCCAAATGAAGCAAGACAAGCTGCGCAAGGACGGCAAACCTCCACTGCAGCTTCACGAGGAGCAGCTCCGTCTACGGGATCAATCAATTGCTGAGGGAAGAATCCAATATACACGCATTGATTAGCATACAACCCCAGTCAACTGACTTGACTATTGAAAATTACCATCGCTTCAAAGAGGGTCATCAAAAACTTAGGTTCAAACCAAATTACAGTTCTCTTTTGATACGAATGACAAGACTAATTAAATTTAGATCGTTTGAATGACATATATAGAAATATGAATGAAAACCTATCACAACCATCCATGAACCGCAACAGGGGTCAGAACCCAATCCCCAACCCAGCCAGATCGCTCAATCCAGTTCCCGGAATGTGTTTTCGACTTGTCTCGTTCCCTACCAGTCTGACACAACTTTGACTTCCTCCCTGCTGTTCGCGCTGCCCAATCTCCTGCCCCATGGTGCACACGTGCACACCCCTACTGTGACATATGACGATACCTCGTATTGCGTGAATATGACAGGAATCAGCATATGTGGCACCGATTTGGAGCACATCGTTCAAATGAGAAGCAAACAAAGGTGATAGCAAAGTCGCTTTCGACTCTGCAACACAAACGTGAGTTCTCAATCGGTTCGGTACATCTTACCGGCCCTAAATCCAGGCTGCTGCCACTGAACTCTCTTGCAGCTCACATCACATCTACAGTACACACTTTGAGCAGTTCTTTCTAGCTTTGCCGGGAATAAGTACTTGTCCAGAAAGTCTCTTGCAGGCCCAAGCTTCTTTCAAGGTTCGAAGACTGGGAATCACGCAGTCATCAGCATTGAATAATTTATAGCTATGCTGATTGCCACGGACCGCAATATATCACGAGTTCCCAATTCCAAGTTGAATAAATTTTTCAAGCGAAAATCCTAAACCCTAGTTCGCGAAACGGCTCATTTCTTCTTGCTAGTCTGTGAAACTCCCATGTCTGCTCCTGAGCCAAGAAAACCCGAGATGAATTGGAGGACCTGCTACTTGAATTGCACTGCACTAATTGCGCAGCAAGATATCATCAAATTATTTACTCGCGCTCCACAAGCTCCGAAGGAACAAGCGCTACTCTACTCTCCTGTAGTAAGAGCAGGAAAGGTCGATACAACGTTTCTCCTACAACAGCTGGCATCTCACCTCCGTCCTACAATTTCCATCACACTCCCACGAGCTCAAATTAAAATGGCTCCAAACCAACTGCCAGAGCAGAGAAACAAGTCAGAATCCCACTACAAATCCTGCACAAGCGGGCATTGCAGTACTACTTCCCACATTCAGTCATCCTAACACAACAGTACGAGGAATCTCCCTCCTTGAGCCCTCAATTCACCACAACAGCCATACGTGCACCCGCAACAGACTGCAGTATGCAGCACCCTAGCTCTGCAAAAGCTCGCAAGGTTGGGATCAAGGAGTCCCCAACCTCTCTCACCATGTCCATTCCTGCTCGACGCTTGCTGGTCTCCCTCCTTTGCGGAAACGGAGTCCTAATGCCTGATACCCTCGACGCTGCTCGTCTTATCTAGGCCCCGAACATCAATCGAAACAGATTGTTGTTGCACTCGGCCCTCTTTAATATCACATCCTCTAATACGGTATAACAGGGGCCGTTCTCTCACCAAGCCTTTGGGAACATATACAATGTACGGAGTAGAAGATATATCCGTTTGAAATCTAAGGTATCCACCCAATTGAAATCTAACGTAGAAGTACCCATAACCGACCAAATAAGGAATTCTGCTATGATCTAGAGTAGTGAAGGCAAAACAAATATTTTTTTAGAGGTACATAGACAGAAATGACAGGGATTGCAAAAATATTGGTAATTTTAACACTTGATCTGAAAGTACTATGAATTGTGGGAGGCAAAAAGTACTCCAGACCCATGGTCAATTTCTAGACTCTTCCAATTTCAATCATTCAAGAACTTTTTTCCTAATCATAATTTCTTACTTTCTTTTTCACAA
Organism: Neckera pumila; assembly: GCA_963969595.1. Classification (NCBI taxonomy): domain Eukaryota; kingdom Viridiplantae; phylum Streptophyta; class Bryopsida; order Hypnales; family Neckeraceae; genus Neckera; species Neckera pumila. The sequence continues at coordinate 41,162,983 of OZ018409.1, read as the reverse complement.
CTTGGGACATGTGTCATGTATCTTTAAATTCCAACCTTGAAAAGGAAAATAAGAACATTCTAAGCTTGGTCAGAAATATATGCACCTATAGATCAGGAATGGGTCATTGGTCGGGAATGGGTGGCTCAAACTAAGTGGGCTTTCCAATTGCACTTGTTTTTATTCTAATGTAGTCAAAAGTGTAAAGTGACATTATAACTAACAACATAGTGATACATTGAAAGTGAAAGTGTCATCATATCAATGCCAAAATAGCACCAAAAGAAATATTGTAGTTACTTTCCTACAATTTTAGCACTACGAAAATCCAAAATGAAGATTTTTTTAGTACTAAAATGCTTAATTATATATTCAAATAAAAATATGTAATTACATTGGTAATTTGATTTTGTTCTAGAACTATTACAATGACTTTTTAGTATGTATCTATCAATTAATTGTGATCATACTAAAAATAATTGAAATTATTGAATCAACAATGAATTAGTGTTAGGGACTTTTTGATGCAGTGATGATAGTCTAATGGAGTTGGAAGGGTTTAAGTTTAGAGTTTAGAAAAATTTTGTTGATTTTATCCAAATCAACTTGTCTAAGGTGACTAAAGTCTATTGATCCAGGGTGCATTTTCTACTAGTGAATTTAGCTTTTTAGAGCAATTTTCACTATAAAAGTAGAAGAATTCCACTATCCTTGAGTCTTAAGAAGACTATTGTTTAATGGAAGTTGGGAGTTGATGCTACAAATCTATATCTTATAGACATAATAGTCTTCAAATTCTCAACAATTAGATCTGAGAATAAATCACAACAATCAATTGGGACAACAACTATGGAGGTATAATTCAAGCATTGATTCTTCACAAAGACAAAGACAAAACTATTAAAATGTTGTTTTTTATTTTAGTGGTGAATTTTTCTTACAGAATCCAAATTCACCTAACAAATGGATCTGACTTAAAAGTACCAAAGGTAAAAACAATTGCTACTAAGCAAATAGCTTAGACTAACACTTGACCATAGGAAAAGGAAAATTTAACTCCAAAAAATTGCCAATAGTCATTAATATGTCTACTAATTAGGTAGTGTATTTAAAGCAAATACAACAGGGCAAAAAGAAATTAGAGAAATATTCAATGAACAGTATCTCCCTTCTACACCAGGTATACTCTTGTAACTTTAATATTAACAGTGCAAGAAAAGGGTGTCATTGAGTAGCAAAGAATGGATGTTTGTCACTGGCCTAAATGATTAAAGTAAAGAAAGTGGCATTAAAACTATATTTCTTCACTAGATTCTAGTTTAGGCTCGTCCTTTGAGCAGGATTGAGAATTAATTAGATGTTATGACTCTGTGATTGATGAACTTTCATTGTGGCGTTGGCAAATTAGGTGATTTTTTAAATTTCGTAATTTAGGTTGTAATTATATGCAAAAAAGCCCAAAAAAGAGTGTAAAACCAAAACAATCACGATGTTAGATGCCAAAATAGGGTTTTGGTCTTAAATAGAGTTTTCAATTTAGGACAACCCAAACATCCACATGTACATAGGTTAGAACCCCAAAACCGTGGGAATTAGGAATTTTGAGTGATTTACATTGAGATTAACCTAAACCTATCAAACCAATGACTGAGTCTAGCTAACTTGGTCCGAGGGTAGTCTAGTGAAGTCTTCAAGTATGTTCCCATGAATAGGTCTTAATTTCCCCATTGCATCAATAAAACAATAGAAGTTCCAGTTGTTAGCATTGCAAGGATTACCGTATCACCGTACGAACAATAGGCCAATGGAAAAATTTATTGCCGGTAGAGGGTGATTTGGCGTTAAAAGCAAGCTAGGGGATTTAGGATCCATTTACCAAGATTCTTTAGTTTATAAAAGATTTTTTTTATCTATTAATTAGTAAGGGTAGAATTTCATCTTTCCTTCTCTATATGTGCAAAATAATAATATGAGCTTGCATAGTTGTTGTGGAATTTCGTGAGAGGTCCATTTAAAAGTTTTGGAATTTTTTGACTTACCTAAAAGCCCTTTCAAGAAAGTCAGAGTTGCTAGCGTGCAAGCCTCTGAGCGTGAGCTTGTGAACTCGTGAGCCTATGAGCGGGAAATTTTTTTAACAAAAAAAGGATGAAGGACCTATGACCGTGGGTGTTTGTAAATTTGAATTTTTGAAAATGTTAGTTCATTTTTTCAAAATTGAAGTCACTTACTAAACTTTGTGAACAAATTTTCATTTCAATAAGCAATTGCATTTCAATTTAACCCCTAAAGTCCCATTGTCTCCTCAAAGGTCAAAATGGATTTTGGGTAGTCTTCTATAGTTTCAGTATTTGTCATAAATTTTTGAATTTTAAATGTAAAGAAGCAAAAACACACTAGCTTTCCCAAAATATAGTTTATATTTCTATTGGAGTCATCACCCGGAGCTCACTTTTTTTTTTTTTTTCCATTTGTTAGTATTTTGAGTGTTAATTAATATACAAAAAGCCCTAAAAAGAGTATAAAGCTAAAATAGGTATGTCACATGCCATTATTGTATTTGGTCCTAATTAGCTTATTTTTTCTAAAATGTAATCCAAATCTTGCATGTAAATAGGGTAGAAACCCAAAAGTTGTACATATTGTAGTATTTAAGTAGAATTGCCTAAATTGGCTAAACCTGCCTTGCATATGATAAAACATGGCTAAATTGGTCCAAGGGAATATATGTGAGAATCCTAAGTCAATCCGAGAGAAAGATTTCAGTTTTTCCATCATATCGACAAACTAATAGAAATCCCAATTGTTAGCCTACATGTGGAGAAAATTCAAGATGAACCAAAAGATCATCTACAATATAAGTACAGTGGTGATAGGTGGAAATCATGCCAAGAATCCAACAGCAAAGTCGGTTCGCCAAGATTCTTTTCCGTGTGAAAGATTCTCTGTTCACCAGAAATTAAAGGTGGTAGCGGGAGTTGATTCTCCTTCTTTGAATGTGCAAAGTAAGAATATTAGCTTGCATATCTTTTGTATAATTCCATGGGAGGTTCTTTAAAAAGTTCCAAAATTTTCTGGTAGTCAAAAGATATTCTTCTGGACGGTCAACTCTCGTGGGTCAACTACCAATTTACAGGATGGAAAATTCATGGAAACTGTTTGGGGTGCAATAAAATTCCATTAAAAATGATACTAGCTTTTTTATGCTAATAACACGCTCCAACAAATTTCAAGACATTTTGATAGCCAAATGATCCAAATTTGGCAAGATCCTCCCAAGACCGGCATTTTTGAAGATTACGTGGAGTTGACCAGAATATTAGGAGCGTACAAAGTCGGAATGGACCTAAATTAAGTCTTTTTATTCTGTCATACCTACTTAAAACCCAAGGCTAGTTACTTTCTTCAAAATGATCAACCTCTAAAAGTTGAGTTTTTAATCCTTTTAGGTTTTTAGTTGAAGCTAGCTTTTTGATGGTTTTTAGCAAATGAAAAAGAGGAAGAAAATTCCTTTAGATTAAAAATGGCCTTCTAAAGCCAATGGCACAATTTGTTTGTGATTTGGAGTCTTTTTCCAAAAACTAGAGTTTTTGACCAATGTAGAAAGTCAAAAACTTAAAGTTTAGGATGAAAATCTTCGTTGATAAGATTACAACTTAGGACATTAGAGGAGATTTGAGGCCTTTGGAGGGCCATTTCAAGCCTATTTCTGCAGCCTGTTCCCCTGTTTTGAACCAGCAATAATGTTGTCAGAATTTTTCTTTTCAAAAAAAAGGAAAAAAAAAAAAAGTTCTTCTCCAAATATCATTTTAAGCTAAATTTTTTTTTATTTTTTATTTTTTAAATGATGTGGCATGGTCTCGGCCACATCTGCTAGCAATTATCTTGCATTTCCGCAATCTGGAAATGTAAGATAACTCGCAGTCTCTTGGAGGCCTCAAATAACATCTAATGAAAGAAGGGGGGTGAGCATCCTTGAAAATGTATTTAAGGGGGCACATTCTCCTTTCAAAACACCCTTCGGTTCATTCTTGAACCCCTTGTTACATTATTGGATCCATTTACTTGGATTTTGGCCATTTTTAGCCATGTTGCCAATTTCTCTTATTTTTGGAGCATTTCAAGCTCCATTGTTGGTATTTTTTGAGCTTTCTTTAAAGGACATTGGAATCCCTTCAACGTTGGCTTGTGCATGTAATTGTTTGTGCAATTGTCACTACTTTGTTTGAGTTCTTGTGAACATTTGTTTGCATACTAATCCTAGAAACCCCCTCACCTTACCTTGGCAATGCCGCTTTGGGGGGCCTCTAGTTTATGTTTGTAAATTCTTTACTTCTAAGTAGAAAATTCCTTTGTTGCAAAATCCCTTAGAGTTTGGATGCATTTCGTACTAACTTGTTGTGTATTGTAGTCTAACTAACATATATTAGTACTAATTTCTCGTTTGACATGTCTAGGTATTTGGAAATTAAAGGAAATTTTGTAGTATTTTGAAAGAACAGCAAAGCTTTGGTTTTGGTTGTTTAGATGTGTGAAGAATTTTAGAATATTTTCAAAAGAACGGCAAAGCTTCGGCTTTGGTTGTTTAGATGTAGGAAGAAGCTTAGAGTATTTTCAAAAGAATGGTGAAGCTTCGGCTTTGGTTGTTTAGTGAAAACTTCCCAAACTTGTGTGTTGGTTGGTATTTAACTTTTTATATTAAAATACAATGTTTAGGATCCAAAATATGGTTTGGAAAAGTCAAGTTTAGAATCCAAAAATATTGATAGACAAAGGCCATAAAAAGATTAGGAAAATAGAAGTAGGGGACTTTCTAACCTAATTAGGAAAATTTTCTTTTATAATTATATTTAGTTATGTTTTTGTTTATTTAGAACAAACAAATCAAAAATTGAGCCAAAAGGCCGGAGTGAGCAAGAAGCCGAGCTGAGCAAAGGGCTACGCTAAGTAAGGAGCTGGATCAAGCCAGGAGCCAAACTGAGCAGGAGTTGGACTGAGCAGGAGCCGGACTAAATAGGGGTTGGGCTGACCGGAGGGGGTCCAAGCTAATCAGACACCCTCAGAGGGTGCATTCCCATTTTTTTTACGTGTGATCAAATGATGGGGGGTTTTAATTGCCATGGTTCTAAATTTTTGACACATGTGGCTTGGAAATAAAGTAGCATCATTATAATGGGATTAGAGTCTTTATACATAAGGAAAGATAGTAGAAAATCATGAAATTTATCTTTTTTTTATTTCTACAATAGCCTTACCAAAAAAAAATCTAAACTTTTATTAGGAGTATTAGAGGCACTAAGTAAGAATTTTGTAAATGGCATCCATAGGGGGATCCCAAGTATGTTGAATTAGTGTTGTCTAAGTTGTATCTCAATTGTAAATTTCTAATCAAGCTTACTTATTGGAAACAAATGGAGTTGTTGAAGCTTGAGGATGAATAAACAAAGTAATGTTGTAGTCTAATTGGAAAGCTGCAAAGCTAGCACTTAGCTGCAACACCTAAGTGCCACTCACTGGTCCCACAAGCACAAACCAATCGCGGCAATACAACCAAAACACGGAATCGTAGCTTACTCTGTTGATGTGAGTATTCAATAGTGCAGGCATTCTTATAACAACCACAGCAAACTCAATTGCAACACCCCCAACCTACTTGCCTTCTGCTTGGACACCGGACTTGGGAACCATGTTGTGTAGCAGCTTCACCACCTCACGCATGGATGGACGACTTGCAGGCATGTAATTAGGGCACAACATTGCAATTTCCAGGACTTGAACCATCTCACTTTATGACTAGTCCCACACTTGGAGTCTAAGATCTCACACAATCTTTTTAGTGTCAACACTCTATTACAAAACCATTGCACCACATTCCACTCCTTCTATGCCATCCAAAGGATTCACAATACATTTTCCAGTCACCAACTTCAACAGCACAACACCAAAGCTATAGAGATCAATTTTCTCCGTCACTTGATTCCAAACGAGTACTCTTCACTTGGAGGGATGTAGCCCAACAAGCTGGCAATTGAAGACAAGTCATTCTTGCAATCAGCCAAGTGCACTTTGTATTCCAAGTCCACCAAAATCTTATTGGACTTGAAATCGATTTTGATGAAGGATATGAGGGGAGAAATTATGGTGCAAATACTCCAATCCCTGCTAATATAAAAAATTTCAAAATTTGACGATTATTCACCAAGCCGCCACATGCACACATGTAAATCCCAAACACTCTAGTCAAGTGGAAAATGGATTGGTCAAAGATCCCATTTGAAAATGTGATGGATGGGCCGCACGGATGAACCATGGTAGCCCCCATGGTTATTTGTAGCGCATTTCCTACGGGATTGGGTTTGCATTTGGACCGTGCAATAGATCTCCCAAGTTGTCGTTAGGCATGTACTTGTATTCTAAAAGGTTGCTCTTGCCCTTGGTACAGCTGCACAATAGCTTTACAATGTGCCGGTGATAGGTTTTAGTCACTATCTTCAACTACACCTCATCTAAGCAAGCAGAGTGAAACCAATGCACATCTACAATCAAAATGAAGAATTTGTGCTTGAACAATTCAACATTTGCAAAGGTCTAAGCACCTTCACCTGTGCAACCTATGGAAATCAACAAAGTACTTTCCAAACTCAGTACCAAAGCCATGATTCCCCTGCCCCTTGTCTTTTTTCACATTCCACAATTTCTTCACAACCACCATTTTACCATCGCTTAGTGTGATCTTGTACACTTGGTCCAAACTACCATCTTCAATCAGATTTTCTTCCTCGAAGGCTGTCACCCTCATCCTTGTGGTACATTTTATTTTGAAATGACGTCAATGTCTATGGGCTCTCATCTTTAGACAAGTGCAAAACTTCATAAAGTGAGGTGCAACTGCTAAACCTTTTGAAAACAAGAAGCAACGCCACAAGCAACACAAACACCCAAGCAAACACCACAACACTGAAGACCCTCACCAGTACCATTCATGCTTGCTTTCTGCCCCCCTTGGAAGCCAAGTCTTTGGTGGAAGAATTGGAGCCAACAGGAGCCCTCTATAGACAAGTGCGGATTTCCAGTGAAGTTCACCGTCACGAACATCACCCCATTTCCCTCCGTTGAGATGACCTACAGCAAGTTGTTGAAGGTTATAGTCAACATATGCAAATTCACCATGTTGAACAAGTCTAGAGGGATGGTTCTCCAAGACATCCAAAACGCTCAATTTATTGAGATGGAATAGCTTGCTAAGAATGGTGCCGTTCAGATGGTTCCCAGAAAGGTCCAGCTCAAAAAGCTCAAAGCAATTGTCCAAGCTAGCAAAAATGGCGCCATGGAACGAATTGGCACCCAATGCAAGCTGTATCAAGTTCGACAAGTTTCCCAACAAGCACTACAAGGGAATGGGATATTTTAAGGAAGTTTTAAAATATAGTCCTAGATATAAGATTTTAAGTAATGACCTTTAAAGCAATTTTGAGCAAAATTTTACTAGAAATACATGTGTTTCTAGTAAAATTTTGCTGAAAATTGCCTTAAAGGTCATTATCTAAAACCTTATGTCTAGGATTATATTTAAAAACTCATTTAAAACACCCCATTTTCTTGTAGTGAAGATTGCCATTGAACCTATTGGAGTTGGCTTGAAACTTGACCGAACTGGTTTGCCACTTTGTCTTTGTCCAATCCTTGTAGGAATGTGGCCGAAAAACTGATTGTCTTGCACAAATAAAATAGAGAGAGAGACTTTGCATTTCCAATGCTGGTCTCCATATTTCTGTTTAGATGATTCTCGCTCAATTGCATCCTCACCAAGTTGGTGCTTCTCCACACGTCCTCTAGCAGGTTGCCATCTAATCGCAATACACTCAAGTTCATGCAATTGCCATTTATATCAGGAATGGTACTCATTAGTCTATTTTCATATAACCCAAGGAAATACAACAACACATTGTTGTATGCCTTAACAAAGATACGGAGGCATAGGACCTTCAAAAAGGTTGTGTCCCAAGATCATATAGGATTTCACTATTCAATTGGTTCCGAAGAGAAAAGATTGAGATAACCATTCCAAATGCACAATTTCAAGAGGAATCAGCCCACTTAAATGATTACATTTAGACCAAAAAAATATGAGAAGTGGCAGACTCCTCCAAATGGGTGGAATTTGTCCACTCAAGTTTTTTGCATTCGGGGCGAGGTATGTGAGAAGCATTAGTGTACCACTAACCAACCATGCCCAGTATCCAACCTATAGGGTGCTCTATTTCCAACCAAGGTAGAAATTCAAGCTTGGAGTTTGTCTTTTTGGTCATTTTCAAGGTAGGAACTAATAATGTTATAACACATGTCCTTGAAGTAGTGAGCAAGAAAGGAGTTCGGCTGTGATTGGAATTGAAAGACTCTAGACATTGGTTATTGGTGAGAGTACTTTTTGGCTTCCAAAACTCACAGTAATTTCAATTTTGGGAATACAATTTTGAAAAATTTATTCAGATTGCAAATCAAGGTGGCAATAGGCTTATCTACACTGAATAGTGCAATTAGGTTGCCCTAGACTATATGTTGACTATGCTTAAATTTCACATGGTTTACAACTTGAAGTTGTTAATTTATTTTTTGGCAGCTCTGTAGTGGTTGCAAGGCCTTCTAAATATATATTTTTTGCAATAATTAGTGATGAAATTTTTTTTATAGCAATAAAAGCGTAAGATACTCCCTCCGTCTCGAAATAAATCCAAGGGTTTCTTAATATACTTGTCTCAAATTAAATTCAAAATTGGCTCTCTACAACTTGATAGACAACAATTGAAGCTAGTTCAAGTACCCTCAAGCAAAAGAACCTATAGATGTAACACTCCAAAGACTATATAGCAATTTGATCCTTGCAAAAGAATCAAAACGCAAACTCTAATCAACCAAAGGCAAAGAATTCAACCCAAAACTATACAAAAAGTGCTACTAAAAATTCTCATGTTGAGAATTTCTTAATCTTGAATCACAAGAAATTGTCAAAATTGAATACAGAGGACATCAATGAACATCATTGCACTAGCATTGCTCAAAGAATGATCAAAATTAATACCACTGAAGCAATTCCAGAAAGGGCAAAAAATTCTCACTTTTGCCGCTTGTTTTCAATATGCGGCGCTTCACTTTTGACTTCCATTCTTTCACACCTAGTGGGGTTTAGTAGAAGCTACAATATCTCTACAATCTTTTGAAAATAGGAACAACTCGCATATTAATCTAGCCATTTCTAGGAAACCCTGGATGTATTTCGAGACGGAGGGAATATGAGAAATTGGTGTGGGCAACCTAAATGCACTATTTGGTGTACCTTATGTGTAACAGTAACAGTGTTGTTTTCCGTGCACGGAGCACCCGGTAAGCGTGGAATCCCACATGGCAAGTCCCGGATAACGTTCGCCAGTCGACCCCATTCCGTAGTCCAGCGCCCATAGCTGCGCTCAGTCGCTCACAAGACCTCCGTTATCATTCTCCCTTCTCCGCTGCACAGTCTCGCTTCCGCCGTGAGAAACGTTCACTCTACCCATCCAATTCTGCTTTTCCAGGGGCCCAGATTTCGTTGACGCATATTGCTGTGCCAATCCTGCAAATTGAGCGCCTCGTCCACTTCCCTAATCCATTTGTATGCAAATTCCTCGTCTCTCAGGTTTTTTCGCCAAGCCATCTCGTGGTTTGTGCAGTACCCTAGTGAAGGTTTAAGCTGCTGGTGCTGGAGCTCGTGCTGCGACTTTTGCGTTCTCCCTTTCGACTTAATTTAATTAACTGTCATGGCTTCTTCGTCGTCTATGGCGACTTTGCTCTCCGCGACTTTGCAGCTTGGCACTGTGGAAATGTTGTCCAGCGGAGGAGCCGTTGGTTCCAGAGTTTTGGCGTCTCCTCAGCTGAAGTGCCTGCGTCAAGCTGGAGTTGGAGTCGTGAATAGCATGGGGGCATCTCCACGAGGGGCGAGTTGGCTGATTCGTCAAGGCTTGAACCTTCGGCAGCTGCAGGTACTGGAAATTTCTGTCTATGGTCGAAGTTAAGTAGGGGCTTCAGACTTTGGTGAATGATGGGATTCTAATGGTGAAGCTCTTTAACACGGAATGAGAATGGACAGATCGTCGTCTTGGTATGGTAGATGAAGCTGCCACTGTATATTTGGAATGTTGTCTCCACGAAGTAGGTAATGGCATTGTGGTGTATTGGATGACTCCCTTTTTACCTCTTTCTCAATCACTGCTATCATTGTTCAACACAAAAGTACAGGTTGGGGTCTTCAAAACAAGTGCTGTGGTCGAATGTTTTGATTGGGTAGCCCACAGCTCATCAGCAATCTGTTTCAATGAGTTTGATAAGGTTTGGATCTCCCTATAGGGTGCTCTATTTTGATTAATTTGACTGAGATTACATGCATAAGGATATCATCCACTGCGAGGCTCATCTGGTTAATTTATCTGTGTCATAGTTTTAAGTGCTTTGTCTTTGTCATTTGCTATCAAGCAGACTCTTTATTCAACCTACTCCAATAAACAGACTCTTTATCCAATCAAGACTTTTAAGTCATGGTAGTCTTAGGAAGAGAGTTTTTCTTCTACTACTTTGTCTTTTTCATTCTTGAGTCAGGTGGAAGACCATTCCTCGTAGAAGAGACCATATGTAGGCTTACGTGAAATGATGCAGAGAATAGTGGAGAGGAGGTGGAGCAATCTAATGGCTAGGAGAGAATGAGAAAATTTGTAGGAGCCAAGAAGATGTCTTTGTGTGAAAAATAATTGCAAAAGGATCCTTTAATGCCAATTTCGTTGTATAGTCGTGATTCAGAGCTCCAAAAATTGTGACATTCACCTGCAGTGAGCCTTTTAAACCCAGCACTGGTATAGAATTAAGTTTCTAGATGCTTGTATTGAATATGATGCCAATGTTGTGAATCTCCGTCTATATAACGATATTCATTTTCTGTGTAAGGGATGGTAACCGTGAAGCTTAAGAATGGTATGAATGCAATTAATGTTGGGATTAGTTTATTCGTCTCATTAAAATATATTAAATGCATGTGGCAAGAGACCCTCTGACGGAGATTGTGCTGTGCTCTGTTTTGATTATTCTTCAGTCAGGTTTGCTTGCAGCAGGAAGCACCACACCCTACAACTGCAGTCCCAGGGGTGTCGGAGTCGCCAGTATTTCCGAGGTCTGGAGCAAAATGGGAGGGGGCGGAGGCAAGGGATTCGGTGGTGGAGGTGGGGGTCATGGAGGGGGCGATGGCTTTGGAGTGCCAGCTGTAGGGGATTCCTCACTGGGGACATCCGGCGGGGATGCTTCCAACTCTGTGAACGAGGATGTCATCTTTCTCACAGTTGGGGTAATGGACCTTGTTCTCAATCCTAGTTTCTATTTGAATTTGGAATACAGCTACACCAACTTTTCCTGTTATATTCCCCCCTTGTCAAAATTTAAAACCATATGTATATTCATTTTTACCAATGATGATTCTTCAACATGAATAGCACTAGTTTTACATGAAAATGGATAAAAGTAGTCCTCTTATAAAGTTGTTCCCATATGTAATCTTTTTTAACACGCACTGTTAGGACAAATCAGTGTGGATGGCAATCATTATTGTTTTGTAGTTGAAACCATATGGAAGGCGGTTAAATGGATGCTAAGACGCAATGAATAGAAATTTCCAAATGGGTCAAACTTCATGCAGTGCCTGAAAGATTTGGTGATAGGAAAATAGGATCTTTAATCTAAACCTTTCAATACTATAAATAGAGTTTGCCATCTGACATTTATTTGGCTAAGCATATTTACTAATATTAGAATGGTAAAAATTATAAATGTTCTTGATGCCAAATCAAAGGGTATTCCAATGCATCAGAGAATGCATTAGTCGAATTAAGACCATATATAGGTCGTGATGGTCGAATTTCTATTGAAAGATGACCTAAAACCGCCTTGAGTTATTATGTTGTGTTGGTATATATTTCCAAAATCAATTTGGTTCTCTTTTCCGGAAATACGCGGCCCCTTTTAGTGGCTTCTGACACCAGCTGGTTCCTGCCTTGGTTCATAAGTTTGGGCAGAGGAGTGGTTTTGTTCATTGCCACTAATGTGGTTGCCAAATCTGACTTTTGCAGGGGATGTCTTGTGGCGGCTGCTCTGCATCTGTGAAAAGAATATTGGAAGCACAGGTACTTCTTCTTTTATGATTATGGTTTGAACATATTAGTATTCCTCCCCTTTATGTCCTTCGGAGTGTATTGATAGACAAAAACCTGAGGGTTAACCCCAAATTGGGCCTTGTGTTTTTGTTAGCACTTTTGAATCGGCCATATGAGGAATTTTGTTGGGCTCAATTTTTGTTAATTTTTTATCAAACTAGTAGTGTAGTGTTCTTCATTGATAGAATATATGGCCTGGTCTGAATTCTATTGTTTCCACAATATGATCAATCAAATTGGTCAGTTTAAATCCAGGAAATCTCGGTAATTATTTTTTTCAGGAGCCCGTTACTCATGAGATGTTGTTGGCTATGTCAGCCACAAGTCAAAGAAGCGACTGTGGACCTAGCCACCGAAACTGCAACAGTGCAAATAACGGCGGAGCCTGTTGCCACCAGCGGGTGGGAGATTGTCAAACGTGAACTCGGTGAAACGTTAGCTAAGCACTTGACCAGTTGCGGATTCAAGTCGAGCCTAAAAGGTATAATGCTGGATTGACTTGAAGAATTTCACTGCTTTGTCACCCTTTTCGATGAGTCACTTGACCTGAGTCCTCTACGAGACTTCATTATGCACGACTTGCTCTTATCCGACTTCAACATACCATTCTTGAAAGTCTCTTTCTATATTCTTGGGGATTCCTCTTATATTCTTTGGATTTCTTTAATGATGCACAAAAGAATTGACCAGGATTCAGTGGCCGGACTACAAGTTTGCTTTAGTGATGAGTCATTTTGAACTTATATTTATTGAATGGTCGTAGTCGTTATATTGGTATAGTTTCATAAAATTGGATTCTCATTCCTATACCCGTCCCAGATTCTGCAGCCTTAAGATTTCAGAAAAGGGCTCTCAATTAGGAACGGGAGTGCTTTAGGACGGTCTTCTGGAAACGTCATGGTCTGTGAGCTTCACCTGAAGTTTCAGATCTATATATGTCCTTGATTCTGAAGAATTTTGATGTTTAAATTGGGCAACTAAAGAAGCCACCTGAACACACGAAAGTCGGCCTACTGGACACTTGACACACTCAAATTTATCAAATTAAAAAAATATGAGGTTTTGTAGTTGAAAGGGACCCCTGTAATGTTGTTCAAGAAATTTATGAAGTTACCTTCGCTGGATCCTTACTCATTCACGACTTTAATTTTCTGGGTTCAGAGGATGATGACGTGATAGCGCCGGCAGGAAGTGGAGAATGATGTGCGCAGCCGCAAAGACGTACACTTTCTGCATTCCTAGAATTCCAAACATGAGATCATACATTCCCTTCCTTGCGGTGCGTCTCTCTCTCTCTCTGTCACTTTTGTGGGGGTTAGCTTGAGGTAGGTCGAAAATAGATCAGTCTTTTTATCATTTATTCATTCATTCACTGGGAGCGCCACGGAGCACTTGGCTAGTCTTCTTCTGCATCTTGTAAATTGTTTCCGTTCTTGATAGAACCAAGCGACAAAATCCATGTCTATGATTTCGGTAATCAACAAACCAGTTGAGCACTGAGTTGAAAGTCAATTTTGTGACCCGCCACATTGGGCGTGGAGCCTTGATCAGTTTTTTGCAAAATTACAGTTACAGCAAGAGGTGCATGGAAACTTTCGTTTCATAGCTTTTAGATTGGACCTATTGTTTTGGCTTTTATCAGTTTCCATAAGCTTATGGACTGTGATAATGTACAAATTAAATGTATTCTAAGGGAAATGCGGAGTGTAAAAATTGGATGTATTCCTAGCACGCAGTGCCTGTTATGATCGTGAGACGTTACAAAACAGGCACGAGTGCTTGAACAACTTCTCCATGATACTCCCCTCCTCCACTTTCAGAAAGTTGGATTTCTTGTTCCACAGATGGATGGCATATGAGCCTTGTAGCATCCACTCCAATTCTATTGCCTGCAGCCATCCCACATCCAGCACTGCAACTCATTAGTCACCACATTTCAAACTAGGAGTTCTTTTTGTTTTGACTGATACCAATTGTGAAACTACCGTAGTCTCAGTGAGGCTTTAATTTAAATTCTCACGGGGCAGGCACCTATTCAAGAAGACGATCTGGGTTACTTGTCATAAGCGCTCTCCTTCTGACACTCCGATTTTCAAGTTCTGCTTTCTTCAGCATAGCATTGGATCACCCCAGATGTAACATCCTTGTTCGCACTTGGTATTAGGGTTGATATTAGTGAAGTGAATCATGTTCAAAGATGTACGGAAATTCATCTCTAAATCTCTTGTTTTTTAATTTTAAAAGTCATTGCTTTTCATGATTTTCTTGCTTCACTATTGGATCATCACTACGAGTGTCCTCATTGAGATCATAGCTAACTCTGCTTTTAGGAACTCATGTGGCACACCCTTATTCACTTAGACTCAACTAATACGACCCATAGCACACTAGTCCGCTATATTGTTCTTCGTCAATGCTTAATTGAATATTGCATACTTTGTTCGCCGGCTTGTTGTAGGCACTACCTTCACCGCTAGCGGCAATTCAAGCTTAACCCAGGATGGCCATTTTATGAACCAGAGATTATCACTGGAGAAATTCAATAAGGAAATGGGACAAATTTTCTTTTGTATCCAAATTCCATTCCCAGCGTATCCTATTCCATCATCTCTGGACATTTGCAGATGGAATTCTTCATATGTAGAGGGACATTTTGGACGTCTCCAGTGATAGATCGATCCCTAGCCTGCGTATGCAAGATCGAAACGGAGGGATCGATGCATTACCTGCCACTGGACTTGCTCCGCATTCGCAGGGCGCTGAAAGAATCGCACAATATCAATCCAATTGACAGGGTAGAACGCCTGCAGCGGCAACACCGACACCGTAGTCGAGCAGTTGGACCCTGTTTGCAGCTCTTGTTCGAGCACGCGACTGACCAAGTACGGCCCATTCCACCCCCACCGACTTCCATGAAACGTCTCCGCAAACTCCTTTACAAACGCCATCATCACAGGATGCTCCCTCTGGAACACCAGCACGGCGTTGTTCAAGCGCGTCCACCTCCCCGTGACCGCGTCATGACTCTGTGTGCCCACGACATTCCGCAGCCCGTCCATGGGCTTCAAAACAATCACGTCCGTATCTAAATAGATTCCGCCGTACTTGTAGAGCGCCGCCAGGCGCATCACGTTGGACAGATTCTGCATCAGGTTGATGCACCCGGGGTCGCCCGTGCCGTCACTGAGATGCGAGTACCACTGCGCTGCTGGGGTGGCTGAGAAGAGCCACTTGAGGTTGGGGGTCACGGCTGTCACACGGTAGCTGTTCTTCACGAAAGGCTCCAGGATTTTGCGACCTGGGGATAGAGCAGGGCATCGATGAGCAATGAACTAGCTAGGCTTACAATACATCGACAAAAGGACAGGCACTGGAAAAACGTAACACGCAGTTGGGAATTGCATTCATTGATGAATTTCTCACAGGGAGAGTATCTCGGGTTCCCGGAGAGTTATTCGTGGTTTACAGAATTGTTGTCTTAATTCTACTTTCAACCGCAGTGATGGTCATCAATACTGTCTTAATTACAGTCTTTAAACAGAGTTAACAAGACTGTAAATTCCCTGTTGATGTCTCCGTAGCATCAAAAAGAGACATCAACAGAGAAATTTAAAGTTTGCCACTCGTTTTCTTTGGTTGAATTGCCTCTTTTCCCTGATTACCACGTTCCTAGTGCAAAATCATCTGAGCGGGAAATCTTTTGCAAGGGAAACATGGATGATATATACATGGAGTCTCCCTGTGTCGCTACCAGAGTCTTGAACTTACTTCAATTTCGTTACATTGGTGCGATTGTATGGAAATGGCGCGGTGGAACATCAAAGAAAGGAAGGAAATGGAATGATTTAGGGAGCCAGGGGATGGGGTGGAAATTCTAGCTTAATGCATAATGCTGTTGATGAAATTCAATTTTTATATTAATTTGCATTTCTATCGGCACAGCAAGCTAATGTACATGTCAAAATGGAGCATAGAACTGACGTTACTTAAGGAATTGCCGTTACTTAGTTGGACGTAGTTAAAGTGAATCGTTTGGCCGGGAGTTAGGTTGAAATGATTAGTGAGGTTGCACACCTGCGGAGGAGTCCATTGTCCTAGAGAGGATGACGACGCAGGCATGAGGGTGCCACTTGAAGATGCTCTCCAGACTGAGTCGCTCCCGGGGACCAAAGGAGATGACCGGCGACACCCACGTCAAGATGAAACGCTGTCTGCACAAGAACTTGGTTGGAGGACCACTGCCCTCCTCGATTCTCCCGCAGATCTTCTTTTCATCCATTTGGTCGTCGCTCGAAGCTGCAGCCGTGTGATCGACGTTGGAAGTGGGACCTGAATGATCCCCTGCACAGAAAAATTGCTGCATTCGGTGCTGGAATTGACGTGAAAGGCGATCCTCCTTGAGAATCTGGAAACTGCTCCAGTGCTCCACCAGCCATCGCCTGCGTTCCCAGCTCGTCATTCTCTTTAACCTGTCGTACGTCACCGGCGAATTTAAGTATTAATTTTTCATGATCAGAACACTGTTACGCAGATCAGCCTAGAACCTCAGTAAAACAAGGGTGTACAGTATATATCCACCATCGCCAGATCTTAATCGCATAAACTTAACGTCAAGCAGATGAAAGAAGAAGGACATGGCAGTACATTGATTGACAGTGGCCAAGAAAAATGAACTCAGATTTTACAGGATGGTAGGCTTCCCAGAAGAAAATCCAGCCGGATTACTTAACCCCTAAAGGTTTTTGACTATGTTTTCACCAAAACCGCTCCCAAACTGCCATTTCTAATACAAGTACCAAATTTTAGAAAAAAAAAATTTTGAACACACATAACCGTAAGATCTTGTATTACACTAGTTCAAGAAGATGTGGAAAAAATTAAAGAATTTTCCACCATGTAGATTGCAAGAAAATAGCATTTGAATTGACAAAAATCCTTTTTTAATCACTGCAAAAATCCGGGCAGCTGCCCTTCCCAAGGTCACATTTGTATGAAAAAATGTTCAAAACGGTGGTTACTCTTTGGACTCATTCTTCAAGGCAAGTTGGTTACATGCTTGAAAATTTTCAGATCATTTGGAATTGTACAACATATAGGAAAAAAATAGTAAGTAGGAAGAGGTAGAGAATGACTCAAAATACGAAATTGTCAATAATTTAATTATACAATTGAAAAATGCCAATCCCAGCAGTTGTAATGTTCTAATAAACAATATATATTCAATGTTTTTTGTTTTATTCAAAAATATTGAAAATTGAGTTCGAGAAAGGATTTCAAAGTTTATTTTAGAGTAGAGATTCAATAACTATCCTCCAACTAAGAATCCTCATAACTTTCGACTCGTTAATCCAAATGGAATGATTCAAAGCTTTCCAAGTATATATAAATCTATAAAACCAATTTCAAAATTTTAATTTTCAAAAAAGTGTTCTTTAAAGAATTTTTTTGAGCTGCCCGGACTGCCCGTCAAACGCAGAAAATTATATACCATGCAATAACTTTTTACCCTTAAAGTCAAAAGTTATGAAAATTGTTGGGCCTTGAAGCTACTCCTCAGGCACATCTTGTGTGAAAACTTCAAAGAAAAAAATTAAAATTTCCATTTGTAGTGAGCTGCCCAAAATTGTTATGTTGCCAAAAAATGGTGTTTGGTCCTTTAGGGGTTAATTATGATAGCAGTGGATAGGAATGGATAGTTATGATAGAATTGGATACCAACCTTCAGGAATTTCTTGAAAGAAGTGAAGTTATTTACATTCGTTTTCATGACACGATGCATGTAGAATTAATATGGATGGATGAAAATATCATTAAAACGTATGTTCATTTATCCAAACTACCAATCCCATCTCAAATAACTAGCATATTTTAGCATTTGGCCTTGACAATCCCAGTATTTACTTTTTCATACAGTTAATAGCAAGGGTACATTGGGATATAAGGTAAACCTGCCTATGGCAGACAGACCACCTAATACAGACATCTACAAAAGCACCCATTATAGTCTTCTATCAACCAATTTGAGATTTTTGTCACTAAATGAGATTATGACTTCATTAGGTTGATTAGTGGCCAAAATCAGTGCCTTGGGAGATGGCCATGGAGTTATTAGTGACTGTCATAGGACACTTACACCTTTCTAGTGTAAACTTGTCATAGAAAGTTATTTTTTTTATTCCTTCATGTCATGGCCATGTTGGAAAATTTGGTGACTGCTTTAAGTGGTAAGATGACCAATATTGGAACACTTTTTGCTGATTTGGGGTAGTCTCCAGACCCTTTTAGACCAATTGGGCAGAATACTTTGGAAATTCATAACTAATTCATACTTTGTCCAAAAAAACAAATTTCAATTGCTTCCTTCATGTCTCACATTTATCTTTGTATGGAAAAACATTTGATTCTTTTTCCTAATGGCAACAGACCAAACCTCCCATTCTGCCTGCCATAGGCAGGTTTACCTTACAGCATTTGAACAGCGATATACAGCCACCAAATATTTATGTGTCGCTGACAGTACCTGGCCTCCAAGTTGGCGGCTTTATTAGCGGAGTTCATTCGCAGTACGGGCTGCTGCATAAACTCAGGCTCATCGCTGTCACCATGATCCTCCACTTCACCGAAAGACCCAACTGCGGTGTACTTCCACGAATCGGCAATGCTTCGAACGTCTCGCCGGGTGTAAGCGGGGGACTGCATTTTCTCCTCTAAAATCTCCTGGGCAGACTCAGAAGGAAGCTCTTCCTGGCCTGGGAGTTGCACAGGTGGTTGGGATTCTTCAGGGGAGAAGACGTGGAAGGAGATGAAAGTGCGTGTGCATACCATGAACGCAATGCATGCTCCCAGAAAATAGAGTGTCAGAAGCGTCGGCATGGCCATGGAAATGTTCATCTTCCGACGCAGGATGTTGTTTCGGGTATTAGTAGTAGGCAGTTGATCCTTCGAAGGTGCCTCCATTTGCGTGGAGATGCTGCACCAAACCTCGAAGATTTCCACGCACATTCCAAAGCTTCTACTCCTTCAAATGATTTAGAGAATTGGAGAATTGCCGAAATGTCGGAGTTGACCTTGAGGATTTGAAAATACTCTGCTGCGATTCAATAGAGCAGGTCTATTCAGAATTTGTTCAAAATAATAAAAAACAAGTGCGTTCGGTATGGCGTAATTTTTTGGGTTTAGGGTTCAGTGGGTTTGAACAGTCAAGACAGACTTAGTTTGGGTTTATTGAATGCATGGCAAAGAAAACCACACAGAAGTGGAGGCATCGTTCAAATTAATTGCAAAATGTTTGAGAGAAACGAATTTAATCAGAGCAATTGACTTCGTCAATGAGCAGTGAGAACTCCCAATTCAATGCCTCCCAATTCATGTAGCTATCGATACGTGAATTCTACAACTGCAATTGTAAATTAATGTTGAGAAATGAATTGTGAACGCACCTTCTGTAGTTACTTAAACCACCTGTATAATTCCGTTTTGATGCACCAAAAAACGCTTCTTGAAGGCTTATCAGAGCACCGGCCGGGATTGTGCTCACCTCAAAACTCCTGATCTGGTAATTTAGTCTTCGAGCCCTCACAACTTGAACTACCGAACTTCTCAATAACTGATTCTTCAAAAGTTGTTACGCGAGACAGAATAAAAAAGAACAAAAAAAGGGAGTAATCCTTATAAAGCTATCAAATAAAGTAGGACGAAAGCCCGACCATCTTATGCTTGTAATTCAGGTGTAGCTTTCCAATTGACCATTGACCAGTTTGAGAGAAGAGCTCTGAGCAAAATTTTCAACCCCATCAGGGATGTCAAAGCACGCAATTTTCCGCTTCAATTCGAGATTTCACTGACTCTTTCTTGCCAAATACGGCCCCGCCTAACTCTTTTCTCCGAAACACGTGAGCCCCTGAACACACAGAATCGCCTTAAACCAAAAAGCGGAAACACACTGTGCCATCCCCTCCTCTAGTGCTCGTAACCTCTGTTGCTTCCTCTTCAAATTTCTCAGACTTACACGCCCTCAAACAGACGGAATGCAACCGAGACAGCACGTGAGCCTCTGAGTATGAGCCGCCGCAGAATGATCATCACCAGCTGATCGATCGATCGAAATTAGCTGCAAAAATGGACTGGGTGATGCCAGACTCAGATAACCAACTGTCGTCTACCTCGATAACACAGCGGGAGGCCAACCACCGCGTGCTGAAGACTGACGTTCGTACATTTAATTTATTGACCAAATATTCAGCGAATCAAACCGGGAATCAAACATGATCTTCTCAACTAAGCTTACAGCATGTGATCAATTGAGTTGCAAGCAGAGACCGATCGAAGACTACTTGGAATCGAAAAAAATTTAACGCTTGTGGGGACGGAAGGTGCAGGGGAACTAAGCGTTGAGCTCACCAAACTGCAGACAGCACCAACCAAGCACATGTGGCTGCAAAGCAACGGCTACCATATGCAAATATACGTAAGATATGTGGTGCCATGAACAATACTGCGCATAAGATCCAATAAAACAAGTTTATCCGCAATACTAGTAAATATGCTCCGTTGTAATTAGTGACGATTACAGGTGAGTGCACCTTACGTTAAGGCAACGTCATTTCCTTCATTTTTGGAACATACACATGGGCACCGCGCGTCTCCTCGACTGAGCGCGTGCTCTGACTTCTGTGCTGCAGTACGTTTCGTCATGCTTTTCCAGTGACGTAGGAGCTTTGATTTTTATAACATGCAGTCTCCTTTGGTTGAAAAGATTGGTCTCGAATTTCTCGTGGTCGGTAGGGTCCTCCCCGCGCCGGAGATTCCTTGACCCCGTCGTCTACAGTGGTTAGTCTTCCCAGCTTGAATTTTCATTTGTTTTTCGTGAAATAATGACATTGTATTTCATTGCAAAAGAGTAATTAAGCAGAGGTCCCATATGCTTATGAGAATTTCATTAAGAGCTCGATCAAGCTGCTGAAAACACTGCATGTCTGCGATATTAAATTTCTCACTGTCTGCTCAAATTCGGATTTTACGCTGTAATTTTGCAATCACATTAATTTTGCATCCACTTTCTGACCAACAAATCCAGTGAGAAATCTCACGGGGAGACCGGGAGGTCGATACCCCGTATTTTTTCCTAGCCTGTTACTATACCCCACCAAACTTTCTGTTTTCAGAAAGTTTGGTGGGGGTATAGTAACAGGCTAGGAAAAATTACCGGGGGTATCGACCTCCCGGTCTTCCTGTGTGATCTTAGCGTGAGAAATCTGTGGTGATTGGAAGTACCAGTGCTCTTCTTCTGCAGTAAGTTGCACATTTTGGGGTCTTTGCCCATCAACCCGAGGCCATGACAACTGATTTCAAGCCTCTCTGTTTGCTGCCATTTTGCAACTACTGTACAGTGCCCTACCAAAAGTTCATGCACTGCCTTTTTGTTCCCATACAAACACCTCCATTTTCAAATGCAGTTTTTCACAATTTTGATGCAATTCTTGCATCATTGCATTCCTATGTAGTCCCAATCATGCTTACCGAATTTCAACTTCAAAAAAGCAAAACTCCATTTTTGGTGAATTTTTTCATTTTATTTTCATGGTTTTATGTGATCATTTATTAAAAAACAATGGTAATGAATTTTTTAATTCAATTTTAAAGATATGTAGGGAACATCCTTACTCACATCTTTCCTTTGATAAGCATCTCCAAAAAAGTTTCACAATTCCTTCTAGGAAGAGTTCAATGTAAGGTGTTGTATGACCAAACTTTGTAAAATAGATATCTTTGTATCAACTAGATTTTGATATTTGACCCTCACATTGTAACTAATTGTATACATTTGAATATGATGGTACAATTAGCTTGCCAAAATCTAATTAGAAGGAAAAGATATCAATTTTCCAAAATCAGGACATTGTCACCCCAACATTCAAATCTCTATAGAGAGAACTGTGAAACTTTTTTGTGAGATGCTTATTGAAAAAAAGATGTGTGTAAGGATGTTCCCTACGTGTGTTCCCAAAGTTGAATTAAAAAAATTCATTACCTTTGTTTTCTAATAAATGATCACATAAAACCATGAAAATAAAATGAAAAAATTCACCAAAAATGGAGTTTTGCTTTTTTGAAGTTGAAATTTGGTATGCATGATCGAGGCTACATAGAAATGCAATGATGCAAGAATTGCATCAAAATTATGAAAAATGCATTTGAAAATGGAGGTGTTGTATGGGCACAAAATGGCAGTGCAAGAACTTTTGGTAGGGCATTGTACTGGAGGATCTCATTCATTTACAAATTAGCCTTTCTAAGCCATTTGAAAATCTTGCATAATATTGTATAAGTCAATATTTTCTGTCTTGCATAACTAATGCTCAATTCTTATGCAATTCCAATCAAGCACACCAAATTTCAATTTCAAAATAGCAAAATTCTATTTTTGATGAATTTTTATAGTCAATCTTCATGGTCTTATATAATATTTTACTAAAAACAATTGGTAATGAATTTTTTTTAAATTTGATTGCATAGATATGTAGGGAACATCTATACGCACATCTTTTGTATTAAAAAAACACACCATTAAGTAACAAAAATAAGGTCTAGGAAGAATTCAATGTGAGGCATCATGTGACCAAATTTTGTAAAATAGATATCTTTTATCGTAATTAGATTTTGCTATTTGACCATCGCATTGTGCCTCATTTTGTATATTTGAGCATGATGGTACAATTTGTTTGCAAGAAGCAAATTTCATTAAGGGAATCTATTTTCAAAAATTAGGGCATTGTCATGCCTCCACTTAAATCTCTATAAAAGAAATTGTAAAAAACAATTGAAGATCATTATATGAGATTTGGGGGTTTTAGAAGGCTGTAAATTCCCCTGCTGTCTGCTGCATTCCCGCAGTCTGGGAATGCAGCAGCAGCAGCTGGCTCACCTGGTCGAGCGACTGCCACGTCACTTTTTGAAAAAAAAAAAAAAAAAAAAAAAATTGTTTAAAATGATATTTTGGTAAAAAAAAAAAATTTTTTTTTTTGAATTTTTTTTTTGACACACCCGTACCGGCGTTCACTGGATCTGGGCAGATCAGGGAACAGGCCTGAAACAGCCCTCCAAGACCCCCAACTATCATCTAATGGCTTGTTGAAGGAGTATGAGCGCGTGAATATTTCCTACAAATCTTTGCA
Source organism: Neckera pumila (assembly GCA_963969595.1). Lineage (NCBI taxonomy): Eukaryota > Viridiplantae > Streptophyta > Bryopsida > Hypnales > Neckeraceae > Neckera > Neckera pumila. The sequence continues at coordinate 41,139,609 of OZ018409.1, read as the reverse complement.
AATAAACTTAAAAAATTCCTCACCAATATTTTTCAATGACTTTTCATGTAAAACCTTGAAAATCAAAGGAAAAATCCACCCAAAATGGAGATTTGCTTTTTTAAAACTGAAACTTGGTAAGATTGAATGGGATAGCGTAAAACATCTATGATAATTGTGCAAAATCAAAAATGTTAATTCTTGTTTCACATTGAGCAAAGGAAAATGAATGGTGACAAAGGCAATTCGTAAATAGATGAGCCATATGGTACATATGAATGAAAAATTTTATATCTATTTTTTAGAGTTGAAATCATACGTCTGCTACAATTTGTAAAAAAAATCAAATCTTTGGGGGAAATTTTGAAATTATTGTTAATTTTTCAAGGAAAAAAATGAAGAAAACTCATATAGTATATAGAATATGCTTGAAAAATATGAAATTTCCACCATAAATGTATGTTATAGTATATGACATCATAGTATAAAAATGAAGTTATTGTGTCACTCTAAAATTAAAAAATCAACAAACCATGGTTACAGGTCCAAAATTCATATTGCTATAAAATATTGAAATTTATGAATTCTTCAAAATTTTCAATTGGAGTTGCATTTCACTAGTTATCAAGTGAAATAAGCTTAATTCACTTAATAAACTGCATTTCATTAGTTGGACATGAATTCAAAAAATAAAAATTTTATGGCTAAAATGCACATCAAGAGTAAATAGCAAAAAATAGCCAAAATTCACTACAAGGGTGATATGTGGATTAAGCGTCTTCTTCTTCAAAAAAGTCAATAATACCATAATGAAGGAGTTTGCAATACTATTTTTTTGGAAGACAAGAAAGCACATTAGCTTTATGGGGATATAATTTTTATTTGAATCGGTATTCCAAAGCAATACTTATGCCACTCTAACTCCAAAATTGGATAATTGAAGGAACACCTACTGATTCTGTTTTGTATTCATAATGCTCAAGCTTATTTTTTTGCAGTAGTTTAAAATTTGAAAAAAAAATTTGAAAAATTTGAAAAAATAATAGATGTAGATATGGGACAATTTTACTAGAAATTTTGGATTTCAAATAAAATTTTACCAAAAATCTCCATAGATATAGATGTGTGTATCTGATTATTGCCACAACATCGTACAAATCCTAAATCACAAAATTGGTCACATTACCATCCTCATTCTTTCATCCAAAAACAAAATCATTCATTCACCCACTCAAATGTCAGTACCACAAGTGACATTGCATACCAGCCCTTTTTTTTTGGCACCATGGGCCTAGATTGCACCATTTCAAAATAAATGTCTACTTTTGCCAAGTAAAAGTAATCTTTCTTTGCCAAAAATTTACCATTTCTATTTGAAATGCGGATGAAATTGCCAAATTTGGATGAAAAAGTGCATGAATATGATTGAAAAATGTTTTTAGGTCCAAAAGATGGATGAATGTAGAAATACAATGCTTCAGATTCCATCCTGGCACTTTCTCAAAAAGTAAAAAAGAAGGACTATTGCATACCGTCTAATACATCAAGTACACAATGTCACAACCCTTGTCATGACTCCTTTCACAAAATTTGTCACGTTTTCATCCAGGAGATACCATCCAATTATTTCATCTGACATACAGTAATTAAACTTAATTGACAGAATTGTCCTCAGATTGAGGGCACAGGGTCAATTGTGAAGATCGTGTGGTCAAGAGGTTGTTGTTACTGTGGTGGGTGTTATGTAGGTATGTACCGTATTGGTGTAGAAATGAACACACCCTGGTATCAACTGGAACCGCGGATATCTTCCCATGTACCCGAAAGCAACCAGGTGTCTTACTTCGACCAAATCCAACACCGCTGTTCCAGATTTCTTACTCATCCGCAGCCTGCACCACCGCGAGGCCCAACAGCGACGGATTTGCGCCAACAGTCCACAAATTCCCAACTTCAAAATCACTTGAAGGCCGGCTTTCTAAACTCACTCTCGCAGCTGCGCAGTTCCAATTGTCACCCTGAAAATCAGTTTTCTCAGAGCTTCAGTTGGGTTTGCAACAAACATTCGGATCATGGCCACTGTTTGATTGATTGCGCATTTGGGTAATCTCAGCTAGCTTCGGGGGATCACGCCGTGGCGAATTCGATGAGTGATTGAATCTCACGAGATTGATTTTCCGTGATGAATGCTTGTGCGGGGGCATGCCAGTGCCGAGCAGCGGCAGCACCGGCCTCGGCCATAGCTGCTCTGCGCATGGCGCGCTCTCTAACGCTTCCTCCATCGATGCTCTTCACCAACGGAGCTTTCTTGGAGCCTGCCGTTCCGGTGCAGCGCTTGAAGATGGCACGGTGGCCGCTTCAGCTCGGGGCTGCTCGAATTGCGGCCTCCAAGGGACCTTTCTTTCCCAAGGGAATTCCGCAGCAGAAGCGTCGTCGACAGCCTGAGGTTAGGGTTGTGAGCAAATTACAGGGCTCGAATTGGATCAATGGTCAGGGATCCAGCTTTTGGCAACTCCAGGTATCATATCGCCACATTGAATAATTTGCTGCGTCCCGAGTTTGACGATTACTTGGCAATTTTTGAACCTTGTCTTGATTGATTTTGCAGAAAAATATACAGATATGTAAGATATGCTGCCCACATTTGATATCAGTAGCGAATGTTGTTGTATGGTATACTTGAAAACGAGCTCTATCCCTATACATTATTCTGCGAGTTGTCAATGAGGATTGAACTTTGTGTACAGGGTTTAACAATTAAGCTTTGTGTACAGGGTTTAACAATCGCTTACTATTTAAATTTTCTCCTGATTAATATGAATACTCGTAAAGCTCCATTAAAGCTGTCAATTTTTTGAATCTGGTTTTGTCAATTATGCAGAATCTCCTGTGGAAAATGATGTTTGATAGGTTCTATGCTATCCACATTTGGTAATAGATATAACTGACAAGAAGCTCTAACCCTAGATTTGCATTTCTGTGTGCGATGAGGATTTTAAAGATTTTAAAGAATCAGTTGAGGTTGCACTTGCTTTAGGACTGATTTGTATGGGTGGCTTGGAGGCTCGTGCTTGGCTTATATTTGTTTTTCCCTAGTTGGGGTTGCTTGCAGCAAGATCTGTCAGGCCATGTCATTGCCAAAGGAAACTTGGTTCTGCGAGCATTTCCAAGGCATTGCTCAGTACAGGCACTGGAGGTGGGGGGGGATTTGGTGGATGGGGGCGTAGGGGAGGAGGTGGAGGTGGAGATGATTTTGGTGTCCCGTCTGCGGGCAAGTCTTCAAATGGGACTTTGGGCACTGAAGTATCAGCCCCACTTATGGAGGATGTCATCGTTCTGGATGTTGGGGTAATTCTCTGGAGGATTCTATCTGCATAGTGCAAAAATAAACTGATGAACTTGAAAATCTAGCAGCGTTAAATCCTGCCAATTGTAACGGTATTTAAGCAGTTTCTAACATTATCCTTGCCAATTTTAATGTAGCTAGGTTGTCTAGAATAACACTAGGATTGGTTTCTCTTCGACTGGAAATCGACTACCTTAAACAACTTCAGTACTTCTTCAGAATCTGTATATTTATATAGTGTATATTTTTCTTAATGTTGCAATATTTGATGATGCTGAAATGCCTTAATATGCAGGGGATGTCTTGTGGTGGTTGTGCTTCATCAGTAAAGCGGATATTAGAATCACAGGTACTGCCTTTCATCCCGATTCTTATTTCTGCAACCAATACGTAAATCTCGGTTACCTGACCGTTGCGTGCTTCAGATATCTTGAGGAAGTAGCTTCTGTAGTTTCGCAAGAAGGTGACGGTTGACCTGTGATGTCATTGCCAGCCACAAGTAACAGGGGCGACCGTCAATTTAGCGACGGAGACTGCACTAGTAAGAGTCAGGTCCGAGTCTGTGGAGGCAAGCGGGTGGGAGAAAATTAAGCACCAACTTGCTGAAGCGTTGGCTAAGCACTTGACTACTTGTGGTTTCAAGTCCACAGTACGAGGTATGCTGGGTTGTCTTAAAAGATGACGTAGTCATCTAGAATGTCGTGTGTCTGTACCTGTTTGTTTTGTAAGAGGCATTTTAGGCATTTCGGGATAGCAGGTTCTGTTTTGGTCTGACATGAATTTTAGCATCTAGGTTTTCTCTAGGTTCATATATCCTGACTCAGTTTTGAGCATTCTTGTTTTCAGAGCAGAATGGGAAGGATGGTGGCAAAGTAACGCCAGCGGCACTTCGTAAACGTGATGAAAGACTCGCTCGGTTAAAAGACAGCGGTATAATGAAGTTTTTTCTTTGTTAAATGAATTTAAATCTTCCTTTGTTTCTTTTGTCAAGTACTTCTCTGATAGTCGTTATGTTTCTAGGAGTAATGTATTTCCCTTTGTGCTGAGGGTCTCATCTAGTTGATTCTTCCATCATACTATAGGAATATACAATCTTGCAGATTAACCCCTGAAGGTCCAAGAAGCCTGAATTGGACTTCAAATTTTTTCTAGCACTTTTGAGTTGGTCACATGAGGGATTTCATTTGTTCAATTTTGTTTATTATACTGAACTGCAGGTGCAATGTTCTTCACTCATTCTGGTGATATAAAATTGCACTTCACCTGTATTATATTTTTCACAATATGATTCATCGAATTGGTCGTTTATAACTATGAGTTCTTGGTCCTTGCGGGGTTAAGGCTCTGCAGTGCCCGAGCTAAGTAGGAGTGCTATTTCAATTCGCCAAAGTTTTGGTCGGGTTTCCTGAAGTTGTGGAGTGCATGAAACTATTTTCCTGCGACTACTTGTGCAGGACGGAGGCTAGCAGTTGCATGGACTCTTGCTGCAGTTTGCTTGGTGGGCCACAGCCACCATTTTATTGGTCATTTGGGTCCATCCTGGCTTCATATGTTACACTCCACTGGGTTCCATGCAGCTTTGTCACTGGCCGCTTTGGTTGGACCTGGACGAAAGCTGTTGGTGGATGGATGGAAGAGCCTCTGCAGGGGATCTCCCAACATGAATACCCTTGTTGGGCTTGGAGCAGTGTCATCATTCGCTGTTAGCACTGCTGCGGCTCTCTTACCCAAACTGGTATAACCTTTTGTCAATCTTCTATTTGCTGCTGGAGAATTTGATCTGATTGTGTGTCGTGTTGCATGTACTTTCAATATGCTATTCCTGAGTTGATGTTTCAGAACGTCAGGTTTCAGGATTGTTCGTAATTTGTGCTTCTGAATCGATTGGCGTTGGTCAAATTTTTATCAGGGGTGGCAAGCATTTTTTGAGGAACCAGTGATGCTCTTAGCCTTCGTGCTTCTGGGAAGAGCAGTGGAGGAGCGAGCCAAGCTTCAGGCTACCAGTGATATGACTACCCTTCTGAATTTTTTGCCTTCAAAAGCGCGCCTAGTCATGGGGCGGGACAGTGATGGTCATCCAACCACTGTGAATGTTCCCTGCGATAGCTTATCTGTTGGAGACGCGGTGGTTGTATTGCCCGGGGTATATGATTTCCTCATGAGCTTATGCTTTGTTGTGTGGGGTTTTATTTTGTTAGTATTGTTGTTCACTTGTGGATAGTGGTAGAATTTTCTCACCAAAGAGCAATGCTCTAGGAAAGATTCGTTATGGAGTATTGGTACTCACCTGTGGTATCATAACAGGATCGAATGCCCGTCGATGGTGTGGTCAAATCCGGAAAGAGCACTGTTGACGAGTCCAGTCTTACAGGAGAGCCTCTGCCAGTCTTGAAACAATCTGGGGTACGTGGCTCTTAAATCTTTTGAAGCCTGTGAGTATTATTTACCCTCTGTTCTGTGCTGAATCGTCTCCTTTTTCAGGGCGATCCTGAATCAGATATTCTCTGAATACACTAGTAGAAAACCTAAACCCTGCATCTGTTCTAGAAAGCCTAATTGCGTTGCGATTGGCAGGGTTTATACACTTGAAATTGCTTTAAATGGTGTTCCAATTTGTAAGGCTTAACTCGGCTAGGTTTTCTGCAGGATGAAGTTACAGCTGGTACTGTTAACTATAATGGTACAATGACAGTTGAAGCAAGGAGAGCGGGCGGTGATACTGTAATGAGTGATATTGTTCGTATGGTAGAGGATGCTCAGACAAGAGAAGCTCCTGTGCAACGACTTGCTGACAAGGTATACCTGGTTTCTATTATCCCAGCTCAATGATTTAACATGCTTCATGCATATACTATCTTAAGTGACTAATTTGTTCTAAGAGGACCCGGAGGACAAGATCCAGCATATTCTAGAGTTTCTTCCCTCCAAGTCCAGTGCCTTGAAGACCCCCAATCCCGGCTTCAGGGTTCTTTTTTAAGACTCTCTTAAATCCTACGGAGCCGATTAAGTGGGGTTGTGATAAGGCTGGAATGTCTGCTTGGCTATGCAGGCCATCCCGCTTATTGTCTCATAAAAATTTGGGTCGTTTAGGGGTGTTCTCCTTGACCTTTGGTTTCTATGAGTACACAAGGCTCCTTTTAAGTATTTCAGTTTTTGATGGTTATGAACTCTACAATTTTCTTCATCTTGCTAAGAGGAAGATCACTCCAGAGGCTTATCGCTCTCAAGTTCTATAATCCTATCTGAAACCGTTCTCATGGTCGTTGAGTGATGCACTTCTTAGTATTTTTGCTCGGAGCAGAGCTATCTGTCATATTCTAAATCATAGTTGTCACAGTCGTAGTGCTTCTTTCGATGTAAGTATTGCATTCTTGTTGTGGAAAGGTTCTTCTCACTGTGTTAATTCTTCTTTTTATTTGTCTGTTATTGTATTCTGTGTATGCTTCTGAAGTTGGTTGTATCAACGACGGACATGCCCTGTAGGTTGCAGGCCGATTCTGTTACGGGGTCATGGCACTGTCTGGGGCTACATTCACTTTTTGGGCTACCTTGGGACCTGCTTTATTTCCAGCAGTTGTACCAGCTGGAGGATCCCTCTTGCTTGGGCTTCAGTTGGCCTGTAATGTATTGGTAAGTGGAAGTTTCAAACCCGACCATAGCTACAGTAATCAATTTACAGATCATGCCTACTTTGGGGACCTTCTCTGACTGTGCAATGGACTACGAGAGAACTTTGTCAAGGGTCTTGTTATCTGTGGTTTTCAGTAAAATTTAGATTGTTTTAGGAAACCTTTAAACAACGTCATAAAGAGAACCTTTGTCATGATTCATGGGGAGGCCTCCGAATGACCATACGGTGACCTCATGAATTATGAGGAAGATTCTTTTTGTGATGTTGTCTAAAAAATTCTGAAATTGTATAGTTTTACTGAAAACCCTGTTGTTTATCAGCACTTTCAAGATGATGTGTTTCGCTCCAAGAATCCCACTGTCATTCCTCAAGAAACTGTCGTTGGACGTCGTTGCTTATTGATTCTATATTTGGATCATAGCGGTTGGTGTAGTGTTTTGATCTGATGGTGTGTTGTGTTTCTGATCAATACAGGTCATTGCTTGCCCTTGTGCCCTTGGACTCGCAACCCCGACAGCCGTTCTGGTATGCCGTTAGGAGGATTACGCATGTATTGAGTCTGGTAATGTGAAGTGTTTTAAGTCCCAGTAGTCTTGGTGGTGTTCGGTTCACTACTGCAGATTGCAATGTATGCTTTTTTATGTGTATATTCTGAATTAGCGCGTCGAAGACCTTGATAAGGACCAAATTTTAGAAAGTACTTGATTTTTATGTCGTTTACAAATAGGCATTGGTTGATAATTGCGACCACCACATTCTGGCATCAGGTTGGTACATCCCTTGGGGCACGGAGGGGTCTACTTATCCGGGGCGGAGACATCCTGGAGAAAGTGTCATCTGTGGATACTATTGTGTTTGACAAGACCGGGACTCTTACGGTTGGGCGGCCTGTCGTAAAGAGTGTGATTTGCAGCAGCAATTCGGGTGATGAGGGTTCTCCAAATTGGACTGAGAGAGATATGCTAACATTGGCTGCTGGAGTGGAGCGGACAGCATCTCATCCCGTTGCGAGAGCACTGGTCCAGGCAGCAACAAACGCTGGTTGCCGCCAAGCTGAGGTATGTGCATTATCTTGGCCTGTGCTAGACACCAGCCCAGAAGTCATCAAAAAGTGCTCCTGTGCATACATTCCTGGGAGCAAATTTGGATTAAAATGTAGTAGTGGCTTGCTTTTGTTTTTAAGATAATACAAAATAAAAACTACGAACATGAACCTGGACATTAGTCAGCTCACTTCACTTCGCTTCGCTTTGAGTTCCACTTGGGTATAACTTCAATTAATGGAATACAGTACAGACCAAGTAACTTTGGGCAAACCGTCCTCTCAATCACAAATGATCACAAGCAGACACGTTATAAAATACCAAAACCCACCCAGCCAGGGTTAATACATAGATTTTGAATGAAATGCACCAGTGCTGTACGGGTATATCCAGGGTTTCACCAACACCTATAAATTAGAGACATAATGAGTGATGGTGGACATCAATCGGATATCTTAATGCACCACTATCTAAGATTTCCCTGTAAGAATATCTGAGACCCATTCAACACTGAAATGTACCTGTTTTAAGTTGGTGTAATTAGAGCCTGCATCAGTTTATATGACTTCAAGTGTATTTTGGACTTTCTTTACTTCATTATCTATTATGGGCCATATAATCGTTACTAGCATTGAATCAAGCTCCTGCTTATCCTATGATTGCTGAAAATATTAAACTATGATTCGTATTTTGAAAGCTTTCGACGTCTCTACTCAATGTTTTGTACGTTTTCCAGGTACAGGAGTCTACGTTTGAGCAGGAACCAGGAAGTGGAGCGAAAGCTGTTGTTGAAGGGAAGCTAGTAACCGTAGGCACGATGGAATGGCTTCAGAGGTCTGCTACTACAATAGTGCATGTCCAGTGTGATTGGTATTTTTTCCTAAGATGTATATGTACTATTTGATTTTACTGTTGTTGCTTGAGGTCTTTTAGGTGAGTCCTAACCTAACACTTCGCAGAAAAGTCAAACTACACTTTCATGCAGAATTCGGTCATCAAATATTAATGAAATTATATTTTTTACTTATGCTTAATCGCATGAGAATTCATCCTCAAGGTCAAAATTTGGATTGATCATCAATCATCCACATAATGCTTGGTCATAAAACTTATGCAAAGAGGCCTATAATGAACTTAACCCTGTGGTTGGGTTTGCGTTATTCGTAGAGCTGGAGTGGAAGGAGTTGCGCCCGAAGCTACAGAGGCTGCAATGCAAGGGCAAACTGTTGTCTATGTAGGTAAGTTCACGTGATCCGCTCAAACACCCGGTATCATCCGTTTGAGCTTCACTGGTGCGAAAGAGGATTTTGTTCTTGGTTTTGCTATATGGAGTCTTTAAAAATGCTTGTGATGTTTCGATTTTAATTTTACTTGCAGAAACCTCCAGTCGGTATTCTAGAAAGCCTAGCCACAGTAAACCCTGCCAATTGCAACACCATTTAAGGCAGTTTTCAACATAAGCCTGTCAATTGTAACACGCAACTAGTTTTCTAGAATACCTCTACAGGTGTGTTTTCTACTAGTGGTTTAAGAAGATGCCACGTGCTTGAAGATGAGAACTATTGCTCTATTGAATTCGTTTCTGGCAAAGTGGGCAAGTTAGCTAACTTGACAACAGATTCATGCACACCCTGACCTGAGAATTTCTGATAGGTGTGGATGATAAGCTTGTGGGAGCTGTCACAATGATTGATGAACTGAGGGATGATGCGAAGGCTTCCATTGCTGCGCTTCATCGGATGGGCATGAAAACTTCCATGCTATCCGGAGATAAACAAGAGGCCGCAGAAGCTGTGGCTGCAAGAGTCGGCATAGACCGGCAACAGGTGCGCCACTCTTTTTTACTGACACATCGGCAGTACTGATTAAAGAACATTTTCATCTGCTCCTCTCCAAATCCCTTCTGGCCCGCCCACACAAGTTAGTGCCAATTAGCTCACTCAACTTTGAATCATGACTAAACCTTGACTGTTGTGTCACAGGTGTATGCTGGAGTGAAGCCATCCGGAAAAGCAGACTTCGTAAGGAAATTGCAATCAGAGAACAGACAGGTGGCTATGGTTGGGGATGGCGTCAATGATGCTGCAGCGTTAGCTCAGTCTCACGTTGGCATTGCTATGGCCGGTGGAGTCGGAGCCGCCAGCGAAGTGGCTTCAGTAGTTCTTATGGGAGACAAGCTCAGTCAGGTTTGTATCATTTTGGACTTTGGGCATTTTTCGTCTTAACCCTGAGTGCCCAAATTTCCAAAAGTAGCTGCTTCCATATTTGTAGGAGTTGAAATGAATCATTTAGGAAGTTCCAAGGTAAAAAATGTTTCAGTAGCAAGAAGAAATTCTATTCAACGTTTTGGACGATGAAAACATGCTTTGGGAGTTACTAAACCAACTACTAGATTCTAAAGTGAACTTTCTATTATTATTTTGGACATTTAGGGGTTTATCGTGAACCTCATTTGCAAAATGAGCAATCTCTTTTTCTTAAATTATGAAGTCGTAGATTACATACCCGGGTTTGAATTTCATGTTGCTGGTCTTGTGCAATGCTTATGGACTATGTTCAAGTTGTATCTTTGGGATTGTACAGGTTGTCGATGCTATAGAGTTGAGCCGGGTAACGCTCAAGAAGATTAAGCAGAACCTTTGGTGGGCATTCATGTACAACATTGTAAGTTTATTCATCTTTGATTGTACTTTAATTAGCGATTCTGGTCAATCCTTAGAGCTACGATGTGAGCATGGCAGTACCGATTCTGGAATCTCGTTTGTTTTTTAGAGGACCTTTTGCTGTTCTTGGTGTGTGCAAGCGGTATAAGTGAGTTTCATTAAAGTTTGACTGCGTCAAGAACTTTAAGACTTCATAGGAAGGAGAATCTACTCCTTAGATCACAGGGTCTTCCTATGGTCACAGTGATCATACACAGGCCTCCATAGAGAGGCTTCCGTATGATAGACTGTCCTCTGCATGACTGGAGAAGAAGATTCTCTTTAAGATGATGTCTGAAAGTTCCTGAAAAAGACATATTTATTTAACTGAAAACCGTGTTCTATGCTTAAACTTTACATTTGATGGACGCAGTTTCAAAACCTTGTGGCGTACCCAATAATAATATTCACTCGTGTTCTCTGATTACCAGGTGGGGATACCTCTTGCTGCCGGTGCTCTTCTGCCTTCAGCAAATATCATGCTCACTCCATCGATTGCGGGGGCACTCATGGGTATAAGCTCTTTGGGTGTAATGACTAATTCATTGCTTCTTCAGTTGGAATTTTCTCGGCCTTCTTCCAGTATTCATAAGTCGTTGAGCTCACCTGTAGATTCTTCCAACCGTAATGCATTGACACAAGGAGAAAATTCTATTAAACAGGAGCAATCTCAAGGCAATGACATCGAGTTAGGACTAGGTTCACAGGAGCCAAGGGGCAAGTTCTCTCATTGAGCACCTCATTAAATGACAGTTTTGACTCTAAATTAATCTTGGACGTGAACAGCGTCACTTGACTTTACATTGTTAGTGGTTTGCCAAATGTACAACATGTATCATGGAGGTCATGTCTTACACTATAATTCTGTATATTGGATTGATGTCTGCAGTTCAAAAGCTTCAACACGTAACAGAGTCTTGGGCAGAGTAATCATTCTAAACTTTGATGATATCCGGCTTTTCATATATTCCGGATTTCAATCAGGTACAAGGTTAGCCAGTTTTATGTTTGATTTGGTTTTAAGTTTACTGTGGACAGTGTTTCCAAAGTTCTTAAGTCATAAGCTTCTGACACCTTGCCCGCTGATGACTGTCTTAAGCCTGTAAGGACTTGCAAGCCTAAAAGTGTCTAATGGATGACAGGGAATCTTTCTATGGAAGACAAAAGTGTGTACAATCGTCCTTGAATTTTGTGTGAAAAGGGAAGGTCTTGTATAATAGTTTGATCTCCAATGAGTGTTTGGGTTTTTTCAACCCCTGAAGGTTTTTGACTATGTTTTCACCAAAACCACTCCAAAATTGCCATTCCTTAAACAATCTACACCCAATGTTTGTTTTTGTTTTTTTAAATATTGAAAATTGAGTGAAATAAAGGATTTTGAAGTTTATTTTAGAGTAGAGATTTCATAACTACCCGCAAACTAAACCTCTTCATAACTTTCATCTCATTAATCAAAACAGAATATTTCAAAGCTTTCCATGTATATATAAATCTATAAAACTAATTTCAAATTTTTTACTTCTTAAAAAAGTGATTTTTTAAGAATTTTTGGGAGTTGCCCGGGCTGCCCACCAAACCTTGAAATTAAATATCAGGCAATAACCTTTTAATCCCTAAAGTCCTATTGTCCCTATGGGGGACAAAATGGATTTCGGGCAGGTTCCTATGAGCTCAATTTTTTATGAAACTTTCTGAAATTTTTCCATAAGATAGAAAAACTTATTAGCTTTCTGGGAATATAATTTTTATTTCAATTGGTGCTTGGGAGCAAAAGTTATGCAACAATAACTTCAAAACGGGGGAGACCAGGCAGCAAAATAGATCCTTATAATTTTGAAATAAATTTTTTGATTATTTTTTTCTAATAGATTATATTTTTGTCTAAATAGGAAGCTTTGGTTCAGTCCATTTGGATTAGGGATGTGAAAGTTATAGAGTTTCTTGTTTTGGGGCAATCAAAGCATTTTATTGAAAAAAAAAATTTTCTTTCACTTTGAATGCTGATATCTTTCAATCCATAAGGTCAAAAATCACGAAATTTTTACCGCATGATCTGAGAAAAGTGTAGTACAAGATCCTGCGGTTAGATTCTAAAAAAATTATTTTTTTTATTTATTGGATGAACACAATCAAAGTAGCAGTTTTGAGTGATTTTTGACAGAAAAATGGCCTTGGGACTTTAGGAATTAACTATGTAGTCAAAAGTTATGAAAATTGTTGGGCCTTAAAGCTATTCTTTGGGCACATGTGTGAAAATTTCATAGAAAAAAAAATTCAGATTGTAGTGAGCTGCCCAAAATCGCTATGTTGCCAAAGAAACAATATTTGGCCCTTTAGGGGTTAAGCAAGTAATTTTCATTGCACCAAAAAGGATGATTTTTACAATAACCAAACTGACGTTCTAGGGTTAAAGACAATATCAAAACCTTTAATGTCTTTGTTTATTTTTGAAACAAACCGAACAATTTATTCCAATTTGATAGGTAAATCCTTAGGGCCTCCTTCCATGCATTAGTAGGTGAGCAAACTTCACAAGAGATACTACAAGTCTAAATAGCAATAGCAATTTCATGTGGACCCGTGGGTGGGGAGGCATACAATAAGAACTTCACGCATATTGATTCCCTCAAAATTAACCAGTCTTGACGAATGGGTTTGTCCACCAATATCAGTGAAACACGGAGTCTTCCTGTTCTAATTATCAATGATCAACAAGACAATCGGTGGAGTGTATTCTGTCTTATTATTTTAATTAGCACTAAGCTGTCCACCAAGCTCACTGCACTAGTAGAAACTTTAGTGACTAGATCAACAAAAATTCAATAGAAAAGAAAGTTTTGATTTATTTTGTTAATTTGGACAAGTTGATTTGGATATTTGTGTACAAAAAAGTGTTAATTTTTTTGTTGATTTGGTCACATTTTTAAAAAATTAAGATTTTTTTGGAAATAACATTAAAAATTAAAAAAATTAACAACCATTCAAAAATTGCCACGTGGCACCCGCCATGTAGGCAGTCCAAAATTGCCACGTGGCAAGTGTCGCCACTGAGGTTTGCTCCTTGGACCTCATGGTTGAAGCCCAAGGACCTTACCAATGCACCACAATCAACTACATATGTCTGTAGTGTATGTAAAAATTAATTTATATAGTTATTTCATGTTTTTTCCATTACTTTGTAAAATCAGTAGACTTCAAGGTCAATTTTGGCCTATAAAACGGACTTTTTTCAAAAAACTTTGAACTAAAAAAAGTTGGAAAATCAAGCCAAATTTCTACTCTAAAAAACCATTTGAGGTTCCAAGCTTCCAAGCAAAAGTTATGGACAAAAATCAGAGAGGGTGTTTGAAAATGTCATAGAAAATGTTCATTTCCACCTCTTTCTGATTTTTGTCCATAAGTTTTGCTTGAAGGCTTGAAATCTCAAACGGATTTTTGGAGGTGAAATCTGGCTTGGTTTTTCAACTTTTTTTAGTTCAAAGTCTATTTTCTAGGCCAAAATCGACCCTAAAGTCTGCTAACTTTAGAAGACACCGAATTGTGAGTAATTATTTGAAAAGAAACTTGCATTGTACATGATTATTGATTAAGATTCAATGAAATTTCAAAAGATTTCAAAAGATCCAAAAGATTTTAAGAGATTTCTAAAGATTCCAAAAGATCATACAAAAACCAACAAACTTTTATTGATTTGGTAGTTTGCACTATTCAAATCAACAAAAATAATTTGACCATTTTGTTAATTTGGGCAAAATCAACAAAAAGTTGTGAAAACGGATGTTACAGTACCCAAGTTAACAAAAAGTTGTTGATCATTTGTTGATCTGGTCACTGATTTTCTACTAGTGCTTGTAAGCCCACCTTTAGTGTCCTTATTCCGATCTTGTATACTAACCATTATTAACAACAAAAACTCATATATATATATATATATATATATATATATATATATATATATATATACAATAATTAACATCATATCCATGACAACAGATAACCCAGTATCCATTCAAGTTCATATTGTCAATTGTCATTATTGTCTACAACCTCCTATTTTGAAATTACATGAGAAATTCCACATATTATGAATTTTTTTATTTCAAAGAATTATTAAGTAGAAGTAGGTAAGAGACAGAAGGAAAATGTAAATTATTACTATCTCAAAAATGGAATTAAAATGCACTACTCCCAATGGTGAGAATGTTCTAGCAATCAAACTAAACCATGTGGAACTTCTTTTTTTAAGTTGTAAAAATTGCATTCAGAAATGAATCCTACAAGTTGCTTTTCAATAAAATGCTCTAATTGCCCAAAAAACAAGATTGTCTATAACTTTCTCATAACAAATCCAAATGAAATGAATCAAAGCTTTTTATGTAGACAAAAATATAATCTTTGAGAGAGAAAAAATTCAATTCAATTCGAATTTTTGAATTTTTTTTCTGTTGTCTATTCCCCCCCTTCTACTGTTTTGAGCATAACTTTTGTTCCCGGGCATTGATTGAAAAAAATTATACTCCTATGAAGCTGATGAATTTTTTCTATCTTCCGAAAAGTTTCAAAAAATTAGGACAAAAAATGAGACCGTAGGTATTTGACCAAAATTCCACTTGTCCTCCAAAGGGGCAAAAGGCCCTTTAGGGGTTAAGGTGACTAAATCTATTTTAATACTCGCATAAATTTGACACACCCAAATCTTGCACAAAGAATTTATAACAACTGTAATTTAGGACTTTTGAGTGTGTTGTATAGGAACTTTCTCTTATTAGTTTTTTTAATTAACTCTCTCTAAAACACATTATTCAAATAAATCCAATAAAATTGGATGTTTTTGAAGCACAAAATGCATGTCTTTATAGATTTAAATATGACAATTCCAATTATTAGTGACATTTTAAGTATTCAAAATTAGAACATTTATAGTAGTACCAGAAAATTCCAAATTTTGGATGGTAATTAAATTGCACAATTAATGGTTGAGCCCACCTTCAAATTCTCTTTGCCTTTACAAGGTTATAGCACCTTAAGTATTTAAGCATCTCAATGAACAAAACATATGATTTTTTGATCCATTTGCATTTCAAGGTGTATATTGCAATTACCTAAAAAAAATGAAAAAAAAAAGTTTTGTGAAAAGTTTACCCTCATTTCGTTCCTTGATCTGAAATTGTAACGGGTCCATCAAGAAATGATACAAGAAATTATACTTATAGAATAAATGGAGACAACGACGTTGATATTTCAATTTGATATACTTGAATACAGATAGAACTAGCGTACGAAAATAGATATTTGAACCTCAATAGGATTGAATGTATATTTAGCATAAATTTTTAGAACAAAACTCTATTATTACTTTGAGAAGGCAATAAATCTCCTTGTCATTTGTAGATTAGTTTTCTAAAACTAGCACATTGCTGTATTGCTTACATTCAAACATATTTAGATTCAAATATCTAATTCCGTGCACCTACCTTAGATTGGCAACAAATAGTTGGAAATTGGATTGCTAGGTTGAAAATTTCATTTGTATAAACATTCCATTTGTTTTTACTATAAGAAAAAAAGGGTATAAATGACTTGTCCACAATGATTGTAGCAATCATTTACCCCCTAAAGGACCAAGGCCTTTTTTCTACCAAAAAACGCTCAAAACTGCCATTTCTATAGCAAAGAGTAACAAAATTTGAAAATTGATTTTTTTGCAAATCTAACTTTAGGATCCTACACCTAACTAGTATCAAAAATGTATGGAAAAAAATTCAGAATTTTTGATTGCATAGATTGCATGATATCTGCGTTTAAAGTGAAAAGTTTTAGATTTTCAGCACATTGCGGATTAGATTAATTGACTTTGACCTTCTTAACTTTAATTTTTGGACTACAAAGTTTTGAGCTTCAATTGTCTATGGTGGAGAATTGAGTTGAGAGTCTAGGAAAAACAAAATACATTCAAAAAAACTTAATTTTCATGCTTCAAATGATTGTTAAGTAGAAGTAGGTACAAGGTAGAAGGAAAATCTAAATGATTAATATCTCTAAAATAGAATTAAAATGCACTAATTCCAATGGTGAGATAGTTTTAGCAAGCAAAGTAAACCATGTGGAATATTTTTTTCAAAATTATAAAAATTGCACTCAGAAATGAATCCTACAAGTTATTTTTCCAAGAAGTTTCTCTAATTGCTCAAAAAACAAGATTGTCTATAACTTTCTCACAATAAATCCAAATGAAATGAATCAAAGCTTTCCAGATAGACAAAATATAATCCATGAAAAAAAGATTAAAAAGAAAATATTCGAATTTTTGAATTTTGTTGTTGTTGCCCCTCTCCCCTCCCCCCCCCCCCCCCCCCCCCCCCCCCCTCCATGCTCTGAGTTATTTGGATCATAACTTTTGTTCCCAAGCTCTGATTGAAAAAAAAATTATATCCCCATGAAGCTAATTAATTTTCTATCTTCAAGAAAAGTTTAAAAAGACCAAGACAAAATTTCAGCTCATAGGTACCATCCCTTCTTTTTTGTTTTTTGAAAAAGTGCTAGGATGGCAGTCACTTAAAATTTGGTGAAGCATTTTATTTCTTTGTACATCCATCTTTTGTAGCATAAAACACTTTCAATCAAAATTCATACACTTTTCCATCCAAATTTGACAATTTCGTCCATATTTTAAATTGGATTGAAACTTTTTTGGCAAAAAAGATTACTTTTTTTTTGGCAAAAAAGAATTTTCACTATGAAATGGTGCTTTCTGGCTCCATTTCGCCCAAAAAAAAGGGCTGGTAGGTACCAGCTCGAAATTCCCGTCTGTCCCTTAAAGGGATAATGGTCCTTTAGGGATTAAGGACAACAATGATTGCAAAATGACTGCTATAGTCATTGTTGACAAGTCATTTGTACCCTTGTTTCCTTGTAGTAATTCAAATTTTTTAGAGCAATATTTCATCAATCCCATCCAAGTTGAGGTTTGAGATTTGCATCTTCATCTTGCATTCAAAGTGAACTTCCTTACTGTGTTAGACTTGACTTTTAAAAAATCAAAGTTTCTAGAGTAAATTGTCTTTGTCAAGTTTCATTATCCTTTCATTTCTTTGTAAGTCAGGGGAAAGTACAATGGGGTACCAATCAAAATGGTGTTTTTCAGATTCGCTGTGAAAAAAAAATTTAAATTGCCAACTTTGGCAGCCTCTTGAGAGCTGAAAAATTAATATTTATCATGATAATTTTGTCACAATATCATCTTTATGTTAATAACACGTGTACCAAATTTCAAGGCCAAAAATTTCACCAAAAAAAAGATAATCAAAATGTATAGCTGTGTTATTTTTTTCACTGAAGACATCTTTGGCAGCCTTCCATGGATTGGAAACAAAAATTTGCCATGAATTCTTTTAAATGAGACTATCTCTATATTGATAAAATTTGCATCAAATTTCAAGGTCAAAAGGTTTACATACAAAAAAAAATATAAAAACAAACAACATGTGTAGTTGTGGAAGATAATTTCACTACTGCCAACTTTGACACCCTCCCAAGGGCTGAAAAGTTGCTTAGTTATTATGATTTTTTTTGGCAAGATCATCTCTATACTAATAACATGTGTGCCAAA
This sequence comes from Neckera pumila, assembly GCA_963969595.1. NCBI lineage: Eukaryota > Viridiplantae > Streptophyta > Bryopsida > Hypnales > Neckeraceae > Neckera > Neckera pumila. The sequence goes on along the minus strand of OZ018409.1, from coordinate 41,121,299 downwards.
TTTCAAGTTCAAAAAGTTCACACAAAAAAAAATATTCTAACTCTACCAAAATGTGTAGTTGTGAGAATGATTTTTTCAACCCTTGGGGAGGTTGCATGGTTGAGTGGACCAAAGGTGGCGGAAGTCCATATCCATATAACTCACTACAAGGCTAGCCAGAAAAACTTTGCACAAGGAAAAAGAGTACAATAATCCGGAGAAAGATACACGGTGGTGTATAATAAGCATTAGAGAGGATCCTTTTAGAACCCTACAATGTGTCCCACCCAAAACACCTAGTAACATCACTCATTCAGGTACCCTAAATCTTGAAAATGCCAATTGTTTGAAATTGATCCAATCTCAAATGTTGATTTAAAGCCCATGTGCAATTTCTAGCAACATTTAGGATTTCAATTTTTTTTTGAAAAGCGTATTGTTTTGACTCTGTTATAGACTTTCAAAAATATGATTCAATTCAAATCCTTTAAAAGTCCATAACTACTATTTTAAAATCAATATCAAGGAAAACTTTTATAATTTTTAGGCACCTCAATCTATATTACAACACATGATGAATCACTAATATAATAACAAGAATGTTCACTTCATTAAAAAGACTCTTATACAATGCAATATGGAGTTTACAAAATTCATATTATTCAAGCTGAGAATGTATGTTCAAATTTACAACTACAATGGTGTAGTCAATTATCTACAATATGGCTTGCAATGCAAAGATCTCACTGGAAAAAGCATTGTGACATGAAAAGTGGTCCACTCAACCATGCATTCACCTCTTGGGATAGTGTCATTTTATGGGTATATTTTCACATGGATGTAAAAATCGATCTCACAACTACACATATTGGTAGAATTAGAATATCTTTTTTTGAGTGAATCTTTTGAGCTTGAAATTTGACACTCATGTTATCAACATAGAGATGATTTCATGAAAAAAAGTTTCATGGTAAAATACTTTTTTCTTAGCCCTTAGGATAGAGTCAAAGTTGGCTATAGTGAAATTTTCTCACAACTACACATGTTGGTAGATTTCAAATATCATTTTGTGTGTGAATTTTTTGACCTTGAAATTTGGCACACATGTTATCAATATAGAGATGATCTTGCAAAAAAAATCATGATAAATAAGCAATGTTTCAGCCCTTGGAAGGGTGTCAAAGTTGGCAATAGTAAAATTATATCTCACAACTACACATGTTGTTTGTTTTTGTATATCGTTTTTTGTGTGAATCTTTTGACCTTCAAATTAGGTATACATGTTACCAATATAGAGATGATCTTGTGGAAAGAAAATCATGATAAGAAATCAACTTTTTAGCCTTTAGAAGGGTGTCAAAGTTGGCAGCAATGAAAGTTCTTACCTTGGGAATGCCAAAACGCCATTTTGATTGGTATCCTATTGTACACTTAGAAGTAGATTTGCCTTGTTGTCATACTAAAACTGAACAAAAAATTGAAGTCCGATGTTTAAAATCGTTTGATCAAAAGTAAAAAAACTCACTTCTTTCCGAAAACTCTGCCCACCAATAATTTAAATGCTTCTTTTGCAACAATTGCACCCCCCATGTAAAATTACACAATGTTTATGCAAGATTTGACCAATCATCTACGTACATGGAAGTCCACAATTCAGTTTATAATCCCCACATGAGCAAAAATCTTCCAAAAATCCAGAAAAGGTCTACAACGATGCAAATGTCCACGGGGAATAATCTAATCTGATTCAGCCTCTTTTTTGTTTTCCTTTTCCAAATCCTCCCGTATACTTAGAGCACTGCCACCATTTTGCAAAATAGAAGCCCGGCTTGGTGCTTATTGAGCCCAAAAAAAGTGTCGCCTCCCACCGTGGACTCAAGGACGGTAATTATTGAGCCGGGCCATTAAAAAAAATGGGTTGGTACACCGGCATCTTCTCGAGTCATCTCTTATTATACTAGGCTACTATTTCAGGGTATCCTCAAGGATTTGTTGTCAGCTTTTTGTCAATGTGGCCCACCAACACGACACGTGCATGAACAATAGTTGCAAATGGAGAATGCTGTGGTTCCAAGGTATAGAAGAGTAGGGGAGCAAGATGGCACCCAATCTACATCAATGAATTCAGCATTGCACAGCTCCTTTGCTGAGTCGCATTTCTTGCAAAATAGTGGTAATGCTCTTAGAGCATCTGCACCGTAGTTCCTCAAGTGACCCAAACACGTTGATTGGATGCGCCAAGGCTGTAATATTGCCCCACGGCAGGCGTGCCAAACTATTAATCCTGATTGGGCACACCAAAAAATTGTGAAGACACTGTGAAATGCAAGGTCTTTTGCATGCCTCGCTGTATTGTTAGTGTTGTCCTTTTGACCGAGGTTTCAAAGAAGTGTGTGCACCAAACTCCCAACAAGTTTTGTTCATTTGTTTAAAAATAGAAAAAAAAATCCCAACATGCCTTGTCGAGGATTGTGCTTCTCGAGATGTGTCGACTAACCGACTTTTTTGATCTATACCCTTGGCGCGTCTGAATGCCCTTCCACGGTAGGGTAGCCTACCACTTCCGAGATTTTTTGGTTCCAGCACCCATGCCAAACCAAACCATGCCTTGGCGCCCCTGGTTGGCGAGGCCACTATGAGGATGCTCTTAGAGCAAACCCACTGCAACACGGTGAAGCACCATTGTGAAACAAATCAATTAAGGGCATTCTTCATTATCAGAAGATCAATGGTGCCATAACGTGTAGAGTGTTGTTTCAGCGTGTTGCAGTGGAGATGCTCTTCCAACACCAACTTGCTCCAACTTGCTCCAGTCCAGACTGGGCACAGTTCCCGCATTTTGTGTTTGTCCGCACTCGTCTTGGCTTGAACCGACTGCAATCTGCATTGAATTGAATGTCTCCGTCTCTCTTTCTCTCTCCATGCATGGATAACAGTGAATGCGAGGGAGGTTCCTGCACGCTTCTCGAGTCATGGCTACAGCAGCCTCAGAGGGAGCCTCCATTAAGTTACCAAGATTCGCTTCCCTTCTCCAGTGAAGTCGAGTCATGGCTACAGCCTCCATTCCAGTACCAAGATTCGCTTCTCATTCATGGCAGTAGTCGAGTCAGTCTGCGCTTTCGCTTGTCCCAAGAGTCCAACCGTCACACTATCCAGCAGTTTGCTCCGCCATCCTCACTTGTCAAACCAGCTTCCAAGCTTGTAGTTTAAGTAAAGTTAGTTTCTTTGTTTTGGGAAAAGGAAGGTGACCATTTCAAAAAACAAAAAACATCTTAGTCTTAGTGTCTTGTGGTCCTTTGTTTTGTCTTATGACTAAGACACTTGGGGCTGGTTTTATTGTTTTAATTGCCTTGCAATGAAATTCTGTTCATTGTTTGGGGAAAAAAAAATAAAAAAATTATAGATGTTCATACAATTTATCAAAGTCTCGAGGGGGAAAAAGGAACATCTCTTGGCCAAGGTTTAACTTCTACACTACCAAAGTCCCCTCGGGGGACACTTGAGATTTTGGGCAGGCTCTTGCGACCTGAAATTTTGGGCTGATTTTTGAAACTTTTTTTGAAGATAGGAAATCACATTAGCTTTCTATAAACGTAATTATTTTTTCAATCAGTGCTCAGGACCAAAAGTTATGCCACCCCAAGTAAAAAAAACAATTTGCCGGGCAGAAAAAAAAAACTGTAAAAACTTTAATTTTTTTTTTTGATTTTTTTTCTCTCAAAGATTATGTTTTTGTCTACATTTGAAGCTTTGATTCATTCTATTTGGACTCGGAATGAGAAAGTTATGGACAATCTTGTTTTTCGGGCAATCTAAGCATTTTCTCCCAAAACAACTTATAGAATTCATTTTTTAATGGAATTTTCAAATATTTTCAAAAACATTTATTTTGACAAGGTTAATTTTGTTTGCAAGAACAATCCCATTGTTGGGATTATGGTGTTTTAATTCCACCTAAGAGCTATTAACAATTTAGTGCTTCATTCAATTTTGGACCTACTTCTATTTAATAAAAAATTTATATGTGAAAATCAAGGTTTGACATTCTAAATTTTTTTTCCCCAGCCCTCAACTCAAATGTTCAATATAAAAACATTTAACTTTATGGTGTATTGTGCAAAGAAAATCTACAAATGGACGTCAAAGTCATTTGAAATTGCAAGCCATAGTTCAAAAAAACTTCTTTTTCCAATTTCAAATACTAATATCGTCCAATCCATATGGTCAAACTTCATGAAATTTTTACCACATGATCTAAGACAAGTGAAGTACAAGATCCTATGGTTAGATTCTTCCAGAAAAGTTAGTTTTGGTTTAGGGAGTGATCACAACAGAAATGGCAGTTTTCAGTGGTTTTGGAGTCAAAAATTGCCTTGGTATTTTAGGGGTTAATTTGTTTTTTGGAAAGAAATGGTGACCATTGCATTAAAAAAAACATGTAAGAGGACAACTGAGCCTTAAACCTCAAAATCTACACCGACCTCCAATTCTTGGAGAGAACGGCGTAAATTAACCCCTTGAGGCCCAAGGCCTTTTTTTTTAAAACAACACACTCAAAACTGCCATTTCTACATTAAGGAGTAAAAATATTTGAAAATTGTCTTTTTTGCACATCTAACTATAGGATCTTACACCTAACTAGTATGAGAATGTGTGGAAAGAATTTCAGAATTTTTGATCTCACAGATTGAAGATATCTGCGTTTAAAGTGAAAAAAACAAAATTTTCAGCACATTATAGGACTGGATTTTTTTACTTTGAACATTTTTACTTTAGATTTGTGCACTACAAAGTTTTGAGCTTTAAATGTTTATAGTGGGAAATTGAGTTGAGAATTTAGCAAAAAAAAAGAGAATTAAAAAAAACTTAATTTTCATTATTAAAAAAATTGCTAAATAGAAATAGGTACAAGATAGAACAAAAATCTTGAATATTTATTTCTTTTATATGGAACTAAATAGCACTAATTCCAATGGTGAGATTGTTCTAGCAAAAAAACTAAACCACATGGAACTTTTTTTTCTGAAAAATTGTAAAAATTGCATTCAGAAATGAAATCCTACAAGATATTTTCTTCAGGAAGATGTTCTAGGTGCCTAAAAAACAAGATTGTCCATAACTTTCTCATAACAAATCTAAAATGAATCAAAGCTTTCCAGATAGACAAAAATATACTCTATAAGAAAAAAAATTAAAAATTAAAAGCTTTGCAAAAAATTTGCTACCCCCTCTCCTTTGTTTTGAGCTTATTTGGGCATAATTTTTATTTCTGGGCACTGATTTAAAAAAACAAGCTATATTCCTATGAAGCTTAGAAGCTTTCCTATCTTCAGAAAAAGTTTCAAAAAAACAAGACAAAAATTCAACCTGTAGACACTTGTCTAAAATTCCATTTATCCCTTGAAGGACCAAGGCCATTTTGGGATTTTGGGTGTAATTACCTTAGAGCATCCGCACCAGCATTTGGTTGCCAAAGCTCTTTTGGAGGGCCGGGCTCCTCAATGAAAGCCTTTGAAAGGACCAAGGCCATTTTTTCTGCCAAAAAACTCTCAAAACTGCCATTTCTATAGCAAAGAGTAAAAAAAATTGAATACTGGTTTTTTTTCACATCTAATTGTAGTATCTTATACCTAACTAGTATGAAAATGAGTGGAAAAAATTTCAGAATTTTTGATCGCACAGATTGCAAGATATCTGCGCTTAAAGTGGAAAAAACAAGTTTTTCAACACATAGTGGAACTAGATTTTTTGGCTTTGAACATTTTTTACTTTAAATGTTTGCACTATAGTACTTTGAGCTTTAAATCTTTGTAGTGGATAATTGAGTTGAGAGTCTAGCAAAAAAATTTAAAAAAAATAAAATTAAGTTTCATTATCAAAAAAATTGTTAAGTAGAAGTAGATAAGATAGAAGGAAAATCTAAAATACTAACATCTTTTATATGGAATCAAAATGCACTAATTCTAGTGGTGAGATTGCTCCAGCGATAAAACTAAACCATATAGAACTTTTTTTTTGAAAAATTATAAAAATTGCATTTAGTAATGAACCTTACAAATTTTTTTTCCCAGGAAGATGCTCTAAGTGCCCAAAAAATTAGATTGTCCTTAACTTTCTCATAACCAATCCAAATGGAATGAATCAAAGCTTTCTAGATAGACAACAAAATAATCTACGGGGAAAAAAAATTCCATTTTAAAAAAAAAAAACTTGGGAACTTTTTTGGCTGCCCCCTCTCCCTTGTTTTGAGCTTATTTGGGCATAACTTTTTTTCCCGGGCACCGATTGAAAAAAAATTATATCCCCACAAAGCTTATCGGATTTTTAACTTTAAAAAAGTTTCAAATAATTAGGACAAAAATTCAGCCTGTAGGTACTTGCCCCAAATTCCAAATGTCCACCAAACCGACAATGATCCTATAGGGGTTAAGAGGGCCAAAGTTTTTTGTATTTTGTATTTTGTTTTTGAAAACAAATAGAAACCTATTGCAAAACAAAAGAAGCACAAAAATAAATTCTAAACTTTTTAGAAAATGGATGCAGCATCGGGACTTCCCAGGGAGGTCACCCATTCCAGTATTAATCCGGCCCAAAGGTGCTTAACTTCAGAGTCCTGATGGGATCTGGTGCAGCAGCCTGGACTAACCGCATTATACCATTGGTAGTTTAAGTTAATGTAACTACACCTAAAAACGCACAGATAAGCATTGTGGCATGACCAATATGCTTTAAAAAATGAACAACAATTTTTGTATATAGGTGAAGGATTGTAAATCAAAATGCAAGTGGTTTAAAAAAGTTTGGACGCATTATGAATTAGTTACAAATTTTCAAAGATGCAAGATGTAGGATGCTAAAAGTGTCATGTAGGTGATGCCAAAAAATCCATTTGTTGCACATGGAGAAATGACACTACAGGTAGTAGCATCATTACATGTCATAAACTAGAAGTTAACCTCTAAAGTCCCAAGGCCATTATTCTATCAAAAACCACTCAAAACTGTCATTTGCTGCATTTACCCAAGAACACAAAAAAAATGTTCTTTTAGAATCTAACCGTAGGATCTTGTACTTTACTTGTCAAAGATTATGTGGTAAAAATTTCATGAAGTTTGATTGAGTAGATTGGAAGATATTAGCATTCAAAGTTGAAAAAGAAAGTTTTTTTGACCACTTGCTTGCGATTTTAGATGACTTTGACCCCCATTTGTGGAGAAAATTTGCACTACATACTTTGAATTTTTTTTTATGTTGAAGATGTGAGTTGAAAGTCTTAAAAAAAATTTCAAAAAACACACTTAGTTTTCATTCTTTAAAAATTTATTGAGTAGAAGTAGGTCTATGATTGGAAAAAAAACTAAATTGGTAATGGCTCTTAGATGGGATTGAAACACAATAATTCCAATGGTGAGATTCTTTTAGCAAGCAAACACAACATTTTCAAAAAGACAATTGTAAAAAAATATGAAAACTGCATTCAGAAATAAATCCTACAAGCTATTTTTTCAAGAAGATGCTTAGATAGCTCAAAAAACAAGATTGTCCTTAACTTTCTCATTATTAGTCCAAATAAAATGAATCAAAGCTTCACATGTAGACAAAAATGTAAAGTTTCAGTGGAAAAAAAAGTTTAAATTTATTTTGACTTTTTGCAAAAAAATTGTGCTACCCGCAGAGTTCAATTTGAGGCTTTTTGTTGTATAACTTTTGCTCCCGGGTCAATTGAAATAAAAATTATATTCCTATGAAGCTAATCAGTTTTTCTATCTTATGAAAAAATTTCAAAAAGTTTCACTAAAAATTGAGGTCATAGGAACCTACCCAAAATCTAATTTGTCCCCTGAGGGAACAATGGGACTTTAGGGGTTAAATGAACAGAAAGCAAACCCATAATAGACCACTTGTGAGGTTGCCACTTCTATAATACTATTAATAGAGCTATATACTACTTGAAATGGGCCTTAGTTGCACTTTACACTTGTCCTTGTAATGTGCACTATTTTGGGTATCCTCTGTGTTCATATTTCCTTCAAAAATAGGGATCGCTTTTCAGGAGTGGTCCATTTTAGGTCTAGTTACCTTACTTTCTTCTGCATGTTATGTGGAAAAAAAAAATACCAGTTCCAAACTCACAAGAGGGATTGCACAATTTTCTTTAGAGCATTTACACCTTAAGAGTGGCCCCTACAGTATGCAGACCAGAATAGGTCTTCCAAATGAACTTCTAACTTTTGATTGATAATAATTAGTTTAGACACTATACTATGAAAACAAAACACTTCAAAGTTAGCTAAAAAGCAAATTATAATGATGTTGGCAAATTACAGTTACCAATGCACATTGCACTCTAAATTGGTGCAATTTGGAGTGAAATGTACATTGCCAACTGCGATATGCCAACTTCAAGTATGTAAAGGTAGGGGAACATTCATAGTTTGAGCGTGCCACAAGCCAGTGCAACCATCTCTGGCATGTAAAGGTGTAGACGCTTTTATACTTGCTTTCATTTAAAACAATGCAGACAAATAAACTTTCTTGGGGTGATGAAGCTATTTACATCCATGTCTATTATGAAACATTCAAAGTACATAAGATATTCAATAGTTTATCCAAAAACTTGTACATTGGCATCCCACAAATAGTTGCCATCCAAAAGTTTTGTAGCAATTTAGTTTTTTTTATTTTTTATTTTTATAGATATATGGTTTATAATTATAATATATGGAAAAATAAAAAAGGGCAAATCTATATTCTAAAATAGCATGTTGAGATTAGTGGTCAGAATAGAAGCAAATAGTTTCCACTTACGTCAATGAGAGTCTAATAGAGCAATAAAGAATCTCAATGATACCAAACCAAACTAATCACCTTAGTTATGAGGGTTGACTTGCCTTTGGTCCTACTCTTCTTGTCGTACTTAAGTAGTGGATTCTTACACATAATATCCACATGAATCAATGAACTGCTACAATGGATTAAACATCTCAATCACATTGTCAATTCAGCTATTTCAACAAGTGAGAAAAAAGGATATATATTTGAGCATTATCTTTAATCGATTTGCATCTTTTTTGAGCAAATTTTTTATCCAAAAAACAGAATGATGTCCAACTCTTAACATTATATCTTTCCATGCAAATGGAGTGCTTTTGATAATTAATATATCCACAAGATAGATGAAGCATACTCACTTCTATTTTTGAATCCTTCAAGATTCTAATTGAGCCCATTATGGATGTTTTGCAAATTTAGGCAAAATTTAGTGACTTCACTCCTTTGAGTCATGCACAAATTTTTTAAAGTAGCTTTTAATCAACATTTTCCACATATAAAGCTTTGTTTATACCATTTTATAAGTACAAAAGATCTTTTTAAAATTTTACACTATAAATCTGAAAACGGAATGCTATGAATATCTAATTTTTGATATTTAATCAATTGGATTGGATTAGAATACATATATTGGTATTTACACACAAAAATTTGAACCAGTGTATTCCAATTAACCCCTAAAGGACCAAGGCCCTTTTCTGCCAAAAACACTCAAAATTGCCATCTCTATAGCAAAGAATTAAAAAATTTGAAAATAGTTATTTTTGCACATCATAGGATCTTATTCCTAACTAGTAAGAAAATGCGTGGAAAAAATTTCAAAATTTTTGACGGCACAAATTGTAAGATAACTATGTTAAAAGTGAAAAAAAAATGTTTTTCACCACATTACGGAACTATATTATTTGACTTTGAACCTTCTTAACTTAAATTTTTTGAACTACAAAGATTTGTGCTTTAAATTTTTATAGTGGAGAATTCTAGAGTTGAGAGTCTAGGGAAAAAAAATTCAAAAAAAATCATTTTCAAATTTAAAAAAACTATTAAGTAGAAGTAGGTACAAGATAGAAGGAAAATCTAAATTATGAATATTTCTAAAATACAATGAAAATGCACTAATTCCAATGGTGAGATTATTCTAGCAAGCAAACTAAATTATATGGAACTTTCTTTTGAAAAATTGTAAAATATGCATTCAAAAATGAATCCTATAAGTTATTTTTTCAATAAGATGATCTAATTGCTTTTCAATAAAATGATCTAATTTTCAATAAGATGGTCTTCAAAGACAAGATTGTCCGTACCTTTCTCATAACAAATCCAAGTGGAATGAATCAAAACTTTCCATCTAGACACAAATATAATTTATGAGAGAAAAAAAATTTCATTAAAAATTTTGAATTTTCTTTTGTTGCTCGCTTACCTCCTTTGCTCCCCTTTTCCATTGTTTTTAGCATAACTTTTGTCCTGGGCACCAATTGAAATAAAACTAAAATCCCACCAAGCTGATCAATTTTTGTATCTTCAAAAAAAGTTTCAAAAAATCAAGACAAAAAATGAGACCGTAGGTACCTGTCTAAAATCCCACTTGTCCCCCAAAGGGACAATGGTCCTTTAGGGGTTAATGTAGAATAAAGATTTTGGTTTTTAGATTATTTTTTAATTTTTATTGAAAAAGTATGTACAAAGTAGTCTAAAAGTAGGAAAAGTAGCTTAAAAATAGGCAAAAAACATTAAAAAGCAGAAAGTAGCTAAAAGTAATCCAAAAAAGCAGTTTTTAAACTTTATGCTGTGTGAATAGGGCAATGTGGATGGATGACATCTGAATCGGATGAAAAATTGAAAATTGGATGAATGGGACACGATTTGGATGAAAAATTGCAAAATGGATGGAAGAGACGTGAAAATGAATGAAAAGTCAGAAAAACTGATCGGGAGAGGCGCGGGACCTTCTTCCCAAC